>CM031234.1:753572251-756529751 GCA_018340775.1 Taxus wallichiana var. yunnanensis
AAATCTCACAATTATATATATAGAGGTTCATTTAGAAAGAGGCATTGCATATCATGTTTTTTTCTACACAAACTTAATTCCATCCCAAACAAATCTCAATTTCACAATTATATATAGAGAGGAATGTTTAGAAGAGGTATTGTACATTAATATGCTTGTTCTATACAAGTTGTTGCAAAATTACACATACATATGCACACAAACAAATAAACACATGTGTATGTGTATATGCATATATATTCAATTATTCTAGACATATATTTTAGAAAATGGTAGTAAATTCTTAACTTATTTCTTATGAAAGAATACTTACAATATGTTGATATATGTTAAATATATAAAATTGTGTTAGATATTTTATTTTTGTTTAAAGTAAATGATTGGATAATATGCACATAATAGACTTATTAAAAATTACAATGTAAATGAAACTTGTATATTTATAGCTAGAGTACCTAAAATTTTCATCATTCTCTCAACACTCCGCATTTTACTATTCAATATCACACTAACCATCACAAAATTTCACTACTTGTGCATGCTTCATCTTCTTACACCTTGAACATCACATTAATTATGAAATTGCCTAATATATTTTGAAGTCAATCTAGAGTCATAAATTTTGTTTTTTTAGATTGTGTTAATCGGTGGTAGTGATGCTTTATTTTGTTAGATTTTAAAGGATGAGAATGAGAATGATTTTTAATTTCATTTCAATTTCAAAGTGATTGGGAACATAAAATTAATACCATAGTGTTAACGTTGTGTCACATTTTAGGTTAAATTTGTATTGATTTTGAAAATTAATATCATGCAAACATAAATATAATGGTGTTGTGTTTTGTAGCTCATAAAATGATGGTATTAGTAATATTTAGATTCCTAGTATAGAAATGTCTTAGCATCCCTTTATCTCTTTCCACACATGAAAAAAAGATTAGAAAGTTCAATTACTATTTAAACGTTGATATATATGTATTTTTATTATTAGTTATTATTTATATTCAAAACTAAATTGTTTATTAATTATATTTAAAATTGATTTAAATGTAAATAAATTACATCTAAAATAATTTATTAAATTCTAATTTTTAATAAATTATTTACGGATCCATAAATATTTTTGACTAGAATTATGATCTAGATATTTTATTGATTTTTATTAACAAAATTATGTACAATAAAGTGGTATGTATTTTGATAATAACTCACATATCATTGAGATTATTATTATTATTTAATTATTTTCAACGATGTTATTATAATTCTTGTTATATTTATATTAGAAATTTTTATAATAAAATTATTTATATAAAAAGAAGGATTGATGTAATTGACATTGTTTTAAGAAATATGCGAAAGAAAAACATTTTTCATACTAAAATAGAGTTATAATCGATACCATTAATAGAATTTATATAATTAGAATAGTGTAAATTCGAACATTTGTTTGTTATGTTATTAAAAAAAATATGTAGAGTTAGATTTTTATTTTATTTAGATGACGTAAATAGTTTGGTTTTGATGGGACAAAAAAACTCCAAATACGAGATGGATTGAAGATATAGCAATGATGAGTTAGATTTTATGTTTAGTATATTCTAAAATAGTTGAAATCTATTTTTAGAAACAAATTTTCACATATGGTTGTAAATATATATACTAAATTTATTAGAGGCCAATATATTTTCACTTATGATTGTAAATATATCTACTAAATTTATTGGAGGAAGATACTTCCTTCACCAACATCAAGATTCAGCATGCTAACTTAACAAACTATAATGTTAAATATTAATGGTTATGAATGCACACGTCCAATGACATATGATAATATTTTTTCATCAATTTGAATTACTTCAGCCATCCCTTTATATGTCTTATTTCTTTTCTCTTTAAATCTTGTTAATTCATAAAGATTCTTAGTTAAATTTGTTTGCGCGAATTCACAAGGGAAATGTTCTTGCTTATTGTTGATGATATTGTAGTTGAAATGAAACATGCTCATTTGTATTCAATTGATACATTATATTAGTAATTATTATTAAAAAATGAATAATACAGAATGTGAAGTATTTTTATATAAAAATGATTGTCTTCATTATAAAATATTATTATGATTTTTCATGAATAAAATGTACTTATTGTAAAAAATCGTAATAGTTTTCAAAAGCATCTTAGTGCGTAATTAAATAATTGATATAATATTTTTTATTATTGATAAATGGTTTTAAAGGGGACCATACCTCGGAGTACAAAATGGGGATCAAAATCCAAATAAAGTAATACAACCAAAGTGGTTTTTGACAAGTGGAGACCACACCACAGAGAACCGGCCTAGAAGCTAGATAAAATAGTGAAGAACATTGGTAGAGGAAACTCTACCAAAGAGAATCAAAGAACAACACAACAACTCAATAGTTGCACAAGCTGTAAAAAATATTCGCGGTAGCAAAAGATACAACTAAGTTGGAGAAACATAATTCTTATGCATCATTTTTCACCCTTCTAAAACCACCTCAAGAGAAGAACGACCTCGAAAGAATTTATCGGCAAGTATGTACTTTTTCCATAGGAAAAGGAGGAGGGATATTTTCCTTAGCCACTTTGCATCCAGTTATAAAAACAAGTTTATGTGTTTCTTTTGAATTATCCTTGTTTCCAACAATAGGAATTTCGAAAGGGAAGTTTTTAGGACTAATTCAGGCCCATTGTCTAAATCAGCATTCAAATCTAAATCATCCTCGGCCTAAAAAACTATATGCTCTTGGAGGGCATCTTTCCACCAATTGTTTCTCTCATGTTGGTGGTTTTCCATCCCACATTCAAGTGGTAGAAGTGTGACCGAAGCAAAGCACCTTCTACGTTTTGAAGGTAGACCTTTGTAGTCTAATGATTGTTACAAATTCTATTTTGTAATTTAAGATCGATCAATGTCAGGAAGGTTTTTGGAAGTTTCTAGTTTAAAAAGAATCATGGCATAAGTAGTATGGGTGAAGTTAGTATTTTGAGAGTGAATGTAAAGGATATGTCCCAAAAATTTCCAAAGGAGATCGGGCACTCATGGCTCCAAAATTGTAGAGGTAAGTGAGGAAACCTAATCCAAACAGGCTTACTGAGAAAGATTCTATAATAGGGTTAAAAGAGGGAAAATAGGGTTTTAAGATTTAGTATCTTAGTTGAAAAACCAAGAGTTTAGACGCTATGGCATCTTTGATAGATATTGAAGAGAAAAACACAATAAAAATTCCTTGAGAACAAGGGTAGATATATAACCTTCCAGCATGAACCGGGATCCAACATTTAAATTATTAGCATGGAGTCATTTAAATTAGTACAACATTAATTTATTTGAATGTTAATATTATATAATAAATGAAACATTTATAATAAAGATAAAAATGTTAGTGATGTGAAGGAATTTAATAAATAATAAAGAAAAAGATATTGGTTGATGTGATAAATCTAACATATAACAATAATAAATATAAATATACTAGTTAATCGTTATAGCACATGCTTATTTTATACAACAATTACACGATAAATGGAATATTATGGATAAGACTCTAAACACTATTTAATATTTTTATTAATGTTATACTTTAAAATTACTAAAACATATTGAAATATTTCCATATAATTGATTTAAAATTCAAATTATTTTATTCATGAATTTTCTATACAACTTGGAGAAATAACATAATAGATAATAATTAAGAGAGGAAAAATAAGAAAAATATATATTATAAGTGGTTTTCTATGCAGATGATTTTTATTTTTACGTCAAAATTGTTTGTATAGTTTATCAAGGAATAATATAAATGTAAAATGGATAAACTAATATATATATATAATCTGGTTTAGTTATATTTTGTTATTATTATGTAATTATAGTCTTTAAATTATTTGAATACATGTATATAATTTGTTTTGTTGAAATGTATACATATTTTAGACAAATAATTGCGTTATTATCGAATAATATAATCTTGATAAGAATTATGGGCCAAAATATTTTATGAAAATCTGTGGCACAAAGTCAAATTCTAAAGCATTATATGTTTTAAATTATGTAATTTTGTTAGATTAGGTAAAAATTTTGTTTTGAGGGGACCAAAAAACCCCACCAATACAATGGAGAATATATATAACAATATAGAACAAACGGAAAGCTTCTACAAACGGCCATGATAGAAGCCCAAAGCAACAAAGCATAAACATGGTCACATGAGACCGAAACAAAGCAAGGTCAAACCAAAGACAAAAACAATGAACAATATTTTCCAAAAAGAAGGAAAGAACCACTACTGACCCACCATTGGAATGACGGCTCTCGGTCACTTGATCTGAAAGCACAACTTTGAATTTCTCGCTAGACCTTATTCCACCCAACCCCATTAAATGTTGCATCAAATTCACCACCACTAAGGAAAAAACACAAAAACCAATGTCCACCTCAAGTCTACCTTCCATAGCAATGGTTGCTAGTCCTTTCACCCTTTTATTACCCACTGGACCTCCATGCCCACCGGTGACCATTGTCCCATTTGAGGATCATAGCCACTTGGCATGGAGCATCCCCTAACCTCCAACAAATCATCTGACACAGGAAGTTGAAAGTTTGAGTTTGAAAAAGAAACTTCTCGTTTAATGGATCCTCCCATTATGAAAGCTACTATACTTTAATTGAAAATGTACCTTGTAGCCACCTCCGGAAGGTCTCATCCAATCCACCCCTATTTCGATACAGTTCGGCTTTATCAGGGGAAAGACATACTAACTCGATTAATGTTTGAGTTTTGATTTTAAATTGAGATCTCCACACCCATTCATTCCATGTTGGAATGTTTTCCTAGGTTACCTAGCATCTCCTCCGCCATGCTTAGCCAAACCCATCCCATGCCAACATTGCCATCCTGCATAATTTTTAGACACATCCAAAGGAGAATACCACCGTCTTGTTTTCCATTTAACTCATTCTCTTCCAACACATCGTATACACATGAGAAACATGTCTCCAACTATCGTGGTTATTTGTATATTAATTCTAAGTCATCTGAACTCCATGAAACCAAAACTTAGCTTCATAACCAACCTTCCTATACTTGTTGCATATGATTTACGATTTCTTAAATTCAATTGCCTGTCACATTTGTATTCCGAGGTGTTCAAAAAGATTTTGTAGGAATTTTTTCTCCAACGGGAATTTTGATGCACATTCGAGCACATACCAAGCAGTAGATCACGCCTTCTTATCTGGATCAAATGCAATAAGTACACCCATTGATCTCATGATTGCAAAGAAAACTTTAGGCTCCCATAATTTCAAAGGAAGAGCTAGGACACAAATACAAATAGGGAGCTCTAGAAAGTGTGTTGTGAAGTTAAAATAGTTCCCTTAAGGCAAAGGATAAGAGATGCTTTTCAATTAAACCGTGATGCTCCCGAAAACCTATTAAGTTCCACCTCTTCATGGAAATAGAAAAGGATATATCCTTCGGAAGAGCTATAACATCTATCTTGCATGCCAATTTCATCTTGCACCACTCTCTTACAAAATTGATATTTGGCATGAGTCCCGTAAACTTGCTAACAAATTTTTATTTTTATCTAACCTTAACCCAATCAACCACGATCTCATTGATCTATAGATAAGAAACATATTCATTCCATGAGGGCATGAGTTTCATAGGCTCATGATGAGAAGAACTAAAGAGCTCACCACCCAGATTTGGGTGTAATAGGGGAGTCGAAGAATATGGGAGAGTCATTCGTTTAGTCTTAATTTATGTTACCTTGAAATGAAGATGTTAAAGTTCATTCAGAATTTTCTTCTGAAATATTTTTCTCGGAAGTGTTTTAGAGAAGTGTGTTTGAAGTTCTTCAAAATTCTAAAGGTCCAAAAGTTCGGGCTTCGGATATCAGAGGTTTTCCTTTTCGGGATTAAACTGCCAATATCTAAATTTTGATTTCCAAGTTATGAAATCCCAAAAGTCTGAAATTTAGAGTTTCCAAATTTAAGGATTTAGAAGTGTCCTTAGGTAGTTTTCAATTTTTTGACTTGGAGCTCAAAAGTCTAAAACTTTGAAGTTCAGAAATTTTGGAACTTTGGTTTTTTGGGGTTTGGAAGTCTTCCATCTTCTTTTGATATGTTTGCCTCGGAGTTCGAGTCTGAAACTATGAAGTTATAAAATTTTAGAACTTCATACTTTTAGATTTCTAGTCTTTCGTCACCTTTTTCATAACTTTGCCTCATGTTCAAGTCTAAAACTCCGAAGTTCCGAAATTTTGGATTCGACTTTCTCGGTTTTCAGAATCTCGTGGTCCTCTAAGAATTTAATTCTCACTAACCCCCACATGTCAGCTTTTGGCATTAGTTTCAGGTTTTTCTACATAAACTATTATTTCTATTGGTTATTTTAACCTGAATTTTTACTCTGACATCTTGGTTTTTACCCAACTCTTTGTACTTTCGAGGCTTTATTTATAAGGTAATTTTGTTGGGTTTTTTCTTCTGGTTTATGTTCTTTTTGGGTTTTTATTGTTTATTTTCTTTTGTTCTTCCTTGTTCCAATTTGAAATGAGACCTTCATCATCCACCATGTTTTCCTTAAAAATGTTTCCTAATTTCCACAATTGTAAATTCCAACATATGCAGGCATCTAATCTAGATTGCATAATAGTTTCTTCCAGATCTCTACAAGGGTTTGATTCTCATTCCTTGCTCGTTGGTGAATTCATAGTTCACATATTGCCTTTTTAGAGTTTTTATTTTCATGGTTTCTAGATTTTCACTTTCGAGTTTTAGAACTTAGATTTTGAGGGTTTCGAGGTTTTGCAGCTTTTCAGACTTTCGGGTTGTGATTTTTAGAGTTTCAGACATCTCATTGTTTTAGGTTTTCAGATATTTCACACTTCAAAACTAGGATCTTTTTGGACTTCAAAAGATTTCTGAACTCTTACATTATTTTTACAAAGTCCATTTTGGATTCTGAAACCTAAATTTGATGTGAAATTCTTTGGAAAAAGGAGAAAAAGATGAAATATACATTCCTAGAATTTTCTCCTCTCGTGTCTTTCCTCGACTTAGGGAATATTGGAGATACTGATCTAGGGCAGGTAGATTTTGTAGACTTCTGGATAATGTTGAAAGCTCCAAACAAAAATTTATGGATGCAAATTATATATGACAATGAGCTTACTTTCATTGCTTTGGTTTTACGAATCCATGCATTGTCTCGAATTTTTGTTCGCTGCAAAGAACCCATTTTGATGAGGATTATATATTGGTGAAAAATGCTGATGATAAAGTTGTAATTTGATTGGACCCTGATTTCTTCATTGATCTACTCAAACTCCTATGTGTTAAGGAATATGCAACAATTTCACTCAAGCTATAATTGAACATTGGGACAAGGAAAACGAATTGTGTGTGAGGGTCGTGATGAAGAGATACTTGGAAAAGAGTGTCACTAAGTTTCCTAAGACAATGTAGTGATCAGATTTCATCCAGAATGTAAATGATCTTATCATGTTAATGAGTAGTGTTTCATGTTTTGCCTCTGTAAAGGAATTTCAGGAATGGATGTTCCTATATATCACCACTATAAAGATGAAAAAATAATTCATACGATGGGGAGAGTGCATTACTAGCTCCATTTGTTTTCAATTGCATAAAGTCTTGTCTTCCAATAAATTTTACATGACCTATTTCATGGTCTATGTTGCAGCTTACATGGGGGAATTTAATTGGTTAAATACCGAAGGTGTTAGAAGTGCATCTCAAATTTTCAAATTTTATCCTCAAATCACAATGGATGAGGGAAGAAGACATTGTCACATATTCAATGATGTTGTAACACCCATTAAAACAACCCATTAGAGACCCAAGAACAACCTAGGATTAGTTAGGAAATTTATGGAATAATTTTTTTTTATTAAAAGAATCTACAACCATGTTAGAAGACAATAGTTGTCACTACTAACAGGTTCTAGAATAGTTCTAATCTACTACAAGTATACTTTTCTTTTATTAATAATTATTATAGGTCACAAGGTCAAAAATTATGTTTAGAAGTTTCAATTAGGTTCGTAGGGGAAAATCCTCACCATACCCACTTTTTAATAGGATTAAAGTTTCAACTTGGTTTTTCTCATACTTAATTCATTCAAAATTTCCCTAAATCCCTTTCATTTTATAGGAAATTTCCTCACCTTTCCATTGATATAAAGAAGTCCTCCTAACTCATGTTTTTCAAGTTATGGGTCGGTGGGCCTTGGGGTGAAAATTTTCCCCAAGAGCAGAGCTGCGAGCCCAGGGGTGAAATGTTACCTTACGCGGGTTGGAGGAGTGGGGAAGAGATTTAGTGTTATTTCCATTTTTGGGATAAAAGCAAGATTTGCCTCTCGCACACCAAGCAGGCCCAAAGAGGACACGTGTCGGCTTGAGAAAACTCTGGTAGCGGGAAGTTAGCCCATCGGAGAGATTTTTGACTTTAAGATTTTAAGGGTAAAAAGTTAAAATGTACAAAATGGTCCATTCCTGCACCAATTCCTAAGGCTTCCATGCATCAGCCTTTTATTGGTTGGTCGGGTCTCGGGTGGCAGGGAAAACTTTGAGATTTTTGCCAAAGAAAACTATTAAAGTTTCAAAGTTGCAAAATGTTTCGTGCCTCTGGATGGCTAGGGCTGCCATGTGTCATCCTACCATTGGTTATGGGTGGCGGGGAAGCGGAGGAAAACTAGAAAATTTTCCCAATTTTTTTCTAAAATGCTAAGGTCAAAATGGATTTCGTGCCTCATGTCGCCCTCTCGAAGGCCATGTGGCAACTTCACGGTTGGTCATGCGGGACAATGAGAGAGGTGGGGAAAAGTTGGAAAATTTTCCCAAAATTTTTAAAAAAGGTTAAGTTTGAATTTTCAGCCCGTGAAAGGTGACAAAGGGAAAAAGTGGGGTGGCGGGTCCATGGGGGAAATTTTTCCAAAATTTCTTTTTGATAGTTAGATTAATTTTGAAGCCAAAATGAAGTAAAACTTCAAAAGGCCATAACTTTTGATAGAAAGCTCAGTTTTGGGAAAATGGGGACTTTATGGAAAGCTCTTGATGTCCTCTTTGCAAAAATATTGTTAATTTGAGATTTTGATAAAATTTAAGGGGTAAATTTTAAGAAAACGGCCTGCAATCTTATATAGTACGAGATGGTAAATATTGACTTGTTAGATCTATTCAATTTGATCTTTCTCCTCTCAACATGTCAAAAAGACATGGAGGATTGTTCCTAAATAGATTTAATGGATTATTTAAGGTTCAATTTGTCTAAATGATTTGCAATTTGAACATTTCCGTTTATTGACAGAAAATGACTGCAAAACGGTTTGAGCCCAATTTTGCTAAGTTTTAAAATATTTCCTTAAGTGTTTTTGTCAAATTGAATTCATTTACATCATAGCATGTTCAATTTTAATGTTTCATTTTAATTTCTTGAATTGTTGGTTGAAACACTTCATTTTAGATAAAATTATTTGCTAGGATGAAATACAAAATAAAGATCAATTTCTAAAGGATTTATTTATAATTTTTCACCTTCCAAGTATGGAGATTCATTTCCATTCCAATCTAATACATTTAAGTGATTTAATCAAACCATTTAAGAGCCAAAATACAAAGTCTGATTTCCAATTTTAACATATTTCAAAAGAATAGAGTTACATATGTTTCCTTCATACGTATTCCTCTTTTCAATTTTCCAAACAGAGATTTCAAATCACAATTTGATGATCAATTTCAATACAACAATACAAATTTGACAAAGGTAGTGCAATATTTTATTGATTTCAAATATACAACTTTACAACTTACGTATCATTCTTTCACATTCTTTCCAAAGAAAAAATAGAGTATATCTCCTTTTCATTTCACTTTACAACTTTCAAAATCCATACCACATCTTTTCATTTCAAAACATTTACAAATTCATCCACTTCAAGTGGGAAGGTTAGTTTCAATGAAATTTTATTTCAGAAGGATCACAAACTATCTTTCCTTAGCTTTAGAACAATGACATACATTCTGCTCATTCTTCCAATTTTGATCACAACAAAGGAAAGGGAAAGGAAACACTCTCCACCTAACCAAGACATCCAATGAAAGGAGAAGGCATCATTCTTCATTGGCCCTTGATCCCCAAACACAAAGTAATAAATAATGTATTTCAACCCATGGCAACAACAGGATTCCACATCACATTTCAAAATAAAAAAATAGTCCAAAATAGAATGTAGTTTTGCAACTACATTAACACATGAAAAAACAATACTAAGGCTTCATCAAGCAAGCCAAAGGAGCAAGAAACTATGGGGGATTCTACTTATGCCTCCCAAAGGGGAAATTAGTATCATCACCGAGAATAACCCACCTATATATATATATATATATATATATATATATATATATATCATTTCAAACCCTGTCATGCCCTTATGCCTACCCCAAGTACCCCTTATTCCTCACATTTCCTTATGCCTCCCACACCTCTTATGGCAGCCCATAACGAGTAAAGAAATGCAAGATATTTCTTTTTACAAGGTGGAACTCAATCCCTTCTCCCTCTACACTTATACCTCCCCAAAACATTTATGACTCCCTCAAGAGTACCCCATAGCCTTCTCCTACACCATTCCTAGGAAATCTACCCGAACAAGCCACAAACATGCTAAAAATTCACACAATAACATGAATATTCATAAAGAAAAGGAGTATTTCAAGAGCCAAGATCTTACCTCTCCATGATGGATTTTTCTATGTTCCAAAATAGTAAGCTTTCCAATTCCAAAATATCATCCAAAATCAACAACCAACAATCATGCAAGGGTTTCCAAACTCCTTTAAAAGAAAGAGCTTCCACATGAAAATTCACCCAAAACGAAGTATGCAAAATGTTCAACAACCCAAAACAATGCAAGGAGTTCTAATTTTATAGAAGAAAGAAGAGAAGAGGATGAGATGGAGCCATGTAGGATGCCACATCACACATTCTCAACTCCAACGCAAAAGTCAATTCATTCTCCAATGCATAATAAATAGGTGGGTGAATAATATGACATTTTACTTATACACTCAAATCCAACCCACACCCCAAACGACTGAAGTTAAATCATGTAAGAAAAGTGCAATTAAAATCTACAATTTGTATTCCCAAAGTGCATTATAAAAGTCTAAATTTAACCCTCTAACCATAGGCAAGGTTGGTATCGAAATTTAAGAGGTATGGGACAAGTTTAACTTGTCCCACAAGCCTCCAAAAATAGCCCCCAAGGATAAATTCGAATTTCCAAGAAGGTGGAGTGTTTCATACTCCAAAATATGACTTACACAAGTCTTACACATACTTATACATACTTACATATCACTTACCACATTTAATACAAGAGCCAACAACTTCTTTAATTACTTTCTTATATCCCAAATTTTATTAATTTATTTATTTTAACAATATGATTAGTCACATTAATTTTCCACTTTTAAAAGAATAATGAAAGGGGTAAATGCATCACAAAATAAACATATGTAAACAATAATAAAAAGGAACCACATTAATAAAATACACATAACCCCTTGGTCACATTCAAAGGTAATCCCCCCCATGGGAATCCCTAACAAAATACAACACACACAACAAATACATTTGTCATGGTGACCTTATTGAATTCATCTAGAATTCCAATGTGGTTGGTCTCCAATCCCTCGATGTTTATTGTGATAGTTTAAATTACAAAACACAAATACCTCCTTCGGCCTCATGGCCATATCAGAACATCCAACATGATATAAATATAATCACAAAATCATCTATACATATGAATCACAACAACATCAAGGCAATCAACAATATCACTTACAATTTATATCAATAACTATATCATCATCATATAATGTCCATTTTCTAGGTCTACTCACAATATCCAAAAATCATATGTCCGAACAACATTCAAAATATATCTATGTCAAATAGTATATCATCATCCACATATGAAGTGTCTCAATAGTCATCTTTCATCATAATTAAATCAAGATAAAAAATAATGCATGGTCCAACATCTAACATCATACTAAATCAAAACCATAATAATGTCCATAATGTAATCAACGTATCAAGATCAAGATCAAAGGTGTCACGAAGAGAAGTGGGAACTACATCCCCTCCCCTTAGACTCAACTTCCTCCTGAAGTCACTGGAAAAATGTGGGAACTAAACTCATAACAAATTAGCATCCTCCCATGTAGCTACAGTCTCATCATATCTATCCCACTGCACCCAAACCTAATCAACCTCTCTGCCTCGAAGGCCCATGGTCCTGCGATCTAGGATGCGAATGGGATCCACCATCACCTACCCTTGATCCTATACCTATAATGATGTCCAATCTAACACATGAGAAATATCTGCAATATATCTCCTAAGAACTGAAACATGAAACACATCATGTATGCAAACAAGTTAGGTGGCTATGCTAGATGATGGTAGGCCAAAGGGCCGATATGCTCCAAGATCTCAAAATGACCCACGAGTCTAGGATCTAACTTAGAACCTTTTCCATAATGGATAGGGATCTCATGTGGCTTGACTCGAAGGAACACCTTCATGCCCACATCAAAACTACATTGGTCATATATACCTATATGCATACTTCTTATGCCGGTCATGTGCCTCCTCAGCTCTTTGTCATATCAATACCGCATCTACTCCATGTCCTACAAAATAGCTGGTCCAAGAGAAACCCTGTCCTCTAGCCTATCCTAGCTAAGAGGTGTCTTGCACTCTCTACCATGTCCTACAAAATAGCTGGTCCAAGAGAAACCCTGTCCTCTAGCCTATCCTAGCTAAGAGGTGTCTTGCACTCTCTACCATATAAATCTTGAAAAGGAGCCATGCCTATAGAACTATGAAAACTATTATTGTAGGTGAACTCCACTAAGTACATGTACTCTTCCCATTTAGACTATTGATCCATCACATACATCCTAAGCATGTCCTCTAAAATCTGATTCACCCGCTCAATCTGTCCATCTGTCTCAGGGTGATATGTTGTGCTGAAATTGATCTTCGTCTTGAGGGCATGCTGCATGGTAGTCCAAAAATGGGAAGTATACAAAGGATCATGGTCACTAATGATCTTTCACGTAGAATCCCATGCAACCTGACAATCTCATCCAAGTATACCCATGCCACTGCACTAGCTATATAAGTGGTCTTCACCGAGAGAAAAGTGAGCCACTTTTTCAATTTATCAACCATGACCATGATTGCATTGTGGTGATATCTCAACATCAGTATCCCAACAATGAAGTCCATTGAAATGGTGTCCATTTCCACTCCGGTATAGCATGAGGGAAAAGAAGGCCAACTAGATGCTTGATGCTTGGCCTTAACTTTCTAGCACTCTAAACATAGTGACACAAACTGGGCCATGTCTCTACAAATTCCTCTCCAATGATACAACTGTCTCAATGTGGGGTGCATCTACTTCACCCCGGGATGGGCTAAATAGGGTGCAAATGTGCCTCTTACCAAGATGCCTTGCCTCAAGCCTCCATCTCTAGGAACATAAATCTAGCCTCTATGTCTGAGAAGACCATCTTCCCCTAAAGAAAAACCATCAAAATTCCCCTCGAGGGGTATCTGAGAATCGATCTCTAATCGAACTGTAATGTAGAAGCTATCAAGAGGAAGCTACTGAAGAATCTTGCTCCGTAAATCTATGCTCATTGAGGTGGCTATAGCCACATGTCTCCTCTCTTGAGAGCATCTCGCACCATATTCTCTTTCCGTTTCACATGATCTATATCCATATCATACTCACAAAGCGACTCCATCCAACACCGATGACATGCGTCGAGATTTGGCTGCGTGAAGAGGTTGCAGAAGACTCAGGCTAATTTGTCGTAAGTGTGAATCTCTGACCAAGAAGAAAGTGTCTCCATCAAACCAGGGCATGCACAACTTCCGTAAGCTCAAGATCATGATTCGAGATAGTTGAGCTCGTAATCCTAGAGTTTGCGAGACTCAAAAGCCATACTCTACCCTCCTACATCAACACACCTCCAAGCCACTGCTAATGACACATTCATGCAAGCGAAAAATTGACCTGCGGATCTCGCACTGCAAGAATAGGTTCTGTATTGAGACATTCCTTCAAAGTATACTGAAGGCCTACTCACATCTATCCGACCAAAAAAATTCTTCCCTTTCCTCTGAAGGGAAGTGATAGGGTGTGCAATCCGAGAGAAGTCCTGAACAAATCTCTAGTAGTATCCTGTTAATTCCATGAAGCTACACACCTTAGTCACCATAGTGGGTTTTAGCCAATCCATAATGGCTCTAATTTTGGAAGGATCGATGGTGATAACTTCCCCAAAAATTATATGACCCATGTAATACTCTATCTCAAAGAAAGCACACTTCTCCAAGTTCCCGTAAAGTTGCTGCTCACGAAGACACTAAAGAACCTGGTGAAGGTGCCCATCGTGTTCCTCATGTGTATGTGAGTAAATAAAAATTTCATGAAGGAAGATGAGCATGAAGTGATCTAAGAATTTCCTAAATACCCCATTCATCAAACTCATAAATGTTGCGGGGGCATTAGTCAAACCAATCAACACCACCGTGAACTCATAGGGGCCATATCTCGTATGGAAGGCAGTCTTTTGAATGTCCACCTCCGAAATCCTCAATTGATGGTAGCCTAACTTAAGAAAAATCTTTGAGAAAATTGTAGCTTCCTTCATCTAATCAAATAAATCATCAATGCGTGGAAGGAGATAATGATTCTTGATCGTTACTTTTTCAGCTAGCGTAATCAATACACAACCGCAAGGATCCATCCTTCTTGTTCATAAAAATGATTGGTGCACCCCAAGGGGATACACTAGGATAGATAAGGCCTTTCTCTAAAAGGACCTCAAGCTACAACTTGAACTCACCAAGCTTTGGGGTGGTCATCTCATAAGGTGCTCGTAAGATAGGCTCTACTCCAGCAACCAGATCTATATAAAAATCAATCTCATGTGGGGGTGGTAACCTCGGTATCTCCCCAAAAAATACATCAAAACCCTCTCAAAATGAGGTGATCATCTAGCAATGGTCCACTAGACCCATCCTCCGATCCACAATGAATTTAACAAAGCATACATCTAAGCAACCCCATCGCACACACCACTTAAGATACATAGCAGAGATGGTGTGAATAGAAATGGGTCTCCTGACCCCAAAATCACTTACTCAACTCCCAAATCATCTCGCACAAGATATTTTCTTGTGGTAACAATCCACTCTAACCCTTTTGTATAGATAACCAATCTATACCCAAGATGACTCCATAAGAGCCTAAAGGAAGGATACAGAGATCTGAGGTAGAGGTGAAAGGTCCCAAATCCACTACATACTCCTTAACTGAGGATTCTATAGAGATCTTGGCTCTAGAATCCATTCCAACATCCCAACTATGACCCTACCTAACTGCCACTAGCCTAGATCACTCTACTAAAGATGGTGTAATGAAAGAATCAGAAGAACCAAAAGAAAACAAGATGGAGGTAGGAATACCACCAATGCTACTCTGTAGTCTTACTAACTATTATTTGATGCTCTTCTTGACGGTTCTTGACCACCGCATACATTATATGAATGCGCCATATCACCAATAGTAGGCTCTGAGATCTGTGTCTTACACTTGTTATTAGGGTTCTTTGGGAAATATCTCCAAAAATGCACATTAACACCACAACAAAAACACCCTCCTGATCCTCTCCCCGTATAAACTGTCCAGTCCGTACTGGAGGTATGTGGTGTAGATAATTATGATCCGGAATGCGGTCTACTAAGGTCTTTGCTGGAAATATCCTACCGAGTGAGCTCTCTAGGCACATTGAGTCCTGATGGGACCCCTAGGAGGAGGCCCCATACTTTATCCTCTTTATGTATCAAATCTCTGTGGAGGTCTATAAGGTGGGCGGGAATGCTTTTCTATCTATGCCGCGGTCTAAAAGATGACTGTGTTGAACCCTATCCACCATAAGGAAGAGGTACTAACCCCCTTGATCTGCTATCCTGCATATGTTGTATGTGGCTCCGGACTCGGTCTCTAGCCTGTTGGGTGTTTCCCTGAGTCTCCTTTGCTATATAGGCCTTCTCGATGGCCTCAGCTAATGTCTATGGACAATGGATTTGCACTGCACCTTTAATGTCTAGATTTAGGCCCCAAATGAACCTATGAATCTACACTTACTCATCCTGCATATAACCAACATACTGGAGTAGATCCAGAAATCTACTCTCATACTCAACCATTGTGAGTGATGCCTATCGAGGTCATGAAACTCATCTATCCATTGTTGTATGAACCTCCATGACAAATATTTGTTCCTAAAATGCTCCTCAAAGAGCTCCTAGGTAACTATCTCAAAATCAACATGGAGTTTCTACTCCTCTGTCCTCCACTAGACACAACTCCATTCCTCAATAGATGGATCACAACATGAGCTTTTGTGTTGCTAGAACAAGGACAAAGCTTGAAGCATCCTCTCAAGCTCACCAACCAGGCATCTTCCTAAAATCCACCTATCTCACTAGAATAATGTGATGGTCGAAGCTTCAGGATCTCCCTAATGTTATTTTCAGCTGTGGTCTGATGGCCTCTAGGTCTCTCTGCATGTTCATCCCTAAGCCTAGGGCTCCGAGACCTCTCTCTATGCTATGAAACTTGGTCACCCTATCCCATCTGTGGTGACTCTACCCTGGCTGAATTTGTAAGGGAGTTCTCTCCTCTATGCTACTCACTGGGTTGAGGAGATACCTGACCCTCAATGGAAGGGACTCTGTCATGTCTAGCTACACATCCTCCTATTGATCCTCCGCGTAGAGCGGCATTAACATCCTGAAGAGTCTAAAATCTGGGGTAGGATGGCTGCTATAGCATGATCTAGTGGTGGTAAGTCTAGGTCTATGTGAAAATACCCCTCATCCCGTTCTGCGCCCCTACACAGACCAAGGCGAGAGTTAGTTCATTTTTCTAAGTTTTATTCAATTTCCATGTTTACTAAAATTATGTAATTTCTAACTAAATTGTGTTCTAGATTTAAAAGTGTGCTAGGTTTAAGTTTCATGTCTCCAGTTTTCTAGTGTGCCCAATGGTCCAAGATTTTGAACCACTGCTCTGATACCAAGTGTAACGCCCATTAAAACAACCCACTAGAGACCCAAGAACAACCTAGGATTAGTTAGGAAATTTATGGAATAATTTTTTTGATTAAAAGAATCTACAACCATGTTACAAGACAACAACTATCACTAATAGGTTTCGGAACAATTCTAATCTACTAGAGTATAATTTTCTTTTATTAATAATTATTATAGGTCACAAGGTCCAAAATTTAGGGTTAGAAGTTTCAATTAGGTTCAGAGGGAAAAATCCCTCACCATACCCACTCTTTAACAGGCTTAAAGTTTCAACTTGGTTTTTCTCACACTTAACACATTCAAAATTTCCCTAAATCACTCCCATTAGATAGTAAATTTCCTCACCTTTCCATTGATATAAATAAGTCCTCCTAACTCATATTTTTCAAGTTATGGGCTGGCAAGCCTTAGGGTGAAAATTTTCCCCAAGAGCGGGCTTGCGGGCCCAGGGGTGAAAATTTTCCCTTGAGCGGGTTGGCGGAGGGAAGAGATTTGGAATTTTTTTCCGTTATCGGGAAAAAAACATGATTTGATTTTCCTCCGAGCTTGCTGTGGCAGTCAAGAGGACATGTGTCGACCCTAAGAAAACTTTGCGACAAGTCGGCCGTCAGAGAGATTTTTGACTTTAAGATTTTAAGGGTAAAAAGTTCAAAGGTACAAAAATTCCGCACCTCCACCAACGCCTAAGGCTACCAAGCATCATCCTTCCATTATTTGTGGGCCGTGGGGTGGTGGGGAAACTTTGGGATTTTCACCAAAGCAAAAAGTTAAAGTTTCAAAGTTGTAAAATGTTTCGCGCCTCCACTGATGCCTAGGGCTGCCACATGTCAGCCTACCATTAGTTGCGGGTGTGGGGTGGCAGAGGAAAACTAGAAAATTTTTCCAGTTTTTTTAAAATATTAAGGTCAAAACGGATTCTGCGCCTCCGTTGTTGCCTCGCAATGCCACGTGGCAGCTTCGATTGGCTACAAGATGACGGAGAGGTAGGGAAAAGTTGGAAAATTTTCCCAAATTTAAAAAAAAGGTTAAGTTCAAATTTTCAGCCCATGAAAGGTGACAAAGGGAAAAAGTGGGGTGGTGGGTCCATGGGGAAATTTTTCCAAAATTTCTTTTTGACAGTTAGATTAATTTTTGAAGCCAAAATGAAGTAAAACTTCAAAAGGCCATAAATTTTGATAGAAAGCTCGGTTTTGGGAAAACAAGGACTTTCTGGAAAGCTCTTGATGTCCTCTTTGTACAGATTATTAATTTTAGATTTTGATAAATTTTAAGGGTTCATTTTTAGAAACGGCTTGCAGGCTTATATAGTGCGAGTTGGTAAATTTTAACTTAAAGGATTTGTTCAAAATTTGATCTTCCTTCTCTCATCATTTCAAATAGACATGGAGGATTGTTACTAAATGGATTTAGGAGGATTCAGGTTTAATTTTTCTAAATGATTTGCAAGTTGAACATTTCAACTTATTGACATAAAAGGACCGCAAAATGGTTTGAGCCCAATTTGGCTATGTTTTGAAATATTTCCTTAAGTTTTTTTGCCCAAATTGAATTCATTTACATCATAGCATGTTCAATTTTAATGTTTCATTTTTATTTCTTGAATTGCAGGTTCAAACTATTCATTTTAGATAAATTATTTGCCAAGATGAAATACAAAAGAGATCAATTTCTAAAGGATTTATTTATCATTTTTCACCTTCCAAGTATGGAGATTCATTTCCATTCTAGTCTAATACATTTAAGTGATTTAATCAAACCATTTAAGAGCCAAAATACAAAGTCTAATTTCCAATTTTAACATATTTCAAAAGAACAGAGTTTACATATGTTTCCTTCATACATATTCCTTTTACAATTTTCCAAATAGAGATTTCAAATCACAATTTGGTGATCAATTTTCAATACAAAAATAAAAATTTGAAAAAAGTAGTGCAATATTTTATTGTTTTCAAATATAAAACTTTACAACTTACGTATCATTCTTTCATATTCTTTCCAAAGAGAAAACAAAATATTTTTCCTTTTCATTAACTCTTTACAAATTTCAAAATCCATACCACATCTTTTCATTTCAAAACATTTACAAATTCATCCACTTCAAGTGGGAAGGTTACACTGAAATTTTATATCACAAGGGACTATCGACTATCTTTCCTTAGCTTGTAACAACATCACACATTCTTCTCATTCTTCCAATTTTGATCACAACAAAGCAATAGAAAGGCAACACTCTCCACCCAACCAAGAAATCCAATGAAAGGATAAGCCTTCCTTCTTGATTGGCCCCCGAGCCCCAATAACAAAGTAATAAGAAATGTATTTCAACCCATGGAAACAACAGATTTCAACATCACAATGCAATCTTTCAACATGCACATTTCAAAATAAAAACACAGTCCAAAACAGAATGTAGTTTTGCAACTACATTAACACATGACAAAACAATACTAAGGCTTCATCAAGCAAGCCAAAGAAGCAAGAAACTATGGGGGATGCTACTTATGCCTCCCAAAGAGGAAATGGGTATCACCACCGAGAACAACCTCCAAATATATATATATATATCATTTCAAACCCTATCATGACCTTATGCCTCCCCAAATACCCCTTATTCCTCACATTTCCTTATGCCTCCCCAACCTCTTATGGCACCCCATAATGAGTAAAGAAATGTAAGTTATTTCTTTTTACAAGGTGGAACCCAATCCCAACTCCCTCCTCACATATACCTCCCCACAACACTTATGCCTCCCTCAAGAGTACCCCATAGTCTTCTCCTACACCATTCCTAGGCATTATACTTGAACAACCCACAAACATGCTAAAAAATTCACACAATAACATGTACATTCATAAAGAAAAAGAGTATTTCAAGAGCCAAGCTCTTACCTCTCCATGATGGAGTTGTCTAAGTTCCAAAAAACAAGCTTTCCAATGCCAAAATACAGTCCAAAATCAACAACCAACAAGCATGCAAGGGTCTCCAAACTCCTTCCAAAAGCAAGAGCTCCACACAATAAAAATTCACCTAAAAGGAAGTATGCAAAATGTTCAACAACCCAAAACAAAGCAAGGAGTTCTAATTTTATAGAAGAGGGAAGAGAAGAGGATGAGGTGGATCCATGTAGGATGCCACATCACACATCCTCAACTCCAACACAAAAGTCAATTCATTCTCCAATGCATAATAAATAGGTGGGTGAATAATATGACAATTTACTTATACACTCAAATCTAACCCACACCCCAAAGGACTGAAATTAAATCATGTAAGAAAAGTGCAATTAAAATCTATAATTTGTCTTCCCAAAATGCATTATAAAAGTCTAAATTTAACCCTCCAACCATAGGCAAGGTTGGTATATAAATTTAAGAGGTATGGGACAAGTTTAACTTGTCCCACAAGCCTCCAAAAACAGCCCCCAAGGACAAATTCGAATTTCCAAGAAGGTGGAGTGTTTCATACTCAAAAAGATGACTTACACAACACTTACACTTACTTACACATCACTTATCACATTTAATACAAGAGCCAACAACTTATTTAATTACTTTCTTATATCCCAAATTTTATTAATTTATTTATTTTAACAATATGATTAGTCACATTAATTTTCCACTTTTAAAAGAATAATGAAATGGGTAAATGTATCACAAAATAAACACATGCAAACAATAATAAAAAGGAACCACATCGATAAAATACACACAACCCCTTGGTCACATTCAAAGGTAATCCCCATGGGAGTCCCTAACAAAATACAACACACACAAGAAATACAATGCCATGGTGACCTTGTTGAATTCATCTAGAATTAAAATGTGGTTGGTCTCCAATCCCCTAATGTTTGTTGTGATAGTTTAACCTCCAAAACATAAATACATCCTTCAGCCTCATGGCCATATTATAACATCCAAAATAATATAAATATAATCACAAAATCATCTATACATATTATCACAACAACATCAAGGAAATCAACAATATCACTTATAATCTATATCAACACATATATCATCATCATATAATGTCCATTTTCTAGGTCTACTCACAATATCCAATAATCATATATCCGAACAACATTCAGAATATATCCATGTTAAATAGTATATCATCATCCACATATGAAGTTTATCTAATAATAATCATGCATCATAACTAAACCAAGATCAACAATAATTCATGGTCCAACATCTAACATCATACTAAATCAAAACCATAATAATGTCCATAATGTAATCAACAATATCAAGATTAGTATCAAAAGGTGTCAATGGGAAGTGGGCACTACGGATGCCTTCTTCATTATTGCTCTTTATCATTTTAAAATAGATTTTTATAATCAAAGGATTTTTATGAGGCTCTCAAAGAAGTGCGAGTTGGGGGAACTTACCTTTTGTTTCAAACTTTTACGTATATCGAGATTCCTTGTTCCGTGGCTGCACCAAGTAAGTTTCGATATGCCCTACTTGATAAATGTGTTCATAGAGTTGGTTCAACAATTTTTGGATTATCACAAAATCCAGAACAAACGACATAAGGCGGGAGTTCAGTTTCCCATTTCAATTGGTTGATATACTTGTGCCAACATTTATAAAGCAAAGAATGTGGATGCGAGATGTCTGAAAGTTACTCTACGAACCTTTCATCCCAGAACCAACTTTGACTACTAGGGAAAGTTCTCTGAAACATGTTTCTCTAGTTTTCACATGCCCCAGCTAGAAGACATTTGAATTCACTGTTAGGATGAGTTCATTATCAGAAAACGAGAATACAAAAGGTTAACTTTGGATGAGGTTAGGCAGTTTCGTATTGTAGATATTCCAAAGGAAATGGAGGAAGTATTGGATCCAATATACAAAGATAACAATGTTGCCAATCAACCATTTCCATGGATCGATTGGTATGTAGAGGAAAGTTGCAATACTAAGGAGAGGGTGAGGTCCATTTTGCAAAGAACATATGATTGGTTGGATACCTTTTCTATTTCACCCATGGCGTTAGATCAATCTATAAAAAGTATGTGATTTGTTTCTAATGATGACCAAAACAAAATTAGAATATCTAATTCACTACCAACATGTAAATTATTCGATATGACCAATTGTGTTCTATTTTTGTGCAATAATTATTCCCTCTATTTAGATATTTGTTTGATATGATAGCACAATAAATAGGGGAAATGGGGATGATCATTAAACCTAGAATTGGGAAAAATAATAGTGGACTGACTCTTTGATATGACATAATGCGAGACTATCTAATCAAGGTTTTCAATAAATTTTTATGCAATAATTCATACATATGTAGTATAAAGGGGTTAGATGATTAATAGTTCCTTCTTTGAGAAGATTTTATTAGGTATGTAAAACAAAATAGTAAATTTACAATTAAAATGTCCCAGAACACTTTATAATTTTTCATTGAGGTGTGGATAAACTATTGGTTAACAAAGAAAATTGGTTATATCATTACAACTTACTTTCACAAAAATTCTAAAGTCACTTTCCTAAGAATGATATTACCTAATTTGGGGGAAGGTATATAGAGGATAGGGACTTATTTACAAGGGGTATAATAATTTTGATAGTTATTGAGACCATTAACTCTAATTATTATTTGTTTTTACTTCAATAAGCTTGGGAAAAGATCTTATCATTTTAATGTGGGTTTTGTTAATGTTAGGGGAAAATCAAACATTAAAACATTTTCTATACAATTACTTGTAGTTTGACACAATTATTGCACACCACATATTAGTAAAAATGTGTAACATAATATAATAACTAAATCCTTGTTTATAATTTTATATACACTTTAGATTTTAATATTCTTAAAATAGAAATTTTCATCTACAAAATTTCAGAAAAAGTTTACAAAAGTCAATAGTCAATATCCGTTGAATTAAAACTACCCACTCATGTCATTTTTTAAATACGAATTCATTATCCATAATTGGATTGCACCATTACTCACATTAAGTGCGTTTCTCCATATGGTTTGAACAACAGTCAAACTTAATGGATTTGTACATGAAATTCAAAAAATTGATAATTTATAATTATCACCATCATATCAACAAACATAATAAATGATGTTTTTTAATTTATATTTTCCTAATGACTTGACTAGATGAACAATCCAATCCATTTCAACACATTCGAGACAATAGAATGCAAGTGCACAAATAAAAAATCATTTCTCTATAAAAATATCCTAGTTACATCATTTTTTGCATTTCATAATACTTTTTAGGATTTAGAGTTGAAGTTCAACAAAGGAAGAGTCAAAATTAAACATTGTAGTTAAGCACCAATACTAGTTTTTTTCTAGTCTTGTTTGTACTTGTTTTTAAATACCGTAAATGTCATAATGCCTTGGAATATTTGTAAGGCTATAAATATTGTAAATATGGTTGAAGGATTAATACAAATATTGTAAATTCCATAATCTAGTCAAATATTAGTAATGCTTTAATATTACGCTTAGGGTTTAAGGTTTACTATAAATACTGCAAATTCCATAATTTATTTTAAGCTATGTATTTGACATTAATTTTACACCCAATTATTTTTATTTATTATATATGTTTGTGGTACATTATAGAGTTTTTTTGGTTGTTTTATGTTGCACAATTAAAACTCTTCCAAGTCTTTCCACTTAGTATTTCTAGCTTAACCTACAAAGATATTTAAAGTAAAACTACTAAAGTAGATGGAGATCACGTAATAAAAATGTATAAGTTGAAACTAATAAAGTGCAAAGAGAATCATGAAATAGAATCATTTTGCACTTGAATGTAACATAAAACTAGTAAAGTGATAAGGAAACATTTACTTTCAATCATGAATGAAAATCCCTTTACATTCCAAGAGGAAAATTTAAATAGAACCCATTTCTAACCTATTGTTTCAACCATGGACCTCTTTCCATTTTTAGATTACAAGTTTATGATATTTCTATAAAATATGGTACTTCTCCAATTAAGGACTAAATTATTAGATTAATATTACATTGCATGTCTATACACTTTACTAGTTTTTTTAATTATATATACCAATGAAAATATATTTCTATTAAATAAAAACTTACCTTACGTATAACATTTTATTTAAATCATGCACATATTTCCATTTCTAACACAAAAATTATGAAATTTATATAAAATTTTGTAGGTTATCTTATTGATGAGATAGTATTGGCTATATATTTTCTTACAACTCTTTACACTTTATTTAAAAATAAATAAATAAATTTTCTAATTAAAATATATGAAAAATATACATATTTAGTACCTAGACCATGGAGAAAAGATGCAAATCAAACACATTTAAGGATGTTAAATGTTAAATGTAACAATTATAATGCAACTTCCACCACTAACCACCCACACTCCATCACCGATAATTGTTAAGAAAACACCCGACACACAATTTCAATATTGATTTACCAGATGATATCAGGCATCAAGGATGTTTGGATTGAGATGGTAGGTCCCATGATCATCATAGCCAAGTTCCCCAAACCTTTTCTCACTCTTCCACATCTCATTAACTTGTAAGGTTCTATAACGATGACACGATGGGGGTGATGGAGAACAGTGACCCTCCCAGAGGCTCGACCACGAAAGGAATGATGCAGACACGGGAAATCCTTTTTAGTAGAAATGAAAGATCTATAATGAACATGGGTGGATGTAGTTTGAAAATGGCTGATATGGACAACTACAAGTTTTTCCGAATATTCTAAACCCTAGAATTAGTCCCAAGGTAATTATTGGTGATCCCGAGAGAAGATTTGGTGGAAGGACATCCCCTATTGAACCTACAACTATTTCCCCTATCATGGAGGCTTGTAATAATGCGGATGCTAAGTGCGGATAATAAGTTCAAATGGAGATTCACTCTTTCTAGGAGGTGTTGCAATAGTGGACTCATTTTAAACCCATGACGCCCGCTACCAATAATCCTAATGTTTCTTTTGGAGAATAAGTGTTTGAAGATGAGACTTACTACTAATATCATGCTCTGATTTGCATATTCCTTGCTCTTTTTCCAAGCCTTCTAAGCCTTCATGAGTGGATAAAAAAACATTTGATCCCTCTACTTAATGGCAGTTTAGAACTTTATCCTTATGCAAGGGGAACATTTATTGTTGTTTTTACTTCAATAATGATAAGGATGCCATATCAAGAAATCTCTCGGCATTCCTAACTCTTTATCTTGTCATGAAACCCCTGGTTCCCTCTTTTAATATAACCATTGAAACATTTTCTTGCAAAATGGTCTGGATTAGATTGCCATACTTACCTCTACAATTTTGGGACCCTTCTTGTCTTGTTTCCGTTTGGAATGTTATGGGAAACATGTTAAACATTGACTCCAAAACCTCTAATTTTACCCACGTAACCTATACCCAAAATCTAGTTGAATGTTATACCTTGAATAATATACATGTTAGCATTGAGCTTAAATTTCAAAAAATATTTGACCCAATCTCTTGATTATGAAGGTTTACCAAGTTCATATGTAGAAGAAGTTTCACTTTGGGACATATCACAATTGATTGTGTGATGGTAAAGCGTAAAATTGATAGAACCAATTGGTGGAAAAAGGATCTCCTAGATCATCTTGTCTTTGATATTAAGGAAGGTTTAAACTCAAATTATGATTTGGCGTAGAAATTATTGAATTGGTTCTTGAAACTCCTCTTAAGGAAATTACAGGATGTAGGAAACAAGGAAACTTTAAAAGCTGATATTCAACTAAATAAAATTGTTGAATCAAAATTTAATGAATGTTTAGCAGATAGAGTCGACACTAAGGATATGACACAAAGAATA
Source organism: Taxus wallichiana var. yunnanensis (assembly GCA_018340775.1). Taxonomy (NCBI): domain Eukaryota; kingdom Viridiplantae; phylum Streptophyta; class Pinopsida; order Cupressales; family Taxaceae; genus Taxus; species Taxus wallichiana. Next base: position 753,598,332 of record CM031234.1, read on the forward strand.
TTTGTGCATGGGAAAAACACATGGAAGGATAGGAAAGGAAACGTGCGCCAGGATAAGATGATTTAGGACTTAGTCATTTTCATGGTTATGAGCTAATTTTGGAGATAGCATGGAGAGCACAGAACGAGATGGAGACTTGCACAAAATGCAAATACTATTTTTGGGATGAGCGTCTACTAAGTGTCATGCATGAGTTTGGGATAATAATAAGATTACTACTACCAATTAACTATAGGAGATTTATTATTAGCGCACTTGCATGTGTGCATATTATTATAAAGGTGCATGGCTATTTTCAGCATGTGACCTATTTTGGGAAGTGCATAAGTAGTGAAGGGAAAGTCCCCACCCCTATAAGTATGTATTAGTCTGTGTAGTTAGAGAGAGACACCGAGACATTGTGTATGAGTTATTGTAGAGTTATGCTACGAATTTGATGCACGCATAAACTTATGGTAATGTTATATGATGTAATAAGTTTCTATGTTTTGCAATGTTTAATATAATGGATTATTGGGTTAACATGATAGTAATTGGTTCTTGTATGATCAATCTTGTCATAGTAATTGTTCCATTCATGATTCCTTAAGATCTATATCTTGTTATGCACTATTTTTAAATGGTTATGCTCCTTGGATTGTTTCGCTTATTACGGTTCTAAATATGCTCTATCTTCAAGACGTTAACATCCTATATAAGAAAATCTAAAGAGAATATTGGTACCTTTGCACACTTTGAGTGAGTGCTCATCTCACGTTGAGTGATGTGCCAACGTGCACATGGGTTATTCATGGTGGATTCTAGGCTGCATCATTGGTTCTATTGCTAGGACCTATTTTTCAGTTTTTTTCAGGATGGTTCACGATGAAAGTGTACTTGGTTGACCCTAGAAAGTGGTGAGGATTTGATAAAATATATGGAAGAAGAGTATACATGGAGGTTCAATATTGGATTTGAGTTTGACACATGTGCGTAGGTGGAACAAAATCAGATGATTGTTTATATGATAGATTCTTTGCTATATTCTCGGTAGAATTATATGATCTGGATGTTTTCTTATGCACCTAAATAGAATTTCAGGTACAACACACTTATCTAGATGCAGGAATAATTTCAGGCCCTATATGATGCTGATCTAATTTGGACACACGTTGTGGATACTTGGTTCCCTTGTGTTTTGAATAGCTATATTATGGAGTACTCAATTTCCACTTATTGTTTCCTAGAGATATCTGAGTTCAAATTCTAGGTTAACCAAGGGGAACTTACTTGCAAAGCATTCCACTAGAGATCAAGATATTGATGGTCACCCTGAACTTGGAAGAAACACTTATGGCTAACTGAACCCCACCATGCATGGGGGTAGGAGAAAGTTTAGTGAAAGATGGCGGACCTAGAGGCAGAAAGGAAGAGCGAAGAAAGGTGAATTAAGTACAATGAGGCATGTGAAAGGGAGATAGAGAAGCAACGAGATATTGCAGAGCGGATGGCATTGAGGAGAGAGATGGTTCTGAAGGATTTGGGGCTCACGCAAAGGCATGGAGCCAAATAATATGGAACTAATCCATTTGGGAAAGTATTATAGGGAACCCCTCCTTATCCTCACAAGGGATTGCACCATTAGAGATAGTATAGGCCATGGGTGCACATCTGAATCTACCTTGCAACCTAGCCCTTGTGCTTGGTTTTCTAGTATCTAGTACATCCAACAATTAGCAAGCTAATTTAAGCATTAGGGAACAAAGAGTAAGTCACATAGAAAGTACATCCATGGTAGGTAAAATGTCTTCGTTGTTGTTTAGAGGTGCCTTTTTAGTTGCATCATCACCACAAAATTTGAGCTTGTAGAATTTTGGACTCACTTTTGGGAGTAGTACCACCATGAATATTGTAGGAGTTCAGTTCAATACTACAATTGGGACACAAAAAAGTACATCTTTTGGTATGATTCCAACTATAGGTGGAGGATCAAGGGGTATAGGTGGCTCTAGCTCTAGTGGATTTGGTGGTTCCTGGATGCAAAGGTAACATCGGAGGTCCTTGATCGGTGGGTAGGGTCCACACTAACCCCATAATATTTACATGGAGATGCCACTTTGTCTTCCCGAGTAAGGGGACATACAAGATGGTGCCGAACACGTGCACATGTGTGAGATACTATGTCACACAAAAGGGATCAAGACTCCCGAGCACAAGGTAAGTCAATTTGTAACTACATTACAAAGATGCACACATAATTGGTACATGAAGTTTGAATGTGATCAAACTTGTGTAGACTATGAAACATTAAAATATTCTTTCCTTAAAGATTTTTATATCCTGAATTTCAGCATAAGAGTACAAGCAAACTAAAGGATATTAAGTAGGGCGCTACTGAGAGTGTCTAAGAGTATGATGACCATTTCAAAACACTTTTGTCTAACCTTTCTTATGATATTCATGCAAACCATCATGCACAATGGTTCATTGGAGGATTGATCACACCTTTTAGAAGGGTATTGTCACATAAGACATACACTGATCCACGTGAAGCACTTGAAGTAGATTTGCATGTTGAGGTAGTTGGAAGTATAGACACTGGAGTTAGCCCATTCCTAGAAGCATAGATTACAGCTATGGAAAAGTAGTTGGAGAAACTATTGACAAATTTAGCACATGAGACGCACATGGGGATTTGGTGTATAGACTATGAAATGAAAGGGAACACCAATGATAGTTTTTTTCCGTAGGTCGGTGTGTTAATTATTACTAGACTATGAGATATGTCATCTAAACTATGACACTAGTCGTTGTCCATTATTACAACACGTGATAAGGAAGAATGTATCTTGTTATTATAAAATTTTCAACTCCATGAATCATGATACAAAAGACTATAGATTAATTGATCAAATCCATGATGTTATAGATAGTGGTGTGTGACATACATGTGTATCCGATAACTCTAAGGGTAAAGGTGAGCAATAGGATCGGGATCACAATCAAGTGTGCTATGATCAAAATGAGGGGGCTATGAGGGAGGACATGGTATAAGTCGAGGATACAATGGATGATTCAGGGGTTAAGGCTATTGTAGTGGATGAGGTGAGTTTCGTCATGGAACATGCTTTATATGGAATCTCTTGACCACTACAGTGTAGATGTCCTTAGTAGATTACTTGTTCTTTTTATGGGAAGAGTCATAGCTATGAGGAATTCCCAAACCTATATGAGAATCTTAGAAAGCAACATAAATAGGAAAATAAGGTCACAAGGATGGTTAGAATACAATGCGTTGTGGAAAATTAGTGGATGCCAAAGTTGTCACCTGAACATGAGGTATTACTCGTGAAGATTGCTACACGTGCTTTGAAGCTCCAAACTCTAGAGAAGCATTACAAAAAAATCATACCATCACTAAGGAATATGTTTTGCATGCAAATTATCTAGATCCTACACACTATAAGTAGGTTTATCAAGAGGCTATGGAGGTACTCAAAAATATTAAGGGAGAAATACCATGTGTAAAGAATAAATGATGGAAAATGGAATAAAATTAGGCAATAGAGATGGTCTAGTCGGATATTGATGACTTGAATGAGGTATGCAAAATGATGCACCAAGAGAATATCATTCAATTACTAGGGAGTTGGCTAAAGGGAAACAATCTACATACAGGTATTGAGAATGGAGGCCAGATCCTACATGTAAATATTCCCCCTCATAGCTTAGATTACGACAAGGAGATCACTTTGAATGCTATTGTGGATGGATAGCTCTTGAGTAATATATTGATTGACATAGACACGAAGGTAAATGTGCTTACTTTAGATACATGGGTATAGATGGCGAGAAATCAATGTAGCCACCTTATAATGTATTGTTTATGGCTAATCTAACTAAAGCCACTCCCATAAGAGTTTTAAGAGATGCATCCATTACTATAGAAGGGGCCAAGTTCACTTTGGGGACTTTGAGTTCTTAGCACTTTTAGAAGGCAGACAGGTTTCCTAGGTCTACTTGGGTGCCCTTAGTACTATGAAAATAATGTTTATCTATGGTTCAACAAGGAATATATTAGTTTTGAGAACAATGAGGAAAGGGTTATTATCCCTTTAATTGATGGGAAATATGTGCCTTATGTTGAGCCTTTGATGGTGGAATATTTGAACAGGATTTATGTACGTGCCATTTGGGACCTAGAAGTACTCGAACCATCTAAGGAAAGTATCTTCCAGTGGGAAGATTCATAGTCTATTAGTCATACCACAAGTATTTCTTGTGCTAATTGGGCTCATGGGACTTATGAGATGGTTGGGCATGAAGTAAGGAGTGCATTTTTGTGGAGAAGAAAACCTCATTGTATTAGGAGGATAGGTAACAAATATGTACATCAAGACACCGGAGAAGGAAACCCTATGGTATTCCCGCATGCCATGGAGGAACAATTGACAAAAAATTTGAAAAAGAAATATGTTACCATATACGCTTAGTGGGACAATATTGCACTGGTAGGTGGCTCACAAGGATAATCTTGTAGAATGGAATGAAGTCGATTACTCTAAGAACTCGATTTTCTAAAAGAAATGCACCTACTCAAATTTTCACATATCGTGGTAATCAACATGTTCAAGACCATGTTCCGTGAGCAGTGTGAGAAGCTCGCTAGAGGGTAGGAAGCTTTACCGCCTTTTTATGGGTGCACAAAATTTATTCCAATTTACAAGGCTGCTCACGTGCTTAGCATGTATATGTGGAGCTACATAGAGAGACTAGAAATTGGCAAGATTTGATTGCAGGAATGGTCCATAATTTTGACTACGTCTCTACTAAGCCTCTAGTGGAAGAGACACGAAGGGTTATAAAGTGCTACACTATGGGAGATAGTGCAATGGTGGAAGAACTCATTCAGGAGTTATTTGGTGAGGTAGACTTAAGAGTGTATATTTATGAAGAATAAAATACATATGCCACGCAACTTAAGTGTGCTTTCATTGAGAAATAAAAAGGAAAGATGGTCTACATAGTGGATGATGAGGAAGTACAAGATCGGGATATATATCATTCAATAGGCATGCATGAGGTGTTAGACAATGCGAGATAAAAACATGCGCACCTATCATGAACCCATGAAGACAAAAAAAGTGAATGTTGGTACAAATGCTAAACCTAAGGAGGCAATAATTGGGGATTATTGGTCCGACTCTAAAGTGGCAAACATTATTGAGTTACTACGTGATTTTTTAGGATTTATTTCCTAGGGGCTAAAATGAATTAAAAGGAGTGCATGAATCATTAGGAGAGATGAAGATTAATCTTAAGGAAGGTGTGTGCCTAGTAGGAAAAATACCCTACAAAATGAACCCTAACCTACGCATAAAAGTTAAGGAAGAAATTGACAAGATGTTGATATTTGGCATCATCAAAACCCTAGAAGAATCAGAGTGGGTTAGCCCCATGGTCATTAGTATAAATAAATATGGTAGGATTAGAATCTGTGTGGATTACAGGGAAGTAAATGGTGTATGTTTGATTGATATGTTTCCCACACCTTTGACAACCGAGACATTATAAGGTGTTATAGGGAGTGAAATCTATTCTTTTACGAGATAGATTCTCAATGTATCATCAGGTTAGGATTATACAAGAGGATCAAGAGAAGATGAATTTGACCACCGAATGGGGAATTTTTGCATATACTATGATGCCCTTTGGTCCGAAAAATGCACTGTTGTATTTTCACGCATAGTTGTTCAAACATTAGAGGATGTTATTGAGAACTTCCGACAAGTTTATTTGGATGATTGGATGGTGTATAAAGTTGTTAAGGATCATTATGAAAATTTACGCTTAATACTTGAAATATGTAGACAATTAAATATCTCTTTAACCATCAAGAAGTGCGTGTTTACAACACCTTTTGGCACTTCATTAGGTCACGTCATCTGCAAGTAAATGTTTATTAGTGGATCTAGCTAAGGTTGTATTTATTGTAGGCCTCAAAGAGCCTACCAGTCAGAGTGAGGTGCATGGATTCTTGGGTCACACTGGGTACTATAGGAAATTTATCAAAGGATATGAAATGATTGCCACACCCTTGGAGGAGTTAATAAAGGGGAAATGGCCATTCTATTGGGGAGAACTGCAACAATGTGCATTTGAGGCATTGAAGAAGAGACTTACTACATCTCCTATTTTGTGTTTTCCCTCATGGAACCAACCATTTCATGTACATGTGGATGCCTCTGGCATGGCCATTGGTGCAAAAGGTTAGCTTAACCTATAGAAGGAATTATAGATCATCCTATCTATTTTATGAGTAGAAAGTTGACTCATGCAAAGCGAATTATAAAACTACTCGAGCGTGAAGCTTCGTCATTTATGTACACACTTTGCATAAATTCGACAATACTTTCTAGCAACACTATTTGCATATTATATCAATCACTTGGAAGTTAAATACTTGGTAAATAAGATCATTTTACAAGGGTACATATGTTAATGGGTCCTCTTATTCCAAGAATTTGATCTCACATTTGTGGTAAAACCGATAAAATTAATTATAGCCTAGACCATTTATCAAGAATTTAGTTAGGGAGGACGTGAAAACAATTAAAGATATAATGCAAGGTGCACATTTGTACAAGTTATAATGTGCACCTTTGGAATTGGAGGATATTGTTGTCTTTTTACGTGCGGTATAACACCGAAGAAAAATGAAATCCTTAGAGAAGAAATAACTTGCAATTCATGTGACACACTTTATGTTGATCAAGTAGTGACCTATACAAGTTAGACTAAGATGAAGTATTTTGTCATTGTGTACTAGACCATGAGTGTGCATATATCATGGAAGAGGCTAATGGTTGTATTAAAGGTAGGCACTATGTAGGTGACACCACTGCGTGTAAGATTCTACTCACTGGATTCGATGGGAAACCGTCTACAACTATTATAAAGCATATTTTATGGCATGTGATCACTATAAACACATTGGTAAACCTAGAAAAAGAGATGAAATTACTTTAAGACCTATTCCTAGTACAGAGTGTTTGAAAAATGGGTTATAGATTTTGTGGGTCCTATTTCACTAGCCATGCGTAGAACTGGATCGCGTTACATCATAACTTGCACAAATTATCTTACAAGGTGGGAAGAAGCAACACCTACCAAGGATTGTACATCAACTAAAACACCCAGGTTCTTATGGGAAAATTTTCTTACAAGGTATGGATGCCTGTTAAGCTTGACAGGTGATAGGGGTACACATTTTTTGAATGAAACAATCAGGATAATATTAGATGAATTTATGATTGCGCACTATAAGACTACACCCTATCATCCTCAGGAAAATGGTACTATTGAGGCCTTCAACAATATTTTGAGCCGACATTGACGAAAAATTGTGATGTTGAAAGGAAAGCTTGGGATGTTAAATTTTCTAATTTGCTTTGGGTGTATAGAACAACATATAATAGGTTGAACAAGGAAACACCCTTTTACTTGGTTTTTGGTGTAGAATCAGTTCTTCCTATGGAACTCATGTTACCTTCTTTGCGTATTATGTGCGATGGAGGTCTAGATGATGAGAAATAATTAGAAGAAAGAATTTATAAATTGATACAGTTGGATGAGAGGCACACCATAGCATGTTAGAGTCAGAAGTAGGAAAAGGCTAGGTAGAAGGCATGGCATGACAGGCACATCAGGGACAAAAATCTTGAGATGGGACAAATGGTGCTTCTTTATGATTCTAATTTTTTGCACCATCCAAGCAAGATTAAATTGCATTGTTTGGGACCATATGTTATCACTCATATACTTGAATAAGGTAATTTATAGTTAGATATGGTTGATGTAATATGGTTACTCAGCTACTTCAATGGGAGTAGGCCGAATCATTACTATAACTAAGTCTTCGTGGTGTTTATAATAGATCACAAATATAATGTTTGAAATTATTAGAATAATCAAGATGCTACACAAAGAATAGCTTAATATCACGAACATAAGAACAATATCTTAAGAAAAACATATCTCACAACACAAAGTTTGCAAAAATAGTATCATCTTCTATTCCTCAAATGATTAAAAGAAAACACAGTGAGGCTACCTTTTTATTATTAATCTAAAACACAATCAAAATAATGCATACAATATTCACACTAATCTAACCATTGGGGTTGGGATAGAATCCCGAAATCCATATCCACACTATGTGAAGATGTTGTTTTTATAAATGGACTGGGTCAGAAATTATTACAATGGAAGAAGCACAATGGAAAGGAAATGAGAGGAACGTATTTTCTTTCGAGTAAACACAGAGCACGAAATAATCATACGAGATTTAGATCACAAATATAATGTTTGAAATTATTATAATCATCAAGATGCTAAACAAAGAATAGCTTAAGATCACAAACATAATAACAATATCTTAAGAAAAACATATCTCACAACACAAAGTTTGCAAAAATAGTATCAGCTTCTATTCCTCAAATGATTAATAGAATTTGGAACAAACAGCTGAGTTAGAGGAAGAGAAAGATGAGGAAGAAAAATATGATGGTTCGGACTAAGTCATAAGGCACTTCTTCCATTAAGAATAGGTTTTCATTTCTACATTTCCTTAATGTATTTCCATGTTCGTCTCTATGATTTTTCAATTTAGTTTGGAGTTTTGTTTAATAAGCACATTTGTGTGTTGGGAGCTAATTACCATCTAAAGTATTTTTATGCATAGAGGAATGCACATACCATTGGTGTTGGGTGGTTATTTACAACTAGGTACTATCAACACCAATCCGGCACTATGATAATTTTTCACCAGAACTTCTTGTGCTATGATTATTAACTAATGCACAACTCTTAGTTTGGTGGATGTAATCTAAAAACACAACAAAAATATAACACAAGAATACCATAGACTATGATAAGAAGGAATAATGATAAATCTAAAATATCGGTGTAAATTAAAATATTAACATGAAATTGTTACAATCTCACCCATGAGGTTCTTCAAGTGTTATTAAATTCACTTTCCTTCAAACAATAACTATGGGAAAAACTTCACAATTACACCTCTTAATGGCTTCTTTAACACACCTTCAAAAATGATGGCTTCCTTTACACACTTACTCATACAATATTTCTCACTACTTTCCTCTATGCTAAATGAGGGGGGTGGCCTCTTTATTTATAGGAATTCAGGCTTATCCACCCTATCTCTAAGATAGGATAGGAAATCTCTTCCGGTCAATCATATTCCATGCCTAAACTCTTGCCTTTGCATGTAGGCTTATCTTCTAAGATAATATAAACCTTATCATCTCACATGGGTTCCACCTTTTTAGACTTTTCCACAAATAAAATATACAAAGTATTTATGACATCACGCTTTGTCCTTATTACAAATATAATATTTCTAATTCCTAATCATGTAGAACCTACTTCTCTACTTATCCTAATTTTGACATTTTAACATTACCGGATCACTTACGACAAATATTTACTTTTTACAACATTCCTATTGTACTTTGACTTTTACCGTACTCTACATTATTGGCAGTACCGTACTAACGGCGCCGTTATCTTCTATTGGACGCCACTACTAATTATACTTAACAACATCCTATTTCTAATACATACATTAATAAAATAGAAATTACGGAAGAAAATTTTAATGTCGAAATTTTTCCCCTTCCTAACTTCTACTCCATCCTTGGAGTAGACTCTTATGGAATTTCTGAAGTTGGTGCTTGGAAAATATTTAACTTGTCATGGTTGACCCATTTTTAATGGGAGTACCATCCAATTCCACCGGCCGATATGTACCATTTTCATGCACAGCTTATTATTTTGTAGGGCCCCATCCACTTTGGAAGAAATTTTCTTTGTCTTCTTTATTTGTATCCGGAATCATATTCTAAAACCAAGTCATTGACATGAAATGGAGACCAACGGATCTTTTGATCAAAGTATTCCTTCTGCTTCATTTTCTTCTTATAGCTTGTATCCTTCGCTATTTCCCTCATTTCCTCTAGCAAATGAAGATGTACCAACCTTTCTTTTACTAAATCACTTTCATCCATCCTTTCATTTTTCATAACTCTCACAGTGGGAATATCAAACTCAATAGGAAGAACTGGATCAATGCCATAAGCCAACTAAAATGGGGAGTATCTTGTTGCTGACTTTGATGTTGCCCTATATGCCCACAATGCTACATGAATCCTTTTATCCCACTCATGTACTGCGCAAGGCCGCATCTTTTGGTAGAATTTGACATAACACAAAATTTTTTCATTCCACTTGTCCATTTGTGCTTGGATTGTATGTTGTTGCCTTCCTGTGCTTAATAGAAAACTTGTTGACTAGGGCTTCTACCACCTCATTAATGAAGTGACTTCCTTGATCTGTTACAATTTCTAATGGGCAACCAAATCTGGTGACAAAGCGTTCATATATGAACCTTGCTGAACTTCATCCATGGAAGCTGTTTTCAATGGCCTAGCTTCAAACCACTTGGTTAAATAATATGTGGCAACTACAATATACTTATTTTGGTGTGGGGTAGTTGGAAGTGGACCTATAATGTCTATTCCCCACTTTTCAAAGGGACCAAGTGGAAGAATAGGGCATAATGGAGCTGATGAAGTCTTACGGTTACCATGTGTTTGAAAAATATCACATGTCTTACAATAATTATAACAATCTCTAAAAAGAGTGGGCCAGTGATAACCTGCATCCAAGATCCTTCTTGCTATAAGTTGTCCAGAGAAGTGTCCTCCACATGTACCATTATGGAATTCTTCTATCAGCTCCTTCCCTTGATCACGTCCAACTGCCCTCTTGTACTATCCATTAGGTCCTATTCAAAATAATACTCCATACAGAATAGAATATGGACAAATGGCTTGAGTAATCTTCCTCTTAGTCTTTGCATTGGCACCATCAGGAAACTTGAATTCATTTAGATAATTCCAAATATCTATGTATTCACTAGGGATTGTGTCAAGAGATAACAATGCTACATCTGGGAAATCATCATCATCACAAGGTGAACCTAAACCATCATAGGCTCAAGAGAGTGCATCTGCATTGACATGCTTCTTTCCTGGCCTATCTATAATATCAAATTCAAATTATTGTAGCAAAATTATCCATATTGCTATCCTCCCTGATGGGTTAGGCTTATTGACTATATATTTTAGATCCTGATGATCTATTACAACTATAAATTTCTGCCCTAGAAAGTAATTTCTAAACTTCTTTACAAAAAAATGATAGCTAGAGCCTCTTTTTTAGTTACACAGATAATTTACCTCGTAAGCCGCTCATTTGTCTACTCCCAAAGTAAATTGGATGATCATTCCCATTTTCATCCTTTTGGCTCAGAGTACTTCCTAGTGCTTTGCATCTGAGGCATCAGTATACACAATGAATGGCTTGCTCCAATTTAGATTCTTTAAAACAGTGAAGACACCAGGGCTTCCTTCAGTTGTTCAAAATCTTCATGTGCCTTATTTCCTGGTTCATAAGTAACATCCTTCTTCAAGAAATGGGTTAGTGGCTGTGCAATCTTTAAGAAATTCTTAATGAACCTTCTATAGTAACCCACATGGCCTAAAAATGATCTCAACTTACTTCTATTCATAGGAAATGGTAACTCTTTGATTTTTGAAACTTTATTAGGATCGGTACCAATACCATCTCTGGATATAACATGCCCTAACAAAACGCCTTTAGAACATCCAAAGACACACTTTGTAGGGTTTAGTGAGGCTTGTGCTTCATCTAACCTTTGAAATGCTGTCTCCATCTGGTGTAGGTGGTCCAACTTGCTCCCATAGATGCAAAAATCATCCAGAAATACTCTGATGAAGGTCCCAATGTAGGGTTCGAACACCCTATTCATCAAACATAGGAATGTTCTTTGGAGCATTACACAACCCAAAAGGCATACTCCTATAAGCAAACGTTCCCAAGGAGTGGTGAACGTGGTCTTCAGCTGATCTTTCTCTGCTATACGAACTTGGTTGTAGCCGCTATATCCATCAGCAAAACTATAGCACTCCTGGCCAGCTACTTCGTCCAAGATCTGATCTGAAAATGGAAGAGGGTAATGATCCTTCTTTGTTTCCTTATTGAGCTTCCTATAATCAACACAAATGTGTAGCTTCCCATTATTTTTTATTGAGATCACAATGGGAGAAACCCATTCTGAATTCTCCACAACAAATATAAATCCTGCATCAAGCAACTTATCTATTTCTTCTTTTACAGTCTTGGAAAAATTAGGATTCATTCTATATGGCATTTGCTTTATGGGCTTAGCACCATCTACCAGCTCAATAGAATGTTCTACCCAATTTACTTGACAGAGTTCCTTGTAATCAAAAGTGAATATGTGTATGTACCTTTGAAAGAGCTGGAGGTAGGATTCCTTCTCACTCTCCATCACAACATCACCAATCTTTATTTGTTGGAGACGATCATCAATTTCTTCTTCAGATAATTTTATGGGATCATGAGTCGGTGTGACTGGAAGGATATCCATGACCAAAACATCAACCTCACTTTCTTCATCTTTAGTGTCCACTTCACTAGTACTCGAGTAATCAGAGGATGTCCAATCATCAGTTTCATCACTTGAATCCACAAGTTTTGTCTTATGATGCCGAGGGATCATGTTTATCTTCACCCTCTCTCTACCACATCCAAGTTTCATGAAGCCTTCATTCCAATAGTTTCTTGCATGAACTCTCCTTAGCCATGGTCTTCCCAACAACATTGGGTATGCAACAGTACCATTTTTCATCACCTGAAAGTCTACCACACATACAACACCCATAACAGATATTGCCACATTTGAAACTACACCTTCTGGTTTAGTTTTTCCTTTATTTAATGACCTTAACATAAGTGTTGAGGGGTGATAAATTTTTAAACCCAACATATTCATTATAGACTCAATCATTACATTAATTGCAGCACCTCCATCAACTAATACATTATGAATTGAAATACCATTACATAATACGTCAGCTTGTGGAGTGTAGGGATCTGCCTCTGCCTCCAAAACAGGGACCTCAACCTCCTTCCTTTGTTGAGCATTGAGTCCACTTCACAGCTCCCGCATCTTCTCAAAAGACATAGCCTAGAGTTGACCATATGTAATATTTGCAGGCCTTTTGGACAGATCGTCTAAGATGGAGTATGGTCCTTGTCCCTATGAAATTAGAAAATCTTGCACACCCAACTTTCTTCTCCTATGTTTCTTACTAGTTTCTCCTTTCATCTTCTTAGGATCATTTCCATCTTGGTTATCTTTTTCTTTCTTTATTTTTGTTACAAACACATCTACTTCATTATTTATGCTCTTATCTACTACATTAAAATAATTCACAGGTGCTTTCCCTTTATCATTATCTTTTGTACCAGATGTAGAATCTGGACAATTATACTTATAATGACCCTTTTTATAACAACCATAACATACAACTTCAGAAATATTTCTTTTTGGACCTCTATCTCCTCCCTGAGAACTAAATTCTTTTCCTTGAAGAAGATTAATAGTTAACTGACCCATCTTTTTGAGCAGATCTTCATACTCAGTAGATGTACTAGGAGAAGGATTTGTGCTCACCGAGAGTGGTTATGGATTCTGGACCAAAGGTGCTGGTGTAGGCTCTACTTTAGCAACAATTTCTTTGGGCTCCTCTTCCATGCTTTCTTCTTGCCTTCTTGCAATATCCTTTGCTTGTTCAATGGTAGTTGGGTGGTCATACTTCACTTGTTGTCTGATCTCTGGCTTCATCCCAAGAATGAAGTGCTTACATAGGAGATTATCCACACCATTCATTAACCCATATGCTAATCCTTTCTTCCAGATCTAGGCATCGAGATTCCTCCTTAGCTCTAGAACATGAGCATGATAATCCCTTATCTTCTCCTTCTCTCCTTGGGATAGCTTTTTGATATCGATCATGAGATCTACATATTTCTGTTGTTCACCAAATTCTTCAAGAAAACTTTCAATTAATAAATCCCATGAGTTTTTCACATTATCACCTAGTGTTTCAAACCACCTAAGGGATGAACCATCCAAAAAGGTAGGAAAAAATTCATTCCATTGTTCCCTTCTTATAAGGCCATTACAAATACAAGATTGTTTAAACTCTTGAATGAAAGAGGAAGCATCTTCATTAGATTGGGCTGAAAAAATAGGAATCTTCCCCATTTCCAAAAGTAACCACAGTGAAATACCAACCCACAAGTACAATCAACAAGACTTATGTGCACAAATAATTGGAATCACTATAATAGAAAATAGAAATGACCACGGTAAACTATGGTAAAACTTGACTTATTGCGGTAAAAACTGACTTTACTGTGGTAAACACTATTCACAATAAAAAGTGAAGTTACTGAGGTAAAAATGACTTTACTGTGGTAAACACTATTCACAATAAAAAGTGAAGTTACTGCAGTAAATACTATTCATGGTAAAAAGTGACTTTATTGCGGTAAATACTATTCATGGCAAAAAGTGACTTTACCATGGTAACTACTATGCACAGTAAAAACAAGGTTACCCTCCAAATGTTTTCTGACTAAGTGGGAATATTTCTCCAGAAAATCCACCAACGAGGAATGGTCCCGAAATGGAACCAAAATGTCAACACCAATCCGACACTATGATAATTCTTCACCAGGAACTCCTCGTGCTATGATTATTAACTAATGCACAGCTCTTAGTTTGGTGGATGTAATCTGGAAACACAACAACAAACATAACACAAGAATACCATAGACTATGATAAGAAGGAATAATGATAAATCTGAAATATCAGTGTAAATTATAATATTAACATGAAATTGTTACAATCTCACCCATGAGGTTCTTCAAGTGTTATTAACTTCACTTGCCTTCAAACAATAACTATGGGAGAAACTTCACAATTACACCTCTTAATGGCTTCTTTAACACACCTTAAAAATGATGGCTTCCTTTACACACTTACTCATACAATATTTCTCACTACTTCTGTCTATGCTAAATGAGGGGGGTGGCATCTTTATTTATAGGAATTCAGGCTTATCCACCTTATCTCTAAGATAGGATAGGAAATATCTTCCGGCCAATCATATTCCATGCCTAAACTCTTGCCTTTACATGTAGGCTTATCTTCTAAGATAAGATAAACCTTATCATCTCACATGGGTTCCACCTTTTTATACTTTTCCACAAATAAAATATATAAAATATTTATGACATCACTCTTTGTCCTTATTACAAATATAATATTTTAGATAATTCCTAATCATGTAGACCCTACTTCTCTACTTATCCTAACTTTGACATTTTAACATTACCGGACCACTTACGACAAATATTTACTTTTTACAACATTCCTATTGTACTTTGATCAAGTTACCATACTAATGGTGCCGTTATCTTCTATTGGACGCCACTACTATTTATACTTAACAACATCCTATTCCTAATACATACATTAATAAAATAGATATTACGGAGGAAAATTTTAATGTCGATTACCCATGAGAACAATACTATTACAAATGCTAGTTAAGTGTGGAAAGGAGTTGTTAGAAAGCATATTTCTCTAAAAGATGACCATAGATGGAGATAAATGAGGGAACAATATAATGCGAGGTAAGCAATGACCGTGGAGACTACTAAGGGAAGGCGTAGTGGCGAGGTACTCGGGTGCATGGAAGTGTGATGAAGAGAAGTCTATAGCTATAAGGTATGAAGGTGTGCTAGAAGGTTATAATTGGGGTGCAAATATGTACCGTGCGGAGATTGTGAAAATGGTCCATTACTTGAGATGGTTTTGGTAGGTGAAGGAGCGATAAATGCACTAAATTTTTGAAAATCTATATAAGGATGTGATGTGGGTTCATTTT
Source organism: Taxus wallichiana var. yunnanensis (assembly GCA_018340775.1). Taxonomy (NCBI): domain Eukaryota; kingdom Viridiplantae; phylum Streptophyta; class Pinopsida; order Cupressales; family Taxaceae; genus Taxus; species Taxus wallichiana. The sequence continues at coordinate 753,614,244 of CM031234.1, forward strand.
TACCTTTTTGATCACAAGTATTTGAGAGAGATAAGTTTGAATGAGATGAGAAAATCTTGTTGAGGTGTGAAGCATTGTGAAACCAAACTTGGAGAGTAGACTATTGTGCAGAAGAGGTGGCATCCCCATTGGTGAAGTGTTTGAGTGAAGAAGAAGCATTGAGAAGGAGCTAGGGCACACGGTTTTAAGCTAGGGCATGTAGATTTGAGAAAGGGTTTGATTTTGCTCATTACAAAAAAACAAAAGGTGATATTTTATGATGGCACCAAAGAAAGAACCTCCAATGATACACACAAAGGAAAGAAGAAGGTAGAAGTTGAAGTTGAAATTGTTCCCGAGAGTAATTATTCGAGATGCAAGACTTGAATGAGTAATAATTGGACAAGAGTGGGATTCCCACATCTGTAGATGTAAAATAAGTGACTACAACCACTGTACCACTGAAAATAAGGGAGATTTGGATGCTTTGTTGAATAAGAAGACCAACAAGTGCACGGTGGAGGATATGCTAGTGTATGATGATGCTGGGGAAAAATTACTGAAGCAGGTAGGATTTTATCAGCTGTATGAGCTCCCATATTTTGGAAAATATGAACCCTTATACCAATGGCTTATGAGCCGAGTCCATGAGGACTTATTTTATTTCACTTTGGATGAAGGGTTAGGATCAAAACAACCCTCATTTTGACACTAACAGATTGGATGGGACAAGGGTAGACCTTGTTAGTGATCTGACTAATAAAGTAGTGGTCATAGAAATAAGAAAGGATTTGGGGTATACCAAGGGTCCGTTTGGAATGGACATTAATAAACTAAAGAATTTTCACATGGTGAATGAATGCACACATATTCTTGAAAAGATGAATGACCAAGAGAGGTGGTTGCAAGGTGGACACGGTGTTGATTTATATAACAAAGAAAATGTCTCAGGGATTATTGTACAACTTAGCATGCTATATTGCAGGTACCATTGTTGAGGAAGTGCACATAGGAGAAAAGATAATATTTGGTGATGTCCTACTTTCTCTTGTATTTTTATAAATTGGAGTTCTCGATGGGCTAAAGATCGAGATATGGGAGTACCTGTTAGAAAACAAGTCCCTCATAGAGACGTTTATTTATGTGAAGGATCAATGAGCAAGCCGTTTAAGAAGACGGCATAAATGTGGTATGACAGACTTCGCATGGTGTTTGAGGAGGAGTGGCACATTCCCAAGGAGCTACCTTCAGTAGTAGGAAAGGTAGTATAGTTTGTGGTGTACCAACACTTCTGCATCACACGGTTTTCCATGAGGGATGGGACATGGAGCCCATGGTGCAAACAGCCCTATGCCTTCACATCGCACTACTTCTAGGCCTTAGTTCATAGATTTAATGATGGAAACTACCTAAAGTTCAATGCTAATAAGGTAAAATGTGACTACAACACCCTCATGAAGAAATATGTGTGTCTAGGGTCGGACTCGCCACATTGAAAGGTTCATTTCATATGTCACAAGTATGAAGTCGAGAAATGTTTCTATTGTGGATAATGTTTGTGCTCGTATATCTTCAGCTTAAGCCTAGGATGGAGAATAACAAGTATGTGGAGAATGAGTTCATTCTCCCAAGGCCACCTAAGGAAATGATATAGTGGAGAATGTGCCAACTCCAAAGCCTGCAGTGACTATAGAGGTAGACAAGGAGGAAGAAGAACAAAAATATAGTGGAGGCTTGGATCATATGATCTAGAGGTAGCCCATAGGCAGTGGAGACTCGAGCATGTGGTTATTCCATGCCGGGCATAAGAATTAGACAAGAAATTGGACGTGGAAGTAAGCCACTATAAAGAGGATCGGTTTAAGAGGGTATACAATAGAACAAGGACCCAAGTCATATGAAGTCCGAAGCTTGTAAAAATATCACCACAAATCTTCCCTAGAAGAGGAAATTGAGAAGAAGAGGAGAAAAATAAAGCTGGATGAGGAGACGAAGGAGACTACAGAGAGTGTGCCTTGGACCCCAGTGTATCCAGAAGATGTGGAGGATCCCAAAGATGAGGACATGAAGCATGAAGAGGAAGGGTGAATGAGGAAAAATAATTTAAGCATAAGCAACCTCACGGGCATGATTCTAGTCACGATGTCAAAAGGCCAACTCTAAACCTTGGCGCTCAGGTTCCTAAGGGGCCAAGAACAAAGAGAACAAGTGGATAATACATTGTGCCGAGTATGGGCTATGCTTTGAGGATAGAAGAAAAATTTTCCACGAATGTTTTCAAAGCACAAAGTGGACTGAAGGATTTTCATGGTGGGAGATGATGGACCCAACTATCTTGGTCCATGTAGAATCACATAGACAATCCATATTTTTATGTATGTGAGGAGTCTTGTGTGTCAAGAAGAGTGAAGAAGGCACCTCAGAGTAGGCACATGACTATAAATCGACTCTCATGTCCGATGAGAAGGTGAGAAATTCATTGATTAAGGTATTTACAGAGGTGGTTAGAAGGAATATCATTAATTATAGCACTATTAAAGTGCTAATTGAAGATAACAAGGCAAAAATGTAGAAATAACACGTCTAAAATGAGAGAAGGATCTAAAGAAGGAAAAGAATGCGGCCTTCATCAACATGGCGAAAAATTGGTGACTACATTCTAAAATCAAGACCGCATCTTGAGTCTAAGTTGCCTCGAAAATTTTCCTTTGCCTATGCATTATGTGTGCACATTAGTTGATTTGGTGATTGAAGATGGACAGATTCGAATGCCAATGTTAAAGGATCCTTAACAGAATCGAGAGAGAGTAAGGGCCTCTGGGGTTAGGATTATTTCATCTTGCAAGGCATTACTCCAAACATTACAAGATGAACTGAAGAAAACAGATCAAGCTCTGAACATATTTGCAACATTGGAATTGGTGATCAGGATGAGGACTATGATAGAGGATAATGAAGTTTTAAAGGAAATGAAGGATGAGAATTTAGGGCACGCAGAAAGATTGGCATTAGTAAAAAAAAGCATGAATCCCTTGCATCAACAAAAAACCCACATAAGGAGAGGCTAGAAAAGATAAGAAATATCATAGCACAAAAGATGGATCTTCTAGAGTGAAGGATGTCTACTATGGCCAATGTTGTCGTATTACTGCAGAATTAAAATGAAGAGATAACCTAGGATGAGTTAGAAACGATCTCCACAGACGTTCTAAATAAGACAAGAACCATGCTAGATAACTGGAAAACATTGGAGGCTGAGATTATAATGGAATATCTAGAGTTGATCCTCCGAGTTAAAGTGGAGGGTGTTGCGAGAATAGAAGTCTATTTTTTGTATAGTGATTCTATACATTATTTTAATTCTTATTCTTCATTATTTGGGACATTCTAGAGAAACCTCATTGCTAGGATGGAAATGTACATTAGTGTGGGGTAATGTTGAGTAGAAAAGTATGACACTAAGGAGAGGGAACATAGAAGATTCATGTGCAGGAACAAGGTGCAGTTGAAGGCACGTAAGAATAATGATAGAAATACACAACAGGAATGAATGATTTAGGACTTAGCCATTTTCATGGTTACATGCTATTTTTGGAGATAACATGCAGAGAACACAATGGGATGGAGACTTGTGCGACACAAAAATGCTATTTTGGGGATGAGCATCTACTAAGTGTCATGCATGAGTTCGGGATAATAATAGGATTACTACTGCCAGTTAACTATAGGAGATCTATTATTAGCACACTTACATGTGTGCATATTATTGTAAATGTGTGTGGATATTTTTAGCATGTGACCTATTTTGGGAAGTGCGTAAGTGGTGAAGGGAAAGTCCCCACCCCTATAAGTATGTATTAGTCTATGTAGTTAGAGAGAAACACCGAGACACTATGTATGAGTTATTGTAGAGTTATGCTACCGATCTGATGCGCATATAAAATTATGGTAATGTTATATGCTATAAGAAGTTTCTATGTTTTGTAGTGTTTAATATAATGGAGTATATTGGGTGGATATAGTGTTAACATGAATGCAATTGGTTCTTCTATGATCAATCTTGTCATAGTTATTTTTCCATTCATGATTCTTTAAGATCTAGATTTGGTTCTACACTATTGAATGGTTATGGTCTATGGAGTGTTTGTGTTTATTATGGTTCTAAATATGCTCTACCTTCAACACGTTAACTTCCTACATAATAAACTCTAAAGAGGGGCCTAGTACCTTTGTGCACTTCAGGTGAGCGCTCAACTTAAGCTGAGTGATGTTCCACCATGCCCAGGTTATTTGTGGTGGATTCTAGGCAGCGTCAATGAAATGATAAGGGAAAATGTTCCTATAAATGTCATTACATATTGATCAATTGAAGAACTTAAAGAAATTATTCCTATAATTGACGCCTCAGATGGGTGGAAAAGTGTTCACAGAAAGAAAACATTCTATCTCAAGAAATCCTTTTCTACTTATTAGTTGTTTCTTTATTTCTTCTTATAGTGATTAATGTTTTATTTAGGATTTCAAGACTTTTTCGTACTTGGGTAGGACCCCGGTCAAAAAACATTTTACCTATTACCTAAAAATATATTTCTTTACTAAATATTTTTTCCATTCTTATTTGATGTTGGTTCTTTTAAGTTGCATGATTAGAATAAACTGTTAGAAATGAGGTCTATTTTCCCACCACAAAAAAACAATAATTTTGAAGAAATAATTGGTCATGTTATCTTTTCTTCATACCATTACGACATTTATTTGTTTTTATTTTCCTTGAAAGTTTTTTTATTTGTGTAAAATATTGTATGGATTGGATGTACAAATTGCAAATAAATGAAGTGTGGACATTCTTCTAAACATGAATTTAAAAATAGGTCCATATATCATATTTATCTTCTAAGTTATTATAGAATCCATTTTCTAGAATAGTGGATCATATTTGATATTTATGATTGAATTAAAAACTTTAAAATGAGGTGTACTATCTCTAGGATAAAACCCATTGTGGAAGTTTTTCTTGTTATTTTTAGTTTCATGCTTGAAATTAACAATTAGAAATGAGTCATATTAGATCTGGGATAAAACATATAATGGTGAAGCGAATGCATTTTCCTTCCATTTTATTACTTCTTTCCTTTATTATTTGCACCTAGTTTAATTTTTATCTCGAGCTATCGGTTCACACAAATTTCTTGTTATTTGAGTATGTTATATTAACTTGAATGTTCCAAATCTTTCCACTTTATTATTTTCTTCTTATATATCCCAAAGTGCAAGGATGTTTATATATCTATTATAAATAAGGAACAATGTTTTATTATAAGGATGTTTATGTTCCCATTCTACACAAGGAGTAATTGATATTTTCATTACTTACCTATGAATTCATTAATAACATAAAATTTGAAGTGAGTAGTCTTACATAGCTTGCATGCGAGCTTATATATTTCATAAACTTTGAAGTGTGCATATTATGCTAATCACGAACTAACCGAACACCCACATATAATTTTTTAGTTATAGGAGGAAGAAATGTATTTTAGGATAAGGCCTCACGCAACAAACAAGAAAATACATTTCAAGTTATATTTCATTGATAATCAAGTGATGTTTCAAATGGACACAAGTACCATTACCTCTAATTTTTTTACCAAACATTGAAATAGAGACAAAATGTTGCTTTGTGAAAAAAGGTGCAAATGGTGCAAGCTCGAAATATATTTTATATGGAAATTTCCATTAAATAATTTGAAAAAACTTGTTCCCAATTAAAACAAAATAGGATGAGTGGGGTATGAAACCCATCACTTTGGCTAGTTGATTGAAATAGGTTTTGAAAAACTAAATGATGGCCACCCACTATGTTATCACAACAAGAGTGATTATACCTCATGCAATAGGCCAAGGAATTATGCTACATAGGGCATGGGTTGGACATCTCACATCTGAAATCATTTGTTTTTGAGATATATGAAATGAGGTCCACCCCTTTAAAGAATGGATTTCTCGACAAGTCATGGTAGAAGGGACTTAAGAAAATACGTCATAGTTTTTCATAAAAATAGTTGAGGACCTAGATAGAGATGTGTCAATAATGATTAGGTCCTCTATATTTGGTTCTTTTTATGAATTTTTAAAAATATTTATTAACAAGACCATTTTGGACCTAAAAGTGGAATTATGAAGAAATGGGAATTCATCTTTAGAATAATTGTGGAATTTGAGTAATTACAAAATATGGTAATGAATTATTTTGTAGATCATGTCTAATAGTAGAGAGTGTATACCTATCTTAACAAGTTTCAACATAGTTGGAAAATCCTTCCCGGGATTGTACCCTTTTCAAAGAAAAAAGAAACTACAAAATTTTACTTTAGGGTGTGAACTATGGGCATGTATGAATGTCAATCCCCATGCATGGATGACCAAAAAATTATTTATGAAATTTTTACGTCACTTTAATATATTTATAATAGGTGAAGTTACACAAGATAATCAAGATATTCTTATATTTGATGGTCATGGAATTAATATAACACTTCCAAAAATTGATGAGGTGAGGGATATACAGATTGACAAGTTATTACATTATTGACACACGCATGAGCCACCAATTACAACATCTGTATGTAAGTTTAGTTTGTCTTTTAAAATCTTATTTCAATGTTGAGAGAAATAAATGTATGAATAAAAGTCATGGGATGGATGATACCAACCAAGAATCAACCAATTTGGGAAGATTGGCATTCAAATGTGCACTAAAACCTAATAATATTAAGGTTATTTTAAAAGGAAAATTAAATGGCCCCTCAAGCTAGAAGAACTATTAAAATAAATTATTCCAAGACGTACATTCAATGTACAAGAATAGGGAAATGAAGTGAATTCTACAAAATTATCATGAGGTTAACATAATTACTTACAAGTAAATTGAAGTTTCTATAATGGTAATGCAACATGATTTACATCAAAGAAAGGAAAACAATTTTATTGAAGGAGAGAAAAAAATGTAGAGGATGTTCATAACTAGGTAGTGTAATAAAGTTATAAAATCATGATTACTACCCATGAGAAGCACCAACAAATGATGATGTAATTTATATTTTATACCAGCAAGCTTTATGTTTTGCTACATAGTTAAGAAGGTTGTATAAAGCCATGGATTGTTTTTGAAACAATAGAAATAGATGTTCCAATGTCATTTTGTTCACCATTTTCAACTCTCCCAACTTAGTTGGTTCATTTTTATGTATATTTCGGTTCAATTGAAATATCAAAATAAATAGTAGATGATACATCATATTTTGGTGAAAATGAGGATGTTGTACCAAACACAAATGAAAATATAGATTAAAGTAATTGTAAAATAATCATGAAGTCACCGATATTATATTTTATTGAAGTTAATTTTTTGAGAGTCTTCGAATAAGTTAGAAACACTATAGTAAGGTCATGAAGAAAATATCAAATTATAACCTCATATGAATACATGCATATGTTTCTAGAAAAAGAATACCATAAGAAAAATATTGAAGAATATATCGAGAGGGAAAAAAAAAAATTGAAGAGATAAATGTTGTAAGGAATGATGAGAATGAAAGAACGTAAAATTGAAGTTTGAAAATGAAACTATAAGGTAGATTAAAGAGATTTTTTTTTTTTTTTGAAAATTTAGGAAAGGGAGAAAGATAAGGATAATGATAGAAGGAAATAGAGTTTGAGAAGTCTCAAAGATAATTAGAGAGGAATTTATGTATAAGAAATGGAACAAACAAAATTCCTGAAGGACACCATATTTTAAAAGATATGCTAAACATTCTTTACCCAAATGCTTCCTCCACATATAAAAGTCCTTTTGGGAGTTCCTTTTAAGTGAGCATGATTGAGAATTACAATAGTAAACAACCTTATTCAAATGAAAGTTCTTTCAATACAAGGATTCAAGAGCATCATTCATTCTTTCTAACTTGGATGCTTTAGGTTTTTATTAGGATATTTATTAAAACAAGCTAAAAATTTAGTGCATCTGACAAAATAGACAATTACTCAATGAAAAACACTCATCATATATATCTATAATGTGATGTTTATGCTTATTATTATGTTACAACACATTCCATGATTATGATTATGATTATGATTGTTTTTATGATATTAGGTATCATCAAATAAATGAAGTTATAATAATGTCACCTAAAGTTGTTTCCATTATGATCTTTATTCATTTTCCAATATTAACTACTACAATATTTGGACATAATAAAAACTAATACACTCATAACCATACTTTACAACATATACATTATTAATATAAAAACATGCTCTTAAAATAAAACTGCAACAAAGGTATGTTTGAACCGGGATATAAAAGGGCGAGACTATAAAAATGTGGAACATGATTGAAATAAAACGTTTGGAGTGAGGTCTAGTTTCATTCAATAGAAACATATTTTTGCTGAGATCTATATGCAGAAACTAAACAAGATCTATGACATGCAAGGAAATAGTATATAATAACTTTCTCCTTAATTGAATAAGATACACATTTTTATAAATCTCATAAATTTTCAAGATGAATTTTGAAAGGGGTGCATGATTGGAATAAAATGTTAGCAATGATTTTTGTTTACATTCAACGTTTCTCTTGAAATGTAATAAAATTTTCATTCATGTTTAACATAATATGATTCCCCTTATATTTTACTAGTATCTAATTTTACATTTCATTTCAACATGTTGTTATGTCATGATTCTCTTTCCATTTTAGTATTTTCATCCTATACATCTATATTACATGGTCTCCTTCCACTTCATTAGTTTAAACTTCTCTAATTTTACATTTCATTTCAACATGTTGTTATGTCATGATTCTCTTTCCATTTTAGTATTTTCATCCTATACATCTATATTACATGGTCTCCTTACATAACTTTGAAAGTTGAAACTAGTAAAGTGGAAGGAATTACAAGAAATTCAATCATACAACTTAAAATAACCAAAAAAACCTACAAAATGTGCCAACAACAAATAAAAAAGTAAAGGAAGTGGTTGTACAACTAATAGCCAATGCAAAATTTCTAGTACATTATTGATTTAATAGTATTTAAACTAAACTTTATCCCGTATTTTCATTATTAAATAATTACATAAATTTTAATGTGAAACATTTTTTCCATACAAATATAAGAACCAAAAGAATGTGGTGTGAAACTAGAGATTATTTCTATTAGTTCATTTAAATCATGCAACTAAAAACAACCATCCACACCTTCGTAAATGAACAAACATTGAATAAGAACAAAATAAATTCACTCCGTAGGAGGAGGTAAAGAATAATAAAATGGAGTGTTATGAAATTTTATCCATTATTATAGATGATGGAATGTGGGTGGTTGGTGGTGGCATAAAAACATCCTAGCATTAGGATCTATAATTAAAAACTAGTGAAGTGGAAAGAGTTGCAAGATTAAAACTACGATAACATATTCAAATGCTACAATTAGTGTGAACAAAAAGCCCATGATTGTAAATAAATTGGGTGCAAAGAAATGAAAAATACCTTATTTCAAAAACAAAATTCAAGCATGCACTCAAATATTCTTCAATATCCCCAAATACGAAAAAAAATCAATAACCAAAAAAATGTATACGATATATGGATTTATAATCAATTCCTTCTTAGAATAATGTCTACACTTAAATATTTATTCAAGTTATAATCTCAAAATAAAGCTATGAATATTTTTCACTTCAAATTTTATACAATATATAAATTTTCTAGTAAATTAAGTAAAACAACCAATATTCCTCATTTAAAGCAAGTATAGAAACATTGCAAAATGATATATAAGAAAATAATCGTAAAGTGGAAAGTGATGCAAGATTCATGTTAATATAACACATTCAAATATTGTAAACTTGTGAACCACTAACTACAGATTGAAAAATAAAAGTCGGTGCAAAGAAGAAATGAAAGTAATACTAAAATGTAAGGGCAATGTATTCACTTCATAGTGTTAGAAGCAAAAGAGAATGAGAGGGGGTGGTGAATTAGTCTATTAATTTTTTAACCATTTCCATTCATAATTCATTACCAATCAAATAACCATTCATCCATACAATGACCATATGTGTTTTTACTTAAGCATTGAATACACCATACACAATAACAAGAACAAGAAAGTACACAAGAACACCAAATATATGTTGTAAACCCTCAAGGGGAAGAAAAACCAATGAAATGTTTCTGATATTACTCAAAAAAAAAAATTTAGTGAAGAAAAAACTTCACAAGGAGCACTAATCCCTTGTTGAGTAGAGCACCAACCTTACAAGGAGCACCAATCCCTAATTTAGTAGAGCACCAACCCTACAAGGAGCACCAACCCCTAATTTAGTGAATCACCCACTCCACAAGGAGGTTACAACCCCATAGGATGACTAATAATAAAATCATACACATGATGATGTTTGATCTCTAATATTTTATCTACCACAACTTGTGAATATCACATACTCAACTCATAAACCATAGCTCATACCCTAGGTCTTCAAACTTGCTCAATCTTCTTCTTTCTCAACTTATCTTGGCTCTAAAATCTTTCTCTCATGTCTTAAATCAGTATTCAACCTATCATGCTCTTCCTCATCCTTCAAATCATCCACACATACCTGCAAATCACTCTCCTCTAGGTCACACTTTTTCCTCCTAGAGCACTAGTTCAAAAATGAACCAAACAAGCACTTAAATATGTTTTTCTTCCTTCAAACTCACCATAGGTAGGTCCTTAACATTTTTCATGACCAATTAATATTAATAATATCCCAATAAATTAATTAAAATTGTCACATATGACCCATATAGGTTTTCCTAGACAAAACACTTCATCCATGCACCAAAAATCCTAAAAACCCTTGCATTGGAATGACAAAAATACCCTCATTCCGAAACCATTCTAATTAAAGCTCCAATATTCATAAAAATTAGTAATAAATCATTTAAAAATTAATAATGGTGTCAATTTTCATTAACCAATCATAATATTTTGTTTAATGGGCCCACTAACTCTTTAACTTCTCAAAATAGTTGTTTCTAATAACTTTGATTTCACCTTTGTCCCTCAAGACTACCTAATAACACCTAAAATATGGCATGTGGACACTATATGGAAGTGTAAATAATTGTAAAAACATATATCAAAGCTACATCTCATGAAACATCCAGTGGTTCAAACCACAAAAATTTAGTCTTCACTAAATACATTGCCCAAAACCTCGTTTTGCAAACACATATTAAAAACATCCTTTATGATACTTTAAGAACCTCAAAATAGATTCAATACATGAAAAATTCACCTATATTCACTTTACAGGTGATAAAAACATCAAATCATCCATTTGACTCTATGAACAACTCAATACTTCAATAAATACAATTCTTTCCTAGATAGCCAAAACTCTTGTTATCCAAAACTAATTTAGAAACCATAGAAAAACTCATCATCATGAATAAAACCTTATATAAAGAGAATTATTTGTGCATTATTTTTCCAACACATCATAAATCAATCCAAACTCCTCTTGTAGCTCATTTTATTTTCATTTTACTAAAGAATTCTTCTAATCGCCGCAAAAGCGCTTTTTGACAAGTCAACAAAAATAGGGCACACTTTGCCATTTTTCAGCATCACTTGTGATTTGAAACTTTCATGAAAATAAATAAAAACTCATGGAATTTCATTAATACAAATTTATCTCATACCTCATTTGGAGAAATTATCTTTAAACTGTAACTCTTTAGAAAATATCATATTCGTGTGGGGCACACATACTACCACATGCAACACCATGCCTTTCTGGAAACCTAGAAGAGTCATTTACAACATCCAATAATAACTATCAAGTAATAAATCAAAACTAGGATTTTATAAGAACTTTTTTTCAAGATTCTCCTAGCTAGGGTTTCAAACCAGCTTTACCTTCTTAACAATCTTTCATAAAAACGTGATGATTAAACAACCTCATTATTTTTGTGAAATATTCATAGTTAACCTAAAAATATTTCAAAGAGCTTAAGTACCCATGCAAAGCATAGAGTTCAGAACAAGCATAAGAAGGTCTAACTTTGTATTAAAAACACATTGTAACTTACTTGGTTTTACTAAAAAAATTCATATCTTAAAAACTATTCTTCAAAATGACATGAAATTTGGTATGAAGAACCATGATAACCTTCTATAACTATCAATTCTCACCATATATCTTATATATTCCTCAACCTCTCTAGCCATAATGAATTACTTATACAAACATGCATTATGACCTAAAACTCACAATACATACCCTAAATAACCTAACCATTCTGCTACCATGCTTGAACAAATCTTATTGGGTATAAATATGACATATCTACCTCATTTTGCATGCACCGAGGCTATAAAAATCATAGAATGACCTGACTCAACACTATAACCATATAACCTAACCATGATGACCTCATTAAGACTCATAATCACCTATAACATACCTCATAGACCATGTTTTGAATCTTGACACACTCCAATAAGCTTGGGAGGACTCAAACCATGATTATTCCTAGTAAACCAAACACCGTAACTACACCAAACTCACCACAACTTGACACTACCAATCAAATTTCATTCTTAACATCATAATGATACCTCATCAAGACTCACATGACCACATAACACCATTTTCCACAAATGGAGTTGACATCAATGATAACAAAAACACATAATGGACAACAATCTCCCCATTTGTCATTGATGGCAACCAACAAGAAAAAAACCTACATGATCACTTTTCCATGTTTATGATGAATCTCTCCCCTTTTTCATCTATGAAAAAGGATACAATTACCCTACTACATGGAAAATGACAACACGAGACAAAAACATGGCTTACTTGACCAAATTGACCCCCACAGGGACTGTATCGTTCCTTCTTTGACTCCTTCAACAACAAATTATGACCTTATGGATGTCTAATAAACGTGAAATCTATCTCCCCCTTGACTTATACTCTCCATTCTGCCCTTGAATCATATCAATTTCACTTTCTAATGCTAATTCATTCCTAAGAACACAATTTTTCCTTCATTACTTTAGGACACTTGGACCTAAACAACATCTTCAATGCATCTAGACTAAACTTTACAACCTTTGAGAATTCATCCAATATCATGCCAAACAACAAAGATCCCTCGGAAACATATTGTTCATATCTAAGTGATAGTACATTTTTTTTTCTTACCTAGTTTTCTTGTCTTGAGATGAACTTCGTACTTCAACATGAACATGAACAAAAAAATTCAAAGTTTTCAACCTTTATTTAAGCTATGTTACCCATTTGTGTAAACACTTTTATCTTCAAGCTAAAAACCTTATAAAATATCATCTTCTATCTTAGAAAGCTACTCATGCTCCTGTAATACACAATCACATATCGAAGAAACTATTTACTTTCTCTTTTAGTCACCGTAATACTCTTCAATGTAACTTCCAAAACTATGAATGTTTCAGTCCTAGGTTAGGTAATTGAAACTCTTATAACATAACATCATGTCACTCTTCTTTGACTCGAAACATCTTTTAGCATCAACCTAAGACATTTGCATTCCCAAATCTCTCTCACACTACAAAAGCTTATGAGTTTCAATCCTCACACTAGTCCACTTAGCCTTGTATCTTTGTCAAAGACATATTTAAAGTATCTTTCACTTAGAACAACATACCTCAAGGGATTAAAAATGATAATTCACTTACCAAAGATAAAATACTTTCTCCATAGTTAGGGTTTCTTATTGAGATCATGAAACTATGACTAAATTCCACAGATAGGTCTTTGAGTTACTAGTTTATCTCTAGACTAAGTAGGTATTCTAGTGCATGGCCTTACCTTCATGATGATTTCAACCTTAACATAATGATTTCACATATATAGATCACTTGGAGAATGATTTCATACTAAATTGTATAATTTCTTAGACTTTTATAGGAATTCTAATGTGTGTCCACATGTTTCTTTAGATTTGTGAGCACCAAGTTTCTTCACACAAGATTCTTTTTCATGTTTTATGCTCCTAACGAGTCTCCTTATATCACTCCTTACTTCAATGGGTTCTCAAGGTCTTTCAAAACCTATAGGTCATCATGAAAGACACTTTTACAATCCAGATTATCTTAAACTCCCCTTGGGAGGAGTACTTAGTCACAAATGATTCTATTGTTGGGTTTTCTTAACACAAACCCTTGTCTTCCTTTAAATCAACCAAGACAAGAAGATATACTACCCTTAATTTGTTAAGAACTCACACATTCCATTTAGATTGATGGAATAAGATTTTCATAAATTTACACATGTCACCTTTTCATTCATATCAACACCTTGAACTCTACCCTTCAAAGTTATACTGAGCACTATCAACCAACATTACCTTACAAGAAACAAAACCTTGATATTGACTCAAAACTAGAATTTAGACCCTATGCCATGTTCATGAGTCTACATACATGTTTCATCTCCATAATGAAAATATTAGACATTTCATAAAGAGAAATCAAATCAACTATAATACACTTCCCTTGACATGGCTAACAATACTAAAGATCATCATGAATCTAACTCACCCCGTCTCTCGACCACACCTATGAACTTGTAGGTATCCATTTCTCTCTTCATAGTTACTAAACCTAACACAACATCTTTAATTATTTTCTATACATCGGTTTCATATTTATGCCTTTTCATGTTATCATACATTGTACTCCTTATGCACAATAACATTTATCCTTTGTTAGTCATACAACGCATTCTTATCAACATGTAGCTTACCCAAACACCTTATCATGTGAATTATATCATACGATTTCAGTCATACCAATTCATAACCAATTTTTCCTTATTGGAATCATATTCAAATTGTATGAGACACCCAATAGATCCTCACATGTCTAACACTTGCACATAAACACTCTTAATACATTTGTAAAATGCAGAGCATTATTATACTTGTATCTTACCTCTTTTAAAGAATAATAGTCAAAAACATGTTCTCTTGAGTCATTCATAATTGTATAAGTGATCTTTTAATGGGCTCATAATTTTTCAAGGATAACCCGAAAATCCTCGACCATTCGAATGCGCCATGTTGCCCTAGATGTTGCGATGATGAATTTGACAGGCAGATGACACCCGTATAACCGTCAAAATGTCAAAAATTCACAGGATGCCCTAGAAATCAAAAAATTTAACAAGGGTGGTAGATTTCTTTATTTTAAATCAATTGAAACATGATTTAGGATTTTTTTGACCTGGGGATTGGGTAAATACTTGCAAATTTTCTGGATTCGATCAGACTCGAGTTTTTTCACGATTTGACAAAGGAAAAATGACACAGCCTATAAAAAATGAAGAAATTAGGGAAAAAAAAGGGGAAAACTTGGAAATTGTTTCAAATTAGGGAAAAAAATAAAATCTTAAGAATTTTCAAGGTATTCAATTGGGGAAGACAAACGTAGACCACCAAATCAAAAAATGAAACGTTTATGAGCAAATTTGGACATTAAAATTTTTAAGCACATTATGACAACTCAATAATGGGACCAACATTTGCTCCTGCTTGGGGATGAGCACTCCCAGCGAGTGGCACAAGATCAAAACGTAGACCAAGTGCCAGAAACTATTGGGCAAAGGAGTTAAAGGAAAAAGGCAGCCCAAATACCTAAATTACCATAAAAAATGGACCGAGAAAACCACGGACAAAAGGGCAAACCACATACTAACCAACAACAAGAAATAAAGAAATAACAAAGACTATACAAATATACAACTTGTGCATACCTCACTTGAGGATTTAATCCAAGAAATGTTTTAAATGTCTACCATTAACAGGAAGCTCCAGCAAATCCCCATCTAGATCCTTGAGAAAAAGGTGTGCTCACCAATTCTGATGTCAATGGCATAAGGGCCCATCCATAATGCATCAAACTTGCCATGCTTTCCCTTGTCTTCATGCCTACTATCCCATAGCAAAACCAGATCTCCCACATTGAAGGCTCTAGGAGTGACCTTCTTATCAAACAACCTCTTCAATTTCTCTCTAAATCTGATATGCCTTTGATGAGAGGCTCTTCTTTCTTCATCCAACTCAATGATCTGATTGATTCTTGATTCATATGGGCCATGTTCTTGATCTTCTAACTGTTGAGCAAACTAAAATGAGGATAATTGCAGATGTAAGGGCAGCAATGCTTGAGTTCCATACACCAATTCAAATGGGCTCTTACCAGTTTCTCTTTTAGGAGTTATTCTATCAGCCCAAACTGCAAATTTCAATTTCTCTCCCCACCTCTTCTTGTTGACTTCCAAGGTCCTTCTAATGATCTTGAGCAAGTTCTTGTTACTTGACTCATCTTGTCCATTCCCTTGTGGATTGTAGTTTGAAGAATAAGTTAGATTGATTCCATATTCATTACACATTGCCATCAAAGGTTTGGCTCTAAAACACATGGCATTATCAGATATAATCTTAACTAGAACTCCAAATCTGCATATGATATGATTCAACAAGAAATCCATTACCACTTGGTGTGTCACCTTTCTAGATGGATTTGATTCAACCCACTTTGTAAAATAATTAGTTGCTGCAAGTATCCATTTATGACCAGCACTAGAAGGATATGAAATCTCACCAATGAAGTCCATTCCAAATTGTTTGAAAGAGGCTTCACCTGATATAGGCTACAAAGGAAGGGATCTTGAAGCTTTTAGTCTTCCAGAGAAACGTTGACAACTATCACACTTTCTAACCAGCTGGGTTGCATCTTTAAAAAGAGTAGGCCACCAATAACTAGCTCTCAAAATATTGTGTTGTCACTCTCCTAGCAAAATGTCCTCCAAAAACTCCCCCATGGAAATCGAAACCAACTTGGGAGCTTCATCTTCAGTTATGCATTTCAAGAGGACACCTTCGAGTTCTTCCAAGCCAAACCAAAGTCTGTTGTGATATATTTTTGAGAAGCCAACCGAGGGCTCTTTTCTGATTTTTATTCAATTGAATACGACAACATAAGCGCCTGAGGTAGAAGATCACATCTTTGTACCACTCGAATTTACCAACTTTACAACCACATCTATCCTTTCTTCCTCTAGCTGATTCACTTCCACATTTTGCAAGTTGCTCTCAGCCATGAGCTTGGTAAAACCCAAACCTCTTACTAACTTTGTTGCTTGGATATCCATATCATACTCCTATAGTTTTTGACCCATCTATATCTCTTAGGTGATATTTCCATGTTTGATAAGATGTCTTTAACCATGCTATGTGGAACATAGCCAAAAACTTTTGAACTCAATATATAAAGCCTTAAAATCTTTGTTGCTTTCACCAAGGCAAACACTTGTTTTTCCATGATTGTATATTTCAACTCAGCTACTTATAAAGCCTTGCTAAAGAAGGAAATAGGCCTCTCAGCTCCATTCTCATCCTTCTATAACAAAATTGAAGAAATAGTAAATTCGAAGCAAAAAAAATATTTGGAAAGGCCTCTTCTAGTTTGGAGCTGCCAAAACATGTGCATGCTTAAGTGCATCCTTTATTCCTTCAAAAGCTTGGATTGCAACCTCCTCCCACCTGATAACTTGATCCTTTTTAACATTCTTATGATTGGGAGAGTTAGCTCAGCAAAATTGGAAACAAACCTTCTAATAAAATTGATTTAACCAAAGAAAGATTAGATACCTTTCTTGGTTCTTAATCAAGAAAGATTGTATATTTCAACTCAACTCGCTTGTAAAGCCTTGCTAAAGAAGGAAATAGGCCTCTCACTCCATTCTCATCCTTTTGTAACAAAAATGAAGAAATAGTAAATTCAGAAGAAAAAGAAAATATTTGGAAAGGCCTCTTTTGCAAAAATTTCAAAGTCAATTCTTGGCCCGAAAGCCCGTAGCAAATGGGAAGAGGACACGTGGCTCGAGAGACATGCGGGTGGTGGAAGAAGTTGGTGAAATTTTGTGTTTTTTGGCTCAAGGTGTCAAAGTAAATTTTTGACCCAAAGGCCCTCATCCAATAGCATATGGACACGTGTCCAGGAAAAGTCAACATGACTAGGAAAATTTTTGGCTTTTTAAAAGTTTCTAACTTCAAAATTTTAAGGTTAAAATTTGGGCCTAAGCTCCACAACAAATCATAAAGCAACATGTGTCCAAGAAAGTAAAATGGGCTATTGGGCTTCGTGATGACTTTGAAGATTTTAAACTTTAAATGGTAAAAATCAAGGTTTGGCCCGAAGGCCTGCAATGAATTGGAAACGGACACATGTCCAGAAATACAAAAGGTGGAGTAGGGGACTGATGGAAAGTTTTATGATTTTTTGCCTTTGTGTTGCAAGGTAAAAATTCAAAAATGGTCTCACGACCAATGAGGAGCCAACATGTGTCCCAAAAGATAGAAATGGGGGAGCGCAGGCCGAGGGAGAATTTTGAAACTTTGCAAATTTGGCAGGGAGGTCTAAAGGAAGAATTAGAAGCTTGGACCCGTACCAAATGGGAGGATGCCACGTGGCAGGAAAGAAGCAGTTGTTCTTGCCCGCCGAAAATTTTGAGCAAAATTTCCCTTTTTTGAAAAAGTGTCAAAATTGATAGGAATGGTCCACATTTTCAATAGGGCCCACATATGGACACGTGGCGGGTCCAGGGGAGGAGCGGGGAAATTTTACAAAATTTTCCAAATTTCAAAAAGTTCACAAATGCAAAAGCAAGGGGCCCGATCCAATGGTATCTTGAGATGTGTTTCACCTTACTTAAAAATTAAAAAGGTCAAAAAGGGGAATATTCAAAGATCTAAGCCTCCACGTGGAGGGCTGACATTTAAAGTTATCTAAAATCGATGGTTACTATACATTCCCCCTTTTTGACTGCCATGGGAGCTCCAGGAAGCTAAGATTCATCATTTCTTCACCAAATCACATCAAATTTTATATGATTTTGCATCTTCTTGGCCTTCTGAGTGCAATGCCACCATTTTCATGAGCTAATTTAATGATCTATGATGTTTTTGGTGTAATTCTTACCCTAGCTCTTAAAAAACATGAAAAGTAGAAATCAAAAGTTACAGAGGTAAAATTTTAAAAGGTGAAAGGTGAAAAATGATTGCTAAAGCATGCTAGCATGCCTAAATGACAAAAACGTGACCCTAGGATGGATAAGGATCCGAATTTGTGTAATATTTTAAAAAATTTATGCATCCCTAGCAACCTGCGAATTGTTTTCCAGTTTGATGTCATTTTCATGGAATCATGGAGAGTTGTATTTTTTTATCCCTTAAGCATATTCTTTGCTTGGGAAGGAAGACTCCATGATGGCATGAGGTATATCATGCATTTTGGGAGAATTTTTAAATGAGGAGAAAAAAAGAGGTAGAATTTCAAGCAAAAAAAAGGAAGAAATCAATTTATCTAGAGAAAACCACCTGAGAGCCATTTTCAATTCCATGTTGAATTAAATTTCATCATGTTGAGTTGGTTTCCATTGTAAATCCATCAACAGGCTCATAGATTGTTCTTATAACACTCCCCTTCTGATGTATTTGATCAAATTTTGGATTATTTGGTGTTATCTCTTGGCAAAATTTGCATATGCTTATGTTTCAGAATGATTTCAATTTGTGTTTCTTACTCATGTTGCAATCTTATGTTTAGGATCTCTTTGATTATACAGGGTCTCATTTCTTGTTGATGGTTTAATGGCATTTGCAATCTTATATTCAGAAGAGCCTTCATCTGATAGAAGATAAACAGATTTAAAATCATTTTACTGTCCTTGAATATTGAGATTGTTTGTAAACCTTTGGGTGCACCTTAGGTCATGATCAAATAGGGATTCCTGGATACTTTGTTGGTATTTTGCTTCAAGCTTTTGTGGCAGGTTATCAAAGGTTGTGTGGAAGAGTGCAGATCTAGGCCTCCATTTGGTGCACATATCCTAGTTGAAGGAGTATTTTAAACCCATTGAAACATCTCTGTTGTTTAGGTGTTGCAAATCTCTTGCAAAGGTTCTCAAAGAAGTTGGTAATCCCGGCTAGTCTTTTCTAAACATCTCCCAACAAAATTTCATTCAAAATAACTCATCCTACCCATACTACCCCTGCATTGCATTGTGTGTCAACAAAATAATACAATCCATTCACAAAAATGCACAAAGCATATCAAGATTTTATCATGTCTCTAGCATCCTTAGCCTTGTCTTGAAAGCATTTCCATCATTTAGTAGTGACAACTCTTTTGAGTTTGAATAATGATCACCATCTCCATAAAATGTGCAAAGCATAAGGATATCTCCACCTCCTTCATCAAATAGAGGTTGCATTATAGGTTCTCTTACCTTGGTTTAAAGGCACAACCTAGAATAGTGAGGATTAGATCAAAATCCTTTTGAGGTGCTACCAACTCCTTCAAAATATTGAGCCCTAACAAGTCAGATAGATGTGTTCCTTGGCTAAAAATGACACACAAATCATTTATCTACCCTTGAGTGTCTTGTGAGATCCATGATGCTACTTGAGTTGTGAAGGAGATTAAGTTTGGGTACCAACACTGGATTGGTGCCGTTGCCGGGGACTTATTGGAATTATTTGGTGTTTTGAGGAGTATTTAGGTATTTGAACTGTTGCATTGTCAAGATATCATCCTATGTTTCAGATCTGCAAGTTTTAAAGTAGGAGTTTCAAGGTCAGCTGACTCTTTTCCATTTCTCAGCGGTTTAGACACTGTTATTGCATTTTGTTTGGCTGATTTAACAAGAAGAAGGTCTAGTTTATAAGGCTCTACAAAGTTATCAATATTAGCACATATTTGACAGATTCTTTTAGTGCATTCTTGCACAATTGGTGTGAAATTCCTTAGTGGAAACTCCATGCTGATTTGAATTTGGAAATACTAGTGTCTTATGATTTCTGTCATTCATTTTTGTGCTATTGATCTTTGCAAAACTGGAGGGAAGAAGATCTCTTTTCCTTAAAGACTCTGCTAAGAAATTGTTCTTAGATTTAAAAAATTTAGACTTGGGCAGAGAAGATTTTGGAAGGTGGTTAAAGGTCAGACATCAGGCAAAGATATAGCCATTGGTGAGAGAAATCAGCCTTTGGTAGAGGACTATCATGCTTCTTCAAGTGATTCTGATTCAAACAACCCTCTCATAAACTTGTTTTCCTCCGATAGTGAGGGTCCATCTATTAAACTTGGTAAGTTCCTTCTCCAATCTACACCTCTATGTTTTAATTCAAGTAAAAATTCCATAGAAAATCAACACTTAGAAGATACCAGTCTTGTGAATCACATTCTTGAGCCCCAAGGGTATTATACTCCTCACCCGGCTGTTTCACCTCTAAGATCACCCCCAACAAACAATATGGCTCAGCCTAGACCTCCATTTATTGTTAACACCTTTGGTCTTATAAATTTTAGAGGAATGGATGGTTACCAAAATTTTTCCCACAAGATGTCGAAATAGGTTGCCAAAATTCCAAGGTAATAGCTACATCACTTTGGTGATCGACTTCTCAATTTTTAATAATATGATGGAATATTTTGAGATAGATTTTAAGTATGTGTATATTAATCTATTTATTCATACACTAGAAGAAGATGTAGAGTGTGGTAGAAGGCTCTACTTGATAACTCTATTGATTCATGGATTGAAATGAAAAATGCATTTAGGTTGCAATATGGTGACAGGATGAACCTAGATTTATTTTGTCTGAATTTGAGAATATCAATAATAACCCAAATGAAATAGTCCGTGACTTAAATATAAGATTTAACAAAACATTGAGAAGGTTTCCTATCATTTTGAGGCCTTGTGATGAATCTTTTTGATCAAATATGCAGATACATTTGATAGAAAGGTAATCTAGTAGTCGAGAGACAAAAATCCTACAAACTTGAAGCAAGCTTTCACCATGGCACTTCAAATTAAAAATAATATTAAAGCTATTAGTAAACCACTTAAGAGGGATGGTGTGAAGCTGATAAACCCTGAGAAGCCTCAAGCTAGCAAGGGTGCTGATTTAGAATATGTTTTCAAAAATTTGGCAGGGGTCATGAAAGAAATTTCTTACAAATTAGCTCAAAGCGAAGAACGGAATTGGGTAGAGTTCACAAGGAAAAAAATAACTCAAAACCATGATAGATTTTTTATTCATCTTAGGGGTGATCAAAGACAAGATGATAGAGGTAAAGGGCTTGTTGGTGGGGTAAATAGACAACCCCAAGCACGTGAAAGTAGAGTGGTGCCTGACCCTCTAACTGTAAGAGTTGTTGTTCTTCAAGAAATTACTGATATGGATTGGTATGATAGATGTTTTCTTCCTCATCCTCCATGTAAAATGGAACAAAAAGTTGTTGAAAATGATAATGAAGATGAAATGGATGATGACATTTGTATGATGGGCAGCTCTTCAAGCTCACAACAAGCAACAACATCAACAGATGTGATAAGTGCAAGGACTGTTGCAACCTTTTGGGATTGCATAAAGAGGGTACCAATTCTTTCCTCCTCTCAAACTCATGAGGTAGATGTTGTTCAAGCTTTTGAAATTCCTAATAATGACTTTGAATATCTAAGGGCTTTAATGATCAAGAAGTATGATGGTGGTATTCCCTCAGAGGAAGATAGACAATTGTTAATGAATGTTGTGGTTGGTCAAGAGAAAGAGTATAATACTAGAAGTAAAGTTGTTAGAGGAGCTGGTCCTCAAGCCAAGCCAAAGACACCCTTGCTCACAAGAATTCCAAAAGACAATCCTAGAAAAGAAACACTTGCCAAGAACCCTACTATCCCATGCAAAAATATCAGTCCTCTTCATGCCCAGCTGCTAGGAATACTCCTCCATCTGATGAACCTTCTTGTTTCCCTTCCAATGTTGTCTTACTGAAGAATTTTCCATATGATATTTCCCAAGTATTGAGCCAAATTAAAGTGAGTGTTCCAATTGTTGAGTTGCTTAGAATTCCTGAGCATAAGAAGAGAGCATTTGAGTACTTGGGATTGAAGAGAAGGTCACCCCAAGCAAAAATGTAAATGTTGTTGAGACTCCTCTTCAAATCATTGTTGGCCTTGAAACACCACCAACAGTGGAAGATCTTGGAAAGGCACCTGAAGTATATTTGGGGACATCGTTGCTTGATTCCCAATTGAATGTTGATCCATTTTTTACAACTTTACTCATAAAAGATAGACTGTTTCACAATTATATGCTTGATTCAGGTGCATCATGTAATGTCATTCCTGTAGAAGTCATGAATGAGTTGGATATCAAGGTGACAGATGCCTATGGGAGGTTTAATGCCATGGATTCAAGAGAAGTGACAGTGGTTGGTTGTGCGAAGGGTTTGGTAGTACAACTTTCAGCCTACTCGGGTAAGAATTTGAAATTATATGTTGTAATTGTTGATTTGCCGTGTCAAATGGGGTATGCTTTTTTCAGGAAAATGGGCTGCAAGTTTTAGTGGTAGTGTTTAGATGGACATGTCTTTTTCCACCATTCCCATTGAGGGCAGCCTTGTCAAACTCTATGGTGAAAAGAAAATGTTGCACTTGATTGAAGATCCCAACAATGCTTCCTATGAAGTGTTATTTGCTGATGTAGATGCTGATAATTTCATTGGATTTGCTGATGGAAAAGAACACAAGATGGATAGTTAAGATTTCCTTGATATGATAGGTTCTCCTTGGACCCTACTATTTGATGGAGCTTGCTCCAAATTTGGAAATGGTGCTGGTATAGTTCTATTTTCTCCTAGTTTGGAAGAGTTTCCTTTTTCCTTCAAACTTAATTTTGAATGCACTAACAATATTACTGAGTATGAGGCATTGTTGTTGGGGTTAAGGATTGCATGGAAGTATGGAGTGAAGGATATTGTTGCCAAGGGGGATTCAAAGTTGGTTGTTAAGCAAGGAAGGAAGTTATATGCCACAAAAATTAGTGTATGAAAGAATATAAGCATGCTTTATTTGGGACATGATTGAAATGTTTGATTCCTTTAACATTGTTTACCATGATAGAAGTCTTAATGCTGCTGCTGATAAGTTGGCTGTACTTGGCTCTAGATTTGACAATTGTACTATTTCACCTTTTTGTGAATATAACATTGAAGTGCTAACAAGGCCAGTGGTCCTGGATAATGTGAAACATTGGCAAATTGTTGATGATGATGCACAAGTGTTGAGGTTCTTACAATACCAAGGTGATTTTTCTAGTCATAACATTGATTAGGATCCAATGGTATGCATGAATGAAGGGAGAGAAACTTTGTTTGTCAAGGATATTATACAATTAAAAACATATACCATTCTTAAAGGTCTTATTGCACTTGAATCAAATTTTAGCAATGTTGATTGCATCATTAATAGGAACATGTTTACTTGAAGGGATGTGGAAGAGCATAAATTGGGAACAAATGACAAACCAAGGAAGATTTGGTTGGGAAGCAATCTCGAAAAATATGAAAATCAGTCGTATGCCCAACTCTTAAAGAAATATCAAGACTACCTTGCTTGGTCTTATTCAGAGATAAAGGCATATAGAGAAGATTTGTTCCAACATGAGATCCCTCTTGAAGAAAATGCCAAACCATTCAGATAGAGTAAAAGGCCAATTAATCCAATTCTCTCCATGCAAATACAAGAGGAATTAAAGAAATTGAGAAATGGAGGTATTATTTAGCCCACTAGATACTCATCTTGGGTTGCAAACCTTGTGCTAGTCGAGAAAAAGAATGGACACATCAGACTTTGTGTGGATTTTAGTAACCTAAATAATGCATCCATGAAGGACAACTATTCCTTACAAAACATGGAAAACATGTTGTAGCTTGTGACAAGATCATAATTGCTCTCCACTTTGGATGGTTTCTTCAGATACAATCAGGTAGTTGTCAAGGAATCAGAAAGACTTAAGACAACATTCACTACTCCTTGGGGTACATATGTTTTTGTTAGAATGCCATTTGCATTGATGAATTCTGGTGCCACTTTTCAAAGGGAAATCAATGTTGCTTTTACTGGTTACATCAATGAGTTCATTTCAGTTTACAAAGATGATGTGACTGTATTTTCAAGGCAGCAAGGTGATCATTTGCAGCATTTGGAAAAAATGCTGATCAAATGTACGGAGTATGGCATTTATCTTAATCCAAAGAAGTTTCATTTTGGTGTGTAAAAGGCCAAGTTGATGGGACATATTGTGTATAAGGATGGTGTCATAATAGACCCTAAGAGAGTGGAAGCAATCAGCAAAGTGCCTATCCTAAGAACCAAGAAAGGTATCCAATCTTTCTTGATTAAATCAATATTATTAGAAGGTTTGTTTCCAATTTTGCTGAGCTAACTCTCCTAATCACAAGAATTTTAAAAAGGATCAAGTTATCAGGTGGGAGGAGGTTGCAATCCAAGCTTTTGAAGGAATAAAGGATGCACTTAAGCATGCACATGTTTTGGCAGCTCCAAAATATAAGAGGCCTTTCCAAATCTTTTCTTTTGCTTCTGAATTTACTATTGCTTCAATTTTGTTACAAAAGGATGAGAATGGAGCTGAGAGGCCTATTTCCTTCTTTAGCAAGGATTTACAAGCAGCTGAGTTGAAGTATACAATCATGGAAAAACAAGTGTTTGCCTTGGTGAAAGCAACAAAGATTTTCAGGCCTTATATATTGAGTTCAAAAGTTGTTGCCTATGTTCCCCACACCATGGTTAAAGACATCTTATCAAACATGGAGATATCAAGCAAGAGATGTAGATGGGTCAACAAACTATAGGAGTATTATATAGATATCCAAGCAACAAATTTAGTAAGAGGTTTGGGTCTTGCCAAGCTCATGGCTGAGAGCAACTTGCAAAATGTGGAAGTGAATCAGCTAGAGGAAGAAAGGATAGATTTGCTTACAAAGTTGGTAAATTATGAGTGGTACAAAGATGTGATATTCTACCTCGGGCACTAATGCCATCCTAGTCACTTAAATAAAAATCATAAAATAGCCCTCAAGATGGCTTCTCAAAAATATATCATAACAGACTTTGGGATTGCTTAGAAGAACCACAAGGTATCCTATAGAAATGCATAACAGAAGATGAAGCTCCCAAGTTGGTTGCTGATTTCCATGGGGGAATTTTTGAGGACATTTTGTTGGGAGAGTGACATCACATAAGATTTTAAGATCTGGTTATTGGTGGCCTACTATTTTTAAAGATGCAACCAATTTGGTTAGAAAGTGTGATAGTTTCCAACGTTTCTCTAGAAGACTGAAAGCTTCAGGATCACTTCCTTTGCAGCCTGTATCAGTTAAAACCCCTTTCAAACAATGGGGAATGGACTTAGATGCTGAGATTTCAATTATTTCTAGTGCTGGTCATAATGGATCCTTGTAGCAACTGATTATTTTACAAAGTGGGTTGAAACAATTCCATCTAGGAAGGTGACACACCAAGTGGTAATGGATTTATTGTTGAATCATATCATATGCAGATTTGGATTTCTAGTTAAGATTGTATCTAATAATTCCATGTGTTTTAGAGCCAAAACTTTTATGGCAATGTGCAATGAATATGGAATCAATCTAACTTTTTCTTCAAACTACAATCCACAAGGGAATGGACATGCTGAGTCAAGTAACAAGAACTTTCTCAAGATCATTAGAAGGACCTTGGAAGTAACCAATAAGAGATGGGGAGAGCAATTGAAATTTTTAGTTTGGGTTGATAGAATAACTCCTAAAAGAGCAACTAGTAAGAGCCCGTTTGAATTGGTGTATGGAACTCAAGCATTGTTTCCCTTACATCTACAATTATCCTCATTTTAGTTTTCTCAATAGTTAGAAGATCAAGAACATGGCCCATATGAATCAAGAATCAATCAGATCATTGAGTTGGATGAAGAAAGAAGAGCCTCTCATCAAAGGCATATCAAATTTAGAGAGAAATTGAATAGATTGTTTGATAAGAAGGTCACTCCTAGAGCCTTCAATGTGGGAGATGTGGTTTTGTAATGGGATAGTAGGCATGAAGAAAATGGCAAGCATGCCAAGTTTGATGCATTATGGATGGGCCCTTATGCCATTGACATCAGAATTGGTCAGCACACCTTTTTTCTCAAGGCTCTAGATGGGTATTTGCTGGAGCTTCCTGTTAATGGTAGACATTTAAAACATTTCTTGGATTAAATCCTCAAGTGAGGTATGCACAAGTTGTATATTTGTATAGTATTTGTTCTTGCTTTATTTCTTGTTGTTGGTTGCTGTGTGGTTTTCCCTTTTGTCCTTGGCAACCTTTTGTGGGTGGTTTTCTTGGTCCATTTTTTATGGTAATTTGGGTTTTTGGGCTGCTTTGTGCTTTGACTCCTTTGCCTAATGGTTTCTGGCACTTGGTCTACATTTTGATCTTGTGGCACTCGCTGGGAGTGCCCATCCCTAAGCAGGAGCCAATGTTGGTCCCATTATTGAGTTGTCATAATGTGCTTAAAAATTTTCATGTCCAAATTTTCTCACAAAAATTTCATTTTTGATTTGGTGGTCTATAGTTTGTCTTTGCCAATTCAATACTTTCAAAATAGTTCATTTTCCCTAATTTGATCAATTTCCAAGTTTTCCCCTTTTTGTGCCCTAATTTCTTCATTTTATCAAATTTGTGTCTTTTTTTTTTTTGTCAAATCGTGAAAAATCTTGAGTTTGATCGAATCCCAAATTTTTGCATGTATTTACCCAATCCCAGTGCCGAAAACAATCCTAAATCATGTTTCAATTGATTTAAAATCAAGAAATCTGCCACCCTTGTTAAATTTTTTGATTTCTAGGGCATCCTATGAATTTTTGGCATTTTGACGGTTATACGGGTGTCATCGGCCGTCAAATTCATCATCGCAACATCTAGGGCAATGTGGCACATTCTGAATGGTCAGAGGATTGGTGGGTTATCCTTGAAAAATTTGGCTTTCATTTTGCAAAAAATTTCAAAGTCAATTCTTGGCCCGAAAGCCCACAACAAATGGGAAGAGGACACGTGGCTCGGGAGACATGCGGGTGGCGTGGAAGAAGTTGGTGAAATTTTGTGTTTTTGGCTCAAGGTGTCAAAGTGAATTTTTGACCTGAAGGCCCTCATCCAATAGCGGATGGACACGTGTCCAAGAAAATTCAACATGAGGGGGTGGAAATTTTGGTGTATTTGAAGTTTTTAACTTCAAAATTTTAAGGTTAAAATTTGGGCCGAAGCTCCACAACGAATCATAAAGCAACACGTGTCCAAGAAAGTAAAATGGGGTAGCGGGCTTTGTGATGACTTTGAAGTTTTTAAACTTCAAATGGTAAAAAAGCAAGGTTTGGCCTGAAGGCCCGCAACGAATTGGAAAAGGACACGTGTCCAGAAATACAAAAGGTGGAGCAGGGGACCGATGGAAAGTTTTATGAATTTTTGCCTTTGTGTTTGCAAGGTAAAAATTAAAAAATGGTCCCGCGACCAATGAGGAGCCAACACGTGTCCCAAAAGATAGAAATGGGGGAGCGCGAGGCCGGGGAATTTTGAAACTTTGTAAATTTGGCAGGGAGGTCTGAAGGAAGAATTAGAAGCTTGGACCCGTGGCAAATGGGAGGATGCCACGTGGCAGGAAAGAAGCGGGTGTTCAGGCCCACGGAAAATTTTGAGCAAAATTTCCCTTTTTTGAAAAAGTGTCAAAATTGATAGAATTGGCCCACATTTTCAATGGGGCCCACATATGGACACGTGGCGGGTCCAGGGGAGGAGTGGGGAAATTTTGCAAAATTTTCCGCATTTCGAAAAGGTCATAAATGCAAAAGTAAGGGCCCAATCCAATGGTATCTTGAGATGTGTCTCACCTTATTAAAAAATTAAAAATGTCAAAAAGGGGAATATTCAAGGATCTCATCCTCCACATGGAGGGCTGGCATTTAAAGTTATCTGAAACTGACAATTACTATACATTCCCCCTTTTTGGCCGCCATGGGTGCTCCAGGAAGATTGGATTCATTATTACTTCACTGAATGACATCAAATTTTATACGATTTTGCATCTTCTTGGCTTTCTAAGTGCAATGGCACCATTTTCATGAGCTAATTTGATGAGCTATGATGTTTTTAGTGTAATTTTACCTAGCTTGTGAAAAAAATGAAAAGTAGAAATCAAAAGTTGCAGAGGTAAAAATTGAAAAGGTAAAAGGTGAAAAATGATTGCTAAACCATGCTGCCATGCCTGAATGACAAAAATGTGACCCTGAAATGGATAAGGATCCGAATTTGTGTAATATTTAAAAATTCTTATGCATCCCCAGCGCAACCAAATAACTATTTTCCAGTTTGATGTCATTTTCATGGAATCATGGAGAGTTGTTGTAAAATTTTTTTGATCCCTTAAGCATATTATTTTCTCTGGAAGGAATACTCCATGATGGCATGAGGTATATCATGCATTTTGGGAGAATTTTTAAAGGAGGAGAAAAAAAGACGTACAATTTCAAGCAAAAAACAAGAAGAAATCTTTTTCGTAGAGAAAACCACCTAAGAGCCATTTTTAATTTCATGTTGAATTAGATTTCATCATGTTGAGTTTGTTTCAGTTGTAAATCCATCAACAAGCTCATAGATTTTTCTTATATCACTCCCCTGCTGATGTCTTTGATCAAATTTTGGATTACTTGGTGTTATCTCTTGGCAAAATTTGCATATGCTTATGTTTCAGAATGATTTCAATTTGTGCTTCCTACTCATGTTGTAATATTATGTTTAGTATCTCTTTGATTATACAACGTCTCATTTCTTGTTGATGGTTTAATGAAATTTGCAATCTTATATTCAAAAGGACCTTCATCGATAGAAGATAAATAAATTTAAAGTCATTTCTTGTATTGAATATTGAGATCGTTTGTAAACCTTTGGGTGCAACTTAGGTCATGATCAAATAGGGATTCCTAGATACTTTGTTGGTTTTTTTATTTAAGATTTTGTGGCAGGTTATCAAAGGTTATGTGGAAGAGTTTAGATTTGGGCCTCCATTTGGTGCACATATCCTAGTTGAAGGATTATTTTAAACCCATTGAAACATCTCTATTGTTTACGTGTTGCAAATCTCTTGTAAAGGTTCTCAAAGAAGTTGGTAATTCCTAGCTAGTCTTGTCTAAAAATCTCCCAGCAAAATTTCATTTCAAACTAACTCATCCTACCCATACTACCCCTGCATTTCATTGTGTTTCAACAAAAGAATACAATCCATTCACCAAAATGCACAAAGCATATCAGGATTTTATCATGTCTCTATAGCCTTAGCCTTGTCTTGAAAGCATTTCCATCATTTAGTAGTGACAACTCTTTTGAGTATGAATAGGGTGAAAGCATTTCCATTTTTGTAGTTTTTGTACTTTCAAACAAACTATATCCCACAACCAAAACATGACCAAGCACATATAAAATGACCAAACATGCATTTTGAGTATAATAATGGATCCGAATTTACGATTTTTAAATTTGTTTAGTATTTTTTAATTATTTATTTACTCCAAAATATTTAAATGTGAAACTTGTATCTTTGATAATGGATAATTGATCATGTTTTCCTCCATCTCCATAAAATGTGAAAATCATAAGGATATCTCCACCTCCTTCATCAAATAGAGGCTGGATTGGTTGAAAGGCACAACCTAGAATAGTGAGGATTAGATCAAAATACATTCGAGGTGCTACCCACTCCTTCAAAATATTGAGTCCTAACAAGTCAGATAGATGTGTTCCCCAGCTACAAATGACACACAAATCATTTATCTACTCTTGAGTGTCTTGTGAGATCCATGATCTGCTTGATTTTTGAAGGAGATTACGTTTTGGTACCAACACCGATTAGCGCCATTTTCGGGGACTTCTTGGAATTATTTGGTGTTTTTGAGGAGTATTTAGGTATTTGAGCTGTTGCATTGTCAAGATATCATCCTATGTTTCATATCTCTAAGTTTTAAAGTAGGGGCTTCAAGGTCAGCCGACTCTTTTCCATTTCTCAGTAGTTTAGACAATTTTGTTGCATTTGGTTTGGCTAATTTAAGAAGAAGAAGATCTGGTTTATAAGGCTCTGCAAAGTTATCAATATTAGCACACATTTGACGATTATTTTAGTGAATTCTTGCGAACCGAGGTGAAATTACTTAGTGGAAACTCCATGCTGATTTTAATTCGGAAATACCGATGTCTTAAGCTTTACATCAATCATTTTTGTGTTATTGAGTTCTTCAAAACTGGAGGGAAGAAGATGTCTTTTCCTTAATGACTCTACTAAGAAATTGTTCTCGATTTAAAAATTCGAGTTGGGGGGAGAAGAGTTTGGAAGGTGGTTAAAGGTCAGACATTAGGCAAAGATATAGCCATTGGTGAGAGAAATCAGCCTTTGGTAGAGGACTATCACTCTTCTTCAAGTGATTTTGATTCAAGAAACCCTCTCATAAACTTGTTTGCCTCAGCTAGTGAGGGTCCATCTACTGAACCTGGTAAGTTCCTTCTCCAATCTGCACCTTTGTGTTTTAATTCAAGTAAAACTTCCTTAGAAAATCAGCACTTAGAAGATACCAGTCTTGTGAATCACATTCTTGAGCCCCAAGGGTATTGTACTCCTCACCAGCATGTTTCACCTCCAAGATAACCCCCACCAAACAATATGGCTCAGCCTAGACCTCCATTTGTTGTTAACACCTTTGGTCCTATAAATTTTAGAGGAATGGATGGTTACCCAAATGTTGTCCCACAAGATGTAAGAAATAGGTTGCCAAAATTCCAAGGTAACAATGCCATCACTGGTGATCAGCATCTCAAAATTTTTGATAATATGATGGAAGATTTTGAGATAGAGTTTGAGGATGTGTATATTAAGCTATTTATTCATACACTAGAAGAATATGCTAGGGAGTGGTATAAATCTCTAACTGATAACTCTATTAATTCATGGACTAAAATGAAAAATTCATTTAGGTTGCGAATATGGTGACAAGAGTGATCCTAGATTTTCTTTTTTTTTTTTTTTGAATTTGAGAATATCAAGAATAACTCGAATGAAATAGTCCATGACTTCAATACAAGTTTTAACAAAAAATTGAGAAGGTTACCTGTCATTTTAAGGCCTTGTGATGAATCTTGTTTGATCAAATATGCAAAAGCATTTGATAAAAAGGTAGCCTATTACTTGAGAGACAAAAATCCTACAAACTTGAGGCAACCTTTCACCATGACACTTCAAATTGAAAGTAATATTAAAGCTATTAGTAAACCACTTAAGAAGGATGGTGTGACGCTGATAAACCTTGAGAAGCCTCAAGCTAGCAAGGGTGCTGATTTAGGTGATGATATGATTATACCCTGAATAACCATCTAGCAATGAAAACCTCTCATAGCCAACAACAACTTGTAAAATATGCTCCATTGAAGGAAGTGGGTAGTGATCCTTGAGGGATGCTCTATTCAAATCTATAAAGTCTATAGAAAATCTGATTTCTCCACTCTTCTTTCTAATTAGAAATAAGTTTGTAACCCATCTTGAATGCTTGATGGCAAATATGATACTTGCTTCTATTAACTTATTCAATTCCTTTTTCATGACAAGCTCCATGTGTGGATTGACTGCCTTGTTTTTTCTTGATGGGTTTAACACTTGGATCTAATTCAACTATGTGTTGAGCTAGCTTGGGATTGAAACTTCTCAAGCATTCATAGCTCCACGTAAATATATCTAGGAACTCTTGGTAAAGTTGCATGAACTCATACCTTTCTTGCTCGGTTGCCACTTTACCAATTTGAAGCAATTTTCCTTCTCCCACCGAGATGGACACTTTGAATCTTCCCCCTTGACTTGGATGTTTGGTTTCTTCTTCCTGAATTGATCATTAGGATTAAAGATGGACTCCAAGGTGACAAGTCCTTTTGGTAGTTTGTTGGTTCTCAGCTATACCACTTGATCACCATACTATTGTTCTAACTTTTCCTAATTTTTGGCTGAGAACTCAACTTCTTCTTGCAAGAAATTGATGATTTGTTGGTCACTTTCAAACACTTGTGAACTTACATTATTATCGGCACTAATGGCCTTACTATAACATGAATTTTTGGCAACACTTTATCCTCCTTGATACTTTCCACAACATCAAAGGCTGCTCCAACTGCTGCAAGTCTATCAACAGCTTGGTTTTCTTTCCTAGGGATGGAATTGATGCCAAAGCCTTCAAAATCCTCAATGAGGTCCCACACCCGATTCTTATAACTATTGAGTAGGTCCTTCTTGGAAGCATGTTGTCCTTTAACTTGATTAACAATCAGCTCAATATCACCAAAGACTTGTAAGTTTTGATACCTCTTTTCTTGCTTCATATTAACAATAAACATGTTGTCCTTTTATCAAATCTTCATATTCAACGGTGTTGTTAGAACATGCAAACTGAAATCTAAAATATGAATAATACTTAATGCCTTGTGGTGAAACAAACATAGCACCCCCTACACCTTGTCTACTTCTTGATCCATCAAAGAACAACAACCATACCTCATTGTCATCTTTATGGTTTGGCTTGGTGATGCTAGGAATAGACTGATTTTCTTCATGCATGAAATAAACTCCTAGTTCAGATTCCTTTATTTATTTGTAGGGGTCAAAATCATGCACCTTGCTTGCCCATTCATCAAGAGTCAAATCTGGGATGCTTCTAACTTTGGTTTTAGCTTCATTGGTGCTTGGATAATCCTCTTGATCAAATGCTAAACAATTGGCATTGATTGGGCTTGGAGTATGAGGCTCAATGTGAAAGTTTATAATAGGTTCAGACCTGATTGTGTCCTTAGCTCTATATCTTGTTCTAAATAAAATGTGTGACCAATTGGCAGATAAATACCCTCCAATTCTAGCTGTGAAATCCCTTGACAAACATAAGGAAAATAGTGGTTATAAATCTACAACTGAGACATCTTACAAAACAACGACATTTGGGCATGCAAGCAAAGTGAGGCTCAAATATTTTATCACCCCAAATGTTGTTATTACTTTTCCATCTATTTGCACCACCCCTTTGGATATGAATTCATATTGGAGGCCCCAGGATGATCAGCTATTTGCTTGGGCATCACGAACTACTTTCCCGAATCAATCATAGAATTGTGTACTAGTTTATCCCCAATGATCAATGAAACATAGAATGGAGGGGGTTCAAAACTTTACCTTGCTATCCTCCAAGATTCCCTTCAGGATAAGTAACATTTGTGAGGACCTTCTCTTACATATGAGCTTGCTGATTTGAAGTTGACCAATTCTTCATGACATCTTGTAGTAGATCCCTTTGGCTTGGGATGGATAGTGATTCCCACATAGATATATTCACATTTTTTTTCTTCATTTGTTTAATGATGATAAATGGGGATGAAACATCTCTTTTCTGCCCCTTAGTCTATAGATTATTTTCTTCTACATGGGCTGCAAATAAATGGCATTTGAGCTGTTCTAGAAGGTGGCTTGGGCTATCCTTGCACATTTGGAATTGCATTTTACTTGCCAACACTTTTTGGAGTGATGGAAGGTTGTGGATCATCTGGAGCTAGTGACTGCCCTTCACCAATATTTCTCTTCTTTAACCATGTGTTAGCTACTACATTCTGAGAAATTGTTTGATTCATACCAAAAAAATCTTCAGATTTCTGGTTCACAAGTGTAGTATCATTTGGAGTTGTATTTTTCTGAGATGTTCCTAGTTGTTAGTTTTTTCTTGACTCACCGCACTTTCTACACTAGTTGTTGTCACCATCAAAGCTTGGTTGAGCACCATTGAAGCACATAGACTAGTTGTGAGGTTCATTGCATGGGAAACACCAATCATACTCTTGAGCTATATTATTTTGCTTTGGCACTAAGGCTTTAGAGGTAGATGCAACATTGGGGTTATAGGGCTGAAATGGTCTATTGGCGGGAGGCATTTCTTGATTTTGTTTTTTTGCTGGATTTGGTGGCCTATTAGGATGAGCTTGAGACTAATAAGAAGGTCTAAAACTTTGGGCCTCGATACCTCTTGAGTGTAACCAACTCATTGCCTAAATTTTGTAATTGTTTCATGACTTCTTGAAGTTCACTTGAGGCACTAGAGGATGAAGTAAAGGTGTCATTTGAACTTTGATTTCTAGCGGTGGGAATAAGAGCTAAAGTAGATGCTTGACTAGTCCTTCGATTTTCTACGTTTTGATATAAGGTCATGGGAGGCCTAGGGGCTAGTTTACCAGCTTGGATCAAACAATTCTCATCCCTAATGACAATGCTATAAGCTACAATTATATTTTCACCTCCCATGGATTGGATTAACATAGAAATATCATAATTTAAAGCTTTGAGATAGTGTAAGAAAGCACCTTCATCTGTTGGCCTTCTGCTACTAGGATTCTATCCCATGTCCTTTGAAATCTTAAATTGAAGTCTTCCAGCTACTCATTGGGAGCTCTCTTGATAGTTGTTAGTTGTTCCAGTAGAGACAAATTATCTCCCTTTTCTCTAAATTACTTATGGAGAGCTATGCACAACTTGTTCCAATTTTGGATAGAGCACCTTTGAGGCTCTTGAACCATTGCAAGGCTTTCCTTTTGATTGAAGATGCCAAAAATTTGACAGAAATTTGCATCTCAACAATCTCATGGATTGAACAAACATTAGGAATGTCTTTGACATGATCACCGGGAGTGGCATGATTCTCCCGATAAAGTATGGGATGTTCTTTAATGCTTTGCTGACTTGAACTAGGTTTTGTGCATTGAGAGAAAGTGGGATTATTCCAGTGAAGTTGACATAAGGGTTGTTTTGTGGCATTCGATTGGCATAAGAACCCTTTTTGATTGGATGAAAGGTCTACCAGGTGGAGGAGTTGATACGATTCTCTTTAGTGGAGATGGAGGCCTTTGAATTATTCTTCCCCTTTGTCTTCTTCCTATAGACGATTGCGAGATACTCGAGACAATCCTTATTCTCTAGTGCTTGACCTTGTTTGGATCCTTCGATGAATCTTCGGACTTGGGTGATGAAACCAGTTTATTTTCTCTTTGGAGTCACTAGATGTGTAAATCAGGGCTCTTTTTAAGCATGAAACATATAAAAAATGCACATCAACTTTGTTGTAATGAAGATGAAGACCTCTAAGGTCCCACTGAGCATGCCCAAATTGTAAGTACAAATCACCAACACCCCTAAATGACCGTCATGTTTATAAGTGAGAAATGGGTCATTTAGTGTGATTGGACAACATTGAATATTTTTCCCAAGTGTAGCACTTGCAAAATGGGAAAAAAATGTCCAGATTAAAGGTTGGTTCCTCTACTCCTCTGATCAGATATATGCATGAATTTTGCAGAGGTTTAATACTAGATCCCACTCTAAATTCCAAGGAGACAGAGATAAAGGATGCAAAAGAAATAAAACTAAGTAAAAGTGGTAATACACCAAAGGAGTGGTGAACATCTATCTCTGTAAATTGACATAGATTATAAAAATGCAAAAAAATCATGAAAAAATTACTAAAATTGTAATGAAGGATCAAAATGAAGAAAACAACACAAGGAAGGATTGAAAACTCATTCACAGAGCTTGCATTGTCATTTCCATTTTTAAATACAATGCATTACAGCAACAAAGAGGTAGAAAACATGTTGCGGTGCTAAAATAGGTTTGATATTCCAAAATTCACTTGCAGGGAGAAGAAGGGATCCTGCAGGTTCATAAAAATGTCCAACCTTTTACAAATGAGCCAAATTTGGCTTTTAACAATGAAAACACGAGCTCGGGAAGGACAAACACGGGAAAAGTGAAAGGAATCATTCAACTACCGACTGGATCCATCAAAAAGGCATGGGTACCCTTAAAAGTTAATTCCCCAAAATTTTCAGCTATCTTGGAGAATAATAGAAGCCATACCGCATTAAAAATGGTGGTTGAATGTCGGTTCGCTCTTTTCCCCATGCCGAGGCATTTTCTCATTTCTCTCTCACTAAACTCCATAAAAAAACAAAATTGAAGATTCCATCGTGTAGAGGACTTCAATAGATTTCCAATGACACCAAAATTAAAAAAAACCAAGGTTTGGATCGAAAGATATGCCCCTCTAAAGATTTAGCGAAAAACAAGGCAAAAATCGGGTCGGCAGGCCGAAACCCAAATTTTTTCCACTTTTTTGAATTTGGGAAAAGGAGGAAATTTTCCCCAAAAACTCTACCCCCACCACTCCAATGCCACGTGGCACATTTGATTGGTTCGTGGGTTCAAATGACCATTCTACGCCTTTTGAATTTTTTGGAAAAATTTTCAAAATCGCCCGCTCTCCGTCGCTCTGCTACCATGTGTCATCCTCCTATTCATCTACGGGGATGCACTTTCAGTTTTCCCTTTGACGCTACCGACCTTATTGACTTATGCTGGCCACATGGACACATGGCACATTTTCATTGGCATTGGCCTTTAGGGGGTAGAGTTTTATTGTGCCACTTGCATCACTTTGGAGAAATTATCAAATCCCCCACATCCCCGACCCCGCCGGATCCATGGAAACGTGTCACCTTCCTATTCACTCGCGGGGCTTCGGGCCAAAAATTTTATTTCCACCCCCACTAAGAAATTTGGAGAAAATTTTAACTTTTCCCATCGACCCGCCATTCCGCCGCTGATGTAGCACATTCTTATTCGCTTGTAGACCTTCTTAGGGAAAATTTCCCTCCAAAACTCCACCGAGCCATAACTTGTAAAATACAAGGAGTTAGAAGGAAAATTTTACCTTTCTGGAAAGGTGAGAAAATTCTCTATCTGATGAAGCCATTTCCAAAAAATTTTGAGTGCCTAAAAAGTGGAAAAATTTGACTGAGGCACAAGGAAGGAAGAAATGAAAGAGAGTTAGCCAAAAATAAGCAAGGGGCTTATTTTGGATAACAACAACCACTTTCAGTTTTTTCATCATCGCTTACGAATATAGGCTATGCGACAAAATGGGGAAAATGTAGACAAAAAATTTGGGTCACACTCTCCTTGTTCCACTTTAATTAATTAAAGTAACATGTTTACCTAACCATGACCCTTACTCCATATTCATAGTAATTTAATTACTTACAATTTCGTTAATGCTTATCCTCACATTATTAATTAATTTTTCTACTATAATTAAATTAATTTAAACCCACTAAGCCACATCACCTAGACACCTCACCATGGACATATTCTTAGTCTATTAATTAACTAAGACTAAGTCTCTACTTATTTTAACCAAATTTGACTCTTTCAAAACCTAAAATTAAAATCATATTCCTTCTCCAACAACACTCCTACTTATCTAAGTGTTAACCCTCTCTTGAGACATGAACTGAAACATCGAGCATGCCAAAAATAGAAAATATTTTCCTATTTTCAGAAAACCTAGGATTCCTCACCTTAACCGACGTCAGTTATTCCTCAACAATTTTTAGTCACCCTAACCATCATTGGTTACCTTATATACAGTTTGGTAACCTTTTACCTAGGTTGGTAATTTTGCGTTCTGAGAGATCTATTGCATTTAAGCATGAACCAGATACTTCTCAACATCCAGATGACAAAATACACTCAACCATAGTCCCAAGTAAGTATCTGATACTCTTCCAAATGCATTAGAATATTCACAGGAAGTACTCCAAGAGTATTGCCATGACACTTACTAAAAAATTCTTCACGGATCAACCACTACCTTCCTTCACCTACTAAACCTGCAAATATAAGTAAGTGTATTTTATTTTCATCATTTTGTACTTGCTTAAAGTGTAAGTTCATTATATTTCGTTATTGGATCTTATTCTTTCCTGCATTCCTCCATTCCCACCTTCTTACCAATCTACCCATCTAACCACTCATGACCTTTTATCTCTCGTGCACGACCTCTATGCATTCTTGAGTCTTGTTGGCATTATTACGAACCCAACCATCCTCTCTTCATCCTTTGTGAAACCACATGGAAGTCTAAATTTATCTTTTATTTAATTACCAAAATATTTCCCCTCTTCACCGGCATCAGTCACCCGACCGGCGTCGATTATTTTGTCTTTTGTCTACTTTCACCAATCTCCCCAAAACATCACAAATCCTCACCCAAACATGATATCCCACCTACAACCTCACAAATGACCTTCCTAACTCTTTGTGCAGAAATAGAGAGAGCTTGGAATTCCATTTTGACATTCTACTATTTCCCATAGTAACCAATATCGGTTATACAATAACGAGCATAGGTCATACCTATACCGACATTGGTCATCCTAATCGATGTTGGTTTCCATGCCTAGCAAAAATTCCTTAGAGAAAAAAACTTACTAATCACCCCAAAACCAACTCAAACTTCACCAAAGCTTATCTATGACCCTCAAATCACCTGCCCAACCTACAACCTGACCTTGGACCTTCACCAATTTAGTTTTCAAACATTTATTTGGATTGACACGGATAGTAGTCTAAGACACCTAAATCAAAACACTAACATTAGATTATTTTATTTTTATGTTTAGTTATTTTATATTGAGTTATATATCAATGGATTGACAACCGTTGAGGAAGTATCACACTTCCAGGGATCTAGCTCACACTAGGAAGTCCACTAACCTTTGCTATTAACTAGATCTTGTGGTCTTGCTTTTTATTACAGGTAGTTCCTCTTATCCAAAAGGAATCTCACACAATCAACCTGGATTGGAAATCAGAAATGTACGCATTCAACCTTCGACCAACGTAACAACGGGTATTTCACCTTGACTATTTACCTTATCTTCTTTATCGTACAACAATTCGGTGAAAGAGTTGTGTCGATGTAAGTGTAGAACACTTGTCAATTGGGACAATGTGGAAGGTAGAGAAGTTATAGGACTTGAAATGTTAACTTTAAATTGAACAACAAGTTAAAATCATTAGAGAACGTCTGAAGGATACTGCTTGATAGACATAAACGCTATGTTGATTTAAAGAGAGTTGAATTTCTTTTTGAATAAGGAGATAAATTTTGTTAAGGGTTAAGCTTAATAAAATTTCAACTTCATTTTGCAAAAGCAGCCAAACTATCATCTCACTATGTTGGACCCTTTGAGATTATTGAATTAATCATTTGTGTTGCATACCGATAGTGTTACCTTCTACATTGTCCAAGTTGAAAGATGTTTTTCATATCTCTTTACTTAAAAAGTATGTATCGATTTATTGCATGTGCTTAAATGTAACTCTTGTAAAAATAGAGAACTATGTCGGTGTAAGGTCCAAAGAGAGAATTTTTTTGAAGAAAGTGCTACTTGGGAGAGTATGGAAGAAATGAAATTTTTTTTTCCCCATTTATTTGTGTAAAAAATATGAGGATTTCATATCTGATACTATGCATATGATATTTTTATTAAATGATTGAAAAAATCAGGAAAATTTTCTTTTTTGAGAAAAACTTGGTAAAATAAGGTTATTCTGACCTAATTAAATTTTGTTACAGATTCTAAAATTGGATTATTTATAAGCTACACTTATGATATTCTAAGTTTATGATATATTTGTATGAGTAATTTTATCTGTTTTATTCTAATTTTTTTCATAATATGAATTAATCATCGTGGGGCGATGATATAAAAGGAGAGAGGTATGTCATACCAAGTTAATAACTATCTTTGATTATTGGTTATTTTTTTACTTTGTAGGTGAATTTGTATGCATGGTTATTATGCTTGACTTGATTTTATAAGTGTATAAATAGAATGTTTACTCTTTGATAATGCTAGTTTCATTATCTACGAAATAATAGCGATGGCTTGGTTTATTGCATAAGGTTACTTTTTGATTGATATTATATTATGTGCTAATTCACATTTATACAACTATGTGCAATTAATAAATTTATACAATCCTTTAATGGTATATTAAGATGGTGACACCCTTGTTGGCAAACAAAGGTATAGGCATCGGGATTCTATTTAAAATAATATTTTAAAACCATTTAAGAGACACTCATACCAGCGTCATTAGTTCGTAAAGATTTTAAATTTTGTGTGATCGATAGAGAAATATACATTTGTGTGTGTACAATATTACATACACACACACACACACACAGATATATACATATACATATATATATATATATATATGCATATATATATAGATATATACACATATTTATTGGTGTTTATGGGTTATGTTTTAATTACTTATGTAAGACCACACATGATCATACCATATTCATATTGAAATGCAAAATTATGAATTCATATAGGTTTGGGGTCGGCTAGCTCAAATGAACCTCACCCTAGCTCCAACCGACGTATTTTATTATTTAACCACCTAAGATAACGTTTGATCAAAATAGAAAGATCATATCATTTTATGTGTTGGAAAGTTGGATTCTCAATATGAAGTTGGGAATATTACAACCCGTCAAATTTTTAAACAACCCAAAATCAAGGGCTGAGATTTTAGGGAAATTTAATTGTTATGCCAAATATGGCGAACAACGAGTTAGCAAGGATCTAGAGGAAGTTGGAAAGAAATGTGTCTTGTTTCATTTAATGAAATTTATGAGGCTCCAAAGCATCGGTAGAAGTGGGAATGTTGTCAAGTAATCCACCACCGAGCTAAGTGGTTAATTGATTTTACGTTTTTAAGTTTAGTCTTTTCCTCCTCCATGCGAGCTATGTATGAAAGATAATTTTGGATATTTATGGACATCATGTTGAGCTCTATATGTGAAATAATAACTACAGCTTGTTGAGGAGATTATATAATATATTATTATGGGTATTATTTTCCTCTTGTGTCGATTTAAAATTCTTCATCTGTCTGGTTTAATGAAAAATATTTGGAGGATTTCTTAGGGAATAAGAAAAAAATTGACCTTTTGTAAATGCATTACAAGCATGAAATCATATCTTTCTCATATTTTTCATTTATAACATTAATATATTTTAATGGAAATGGAGAAAAAATGATGTTCTCTTCTTTATTATCATTTTCACCTTCATGGGTATGGATACAATTTATTATTTAAGACATGCTTGATATCATTCAAAGTTTGATAGTTTTGACTATACTTATTGTACTTGAATGCATATACATTTTCCTATTTGTATGTAGTTGAGTTATATAATGTCATTTGGATGGAGGCCATGATATTTTTGTGTTTTTTTGAATAGTGGTGTTACTCGGTAGACATAAAGATACTTTAAGGTTTTAGCGAAATTGTATAAGAACTCAAGTTCATTTTTAAGGGCTATTTGTAGACCCATTTGGGGTTAGGTTGATTTAATGTTTGTTTAGATTGTTATAGATGTCTATGAGTTCTTTTTATCAATCTTGAGATCAATATCCTATAACTTATCGCTTTTGCTGTCTCTACTCTTTGTTATGGGAATTATTGATAGTCTTGACTATCTGTTGGATCGTATTTCATTTACAAGTGTTTTTTGGGTGTTTTGAGCCAATATGCTAGCTTTAAAAATCGACCTTGGATGAGATAATTTTGAGCTTAAGCTTATATACATGTAACTTATCATTTAATGGCATTGTTATCTGGTTTTAGGTTTCACAATGTCTTTGGGTTTATCATTAAGTTTCCTTATCAGATATATGCCACTTGGTCACCACTTGTTATTGGGGTTGTGCTAGTTTTATCATCTATTGTGGACTAAGTTGTTTCTCACGTCATGAGTTTGGGGCTGGTTTGACCCTTCATGATTCATTTCATTGGTTCTTTAGACAATTGTATAGTTGATTCAGAATCTACTTGTTATATATCACTTTGAATGGTGAAGGTTTTGATATTTTTTATAAACATGGTCACTATGTTGATCTCCTCAAGCAACCACATGGTTGACACAAACTATGTGATTTTACCTTTCATCAAATGGGTGATGGCTTATGATCTTTAATTTTCCTTGGTTTGAATCCTTAATTGTTTTTGGAGAGTTTAAGGTTTATTTGTAATGATTAAGGTAATTGATGGGATGTAATAAAATGTTTTATAAATTATTATTACTAAAAAATTATAATATTATTATATACCTTCAAAGAATAATGTATTTCTTTATCGAGAGATTATTATTATTCCATTAACGATTATGTTTGATAATATTAAATTTTTAAGTTGTATAATTTAAATATTATCCTAACAAAATATATTCTTAATAATATTATTATTAAGATTGGAAATGAGTATTATTATAATCCACTCTTTTGCAATACATTACACAATCTCGAATTATAATTGTGTGATTTGTAATATCGAACATAATTCGTATTATTAAGATACAATTATGATATCAACAAACATGGATGTTTTTATTATATAAATAATTGTTTGATGTTTAATATAACCCTATTTGGGTATAAAAGAAAGAGGACATTTTATAAATTGTTATAGATAATTGTTATCCCTTAGCAATCTGAATTATTCTCTTATTGATTAGAGTTGGAAAATCAATTGTTTCTTTATGGATTATGAAAGAAATGAAAAGAGAAAAGATAAGTTGTATCTTTTATGATTTTTAGATTATGTGGATTATGTTTCATTGAAATATTTCAATGTTATAAATTGTAAAGATAAGATGGTAGAATTTTTCATGCCAGTTCTTTTGAATCTGACAATGCCTAACATTTTTATAGATGGCGAAGTTTATATTTTATTTGGCGGATGTTTTATTATGGTTATATTGAATTAAAATTGTATCTCTAAAAGACGCATTCTTTACTTGACTATTGTAAAGAAAGCATGTGCTTTGCTAAATAAATTATTTCATGGCATTGAGGCCACTTTGAGCTTTTGTATTATTTTTAAAATGAAAAATAAAAGTTACATTCAAGTTTTTAATATTATTGTAAACTTTATCATGGATGTTTGTATAAATAATTCAGATTTTTACCTATTAGAATATGAATTTGATTGAATTAATCAATGATTTTTAATGAAAAGTATAGTTATTAAATTGAATAATGATTATTTGAGAATAACATTGTATGATAGCTTTAATGTTATGAACTAAACTATATATTTAATATGTATGTAAGATACACCCCAGCTTAATTAAGTAATTGTGGTATGTTACTTCATAGTTGAATGTTTGGACTATTGTAAGATTATAAATGATTAATGATCATTTAATAGTTATTACAAAGTATGTAAATATTATGGATTTAAATGATTGTATATATTCAATTATGATTTCTATAGTTATTTACTTAAGCAATTATAACAACAATGTTGTAATTTAAATACATTAGGGGTGCGGAATTAATGCGGGTTGTTTCCCTAATTATCCTAAATTCTTAATGAATGTACATAAACCAAATTATGGAAATTGATTACGAGTAATTAATCAAAACTGAGTTGTGGAACTTAGGATCAAATAATTTATGTGATGAATATTGTTGCATTATGAAAATAAACATGTTGTAAAACTAATTCAATGGGGTGAATATATATGACAAACCTAATACATGGTACTTGGCATGATAACTTTGTATGGCTGCTATAGTGCGGTGTTCATTAAAAGACGTGGGTCATTCATTAAATCTTTGTCATACAACGATTATCTTATGTTGTCCCTCGAGCTCCATTTATTACACATGTCGTAATTAACATGGGAATCAAGTTGTCTATGAGATAGAGGTTGTCTATCCCATTTAGTGTGGTACCTTTGTATAAAATTACATTGGATATGGGGAAGAAATTGATCGTGTGATGATGCAATTCATTTCATCAGTAGTTTCTCTCCCATAAGAAACTTAAA
Organism: Taxus wallichiana var. yunnanensis; assembly: GCA_018340775.1. Lineage (NCBI taxonomy): Eukaryota > Viridiplantae > Streptophyta > Pinopsida > Cupressales > Taxaceae > Taxus > Taxus wallichiana. The sequence goes on from CM031234.1 coordinate 753,659,043, forward strand.
TTTTCATAGACATGATTAATTTTACTAGACGAACAAGTTTTGTATCATGTGTGGGAATTGAATTTGATAAACCTAAATAGATGATTCAATTATGATAATTGAACCAAGTGATATGGTGATGGGACACATTTCTATTGATGAATGTTTCGTCATGAAACTGAGAATGGCATTAATGAATCTTAAACTTTGGCCAAAGTAGTTTATGACAATATACTATCAGGTTCACCTAGTTCTAACTAAAGTGTAAGATCCCAGATGGGTATTCAATTGAATAAACCCTAGGTAAAAAAATTGACCAAACAATTTTAAAATCAATTTTGTGAAGGGAACTAATAAGCATAAATTTATTCGACTTGAAATATTACTTTACTAGGGATCATGAAGGATTTAGTTCACCCATGAATTTCACATCAATATATTATTTTTTATGAAGAGTTGTAATTATTAGATGTTGGATGTAAGTGTTAGTTTTTACTTTTAAATCATTCAAGACATGTGTTTAAATTGGGAAAAAGTGTTTTTTTCCATAATTATGGTGTTTGGAAAAGTAGTTGTTACATTTTTATGAGTAATATTAGTAGAGTTTTTATTGGTTTTTATTCCCTTGAAGTTTTCTCACTTACATTTGGTTTTCATGTGTTGTTTATCTTGTTTCATGTTCATATGATTAAATTTTACACACCTAATAAGATCGAATGGTTACACATGTTGAGTGGTTAACTTGAATGTTAATAAATGACTTTGTAAAATAATTTCAAGATTTTGAATGACTGATTAACCCCCTCTCTTTCAATGTGCTTCTAATAATTGGTATTATAGAAAGGTCCATGTGAGGCAAGTTTAACAACATGGACAAGATCCTAGAATCACAATACATAAATCATCTAATGTTGAGACTTATTTGGTGACTTTGAAGAAGAAGTATGAGATTATTGAGTCTCTAATTCATGGATTGCAAGAGAAAATCAGTTGTATGGAGGTTGAGCATGGTCAAGCAAGGAAAGTGGTAGAATATAAAGTTGAAAGCATGTCAAAATACCTAAAGTAAAAATAAGAATCTTTCCTTAGGTATGTAGATTAGTTGAAATATTTGGAATCAGATTTAGATGGTGCATATATTAGGTTAAAAATTCATGATATATTGGAGAAGAGCTCTAAAGATCTATATGGGATCTTGGAGAGTCAAATAGAAACTAATGAAAAGACATACAAAGGTTTGAAAGGATAACATGTCGAGAAAGATGAAAATCTTTGGACTAATTACTTAAGAAAACAAGGAGATAAAAGGACCGATTCAAGAAGGTCTAACACTATTAGAAAACCCAATGAAATAAGGTATGGTTCTTATTTCAATGGTTATTTCTATTCTTGCAATAGTTATGCTTTGACCTAAGGTGATAGAGCTAGATATTATAGGAAATAACTATAATATATTTCACCTTAATACGAAAGAATGGTGAAATATCCTTTAAGGGTAATTATTTATTATCTTTTTAGGTAAATTCTGGAGTATGGTCATAAGTCTACTAAATATGGTTGGAATCTTATCTTCTATTAGTCAAAGATTAAGAATGGTATTGTAATTATTTATTATCTTTTGTATGGTCATAAGTCTACAATTGTCACAAACATTGTCATATTGGTAGATGTTGTTATCAGATGGTGGACCTCTAAAGAATAATAAATTGTTTCAAGAATTCAAAGGGAAAGACGAGAAGGAATTCAAAATGAAGACCAATCCTAGGTTAGATTGTAAGTCAATCATGTTTGAGAAATTCATGGATAAGAAGGATGTTGGGCATAAAAACAAGGTAAAGTAAATTGATTCCAAGTTTAGTGAATAGATTATGAGGTCTAAAGAACCAAATCTTGGTAAGAAGGTGGAAAATGTAGATGGTTTGAAGGAAAAAGGATTAGCGGCAGTTAAATGAGATTCAAGCTCAATCAAGGTGTCAAAATTTCTTAATAAGACCAAAACGTAATCAATAAGGATGGTCAAGCCTAATGCAAGCTAGAGAGGACTGCTAGACATTATTGTAAATGTAGATAATCACATGTGTTTTTATAGTATTAAATCAGAAGATGATGATATTGGAGATGAAATGATTGTACCTAATAATGAAAGGACTTCAAACTAGATAAAAAAAGAAAGAGATAGGTTAGAGTTGTAGACACCTATAATTACGCCCAAGCAATTTAAATTCTTAAATTGCGCTAATTATCTCCGTTCTCGCAAATCGACGATATATCTTCAAAAACACTCATTTTCCCTCATATCATCATTAATTAATTACACTAAGCTAATTAATTAAGTTTCCTATCCAACAAATACCCTAATTAACGACCTTCCGTTAATAAATCACCCCTTCTACCTAGACTAATTAATTATTAATAATTAATTAGCTTTCCCTTCCATTTAACCAATAAATCAATATTTAATTGATTTAATCCCCTTATAATAGCCTAAATCACACTAATATTCCTCTAATTGGCTTCTATAAGCTTACACCTACCTATTAATTAATCACCTTTGATTAATTAAAATACCCCCAACTCCCATGACTTGCTAAACATGTATTAAACCCTTCTAAAGTAAGGTTACCTTTAATAAAGCAACCTTATCCATTCCTAATCATGTTTTACCTTTATCCCACATTCATGAGAATGTGTTGAATCCTTTATCCTTTGGGCTATATAAAGAGCCCTCCACCTACCTTTTTACTTACACCTAAACTTTCTAAGAGAGCAAATGCAAAGCATATAGCAAAGAGACTAAGAGCTTGCACCTTTCCCTTTTGAGAGTTCATCATCTTGAAGAGTTAAGCCTCTTTCTTAAAGTGCTTGGGTCATATGGGAGGTGTCAAAAGGGTCTTGTAGCCCAACTTTGATTAGCCCCCATTCCTAGGTTCTTGGAGCATTAAGGACAACTATTTTGATAGCCATGGAGCTTACTTAGGTCCATTCATTTATTTGTTGTTAGAGAATAGAGGAGTTTAGATATTTAGCATTGTTAGTTTCAAAGTTTGTATTGATGAATGCTAGCATCTAACCCTTGTTTAATTCTTATCATGATGGTGTTTATGCTTTGTTTTAGCTAAATTGTAGAACTATTTTAGGTGGTAGTTCTTGCTTCATTTGATTTAGCATTAAGCAAAGTATACATGCACACATTTGGCACGCCTGGTGGGACTTACTCCATTTTCCTTTGCACTTAATTTCAAGTTTTTGTAGTTAAGTTTTATTTTTGGTTACTAACCCTCTTTTACACATGTTGATCTAACTTGTTTTCTTAACTTGTTTTGTTGAGTTTGCATGTGTTGAGTATTTATTGTAGGTATAAAGGAGGTGAAGTGCTGCCAAAATTGGAATTGATGAGAAAATTTCAAGATTTTTCCATGTTTTCATTTTTAGAGCTTACTTTTTCATCATTCTACATGCTAGTTTTGTCAATTTCTTGAAAATTTTCAATTCTTGAGCATGTAGGTTAGTGTTTGATAGTGCTGAGTCTTCTATTTACATATTAATGTGGTGGGTTACTGTCATAATTTAATTTTGGTGAGAAAATTTCAAGATTTCATCATGTTTTCATTTTTAGAGCTTACTTTTTCATCATTCTACATGCTAGTTTTGTCAATTTCTTGAAAATCTTACATTCTTGAGCATGTATGTTAATGTTTGATAGCGTTGAGTCTTCTATTCATATATTAATGTGATGGGTTGTTGTCAAAATTGAATCTTGGTTGGAAAAATTTGCCCATTTTGCATTTTAAGGGACGTTTTTTTGACATTTTTTGAGTGCATCTCAAGTGCATACCCATGAGCATAAGAGCATATGCGTAACCCATCTTCCGAAGGCCATAACGTTTGCTCCCGAACTCGAAATGACTCCATTTTTTTGCGTTGGAAAGGTATTGAAGTTAACTATGCAATGAAAATATAAATTTAGGATTTAAACTTACAAAAGTTGCAAGTTTTTCTGTTATTTTAAAACTGGTCATTTTCTAACATGTCTAATGTTTTGATGAATGTTGTATTTCCATGCTTACTCGATTTAGATCAAAGTGTGTGTATGCTCTTCTCTTGCACCTTTTGGTGATCTTGAGAATCAAAAACAACTTTGATATCTATCTTGTTAAACATTGGGATTAAACTTGGAAACTTGATTATTCATTTTGCTTAAGGGAATGAACCTTTTACAAAGCATTTTTCAACGGTCCCTTGATTTGAAGTTTTCCATTTCTATTTAGTTGGGATAAAGTTTGTGTATGCTCTTCTCTTGCACCTTAGGGTGATCTTGAGAATCAAAAGCAACTTTAGTCTTCATTTTATAATATTTGGTAAATTGGAAACTTCATCTTTCACTTTTGGTTTAAGGGAATGAACATTTATCAAGAATTTTTGTATGGTTCATTGGTTGAAAAGATTTTCTTTACTTTTTAGTTGGATTATTTGTTGTGTATGCTCTTCTCTTGCATCCTTGGATGATCTTGAGAATCAAAATCAACTCTTAATCATCTTTTAAATAATGTGTTTTCTTGGAGAACTACTAACGCTTGAGTGCAGGACCTAAAAACGCTTGTCAAAGAAAGGAGGAATCAAAACGAAATCAAAAACTACTAATACAGTTGTTATACAGGTTGCCAAAAGGTGTTCAATCAAACCACACCTAATTAAACAAGATAAAAAGAACAACATATTCAAAACACTGTATTGCAGGTTTTGGAAAAGGGTATGTCCCTCTCCGCTCAATTGGAACATAACCCCTTTGGCATAACGCCTTAAGCTACAACAATGGGGGTGGTTCTAGGAACCCCAAAGTAGTCCACGCAAGAGGGAACCTTGTGGACAAAACGGGAAGTGCTCCGCACTACCTACTTGACTAGTGATTCCTTTGTGAGATAGTGTTACAAGTTGTCCGTTGTGGCGACCCCAGTGATAGTACACGTAGATGCACTAGTTGCCTACTGTTCTTGAAGGGGGTAAAGTAAAGCCGAGATACTCCCAAACTAGTCAGTGCAACTTTTTGGGTAAATCGCGCTCGCTCGTGGCAACTTTGTAACACCTACGGCGAGAGAACCACCTAGGAGAATATACTTTGGCCAGGAGCCCACTTTGACAATTTTAAAACAATGTTGAGTTGTGAACCTTGTTTTTGAGAAACGTGTGACGTATTACTTTCGCCTAGTTTTTACTTGCCTTAGGGCAATTCGAAACTCTGCTGAAGTGAGGCTAGCATTTTTAATCATTTTTTCTTGATTTATTTCCTTCATATTCTTTTGACACTCTGTTGATCAAAAGAAGTGTGCTTACCTTTGTGTTGCCATTCGACTGTTTCTCTCACTTTTATGTCCGTTTACGCCCATCCATGTTTGCGGCTGGGTTAGTTAAACGTCTAAAGTGAGTGGAGGCATTTTCACATCATTTGGTAGCCATTATGATCTTGATACCCACGTCAAGATCATCATTGTAGTTAGGCGTGGTTCATCACTGCGGACTTCCATAGAGGAGTTAGTTAGTTTGTCTCGTATCAATAAAATTTCGATATTTACGTCTTGTTTCTTGTAAACTCGACATAAATACCTATATTGTACGGTTACACTGCACACATTCTTAACTATTCCTAGCTATACTTTGATCTTTTTTGTTCGGTTTTATTATTACCTCGATTTCAAAAGGTGTTAGGAACTACCATTTGTGCGTGTTATATCAATAACACCTCGATATCAATACTCCACTTTCTTGCAAAGTGGGTTAACATATCTTGGTGATATTGTTGTGTCATTCACAAATCGTAATTGGCACTTTTTGAGATATAGGTCTTAATCAGACTTGAGCTTGCTCATCGTATATCTTGATTGGGAGATCACATTTAACTTCATGTATTTACTTACGTCTTGTTCATTCCTTTGAACTTGGCATAAGTGGAGACATCTTGTTAATCATCTGGTATCACAAATTACTTTGAAACGTAGTCTAGGAGGTACTTCATTTGATTAAGTTTTGATACCAAACGATTGTTTCATTGGTGACTTTATCATTCTATCACATTGGTATTCTCACACTGTTAATTTACTCTTAACATGTACATCTTGTGTTTCACTTAGGGGTAGTCATTGAATTTTGAACAAATCTACAACTTACCTTAGTGAAACTTATCACGAAAACATGGCTCCCAAGACGCGTCTAGGTTTAAAGAAACAAACATATGAGGAACAACAGGCGCAAGCTTGGGAAACCTCTAACAAACAAGGGTCAAACCCATTTATCGGACACGATCTAGGACCACTATTTTCTACAGAAAAGGAAATAGAAGAAATGGTCGACCATAGTGGAAATGAATTAGAATCACCACACGCAGACTTTGATTTTGACCCCACTCTACTAGATGAGTTTCTCCTTAGAAATAAAGATAGAGTTTTGGCACGGGTCATGGAATTAGGGGCTAAATTGCCCACCGAAAATGAACCAATATTACCTACAAATGACACTACTAAGGAAGAATCCCCCCTTATCAATATGGAAGATATTTTAACAGGTGGGCATGCTTCCACTTCTTACGCAGAAAATGATAAAGTGGTAGGGCATAGAATACCCCTCATCAAAGTGCCACGAAGAAAAAGATAGAACATGAGACAGGGGAAGAACCTCCACACTACGAAGAGGAAGAACCTTTAGAAGAAGAAGACACAAACCAAGTCACAATCCAACAACAACTCAGTAACCTAAGCCGACAACTAGCTTTGCTTACTTTCCAGGTACAGAAAGACACAAACAAGAACGTTCAAAAGTCAAAGCCTAAGTTTAGGATCCATGAACTCCATCGAGAAAACCAAGGAGAAGAAGACACAGGGTATCATCATGTACACATCCCCGCTTCTCCCACTAAAGAACAATTGCTCGCACAAGAAGTACAATCTATGAAAGCAATGCTTGCGAGCATACAAGAAAGCAATATAGGGAGTATTAGGAAATACCAATATGAAGAACTATGCCCGTATCCTTTTAACAAGACAATGACCCTTGACCCTTTCCAAAGAAATTTGATATGCCAAACTTTGAAAAATACAAAGGAAAGGGAGACCCAAGGGATCATGTTAAAGATTTCTACATGGCATGTCAAGAGGTGTCTTATAGTGATAATTACCTCATCAGACTTTTTCCTAAGAGTCTCGGAGGTCAAGCATTAGAATGGTTTACGCGCTTGCCACGAGGATCAATTTTCACCTGGCCAGAATTGGCGAAAAGATTCGTGCGTCATTTCTCATATAACATAGAGAGTGACGTCACCATGGCAGACTTGTGCGGCACAAAACAACACCCAAATGAGACCTTCGCCAGCTTCCTCCAATGATGGAGAGGGATAGCTAGTCGCTTCCCTTGCGCTTTCCCTGAGAAGCAGCTAGTCAGTATTTTCGTCCCTAATCTCAACCCAGATATAGCTTTCCACCTCCAAATGCATTGTGTCCGCACCTTTGAGGAGGTTATCGAGAAAGGGATTCAAATAGAAAAGGCTCTCATTGCCAAAGGCACCCTCAAAACCCAATCTAAAGACAACCAAAGTGTCAAACCCACTGAAAAGCCAAAGATCTTTAACAAAAACAAAAACGTGGTGGGAGACGGAATCACTGATTCCAAACGTGTTCAAACAGTCCAAACCAGTCAACCTTTTAAACTGACCAAGGGCCCAATTCAACCACCACCAAAGCGAAGAACATTCACCTCCCTCAATGAGCCGTTGTCTATCATACTAAAACAGTTGGATGCGGCCCACATGATGACCTATCCTACAACACAACCGTTCGATGACAACACTCCTAAACCTTCATGGTATAAGGAGCATGAATACTGCGAAATGCATCACGTTAAAGGTCATAAAACAGACAAATGTTTGCGACTTCGCCACTATATTCAAGACCTCATTGACAACGGGGAGATAGAGGTGGATAACCCTAGCCACATGCAAACACCTAACGAGAAAATGGGGATTTATAAGGAACCATTCCCCAAGCATGATAAGTCGGAAAAGGAAAAACCGGATCGGGAGAGTCATCCCAAACCTATAAAGCCACGAATTACTTGTATACCAAGAGAGATAACAATCATTACGATTCACTTATCGGATGTATTCACTCCCCTACTGACCGTGTCAATACCATCCGGATCAAGGGAAAGGACTGCGCTGTGGTAACAAGGCGTGCCCGCCTCGTGATTCTAGAACCCTCTCTGTTGACCCCATAACCGGTAAATATAACCTTTTAGAACAACTTGAGAAGACACCTGCTAAGATCTCGATCTTAGATCTTCTCAAGATATCCAATGTGCATAAGGAAATTTTGTATCAAACTCTTCAGGGGTCGGGAGTGCCTTTAGAAGTTGATCCTGCATACCTTCAAGCCGCGGTGGCAAATATTGCACCCAGTGAGCATCTCACTTTCAACCATAGGGAGGTCCCTACCGAGAATCCTACACATAATCTTCCCTTATACATTGAGGTAGTTGTCACCCGCAGGAAAATCAAACAGTGCTTGTGGACAATGGATCAGGATTGAATATCTGCACGCTTAAGTTGGTCAAACAATTGGGACATACAGAGGCAGATCTTGAGTCCCATATCATCACTATCACCGCATACGACAACGCAGAAAGAGAGTCAGCAGGCACCATTACGCTGCCAATGGAGGTGGGCCCCACTTGCCATCAGACAAAGTTTCACGTCTTAGACTTGGAACTTCCATATAATATGCTTCTAGGCCGACCATGGATCCATGCCATGCAAGTAGTGCCATCAACATTTCATCAATGCATCAAGCTGAAGCATGAGGGACATACAATAACAATACCAGGAGACTCAGAGCCCTTTGCTCATTGTAGAGCTCTTAATAGCTTTGCACGAAAGGGTACATATGCATGTCCCTCCATAGATATAGCTGTCCCTCTTCATTCTGAGGCCATGGAATCTCGAGTAGATTCAAATTCTCTTCATTCTTGCACTCATGGGGCATCTACTTAAACATCTCCATTTAATTCATGGGAGATGAAAATTCTGAATATGGTACATGTGGGGAGTATAATGTACAACAAGCGCTCTTGGTTTTAGACCTCTCCTTGTCGCCCAAGACTAGAGGTTGACCCAACTACTGCTTCAGGAGACCTAGAGAGGAACATACTATTGGGTCGTTCCTACCTGGAGGCTTGTTAGCTGAGGAAAAATTACTTGATCCACCTACTACTTGGGTCCCTGAGGACACTCAGCCATCTTGTTATCAAACCCCAGAATATGAAAAATCTAGCAGAATGATGTACTCCATGGGCTACAAAGGCCTAGGATGTGGGAGGAATGAACAAGGACAAAGAGAACCGGTCCTGTTCTACATTTCAAAATAGAAAGATATGGCATTGGGATTCGCCCTTATGGAGCACACCCCAACGATCAAGATGCGACTTGTTCTGAGCATGAGGATAGCTCCGATTATCTAGATAGCGATACGGATTCCTATTGTAGCCAATATGAGGATCTGGCCTCCATGAACCTTTTCATGAATAATGCTATCCTAACCATCACCCCCAATGAACCAACCCTTGACCTTGTATACCCCTCCCTTGTTGAATGGGACCAACAACGTCACGTGCCACTAGATTTATTCAAGAATGACGAGGCTATTGTAGAGTTCATGGGCATAAGGGATACAATTCCCATTGGAGATCACAAGAAGGGTTTCTTTATCGACTTAGACACTGCGCCTACTTCGGTGAGGAGGCTGAACTTCGTGGTCAGCAAAATTTAAAGAAAAGAGAGGGCAAGAGTTCTAAAGAAAAACCTCGGAAAAAATCAAAGTCCAAGTCACACAGTGAAAACCTCTTTGAGGCATTGGCTGACAAACAAATAAGAAAATCAAAGGACAAACAAAGTGACCACGCCAAGGATGAAAATCTCGTAGAGACATCCTTGGATGAAGATCTCAACCTACCTCCCGATCCCACGCGTATGGAGGATTTATCAAAATTGTTAGTTGAAGAAACCATTGATGTTAATATTGGTACTGAAGAAGATCCCAAGATAGTAAACTTGGGAGCATCACTCTCAGCCAGAGAACAAAAGACATTCACTATGCTACTGCGAGAGTTTATTGATGTGTTCGCATGGTCTTACAAAGAAATGCCCGACTTAGATCCAACTTTGGTCATGCATAACTTGGTTGTGCACGCAGACGCTAAGCCTATCAAATAGAAGCTTCGAAAGATGCACCCAAGAGTGGCCTTGTTAGTTAAAGAAGAGTTGGAAAGGTTGCTTATAGCAGGATTCATCAGGCCAATTGATTATTCTGAATGGATATCGAACATTGTTCCTGTCCAGAAGAAACCTATTGGTATCCGAATTTGCACAGATTTTAGGGACATCAATAAAGCTTTCCCTAAAGATGACTTTCCGTTGCCCAACATTGACATGATTGTTGACTCAACCGCAAGGTATGAAATGCTATCACTTATGGATGGCTTTTCGGGTTATAATCAAATTAAGATCGCTGAGGAAGACCAACACAAAACAAATTTCACAACTCCTTGGGGCACCTTCATTATCAGGTGATGCCATTCGGCCTTAAGAATGTGGGAGAAACTTATCAGCGGCCATGACAGTAATATTTCATGATATGATTCATGACATCATGGAAGACTATGTAGACGACATCCTGGGAAAGTCCAAAACAAGAGAGGATCATCCTATCATTTTGTGGCGTATCTTTGAATGCCTACGTGAATACAAAGTCAGGATAAATCCAAAGAAGTGTGTCTTTGGTGTGCTATCTGGGAAACTATTAGGCTTCATCATGTCAAGATGAGGTATTGAGGTAGACCCTGCTAAAGTATCTGCCATCACAGAAATGCCTCCACCTGAGAATATCAAGCAACTGCGTAGCTTGCAAGGGAAAATTCAAGCCATTCGCCGCTTTATCTCCCAGCTTGCAGATAAATGTCACTCATTCACTCATTTGCTTAAGAAGGACATCACTTTCATTGGGGACCTGAGCAACAACAAGCCTTTGCTTTGCTTAAACAGTACCTGGCTAATCCACCTGTCCTCATGCCTCCCACTCTGGGAGAACCACTTTTGCTCTATATTTCCACTATGTAATATGCTATTGGTGCACTGCTCACCCAATATGACCTTAGCCATAAAGAGAAAGCAGTGTACTATCTGAGTCGCACCCTCATCGCCTATGAATGTAATTATCCTCAGATTGAGAAGGCTTGCTTGGCTGTTGTTTTTACCTTTCAGAAACTTCACCATTACCTGCTAAATACTAAGACCAAGCTCATATCCAAGGTCAACCCACTCAAGTATTTGTTGTCCAAACCTGCCCTCACAGGTAGAATGGCTAATTGGATCATTCTACTCAGTGAGTTTGATATAGAATTTGTCCATCAAAAATCAATTAAAGGACAAGTACTTGCTGACCAGCTAGCGGAAGCACCTTTGCAAAGCATAGAACCTTTGAGTCTGGATCTCATCAGATGCATCTTTTCTCTACATTGAAGAATCTATCGTATGGCAGATACATTTTGATGGATCTTTTACGTTTCATGGTTCAGGTGCAGGAGTGGTCCTTATTACTCCTTCGGGTGATCCTATACCATAGGCTTTCCACCTGGCCTTCCCTTGCACGAACAACATTGCGGAATATGAAGCACTCATTGCAGGGATGAAGCTAGCCATCAAGTGGAATATTCAACATGTGAAGGTTGTAGGTGATTCACAGCTAATCATCAAATAGGTTAATGATGAGTATAAAGTTAAGGATGACAAGCTCATACCTTATAAGAAGTTGGTGGAAACTCTGAAGGAGTATTTTGTGCGCATTACCTTTGAGCAAATCCCAAGAGCGCAGAATAGATCGGCAGATGCTATGGCAACAGTGGGATCTATGCTTCGTATTCCACCAGGGAACAATGATATGCCATTCTTCGTAGAAAATCTATGCCAACCCGCATATGACATGCCAGAATCTTTCTTGGCTTGTGAGGTTGTTGGTCCCCATTCACCATGGTATGAACCCATTTTCACCTATCTTAAGGACAGTACATTCCCTCCTGAAATCTCTCGCTCTGAAAAGCAGAGCCTAACTCACCAGATAGCCCGTTACACCCTGTTAGGAGGTACACTTTATCGTCGTGGCTACGATGGGAATCTGTTACGTTGTCTGGATGTGCCGGAGTCAATCTAGGCAATTAAAGAAGTACACGAAGGAGTATGCGGAGCACATACAAACGGAATGGTCTTGGCTAAGAAACTGTTAAGAGTAGGTTACTATTGGCCCACCATGGAAACTGATTGTTGTAATTATGTTAGAAAATGTGTGCTATGCCAAAAGTATGGAAATTTCATCCATGCTCCATCGCAACCATTGCAACCAATCACTACCCCGTGGCCATTCTCCAAGTGGGGACTTGATCTAATAGGGAAGCTTACTCCTACCTCATCTGATGGTCATACACATATCATCACAGCTACATAATACTTTACAAAATGGGTGGAGGCTGTCCCTTTAACCTATGTCACAGGAGCACAGATTTCTAAATTCATCATGAATCACATTATTTACCGATATGGTATCCTATGCCCATTGTCACAGATAATGGGAAGTCATTTAAGAAAAAAACTGTGAAAGGTCTTTGCCAATGGTTCCAAATCAGATTGAAATGGTCCACGCCATATTACCCTCAGGGTAATGGACAAGCTGAGGCAACAAACAAGACTTTGGTAAGGATAATGGAGAAGATGGTTAGCAAAACTGGTCGAAACTGGCACCTACAAATCCACCCAGCCCTCTGGGCCTACCGAACATCAATTCGCACTCCTACGGGTGCGACGCCATATTCCCTCGTGTTCGGGACAGAATCTATCATCCCTTTAGAGATTGAACTCCCATCCCTGCGAATTTCTCTTCGAGACTATTTGGATAAGGATGAAGATTATTGAGTGGCAAGATTGGCTGAGTTAGAGCTCCTGGATGAGAGGCGCATTCACGCTCTTAATCACCTGAAAGTATATCAACACAGAATCTCCTGCAACTACAACAAGAGAATCATCCCTCGCCAGTTTGAGGTGGGTGATTTAGTTATGAAGGAGAACCAGTTCAACACCAGAGCAGAGCGAGAAAAGAAAGGGAAGTTCGAACCACACTGGTTAGGACCCTATGTCATAGTTTCCAAGTATGGCATAGGGGCATACAAGTTGGCTCACCCCAATGAAGATGAGCTCAGGAGCCCATGAATTCCATGCATCTTAAGAGGTTTTATGCCTAAACATGGCACAAGAAAGTCTTAAAAATCACAAAAAAATATAAAAAAATAAAATTAAAAAAATCAAAAACATAAAAAAAAAAGAAAAAAACAGTCGTCCACTAGTGAAAACCACGCAATTGTGGCACTTTGGACAAGTCCTTGGGTGAAAACCAGTTTCTGGCACCTCGGGAGGATTTGTTGTTCACAAGCATTCTGTATTAGAAGGGTAGTTGTCTTTGTCCTGGACCTGGTTCTACCTTCGAGTTTCCTTGTGCACACCATCTAGTCCAGCCTTGATCCGACTTTTCCTTCTTCTATTCATCTATAAGGGACGTGGTCTTTCGTTATTTCCCATCTTACGCTGGGGGCAACTCAACAACTTCACCTTCTTGTTCATAAGCGCGTGGCTTCTGCCCTTGTATATTCCCCACCTAACGCTGGGGCATCCATGCTTTCTTGGTTACTTGCACATAGCTTTGGAAAACTGTTAAAAACACAAAAACAATAGAAAATTGTTTCACAAAACACAAAAACAATAGAAAATTGTTTCAAAAACACAAAAACAATAGAACATTGTTTTGAGAAAACATAAAAACAATAGAAAATTGTTTCAAAAACACAAAAACATTAGAAAATTGTTTCAAAAACATTAGAAAATTGTTTCAAAAACACAAAAACAATAGAAAATTGTTTCAGACAACACAAAAACAATAGAACATTGTTTCGAGAAAACAACAAAAACAATATATATATATATATATATATATATATATATATATATATATATATATATCAAAAAAAATCTAAAAACAAGGCAAAATTTTTCAAAAAATTCCTAAGAAGTAAAACACCCTACAAAATGGTAACTTGCTTCTTACGGCTGAAACTTGTGTCTTACGCATGGTATTTTCTCCATATCCTGTTGGTTTGTCTCACATATTCCCCGATTAATACAACTCGCGGATCACTGGATTCACAACCATTCACAAAAGCTAGCTGCTTGCTTCGTATGTACTCTGGGGCACTTTTGGTTGCACAGTGTTTGTTTAAATTGCGCACAAATGCTTTTCATGGACCCCGTGTCCATTTTCATTTCCCCTTGCATGTATCCTTGCTTGGGGCATCATTTTTAACCCTTGTCGTCAATCACGAACTTGTGGATCTCTTCAGCACTTGATAACAAAAATTTGTCAAGCTGTCTTGACCGTTGTTGGGTTAGATATGTGCGTTCGTACTTGTTTTCCCTGTTATATGAGCTTGTTTCCTTCTCGTATTGCATTGCATTATTGTATGTCGCTTGGAGTTGGTACTTTCAGCAATGGACAATTATTCGTAGTATGGCTTTTCATGTCATTCTACCTTTGTCGTATGCTTATATTTTTCATAAGGACCGATGATGTAGTTCCTATGGCAATATGATGACATCAAATTTGTTCCAAACAAATAAGCAGCTAGAGGCTAAGCTCTTCTCTCCCCTCATCCATATTTCTTCTACACGACTTCCCTTTCACCCCTAATTCTCCCTCTCCTCGGGGCATCCTGCCTCGTCCCCATTCTTCTGCCTACTTCTCATATTTTTCGATCGTCGATCGGCTTCCTTCATCACCCCATCGACACTCGAGGGGGCATCTCTCCCTCCTACTAATTTTTCTTCTATCTCTTCAAAATCTTTTCTATCTACTATCTTTGAAGTGGCATCACTTACACCACCCCAAAGAGGGGCAAATGTAGACACCTATAATTACGCCCAAGCAATTTAAATACTTAAATTGCGCTAATTATCTCCGTTCTCGCAAATCGACGATATATCTTCAAAAACACTCATTTTCCCTCATATCATCATTAATTAATTACACTAAGCTAATTAATTAAGTTGCCTATCCAACAAATACCCTAATTAACGACCTTCCGTTAATAAATCACCCCTTCTACCTAGACTAATTAATTATTATTAATTAATTAGCTTTCCCTTCCATTTAACCAATAAATCAATATTTAATTGATTTAATCCCCTTATAATAGCCTAAATCACACTAATATTCCTCTAATTGGCTTCTATAAGCTTACACCTACCTATTAATTAATCACCTTTGATTAATTAAAATACCCCAACTCTCATGACTTGCTAAACATGTATTAAATCCTTCTAAAGTAAGGTTACCTTTAATAAAGCAACCTTATCCATTCCTAATCATGTTTTACCTTTATCCCACATTCATGAGAATGTGTTGAATCCTTTATCCTTTGGGCTATATAAAGAGCCCTCCACCTACCTTTTACTTACACCTAAACTTTCTAAGAGAGCAAATGCAAAGCATATAGCAAAGAGACTAAGAGCTTGCACCTTTCCCTTTTGAGAGTTCATCATCTTGAAGAGTTAAGCCTCTTTCTTAAAGTGCTTGGGTCATATGGGAGGTGTCAAAAGGGTCTTGTAGCCCAACTTTGATTAGCCCCCATTCCTAGGTTCTTGGAGCATTAAGGACAACTATTTTGATAGCCATGGAGCTTACTTAGGTCCATTCATTTATTTGTTGTTAGAGAATAGAGGCGTTTAGATATTTAGCATTGTTAGTTTCAAAGTTTGTATTGATGAATGCTAGCATCTAACCCTTGTTTAATTCTTATCATGATGGTGTTTATGCTTTGTTTTAGCTAAATTGTAGAACTATTTTAGGCGGTAGTTCTTGCTTCATTTGATTTAGCATTAAGCAAAGTATACATGCACATAAGAGTGTTTTGGCAAATTGTATGACATCGTACTATTCTAGGAATTGTATGTATATTAGAGTTTATTCTTTAGGTTTATAGAATACATTAATCATTTGAAGGAAGCATGGATGTGTTTTGAAGGTGCATTATCCTTTGTTGATGTTTATCAAAGTCGGGAGTTTTCCTTTTTAGTTTTCCTACTATGTGAAGATCAATTCTGGAAGTCAAATCCCGGTATGTATATGTTCATGAAGGTCCACGAAATCATTGGTAAATCATAAGTATGGTTGTGTTGGTCATTTCCTAGATCATTCATAAGAAGGTCTATGATCTCATCAGTTATATTCAAAGGATGTCTATCTCTTGATTCCTTAGTAGTCCACGGTATAGTCTTGAGAAATTAAAAATGTGTGTCCAATATGATATATGGTTACGAGTATGTGTCGATTGTGCAAGTAAATATGAGCTCTTGTTAATATTTCAATTTTAGATATGTTTCTATTCATGAACTTATACGCATTAATGATATGGGTTCAATCAAGTAGTCTAAGTTTTTCATTGACAAATTTATAAAGGTCTTCAATTTTTTTATGTTTTAAGCATGAAGCGGTCCAAATGGGAAATAATTTATCATGAAAGAAAGTTTTCATTTCTAATGAAAGGGGTATACTATATTGAATTATTTACTTGTAGTATCCTAATTGATTTATCACATCTCAAAAGGAATCAAAAGTATGAGCTCGATATTTTTCATCAAAAGGGATTGTACCATCATAATGTGTGTATGTGTTTATATGAATCTTAGGATTCTACCATTGTTGGTTGGTGTAAAGGGTCTTAGTATTTATTCAAGGCCATTATCATATGTCATAAAGTCAAACTATGTTTGCAATCTATTATGATTGTTCAAAGATTGTGATATTCATCAAGAGGATCTATTTGAAGAAACATGTCTATAGTATGTTGTTGTTACTTGAGTTGTAAGCTTGTGCATATATTTTGAATGATATAAATGGATCTTGAAGTTGATTGGTTGATATGAGATGGTATAAGATTCATCCATGAAATTGCAAAAGGTAAAGATCATGTTGATCAAGTATGATGATATATTTCAGAGTTTGTGAAGTTAAAAAGGATTTATGAGGTATGAGTAATTTGTGTCATTGGTTGAATATTTTGTCAATCCAAAATTTGAGGTTCAACCACGATATATGGGATTAAATCCCTCCTCAAAGACAGTGAGGCTGCTGCTTATTACTAATCTAAAACACAAGCAAAAACAATATATACAGTATTCACACTAATCTAACCATTGGGGTTGGGATAAAATTCCAAAATCCACATCCACACGATTCAAAGGTATTGCTTTTGTAAATGAACTATGGTGGAAACTATTACAATGAAAGAAGCACAATGGAAAGGAAATGAGAGAAACATATTTTCTTTCGAGTAAACACAGAGCACGAAATAATCATACGAGCTTTAGATCATAAATATAATGTCTGAAATGATTAGAAACACTAAGATGCTAAACAAAGAATAGCTTAAGATTATGAACATAAGAACAATGTCTTAAGAAAGATATATCCCACAACACAAAGTTTGTAAAATAATATCAACTCCTATTCTTCACAATGATTAAAAGAAAACACAAAGTTTTTCTTCTTTCCAATAGCTCCCAATATTTCAAAAATCTGAACCCTTTGGAATGCATAAGCATCCCTTATTTATAATAAAAGGAAATGAGAGAAAATAGGATAAATCCTAGAAAATAGTGTTCTTTAAAAAGAGTTCTATTTTTCTTGACTCTCACGTAGGAGACCAAGTCAAAATATCATTCAAAAATTTGATGAAACAGAAATGAAAAAGACATGTCAATTTCAAAATTGACATGACATGAAACATCAAGACTTAATCTAAATCATCATATTTCGCTCCTTCATCTTTCTCTTCCTCCAACTGAGCCTGTTTGTTCCGAAATTCTTGGAACCTTAGAATTATGCCTTGCATTTCATTTTAAATCGGGTGCGTGGAATGATCATTCAAAATTTCACGGGTTTCATGGGTATCACTAGCACTTCGAGAAGCTTTTTCAATCTTTAGCTGAGCCTTCTTAAGGCCTCAAAAGAATGTTCAATTCTTATAAACCGGTCCATGATCTCAATACCAAATCCGTGTGTTCGTTCATGCTGAATAGACTCTTGGACTTGTTCAAAAATATCATCAACGATAGGATGCAGTTTCCAACTGACACCTTTGGACAAATCTTCAGCAACTCTTCTTCCAGATCACTTTTGCCATCAATCAATTTATCCCTTGATTCTCTCAACTTACCGCAGGCTTCGTTAAGAATCTTCAGCCTGAACTTGATGGCTTTGGTCAGCTGGAAATGCTTATCCACATGTGGGATGATGCCTTCTTCTACCAAAAGTTGTGATGGTATTTGCTTTAATGCCTGGAGAGCTTCGAAAGTCAAATCAAGATGTCCAATTTCTTGAGAGAAATCATCGTCCATCTTCTCTCCATCACTCTGAATTTCCCCCAAAGATTGATATATTTTCACAACATCTTGAATCACTTCCTTCCCTTGTTGGAGCATCCTTTGGGTCCATTCATCGACCACCCTTCCTTTTTTATTAATCCTCTCAATCGTAGGCACTGATGAGAAATCGAATCTGATAGGGATAGAAGAAGATGGTATGGATTCAAGGGGTTTTGAGAGCTTAAGAAAAACCTCTGTCAACTGCTCCACCTTTTCCTTAAGCTCATCTCTACTATCTTTTGTTTCTTTCAACTTCTGGCATAGCACATTTATAGCATCCCGTGCATCCTGTTGTGCCCCTTCTGCTGTCACTTTTCCTAGAGCCACCACAGTTGCTCCGATAATCGAGAGGTTGTTACGTCCTCTTTAGTTTTGTCAGTCATGGGAGTGGCGATCTCTGCGAACTTATGCCCTGAAGCGTCCACCAAAACCCTTGAAACTGTTTTGGGTTTCTTGGTTGATTTAGCAGTAGGAGCCTTGAGTGAGCTAAAATCAAAGGCCAGTATGGGTACAATCACCTTCCTCTTCCTCGAAGTTTTCTCGAGTAGCCATTGCGGCGTATCAGAGGGAGTTGCCATGGTTGTAGAAGCTGGTATCATACTCTCAAGGGGAGAAGGTTCTACTAGTGGAGGGGGAATAGTTACCAATTTGGTAGCGATTCAATAGAAAAGAGGCACAAGAGGGGCGTTTTGGTGATTACTTGGGTCCCAACGAGAGAGGGTAAGAGTCTAGAGAAGATATTGGCCATGATTGAAGAAGTTAATGAAGAATGAGGAGGTAGGAGTGGTTGTGAGGGGGAGGTGCGATTCGGACTCCAAAGCACAGGATGTAAGAGATAAGGTCTCTTCGATTGGGCAATCAATAAATGATGAAACTAGAGGCTGGCTTCCTTCTCCTTCCAAAGTAATTTCTCCTATTTCTGGTGGTGTCGGTGATTCTGGCACATCCACCATTTCAAATGGAGAAATAATTGAAGAGATTTCTCTTTCTTTTCTCTTTTTGACAAACTTGACCTTTATAGCTCCCTTAGAAGATTTTTGTCCTTTCCATTTTTGGAGGGCCCCTCCCAAAGCAGCCAACTTTGAAAACTTATCATATTTAAAACTCATTCCCCAAGAGGAGATCCATGCTTTGGTGCGTGCAAGAATCAGAGTTGATCTATCTGTAATGGAGGCTTTTTCAGCGATCGACCAATCAATAGGTGGGAAAACATATTGATCTTCATTCATTCCATCATAAGAGGGATCCAGAACACTTTCATTATCACTAGTACCTTCTGGTAAGCTAGCAAGCTCAAGTGTTTGAATCTCAACAAGTGTCAATCTGCTATGATCCTTTCTACGAATAGCAACCTCGTCACGTAGATCAATCCAGATGTCCTCTATGCTTTGTCAGTGCAGGTGCAGAGTTCCATACACCCTAAGGAATCCTCGAATGTCAAACCCATCTCGGGGCTTCATGTGCTTCTTCAACTTATCCTGAAGCTCATGGAAAACATTCCTAGCTTTCACCACTTTCGAACAAGTATACCTTCCAATATAAATTGGGAAGGATACAGTGGCTTTATGTTTACTTTGTTGGAACTTATGAAAATCCAACAAGCGCCTAACCAATTCCATCAAGATCGGTTTGTCCCTTGGATATCGGGCGAGACGAAAGGATCCCACAGGTACATGACTACCCATAGATATGTGAACTTCTTAAATTGCAAGAAGACACAACCCCACTTTGAAACCTCAGCCCATGCTTCATCAGATACTCTTGGTTTCCTCAGTTCAGGATTTAACCTGCAGATGTTCTCATAAAAGAAGGCATCATTTACCCTTCTGAATTGGTCTTGAGACCCTTTCCTTGTCATCTGAGGAAAATATTGATAAACATGGTCCACCGTCCTGTTTCCCTTGGTATCCAACCCGGGATAGTTCCTCATACCGGCTGCTGCATAGGTGACATATGAGGACATATAAAACTTTCCCATAGACAAGACTGTTGTCATTTGGGAATCTATCTCATTACTAATGAGAGTGCCCCAATCAATTCCTTGTTGATTCTTCTTGATGGTGATCATGAACTGATACATCCACCCTTGGAAAACATTTGATTCGGGTAAACCAAAAACCTGACTCAACAAAGTGATGATGTCATTGATTTCCTGAATGAAATCACTTCTGGGGACAAGTCTCGGGAATCTGGAAACAGCCGGTTTGGCTTTGATCAGGAACTTCTTATTTACATGCTTGATACAATCTTCCTAATCATTATCCCAAGCTTTCTGAGCTGACTTGATATCTAACTCTCCATATTCTTCAAAATTGGGTAGCTTGAGGAGGTCATCAAAGTAACCTCCGTCCAACTTGATCACAACTTCTCCCGCTTTGGTTTCTCCACGAGATGAGACGCAGAGTCATAACTCGAAGCACAGGCTAAGATGAATTCAGGGCACTGAGTGGACATAGGGAAACCAACTACAAGAGGTAAACCACTATCGGCTATCGATTTCATCCATGGAGTTTGGGAGGAGCTCTTTACCCTATTCCAGAAATCCTCCATGTCTATATTTCCGAGCTCTATATCTCGGATGTCATAATTGCAATCGATATAGGATGGAGACTCCACCTTTCTAAATTTGTATTTCATCCTTCCTAACTTCTCAGTCTTTTCTTGCGATGGACCAGGGTTCGACATGAGGGATTTAGAAGGAGGAGAGTTTCGAAGATCAGGAGATGTTGTACACTGTGAAAACCCCAACCTTCTGAAGATGCTGGAAGGGTGGAAAAGCATGACACACTGAGGAGGATGTCGGGGAGTCCAGAAAACCTAGCACTTTGAAGATGTCGGAGACTTGAGAAAACCCGACACTTTGAAGATGTCGGAGATTTGAGAAAACCCGGCACTTTGAAGATGTCGAGAGATTTGAGAAAACCCGACACTTTGAAGATGTCGGAGATTTGAGAAAACCCGGCACTTTGAAGATGTCAGAGATTTTGGAAAACCCGACACGTCAAATTTTCTGATATACTGCGGGTTTTTGATAATGCACAGCACCCTGTGAAACTCGAGAAGAAAGAATAGGGTTTTTGTTGATTTTAAAACATGCAAGTTCTTTCTTCATCATTTATATCCAAAACATATTTTAATTACAACAACATTCTGGGAAATAACACAAAGTGATAATTCCAAAGAGATGAACCCTAAAACATAAACCCGGTTTTTAGAAAACAACCCTTAAAATGGAAAAGAAAATCCCAAACCCGGATGAGAAACTTGGAAAAATTCCTCACATAATTAATCCATAAAAACCACAAAGAAAGATGAAGAAAAATACCTTCAAGCTGGGACAACGAGCGATCAAAAAGAGCAATGCAATCAAGTACGAGGCAAATTTTGGGTTTTCGGGTCGAAGAAGCATCTTGTGAAAATCCACAAGGTAAAAGTACATCTGGTAAAAATGACATGGAAATCCACATATATATATGAAAATTTGCAATTAATACACTTCAGCTGGCACGTGCCAACCCACCCAACAACTCGGCATTAATGCCATGTTAGCATGCTCGGGAGATCTGAAAACCCGACACAAAGGTGTTTAGAGCAATTTGGGTTTCGGGTTGCGGAAACAATCGACATAAAGCATGATGCTTAGATGCTTCAAAGTTCCAAAAACCTGACATGAAGGACTTAGGAAATTTAGGTTTCGGGTTGCGGGAAACAATCGACATAAAGCATGATGCTTAGACGAAGGCATGCTCCGATGCTCGGAAGGTCCGCAAACCCAACTCGCCTTACTCGATGCGGGTTTCGGGTTTGGGGAACACAAGACATGAAACATCTAAAACACATGTTGTCCTGTTTGTGAAACCCGAAAACTGATTATCTCTCATAAAGGTAATTTTGCAAAACCAGCTTAAAAATTTCATAGGGTTATCTGATAGTTTTGGCGTAAACTCAAAACTGAGATAACTTGATGTCAATAGTCAAGAAAGTGTGCACAGTCATGGTGTGTCACCGAGGTCATTTATAAAAATTTCAACACGATCATTGAAGTCATTTTTGAGTAAAGATAATCAATTCTAGGGGGTGAGTAAAATGATATATGTTTTATGTATCATGAGGGCATAAAGTAATGCTATGATAAAATCTAATGACAAAAGAAGGTATTAATCCCAAGGGAGGAAGCTATAAATTTGATAGAGGTTAAAGAGTTCCAAGAAGATGGGTGTTTGTTAAAATGAGACAAGATAGAAATAAGTCCATCCTAAAGGTATGCCATAGAATTTTTTCAGTTTGTATGAGAGGAAAATTTCGGTGTTGAATGTTTGTCAAAGACATGATTCCAATTTGAAGTTTGGTTTCAAATCAAGCGTGAAGATGGTATAAATGGATTTTCATCCTAAATTTTTACAAGTATATGATATATCATGAATGAAGTCTCAAAGTATGTCAAGACTATATCATCTCAAGAGGATCTCGAGAAAGAGAACAAGATGCGAGATAAAGATGAGATATAAAAGGATGAGATCTAACTATGTCATGTTTATCCATTATCCTTACATACCTAAAAATTATGGGTCATACGTTAACATATATTATAAGTATGTATGTGTAGTATCATATGTTTAAATTAGTTTACCATCATACACTATATGTGTCAAAAATATTGAAAACAAGAACATTCAAGAAAAAATTATTATCCATTATATAAGTGTGTAAATCATACAACAAGACTACCACTTGTCATAACTAAACCATGAAAATCATCTCATAATCATGTGCATCTATAATCCAAATCATAAATTTCTAAAATTTCCATTGCTTATCATTCCATACCAGAAATAATTGATTTAAACAACATCAATCACATCTACACCCATCACATGGAAAATTAAAAACACAAAACATAACTCAAATGAAAAAATCATATATATATATATATATATATATATATATATATATCATAATGTTTTTACATCATCAACGGACCAAAAAACCATGCATGTAAAAATATACATCATCGAAGGGATTCAAATGAGTCTCATCTTTCAAAATCATATTTACAAAAAGCTATTGAGTAAATTAAATGTTTGATAAACAGACACTCCCTAATACACTCCTCCCCGAGTTCCATTCAAAATAATACCTAGTCCCTCCTCTGTACCTTACGGTGGCTAACCCATGATCCCAACATGACCTCATGGAGCTACATATCACTTAACAAGATAATATAATGAGGCTCATTAGGAATCCTCCATCACACTATCTCTTCATAGTGTAGTAATGTGTCACATAGAGCCCGATAGTTGGCTATTCCCACACCTAGGAGGTCCCATTGAACCTCTATTCGAGCCTATGCATCATGTAGCTCAGCTCCTAAAATTGATGTAGCTGTCATGTTGAAGGCCTTTGATGAGGCCTATTTCTATTATTGGTATCTATCCCTATCAAATCTAGTTTATGTGAGATCTACCTTAAATAAAATTAGCTATTAGATCATCCCATCTCTCTCACCAGTCAAAATAGCCCGCTCAACCAATAATCAGGCCTTCCCAACCTCTAAAATCTCTCTGATGGCCTCCAATACTACCACTTTATCATTCTCATCTATACCACCACCATCTCTACCATCATCACCATCGGTAGCCTTCGAGGTGTAACCTTTACATGAGCTCACACCCCCTATTAAAACCACTAATATTTCACATCCACCACACGATGTAACCATCTATCACCATAACAACATCATACCCCACCACCCATTCCTCATCTACCATATTCATGAACTCAAAACAATATGACAATACCACATTATCCTCTTCATCATCATGTAGATAGGTGATGTTGCCTCTTGCACATCCTGCATCAATAAATTTTTTGTCGAGAGATGAGAAGACTTGATCATCTACCATTCATCCTTTCTATAATCCTAAACCAATCTATCATATATCTATGTGCTTAACAAACCCTATGATGTAGGCCATCTTGGGAAACCTAAATATATCCTTCGAATAACATCCACATCTTATAAACTAGCGAGAAGATGCCTATAATGATCCTCACCGAAATTGCCCGTATTGTCGTAAAATATGATTAACATCTAATAAAGACAACTAGATAAATTAAAATTAACTCATATATCATCCATGGAATTCCTCTCGGTTGAGCCAAAACATTGTGATTTTATACCCAATACTCTAACAAAAATGAAACATGTACATTGAACTTTAATCTAGTTCTTTAGGGCCATAACTCTCTATACACATGAATTAACAAAGCCAAGGCCCAAGACAACATTGTATTGTGAACTAAAATTTTGACCACTACTCTTATCAACATCCATGATTGTCTTGTCATCCATCTAAATTTGGTAAGGTATAACAACTAATCCCCATCATCATCAGTGTATAGAGATCCATATGGAAAATCCCCTAAAGTATACACATCTCCTCCATCATATCCATACAAATTCTGCATCACCACCCCTCTACCGACCTCATGATTCATCAACCATATAAATTTTCTCATCCTATACCACCAAATGTACTATCCAGTGCACATCCTCCAAAGTGATCATCAAATCTCAAATAGGAAAACAAAACATTCTCGTACCATTTTCCCATCTCTCAAACAAAGCAAATAATATAGCCATTTCCTTATGGATATACCTATAGGGATGCATCCCACTAAATTCAACCACCTCTAATGATCCCACCATTAAGTGACGATAAATCTCGGACATCATCAAGTATCCTCTAGACTATATACAGTGCGGTGAATCTCTCTTGGGCCTACATCGAACAATAAAACAAAACAAAATATCAATCCACCAAAAATTAATTACAAAATTAATAAAATCACAAATTCTTTAGAATCTCAAGTGACTCTTTTTCAAATCACTCTCGACATCTTTAGAATCAACAACAATCCATAAATCGGTATAAATTTCATACAAAATCTGTAATAGTTTCTTTCATTATTCCACTTTTTAGAAAACACCAACCAAAAATAGTAAAAATATTAAGTACATCATCTACCGCATCATGTGTTAGCCTCCATCACCTCTGTAAACCTACAATTGCCTCCATCCCAATCAAATTAGTAAAAACTAGAAAACTAGGTGTTTTTGTCTCTCAAAATTCTCAAGTCATAGTGACCAAATGAGCCTCAAAATCAACTATTTATATCACAATATTTCCGCCCGCCCGATTATTTGTGTGAGTTGTATTTTTCATCTTTTGTTCATCAATTAGGTGAATTTTCACCTCACAATGTGATTCATCGACTCGAGTGAGTTCATATGTCTTAGGTATCTTGAGGGTATGATAGATTATGTCATAGATTCCTTCATACATGTCAATGTGCTTTAATGTGTCACACAAGAGTTACTTTCCATTTCTAGAAAGTAATTCCTCTTCTTCCTTGTCAAGGTATGATTGTTTTTGCATTGGAAATTGCACAACACTCCTATTTGTACCCTTTTTCAGATCCATAAAAATTAGTAGACACTTTTCATTTCCATGAACATTTCATTGTTGAATTATTTTTTACTATATTGAAATCCATCATGTTGTCATTCTAGTGTAACTCGATTATGTACACACCATCCTGCTTGATCCTTATTTTCACATTCTCCTCCATAACGGGGAAGAGGAGTTATGTTCTACAAATAGAAAGTAACTCTTGTATGATGCACAACAGTGATGAGTATGATGGAATCTATGACAAAATATTTTATACCCTTAAGACACCTAAGATCCATGATCTCACCTACGTGATATGACTACCCTCGTGAGGAGGAAATTCACTGAATTATTGAATAAAAGATGAAAAATATCACTCACACTAATACCCCCTCATCATTATTTAGATGGGAACAACACCTTATGACTTTGAGGATATTCTTATTCTTTACTTGCTACAAGGTGGATTTCTATAGGTTGATCTTCTTGGAATCTTTGGATAATATTTCTTCTTATCCTCATCTTCTTCTTGTAGAAAGATTACAATTTTTAAATGGGTACTATACAAACCAAATTCTGCATGGTGCAAATTTTTTTGAATAGTTAAATTCCCAATGATGAAAAGATATCATTTGAATGATGTTCAAACAAAATGTCTCGATTGTGGCATGTTATCGTTCCTTCCTTTTCCTTTTCTAGCTTTTTCCTACTTTCCTTTATAATTTTTCAAGATTTTCCTTAGAGGAGGTTACACAAGTGTCGTTGAGTAACCAATTGTATTCCCAAGAGGAGGTTACACAAATGTCGTGGCGGTTGTGCAACTGCCATTACATGCAATGCGACCACCGGTTACGTGTGCATTTAACCAAGAATCTTTTGGCATGTTCTAAATGTATGCCAACTTCTTCAAACTCATTTTTAATTCACATTTCTTAACGTATTTGGTTTTTCTTGAGTTTTTTATATGCATAAAAACATCCTCTTCCTAACTTACTATTGTTAGTAACTTAACTGCCTCATCTTATAGTGAGGTGGTATTTCTTGGCTGTCAAGTGTGCTAGACCACTTCCATGCCAAATTTTTATAAAATCTAGGATTATATGTTGGCGTAGCAGTGATTAGTTCATGGTTTCAGATGATACCATGAAAAGAGTTTGTGAGAATCGAATCGGAAATGAGGCACCATGAAGTAGTTGCACTCCAACGGAATCCTGAAAGCTCGAGTGATAACAAGGAAAAAATGATCAGTAATGGAAGAACTTTCTTAACGAAACAAATCTTGCATAGAGGAAATACAACGGAGTGTCTTGGCATGCTCATAAATGAATAGAAAAGGGGTACATATAGGGTCTTTGAGTAACCGTAGTGCAAGACACATGAAACTCTAAACCTAACCCATGTGAGATGACCCTCCAACATGAGAGGAGGAAACATAGGATAAATCACACTAACATTATACCTGAAGCATTGGTTAGATTTTATCAATTTATTTTTCATTTTTATGCTTCCATAATCCCTCCAAGTAAGTAAAATAAACTTTTCTTTTTCCTTTATTATCTCTTAATCGCATTATTGCTCGTTACTTGCAAAATAGCAAGCTCCATCATTTTCCCATTCTTCATGCACATATTCTAGCACATCTCTCTGGATAATTTGAACAAGAATTGGAAATAATCTGAGGGGACATCAAGAAATATTGCCAACATTTGATGTGTATTGGTACAAAATTTCTAGGTTGGATTGTCTTTAAAATTTGACAAGTTTCTCTTTTTTATCTTACATACATATAAAGCTTTAGTTTGATTAAACACATTTCTTTAGAAAAATTCAATTGTAATAGTTATTATAGTAGATTTCCCTTGTAAAATATTCCATTGAGGATTTCCTCTTAGTTTATCCCTATGAATTTTCTGAAAAGGATTTGTAGGAAGTTTTTGCTACAACAATTTGGTATTATTTCTTCATTCATTAAATTTTTTAGGAAAGTTCATCACATTCAAAATTCAATATTGGTTGCAAACAAGCAAAGCTTCAATGAAAAGTTTCTTCACTTCTTATCCTTTTCGATTTGAATGGAAAGTTAGCTTTAGAAGCTTATGTTTCTATGTTAGATTTACATTTCTTCATTATAAATATTTTGCATCCACATTTAAAAATAGGAAAAATAATTTGTTATATTAGATTAATTAAATCTTCTTCACAGGGAAATACCCAAATCAGGCTATTTCTCTATTTAGTTTGATCTGCATTAGAATAGAAACAATTTAATATAATTACAACAAGTTAGTTTATCTATGCTCAATTCTTCTATTTGCGATAAACATAAAATACAAAATTATTACATTAGATTAATTAGTTTTCTTGTTTCTTTTCTTCCCTTTGTTTCAAATCATTAATAAGCACAAAAAGAAGTAGATTAGTATTTTTAATTTGTTCAAGTAATTATATTTCTTTTATTAACCAAGCACATATATTTAATTAGTAGGAATTTACACAACTCCTCACCCATCCCTAGTTAGTATAGGATTTACCTCGCTCTCTTGCGGCTTCTCTGAGATTTTTCTTGTTTCATTTATTTGGTAGTTTACATATTGCACATGATAACTCAAGGCCCTACGCAACACAAATATTTAGTGTAAAATACACAAGTTCCTTGACCAAATCTATCTCCGTAGCTAATAGACATGGATGAATTACTCAAATACCTCATTTTCCAAACCGCCCCGATTCCACCTATGATTATCTCACGGTTGACAACCTTGAACATTAAATTGGACTACGCTTACGTGTTATGGTATAGTCAAACTGGCTAGGATTATATTCTTTGATTCACCCATTTTCATACCCACATGTTTCCTCTCACATCATCATGACCTTTTTAGGAGACTTTTACAAGGAAAATGTAGCACAATTTACACGCATACCACAACCAGGTTTAGAGAAATTTTGGTGGCATTGACATTTAAAAAATCCTTTGGGTGTCGATTCTCCTTGATTGTTTAATTTCACTCACCCAAGTGTGGTAAGAATTCATCACCTTAAATGAAAATACTCCCATTGTGATGATAAAGGACATTTGATTTCATTTATTATTTGTTAATCAATTTCACCAATTTTCACATTATTCTCATATCCACTCCATTTATCCATTTCATAGCCATATTTCCATTCCACGTTGGTTGTCCTAGCATGAGCTCGGGAGGTCGAGTATGTCCTAGGGTCACGTGTTGATTCTTAGAAATAAAAAATTGGTGAAACCAATGTGTATGACTAGTTCCTTTTCATTTCCTCAGTTTTTCCTTCTTTCACACATCCTTCTCCTCTCCTATTATTCTTTAGGTATTGATATACCCCCCAAATATGTCAAGTCATGAATATGGTACGCCCATTTTGGGTCTTGAAGCCTATTATTACCATATGGGTATGCAATAGTCACTCTAGCTATTTGGGTGGATTGATAACTACTCATCCAATATACCTTCCCCTTAGAATCCTCCTCAAATTTCCAACAATTTTCCATTAGTTAGGGTCAAGGAGATTGATCAACCTATGTATAGCCCAAAACTAGAGTTTTATGGCTTAAATAACATGACATTTACAAGACAGAAAGAGTTTCATCCCCAAGTCTTTTCAAGACCTCAAATCAGCATGCAAGCTGATTCACTCCCATCTTATCTATTACCAAATGATGAATTCCTAGAATGCTTCACCTAAAGTGATGTTATTCTTAATGAAATAGACCAGTATTTAGATTGAATGGAAGAGTACAATGATTTTCTTCTTAAGAAGAACATTGTTACCCCTCCTCCTATAACAGAAGTACATCAAAAGAGGGTTGGCCTCATAAGGATGAATCCATAGTAGGACATCATGTGTCTTTTCCTCCCAAGTAGACTCAGAACACACCTAAGATAAATGCAACACCATCTTTAGGTGATGTAATTTCAACAAGTGTGGATAGAGTTATAGAACTAGAGATTTCTTAGCCTTCTCATGCTACACCTTTCATAGAGCAATGAAATATCCCCCACCATGTGCAAAAATTTGGTTATGTGCTCTCTGCATGTTCACCTCCTCTATTTTACATGGGTTTTCGTAACCTTAGAGACCTTCTTACTCGATCGAGAACATTAGGTATACCCTCTCACTCTCTATACCGATGTCCTCTATAGCCACGAAACAAAAGTGTGTTCTCAAATTCCATTCCAAATTTCAATATGAAATTCCCTAGTTACACACCTATCTCTCCATATCAAAAAAATGATCCCCCATACCTTCACATATATTCTAAGTCACCACAACAGGAAATGTTTTCCTTTCCTAGTTCATATGCTCAGCCTCATGGTATGGCTTAAGGTCCCATAAATTCTTAGACTGTGCCCTATCAACCTCTTGTTACACCTCCACCTACCCATCAAGGTTCATCTATGGTAGAGTCATATTCGTTAGGAACTTATGCCGAATATTTCAAGGATCCACTTGAATTTACCATACAAAGTGTAATGCTACCATGACCGTTGCTCAATCTTCTAAAATTCAAAGGGAATGGGGACACAAATGTGCATATCAAAATGTAAGTGACTACCACTAGAGAGATACTCCTATGGGATGCATTTGTGGCTATTATATTCCCTAGGTCCCTTAAGGGGGTAACTCTAGACTAGAATTACAAAATATTGAAAGCCACAATTCATTCATGGGAGAAAATTGTTTTATAGTTTATAAAAGCTTTAAATATGAGCAAACTTTTAGGAACATGAATCAAATAATTACTTCATATCAAGAAAGAGCATAATGAATCTGCCACTCATTTCATTCGAGAGATGGCCTAAAGTCCTCTACTCCTCGGATATCACTCCGGACATGGACCAAATGGAGCTTTAAGAATTGTTCCTCCATTCCCTCAATTAAGAAACTAAGGAGAAGGTGCAAAAGTTCCCTCTTAGGAGCTATTATGAGGTATTAGAGGGTGTTCTCGGCTTTGACCAGCGGTAATTGATAGTGGCGAAATACATATGGCTCAAATGGGATACTCTCTACTCCCTCTTAGGGTAATTCAAACTACTTGAATGTTTCCAACAATAATAACCAAGGAGCCAAAGTCATTAATAAGATTTTTGGTGTAACAATAGATAGTGTAACTATCCAATCAAGGAAATTGAACGCTGTTAACAACAATGTCAATGGGAAAAACAAAAGGAGTAACAATTTCACTCATTCTATTATTTTGGTGGACTTTAGTCATCATCCTCCACGTCCATAGTAGGTCCAGCCCAATGTCCTAGTTCAATACTTAAACCAATATCTAAATCAATTTAAGAACAAGTATAAGAACTAAGGCCCGAGGCCCCAAAACTTCAACTAAAATAACTAATAACAAAACAATAATAGAAACTATTGACAAAACAATACCAAAATCAAAGACCTCGTGATTGCAATCCTGATTTTTATTGTGGTTACCATAGGGTTAGAGGACATTATGCTCATACATGTCATGATTGTAATAACTTTATACAATGATGGCTTATAGAATACTAAAGACAACTCTTCATCAAGATATTCTTGGCTAATACCATGCAACCTATGTAAAAAACCCACATGGGGATCGTTACCCCACAAAATGCTACTCTTGGAGTTTATAGATATACCATGCCAACATGCACTAAAAATGGAAATGTCAATCCTCATGGTACGGGGTGCCTATTGCAAACAATAATCACGAGGCATCTATATCTACAAACCCTTTCCTATCTCATCCTTTAGATGGTCGAAATTAGACTAAGATTGTATTTCTAGTAGAGCTAGAACCAAACTTGAGGTTAACATAAAAACCTACACCCAAGATTATTCTTCACAACCTCTTCCCATTTATCCTTCCATGTCAAATGATACACTGGTAGGAGCTTATGATTTGATTATAGACTTGACTAAGAATTTATCCAACATTTCCTTCTTAGATTTGTCAAATAATTGTCTAGCGCATCGATTAGATTTATTAAAAACATTAAGTCTTTGTCACTTATCCAAATCACTCCTAATATGAAGTCCCAAATTAATCATATAGACTTTGATGTATATCCATTGGGGTAACTTTAGAGATATGTTGGGTTCTTATTTGACATTTGTAAGATACCTACTGATGATGAGTTGGAATGAAGAGGTGATCCTCTGTTATATCTCTAGGTTTTTATTTATAATAACTATGCAAAGTATGAAATGATAGACAATGGGGATGCTATTAATTTAGTCCCTTTATGATTTCTTTAGAAGCTAGGATATGGAGAGACAAATTATTATTAAATTTGAAACATGTTGAGAGGCTATGATAGCCTCAATTATACATCTATTGGAACTATAGTGCTTCCAGTCATTATAGATTGGGAAACTAACTATAATTTGATTCTTGGTTGACCCTAGACACATAAGATGAAAGTAGTTACTTCTACATTATTGAAATAAGTTATATTCTTGGATTTGGGAAGGTCTTCATGGCTTAGGGTGACCCAAAACCATTTTTATTCATATGGCCAATCTAAAGAAGAAACTCGGGGTTCATACTAAATTCAAACTCCTGCCAATCACTTAAAAATCCTTAGGCTTTGAATCCGAGTCCTAACTTTTCCCTACAAATGATTTGGAATCCCTAATTTAATTGAAGGGGTAAATCCTGATGAAAAAAATGCCACCTTAGTAGAAACAATATCAACAAAAACTTTGGCTAAGGTAGTTAATATTTTGGAGAATTCTTTTAGATTCCTTTGGCATATGCCATGCTCTTGGAATCACCACTCTTTCGGTGATGGCTAGGAATAAATTTGTATAGTTGAGGTTTTAGAAATCAAAAAGGAAGATTCCATGAATCTTCAAGCATCCATACCTCTAAATGACTATTGGATTCTCAAATATGATGGTCAAAAGTTCTTCTTTGGAGCTAGGGATGGGGTGATCCTCACTTCTCTTAAGGGAGGGTCATCCCTCTGTCCTTCAAGATGGATTTTGAGTGGAAAAACAAAGCGAGATGAGTAAGAATATTTACTTCTTTGTCTTATCATGGCCAAGATGATGTGTGTGAACAACATTACGACCTTGAGTGACTCTCAACTCTAAAAATTTGGTCAATATTATTACAAATAATCTAATACAATAATATCATAAAAACAAAGAATATAAAATACTAAATAAAATTATTCGAGATATTATATTCATCTAGAGATATCTTCTTATACATATGCTTAATCCTATAATATATGAGGCAAGCCTTATCACATAGGCTTCCTCTTATCTCTCTCTTATCTCTAGAATCACTCTCACAATCCTTTTTTTTTCACACGCCAAAATATCTACGTGAGTTGTTATCACAACCCACCCAAATACTAACTATATTATTAATATGAGTTTATATAAACTCATTATTAATAATATTACAATGTATTAATAATGTTACACAATATATTTGTAACAAACTCATCGCCAATCAAGTCTCATAAGTCTATGAGAATATAGTGGAATTCCTACAACTCAACAAGTCTGTCATTGTAGAGATTTGCAAGGGTTTTGATTTCAGTTACATAGAAGCTATTCCACGAGAGAAAAACTAGTTGACCAATTCTATGGATAATTCATGCTCTTTCTTTTATCCAAGAGAAGACCTGAAAGAAACCAAATTCACCGTTTCGGTTTGATCCAAACCTCTAGTTCAAAAGATGCCAACCAATGCTATTTTGGAATATGTTGAGAATAAGAATGAGCCTTCCACTTTGGACTACATGGATATTGATGAGGAAATATTAGGATACCTCAATACATATAACGATCTCCATCCCGTAGACCATAAGAGGGGGTTTTCTCTTCTACCCCTCTCTTCCTCTTGCTTCACATATTGCATTATGGATCCTTCCTTATAGGAAGGTCTTTAGATTTATGAGGTAGACGAAGAAGAATTGGAAATACCTCCATCCCCACCTTAGTTGCAAGAGTGTAATGCCTATTTGATTTAAGGAACCATATATGTAAACATTGGGAAGCAGGAGGATCCTAAAATCTAGAAACTCATATCTTCTCTAACTCCAATGGAGGTACAAGCGTACAAAAAGGTTCTCAAAGAGCACTCAAAATTTATCACTTTAATCTATAATGAGATGATGGATGTGTCCATCGATGTTGCAGTTCACAATCTCATTGTGAAGTCGACGTTAGTCTTGTGAAAAAAAAAGAGTCATGAAGCCCAAAGTGTCTCTAATGGTTAAAAAGAGGTAATGAAACTCCTGTAAGTGGGGTTCATTAAACAGGGGTGACTATTCAATGTGGGTTTCAAACATAGTCCCCATTCTCAAGAAGAATAGGAAGATACACATATGCATTAATTTTAGGTATATTTACTTGGCTTGTCCTAAATACAATTTCTAATTTCCTTCGATCGATGTCATTGTCAATGCAACAACTAGATATGAGTTGTTGTCTCTCATTGATAGTTTTATGGTTACAGCCAAATTAGGATTTGTGAGGACCAATTGAAAACCACTTTCACAAATATTTGGGAACCTTATACAATAAAATCATGCCTTTTGTCTTGAAGAATGTCATAGCCACTTATCAACAAGTAATTATGTATTTCTTTCATGATCTTATTCAAGATCATTGAGTCGTACATTGATGACCAACTAAAGAAAGAAAACAAATGTGGTGACAACCATTAGGTTATCCATATCATTCTCTCATGTGTAATCAGATATGGAGTAACACTACA
The DNA here is from genome assembly GCA_018340775.1 of Taxus wallichiana var. yunnanensis. Classification (NCBI taxonomy): domain Eukaryota; kingdom Viridiplantae; phylum Streptophyta; class Pinopsida; order Cupressales; family Taxaceae; genus Taxus; species Taxus wallichiana. The sequence goes on from CM031234.1 coordinate 753,693,775, forward strand.
TCATGATAAATGCATGTTTGGCATGACAGGAGGAAAACTATTACGATAAATCAATTCATCTTAAGGCAATGATGTTTATATGGCAAAGATCCATGAAATATTGGAGATGTCTCCTCCCATAGATGAATAGAGCACTAGGTCCTTCTTGTGTAAACTTGGGAAATATTTTAGGTTTATCCCTAATATAACATATTCCATTCATCCTATCAATGGATTATTAATGAAAGAATGTTTCAAAACCTAGACAAAATAGTGTCACGAAGCATTCGAGTTAGTGAAACAATTCCTCGGTCACTTCCTATGCTCATGCCATCGAAAGCTATCCATCCTTTGATTTTATATTCTCAATCCACGAATGTCTTGATTGTGTGCATGTTGGAACAAGATGATGAAGACTTCGAGAGTGTGTCATTTACTTCATAAGTCACACTTCTCTCAATTATGATACACATTACATACAAGTAAAGAATGAGTGTTTGAAAAAAGTTTTCACAACAAAGAGATTAAGGAATTACATGTTTAATCAAGATACATGGGAGATATTTAAATTTGAGAATTTTCAAACCTTTCTAACTTATGATGGATTATCCAAGAATTTTTTTCATTTCCTAATTCTAATTAGTGATTTTGAACTCACCTTTATTAACAAAAAGTTTGTAAAGGGACAAGTTATCATTGATTGGTTAGCAGATTACCCTATAGACCATGGGAATCTGGTATACTTAGATTTCCCAGACGAATGCATGTGTTATATAGATATGAAGCCTCCCCTCAATTCATGTTTGTTGTACACTAGCATTATTCACCGTATTGTAAACTAGACATATCTGAAGGAGCAACCACACAAAAATGACAAGGTGGTTGTGTGTTATAGCCACCAAGTATGTGATTGCACAAGAAGTGCTCTATTGTAGAGACTTGGATGGTATGTTTATAATATGCATCAATGAAGAAGATTCACAAAAGATCCTCTTCGAATCCCATAGTGGGGTCTATGGTGGTATTTTCGAGAGGGCATGGTACGCTCGAAAGAATCATCATATGGTAAATTTTAGGATTTTTTTAGAGAATTACATCGTAGAGTATGTATGCAGGTGTAAAAAATGTCAAGAATTTTCATAGAAGATACACATTCCTACACAAGCTCTATAGCACATGTAACACTTGGCCCTTCTCTACCTACGGATTGATTTAATAGGTAAGTTCTCTCCCTCATCCTTAGATGGCCACACTTTCATTATCACAACCATCGAGTACTTTACCAAGTTGGTTGAGGTCATGCCTCTTACTACTGTACTTGGATATGTGATTTCAAAGTATATTCTTAACTAGATCATCTGCAGGTATGAAGTCCTACAATTCATTATATCAAATAATGGAATACCATTCAAAAATGAAGAGGTATAATAATTATGTGCATAATTTAAGATATCCCACCAAAATCCCTCTTTGTATTACCCTTAGGCTCATGCACACGCTAAGGATACAAATAAGACACTAAATTCCATCCTCCTTAAGATGGTTAAGGAGAATAAACTTTATTCACACCTCAAGCTATTTCCGGCCTTGTGGGCCTATAGGACATTGGTTAGAAATCCCGGATAACTCCCCTTTCTTTAGTCTTTGAATGTGAAGTGGTTTTAATTTTAGAAATCAAGTTACCTAGCATTCACATATCCTTATAGGGAATTTTGGATGAAGACATTTACTATGAAGCATGATTATTACAATTGGGAATCCTTGATGAAGCTCAACTTAGAGCTAAATAGCACCATCTTGTTTATGTTGACATAATGTGTCATTACTATAATAATAAAGTATCGAGCATGAAATACATGTCAAGGTTCTAGTCTTTAGACTCAATATCCATATCAACAAGAATACTAGAGAAGGGAGAAAGTTTAGGCCCAAGTTGTTAGGCCTATACCGGGTAATATAAGACTTTAAAAATATTGTGTATCGCATATGTACTATGGAAGGTGATGAATTCGGTGAATCCGTTAATTCAATTCACCTTAAAAATTTTCATCCATAATTCATTTACATCTTGACTTGCATATTATCGCATCCATGTTGCATATCATCTGCATTATCATACTATGCAATTGTAAATCGGAAACCAATTTTTTGAAGAAACTTCTAAAAAATTCAAAAATGTTGGAAAAAATTCTTAATCATATCTCTTCAAGCATCCACCATATTATCATCAAACAATTCTAATCTCTTTATCTAATCAGCAATTAAGGCATAATTTTGACATAGGTCCTACTAAGGCTTACATGCTTAGTTCTAGTCATAGTTACTTCTAGCTTAGGTTTCTTTTCCTTAACTATGTTCTTGAAGTTTCTTAACGTCACATCTTTCCCTGAATATCTCTCTCATAACAAAAGAAATATAGATATTTCACATAGAGCTCTTGTCTTCCTATCTCAACCTTTGGTGATGAGCCCTCGCATCCTACTAGTTATGTGGGGTTGAGGCTAGAGGAATTTTTTTCCTCCCAAAAGCACAATTCAAAGTCAAAAATAAAATATATATTTAAATCAAACAATAAGTACAAAAATTCTTTCGTTTACAATATAACATCAAAATTCCTTTCCCTACTAGTATTTGGTGATGAGACCATGCTTCCTACTAGGAGTGTGAGACTAGGAATAGAGGGAATCTCCATTACTCATCTATATATTCTCCTTGGTCATGAGCCCATTACTCTTACTAGTAAAATGGGACAAGATGTGGGGCTCTCAAAGAAAAGAAAAAGTTCTTTAAAACCTTAAAATTCTAAAGAAAGTAATTTAGATGTGTATGCTGTAAGAGATTCAAATTCTTAAAATTATATTTTTTCAATCAAAAGGCCATCTAAGGATCTAAGTCTAGATAAACTTGCAAGAAAATCTCATTTTGGACTAGGTAGCAAACTATGCTTAGGGTCAAGTTGAAGGTTCTTAATTGGATCATTTTCAAAGTCTTGTCATATTATAACCATTTTACTTCATCAAAACCATATAACTCACATCCCTTTTGGATTTAGGTGTTGATCCCTCGCATCTTAGTAGTTGCATGTAGTTAGGAGTGGAGGGAGTTGATTTTCTTATTATATCACATTCATCACATTTTGCTGACAAAACAAAAGTAATAAGTATGGTTTGAAAACTTAAGTATCTGATTAAAATTTGTTCCTTTAAACATAAAAAAGAAATCATTTTGTTTCAAATTTTCATCATCATCATCCATAACATACATTCATAAGAAGCGTATAAAAACATCGGAGATTACAAACATCTAAAAGTACATAAGAAAAACAAGCCATCACTAAGTCAACTCTTACACATAATAGCCCAACCAAAATGAGATATTTATATATGTGTAGATATTATAATTCATATCATGGGAATAATTCCATAACACTCTAAGTGTTGTCAAAATTCTCGTCTAGGATCAAAAATAAATAAAAAATGATATATGTATGAAAAATGTCCCGATACAAAATTGGCATATAACCTATCCCTCTCAAAGCATGATCCGGATGGAGGTCTTTGGATGAGGAGACCTAGTGTGACTCATACGATGGGAGTGAGAGCCTCCATGTGCTAAGTGGTCGGAGTGACCATGAGATGGGGCATATGATATTTTAGTAGTATGCTCACTATGAGAATTATCTTGCCTCTTCATCCTCTAAGCTAAGTAGTATGTGAAACTTTTGGTCTTCATCTTGGGAAAAGGCCTCTCAGTAGCATTCTATATAGTGAAAACATATCTATGTGGTGAAAACCCATCAATAGATACCTTGAGTTTGTAAGCTTCTACGTTGGTTTCTTCCTGTGGAGAGAATAATGGTGTCAACTATGATCTTCCGAATAAGATCTTTTGAACCATTTACAATAGCTATAAAATACAAGTGAAATAATGGTGAGTTAGAATTTTTTTGAAAAATAGAAAAAAATATTGTGTAATTGACTAACAATATATTCTAAGAAGTAGAGTCAAGAGAAGAGTATTCTACTCACTCAGATCTCTTGACATCCAAGTTGGATGAATTGGCGATGGTTTTGGTGCATCATTTTTAATAGGTTTCTCCACTATTCCTACCTCCCCCACTATTGTATCTCCTCCACCCTAATATTGTCCATATATTTAATCCTTGTATCTTTCTCCTATAGGAGGAAGGGTGTCCTCCGTATACATTCTCGACCTCATACCTTTCAACTATGGAAGCCTCTCTAGTGGCCATACACTCTATGTTAGTCTCCTCATATCCTCTCGCTTAATCTCCTCCCTACTTCTCTCCCACCTCCTTGGCTTCTATATCCATCTCTGAATCAACATCCTCCTTCTCGATATGTGTCGGTGATCCCTCAATCTGTAGTATCGGGACCTCTCTAGCTAGATCCTATACAAATTGTATAGTGACAATTGGGATTCTTCTTGTGACGAGATTCCACTTGATATTTCCCTTTGGGGTAGTTGTAGCCTCTCTAATCCCCCTATATACTCTCGAACTATAGGTATGGCATCAATGTATGGAAATCCAAATTGTTGTGGTACTCATGTAAAAGGATGAACCTCCACTCTTTTTTCTGATCTATAACCTATGTAGTAGTACAATAAGAGACTATATTATAGACATCCTCACCCCATAAGCTCACCATGTCCCGATATGGTTATACAACCCTATCATCTCTAGTGAGAATAGTAAATAACTGATGATGCCCATTGAGTGGGGCCAATAATGTCAATTTCCTGCTCTAATAGCCATGGGATATATTATCCTAAAACCTATCTCGATAGGGGATGATGTGATCATAAACCCATCTCATCACCGGTGTTAAATTACTAAGGGTGTTTCCTTTATTCAAACAACTCAGTATGATTTGTGATTAGAGGCAAAAAAATATGTCAATTCCCCATCCATAGGTGTGATCGTGCTACTCTATGTTATGAATGATTGGTTTTGGAAGTAAATAAGGTTGTCCCTTGCCTTGTCCCCTACCAAGCAAGAAGCTAAAATGCCAATAATGGCCTTGTTCTATGTGGGGATACACATAGAGGAAACTGATAGAAATATCATCTGAATTTTGGCACATGTATCGGGTGCCTATGTGTCTCACATATATCTTTCCCGCTTTTTTATTGTACCACTGAAGTAGCACTAGATGAATTCAACCTCCTTCCTATTATAGGAACACCAAAATCTTGTAGATACTATCAAGTGTGATTTTTAACTCCCTACTGACTCCATGAAGCCGAGAAAGTGTTCCAATATATCTCAATAACTTAATAGATCAGCTAATAAATGATTAGATGGTGCAACCAATTGTGTCTTGGATATCCTCCATATCTCATCTCTATGCAATAAATACCTCTCTACTTGACTAAAAGAATCCAAGATGGGTGGAAACCAATCAAAATTTTGAGGCGTACTCCATCTATTGTATGGCCCCTATTTTCATAAACACAAAGACAAGAGCAAGTTAGAACCTTTTAGTGTAAAATAAACTCATCAAAAACACCATAAAATCATTCCAAAAATAATTTTTTTATGATACTTAATAAATTGTTTATTTTTCCTTGGCAATTACACAACTACCGCTCTGTATAGAGAGGTGGTTGTGTAACAACCCCTATGTATAGAGTATTGGTTGTGTAAGCACTAAAAAAATTCCATGTTTGTCCTCCCCCTTTTGACAAATACTCAACCAACACTTCAGTTGCACAACTTCCACTCTGCGCAGAGAATCGGTTGCACAATTTCTGCACCGATTCCTTTTATGAAATGTGGGCCATACCATAGAGCCCCACAAATGCAAAAAAACAAAATGAACCATTTGTAATGAAAAAATTTGCATATCCTATTTGGTAGCCCCCTTATGAACAGTTTGACTAAAAAATTACTAAAAATATCCCCCTAAGATGATTTTTTAAATTTTATATAGTTTAGGGTAGAAGTGAATAAATATAGATATCTCACTTATCTATGACCCACATCTCCTCGTGGAAGTTGGGATGCAATTGCTTCATCACACTTTTTGTGTTGTTTGTATTATTGCTTGAAACCATCATAGGTAATCCAAAGCTCAAAAATAGGTAGGTGGGTGAGTGCAAATGATTTCTGAAAATAGGAATACATACATACACACACACACACACACACACACACACACACACAGATATATATAATGTGTTTTAAATTTATTTTGAGCGTGTTTGTTTTTCGGGGATGGATTATTATCTTTGTGAGAGGCATATTTCTATCCCCACAGATATGGTAATTCCTCTTGTCATTTTATTTTTGTATCTATTGGCCATTATGTATTATATTCTCACTTGATTCTTGTTTTCTTCTTCTTGGCGGCGGGAAAGCTTGGATTACTATCACCTCAACACACAAGCATGTAAAGTATGACTTATAACCTTCATGTTTGGGAGTTTCATACTTGGAATCAACATTTTATACTTCTTTATGGCTAAAACACTTCTCTAAGGGGGAAATATGTACGCACCCAATTTTTCACGGTGCAACATTTTGAGCAGTTAAATCCCCAATGATGAAAAACTATCTTTCCAATGATTGTCAAATGTCAATTCTCACTTGACGCATGTTTTCTTACCTTTCTTGTCCTATTCTAGTTTCTTCTTGCTTTCCTTTATAATTTTACTAGATTTTCCTTAGTTTTCGGCCTTAAGTTATGGAACCGCTCTAGTGGTTATGCAACCGCCCGATAGTTGTGTAATTATTTTTCTTCCCATTGGTTGTGGAGACACCCGGTCTACATAGATCGGCGGTTCCATGAACATTTGAATGAGACTCTTATGGAATGTTCCAAACGCATGTCAAATTCTTCAAACTCATTTTTAGCATGTATTTCTTAACCAATTTGGTTGTTCTTGATCTTCTTATATGTGTACAAACTTCCTCTTCCTAAATTTCTATTTGTAGTAAGTTAACTGCCAGTTATTTGAGTTAGGTGGAATTTCTTGGCTGCTACGTGGGCTAGACCACTTCCCTGTAAAATTTTAGAAAAATCTAGGCTTCTTTCTGAAGCATTGGTTGGAGTTTCTCAATTTAATTTTCACGTTATGCTTCAAAATCCCACCAAGAAGTATGTAAACGAACCCATTATTTTTCCTTACTACTCAAACACTCTCCCATTTTTTCTTGTACATATTCCATCACATCTCTCTTGATACATTGAACATACATTGGAAAGAAGATGAGGGAGATCAAAACCATTGCCAACATTAGATTTGTCTTAGTAAAACATTTCTAGGTTTATGGTGTTTTTGAATTCTGTATGTTTCTTTGCTTATTTTAAATAGATTCAAAAATTTAGTTTGATTAGGCACACTTCTTTAAAAAAATTCAATTGCAATAGTTATTGCTATAGATTTCCCTTGCAAAATCTTACATTGAGGATTTCCTCTCATCTTATCCTTGTGGATTTTCCTGAGAAGGATTTAGAGGAATTTTTGCTATAGGGATTTCATCTTTTTAATTATATGTTCATTTATTAAATTGTTTACGAAAGTTTATTACATTCAAAATTCAATATTGGTTGCACATGAGAAAATCTTCCATGAAAATTTTCTTCTCTACCTATCCTTGTGGATTTGCATGGGAAGTTAGCTTTAGAATATTCTATGTCTGTGTTAGATTTACATTTCTTCTATAGAAATATTATACATCCACAACTACAAATATGAAAAATAATTGTTTTTATTAGATTAATTAAATCCTCTACACATGAAAATAGCCAAATGCAGCTATTTCTCTGTTTAATTTAATCGACATTAGAATAGAAGTAATTTAATTTAATTAGAAGAAGTTAGTTTGTCTCTGCACATTTCTTTTGTTTCCAGTAAACATAAAATACAAAAATATTAGATTAGATTAATTAGTTTACTTGATTTATTCCCTTTGTTTATAATCATCTAACACCTACTTTTCATTATTTCAAATTACAAGAATTTTATTAATTCCCGATAGTAACTATTGCCTTCAATGATTTAAATGAACAACATTTAAATCCAATAACTACAAAATTATAATTCATTAGATAACTAATCAACTATTCAAGTGTATATACTTATGCGTAAATTATATATATTGGTCCCCATTAATTACTCTTTCGATACATTATACTGTGTATACATGTAATATCATTCTTGACATCGATTAGAAGTAATGTTTTCTAAGTTTCTACCTAAAATTTAGTCAATCTAATCCCATATGACATCTCACACTATTGATTAGGACTTTGTGAACGTGAAAGTCTATTGTCTTACACTACTTTGGCAAACGTTTTAGAGTTATATATTGCATGTTCTATTCCTAGATGGCACACTCGTCTACAAAAACATGTCCCATCACCATATCAATTTGTTATGTTATCATAATTGAATTAGTAGGCTGAATTAACTTGGTTGTAAGTATGCACGTGGTACAAATCTATTCAACATGTGCAAAGAAGCATATCTGTGCAAATTTAGGTTTCTACGGAAAGAAAGTTGTTACGTAATGACCTTCATCATTGCGTAACACTTTTCTTCCCGTAGCCATTATAAGTTGGAACCAAGGTACTTACTCATGCATGTCAAACATCTTTGTATCCTTGTGTAACAAAATTCTTAATGAATTCTGACATACATAATAAATGCACCTTAATAGGGAAACTTAGAGAATCTGTTATATGACAGTGTTCCATTAATGACTTGCCTCATTAAGAAGATACTTCCCTAAAGTCGCCACTAGAAGTTGAATTATTGAGTTCCATACATTAGGATTGTCATAATATATGTATTAATTAGTTAGCAAAGAATTAATTTATGATAGACACCATTTTATCGTAGTCGACTTTCTTGTATCATAATATGACCCTAAGGTCCATAACTTAATTTTTCACACTGATCTTAATATTTTTAAGAGATATTTAATCACATCCATTATAAAATTTAAAATAAATTAAGATAGTTTGTTGCATGGGTAACACATTCCATAATTAACTATTTACAACATTGTCGTATTAACTTCAAATGATACATATATTTGTCCTTACTATGATCATAGCTAACTAACATTCATCGTTGTAGTTGTTGCACAAGTATAACTATATTTTACTTATTTATTTCTCATTTCATGACAATTCATAACTCAATAAATCCATAAAGCAATAATCAACATATGTCATATATGTCCGAGTTAAATAAGCCTATCAATATAGAAATAAATCATTTTACAACACCCCAATTAAAAATACACATTGAGTATTACATGTTTGAATAGTCGATTAAGAAAAATACATTAATATACCACAACCATTATTGAACATTTTATAAATAATTTGATGAATATTATTACATATCAATAATCCCTTTTTAGCACACTACATTATCGCTTAAAGGAAGAATTACCTTTCGTGAGAACTAAGATAGTGGAGCTCATGCTCGCTATACGACAATGCAAATCAAATGAAAAATTTAAAACTCACATGAAATATATTTGAATCAAGATATCCTTTATAGATCATCCACCAATATAGACTTATTTTCCGCCATTTGAAAAAATGTTAGAAATGATTAGTTCGAAAGAAATGGCATGAAAAAGTTATCCACCTCATCTGTACCTTTTATAAAAATGAAATATTTAAATGATAAAAATACAACAATAGAAGATTAATCATCAGAAAATTAAAGAAATCCAATAACATTTCCTTCTTCCTGCTTTTTCTTTCTTTCATAATTATTTTATAAAAGAAAGCAGTTATATTATTTCACAATACACACTTTTCATTTAATAAACTTGACTAAACATAAATAATTCCAAATGAATTAAATGATATAATTCATTCCAAGAAAATACATATTTGTGAGAATCCAATTTATACAAATCAACCATATTCGATATAAATGTATATCCACATTGTTTTACATGCTTATCAAAGATATGAAAACTATGATACCCAAATGATTACTAAAAATGAACTATCTAATAAACATGAGAACATCCTTTTATAAAAAAAGGGTTCAATTTAACAAACTATAATAATAATAATAACAGTCAATGTGTTGATTTCAACAAGAAATGATACTATATTAATACCTTAAAATCATCGAATTACCTTAGTAAATCTGAAGCCCTTATTTAATGGTACTATATCATTACCTTAATAGCATCAAATTTACCTTTATAAATCTGAATCCATATTGCATTTAGATTTAAAAGCTACATGCCAATTAACAGATTCGATTCCCCAAATAACCCAAATGGTTAATCTTTTGAAAATATATTCAAGTCGTCATCCTATGGACCCGACAAGCTTCCTTCCATTCCAAAAACATCCTCTATCAAAAGTGAAGAACAATATGCATCTCCGCATTGTCACATATTTGAATGGTCTACGAAATGAATATTATTTTTAATTAAAATTATATACTTTTAATAATTAAAAATGGGTAATGTATATTAAATACACGCCATTAAAGTTTACATGGGAAATCTCCCAAGCTTTAATGGTTAATGAATTCACTTGTAAGTATGCTAATATCTTATACGAAAGGAAATATTTAGAAATCCCAAGTTGGTTTCACCCCACCACCTTATTTTTTTCATTTAATTGTAACCATGGCTTTCCTATTTCCATAGGAAATTGCAACTAGGAAAAAAAATTTAAAAGCTAAAAAATATCAAAAGACAACGAATATCTCCAACCCGGATGAGTTTGAAAATAATAGATATACCTAGAGGAATTCATTGTTTTTTTCTTTGTTATTAGGTCAAGATTATAATAATGCAACAATTAACCATGAAATAAATGTTTCATTCCATTCATACAATATATTTGATAAGGAGAAAATGACGCTGAAACACACACACACACACACACACACACACACATATATCTATGTGTGTGTGTGTGTGTGTGTGTGTATAAACTGCAACCAAATACTCAAACTTTTTTTCATCCCGACAATAAAAGTGTAAAGTATACATATATAGTCTTAGATGTTTCACAAAAAAATTTAAAAAATTATATCAAGGACAAATCCCGGATGAGGAAGCATTGATTTCATAGTATTCAAATAGAAAAATGATTTAAAAACCCAACCATTAAGATATTTAAATTCTATAAACAATAAAGATCGAGATAACGATTTCATTCATGTATGCTTGACATAAATTATTTTGAGTTTCATTCTAGTTCAACTAGGTGCAACCAAATCTTTCTCAAATTATTTTCAATAGGTGCTCACCAAAATCCAAATAATAATTGTCTCTAAATAGAATAGAAAATATCATCCTTATCTTTATAGTCATTTAATTAGCCCCAAAAATTATCTTCACGCTTAAGAAAAATTCCTCAACATGCATGGAATATATTTACAATTCAAAGGAAAATATCTCCCCCTCATTTCATGCTTGCAAATCTCGACGCACCAAAAATGATAATCTGAAAAATGAACCCCAGAACTAACCTTACCATTTCCATTAGCTTCCTCGAGAAGCTTCCCACTTCTTTCAAGGTTTGTAATGGTGCATTGAATGCATGCTAGGACTACCTTCCATTTCCACTTGCCACCCATTTTGCACCATCTTCCAGGTTTAAATATAGCAATTCCTAGTTAAAATCAATGTTAAATCCTAACCACACAACTCGAGACAAGGAAGTATCAAGCGATCCAAGACAATTAAGTAAATTAACCAAATTTAGCATGGCCAGTCCATGGCCTTCAAATATTTCAATTTCTATTTTTAACGTAGGTTATGTGTGGTCTCATTCATGACTTAATAAAATAATCACCATTATATTTATAATTTCATCTTAGTAATGTTGGCATGTTGTCCTAATAGGTCTTCTCATTGATTAAAAACCACATTAATTACAATGTGGATATTGGATTATGTTATTATGATTATGTACATGATGCTAACATGATATTTTAGATGTCTTTGTGTTGGTACAATGAGATTCAAGAGGTGTGCATGCTCCTGTAAGCCTATAAAGGTTCTTAGGTGATGTAGCTTGAAAATATGATATTTTCGAGTCCTTGGAAAGTATGTTGACATGATGAATAATAGATCTGGAGAGTTCTTGGGGAAGGCTGTGACATTGTGGTTTGGAGTCATATGACCTAATGAAAGCTTGAATTAAGCTATATCATGATTTATCAAGTATGTTTGGGTCATTTTCATTTGTTTTATGATGATTTATTACATGTTTTCATTTTACCCTAGCTTCTACAAAGTGAGAATCTATAAGGTGAGGCTATTTAAATGAGATAGGATAGAGATTGATTTCTAGATTTGACCTTATGATGATTTGAGATTTTATAGGGCTGCTTCATATTTATTTCAGAAAAATTTTAGGTTTCTATTATGTGAATTTTGTAATATATGACAGTTTATGTGAGACATGGTCAAAATCAAGTGAAATTCCAACTCGAAGTTGAACTTTAGATGCTTGTGAATTATGTGATTTGCATGGGACCTTGTAGATTTTAGGGATGATTATATGGTGATTTTAGAAGTTTTCACATAAATAATCGTGTCATTTGATTATCAATATTTTATGAATGAATGTTAAGAGGATAAATTGGTCTAAGACCATAGTCAAACACTAGCTAGGAGCAATCTGCGAAAGAGAGGTATAGTCACCTAGTTTTGATTGGTTCATCAAAAGTGATAATTTTATGTTGTAGAGGAATCTCCTAGATTTCCATAAATGTATGGTTGAGGTCATGGTGATAAGTGGGCCCCACTCAAATAGTTCAATTTCTAAAGAATAAGGTTTTAGGACATGGTTGTCTAAAGGAGTAGCATGAAAAAATGATGGTGCATGATGAATGAGAGTGAATCTTTAAATTCATGGAGGTTTTAGGAAACGTTAATTTTCATGAGCTAACCTTTGAAAAAATCATTTTTGGCAAATTTAATCTAGTGAAGACAAATTTAGATGTGGTTTGAACATAAGGTTGATTCAAGGCTTGTAAGTTACTTAGAAGTGGTCTACAAGTTTTTCCATTTCTATCAAATTGTTACATGGCATGTATTTCTCATGTTTATGTGACTCGGTTTCCTTACAAAGTTTCCGGGTGTAGGAAATAACTGTTTTGAGAATTACAAAGTGAATTATGCCCATTAAATGGAATATTATAATTGGTTGAGCTAAATTGTGACCATGGTTAATGTTTAAATGATGTATTACTCATTTTTATGAATATGGGGTCTTGAATAATCATGGTTTTGTAATGAGGACAAATTTGAAATCCCAATGCATGTGTTTTGGTGAATTTTAGTTCATGAAATGTGTGTTTTTTCTAGGCCGACGCACATAGGCCACTTTTAATTGTTGTGAAAACTTTATGGGATGTTTTTAGTAATTAATTTGTTGAAATAAATGTGTATGACCAAATTAATTTGGGTTAGAAGAAATAAAATGATATAAAAGTGATGTTTTGGGTTACTTTTTAAAGTAGTGCTCTTGGAGGGAAGAAGTATGACCTAGAGGAGATTGTTTTACAGGTATGAGAGCATGATTTTAAGGCTAAGGAAGAGAAATACAGGTTGATGAATATTATAGAGCATGTTTGCATGTGATTAGAGATTTGAAAAGTGAAGAAAGAGAAAGATTATGAGAGATTGAAGACCTAGTGTGTGAGCTAGGGTTTGTGAGCTGAATTAGTTATCTCCATCACTTTTGAAAAAAATTATACGTGATCAAACATATTAAAGTGGTTGAGTTAGTTCTTGGGAATCCTAGGGGGTTGTATCCTCCTTGTGGAGTTGGTGCTTCACTAAATTAGGGGTTTTTGCTCCTTGTAGGGTTAGTGCTCTACTAAAATAGGGGTTGGCGCTCCTTGTGAAGTTAGTGCTTCACTAAATCTCTTTTCTTTGTGTATTATAATAAGCATTTCAATGGGTTTTCATCTGCATGAGGGTTTCCAACTTACATAGAGTTCTCTTGTGTTGAGTACTTTACTTTCTTTCTCTTGTCTTTGATATTGAAATCTTAATAAGCATACATGATTATGGATGTTGTATAAACAATATAATGGATGAATGTATGGTTTTTTAAGTGAAATAAAAATTATTATACGACTAATTAAACCCCCCACCCCCCCCCCATCTAATTCATTGTTTGCTTCCAAGAGGTAATTGAACCTAATATAATATATATGGTTATAATGTTCTTGTGTTTAGTAATTTACTTTTTTTCTCTTGTGGTTGATATGACAAATATTAATAAGAACACTGATTAACTAAATATGAACTAAAATAGGTAGTATGAAGATAGTTCATCTATGATATGAAAAACTATACTAAAGAAAATAAATGTATTGAAGAAATATTTTAATGATTTAAGTAAATATGAAAAATGAAATACTAAACCCTAATGTTAAAGAGAGAAGTGGAAAAAATCAACCGATAACGATGTTTGTCAAACAATGTTGCAATACTAAATGGATAAATCAAAAGTAAGAGAAAATGTGTTAGAGTCTCATAGAGGAAATATTTGGGTGATGTGGCTAGACTCGTTTTCTTGGGAGAGGACAGGGCGCCCATGGGCACTTTGGTAAGAAAAATAGGTAACCTTGTATGGGAGAGAGGTACAAAACTGGTCTTCACAGGTCCTAGAGATGAATGATAACCTTCGTTGCATGTTACATTAGTTTTCTTGTAGTGCACCGAATGCTCCAAATATTCCAAGAGGAAGTATAACCTATAAAAGACAAAAAGGAAGTATAAAAACCCTAAAAAAATAAAGATGAAAATAAATGGGTCAAACTAACATCAACTACCACACTAACCGGCTTACTAACTGAGTGTTGCACTAAAGTTTAGATAAATATGTAGTTCTAGTGACTATGACATGTGTTTCCCTAGGTGCTCTTGTTCTAGTCACACTTTGTGAAATAGTTAGTAATACCTAAATGTAGAAATTGAAATAGAATAGGTGCATGGAATAAGATAAAATCCCCCTATGAAGTCTGATGCGATGTCATAGCTTGTGCCTTGATGATGGAGCTATGTGGATATGAATGCAATAGATGGAGTGATAGTAGTATATGATGCTAGGTCCCTCATTATGGTCTCATAACTTTGTATTTATAGGGTTCTCTTGATTTAATTTCATAATTAACCTCAAAAATGTCGACCAAAAGAAATATAAAGATGTAAAACAACTAGAAGAGTCCGAAAAAAATGAAGGGAGCATGCTAAAAGGGTGGGGCACCACTTATAGGACTAGGGCACGAAAGGGTACCCCAATACAAATCGGGGTGCCCACGCGAGGCTACAATGACATGGAAAGTTTGAAAATGGCTAGGCATATGGGTGAAACGGGTCATAAATTATGAAATAAAATAAATAAGATCACCAAAGGATGGGGGTTAGTTACTAATTTCTTCACTCAATAACCTTTTAAATAATAGTATGATATCGGGATAAATAAATGCCTATGGTGCATGATTGTGTGACTACATTTTTCCCATAGTTTATATTGATGAGGGGAAATCTCGGTAGTATAAAGTAGATAGAGATACATACCTGATGTCCATGAAGAGTGTAGTATGAATTCACCAAAGGCCTAGACAAAAGCATGGAATGAAAAAAATATGGAGGATTGTGCAGACTATAGATGAAAAATGTGCAAAGAAAAAGTGATGAGAGTGAATGTAGGATGAAACGTGTTTGTGTAACTTTTGTAATGTGTAGTGTACCTGCATGGTTAGTAAAGCATGTGTGTTTCCATGGAACGTTGTTGTTTTCATCATTGTTGTTTTTTTCCCCATTTGAATTCTTGTTTCTCATACATCCGGACTGGAAATAGAAAACAATCAAGTATTCAAATATGTATGTATGTAAATGTAAAAATGCTATGTAAAAGATGCATGTGTATATAAAATATGTTAATGAAAATGTAATGTAAAATGGAATATGTGCACCTAATCCATGTCGAGAGAGAAAGTGTAGAAGGGTATCTTATAGTACAAGCATTTGGGGCGATCTCACACCATAGGTGGAAGAAGTGTAGGGAGGAAATTATCAGTGTCCTCCAAGCTCTAGCTCCTTCCCTAAACTGTGTGTAGAGATCCTTGTACTGTCTTGGTTTTTTAAGAGATTTGACACCATTGGCCTAAGTAGTGTAAAGATACACACCCACTATAACATCCAATCCTGTAACTTCTTCCCACAAATGATAAGGACACCATGTCCTATAAAAGATGCTATGTATGGGCTTTGTAGACTAATATTAACCTACTTGATGTATGTAACCCACAATGCCAAGGGAAGAAATTGCACTAAATTTAACCAATGTAAATATGATGTGTTAGTATGTAAACCCCCTGAATGATGCCCTTCCTCTTTGGGGGCACATGTAACGTCACTAATAGGAGACATGCACCCTAAAATAGGACCAACCACATGTACCCAAAGAACCCTTAAAATTTCTTCGTAAAATCCAAGGCATGCATAAACAAGAAGGATAGCCTAAGACAAGTGTAAACATGCATGCATATGGAAAACAATGTGTAAGCTACACAAATAGTGTAAAATCTACCAAACAAAGTAGTAATGTAAACATGCAAGAAGAAAAATTAAGCCACACAAAGTTGGCTACAAACATGAAACATCACTCATGTTGTTGTGAGACACACAAGGCCATCATGGCTGCAAACAACATACAAGCTTGCACACCAAACATTGGGAAATGAGCGTGTTGGTGCTCAAATTTGTCTCGCCCCAATTACCATTGAAAATATTTCAATTTATGGCCTCTGTCACATTTTATCTCCCCGTGTTGTGCTTGTAATGTTTTTTATCTTAGATTTTGTTGCCATAATCAATCATTTCCTGGGGACGCGAATCACTTATGGATCCATATTTTCTTCCCTGTTCCTCTATTCATCCAAAAGAATCTTCAATTTGGCTATAAAACTCAAGATATCCCATTCTTTCCATTTTCCATAATTAGGAATTGTTGTCCCTATTGTTTTCATCTTGGATACTTGAAGAAAAATGAATGGATGCAACTCTAAGGAATGTATTTGAGCCTTGTAATGTTTCTAAATAATCTGTCCTTGGAAAAAATTTAATCTCCAGGCTCAAATGATTGTTTTTTCTAAATTTTACAGTTTTATGGGTGTTTCTCCTGGTCAAATTTACATCCTTGCATCAACAGGGAATGTGGCCTCTTTTGGTTGGACATGGCTTGGTGAGGTACTTCATAATTTTATAAATCACCTCAACTTGAAAACTGGTCTACGTGGAGGAACGATGCTCATTTGAAAGTTCACTTTTGGGTTTGGCCTTGAAGTTGTGTCGGGAGGACACGTGGAGGTTTCCGTTGCTTTTTTAGAATTAGACAAATTTTTATCTAGCTGGTACAATTTGGCGGAACAAAGACATGTGGTGAGCCCGCACTCATTCAGGGTCTCTACTTTGGGCACCATTTTGAAATTATACCATGAAGACACATGGAGGCTTCCACCGGGTCTTCCCATACTTAGTCATTTTTAAAAAGGTTTTGGGAGGTCTAGGACATGTGGAGGAACCATGCATGTTTGGGGACCAACCCTTGAGTCTCATTTTAAAAGTGCATGAGGATGACACTTGGAGGCCTATGCTCACTTTGCATTTTTCTTGGAATTTTCAACGGCCAAAGGAGATTGCCTTAGACTCTAAAACATTGCACCTTATGCTAAGCTTGAAGCCTTCAAAACATTTTTTCTAGGATAAGACATGTGGCAAGCCCACACTCTTTCAGGGTCTCAAATTTTGTGGGCTATCTCAAGGTGCACCATTGTGATGCATGACAATTTGAAAAGTCAAAAGGGGCGGGGAAGCGGACCATCGGGAAACTTAGAATTTTTGCCTCTTATTCTCAAAGGGGTTAAAATATAAAAACTTGCCTACATTCCTGACAAAGGATCAGACAAGGTTTGTTTCAAAGTCAACGGCGGAGGTGCAGACCCTCAAGGAAAATTTGAAAAAATTCCCTTTTAGGAGAAATGAGTTAAAAGTGAAAAAGGAAGCGCGGTTTCGATGGGACCCACATTGGGACACATGTTAGGCCCATTTTTGAAAGGAGGAGCTATGGGTAAAGCTTTGAAAATTTTCCCTTTTCCAAAAAAGATGTGAAATGGAAGAATTTGTCCATGGTTCCTTTGGGACCCACCTTAGGACATGTGTCAGGCTGATTTATCAAGGGCGGATGTAAGGAGCAAAATGCTGAAATTTTACTTTTTCCAAAAGTTGTAAAAGGGAAAAGAGAACTTGTAGGCCCGCTCTAAAATTAAATTTTCCTCGTGGATGGCCCAAATTCAAAGTAAATATCAACAACAACTGTGTGTCTAAATCTTATTTTCCTTGCATTTTTACTGAAAAGACTCTTGAAAGTGTGAGTCTTCATGATTTCTTGGTATTTCATACATGCCAAACTAAGAGGGGAGTTAATTTTGATATCTAAGCTTGGTGAGGGAGATCTAGAGACGTCTACCGCCATTAAAATGATCTGACTATTGGGCTCAATATGATCTTAAATTTTTCTTCTCCCGAGCACGAAAAGAGACAAATTTGATAGATTAGGGGCTTAAGTGGTTGGCGATTAGAAGGAAGAGTGATTTGCTAGAGGAAGGAGTTGAATGAGGGAGATATTCGAAGAGATCTTCCCCCTAAGCACTGGCGACTTTTCGGAGATCTCGATTCAGGGAATCACGATTGTGATCATGGTAGGCACTAGTGGCACTTAATGTCTAGATTTTTTTGGGGGAAAAGGGATCTTTTGTAAATGTTATAAAAGGCACAGATTTATCATGAAAATGGTTAAAGTGTTAGAGGTCAAAGAAAATTCCTAAGAGGAAAATTTGAAAAAGCATGTCTTTTGAGAAGCCATATGAGAAGAATTTATATCTCTTTTGTTTAAAATTGTATCACATCAAGATGGTTCCAAGTGTAAAGACATTAAAAATCTCTAAGAGTGCTCTAGAAACTTTCCCCTACTGATAAATTTAATCAAACTCGAGTTATCATTTGTTGATCTTTAGCAAAATGTATTTGTTTCATTTATGAATGTCTGCAAATATTTTTTCTTGTTCTTGTTGCAATCTTGTATCAAAATATGTCTTAATCACAAAGGTCTCAATCCTTGTGATAGTTTAGTGGCATCTATAATTTCATTTCTTAGAAGAGCTTTCATCTGGGAGTGAAATAAATGATTTAAAATCACTTTTCTTTCATATGTTGACATAAATTGTCCGTAAGCCTTGGGTGTATCTTAGGCATGACTCGGCCGAGATCTTGATGCTTTATTGGGTATTCAAACTCAATCATTCGTGTTAGAATCTCATATATTGAGTGAAAAAGTCCTAATTTGGGCCTCAATTGAAGCACATATTTTGGTTAAAGGAGCATTTTAGATATTCTGAAGCATTATGTTGTCTAAGCTTTCCATTTTTAAAAAATTTCAAAGATCTGGAAGAACAAGTTCATTCTAACTCACCTCCCTCAAAATACTCATTTAAAACAACCAATCCTACCCATACTACCCTTGTTTGTCATCTATGTATATAAATGCATAATTTTTACTACCAAAAATGTAGAAACAATCAAGATTTCAAATGTCTTTAGTGGCCTGAACCTTGCTTAGAGAATATCTCCACTATCTAGAGTGACAACTCGTGAGACTTAGATTTTTTTTCATTGATCATATTTTATTCAAGTTCTCCTTAACAACTTCAGTAGGAAGGACATCTCCATCTCCTCCATAAATAACAAGAAACGAAAAGGGTTATCTTACCTTGCTTGAAAGGTACAACCTAAAATAGTGAGGATAGATCATATCCTCTTGATGGTGCTACCCATTTCTCCACATATGAGTGAAAAAAGGCCAGCTAGATCCCAACCCCGGCTACGAAATGACTCGTTATGATGTATCTCCCTCTAAGCTTCATGTCAATACTTGTGATGCTACTAAGAGGGTACCAACACCTAAGTGGCACCGTTCTTTAGGGACATAGTGATTGCAGTTCATATTCAGACCCTGGTAAACACTTCTTGTATGCTCAAAGTGCTAATACATCTTTTTAGGCATCATCTTGTGTTTAGGCCTGTAAGAAGTTTCAAAGTTACAAATGCTATGTGCAATATTTCCATTTTATACAGTTATTGCACTAAGTTTCATTGATAAATCTGAGTAAAGAAGAGTTAGAATCTTTCTTCGTCTAGTTTTAGTGTTGAAAAACATTTGACAAATCATTTTTAGTGCATTTGCACAACTAAGGTTGAAATCCTTAGTGGTGACTCCCTGTTGATCTGATTCTTAATTAATACCAGTTCATTAATCTCTATCAAGTGATATTTGTTACTAACCTTTGCAAAGCTAGAAGGAAGAAGGTATTTCTTTGCTAGGGACCCTACTAGGACATTATTTCGAGAGCTAGGAAAAAATAAATCAGAAGGAGGAAAATCCTGGAGAGTTATGGGAGATCAGAAGACAAGAAGAGGGATCTCCATTGATGAAAGTGATCATCTTATCATTGAAGACTACTATTCAAGTGCCTCTCGAATCGGGTAGCCTATTTCTGGAATTGAATTCTCCAACTGGAGAGTGGAATTAATTTGATTTTGAAAAGTTTTCTTCTCATTCTACACTTGTCTTTTCAGCAATTGATAGGGATTTCCAAGAAACAAGGCATTTAGAGGATATCCATTTCGAAAGTTACACTCCTTTGTTCCAAAGACCTTTTGTTGCTTATCAAATTTTCGCCCCTCTAGGGTCACCTCCTCAAACAACATGGCCCTACCACCACCTAGAGACCCTTTTTCGTAAACACCTTTAGACCTATAAACTTTGTAGGGATGGTGGTTACCCAAATGTAGTTCCCAGGATGTAAGGAATAGACTACCAAAGTTCTAAGGAAACAATGCTATAACCGGTGATCAACATGTAAAGATTTTTATCAATATGATGGAATACTTTGAGATTGAGCATGAAGATGTGTATATCAAAATTTTTATCCATACTCTGGAAGAGGATGCAAGGGACTAGTATAAAGCTTTTCAAGATAATTCAATTGATTCTTAGACAAATATGAGCAATGCATTTAGATTTCAAGATGGTGATAAAACTAACCCTTGGTTTCTTTTGACAAAATTTGAAAACATCAAAAAGAATCCTAATGGGTTAGTACATGATTTCAACAAAAGGTTTAACAATACCTTGACGAGATTGTCTATTAGGATAAGGCCATGTGATGAATCATGTTTGATCAAATATCCAAATGCATTTGATAAAAAGGATGCTTACTTTTTGAGGGGAAAACCCTACTAATTTGAGGCGAGGCCTTCACCATGGCTCTGCAAATAGAGAACAACATCAAGGAAATTTTAAAGCCTTCAAAATGGATGGTGTAAAAATAAATAACCCAAAAAAAGCTTATACAAGCAAGGCTATTGATTTGGAGGAAGTTGTAAAAACTTTGGAAGGGGCTATTAAGGAAAGATCATACAAACTAGCCCGGTGGAAAAGAGGATTGGGCACAATTCATAAGGTAAAAAAGCAATAGAGCTAAGATAGGTTTACAAATCACCAAAGATCTGATGATAGAGGCAAGGGACCTGTTGGATTTTGAAATAGGTAGCCCCAAGGCAAGGAAAAAAATGGTGCCTGATCCTTTAGTCAGATTTTATGTTGTGGAGTAAACAAATGTCATTGATTGGTGTGACAAGTGTTTCATTCCCTATGCTCTGTAAGGAAGATCAACAAGAAGAAGAAGAATCTTATGCTAACAAAGATGATGATGTCTACATGGTGGGTTGCTCCACAAGCACACAACAAGGGGCAACTTCAACCAAAGTGATAAATGCCCTGGATCTGCTGCCACTTTTTGGGACTACATTCATAGGGTACCTATTCTTCCTACCTCTCATACTTTAGAAGTAGATAATGTACAAAATTTTGAATTTCCCAATAATGAATTTGAACATTTAAGGTCTTTAATGATAAAGAATTATGATGGAGGGATCCCATCCGAGGAAGATAGATAGTTACTTATGTTTGTTGTTGTTTCTCAAGAAAATGAATATAACACAAGAAGTAAGGTTTTCAAAGGGATAGGGCCTCAAGCCAAGCCAAAAGCTCCCTTACTTTCAAACATTCCTAAAGAGGCCCCTAAGAAGGATGCATCACCAAAAGCCCTGTAGTTCCAAACAAAAATTATACCCCTCCTCATGCCCAAGCTATCAAAAATCCTGTACCACCTAGTGAGTGTGTTAGCTTTCCTTCCAATACTACCTTGCCATCTAATGCTGCCTTGCCAAAGAATGTCCCATATGACATTGCCCAAGTTTTAAGTCAAATCAAAGTTTCTATTCCAATTGTTGAGTTGCTTAGGATTCCTGAGCACAAGAAAAGAGCATTTGAATACTTGGGATTGAAAGAGGGGAAGATTGCCCTAGGAAAAAATATAAACATTGTGGAGACTCCACTAGTCATTGAAGAATTAGAGGTACCACTAGCATCAAAAGAGCTAGATGAACCACCTGAGGTTTATTTGGGAACATCCTTGGTAGATTCTTAGCTGAATGTGGATCCATTCTTCACTACCCTAATCATTAAGGATAGATTGTTGCACAACTATATGTTTGATTTAGGGGCATCATGCAATGTTATGCCTCTGGAAGTTATGAATGAACTAAATATCAAAGTAACAACTGCATATGGGAAGTTCACTGCTATGGATTCCAGAGAGGTGCTAGTGGTGGGGTATGTGAAAGGTTTGAGGTGCAACTTGCAGCCTATCTAGGTAGGAATTTGAAACTTGATATAGTCATTGTTGATTGCCCTGCTAAGTGGGGTATGTTGTTATCTAGAAAGTGTGCTCCAAGTGTTGGTGGGAGTATTTCCTATCCCACCATCCCAATTGAGGGAAGCCTTGTCAAGTTGTATGGGGAAAAGAAGATGTTGCACCTTATTGAAGATCCCAACAATGCATCCTATGAAGTATTGTACACAAGTGTTGATGCTGATAAATTTGTGGGATTTGCTGATGGAAAAGAAAAAAGCCGAGGAATGTAGGTGTCTTGAACAAGTGGGCTCTCCTTGGACTCTATTGTTTGATGGATCTTGCTCCAAGTTTGGGAATGGTGTTGGTGTTGTTCTGCTTTCTCCAGGTCAAGAAAAATTTGTATTTTCTTTCAAACTCAACTTTGAGTGCACTAACAACATTGCTGAGTATGAGGCACTATTGTTGGGTTTAAGAATTGCTTGGAAATATGGTGTCAAGGATATCATTGTCAAAGAAGATTCAAAATTAATTGTAAAGGAAGTCAGAAAATTGTATGCCACAAAAAATCAATGAATGTAACAATACAAGTATGCAGTTTGGGATCTCATTGAGATGTTTGATTCATTTAACATTATGCATCATGATAGGAAGTTAAATGATTTGGCATACCAAATAGTAGTACTAGGATCTCTGTTTGACAATTGTGCAATGTCCCCATATTGTGAGTATAATGTTGAAGTGCTTACTAGGTCATCTATACCTAACAATATTAAGCATTGGAAGGTTTTCGATGATGATGCTCAAGTCGGAAGATTTCTGCAGAAAAAGAGGAGTTTGCTGAGTAGAATATTGATTAGGATCTAATGGTGTGCGTAGTAGAGGGTAAATAAACCTTGTTTGGAAAGGGAACCATCCAAGTAATGACTAATACCATTCCGAGAGGGCTGGTTTCTCTTGAGTAAATTTTTGATAATGTTGATCGCATTGTTGCTAGATCCATGAAAGCCTCAAGGGATATTGAGGAGCAAGACCTTGGCATGAAGGAGAAAGAAAGAAAATTTTGGTTAGGCAGCAATCTCAATAGGGAGGAGAAGCAACCATACATCCAATTTTTGAAATTGTATCGATTACATAGCATGGACTTATTCTGAACTAAAGGAATACAAAGATGATCTGTTTCAACATGAGATTCCCTTGGAGTCCAATGAGAAACCATTTAGGAAGAAAAAAGGCTAATCAATTCACTCTTATCTATTAAAATGCAAAAGGAACTGAAGAAGCTAAGAGACAGAGGGATTATTCAGCCCACAAGGTATTCTTCTTGGGTTGCAAACCTAGTACTAGTAAGAAAGAAGAATGGTGATATCAAGATGTGTGTAGATTTCAACAATCTAAATAGAGCATCAATGAAGGGTAATTATCCTTTACCAAATATGGAAAACATGTTGCAATTACGGACTAGTTCTGAATTTCTCTCTACCCTAGATGGTTTCTCTGGTTATAACCAGGTTATGGTGAAGGAATTAGAAAGGATCAAGACAACCTTTACTACTCCTTAGGGGACGTATGTGTATGTTAGGATGCCCTTCAATTTGATGAATGCTAGAGCCACCTTTCAAAGAGCAATGGATGTTGCTTTTACTGGTTACATCAATAAGTTTATTGTCATTTATCAAGATGATGTAATTGTATTTTCCAGGAAGAGAAGTGATCACTTGCAGCACTTGGAGAAGATGCTAATAATATGTAGAGAATATGGCATCTCACTCAATCCAAAGAAATGCTATTTTGGAGTGTAGAAGGCAAGGTTTTTTGGTCACATTGTGTCACAAGAAGGGGTGACGATTGATCCAGAAAGGGTAGAGGCTATCAACAAGGTCCTAATTCCAAGAACAAAGAAAGGTATTCAATCTTTTTGGGGAAAATAAACTTCATTAGGAGATTCATATCAAACTTTGCTGAGTTGACCATTCCAATCACTTCAATGCTAAAGAAGGACCAGGTCATCAAATGGGAAGAGACTGTCATCCAAGATTTCAATGGGATCAAGGAGGCATTAAAACATGCCTTTGTTTTAACATCTATAGACTATAAGAAGCATTTCCAACTATTTTCATTTGCTTCGAGAACACTATTGTATCTCGTCATGTTGCGAAAGATGATGAAGAAGTTTGAAAGGCCAATTACCTTTTTAGTAAGGTCTTGTAAGAGGCTAAGCTGAAATACACTATTATGGAGAAACAAGCATTTGCCTTGGTAAAAGCAACAAAGGTTTTTAGGCCTTACATTCTAAGTTATAAAGTGTTTTCTTATGTTCCCCACACCATGGTGAAGGACATGTTTTCAGAGATGGAATTCTCAAGAAAAATATGCGGGTGGGTGAACAAGCTGCAAATATGATATGGATATCCAAACCATGAAGTTGGTGAGAGGTTTGGGCTTGGTGAAGCTTATGGATGAAAGAAAATTAAAAACTATTGAGGTAAATGAGATAGAAGAAGAAAAGGAAGGTGTTTTTGAAAGGTACAAGGATGTGATTTTTATCTCGGACACTTATACTATCCTGATTATTTAAGTAAGAACTAGAAAAGATCTCTTAAGTTGGCCTCCCAGAAATATGTCATTATTGATTATGGGTTATCTTGGAAAAACCCAGAGGGAATCCTCTTAAGGTGCATTACTAAAGAAGAATCCACCAAGATAATTGTTAATCTCCATGAAGGAGTTTGTGGGGGAATTTTGTTGCAAGAGTCACAGCACACAAGATCCCGAGGGCTGATTATTGGTGGCCAACTCTCTTCAAGGATACAACTCTTTTGGTTAGAAGATGTGAGAGTTAAAAATGCTTCTCTAGAAGAATGAAAGCTTCATGCTCCCTTCCTTTGCAGCCTATATCAATTGAGGCCCCATTCAAGCAATGGGGAATGAATTTCATTGGTGAAATTTCAGACCCTTCAAGTGCTGGCCATAAGTGGATTCTTGTAGCCACTTATTAATTTACTAAATGGGTGGAGGCAATCCCACCAAGAAGGAAACACACAAAATTTTCATGGACTTTGTGCTAAACCATATCATCTACAGGTTTGGAGTGCTAGTCAAAATTGTAGCTGACAATGCCATGAGTTTCAGGGATAAACCTTTGGTGGCAATGTGCCAAGAGTATGGGATCAACTTGACATATTCCTCTAACTACAATCCTTAAGGAAATGGAAAAGCCGAGTCCAGTAATAAAAATTTGCTGAAAATTATTAGAAGAACCTTGGAGCTGAACAAGAGAAAATGGGGTGAACAATTGAATTTTTTTGTTTGGGCTGATAGGATCACTTTGTCAAAAGAGTTCTTTGGAAAGAGTCCATTTGAGTTGGTATATGGAACTCAGGCCCTACTACCCCTTCATATGCAACTATCCTCATATAAGTTCATTCAACAACTAGAGGATCAAGAAGTAAGTCCTTATGATGCTCACATTAACAAAATTGTTGAACTTGATGAAGAAAAGAGGGCATCCCATCAAACGAATGTAAAGTTTAGAGAGAAGCTAAACAAATTGTTCAACAAGAAGGTCACCCTAAGAGATTTCAATGTTGGAGATCTTGTGGTACTTTGGGATAGTAGCCATGAAGAAAAAGGAAAGCATGGAAAATTTGACTCACTATGGATGGGCCCTTACTCCATTGATATTAGGATTGGTGAACATACCTTCTTCTTGAAGGATTTGGATGGTGAATTTCTTGAGTTTCCTATTAATGGTAGGCATTTCAAGCATTTGTTTGATTTATTCCCTGAATCAAGGAAAAAAATATTTTGTATAGCGTATAGTTGGTTGTTTGTTTGTTTTATTTTGTGTTCTTGCTTGTTATTGTCCTTGATGACCTATTTTTTCTAGTTTCTTTGTTTGTTCTTGGGAGATGTCCTTTTTCTCTACTCTACAAGATGGCTTCTTTGCCCAATCGATATTTTTGGCACTTAGTATACCTTTGTTCTTATGACACTCACATGAAGTGACCATCCCCAAGCCAAAGCTGATGTTGGTGCTCGGATTTGTCTCGACCCA
Organism: Taxus wallichiana var. yunnanensis; assembly: GCA_018340775.1. Classification (NCBI taxonomy): domain Eukaryota; kingdom Viridiplantae; phylum Streptophyta; class Pinopsida; order Cupressales; family Taxaceae; genus Taxus; species Taxus wallichiana. The sequence continues at coordinate 753,720,611 of CM031234.1, forward strand.
TTTTCCATTGAAAATATTTCAATTTGCAGCCTCTCGTCACATTTTATCTCCCTACGTTGTGCTTCTAATGTTATTGTATTCCATTTTTTTCCGTAATCAATCTCTGTCTTGGGCCGCGAATCACATATGGATCCATAGTTTCTTCCCGCTCATCTGCTCATCCAAAAGAATCAGTAATTTAGGTGTGAAACTTGAGCTATCCCATTATTTCTATTTTCCACATCGGGAATTATTGTTCCTATTGTTTTCATGTTTGATACCTAAAGAAAAATTAATGCATGCAGCTCTAAGGAATGTATTTGAGCCTTGTAACGTTTCTAAATCCTTTGTCCTTGGAAAAGATTTCATCTTTAGGCTCAAAAAATCATTTATCTACATTTTACAGTTTGACGGGTGTTTCTCCTAGTCAAATTTTCATCCTTGCATTGACAGGAACGTGGTCTCTTTTGGTTATATGTGGCTCGGCAGGTACTTCATAATTTTATAAATCACCTCAACTTCAAAACTGGTCTATGTAGAGGAACGACGCTCATTTGAATTTTCACTTTTCGGTTTGGCCTTGAAATTGTGCCAGGAAGACACGTGGAGGTTTTCATTACTTTTCCAAGACTCGAGACAAATTTTTATGTAGCTGGTACGGTTTGGCGGAATAAAGACACATGGTGAGCACACGCTCATTCGTGGTCTCTCGCTTTGGGCACCATTTTTAAATTGCACTTTGTGAAGACATGTGGAGGCTTCACCAGTCTTCCCATACTTAGTCATTTTTCAAAAGGTTTGGGGAGGTCTGGGACATGTGCAGGAGCCACGCTTGTTTGGAGACTGGACCTTGAGTATCATTTTAAAGGTGCGCTAGGAGGACAATTGGACTCCTTTGCTTACTTTACATTTTGCTTGGACTTTTTAATGGCCAAAGGAGATTTCGTAGGACTCTAACACATGGTGCCTTCCACTGAGCTTCAAGCCTTCAAATTTTTTTTTGTCGGGATGGGACATATGGCGAGCCCGCATTTTTAGGGTCTCAAATTTTGGGGTGTATCTCAACGTGCACCATTGTGACGTGTGGTAGTTTGAAAAGTCAAAAGGGGTGGGGATTCAAACCATCGGGCAACTTAGATTTTTTTCCTCTTATTCTCAAAGGGGTTAAAATATCAAAAATGGCCCATGGTCCCGAAAAAGGATCAGTCAAGGTTTGTTTCAAGGTCAACAATGGAGCTGTGGACCATCGGGGAAAATTTGAAATTTTTTCCCTTTTAGGAGAAACGAGTAAAAACTGAAAAAGGAAGCACGGTTCCAATGGGACCCACATTGGGACATGTGTCAGGCCCCTATTTCAAGGGCGGAGCTATGGGGAAAAATTTGAATATTTTCCCTTTTCCAAAAAAAAGGTGAAATGGCAAAATTTGGGCACGGTTTCTTTGGGACCCACCTTAGGACACATGTCAAGATCATTTCTCAAGGGTGGAGGTGCGAAGCAAAATGTAAAAATTCTACTTTTTCAAAAAGTTGTAAATGGAAAAAGAGAACCCGTAGGCCCGCTCTAAAATTAAATATTCCATGTGGATGGCCCAAATTCAAAGTAAAGATCAATGGCAGATGTGTTTCTGAATCTGATTTTCCCCCATTTTTACTGAAAACACTCCTAGAAGTACGAGTCTTCATGATTTCTTGGTATTTCCTACATGCCAAATAGAGAGGGGAGTTAATTTTGATATCTAAGTTTAGTGGGGAGATCTGGAGACGTTTATCGCCATTAAAATGATTTGGCTATTGGGCTTGATATGATCTTCTATTTTCTTCTCCCGAGCATGTAAAGAGCCATATTTGACAGATTAGGGGTGGAAGTGGTTGGAAAATTGAAGGAAGAGTGATTTGCTAGAGGAAGGAGTTGAATGTGGGAGATATTCAAAGAGATTTTACCCTTGAGCACCTAGAAACTTTTTACAGATCTTATTTTAGGAATCACAATCATGATCATGGCAAGCACTTGTGGCACTCAATGTATAGTTTTTTAGGGTGCGGGAAAGGGGTCTGTTGTAAATTTTATAAATTGCACATATTTATCGTGCAAATGGTTAGAGTGTTAGAGGTCGAAGAAAATTCCTAAGAGGAAAATTTGACAAAGCTTGTCTTTTGAGAAGCCATCTGAGAATCCTGTATATCTCTTTTGTTTTAAATTTGATCATGTCAAGATGGTTGTGAGTGTATAGCCATTGACAAGCTCTAATATTGTTGTAGAAAATTTCTCCTAATGATAAATTTAATCAAACTCGAGTTATTATGTGTTGATCTTGAGAAAAATGTGTTTGTTTCATTTCTGAATGTCTGCAAATAGTTTTTCTTGTTCTTGTTGCAATCTTGTATCAAAATCTATCTTAATCACATAGGTATCAATCCTTGTGATAGTTTAGTGGCATCTGCAATTTCATTTCTTAGAAGATCTTTCAAATAAATGATTTAAAATCACTTTTCTTTCATATGTTGACATAGATTATATGTAAGCCTCTGGGTGTACCTCAGGCGTGACTGGGATAAGATCTTGATGCTTTATTGGGTCTTCCAACTCGAGCCTTCATGTTAGAATCTCATATATTGCATGAAAAATTGCTAATTTGGGCCTCTATTGAAGCACATATTCTCGTTAAAGAAATTGTAAAAACTTTGAAGATCTTGCAAAAAAATTTCATTTTGCCTCACCTCCCTCCAAAAGATTCATTTGAAAAAACCAATCCTACCCATACTACCCTTGTTTTTTAAGAACTTATATGAATGCATAATTTTTACTACAAAAAAATGTAGAAATAATCGGGATTCCATATGTCTTTAGTTGCTCGAACCTTGCTTAGAGAATATCTCCACTATCTAGAGTGACAACTTGTGAGATTTAGATTCTGTTGCATTAACCATATTTTCTTCAATATCTTCTTGACAACTTCATTGGGAAGAACATATACATCTCCTACATAAACAAATGCTACAAAAAGGGTTCTTTTACCTTGGTTGAAAGGCGAACCTAAAATAGTGAGGATAGATAGATTCCTTTTGAGGGTGCTACCCATTTCTCCACATCTAAGTGAAAAAGGCCAGTTAGATCCCATCCCCAGCTACAAAATGAATCATTATGATCTATCTACCTCTAAGCTTCCTGTCAATACTTATGATGCTGCTCAGACATTGAGGGAGAATCAATTTGGGTACCAACAGATCGCAAATAATAGTAAATAATTGTAGACACTAACAAACAAGTATGGAAACCAATATCCATGCATAATAAATGCTACACATGAATAACCCGTTAGCATGTTAGAAATATAACTAGTATGTCAAAAGCATGTATAAGAAATTAATGTAAAATGCTAAGTATAAAATTAGACAATATCACCTAGAAGAGACGAATGTGTATGCCCCCAATGATTAGTGTAGGAAGGGTACAAGGAAAGCATCCATGATTCATGTAAGAAAACTTTATTTACGATCAAAATGAAGAAATAATGAACAAACATGTGTGGAATGCATATATAAATGGCATACAAGGAAGCTAACTAGCATGTGTAATAAAGTGATCACAAACAAGAAAAAGTAATCAAGAATAAAATCAAATGTACTATGTACTATGTTTTAGATGGATACATTGGAATGTAAGAAGGAATGATGGTAGCTACATGCCCCCGAGTGGATAGAAATTTATGTAGTGATGCTCATTTTTCTCCACCTCGAAGTCAATAATGAACCATAAATGAGAGTGTGTCATCGGGAAATGATCGAATACTAACTGATGTGTCTAATGTGTTGTGATGAATGTGTATGTGTAGATTGATGATATGTGACCTAGTGACGGTGTATGTGTGAACCCTATAGATGAAGTGTATATCATGAAAAAATGAACATATAAGTGATGATTTATCCTAAGTGTATATCATTATAAGATTAACCAATGAGTGATGATTTATCCCTAAGCTTGTATCAATACAAAATGAAAGGATGGTGTGGGGATGTAACCTAAGGTGTAGCCCACTAAAAAGTGATAGAATATATGATGATTTAGTCTAAAATGTATGTCACTAGCATAGGAATGTTGCATGGTGAAAGGTTGAGAAATAAATTTATAAGGTACCTTTTATTTGTAAACCCTTTATAGTAGAGTATGGACTGAGGAACTAAAGTGTGTCATCAAGTAGTGAGTGCAGCGTGAACAATACAATGTCGTATATGTGACGATGAAATATTACAATGTGATGAATGCGATGTGTAAAAGGAAATGCAACATGTGTAGAATGTGTGAAATGCAATGTATATAATGGCATGTAATGTATGAATCTAAGCTACTAATGTATAATTTCAGATGATGTAATCCTAGAATCATATACAATAAAGACTAGTATAATATATGATGTGTAAATTTAGCAATGTGAAAATGTTGTAAACTAAGTGTAGAATGTATGGTGTATGATGTGTTATGTGTGCTGAAATGCAATGTAGAATGTTTATAGTGCAATGTGTGGGGTTAAGTGTAATAATAATATCTCAATAGTCAAATGTGAACCAAAGCACAAGATTGTGTCATCAGTTAAAGATATTAAAGTGTGTAATGAGTATGCGTAAGCTATGAGATTGATATATGAAAATTAAAAAGTGAGATGTGTGTAAACACTAAGATTACGGGGGATGTAGGATGTTATGTCCCCCAAGTGTATGAAAATGCATGTACTATGTGATAAATGATGTATAAGGGTGATGAAGCATTATATATATATATATATATATATATATTAATTGATGATGCATATAAGGATCGTTAAAGTCTCATAGATGTGTGTATGTAGAGGTGGTGATATAATGGAGGAAGATGAAACGATATTATTTAAAGTAAAATAGCTCTCAATAGTCATATAAGAACCATAATAATATGAGTGTCTCATCAATATGGTAGAGGGAAAATATTCACCTACCAAATTCCAAGTTTTAATGGAGTGGGACTTTTTTTGAAACAATTTCTAGTAGAAATATGCGGTGGTGGAGAAATTGAGGATATATTATATACATTGGGGAAGAATTAGTTTCTTTGACAAAATTAATTGGATCGAACTTAGATTTGAGAGGAGCTCAAGTTGAATGGACTCTCAAGTGAGACTACTTATGTTTATTTCACAATGCAATAGATGACTTAGTAGGAGTGGTTTGTGAACTAATTTTGATAGGTGGTTGAATTTTTTGACTTGGGGATATCGTAGCTATTTTTAGGTAGTTCCCGTCTATCCAAAGAAGGTGCTAGAGAAATAGTGGTGTGATGCTTGGTAAGTGGAGAATAAGTAACATCAGAAATAAGAGAATCATGAGATGGGAATATAGTATTTTTCTTACTAGGAGAAGAATCATTATGCACATGTGAGTGATTGTCAACATCAAACATGTAATGAATAAGAGAAGCATCTAGAACTTCCATAGAAATATTAGAGGGAGACTCAATAGTAGCCATATAACATGGTGTAGTAGTTGTAGATGGGAATTCCTAAAAGGAGATAAAACTATGAAACTCATGATATTTGATCTTACGTTTTATATCATAACAATCATTTTAATTATGTCCATTTATTCTATGATATTTACATTATGGATGGCATTGATCTTTTGTAAGATGATAAGGAGGATATCAATGAATAGGCAGAAAAGTGATCAACTGATGACTAATGAGATGACTAATAATGTCATGTGGAATAGTATTGTGCTCAAACATAAGAGGCTATAGAAATGGCATGTCTTGATGTTCAGCTAGATGAAATATAGTGGACATATATTGCATATACGATGTAGAAGGAGCACAAACATATGATTGAGAAGATTCCTTAAGATGTTGAATTTCATATCTAAGGGATGTAATGGTTAATTCCATTAATGAAAATTTATATTGAAATAATTTATATAAGGATTTAATCGAGTCTAATAGTGGTTGAGTAGATAGATAATCACTTGGGTCGTATTTGTCGATAGCAATCAAATATAGGGCTTATTTTTTATGGAAATGTATTATCATCCGGATACATATAGTCTAGTTGTGTTTACAAAACAACTTAACAAGAAGGATATTTCTTAAGTAAGGTAGATAAATAGACTTAGGAAACTTTGGGAACCATGATAAGGGAAAAAAACAGGATCCTAAGAGTGAAGTACATCGGGTTCACCAAAATTATTAACTAAAAATGAACTAAACTAGGTAGTATGAAGATAATTAATCTAAACAACAAACAACTATAATTAAGTACATAAATGTAAAAAATAAGTACTTTAATTATTTAAGTATGTAAAATGAAATACTAAACCCTAATGTGAAAGGGAGAAGAAGAAATAAATCATCGATAACCGATACTTATTGAGCGAAGTGTAACAAAAGTAAATGGATAAATTAGAAAAAGAGCGACGTGTCGTCGAGTCTCGTAAAGGACAAATAGGTGACATAGCTAGACCGGAGTGCCGATAGAGGACTGGGCACCCATGGGAACTCTCGTAAGAAAAAATATAACCTTGGCCTAGGAAAGGGGTGTAGAACCGGTCTTCGCAGTCCTAGAGATTCCCGATAACCTTCACTGTCGGTTGGACTAGTTTTCCTATACTTTTTCGATTGCTCCAAATATTCTAAGAGGGAGAATAACATACAAAAACCAAAATAATGTATTAAAACCCTTAAAAAAGGATGGAAATGAATTGGTTAGACTAACCTTAGCTTCCACACCATTGGGCTTACTAATTGAGTGTTGCACTACATTTAAGACCGGATGTAGTTTTGCTTTGAATGTGTGCATGTCATGCCCTTGGTGCTCTTGTGCTAGTTGTAATTTTTGAAATAGAAAGAAATAACTAAATGTAGAACATTAATAGAATATGTGCGTAGAATAGTATAGAATCCTCCCCTTATGAAGTGTGATGCGGATGTCCTAGTTTGTGCATTCATGATGGAGCTATGTGGATGTAAATGTAATAGATGGATGCAAATATAGATAGAGTGATAATAGTAAATGATGCTCGGTTCCTAATTATGGTCTCATAAATCTATATTTATAGGGTTCTCTTTCTCTAATTTTGTAATTAACCCCAAAAAAGCTGACAGAAATAAAAGATAAAGATGTAAACTAGTTAGAAGAGGCAAAAAAAAAAGTGGGAAAGTGCAAAAGGGTTGGGGTGCCCTTGATGGGACAAGGGCAGCCCGTTACAAATCTCAATGCCCTGGACGAGGCTAAAATAATGCGGAATGTCATAAAATTTCTAGGAATATGGGTACAATAGGTCATAAATTACGAGATAAAATTGAAAAAAGGGCCAAAGGGTGTTAATTAGTAGTTTCATCTCTCAAGAAACTTATAAATAGTAATATGAGACCCGGATAAATAATAGTCTAAAGTGCATGATTTTGTGACTACACACACATGATTACGTATGTTGTATAAATAATTTAATCAATGAATGTATGGATTTTTAAGTGAAATAAAAAGCATTGTAGGAATAATTCACTGCTCCCCTCCTCTCAATCCCTCGTGCTTCCGAAGGTACTCAACCCTAATATAATATATATGGTTAAATATTCACACACACACAGACACAAAATTCCTTTAAATGCTGATATAACGAGTAAGAATATCGAAAAATATAAGTTCAATAATTATACAAGCCTTTAGGTCACCCTACAAATAATTATCAAAATCCCTTAACTTATTCATTAATTTGATAATCGTTATTAACATAACCTTGCTTCATTATGTATAATACCATTGATTATTTGGAGTAGAATAAAGATCTCTAGATTATAATTACTATCATTTTTAATTATCAACCATCAGGCCATAACGAAGAATAAAATCCAATTCTTACCAATTTTGTTTATTCCACTTCGTTATCAAGGGTTCATTTTTTCCTAAGAAATATTAATGTGGCATTCAAAATTAACACATCTTAAATCAACAAGCTCAAAGTCACTCCATGTAATCTAATTTATACTGGAAAAATTAATTTCACAACCAAAAACATAATTGAGAATACAATCCAAGCACCACACAAGAATAAGTTAAACAACCCAACATCATCCATAACAAGATAAAATATTCTCTCCACAAGGTGAAACCACTAGGGATATAACATACCTCCCCCTTAATTATCATCGTTCCAAATGATTAATAACATCATTGCACATATGCCAAATCAATTAGAAGGAATATAATTATTTAACATATCAAATATTCATTAATGAATAACTAAAACTTGCAATATAATGTTTTGGAATTTCGAAAAGAATTATACTAGTTGTAACAACCCAACTTAATAATTTTTTGTCTAGAACATTATAATTTATGGCATTTTTTGGTCTTTCAAATAATAACAAATATCAACAAAGATATCGATTTTAATGTTATATCACATAAATGGGTGTGGAAATGCAATTTTAATCTCCTCTAAATCCTTCGAATTTGAACTTTATTCTGAAAAGTGGTCCCATTATACCTTACACTCATTTATTTCTCTATTTCTTATGTGTAGCTTGTGAGTTTCCAGCACCCTTATGGGTTGAACCACCATGACACCCGGATCCCGAACATGTAATCAATTTAAGTAAGTAAATGTGATAAATCGATACATACTTTTTAAGGAAAGAGATATGAAAAACATCATGCATATTCGACAATGCGGACGTAACGCTAGTCAATATGCCATAGGGTTGATTACATCAATAATTTCAAAATGTTGAACTAAGCAAGGAGACAACTTGGTTGATTTTGCAAATAAAATTGAACTTTTTTAGGATTGACCGTTAAGAAACTTTATCTCCAAGATCATTTTTTATCAACTCTCTTTAAATTAGCGTAACTCTTATTCCTCTCTGCAACCTCTTTTAATCATTCTCTAATAATTTTTACTTGTTATTCCATTTCACTCAACATTTCTGGCCCTACTACTTCTTTACCTTCCATGTTATCCCAACTGATAGGTGTCCTATAATTTCATCCATACAATTCCTCAAATGGATCCATTTTTAGTGATGAATGATAAGTGTTATTATAAGAAAAATCAACCAATGGAAGGTATTCATCCCATTTGCACTTTGTTGATCCGTCCAAAGATACATTTTGAGCATATCCTCCATTGTTTTATTTACTCTTTCAGTCTTTCCATGTGTTTCCATATGGCACGCATAATTAAAATTCAACTTTCTCCCTAAGGTTGAATTCAAAGTTTTCCAAAAATGAGAATTCATCCTAGGATCCTGATATGAAATTATTAGTTTAGGTACTCCATGTAGTTTGAAAATATCATGCATGAACCTTTTTAAATAATAGGTGAATCGTCCTAGGATTCCCAGGTTATAAAGTGAGCTACTTTAGTTATTTTTTCAACTACTACCAAGATAAAATTTTGCCTATTTTAAGACATTGGAAACCCTTGCAAAAAAATCCATACTAGTTACTTTCCTTTTATACTTTTGTGGAATGTTGTAATGATACAACAATTGTGTTGGGTGCATATGTTCAACCTTCAAAAAATGACACTCTAAGAATTGAGTACATAGTTTACTATGTCATTTTTAATCCCTTTCTAAAAATATTTTTGTTTTACATCAATAAGAATCTTAGTCACTCTGATATGTCTAGAATAGGAGCATCATGAAATTCCTTTATCACTTTTGTCATTAATTCATTTTCCAAGGATACATAGACTCAATTTTCAAACCTTAATACTCCTTCTCTATCGAATATGAATCATTCGTATCTATTATCATTATGATTTTTTGTAAGTGATGTTTTAAATTTTTGATAATAGGAATAAACCAACATTGTTTTCTTTACATCATCCTTGAATTGGGTTTTCAAATCGACAAGGGCACAAATGTGCTTCATATGATTTAGCTCATCTCAGAATCGTGTTTTCCTTACATTTAATATAACTGATATCAAAGTCATATTTTGAAAAAATAAAACATAAGCATCTTTATTGGTTTTCATTCAATTTTAGATGTGTGAAGATGTATTTCAGCTCAAGATGATCTATTTTCAACACAAAGGGCTTTCCCAAAAGGTAATGTCTCCAAAATTGCAAAGCATATACAATGAAAGAAAGATCCAAGTCGCAAATGTCATAGTTGAGCTCATATAATTTTATTTTTATGCTCTCATAAGAATTAACATGGTCATTTTGCAACAAAATACCTCCTAATACTTCTCCGAAGACATGCAACAACTATAAAGTTCCCATTAGGACCTATAACTTTTAACAAAGTTGTTGTTAATTTATATATATATATATATATATATATATATATATATATTTTGCAGCGAGGTAATCAGAGAAATGACTTTCGAGAAGTATTTTATAAATTTTCAATAGTATCCAGCCAACACCATGAAGCTTCTCACTTATTTTACATTTTTAGGTGCTTGACCATTCAATTATCTTTATAATTTTTATGGGTCTACAAATATTCCTTCCTTGTTTACTATGTGTCCCAAATATTGCACTTCATTTTCATAGAATGATCACTTTAAAATATTACCATATATTTTTATCTTCTTTAACACATATGAAACAATTCGAATATGTTTATTATGCTCTTTAACACTTTTAGAATAAATGAGAACAATGTCATAGAATACAAGAAAAAACTTGTCTAGATATGCTTAAAAGATATTATTCATTAAATTCATAAAGGTGGGTAGAGCATTGGTAAGTCTAAAGGGTAACACAGTGAACTCGTAACGTTCATACCTTGTCCCAATGGTATTTTAGTGTATATTTTCTTCTTTTATTCTCAATTAATGGTATCCTGGTCAAAGGTAGATCTTACAAACTATTGATGCTCCACGCATCTGATACAATATATCCTCAATTCTTGGAAGATAGTACCTATTTTTTATTGTGGCTTGCTTAAGCATCCGATAATCGATACATAGCCTAATTGTTCCATATTTCTTCTTTACAAAGATGAGAAGTGATCCCCAAGGAAAGACACTCGGTATTATCAAACCTTGTGATATTAGGTCATGAAGATGTGCTTTTAGATCAACAAGTTCAGTTGTGATCATTCTTTATGGAGCCTTAGAAATTGGTTTGGTTCCTGGTTGTATCTCTATTGTGAAATCAAACACTCTTTTAGGTTGAAGAGAAATTAGTTCATATGGAAATAAATCATTTTACTCATGTAAAAGTGGATTATATTCCACAAATTTCTTACCTTCTTCACCCAAATCTATAATTTTTACAAAGCATCTAGAATGCAACCTTTGTTCTTAGCCTTTTTAAGCTATATAGCTATGATTTTTCTACTAGTAAAACCTTTTTTAGTCCCTAAATGTCTATTTTTTCTTCAAGTCATCAAGGAATTTGATCTATTCTTCAACTCGAGTTTACTATCATGGTGTGTTGGGATAACTAATTCATAACTATGACTATGCCATATGAACCCGAAGATCTAAGTAAAGGTATACTTCAGTGGTAATTCTTGGAAATTCCAATGCTGCACTAAACAAACATTATTTAACAATATGGAAAATGATGTTCCCATATTGAACAAACCACGATTCCTTCATATAACCAGCTTTTATTTTAATCTTAGATGTTAATTTATTGTAAATAAAGCATTCAACTACACCAAATATCAAATAAAACAGACTTAGGAAACTTGTGTAGCCTACTTTTCAACTTTTCACAAATCACTATAGCATGAATATGGTGTTGTTGATTGTTATCTTTATTCCTATGAGTAAAATTTTTATTATAATGATCTAACCTATGGATATAACAACCCCAAAGTGTCCTTTCCTCTCAATTTTACTTTCCTTACAGGACTACATTATTATGTCCATTTTTTTATTATTTGCGAAATCTTAAGTACTATGTTTTCCTTTCCATTTACATCACCATTTCTATTTTTCTACCAGTTTACTTCAATGGTACCTTTCTAGGTGCTAACGATGATGGTGTATTAAAAAAATTATTTTTCTTTTCCTCTCTATGTGTAGAAATAGCATACGCTTTCTATTCTTGTCTTATTGCTTTCTCAAAAATATATTCCATAGTTGATGGTCTTTGAACATGAACTCCACCTCCTATCACTGGTTTCAGTCCCATGATGAACTTCCTAACTCAAAATTTCTCATCAGTTTGGTATTGAGGTACGTATTTTAGAATTTTAGTAAACTTCTCTTAGTATTCGCCACTTTCAACTTTCCTTGTGTTAGTGTCTCAAAGTTTGACATTTTCTTATCATGTATAGCTAGGGTAACAAACATTTTCTAAAGTATGCCTTAAACCGATCCTAAGTCTCGACTTTTCTCATCCACATTAAGCTCAACCTTCCGGTTGTCACACTATGAGGATGTCTTGTTAGATAGTTGATAAACTCCACAAACCGATTTTCTTTGAGAAGTTTCTAATGTCGAAATACTTCTCCATTTCACTCGATCTAAGTCTTAGCTTCATCACTTAAGGATGTACCATTAAAATTTGGTGAAATAATCCTCTTGATATCATTTTAAAGTTCATCTTTCAAATGTTCCCTCACGTTCTCAAGTTGGTTTACCTCATCGAGTCGGGTTTTCAATAATATTTGCATTTACATTACTATTCACTACATCATTATTTGTTGCATTAGGATCTATAACGTTGTTTTTTTCAGCGTTAGGTTGTGCCTGAGATGGTTCACTACCATCACTATCATCACCATTGTCATTACCCATGAATTTTTATTCAAGAACATTTATATGGTTTTGTGTATCCTGAATGGCAATGAGAATCTCATCCATCTTCTTCATTATGTGCCTTCCGCTTCACCACCTACAAGTTATTTATTTGCAACAATTCCCCTTATTCTAACCATGTTCTCTATTAGAAAATAATTAAGTTTTAGTTAGCATGAGGAATCAATAGTTCCAAGAGATGCAACCTTCATCTCTGATACCAAAATGTAACACCTACTTTTCATTACTTCAAATTATGGGATTTTTTATTTCCCATACTAACTATTTCCTTCAATGATTTAAATGAACAACATTTAAATATAGCAAATACAAAATTACAATTCATTAGATAAAAAATTGATTATTCATGTGCATATACTTATGGGTCAATGAGATCTATTGATCCCCCATAACTTACTCTTTTGAGGTTGTATGTAATGTATACAAGTGATACGAGTTCTCGACATTGATTGCAAGTGATGTCATCTAATTTTCTACCTGGAATTAAGTCAATTGAATCCCATCTATCATCTCACACTATTAATTAGAACTTGGTGAACCCGACAGTGTATTTTATTTCACTACTTTGGCCAATGTTTAAGAGTCATGAATTACATGATTTTTTCCAAGACAACACACTCATCAATGGAGAGATGTCCTATCAACATATAACTTCATTCTATTATTGTAATTAAAAAACTTAGCTGAGTTAACTTAGTTGTAACTATGCACATTGTAAAAATTTATTCAAATTGTGTGAAGAAACACATTTGTGCTAACTTAGGTTGCATATGGCTAATAAAGTGCTTACATATGACCTTTTTCATTGTGTAACCCTTTTCTTCTAGGTAGCCCATGTAGGTTTGCACCAAGGTACTTACTCATGTAGGTTAAACAACTTTGTATCCTAGTGTAACACAATTCTTAATGATATGTGGCATTCATAATAAATGGATCTTGATAGGGAAACTTAGAGTATAGGTTATATGGTAGTGTTCCATTATTGACTTGAATCGTGAAGAAGATGCTTCCCTAAAGCCACCACTTGAATTTCACTTTTCAAGGTCCATAAATAAGGATTTCCATAATATGTATTAATTAATTAGCAAATAATTAATTTACGACAAACTCCATTTTATCACAACAACACCTTCTTGTATTGAAATACAACCCTAAGGTCCATAACATATTTTCCTTATAGATCTTAATTATTTTCAAGGTTATTTAATCACATCCATAATACATCTTAAATATAAATTAAAATAGTATTTCACGTGGGTAACGCAGTCCATAATTAACTATTTATGACATTATCGTATTAACTTCAAATGATATATATAATTTTCCTTACTATAATCATAGCTAACTACCATTCATCATTATAGTTGTTCCACAAGTTTAACTATATTTTACTTATTTATTTATCATTTCATGAAAATTCATAACTCAATGAATACATAAAGAAAAAATAAACATATGGCATATAAGGCTAAGTTAAATAAGCATGTTAATATATTAGTCAATCAATTTGGAACAACCTAATTAATAATACCCATTGAGTATTACATGTTTGAATATTCGATTATGAACAATACATCAATATACTACAACCGATATTTAACATTTTTATAAATAATTTGATCAATATTATTACATATCAGTAATCCCTTTTCATATCAATACATTATCACTTAAAGGCTGAATTTCCTTTCAAAGAACTATGTAAGTAGAGCTCATGCTCACTATACACCAATCAACACATTTCATTTAATCACATTTCCTTCTTCCCACTTTTTCTTTCTTTCTTAATTATTTTATAAATGAAAGCAGTTATACTTTTATATAATAAACACATTGCATTTAATAAACTTGACTAAACATAAATAATTCCAAATTAGTTAAATGATAGAATTCATCAAAGAAAATACATATTTTCTAGCGTCTAGTTTATACAAATCAAACATTGACGTCATAACTTTATATCCACATTCTTGTACATGTTTATCAAGGTGTGAAACCTATGATACCCAAATGATTACTCAAAACAAAACCATCTAATAAACATCAACATATCTTTTTATCAAAAAGGAGTTTCAGTTTAAGAATCTCTAATAATAATAGTCAACATGTTGATTCAAATAGGAAATGATACAATATTAATACCTTAAAATCATTGAATTACCTTAGTAAATCTGAAGCCCCTATTTAATGGTACTATATCATTACCTTAAAAGCATCAAATTTACCTTAGTAAATCTGAATCCATATTACATTTCAATTTAAAACCTACATGCCAAGTCATGGTTTGATTTCCCAAAGAACCTAAATGGTTAATCTCATTCAAATAGATTCAACTTCAGATGTTATGGACTTGACCACCTACCCTTCCATTCCAATATTATCCTCTATAAAAATTAAGGAAACTATGTGTCTACACACTGTCACATAGCTTAACAGTCTACAAAATGAATAATAGTTGTAAGGATGAGTATGTGTGTGTGTGTGTGTGTGTGTGTGTGTGTGTGTGTGTGTGTGTGTGTGTGTGTGTGTATTGCTGATAATTCAAAATGTCAATTGTATATTAAATACACACCAAAACAATTTACAAGGGAAAGTTCCCAAGATTTAACATTGAATGGCTTCACTCTAAATATGTGACTATCCATTATAGAAACGAAATATATAGAAATCCTAAGTGGGTTTCAACCTTTGTCACTCTACTTTTATTTCATATAACCATAACCACGGCCTTCCTTTTTCGATAGGAAATAGTGAATGAGAAAAATAACTTACAAGCTTAAATAATAGCATAAGAGAATGAATATCTCCAACTTGGATGGGTTTCAAAATAATATATATACCTATATGAACTCACTATTTTTTTATTTGTTATTGGGTGAAGATTATAATAATGAAAAACATAACCATGAAAGAAATATTGCATTCCCTTCATATAATATACTCGATAAGGAGAAAACGAAATTGAAATATGCATACATACATACATACATATAGGTAGCTAGAACTAGTATTTAAACTAGGTTTTCATCCCAACTATAAGAATGTAAACTATACATATACAGTCTCAAATGTTTGACAACAAAACCCATCAACGAAATCAAACAAATAATATCCATGAAAAATCCCAGATGACGATTCATTCATTTAATATTATTAAATAGAAGAATAATTTAAAACCCCAACCATTGACATATTTAAATTACACAAATAATAAAGATGGAAAGAACAATTGCATACCTATATGCTTTCCCAAAATCCTTTTCAGGTTCCTTCTAAGACAACTAGGTACAACTAAACATTTATCAAAGAAATTTCCACAGTGCTCTAAAAAAGCTGAAACAATAAGTGTCTATCAATCGAATATAAAATATCATCCTTATCTTTATAGTC
Organism: Taxus wallichiana var. yunnanensis; assembly: GCA_018340775.1. Lineage (NCBI taxonomy): Eukaryota > Viridiplantae > Streptophyta > Pinopsida > Cupressales > Taxaceae > Taxus > Taxus wallichiana. The sequence goes on from CM031234.1 coordinate 753,736,735, forward strand.
ATTTAGATAGCTGTTATCTCTCGAAAGTTCACCCAGTAGACACATGGCTACAAGTTTTCTAAGCTTGCAAAATTGATCTCTCTCTTTCGTAGATACGGTGGAAACACCTCGTGTCCGTGGGTATACCTATTTTGAGGTGAGTCTCTGGTATTGAGGCTGGTTCCTTATTGATGTCTCCTAAATTGATTTGATGGGATTAAGGGGAAAGATGACTATAAAAGGTTTAAAATTGAGGTGATAAACCAAATTTATATGAGGGATTTGAATGAGTATATGCACAACTAATATGTGAAAAGATTCTTGATGCAAAAATCAATAGTTTTCTAAAAATATTAAGGGTAAACACTTGGATATACTAAGGGAAAGTAGCACAACAATACTGCTAAGCTAAACATACACATTAATATCGTGCGAAATTATCGAATTTGTAGCGAGGGTAAGATAATTAATAAGGGAATTTATATTCACAAGACTAATAGAAACATACAAAAGACTAAAAATAATTGGAAAGGCAGAAAAAATTCACATTCGGAGGAAAAGCGACAAAAATTGCTTGATTCTCCTAAATCCAAAAAGTCCTCCATGTACTTTGCCAAGGAACACAATATATAGCAAAATATTTTTAACACCCTTCCTAAAAATGGACTAACCTTTGTACTAACCCATGCATCTTATTATTATCCTTCATCTATAAATAAATAAAGGATTAAAAATAAAACGTACAATTACAAATAGGCATTAATAGCATTTTATTACATTACAGTCAAACTGTAGTTGACTATTCTATTTTAAAGAAAATTTGGTGAATAATGCTAATAATAAAGCTTGTTTGCTAGACAAGTCTCTTTCCTTATGCATGTGAATTCATCTTCTTGTCTCTTATGTAGCCTAGTGAAAGCATGCAAAATTTTAACTCCCTATTTGTGAGAAAAGAAATTACAATACCTGCAATATTTGTAAAATATTCTATCCATACATCCAATTGATGGGGACCACTTCCATGTGCACATGCTTCCTTTTCTCTCTGCATTATGTGGGGCCACCCTTGCTCCTCACCATTAGTCTTCATTGGTTTGGCCACTCTTGTGTGTTTATAAAATTATCATGGTTTTGAAATAATATAAGGCACTTTGAAAAAGTGGCAAACATTACATTCGAGACACCTTTAAATACACATAGCCCACTCTATGGTGTGCCACTTTGATTATATTGCTTGGTATATTTTAACGGTTTTTGTAATTTGGATAACACTTGGTGACTAAGGCTTAAACCTAACTTTTGAGTGGTCATTGATGGTATCATGGTGGTCGGCCCCTTTTGATTATTGGTTAAATAGACTATGGTTATACTTATAAAAGTCAATATGCAATGATTATTTTAAAACATGAGGTTGGTCCCCTTTTCACGATGACTCACCCCTCCAATAGTTAGTCGGTGGCATGACTAACTATGGTAGAGTTGCTTTGATAATAGTGATTAATTACCAAACATTGATCTCTATCCTTGATGAGTTCGACGTCGTCGATCCGAAACTCTAGTTAGGGTTTCTAACCCTGCATTGAATGTGGCCAGTGGGAACTGACCATGATGGTTTGCATTGAATAATGGAGCTCATTCTTTAGCCTTTGATCTTCTTACCTGTTGAATTTGGACCATTTTATTACTGACTCTAGGTGAGTTAGGTTAAGATGTGGTTGAGGTAGGTGAGTTAAAATTGCTCAAACACTATTCTTTGATCATTCTTTTTCTTGCAAAAGAGTGGTGAAGCCATGGAATTTTTTTTGCAAACCGCCTTTGTTGATGTGTTGAAACTCAACTTCCATTGTAGATTGGTTCTCTAAGGCTTCTCTTGCATCCATATTTCATGTTTCTTTTACTCTATTTGAAGCTTATGAGTGAGGTGGTTGTGGGTTTTATAGTATTTCTTGGAACCTTCGCGACTTAATTTCTTGATTTTGTTCGATGTGGGCACCATCTTTATCACTTCGAGCTCAATTTTTTCTCAAAATATATATGTCTTGTAAATTTATGCAAGGATTCTGTAGAATATCTAGTCACCATTTTCCCGAGCTTCCGAGCTCGATACATTCTTTCTTAGTAAGATTTGAGCTCATTTTCTTTTTCGCATTCTTTGGAGCTATGTGAGGTTTCTTGGTTCTCAAAATCTTTGTATTATTTCTTGGCCACCGTTGCTTTGGTAAAATGAAGCTCGATACTATGTAGCAGCCTATCACACTATTTTATGAGGGAAGGTAAGTCTTGACCTCCTTGGGTATTACTTTTGCTTCGTCATTGCCATTTTGACTTTTAAAAAAAACTGTTGATTTGTTCTTCCTTTCCATTTTCTTTGTTTTTATGGCTCTACCTTGGTCATTTAAAATTGAACCTCATTCTGAGCTTGGTCTTATTTATTTGAATTTAATGACCTCTTGAGGGTTTACTCAGCTTCAATACCAGTAATTACTTATTCTTACTCTGATTTTGATACCCATTAATGGGTTTTAAGATTAAGCCGGAACCGTAATTTCCTCTCTTGGATTTGAAATTGTTTTTGAGGATTATAATGAAATGTCTATTCATTTTGTTCTATTTCTTACTCCTGTGCATGTTTAGAGCAAAAATTATACTCTGTAATTTTAAAGTTTATAACTCCCTTCTGTCTTGGAAATTCAAACTCAAAGTAATTGATGATGTTTGTAGCAAAGTAGAGGTGTGAGCCTCTGTTGTGTCATGCTTTGCTTTGAATTCCAGATCTAGACTTTTCTAATTTGGGTATTCATGTTTTAAGCTTGAGTATTCTCTTAAATCTAATACTTCACATTTGGTGGCTTTTCTCGAGTGCTTTTACTTTTTGTTATATCAAGAATCTTTGAGCTCAGATCCTGCATATCTTAAAATGGCTTATGAAAACTTTTGATTCCTTCTTTTCTTATTGATTCTACAACTTGAAGTTCTTAGGATGCTCGAAACTAATTTTTGCCACTTTGATGCTTTTGTACTATATTTTGACACACTTAGCTGATGTTTTGATACTCCATTCACTTGTGTATTAAAACATGAAGCACTTGCTTTAGTTAAATTGAAATCCTGTAGCTTGAAATGATCAATTAGACACTTGCATGCTTATCATTTGTTCAACTGTAAATCATGAAGCTTCATAGTATGCTTTCCAAAAAAATTATTTGTATTACATACATCATTTCTATTGTTGTGGCCTAGTTTCTAGTGCTTCACACATTAAAAGCGTACATTGAGCTTATTGTTATGCACATGACCGTATGATTCTTTTGTACTTGATCATTTCATCCTAGAACCAGCAGTGTTAGTACTTGATTGTTCTTGAATTACATGTGATGAACCTGATGTTAATCTTCTCATGATCTATTTCCTTGCATAAATGGTTGTACTTCTTTGATATGACAAAGATCTCTCATGAGTCAAATTTACTTTCTTGAAAACTGAAACTCATATAAGCGATGTACTTGTAAGATTTCTTCAAATTTCATGTTTTTCATCTGTTAAGCTATAAAGAATGCTCCAAATACTTTAATCGATGGCTGAAATTGCATTCCATTTCATTTTTGCATTATATACATAGTTCCTTTTATTACAGCTCTCGATATGTATTCTAGAAAATTCATAAATATCCATTTTACATGTAGAAGCCCTGTTAAAATTTTCCCAATTCCTTAATTTATTCCTTTTCAAATGTAGTCCTCTCTTTCTAGTTAACTTCAGCTTCTTGAAATATGATTCTTCTTCTTTAGTTGCAAACTGAAACATGTACTTCTATTTTCCAGTCTCTCTTCTGTATCTGTAACTTCTTCCATTTGTAGGACAGTTACTGAAACATGAGTTGCATTCCTCCTTCATTCCAACATGTGCTTATGACTTAACTACTTCATGTATCATAGGATAGAAGTCATTGAAATCTGTAATCTGTGTTTATAGTGAAAGACTTGATTTATTTCTTCTTGGCTACAACCTGTACTGCACACTTAAGAAAACAATTAGAAAATATTTAGGCTTTTTGGCCTCTCTTATGTCCATGGTTTTCTTTTCTTTTCTCTTTCTCTTCTTTCTGAGTGAGTAAATCATGTATGTAGTATGATCTTCAAGTAAACTATATCTCCTATTTTTAAGAGATTCATATGCACGAATTAGGACAGTATAGGAATATGGATTGATCCTTGATCTCGTAATTGATATTTCTTTCTTCTCTTCTTTTCAGGTACAATGATTTCAGCAACAAAGATGAAGAAGGAACAAAGCTAGAAATGGAGATATCTCAACCAAAGAAGAAACCCCAAGGCAATGATGGGTTCACTCATACTCCTTTATTTTCTCTTTCATGCATGTGTACCTCTTATTTCAGTAGTTGTACTTTAATTTTTAGTTACATCCCACGGCTTGTGTGGGAAACATTTAAAATTCCTTATGAATAAAACATTCAATTCTGAAATTGAGTTGTGTATTTCTTTCTACATTTCAACTTTTTGTATGGATTGTATGATGAACTTCACAACTCAGTAACATAATTATATGTCTTATTCATAAAGGAAAGAACATTAAAGAAACCTGTAACATCTAGTAATCGACTCTTATTTATACAATATGCACTCATGTTTGTTGTCCCAAAACTCAACATTTCACCTATTCTATAATCAGTTGTCTTCATCAAGACAACACAATTGTCCTTCGGGGCCTTGTGTTATTTTTTCTCGAAGATAGTCATGAAATTGTAGGCTACGTGATCTGTATGTTTTGTAACAACACACATATCTGTAGATTTAATGTAATCATTAATCAATTCAATAGTTAAAATATATCTTAAAATCCCCCTAGTTTAGGTATTCTTCACGAATGCCATCTGTCATAATGAAGTTTCGAGTTGCTCATTTTTACACAAGTGTAAAAATTGTCAACATCTCTAGTCATCATGTGGGAAAGCTTCCTACTAGCTTTTAGACTAGTGCCTTGCTCTTGTCCATTGGGCATGTAGTCTAAACATGAAAAAAACTCAACCATTCCGAAGGTACAACCCTTCCAAAATGAACTAAAATTGGGAAAGGATCAGTAAACCGGATCACTTACACAAATGTACTTATTGAATTGAAAAACAATGCAATGCGTAGAAACTACACTTATTGAAGGAAAATCCTACTCTAAACAATCACCGTAATATTTTCAATAAAAGTGTTTGAGAAACATACCGTTCACGGTATGAGAAGTTCCTCTCTATTAATATTTAAAAGTTGAAAAACATTGTGTTCCTTGCAAGATGAAATCATGTAAGGACCACTCCAGATCATCAAACTATGTGTGTCTTCTCGGCTTTGCACGATCAACATCCCATTTCAACATAACATCTCCTTCATTGAAGATTCTGAATTTTGCTTTCTTGTCAAAAGTCTTCTTCATCTATTTCGATTCTTTTCCATATTTAAATGAGCTTGATCTCTTAGCTCTTGTAACTCCATTAATTTTGCATAAAGAACTCCTGTAAAGGTTCATTCTCAAGTAGCTCCATTTGATGCGAAAATCTAATGCGGAGTAACTTGAATGAAATAGGAATTCTTGCTTCTTTTCCATAAACAAGCTTGCATGGTGAATTTTGAACTGATATTTTAGGAGTTACTCTATCAGCCTTTACTGCAAATTCATAGCACCCCAAAATGACCTATAGATCTACTTTTCTAAGGCGATGTCATTTGGTGTGAATGCACAACATTGAGTTTTCTCCAAGGTGTGAGACCTCACAAGGTGAAAAAAATCTCCAGATTGAAGTTAGTTCTTACTCCTTTGTTCAAGTGTATGCATGCAATTCTTGTAGAGGTTCAATGCTAATTCCTACTCTAAATTCCAAGGAGTCGAGTTAAGAGATGCGAAGGAAATAAAACTAAGTAAAGATGGTGATACTCCAAAGGAGTGACGAAATTCTATCTTGCAAATAAACAATAATCATATAAATGTAACAACAAGCATGCACAAATTTCTAGAATGCAAAGAAATACTAGAAAACAACAATATATGCATGAGAGGATTGAAATAAATCATTCACAAAACATGCATTACCATTCCAAAATTTGATATAATGCATTACACTGGTAGAAAGGCAAAAATGTGTCACAAGTTCCATGGAAGGTCTGAAACTCATCAAATTCATGTGCCAAGGGAAAGAGGGGAGTCTGAAAGAAACAAAAAATTCAATTCTTTACCAATGAGCCAAATCGGCTTTTAACAATGAACAACAGAGTCCAGAAAAAGAAACATGGGAAAGTTGAAATGAATGTTCAACCACTGACCAAATTCTTCAAAATGACATGGATACCCTTAAAATTTCATTCCCCAAGGTTTTTGACCATGCTGGAGAAGAATGGAAGCCATACTACATTAAAACTAGTGGTTGAATGTCAGTTCTACTTTTTTCTCGTGCCAAAGGAGTTTTTTATTTTTCCTCCACTAGATTCCACTAAAAAGTAAAATTAAAGATTCCATCATGTAGAGGACTTCAATCACTTTCCAATGACACCAAGAATGCAAAAAAATAGCTCTGATTAAAAGTTATGCCCCTCTCGAAGATTTAGACAAAAACAAATTCGCGGGCCAAAATTAGAATTTTTGCCAAAACCTCCGCTTCTCCACCACTCCAAGACACTTGTCACCTTCCCATTTGCTGATGGAATTGTGGGCTCATCCTTGTCTTTTACCCCTTTTGGTTCTTTGAAAAATTTTCCCAAACAACTCCGTGCCTCCACTACTCAGGACACGTGTCACCACCTAGCTACTCGGCAGGGTTTTGCTGCATTTTTTACCTTTGTGCCATCAACCACTTTGGATAAAATTACAAAATCCCTCCATTGCTCTAACCCCTACTACTGATAGGACATGTGGTATAATTTTATTGCTCAGCGTGGTTTCACTTGTATTTTCCCCTTTGACGCCTTTTGACCCCTTCACCAAAAACCCAAAGTTATCCCGCCGCTCCGACCTCCCGCCTGCCACGTGGCACCTTCTCATCTCCTTATGGGATTTCAGGATAAAATATTCCCTTTGTGCTTTTTGACCAAAGTGTCAAAACTCTAACTTCCCCTGACGCCCACCGCTCCGCCATGACATGTGTCATCGTCCTATTGGTTGCGGGCCTTCCTAGGGAAAATTTCCCCCAAAACTCCAACGAGCAATAACTTGAAAAGTATAAGGAGTTAGAACAAAAATTTTACCTTTCTTGAAAGGTGAGAAAATTCTCTATTTGATGAATTCATTTCCAGATAACTTTGATTTCCGAGAAGTGAAACAAATTGACTTAGGCACAAGGAAGGAAGGAATGAAGGAATGTTAGCCAAAATAAGCAAGGGGCTTATTTTGGATAACAATTTTGGTGACTCAAAGGAGTTATATTCCTGCTGGATGAAGTGACCAGCTTTGTGAAGCAATCCATTGGGTAATGTGGTCATGAACTTAACTACTTGTTACTCTCAATCCATTAGAAAATCTCTAGAATGAAGATTGTGATAGTAGAAAACGTGTGCCAAAGCACTTAGGGAAATGTAAAACTAAGCTACAACAAAACAATGTGCATAGGCACTTGGAGTAATACAAATCTAAGCTAGTATGTACAAGGTGAGAATTTTCCTTCTAATAACAATGCTTTACATGGATTCCATTAATTGGAATCTGCGGTTCTTCACCATCCAATGTAGACAATTGGAAGGCATTGTTGTTCATGCATTTTGTGACCATGTAGGGGCCACTCCAAATGGCATCAAAATTTGAATGCCTCCCTAGATTTTCTTGGTCTCGCATCCCATTTGAACACTAGATCTTCAACTTGGAATGTTCTAGCTTTAGATTTCCTATCAAATCTTCTCTTGATCAAAGCTCAGTCCTTCTCCATTGTTTGGGATGCAAGCTCTCTAATTTCTTGGAGTTCCATCTATTCTATATATATAACCTCCATGTGTTCAAACTCCAACAATTCCAATTGGTTCATGAGTTCCAATGTTGGCAACTCAAGTGACATAGGCAAGATTACCTCTCTCCCATAAACAAGTTTGAATGGAGAGTTACCTGTGGATCTCTTGGGAGTTATCCTATCATCCCATAGAGATGATTTGAGATTAGTGTGCCAAGTCCTCTGATTCTCATCAAGAGTCCTCTTGATGATCCTTAATAGATTCTTGTCTGTAGATTCAGCTTGGCCATTATCTTGAGGGTAATAATTTGACGAAGTGCTCAAATAGATCCCATTTCCAATAGCCCATTCAGTGACCCTTGATCCTATGAATTCCAATGCATTTTCTCATATTATAGTGGTAGGTATGCCAAACCTGGTTGTTATCCCCTCATAGAAGTCTAGAATGCTATATTCATTTGCCTCTTTGAGTGCCACCGCCTCAGTCCATTTTGTGAAGTAGTCTGTTGTTGTTAGAATCCACTTGTGTCCTTGGCTTGAGTTTAGATTAATGACTCCAATGAAGTCCAAACCCCATTGCATGAATGGCTAGTCAACTGAGATTGGGTGCAATGGAAGTGCTGCTAATATTTCTTTACCTGTGAAGAATGCACAATTCTTGCACCTCTTGATCCATGCATAACAATCACTAAACATCTTGGGCCAATAATATCCAGCCTTCATAATCTTGAGAGCTATCACTCTTGGAGAAAAATGACCCCCAACTGATCGACCATGGAACTCTTCTAACATTCTCTCAATCTGATTTGTCTCAATGCACCTCAGCAACACTCCATTGATATCCCTTTTGAACAAGATGCCATCAACAAGTGCATATGGAATAGCCTGCAATATGAAGTTTCTTCTTTTGGCTTTTTTCATCTTTGGAGGGCATAGGCCTATTTGTAAGAAGTGCATTATGTCTTGGGTCCAGCAAGGAGTGAGCATACCACCATTTTATTCTTGAACATCTCTTTGTTCTTGGCTATCTTGCAACACCAAAACAACATTCTTCTCTTTGCTTGCTTCAATTGATTGGCTCAAGGCCAATTTCTCACACAATCCCTTTCCTCGGACCAGCTTGGTGACTTTGATCTCAATGTCATACTCCATGACACAAGTAATCCACCCTACACATTTTTCATTTAGATCTTTGTTGAGGAGGAAGTCTTTAACTCCCACATGAGAAACCAACAGTTGAACCTTGTTGTTTGAAACTAGATGCTTAAATTTCTTCAAGATCCTAATCACTATAAGAACATGATTCTCAATGAAGGAATACCTTACTTCATAGTCCTCCAAGCTTTGGCTAAAGAAGGCAATTGGCTGCTCTACATTTTCTTCATTTTGTTGTACTAAAATTGTAGAAATTGTATCATTACTTGCGCAAATGCATAAAGGATGAAATCTTAAGAAATACGGGTTAATAAGAGTTGGATCTTGTGAGATAGCCTCTTTGATTGCTTCAAAACGTGCCTCACCTTCAGTATCCATTTGAATGCCATACTTTTCTTCAACATCATAGTTATTGGCTTAACAAGGGTTGCAAAGTTTGGAACAAACCTTCGAACAAAATTGATTCTTCCCAAGAAACTTTGAAGAGCCTTCTTATGTCTTGGTAATGGTAGTGCTCTTATTATTTCAACCCTCTATGGATAAATTGTTAATCCCTCTTTAGAAACAATCTGGCCAAGGAGCTTGCCTTCATGAGCTAGAAAAATGTATTTTTCGGGATTCAAGGATACCCCAAATCTTCTACATATCTGGAACACTTGTCTCAAATGAAAGAGATGATCTACTAAATTTTAAGAAAATACAGTAATATCATCTAGGTATATCAACACTATTTTGTTGATCAATCCCTTAAATTCCATATCCATTGCCCTATGGAAAGTAGCTTCGGCGTTGGACAACACCAATGGAATTTTTTTATATGCATAGGTTCCCCATTTGGTGGTGAAGTCTGTTTTGAATTGATCGTCTTCCTTTACCATGATCTAATTGTACCTTGAATAATCATCTAACAATGAAAACCTCTCGGAGCCAGAATAACTTACAAAATCTGCTCCGTAGAAGGAAGTGGGTAGTGATCCTTGAGGGATGCTCTATTCAAATCTCTAAATCTACACACAACCTTATTTCTCCACTCTTCTTTCTCACTTTGAACCAAGTTTGCAACCAAGCTTGAGTGCTTGATGGAGAATATGATACTTTCCTCTATTAACTTATTCAATTCCTTTTTCATGAGAGGCTCAATGTGTGTATTGACCGGTCTTTGTTTTTGGGCCGATGGGCCTAGCGCTTGGATCTAGTTCAATTGTGTGTCGAGCTAGCTTGGGATTTAAACCTATCAAATATTCGTAGCTCCAAGAAGATACATATGGAAACTCTTGGCAAAGTTGCATGAACTCATACCTTTCTTGTTCGGCTACCACTTTACCAATTTGAAGTGATTTGCCTTCTCTAACTGAGATGGGCTCAAATCTTCTCCCTTGACTTAGATGTTTGCTTTCTCTTTCCTAAATTGATCATTAGGATTAAAGATAGACTCTAAAGTCACAAGTCCTTTTGGTAGTTTGTTGGTTCTCAACTGTACCACTTGATCACCATACTATTGTTCTAAATTTTCTTGATTTTTGGCTGAGAACTCAACTTCTTCTTACAAGAAATTGATGATTTGTTGGTCACTCTCAAACACTTGCCAACTTACATTATTGTCTAGTACTGATGGCCTCACAATCACATGGATGTTTGGCTGCATTTTATCCCTTTTGATACTCTCTACAACATCAAAATTTGCTCCAACTACTGCAAGCCTATCAACAACTTGGTTTTCTTTCCTAGGGATGGAGTTGATGCCAAAGCCCTCAAAATCCTCAATGAGGTCCCACACCCTATTCTTATAACTCTTGAGTAGGTCATTCTTGGCAGCATGTTTTCCTTTAACTTGATTAACAATCAGCTCACTATCACCAAAGAGTTGTAAGTTTTTGATACCTCTCTTTCTTGACCAATGCAATCCATGTATCAAAGCCTCATATTCAGTGGTGTTGTTAGAACATGCAAACTAAAATCTAAAGGCTGAATAATACTAATTGCCTTGAGATGAAACAAGCATATCTCCTCCTCCTACACCTTTTCTACTTATTGATCCATCAAAGAACAGTTTCCATACCTCATTATCATCTTTATGGTCTGGCTTGGTGATGCTAGGAATAGGTTGATTTTCTTCATGCATGTAATAGACTCCTAGTTCAAATTCCTCTATTTCCTTGTAGGGATCAAAAGCATGTATCTTGCTTGCCCATTCATCAAGAGTCAAATCTGGGATACTTCCAACTTTGGTATCAGCTTCATGTGTGTTTGGATAATCCTCTTGATCAAATGTTGAACAATTGGCATTGATTGGGCTTGGAGTATGAGGCTCAATGTGGAAGTTTGCAATAGGTTTGGACCTGATTGTGGCCTTGGCTCCATATATTTTCCTAAACAACATGTGTGACCAATCAATAGATAAGTAGCCTCCAATTTTAGCTATGAAATCCCTTGACAAACATATGGCGAAGAGTGGCGGTAAATATATCACTGACACATCTTACAAAATAGTGACATTGGGGCATGCATGCAAAGTGAGGCTCAAATCTTTAATTACCCCAACTATGGATACTACTATCCAATCTAATTGCACTACCCCTTCTATATGACTTCATATTGGAGGCCCAGCTGATCAGCTATTTTCTTGGGCATCACAGAACTACTTTCCCAAGAATCAATCATGCAATTATGTACTAGTTTATCCCCAATGATCAATGAAACATAGAATAGATGGGGCTTAAAAACTTTACCTTACAGTCCTCCAAACTTCCCCATAGGCTAAGTGGCATTTGTGAGTACCTTCTCTTGCATATGAGCTTATTGACTTAAGGTTGACCAATTCTTCATGGTAGCTTGTAGTAGATCCCTTTGGCCTGGGATGGATAGTGATTCCCGTATAGATATGTTCACATTTGTCTTTTTCATTTGTTCAATGATGTTAAATGGAGTTAAAACATCCCTTTGTTGCCACTTAGTCTGCACATTCCTCTCTTGTATATGGGTTGCAACAACCAGATTTTTGTTGGTCTAGAAGGTGGCTTGGGATGTCCTTGCACATTTGGAACTGCATTTTACTTGCCAACACCTTATGGAGTGATGGAAGTTTGTGGATCACCTGGGAGCTAATGAATTCCCTTCACCAATTTTCCTCTTCTTTGACCGTGTGTTAGCTACTACACTCTGAGTAGGTGTTTCATTCACACCATAAAAATATTTAGCTTTCAAATTCACAAGTGTAGTCTCATTTGAAGTTGTATCTTGCTAATATGTTCTTGGTCGTTGGTTTGTTTCTTCATTCACCTCACTCTCTACCCTAGTTATTGTCACCATCAAAGCTTGGTTCAAAGCACCATTGAAGCACATAAATTGGTTATGAGGTTCACTACATGGGAAACACTAGTCATACTCTTGAGCTACATTATTTTGCACTGGCACTAAGGCTTTAGAGGTGGATGTAGCATTGGGGTTATAAGGATAAAATGGTCTATTAGTAGGAGGTCTTACTTAATTTTTATTTATAGCTGGGTTGGGTAGCTTATTAGGATGATATGGTTTTCTATTAGGCTGAGTTTGAGACTGATAAAAAGGCCTAAAACTTTGATCTTGTTGTCTCTTGAGTGAAACTAGCTCATTACCCAAATTTTGCAATTGTTTCATAACTTCTTAGAGCTCATTTGAGCCACTAGAGGATGAAGTAGAGGTTTCGTTTAAACTCTAATTTATAGGAGTGGGAATAGGAGCTAAAATAGGTGCTTGACTAGTGTTTGGGCTTTCCAAGCCTAGATTTAAGGACATAGGAGGCCTAGGTGTAAGGTTACCACTTGGATCAAACAATTCTCAGCCCTAATGGTAATGTTGTAAGCTACAAGTATAGTTGCACCTCTTATGGATTGAATTAACATAGAAATGTCATAATTTAAAGCTTTGAGAGAGTATAAGAAAGCACCTTGAGCTATTGGCCTCACTACCACTGGGATTCTATCCTAGGTCCTTTGAAATCTGAAATTGAAGTTTGTTAGCTACTCATTGGGAACACTCTTGATAGTTGTCAGTTGCTCCAAGTAGAGACAAGTTGTCCCCCTTTTCTCCAAATTGGTTATGGAGAGATATGCACAATTGGTTCCAATTTTGAATAGAGCCTGCCTCAAGGCTCTTGAACCATTGCAAGGGTTTCCCTTTGAATTAAGATGCCAGCGATTTGACAACAATTTGCATCTCAACAATCTCATGGATTACACAAACATTAGCAATGTCTTTGACATGATCACCAGTGAGTGGTCTGATTTTCCCTAGTAAAGTATGGAATATTCTTTAATGTTGTAATGGGAATTGGGTTTTTTTGCATTAAGAGCAAGTGGGTTGCTTTCTAGTAAAGTTGACATAAGGATTGGGTTGTGTCATTATGATTATCCCGAGAACCCTTGTTGATTGGGTGAAATGTCTACCGGTGGAGGAGTTGATAGAGTTTTGTTTGGTGGAGGCGGAGACCTTTGAATCCTTCTTCTCCCTCTCTCTACTTTCTAGGGATAATTACAGATACTCGATAATCCTTCTTCTCTAGCCTTTGCCCTTGTTTGGATTATTCTCATGAATATTCGGACATGGATAACTGAAACTAGTTTATTCTATCCCTTTTTGAGTCATCGATGTGTAAATTGAGGCTCTTTTAAAGCAAGAAAATTACAACAAATGCACATCAAATTTTTGTAATGAAGATGAAGACCTCTAAGGTCCTACCGGCATGCCAAAACTATTAGTTCAAATTCACAAAGACCCCCAAAATGACTTATGGATCTGCTTTTCTAAGGCAATGTCATTTGGTGTGAGTGCACAACATTGATTTTTCTCCAAGGTGTGGGACCTTGCAAGGTGAGAAAATATCTATATTGAAGCTAGTTCTTACTCCTCTCTGTTTAGGTGTATGCATACAATTCTTGCAGAGGTTCAATGTTAATTCCTACTCTAAATTGCAAGGAGACAGAGTTAAGAGATGCGAAGGAAATAAATATAAGTAAAGATGGTGATACACCAAAGGTGTGATGATCTTCTATCTTGAAATAAACAAAAATCATAGAAATTTAACACTAAGCATGCATAGATTGCTATAATGTAATGAAATACCATAAAACAATAATATATGCATGAGAGCATTGAAAGATATCATTCAAAAACATGCATTTACCATTCCCAAATTTGATACAATGCATTACACTGGTAGAAAGGAAAAAAAATGTCACAGGTTCCATGGAAGGTCTAAAACTCCTCAAATTCACATGCCAAGGGGAAGAGGGGAGTTTGCAAGAAACAAAACATTCAACCCTTTACCAATGAGCCAAATCTGGCTTTTAACAATGAAAAACAGAGTCCAGAAGAAGAAATGTGGGAAAGTTGAAATGAATGTTCAACCACTAACCAAATTCATAAAAATGGCATGGGTACCCTTAAAAGTTCATTCCCCAAGGTTTTTTACCATGCTAGAAAACAATGGATGCCATACTACATTAAAATTGGTGGTTGAATGTCAGTTCTACTCTTTTTCTTGTGCCAAAGGTGTTTTTATTTTTCCCCACTAGATTCCACCAAAAACAAAATTGAAGAATCCATCATGTAGAGAACTTTAATATCTTTCCAATGACACCAAGAACGCAAAACCAGCTCTCAAGATTTAGGCAAAAATTGGCAAAATTAGGGCAAAAAATGGATTCATGCGGGCAAAATTTGAATTTTTCCCTTTAGGAAAATTTTCCCGAAAACCTCCACACCTCCACCGCTTGAGACATGTGTCACCTTCCCATTTGCTGATGGAAATGTGGGCTTATCATTGTCTTTTTCCCCTTTTGGTTCTTTGGAAAATTTTACCAAATAGCTCCACACCTCCATTGCTCCAGGACACAAGTCACCACCTTGCTACTTAGTGGCCTTTCACTTCATTTTTTACCTTTTTGTCGTTGACCACTTTGGAGAAAATTCCAAGATCCCTCCACCATTCCGACCCCCACTGCAAACAATACATGTGGCAGCATTTTATTGCTCAGTGGGATTTCTCTTAGATTTTCCCCTTTGATTGCTTTTTACCCCTTTTCCAAAAACCCAAAGTTATCCCGTCCGCTCCGACCTTCTACTTGCCGCATGGTACCTTTGCATGTCATTACAGGCTTTTGGGCCAAAATCTTCCCTTTGCGCCTTTTGACCAAAGTGTCAAAACACTAACTTCCCCCAACGCCCGCCAATCCACCATGACATGTGTCATCGTCCTACTGGTTGTGGGCCTTCCCAAGAAAAATATCCTTCAAAAACTCCGCCAAGCCATAACTTGAAAATTCTAAGGAGTTAGAAGGAAAATTTTACCTTTCTCGGAAAGGTGAGAAAATTCTCTATCCGATGAAGCCTTTTCTAGATAATTTTGAGTGCACGAGAAGAGAAATTTTTTTACTGAGGCACAAGGAAGGAAGGAATGAATGAAAGTTAGCCAAAATAAGCAAGGGGCTTATTTTGGATAACACAACCCAAATTTTTGAATTCAAAATCAGATGCCAAGCTCTTTGATTATCCTTGAGTTCTCTTCTCGATGATCCTTAAAATATTCTTGTTAGTACTTTCAGTGAAACCATTACCTTTTGGGTAATAATTAGATGAAGAGGTGAGATAAATTTTATGGTTTACAGCCCAATCTGTTACCTTTGCACCAAGAAATGCTAAAGCATTATCTCGATATAATAGTTGTTGGAACACTACATCCTCAAACTATACCTTTATAAAAAGATAATATAGAAGTTTGATTAGCATATTTCAAGGCTATTGCTTCATCCGTCATGTAAAATAGTATGCGGTAGTTAAGGTCCACTTGTGTCCTTGTGAAGAAGGTGGTTTTATCATGCTAATAAAGTCAAGACCCCAATGCATAAAAGGTTGATAAAATCAAATAGACTGTAAGGGGTAGCTGGCTAAACATTCTTTTCCAAGAAAGAAATCACATTTCTTACACTTTCTAATCCATTCAAAACAATCCTTAAATATGCTAGGCCAATAGTAACCAGCTTTAAATTTTTAAAAATGGTATGTGCTAAAAAAATGACCTCCTGTAGGTCCTTCATGGAATTCTTATAGTAATTTCTGAATTTAATCATAGTCAACACATCACAGAAATACTCCATTTATATCTCTTTTATCGATAAAGATATAAGGTATAGCTTGTAATCTAAATTACCGTAATTTATTCTTGTCCATACCTTCTAGATAGGTGTCATGCTATAAATAGTTAACTAAATTAATCATCCATCTTGATTCCTAGACTTCTTGAAAAAGTTCAGGTTGCTGATTTTCTAGTTGAACCATAATGTTTGATTGTTAATACACTATTTCGGCATTCTCTTTTGAATCTTCTAGTTCTGCAGCTTGTTGTTTTTCTATATCAGTAATTAGATGCTCACACAAAACTATTCCTTGAACTGTCTTAGCAACCTAGATATCTACATCATATTCCATAACTTTAGTTATCGAGCCTACTCTTTTCTCATTCAAGTATTTATTTAACAAGAAAGCTTTCACACTTGGATGAGAAACAAGAACATGAATTTTATTGTTTGAAATAATGTAATTAAAACTATTTATCCCTCTCGACTACTCAAAGTACTTATTTTTCAAGAAATGTGTACCTTGTTTCGTAATCATGCAAGATTTGTCCAAAGAAAGCAATTAGTTCAATATTTTCATCATTAACTTGAGTTAATATAGCCAAGATTGTTTCAGTTCTCTGCAGTGCATACATTGCAAAATCTTTATCAAAATTTGGATTTGCATGAGTAGGAGCTTGAAAGATGGCTATTTTTATTCCTTCAAACCCTTCTCTCCCTTCATTTGGTCTAAGAGAAATTTTTCTCTTTCTTTAACATAGCTATCAACGGTTTTGTCAATGATGCAAAATATGAAACAAATTTTCTAACAAAGTTTATTTTTCCAAGAAAACTCTGTAATGCCTTCTTATGATGAGGAAATGATAGCTATGATATGGCTTTGATTCTGAAATGGTCAATTGCTAATCCTTTCTTAGAAATAATATGACCAAGTAACTTTCCTTGACATATCAAGAGATAGACTTTTTGGGATTCAAAGATATTCCAAATTTCCCGCATAACTGAAAAATATTCCTTAGATGTGTTAGATTTTCATCATAATCTTTCAAAAATACAACAACATAATTTAAATAAACAAGGATGCATTTATTCAATAAGCCACAAAAAGCCATGTCCATTGCATGTTTGAAACATTGCACCAAAGATTTGAAATTCCAAAAGGAATTATTTTGTAAGCATAAGTACCCCACTTGGTGGTAAAAGTTGTTTTGTACCTATCTTCTTCTTGAACTAAAATCTAATTATATTCACTATAACCATCTATATGACATAGTCTATTTAAACTAGAAACTTTTCTCAAAATTTGATCCATGTTTGGAAGTGGGTAGTGATCTTTTAATGAAGCTTTATTAAGATATCTCTAAATCCACACATAATATGATTTCTCCATTCTTCTTCCTAACAAGAACAAGATTAGATACCTAACTTGAATGCTTAACTGGAAAGATATTACCTGATTCAATCAACTTAGATAATTCTTTCCTCAGTAGAGGCTCTATTTTGGGATTCACATGCCTTTGTTTCTACCTAACTGGTTTAGAATTTGGTTGTAATTCAATAGTATGTTGTGCTAAATTGCAATCAAACCATTTCAGTCTTGTATCTCCAAGAGAAAACATCTTTAAATTATTTGCAAATATCAATAAATGATTTCTTTTTAGGTGAGGAACATACCTTTCGAGAAACAAATTTTTTTCCTTTGTCAATCAAACTCATATTTATCAACATTTGTTGACATCTTTGTTTTGTCTTTCCTTAATCGATCATCAAAACTGAAGATGTATTCTAATGTGAATAGACCTCGAGGTAGATTATTTGTCTTTAACTTAACAATATGGTCATTGTATAAGTGTTGTAATTTGTCTTGATTTACTTGCAGAAAATTTAGCTTCTTTCTGCAAAAACATGAAAATTTGATTATCATTTAAAAAACCTTCTAGTTAAAATCATTATTAGGTATAGAAGGCCCGACCCTTAGTTTAATATGGGGCTGAATTTTTTTCTCTATCTATTCTGCATAGTTTAATATGGGGCTGAATTTTTTTCTCTATCTATTCCAACATTTCAAAGCAAGCATCGAGTGTTGTAAATCTGTTGCATGCTTATATTCAATTCTAGGATGGAATGAATATTAATAACATAAAAATATTCCATTAAGTATAAAACTCTATGTTTGTAAGACTTCTTTAATAGTTTATTATAGATATTAGAATTATTTACTTGATTGATAACCAACTCGAATCACCAAAATCTATAATGTGCTGATACCTCTCTTTGTAGCCCAAAGTAAGCCATGAATTAATGCTTCAATTCAGCTATAATACAAGTGCATGAAAACCGGAGACTCAAAGTCAGTGAAATACATTTTGTTTGTTGGGGAAGTGAGCATCAAGCCTACTCCCTATTATTTCTCATTCTTAGCTCCATCAAAATGAAGTTTCCAAATCCCTTCTCGCTGAAATTTCAGTTTTGGACAACCACGTAAGTGGTGTATTTTCTTCATGCATATAATACAAACCAAACAAATGTTCTTCAAATTCCTTAAAAGGATCATGGGCATGTTCTTAATCTGTCTTTTCATCCATAAATAGGTTAGAAACACCATCTAATTTTGAAACATGAGATACATCATCAAAATCAAACCGATCTAAAGTCAATAATTAGCCACTTCATTTGAAGAGTGAGGCTTAATGTGAAATCTAGCCAATGGTTCTGAATTGATAGTAACTTTGGTGCCGTAACATGTAGTGAAAATAAGAAAGACCAATATGAAGAGGGATAACCTCCTATTTTTACTATGAAATCTCTAGATAAGCATAATGCAAAGTAAGGAGTTAAATCTACAACAGTGACATCTTGCAGAATAGAAATGTTTGGGAAAACATGCAATGTTACCTAAATATTTCTAATTACACTAACTATATTAGTTTCACTTCTATCAAGATGTAAGACATTATTTTCTGTAGTATCATACTGCAAGCCCAATTTTTA
The DNA here is from genome assembly GCA_018340775.1 of Taxus wallichiana var. yunnanensis. Classification (NCBI taxonomy): domain Eukaryota; kingdom Viridiplantae; phylum Streptophyta; class Pinopsida; order Cupressales; family Taxaceae; genus Taxus; species Taxus wallichiana. The sequence goes on from CM031234.1 coordinate 753,755,908, forward strand.
TGCAACTACTTTTGGCATAACTATGTTGTTTGCACCGTTGTCCACCATGCATTATGAACTATATGTTCTCCAATAATCAAAGTGATAAATAAAATGGTGGTGTCTTCTTTATGTAATGAGAATTTAAAAATTTCTAAACCATCCATTTAACTTATTTGATGCAGTCTTGTTCAAATGTTCTAAGGACCATGTCTGCTTTTTGAAGTTTCTTTTGTGTTGTTTTAAAAGAAATCTATAGCTTATCTAGTTCATGAGAATGTAAATTTTGTTGTCCTGGAATACTTAGAGCATCCCACATTGAGATGTTAACATAATGATTTTTCATTACATCAACAATGTTAAAAGGAGGAACAGTTTGAGAGATAGATTCAACTATTTTAGCATAGGCCTTAGCAAAAATTGAGTTTGCTTTAGCAACTTTTGATATCCGACGTATAAATAATCTTCTTAGATCAGGATCTAGTTGTTTTTGCTACTCTTTACTAGCTAGAACACTTGTTATTTTATGTATAACAATAGGAATTTTAGCTGGTTTTAGGGCCGTAGACGTTGTCTTATCAAAGGATGACAGTGGGCGAAACATGCCTATTTTGTTGTTTTTGACCTTCAAAACTTTTTCTAGAGCTCTAGTGACAACTGCAATGAAATCATCCTCATTTAAACTGACTATATTTTGTTCAAGTGCTTTCAACTTGAGTATCTTGTTGCCCACCCTCCACTTGAGGCATGAATAATGTCTCGATTGAGGTTGTGAAACAAGACAAATGTTTAGAAAAAGCATTTGGGAAATTTGTGGTTTAATCAGTTGACACCACTCTTATGTAGCCATAATCGAGAATAAAGCATTAGATGAATGAGGAGCATTTGGATCAAATTGCCTTTGCTGATAAGGTTGCCTATGATTTTGATTCTCGCTTGCTAAGGTTGCCTATTTTGTTAGTTTTGCTGATAAGGAGCTTGATAAGGTCTGCTAGGTAATGCAAGTCTGCTTTTTAATTAAATTCATATTATTCCCCATAGTCTTAAAAGCTTTAAATACATCATCTGATGGGGCTACAACATTAGGTTCAACAATTGTATTAGGTTGTGGGATAGGGGATAAATCTACCAAAAAAGGCATTGAAGGCCTTGGTGCTAAGTTTCCATCTTGAATAAGACTATTTTCATCTCAGATGGCGATATCATAGGCTGTTGGGAGCGTCTTTCCACCCATAGACTCGATCATAGTTGAAATATCACTTTTAATGACCTAAGATAATAAAGGAAAGCATGATCAACTTGAGGCTTGACACTTGTTGGGATTGTTTCCCAAATTCTACCAAAATGGATGTTGAAACTTGACATGTAATCATGAAGATCTCTTTTAATAGTAGATAATTGTTCTATAAGGGACAAATGATCTAAATTATCTTGACATTGTTTTAGCAATTTATCACCTAAGTCATCCCAAGTTCTTATTCATCCAATCTCTATATTTCTATATAGTTACAAGGGTTTTTCCTTCAATAGATGTAGCTAAAAGTTTCAAATCTACATCCTCATGAGTAATATTATGAACTACACATAAGGATGCAACATCTTTAATGTGCTCTATAGGTGTAACCTGATTTTTACCAAAGTGAAGGATGGAAAACTTTTCATGGCACCATTAGGGATGTCATAATAAATCGGGATTACTAATGGGCTGGCATTAGTAAAGGTCACAAAATTCCTTGGTGGTTGAATGGCCATTTGAAAAATCAGGATGTTAATAGAGAAATTGATACATGGTGAAGGAATATCAGGATGAGGGTTGTAAAAACTAGGTCTATTATAAGGTAACTTAATACAAACTCTCCTCCTCCTAGTAGAATTCAAAGGTAAAGAAACAAACCGAGGAGGAATTCCTCTTACCGATAGTCTTGTAGTCACTTTAGGCATGGAGCATGCTACAATAGTGGTCTGAAATCAGCTTTGCAGAGTCACAAAAAGATCTTAAAATATTTAGAATAAATTGCTGCAACTTGCTCCCAAAAGTAAATTTCGTAACTACTCTAAATTTTTGGTGGATTTTCTATAGAATTTGTAACTTGCATACATATTTGATTCGTTGTCCAATCAGGTGTGCCAAAAACTATTATCTCTTGAAAGTGTACCATGTAGAGAGATGGTTGGAGGTTTTCTATGCTTGCAAAATTGATCTCTCACTTTCATAGATACAATAGAAACACCTCACATCTGTGGGTATACCTATTTTGATGTGAGTCTCTCGTATCAACGTTGGTTCCTTATTGATGTATCCTAAATTGATTCTTTGGGGTTAAGGGGAAAAGATGACTGTAAAGGTTTAAAATTGAGGTGATAAACCAAACTTATATGAGGAATTTTACTGATTATATTCCCAACTAATATTTGAAAGGATTCTTGTTGCACAAATCAACAATTTTCTACAAAATATTAAGGGTAAACACTTGGATGTACTTGAGGGAAAGTATCAAAACAATACCGCTGCTAAGCTAAACATACACATTAACATCATGCAAAAATTGTTGAATTTTTAGTAGGGTAAGATAATTAACCAGGAATTTGCATTCACAAGACTAATAAAAACATACACAAGACTAAAAATAATTTGAAAGGTATAAAAATTCACATTGAGAGAACAAAACTAGAAAAATTGCTTGAGTACTCCTAAATCCAAAAAGTCCTCCCTATGCTTTGCCAAGGCATACAATATATAGAAAAATAATTTTCCCACCCTTCGTAAAAATAGACTAAGGCTTGTACTCGGCCATGCATCCTATTTTTATCCTTCATCTATTAATAAATAAAAGAATAAAATAACACATGCAATTACAAATAGGCATTAATAGCCTTTGATTACATTATAGTGAAATTGGACTTGAATGTTCTATTTTTAAGAAAATCTGGGTGAATAATGCTAAGAATAAAGCTTGTTTGATAAACAAGTCTCTTGCCTTGTGCATGTTAATTTATCTCCGGTCTGTTTTGTCCCCTAGTTAAAGAATGAAAATTTTTAACCTCCTATTTGTGAGAAAAGTAATTATAATACTTGCAATATTTGCAAAATAATCTTTCCATACATCCAATTGATGGGGATGACTTGCATGTGCACATGCTTCCTTTTCTCTCTCGTAGTATGTGGAGCCACCCTTGCTTCTCACCATTAGTCTTCACTAGTTTGACCACTCTCGTGGACTTAGCAAATTACCACGGTTTTGAAATAATATAAGGAAATTTTAAAAAGGGGAAAAACATTACGTTTGGCCACCTTTAAATACACATAGCCCACTATATGCTCTGCCACCTTTGATTATATTACATGGTATATTTTGTCATATTTTGCAATTTGGATAACACTTGATGACTAATAATTAAACCTACATTTTGAGTGATCATTGTTGTATGATGGTGGTCGGCCTCTTTTTATTATTGGTTACATGGACTATGGTCGGACTTATAAAAGTCAATATGCAATGATTATTTTAAAACATGAGGCTAGTGTTGTTTACATGATGACTCACCCCTCCAATAGTTGGTCAAAGGTGGCATGACTAACTCATGTAGATTTGCTTTGATAATAGTGATTAATCCTAACATTGATCTTTATCCTTGATGAATTTGATGTCGCCAATTTGAAACTGTAGTTAGGGTTTCTAACCTTGCATTGAATGTGGCCGATGACAACTGATCATGATGGTTTGCATTGAATAATGGAGCTGAATCTTCACCCTTTTATCTTTGTACCTATTGAATTTGGACCATTTGATTGCTAACTCCAAGTGAGTTAAGTTAAGTTGTGGTTGAGTTAGGTGAGTTAAAACTACTCAAACCTTATTATTTGGTCATTATTTTTCTTGCGGAGTGGCGAAGTGATGTAATTTTTTTAGACCACCATTGTTGATGTGCTAAAACTCGACTCCCATTACAGATTCATTCTCTAAGGCTTCTCTTGCATCTGTATTTCATGTTAATTTTACTCTATTTGAAGCTTATGATCAAAGTGGTTGTTGGTTTTTCTTCCATTGTCGTGATCTATCTATTTATAGTTTTTCTTGTAACCTCTGTGAGCTACTTTCTAGATTCGTTTTGATGTCATCACCATTTTTGCGGGTTCGAGCTCAACTTTTGCTCAAAATATCTAATTGTCTTTTGAATTTTTGTATGGATTCTTTAGAGATATAGTCACCATTTCCGTGAACTTCCGATCTTGGTACATTCTTTCTAAGCAATATTCAAGATCATTTTCTGTTTTCTTCCTTCTGCAAAGCTATGTGAGGTTTCTTAGTTCTCAAAATCTTTTGGTTGTTTCATGGTCACCATTGTTGGTAAGGTGAAGCTCGATATGATGTAGCTATCACACTTTGTTTGATGAGGGAAGGTAAGTCTTGACCTCCTTGGGTATTAATGTTGCTTCTTCATTGCCATTTTTACTTTCAAAAAAGATTGATGATTTGTTCTTCCTTTTCATTTTCTATGTTTTTGTGGCTCGGCCTTGGTCATTTCAAGTTGAACTTCGTTCTGAGCTTGGTCTTCTTTCTCTGAATTCAATGACCTCTTGAGGGTTTACTCAACTTCAATACCAGTAAGTACTTGTTCTTACTCTGATTTTTTATACCCATTAATGGGTTTTATGATTAAGCTAGGAACTATAATTTCCTTTCTCGATCTCGCAAATCGTTTTTGAGGATTATAATGAAATGTCTATTCATTTTGATATATTTCCTAATTTTGTCCATACTTAGAGCCAAAAATATATTTTGTACTTTGAAAGTTGGTAACTCCACTTTGTCTTGGAAATTCAAACTCAAAGTAATTGATAATGTTTGTAGCAAAGTAGAGGTGTGAGCCTCTGTCGTGTCATGCTTTGCTTTAAATTCCAAATCAGGAATTTTTTAATTTTAGTATTCATTTTTTAAGCTCGAGACTTCTCTTAAATCTAAAACTTCACATTTGGTGGATTTTCTTGAGTGCTTTTACTTTTGTTCTATCGAGAATCTTTGAGCTCAAATCCTACATATCTTAAAATGGCCTATGAAAACTTTTTATTCCTTCTTTTCTTATTGATTCTACAACTTGAAGTTCTTAGGATGCTCAGACACTTAATTTTTACCACTTTGATGCTTTTGTACTATATTTTGACACACTTAGTTGATGTTTTGATACTCCATTCACTTGTGTATTAAAACATGAAGCACTTGCTTTATTTAAATAAAATCCTATAGCCTAAAATGATCAATTTGAAACTTGCATGCTTTTAATTTGTTCAACTGTAAATCATAAAACTTCATATGATGCTTTCTTGAATTTTTATTTGTATTGCATACATCATTTCACATTACTACCCTAGTTTCTAGTGCTTCGGGAAATAAATCAGTACGTTGAGCTTATAGCTATGCATTGTATTATTCATTTGTACATGATAATTTGATCATGGAACCTATAGTCTTAGTACTTGAATTTTCTTGAATTACTCGTGATGAACCCGATGTTAATATTCTCATGATCTATTTCCTTGCATAATTGGATGTACTTCTTTGATATGACACATCTTTGTGATTCATATTTTCTTTATTGAAAAACTGAAATTCACAGAAGGGATGTACTTGGAAGATTATTTCAAATTTCATGTTATTAAGTAGTTAAACAATAAAGAATGCTCCAAATACTTCAATCTAATGACTTAAAGTGTAGTCCATTTTTTTCGCATTATATACAGATTTCCTTTTATTACAAATGACTCTAATATGTACACTGGAAAAGTCATAAATATCCATTTTACATGGTGAAGCCCTGTCAAAATTTTCCCACTTCCTTAATTTATTACTTTTTCAGCTGTAGTCCTTTCTTTCGAGTTAACTTCAGCTTCTTGAAATTTTATTCTTATTCTTTAGTTATAAACTGAAACATGTACTTCTATTTTTGAGTCTCTCTTCTGTACTTTAAATTCTTCCATTTGTAGGACAGCTACTGAAACATAAGATGCATTCCTCTGTCATTCCAGCATGTGCTTATGACTTAACTACTTCATGTATCAAAGGATAGAAGTCATTGAAATCTGTAATCTGTGTTTATAGTGAAAGACTCGATTTATGTCCTCTTGGCGCAACTCGTACTCGCACATCAAGAAAATAGTTAGAAAATATTTATGATTTTTGGCCTCTCTTATGTCCATGGTTTTCTTTTCTTTTCTCTTTCTCTTCTTTATGAGTGAGTAAATCTTGTATGTAGTATGATCTTCAAGTAAACTATATCTCCTATTGTTAAGAGATTCATATGCATGAATTATGATAGTATAGGAATATGGATTGATCCCTGAACTCAGAATCGACAGCTTCTTTCTTCTCTTCTTTTCAGTACAATGATTTTAGTAACAAAGATGGAAATGGAGATATCTCAACCGAATAAGAAACCTCCAAGGTAATGATGGGTTCACTCATACTCCTTTATTTTCTCTTTCATGCATGTGTACCTCTTATTTAAGTAGTTGTACTTTTATTTTTAGTTACATCCCATTGCTTGTGTGGGAAACATTTGAAATTCCTTATAAATGAAACATTGAATTATGAACTTAATTTGTGTATTTCTTTCTACATTTCAGCTTTCTGTATGGATTGTATGATGAACTAAACAACTCAGTAATATAATTAAATGTCTTAATCATAAAGGAAAGAACATTAAAGAAACATGTAACATCTAGTAATGAACTCTTATTTCTACAATCTACACTTATGTTTGTTGTCCCAAAACTCAACATTTCACCTATTTTGCAATCATATTTCTTTGTCAAGACAACATCGTTGTCCTTCGAGGCCTTGTGTTCTTTTCTCAAGTTAGTTACGAAATTGTAGATTATGTGATCTCGTTATGTTTTGTAGTAGAAACATAGCAACAGATTTCATGTAATCATTAATCAATTCAACAAGAAAATATATTTTAAAATTCACTTAGCTTAGGTATACTTCACGAATGCTATCCGTCGTAATGAAGTTTCGAGTTTCCCATTTTTGCACAAGTGCAAAAATGGTCAACAATAAGACCCAAAATCTCTTCACGTATAAGGAAAGTTTCTCAACATCCATGTACTTTGTATTGAAAGTTCAAATGAGACTAACCCCCTTTCATTTCTTACATGTAGAAATTGATGGAGACAAAAACCATAACTGAAAAATGAACCCCAGAAATAATCTTATCATCTTTGTTAGCTTCGCTAGAATCTTCCCACTTATTTTGAGGTGAATAATGGTGAATTGAATTCATGCTTTAACTAACTTCGATTTCCATTGCCACCCATTTCCCACCATCTTCCAGTTTAAATATACCAACTACCATTTAAAATAAACATTAAATCATGACTACATAGTTGGATACAACGAGGCATTGAGTGGTCTAAGACCATTCAAAAATTTAACCAAATTTAGAATGGTCACCCATGGCCTTCACATATTCCAATGTCCATGTTTAACGTAACTTATATGGTCTCATCCTAGAGTTAATAAAATAATCAACGTTATATATATATATATATATATATATATATATATATATATATATATATATATATATATATATATATATATATATATATATATAATTCTTTTAATATTAGTATAATCGATAAGAATATAAAAATTACAAGGTAAATAACTATACAAATTTTTAGGTCACCCTAAAAATGATTATTCAAATCCATTTACGTATTCATTAATTTGATAATCATTATTAATAAAACGTTACTTTATATGGTTGAATACCTTTGATTATTTACAGATATATATAACATCTCCATGCTATAAGTACTATCACCATTGTTTATCAACCGACAAACCATAATGACGAATAGAATCGAGTTCTTACCAAGGTTTCTTATTCCGACCTAGTTATCAAGGATTCATCTTTTTCCTAAGAACTAAAAATGTGATATTCAGCATTAACACATATTAAATCAACAAGCTCGAGTCACTCCATGTAATTTGCTTTATATTGGGAAACTTAACTATAGAACCAAAACAAAACTCGAGAATACAATCCATGCAACACACAAGAACAATTTAACCAATCCAACATCATCCATAACAAGATAACATATTCACTCCACAAGGTGAAACCAACAGAATATGACAAATCATTAAAAAACAAAAAGAAAGTAGATTAGTTTTTCCTTTATTCAATTAATTAGCATTCACTTTTTAACTAGGAACATAGAGTTAATTAGCAATGATTAAATCAACTCCTTGTGTATCTATAGTTGGATTAGGATCAACATCCCCCTCTTAGATTTTGTGTGAGTTTTATTTACTTTTTGGTAGTTTGCATATCCCACATGACCATTCAAGGCCCTAGGTATAACATACATTTAGTGTGCCATCCACGAGTTCCTTGACCAAATCTAGCTATGTAGCTAAGATACATGGAACAAGGCCTCATACACCTCATTTTCCAAACCACCCCGCTTTTACCTATGATTATATCACATTTGAAATCCTTGAAGGTTGAATCAGATAAAACTTACGTGTTCAAGCCATGACATCCCGGTCGATTAGATTCCATCATTCACCCATTTTTCCTACCCACATGTTTTACCTCACACCTTACATACCTTGTGTGGAGACTTTTACGAGGATAACACAAGATAATTTCTATGTATACCAAACTAGTTCAAAGGGTGTTTGGTGACACCGACATTCACGAAGCCTTCAAGTGTCCTTTCTCCTTGATCATTCCATTTTCCCACCCAAGTGAGGTGATAATTCATCACCTTAGATGATCAAAATCCCATTGTGTTAATAGAGGAAATTTTATTACCTTGATTACTTGTTAATCACTTTCACCCATTTTTCACATTAGTTGCCTATCTACCCTATTTATCCATTTCATATCCATCTTTCCATTCCACATCAACTATCCCATCATGACCTCGAAGGTTGACTGTGTCCTAGGGTCACGTGTTTATTATTATACATATAGGTGTCTTTTGAGGAATTTAGTTACTGGGATCCATTTTCGTATCTTTATTAGTTGTTTAGCGCAATCTTCTTTATCTAATAAGTGGTTGTTTTTCCCACTAGGTTTTCCTCTTTTACTTGATATATTTATTATACATGGCTACCTCTTCAAGTGTAATGACCAAGACCCATTTATTTGTGTTTTTATGACTTTCCTTTCCTCATCCTAAGTTACAATGAAGAGGGGTGTAAGTGTGAGTGGTATTTTTATATTTTATTCATTACTTAGGTGAATTTCAAATTCATAAGTTTAGACATCTCACTTAGGTGATATTATAAGTCTTAGATGTCTTATAGGGTATGAAATATTTAGTAATATGTGTCAAAGTGTGAATAAGCGCATCTTACCATAGCTACTTTCCATTTCAAGTATGTAACTCTTCTTCTCCTTTGTGGAGGTATGATTGGTATTAGATTAGGAGTTACACAACACTCCTATTTTTACCCTTTTTCTCATTTATAAGAATGAGTACAAACTTTTGTTTTGCATACACATTTTGTGGATGAATGATTTCTTAGTACATATAAATCCATCACACATTCATTCTATCAGAACTTGATTGATGTGCACACCATCACTCTTAATCCTCATTATCACATTCTCTCACACCAATCACCAATAATTGGGCTAATCACCGATGATTTATGTCAAACCATAATTAAATGGTCTCCAATCCTCTTTAAACCATAATTTTCAACATTCCTTGTCAAAATTGTACATTTTTAAATTCCCGAGATTCTAGTTTGGGGCCTTGACACCCTTTACAATATATATATATATATATATATATATATATATTTATTAAAAGCTACTTATACTAAATACATTAGGTAAAATGTTTCCCTTGCATTCATTGAAATGGCTAGAGGTCGAGAACCCATTGGTTCCTTTATCACTTGAATTCACAGTTCCATAAGCCCACCTCTCGTGGAAATTTCTTTATTTCAATCTTGTGTCTCCCGATACGTCATGGACACTAAATGCCTATGGGATATTTTCCCAAAACTACTTCCTTTCAGTCATATATCTATAGGTTATGAAATCCTCGCCTCCCTTATCACTTGACTCTCTAGTCGTGCATGTCTACCTTTGTGGGAATTTTCTTTCATGCCTAGTCTTGGGGCATCTTAAATAGAAACACAACATCATACACACCTATCGTATCCAACAACCTTTCCAACTCATGATAATTTCACTTCATTACAATAACCTCCAGTTTGAGGGGTGACCACCTAACACAAATTTGACCATTTCACTAATTTTTACACAAGTGGTTAGTCCATCAAAAAACACTCTACAAAATGTGGAAAATTGAGAGACCGGTTTCATGGATACACCCCTCACAACCTAATTTAAAAGTCATAGACATATCTCATTACCCTAAACAATCATTCCAACCCCGTAAATTCATATTTTACCCCACCATAAGACTCATTTATGCATCGTAAATCTCCGTAGCCAACCTTAATCTATCTAAACCCATTTGTATCCATACCACCAATCTCTTAACCTAAAAAAACTTCCCCATCCATTTATAATTAAAGAAACCTAAAAACCTCATTCAAAGTAGTTAAGACTAATTTCAACCGAGATTCCCCATAATTCCCTAATTGTTTGTGATTTTAACACAATCTCCAATGATTATAAACAGATTAGAAAAAATATCCCAAAGGAATCCTTAGCCATCCTTAGTGAATTTTTGTTGTGTTCGTAACAAAGATGACACCACTACAAGTATCTGAGACACTTTCATTAGATCAATTCATCATTTAGAGAATCAAAAAAATCTTGTAAGGATTCATGAGCTTTTGTGCAATCATTAACATAGTAAAAGTAAGAATCCTCTATCATTTACATTATCAATTCCTTTAAACATCACCTATTAGTCAATTTAAAACTTTTCATTCATCAATTTGCATCCAATCTACATTCTATTAAAGAATTGATCTTATAAAAGTAATTTCCAATGATTTCCCTTGAATTTCCAACGATTAATGTCATTTTATTATTTCAATTACATATCCATTTTTTCAGTCATTTTATTACTCTATTTCTGCCTAATAAGTCTAATTTCAAGATTAGTATCCATGTGGATGATAGTATGAGGTGAATCACATCCCATTACAAGGATTTATGATCTTCTTATCATGCAGCAACCCTTTATGTAGGAACTATTTGACATCACTCTTGAGCTTATCATTTGTGTCATTGCATTGAAACCTAAAATCGAAGACATAGAATACCAAATCAAAATCATACAAGCAGAGTGGGATGCTGCAGAATAGTTCTTGTGTGAGTATGTCCTTGACCTTTTGACGGTTATAGCCCTCTCTTGGGCCATCTATCATGCAGAACATTATCTCACTATTCCCTATAATTCTAGTCATTCATTGTATTATCAATTATCATCTCTATCATATAATTACAAAAATTAGTTGACACCCTTCAAGAAAGGCCACTGGTTCCTAGGATCATCCTTATCCTAACAACTAGGTAAATCTCTATCTCATATATATCTTGTTCATCTTTCTTTGCATTCTAGTTATCCCATTCATAGGAAGGAAGATCCTTGTGTTAGTTACACATCCATTCATCTTGAAATTTCACAGTTGGCAAAGGTATTGTTAAACCCTGTTGTCTTCCAATTTTGTTGGTGTTTCTCACTATGATAGACAAAATAAATATAACCATGTAAATAACTATATTACTCATCTTTTGATTTGGATATATGATTGGATGATTCCCTAGTAGAGGGGAATTCAGATTGTTGTTCCTATATCCATCCTAATAACCTAATAGGATGACATGAAACCTGAAAGAAACTTCGTAGGTCATTATTACATGTACAATAACTAATATGGTATTATTTAACTATATGCATGAGCATGGTTGGGGTATGAGTTTGTTGAAATATTCTCTTTACACTATATTAAATTGACTTAGGCTATCTCTTAATCATGTTTGGTTTTCATATTTCACATATCATAAGGTTATGATACGATAAATGACATCCTTAATAAGTAGCCACCAAATCCCACATGTTTCGAATATGTGTCTACACCTTTAGACATGTGTCGTTCTAATGGTAAAAGTAGAGTCCATTCATAACTAATGTTTTTCCTTCATCAAAAGAAATGTAAAGAAAAATAATCTTGATTTTTCTATATATTGGCCACAAAATTTATTGTTGTTTTTAAAATTTCAGATTACATTTTATGTTAAAAATTCTTTATTTTTGTCCATTTTGTGTAAGAAATCGATCTTTTTGGTTTTTAATCCATGTTTCTTTGAATAAATTGAGTCATAGAAGTGAAACAACTTGTGACACAAACTTTAAATGAATAGAAATATTTATTTGTTTCACTTTTGTGTCACATTTACTCCATATTTAAACTACATCACATAAGAGTGACACAAACTTAGTTCAACAAATTAAGAAAATAAATATAATAGAATTATTCAAAATATCAAATAAGTATATTACATTAACACTTTTAAATATAGATGTTATGTGTGTGTGTGTGCGTGTGTGTATGTGTGTGCGCAGTGCACGTGTGTGTGCACACATATTAAATGTAAAATGAAATAAAAATAAGTTATATTAAAATACATGTAGTTAAACAATATTGAATACCATTTCTACAAAAGTAATAAGATATTATTATAAACTATACAATAATATATATTTTAAGTACAAATTAGTTATTTTAAATATATAAATTAAAATTTATAAAGTAATATATCACAAATTAACTTTATTTACATATTTTCTAATTGAAAATAATTTTACTAAAATAATGAAATTCAAAACATTTTCTTCAATTTCATATGTTTTTGAATCATTAAAATGTTTTCCTCTAGTGTATTGTGAAGGAAATGGAGCATCCATTTTCATTCAATATATGACACTTTAGATTATAACTAATAAATTTACAACTCTTCTTAACTTTTTTTTTATGGAGTAGATGAATTAGATAATATCCATTGACTACAATAGTATATAAATTTGTGATATCTAGATTATCATCTCTCATTCTTGATTTTTATGGTTACAAATTAGGTTTTTGTTTGCACCATGGTGCCATATACTAAAATAATCATCCAATTGTGTGTCATATATAATTTTTTCAATGTGTTTCCCTCATATGAGTTAAAAACATCACATTCTAAACTTTTTTATCCTCAAAATGTATTATAGTAACAAACAAAGGATACAAGAAATTATATTCAATTAGAGTTAAGGTGAAAACTATACTTGTGTCATAAAACCATAACGGAGGAAAAATTACATATTATTATATGATCTCAAGAGTAATCACAACATTCAATAATAAATAGCCTTGGTTGTGATACCATATATTGTCTCTAGTCTTAGATATTATTGGGAAATAAGAGAAGATATTTTCTTTCTTCTTTAAGTAATATAATTTGGTTAATGGGTATTTGTTCACCACTTACAACTACTTAACCCATTCCTAATGTACTTACAATCTTTTATGTACTTCAATGAAATAAAATGTTAGGTTGTAAATGTATTGTATTAATTATATATACTGATGAGTTGATATAATCTACAACTAAATTAAATAGAAGGCTTACCCATGACCAAAAGGAAAATAAAAATGAAAGCATTTTACAAAATTAATGTCCAAAATTTAATATCTAATAAATTGCAGGATAGTAAATTCAAATTTGTGAAATATAAAATGTTAAAATGAAATTTACCATGTCCATTCACAAACAATAATAAAACAACAAAAATCATAGGTAGTTAGAGTGCATGAAAATTAGAGGCATCTAAATAGTAAGATAAAGAAACTAGTTTAATTAAATAATATGACTATTCAATATAATACATTATGGAGACAACACCTTTGGATACATCTTATATGGATCTCTTTATACATTTTTAAATGTTTAATTTACTTTGAGGTGCAAAGAGGGCCTACAATAGTTAAGAAGAATAAATTCTATTATCAAAATAAAAACAAGAATTTTTATTCAATATTATATTTAAATGAATTATAAATAAATTATAGGCATACTGAAGATTAATACACATATAAATCCATGGAACAAACCGAGGTAATCATTTTTGGCACAAATGTAATAAATTGTTTAAAAATTACACCTACAAGAAATAGACATTTCATGTAAACATGAGTCCATTTCTACTAAATTAAAATAAAGTAGAATCCAAATATTAGGAATAAATTTATGAATTTTATTGAACCATTTCCAACAATGAACACCAATTTATCTAGCATTTCTATGGATTTTTTCTTTTGGCGATTCCTCTACTAAGTAGATTCTTGTTGTGTTGTGACCCAAGTTCTAAGTTCCTTGGAGGTTTTGGCAGGTGATATTTTTTTCCATGATTTTTCCAATGGTGTGTTTGGTCATGTCCTTTTCCACTTGGTTCTATTTATCCTAATTTCACATTTGAATCAAGTATGAAAATAACAATGTTAGGAATTATAGGCACCGAGAGGGGTGGTGAATCGCCCACCCACTCAAACATCTAAAACAATCTACATTTATTCAATCATAAAAAATAAAACTATCTTAAAGTTTATGATGAAGCATGAATATTAAACAATGAGAGAGTGAGATAGATAAAAAAAAAAACATGAGGAGACAAGATTTAATTTAGGAAACACATCAAGAGAAAACAACCCACTCAAAGCAGATAACTAGCTTGGATAATTGTCCTATAAATTTCCAATGATTTCACTATATGTTAAGTACCTTCTCAACTTGAAGCACCCACCTGATATTTTACAAGAACCTAATTGCAAGGAAGTACCCACTCAAAAATTATTGAGCATTAACTTAGACTTTAATCAAAGAGTTTTGATCACAATCAATTTATTTTCTTACATCAACACATTGTGATCATTTATTAAGTTCTTCACTTTATTTCTTGTCTTCTCTTTTCCTAATTCATCTCTTTTTAGATCATGTAATCAACTGCAAGGAACTATCATACAAGGATTCACCTATACACACCTTTATTTTATTTTAAACTATCACTCTCCTCTCAAAACATAGATCTGATCTTTATCTCACACACCTAATATTAAGTATTAAAATATGATTTGGACACTAAATCAGACTTGTCTCTTTCACGAGAATGAACGCTTTATACATCAACTTCTCTCTATTTTGATTTCTACTTCTCTACATACATTAACATAGCTCTTCCATGTTTTAAGAATGTTTACAAGCTCAACGATTAGCTTTTATATACTAGATAGACACCTTCCTTTTCCACTTCAACTTTAAGGAACTCTTTAATTTTCTCAGTTGCTTACTCGTCATAAGGAGATAAGAACACTTTACTCGAAAATGCCTATAGGAGTTATGATTGCATCTAATCATTTTCAGTTACAAGTCTAGACTTGTAAGAAATTTCAAGTTTTATTGTGTTCTAAAGATGGCCAATGGGAAGTTCAAGCAATTAACTTACAACCAACCTTCATATGCAATAATCCTTTTATAACTATCATTTATGATTTGTCTCACTATTTGTCATGTAACCTTACCTAAGGCATATTAGAAATGAATTTTAGGTTGAAGCATCATGTAAAAATGTTACCAAGGTCCATACTATTCCTTTATAACATCTTCATATTCTTCAAGACCACTATACCTTCTACCTTTTCCAAAATATACTTTACAAGTATTATTTTAAGAACTATGTGAGAACTAGAAGTTTTAAAAATAGAATGCATCTTTGGTCTAGATGTCTTGAAAATAATTTTTTCAACACTTCATGAGACTAAAGGTTACAGGATATCTTCATGCCAAAATGGACTTTAACTTCTCTCCATTACATCTTGAATTTTATCCTTCAACTTTTTGAACATCCTTTACATGCACAAATATGAGATACTCAACTCACAATTAGGACTGAGTGAAATATTGCAAGGAAAAAGATATCCAATGGTTTCAAGCATGAAGATGTAGGTTTTGAACTTTATTTCCTCTTCATAAAGAAAGAAAGGGCATAATATCATCAATTTCTTCTCAACTTATGCATTAGATCATAACATGCACAATTTTATATCCAAAACTTTTCAACTTTCATGGTTTGAGCAATAATAAAATATACCCATGACATGTATAACTCCAATGAAACATATCAAGAATGTAGAAAGTGGTATTCATATCACTATGTACATATAAGACTTCACTTGATATCGTAAGAGGTCAACTTGCATGATGTTCAAAACTAGACTGAGTTTGGGTTTTAAGAACCAAACCCTCATTTGTTATTTGAAGACTTATAAAAATTTAATTTGAACTTTTATGGTAAAATAAATTCATGGATACTTCAATAAATTTCCTTAAAATAAGCTTCAAGTCTTATTTATCACTTGATAATGATAGAGCTCCAATATTTAATTAAAGAATGCATATCATTCTAACTATTAGAAGAAGACAAAACCAATGTTCAAGAATGTAATGGGATTACACAGGAACCTCTGTCTCAATATCTAATCACTTGTTTTGAGGAGTCATGTTCTTAAATAATATTTCCATATTGTTTTCAATCACCACTTGAAGGAATATATAGATGGCAATTGATCATTTCCAAGACTATGTTCTCTTTCGGTTTAAGTCACCACTCGATAGTCCTAATATGAGGGATTCATGCTAACACAAGTCAATAGTTATGACTAACCACAACCACCAATATATAAAATTAGATCACTTTACTATATCTAACTATTCAAAGGCATGATATACTAAATTAAATCCACAAATGCAACTCGAATAGAGATTTTCTTGACTATACCATACAAGGCAGTTTGAGGTGCAATGTCAACCAAGACTGCATATTAATGAAATTGTAAGCTCCAAGAAATAATTTATGACCTAGAATGTTTCTTAAAAACCATAACAAATTTAATCAACTTGCATAAGTTTTTTGGAGACAAATAAACTCATTTAATGGATTTCGATTTTAGGAGGTTTAGAGAGAGATTGAAGAGTGTTAGAAAAATGAAGAGAAATTTCTCGTTCTTCCACATTTTGTCCTCAAAATTTTTGCAAAGTTTAGTATTGGAGATATATTAAAAAATTACTTATATGATTTATTTGAAGGAGGTTTGATAAAAATAAATTGAGTGCCAAGAAGATAGTTCACTATTTTATCCCTTTTCATTTTACCCAATTTTGCTAAAAATTGAATAGCTTTAAAATTTGATTAAAATTGACTCAAGCACTACAACAAATTCCTCTTAATTTTTCTTATGGTTATACCATTCTTAATTAGTATTTCCATAGGTTGCATTGATCTCTTACACCTCATTAGTATCTAGAACTAGGCCTAAAAGGGCTAGTTCCAAATGTGAATCTGCAACACCCGACACCTGATGCACATCCTAAAACATAATTTATGACCTATAAGACACCTAATTAAATCATAATAACCTTCTATATACCTCCAGTGGGTACCCACTTCACTATCAAAGCTTGTAGCACCAAGAAATCGTCCCGAAATATTCCCAAAAACATCAACCACCAATGAGAAGGCACCAACCACCATTGAGAAGGAAGTACAAATCAACCTCCATACCCTCGATTGATCCGCACTTTATCAATCACGTATTTTCCATCAATGTCACCTGACATCAATAACAACACCAATGCACTAGGGTTCAACAAGTAATTTTCTAGTTATTTTGGGATCATACGGATCCTTTCTAGGTAATGAAGATTGTCCCATCACTGTGATATTAAATTCATGATTGAAATGATGATGTAATAGTCAAATATATGAAAAGTATAATATTTATATTGATTATTTATAAGCATTTATTAGAAAACTCACTCTATATATATATATATATATATATATACACACACACACGCTGCGCAAGTTAGATCTCTATATATCATAAGTAGTTAAATAATTATTAAAACCATAAAAAAAAAAATTCCTTAAGATTTTTATAATATGGAATATTATTTCTCAATGAAATTAAATATTGATTATTTTGAGAGCACCACATTTTTCCCTATATGATAACACACCTGCATTTAGTATCTAAATTTAAAACGTTGAATTGTGTATGCATTCTATTAAATGCAACTATTTACATAAGGTAACATATGTGTCATGGCCACCCAATACGTAAATGCCAATTGTTGGTTACAAATAACATGAAGTTAATTCCAAGAAATAAATAATCATAATTTTGAGATTCACTTTATTTAATATTTATTTCATCTTTTATGGTTGTAGCTTTGTACTAAAAAGAACCTAAGAAAATAAAATAAAATTATATAACTTCTTTTGGTAAGTTACCTAACTTTACCAGGTACAAAGGCTATAGAAGATGGGATGTTAGATTAATTTATTACATATTTTATCAATTCGGTTATATTGACCTTGTCGTGGTATTTTTCTCATGACATGTGGTAGATAAGACACTATTCTTGTTGAATCTGTTTCTCCCATAAATAATTTTTAGTTATGTATAAATTATTGTTTTTCCTTGAATAAAATATCAATCTATTCTAATCTCTCTCTTTATTTTCCATCATTGGTATTAGAGCAAAACTCTAGACTTGTGCAAAGCGTGTAACTATTGGATTTTTGTGAAGAGAATTCACAAAACCTTTTATCATTATAACGTATGTGAAGATCTATTATTTAAACAATGGTACAAGCATGAAGATTAAGGAGGAATTGATCCAAAATCAACTCGGTTCAAGCAAGAACTGACCTGATTTTTGTTTGGAGTTCCTATTCAAAGATCGATTTACACTAAAAACATGTAAACCATGGCATTTTGTTGTTTTATTTGGAATATTTTTTGACAAGTGGATCATGTATTGAAGAGAATGTTATGTTTGGTAGTGTAGAGAAAGGAATTCATCCCATCCATACCTAGAACTCATGCTAACTCATTCATAGATCGGTTACTATTGATATTTGAGTGGGCATTGGCTTGTTCATTCTAGGTATTTAGTGCACTTGTAATGAACTAGAGAAGGATTTTTGGAAAGACAGGACCCAATGAAAAATTTAGTGGCTAATATTCATAATTTGGCTAAAATTTTAAATTATAGAATATAAATTTGGCTATTTTTATGACCATGTTAGTGACCACATTTCACAAAAAAATTCCACAAGAAATAATTTGTCCCATGTAAATATCCAATGGATCTCTAATCTGAACATATCTTTTTATTGAATCGTCACGAGCTAGATGGGTCAGTTTTTTCAAACATTCTTTTTCTTGCTAAGAAATATATGGAACCTTCTTGTCCATTTGGTCTCATTCACTGACATGTTTAGGATTTTTTTTGAAATTTGATTAAATTCACAATGTGTGTGTGTGTGTGTGTGCACATATATATAGACACCTGCATACACACATAGATATAGATTAGAATTCGTTAAACCTTTATAAGATCCGAAATTTTAAAACACTATATATATATATATATATATATATATATATATATATATATATATATATATATATATATGCACATATATATAGACACACACATACACACAGAGATCTAGATTAGAATTTGTTAAACCTTTAGAAGACATGACAAATTTAAAAGACTACACACACACACACACACACACACACACACACACACACACACACACACACACACACACACACACACACACACACACACACACACACACACACACACACACACACACACACATAGACACACACATACACACCTAGATCTAGATTAGAATTCATTAAGCGTTTATAACAAAATGAAAATTTTAAAAGACTACACACACACACACACACACACATGTACAAACATAGATCTAGACTGGAATTCGTTGAACCTTTATAAGACTCGAAAATTTTAAACAACTCCGCTAACTACCTAGGAAGATGCTAAAACTTTTGATAAACCTCGATGCTTAAGGAATAGTCAAGTGTCACCCAATCTGGGAACTCGAGCGTAAAGATATGAGAAATTCTCCTTAACACATGAAATTGGATATTAGGTAGACATGTGGAGATATTTTGGGCATCCTAAAGGAAAAAGCATTCTATGGACTCCAATCTTGTGGACTTAACCCATTTAATAAAGTTTCAGGTCCCCGAGTTAGGCGAGGTAGAGTAACAATTAGGAGAACATGTGGCAGACCTCAATTTAGACTTAACATGTATTTTGTGCAAGAAATGTCTTTCATGCCAATGAATTATCCTTCATTCGCCACTCCATCTACAATTTCCTTTAAAATATATATTATATTTCACCAATGAAATGAATGCTAATTTTAGATAATCCGCCAATCACCCAAATGCTAGTTCCTCACCATATTTTCCATGATTTCTATGATTTTTTCAGGTGGGTTCCTTAAATTTTTCCTTACATAGACCTATTTTTTCATATCAACCAACATTAGCATTGAACCTTTTCGTGAGTGCATGTCACATATTACAGATGATGATCAAGCAATGATATGAGAAATCCGATAGGTGAATAAACATTAAGGGGCCAACCTTAATATTTTAAAAGAAGCAGCTTATATTTTTCATTGTTCAACAATATCCATGGCATCGGAAATTGAGAATTTGAGGAGCTAATGTGTCATGGAATATTGGATTGGTTCTTGTTCAACATATGGTGCCAAGATAAGAAAATTTGTGTAAATCTCGAGGAAGGATACAAGGTACATGATGAACTTGAAATATAACACCCACACAAGAATCTACATCTCACCGTGCATGGGCATACTAAGCCCACTTTCAATCTCTTTTTCATTGATAAGGGCTATTACCATTGAAAATAATAATAATTTTTTTCTAACATCATGTCTACTTCCAAAATATTTTTGTTCAATGGTCATCCCTTGAAAGGGAATAATTATTTCACCATGAAGATGAATATGTTCACCATTATCCTATTTAAAGAGCTCTAGGATCTCATCATTGGTATGGATACTTGTCCCACCATCATATCTTAGTAAACGCAGATGACAAGGTGACTAATAAAGACTTGATCTTGATCACTTTGAGAATTTACAATGAGGTGAAGCCACGTATATGGGATGTGATTAAATCAAATGTAGCTGGAAACTCACCTCACCATCTACTAGGCAAAGGACTTGACAAATATCTTCCATCTCTAGTCAAATCTTCATACATTGAGTATGAAAGAAGGTGATAAAGTAGAGGAATTATTACATCATGTGGTATAGCTACAAGCGAGCTTAGAGCACTTGCAGAATTGGTGGAAGATAGGTTTATTTTCCCTATTATGCTCCAAACTCTTACTTTTATTTCACGAAATTCATCACCACATTTACCATAAAAAAAGAGGTGACCTTTGTTGAATCGGTCAAATTTCTATAATAGGAAATATCCATTCGATGGTGCATAAAGAATTTGAAGGAAAAAATTGATCTAAAATTAGTAGAGGAGTCTCAAGCTTTGTAAGGTAAAATAGAAGCAATAGAAAAAGAGGCCACATAAGCAAAAATAGAAGAAAAATTCTCACAAAGTGAATCGATGGTCTAAAATATGCACCGTGAATATGTATAGAACTATGAAAGGTTGGTATAATGGCATCACACAACATAATTCTAGATAAGAGATCACATCCGCCATGGTGATTAAATTAAATCCAAGTGGTGTCGTCAAAAAATAATTATAAAGGACATGTTATAGCCTCAACCAGATGATGACTCGAGTAAGATGTACTAGTATCGAAAAATTAAGGTTCACATGAAGATGATGTTGTTCTTGTCTCCCATACATTACAGCCCTAAAAATGTTTATTTGATTTACTTTGGAACCAAAAAGCATATGATGGGTGATACGATTCTATTTGACTCATTCAATGACCCACCCACCGGAGATCGGGTTTGAATTGTAGAAAAAAATGAGTATTTTATAAAAGTAATAGGAAATGTCACCATTCCTCTAAGAATGAGATCTTGTACTCTAATGAAGGTTCTCCATGTTCCGGCTTGACCACAAATCTCATGTCTATCTCTCAGTTATTGAATAACAAGATCAAGGTGGAGTTCATGGTTCAGAAAGGCATCAAATCATGTTTGATATCATAAAAAGGTATGATATTTCCTAGATACTTTTGAAGCATAATTTTTTTCATTAGATGGAGTTTTATCCTCTACAAGTTCTTTATCTACCTCCATGGTGTATTCCACAACACTCTAACATTATCGATATTCATATCTTTTTGTCAACTCCTCTATCAAATTAGTTCTAATAATATGGTATGTGGAATTCCTCCACTCTCACATTAATTATCTCTTGTTCTTGTATGTCCTGGAGGGAAACAACATTGAGATCCATTCAAGTTGAGTACATTCCATGCAAAAAAATGTCTCGAGGTCCTATTTACCAATCTATATGGACCCTTTCTTACTTCATTTCAAGGATTCTAGTACTTTAATTTGTTCATTAACAAATTTTACTATAGGACATGGGTTTTATTTTCCAAAATAATAGTGAAGCATTTACCAATTTTCAAATCTTCTATAACTCGATTTGTTCAGATTAGGCGAGTCCTTCTTGTCCTCCACTCATATCTAGGGGAATTCACGTTGAATAACTTTTATTCATTATTGAGGGAGCACGATATCACACAACATTTGGCTTCCCATATAATCCCTAGTAGAATGGAATTGTAGAACATCGCAATCATATTATCATGGAGATGCCCGATTCAATGCTTTCCACTATGAAGTTGGAGATTTTTTTTTGGCATAATTGATACAAACATCTTTATATCTTTTGAACCAATAACATAGAAAGATCATATATGACAAGACATCGGAAGATGTTTGATTCATCATTAGCCTCCAATTTATCATTTGATAGTATTTGCTTATACAACATATATCCATGTCCCAGATAAGAAGAGGAAAAATATCGAGGCAGCAACACTCCAATGCATATATTTGGGGTATATTTCTACCTCAAAATCATATCGTCTCATGGATCCTGAGACAAATAAAATATATGAGACTAGAGATATGGCTTTTGATGAGTCGTCATTTGAATCATTTCCACAAAAATAAGAGTCGAGTGCACCGATAACCTCCCATAGATTTATCGCACTATCGATGATAATCATGAGGATTCTTTATAGAAGAAAGATGAGCTATAAGGAGAATTTTTTGTTGATCTTGTTTATTTAAAAATAATTCTTCATATAGGTAGTAGCGTTGAAATATGAAGTGATTCAAAAGCACCATGAGATAATACCAGTTGAACCTTCTTCTGACACTTCATTGGGACTCAAAACGAGAAGACATGCGATAAATGAGTTAAATATCACTCTTGAGTTAAATGGTTGATAGCACCAAACGTGATATGGTTAGTGATGAAATCAGTTATCTAGAGTGGAAGAAGTTCGTAGATGCATAATATGACTACTTGATTCTGAATTAGACATTGGAACTTTTCATTCTTCCTATAGGTAAGATGTCAATAGGATGTAAGTGGATTTTTTAAAACAAAATACATGAAATATGGATCTATCGACAAGAAAAAGAATTGGATAGTTGCAAAGTGATATGCCTAGAAGTAAGGAAATGATTATGAGAATACCTTTACACAAACTTCAAATATAAAATCCATCAAATTTGTCTCTGCACTTCACACACATAAAATATAGAAACTTCAATAGATGGACATAAAATGTTCTTTCTTGAATGGTGATCTCAAAGAAGAAGTATAGATTTCCTAGAAAGAAGTATTTGTCAATGAGGAGAATCCTCATATTGTATGTCATATAATTAAGTATTTTTATTGACGTAAATAAGAACCTCATTCATGGTACATTAAAATAGATGATTAGCTATTGTAGCATGGATTCACTCGTACCTCTACCGATTTTAATTTGTATATCAAAAATATAGGCACAAATATTTTCATTCTTTTTTTTATGTGGATAATATTTTGATCATCGGGAGTTTATAAAATATCATCCATTATTATAAGAATTATTAAAAATCCTTTAACATGATACATTTAGGGCTAATTCATTATTGTCTTTGCTTATAGATATGATAGAAGTAAAATAATATTTTTTATCTCCCATATGAAATATGCCAAGACAATAATGGAAAAGTATGTAATGTTTAATTATAATCCTATGCCCTCCAATGGAAAAAGGTTTGCAACTTTCTAGATTCTATAATTCACCTCAAGTAGATTGTAATCACTCTAGACAACTTGTTGGGAGTCTTATTTAATTGACCTATACCAGAGAAGACCTTTTATTTTATGTGAGGTATCTTTCAAAGTTCATGCAAGATCCCAAGAAATGTTATGTGGTAGTAGCGAAGCATTTTTTGAGATATGTTTGAGGTAAAACTCAATAATGTATGGAGTATCAAAATAACTCTCGAGCTTCTTCTTGCAGGATTATATAGAATCAAACTTTTATCCATCTATCTATGAAAGGAAATCAACTACATGTTATATTTTTAAATTTAGGTTTATACTTATCTCATGAATTAGAAAGAAGAAACCTATTTTTTTGTCTCATCCACCGAGGCATAGTATCTCCCCACATGAGGATATGTGTGTGAAACAATTTTGTTACATATAATTTTGGTATATTCAAGAATTCCTAAAGAAAATTAACCAATACTTCAAAGTGAAACAATAAGGGTTTGTTGAAACTTGTGAAAATTCTAGTTTTCCATGAGAGAAAAAATTAGATTGAGGTAAATGTCACTTACATTCAAGAACATGTCTTGAACCGCCACATCAAGTTGCATTACGGTGAAAAATATTATTAGATAGTAGATATACTCATGAAGTCTCTTGAAACATGAAGTTTTAACTCGCTTTGAGGTACATTTGTAAAAATTTTTATTAATGGGAGATTGTTAGATTAATTAATTATATTACATTGTTTTGTTTATGTTTATCGACTATAAACATACCCACCATGTCTCTTGAAAGATTAAATTTGAAATTTTTTGGGGTACATTTCTGAAAAAATGTAATAAGGGGGTAATGTTCGATTAATTTATTACATTGTTTAAACAATCGGTTATACATAGTGGGTATTGGTAGTTTTCTCAATGTAGGTGGTAAATTATACATAGTTCTCCTTAACCATTTCTCCTTTTAACCATTTTTGTTTTGTATGAATTGTTGTTTTTCCTTGAATAAAATATCAATATATTCTTATCTCTCTCTTACGTCCATCATGGGATTCCCAATGCTTTGAAACCCCTTCAAAACAACAAACAATTGTATTACATTATAGAGTTAGAAATGTGGTACTGATTAACAACAAAATGATATCATTCCCATACTTAATCCTAGTAGAAACCTATTATTAAAAATGTTTCATGAATTCCTTTTATATATTTAGAACTAGATAAACCATACATGCAAGTATTTGTGTCCATTAAATAGGCATTACATTTGAATGAAAAAATTAGTATATAGTAACTAACAAGACAATCAAGTATAACCATCTAAATTACAAAACTTAGCTCTTCAGCTTAATTACATACCTACATGAATCTAATAAATTTTTTTACTTTGATAATTGTATTTTCCAAGGTATTTAATTATTATACTTTATTTATTTTCTGGTAAATGCATAGATTTTCAAACGTTTCCTCAAACCTTCAACACGAAACTTAAAGATATAACATGAGAAACCAAAAACCAGTTAAACCAAGAAATATAATTAAAATAAAATAAGTAATAAACTGAAACAAATGATCAGTGTTCGTTTCTGGTTTCCCTGTCACTTACTTATATCACTCTCGTGTTTTTTTCCTCGATCACTTTTTGAACCAACTCTCTTCCTCTTTTCCTCGATAACTTCATTTTCTATAAAATTTAATCTAGCAAACTCCCTATAAAAATGTGCCTACCAATAGTCCAAAACCTTAAGACTGCTAGGAACATAATATTAACCTCTTTTAGATTCATATTTATTCCCTTCTTCATCCTTCTTACACGTATCTATTGATACTTCTTTCATCACCACTTCAATCAGTATTTCATTGTTCCCATATAAAGGGATAACAAAACATTTCCTAAAATCTTCAACCTATTCATGTTCACTCCCTAATTAACGCCATTGAATGCCACATCACTGGAAGAAGCTTAAACTTGTTCCTTTTTTTCTCACATATTCAATGTTAAAGATACCAGAGCTACTGAGAGTAACTACACCATTATAAATATCATTCTCAACCAAATGTGAATTTGTAACCAAATCCCTAGCTTGTGGAGAGATGCACTCCTTAGTACACCATTATGATGTACTCCACATTGTCATTTAATTGGATCTCAAGCTAGTACCACTATTTATCCATTATGTTTAATATTAGTATTTACTAATGGAAATATTCATTCAAGAGTATAGAAAATTCAATATGAGAGGGTTAAGTTTTAATATAAAAGTGTAGAATTGCATCTATAAGTGCTTACATGGTAAGATTTAATCATAACTTAGCCTAGTCTAATAGCAAGTCACATGCAAGTTTAGATAATTACATCCATGTGATTTAATTTAATTTAATTATTATTAATTTATCTAATCCCACCATAAATAGAAATCCTTTGTGCTTATAACTGATTTAATATATAATAAATTAAATAATTTTTTTGAGTAAATACTATAAATAAATGATATTTAGATGATAAAATATAGTAATATACAAGAAATGAACATTTAACAATTTAAAAACCCTTAAAATACAAGATAGGAATAAAGACTTAGCTTATTTCCACGTAATTTGTAGATGATATGGACTGGGTAATTGCTGAATCTAACTATAAAATTTTCCACAAAGTGGCTCGCAGAGTGTTCTATGAATTTGATCTATATTGAGAGATGTTATGAAGGGAGGACATGAGTACCAAATCACTAGTGATTGATTTAGGTCCTAATGACTAATTGAATATTCATAATTTGATATTTTTATAGGTTGGAAAGTATTTGCTCCAATGTATAGTTTGTCACTCTAACTTTGTTGCTAATATTTTGATAGCACTTGAATCGGCTAAATAAACCCTAGCTACCTAAACAAGCTCAAAAACACATGATATCCGAATAAAATATGCATATGTGAAGTCCGACTAACCTAGAAAGTCATCCAATGAGTTAAATTAGTATCGAGAGCTTCACTATGTTTCATACTCCATGTAATTCTTTGTGCTTATGAGTGAAATAGTGTTTGTAGGTGTCCCTCACTCACATTAAGCCAAGATAGCGGGCCATCACTAGCTTTGATGAAAAATGTGTGATATGAAATTCAATACTTCCCTTCATATACATTGTATGCATCCCAAAAATGCAATCACTTTGACTATTAATAGTAGTTATAGACTTGATAGCCCCCTTTGATTTTCCATCCAAGATAATAGTGAACATTTTCTATATATGAGTCTTGCTTGAATAGCGACTCTAGTGACACTAAAGAATGACTAAGAAAGCAGAATAAGGATAAGAAAATAAGCAAGGCCGACCAAAAATGTAAAAACATGTAAAAATAACATGAAATAAACAAGTACGGTAGATGGGACAAAACAGATAGACAAGGATCCCTATGACTTGACCAGAAATGTACATAGACATAAGAGATGTAAAAGGGTAGAAACATAAATCAATAAAAAAACATACATTGACAAGCGACAATGTCACTAGTGAATATGTTTCATACTAAAGACTCATGCATATAATAAGACAACGATGGAAAACTAAATTGGTAGTGTGTGTTTGATTTTGTGTTTATATTTTCCCCTTTTATGATATTAGAATGAAAATCTAGTAGTGTGAAGGAAGGAACCTACTTGTATATGGTCCAAGAATCCATATTAAAAGGGCATGTAGAAAATAAACACTTGTAGTGTGTCAAACCATGTATCATCGTTTTAAACCCATATGGCCTAAGTGGAGAGAGTCAATTTTTTGTAGGAGTAACTTGGAGAAATAGTTGTGATAATATTGAGATTTTTGGATTTTTTCAAAGTATATAAAATAGGTAGTGAGTGATCAATTCCCAATATAATTTATTGATAATTGAAGTATTTTGGTTTCCGCCACTAGAGAATGAGTGTTTAGGAAAGAGGTATCTTATTCCCTCATTCCATGATGCTTCCCAAAAGGTCCAACCACTGCACACAAATAAGGACCAAATTATTACTTGTTTTATTCCAATTGCAACATTTTTTTACCTATTGAAGAACCCACATATGAGCAAAGATGAGAAAGGAAACAATGCCCGATTATCCCCACTCCTAAAGTAACAGTGTTACAATTTGAGTATTATTATATGGATTACAATTTAGGTCATCCGGAGTGATGGTGATGCAATGTGGCTCCCAAGATAGGTCATTGGGAAGTGATATTATTTGTGCTTATCATATTGATTGATCAATTTGAGTAATAGGAGTTGATTTGAATAAGATTTCTTTAGAATATTACAAACTAAGACATTTTTCTTTTCCCTAGATTAGGTCATTTGGGGCAATGGATTCAAAATAGAAAATAGTACTCATTTTCTTATAGAATAAATGTAATCATGTTTGAATGAGATAACATAAAATGTGATAATAACGTATTAAGAGTGATGATTGATTATGTTATACCCGAGAGGGGTTATAAGGTGATCATGATTCTAGGCCTCCTTTCAACAAAAAGGAGATGTGGGGAATGACAACTAAGTGTAAAGTAAGGTTGTGAAATATTTTATTAAGAATCGAAAAGTAGTATATGGGAGGTAGTAGTATAGAAACATTATGCATAGGTATTGACTAGTATGTGTACCTGAGATCTGAAAATGCAATAGTTATAAATGTATAATATGACACTAGATGAGATCATTATATAGATGGTGAAAATGGGGAGGAAAATGGAGTAACAAGGCTTAAGATATGTGTTGAAACGTGTTCTTGTACTAGTTGGAAGAATGGTACCATTAGTAGTTACTATAGTATAGAGGAAAATTTGAATTACTATATATAGTTATACAAAATATGTGAATAATAACTTCATTTGAACCAAGAATGATTTTAATTTTGATCTTTGAGCTATGAGGATGCAACATCTTAGAAAGGCTATTCGACAAGATTCTAGAGGGTGACAGTGGGTGTGGCTATGGAGATGACCAAGGAGATACTATGTATGACCAAATTTTGGAATTTGTATCAAATTTTCTCATTTTTACATGTTTTTAGAATTTTTTTTTGAAAATATATTGAATTTTACATTTATGTCCTTCAACACACTAGCGCTCAATTCCTTGCACTAATGACCTATTATGGGGCGCTAGTGTCCAAGGGTTGGTTTTTGTTAATGTTTGAGTAATGAAGGTTATTTTTATGTTGTTAATATTTATTTGTAAAGATGCATGTGTCCTTATACTATGTGGTGTTATCTGTTTGTGTTGTGTAGAGAGATATACACTCGAGGGAGTTCCACGTAGGGTGCCACTTGAATAAATTTCTTGGTTTGGGGTTAACTGATGATTAGTGGCATATATTGGACTATTTATCTTGTAGCACATTAATAGATTGGGGAAATACCCCATAATATGCCTTTGTTGATAGCTTTATGTGAGAGATGTTGTGTGGATACATGTACATTCTCGTAGCTAATAGAAGAGGTGACAAAGTGACATTAGAGGATGCATAAAGGATATTGTGGTTTCTTATCATCAAAGATATAGTACAAGTTATGATCGTATTTTATGCCCATATTTAGATGGGAGTAGCGTGGAGGTATTTTGCATGGTCTCGACTACATGTTAAGATATATATTAGTCTCGATGTGATTATGACATCTGGGGATCGATGTTGTGAAAATTCTTTCCAGTAGTTCTAGCTTTGTTAGTGTCCATGGAGGGTGGTGGAATTGGGATTAAATATATGATACATTAAATTTATTAGAGTAAAGAGGAGCTTGATACTAGATATGTATAGGCGTGATGTGTGATGTGCATTTATATGAAGATTTTTATCGGTTCACACAAGAGGACCATGGAGGTAGAGTAGAAGCTAGCACTATATTAGATGTATGGGCATATGAGCATATAGCTATAGTGTGGCTACTTAGTGGGTCACAGCCGAGTGGGCTAGGCAAGAGATATTTGCAGCATGGTGTGTGGTAACTTAAAGGTGGAGGATGGATATGATCACATATAAATTAATGTTAGATCATATGGGCCCTAGGGATATTATATGGAGTCCGTATAGAGAATATGGATGATGGGTGAAGCAAATTATTGAGTTAAAATGCATTTAGCGCAATATGTGGTTAGTTATATTCTAGGGTGAACAGGTGTCTCAAAAGTTTAAGGTCGGTTAGGATGTACAACTAGAGCCATATGTGAGGTGCTAATCTACTAGGGAAGTGAGGTGACTAGGGTGAAGGCTAGGTTCCACATGAGAAAACCTATTACCTTCAAATGTCGATGAGGTAGATCCAACCTTAGGGCCAATTCAGGTGGATGTGGTGGGGTGAACTGATGTTTAGAATCACTTGTGGGAAACACACTGATGGGTTTTGTTGTTTCTAGTGGTTATAGTTAGAGGATTTGATGACCAAGAACCTACCCCGAGGTAGATGTTGAAATAGAGGTGAGAGTGGAACATAAGTATTATACTTTGTGTTTGGTTTAATTTTTCAATTTGGTTAGTGAATATATTTATGTGTAAATTATATTATGAGGTGTTTATTGTCTAGTTCTAGTGATGCCTATTATACGTTGATTGTGGATATCTCCATATGCACGTTGACTCGGAACATGCCCCCAGATGTGCTAATGGGAGGAGTAATGTTAAAGAGGGTGGACATGATTACAAGTAAGTATTCCCACTTTTTTAATCGTGTCATGATAGTGGAATCCACATGCACAATTTTTTGAGTGAGTATGGTGAGGATCACACAAAGTCAAAGTGAGTGAGAAAGGATTTGGAAGGAGGTGGCCTAGCTTAGGATGTATTTTCATGATATGTGGATCTCAAACAATGATATGTAGAGAAGATGAAAGAAAATGTCATATTGTGGAGCTATCTTAAGATATACGATCTGATATTGATGACATATGGTTATCGATGAAGCTTTGAGTTCTAAAGCTCCCTCAATTATAGATTGTGATAGTGAGGATGACCTATGATGTATTGTAGATAGAATATATTGAGGCATGGGGATTTCCACCCAACAACCGTGTATTTCACAACTTTAATTATATATACATACGTATATTGTTATCATATTTATTGCTAGTGTTTATTGTATACTATGTGATGCTTGCGATTTGTACTTGGTAGTGATTGTACAATTTGTTGTATTCTCAGATGCATTATTGGTACGGTTGAATTGATAGATAATTTTGATCATTTAAAATTCATGACTATGCATAAAAAAATTCAAAATGAGGAATAAAATAGGAATTGCATTTGAATAACATTGAATAATAGAGCATATGGTGTGTGTGTGTGTGTGTGTGTGGCTATCTCACTGAATGTAATAGATAAATAGAAATGGTAATCTGATCAGATAATGTAGGAGAAAAAAATAATTATGACATGATAATTATATAATAAAGATATGTGGAATGACGTAAATAATGGATTGTGATGAGGACAAAGGGGGAAACAACAATCACCCCCAAAGTGTGAGATTAAGGTTCATTTAAGAAATAATTCCCTTTATAGCTATGTATTAACTTTAAGAACATGAGTGCATCATCGAGTAATGATATCGGGTATAGAAATGTATATAATTTACCATAATCTGAGGTGTTGGCCATGTACATTAGGAGCATGTGAAACAATGTGATAACATGGATAGGAACCAAATTATATGTTTGAGGAAACCATTCCAACAAAGGGAAGTATGAAGGTGGGAGATACGGAAGTGGGATTCTTAGAAATATAATTTGGGCTGATGAGAACAAGTGTTTGTTAATAGGTTGTTGAAGAGGGTGGGATAGATAAAGGAGGTGGATGAATGATAACCTTAGGAGGAGGACTAAGAAATACATTAAGATGTGGTGAATGAGGAAAACTAATAATTATAGAGGCTCACCTACGTGGCGGATGAGGAGAGAGAGTGATCATGAGAGAGGGTATGAAAGGCAATTACACCAATATCTTCTAATTTTCAGAGTGTATAATGAAATTTGTACCAATCATTGTCACAATTGCCATTAATACGGTGAAAATTACAAAAAGGGTTGCAACGATTGCGGTGGCCGGTGAGGATGATGATGTTAGTTTTAAATTAAATGGATCAGCCACTAATCAAAAAAATTACATAGGACATCATGTGTTTTTGTAGCATGAGAGAAGTATAGTGGCTCACAGGTGGAAGGAAGGGAATATCTAGGTGAATTCTGACATGTTTCTGGGAGAAGGGTTCTTATGTGGAGGAGGCTATGTTGACCCTGAAGGGGGTGCAATGGGTGTTAAAGGAGATGTTTTTGTATGTGGTGGAAGAGTATAATAAGAAGGTGTTATAACATGATCATCTTTTTCTAAGTCAATAACATTATAGAAAATGAGAGTGAAAGAATCACATGTATCATATAAAAACATTTTTTCTATAGGAGGAATTAAGCCACAACAAAAGGTATATTGCATTTATAGATCAATAGGATGAATAAGTAAATGGTGCATTCAAGAATTAAATCATAATATAAAATCTAAAATTGGCTGTATATTTCCTTGATGAAAAAAGGGTAAACATTATTATATAGCTTTAGGCCCATTATTATAAATAAATCATCTAAGGAATATATTCTACATATCATAATAAGTGTTAATAGATCCACCAGAAAATGAGTATACCATTGAAGAGAAACATCCACAATACCATGGTTGGAAGATTTTAGTAATAATCAAACATTGGATAATGAATCAGTCACTAATAAAAATCTTTAAGATGTAAATAATGATTACACGTGCCATCGAAACATGAGAAAGTAGGCATAATGAAACCCTTGGAGAAAATGGAAATGTTAATCTTCTTTGGAATGGGATTTCTAGGAAGGGTATTAATGTCAAGTGAAGTATAATAATTTATTTTATCGAGCGTAAGGGTATGGAATTTACTTTGTAAATCACCGATGACATGCACAAGGGAAAGGATGTCTTGCGAAGGAATGGTTTGGGAAGTAAGAGACACATTGAAAGGTTGTATTCCTCCATTATGGGTGATCATGGGGACTTGATGAGATGATTGTGATGTAGAAGGAGGGGATTTATGTGATGTCTCTAAAGTTGTAGAAAGTGGGATGTCAATGGGTGTTTGATAAACATGAATAGTAGGAGATGTACTTGAGATTATCATTAGGTTCAACATGGAAATATTGGGAAATAAAATAAGAAGAAGAAGAAGTATGAGGTATAGATTCACATTAAATGATTTTAATGCATGAACCATTATTACTAACATGTGCAAGTATAAATATCATAATCACATAGTCACTATCATCCATATTTTACAAGCAATAATATCATGAAGACAAGTATAAGTATGCAAAGAATGTACACTAGTGCTATCATTTACCATAGTACAAGGAAAGATGGTGGAGCATCATTCATGTATGTTGTGGATAGGAGAGAATATTCATCAAGGTTTTGAATAGGAGAGACAAAGCAAGAATCAGGACTTGAGAGAAAATAATGAATAGATGCTTGGAATGCCATGAGTTTTGGAGAAATTGAGGATCATATTCAAAGAAAATTCATGAGAGCATGAAATTTAGAATCTTTTTGGTGCTAGAAAAAAATTGTTGCATTCCCATAAAGGTCATAGGGAGATCTGGGGAGGGGTACCTATTGAACCCATGGGGATTTGGATTTTAGGGAAAGGAGTTCGAGTAAGGATTGAGTTCACCAAATGATTTAATATATAATGAGTTAAATATAATTTAAAATTAACTACTATAAATAAGTTATATCCAAATGATAAAATATAGTAATGTACAATTAATTATCATTGAAAAATGTAAAAATCCTAAGCATCCAATAGAGGAATGATGAATTAGCTTATTTTCACGTAATCTAGAGATAATCTAGATTGTGTAATTGTTGGATCTTACTTGAAATAGTTCCATATTTTCTTGCAGATAGTTCAAGGGATATGAAATTCACTGGAAAAAATCACCCAAGGGAGGACAAGAGCATCCGTGTGTGCTACTGATTTCTATAGGAACTAGTGACTTCTTGAATATTCAAGATCTGATTTTTTTCTGCCTGGAAGGTCTCCACTCCAATTTCTACTTTGTCACTTTGAATTTGATGTCATGTTTTCAATAATCAGGTGTAACATATTAATAAAACCCGAGCTACCTAAAAAAGCTCACAAAAACATGATATCTGGATAAAATATAAAATATGTGAAGTCGACTAACCCCAGGTGATCACCCAATGAGTGAAACTAGTACTGAGTGATGCACTACATTTCGCACTCCATGTAGTTCATTGTTATTTTGTGTGAAATAGTATCACTAGGCTTCCTTTGTGCTAATGATGCCAAAACAATGGGCTATAGATAACTTTGATGCAAAATGTGTGGTATGGAATTCAATACTTTCCTTCCTATGTATTCTATATAGCGCAAAAATGCGTTCCTTTGAGTAGTAGTTTTATGTAGATTTGATAGTCCCTTTGATTTTTCACCCGAATAATAGTGAGCATGCTATATATGAGTCTATTAATTAAATTCATACACTAGTGACATTGAAGGATGACTAAGAAAATGGGATAAGAATAAAAATAGAAGTAATGCCAACCAAAAATTTAAAACTGTAAAAATAACAAGAAGGAAAAAATCACCTAGAAGGGGCACAAGCACCTAAGCGCTAGTCTCGATAGTGGGCGCTAGTGTCCTGGAACCATGAACGACCGATTTGACAAAATATTACATGCATGGATCCCTATGTCTTGACCACAAATGTACATAGATATGAGAGATGTAGAAAAGGTAGTAACATAAATCAATCAAAGAGTGTAAATGGATAAGGAAAACATCACAAGTGAAAAATTTTGTTACTTATGACTCGTGGATATAACAACATACCGATGACATACTAAACTGGTAATGTGTGCATGATTTTTTAGTTTATAATAAATATCTCATTATTTTTATTATGAATAATCATATAATCTAAATATCCTTTTCCTTAAGTAACAATATGCATTGTTGTAATGTGCATCTAGCTAGTAAGTTATGTTTTGGATGACAATGTTACCAAACAAGACATAAATATGGATATTTTAAATATAAGATTCCTAATAATTTTACACTACAACACCATTTATTCTTTCAATTTTGTTTTCTAAATTATTAATAATTAAATGTAAATATCAATTATCAATAGGAGAATATGAAATTAACTAGTTAAAAATAATAAATTATTCCTATGCTTAATAGTTCATATGGCTATAAAGGCTTGAAAAGATCATATATACCAACTTGAAAGGGTTATATCCAACAAAAAACAATCGTTAACTCTATCAAGAATCACATTCAAGTTCTAAAATACTCATAATTAGCAACACCATGTAATTAAATTGGTAGTCATTTCATCAAAATCTTAGTGGGAATCCCATGCATACCATCATACAAGTATACTATACATGAATAAAAATCTTCCATATCTATTATCAACATAAAATGATCGTAATTAACAACAGTAAATATTTAATATTTTATTCATTTTTTCAAACACTTACCATTCATTCTATGAATACAAGAATCAAGAAAAATTAAACGTAAATAAAAATCATCCAGATCAAACGTATTATCATAAAAATGCTCCTAACTATCAAAAATATGTATTTAAATTTATACTCAGTGTTAAACATCTACCATACATTATATGCATGTAAAAATGAATAAAAAATTGCATTAAAATAATCTTCCAGATATGAATGATCATAATAACAATGTTCCTAACTTAGAGGATCCATGTAGAAAAATCTAATTGGTTATCAAGTTACCTCTGGAATAGCTGAATCTATTGACCATAAATGGGTGAATTATTAGTAAAAACATCACAAACACATGTTAGAAAAAAGGGGCATGACATAGATACTAAACTTAATGTTCTCCCTTCTACCCCATAGAGTTTTTATAATAATCATTTCCCAACAAAATTATAATTGTCATTTAAAAATAGTTTTTCGTTAGAGCTCCTTGAGATTATATAACAAATGGAAGATACTAGTTGAAAGGAAGCCAAGGATGTTCGGAAGTTTTATTTCAAGATCTGCCACAATTATATTTTTGTATTGTCATGTTAATCTAATTAGTAGGAATATTTTGGTGAAAAATTATTTGAAAGATTATGTGTCTTAATAAAAAAATTTGAGGGTTAACTATGGTTCTTCTATTTCAAGATACATAATATTTTTATGAGAACATGTAAAATGTTAATTTGTGTTGTATAGTTTCACAAAACTCTAAAAAAAAAACATTTTTCAATATTATTTTTTGTAAAGCGTAGTGAATATTGATTATTAAAGTATTTGCAAAATCTAGTGTTTTCTACATGATTTCAATGTAGGATAGCTCATTCAAAGTGACATATTTGATGTGTTGATCATTACTTATTTGAATTTATATTTTTAAAAATTAAAAAAATTAAAAATCAATTTGAAAGCGAGATTATACATATTATTCATGAAATGGAAATGGTTTATGATGACGCATATGTAGTTTAGTACTGTGTGGAAATTTTACTAAATGTTATTTGGGAATGGATTCCCACAAAAATCTAATGAACTACAAAAAAAATATTTTAAAATTCTAAGCAAACTTTGAATTAATGGAGTTATTTTAATGAAAAATGTGATTTTATTTCCCATCAATTGAATCATCATAATAACATTTTTTAAATCCTATAAAATATAATAACTCATTTAAAATATTAATTTTAGGGTTATCCAAAGTGATCTTGATGTTTTCATAATTTGTCAAACACTTGAAAAGCATCCTTATTTCTACAATTTGACATAAAATTTTCCATGCAAATGGCAATAATGTTTAGGTACATACATTAAATAATTAGATTCATTTAATGACCAAAAATCACAATTTCCGTCTCTAAAAGAAAATCTACTAACCCATATAAACAAGAATATTCATCCAAAATTTTCAAACTAGAGAGAATGGTCCAAAAAATGTAATAACCCTATTTTCGTATTAATATTTCTTCCTTCGGACTTCTTACTAATATTTCTTCCTTTAGCCCCATAACCCTATCTCAAGATTCTTTTGTTGTCTTCCATAAAGAAATCAATCTATATTTCAAAATATCTTTCCATATTTAACTCCATTTCTCTACAAACCCTAGGCATGAACATATCATTTTCAAAAGTTATGAAATTACAAAAAAAGGTTGATCCTAATTACTTTTAATAATCACATAAATGAATCATTAAAATCGAAGGA
The DNA here is from genome assembly GCA_018340775.1 of Taxus wallichiana var. yunnanensis. NCBI lineage: Eukaryota > Viridiplantae > Streptophyta > Pinopsida > Cupressales > Taxaceae > Taxus > Taxus wallichiana. The sequence goes on from CM031234.1 coordinate 753,793,336, forward strand.
GAGACTAATAAATTTTAGAGGCTTTGAAAAACTTCAATCCATTCCATGAGAAGTGGATCAAATCTTATAAAATTGGAAAATATGTAGAAATAACATATAGACCCTAACCCGCCCATGATTTTCCTTGCTAGAATACATATGGGAACAAGCAAGATAGAATAGACTAGAATAATCTAGGGATGGAAAACTCGAGTCTAAGATAACTAAGAGTTCTAGAGAAAGTAATTAAAAATTACAATTTATTTATATATATAACTCACCTACACGGTGATTTAAGCCTAGGTTTCCCTAAAATTCCATGCTTAATTTAGGATGGTCTCAAGTCAACAAAAGATAATTTCCTGAATCCCTCAAATTTTCTCGAGAAAATGACTTTTTCAATACATTTTAAAATTGTTGATCTTTAGAGAAATAATAGAGCTATATGTATTTGTTCCAAACATGTTCACAAATTAAATGTACTTGCACCTCGCTTCATTTTGTGCTCTCATGAAAACTAGATTTTGAACAAGTTTTACTACTCCTTTATTTTTAACATGTACGATAGTTGTATGTTTTTGTGATCTTCCCAATTCTTTCAAATATAAATTGGAGCCATATCGCTTCATAGATAGCCCCACGTGTTGCACAATAGTATTATTTTTGGAGTACATTGAAAGAAAAGTTTTGTTCATACTCCCCCATGTTATCAATATAGATCCCTAAAATACTAACAACCTTCAAGTGGAGTTCATATTATCTATTTTCCCTACATGATCTCAATCTGGATATTTTGTCAACAAAAAGTTATCACTCTTCTTGTATTTTGGGCCATAATCTATAGTTCCTATAATGTACCTTATTATATGCTTTGCTACTTTCTAGTGACAAACCCTACATTCTTTCACTAAACAAGAAATATAGTTAAGTACATACCTAATATCCAACCTAGTAGGGGAATGTAGATGAGACTCCCATTCCATTGTCAATAGAGTGTTGCATTTAATTGTATTGGTGGATCTATTTGAGAAAACTCAAGTTTCCTCTCTATAAGTATATAATTTGTCTTATAATTCATCATATAACACTTCTCAAGTGTTTTCATGGTATATGTATACTATGATACAAATATATGATTATATATTTTCCAAACTTGAAGTCCTAGACAATAACACAGATGCATGAGATCAACAAGGATGATTAACTCAATAAAGCAAGATATAACTTGATCATTGCAAAATACTACAATGATTAGTGTTTCCCCCTTGATTTTTAGACAAATATTAGGATTTTATGTACTCATGTTCATTCCATGATATATGATAATCTCATTAATTTTTGATGGACCATGCCCTAGGATCTTGTTTGAGACCATATAGTGATTTCATGAGTTTGAATACCTTTTCATATTTACCTAGTATGAAAAAAAAACTTTTGGTTTTTTCATGTAAACTTCTTCCCTGCAAGTCCCCATTAAGAAATGCACTAATCACATCTATTTGGTGGATTTTGCAAGAAAATTATGTAGCTAGAGAAAAAATTAACCTGAAATATTTGTATGTTAGTTGTGGGAGAAAAAGTATCCTCATATACAATACCTTATTTCATCTTTTTTGTACTTCATTTTGAAGATACATTTTCATCCAATCGAATTTTTACTTGGTGGAATATCTATAAGATTTCTTGTGTTATTCTTCACAAATGACTTGTATTCCTCATCCATGGCATCTTTCTATGGTTTACACTATAGGGATTATGAAACTATGGATGATTTAATACATTTAACAATAGTACTAGTAAAGTCTAGATTGACCCAATTCCAATGCATGCTAGAGTCTTGATTCCATGGTAGTTATGTTCAGGAAACCATAAAATTTTGCATGGTATATCATAATTTTATACCACTTAGGAATACATTGAGTGGTTCTTGTGGGTTGTGGTTCTTCACCATCTTCCACATCATCACTATCCTCTTTCAAGTGATTACCATCTTATGTTTTCAATAAAAATTTGATTTCAGCAGAGATGACTATATTAAAAATGCATTTTATACTTTCTTATGAATTAATTAAACATAAATACAAGTATAATTCCTCCTTCTTTTTGGATTCATTAGTATATAACCAAGTGCCTCAATACTATATCCTAACAAGAAATATTTTTTTCATTTCATATCAAGTTTAGCTATTTCTTTGTTAGGAATGTACATACTATTGTTATAGAAAATACTCAAATGTATGCAATTGATGGTTTTTCCCCACCATGTTTCTTGTGGTGTAACTCCCTTAAGAGTTTTAGTGGGAAATTTTTTTAGTAGATAAACTATCATGTTAGATATTTCTTCTTAATATGTTTTTGATAAACATACATCTTGAATCATACATAAAACCATATCCATGATACCAAAATGCATTTTTAGAAATATACCATTCATTTGATTATTCACTATACAAGAAGTCATCATCATCATATTGATCATCCTATTCAACATTATTTCCTAGTTGAAATGGTTTATACTTCCAATTTTCTTTATTTTGTTCCAATTTATTTGGGTATTTTCCTTTTTTCATATTGTTGGTTTTCATTTTTATTTCCACTTGATGACTCTTTATGAAATTGTTACATTTTGGAGGCTATTTTTATGTGTGGAAGTGTTGAAGACTGTACACTAAAAGTATTGTAAACTATCCATAGGTTTCTTGGGAAATGTGCTCTTCTCATATGGGTGGTATTTTTGACCCATTGGTTTATGGGGAAGTTTTTCCCATGGTTTTGTACCCACGGTATTGTAAAATTGCGTAATTATTTGTTTATTTATGTTCTTTTATTCATATGGTAGGTTTGATGTAACATTATAGATGTGTTAGAGTTCAATTGTGAATTTAAGAGAGTTTGGTGAGAATAGCTCCAAAAATATATAGGTATTGTATTGAGAGAGTGGTTGCTTGTAATAAAACCAGAGCACGTTATTCTTGGTGGATGTAGGAAAATTGGGTGAACAACATTAAATATTGTCTCTATGTTGTGTTGTTTTATTTCTGCATATTAGTGTCTACAATTGTGATTTTGAGTGGGATTATTCCACATATGTTATCCCTTATTTCCTAACAACCGGTATCGATCCTAGTTTTGTTTATCAAGTGTTGAATTACAGGGGAAAGATTTAGCTTGAATGCGAGCTACGCAATATTATGGAAGATCAAGGGTTGATAAATTGAACCGAAAATGTTTTAGTCGTTAGAAGATGCAAATGTAAGAATAACTTTATCAAAAGGATCTTTACATTTCGTTGTCTAAGAAAGGGAAAAACCCTCGAGCATGACAAATGTGGAATGTGATTCACTGGATAGGAAGGAAATTGGGACTATATGGCTATGTATTGCATCTTCAATATTATTTAATGTTTCAAAGGAAAAGACTAAAAAATAAATTATGGATGCATTAGGGAAGTTATATAAAAACCCTCTTCCTCTAAAATGATATTTTTAATGAAAAACTTGTTTAATATGAAGATGTCTTAGAATAGTTCAATAATAGATCATTTGAATGATTTTAATATGGTTGTGATTATGCTATATTTGGTTACAATATAATTTGATAAAGAACTTATGGATTTAGTAATTTTGTGATCCTTACCCGAGATTTGTAATAGCAACTGTAACGGTGGCAAGAAACTCGGTTCTAGGTAGCTAAAAATTTAATTTTGAGGACATTTTAGGAGTGATTCTAAGTAAGCAAATGCAAAAAAAAATATATTCAGGAATATTCCACTTCGTGTAATGCTTTGTGATGAAAAATAGAGGAGACAAAATATTAGAGAAAGTCATGGAAAATCGAAAGATCAAGAAAGGTCAAAACCAAAAGAAAAATGGTATGCTAGCACTATGGAAAGTATGAGCATGCAAAGAAGGACTATTGGGAGATTTGGGACTATAATAAACAACAAGAAGAAAACAGGAGGTAAATTTGGCAACACATCATGTCTTCTAGGATTCTTTGATTCTTTCTTGACATAATATTGTTGAATCTTTTGTTTTAGATTCAAGTGGATTCTTTCCATGCTACTCCACATAAGGATTATTTTGTTGATTATGCTCATGGGGATTTTGGTCATGTTTTTCTTGGTGATGATGAGCCTTGCATCATTTTTGGAAAAGTTTTTATTTAGGTTAAGATGTTGAATAGGAATGCATGGCTATTGAAGGATGTCAAGCATGTTCCTACATTAAGAAGAAATTTTTAGCAATGGGAAGTTGGGAAATGATGGTTGTCTTGTGATATTTACAAAGGACTCTTAGAAGGTTTCCAAGGGTGATCTTGTGTTGGAAATATGATCTAGGGTATTTTCACTATTAAAATATTCCCTAAGATTCCTTAAATCTAGACCATACTGAAGGTATTCTTGAGACCTTTCCAATGGTATGTTGAACTTCATAAATAGAGTCCATATGCAGATTCTATCGTCGATCAAAGTTATGGTATTAAACGGTTCAACCCTTGTCAACAAATCCAATCGACATGACACGTGGTAAGGAGAAAAAGACAAAATGGTAGTTTGGTATGGTTCCAAGCCTCCGATTTTTACTCATGTTATGGGGAAAATAATAAGAGGGTCAACTTTTATAATGAAGGGAGCCCGACCATTATGAGAGTTATATTCTTGTTCACCGATGTGGTGGGTTCCCAAATCACCACGTAGACATAGTCAACTCTCAAGCCACCACGTGGACATCAATTTTGCATTCTGAGCTTGATTTTTATTTCGAGTTTAATATTTACACTATGAGTTGATTTTTACATTTCTTGAATTAACTCTGTTATTATTCCAGATCGTTTTTGTTAATACTATATTGCTCGGGTGGTTCCATAATATTTCCTATTAGCTTGTCAGATGCATCTATTATCTCAACACATTATATGGAAAGCCCAACGTATTGGGTGGTCTTACCAATGACTCGACCCACATTTTGGGTGATATAAACAACTAAATAGTCTAGCTTGCACCTATACATTTGGCACAACATTCAAACTTGCCATAGCTCGACACCTATACATTTGGTGTAACATTGTAACTTGTCGTCACCCGAAATTGGGCCTATCAACAAACCATGTGCCATTTTCAATACTTAACTCAGTGGTGGAATTGGTAAGCCCAACAAAAGGGTGAAATATGTGGCTATTGCCACATTTAGATAGGCTTATAATTTTATATTTAAACAAATAAACACCACCAAAGATGGCCAATCTGGGATTTCTTGCATCAAAATGTAAAGTAGCTACACCAAAATATAAGGGATTGGAATTGAACCGGAACCTCATGTCGTAAGTCGCACTCTGCCAATCAACTCGCCACCTAGCTCGGTCAAGCTAGAAAATATCTCGCCAATATATATAGATCTTTGGGCCCTGTGTTTTGAGGATACTAGACAAGGTAGTTTGCATTCAAGCTCAATTTTGAGGCACTTAGAGGCAAAATCAAAACTTGGAGTAAAAATTAAAGTTACTCAAAATTTTGAGACAAATACAATGGTGGTATTATTTTCTCATGAAGTTCTATAGATTTTCTTGTGTAGGTGATTTTCCATTGCAGTTGCAATGCAAGCACAAGGAACCAACAAAGATCTAAATTTTCCAAGCACTTCTAGTCCGAACCAAGCCATGGAGTAAAAAGGGAAGTTGTTCATATTTTCATAATATTTCCAGATATATAATTTTTTTTCATGAAGTGTTTATAAATATCTAGTTGTAGGCATTTTTCAGTCACATTTGCAACAAGGAAAGTTTGGGTATATTATATTAGAAATAAATATGATGTATTTGACACTTTTATTAAATGCAAAGCCTTGTAGAAATTGAAACAGGTCTTATGCTAAAATGTTTCAAGTTAGATAATGGAGGGGAGTATTACAGCAATGATTTTGATTATTATTTTTCTAAGAATGGAATCAGTAGGTAAAATACGGTTCCAAGAACTCTACAACAGAATGGGTGTGAGAAAGAATGAACATGGAAATAATAGAATGAGATAGGAGCATGAGGTTATATGGATTAGTACCTCTTTTATTTTGGGAAGAAGTGGTGAGCACAACTATGTACTTGATAAACAGAGGACCATCAAGATCCTTGGATGGAGGCATACTAAAGGAGGATTGGCTTAGTAAGAAAGTTGATTATTCATTTCTAAAAGTCTTTTGATGTGCGGTGTTTGTTAATATTGACAAGGATGATAGGACCAAGCCATAGGATAAATCATAAAAATGAACTTTAATTTGTTGTGGTGGTGATGAATTTGGATATAAATGTTTAAGTATTAAGAAAAATAAAATCATTCGATCTAGGGGTGTCGTCTAATGAGAAAGATATGTTTAAGAAATAGTTACAGGAAATCATAGAATAATCCATGAAAGAATATGCAGTGGTAGAGGATGTTTGGGATGGGAGAGTGGTACATGAATTAGTTGTATAACCTACTCAATCGAAACCCCAAATGCCTATATTTAGGAGGTATTCTAGGGTAAGAAGATAACCTGAATTTTTTTCTCCTTATCTTTATTATTTATTACTCTCCGATAGTGGAGAGCTAAAGAGATTTGATGAAGAAATGTAGGTAGATGCGAGGAAGAAGTGGGATCAAGCCATGAATTAGGAGCATCAGTCTCTCATGGAGAACAATACTTAGGATTTGGTGAAGATACCCAAAGGTAAAAGAGCGTTACAAGACAAGTGGGCATACTGATTTAAAGAGGAAGGAGGAAAGAAAAGATACAAAACTTGGTTGGTGGTCAAGGGGTTTGTGCACAAAAATTTAGAGATTTTGGTGATATTTTTTCTCTTGTGGTATAAATAACTTCTATTAGAATTGTTCTTAGAATAGTGGCAACAGAAGAATTACACTTCCGTAAGCTAGATGTAAAGACTACATTTCTTCATGGTGATTTGGAGGAGGATCTATATATGCAGTAGCCAAAGGGCTATAAGTTCAAAGGAAAAGAGGATATGGTGTGCATAATGAAGAAGACCTTGTATGTCCTTAAACAAGCTACACATCAATCATATGAGAAATTTGATAGCTTCATGATAGAGAAAGGCTATATTAGATGTCATTTTGACTATTGCATATATATAAAATAAATTTGATGATGATAGTTATATTATTTTGTGTTTGTATGTGGATGACATGTTGTCAGGAAAAACATGTAGGAAATAAAAGTACTCAAGAAGTAGTTAATTGAATCCTTTGCTATGAAGGATTTGGGGGTAGTGAAACAAATATTTGGTAGGCGGATAACTTGAGATAGAAAGGAACGGATTGCTTCACGATGGAGAACAGTTATATCGATGTCATTATGAACATTGCATAGATATAAATAAATTTGAGGATGACAATTATATTATCTTATGTTTGTATATGGATGACATATTGGTTGTAGGAAAAACACGCAGAAAATAAAAGTACTCAAGAAGCGATTAAGTGAATCCTTTCTTATAAAGGATTTTGGGGTAGTTAAAAAAATCTTTGGTATGCGAGATATCATCGGATATAAAGGAATGGAAGAAGAATTTATGTCGGGAAGAGTGCATTAAGATGGTCATGGAGAGCTTTAATATGTAGGATGTTAAACCGGTTAACATTCCTTTGTGCAGCCATTTCAAGTTATCACAAGAGTTGTGTTCTAAGATAGAGAAAGAGAGAAACTAGATGTCCAAAATACTTTATTCATCGGTGGTTGGTAGTTTGATGTATGGCTTGGTGTGCACTAGTCATGATGTTTCCCATCCAAAGGGGAAAAGATAGTATATTTATGAGTGATCGAGGTAAACATCACTAACAGAAGTAAAGTGGGTCCTTTGCTACTTGAGAGGGACAATGGGGACAATTTTGTGCTATAGTGGATTAGAAACCACTTTGTGTGGTTATGTAGATTCGAGACATGGCTAGAGATTTATAAAATAAGAGGAACACAACCTATTATGTTTTCATTATAGGTGGGACAAAACTGATCTAGATTTTAGGAGTACAAAATCTTATGGCGTTTTCAACCACAGAGATTGAGTATGTTTCTGCCATAGAGGAAAGAAAAGAGATGATTTGGTTACAATATTTTCTTGAGGAGGTGGGTCATAACTAGGAGGAAGGAAGCTTCATAGTGATAGTTAGATTTCTATACACCTCACTAAGAACTCTTCTTTCCACTCTAAGATGAAGTATATACAACTTAGGTACCATTTCATTAGAAAAACTTTGGAGGAAGAGAAGTTAAAGATGGAGAAGATTCATACTAGTCATAATCCTACGTACATGATGACCAAAGTGATCACAAGGAGAAACTGAAGTTGTTTTCAGCTTTGGTTTGTCTTCACAAATGAAAATGAAGGGTTGTCAGGATTTATCGGAGGAAAATTAGCCTCCAAGTGGGATATTGTTATGTTGTGGAGCCTATTTTTATGTTTAAGAGTGTTTAATACTGTACACTAAGATTATTGTACAATATCCACTAAAAGTGGGATATATCTCAGAAACATGCTCTTCTCATATCGGTCGGATTTTTCACCCATAGGTTTATAGGGCAATTATGACCGATGGTTTTGTACCCATGGTATTGTAAAATTAGTTTAGCAGTGACCTATTTACGTTCTTTTGTGCATATGGTAGGGTTGATATAACATTTCAAACATGTGTGACTTCAAGAGAGTTTGTTGAGTATAGCTCCAAAAAGATTTGGGTATTTTATTGAGAGAGAGGTGGCTTGTAATAAAATCGAGCAAGTGATTCTTGGTGGACATACCCCAAATTGGGTGAACCACATTAAATATTATCTATGTGGTGTGTTCTTTTGTTTTTATAAATTTTGTTTGAGATCCGTAATATTTTCTTCATATTAATTTCTATTATTGTGATTCTATGTGAGATTATGTCACATATTTTATCCTTAATTTCATAACAAATGTGTTGAACCAAAAATCCTTTTATTCACGTCCTTTATGACCAAAAATATCATAGTTTTGTTGGGCCTTTTGGCTTTGATTGTTATCTTGCATCAAATGCTATTTATGAGACTTGTCTTGTTTCTTTCCTTTCTGATTATAAGTAAGTTCTCTTCAATTTTTGTACTTGTATGAATAGATTCTTTTTATTGTGGCATACAACCAATTGTTCAAAAAAATTATTTTAATAGCTATATTTAATGTGGTCAAAAATATCCCGTATGAAGGAGGAACAACTCCTAAAACAATTGACACAAGTTAGACATCACTTAATTCTTCTTCCAAATATTAAAGTGATGCTTGCAAAGTTACAACACATCTTATAAATGATTCTACTTTATTAGTGGTTTCATTTTTAGATTCATGAGATGAATTTAGAGATGAAGTAGTGTCTTTCTATATTTTGACTCATAGACAGCTTTTTAGTTTATCCCAAGATTACTTTTTTCCTCTTGAATATGGGGTTGAACCTCATCAAATTCACCAAGCAATATCATTATATTTTCTTTTTTATTTTCCTAATCAAATGTGTTTTGTTGTCTAATATAGTATTCAAATATAGGTTATGATCCGTTTACTAGTGAGAATATATATTGTAAATATACTTGTGCATGAATTTTCATTTTCCATGCAACATAATTATTAGTTTGAACAAGTTGTGAATCAAGAAAAAACTTAGGTGTTGTATTTACTAAAATTTTGAAAAATTTATAATGACAAAAGAATAGAAAATTTTAACATTTCCCCTCAAATAAGTACACAACCCCCCACCACCTCCCCCGTAAAAAAAAAAAAAAAAAAGAAATTTTATTTATTATGGGATCTTTTTCGACTAGTTTACAAAAAAATGTACTATTGGCTTATATACAAATTTGGCTCTTTAGCCAATTTACCAATATTTCCATCTAATGGAAAAGAAAAATACCTCCCTTATTCCTTGAAAAAATTTAAATTTTTCTAAATTATTGTTTTAATTTGTGCTCTGTGACCTCTTGTATCTTACAAGGGCAAGAACAATGTTTTCCACAAAATCATGCATAAATTTTTAACTAATTGGGAACTTTAGACTCTTTTGGGTTACAAGATACTCGATGTGATTTTGTTTGAAAACTTCTAGATTTGGTTAGTTACAACTAACTATTGTAGTTAGTGATGTGCTAAAAATTTGGAGGTTATTATATAAACTTAGTGAGAGTTGTGGGTTTTGAATCGAAAACCTCCTCCAATGAAAGTTCTTGTAAAATATTTCTTAGCTAATTGATCTACGACTATAAAGACAAACAATTACAGGAAATTTTCCATTTAACCTTTAAAACAATGTGAAAATCCTTCAAAAAAAAAAAAATCAAACACATTTATACTTATATATTCCTCAAAGTATATTTTTACATGGTTGTTTTTCAAACCCGTTTGAAGTGGACTTTTCCTGTTTGAATATAAGCTTGTGTTAGATATTTCTTGACTCTTTTGCATTATATTATTAATATATCTCCACACTCTAATGCAAATATTTATTCTAATGTAGCACTTTGTATATTCATGATCCAATGTTCTTTGTAGCTTGTTTATTTGTTCACTCTCGCATTTGATAGGCAGTCCATAAAGTGATGAAATTTAATATATCTAGATGGAGTTTAAATATATGAAGTAAATTTAAGGCCGATTTCATGGTCAAGTTAACTCCAACTCTATAAATATAAATATTTCTAAAACATAAGAGACATAGGTTTTGGGAATTCGGGCTGACACAATTTTTCATGCTATTTTTTGTTAAAATTTCAAAAAACAATATTTTTCATCAAAATTAAGTATAGAGACTCTAGTTTAGAAGAAGGAAAAAAATGGTTGTAACTAAAAGATGTCACTAAATCTAGTAACAAAAAATATATTTTGTAATTATTTTACAAAACCTATATTTAATTCATAGGGTTTATGTCAAAGCTCGAGACTATGACTACACTCCAGAAATAGAATTTCTCTTCATCCCTTACTTTAGTTTCATATGTAGCTTTACATATGTGAAACTACTTCTTATTGGCTACTTCTAATCCAAGAGGCGTGAAATAGTAAAATGGGGTTGTGGGAAGTATATTAGCTTCTTAGGATTACACAAAAACTCAAACCCTCACTAACTAACCAACTCCTATAAAAACTTCTATTACCTCTCACAAGAGAAGCATTTCCCTTTATCTGATAATAAAAAAATTGTACAAATAGTATGGATCATGATCAATTTTATTAATGAAAAAAATTCATCCTTGCAATCAAAGGAGAGAGCTCTAACATTGATAGGATTTGAACAACTTTTATCCTTTCCAGGAAATCTGGATCAAATCTCACAAAATTGGCACATATCTAGACATAATATGTTGCCCCTAACTCGCCTTATCGATTGCACATGTCGAAATACATATAGGTATAAGAAAGATAGAATAAACCCCACTAATCCATGGATATACAACTAACTCTCGACAACTAAGAGTTATTGAAAACTTACAATTAATATATTTCTTTGTGGTTATTTAAGCATAAATTCATCCTAAAATATTATGAATGAAATATAAAAATATTAAAACATTCATATTTGACAATTTAAAAATAATGAAAGAAATAACTTACTTATTTTATTAAACCCTAGATTAATTTATGTGAGCAATTTTTACTCCACCTCGTCCAATCTTTTCCCCAAATTTCTAAAGATATTTCATGCATTCCAAAATTTTGCATCCTTCATCCTAGTCAACTCTTGACCTTGTAATAATTGATTTCCTTAACAAAGTTCCCTCCCATTATATTCATCTTCTTCCACTCACTTCTATCTTCTTCCATCCTACCTTCTTATTGTCTATCTTTTTTGAATGTATAATAGGATAAAATAAAAATGATGTCCATAGGACAAACCCCTTTTATAATGTTAGGGATAATGGGGGTGTAAACATGATATGAAATTTATGCAAATGTGACCATATTTGAATCACATTTTCATCTCTTTTGCACCACCATAACAATGACATAATTGTGTCAAAACTTCCATTGAAAATGAAAAACATTTAAACGTGGAACGATGTGAATTCATCACAAATTTTGACATATTTTTCATTATATGTAGTAGTCGTTAAGAGCGTTGTGATGATCAATACAATTTTCTTGATTTATCTATTCTTTTTTATTCATGCCTTGCATGAGTCCACACCTATGATTTTCCTAGCAATTTTATATTCTTGAACATGGTTTCAAAGCAAGTGAATATTCTTACCGGATGGGAAATCCTTTCTCCATCAGATTCTGACTATGGATGCTTGAAGAATTGAGGCTTCTTGGACCTCTCCCTATATACTTCTCCATCCATCATACAAGTATTTTCATAAAACCAATATTCTATATTTTCAAAAACACCATTTGATTTTTTTACAATTGAATGAAAAATAATGATTATATATATATATATATATATATATATATATATATATATATATATATATATATATATATATATAATATATATATATATATAATCCCAATTTTTAACTTCTAGAAAATATATGGCAACTCATATTAATTTGTTTTAAAATGAGAAAAATACACAATGTAAAAAAATCATATATTTAAGCCTTATGGTTTAATTTCAATGTTGTTTTGAAGTTTTTAGGATTGATGAAAATCCACGAGGAACAAGTTGTATGAAAAAAACAATATAAAACTAACTTAATCTTTTTCACATAAACTTTTCCATTCTACTTTCTGATATATTTTTAAAAATGCCATGTTTTAATAATTAGATGGTTTGGGATCTTAGGGAATTTGTTTGAATTTTCAATCATGTTATTGAATTCTTAACATAGTTTTGAAGAATTTTGCATGTTAAGAAGCAAGAATGCATTTTTATGATGTACAAGATTGATAAATTTTCCATTTAATGTAGTGTTAGCCTATTTATTAACAATGAAATATCCCAGGAACATAATCATTTATTTAGGAGGCTTAGTTCTCATTTTTGACACTTCATTTTTACTTGTACAAAGTTGTTATACTATAGAGTTTCTAAAAATTATAGATGTTGTTAGAGGTTTCCACTTCATTCTCATTTTTGGACCTAACTTTTTATTTTTCTAATGGATCTTTTGGTGTTTTTAAAAATGGTGTATATTTTTACATTTTTCACATAGGTACCTTCATATTAAAGTTTCAATTTGTATAAAATTATATTTTTTGAATTTTTACTTAATTTAATCTAAAAATCATTTTTAATCACACTATTTTATATGGTGTCACCTAATTTTATCAATGGGTTCATTTTTGTGTATGAAAATGATTTCTAAATATGGATCATTCTCTTATTTGGTCACATTTCCAACTCTTGTATTTGGTCTGTTTTTAAAATTTTGCTTCATTATTGAGCCCAGAAAAGTGGCTAAGTCCTAAAGAGGAGAATCAACACCCACAAGGAAAGTAAGGGAAAAGGAGCTCAAGCAATGGCGCATTGGAAAACAAGAGTGCACGTGGTAAATTCAAGGAGTTATAACAAAAGGATGTAGCAAACATGGAGAGCACAAAGGTTGGAACGCAGAAGCAGGATAGGGTTTGAAGACTTAGCCACATCATTGGATATGGTACTACATGGAAAACATAAGAAGACATGAGTAGGAATGAAGAGTGGATAAGGATATAATATTTCTTGAAATGAATATTCAAGAGGGGAATCATTATGGTTAGTGGAGGCTGATCTAGGTTTTGGTGAGCTAGTATAGGAACTCGATCATGGAGGAGTATGATTCAACCCGGCATGAGGCTCGCTTATAAGTGAAGTGTAGGAGGTCAAGGAGACATCTCACTTCTACTTAAGGATGCATTTGGATCTAAAAGGGGGTGGATAGAGATATGTGTGTGTGTAGATATACATGTATAAATGTTCTCGGGTCTAAAATAGGAGCTGCGAGAGACATAAGAGATGGTGTTAGAGGCCACCAAGAAATATTTACGTGCATTGAAGAATATAGTAAAGGATCTCTGTGTAGAGTCATTTTGTAAAGTTTGAATGTCACTCCATGATGTATTCAACCTCGCTATGGCCTATTTTGATGTAATATGGCTATTATAAATGGTTATGAATCAATATATGATTCTTTGTTCCAAATATCTATAGTTATGGTCCTAACCCTAGTGTGTTCTATATTGCTCATGCTTCAGATTTGATTCTCTTATGTTGTTGTAATGTTTACTTTTATAACATGTTGCATTTGTGATTAGAACTAGTTTCTCTAATTTTATATTAGAATCAATACATGTATGTCTATTTCTATAACCATTCCTCCATTAATGGAAGAAATTATTACGAAGCTCACATAAAGGAGGGGATCGGTGCCTAGTGGGCCTCGAATGAGCACCCAAATAATTTTGGGTGATAGGCCAATGTACTTGGGGTTTAAAGGGAGTTGGTAAAAGGAGACTACATTTTGGTTCTATTACGGGGACATATTTTGAAGTTGTTGTGAGAATTGTGTGTGATGAGAGAACACTTGACCATGGATATCATTGAGACTTTGCTTAAAATCATAGAGGTTGAGTAGCTTAGAGATTCATTATTGGATCTGAGTTTGATGCGCCTAAATGGGTAGAGGAGCACCTATATCATGAGCTCTATGACACATTTTTTTTAATTTTTCAGTAGAGTTGTATGAATGGTTGTCAATATATGCATCAACAAAGATTTAGTATTATATTCCTTGTGTATAGAACCAAGAAGAGTATTAGAGGCTATATCATGCTGATCTAACCTTGACTCATGTTGTTGATTGGTGGTGGAATGGAGTGCTAACTAGATATAAATTGGAATACGTAGTTTCTACGTATTCTTTCCCAAATATTGTTGAGTTTTAGTTTGTGAGGGATCTAAGAGGATTGTTCTTACGTGTTATATGGTTATCCATTAAAATCTTGATCATCACTATGAACATGGAGGCATTTCCTATGGATGACTAATTTCCCACTAGGAACGGGGCATGGAAGCTGGTGTGTTAAGAGATGGTAGACCTTGTGGTAGAAATGGATAAAGAGGAGAGGTGGATCAAGTATAATTAAGAATGAGAAAAATACTTGTCTAGACAATGTGAAGTCATAGGAGTGATGTATTTATGGAGGAAGATATTACGGGAAGGATTTGAGGTTCGTGTTGAGAACATGAAACATTAATAGTCTATGTTACCCCATCTTGGCCAGTGCATTAGAGAAACCCCCTTAGATTTTTGTGAGAAATCATCATATGGGGAAAGGAGGAAAGCCACAAACACGCATCTTATCCCACCTGGTGATAAAACCTTAGTGCCTAGTTTTATAGATCTTGGGATAAGTATTGTTAACCCAGTTGGTGTTGGTATTGGTAGTCGAGAAACACTTGGTAGATATAATTTTTCATTTAGTTCATCTATGATAGCATAGAAATTTCCTGTGCTTATAGGCATCCTATATGGCACATCATTAGGGAAAGGTATGGGTACATAAAGTTTGGGTATCACAGATGGAGTTGGTTGAATGTCACAAATTGTTGGCACATAGTTTAGCACAATGGTGGTGGCGAGATTGGAAATGATTTGGGACATTTTCTTTCTATCGGAGGAGGATCTAGTGGATGATTAGGGATAGGAGCTAGTTGATCTAGTGGATCTGGTAGTGGAGGCACCATAGGAGGGAATCAAGGACCTGAATCTAGTGGGCAACGACCACAACACCATCAATAGGTGTTTTATGAGATGTCTCTACATTTCCCTAATTACAAGGGTGGTTAAAATACTATAGAGCATGTACAAAATGTGAGTTACTATGGTGAAATAAGGGAATCACTTTGCCCAAGAGAAGAAGTAAATTCAGTTTGCAACTACCTTTAAATGTTGTGTGCATATTTTGTACCAAAATTATGACCCTCGTCAAATGATAGTGGATTATATTACACTGCGTGATGTCATTTTTGACAGAATTTCATATTCTTGAGTTTGAGAAAAAGAGCATCAATGTGCTCAAGGAAATTCAACAAGGTATGGAAGAAAGTGTGTGGGAGTATGATGCACACTTTAAGACTCTTCTGTCAAAGTTGTCTTATGATATCCATCCCTCACAACATGCTCAATGGTTCATTGGAGGATTGATAACACCTTTTAGACAAGTACTTTACCATAAGTCTTTCATAGATCAACGAGGGTCCTTAGAGGTTACTTGTAGTGATTTTTACACCCACCAAAGAACATGGGAATCCCATGCACATTGACCTATCACCCGTGGGAGCTAGGTGCTCGCATGAGGCACACGTGAGGTGTCGAGTCTCCCCTTTATGTGATTTTCTTGGGAAAAATCATCTATTATAACATCTTAAGGAGAGTGAGCGGAAATGAGACATGCAATTATCATAGAGCTTAGAACGACTTCTAGACCAATGTAGTCATTCTAGATAGAAAGATACTTAATAGATTATAGGATTGAAACAAAATAGAAAGGAAAATGCATAAGGATTCATACTCATTTCATAAACATACATGAAACAGAACTATGAAGATATGTGTATGGACCAAATCATTAATGATCATATTCAAATAATTTGGTAACCTCATTACATCCATTAGATCCATTACAGAACATCACAGTATGGCAAACCAAAGTCATACATCATAACTAGATTTATATCCCTTAGCTCTCAAAATGAAAATTTACAATCCCAAGCCCTTGATGGATCCTTCTCCTATATTTCATCTTCCTAACCCAAGATCAACTCATCATAGATTTTTGTAGATATGCTCTCTCTACGACCTACTTCTCTTTTTTTCTCGTGGGTGCTTGTATTTATAGGCCTCTTGAACTGTCAACTCAACTTTACGAGGCTTTATATCTGCCCAATTGTCCCAATGTGGTCCTCCATGGGAGCATGCTCCTCTACGCCTAAGATCTTCACTCCTTGCCATGATGGTATTCTAGAAGCTTCCATCGTAGGGTATATTCCTTCCGAGGCCAACCTATCACCAGGATAGCACCTTATCCATTCCACATGCACAGTCAAGTCATGCTTTTCACATGTCCTTCCTGATATGGCAAACATGGCTAAGTCCCAAAACCTTGTTCTATTATCATGTATCACGGGTCCTTCTAAAACCCTCCTATAACCCTACCTTACACAACTTCTCCTTACGTAATTACCCATCAACTTATGCCTTGCGATCTCATGTGCCTTTTTATAATTAGTCAATATTTTAGGGTCCAACATTACCTCACACTTTACTTGTTCTCATGCCTTGGGAACACTTCCTCAAAAAAGAAAAAAATAATTACATTATAATTAACGTCTTGGGAAAATAATAAGGGAATGAAGAATTGGGAAAGATGAAATAATAGGAAAGTGTTGTCACTAATACAAAAATATAGGAAAATCTCTTTGCAAGTCAGCCTCCAACTTGTTTGAGGCATTGAATTCATTTTGCACTCTCTGGCGGAGGTCACCAACTAGGACGCTTACCTTCTCAAAACCCACTCATCTCCTCTAGTGTTCATTGTTTCAACAATTCTTTCCAATTCCTTTCCCACATCCTCAAGCACATCCATCCTTGTTGTAGAAATCTGTGGGTACAACTCCTTGATCTAGTTTTTAATTGAACCTCGTAACATTTCAATAGCTTATGACTTCTTCTTAACCTTGGCTAGGATTCTCTCCCACTCCGCTCTATTTCCATTTTTATTCTCTTGGAATTCCTTGAGCTCTACATCACGAGTGGCGACCATAATACTCGCGACTCTATATTTTTCTCGTGTAATTATGATATGCATCCTCATTAGTATGGGTAACAATTTTCACATCAACAATAACTTTGTTGTACTCATCAGTGATTGCCACAACCATCAATTTTTCCTCCTTTTCTTGGCACGCTACTACTTCTTCCACATATTCTAAGACTAATGGATTCCTTTACATGGCGAGGAAATGTGTTATGTCTTCTAGGCACTCTAGGGAAGATCCAAAATTTTGTGTGGGTGGTGCTAGGTCTTGATGCTTCAAAATAATGGAATCTGTGATGGATTCTACCTTTTTATATACCTCACACACCCTTTCCTTTTCTTCCCTTAGTTCACGCTTTAGCTACGTGCTTTGATTAGTTCCTCCTGTTTCAAGTCCTTTGTCCTTTCTTCTAGCTCTTCTTCCCTCTTCTCTAGTTTTACCTCTAGAAATTTTACCATATCATTCCTCCCGAATAACTTGGCTTCTAGTTCAACCAAGACCTTATTCAATGCATTCCAGACTTGTTCATCCAAAAGTTGTTGAGCTCTCACCAAGGGGTTATCTCTTTTTGACACGGGAACTTTCATTATTGCTCCTTGGCTTAGTTCAAATTTTGGTTCATCAATGTGAGACTCAATTTCCCAAGAAAGAATCTTACTCATCCAAGGGTATGCACCTTTAGCATTAAACAAATTCATTGCCAAGATTTTATCTCTTGGTATTGTGCTTTGGAAATTCACATGCAACACCTTGTTTGGATGTTTTATATAGTCCATTCTTGGTCTCTAGATCTCCATGTCCTTTCCTCCTATGTGTGTTCCCTTACGAACAATTATCGTTAGACTAGGGCCTCTGCGTTACCATGATATTTTCGTATGCTTCATTCTTTTTCTTCACTCATAATCAACTCAGTGTTGTGCTCTAACTCTTCCACCACTAAGGTGTCAATGATCTTCTCCACTTCTTTCTCTGCTGCTTTATTTGCTTCATCCTTAGTGAGGCTTGGAGTCCTCTGATTCTTCATGTTAATTTATTCACTTCCTCCCATGTCACGGGCTCCCTCCTTCTCCTGGATTCCCTTCCTTCACACAAAGCGATAGTCATTATTCTCCTCTTCACCTTCTTCTCCCAAATTGTGCACGCAAAAACAAGTGGTTCTTGGTCTCCTTCAGGTTCATCTTCTTCATCATCATCCCTCTCACCCCTATAGTTCTCCAAGCTCTCTAGTATCCTCTAAATTTTCCTCCTCTATTACCTTCTATTTCTTCCTAACTAGGGATTCTAGTATAGGAGATTCTACTTTCTCTTCCTCCCTCTCTCGATGACTCCTCCTTAGTTATGGGATTTTCTAGTTCTGGTGTCTTTTCCTTGACTGGATAATTTTTCCTGCGTGAGTAGATACTTTTCTAGAATTTTTTCTAGGTTCACCCACAATTTGTGTTCCTTGGAAACTTGGTGCCTTTTTCTTTATCTCTTCCATCTCTTTTTTCTTAGGTGCGGTTTTCTTTCTACCTGTTTGGTTTTCAGGTATAGATATCTCATTTTCAAGATAAGCACCCTTCTCAAACTTGGGCCTTATGTGAAGGTATATATGTACCACGGACCTTCCTACAATAGGTAGAGTCTGAAGTCTCATCATATTAACTTCATGTGATACATAATTTTCCACATACGAACGCTTGTTGGGTTCGACCAATGTTTTGTGCATCTCCCTGTGGTCCCGATCCATATTTCCAAGGTCAAACTTCAGCTTCTTGGATTCCTTGAATATATTTACTCCTACCTAGAAGTATTGAGCGGTGAAGGAAAATGGAATTTTACACCATGGGCTCATGCTTTCATCAACCAACTTAAATATGCCAATGTAGAAGTGTTGGTATACTACTGAATTCAGCTTCTCCCTTTGGGAGTGCTGACAATTGTCCTGGGATCCTCGAATCTACCCTGAATGAATTTCTCAAGTGCATATACCACTTCTCAAGATGCAGCTTGTGAATGGCTGCCATGCTATTGCCAGTGTATTTTTTGAATCTCTTTGTGGTCAAGGGGTATTCCTCTGGGTACTCCCAAACAAACTTATCTACTGCATCTGGTGCTCTGATCTCTGAAAACAAAATAGTTAAGAGGACATTACCCAAAAGTATATTTTCACATTCCTATGCATTGTTGATGATTTCATCTGTGATATACGTGGACAAGTTGTAGATGGCACCCTCTGAGATCCTTCTAAAAACATTGAGCCCTGATTTGTTCACTTATATCCACCTCTCTTAGTCATTAAGTTTGGTTACCAGGCACGCAACCATTCTCATCACTAGGTCTTGGATATCCACAATATCAAAGTATGTTACACCTTCTTGTATGCGTATGCGGTGATATTTTCTTTGATGGATTATTTGTTGAATATTTCATCCTCTATACTTTCTCCTTCACATATGAGACCTATGAATTTTGAAATCAGCTGAGGATTTATGCGCATCTTGCGCCCCACGAAGTGAAAGTGGTCTTCCTATATACGCAACATTAACCAATGATAGAGGCGCTCAGGCTTCCCAAAGTAAGGAAACTCATAGAGTTATAAAAATCATGGCTTCTCAAACGCCAATTTTACTCCATCGTTATAAATGGGTAACCCTTCTGGTGTCCTCTTGTTTTTTGGGTGCACTAACTCTAGCACCATTTCTTTTCAGTCACTTTTGTTTGATGGTTATAATCACTTACTGTCATGTTTCTTAAATGGGACTCCCACTCCTTTCCAAGCAAAACCCCATCTGGGTACTGCATTTCTACATACCATTCTTCATTGGTACTTGCGGTAGTTTCTTGTTATTTTCCCTTGCCCTTGCCTTTTCCCTTTTTAGGTGTTACAACTGGTTTCTTGGGTGCCATTGTGTAGGTTATCTTTGCACTTCAACTTCTCTTGCTTTTCTTCTCTACCCTTTTGAGGCTTAGATCTAAAAATTGTGAAGAAAATCCTTTTCAACACATACCCTAGATGCCAAACCATCACTGGATATCCCTTTCACAAGATGGAACTTCTCCATAAATCTCTCTATGCCCATGAACTACTTCCCTCCTAGTTTGCAGATCTAAACTAGTCACTCCTGTTAAATTTTTCAAATTTTTATTCACACGGATCAACTCGAAACCCTAGTTCACAAAATCTCTTCCTTCTTTGTATTTTCAATGTAAATAGTGAGATTTCCAACCTTCTATTTATAGTTTTTCCCACTTTTTAACAATAAATGCTATGTCACCTACCACCGTACTTCAACACTTAATGCATATTTTTCAACAAAATCCAACTTTAGCACCTTAACTCATACGCCCAACCTTCATGCATGCAACCAATGCATCTTGACAAGATACTCTTGCGTGCATGTCACCATGCGAAGATACTTCCATCATGATTATTGATCTCACCTACCTAATGTTTCTTTTGTACTTCTTCCTCTCTACGTACGTGGATCCACAATGTAGCCTTATGTTGACACCAACCATCCTTTTTCACCTCTCCTTCCATGCACATCCTTCCCAAGGCCATCCAACCTGGGATTTCTAATGCAATCCTTCATGGTGCTTCACACTTTTCAATTTCTTACATTATTCCACACCATACTAAAATGATGCTCGGTCCTCTACACATTCACAACCTTCAAAAAAGTAATGAGATTACTAGCACCCAAGGTACAACACAAAAATATAAACGAGAAAGGGAAACATGAGAAAAATAAAATTGCATTAAAGGAAATCCTAAACTATCATGAAATCTTGCATCATTACGAGACATCAAGAAGACTTATTTTTAGTAGGGCTTCAACTGACTCCCATTGAAGTGTCCTAGAAATCACATCCCATCTAGCACTTATAATTGGCACACGCCTAAATCAATGATGTATGAGATGATTTAGGGACACAAAAATGGAATTTTAACTTCATGCAGTATGGTGCAAAAACTTGGAATCATATAGTAACACCATCTTCCCAATCGCCAACTTTTTGTTCTTAATGTGACGATCGTGCCATACCTTTTGTTTTATTTTTTCAGTTGTTTGGATCCACCGACTAATGATCATCTCTCATCAAATTGAATTAATTTGTCTATTCTTTCCTCTAGTGCTTGTTCATCATCTAATCCTCTCCAAGCGCACTATACACAAAGAAGGTAACATGAATTCAACTAGTAGGACAACCTCCACACCAAACACCAATTGAAATGGTGTGGCCTTATTCAACCTCTTGTAGGTTTTCCTATATGACCAAAAACAACTGATACTTTTTCATCGCAATACTCTATACCAACATCACAAATGTTAGTCAATGTGTGACTAAGTATTTTGTTAAATGCCTTAGCAGTTCCATTTCCTTGAGGGTGATAGGGAGTAGTTTTGTGATGGGCCACAATGAATTATTATAACATAATCTTGACCGTATCATTGAGGAAGTGTGTACCTCTATAACTTGTCATCCTTAATGGCCATCCATACCTACTGATTATGTTTTACCATAAAAATCTAGTAGTTGTAGTCATTATAAAATCCTTTGTAGGTCTTTGCCTCTGCCAACATTGTCAAATAATCTATGGGAGGATATACGTAAAACTAGTCCTTCATGTCACTCATGAAATTTGTCTGAAAAAGTTGATATCCCACTTCTCAAACAGTTCCTCATTGGCTTTTGGTCGTAAGGGCATTTCATCCATTTTTCCTGTGTTTTCCAAGGTGTTTGACAATGGTCACCGGACTTGTGAAACTCAATGCAATATTGAAAAATGGTCTCCCACAAAATCCCTATGAGTATAATATTTTGTATGGATGCATTTCCCACATAGTTTCCTCTTGCAATCCCACCATTCACCTCTTCCATAATTTTAATGTACTCATGTTATAGTACGCATTAGTATAGAACCTCATTACGACCCATTTTGTATAGATCTCCACCGATTAGCATGTAGGGCACGACATGTATGGCATAATTTTTCTCCTCCAAGGCATTCATTTTATCTAGTGCCACACCTATTTTAAGAAATACTGCAATGTCCTCTAAATCGAGGGCATGCACCGCATCCTAAACAGATTGTGCGTCTAGTATATTCTATTTAATGCTCTACACGTACTCTCTTGAATCAATCCTAGAAAAATGATTAGGTACGGAATTACTTTTACTTGGTTTGAAAACTACCGTGAACTCAAAAGATTCGAACAATTATACCCACCGACATATGCACCATTACGAACGGGATTTTTCATGAAGTATTTCAATGCCATATGGTCGAGTGTAAAATATAAATGGAGTTCTTTAGTAGATACTATCTAAACTTGTAAAGTGCGTAGATCATTAAAAATTCCTCACACTCAGTCGTAGTATAATTCTTCTCTATTGGTGTCAAGTTTCTACTTGCATAGCACAAAGGATGATCAACAATTCCTTCATCAAGCTATGCAATACTTGATCCAATGCCGGTTCCTAAGGCATTGACATGAACATGGAAAGGCTTATCCCAAGAAGATAAACTCGAGATGGGCAAGGTGACAAGCCTATCCTTCAAAGTGTTGAATGCCTTTTGTTGCACCTCTCCCCAATGAAAGGCACTTTTATGTTTAATAAAATCTTGTAAAGGCATGGTGATCTTGGTATATCCCATCATAAACGCATGTAGTACCCCATATTCTGAGAAATCCACATGCTTTACACTTTGACTAGTAGGCTACCTCAATCCCACAATTACTTGCAACTTTCATGGGATCTATTATTATGCCCTCCTTACATATGATGTGCCCCAATAATATTCCAAATGGGGTAAAGCAAAGACACATTTCTTAATGTTGAGGGGTATCCTTAACTATGGACACCACAAACATCAGCCTTAAGTTGTCACAATGGTCCTTCACTAACTCGTATACTTTCCAATTATCCTGGTAGACTTAATGAAATTTTTGGATGAAGTCTTTGGAAAGCTTGTACCACAATGCGTGAGACAATAGCACACACATTCTTCAACCAAAATGCATGATTTTATAGGATAGAATTCCCCACTCAAAGGTGAAATTCATCTCCCTCTTGTCCTCCTTCACAATCCTTACATGGTGATAGCCCGAGAATCCATTTGTGAAAGATTAGACCTCGTGTCCTGTCACTCCTCGTAAGTTTTATTCAATAAATTGGGTTAGGAAAGGATCAATGATACACACTACATTCAAGTCCCTTTAATAAAAATAGATCCTTATCCTTTCATCCTTATTGATGCTAGCTATCTTAGGACTTATCCACTTTAACTCTTCAACAGCTTTAATAATGCTTGACACTATCATCTTATCTATTTCTTCCTTGACCTTCACGCCTAGGTTAGGATTCAAATTTGGTATGGTCTCTTCTGGACCAAGAGCACACCGTCCTTCAACTTAATTCTCATTTCCCCCAAAGATTGGTGATTTCCTTTGAGTTCATGATACCTATGTGGGAATAAATCCTCAAACTCATGTAAAATATCAATGATCTTGGAGACTTCCTATTCCAACTAATAGTATTCGATGATAGCCTCTTTAAGCTCTTATTCTGAGCTGATGTTAACCTTATTTATCTTTAAAGGTTCATGATAGGTGCGCGCTATTCATCAACACTGTCTAACACCTCGTGTGTCCCCACAGAGTGGTTAACATCCAATTTTTCCACTTCTTCCCCATCAATTATATAAACCATCTTTCCTTTTTCTTTTTCCACACACGTGCACTCAAGTTGGACCTCTTCTAGTTATGTCTCCTCAAAGCACTCCTCCAAGCCAAGTTCACCTAGCAAGTCTAGTAGCCTATCTTCTACCATGGCACTATCCCCAATGGTAAGGTGCTTGATAACCTACAATGCCTTATCCACCAAGGGTTTTTACTCTAATACTCGAATGTTTGAATGAGATCAACCGCTAATTCTTTCCAATTCCCTATCTGGTGGCATGTCTCAGCGTGAATGTACCATGTGCACGCATAACCTTTTAATGTAGAATATATTTTACATACCCACGGGGATGGGTGTAAATCCTCTGTTCCTTCTCTCCCGACCTTCTCACAATCCTTGATATGGAGAGAGGTAGGTTCCTTACCATGATAATTTTTGATGGCAATGGGTGCATTGCTTCTATAGAATTAGATAGAGAGGGAAATTCTCAACTCAAGCCATTCCAATAGGTGCTCCTAATGTGTAGTCCACCATAGTGCCATTGTGCTAAGTAGGACATAATTTTACATACCTCTTCGTTCATTATCCTTCTTCCACTCAGCTTGATATCCTCCAAAATATCTAAGGGAAGGCTCCTCTAGAATACTTAGATAGATTCTTTCCTCCTAGGTTCCGAACTATACACGCCTTTGTCACATTTGTCACCAATCCTCTCAAATGTTTTCTGATCAACTCATAGTTCCCATGCACCCAATTATCACATGTTATACTGGTGATCTCACTTAGGAGTGAGCATCCTCAAACTAGATAACTCCCTTTGTGGGATGAATTATCTTTGGATCCATGATTGAGCACACATATATTCTATCCAAGACCTATTCTCCCAGGGGTTCAGTCTAGGGTGTTTATTTTCCATTAGCCATGGGTATGATGACCCGTTCCTCCTCATTTTCAAAGCTTATGTATCCCTTGTTGACTGAAGATCCACATTATTCTTATAGCACCATGGGCGCCCAAGTAATGCTTTGGAAATTATCTTCCTCTCGTGAGTGCCAAGACTTCAAGTCCCAAAGTAAACTTAGCCCCCTGAATGGTGATAGCTACATCCTTTAAGTTAGGGATGGGAATTACCTTCATTTTGTGCACCATACACAACACATTTAAAGATGGTTGTAATCCGTATTCCCATCTGATTACATACATCCAAGGTGAGAACATTTACCTCCATGCCTATGTCAATGAGAATATTAGTAAAGATTCATCCATCCACGATTTGTATTTAATGTGATCTCCTTATCATAGTCAAGGCTATGAGGGGGAAGGTTTGCATGTAAGACATGCCTCTCACGCTCTTCTCCGGTGCATGCATACCTTCTCTCTTAACCATGCTCTTAGCAAGGGAATAATATTATCTTGCCTTAGAATTTTACATACTTCCTTAACCTCATCCATGTCATCCTTTGGCACCTCGACCTTCCTTCTTTCCTCCTCGCTCTGGACTACTTCTTTAGAAACTAGAATTCTCCTTGTAAACACCGAATAACATCCATGGTTTTGTGATATACCTACTTTTGATGCGCAGGTCTGGATACTTCCCATGTACTACTTTTTCCCTTGAAACCGGGATCTTCTTCCTTGGAATTTTATTTACACGTGTGACCTCTTCTCTTGTTGTTACCATAACAGGTTACAAGCCTACGTCACATGTCACCCGTGGCATCCATTGTGTTTCGGCTTCTTAATTCTTACCATTACAGTGCCCTTGTGTTTTCGGTACCGTTGACTCATGTGCTCAAATAACTCAGGGCACTCCTCATACTTGTGTTTCTTATCGCACCATGAGCACTATAATAAGTCTAGACACTTGTGTTTGTAGTGGGTCCAGTAGATCCACGATTAAAACAGGTTTCACTTAGGAACTCACTTTTTCCTCTGTGGTTAGCACGACCACGAAATCCTTCACAAAATCCCCTTCTACACACGCCTCCATTTGCGCACTCCTCATAATGACAATCGTCACCCCGAGAACCATTTGCAAGGCTAGTTTGGAACACACCAAGATCAATAGCGTCATGAATTGAGTTAATCATCCTACGATTTGGTGTTATGTGATGTGGATTTATAGATCTTACAATAAAAGATACATTTTTACGTATTTTGCAATGTAGTAGAGGGCACATACTTTCATCGGTGTCCCCGTGAAAAATTTCACAATCCAATACTATAGCACGTACCACCTTCCTAAGGAAACTATCCTTCACATCCCCTCTACCGCACAATATGTACAACATATACCACTATGAGTCTCATGGGCTGAGTTCGCAGACAAAAACTCCGGATGCTTAGCCATAGAAATGATTTGAGCTTCCAGAAATGGGCTAACACTAGTGTCAACACTCCCAACAACTTCAACATGTAGAGCAACTTCCAATGCCTCGCGTGGGTCTATGAAAGTCTTATCGAGATAATGCCCTTCCAAATGCTATTATCAAGCCCCCAACAAACCATTGAGCATGCTCAAGGGTTAATTTCATAGGATAAATTTGATAGGAGGGTTTTGAACCATGCATAATACTCCTCGTGTACACTCTCCACCATTCCCTGTTAGATCTCCTCGAGAGCGTTGATGCTCTTTTACTCAAACCTAGGGATGTGCAATTCTTATAGGAAGGAATTTTTCAATGCATTGTAATCTACCACTATCTCGATAGGATGTCATACTTCCTATACCAGCTATGTTCATGCCCTTGCAACATTTTTGCAAACTAGCTTGCCTTCGGCTCTAGGTTAGTGATCCCTTTTGTGCACCATACCAGCTCACACTTGTGAACATGCTCGGCAACATTTTCAATACATTTGTAATTTGGAAAATGTAAATACATCCCAAAAAATACTTGAGGAGGTGGTTGGGTCCCTTGTCATCCCGATCTAGTACCTTGACTTCCTCCATTGTTTCCTCCTCCACCGATCTAGGTCTTATGCCCCTAGTCCCACCGGTTCCACTTTAGATCCTCCAGCAGCTAGTAATGTATCTCGAAGTGGTCGCGCCTAGAGTCCCCAAAGTCTCACCGAAATTCACACCAATTATCTCGTGAGATCATCCCATTACCAATAGTATACCCCACACCAATCCTAGGTGCGAGACCGAAGGCTTGTTTATCCACACTTTTCCCAAAATTTTCTCCAAACTCTAAAATGGTATGTATAGCCATAGAAGTCCCAAACGATAAATTGTATCTCCCGGGAACAAATCTTCCACTTCCACCGATACTAACTCAAGTTAACAATACTTCTCTATTGATCCGGAAAACCAAACGCCATGGTTTGGTCACTAGGTGGGTTCGATGCACGCCAGGTGATTCTTTTCTTTCGGTCAATGAAATCTCATCGAAATCGAAGGGGTCTCTCTTATGTGCTTTCCAAGATGGGGTAGCACAGATTACTCAGGTTCTATATCCTCTATATGAACCTAAAATCCTTCCTACAATGTCTGCCTCTAAATATCCATCACACTTGCAACCTTGCGTTGTCTAGCAAGCTCCCTTTCATGCTCTTCAATATACATGAGTCGTCTCTCCTCCCTTTCTTTCTCGATCCACAATATATTTCACCTTCCTCCACACTAGTTTCCTCACCCAATGCTGATGAAGGTTTAGCCACCATCGAAATACCTCTAAACTTAAGGTAACAATCAAGATCTTCATTGCTAAAGGAATAACACATAGAAACGACCTTCTAGGATCCCTCGGAAATTCAAACCGAGCAACTTCAGACAATAATATGTAGAAATAACGTACTCCAAAGTGTATCTAGCTAGTAATCCTATCCACCAATGATCCACAACATGAGTCTAAGTCGATCTGCATCTTGCAGCTTCTAGTACTCTTCTTCGGTCCATGTGCATGATCTATAATAATAGCTTGATCTAGACGCATATGCCGAGATCGATTCATATATTTGTACTTGGAAGCAACAGATGAAAGTTTCATTTAACTCATGGTAGAGTTTCTCTTCTACCCATCTACATGCATCAAACTCGGGCCCAATGTTGAATCTATTATCCAAAATTCACCCCTCAAGGTAATTTTGATAACATGCATCAAATTCTTTAGTCCCAAGCAAATAGATTGATTTAAGGCAAAAAATCATGTTTCTGGGGTCCCCTCGGCTTCTTTCTAACTCTCTTGTCCAAGAAGAAAACCCAGCAAGTTTTAAAAATGTGAAAAAATTGCAAAAGCCAAGCTTGGTGCCGAAAAAATGAAGAAAATCGGCTAAGTCCTAGTCCGCGTGCAGCAGTTGGGATAGTTGGAATGTTGGGGCACGAATCGGCCAAAAATCCGCCAGGTAATCATGCGAGCAGTTGGGATGAAAGGACGCGTGGGACGTGAAAAGGCGAACAGGCCGAAAGTGGGAAAATTTGTCAAGTTTTGTTATCGCGTGGTTTGGGACAGTTGGGACAAAAGTACGCGGAGGACGCGAATCGCCGATTTGGCCAAAGCAGGAGTATTTCATACGAAATAGTTTGGGACATCTGGGCCAAAGGTACGTGCGGGACGCGAACCGGCCGAAAAGGTGAAAAGGCAGCAAAAGAGGGACAAGGAAGCCCGAATCGGCCGAAGCAGGAGATTTTCATCCGGGACAGTTGGGACAAAGGTACGCATGGGATGCGGGATGCGGAAAGCCGAAGCAACCGAAGGAAAATAAGAAAAGTCAACGTTTGATCCGTGAAACTTCAAATGGCCATAACTTCAATTAATGCTCATTCCCGTCAAATGACAGAAAATGCCTGCCAGACCCAAAACAACTGCCCACACTCAAAAGGCCATAACTTTTGCATTTCTCAACGAAATCACACAAAATTGGTACCGTTGGAATCGTGGCTCAGACGAATGCACAAAAATCAATAAATTCTTGATTTGATGAGAAATTGGTTGAGATTTTTTAGAAAACGTGGCTGGTTTCATAACAGTGTTTTATTTGGTGGTTGGGAGTACAATTAAGAGGCATGGTCATCATTCTTTCTCTCATTTGCAGCACCTAGACAAGTATGGGAGCCTTTTGCAAGTAATATATAATCATTTTACTCCATTTAATGCCTCTTACAGGTGGTTGAAGGACAGATTTCGGGATTTCCATTTTCCCTTCTCTTTCCCTTCTCATTTTTCTATAAATTGGAGTGTTGGGCTCACTATAAAAGAGAGTTTTTAGATAGCAAAGCTTTATCAAAATTGATTTGTGAAGCCAATGTGTTGCAGGCCCTTGTAGTGGACTCCTTGCATGGTGATCAAGGCCCTTATCTTGTAATAGACTGAACTATGCATATCATGAAGCAATAAAATATCAGTTTGTGGATGTATCTTCCCCTGCTGTGTTTTCTTGCATTCTTCTTGCCCCTTTAATATTTCTACAAGAATATTGTGTCCATTATTATGTTCTTGCAGGATCCATTATCATTGTGTATGCTTGGAATATTGTTGTGAATGCATTTTGCTAGATTATGGAGAACTGTCATCACCTCTTCTAGTGTGCACTTTGCTTCTGTATTTCACACATTTGGAGAACTACTCTCACACCCTCCTTTTCTGGTGTATCACCACTTTAGTGTAGGCTTTCATTTCATGCATTCTCTCTTCCTGGTCCCTTGGAAATTTAGATTAGAATGGTTAGTTTCCCCTTGCATTAGAGTAGATTGTGGCAGGTAGTTTAGGAGCAAGAACCAACTTTCTCTAGAGGTCTATCTCAAGTAGCAAGTCCCATAACTTGGAGATAGTACCCATGTTATCCAATCACACCGTGAGTTCAAGTATATGCACTTGTATAATCACAGGGATGCTATGATTCAGTGATAATAGAATCTCTTAGAAAATTCTTCTTCCGTGATTTTGAAAAATGATTCAACACTTTCCGAGCTAGAGGTTCTTTCATCACTTGACTACACGATCGTGATGTATGTCATTCCCCACTACAACTTTGAAAAGAGGTCTTGACAATAGAATCCCATGCGTCCCGACCTATCACCCAAAGTGTGTCTTGGGAACTAACCCGAGGCATGCACGGGCACCAAGTCTCTCCTTTATTTAATTTTAGTGGGAAACATCATCTATGATAGGAACTTAAGGAGAGTGAGTGGAAATGAGACATGTAATCATCGTAGAGCTCAAAAAAACTTCTAGACCAATGCAGTCATTCTAGACAGAAAGATACTTAATAGATTATAGTACTGAACCAAATTAGAAAGGAAAATGCATAAGAATTCATACTCATTTCATAAACATACATGAAACAAAACTATGAATATATGTGTATGGACCAAAATCATTAATGATCATATTCAAATAAGTTGGTAACCTCATTACATCCATTAGATCCATTACAAAATATCACAATATCGTAGACCGAAGTCATACATCATAACTGGATTTACATCCCTTAGCTCTAAATATGAAAATTTACAATCCCAAGCCCCTTGATGCATCCTTCTCTAATATTTTATCTACCTAACCCAATACAACTCCCCTTGAATGTTTATGTAGCACTCCACTCTCTATTGATCTTCTTCTCTTTTCTTCTGTGAGCTCTTATATTTATAGGCCTCTTGAACTGCCAAATCACCTTTCTGAGGCTTCATATCCATCACCAAGTTTCCTAATGGTGTCCTCCATGGGAGCATGCTCCTCTAGTCCTGATCTCTCCACTCCTTGCCATGATGGTATTCTAGAAGCTTCCAACATAGGGTATATTCCTTCCTAGGACAACTGTCGCGAAATGGCACCTTATCCATTTACCATGTGCAGTTGGGTCATGCTTTTCATGTGTCCTTCCTGATATGCCAAATATGGCTAAGTACCAAAAGATTTTTCTACCCATGTATATCACAGGTCCTTCTAAAACCCTCCTACAACCTAGCCTTGTGCACCTTCTCCTTGTGCACCCACCCTCAACCTAGGTCTTGTGTGCTCATGTACCTTTCGTAATTAGTTAATATTTTAGGTACCCAACATTACTCGGTGTTGAAGTCGTTAGAAGTGTTGACATTTGAGTAAGCCCATTTTCACAAGCACCAATCACTTCTATGGAAAAATAACTTGAAAATGTATCTACATACTGACTCATGACACTTGCAAGTGGACTTTAGTATATAGATTATGAGATAGAAGGACACACCAATCATAGTTGTCCTCAAAATTTGGTGTTCGCTATGTCAATAGATTACGAAATCTATCACGGAGATCATGATCTAAGTAGATTCCCATTGTTACAATGTGTGATCTGCAAGAATGTGACCTCTTATTGTGAAATTGATACGTCCACTACTCATGACATGAAGGAATGCTAACTGATAGACCAAATTCATGATATTGTTGATACTTTGAGGTTCACGAGAATAGTATTGGAAGAAATTCTAAGAATGAAGGTTGTTAATATGAAGGGAACATTGATTGAAGAAGTCAAGGAAGAGGCTTGAGGATCCGGACGTCGTAGTAGTTGTGGGGGAGGAAGAAGTGAATTTCCCCATGGAACTTTTTACGATTATGGATATGCTAAAGACTACAAAAGCAAGTGGCTTGATTTTCAAGAGATCTCCTAGTGTGGAAAGAATAATAAGAATGAAGAGTTCCTTGAGTTGTATGAACACATGATCTAAAATTAGAAGAAAGAGAGATGTCTAGGAATGGTTAGTGTGAAGTTGGTTCATCCACTATAGATGGCTAGGGTGCTGCATAACCTTGAATTAGAACTTGTCTTAGTAACTACGTGGGAGGAAGCCACACATGCTAGGGAAGAACCAAATAAAATTCCCCTCATTACATGAGACAAAGTATTAGATGGAAAGTATCCCGATCCAAGCCATTATAAATATGTTTACAAAGAGACTGAAAGGAATGACAACTAGATCGTACCAAGCCAAGAACACATATGCTAATCAAACACTACGATCAATAAGATGAAAGTAATTTTCCAAAAAACTTTACATAAAACCTTTGCAAACAAATGAGAAACAATATCATATATTATTATAGAACTCAATGTAATACATTGAGAATGGGCCTTGCTTAAATAGGTAAGGAATAACAATCTATGAACTAGTCAAGGTCATAGATCAAGCCATAAATTAAGGAAATAACTAGTCATCAAAGAACTAGTCAAGACCATAGATTTAGGAGAGAACTAGACATCAAAGATCTAGTCAATACCATAGATCAAGGAAAGAACTATACCTAACAACTAGATAATATCTCCTAATATCTAAATAAGATAAATGAAATATCCACACACATAAGTCAGTGAGGATAAATATAATAAAGGTAAATAAAGTACCTAGGTGAACATGAGATAAGGTAAATACCTACTCTAACACCCCCCCTCAAGTGAAGCTAGGGGCCAAAATAGAAGTGGCATGTCCATAGTATGAGTCTTGGTAACTAGGCCTGATGAGGTACTCATGTACAATAACTAGGAAAAAGGGACACATAAGGTACCCAAAACCAGTAACAAAAAAGTAAAGAGAGTAAAGACCCACTCCAAGGCATCCCAAGAAGCTTGGCTAAAAAAATCATACAATGCTAAAGAATTTTTGTGTGCACTATGGTCTGAATCCACTACTTGATCACAAAACTAAAAACAATTGACACTTTGGGCTACACTAAAATATCTCCATACAAGGAGACTTTAAATGGAGTGATGTCGAAGGTGCAAAATAAACACCAAAAATAATTTGATCAAGTGCTACAAATAGGTGTGCCATGATCCAAGAACAATAACCAAAGAAACAAGGAAAGGACACAAAACCCGAAGAAGCAAGATCAGCACCACACCCTCCCATACTGCTGAATGGGTGGAGTGGTGCTACAAATCTGTATGAGTTGTCAAAAAAACTACTCGAACACTGACAAACTAACACTAGGATCCACTAGAATAGCTCCTCCACAAGAGAGACTATTAACATGCCAAAAGTGTTGAAAATACAGATACAAAATCTCTCAACAAACAAGAGAGATGCACTACACCTGCTAAAGAAAAATGTTCAAAACAAGAAGCATCACAATGCACAAGGGATAGAAAGTGGAGCAAGAGGCCGAATGGTGGAGGTGCCAAGCCTATAGATTTCTCTCAACGAATGCCTATGTCACCTCCATGAGTGATCAAATATCCACCCCAAATCAATACGGATGGATGAAGAAGATGCCTACATATGACTTGGTGAAAAATGCACAATGGGTGCATGCAAAAGAACATCAGAATGTGTGTCAGGTTGATCATGTCTGATAGTTGAAATCTCAAGTTTCTTAAGCCTGAGTGAAGATGTAGAACTCATGTGTTGGTGATGATCCTCAAAAAGAGTCGAACAAATAAACAAAGGAGCTCTATTAATGAAGTATCTCGCTCGAAAACCAATGTCATGACGATAATTCCACTTAACATGTGGAATAGAGGAAACAAGGCCCTATGAATGTCTCTGCTAATGACTCCACTAGTGAGACCCATAGAATGAAGCATGCGAGAACTGAATGCAGTAGTATGCTTCTCAAAAAACCATGCAGTTGAGTAGAAATAGGATACACAACATGTGGTATTGTAATAGACACATATGTGGAAGAGCATTCAGTAACAAACTTCATATGTTTATGAGCATCAAGAAAAGGAACAATAGCTTCAAGTGTGCTAAAAGCATGGTTGTGGTTGTCCACAATATCATGGTGATGTTGTAGCCTAGCAAGTTTGTTCTGCGGGAGTGTATTATTGTATCCTTATCGTGAATGAGTGACTCAGAGAAGAGAATTTAACTTCTTGAGTCATCTATTTTCTTCCACAAATTTTGCAATATCCTCTTGAAGTCCACACACTTCAGAGAAAAGCATATCATTCTCGAATCCATGATAGATACAAACTGTAACTCCCAAAAGTTTAGGACGTATGGCTCAATGAAATTACGTCCATAATTGATTACAACACTCCTCCATATTTGAAAATTTATAATTATAGTGCAAGTCTCAAAATAAATATGACCTTTCCTTTCTGAAAATAGCAACCTATGGATTTTCCCGAAATAGTAAAAAAACGTATACAACATCTCGTGGGATCAACGACAATAAAGGAAAGTTCCGAAAACCTTCATGCACACAAATTGAGATAGATACACTGCAATGAGAGAAAAACCCAGTATAGTTCTTGAGAAATCCAACCAACCCAAATAAATAAAATCATGTTTTTTCCCTTGGCTCAAATCCCGAGGCGCACTGTGTGCTTCTCTACAAAAATAAAAAAACCACAAAAATGACTGCCTCCAGAATTGGCCGAGTTTACAGTCGATCTTAGGGTTTTCATGCCTTCTGGATCCAATGGAAGCCTTTGTTTTGCATAAAAATGCATGCAACAACAAAATATGACCAAATCCCAAATATATGAATACACAAATAATTTATTTGCAAAATAAAACTTACAGACGGATGTCAATAGCAATCTCTGCTCTGATACCATGAAAGGAATGATAACTAGATCGTACCAAGCCAAGAACACAAATGCTAATCAAACACCATGATCAATAAGATGAAAGAAATTTTCCAGAATAACTTTACATAAAACCTTTGCAAACAAATGAGAAACAATATCATATATTATTATGGAACTCAATACAATACATTGAGAATGGACCTTACTTAAATAGGCAAGGAATAACAATCTAAGAACCAATCAAGGTCATAGATCAAGCCATAAATCAAGGAAATAACTAGTCATCAAATAACTATTCAAGACCATAGATTTAAGAGAGAACTAGACATCAAGAATCTAGTCAATACCATAGATCAAGGAAAGAACTATACCTAACAACTAGATAATATCTCCTAATATCTAAATAAGATAAATGAAATATCCACACACATAAATGGGTGAGAAGAACTACAATAAAGGTAAATAAATTACCTAGGTGAACATGAGCTAAGGTAAATTCCTACTCTAACGAGACCATGCGGGTGATTAGGACCCTACAAGGAGGTATTGAATATCTAAAGGATAAATCACAAAAATTAGTGTATAAGAAGAGCATTGAGGTCCCCATAAGGACATGGATTAGGTTAGGGAAGAATGTCAAATGTTGTAGCAAGAAGAAAAATTATTCCTCTATTGGGATAGTGGCTAAGAGAAAAAATATTGTGTGCTTTAGAGTTGAGCGCGAGAGATAGGTCTTATATGCTAATCTACCTCCTCAAAGTATTGATTACGAAAATGAAATCACACTGAACACAATGGTCAATTGATGGATTTTAAGAAATCTACTTGATTGACATGGGTGCAGAGGTCAATTTTTTTACCCTAGATACATGGAATCACATGGGGAGGCCTCCATTGCAGTCATCTTCAAATGTGTTGTACATGGAAAATAGGACAAAGGCTATTCCCATCGGGGTTTTGAAGGATGCATCTGTAACCATTCAAGGGGAAAATTTTACTGGGGATTTTTAGG
The DNA here is from genome assembly GCA_018340775.1 of Taxus wallichiana var. yunnanensis. NCBI lineage: Eukaryota > Viridiplantae > Streptophyta > Pinopsida > Cupressales > Taxaceae > Taxus > Taxus wallichiana. The sequence continues at coordinate 753,829,185 of CM031234.1, forward strand.
TTCTAGAATTTGCTAAGGAAGAAAATTTCCCAACATTACACGGCACCCCTATTGTTACATGAATATAATTGATCTACGATTCAATAATGGCTACATTAGGTTTGAGAATAAGAAGGAGCGTGTCATTATTCCACTAACAAATGAGAGGTTTGCACCTTATGTTGAACCCTTAGGAGAAGAGAATCTAGACATAATATATGTGCACATGATCAAGGATCCTGAAGTTATTCATCCATTAAGAGAGGGAGTCATTCAAGGTGGGAAGAAGTTCATTCCATGAGCGATACGACTAGAATTTCATTCTACAATTGGGCACATGGGACTTATGAGATAGTTGAAATAAAAATGAAGAAAATTGTGACTCTAGTTGCTAAGGTGCAATCAGTTAGGAGTTTGAGAGGAAGGATGTTACCAAGTTTCACTAGGGAAAGAAACCCAAATGTCTTTCTACGCATGATGAAAGTCAACTTTACATGTAAAGTAGAAAGGAATAATATGCTTACTTATACCTTGCATGGGATAGAAATGCATTGGTGGGAGACCAATCGAGAAAACCTTATAGAGTGTTGCAAAGTGAGAATCACACTATCTATTAAGTTTCCCCATAGGAATGCACCATCTAAAATATGTGGCTATTATGGGAAGGAGTATACATCATTCCACATCTAGGAGTGTTAGAGAACCTAGATGGTAGGCCTGAAAGCCTTACCTCATTCACTATGGGTACATAAGTTCTATTCTACTTTGCATGATTTTGTGCGACATGGTATATTCATTTGGAGCTACATCGTCACATAGAAAATTGGCAAGAATTGATGGAAGATATTATTCAAATGTTTGAGTATCTAAGTTTTAAGCCGTCTGTGAATAAGGTGTTGTAGGTAGTCAAGTACCTTAGGGGATAGTGTTATGGATGAGGAAAAAATAATGGATTTGTTAGGGGAGCCTAAGTTGGTGGTGCACTTCACGAAGAAGAGAGTAGAAGAAGTACAACTTGAGTGCACTTTGCTCGAAAAGAAAAGGGTAAGTTGGTGTACGTGATAGATGATGAGGAAGTAGAAAATTTGGATGTTGATAACACAAAAGATACATGCGAATTATTAGACAAAGTAGTTGAGAAAGCATGCACCTACCATGAGCCTTGTAAATAAATTAAATTTAACATTGGTATAGAAGCGAGAGATGAAAGAATATGACATTACTGATTACTTGATGAATAGGGAGGTTTAAAAACTAGTTGAGCTGTCATGTAACTTCCAAGACTTGTTACCATGTTGGTACCATGAATTGAAGGGAGTTCATCATCACTAGGGAAATGCGATTAAGTTAAAAGAACGTGTGTGCCCCATCGGAAGAGGCCATATAATATGAACCTAAATTTTTGCTTAAAAGCTAAGGAGGAAGTTGATATGATGATAGAATCTAGAATCATTGATGCAATTGAGAAATCTGAATGGTGAACCCAATGTTAATTAGTGTTAAAAGGATGGGAGAATAAGGATATGTGTAGACTATAGATATTTTAATGCTCCATGTGTCATAAATCATTTCCAAACCCCATTTACTAAAAATATCTTGGAAGGTGTAGTAAGACACTGGGAAATCTATTCTTTTACAAATGCATTTGCAGGTTATCACTAGGTAAGGATTACGAAAGAAGACTAGGAAAATAATACGTTCACCACTGAATGGGGAAGTTTTTCTTATATGGTTATGTCATTTGAGCTCAATAACGTACTTGTATTTTCGCACATAGTGGTGCATTCATTTCAATAATGTATGGGTTAGTAAGGGATCACAATGACAATTTGAGATTGATGTTTGAGAGGTGCAGGAAATTAAGTATCTCTTTAAACATTAAGAAATGTGTCATTGCTACTCCTTTTGGCACATTCCTAGGTCACATTATTTGGAAGGAAGGTTTATTAGTAGATCCTACCAAAGTTATTATTTTAGGTCTAGAGGATTCTACCAAACAAAGAACAGTTATGGATTCTTAGGAGATACAGTTACTATAGAAAATTCATCAAAGGCTATGCCAAGATCTCCATGCCATTGGAAGAGTTGTTGAAACATAAGAGTAAATTCTATTGGGGTGAAGTGCAACAAGTGGATTTTGACACATTGAAGGAGAAACTTACTACTGTGCCCATTTTATGCTTTCCCTCTTGGGATAAGCATTTATTTTGCATGTGGATGCATCGGGTATTAAAATAGGTGCATTATTGGCATAGCACGGAGAGGGGTTTATTGATCACCCTTTGTGTTTTACAACTAAAAAATCAACTCCAACTGAGTAGAATTACTCAATGATGGACAAAGTGTTATCTATGATTTATGCACTGCATAAATTTAGGAAATACTTGTTGGCTACTTCAATTATCTTTTACACAAATCATATGACACTTATGTACTTAGTGAACAAGCAATTATTACAAGGGCACATACGCAAACGGATCTTGTTGTTTCAGGAGTTTGACTTTTCATTCATGGTAAAATTGTGAAAAAGCAATTTGCAACCTAACCATCTATTATGGATTAACTCACACAAGTACACTCAGAGCATTGAGGAAACAATGGTAGATGCATAGTTGTTCGATTACACAAAGACACACCCTCTAATTTTGAATATATTGTTGTTTTCATATGAATGGTTGTGGTGCCTAATTTCTCAAGGCCTTGGAGAAGAATTATTTGGCTATACGCATTGTGGCATATATATTGATTAGCCGAGACCTATACAAGCTAGGATGGGATGGGGTTTTCCCCGATGCATATTGGAACATGAATGTACTACAATCATGGAGGAATCTCATAGTGGCATTACAAGAGGTCACTATGCAAGGAATGTGATGCGCACAAGATCATATTGGCGGGTCTTTTATGGGAGACAATATATAAAGTTTGTATAGAGTATTGTAAGGCCAATGACCATTTCCAACACTATGGAAAGCAATGGAAAAGAGATGAAATTTCGTTAATACCTATTGCTAGTATAGAATCATTTGAAAAATGAGAAATTTACGTTGTGGGAACTATTTTCCTAGCCACACATAGGACAGGTTCTTGTTATATTATCACTTATATAGATAGGCTATTATGGGAGGATATAGTCGGTAGATATGGATGCCCGTTGATTCTAACTAGTGATTGGGGTACTCATTTTTGAATAAGATGGTTCAAATCTTATTAATGGATTTTATTACTCCACATCACAAAACTACATGCTATCATCCATAGCCTAATGGAACTAATGAGGCCTTTAACATTGTTTAAAGCCACACATTGACTAAGATTTGTGATGTCGGAAGAAGGGACTGGGATGATAAAGTATTTGCACTACTATGGGCATATCATATAACTTATAAAAGATTGAACAAACCCAATCCTTTTAGATTGGTATTTAGCACGAGAGATGGTTCATTCCATGGAATTCATGTTACCATCCCTCTATATTTCACCCGCATGAGGATTGGATAATAAACAAGTAATCGAGGAGCACATTAATAAACTTATGGAGTTAGATGAGAGGCGAGCCTTTTACGGATGGAGTCGAACATGAAGAAATCATAAAAAAGGCATGACATGATCATCATATTAAACAAAAAAATTTGAGGTTGGGAAAACGCTTTATATATATGATTCAAAGTTTCTACACCATCCTAGAAAACTCAAAGTACATTGGTTAGGATTGTATGTTATAACACATATACTTCATTCAGTGCTTGCAAGTTACAAGCACCGGATTGAACAATGTTGTCTAGCTATTTCAAAGGGAGTAGGTTGAAGCCCTCCTATAAATAATTCTTTAGTGTGTTTCTAACTAAGGCAATATTTACATTTAGCTTAGGATTTCCCTTAATGCATTTTTATTTATATGTGTTTCCTTTCATTATTTTAATGCTTTGTTTTTTTGTTTCGTTTGTTTTGAAAAATTTCATGCATCTATAGCTAGTTACCATCTAAAGAGGTTTTATGTGAAGAGGACCAAACATCTATTATATGTGGGGTGGAGAGTGTAAAGAAGAGTTTTAATAAATAGTGCGGTAAGAAACAAGTGTTGGGAGTGATGATGATTACGCAAATGAGAAATTCAAAAGCGTGTGGGTTCGAGATGAGTGCACATAGCTGAAGTGATTATGGTTGGAGATTGGTGTTAAAATCTTTATACAAACCATGTACATTAATAAAAGCGCAAGGGAACATGAGGTAGGTTGTGACAAGAACTAGGCTTAAGACATAGGAATATTGACTTCAACGTTATGAGCACACGTAAGGTTATGTGGTCGATGTAGTTTTGCATGCTAGAAGGTTGTGAGAGTTTCGCGTGAGTTTGCGTGTGAAGGAAAAATACTAGAAAAAACGTGTGGGAGGATAGCATTGGAAAAATATGACTTTAATGTGATTGTATGGTGGTAGGTGGCATGGGAGTTAATGCGGGAAAAATAAAAAAGCTATAAATAGAAGGTTGGGGTAAGTTATTCTTTTACCTTGCATTTGTTTGTTGAAGAGCTCTTACAAACTAGGGCATCGTTGCACTAAAATTTACGAAGTGTTACGTGTGAAGTAGAAATTTGACATATTTGTGAAACATAATAGAACGCAAGTACATGGTCATGCACGGATTTTATTTTTGGTTGATTCACATGAGTCTTTAAGCTATTTTGTGGAAGGAGTGTTTTCTAGGTTAGGGTTTGAAGAGCTAGGGCATGGGTTTTGAAGAATTTTCAAAGAAGAAGTGGAGATGAGGGACCGAGCAATGTAGAAGTGATATACAAGGAAGATATTATAACTACTTGATGATAAAAATCACACTAAGGAATGGATTGAAAACTTCACCAAATAAGGGCAAGAGGAAGCGGCAAGGAAAACCAGTTATATCAACTAGTTTTAATGAGGAGTGGTGCATGGAGATGTAGTACCTATATGAAATTCTATTGGGGATGGATTTTGTGTCTCACGTACGAAAGATGGTTATAAGTTATTATAACCATAAGATGAGAACCGCTGAGAAAGAGATGGCATTGGATCTAGTTTGCCATATAGGAGAAAGCACACGTGATAAAAAAACCATGTATGATGACTCTATGAATACCACATTGGAGAAGGTTGAAATTTTGTAACTCTACAAGTTTCCGTATTTTAGAAAACCCGAAAGGTTATACTAGTGGCTGATGTGTCATGTGCATGAATACTATTATTACTTCATAGGGAGGAGAATGTGCTTAACTTCTCATTTGATCTCCAAATACATTGGACTTATCTACATGACATAATTTCTTGAGGATGACTTGGGAAACAGGGGCGTTGTTAAGGAAACAAGCTGCGACATATGAATATAAGAAGGTTTTACACTATTTTGATATCACCAAGATCACCAACCCAACTATAAAGATGGTCACGCACCTGATCACAAATTTGAATGGATAAGAGCTATGGATGGAAGTGAACAAGAAATTTTTGAACATTTATAGGAAGATTTCGAGGGAATGATCTACACCTCTCGGCCTTCATTGTGAAGTATATCATAGATGCTTTGCATGTAATGGGGATAAAATCATGTATGATAACATCCTTCTTACTATTGTATTTTCAGATACTAGAGTGCCCAATGAGCCAAATAACTACGTGTGGGTGTACCACGATGAGGAACCTTCCCCGCTTAAGAGGTTCAAGCATATGCTTGTTATCTGATAATGACCAGTGCATATAAGGAATGCTTGGAGAAGTGGTACAAGAAAATACTGAGAATGAATTTGGGGAAGAATGGAGAATCCTTGAACAACTTTCAGCCTTGGTGAAAGATGAGGTTGAACTTTCGAGTGTACCAATAGTTCTACATTGATGCATTCACATTGAAAAATGGAACCAAAAGCCCATGGTGTAAACTACCCTTTTCCTTCATAGCACAATATTTTCATAGTGTGACTAACATATTCAAAGAGGCCTAGAAGCTTATATTTTATCTAATTGAGGAAGATCAGGAGCACCACACGCTGCATAGGAAATTGGTGTATCTTAAGAAGCGGGCACATGTGTAGAAGTATGTATCTCATGATATACATATGCTAAGGCCTATAACATTACCACTTGCCAAAAAAATGGCAACAAGGGTGTACATACACCTAAGACCCAAGTTTGAGAATGACACATATGTTGAGGATGATGTGTCCATCCCTAAGGACCCTGCCAAAAAGAAGCAAGGGGTGAAGAGACACAGAGAGTGAGATGAAACTATAGTAAGCATTGCACCGAGTGGGGGTACAATTCAGATTGTAGGGGCATAAGATTCATGTAGGGGCCCAAGTACTTATATACGAAGGAAGAAATACCCTTTGAAGGAGAAGTCCCCAATGAAGGAGAGATCACCTTTGATAGAGGAGTCATCTGTGAGGAAGAAGTAAAAGATGGCACATATTTCATACTCCGAGAAGACATAGAGCATGAAGGGTAATGAGTCCAAGGAAGATAAAGAGGAGTGTGAGGAAGGTGAGAATCCTGTGTGTACGATGTACATGAATCTAATGAGGAGCATAATGAATATGATGAGGGTGCTTAGGATATGGGAGGAAGTGAAGAGGTGGATATGAATGCACAGAAGACCCCGCACCTAGCTGGAGGGTAGTTGGATGACACTATGGAAAAGGAGGTGGCAGATATCATATAGAACTTGGTAGAGCACAAGGTGGAGCACAACACTGAAGAAATATTAAAAGAGATGGAAGAGAGTGTAGACAAGGAGAAGAGTCTACCGGTGTGATTCTGAAGGAAGTACACACTAGTGATAAGGGTGCGAGAGCAGCGCATGGGACAAATCTTGACTTATGTCAATGATATTAAAAAGGTCCTACATGTGTGTTTTAAGAGCACGGTACCGACAAAGAAAATATTTTGTTGTTCGGCATTTGATAGAGGTAGTGTGTACACTCGCACGAGGAAAGATGTTCTCATAGACCTTTGAATCCCATGTTGAAGAGCTTGAATTCAAAGTTAATGTGAATGCATTGATAGAAATAGAAAACCCCAATGAGGTGAATCCTATTGTGGATGCATGACGAATAAGTAATGACAAGACGTGTAAGGTGCTCAACAAGGTATCTGTAGAAGTAGAGGCAAGGTTATTGGGGTGGAATAACAGAATCATAGCCTTGGAGGAGGAGTTGGAGGAAAATAATAAGGAGATAATAAGGATATAATTGGAGGAAGGAGTCATTAATTGTGAGCTGAAGGCTGAATTGAGAGAAGAGAAGGTGAGAGTGCGCGAAGCCTACAAGAAAGTGGAGACTATCTTAGACTCCATTATCTTAAAGCACCCAGATTTGGCCCCTCCTAAGTAGAAGTATGAGTCGGATTTCCACTGCCTATAGGACTTGACATGCATGATCACAATGGAGAGGCAACAACTTGCGATGGAGTTGGAGTAGGAAGTTATGGCATGACAAAGAGAACAAGAGAAGTTGAAGATTTGGGAGACCATAACTCGGTACTCCGAGCTCCTTGCCTCTATAAAAAGTCAATCACACATGGACAAATTTTTCTATAACAAATGTGGAGACAAGGATAGGGTGGCAAGTTTATTGGTTGCTACCCATGAGGCAGACCTAAAGGAGTTCCAAGAAAAGGGTAATAGGGAGGAACAAGTCAAGAACATATCGGAAGTCGAGAAGAAGTCCGAGGTGATCAAAAGCTTAAGGTTATCGATTAGAAATAAATTGATGCACTTATATCCCCAAGTTACACAAAGGATGGATGTGTAGAAACGACTTTACTAGGAAAATAGAAAGTATTGTTGATAAAATGAATGCTAAGGGTGAAGAGTTATCATTCGATTAATTCAGCGAATTGATAGGGGATTTATTTCAATAAGTGCATAATGAAGTTGGATGCTTCAAATAAGATAGAAGTTGCCTTTAATAAATACTTACTCGATCCTTGTTCAACAATGACAAAATTATTTTATTCATTTTTGAGGTTATTTTCCATGTTTTTCTATCTTGTTTTTAAAATGGATTAGTGTCATGACCTCAAATCTTTCATGCATGAAAATAATATCTTAGTTATTAGGAATTATTAACACTCACATAGTTTATTGTTATATGATTTCATATATTGTTATGTTTGTGTGAAGTTGTTTGAAATAACTCGCATAGAATACATAGTCGAGTAAAATTGTTATCATATTAGTAGGGTAAATTCCTTATATAAATGTATGTATCTCGTATGTTTGATATATACAAGAATATAATATTATTCTGTGTTTGTTGTGCAATTCTGAGCTAAATACTTTATTTGGCATCAGAGCGAAATTTCATTCTTTGCATATTATGGATTTCTAATGATTTTATTTCGGCGTCTATAATTCTCCATTGCCCCTGTAGATGGTGGTATTCTTTTGCAACTACGTTCTCTGTATGTTATTTGCATTCAATCCATTTCATTTACTTTCATTCGACTGTACACGCAATTTCTAGTTCTTGCGCTTCCTGGTATCACCATAAATTCTCCATGTTGTTTGCATTTGATGTCGTATATTAGTTTCAGAGCTATTTTATCACTCAAAGGCCGTGAATGTCTATCCTAAGCAATTGTTTTGCATTTTAAATTCTTATTCTCTGCATATTCCCTTGTGATATGGTCATCCCACCTTCATTATCCATCTCTCGGCAGATCACCCAACAAAGAAATATCATTCATGCACAGCTACCGCCAATATTATCAAAGTAGAAAGAATTGGATAAACGCGTATATTTTCACATCTTCCTTGCATCTTTTTATTGAGAGTGTTTACCTTGTATTCCACTGCCATTGGATCTCGAATCTCGGAGTTTGCAAGTACTTCTCTCTGCCACGGGATTATAATAAAATTGCAAGGACAAACTATTATCGGTTCATTTCAGTGTGTACCGGTCATTTGAATCGGACACCTCTTAATGTGATACAACATTAACCAATCGTGACTGTCACGAGGAGCTCCATATTTGTATTCCATCCATGAGCGCATATCTTCATACGTTGGCAATTGGATAATACCATTTATGTACACATCACTGCACATTCACCACGCCATTGAGAAGTAAAAAACGCTATACTTGTGAGTGATATTCATAATACAAGTGTCAAAACCATCTTGATCTACACAAGTTTTTCTTAGGAGTTTTTCAATTAGTGTATGGTTGTAGATTAAATTTTTTTGATAGGGTTATTATTGTCATATTTTTCATTCAATGTTATTTCTTTTCTGTATTTGTCGGTCTTAATCAAAACTTGAGTCCAATGTTTTAATCGGTCAATGTTTAATATTATTATTTTTTACATTAGAATTTTTTATTACAGTTTTCACGTGTAACAATTATTGAGTCAAGACATTAGTAGTATTTGTTCTGTAATTAAATTCTTCGTTCTTTCAAAAAGTGTCTTGAGTCATTATTGAAAGAGTTTTTTTATGTTTATCATTTCAGTTTAACAAAGGAGTCCATTGAGTTTCGTAAAGTCTCTCTATTTTCATTTAGAGTATATTTATTAGTTCATTAAATTTGTTGCGTTGTTAAAATTATCTTTTTATCATACTTGTCATCTAGTATTTTTTGTCCATCAAAGTGTGAGTTAATTAAATAGGTGATTTTAGGATATTTCTTTATTATGTGGTCAAAAATTCAAGTTGTCAAAATTGTAAAAAAAAAAATTGCTGACAAACGTATTTTCACTTGAAACCGACTTCCGAGTTATAATTGAGCTTCATAGTCAAATTAGGCTAAACTAGCAACATGATATCAAAGGATGGAGGCAAACAGAGGTTGGAGGTCAATCAACACCTCTCGTTAGTCACTAGTTTCAATCATGTTAAAGTTCTATTTTTTGAATTTTGTCTTATTTTAATCACACTATTTTATAAAGTTTCACGTACTTTTAGCAAGGGTTCATTTTTGTGGATGAAAACAATTTCTACATATGTCTCATACTCTTACTTGATCACATTCCAACGCTTGTATTGGGTCTATTTTTAAAACTTTGCATCATTATAAGCCATTTAGGAGAAGTTTGTTGCATGTGTTCACTTTTTGAGGTTATTTTCAATGTTTTTCTAAATTTGTTTTTGTAATGGCTTAGTGTCATGACCTCAAAAATTTCATGCATGGAAATAATATCTTAGTTGTAGAAACATGATGTTATTTTATGAATTATGTGCACTTCACGTAGACATGGTTTTAATATTGCAGAGAATAAGAAACTAAAACTACAACTTATTGATCTCACTCTTTTCTAGAAAAGAAATATTTTTTAGTCATTGTAGGACATAATTGAATTCTATCAATGTCAATTATCCACTATCTAAACACTTTTTAACCACCCTAATCCAACTTATGTTATTTATTTCAATCCTCTTACCGCCCATTTGTAAATTGATCGGTCGAACCATGAGTTTCTTATTATACTTGATGCAATTTTAGAAATTCAAATTTGGTTATTTAAAATTGTGTAATGTCTTTTTTGGCTTATATCCATTATAAACTAATTTTGTGTATAAAATAATATCAAACTCATTATCCTATCCTATCCAAGGCTACTAATGAGTATAATTACTAATTATACTACTTAGTAACCTATAAATATACTTTTATTTATTATAAATGTAGTAAGCCTCTGTAGGACCCCATCTTGATAATTTATTCATATGCAACCCTACATGACAAAATGATCTAGTAGAAGTAGAATTAGATGCCAATTTTTCACCTTCATGAATGAACATGTTCTTAGTAACGTACTAATCAAAATTTTAAATGATCATCTTTTGATGGGTTTTCCTTTCCCATTTTAGTTGTCATCAATGCAAAATATTATTCTTTCCATGATATTTTAATACAAGTTAACCCGCTAATTTACTCACTTGATATTTACTTGAATCCACTAGAATAATACTTAAATCTTTCTTAACACTCATCTATTAGGTAATAATAAAAAAAAATCCGTCTTATTTCTTATTGAAAAATCATACACTTAGAGGATCCTAAACTAAGTATGAATTACTCTAAAAATAATACAAAACCATTAATTTTCAAAATGGTTACAGTATGGGGTAATATGTATGCACACAAAAATTACATGGTGCAACACTTGATGAATGATGTGTTTGATGATGATAAAGTTGATTCCATAATAGGAACAACATCCATATCCCTCATATTTCACCAATCGCACCCAATTTGACTTGGAAAAATACCTACACACCATTTCCTCATGTTTCAAAATCTATTATTAAGCCCTCTATGAAAAAACACCGATATGATTATCATAACTATTTTTCACCGTGAAAAACAAATGAGCACATATTTTGAAATAATTTTTTAATTATGATTTCTTTTAATTGAAGTTTACTTTGAAAAAAATTCAAGAATAGGCTAGTTCAAGCCATCTTTGCTTCATCGTTCACCTTTCCTAAAAAAAAGCTATTTGTATTTTTCCATATTGGTTAAATCATTCCTTCTAATTTGACATGTGTGGTATAAATTTTTCTTTCTTAACATCTTATAAATACTACTCATTTGATTGTTTCATCGGTTGGTCATTTTTAAATTTAAATGTTTTATATTTTTGAATTTTATATAGGTCATTGTGTAGATAGTTAATTGTCCATATTTACATTTCAAGTTCTCACATTCCAACCATCGTTATCATACAATACTGTCCAAATATATTTTCTTTATTCCTCACATTCATTTTCTAAGCCATTCATGTAAATCAACTCGATTTTGTACCTTAAAAGGAGATTGAAGATGAGGAGAGAAAGAAAAAGCTGCCAACAACACTAGAAACAATTGTGAGCACATTGTAGTAACTAAGTAGGAGGTGTCCTTTAATTTAGATAAATTCTTATTACAATATTATTTGAAATCTTGAAAATTTAGCTATATTCATGATTAAGAAAAAAAGATCGATTTTCTTTCTTATAAACATATATTATAGCTTGACTCATTTCAAGAATTTTTACTCGAAGATTATGTCATGGATAATCATTTTCCATCCTATCCATATGGATAAAAAGGGTATAAATCCACAAAAAAATCATTATCTTTTATACTCTCTTCGAAAATAGTTTGTTTGTGAGATTAAGTTTATCCGAAAAGGAAATGACTTCCAATAAACTTATCTTCCTAAAATTAGAGTAAAAAGCTCTCCCATGTGAGCCTTTTTATTTCCATTGATCATTAAGTTCCATTTATACATTTTTGAAATCTTCTTTGTTAGTTTTATATTTAAAAATCCTACAAAGAGAGGAATGATTATACCTCGGTTAATCTATGTTTAGTTAGTTTTCTATAAGAAGTAATTAGTTAAATCATTATTATTTGTTTATTTCATCAATCCATTATATTTCCTTTAAAAAGATAAAAAATATTAGTTATCGATTAACTTAGTTTAATTATCCATAAAGTGTTATATCTCACAAAATACAAAAATAACGGTTTAAAATAGTTTATTTATTTCACTTTGAATGATCAATAAGAATTGAATTCAATAAGTAAAATAATTTTTCTTTCTTTCTTTTAGTCTATTAAAATTTACCATTCAATAGTTTATTCATGAATTAAATCTTAAAAAATTGAATGAATTAAAAAAATATAAATATTTCTTTTAGAACTCATACTACACAATAGTAAACTCATATTCTCTTTTAACATGTCTCAATTCTCATTATTACTCACAAGTTGATTCCCATGTGTGATGATTCTTAGCTCATATTAACCTTGCGAAGAATATTTGAGCTTACTATCAATTAATAACTATTGATAATTTTCAAGGATATATAGAATTAGGACTAGGTGCATTAGTATTTGTATCCACTCCTTATGTAGATTGATTATTATGCATCCTGAAGCTTTAAATGAACCATTATGTTTAACGATAAATTATGGCGAAACAAGTGAACTATTTTAGATATGAAAACCTTAGTTGTTATTAGTCAACATCATTATAATTGTTGCATTACCATCTCTAGAGAGGAATATCTAGATATAAATAGAAACTTTCCAAGTTCCCATCAACTTGGTCGAGTACTTTTAGCTTAATTTATATAGATTAGGAATTTCTTTCCATTATTATCTTAGACCACAACATCTCACACATAGCTCGATAGGGAGATATTTATTTCCTTGAAGAATGTGTCTAATAATTATAATTTGACTGATCAAGAGTCACTCATCCACTATGTTGCTGCTCAAATTAATCTCGCCCCTATTTGGTTAAGATTTACCATTGTTGTCTGTTATATTTTTATTCTTTCCCTGTAGGGGTGCGAGTTGGCTTTATGGTTCTTCTGTATGGTTTAGTCTTTCCTCTTTTCGGTAGAGGGTCATGCATGGATGTGAATTATTTGGCAGTTTATTGCAGGGAACCCATTGTGTTTTAAGTTTTGAAGTTGAAGGGATCACCTGTTATAAATTACTTCTGGTCTTGTCTTTTTATTTGTGTTTTCTCTCCCATTGCCCACTGATACGTGGCAGCTCCCAATTGATTGTGGTATGGCAGGTCAAATTTACAAACTTGTAATTTTTCTATCGCATTCATAAAGTGTAAAATCATCCCTGTTATCTCGATAAATATTCTTCAAATATTCACAATCATAAAGTAACACAAGTAATTTCTCAATTGGTGTCAAGGAGTGTACATTTGTCACAATTGGAGTGGATGCGGGGAAGCAGTGCATATTTGTAGCTTTGCACATTTAAGAGGAAAGGAGTAAAGGTGTAAAAAGGTTCTTGAAACCCACAAGGGACACATGGCTACTTGTATGTAAAAGGTGGGGATGCGGGTTGTCGGGAACTCAAGCATTTTTTGTTTGAAAGGGAAATGGGATAAAACTACAAAAAGGGCCGTAACCCCGCTATCACCCATATGTGACCACGTCTCAAGCTCGTGTTGAAATCCAAAAAACGGATGGGCGGTAAGGTTTTCCAAAAGTGTGTAAATTCTCAAATGCTGCAAAATTACAAAAGTGCCCGATCCCGTGTTAAAAAAGGTCTTATTCCACATGCATGACACATTTTCAAAGTTGAGAATGGTGGATTGAGCAGTGTAATGCAGTGTATTTATTTCTGTCACCATTAATGTTGCTACACAAATCAAGGATGTTTTAAATCATGTGAATGCTTTCATCTTTATTTACCAATTTTCTTGATTTTTGTTGCTACCTTTGTGATTTTGCTGGAGAATTATCATGTTATTAGCTGTGAAGCTCGAATTAAAAACCGAGGACTAAAAAGGCCTCGATTTGGATTTAAATTGCTCAGAAACCTTCGATTAATTGGTAAGATCTTATAAAATCCTGTGTTTCTCCTTCAGGGCAAGTTGGTTTAAAGTAAAGTTATGGTATTTGAATATGAAGACCATGTCATCTTCGTTCTTGGTTGCATCAGGGGTCACGAGTGATTTCGACAAGATTATAGACATGGATTTGATATGTGGTGATCTAGATTATTTTATTCGAGAATTAATATCCCCATAAGAGTGAATCGCTAAAGGTAATTCAAGACATTCATATTTCTTTAGGAAGTGCCATCCCACTAGTGGTTCACTGACAAGAGTTGACCTGTCACATTGTGCTATGAATTATGATCCCGAAAAAGAGGGAAGTATTAGATAGGAGTGGGGATGTAGTTTTTACATTGATGCTTGTAGACATTAGAATAATATTAAAATTTCCTATAATCATCAACCCGATCATCATTTCTATCAAATTATCCTTACGAGATTATGAAGCAAATAAAAAGGAGTATGCTAAGATGATAGATAGAAAATGGTTCATTGCAAAAATACAATGGATGGAATCCTAAATATATAGTTAGGGAACAGTTTTTTGAAGAGGTTGAAGATGTCATTGTGTTACTAAGTCGAATGGCGGGTTTGGAAACTGTAAATGAATTTAAGGAATGGATGGTTACCTACATATGGATCATTTTGGAGAGAAAAGGGAGCATCTCCTCAGTAGCTTTCATTCTAGAAACACTCCATGGCCACATGGTCACATCAGCAATGATAATTGAGATGGGTGACAATTCATAGCTAGAATTTTATATGATGACTTAATTAATCTACAATGTTGTTGGGCATAGACATCTCCCGGGTTTGTCACCATGTTCATATTTCAAGCAGTGCCAAATGTATGAGATATTCCCCCAATTGAAAATGATCAACTGGAGTGGCAATGTAACGTTATTTAATGATGGTCTCTTTGCTCCAATCATTTGTCTTTTCAAGCTAGAGTGGGGAAAATATAGGATGTTTGAACAAGCTAGACAAGTGATTTTGGAGTATGGATGCTACTTCATTCAATATAAAAAGTTCACATACATAAGGGTTAGTGGTTTTGAGGGCAAGCCTTGTAAGTTTCCTAGGTATGTAGATGATAAATTGGTTTTATGTGAACTAGCAAGGTAGCTAACACCTGTGCATAAATTGATTATTGGGAGGCATAAGACAAATATCAAATTCCCTATTCGAATTGGAAGGTATTCATGCCCTTCCATCATAAAGGCCAAGTTGATTGAAGATGAAATGTAGAAATTTGACATGGAAAAGTTTGAGGCAAGGGCCAGTTATGACATCAGATGGGTATTCAACAACATTGCGAACACTTTTGAGCATGAGCCTTAGTTTGAAGATTATTAGATGAACTGTAGGGATGAGGAAGAGGTCAAATTAAGGGATTTCTCTAGAATGACCCTTTCACAAATAATATATTTAAAAATTATAGTCATCCCATAAGGAATTGTGGATGATCGACACATAGTAAAAAAGTATTATGTTCATCAGAAGGTGGAAACACAACCCATAATTCCCCGATTGGAATGAGATAGAATCTATTGATTCCTATATCAGGATAACTGATGTAATGAGAAGAACTATGAATTGGTTAACTTAGAAGGGCATTGACCTATCAATTCAGAATACCAAAATCTTAAATAAATTTTGGAGCTTAGGAAACTTTAACGATGATATTCCACCGCTGAAGGAGGGAGAAGATAGAATGGATCCTCTAGGAGGAAAGGACCCTAAATTTCCCTAAAAAAGGCCTACTCTTGAACTCATAGATGAGTGGACATCAGTCGCTAGTGGAACTGGAACTCCTATGTCAATTCTCGAGAAAATACTAAAAGCATGCTTTTGAAATCTATGGGAAATACCCCCATTATGTTTGCAATGCCAATCTAGGCAAAGGGGAAAGTCTTAGAATCCCATGCGCTTTTCTCAGGTGTTTCACCAAAGCCTCATAATACTAAGAAATTAATGAGTGGAGTGATAACAAGTGGTCTTACTCAATCTAAGCCGCATAAGGAAGGGAAAAGAGAAGCTCTTGATCTAAAAATGTTTGAAAGGGCACACAAGAAACATAAGCTTGTTCATGTAATAGTATTGGTGAGAGTATGTGCCCACATGCCCAAAAATCACAAGCACAGAGATGTAGTAATCGATCCTCTTGAATTTTGAAGGAGTGATGTTTATCAGGCACAACATGCCCCATCATTTCCACAAATGGGACAATCAGAGTCCTTATTCCCACCTCTACCTATGGAGGAAGCAACAACGAAAGCTACTCAAGATCAAGAAACCCAGGAAAATGTTGCAGATAGTTCAGTAAGTAGCCAAATCTTAACTCCAGGTATGAAGACATCTGAGACCCTACTTACTAATGATATGAGTATGCCTTTGACTAGAACATTGTATGAATCTACAAAGGCCCAAGATGATGTAATTGATGTTGATACTTGGTGAGGGATTTTCCATGTTAGATGCCCTAAAATTATCTATGAGTGAACCATTAATGACACCGGTAGATGACCTCCAAACAAGTAAGGAAATAGAGAGAAATGCTCCTCCATTAAATAACAAAGAAAAAGCTCAAGGAATAGATGTTCCTCCTATAAGAGAAGAATTTGCAGAATCCGATAAACCAAAATTTCCAAGTGGAGAAGATGTTAATAGAAGACATTATTTCTATTTATGTTGAACTTATTAAGGCTGATGAACTTTCTCAAAAGGGAAAATATTTTTTTAAGAGAAATACTATAGTAGATGCCACAACCGTGGTGGCGAGATAAGCATCCTAGATGGAAATGTGGTTTTGGATTTAGATGAATAGATAAACATATCCTTTCCAGGAGAATCATTAGATCACGAGGATAGTAGGATTCAAAATAAAAAAATTGAAGAATGAAGAACTCACAAGCCAATCAGTAACTCAAGAAAATGTTGGAGGAGAAGTGGGGTCCAGTATGGCATCCATTAAAGAAATAAGGAAGGAGTCTGCCCTAACTATTGATATAAATCAAGGAAATAATGATCAACTTCAGTCTCTAGACCAAGGAGAGGAACATTCGAAAGAATTATTAACACACTTGTAAGATTTAAAAATGGTCATTGAAGTAAATATTGAAAAATAGGCAGAATCACTAAGTCAGGATGAGCAGGGGTTTTCAAACAATTGATGGTTGTCCCTAAGGAGCCTTAACCTAAATCACAAGAGGAAAATGTTGGAACAAATTTGGTGAAAGGGTGGATTAGTGAGCTAATTTCAAATGAGGAAAAAGAGGTCCTTCTTATGTAAGCTATTGACCTTACTACTTTTTCCTTTCCAAATATAGTAAGATCCTCAAAAAGAGTTAGAAAGATCACTGAAACCCACACTTTGGATCATCAAGAGCCAAAATTTTGAAGTAGCAATCCCCTTTGAAGGAAATACTAGAGATGAAATAATAGCCAATGATTATAATATCCAAATTATTCCCTTGGAAATCCTTCAAGGGCCAACTAAGGTAAGGGGTATCTCAAGCTTTCACCGACCTTTTACAAAAATTGACTAAGATAGAATGAAAAATAAACAGTTAAAAGATCATTTTAAATCCATTGTAAATCCCGTTAAAACAACCCACTTGAGACACAAGAACAACCTAGGATTAGTTAGGAAAATTATGGAATAAATTTTTTTATTAATAGAATCTACAACCATGTTACAAGACAATAGCTATCACTAATAGGTTCTAGAACAACTCTAATCTACTAGAGTATACTTTTCTTTTATTAATAATTATTAGAGGTCATAAGGTCAAAAATTTAGGGTTAGAAGTTTCAAATAGGTTCAGAGGGGAAAAATCCTCACCATACCCATTCTCTAATAGGCTTAAATTTTCAACTTGATTTTTCTCATACTTAGTGTATTCAAAAATTTTCTAAATCACTCCCATTAGATAGGAAATTTCCTCACCTTTCCAGTGATATAAATAATTCCTCCTAAATCCTCATATTTTTCAAGTTATGGGCTAACGGGCCTTGGGGTGAAAATTTTCCCCAATAGTAGGCTGCGGGCCTAGGGGTGAAAATTTATGCAAAGGGTGGGTTGGCGGGCTATGGGGAGACCTTGAGAAAATTTTACCGTGCGGGGAAAAAATCACAATTGCGCCCACGCTCCCACAGTCCGCAAAGGACACATGGCACTCCCTAAGGTAGCGTGGGGAGAAATGAGGAAAGGCGTGCCAACGAGAGACATTTGCAAAATTTCTGCGTGGGGAAAATTCATCTTTATGCCCACACTCCCGTGAGACCACAAAGGACACATGGCATCTCTTAAGTCAATGAAAGAAATGTGGGGTGGCAGGGAGAAAAATGACTTAATGCCCCGAAGGGCTAAGAGGGTATAGAGACCCATGCATCCGTCGGTACCTCATGATGCCACGTGGCAGCCCCTGATTGGCTACAGGATGATGGAGTAGTGGAGAAAACTTGGAAAATTTTCCAATAATTTTCTCGACACGTGAAAAAGAAAGAAACATTTTCCTCTGCCGATGCCTTGTGACACCACGTGGCTTCACCTGATTGGTTGTGGGCCGACGGGGAATACTTGAAAAAGTTTCCCAAAATTTTCCAAAAGTGCTAAGTTAAAAAGGGGATTTGTCCCACTATTGGCACCTCATGGTGCCACATGGTAGCCTCAGATTGGCTACAGGCCGGTGGAGAAATTTTTGAAATTTTTCCAAAATTTTTCCAAGTCCCAAACGAAAAATTTGGGCCACGGTCCTTGCGCTAAAGAATTTTTTTCCAAAATTTCAATGCCAAGGAAGAAAACTTCATAAGGCCATAAATTTTGATAGAGAGATCGGTTTTAGGAAAATGATGACTTTCTAGACATCTATTGACATCCTCTTTACACCGAGCTCATTTATTTTTGGTTTAGATAAAGTTTAAGGGGTTAATTTTAAGAAAATGGCCTCGCATACTTTTATAGAGCAAAATGGTAAATTTTAACTTGTGAATTTTAATAAATTTGATCTTCTTCCACTCTCAATATATCAAATAGACATGAAGGATTGTTCTTAGATGGATTTAAGGGGGATTTAAGATTCAATTTCTCTCGATTGATTGCAATTTGAATATTTCTATTTATTGTGAGAAAAAAATGAATGTTTGAATCAAATTTGTTTTGGTCTTTTATTTCTTAAGTAGTTTGGTTTTGTTTGGGGTTGGTTTTGATCATGTAAGATCATCATAATATTCAATTTTGTCTATTCAAAGTTATCAGATTGTTCTAAGCAATATGGTAAAAAAATTAACAGCTTTTTACAAAGAACAAAGGAATCAATGTAATTCAAAAATACGAGTTTAAACCTAATTCATTTGCCATGCATAAGGTTCCATTTCTTTCATCTACTTCAAATCAAACTTATAACTATATTTCCTTTTTTTTTCTTCATGTATGCAAAACAAGAATACATAACTAACTTTTCAATCGATATATATTTATTTTCACTTCTCCAAATAGAGATTTAGTGGTGCATTCAAATGATCAGATTTAAATGTGTAAATACTATTTGAGGAAATTAATACAACCTTTTATTGATTTATAACAATATCTTAAAACTTCTTCTTTCATTCCTTGAATTTTGTAAATAGTTTTCAATTTCTTTTAACAAAGAAAAATAGATTTCATCTCTTTCACAGCCTTCCAAAAGTAGAATATAGAATATATCCCTTTCAAAATTTGAAACATAAATTTCATAGCTCATACAAAAACATATTTGCATCACAAACATTTACAAGGTCATCCACTTCAAGTGGGAAAGGTTATAATAAGAATTGATCTCAAACAGATACCAAAAACTTGACTTCATTCATGTACTCCAAAACAGCCACATGGTGCATTATCATTTTCTAGTTTGATCACATCAAAACAGGGGGAAAGGAAACACTCTCCACCCAACCAAGATATCAAATGAAAGGAGAATCCATCCTTCTTCATTGGCCCCTGAGCCCTAACCACAATCGAATAAGAAATGTATTTCAACACATTGTAAAAACAGGCTTCCACATCACAAAGCAATCTTTCAACAACTACATTTCAAATTAAAACACATTCCAAAATAAAATAACAGTTTTGGAACCACATGAAAGACATCACACAAAAATCAAGCTTCACCATGCAAGCCAAAGGAACAGGAACTATGGGGATGCTTATTATGCCTCCCAAACAGGGAAATGGGTATCACCAACCGAGTTACAAACCACAAAAATATAGTATATCAAAACCCTAGCATTCCTTATGTCTCCCCAAGTACCCCTTGTTCCTCACATTTCCTTATGCCCACCCCATCCTCTTATGGCACCCCATAATGAGTAAATAAATGCAATCTATTTCTTTTTACAAGGTGGAACCCAAATCCCAACACCCTCCACACTTATACCTCCCCAAGGACTCTTATGCCTCCCACAAAATAAACCCCATAGCCTTCTCCTACACCATTCCTAGTCCATTTTCCCACAACCAAAAACATTCCAAAGCATTCACAACAATAACATTCAACCATTTACATACACAATAAAAGAAATAAAGAAAAATATTTCAAGAGCCAAGCTCCTACCTCTCCACAATGGAGTTTGTTCCAACGTTGTAAAACAAAAATCTTTCCAATACAAAATAGACCAAGAGATCAACAATCTACAAGCATGCAACCATATCCAATCTCCTCCAATAGCAAGATCTCTCCATAAACCCAAAATAAGTTTCCAAAAATGAATTGATAACAATGAAGCCACCCAAAACAAGCCAAGGAATTCAAATTTTATAGAAGAGAGAAGACAAGATCATGAGGTGGATCCATGTAGGATGCCACGACACACATCCTCAACCCTAAATAGAAAGTCAACTTCATTCTCCAACGGACAATAAAGACGTGGGTGAATAATATGAAAATTTCCTTACACACTCTAAAAATCCCACACCCCATAAGGACTAAATTTAATAAAATGTAAGAAGGCTGCAATTAAAACTTACAATTTGTCTTCCCAAAATGTATAAAGAATGTCTAAATTCAACCCTCCAACTATAGGTAAGGTTGGTATGCAAATTTAAGAGGTATGAGACAGGTCTAACTTGTCTCAAAACCCTCTAAAATCAGCCTCTAAGGACAAATTCGGATTTACAAGGAGGTGGAGTGTTTCATACTCCAAAATCTTACTTACACATACTTACACGTCACTTAACACATTTAATAAAAGAGCCAACAACTTCTATAATTACTTTCTTATATCCCAAATTTGATTAATTTTTTTTTTTAACAATATGATTACTCACATTAATCTCCACAATTAAAAGACTAATGAAAGGGTTAAATGCATCACAAAATAAACACATGCAAACAATAATAAAAAGAAACCACATTAATAAAATAAACATAACTCCTTGGTCACATTCAAAGGTAATCACCCCCATGGGAATCCCCGATAAAATACAATGCACACAACAAACAAAACATGTTGCCATGGTGACCTTGTTGAATTCATCTAGAATTCGAATGTGGTTGGTATCCAATCCCCGATATTTGTTGTGATAGTTTAACTCGCAAAACATAAATACCTCTTTCAGCCTCATGGCCATATCAGAACATCCAACATGATATAAATATAATCAAAAGATCATCAATACATATGAATCACAACAACATCACTTACAATTTATATCAACAACTATATCATCATCATATAATGTTCATTTTCTAGGTCTACTCACAATGTCCACAAATCACGTGTCCAAACAACATTCATAATATATCCATGTCAAATAATATATCATCATCCACATATGAAGTGTCTCTAATAATCATCATGCATCATATATGAATCAAAGTAAACAATAATGCATGATATGACATCTAACACCATACTAAATCAATACTATAATAATATCCATAATATAGTCGGTAGTATCATAATCAATATCAAAAGTGTTGAAGGGAACTGGGCACTACATCCCCTCCCCTTAGACTCGACTTCCTCCTATAAGTCACTCGAAAGAGAGATAGGAATAAATGAAATAGAAAAAGGATCAATCCATTATGGGATTTCTTGCTTCAAACAAGTGCGGGTCTACTGAACCTAATTTTGGTCCAATGCAATTCAGCAAGAATAAGGGAGATTGCTAGGGATGAGTTCTAAACTTTCTACATGCAAGACTATGAACACTTAAATCTAGAGAGTAAATTTGCGCTATCAACCGAGATACAACACATAACAATATAACATGAAGATTTCAAAAGAGTCTTAATACTAACCACCAAGTAGATGAATAATAAGGATATTTCCATGAGTTTGAGAATGACCACATAGTTTCCCAAGGAATACAACATACTAAATTAATAAAATTTAAGGTTTCTACATGTTTAAGCCATGATTTCAAGGTTCATTGTCTAGACAACGCTAGCAAAAATCAACTATGACCAATTTTGCATGAGGAACAAGTCTACTCAAGGTACCAAAATTTGGGGATCACATAGAATGAGGTGAATTAAAAAAGACACCTAAATCAACAAAACATTAAAAATCAAGGAACTATTCTAGGAAAGCACTTCTATAACTCGAGAGGGTACAATTAACTTTTCATGGTAATACAAGCGAAGTCAAGACCAAAAGGTTTCCTATAGTCTGATTTTTACACTTTTGTTTTAAGAATCGAACACACCATACCAACCAAATCTAAAGAAGTCAACCATTTAGCAAAAGAATATATATATATATATATATATATATATATATATATATATATATATATATATCCCCTAGCAACTAACATATCAATACAAGTACCATACATTATAGCACAATGGGATTTATTTATCTTATTTCCTACTCAAGCTTGAAATAATCATAAAGTGATCACAGAAACACCAAGGACCACTCAAGGTTGCTATGGAGAAGAACAAGTAACATGGGGTGCAATTACAATCCAAGTGTGCATCATATCAAAAGAGAATAACATCATCTTGAACTTTCTATCCTAATGGAAAAGGGGCAACAACAATAAGGTGACCCAAGAAAATATGAAGAAAAGAATACTTCTTGAAGTTATTTTATATCCTTAACATATGTTTCCTTAAAATTACAATAACTTAGGTCTCCAAGGACAAGACAACACACAAGGAGGTTGCTTCTCAAACAACAGATAAGTCTCAATCCAAAAGGACCACAACTCACATTCGTCGAGCTACGGGATGATAATGGTATGAGGACACAAAAATCCCACAAGTAAGGCACAAACATCTATGAACAAGAAGTACTAATCAACTACAACACATTACTATCCACCAGGTGTTTCACAATTTCAGGTAGGCGACAGAACTACAGGTTTAACTATACATTGCACTCAATACACATAAATCTTACTTATTTTATAACTCAACTAATTAAGTCAAAAGTTGTAGTTTCATTTTTTTTCTATCACATTCCTTTATGAGTTTTCTTAATTAAAATATTCCTTTTTATTTTGATATCACATGTTCACATTATAAGGATCACCACTAAGGTGGCCATGATATCTCATCATTCTGTATAGGTAGACAAACAAAATATTTATTCTACTCCTAGGGAAGGTAGATGGACAATTTTTTTCCTTTTCTGTTCTTCTACATGGTTTTTATTCCTTCTATTAATCTACCAAGGTTAAAGCAAGGACCATTTTCTCTTTCTATGTTCGAGTTTATTTGTTAAGCTTCAAGGCCAAATCTCCTCAATTATAGTTTTATGATGTTTGGGTGAGTCATCTTGTCAATTAAAAATTTAATGAGAAGGAAGGGTAAACATATCACACTATTACTTTTATGGAAAACAACACATCACATTTTTAATTCTAAAGGAATAAGAGGCATTCAACATAGCAACACATTATTAATTTTGTAAGAACTAGGAAACAATCAATCAACATGGATCACAACAATATTTTGATATTTTTCCACAAATTACAAGTACCTTAAAACATTCCTAGTGGGTTCTACAAGTTCTCAAAATAAGTTACAAGGAAGGCCCATTTAAGAAGCATAATTACTTTTAATGATCTACTCACATGATAAGACAAGGAAAGTTTTCAAATCTACACCAATATTACCACAGGATACTACCAAACAAGAGATCAAAATGACAAGGAAATATTTTAACTATAAGAACACCAAAAACTCACTTTAAGGCATCAAATGTAAGTGGACAATCAACTATCTTATTCAACATGACTTTACGACCAAGAGTTATAGTTTTACAAAAAGAATCACATTATAAAATACCACCGAGATTAAATTATCAATGTCTAATTACACTAACATCAACAAAGTGGCATGATCCAAAAGTATCAAGAATCCATAAGTATCTCCACATAATCCAAAATTATTAGGTCATAGAGTGTTATTCATAGTAACTTACAAAGTTAAGGAGAGGGTAGAATTATTTATAGGTCAAAAGGGAAAACAAGCACACATAATTTACGCACAATACTTGAATGGGATTAATTATAACCATAATTACCAAGATGCATAAAATCCACAAGTAACTATTGTATATAATTAAATAAGGACATCCCGATAAAACTTAGCATGCCATCGAAGAGAAGCCAAGTACCAAACAAACACTTTTTTCTAACATACACAAGAATAAAGCACTCTAATGCTAACACAATTCATCAACCCATAATTAAACACCTCTACTTCAATGAGGTTCAAGCTCTTATCAGATTGTATGAGAATCACCACCACCATTAATAGACTGCTAATTATAACACACAACACAACGAACTCTCTTCCCAACAAGGTCGAGTAATGAAAAGGTCACTCTAAGATCCTATTTAGATTCAAGGTTTCGTGCATATAATATGAAGTCATAAATTTAAGCACCTTAGAAGACATTAAAGACCCTAGGTATACCCCCATACAAAAAAATGTCACAATATAAGAATCATAGAACCACTCATCATCAAGCAAGAAGGAACAACATAGCATTTAGCTAAGAAGCCAACAACATAATGAGCTCCGAGTCACCAATCAAAATAAAGTGCAAGAAATATCAAAATCAAGAAAAGTGGCTAAAGCTGCATTGTAAAGTCTGAAAATTATCAAAAAATAAATATAAATAAAAAGAGCCTTAAATCTTCTTAAGTCAATCATAAAATAAGATGCTGGTCCTTGATAAAATAACACAAGATGACAAAATTAAAACATAAAAGCTAACACCACATTCACTCCACAACCCTTCATGGCTGCCAATAGGGGTACTCTACCTCAAGGTTAGTTCCAAGGACACATACGTAGGATTAGGTCATAAACTACCCCCATACTTAATGTCCACTCTCCCATATAGGTAACAAAATGAAAAAGCTCGACAACTAGACGAACTTTGCCAACCACCGAAGGAAGGAAGCTCGAAAAAACTTTTAATTAAATCTATTTGACCCTAGGAAACAACCACCGTTGTCCAACCACAAGATTCACACCATATAATTTATCATTCCAACAAATCCAAAAAGGAAGGGTCTCAACAAAGGGCTTAACACATCATACAATTAAATCAAGTTTTAGGACTTGTAAAAATGACACATGTTTTCAAAAGGGAACCAAGTTTCCACTACACTAAGTTCGCAAACATCAATTTAATTTGACATTATTAGTTACCCTGGTTTCAAAAAATGCCACTAAGCAAATACAACAACTCAAACAACTTATTATTTTATTATCATTTTAATTATGGTAGTTCAAATGAACAGAGTAATGCAATATTTCTTCATACTTATTTCTTTTTTCAATTTTCAAACAAGGTTGTTTTCTAGATTCAAAAGTGTGCTAGGTTTACAGTTCATGTCTCAAGTTTTCCAAAATTCCCAAGTGTCTAAGATTTTGAACCACTACTCTGATACCAAGTGTAACGCCCATTAAAACAACCCACTTGAGACCCAAGAATAACCTAGGATTAGTTAGGAAAATTATGGAATAATTTTTTTATTAAAAGAATCTACAACCATGTTATAAGACAACAATTGTCACTAATAGGTTCTAGAACAATTCTAATCTACTAGAGTATACTTTTATTTTATTAATAATTATTAGAGGTCATAAGGTCCAAAATTTAGGGTTAGAAGTTTCAATTAGGTTCAGAGGGAAAAATTCCTCACCATACCCATTCTCTAACAAGATTAAAGTTTCAACTTAATTTTTCTCATACTTAATGCATTAAAATTTTTCCCTAAATCACTCCCATTGGATAGGAAATTTCCTCACCTTTCCATTGATATAAAGAAGTCCTCCTAACTCCTCATATTTTTCAAGTTATGGGCCGACAGGCCTTGGGTGAAAATTTTCCCCAAGAGCGGGCCTACGGGCCCAAGGGTGAAAATTTGCCCAAAGGGCGGTTTGGCCGCCACGGGATACTGGGAAAATTTAACCACACGGGAAAAAACTAACAAACTTGCACCCACACTCCCACAGGTCAACAAAGGACACGTTACACTCCCTAATGGAGCATAGGGAGAAACGAGGAAAGGTGGGGTGGTGGGAGACATTTGCAAAATTTCCCACATGGGGAAAAACTCATCTTTAGGCCCGCACACCCATGAGATCTGCAAAGGACATGTGGTGTCTCTTAAGCCAACATGGGGAAGGTGGGGCGGTGGGAAGAAAAATGACTTAACGTCTTGAAGGGCTAAGAGGGTACAGAGACCTGTGCCTTCCAACAATGCTCATGATGCCATGTGGCAGCCCCTGATTGGCTGCGGGCAAGTGGAGGAAAGGAAAAATCAGAAAATTTTCCAAAAATTTTCCAAGATGCAAATGAAAAAAGGAACCCATTCCTTTTCCGATGCCTCATGACACCACGTGGCATAACTTGAATGGTTACGGGCCGGCAAGGAGGAAAACTTGGAAAATTTTCCAAAAATTTTCCGAAAGCACTAAGTTAAAAAGAGGATCCATCCCACCGCTGGCACCTCATGGTGGCACGTGGCAGCCTCTAATTGGTTGCAGTCCAGTGGGGTGGTGGATAAATTTTTGAAAATTTTCCTAAAATTTTCCTATGTCCCAAAGGAAAAATTGGGCGCGCAGCCTACCAAGAACTTTTTCCCAAAAATTTCAACGCTAAGGAAGAAAACTTTAGAAGGCCATATCTTTTGATAGAGAGATTGGTTTGGGAAAAAAAGGACTTTCTAGAAATATCTCGATGTCCTCTTTGCACCAAGCTCATTAATTTTTGGTTTTGATAAAGTTTAAGGGGTCAATTTTAAGAAAATGGCCTGCAGGCTTTTATAGAGCGAACTGGTAAATTTTAACTTGTGAATTTTATTCAATTTGATCTTCTTCCTCTCTCAACATGTCAAATAGACATGGAGGATTGTTCTTAGATGGATTTAAGGGGATTTAAGATTTAATTTGTCTGATTGATTGCAATTTGAACATTTATGTTTATTGACAAAAAAAATGATTGTTCGAATCAAATTTGTTTTGGTCTTTTATTTCTTAAGTATTTTGATTGGTTTTGGGTTGCTTTTGATCATGTAAGATCATGCTAATATTCCATTTTGTCTATTCAAAGTTACAGGATCATTCTGAGCAATCTGGTAAACAAATTAATAGTTTTTATAGCGAACAAAGGAATCAATGTAATTCAAAAACACAGAGTTTGAACCTAATTCATTTTCCATGCATAAGCTTCCATTTCTTTCATTTCCTTCAAATAAAACCTATAACTATCTTTCTCTTTTTTTTTTTTCATGTGTGCACAACTAGAATACGAGTCTAATTTTTCAATCCATATACATTTCTTTTCACTTCTCCAAACAGATATTTCATGGTGCATTTAAAGGATCATATTTAAATGTGAAAATGCCATTTGAGGAAAGTAATACAACCTTTTATTGATTTATAACAATATCTTACAACTTCTTCTTTCATTCCTTGAATACAATAAATAGATTTCAATTTCTTTCACGTTCTTTCAACAACAGAAAATAGAGTTCATCTCTTTCACAGTCTTCCAAAAGTAGAATACAAAGTATATCTCTTTCACAATTCGAAATATAAATTTCATAGCTCATACGAAACATCTTTCCATTAAAAAAATTTACAAGGTCATCCACTTCAAGTGGGAAAGGTTACAATAAGAATTGATCTCAAACAGGGACAATCAAAACTTGTCTTCATTCCTCTGCTCCAAAACAGCAACATGGTGCATTATCATTTTCCAGTTTGATCACATCAAAATATGGGGAAAGGAAACGCTCTCCACCCAACCAATATATCCAATGAAAGGATAAGCCATCCTTCTTCATTGGCCCCGAGAGCCCAACCACAATGCAATAAGAAATGTATTTCAACTCATGGAAATAACAAGCTTCCACATCACAAAGAAATATTTCAACAAGAATATTTCAAATTAAAACACTGCTTTAAAACCAAACAACACTTTTGTAACCACATGAAGGACATCACACAAAACTCGGGATTCACCATGTAAGACAAAGGAGCAAGAACTATGGGGATGCTTCTTATGCCTCCCAAATAGGGAAATGGGTATCACCACCTGAGTTACATACTTGCCAAAATATAGTATATCAAAACCCTAATATTCCTTATGCCCCCCCAACCTCTTATGGAACCCCATAACAAGTAAATAAATGCAAGCTATTTATTTTTACAAGGTGGAACAAAAATCGCAACTCCTCCACACTTATACCTCCCGGAAAATAAACCCCATAACCTTATCCTACACCATTCCAAGGCCATCTACCCAACAAAAAGAAACATTCCAAAACATTCACAATAATAACATTCACCCATTTACATACACAATAAAACAAAGAAAGAAAAAAATTTCAAGACCCAAGCTCCTACCTCTCCAAAATGGAGTTTTTTCTAACGTTGTAAAACAACAAGCTTTCCAATATAAAATAGACCAAGAGATAAACAATCTACAAGTATGTAACCATCTCCAATCTCCTCTAAAATCAAGATCTCTCCAAAAATCCAAAAGAAGTCTCCCAAAAATGAATTGATAAAAGTGAAGCCACCAAAAACAAGACAAGGAATTCAAATTTTATAGAAGAGGGAAGAGAAGAGGATGAGGTGGATCCATATAGGATGCCACATCACACATCCTCAACCGCAAACACAAAGTCAACTTCATTCTCCAATGCACAATAAAGACGTGGGTGAATAATGTGACAGTTTACTTACACACTCCAAAAGGCCCACACCCAATAAGGATTGAATTTAATAAAATGTAAGAAGGGTGCAATTAAAACATATAATTTGTCTTCCTAAAATGTAGAAAGAAGGTATAAATTCAACCCTCTAACCATAAGTAAGGTTGGTATACAAATTTAAGAGTTATGGGAAAGGTCTAACTTGTCCCACAAGCCTCCAAAATAAGCCTCCAAGGAAAAATTCGGATTTCCAAGGAGGTGGAGTGTTTGATACTCCAAAATTTGACTTACGCAAGTCTTACACATCATTACCACATTTAATACGAGATCTAACAACTTATAGAATTACTTTCTTATATCCCAAATTTGATTAATTAATTTATTTTAACAATATGATTACACACATTAATTCTCCACAATTAAAAGAATAATGAAAGGCATAAATGCATCACAAAATAAACACATGCAAACAATAATAAAAAGGAACCACATTGATAAAATACACATAACCCCTTTGTCACTTTCAAAGGTAATCCCCGACATGGGAATCCCTAACAAAATACACCACACACACACAACAAACAAAATACATTGCCATGGTGACCTTGTTGAATTCATCTAGAAATCCAATAGGGTTGGTCTCCATCCCTCGATGTTTGTTGTGATAGTTTAACCCACAAAACAGAAATACCTCCTTTGGCCTCGTGGCCATATCAAAATATCCAACATGATATAAATATAATCCTAACATCATCTATACATACGAATCACAACAACATCAAGGAAATCAACAATATCAATTACAATTTATATCAACAACTATATCATCATCATATAATGTCCATTTTCTAGGTCTACTCACAATATCCAAAAATCACATGTCCAAACAACATTCATAATATATCCATGTCAAATATTATATCATCATCCACATATGAAGTGTCTTTAATAATCGTCATGCATCATATATGAATCGAGTCAAAAATAATCCATGATATGACATCTAACACCATACTAAATCAAAACTATAATAATGTCCTTAATATAGTCAAGATTATCATGATCAATATCAAAAGTGTGGAAGGCAAGTGGGCACTACATCTCCCTCCCCTTAGACTCGACTTCCTCCTGGAAGTCACTAGGCAGAGAGATAGGAATAAATGCAATAGAAAAAGGATCACTCCATTATGGGATTGCTTACTTCAAGCAAGTCTGATTCTATAAAACCTAAGTTTGGTCCAATGCAATTCAGCAAGAAGAAGGGATATCGTAAGGGATGAAATCTAAAATTTTTGCATGCAAGGCTACGAACACTTAAATATAGACAGCAACTTTATGCTCTCAACCAAGATAGCACACATAACAATATAGCATGAAGAATTTAAAACAGTATATTGTGAGGCCTTGAAATTGACCCAGTCTCCCATTTCCTTATGAAAGGTGGATTGTCGTTTGAAGAAGGAATTATTTGAGGCCCTAGAAACTCATGCTCTTATTGAGGAGAATGATGCATTAAGTTGGTGAAATATCAAATTACAAATCTTCCCCTATTTTCTCGAAAGCAGAGGAGATTTCTTCCTTAAATGGTGAGTAGAAAATGATCAGTCCCTCTTCTCCATCTAAGATAATGATCGGGGTTTATTTTTTGGTTCACCTTTCCTCTTCCCTGAAGATGACCTTGGTACTAAAACCGGTTACGAAGACACGGTTTCTACTTTATTTTTCTATAGGAAATTGATTCTCTTCTCCAATTCATCCATTTTGTGGGAAATAATAGGCGCACTATTGATGGAGGATTTATCATATAACACATATGATTCCTTGGAAATATCTCTTAATAAAAATCCCTCATTACATAAAAAGGGACATTGCAAAACTATTTTTCCTGGATACCATGCGGTCTTCTCTCGACCCAGTATCTCTTTAAATCTTTGGTAGTTTTCAAGTGTTTCCATCTAAAAAGATGGAAATACATAACCTAGAAGGATGTAAACA
Organism: Taxus wallichiana var. yunnanensis; assembly: GCA_018340775.1. Taxonomy (NCBI): domain Eukaryota; kingdom Viridiplantae; phylum Streptophyta; class Pinopsida; order Cupressales; family Taxaceae; genus Taxus; species Taxus wallichiana. The sequence goes on from CM031234.1 coordinate 753,860,665, forward strand.
TAAGATTGATCCTGATTAGCCTTGTAAGAAGTGATAACTAGACTTGTTGATATGTTAAGGGTCCTCTTGTGACACCCGCACGCTCTATATTAAACAAATCCGACAAACGCTTCATCAAGACCACTCAAATCGAAAATTTGATTTAATTTCTCTCGAGGAAATTTCATTCGGGTTGTGAGCTATGAGTACCTTCACCATTTTTCTGATGAAATTTCTTGTACTCGTAACAAGGCTAATGTATGATGATAATTAAGTTGATCCAGGTTTTATAATAAAATGGAGACATATGTTATTGATTTGGTGAGATCTTTCCCAAGATGGAGTTTTTGTTCAATTTACATAAAGAGAAATTTAAGAATTGGAAATATTTAGGAATGAGCAGAGTTGGTAAATCAAGGTGATTCAATAGAAACTATGTATGGCACTTAAAAATGAGATATAAAATAGAATGTGTGGCGCAATGTAGATTCTTAAAAAGTGAATATGGATATATGTAATATCAGAGTCATCCGGAAGTGTTCAAAGATTGTTTGAATTGATTATCTAATCAATACCATGAAATAATGATTAAAGTAATCTTCCAAAAATGATGACCTACTATCCCAATCGAGCACAATTGGAGTTGATTGAAAATACGTACGCTTTGTACATTTGGAAGTTTTAAAAGAAATCCTTTTAAATGCCATGTTATAGAAATTTTTTTGAAAAGGAAATATTCCTTGGAATATTCATACTTTTGGGGGGAAAAACTTTGAAGGTTAACAAGTGAGGAGGGTGATATAAAAATGAAAAAGGATAATCATGCTAGAGGGGGTTAATTTTTTTGAGAGTTATTCAAAGAAAAGAGAAGGAGAGAAAGTCGAGAGAAGCCATTTTCTGAAGGAACTTATTTGAGAAACCAATTATTTCCTATGTATCTTTAAAATTGATCATGTCAAGATGGTTGCAAGTGTCCAACCATTGATAAGATTTGAGATTGTAAATAAACTTTCCCTTGCTGATCAATTTGAAAAACCTTAAGTAAATCGTGTTAATCATGAACCGTGTTATGTCTCGCTTATTATTTTAAGATATCTTTAAAATAGTTAGTTGTGTTCATGTTGAAATATTATATTAGGAGTTCCTCGGAATCAAATAAGATATTTCCTCATGATAGTATTGTGGCATTTGTAATTACATTATGAAGAGAGTTTTCAATTCATAATGCAATAAACGATTTAAATTCACTTTAATTTCATTTTGATGATACATATTGCTTCGATTCTATGAGTGTATCATAAGCGTGATGAATCAGGGGACTTTTGATGTTTAATTAAGTCTTGAACATGATATTTTGTGGTTAATCATTGAAGAATGTGTGAAGCCGTGTGTCTTTGAGATTTCATAGATGCACATTCTCTAGTTGAAGGTTCATTCTAACTATTTGAAGCCATTTGTCATTTTGCTTTGTAGATTTTCCAACATTTGTTAAAATTTCTCAAGAATTTGGTATAATCAACTTTATCCTGCTTAACTTCCCAATCAAAAATTACACATTCAGAGTACATCATACATGAACCATCCCCTCGCTTACTTTGTATATCCACAAATGCTGAAGAAGTTCATTAAATTTTCCTATCATTTACCAAAATATGCAGTTTCAATTAATTTTTATAATTGTCTTTAGTGACCTACACCTTGTCCAAAAACATCTTCATTCTCTCGAGGTGAGAACTCATGAGAGTTAGGTTATGTTGTATTTACCATGTTTTCTCAAAGTCTCCTTCAAATATTGCAAAGGGAGATTCAAATACTGTTAATTTGTTGATATTATCCATTAACACAGGTCACAAAGTGGGTTCTCTCACCCTGGTTGAAGGCATAACCTAAATTAGTGAGGGTAGGTCAAACCCTCAGCACTATGTTATCAATTCCTTTCCAAACCAGAGTAAATAAAGAGTCATCTAAAATCCATCCCCGGATACAAAACGACTCCTATTATGATTTGTTTGTCTCTAAGCATCCTGATCAACTTGTGATGCTTCTTGGTTTCAAAGGAAGGATCAATTTGGGTATGAACACACTACATCTTAATCAATATCCACTCTAGCCTTTAAAATATTTACCATATCGTACTAATCTCCACAACCACATTCTTTTTCCCACCTCAAAACATCTTCCACATTTTAGTATCTCAACATGAAATCAAGAAATCAAGTGCCTCATATACTCATTTCATTCATCCCAAATTCAAGCACCAACAAAAAATATTTCAAGCATTTACTAAGACGTTTTGAATATGAAAGATGTACCATTATTAGAGAAGTTAATTCTCTTTTCTCTTTAGACCTATAATCTGCTTTTTGAAATGTTTCATTTTTCAACAAGTAAATCCTTTCCTCTTATCTTTTTATGTAGTATTACATTTGCATCTAGAATTCACTATCGGTGATTTTTCTTTATCTTTAGTTATGTATGAAATCTAAAAACATGACACCATTGGATTAATAATCCTTCATTTATTTCCTCTTCATATCTTATTATTATAAAGTTGTAACTACATCCTCAACTAATAACTTTTTTGTAGTACTAGTAATAGCCATAACTAGAATATCCAAGATTAAATTAAAAAATACTATAGAGTAATACATTTGTCCTCTTCTTAGAGTTTATTATTAAAAAAATTAATTAACTTAATATATTATTAAATACATTAATATGTGAGGGTAATAACATATGGTGGTGGATATAAGAAAGGATGTAGTGGCTACGGAAGTGGAAGATGTGGCTAAAGAAGATTATTTACGGTCGATATGTATAAAAATGGAAGAAGTCATTTTTATTTTATAGTGTGTTTTTCTGGTTAAAAGAGATAGTTTTTACACTTGATTTGATAAATATTTCACAATTTTTTTCTCAAACTGCTATAAATCAGGCTATAAATGAGGGCTTTGCTAAGTAAGCAATATTATTTGAGAAAATGAAGGTGTAGAATTATTGTAAAATTTTAGAATTTAGAAAATGTTGGGATCACGAGGCTTGTGTCGAAATAATGGAAATGTTTGTGGTGGAATAAATTGAATACATGCTTCATGAGGATATAAGATTAAAAATCCACCCTATTCGTGATAATGATAACATGGAGATGATGACATTTACTTGTGACTTTTTCAATTTCATTTGGAAATTTTTGATGAAAAAATATCTAATTTTTAATTATTTTTAACGATGGAAAAATATCTAATGGTTCAATTATCTTTGGGAAAAGAATCCATGATAAAATCATGTAGAATATTTTTCCTGCAATTTTGTTGACTCATTGACAGGATTCTGATCCTTGTTGCATGATGAGCTGTTAAATTTTTTTATTATTAGGGTTGTAATAATTCTTTAGATTGGAAAGTAATACTAGAGGATACATGATCTTATGAAAATTATATGGGAGGAGAAAAAGTTGATTTAAATGATTCTCAATGATGATCACAAAAATCAAGATACAATTCGGTGAATTTATCATATCTAATGAAAATAGATGGTCATAGAGAGATTGAATGTTTGACTAAAATTTAAGATAACTCTAGCCATTGGGGACTAATGATAATTATTATGTGAGAACTAGAGGCTTATTTTATTACTACCATAACCTGAGATATTTTTTAGGATTCTCTAAAATTACTACGGAAACATTGAAATTGAAATATGTTTCAAATTATTTTGTGAACGAATTTAATATGATTTATTTAGGTTTGAATGATAAGAGAAAGATAGTAGATGTCAAAAATAATAAAAGATAATTTGGATAAGGAAAATTAATTTGGAAGTATTTTTGGGGTGCATACACTTATTTCTAATCGGTGGTCAAATAGGGATTTGATCTCTTATCCATAGGTTGGATTCAAAAATGGGTTGGGTGAGGTTGTTATATTATTCATTGATGAATTTTTTTCAGTAATTATAATTATTTAATTCTTTCCAATGCTTTGGTGGGAAGGTACAAGTAGGTAGGATTCCATTCCATAGTCTAAATTCATGGATTAGGGACATCTTGAAAGGGGCGGATGATGTGGATCCACCCGCAAGTGGTTTAAATACTTTCAAAACAAAAATATATTTTTAAAAAAATAGCATCTTCAAAATAAATTTCTTCTAATTCCAGAATCCACACTAATAGTTTACATCATTATAATCTTCCTTTTATTCCACATCTACTCTAAAAAACCCTTAAATGCTTTGAAAAGCCATAAAATGCCAAAAACCTTAAACTCGTAAAAAATTACCTATTAGCAAAACACCTTGGATGCGCCCCAAAATTTACGTGCCAAATATCCCTTCATAATATAAGGCTCACACAAAGTTTTGACTTATTCTAAAAATAACAAAAAAAGTTATTAAAACTCTAAGACCTAGCCAAAAGTGAAAAAAATGTTTAGAGCCAATTTTAGACCACTAGATGAAGGAATCCAACCCGAAAATATGCCACTATGGCCAAAACCTTTCAATAAATTTTGGAAATAGGTTAATACTATTTACTATCTATCACCCCGAAAATTTGAAGATGATCAAACAATCAAATCAATAGTTATGGCCTTCACAAGTTATGCTCTCACATCATTTTCCTCTCGATTGAAAAGAATTCACTCTCCTGAAATTCAATGATCGGAATTCATATAATTTTGCATTGTCAATATTTTTCATCTCACACTTACAAATCCAAGTATTTTCTTCCTGTTGTAAATATTCCCATTTCACTTAATATCTATTGTAGCTCCCTTGTCTAGTAGTGACTATCTTCGGTATTTTCTACTCCTAATTTATTTATTCCTCCTCCAAAATGTTTTCATCGTGTCCTGGAAAATTATATAATTCAAAAACATAAAAAAATGGTGAGATAGAAAAGTTATCAAGTAGCTCCACCTTGTAGGCATTATCACTCACTTTCTTTAGAATCCTACACCATATCACCATATCCTTTCCTTTCTAAGATGATGCATCACCATATCACCTTATTCAAATAAAATTACTCTTCTACTATCATCTACAACTAATTTATACTATGCATTACTAACTTTCATATTTTCCCTTACTTCACCCTCAGAATCGTAGAATGTATTCTACAAATGCTTCTACATCATCACTAGTTTTATCTTCACCGGGTAGCACAATCTGATATAGGACTCCCTTGGGATTCCTACCATATACAATCTAGAAAATATACCTCCCATTTCACATTTTTACCGAGATTTTATAAGAAAAATCAGCTTCGTAAAGCTAAGTCACGTTGTTTTGGATTTTCTCCAACTAGACAACGTAGGATATTTCCCAACATTCTATTCACTAATTTGGTATGCCCATAAATTTGGGGGTGATATGGAATACTTAACTGTAGCTATGTCCCCATTTTCGTCCATATATTCTTCCAAAAGTGACTCAAAACTCCATGTCCTTATATGAAGTGATCAATCTTGGAACTCCATGCGGTCTAACCACTTCAAAAACAAATCTGCAACTATAGACACATCATTATTTTTTTATAGGTAATTAAATGTGCCATCTTAGATAATATATTGAGCACAAAAAGATATAATAATTCCCTTGTTGTGTGTTAGGAATTTCTAACACAAAATGCATACTTAAATCAACCCATGGCAATGTAGGGACAAGCAATGACATATACAACACAATATTCTATGCATGGTCCTTAGCCATTTGGCACACTCTCATGTTTCTACAATCCTACGTATGTCCCTCTTTACCTTTGGAAAATAATACTTTTCTACAACAAGAGAAATTTTATTACTTATACCAAAGTTTCCATCTAACCCCCACTATGTAATTATCTTTTAATATTTTATCTCATTGAACCAACAAGGTTACACAGCTTGTTTTCCCCGAATAAATAACCATATTACATAAAATGATGAGTAGAACCATTACCTATTGTAGGGTACTTAATTTTCCTAACAAAAACACCAAAATCTGGATCTTCTTCATACAATTCCTTAATTCCTCAAACCCTACTACATCATTTTCCATTGTGGTAAAAATTTTACATGCCTACTCATTGCATCTACAACTTTATTCTACTTACTCGACTTATGATTTATGACAAAAGTTTATCGTTGCCAAAATTAAACCCATTTTACATGCTTACTATTTAGTTTCTTATGTGTGTTTACATACCTCAAGGATTCATGGTCAGTGAAGAGTAAAAATTACTTAGCTAACAATTAAACTCTCCAGTGCCTTAATGACTGAACAATAGCATAAAATTCCACATCATAAGTAGAATATTTTATCCTGAATTTATTTTGATTTTCATTGAAGAATTCCATAGCTCGTCATTCTTGACTCTGTACAACTCCAGTCCCTACATGTGAGGCATCAAATTGAACCTCAAAGACCTTGTTGGAATCTTAAAATACCAAAACATGTTCTTTTGACACTTTCATCTTCAAAAATTAAAAATTATATGTTGGTGACTTGGTCCATACAAACTCCTCCTCTTTTGTACACTCTGTTATGGGTGCAAAAATACTACAAAAATTCCTGATGAACTTCCTATAAAATTATTCCAATCCATGAAAATACGAACCTTTGTCACATTCCTTGAATAGGCCATTCAAAATTGCCTTTACTTTTTCCTCATCCATCCTCCGAGATGATGAACCCCAAAAAAACAAGACTCTTCGAAGAAATCTACACTTCTTTAAGTTTTCATACAAACTCTCTTTACATAACAAATTTAACACCAATTTCATTTGTAACAAGTGTTCTTCCATTGCCTTAGTAAATATTAGAATATCATCAAAATAGACAACAACAAACATACCATAGTATTCTCCGAGTACTCATTCATCAATGTCATGAATGTACTTGGTGCATTAGATATCCTAAATGGTGTCACTATCCACTTGTATAATCCATATTTGGTTTTGAGAGTTATTTTCCAATCATCCCCTTCACAAATTTGGATCTGGTAGTACCCACTTAATAGGTGAATCTTGAAAAATATTGGGATCCCACCAACACATCCATCATATCATCCAATCTTGGAATTGGGAACAGATACTTAATTATAATTATATTTATGGCTCTATTGTCTACACACAATCTCTAGTCTCCATTTATTATGGGAGTCAATAGCAATGGATTTTCACATAGACTCGTTCTTTCACTCACTAACCCTTTCTCGTATTTGATATGCCAATTTCCTTTCTAACTCCTCACTCTATGTAAGACTCATCTCGCTAGGCTACCTTGTTCGAATGGTTGATCCTTTAATCAAATCAATATGGTGTTATATATCTCACTTCGAGGGGACCCATACGGTAGCTCATCCGGTATGAAATATTTAAATTATTTTAGTACCTTTTTGTAGCAACAGTATATTAAATTCCTCAATTTTAACCTTCATTGACATCGTGCATAACACCATATAAGTTCTTCCATTTCGTATCAAAATATTTTGTGTCCAACAAGACCTCACTCTTCTCTTATTCCTTGAAGGGTAACAAGACCACATTTACACCATCCTTAAAAAAATTATATGTTTTTTTATCCATCATGTGTAACCTTTCTATCATATTTTCAAGGACTCCCAAAGTAATATATGGCATGCATCTATTGGGATAACATCACATCACACCTCATCCTTATAAGTATTCGTAAACAAAGACTTTATAAGACACCTTTTATCTATGTATACCTCATTTGATTTATTAAAACATGATATAAGATAGGGATATGGGTACTTCTCACATTCCAAATTGATTTTATCAACCATCACAATTGAAACCATATTTTCACAACAACCACCATCAATAATAATTTTACATACCTTTCCTCCGTAGGTGTATCTTTGTTTGAAATATATTTTTCTATAAGAAAGAATCATCACCAACACCATCTTGTGATTTCTTCTTATATGGTAAAATCATCTTCCTCATTATTATGAGGGTTTCATGCAAGTCTCAGTATAAACATCAATTTCTTCCTCCTCTTCGACTTTCAACTAGATTTACTCCTTGTTGTTGTCCTTGTCATCTGTCCTATGAAGGATACTATAAACACTACAAATATTTGTTCCCTCTTCACCACATCGGTAACATCTATATTTCCTTTAGGGTATATTCCAACCCAGTCCTTCATTATAACCTCTTCCCCTCTAAAATCCCCTACCTCTTTGGAAATTACCATGAATTCGACTAGTATCTTCATACCATTCTCGGTAGAGAGATTCACCTTTTGTAGAATCAAATATACCTCTTCCTTCATTTGGAGATAATGATGGCCCTCTCTTCACACCTCTTCTAAAGTTATTCCTTTGGTTATTTTCTTCTTATTTTAATGAGATTTAATTAGCATATTCTTGGCTATGGATCTAACGTATACTCTGTTCATCTTGTATGGTATAAATCAACTCATTTACATAACTTATAGCCTTCTATTCTTCGAGACGCTCTCTGTTCCACCCCGATAGAAAACTTGTAAAATTCATTTATATACTCTTTAATGTTGAGATCATTTTTTCTTAGGTTTTTAAACCTTTGAAAGATTGTCTAATAATAATCTACAAGAAGAAAATTTTCTTTCATCTTCTTTACAATATTATTTTAGTTTTAAATTTTTCCCTTTTCATTCATTTGTCTTTCATTTTATAGGTGGTCCTACTAGATCAATGCATGTCTGACCAAATTAGTGCATGAAAAATTAACCTTATTGTCCTCTGAAAGGGTTTTCAACACAAAGAATTTTTCCATAATATTCAACCACCAATTAACCCCTCTATTTGTAACCCTCCACCATAATTAGAAACATTAATCTTGATGTCATCATTATTTCCCTCTAAATATTGGATCAATATCTTCTCAAATGATGTCTCATTAGAGGTTTTTCATTTCTCTCATTCTCTTCTTCATTTCCTCCTTCATTATTTAATGGAGGTACTTATTCAGTATCACTATTTGGGTCTACATTCCCATTTTCATGTCTCCTTCTAAGGCATATAACTTCTCCTGTGAGCTCAACAACTTATCTTTGTAGCTCCTACATATGCCTATTCATCTGGGCATAACCTCCCCTCCCTCATCTAGACATGCTTATATAAGAAAGAGGTAAAATTTACATAGAAAAATGTAACATATTACCTTAACTATACCCGCAAGATCAAATTCTTGCTTTGATACCAATTGACGTAGATCCAACTACAAGATGCTAAAATACCTCCAAAAAAACACAAACAATTTGTAATAAAAACTAGAACCTTCAAAATAGCTTTCTTCTCATTTTGGAATCCATACTAATCTTTTACTTCCTTAAAATATTCCTTTTATTCGATATCTACTCGAAAATCCCTAAAATGCTAAAAATACGTAAAATGCCAAAAACCCTATAATGCCAAAAATTACTTACTATCAAAACACCTAAGATGGGCCCAAAAAATTTGCTCTAAATATTCCTTCATAAATAAGGCTCACGCAATTTTTTGACTTATTCTAAAAAGCAAAAAAAAAGTTATTAAAACTCTAAGACCTAGTCAAAAGTGAAAAAAATGTTCGGAGCCAATTTTAGACAACTACATGAAGGTATATAGCCCTAAAAATATTCCAAAAGTGATACAACCTTTTAGGAAATGTTATCTCCACCAAAATACTAATGAATATCTACCACTTTGTGGAAAATTTCAAGATGATCCAACGGTCGGATCAAAATTTCTGTCCTTCATAAGTTACACTCCCACATCAACGGGTCTCGTAAACATTTTATTTATTACCAAGAGGATACTTTATTGTGATCTTTAATTTTTTAACTAAAAGATATTAACATTTTTATCAGAATTTTTTTATCTTAACTATTATTTTATCGTATATATGTGGTGAAGTGATTTTGGGTTTCAAAGGGGAAAACCTCTTTATAAATAAGTATCAATATGAATATATTCTTTATCCATAGAATATGTGCAATAAGATACTTTTTTGTTAATTGAAAATTTTGTTTTTAAGTTTATAAAATTTTATCCTTAGATGAGAAGTATCAATTCAAAAATTTATTCAAGAATAATGGTAAAAGTAAATTTGAGAAAACTATTATCAAGTATACTAAATTACTATGTGGAATTAAACTATTTTTGCAATAGGTTGAGTTTAGAGATTTTAAGTACTAGTGTTTTATAAGTAAATATCCTAATTTTTTTATAGATCATACACAAAATACTCTTCTTTTATACATAAATATGAATGGTGTAATATTTGGACTCATGAAACTAATAATTTGCATTTCCCTTTAATAAATAAGATTGGTGGTAAGCCATCTTTGAGGGGTGGAATCTCTTAAGAATAGAAAATCCATGGTACTCGTAAATATGTAAATACTTTGATAAGAATGACACAGGTATTTTTAAAGTTCGAAAGTTGATATATACTATTTAGAACTGATGTCTTGAATCTAGTATTTTATCTACTTACTAGAATAAAGTGGAGATTGATTAATAGGATAATGTTTATCAAGGGAGGGTTGAGGAGAGATAAGGAAAATGTGGAAGGTTAGTAATGTATGTGGAGGTTCCAGGATTAGAGGGAAAAAAAAACACAAATTAGAATATATTGAGGAATTTTGAGCTAGAGAAGTAACATAGAGGGTTATGTAATGGAATGGGGGCTTAAATAGAGGAATTTTTTTCCTACGATATATTTTACATGTATTTATTTATTTACTTGGAGAAATTCCTACACATGTTGACTCGGATTATTTAGGTGTCATTTTTTTCATATGAGTTATCATGTGACATATCTTAGATATCATAATGTTTCATAGAGTGTCATAGAGTGTCATAAGAGTTATATTATCATTCAGAATGTAACTCTCTTTAAATATTCTCATGGAGGAGCTACACAACACTCTTATTTATACACAACTCAAGCTAATGCGAGGTTCTAGATTTTTCACCATTCTTGTATTTTTAGCTAATTTCGTATTGCATCACTTGTTAGATTATTCTTTGAATTCATGTACTATGTGTGTGCAAGCATTCTCTATCAAATATTCTAGTGAAAACTTGGATATATAATATTAGATCACTTGTTTGTAAATGCTTGTCCATTTTAATTAGTTGTGGCATTATTCAATATTTTCTAATCTTATAGGGTATGTGAAAAGATATTTTCTCCATTTAAGAATATTGTCTCAATTTTTTTATTGAGGGGTTAAATTATTTCTGCATGTTTCAAAAAATCTCAAAAATCTAGATATTTTTAAAAATCCTTTGGTCTTCCAAAGGAACAACACTTTTTTTTGGATTTTCTTTTAGTTTTTTCATAATTTTGGGCATTTTCTATAGTTTTCGTTGCATTTACTTTTATTTTTATGATTTATAAAGTGTTCAACATGTGATAAAATCTAACAAATGTATCGAGACTTTTTGAGATGATCAAAAAGTATAAAATCGTAACCCAAGGTTTTAGGTTTTTGGTAATTCGGAACATCTTGACACTTTGACATACTTTACAATATGCGGTCAATCTTTGAACCCTAATAAATGTATAATGTTTTGGGTTTTCAATATTTCAACACATCTTAACACATTGACATATTTCGTTGTATGCGGTGAAACCTCTTATCTCTAGTCAATGAATAGTGTTTTGGGTTTTTGAATTTTGGAAAATCTCAACACTTTGACCAAAAACTTGAAAATTACAATAAAAACACTAACCTCTTGTCAACGTGGTGTATTTCATTCTTTTTGCATGCTCATTAAGCTTTTGATTCTAGTACATGCTCAACAAGCTTCATGTTCTCTCACATACTCAACAAGCTTCGTGTTCGACACATGCTCTACAAGTTTCAGATTTTGACACATGTTCAACAAGCTAAAAGATCCAACTTAGTGTACGTTGTGTTTTTTTATGTGTTAAACAAACAAAAGCTTTGACTAATGCTTTTAAAATTTTCAAGGTGGTTATAAGTTTTAAAAGTATAATTTTCTATAACATTCAACATACATCTATTTATGAGGTACCTATTTTTTTGAGAATATGATTTATTCTAAGATCTACACAATGAATATATTCTCCTTCCTATAAAAATGAACCTCAATCATTTTTGGATTTGTATAGTGTTGTGTGTTTCTATATTTGAATTTACATTCCACCTTGTGCACTTCTTTTTCTTCCGAAAATGGGATTTTTATTTGTACATCCACTCATTCCCTTTAACAGTCATGAATGGAAGTACAAAATTAGACTCATTCTAAGTGGTAAGGGACTACATTGGATAAAAATGGGGCTTGAAAAATAATCAACTCTTGATGAAGATAAAGTGAAATGGTATAATCTGTAACATCCTCATTTTAATACCTTAGAACAAGATTTTTATTTTTTTAATTTTTAAATGTTCCTTGTCCTAAATACATAATTTAGAACACACATATCATAACAATCATTCTTATAATGGATAACCATATGCAACTGTAATGACTCGGTATACCACCGATCTGTTCATTCCATGACTCGATGAACTACCGATCTATTCATGCATAACTTTGAGATTGAAGTTTTCAACTGAACACTTTATTCTCATGATTCTCTTCCCTATTTTGGGTTTCGAGTGCTCTGTCCAAGGAACCTATCTGAATAATTGTTACCATTATTCATTGACATCATGATCCTTAGATTAGGTGACGTAGGATAATGCAATCAGCAGTTTGCGATACTTTGGCCAAAGGTTTGAAACATACTGTTCATATTACTTATTCCTTGATGGCATACTCATCAATCCGAATACATCCTTCACCCCACTCTAATGTTATATAGAACGTCTTATACTGACCTCTGTCAGTCCCCTTGCCCCAATTTTCACTCTAGATCGGGTTAATATCATAACTCATGTTATAAAGATGCTCTTGAAGACTAGGGGTAAGTTGACATACTGGGTCAACCGATGTTAACCCCATGTGTCAAGATACCCTGAGTCTCAAAGGGCTGCCTCATAACTTGTCTATGATCCTAACCAGTCCTAGAGGGAAATCTTTAACAAGTCTCAATGTGTAAGTCTTAACGATCAATGCAGAAGGGTGTTGCCATATGTCATCTGCATTTTTGTATCCTTGAGAAGATTTTAATCTTCTCAAAGGTATAAACTTAGCGATTGACATGTGTCAACATCCTATGGAACAGCCTCAGAAAGATGTACATACCTCCAAGAATTTACTTATGTTGAGTTATATTTGGATTACAGGCCCTCCTAATTGGGTAGCCTTCCCTAACCCTGAGTCCCACACTCCTTGAGTTACCTTTTGTAATTAGGTTCAGTTTCACAAAAGGGTTTTAATTAGATTTAAAATTGTTTCAAAGTTTTCGGTTGGTACCTAACAACCTTGTACCCACAAAATAGGACAACAACCCTTAAGTTTTTCCCCATTAGGAAAATAACTAATCCAGCAAGGATTTGCAACTACCTTATAAACTGGAACATAACAGACTTAGTACCATTAAGTCATGGCGGTTTATATCCATATATATTTCTTTCAAATTAGTGCATTACGAGAGGTCAAAGTTCTCTCCCAGTTATAGTACATTTTAAGGCATAGCTCAACCTCAACGTTCCCTATAAATGCAGTGGTCTTATTTACAATTTAACCACCATCATAAGATATAAAGAATTACTAACCAGAAAAATGTAGTATCCAGCCATATAATTAGCTAAGGCTTACTTAGGGAATCCATTTAGATCCCATTGAATAGAATAATAAGAATGCACTCTCATTCATACAGACAAAAGAAGATCAATTCAACAAATAAGATCACAAACCACATAAGTAATATGTCCCCATTTCATTTATTCCCAAACCTATACAATTACAACCTATGCACTTCGGCATATTTTAATACATTAGTCTTCAAAGAAAGAGTAACTTTCTTCTATAGTACAATTAGAAAAATCATGTCGAATTCTTCATAAAAACCAGATTAAAAATTCATTGCATCATATCAGATCTGCCTGCCTTTACCACTTTAAGATGACCATCTGCAAAAATTGCTAGCATGGGTCAGTTCAGTGAACTGAGCATGATAAGCACTAATCCTTAAAACAATTGCATTCCACCAATTGTTTTCATTAAACAATCCTGTTTAAATGACATCAATTTCATCAAATCCAAAATCATGATTCACACTAGTTTTCCTTTTTCCAATGACTTTATATCGTAACTCAAATCACAAACATAATTTCAACTTAGTCTATTTCAGATGATTTGTATAATACAAGAAAAGAAGAAAGGACATTCTGTATCATATGTACCTAATCATAAGCAAAGCCGAGAACAGTGTCAATCATGTTTATTTCACTCCAATTAAAAGAATAAAACCTTTTTAAGGTGTGCTTCCAACAGGTTTGCATAAAAATAATTTAAGCAAAGAATAGATTACTGCCTCATACAAGTTCGTCTAGCGAATTTCCTTTAACTCTATCATATCAAATTTTAATCATTGATAAGTATGCAAAACATTTACTATAGGGCTACCTTTATATAAGTAGATAATAAACTAAATTTTAAATCAGGATAATAATAGCTAATAAAGGAAAGGAGACTTCTAAGTTAAGATCTCACCACTTACCAATCTTTCCACTTAATTTTAACAGTCCTGTCATCTCATAACCATACTGTAGAGTTCCTTAAAGAATTCTATAGAAGAGCTCACTATTATTTCAAGAGAGAGAGAGTGTAAATACCTTCGTATTTTGAAATCCTATAATTTCTTTCCTTCATAACTTAGAGGAAGGAGCAGAGAAAATCAGAACTTTATTTTAATCAAGTTCAAAACTATACTAACATCCAAGTAGTAATGTACATTCTCTCATCCAATCAGGTAAGAAGAAGGCAAGTAAAACAATACTTACGTTTAACCAAAAGCTCAGATCAAATAGAGCCACCTTCGGATTTGCCAATAGATCACTACGATCTTACAACTATACATTAAACAAAATCCAATAACGTTTTCTTTACATAAAACGTTATAAATGATCTAATCTCAGACCACAATCCTGACTCTAAAGTAAACAGTCTACATTTCCTTCATTACTCGAACCATTTGGGTCTAAGAGTTAGGGTAACTTTCCCATTACCTATTTATTACCAATGGATCAAAACTAAATTATTTCAACCATTGCACTGTTAGGTTGTTATATCATTTCAAGATACCAAACCAAAAATGCATGTACAAAGTTAATAATTGAATTCTAAATACAGATTCAGCAATGCCCCAAAATCCATCCTACTCATACCATAGTAGTTATCAGTGCTTTAACTATACAAAATAAATAAATCATTCAGTTGCATATGGATCATTTCAACCCAAATTTCAACTACAAAAGGAAAAGCATTAGCTGAACGTAAATAATCTTATCAACGTTGAAGTCATTGTTTTTATTTCAAAGTAGAATTCCTGACATTGTGTAATGCGGCCCTAAGAAGTAGATTTCACAGTCACCCTAGAGTAAAACACAGTCATATCTCAACCACCCATTAAACACAATTTCCATTAAGGCAGATCCAAGATTAATCCGTGAATTTGCCAAGAGATACAGAGCTTATCCAAATACGTTTTCTCTTGAACATAATTGCATTCCTAATATCCATGTAAAATTGCAAAAACAACAGTTTAACCAAATACTTTCTTACTCACGAATTTCATACCCTTTTGAAGTAAAAAGCATAGGCTTGGATTTCAAACAAAATTTCCAACTCACGCGACTAAAACAATGAGTTTCACCGAATAAACTAACATTCCAACAACAAATTTAATTACCTACATTCGAACATGGACCAAGAATAGTTAGTGTCCATACGACGAATCAAACAATCAATTAATCTAATCATATTCAAACATCAAATAATTACAGTGGTGTTTTCAAACACGTAATCATTATGCACGCATTATTTCATGGAGGTAGTTTCTAATCAAATACCTTCGACAGATAAAGAAAACTTACAACACTTCCAAACAAAAAGAAAAACTCCATATTGGATTCACAACATGGAAACAAGAATAATGAAGCAGGTTTCATCCAGGATCCAAAATACAACCCAGAACCCCAAATCAACATAAAACCCAAATCATTGTTACCAGCCAAGTCAAAATATGCATATATCATCATAACAGAGTTGTTCTAATGAAAACATTTAAAGGAAAGCAATATTTTTAATAGTTAGGGCCTATCATGCCTGATAGTGTCACTAAAAATTCGAAGAAGACCTCTGAATGCACTCGCACCTTCTCTTCTTCTTCCATGAAAGATTAAACAACAAAATATTGTTACCTCCATGCCTTATATACTTCCTTGACAGAGAAGTAAATTTGAAACTCTCAAAATTGCCATGCAACGAAGAGTAGACGGCTGGTTCGAAGAACCAGTGCTCATGCAGAGTGAAAACGGAATGCATGAAAAACAAAACAACCAAGCAAAATTCCACTTGCATGCCTTCCCAAGCAATCCATGCTCGAGGCCCTATGCACATTAATTTCATTTATTTTTATTCTCCCACCTATTTTCCATTGCCACTGACTACCAAAGTTGGTGAATGCTAAAACAAAATAAACAAACGTTCCCATTCTTAGAGATACGCCACGTAAGACCCTCTTAGCAAATTTACCCTCCGCTAAACCTAGCGAAGACTCCTATCCTTCATCCTTATCCCTTCCTTAAATACCATGTAAACCATTACCCAAGACTTGCGACCCCCTTAGGTCCCCCTTCATAGCATTAGTTTAGGATAGGTTAGTGACTTAGGTTAGATCATAGGTAGACTTAGTCTTAATGCCATAGGATATAACATTAGTCACCCTCCATAGTGATAGGTTTAGTTAACCCTTAGGTGTATTAAGCTCATAGTTTAGGACTAGGTTAGATTAACTAACCTTGCAACATTAGGTTATAGTTTAGGTTAAAACTAATAACCTTACTGATTCTAGTCTAGGTCCCCTAGATAGGACTAATCAGTAATAGAGTTCAAACAAGATAAAACATTCCTGGATCAGATTCCATTTGGCATCAAGTAAATTAAGCTTTAGATATAAAACATACACATCTTACCTGGCTTAAGGTCCAGGTCCTTCCCGATGCTATGATAACTGGAACCAGATTCTGATTACCATGATCAGCCAGAGTTAACCTCCAGAATTGAACATTCAAAGCTCAGTCAGACTTAGTAACTCTCGAAATGTCAATACAATTTGTTCATCCTGAATAAAATTAAAACATCCCTTGGATCAATGCAACTGATCCAAGGTTGAGTCATAAAGGTGGATAAATCCACAATCTTCTAGAAATCAGATTGTACTCAAATGCGAAGAATGAAAGAAACAAAAGAGTCCAAGCATATTCCGGTTTAGTCAAAGATCTTAAGAGCAGAAAAGATATAATCCAAATCAAGCATGACTTCCCAAAACCAAAGGAACATGTCCTTATATAGGATAAATCATATATCAACACTTGAATGCTCAGGAGAAAGTAACAACAGTTCAGGGTGTTACATGCTTCCCTCCTAAAAGATTCATCGTCCCGATGATTACATCCTTTTATTTATCTTCTGGTCAATCAATTCATTGACTCACTGAACAAATTAACTATTTCAAACTTGAATAGTTTCATAAATCAGTATCATGATACTATTTATTCAATTTGAATAAATGTTTGCCCCAAAATTGGCTTACATAATGACATGTAAAAGATAAATTCATAATAATAATTTTTTTATCAATCAATAGATTCAATTCTATTAAAAAAGAAAAGGAAAAGTAGTTTTCATCTCTTCCATATTTTGCCAAGTTGCACTTTCTTCATTAAACTGGTCCCACTGGACCTTACATTGTTGTATTTCACGATTTCTCAAATGCAATTGGTCAAGTGGGTTTAACCATGATTATTCCCGGGTCTTGGACATGTAAGTAATTCCAACTCAACACATGTGATAAATCTGAAACGTATTTCTTAAGTAAAGAAATATGGAAAACATCATGCATTCATGATAAAGCAGGTGGTAATGTTAATCGGTAAGCTACGGGATTGATTACTTCGACAATTTTGAAAGGTCCCACAAAATAAGGTGATAACTTGGCAGCCTTGCCAAAAGTTATAGAACTCTTTCTTGGTTTAACACGAAGAAAAACCTTTTCACCAAGTTCAAATTTTTGGTCAACCTGCTTTAAGTCAGCATAACTCTTCTACCTATCTGTTGCTTCCTTCAATCGTTCACGAATCATTTTAACTTGTTGTTCCATTTCAGTAAGGATTTTAGGCCCAATTACCTCTCTATCCTCAATGCTATCCCAACTAGCAGGGGTTCTACGCATTTTCTTCCATAAAGTGCCTCGAAAGGTGCCATTTTAAGAGAAGAGTGATATGTGTTGTTGTATGCAAATTCAACTAATGGGAGATACTCTTCCCATTTATATTGTTGATCCATGCAATACATTCGTAACATGTCTTCTAACACCTGATTTACTCTTTCAGTTTGTCCATCCGTTTCTAGATGATACGCAGAACTGAAGTTCAGTTTAGTTCCAAGAGTTGCATTAAGCGTTTGCCAAAATCTTGATGTCATTCTAGGATCCCTGTCTGATATTATTAGTTCTGGTACTCCATGCAATCTGAAAATTTCATGCACAAATATTTTAGCTAACACAGGAGAATCATCCTTTAGATTTCCAGTGATAAAATGAGCTACCTTTGTTAGTTTATCAACAACTACCAAGATAACATCATGTTTATTTCTCGACATAGGAAGCCCTTGTACAAAGTCCATGCTTATTACTTGCCATTTGTACTACGGTATGCTATGGGGATATAATAAACTAGCAGGGTGCATGTGTTCGACTTCACCCGCTGACATTCAAGACAATGAGTCACAAAATTAATAACATCCTTTTTCATTCCTTTCCAGAAATATTGTTGTTTTAGGTTGGCAAGCATTTTAGTAATACCCAGTGTCTAGAAAAGGGCAAATTATGAAATTCAGCTAACAATTTCTTTCTCAAATCATTTAGCAAAGGTACGTATACTCTATTTTCATAACATAAGATTCCTTCATTATCAAAATGAAAACCTTTATACCTTTCATCTTTTGGATCTGTAGCAAGCACTGCTTTTACTTGCTAAAAGTATATATCAGATTCTAATGCACTTTTCACCTCATCTTTAAACTGAGTTCTTAATGTTATAAGAGCAAAAATGTACTTCCTATGACTTAGAGCATCTGCTACTCTATTCTCTTTTCCTTTATGTAACTAATTTCAAAATCATATTGAGACAAAAAATCTAACCACCTTCGTTGTCTTGCATTTAGATTAGGCTAAGTGAAAATATATTTCAGCCCCAGATGATCAGTTTTCAACTCAAAAGGTTTCCCAAGTAAATAGTGTCTCTAAACTTGAAGTGCATGAACAATGGCAGCAAGCTCTAAATCATGAGGGGCATAATTCAGCTCATGTAACTTAAGTTTTCTACTTTCATATGCTATGACATGATCATTTTGTAACAAAAAATCTCCAAGGCCTTCCCTGTAAGCATCCGATACAACAAAGAAAGTCTCCACTAGGGTTAGGTACAGCTAAAATAGGTCTTTGAAGTCAACTCGACTTTTAAACTTTTAAAAGCAGATTGAAACTTATCATCCTAAGAAAATTTCTTATCCTTTTTTTGTCAATGAAGTTATCAGTGCAGCCACTTTAGAAAAATCTTTAACAAATTTTCTATAATAACTAGCAAGGCCCATGAAGCTTCTTACTTCATGTACATTCTTTGTACAAAGCCACTTTCAGCTATTGCCACTAGTTTTGAAGGATCTATAGTAATTCCTTCTTTACTAATGACATGACCCAAATAATGAACTTCGGTATCAAAGAAAGAACATTTGGATAACTTACCAAATAACCTTCTTTTCCTCAAAATTTCCAAGACTACTTTCAAATGCTCATTATGCTCCTCGACACTTTTAGAATATATGAGAATATCATCCAAGAATACAAGCACAAACTTGTCCAAATATTCTTGAAAGATATTATTCATTAAGTTCATAAAATTTACGGGTGCATTAGTTAATCCAAAGGGTAAAACCATGAATTCATAATGTTTGTACCTTGTCCGGAAAGTTGTTTTATGAATATCTTCTTCTTTAATCCTTAATTGATGATACCCAGATTAAAGATCTATTTTGGAATAAATCGATGCTCCACACATCTGATCAAATAAATCACCAATTCTAGGAAGTGGGTATCTATTCTTGATTGTTGCCTTGTTTAACATCTGATAATCAATACACAATCTAAGTGTTCCATCTTTATTTTTCACAAATATCACTAGCGCTCCCAAGGTGAAACACTTGGTCTAATCAAACTGTTAGACAAAGTTTTTGCAATTGAGCCTTAAGCTCAACTAACTCTGTAGTAGTCATCCGATAAGGTGCTTTAGAAATAGACTCCATCCCTGGTTTGATTTCAATGGTGAAGTCAAATTCCCTTTTGGGTGGTAAACCCGTAATTCCTCCGAAAATATGTCCTTTAAACTCAGAATAAAGCAGTATCGCTTTCATGAAATCACCTGTCTTTTTCTCGCAAATTCAGATATCTTTACTGCATATAAGGTACATCCTTTATTTTTAGCCTTGTTAAGTTGCATAGCTGACAGTTTCCTAACTAAAATTTCCTATTTTACACCTTGAATCTCTGTTGTTTTCTGCAGATCATCTAAACATCTTATATATTTTTCAAAGCAGTCCACTTTTGCTTTATGATCAGCTAACCAATTAATGCCGATGACAATGTCATAGGATCCCAAAGGTGCAACATAGAGATCAAATTCCGTGGAAAAGTTAGGTAAGTCAAGGACTGCCCCAAAAAGACACATACTAACTGTATGAACAGAGTTATTACCATACTGTACAGTCCAAGATTTATCCATTTTTCCATCTTTTCTTTTAAGTTTAGAAGCGATTTTACTAGAAATAAAACATTCAGTAGCTCCTGTATCAAAAAGAATAGTTACAGGTATGCCAAATAACTTACCAGTAACTTCTATAGGTGTCACTTGCCTTTCAGCTTGCTTGTCTGCTACTGCAACATGTATCTTATGTTATTGATTATGATCATCCTTCTTCAAAGGACATTGGTTTGCGTAGTGATCTTTGCCACAATTATAGCAGCCTCCTACAGGTCCCTTTTTAGGCTCAAAATTACTTCCAGCCTTAAAATTATCACGTTGGCCTCCATAGGACTTCTGCCCATTATTATAATTCTTGGCAAAACTATCCCTTACATTTCTAGTAGGCTTATTCATTGTCGTTTTCTTATTATTATCCACTGAAAACTTATTTTTGTTGCCAAACTTTTTCCATGGTCCCTTCTTGGGTGCAAGAGAAGTTGAAGAAGGGTTTGAAATCTTCTTCTGCACTTCCTCTTTATGAGTAGAAATAGCCTTTAATTTCTGTTCCTGCCTTATGGATTTTTCAACAACCCCTTCCATAGTGGTTGGGCTATGAACATCAACCTCTCCTCCAATCACAAGATTCAGTCCCATGATGAATTTTTGTATTCTGAACTTCTCGTCAATTTGATACTGCGGAACATACTTGAGGAGTTTCGTAAACCGCTCCCAGTACTTAGTTAGAATTAGCTTCCCTTGAACTAAGTTCTGGAATTCTATCATTTTTTGATCATAGAAAAGTTGTGGCAGCCAATGCTGCCTAAAATAGCATTTAAATTGATCCCAAGTGATGTTAGTTTCATCAATATTTATCTCAGCCTTACAGCTATCCCACCATGAAGATGCTTCATGGGAAAGCTTATATGCTCCCAAATAGCCTTGGTTTCTCCGAGAAGATTCTTATTATAAAGTACTTCTCCATTTCAATGAGCCGCTTCTCGATCCATCTCCTAATGTGGTGCCATCAGATTTAGGTGTACTTATCATTTTATATCATTAGTGAGTTTCACCGCCAACCCGGCCTTTTGTTTTCTCGGTTAGAGGGTAAATTTCCATTATTATTACCAAAACCCATATCGGGTTTTCCTCGGAGGTAGATGATTGTTGTTACTAGCTGCATCGCATCCTCCTCATTTCCAATCACTTGTTGTTCACGTACAACTAAATGATCTCTTGTGTCTAATAGGGCAAGCAAGGATCTCATCAAGTTTTTGGGTTGTTGCTGCCCCTTCCTAGGGTGGAGCATTATTCGCAACGCTTTCTCCTTGTTCTAACTATTTTCTCGTTACAAGAAAATTTAGGTTTTCATTAGATTATGGACACAATAGGTCTAAGAGCTACAACCTTCAGCTCTGATACCAAGATGTAACATCCTCATTTTAATACCTTAGAACAAGAATTTTTATTTTTATTTTTAATGTTCCCTTGTCCTAAATACATAATTTAGAACACACATATCATAACAATCATTCTTATAATAGATAACCATATGCGCAACAGTAATGACTCTCGATACCACCGATCTGCTTCATTCCATGACTCGATGAACTACCGATCGATTCATTCCATGACTCGGTGAACTACCGATCAATTCATTCCATGACTTGGTGAACTACCGATCGATTCATTCCATGACTCGGTGAACTACCGATCTATTCATGCGTAACTTTGAGATTGAAGTTTTCAACTAAACACTTCATTCTCATGGTTATCTTCCCTATTTCAGGTTTCTGAGTGCTCTATCAAAGGAACCTATCTAAATGATCCTTAGACTAGGTGACATAGGACAACGCAATCAACAGCTTGTGATACTTTGGCCAAAGGTTTGAAACATACTATTCATATTACTTATTCCTTGATAGCATACTCATCAATCCGGAATACATCCTTCACCCCACTCTAATGTTATATAGAACGCCTTATACGACCTCTACACCCCTTGCCCCAGCCACTCTAGATCAGTTAATATCATAATTCATGTTATAAAGATGCTCTTGAAGACTAGGGGTAAGTTGACATACTGGGTCAACCGATGTTAACCCCATGTGTCGAGATACCCAAAGTCTCAAAGGGCTGCCTCATAACTTGTTTATGATCCTAACAAGTCCCAGAGGGCAATCTTTAACAAGTCTCGGTGTGTAAATCTTAACGATCAATGAAGAAGGGTGTTGCCATATGGCATCTACATTGTTGTATCTTCGAGAAGATCCTAATCTTCTTGAAGGTAAAACCTTGCAGTTGACATGTGTCAACATCCTACGGAATAGCCTCGAAAAGAATAAAACCTTTTTAAGGTGTGCTTCCAACAAGGTCCCATAAAAACAATTTAAAAAAAGAATAGATTACTACCTCAAACAAGTTCGTCTAGCGGATTTCCTTTAACTCTATCATATCAAATTTAATCATTGATAAGTATGCAAAACTTTTACTACAGGGCTACTTTTATACAAGTAGATAATAAACTGAAATTCTAAATCAGGATAATAATCCTACTAATAAAAGAAAGGAGACTTCTAAGTTAAGATTGTTATCGCAAAATCACAAAGCACTTCCCGGATGTTGATCGATTTCTAGGTTGATCACTCTAGAATCTAGTGTGATTGCACAACATTGAATCCTTTCTTTGAGTGTGAGACTCGCAAAGATGAGAAAGGAATCTCCAGAGAAGGCCGGTTCCTCTCCCTAAACTACCCGCCACAAGCTATTCCAAAGACAGCAAGCTAATCTAATCCTAATCTAACCATGCCAAGGAGACAGGGAGAGAGAGAAAAGGGAAAAAGAACAGAAAGCCTACAATAAAATGGTGATACACCAGAGAAGGAAAATGTTGAACATCTATCAAAACTCGCCATGGGACAAGGAGAGGTGAGCAATGGGAAGGATGGATGATGATGCATCATAGGCCCAAGGATAGATTTCACACATAAAATGTCCCAAAACTCCATGAACACAGCTCCAAACCTACAATGAACATTCAAACGTGCACAAATACCTGCAATGAAGAGAGGCAATAAGAAAACAAGAGAAAAACGAGCAAGGATGGACAGATGCATCACAAAACACGTTTTTGTTGCTTCCAAGTTTACACGTAACATCATTTTAATGGTAAAAGACAAAAATGCCATTACAGAGAAGGGGAGGAGGTTTGAACTCCATTTTCAACCCTGAGAAGAAAAGAAGGGAGGGCAGAGCTGAAAATGTGAACCACCTATAATAATCCCTCCAAAATGAGCCAAATCTGCTTTTACATCAGCATGGGTCGAGCCCATGAGAGAGAAAACGTACAAAAACGTGGGATCCCATTCCTCATTGACTGCAAATGCATTAAATCAGCATAGAGGACCTTACAAACCCATACCCTTTCATTTTGACCAAATGGGAGGAGAGTGCGACCCATTCTGTATTAAATTTGGTCGCTGAAATGTCACTTCTGGCCATGAACACGTACCAGAATTTTTTTTTTGAATTTTCTCTCTCCAAACTGAACCAAAATTAGATATTGACCATGGAATCCTATAGATAATTTCATAATCTTTCCAATGATATAAAGAACATGCAAATCTGAGCTCTGGATCAAAAGATATGGGGGTCTGAAGTTTTAGGGCAAAAACGGCCCAAAAATGGATCGGCGGGCAAAAATTTGAATTTTTCCGCGCTCCGCTGGTCGACGCCACGTGGCAAGCACTGATTGGATGAGCAATTCTCTCTCCTCTACCTCCCACGGGTTTCCCTTTGAAAATTTTGACTTTTCTTACACTTTGGAAAAAATTTCATTTTCCCCCCGTGCCCCGCCACTTGGGACACGTGGCATCATTTGGTTCGTCGACAGGGGCGTGGGAAAACCTTTACCTTTTAGTTTTTTGGCCAAAACTTTTGCTAAATTTTCTAAGTCCTCCCCGATATCTAGAGCCCCCTACCTTAGGACACATGTCCCTGTGTCTATTGGCTCGGGCCGACCCTTCAAACTCGCCCTTTTGAACTTTTGGGCCCAAAAACACTTAGTCGAAATTTTTATCATGCTTCCCCCTTGTGACACGCGTCACATTCTGATTCGTTGGTGGCTTTTCCGGGTCTTCATGTCCTCGCGTATTTTTGGCCCAGATGTCCCAAACCATCCGGGAAAATTTCTCCGATCCACCCGATTCGGCTTCCCCGTCCCTCTTTGAGGCGAAGACACGTGGCACATTTCCATTTGCTCTTGGCTCTTTCGGCTCTCCGTCTCACGCACGTACTTTTGCCCAGATGTCCCAAACGAAAGTTCTCTGCTTCTGCCAAACCGCCGCCCACGTCCTCCACGTACTCTTGTCCCAACTACCCCGGATCGCTTCGGGACAAATTTCTCCGAACCTCCCGAAATGGACAGACTTGCGCCAAACCGGCCGATCCGCATCTTTTACGTACTTTTGTCCCAACTGTCCCAACTGTGTGAAACAGACTTAGGTAATTTTTTCCCTTTTTCGGCCGAATTGGCTTTTCGCGTCTCGCACGTACCTATGGCTCAAATGTCCCAATTACTGCGTGTGACCGCCTGAGGCTTTTCGGCCGGTTCACCACCCGATGTCCCAACTATCCCAAGTACCCTTGACTAGGACTTAGCGATTTTCATGATTTTTCTGCCCCAAGCTTGTTTTTTGCAACTTTTTCACCCTTTTTTAGAACTTTCTCTTTTCTTCTTGGACAAGAGAGTTAGAAAAAAGCCGAGGGGACCCCAAAAACATGATTTTTTGCCTTGAATCAATCTATCTTGCTCGGGACCGAAGAATTTAATGCATGTTATCAAAATTACCCTGGGGGTGAATTTTGGATAACAATTTGGCGACTCAGTGGGGTCATCTACCTGCTAGATGAAGTTACCAGTTGCCTGAAGCATCCATTGGGCATGGAGTCATGAGTTGTAACCTGCAAACTGATCTGAACTTTGAAAACTTCCCTCTGAACCGCTTGAATCCCACCGGACATGGAGTTGTTCTCACCAAAATGCCACTGGAATGAACTGTGCAAGAGCAAAACCAGCACCACAAAAACTATGTACAGAACTGAAAATCATACATGCTCCAAATGGAACATGCAGAGTGTGCACAAGCACTTCTTCTACTAAAAGAAAACCTACCTACTCTACTCTAACAGAAGCAAAGGCAAGCTAAACAAACAAACCCCCGTAATTGGTTGTGAGAAATAGCTTCCTTTCTCAAAAGTGGCAGCCATGCAATTGATTTGGCATTGAACATGGCTAATTGGGTGGATGGAAAATCAAAAGAAGTCGGTATTCCACCCAAATCATCAAGGTATCACCAAGGCAAATTCAATACCTCTTTTAGTTACTCTACATTTGATCAAGAGGTATGACAATGATCCTTGGAACTTTGTAGCTCACCCTCATGCTCGTAAGCAAGCATGACTGGTTGTGACTTCTCCTTTGGCTCCAATGAAGCCAAATACTTGATTGGGCAAGGTCTGATCCATTTGATATGCCCATAGCTCGGTTTTCAACTCCAAAAATGGAGTCTTCTTGTAGACCCTCCTGAATGGATGGTGTGGAAGAAATGGTGAAATTCCTCTGTCCTTTCTCTTCCTCCAATGAAGAACATGAAAGATTAAAATCTTCCAATCTTGGTTCCAAAGAGCTGCTATAAGATGCAGGCTGTTGTAAATGAATGTTCTCCTTCATGACAACAGACTCAAGTGTTTGGAATGTGGATGATGAAAGAGAGAATGGTGGAAACTCAACCGGCTCTTCTCCATCAAAACAGTCCTCCAAATCTGATAGATAAACTGCCTCATGGTTGTCCTGCTGCAAATGCTCCACTTCCTCCATGGTGTCTTCTTGATCTATAACTTGACCACCATGGTTTCTTTCACCCTCCAACATTGAGTTTGAGAGATCAAACTCCTCTTCAGTACTAGAACTTGAGAGAGGTGAAGTAGAAAGAAGAACTGAAGGTTCTCCTGTAGCCTGCTTTGTGCTCAAAGCCCTTGGATCTGCAATTTTCTCCTCCACAACTAGAATGTGCTCCTCTTCTTTTGGATCTGGAGTAGCTTCTCCTTTCTCTATTACTTGAAGACAATCTTGCTCTTGATAGAACTCTTCCTCTAGCACGAAGTTTGTCAAGTCAAACTCTTCAATCTGCTGCTCTAGAGGACAAGTTGGGACTGCAAGATCTTCTTCTGAGCTTTCTTCCTTTGTGGCTGATTGTGCAACTTGAATTGAATCAGCATTCCATTCAAATAGAGTGCCAACATGGACACTACTTTCTGAGCAAACTGACTGCTGATCTGCTTCTTCTTTTTACTCTTCTTCTTCTGCCACAAAATCAGTCTTAACCACCATTTGTTCAACCTTAGCCTCTTCTGTAGGTTTAACCATCAAGGGGATCTTTGTCATCCCAAATTTGGCAGCCCAAACCCTCAAGTTGTCTGTCATTTCTTTTCTGTTGGGCTCCTCTTCTTGTTGTCCTTCATGGCCGATTTTTGCAATTTCTTCTTCCCCACATGGAATTGGGAATGCAAGAGGAGGGATGGGTTGTAACTCAATTGATTTGGAAATTTTTTGTGGTGGTAGAGGAGGTGAAACCTCTTGTTTCTTTGGGGAGAGGTATTTCTTTTAGCTCTTGTGGAGGGGATGACTATTTGGAAGGAAAAAGGAAAGAAGAATTGAGGTGTGGTGGAAGACTGAGAGGTGGAGACATGGGATCAACATTTGGGACAGCAGATGGGGAGTTTAGAATTTGCAATTCCAAATGAGATGGTGCTGCTTGAGTAATGGGAAGAGAAAAACCAGATGATGGTGTAGAACTTACCCATTGACAAGGTTGTTCAACAACAAGTGTATAGGCCTCTATTTCTGTTGTCCATTGTGTAAGTTGGGGCAGCATCTTCATCATGAAGTCCAACTTCTCCTGAGGGCTGAAGTGTCTTGGAAAAGGGCCTCCCCATGGACAAGGAGTCCTGCAACCAATTCTGAAAGCTCTCATTTGAGTTATGCTGCTCGAATGCACCATCTTTACCTCCATATTTTGGATTTTCTCCAATAGACCAGCATCTTGCATCTGATGGTCTTCATTATATGCATACTCTTGCTCTTGGAAAGCTCCATAGCCAAACTGATTTTGGCATTGCTGCTCATATGGGTATGCATGCTGATTTTGAATTTGTTCAAAATGCTGATTTGGAGGATTTAAAAAACATGTTGGAGGTGGGAAATATTGCTGCTGTTGTAAATGTGAGTTCCATGATGGAAATGAAGTCATGATTGCAAAACTTCATGGAATGGAAAATAATGAAAGGGATGGAAAGAAATATGGATGGAAATGGATGAAAACAGGTCTCGCAACTTCATAAATGGGTTGCTGATCAGATGGAGTCGCCAGATGTGTTTGCAAGTGCCTCCAAAGGTTGAAATCTTCACAGGAACACACCAACCTGCAAAAGATGAAGTGGAAGACCTCTAAGGTCCCACCAGGCGTGCCAAAACTGTTAGTGCAAAATCACAACACCCCTGGATGTTGATCAGATTTCTAGGTTGATCACTCTAGCATCCAGTGTGATTGCACAACATTGAATCCTTTCTTTGAGTGTGGGACTCGCAAAAATGAGAAAGGAATCTCCAGAGAAGGCTGGTTCCTCTTCCTAAACTACCTGCCACAAGCTATTCTAGTGCAAGCAAGCTAATATAATCCTAATCTAACCATGCCAAGGAGACAGGGAGAGAGAGAAAAGGGAACAAGAACAAAAAGCCTACACTAAAATGGTGATACACCAGAGAAGGAAAATGTTGAACATCTATCAAAACTGCCATGGAACAAGGAGAGGTGAGCAATGGGAAGGATGGATAGATGCATCACAGGCCCAAGGATATATTTCACACAGAAAATGTCCCAAAACTCCATGAACATAGCTCCAAACCTGCAATGAACATTCAAACGTGCACAAATACCTGCAATGAAGAGAGGCAAGAAGAAAACAAGTGAAAAATGAGCAAGGATGGACAGATGCATCACAAAACACGTTTTTTTGCTTCAGAAGTTTGCACAGAACATCATTTTAATGGTAAAAGGAAAAATGCCATTACAGAGAAGGGGAGGAGGTTCAAACTCCATTTTCAACCCTGAGAAGAAAAGAAGGGAGGGCAGAGCTGAAAAGATGAACCACTTGTAATAATCCCTCCAAAATGAGCCAAATCTAGCTTTTACATTGCATGGGTCGAGCCCATGAGAGAGAAAACATACAAAAACGTGGGAGCCCATTCCTCATTGACTACAAATGCATTAAATCAGCATGGAGGACCTTACAAACCCATACCCTGTCATTTTGACCAAATGGGAGGAGAGTGCGACCCATTCTGTATTAAATTTGGTCGCTGAAATGTCACTTCTGGCCATGAACACATACCAGAAACATTTTTGAATTTTATCTCTCCAAAATGAACCAAAATTAGAGATTGACCATGGAATCCTATAGATAATTTCATAAGCTTTCCAATGATATAAAGAACGTGCAAATCCGAGCTCTGGATCAAAAGATATGGGGGTCTAAAGTTTTAGGGCAAAAATGGCCCAAAAAAATGGATCGAGGCAAAAATTTGAATTTTTCCGCGCTCCGCCACTTGGTCGGACGCCACGTGGCAAGCACTGATTGGATGAGAAATTCTCTCTCCTCTACCTCCCGTGGGTTTCCCTTTGAAAATTTTGACTTTTCTTACACTTTGGAAAAAATCATTTTCCCCCCGCGCCCCGCCACTTGGGACACGTGGCATCATTTGGTTCGTCGACAGGGGCGCGGGGAAAACCTTTACCTTTTAGTTTTTCGGCCAAAACTTTTGCTAAATTTTCTAAGTCCTCCCCGAGCTCCGCACTTCCCCCACCTTAGGACACATGTCTTGTGTCTATTGGCTCGGGCCGACCCTTCAAACCTCGCCCTTTGAACTTTTGGGCCCAAAAACACTTAGTCAAAATTTTTATTACGCCTCCCCTTGTGACACGCGTCACATTCTGATTCGTTGGCGGATTTTCTAGGTCTTCGCATCCCTCACGTATTTTTGGCCCGATGTCCCAAACCATCTGGGACAAATTTCTCCGATCCGCCCGATTCGGGCTTCCCTGTCCCTCTTTGAGGCGAAGACACGTGGCACATTTCCATTCGCTCTTGGCTCTTTCGGCTCTCCGCGTCCCGCGTGTACTTTTGGCCCAGATGTCCCAAACGAAAGTTCTCTGTTTTGGCCGAACCAGCTGGTTCACGTCCTCCGCGTACTCTTGTCCCAACTATCCCTGGACTGCCTGGGACAAATTTCTCCGAACCACCCGAAATGGACTGACTTGTGCCAAACCGGCCGATCCGCATCTTTCGCGTACTTTTGTCCCAACTGTCCCAACTGTGCAAAACAAAGACTTAGGCAATTTTTCCCCTTTTCGGCCGAATCGCTTTTCACGTCCCACGAGTACCTACACCTAGATGTCCTAAGTGCTTTGCATGGACCGCCCGGAGGCTTTTCGCCGCTTCCACGCCCGACGTCCCAACTGTCCCAAGGGCCGCCTGGACTAGGACTTAGCTGATTTTCATGATTTTTTCTGCCCCAAGCTTGTTTTTTGCAACTTTTTCACCCTTTTTTAGAACTTTCTCTTTTCTTCTTGGATAAGAGAGTTAGAAAAAAGCCGAGGGGACCCCAGAAACATGATTTTTTTCCTTGAATCAATCTATCTTATTCGGGACTCAAGAATTTAATGCATTTTATCCAAATTACCCAGGGATGAATTTTCGATAACAAAGATCTCACCACTTACCAATCTTTCCACTTAATTTTAATAGTCCCGTCATCTCATAACCATACTGTAGAGTTCCTTAAAGAATTCTATAGAAGAGCTCACTATTATTTCAAGAGAGAGAGAGTGTAAATACCTTCGTATTTCAAAATCCTATAATTTCTTTCCTTCATAACTTAGAGGAAGGAGCGAGAAAAATCATAACTTTATTTTAATCAAGTTCAGAACTATACTAACATCCAAGAAGTAATGTACATTCTCTCATCCAATCAAGTAAGAAGAAGGCAAGTAAAACAACACTTACGTTTAACCAATAGCTCAGATCAAGTAGAGCCACCTTCGGATTTGCCAATAGATCACTACGATCTTACAACTATACATTAAACAAAAGCCAATAACGTTTTCTTTACATAAAATGTTATAAATGATCTAATCTCAGACCACAATCCTGCTCTAAAGTAAACAGTCTACATTTCCTTCATTACTCAAACCATTTGGGTCTAAGAGTTAGGATAACCTTCCCATTACCTATTTATTACCAATAGATCAAAACTAAATTATTTCAACCATTGCATAGTTAGGTTGTTATATCATTTCAAGATACCAAACCAAAAATGCATGTACAGAGTCAATAATAGAATTCTAAATACAGATTCAACAATGCCCCAAAAGCCATCCTACTCATACCATAGTAGTTATCAGTGCTTTAACTATACAAAATAAATAAATCATTTAGTTGCATATGGATCATTTCAACCCAAATTTCAACTACAAAAGGAAAAGCATTAGCTGAACATAAATAAGCTTATCGACATTGAAGTCGTTGTTTTTCTTTCAAAGTAGAATTCCCAACATTGTGTAATGCAGCCCTAAGAAGTAGATTTCACACACCTCAGGGTAAAACACTGTCATATCTCAACCACACATTAAACATAATTTCCATTAAGGTAGATCCAAGATTAATCATGAATTTTCTAGGAGATACAGAGCTTATCCAAATACATTTTCTCTTGAACATAACCGTATTCCTAATATCCATGTAAAATCGCAAAAACAACAGTTTAACCAAATACTTCCTTACTCACAGAATCCTGTATTCATAAGAACATTCATACCCTTTTGAAGTAAAAAGTACAGGCTTAGATTTCAAACAACATTTCCAACTCACGTGACTAAAACAGTCGAGTTTCACTAATAAACTAACATTCCAACCACAAATTCAATTACCTACTTTCTGAACATGGACCAGTAATAGTTAGAGTCCATACGACGAAGCAAACAATCAATTAATCCAATCATATTCGAACAACAAATAATTACAGTGGTGTTTTCAAACACATAATCATTATGCACGCATTCTTTCATGGAGGCAGTTTCTAATCAAATACCTTCGATAGATAAAGAAAACTTACAACACTTCCAAACAGAAAGCAAAACTCCATATTGGATTCATAGCATGGAAACAAGAATAATGAAGCAAGTTTCATCCAGGATCCAAAATACAACCCAGAACCCCAAATCAACATAAAACCCAAATCATTGTTACCAGCCAAGTCAAAATATGCATATATCATCAGAATAGAGTTGTTCTAATGAAATCATTTAAAGGAAAGCAATATTTTTAATGAGATATGGCCTATCATGCCCGATAGTGTCGCTTTAAAAAGTCGAAGAAGACCTTTGAATGCGCTCACCTTCTCTTCTTCTTCCACAAAATATTAAACAACAAAATCTTGTTACTGCTTATGCCTTATATACTTCCCTTGATAGAGAAGTAAATTTGAAACTCTCAAAATTTCCATGCAACGAAGAGTAGACGGCTGGTTCAAAGAACCAGTGCTCATGTAGAGCGAAAAAAGAATGCATGAAAAACAAAACAACCAAGCAAAATTCCACTTGCATGCCTTCCCAAGCAATCTGTGCTCGAGGCCCTATGCACATTAATTGCATTTATTTTTATTCTCCCACCTATTTTCCATTGCCACCGACTGCCAAAGTTGGTGAATGCCAAAACAAAATAAACAAACATTCCCATTCTTAGAGATACTGCCACGTAAGACTCTCTTAGCAAATTTACCCTCCACTAAACCTGGAAGCACTCCCTGTCCTTCATCCTTATCCCTTCCTTAAATTCCATGGAAACCATCGCCCAAGACTTGTAACCCCCTTAGGTATCCCTTCATAGCATTAGTTTAGGATAGGTTAGTGACTTAGGTTAGATCATAGGTAGACTTAGTCTTAGTTCCATGGGATATAACATTAGTCACCCTCCATAGTGATAGGTTTAGTTAACACTTAGGTGTATTAAGCTCATATTTTAGGACTAGGTTATATCAACTAACCTTACAACATTAGGTTATAACTTAGGTTAAAACTAATAACCTTATTGATTCTAGTCTAGGTCCCCTAGATAGGACTAATCAGGAGAGAGTTCAAACAGGATAAAACATTCATGGATCAGATTTCGTTTGGCATCAAGTAAATTAAGCTTAATTTATAAAGCATATACATCTTACCTGGCTTAAGGTCCAGGTCCTTCCCGATGCTATGATAATTGGAACCAGATTTTGATTACCATGATCAGCCAGAGTTAACCTCCGAAATTGAACATTCAAAGATCACTCAAACTTAGCAACTCTCAAAATGACAATACAATTTGTTCATCCTGAATAAAATTAAAACATCCATTGGATCAATGCAACTGATCCAAGGTTGATTCATAAAGGTGGATAAATCCACAATCTTCCAGAAATCAGATTGTACTCAAATGCGAAGAATGAAAGAAACAAAAGAGTCCAAGCATATTCTCGGTTTAGTCAAAGATATTACGAAAGCGAGTAAAAGATATAATCCAAATCAAGCATGACTTCCCAAAACCAAAGGAACATGTCCTTATATAGGAGAAATCATATATCAACACTTGAATGCTCGTGAGAAGGTAACAACAGCTTTAGGGTGTTACATGTCGTTGTGATGAATCTTTTAGAATATTGTGTCTATCTCGTGTCTCTAGATATTATCTTTCATGTTGAATCCGCCAAATCTCCTAATGTAGTTATGGACCATATTGGTAAAAATATTTCAAAAAATAGATTAAATGAGAAGGAATGAAATAGAAAATTATCTTATTAGCCTGAGCCCTAGAAAATTTGACACACTTCAGACTTCTTCATAAAGTTCAAATCAGTATGATAGTAGTTGAATGAATGTAGAATTGATATAGAGGAATCACAACTTATCCTTTATGTCCTCTCAAAACTAGGTCCATAATATTGCGTGTTCATTTTCACCATTCATGTCACAAAATATTCACTTAGAGAAACATGGAATATGCCCTGTTTTGATGTATTTTTAGAGTTAAATAGGGAACAAGAAAATTTAATATAGATGGGCTCATTGCATTCTTCTATAACACATGCCTTGATTATTGGGAATGGGACACCTATGGATTATAACAAAAAGGATAAGAAACATGAAAAGAAGGACCAATGACAAAAAAATCATTAGAAATCATCCCAATAAATAACCTACACTAAACACATGTCAATCGAAGATAAACCCAAGAAAGAAAGGGTGAAGTATACCTATTTCTAGAAACATGGGCATAATGAAACCAAGTGTATGAAGAAG
Organism: Taxus wallichiana var. yunnanensis; assembly: GCA_018340775.1. Lineage (NCBI taxonomy): Eukaryota > Viridiplantae > Streptophyta > Pinopsida > Cupressales > Taxaceae > Taxus > Taxus wallichiana. The sequence continues at coordinate 753,894,999 of CM031234.1, forward strand.
TAGATTGACCACCTTAATCACATTTTTGAGAATAAAAACATAACGAAAATTGAATATATCAAACTAAATTCTTCAAGTAAAGAAACTTCTAAGGAAAATGAAAAAAAAAAATATAAGAAGAAGGGAAAGTCTTTAATTATCATTTCTAAATTCGTCATAGGTTATTGACTTTGGTGCCTCACACGACATGCATTTCTCACATGTTCAATTTTATTCCATGAAACCACATAGTATGTCCTCTATAACATTTGGTGATGAAACAACCGTAATAGGTTTTAGGAGTGGTTCAAATGGAAGTAAATATGGGAAAATTCAACAACTTTCTATTAAGTGCATTTTCTTGAAATAGATGGCCAACTATATGTTTCAATCTAAATAATTGTCACCGCACTATTGGGCTAAAGGTATTAACTTTGTGAATTATATCCAAAAAAACATCCCTCAAAAAGAAGTAAAAGTATTCACTCCTTTTGAATCTTTGAATGGTCGAAGCTATTAGTTAAGACCTTCAAGGTATTCATATCTATCTATGGCTCGCATCCATAAAAATAAATGTAATTCTATAGAATATAATAGTTAGCCCTAATTATTTATGGGATACACGGATGATAGTAAGGGATAAAATATTCTTTATCTGACCACACATGAGTTTTTTTGTGAGAAATATCAAATATAAGGAATTTCCACAAAATTGTATAGATGACACTTCTCCACTTCCATTAGCTACACTTGGACTTTCTAACAATGATTCTAAGAGTTCGATGAGCCTAAGAATATTTCGAGTAGATCACTACCGAGGAATATTATTCTTATAGAAATAAAAGTGACATTAGTGATATATCTTTATCTCCTTCCACATTTGGCCACATATTTTTTGATGAATTATATTCTTGACGCTCCTACATCTGGTCCTCTATGGGATAGGAATACATTGTAGAGTGTAAGTACTTGAGAAAAGGATCCTTAAAATGTTAAAAGGAAACATTTAGAGTTTAGGGGTGGGACTAAATATTTCTTTTCTTCTTCCTCCAATCCATAGACCTTTTAGGAGGAATATGACAATCTTGAGTGGGATATTTCTATGTAGGAAGAGTATAGTTTCTTGATTACAAACATGACTTGGGATTTGACACACCTTCATAACAAAAGGAAGATGGTTCAATGCATGTGGATATATTTGAATAGGTATAGAGTAGAAGGGTTCATTGATAAGTTCAAAGAACTATTTATTGTAAAAGGTTATTCACATGTTTGAGGTATTGATATAACTCGAGAAATTTTCACAAGTCTCCAGAAATAAATCCATCAGACTCACTCTTTCGATTATTTTCACACATCAATGGGATAATAATTAGATGTATGTGAAGATTTCCTTTCTTCATAGTGACCTAGAGGAGGAGATCTATATGGAACAAAATGAGGGGTTTTTTAATATTATTATGCAGCTTTCAAATCTATCTATGAGGGGTTTTTTTCTCAAGATTTCCTTTCTTCATTATTATGCAGCTTCTGAAATTTATCTATGAAATTAAACAAGGGCCTCATGGTTGATATACCAATATGGATTCCTTTCTTCTCATTACATGGTTAATTAGATATCACTCTAGTAAAAATATTTATATTTTACAAGAGGGATCATTAATTTGTGATTATGGTACTTTATGGTTATGACTTTTGTTCATAGGAGCTCTTCATCGCTTATTGCAATAGTGAAAAATAATCTACAAGATAGGTTGTCCATGAATGACTTGGGTTTGTTGCATTACTTATTTGGGGTTTATATTTAATAGTATGTGTCTAGGATATTCATTGCACAACCTAATTATGATATTAATTTAGTTTATTGATTTCACATGGTAGATTGTAATCAAACTTCAACTTCCTTTCTATTTGGATTCAAGCTTGAGGCTGATTGTACTTCACCATTGTTTGATGCTATCTTGTATTGACAACTTGTAGGAAACCTTATATATTTTACTCACACTATACATGATATTTCATATCCATTTGGCCTATTTTCTAGGTTCATGTAAAAACCTCATAAGCAATGATGAAAATTAATTGAGAATTTTTTTAGTATATACGGGTATGCATAGAATTTGGATTCACTACGGAACTGGTATTGATATTGAATTGGTTGGATACATAGATTATGACATGGTTTATGATGTTCATAATCATAAGTCTAGTTCATGATACAATTTATCATTAGGATATATCCCTATTACTTGGTTAAGAAAGAAGTATAATGTTATTACTTTGTCATCTACTAAGGATGAATAGAAATGATCTATGATTTCTTCCATAGAGGCCATTTATCTTCAAGGTATTTTGATAGATTTTGGTTTTCAATTCAGATACCCAAAGTAGTTTTCCATGACAACTAGAGTACAATTAAGATTTATAGGAATCCAATTCAACATCGGTATACCGCATACATTGAGAATCATGTGCATTTAATTGAGGAGTCTATTTATGGAAAAGGCATTGCTCAAGTAGATATTATAGGACATTAGATAAGAATTTTGAAATATTAACTAAAACTTTTACCAAGAGAAATATTCTTCAATTTTTATCCCTTCTTGGGGAAAAAGATACATTGGGATCATATTCTACGGGTCCTTCTAGTTATCTTTTCTCCTCACCTTTGGAGGGATTTTTACAATTGGGGTCTCCTTTTTATCCACTTTTTGAGAGTTACATTGTACTTGTGTACCTCATCACGTCTTATTGTCTACACCCACTTTTTCATGCTACCCACCTATGCTACACTTTGTTGTCACCCTAAAAATTCCCCTCAATTTTAATTCAAGCTTTCAAAATATTTTACTTGGTGCCTTTGAGAGATGTTTGAGAAGAAAGAGAAGTCTAGAGATATAGGAAAGATTCATTCTTTGAAGAAACTGATGCTCATTTGGAATCTCACCCTGTTAATTTAGAATCTTGCGTCCTATATGGTCCACATCCGGATGCTTGAAAATTGTTTCCTCCATTGAAATGAAATTTTCAAATCCTTTTCTATGGCCATTGATCACATCAAGCCTAGTATTGTTTACATTTCTTCTTTCCAAAAGGATCGGGATGTTTATCAGGCGTAAATAGAGGATTTTTCCTCTCTATATTTTCCACAGCTTGTGAGTAATAGGAGTATATTCCCTCTCAATTGTTTTCCTCAACATCCATGAGTATGTGGACATCTCTAATTGGATGTGGGAAGGTAGGTCGTTGGGTCACTTTTGGAAATTTGGTCTTGTATGAAGAAAGGAAATGTTCAATCGAGGCCCAAACCGGCTAAGTATAGAAGGATCGCGCAAGGTGCCACGTGTCTCTTTGGTGCACTTTTGGTATGGTGCATAAAATCGACACCCCAAATGTGCGCAGCCCTCCATGATGTCGAGTCTAAAAGGATAAAGCCAACAAATAAATTGGATAAGTATAAAGAGCTAGCAGAAGCCTCCATGCGTCCCCATGACGCACCTCCAAAGGCCAAGTTCAAAGCAAGATCCTAAGAAAGCACAAAATTGCCATTTTCCTCATCGGCACAACTTCACAAGTGAGACCTAAGGAAAAAAATCCAAACGAGATCCAAATCTCTAAATTGGGTTCTTTCCACGTGTCAAGAACCCAACATAGTCACTCCTAAATAAGAAGAAAGGACCTAAATCATTGTTAAGTATGAAAGTATCGATGGACGGCTCCACATGTCTCATCAACGCACATTCAAGTGTTGAATCCAAAAATAGTCCCCACACATGTACTATCTCTCCACACGCCTCATCGGTGAAAATTCAAAGGTGTGGCCCAAAGAGAGACCCTAAACTAGCGCCAACCCTCCACGTGTCTAGGGTCCGATAGAAGTCAAATGGGTAGTAGGCCCGAATTAGCTAAGTATAAAAGAACCGTGAAGTCTCCACATGTCTCAAAAATGTACCTTCAAGGGTCAAATTTAAAGGCGAATCCCCAAATGAGTTCTAGTTTATCACGTGTCTCAGATCTAAAAAGGGAATAGAGCCAGCCATTGAAATGAATAAGTATAGAAGGGTTTACGGAAGCCTCCACGTGTCAGCGCGGTGCAAATTCAAAGGAAAAATCTTGAGGTAGGTCCCAAATGTGTGCTTAGCCTCCACATGTCCAAGGTCAGACATATGGACCCACCAAACAAAAGGGACTTAGCCAAAAGACAAAGAAATGAGGCAAGGTAGTGGAAGGACCCACATGTCTCTTCGTAGCTCTTTCAAGAGGTAAATCAAAACAAAGTCTCCAAATGAGTGGGAATATTCCACGTGTCTTGAGTTAGACATAAATCCTTTACCAACTCAAGGGAAAAAGTCAAATATTAAGCCCGCATCGAAAGTCAAAGCGAGAAGGTGAGCTGGTGGAGAACTTTGAGATTTTGAGCCTTGTTTCCATGTAGAAGGCGTAAAGTGATAAAGTTAACCTCGGCTCTGCTCATGCCAATAGAAAAATTCAAATATCAAGCCCACATGAAAAGTCAAAGTGAGGAGGTATATCATCTGAGCCTTTTGATATTTTGAGCCTTGTTTCCAAGAGGGAAAAAAACCAATGTTGAGCCCGCATCAAAATTCAAAGTAGGGAGGTGGATCATCGATACTTTTCAGATTTTGAGACTTGTTTCCAAAGGCAAAAATTCAAATCTTGAGCCAACATTGAATAGTCAAAATAGGGAAGCGGGTTAGTGGAGAATTTTGAGAATTTTTGCCTTGTTTCCAAAAGGACTAAAATTATAAAGAAAGTTGTGATTCCATCACCACTCAAATAAAGCCATGTGTCGACCAAAATACAAAATGTGAAGTTACGAGCTTGCACATTTGAGGGGAACTTTTCTACTTTTGCATCTTTTGTGGTAAAGGTGCAATTTTTATTTCAGCCCGCAGATCCCTTTTTGCATTTTTACCATTTTGTGTACTTGATTCAATTCAAATATTCAAATGAGCATAGATATCACTCAAGTTCTCAAAATTTGAAAAAAATATACCGTTGGAGAGGTCTTGGTCTCCTCTACCCAATGGAAGAACAAAATATTGTTTTCAGAAGATTTGATGGTTGGAAACCTAGAAAAAGCCATTAAAATAGGATCTGATTGCTTCAACCACCTATATCTAATCCATTATTCGATACTTCCTTCTCCAACATGCTAAAAGACATGGAAAACCAACCGGACATATTGACTTAGGTGAAAATATGGAAAAACTCTTTCGTGCCATTAATATGTGATTAGAATGCTTTAGCTAGATCAAATTTGATCTGATCTTCCATCCTTCCTTCTTCAAAGACACCAAATATATGGATAACCAAATTTCATAGATTGTAGGTTGATTTGCAGGGGAATTGATGGTTGGTGGTTGGGCACCAAATCATATTTTCTTCCTTCTCTTCTTTTCCTCTCTTGGCTTCATCTATAAATGCAAGAGCTTGGATCATTGCAAATGTTGGACTTTGATACTTTTGAAGTGTAAATAGAATCCAAAGTAATCAATACAAAAGGATTTCCCTTTCTCTCTATCTCATCTATTGTCTCTTCTTTCTTACCTGAAATCTGTGGATCATTCATCTTCTCTGTAATAAGAAACTTTGTGTTCTTATTGATATGATTTTTTGAAATTTGTGTCTATGGAATGATATCTTATGCTGTGAATGTGAATGATTATGTTCTGTATCACCTTTTCTCACTATGTATAAGGTTATACTCTGATATCTATATTTCCTAAAAGTACCGATAGATTCTTCTCTTTCCTTTCTTCAGTTCTTCCATTTGTTTGTATTGATAAGCTATTTTGGTAAAAATCATTTCAAGATGTTAGAATTCCATCCTTAAGATGAAACTTATACATTTGTAAATAATATTTGCTACTTTCTTTCAATAAGGGAACCTCTCCCATAAAGACGAGGGACTTTTGTCCCTTACCGTGGTTTTGATCAAAGTACCATTTTAAAACCCAACCTGTTTTGGTGACTCTACTGGGGATTTTGTTTCAAACATATCCCTTTTAAAAGAACAACTTCAAGATCATTTTTGATCTAGCAAATCTATGGTATACACGTGGGAAGAAAGCTCTTAGGGTTGAAGATTCTCATTTTCAACATCTAGAGAAAAAAAACTTCCCTCTTCTTCCAGCAAGAAGGACTAGAGGAACTCGTTCTTCACGTAGACCTCCTGTTAAAGATATAAAATCCAAGAATAACATTCCTCCAAAACAACTCATCCCTAATCTTCTTGCTCTAATATTTGTTGGTGTTTCAGGTCCTTTTCGATAATCTTCCCACGTATAGTGGAAAGTGTGCCTTGGGGGAAACAGATTGGGCCCATTTCTCTTCCTCAGCCATTAAATGAGTTACCCAGGAGTAGTAGGAAAGGTTTTCCTAAGTTCCAAGGTGATGGGAAAGTACACCTAGATGAACACATTAAATCCTTAATTGTTGCATGTGGGATTCTTGGGGTTGAACATGAAGACGTTTCTATCAGGATCTTTATGGAAACATTGCAGGATAATTCTTTTGATTGGATATATCGTCTTCCTACCAGTGAATTACTAATTTGACCACCTTGAAAACTTATTTTGAGCAACATTTTAATTTTTTTGAAGATGTGTATACCCTCTTGGCTAAGATTTCTCATATCAAGAAGGAACCACATGAACCCACGAGGGATTTTGTGGCTAAATTCAACAAGATAGTTCTTAAAATTCCATAGAACACTTTCCATGTATATCAAATCCAAAAGTGCTTCTTCCTCAATGCTCAGTTTCCTGAAGTGAGTTATGCACTAAGGAGGGATAACCTTAAAACTTTGGATGTTGATCAGAGATTGGCTATCAGTGTTGAGGATGATTTAATAGTGTCTAGTAAATTGAAAAGAGAACCCTCCCAATCTGAATGATCTTTTCCCTCCTCTTCCCCGGAGCCAATTTTGATCAATTAGTACAGAAGTTGGCATATGATCTCATTTCCATCAAAAATAAATTGGCTCAACATACTCCTTATCAAGATATTCCAAGAAGGAATTTTAAGCCTAGGAACCAGTACCTCCTCGTAAAAAAATAGGCTATCAAGGCCAACCTTTCAAGGTTCCAAATCAATGCAACTTGTGAATTTCAAGAACCTATCGATGATGAGTTTAACGAACTCTATGAAGAACGAGAAGAAGAGGTTGATGAAGAACTGGAAGAGATTGGTGGATCTCGGTTTAGTTCCTCACCACCGAAGGTATGGATGATGAAGATGAATATGATGAAAGAGTGGCATAGCTGAATAGTGAGTCATGTGCTATTATGACTCGTGACGAAATTAGTAGAAAAGAAAAAGTGATGCATCCTACTAAGAAATATAAGGAGTTTACAGTAACTATTCTAGTGGTTGTTAATAGAGGAGCCCCTTTTCCCACTACCTCCACACAAAAGGTGAGTAATACCAATCCTCGTCCTTCTACCTCATTTTCAAAAGCTTCTTGTCCTTAAATTCCTAAAGTTGATAAATCAAAGGTTTATATTGTTACTAGTAGTTATGCACCATCCACCTTAGGGTCTTTTGACAATATTGATGACCTCAAAACAACCAAAATCCAAATTTCAAAGGCAGAGTTTTACTAAACCCATCCAAAAGCCTTTGTTAAAATCGTAAACTTTATCAACTCCAAATCCAAAGTATTACCCAATAATTCTAAAGTTATTTTTCCCACTCTCTCTTCCTCACCTCAAACAAGTCTTGTGGGTCTGTAGTCATTTCCCCTAGTGAGAAGATTGAAGCATTCTATGTGACTCTCCTCATAACTCGGCCATAAACGTAGTAATTTTGTTATAGACTCAAGAGCATCGACAATGTAATTCCTAAAAATTAGCTCATGCTTTTAGCTTTGAATCTAACACGTGCCTTTGGTTCCTACTATTCCATGGAGAGTAGAGAAATGCCTTTGGTGGGAAGGATGAAAGATGCACAAATAGCCTTCACCGATTTTCTAGAGAAAAGGTCTTAGCCACTATTTTGGTAGCTAATATTCCTCCCTCATATGGTATGTTGCTAAGTAAGAATTTATATAAATGGGTGAAGGTAAAACTTAGATGGAATGGTCACATGAATTCATCTCGGTCAATGGAAAAATGAAGAAGTTGTTACTAGAAAATTAAACTGAGTATATTGTGCAGAAGACTGATGATCCAAAAGAACAAATACTCTATGAAGATATAGGTCATGGCAAGTATATGATCATGTCAGAAGATGAGGGAAGTCTTCCTAAGGGAGTGATTCATGATCCTAATGGAATTTGGACTTTGGAGTTTGATGGAAGCTGCTCTTCAACTAGTTCTAGAGCTGGTGTGGTGTTAATCTCTCCAGAAGGGAAGATTCATCCATTTTCTTTCAAGCTTCATTTTGATAATAAAATAATACATTTGAGTATGAGGATATCATCCTTAGGTTGAGAATGTCAAAATAAATAGGAGTAAATAATATTTTTTCTTGTGGTGATGCAAAGTTGATTGTGAAATAGGTAAGGGATCTTTACCAAGTCAAGAATATGAGATTAAAACATTATAGAAATATTTTTGCGATTCCATTGAATTCCTTGATGATTTCTCAATTAAAGTTGTGCCAAGAGGAAAGAATTGTAAAGATGACTCTCTAGTTGTCTCAGGGATATTTGTTGATTCCTCATCTAGATTTATCTCAAGAGAAATTTACCATCAAATGATTTATAGGCCTAGTGTGCCAAATAATGCAACCAATCGGTAGGTTTTCAATGATGACCAAAACTTTCTCTCTTTCTTGAGCTGTCGACACTAAAATTTTCCTCCATAATTTCTATTTCATTAATGTATGTATTAGGAATAGGATTTTCTTAAGTATAATTAGTAGTAGCGCCTAATAGAAGATAACGGCACCATCATGCAGACAAAGGCCACCAATAATGTGGAGTACGGTAATAGTCAAAGTACAATAGGAATGTTGTAAAAGTAAATATTTGTCGAAGTGGTCCGGTAATGTTAAAATGTCAAAGTTTGGGTAATTAGAAAAGTAGGGTTTACATGATTAGGAATTAGAAATATTATATTGGTAATAAGGACAAGGAGTGAGGTCATAAATATTTTGTGTATTTTATTTGTAAAAAGTCTAAAAATGTGGAACCCATGTAAAATGATAAGGTTTATCTTATCTTAAAAGATAAGCTTACATGTACATGATAAGAGTTAAGGTATGGAATATGATTCGTCAGTGGATTTCTTATCCTATCTTAGAGATAAGATGGATAAGCCTGAAGTTCTATAAATAGAGAGGCCACCCCCCTCATTTAGCATAGAAGGAAGTAGTGAGAAATATTGTAGGAAGTGTGTGAAGGAAGCCATCAGTTTAAAGGTGTGTTGAAGAAGCCATTAAGAGGTGTAATTGTAAAGTTTCTCCCATAGTCTTGGTGAAAGGCAAGTGAAGTCAATAACACTAAGTACCTCATGGGTGAGATTGTAACAATTTCATGTTAATATTATAATTTACTTTGATATTTCAGATTTGTCATCATTCCGTCTTATCATAGTCGATGGTATTCTTGTGTTATGTTGTTGTTTTGTTTCTAGATTACATCCACCAAACTAAAGGCTCATGCATTAGTAAATAATCATAAAGACGAGGAGTTCCCAAAGTGAAGAATTATCATAGTGCGGATTAGTGATGAAATTTTGTTCCGTTGTTTGCCGACCATTCCTCGTTGGTGGATTTTTTGGAGAGATATTCCCACTTAGTCAAAAATCAATTGACGGTAACCTTGTTTTTACTGTGCATAGTAGTTACCATGGTAAAGTCATTTTTGCCATGAATAGTAGTTACCATGGTAAAGTCATTTTTGCTGGGAATAGTATTTACTGCAGTAAAGTCACTTTTTACCGTGAATAGTATTTACCACAGTAACTTCACTTTTTATCGTGAATAGTGTTTACCACAGTAAAGTCAGTTTTTACCGCAGTAAGTCAAGTTTTACCATAGTTTACCGTGGTCATTTCTATTTTACTGTAGAAAGGTGTAAAGTCACTTTCTAGTATAGTGATTCCAATTATTTGTGCACATAAGTCTTGTTGATTGTACTTGTGGGTTGGTATTTCACGGTGGTTACTTTTGAAAATGGGAAAGATTCCTGTTTTTTCAGCTCAATCTAATGAAGATGCTTCTTCTTTCATTCAAGAGTTTAAACGATCTTGTATTTGTAATGGCCTTATAAGAAGGGAACAATGGACTGAATTTTTTCCTACCTTTTTGGATGGTTCAACACTTAGGTGGTTTGAAACACTAGGTGATAATGTGAAAAATTCATGGGATTTATTAACTAAAAGTTTTCTTGAAGAATTTGGTGAACAACAGAAATATGCAGATCTCATGATCGAGATCAAAAAGCTATCCCAAGGAGAGAAGGAGAAGATAAGGGATTATCATGCTCGTGTTCTAGAGCTAAGGAGGAAGCTCGATGCCCAGATCCAGAAGGAAGGATTAGCAGATGGGTTGATGAATGGCGTGGATAATCTCCTTTATAAGAACTTCATTCTTGGGATGAAGCCGATCGACAACGAGTGAAGTATGACCGCCTAGCTACCATTGAACAAGCAAAGGAGATTGCAAGAAGGCAAGAAGAAAGCATGGAAGAGGAGCCCAAAGAAATTGTTGCTAAAGTAGAGCCTACACCAGCACCTTTGGTCAAGAATCCATAACCACTCCCGATGAGCACAAATATTTCTCCTAGTACATCTACTGAGTATGAAGATCTGCTCAAAAATATGGGTCAGTTAACTATTAATCTTCTTCAAGGAAAAGAATTTAGTTCTCAGGGAGGAGATAGAGGTCCAAAAAGAAATATTTCTGAAGTTGTATGTTATGGTTGTTATACAAAGAGTCATTATAAGTATAATTGTCCAGATAGAGCTTCTACATCTGGTAAAGGAGATAATGATAAAGGAAAAGCACCTATGAATTCTTTTGATGTAGTAGATAAGAGTAGAAATAATGAAGTAGATGTGTTTGTAACAAAAAGAAAGAAAGAAAAGATAATCAAGATGGAAATGATCCTAAGAAGATGAAAGGAGAAAATAATAAGAAACATAGGAGAAGAAAGCTGGGTGTGCAAGATTTTCTGATTTCATAGGGGCAAGGACCATACTCCATCCCGGAAGATCTGTCCAAAAGGCTTGCAAATATTACATATGGTCAACTCTCGCCTATGTCTTCGAGAAGAGGCGGGAGCTGCGAAGTGGACTCAATGCTCGATGAAGAAATGAGGTTGAGGTCCTTGTTTTGGGAGGTAGAGGTGGATCCCTATCCTCCACAAGTTGATGTATTATGTAATGGTATTTCAATTCATGATGTCTTAGTTGATGGAGGCACTGCAGCTTAATGTAATGACCGAGTCTCAGTAATGAATATGTTGGGTTTAAAATTGATTGCCTCTTCAACACTTATGTTAAGGTCATTAAATAAAGGAAAACTAAACCGAAGGTTTAGTTTCAAATGTGGCAATATCTCATTATGGGTGTTGTATGTGTGGTAGACTTTCGTGATGAAAAATGGTATCTGTTGCACTCCAATGGTGTTGGGAAGACCATGGATAAGGAGAGTTCATGTAAGAAACTACCTGGAATGAAGGTTTCATGACACTTGGACGTGGTAGAGAGAGGGTGAAAATAAACGTGATCCCTCGACATCATAAGGCAGAACCTGTGGATTCAAGTGATGAAACTGATGATTGGACATCCTCTGATTACTCTAGTACCAATGAAGTGGACACTGAAGATGAAGAAAGTGAGGTTGATGTTTCAGTCATGGATATCCTTCTAGTCACACCAACTCATGACCCCATAAAATTATCTGAAGAAGAAGTTGATGATCGTCTCCAACAAATAAAGATTGGTGATGCTGTGATGGAGAGTGAGAAGGAATCCTACCTCCAACTCTTTCGAAGGTACATACACCTATTCACTTTTGATTACAAGGAATTCCATCAAGTAAACCGGGTAGAACATTCTATTGAGTGGCAGATGGTATTAAGCCCATAAAGTAAATGCCATATAGAATGAATCCTAATTTTTCCAAGACTGTAAAAGAAGAAATAGATAAGTTGCTTGATGCAAGATTCATATTTGTTATGGAGAATTCAGAATGGGTTTCTCCCATTGTGATCTCAATAAAAAAGAATGGGAAGCTACGCATTTGTGTTGATTATAGGAAGCTCAATAAGGCAACAAAGAAGGATCATTACCCTCTTCCATTTTTAGATCAGATCTTGGATGAAGTAGCTGGCCAGGAGTGCTATAGTTTTGCTGATGGATATAAATGGCTACAACCAAGTTTGTATAGCAGAGAAAGATCAGCTGAAGACAACGTTCACCACTCCTTGGGAAATGTTTTCTTATAGATTTATGCCTTTTGGGTTGTGTAATGATCCAACAACATTCCAGCGTTTGATGAATAGGGTGTTCGAACCCTTCATTGGGACCTTCATCAGAGTATTTCTAGATGATTTTTGCAGCTATGGGAGCAAGTTGGACCACTTGCACTAGATGGAGACAACATTTCAAAGCTTAGATGAAGCACAAGCCTCACTAAACCCTACAAAGTGTGTCTTTGGATGTTCTAAAGGTGTTTTGTTAGGGCATGTTGTATCCAAAGATGGTATTGGTACTGATCCTGATAAAGTTTCAAAAATCAAAGATTTACCATTTCCTATGAATAGAAGTAAGTTGAGATCATTCTTAGGCCATGTGGGTTACTATATAAGGTTCGTCAAGAATTTCTCAAATATTGCACAATGACTAACCCAGCTTCTTGAAGAAGGATGTTACTTATGAACCAGAAATAAGGCACATGAAGGTTTTGGACAATTGAAGGAAGCCCCGTGTCTTCACCGCTTTGAAGAATCCAAATTGAGCAAGCCATTCATTGTGTACACCGATGCCTTGGATGCAGACTAGGAAGTACTTTGAGCCAAAAGGATGAAAATAGGAATGAACATCCAATTTACTTTGGGAGCGCATAAATGAGCAAAGTGTTGAGGTAAATTATACTCATGAATCGAAAAAGAGGCTCGCTATCATTTTTGCTGTAAAGAATTTTAGAAATTACTTGCTAGGGCAAAAATTTCTAGTTGTAATATATCATCGTGCTCTAAAACATATTGTAAATAAGCCTAACCCATCATGGAGGATAGCAAGATGGATAATTTTGCTACAAGAATTTGAATTTGATATTATAGATAGGCCAGGAAAGAAGCATGTCAATGTAGATGCACTCTCTCGAGCCTATGATGGTTTAGGATCATCTTGTGATGATGATGATTTCCCCGATGCAGCCTTGTTATCCCTTGACACAATACCTAGTGAATACATAGATATTTGGAATTATCTGAATGAATTCAAGTTTCCGATGGTGCCAATGCAAAGACTAAGATAAAGATTACTCAAGCTTGATCGTCCATATTCTATTCTCGCATGGAGTATTATTTCGAATAGGACCTGATGGACAAAGATAAGAGGGTAGTTGGACGTGATCAAGGGAAGGAACTGCTAGAACAATTCCACAATGGTACATGTGGAGGGCACTTCTCTGGACAACTTACAAAAGCAAGAAGGATCTTGGATGCAAAGTTATCACTAGCCAACTCTTTTTAAAGATTGTTATAATTATTGTAAGACATGTGATATTTGTTAAACACATGATAACCGTAAGACTTCATCAGCTCTATTATGCCCTATTCTTCCACTTGGTCCCTTTGAAAAGTGGGGAATAGACATTGTAGAGTCCACTTCCAACTACCTCACGCCAAAATAAGTATATTGTAGTTACCATAGATTATTTAACCAAGTGGGTTGAAGCTAGGCCATTGAAAAAAACTTCCATAGATGAGGTGGCAAGGTTCATATATGAATGCATTGTCACCAAATTTGGTTGTTGATTAGAAATTGTAATAGATCAAGGAAGCCACTTCATTAATGAGGTAGTAGAAGCCCTAGTCAATAAATTTTCTATTAAGCACAGGAAGGCAACAACATACAAGCCAAGTACAAATGGACAGGTGGAACGAACAAATTTTGTGTTGTGTCAAATTCTAGCAAAAGATGCAGCCTTGCAGGTACATAAGTGGGATAAAAGGATTCATGCAGCATTGTGGGCATATAGGGCAACATCAAAGTCAGCAACAAGATACTCCCCATTTCAGTTGGCCTATGGCATTGATCCAGTTCTTCCTATTGAGTTTGATATTCCCACTATGAGAGTTATGAAAAATGAAAGGATGGATGAAAGTGATTCAGTAAAAGAAAGGTTGGTACATCTTCATTTGCTAGAAAAAATGAGGGAAATAGCAAAGGATATAAGCCATAAGAAGAAAATGAAGCAGAAGGAATACTTTGATCAAAAGATCCGTTGGTCTCCATTTCATGTGAATGACTTGGTTCTAGTATATGATTCCGATATACAAAAAGAAGACAGAGAAAATTTCTTCCAAAATGGATGGGGCCTACAAAATAAAGCAAATGTGCATGAAAATGGTACGCACCGACCGGAGGAATTGGATGGCACTCCCACTACGAAATGGGTCAACCACGACAAGTTGAATATTTTTCAAGCACCATAATATTCTACTCCGAGGACGGAGTAGAAGCTAGGAAGGGGAAGATGTCGACACTAAATTTTTCCTCCATAATTTCTATTTCATTAATGTATGTATTAGGAATAGGATGTTGTTAAGTATAATTAGTAGTAGCATCCGATAGAAGATAACGGTGCCATCGATGATTGTGCCGCCAATAATGTGGAGTACGGTAATGTCAAAGTACAATAGGAATGTTGTAAAAAGTAAATATTTGTCGTAAGTGGTCCAAAGAATGTTAAAATGTCAAAGTTTGGGTAATTAGAGAAGTAGGGTCTACATGATTAGGAATTAGAAATATTATATTGGTAATAAGGACAAGAAGTGAGGTCATAAATATTTTGTGTATTTTATTTATAAAAAGTCTAAAAATGTGGAACCCATGTAAAATGATAAGGTTTATCTTATCTTAAAAGATAAGCTTACATGTACAGATAAGAGTTAAGGTATGGAATATGATTCGTCAGAGTGGATTTCTTATCCTATCTTAGAGATAAGATGGATAAGCCTGGAAGTTCTATAAATAGAGAGGCCACCCCCCTCATTTAGCATAGAAGGAAGTAGTGAGAAATATTGTAGGAAGTGTGCGAAGGAAGCCATCAGTTTAAAGGTGTGTTGAAGAAGCCATTAAGAGGTGTAATTGTAAAGTTTCTCCCATAGTCTTGGTGAAAGGCAAGTGAAGTCAATAACACTTGAAGTACCTCATGGGTGAGATTGTAACAATTTCATATTAATATTATAATTTACTTTGATATTTCAGATTTGTCATCATTCCGTCTTATCATAGTCGATGGTATTCTTGTGTTATGTTGTTGTTTTGTTTCCAGATTACATCCACCAAACTAAAGGTTGTGCATTAGTAAATAATCATAGCATGAGGAGTTCCCGGTGAAGAATGATCATAGTGCCGGTTTGGTGATGACAAAGCTTAAAGATAACTTCAATCAGCTTATATTTTTAAGGAAGTGAAACTCTTCCTAGAGAATATGTGCCCTCTAATGAAGAAGATATCAAGGAAGAAATGGATCGTGATGGCTGTATTAATTTGAAGGGTAATAATATTCTCAAAGGAATGGTGAGTCTAGAAGATTTTTTTGAAAAAAATGATAGCTTCATCAAATGTGAAGCTTCTCAAGGGGCTTGAAAATATGTTGAGTACAAGAAGGTCAATATTGGAAGAAATGATGAACCCAAGGTGGTGAATATTAGAAAATGTTACACTCAAGAAGAGAATAAGAAATAAGTAAACCTATTAAAGAAGTATGTTGATTTTCTTGTCTATTCATATGAATATCTTAAGGCTTTTCAACCAAAGGAGATGCATCACTATATCGCTCTAAGACCTGGATCAAACCTTTCAAGCAAAAGAAAAGGCGATAATCATAAGGTTATCGATACTATTTTTTAAGAGATCCAGAAGTTACTAAAATCCAAGATTATTTTCCCTATACATCATTCAACTTGGATTGCCAACATTGTTCCTATCGGAAAAAGAATGGTGAGATTTACATCTATGTGGATTTCAGGAATTTGAATCAAGCCTCTCTAAAAGATAACTATCCACTCCCCATGATGGATCAAGTTTTGCAAGCTGTCTCAGGCTCTAAGATGTTGTCTATGCTAGATGGATTCTTTGGATACAATCAAGTGGAAGTCAGTACCCTAGATTAGCACAAGACTACTTTTACTACACCTTGGGGCACCTTTGCCTACAAAGCAATGACATTTGGTATTATAAATTATGGTGCTAATTTTTGAGGGAAATGGACTTAGATTTTAGTAGCATTAAGGGAAGGTTTATTGTTGTGTACCTTGATGCTTTGAGTGTTTTCTCTAAAACAAGGACAAATCATCTTCAAATATCTTGAAATAGTCCTCCAAAAATGAAGAGAACATGGAGTTTTTCTCAATCCTAAGAAGTCTTTATTTTGTGTTACTGAAGGAAAGTTACTATGGCATATTGTTTACAAAGAAGGGGTATGGATAGATCCGAAAGATTTTATGAAATCTAGCAGATTCCACTTCCCAAAAGCAAAAAGGGTGTTCACTCTTTCTTTGGCAAGATAAATTTCTTGAGGAGATTCATTCCAAATTTTGCAGAACTGACTATGAGCATTGTTCAAATGATGAAAGGAAAGAAAAAATTTCATTGGTCTTCTGAAGGTAAGGAAGCATTTGAAGATATCAAGAAAGCCATTGCTATAACTCTCATCTTAGCATGCCCCGATTTCGAAAGGATTTTATCGTCTATTGCTATGTTATAGATAATACCTTGTCTTCTCGTGCTAACTCAAAAGAATTATGAGGATCATGAACTTCCAATTGCATTCATGATATATGTTCTGAAATCTCATGAATTGAAATATACTATGATGGAGAAACATGATTTTGCAGTGGTCAAAGTTGTCAAGCAGTTTCATTTTTATATTCTTAATTCTCACTTTGTTGTTCTTGTACCTGATACAACCATCAAGTCTATTCTTACACAATAGGAGTTTGGAGTTAAAAGAGGCAATTGGGTAGCTATATTCCAAGAATATGATCTTGATATCAAGCCAACTAAGCTAGTCCAGGGTAAAGGCTTGTGTGAGCTTATTGTTGAAGGGGCTGATGAAGAATTGTCCAAAAATGAAGTTGATGTCCTTGTTGTCCTCTTGCTCAGTTCAACAGATGAGTGGTATGTTGATATTGCACATTTTATTACTCATGGAGAGTTTCCATCCCATTTGAGTTCCAAGGAAAAGAGAGCTATTAAGCTAAGGTATTCACAGGTATGTATTATGGGAAAATGATTTGTTCAAGCGAGGCATATATGAAATATTCCTTAAGTGTTTGGAAAAAGAGCAACAAAAGAAGTTATTTTTAGCTTTTCATGATCAAGCTTGTGGAGGGAATTTATCTTCTACTTTCACTACCCATAAAATCCTTTTTTTATGGTACTATTGGCCTACATAGTTTAGAGATGCATCAAAATGGGTAGGTAAGTGTGAAGCCTGTCAAACTTTTGTTGGGAGACCCAAGTTGGCGGCTTTACCACTCAAACTAGTAATGATTGATGAACCTTTTCAACAATGGGGATTGGATTTCATTGGAACTCTTAACCCACCTTCTATTCTTGGACATACTCATGTAATAACTACTACAGATTACTTCAAAAAGTGGGTAGAGGATATTCCAGTAAAAATCACTACTTCTGAGGTAGTGTGTAATTTCGTCAAGGAGAACATCTTGATAAGGTTTGGGGTACCAAACAAGATTGTGACTGATAATGCTTTCTATTTGTCTTCTTTTGAGATGATGGATTTCTACTATAGATATGGAACTTCCCTTGCTCATTATTTAGATTATTATCCTCAAGGGAATGGACAAACATAATCAAAACATAAGAATTTTGTAACCATCATTTTCGAAGGTTGTCAATGACTCTTAAAGGAATTGGCACAAGAAGCTCTACAATGCTCTCTAGGTAGATAGAATTACACCCAAAAGAGCAATTAGGATGTCTCCATTTCAAGTGGTGTGTGGTGTTGAAGCTCAAATACCAAGATTAGTGGAATTACCATCCTTTTACTTAATGAAGGATATTGAGGACTCAAGTTACATCGTTCCTTGGATAATAGAATCATGTACCATCGAAGATGGATGAAGACATGATGCAGTTTTTTTATAGGATCTCGGATCATCAATCAAGGTGAAATATTTGTTCGATAAAAAGTCCAGGCCCAATCATTTTCAAGTGGGAGACATGTTTCTGCTTTGGGACAAAAGACATGAACCTTAAGGAAGCCATGGTAAGTTTGATTCTCTTTAGGTTGGTCCTTTCAAATTCAAACACTTTACTGGAGAAAATTATTTCTACTTGGATTATATGGATGGATCCTCTCTCCCAATTCCTTACACTGGGTAGTATTTGAATTTCTTCAAGTCCTAGTTGCTTAGGTAGTCCTTTTGTATATACTTTTGTATGTGGTGTTTGTTTGTTTTTAATTTCTTTTTTTGGTTTGTTTCCCTACCGTGTGTGTGTTGTCTTCGTATTGGTTTTACCTTTGACTCTATTTTCCCAATGGATAATTTAATTTGGTCTACTTTCCCGAGAGTTTTTCTCGTGGTTCTTGATCTTTCCTCGTTCCTCTGTCCCCGCCAAGTCATCCCTAGAAAGAGCCAACTATTGTCACCCTCAAAATTCCCCTCATTTTTAAGTCAAGATTTCAAAAAAAATCACATGGTTCCTTAAAGAGATGTTTGAGTAGAGTGAGAAGTTTGGAGAGATAGGAAAGATTCCCGCTTTTGAAGAAACTGGTGCTCATTTGAAATCTCGCTGTCTTAATTTAGAATCTTGTAGTCCGCATGGTCTCCATTTGGATGCTTGAATTTTTAATCCATTCGAATGAAATTATCACATCCTTTTCTATGGTCATGGATCACATCGAGCCTGATATTTTTTACAGTTCTTCTTTCCACAAGGAGCAATTTGTTTTTCTCGGCATAAATAGTTGATTTTTCCTCTCTATATTTTTCCATAGTCTTGAGTAACATGTGTATATTTCTTATCAATTTTTGGCCCCAACATCCCGATTACACCGACATCTCTGTTTGGATGAGGGAAAGTGGTTCGTCAAGTCACTTTTGGAAATTTTGTCTTTTATGAAGAAAGGCCATGTTAAATCGAGGAAAAATCAACTAAGTATAGAAGGATTGCACAAGGTGCCACATGTCTCTTTGGCACACTTTTGGTATGGTGTAAAAATGTAGAGACCCCAAACGTGTGTAGGCCCTCCATGTGGTCGAGTCGGAAAAGATAAAGCTAGCCAATAAATCGACTATGTATAAAGAGTCGTGCAAGTATCCATGTGTCTCAAGAGCACACCTTCAAGGGTTGAAGCCAAAGGCGGTCCCCCAAAAAAACACCAACTTTTGACATGTCCCATGTCTAAAAAGGGAATAGAGCTAGACGTTGAAAAGGATAAGTATAGAAGGGTTTGTGGAAGCCTCCACATGTCAGTTCGACACAACTTCAAAGGAAAAATCTAGAGGTAGGTCCCAAATGTGTGATGAGCCTCCATGTGTCCAGAGGTCGGACATATAGCCACTTGCCAAACAAAACAGACTTAGCCAAAACACAAAAGAAAAAGGTGAGGAGTAGAAGAAGCCACATGTCTCTTTGACGCTCTTTCAGGAGCAAAATCCAAACATGGTCTCCAAATGAGAGGGAAGCTTCCACATGTCCCAGGTTAGACATAAAGCCTTCGCCAAATGAAGGGAAAAATTCAAATGTTAAGCCCGCATCGAAAGTCAAAGAGGGAAGGTGGGCCGGTAGAGAACTTTGCGATTTTGGGCGTTGTTTCCATAAAAGGCGTAAAGTGATAAAGTGAACCATGACCCACTCATTCTAAGGGAAAAAGTCATATATAAATCCTACATGAAAAGTCAAAGTGGGCGGGTAGATCGTCAAGCCTTTTGATATTTTGAGCCTTATTTTCCGAGGGAAAATTCAAATGCTTTGAGCCCTCATGAAAAGTCAAAGCAAAGAGGTCGATTGTCGGAGCCTTTTGAGATTTTGAGCCTTGTTTCCAAGAGGGAAAAGTATAATATTTATCCCACATAAAAATTGAAAGTAAAGAGGCATATCATTGGAGCCTTTTGAGATTTTGAGCCTTGTTTCTAAATAGAAAAAGTCAAATCTTGAGCCCACATTCAATAGTCAAAATGGGGAAGCGGGTGGCAGAGAACTTTGAGATTTTGAGCCTTGTTTCCAAAAGGAGCAAAATTATAAAGAAATTCGTGAATCCATTGCCACAAAGTTAAAGCCACGTGTTAGACCCAAATGTAAAATGTGAAGTTGCGGGATTGTGTGGTTGGGGAACTTTTGTACTTTTGCATATTTTGCGCTAAAGGAGTAATTTCAATTTAGGGCCCTCGGATTCCATTTTTGCATTTTTCCATTTTTGTACAAATTCGATTCAAATATTCAAATGAGCATAAATTTCATACAATGGTAAAAAAAAAAAAATATACTATTGGAAAGGTCTTGGTCTCCTCTACGCCATGGAAGCATAAAATATTGTTTTCAGTAGGATTTGATGGTTGAAACCTGTAAAACTTATTTGAAGCCATTAATACAAGATCCAATTACTTCGACCACCCGGATCTAGTCCAATCTTCCATATTTCCTTCTCCAACATGCCAAACAGACATGGAAAACTGATTGGATATCTTGATTTGGGTAAAAATATGGAAAACATCTTTTGTGCCATTAATATGTGATCAGACTTGCTTCAACTAGATCAAATTTGATCTGATCTTCCATCCTTCCTTCTTCAACATGCCAAAGACATGCAGAACTAGATTTGATAGATTATAGGTGGATTTGCAGGGGCATTGATGGTTGGTGGTTCAAATCATATTTTCTTCCTTCTCTTCTTCTCCTCTCTTCGCTTCATCTATAAATGTAAGAGCTTGGCTCATTGCAAATGTTGGACTCTGATAATTTTGAAGTGTAAATAGAATCAAAAGCAATCAATACAGAAGAATTTCCCCTTTCTCTCTATCTCATCTATTGTCTCTTCTTGCTTACCTGAAATTTGTGGATCATTTATCTTCTGTAATAAGAAACTTTGTGTTCTTATTGATATGATTTCTAGAACTTTGTGTCTATGGAATGATATCTTATGTTGTGAATGTGAATGATTCTATTCTGTATCACCTTTGCTTAGTACGTATAAGGTTATACTTTGTTATCTATATTTCCTGAAAGTACTGTTATATTCTTCTCTTTCCTTTCTTCGTTTCTTCCATTTGTTTGTATTGATAAGATATTTTGGTAAAAAAGCATTTCAAGATGCTAGAAGTCAAGCCTTAAGATGAAAACTGTACATTTGTATATAAGGTTCGTTGCTTACTTTCAATAAGGGAACCTCTCCCATAAAGAGGGGGACTTGTCCCCCGACCGTGGTTTTGATCAAAGTACCATTTTAAAACCCGACACACTTCAGAGGTGTTAGTGTAGGATATTATTTTCCTTGTATATATTTATTTACTAGGAACATTTCCTACACATGGTGATTATTCTTGTTTAGGTGTCATTTTTGTCATCAGAGTTACTATGAGATGTCTTACATGTCATAGTGTTTTTAAGAGTGTTATAGGAGTAAAATTCCCATTCGAAATGTAACTCCCTTGGAATATTCTCATGGAGTAGTTACACAATAGTCCTATTTGTAGAAAATACTTCAGTTAATGTGAGGTTCCATATTTTATTCCATTTCTATGTTTGTGAGTTAATTTCATATTGTATTACTTGCTAAAATATTTTTGAATTCATGCAACAAAATGTGTGCAAGCACTCTTTATCGATATTCTCAAAAAATTCCAATAATGGGTGAAATGATCTCAAGAAGATTTTTGGAGTTAAAATCATGTAATGTTTGACCCTAAAACACTCTTGTATTTTAATAAGGTGGAAAATGCACTCTCATGGTCCTCAAATACACTCGGTAGTTGATATCTACACTTAAATATTCCTTTTTCACATTTTCTCACCCTATCTATCCCCTTAGGTTTTCCCTAACTTGCAATGGGGACAAGGGAGACACAAATGTGTGACCCCCTATTATTTTTAAGTTTGGTGACTTGAAAGAATGACTTAGAGTGTTAGGGTTACCAATTGACTAAGTTAAGTTTCTTAGCCCACTTTTCATAATGGTTAAACCCTCGTGTTTCAAATTTCACCCTCTCTTTCCCCTTGGCTTGTCCCCAAGGTGAAAATGGGATAAGGATGACACAAAATTTAGACCCCCTATCAATAAAAATATTTTGCAACTCATCTCTCACCACTCCTACACGTAGGTTACAAACACTTGCGCTCCTCCTTGGTCCTATCTCATGATCTTGAACCCAATACAACTACCAAAACTGATGGGGAAATAATTTATCAGATTACATGTAATTGGTTTTGACCATTGGTCATGTGGCTAAGACTTTCCTTCTTTTCTATGGAGAGGATCCCATTAGTGAAGGTAAATTAACTAAAACTATGGGGTGGCCATTAAGATAGAGATTAAACAATATTACTCCACTAAACATGAGGTAAAGTGTTTGTACATTGTACAAGGGAAGAATGTTTTGTGAAGAGAGGTAGGGAGGAGTAGCATAAATAGGGAGAGAGGGTTAATTATGTGAGTAGACTTATATAATTCACATACATTAGAAAGAGTATGTCCACATTCAATTAGAAGAACACAAATATGTAATTAATCACCAATACTAATAAACTAGAGATAAAACTTTCTACATATCCATTAGTCGGTGACACAAAGTTTCTTCTTGGTTGTGTAAGATCACAATGTTTGAAAATTTGGAGAATAAAGAGGATATAGGAACATATATAAGGAGATACATGAAATTTAGTTTTTATTTCTTGATGTAGTAGTGATACAAATCCTAACAACTTGCAACAATCAACAATTTCCAACCCCCGAACTCGAGAAGCTATTCCAATTCATAGCATTAAAAAATTATATTTTAATTCCCCCTCATGAATTTTAACATTTCCTCATCACTTGTGACCTTTCATATTCCTAGGGAATAAAAGTGAGCCTTTTTCTTATGAATGAAAATGGACTCTTTCAGTTTTGAGTTCAAGGTCATTTAAGTCAATAAAACAAATAGTGCTAAATTAAATTCTTAATGGAGAATTATAATATGGAGAGAGAAGAAAGAAGAGAGAGATTGGGGAGGGTTGATCAATATGATGAAGATGAAGCCTCTGAAATGAATAACTTTATAACTTCAAGCAATGTGATTATAATTTGCTTCTTTTGTGAGATGTGGAATCATTCTAGGGCATCAAATAAGTGATGAAAACATTGTTATGAGATCTATACTTGATATGGGAACATGATGATATTAATTGATCAGAAGGTAGGAGTTATGATATAGATAAAACTACCTTACATCTATTGGACTTCATAATTCACCTTCGTGAAATGTCTCCTTCTAGTGTGCAATCAACTTTAAGATGCTCAAATAATTTTTTTCTCATCTTCTCCTCATTGAAATATGTCCTTTTGAAGATACACGAATAATACCTAAAAAAACTCCTAGAAATAATTCACACAATGTATATCCTCTTTGAAATATATTTAAGCACAAGGCCAAAGTTGAAATTTTTAGATCACCATCTTCCTCCTCTTGACTTCTTGAGATTTACAATTTAACTCTATAACAATTGTTTGAATGATTCAACTATGAAAACAATATTTCACTTGATGCTAGGATGAATTGAATCATTCGGTTTCTTGCATCCAAGTGTGCCATGTAAAATTAACCTTGAGACTGATGTTCGGGATCTTTTGAGATCTTTCTCTTTATCTTTAAACACTAGAAAACTTCCCATCCTCTCAATGATGGTAAAAATTGAGATTAGTAGAATGTGAGTTGATACACGTGATCCAATATCAATTTTAAGACTTAATATTTTTAGTAGGTCCTAACTAGGATGGCCATTTTTAGTAAGTTATCTAAATTTTCACCGTTTGATGGTGTTTGATTGTTTTGATTATCATAGGTTATGAGAGATTACCATTTTCAAAAACTTACCGTATTTAAACACGTGAGGCCCGATATACTTACTATTTTTTTCGACATAGGTATTTAGGATGTTGGATTCAAATGAAATTAAATCTGAAAAGTTTAGGTTTTCTTTAGGGTCTCCTTATAAAGTTTTTGGTATTTTTCTTCTTTCTGAACTCCATAGAATTAAAGAGGAAACTTCTAGGCCTGAAAATTTCTTCAAGCTACTGAAAATTATAAAGAACATCCATTGAATTCCTCTTACAGTCATCCCGAAGGAATTTCTTGAAGTAGTACACTTTAGGTAAATTTTGATGGAAATCAAATGCACCATTTTGTAAATATGAGCATTCTTCACTTTTGGGTCATGGATGCATGGAACAAACTAGTAGTATACTTGTACCAAAATTGTGGTATTTTTTGGAGTAAATTTTTTTTTAAATTTTAAAAATGGCGCAGATGTGAGGTGAGGAAGTTAAACATATTTATTTTCTAAATTTTAACTCACCTTTGACCCGAGAACTTAACTGGAGTTGGGATGTGCTTGAAGTTGAGTCACACCTAAAAATAGGGGGAAAGGCGACATAAGAGACAAAAATTATTTAGAGGATACCTTAGACATATTATTTATCATTCATTTGTATAATTATTACAATAGTTTGGGGATTGATCATTACAATAGTGGTCATCAAAGGAGGATTTAAGAGAGATAAGGAAAATATGCTAGGTTAATAATTGATTGGGAGGTTCTAGGATTACAATTTTGGCACATAAAATTTGAATATATTGAGGTATTTTGCACTAGATAAGTAACATATACGGTGATTTAAACGACTTAGGACTTAAAAATTCCATTAGGTACGTTATGGTAGATACAAATGTGAAATTCATGGAGCATGAGTTGTAAGTAAAAAATTCAGTAGAGGGAATTAAGTGAAGAAAATAGTACCTAAATATTCTACACAAGTCATGAGGAAATAACATGGACGTAAGGTATCCACAGATCTAGTAATTACAAAGCATGACGAAAGAGGAAACCTCAACGCCAAGGTCATGATGGCCATGGAAGCTATGAAATAAATTATTTATGAGTTTAAGGAAAATGAATCATTAAAGGATAAAAATATGAGGATAATGTAGGTATGGTACTTAAACAATTCGTGAGCTAGGAGCTTCGTGAGAAATGATCCTTACATGGAGGATGGGTTTTGTTTCTATATCTCTAATTTATAGAACTCTTAGTGAATTGTCCGTGGACTCTAAACAAAAAGAAAAGGTATATCAAGGGAGTCAATTTGAGAACATTGTCATAGGTCTAGACACACAAATTTGCAAAAAATAATTATTAGATCATAATTTTTAAAAACTTTACATATGTGCCTCTTGCATAATGGAATTAAGTCTTATATTGCAAGTCCTTTTTCATTTTTATATCAATTGATATATCTTCCTATTTCAATTAATTTACATATTTTTATCTTTTTATGATATTTTCAAGATATTTATGGCCTATTTCATTATTTATTTAACTTTTAATAATCTTTCTCTAAAACAATATGTATTGGTTAAGATCCTTTTATGGTCATATCGAGATGTATGTTCATAAACCTTTCTAATTTTTGGGTCCTTTTTACCATTGGGTCTCTTCTTTACAATATTATATTTCATATTTAATGTTAAGGATTGGATTTTAATGCCACGAATTTTAATTTTTCAAAGTGATCGACTCCTATATATATAAGTTCACCTTGAGCAATTATTATACAAAAACATATTTGTATATAATTTACAAAGAAAAGAAAAATATTACAATATTTATATTGCATATCACATCCTATGAGGGAGTAACATAGTTTCATATATCCTCATACAATGGTATCATGGGAGAAAAATAACATATATTGTTATTGGTGTGGAAGCATAAAGGACCAAGTTAGGTCAATGGGCTTACATTGCATGGACACTCATACCACACACTAAGAAAGTTATAATCATCCCGAATTGTATTACAACACTTGATGACTCAAAAAAGGGGTTACTTGTGATGTTAGTTTGGAAAAATATTTTATAGTGTATTTTTGTTATTCCATTTCATGGTGTTTCCTAAATAAGTATTTATCAAGTGCTTAGGTTCCAGTGGGATAGATGGTAGTTACACTTATCCATCTATTTAGGCGGTGGTTGAAATTTTCTAATTCATATTTATAGACCTCTTGTATATATATTTTCCGAAGATTTCAATATACGAGATATATTTTATATCATGTTTAGTTCCTCTATCACAACTTTACTCTCTTTATGTATTGATATTTTATCAATTCTTGATCCCTTCCAACATTCTCAAAGGGTATCAAATAATGTTCTACTAATTGAATGTAATTTTTTTGTGTTTTTGATGGAACTTTCAGTTATTAAATATTTTATTGTAGATATGTATATCTTTGATCATGTTATTTTCTTATCTCTTTCGATCATTTAGAGAACTAGAAAAATAAAATGAAAAACGTTATTTTTAGAATAGTTTTTATCTTGTACACGCTCCGAAAACTGTTTGTATGCATTAAGTGTAGATTGTACTAAAGTTGTACAAATTGTAGTGGAATAAAATATGTTTTAAAACATAAAATATCTAGTCTTTTTTGGTGATTTAATTTTAATTTCTAGGCTATTTATTTGAATTTCGTATTGTGTTAAAGTTTGCATTTTTAAGGGTTTTCTTGAAAACAATTCGAGTTTTCATTTTGAATAAACTAGTGGTAAAATTCATTATCAAGTTTGATTTTACTCATGTTAAAAAATGTTTTTAGGTACTATAAATGTCTCTACTATTTTACACTATGTTTTACTATACCAAGGTGGTTGACGGTGATAGAATCTATGAGCTAACATTGTTAGATAAAATTGTGCATTTGTATTGTTCCTCAATGATTGTTTTAGTTACATTGTTGGTCAATGTTAGTTATACCTATGTGTGCTCTCATATTTTTGGATGAACTTAAACTTTGAGGCAACGAAAAACTTTAGGTAATCTTGTAAATGTCTGTACTATTTTACAATATGTTTTGCTATAAGAAGGTGGTTAATGGTGCTAGAATCTATGTGCTTAACATTGTTGGATAAAATTGTGCATTTGTAGAGTTCCTCAATGATTGTTTTAGTTACATTCTTGGTTAATGTTAGTTGTACCTATGTGTGTTCTCATATTTTTGGACACACTTAAAATTTTAGGAAATGATACTATATATTTTTCTAAGTTATTCTTTTATATGGGAAAGAAAACCTAACCCTAGTTAACGAATGATAAAATTTTAAGATAATTTATAACTTAGGAAATCTAGGGGTGCAAAATTCCCTCGAAAGGTGATATAATATTTTCACATGTTTGGAGGATTGATCCTTACCACCTTTCCTAGAATTCCCTCTGTCACATGGGTTTATCCCCTTATCACGAAAAAACAATGTAGGATAAACTCATGAAACGTAAACCTTTTTTCGCAAAGGAATAAGAGGAAGTGTAGTTTTTACAAGATTAAGACATTTATAAAAGACACTAATTTCTAGTGGAAAATCCATTTAAGGGGTTTACCATTTTGAAAGTGTATGTTTTTCAAGTTATTAGAATTACATGTGTTTTTGTATTCTTTTTCATCATCTATGAGACACTTTTAAGACTAGGAAAATTGTATTTGAATGTAACCAAATAATGAAAAATCTTGATATACACAAATAATATGAAATCCAAAAGAAAATAGATCTCTTTATTTTATATTGAATAATGAATTATAATTTTTCCTAAATAGAAAAACAACTCCCAACTCGAGTTTCCCAGAAAACACTAACTAACTTGACTAAATCTACCGTAGGTGGTGGAAATTAGTATTTTTATCGGTTTACTAGATCCTGCATTCGTAGTAAGTTCACACACTTATTCGTACAAGAGAAGAAATTTCCCACATTTTATAAATTCCTAAATTCAAGGAATTTCCAACTTTCTAACTCATAATGCAACTAATAGACTAAAATTAACTAATGCCCAAAAATAGAAAAAAACTGAACTACAACTTAAATCCTAATTTTTGGCCTCAAGATGGCAAATTTAGGGCCTGAAAAATGTGCCAAAACTTGTCCCAACTGAGTACGGCCCATTTTCACTGCGTTTGTCTCATCGAAACATGTGGTTTCAAAAAAAAAAGGACTCAAACACACCCCTAGAGCTCAAGTTATGACCTTGTCAAGTTCCTGCTAATTTTGGTGCATCATATTTATACGACATTATAAAGTGTCATATATTGGGGTATTGTAATAAAAAACTAAAATAAAATTCCAATTTGGTGGTTTTGTAATGGTTTTAGATATATATTTTCATTGTTAAATTATGTAGCTGAATTCGAGAGAACTATTTATCCTAGCAATAATAGATACGGGATCATTGCATATTGTATGATCTAACGTACTATTTTATAGAACTCATTGCTAGGACTAATGACTATAATACGAAGATGAATTGGTTGATCAAACATGAAATGGTTTATAAACTAAAATGTCTCACCATTCTTGAGGATATTTAACAACATATTATGTACATTGAGAACACTTTCACTACTTGGACATTCATCGGGTGGTTGTATGAAGACCTTTATCATCCATCTTGATGAAGTGATTCCTTATAAAACAAATCATGTTTGGATGATACTAAGACTACTACCAGTCCTCCACCTATTAATAACACCCCATATATAGTTGAGGATAATTTGGTTGTAACTTCATAATCAAAATTTTATACTTCAAGAGCTTTGAATAATTATTTGAAGAAGGATGTTCACATATGTTGTAATCTTTTCTACTTTCGAGTTAAGAGTCACTTCTTTGATATATTCTAGTCCTTGCTTATAGTATGATCATGATATTCTTCTTATTTATAGTAAAGGTTCAAGAGTTTTTATTTGAAATCTTTAACTGATTCTTTATGTTATATTAATGGAATTAACCATGTACTTAATTCGATTTAATATTTGATTATTTATTCCTCAATATATTCCATTTATTATATGTAAAAGGATGATATATGTGTAATAGATACACCAAAATAGGGCACATACATACATAACATTTCATATTTATCTATAGAGCACTACATTTAATATGTAGATGACACCATGGCATAAATTGTCCTCCTCTCTCGAAAATTTCTGCACAGCTTCTTGTTTTATAAGAGTTAAGATTTTCTTTCTTGATAACTTTGATTGATTCTCTACAATTAGAAATTTCTCGATCACCTGTTGTTTTATAAGAGTTAAATTTTTCTTCCATGAAGTATTTTATTGATTATCTATAGTAGGGTTATTGTATAGGATCCACTTCACTTGTATGTAACCATAATTTAGTTAAATTTGAAAATTTAAAATCTAGATTAAATACCGAAATCAGCTATATTGGTTTTTCTTATACTAAATATTGGAATTTTATTTGGTTATTATTGGAATCCAAAAAGGGATTTTACAAATTTTATTTGGATATTATTGGAATCTAAAAAGGGGTTGTTTGGAATTGTATATCATATATGAGGGGTTTACATTCTAGGATTTTATAATTTTATAGTAAGATTAAGAAATAATTATTGGAATAATTAATACATTTATAACATTGCAATGCATAACAAATACTTATATTGTCCATTCTCATACAAACAAACATTTTTATCTTGTATTGAATGGGAATATGTCCATTCTCATAAAAACAAACATTTATATCTTGTATTGAGTGGGCATATGCCCATTCTCATATAAGAATCATAGAAGAAAAATAAACTCAATATAGAAAGAAATAAAAATTTAGATGTGATTTATCTTAACTATGGGGTAGTGCACATTTGAATGTTGTATATTTTACATATTTTGATCATATATATTTGTGTGAAAAATGTTTAATTATAACATGGATTTATTTTCATAGAATGAAGGTAGGAAATGTGTTATGAAATATTTACAACATAAAATGATGGTAATAAATGAATTGTTAAGAGATAGTCTATAACAAAATACCAATTTTAATATATTGTTATGAGATAGACTACAAAAAAAATAAGCCAATTAATTTATATTTATTAATCAACATAATAGTAACAAGTAAACTCAATCAAGCTTAGTAATCATGGAAATGTGTTGTTATGAGATAATACAAGTTATAAATTTATTTATTTTTGCATAAAATGATGGTAATAAATTCAATAACCCATGTACATATTAAGTGTGAAAATGTTTCTATAATGCATTCACATTTCCAACCCCGAAGCCAATAACTTATATTCATGGAAAATGAGATCTTTGTATAAACCTATTGAAGCTAGGTTTGAGCAATATATACTAATCACATCATTTGGATGAAATGTGAAGAAGAACTAAAAAAATGTAATAAACACATTTTTGGAACTATATACTAATAACCGAAACAACATCAATTCAAATGGAAAATGGGAAAAACAACAAGAAAAATGTAATAAACACAACTATATATATATTTATTTGTTCCATTGTTGTTTGAAATAGAGAACATTCCTTCAAAATGTCTCTTATATCATCTGCAACCCCTACCAAGAATAGTTCTATAAACAAGGATGACATAAGCCACTTATTATTTTTAAAGTCTTTGTCGAAACCTCTGGAGACACCAAAAAAATTCTTCAGAACTCCTTTGGTGATTTCATTAATTACAACCATTGTTTCATATTTGTATGGAAATTCTGGGGTTTTTCAAATTTTCTCCAAATCTATAATAAATTTGTCTTCCTCTTTTTTGCAATGCTCCATACCACAACAAAACAAAGGATGCACACCAACTTTAGTTTTTCTACATATGTATTTGTATCCAACATAGACCATGAGAATGCATTTCGATAAAAAAATTTAGATACTGAATTTAGAAATTGGGAAATATACATTTGTTATTAAACTTCCTTATTAACATGTATTTATTTAAAATACTATAATAATATTACACATATTTTTAGTTTTCTATTTTCTAGGTTTTCTCCAATTGTATCTCCATATAAAAATTAAAAGTCGACATACTTATCAAATTGATTCTAACTAATATTGAAAAATGAAAAGGTTTAATATTTTTACCTATTTGTTTAAATATATTTTTGGGTATTCTCCAACTGTATCTACACATAAAAATTTAAATTTATATATATATATATATATATATATATATATATATATATATATATCAAATCAATTCAAACTAATACTGACAAGTAAAAAAGAATATTAAATTTTAAAAATACTTGATAATTGTTCACAAGCTCCGAAATATGCATACATGGGGCACAAATGAGTTGCATCTCTCGATCATGTGTTCCCAAATATGCACTAATCAAGCAATCATTTGAAATAATGTTCGGGGATGATGACTCTAATTTCATTCATTTGATCTCGGTCCACTTTATTCGCTTTCCACCTCCATACCAGTTGAATTATGAACACCATATGTGGAAACAATAATTGACATCCCTTGAAATGCATTTTATGCCTTTATAATTCATAATTTTATCATATTGGATGGAGTATCACTTCGAAGCCATGTGTTGCACTACATACCTTCTAGAGAGATCAATCCTTACGTAGTTCTTATTATATATATATATATCCATTCACATTTAGGAAATATAAAAGAAGAATAGATATTTTTAATGATCATAAGTCAATTCTCATATAATAATTATAGAATATAGAATTAGAAGATGTGCATTGTGAGAGTTTCAAAAAGATTTGAAGAAATTTTTATGCTAATTTTACTCTCTCCACTTTATTTATGCTAAATTATTTCTCTCAAATTTATTTGTTATTATTATCTTCTTTATAAATTTAAGAATAGATATAAATTTAAGTTCAACATATTCTATTTACTTTATTTTAACATGGAAAGGAATGGGAAGTTGTGCATTGTTACAACATTTATATAAGTTTTGCCGATTATAATGGGCACAAGCCCATTCTCATACAAACAAACAATTTTTTGAAGTAATTAATAATTGTATTATACTTGCTAGACTATCCCTGACAGAGCCAAGTGTTGCACTACATACCCTTGAGGGGATCAAGCCTTATGTAGTTCTCATCTCAATATATATATCCATTATCATGTAGTTTATTTTATATAACTGTTAGAAGAAGAATAGAGATAAATTTAATTCCATGTAGTTTTTTTAAATAACTAATAGATGGAAAATAAATATTTCCAAGCATTTATTTTCAGTTGTCCATTGTATGTTTCCCAACAATAATATATAAATGATGGGAAACATACAATGGAATCCCAAAACAAATAACACCAGTAATTTTTTTAAAAGGAAGAAAAATTACATCCCACTGAAAAGGTATAAGGTTGCATAACATAAACTTAAAAGGAAACTAACACTTGCTGTATGATGTGATATGTATTGGTATTTTGCAAGAGCTAGATGACAATGAAAAATATAAATTTTGAATGAATTTTCATCAAATAAAAAAAGAATAATATTTTCATAAATTTTGAGCTTGTTTTAATAATAATTTCTCTTTTGCATATTTTTAAATTTCTTTTTCCAACATCGATAATTTTTATCTTCTCGAGCATAGTAAAAAAATTAATGTAATTTTTCGTTGGCCCAATTCCTTATCCATATTCATGCAGTGGGAAATAGATGAACAAAATGAGCCTTATTTAGTTCTATTATTTTTTTATAGTTATTACTATCGTTTTGGCTGGACTAACCTTCGTGGAGCCAAGTGCGACACCACCAAGTGCTACACTACATACCCTCTAGAGGGATCAAGCCTTATGTAGTTCTATTATTTAGTTTTAGAATGGGCGGGAAATATTCAACTCAATCATTTTTATTGGACTAAGCGTTGCCTCTTTTGTATTTAATTCTCTCGTTTTGGCTGCTTCTTTTTTTAAAAAAAAATTAGTTATTAATTAAAGGTAAATGTTTTGAAACACGTATTCCATTGTAAAGTGAGTCTAATCCCATTATAAAACAAAGTAATCTTCATCTTCATGTCAAGCCCATTCAAAATTGGTAGATGCCCATTCTCATATAGAAATGTAGAAGAATATACAAAATAAAAGTATATGTTTAGAATGGGCATATGTCCATTCTCAAATAATAATCATAGAAGAATTGTGGGCATTTTTTATCTCATATAAAACATAGAAGAACAAAAAATGTTTAGAAGAGGCATATGGAAGATAAATATTACTTTGTTTTAGAATTGGGCAAATGCCCATTTAACATATAGAAATCATGAAAGAAGAATGACTCATAAAAGAAGAATTTACTTTTTTTTAAAATTGAAGATAAGTTTTAGATATACTTCTAACTCTTCTCTATTGATTTATTATGAGATTACAAATTTTATCTATCTTTCTTGATTTTGTAGTCTAACCTAGGTAAAAGATAATTCCATATTTTAGAATTTTTTAAGACTTGCATAGTATTTTCCTTCATAGTTATTAAAGGATGAATATAAATATGACAGTTTAAGCATGTTTCGTAGTCTCAACTAGATCATTCCTTTGAAAAAATTTATAACTACATAGAAAAATGGGTTATCATTCAATGCGGGTGAATCATGTGTGTGTGTGTGTGTGGATTTACAAAATACAAGCAACCCAAATCATAAACACTTAGGCGAGTGTTACTTATGGGCGTATGAGTGTGTAGGCCAAGTTGATTAGACAATCGACCTACCAAGTTAAGCAATATTAAATGATGTATCTAATGAAAATACTCGTTCTCATAATTAGAATCATAAAAGAAAAAAAAAAAAGAAAAAATTTATCTTGTTTTATAAGGGACAATTTCCCATTCGATATCCTTCACAGAGTACTTGTTTACCATTAATTTGAAAAGAAATTTTTTTACCTCCTTTGATTAATTGAAGGCACTTGTTCTTGAAACACATCTTTGAGAACCCGTTGGAGGAAATTGGAAAAATTAATGGCAAACAATTCTTGCATGTCATGTTACAGAGAATGATGGAAGTTATTGTTTTCGATGATGACAAAGATCTTAGGAATTACAAGGTTAACTGTGCTCGGTGAAGCTATCTCTTTCTTTTTCATCCATTTTCCACTATTTTTTGGCTTCTTGTATTTCATAAAAATATAGATATTTAAACACACACACACACACACACACACACACATGTAATGATTTCATGTTTTTTCTATGTAGTTAACCATTCATAAGGGGGTGTAGAGAAACTAAGATTTTAGGAGAGGGGACTAATATAATATAATTATTAATTATTACAAAACAAACAATGTTCATTTGTATGAGAATGGGCTTATGCCCATTATAAACATGCAAAAATTGCATAAAATATGTCACAATGCACATCTTCCCATTATAAAACAAAGTACCTTCGCATAGACCGTTTCATCCTGTGAACCAGAAAATTTGAGCAATATTTCTTAGATATTGTTTTATCTCTTCGCTAATTTTTTTCTCCTTTCTTCTTTGGGCTCCCTCTATTTCGTAAGACCATTTTGGCTTCTAAAGAAACAAATTTGAAGACAATTTGAGGCATAGATTATTCAAAACTTCTCTTTTTAATTATTATGATATCAATAATTACATTTTATTTTACTTCCCTTGTATTTTGTTCGCGGTTTAAATATAATGTCCTATTTTTTATCTTCTTTATTTTTGATCTAGGTATTAAAAATATCATTACTATGTTTTGTGAGACAAGCATAGTTGTTAACCTAATCATAGTTCTAATATAGGGAGTTACTTCTTTCATTTGGGTATTAAGAATATCATTTCAATGTTTTGTGAGACATGTGTAGTTGTTAACCTAATCATAGTTTCTAATATAGGGAGTTACTTCTTTTTTAAATTGAAGATAAGTTTCAGAGATACTTCTAATTGTTCTTTGTTGTATTCTAAGTCTCTAGGTATAAATATAAATTATAATGTCATTATATTTTGTTCTTGGTTTAAAGATAATGCCCTGATTTTTATCTTCGATATTTTTTGTTCAAGGTATTAGGAATTTAATTTCAATTTTTGTGATACATGCATATTTTTAACCTAATCGTAGTTTCTAATACGGGGATTTACTTATTTTAAAATTTAATATAAGTTATAGAGATACTTCTAACTATTCTCTATTGTATTCTAAGTCTCTAGATATAAACATAAATTATAATGTCGTATTTTAGAACTTTTGTATTTTTGATATGGGTTTTAAAAATATCACTTTAAACTTTTGTAATACTTACATAGTTGTTATCCTCCATAGTTATAAAAGATTGCATCTAAATATGATCATTTAATGCATGTTTCAGAGTCTCAACATAATCACATTCCCTTGCAAAAAAATGTATATGATTCTCCTTCTTGGTAAGACGGGAGTTATGTAATAAATACATTACCAATCCTTCATGCTAAGATGAGGAGTCATCTGTTATGTTTTTACCAAAGTACAAAGTGGGCTTACCACCTGGGAGGCATTGCTTAGTTGTCGAATTGGGCGTGACAATTGATCACAAAATAAATGATAATTCTATAATTCTTCTTTCATCCATAAAATGATTTTTTTTTCATGATCAATGTTCATCAAGGTTAGATAATATTAATAAAAGTAAATCATTTTATCCCGAAGGTGAATCATTTGCAAATTGGCCTTGCATCAATGGTGAATCATGTCAAGTAAGGAATTTTATCCCGATGGTGAATCATTTTCTACTTGGCCTTGCATCAATGGTGAATCATGTCATGTCTGTTAGCCTTGATATTGTATGTTTCTCTTTACATTGTTGAATGATTTACCACATACACAAGGCCAAGGTACACATGGTTTATCCTTCAAGATTAAATGTTGCACTTCCATTACTATGATCTTACCTTGATGAAAAAAATCCTTCTATTGTATAATATTGGGTATTAGAATGTTTACAATGGGCACAAGATAAATTTTAATTCTAAATATTCTTAAAAACTTCTTCTTTGATTCATACATGAGAAGGGGCATCTATCCATTCAATACAAGTAAATATTGAACTTAAATAATTTTTAGACCTATATAAAGGATGTGAGAATGAGAAGTTAGTTTGTACAAGAACTTAATCATTTTAATACCTCTGTATAGGTTATGAGAACTTATACCTCTATAAAATTTGTGAGATCGAAACT
This sequence comes from Taxus wallichiana var. yunnanensis, assembly GCA_018340775.1. NCBI lineage: Eukaryota > Viridiplantae > Streptophyta > Pinopsida > Cupressales > Taxaceae > Taxus > Taxus wallichiana. Next base: position 753,931,385 of record CM031234.1, read on the forward strand.
ACGAAGAATTAAAGAATTATATCATTTTATGTTTCATGTCACTCCATATTGTTTAATATAGTTTTCCAATACTATGGGAATTATTCATATTGAGACGCCACCAAACATTTATATAATTTTGGCTAGACTAACCCTTGTAGACACTAGTTTTGATTCTACCAAGTGTTGTACTACATACCCTTGAGGGGGATCAAGACTTGTATTATTCTATTACTTTTAATTAGAAATGGAATCTTGGCTCTACTAAGTGTTACACTACATACCCTTGGGTAGATGCCCATTCTTAATAATTTGATTTAGAAATGGCAGATTCCCAATCTCTACCCATTTTCATATGGGAATTTTTCCATCTTGTAACAAAAAACATTTATTTTTAGGTTTCTCCCATTTTTCATCAAAGGAAGACCATTGCAATCGAAGGAGGACCATATTAGAAGAAGAATAGTGTAAAAACATTCTAACAACCTTTATAGAGTAATTAATTGTATCATATTAGTTGGACTATCCTTGGTGGAGCCTAGTGCTTTGCATTGCATACAATTACAGTGCGATCAAGGCTCTATCTATAATTGTTGTTTACTCTTTTACTTTTGGGCTCTATTTATTCTCACGAAGAATATCAAGGAAATTTCTTATAAACAACACAAATATTTATAACTCTTCTCAATGCGTTGAAAAACATTTAGTTTTCCCTCAAAAAAACAACGAGGCCCAACTCATTTCATCTTCATGTCATTAATACAATTGTATAGTTTTGGCTATACTAACAAGTAATAAAGGTTGTATCACATGATTCTCAATGGTATAAAAATCCATATAGACCTAATCAATATTATCTATTGTTATAGCCTCATCAATAGAAAAAGACTCGCATTATGCTAATTTAATTTCTCTTTCAATTATCCTTTATCAACCAAATCAATGCATTTCATCCAACCTTGAACACTACTTTCAAACTAGTTAGAATGAAGAAAGTGTGGGAAACCAAGAAAAAATAACATCTTTTTTTTTCATGAAAATCTATTTCTAGACAACCTATTTTCATAATGTGAAAAATAGTAGCTAGTTGAACTTATTTTACCTAAAGAATTTTTTGAATGACCTTTTTAAAATGATATGTGATTATACCTCCATTCTATGTAATTATTATGTTAGTTCTTATGTTCTAATCAAATTTGTTTTCATACCTAATATGTACAAAACCATCCACAACTTTCCATCTTGTAACATTATTGACAAATCCATCTACATTTTTCATTTCATATTGATGGCATGTGTTTTTTCAAAGGAAAATTTCAACTTGAAAACATGAAAAATCTACGATGGTTGCAAAATTTCTGCTTGTAAATCTTCCCGAGCACTTCTCCATATCAGTTCACTCCCTGTGTCAGGAATATCCCAATCCTTTTAGTTATCATATGGTTTTTATGACCTCTACCATGTGTTGGAAACATTAAATTGAGTTCATGAAGTTATTATGAGACAGTTCCTCTTAAGGATGATTTTTCACTAAATATAGAAATGGTTTTTTTAGCTTTTCTAAGGAAGGTTTGCATCTCATGGAGTAGAGTTGAAGGTAAAAATTCACTAGTAAGTTGAATCAAGGAGATAAGATCATATTGAAAGTTATTTATGGAAGATTAGCCTATATTTGGAGGTTTAGGAACACGTTTAGTGAAAGCAAGTTTTTAAATGTGAAGGACCTTACATTTTTTAAAAACACCTAATTTTTAGAAGATGATTTAAGGATATCCATAATTACTTTTATGCCAAAAAAATACAACTTGAAATATGATTCAATTCCCTACATGGTGGTATTATTATATTCTTTCATTATACTCATCCATTTATTTCCACATCTCATTTGTTGTAGAATCAACCTATGATACTGAGAAATAATGATATTTTTGAGTGGGTTTAAGGACGAAATTTATACTGAGATCCATTCCATGATATTTCTAAGGATCTTGGGAGTTAAAATAATATAAGGGTTCATGAAAAAAGTCCTCTCGGAGCTCCAACAACTTCATCTTCAAGGTCCTTACCAAGGTAAATCTTCCATTCTTATCAAATTTTTCCAATGCCAAGTGTCAGCATGGTTGAGACACATTTATATGTCCATTTTTTCCCATAGCAAGGGGAAAATTGGGACAAAAGCAGTGTGACCCATGCCTAATTGTTCTCGTGGAAAATTCACATGACCATGGGAGGCCTCACTACACTATCTTTTTCAATTTTCTAACCCCTGCTACACAAAACATCAACTTTCCACTTATCACCATAAGGATAAGGAAAAAAATTTATGTCCCTTTCATCCTATTCCAAGCGGAAAATGGGGACACAAAATATTCGCTACCCCTTTTCTCCCACATAGTCCCGACATTACCCAAACTCAATCCTTGGGTGTTCTGAAATAGATTTATTCCCTCATCCAAAATGAATAAATGCTTGACACCTCTCATGATAGGGATAATGAGGCTTTTTGTCCCTTTCATCCCATTCCAAGGGGAAAATGGGCATCAAAATTTTATCACTCCCCACGGGTGATAAAAACTATAAGATGGAGGTGTTGAAGATTCCATTGCTCTATCCTCTGCGTGCATGTAAAACCATAGAGATACTTTACCAATTTATTTCTATAAATATTTCTTCCATTCATCTACCTTCCAATTTTCCTTAATTCCATCATGATCTCAAAAGATAAATTTCCAAGAAATATGTATTTTTTGTCAACACCATGCCCATTTTTTGTCTAAATGACATCATTCCCAAATTCAAAAAATCATATATATTTCAATCTGGTAAACAAACCTAAATGATTTATTTTACAATATTCCTCTTTCTCATGTGCCTTCAAGGAGCACATGAAAACATATTATATGATTTCCTAGATTTTTTAATGGCACAAAAACCCTCATTTTTGCCTAGCTTTCCTTTATTCGGTTTCTATACATTCCAAAAGAGCGATTGAGATAATAATTTGAACACATATTTGAAAAGAAAAACCTATTCCAGTGAATTTGATTTCATCAAAATCCAATATGGGAAAGAACACTTCCAAAAATATCATTGACTCTATTATTAGCATCCACAACATAGTAACAAAAGGGTAGCAAGGTACTTTACACTTGCTTGAGTTTCCGATTAATGAAATCCCCTGAAAATTTAAACAAAGCTTGAAATGAATTATGTAAACGTTTACAAGTGGTTTCATTAAAATATGACACTAGGAAGAGACATTTCTATTTTTAGTAAGTATCTATGGGAGAACCAACTATAAATAGTAAGTACAAGAAAAATTTCATTCACACACCTAATTTCATTACGTAAGCTGATCGAGACACTAAAAATTTACAAAATCGACAAAAATGAAAAAATTGGCTAAGTGGGACCATAATTGTCAATACTCTAAAAATATAAATAGGTGAAATGAGATTTGTTTTCACATTTGAGTCCTTCATCCATCCTAAAATGGTATTGGTATTCACAGGATTTCATTTATTTTATTTCAAGTCGATTCTAGCATTACACGATGTAGCAAGCAAAAAGAGTGTAAAAATAAGAAAAATGTCAATTTTGTATCAAAGGCCATTTCATTTTATTTCACATACAAATTGCATGATCTAAAGGTTGATGACATGGATTTTGGTTTCATTCTTGTTCCCTTTCTCCATAATTAGAATTATTTTGTCTCATGTGTCACTCATCATCATTGTTCCCTTAGTGGTAGAATCAAGATCATGGTAGGATGAACAAATTTAATCCAATTTTCCCATGTGAACTGTTGATCATAAAGATGTGATAGTGTATCAAGGATTATATGGATTATCTAAATAAAGGGATTCATATTCCAGTGTTCCCAATGGTCTTATTCTTAAGTTTTTAGTACTCCTCTTCTTGGTGTGTTCAAGCAAAGTGTGGCCAAGGTCCCTCATTTCAAGAATTTTCAAAAGGGGGCATAGTGTTCAAAGTGGTCTTCATCGGAGCTTTTCAGCGAGTACATAGTTTTGGAGGATAATTAGGGGTGAAATTTTCATCATTAACGTCTTTGGGGTTGATTTTCATCAAAGGGGAGGAATTCACATCCATGTATTGGAGCATTCTCAGTATATTCTCTGTTCATTCTTTCTCCTCTTCTATACCCCCTTTCTAATTGTCTTTTGTAAGAAATCATGAATTTTTTTCTTATTCATTAAGGTGATTATAAAATATTTTTGCAATGTAAAATTCCCTTTTACAATTATAAAAAGGGGACTTTTTTTTTGTTTCGTAAGGTTATGTGAAAATTCACTTGTATGGTATTATGAATAGTCATGTGGGGGTAGATGAAGAGTTGTAATGTAAAACTATAAATTGAGAGAACCTCCTCAATTTAAAGGATGGTTAATCTTGTTTACTACCTCCCATATTATTTCTAAAAACATGTGATCAATTTTCCTCTATTTCTCTTTATCATGTTTCCTCTGCATCTCGAATATGATCCATGAGTAATGTACTTGTTGAATATCAAGCATTAATAATTTGTCCCTTTATTTTGTTCCTTGTATTCTCATGGTTTCAATCTCATAAAATTCATAGATAATGTTATAGTTTTTAGAAAATAAACTATGTTATACTATTTATCGAAAAAAACCAGCTCGTTTCTATTATCTTCACACCTTTCCTTCAATCTCTTTCCTTTGTTGTAGTTTTTACCAAAAAAATTCCACATTTAAGGAAAGTACCCTGTGTGATCCTTGATTGAAATACCACCCGTATTTCATAGAATAATGTATATAATTTCCCTATTTTAAATAAAAGGTTCTATCTCAGTCAAGAAGAAGGATCTAGTTTTACAAGCGTTGGTAGATATCCACAAAATTTTCCTATCGACAAAATTTTTCATGAACATTTTTGGCACCCACCATGGGTAATATTTAGCGCATTTTCACCTAATATAAAAACCACAAAATCTTAAGAATTAAATATTCCAAAAATTAAAAAAATTAAAAAAATGAAAATCCATTGTTAGAAAACCCCATTGTTTATTCTTGTGAATGATCCTTCATATTCCACAATGTCCTTTAATATTCTCATAGAAGGATTTTCTAAAAGTTGGCTGAAAGAAGATATAGAAGGATGAATAGGTTGAAATGAATTTTTGAACCCGCTTTCAAGTCTTTGTATAATCCAAAGAAAAAATCAAAGATAATACATATTTCTTCTCTCAAACCTCATCACCATCTAATACTTCAAGTCATACTACTGGAAATCCTATTCAAAATCCCATTTATACTCCTCCTTTAAACCCTCTTAATTATCCTATATTTCAACCACCATCAGGAACATTAATTTCCCTAGTGAAGAAGAAGAAGAACTAAAGGAATAATTAGGAGATGGATTTACTGAAGCAAAAGAAAAATCATAAGAAAAATAAAAAAATGAAAGAAGAAGGAGAGATACCTCAACCCATTGTTTCATGGGAAAGGAATATAGGACAACTCGCTCTTGCACCTCTTCTTCATAATCTACCGATAAGTTCCCACTAGAACATTCAAAATTTCAAAGGTGACGTCACAAACATTCTTGAAGAACACATCTCTCCCTTCATCATCTCCTACGATTCTTGGAATCAAACACGGAGATATTCCTATGAGACTATTTGTAGAATATCTTTAAGAAAAGGTCATATAATGGTTATATATCCTTTGGATAGATCTATCACTAGTTGGGATGACATCAAAATTAGTTTTGAAGAAAAGTTCCAATCCACTAAAGTACAACTTGTTCAAAAGAAAAAGGTACCCAATGAGACTATCAGGATTTCATACCTCATTATAAAAATTTTCTCTAAATAATACCCTTTGAATCTTTTCCCACCGATGACAACACAAAAAATATTATTCATTAATGATCAATTTCCGAGGTAGCATTCATCCTCTAAAGATATTTTCCTATGGATCTAACACAAGCTGAAAAGAATTACCATCAAAGTAGAATATGACTTCATCCTATCAAGAAAGATAAAAACCCTACAAAGGATTAGGCCCAACATTCCAAAGATGTTAGAATTCATACATTGTTGTAGAAACCAGAAAATGAGTTGATAATGTTTAAGAGGAAAGTTTCCCAATGAAAATTCCATCAAAGTCATACAAAAATTCAGATTTCATGTGTTTGATAAAGGATTGCCTTAGAGGATCCACATGTCAATGCAATTTATAGAACTCAATAAGATGAAGAAAGACTTGAACAAGAAAGTGAAATAAATGCTTTTCTAGAGAATGAAGAAGTAGAGAATGATGTAGAAATCAGATACTTTGAATATTAAGGATGTTGGGAATATGATGATGAAGATGCGCATAGGTTTTCATGTGTGGTATTCACCCATTTTAAGTCTCAAAAGGGATATTATTCCTCTGCTGCTGATGCTGCTACGAAGAATGTTTAAGATCCTCATGTGGTGACTCTATAAAATAAAATAATAAGTTCGGGATCTCTCCTTCCATCCTTCATGATGTCTGAATTGGAGAAACATGATCCTATGGAAAGCAAGAGATCACAGACTATTACAAGTAAGTCTCACAATGCTTCCTCCAATTCTAAGAAATCATCTCAAAAATATTGTCCTTAGATTGTCTCTATCGTACCTTAAAAATCAGCCTCTTTTTCCAAAAACTCTACTCCCACTTTAGAACCTATAAAATAATTACTTTTATTTGCCTTGTCTTCATCTTCTCCTTTTTATATTGTAGAACATGTTATTATATTAGGTATTTACATTAGCTCATGTTCACCTACATACTTTATTTACATTTATTGTATTTATCCTCACCCACATATGTTTGTGGATATTTATTTTGTTTTATTTAGATATTAGGAGATATTATCTAGTTGTTGGGTGTAGTTCTTTCCTTGATCCATGGTATTAACTAGTTCTTTCATTGATCTATGGTATTGACTAGTTCTTTCCTTGATTAATGGCTTGATCTACAACCTTGACTGGTTCTTAGATTCTTATTCCTTTGTCTATACAACTGACAAGGTTCATTATCATTGTATTTCATTGAGTTTCATAATAATATATTATATTTCTTCTCTTTTTTTTCAAAGTTTTTATTAAAGTTATTATGGTGAATTGTTATTATCTTATTGATTGTGGTGTTTGATAAGCATCCGAGTTCTTTGCTTGGTACAATATAGTTATCATTCCTTTTATGGTATCGAGCAAGAGATTGTTGTTGACATTTGTCGGTAAGTTTCATTTTGAAAATAAATAAATTATATTCATATATTTGGGATTTTTTAATATTTTTGTTGTTACATGTGTTTTTATTAAAAATAGAGCCTTTCATAGGATTTGAAAGGTGGAAATTCCCTAAGATAGGCTGTAAAAACGTGACCATTTGTGGAGGCAATCAATTTTTAGATTATTTTGTTGTTGTAGAGATGCGGATTGGTTTGTCTTGGAATCCACATCAATACAAGAAAAACCAAGAAAAATCAATTTATGTGTTTTTCTGGTTTTTCTACGATCTAATATATTTTTTTCTTCTTTTTGTAGCATTCTCGGTTGGCGTGCAATAGGATGTTTCACGAAATATGTTTCTTTCATTTTTGATACGAGCTCGAGGTTACCACGCAAAGTTTATCAATTCTTAAAATTCTACTGAGACTTTTATTTTTGGTGCGAAGGTCATTGTCTACATAATCTTGAAATAACAAGTTTTACTAGGAGCCATTGGATGTTACTTTACAAAAACCCATTGAAATCCTTAGCCCATGGTCATATGGTATGGTCGTATGATGGCTTAATTTTATGATTGTTACTAGTTGGTGCTTAATTCCAACCCCCTTTCATTTCATTTGTGTGGTGAAGGAAAGATCATTTTATGTTGTTTTAGTGGCAACTAAAATAAATAGTAGAGCATAAAATTGTAAAGCTTATATCTTTTGGTCGGAACTCGGTTTAGAGTGTCGGTTTTTGTAAAAGTGCTTAATTTTTCATGATATTTCCATTGGATATATTTATTTTGAGAATAACAATATAATTATAAACTGCCATATTGTAGCACACACTCACTATAAAGTGCTAAAAATTGGTGGGGATCTGGTGGCATTGCTTGGTGGACTTGTTGCATTGTCTGGTTCTTGCATTTCTTTTGGTGATTTTTTGAGAATGGTGTCTTTATCTAATTTTTTATTAGATCATGTTGAGCCATTAATGACACATAATTACCACATATTAAAAAAAAATGAAAACAATGATTAAGGGGAAAGTATTAAGGGCTTTAATTTCCTAAGAACAACCACCGTCACTAGAGAATATGAGAAATTTCAATTTCGGTGCAAATTTAATGAGTGTACGGGTTTTATAGGAACTTATGAAAGTGACTTTATTTTGTTTCATTTGAAAAAATGTGACTCTCCTTTCAAAATGTGGGAGAAATTGGAAATTTAGTAAGGTGGATCATATTAGAGCCATGCAACTTGAAATTGAGATCACCTATCTTAAACCTAAATATTTTCTCAAAATTATAAACTATCTCACCAAGTTCAATCATTTGTTGACACAATTGAAGTGGAGTGGAAGAGATAATAAATATGAAGAGTGTGTTTACTTGATTCTATCTAATTTGAGAGGACTATTCCAAATTTTCTATTCTACCTTTTACTCTAGCATGGATGCCTTAGGTTGACACATTCAAAATTCCTAACCCATAAAATATTTGTGAAATACATACTAGGAAGAATCAAAATTTTCCAACCTTGAGTCCTCCACCTCTAAAAAGGGATTAGTTTCATCTAATCCTAAGGGAAAGGAAAAACCAAAAAGTAAAACCAAATCCACCCCTTCTTGATCTTAAAATTCTCCTAAACCCAAAGAAAATAACTCAAAACCAAAGGAGTCTTCTAAATCAAAGAATAATTCTAACCTTTCATGCTCTTTTTTGGCGATATTGGTCAAGAAGAACAAATGTGTTATAAGAGAATGCAAGCCTTAGAGGTTGCAGTCAAGAAACAAAAAAATTATATCTCCACTCCACCTCCTTCTAATCAACATGATAAAGCACTTAATTTTGTTAAGAGATCTTAGTCACAACTTACGAGATAGTTGGGTTATAGATTTTGTTTCTTCTCATCACATGAATTCTTCCAAGAAGTCTTTTGTATCTCTATGTTTGAGTTCTACTTCCAGAAATGAGGTTGGAGATTCTTCCTTTCTTTATGTTAAAGGAAAAGGTGGCATACACCTTGATGGTGGAAATATCAAAGATGCAGATATGTTCCTAAAATCACAACAAAATTACTTTTTGTATATCAAATTTGTAATTGTGGTAAAGGAAAAATAATGAATTTTAAACCACATGGAGCAGAAGTATGAACTTTGTTGGATCCCAATTCAATTGTTTCTCTAGGGATTGCTGATCATACTTCTAGAATATATCACTTTGGAGATTTTATGAAACTTTTTCTATAGGAACAAGATTAGTTTCTCATGTACATTATGACAAAATCTTTAGAAAGAAAGATTTGGATATCTCAATTACAGATATTTGAAGGAGTTGAGCACTCATGGTATGGTAGATGGTCTTCTTAGAGTTTCTTATCTTGAGGGAATTTTTTCCGGATGTACATTAGGGAAACAACACAAAGATCAATTTCCTAATAATTTGTCCAAGAGATATTCTTTACCACTTGAGCTTGTGTATAGTGACTTGATTGCTTTTCCTACCCCCTCTTTCAATGGAGCTACTTGTATGCACTTACCTTTATTGATAATTTCTTGATGCGTACTTGGGTTTATTTTCTCAAGTACAAACTTAGGAGCTAACATCTTGTACAAAGATATTGGGAAGATGAATCATTTCATAAAATTTTAAGATCATGAAGAAGTATGGAGAAATATTTAGTTATAAGAAGATATTCCCAAGTTTTTGGATGATGTAAGCCATAAAGAAGATGAAATAGTCTCTTGATAATGTTATCCTAGATGAAGAGTAATATTATCTTGATTGTGTCATCCATGCAAAATTAAAGATAACTTGTAATGATCTCTTAACATTTTTGAAAGAAGAATCTATGAAAGAAATTCTAAGAATGGTAGATGAAATAGAAGACCCTCATTTGAACCTTGAACTCCTAATGCGAGCCATGGATTTTTGAAACAAGTACAAATATAATTCTTGATCATCAACCACTTTACAAATTTGTCATCAAAAAATAAATCAAGGTAAAAAATATCATATCCCTCTTAGAACGAGGATTTACATGCATAATGAGGAAGGTGAAGTTTTCTTTCTACCATTCAAAGAGTAAGATTTTATCTACGATGAAAAATTTGAGAAAAATAGTTTTAAGTTTTGTTGGCCATTATGGGTCTGTGTTGTCATTTATATCAACCCCCATTGATGGAAAATGGTGTCATGATGTATTTTGAGTCCATATATGGTGTTGTTAAGGATTCGATCATGTTCATCAAGTGGTTATTTGAGTTTTCATGAGGTCCTAGAGCTTGGTTTGCTAGGCAAGTGTGATGATTTGATGTCTACTAAGTGATTTGTAGTGTTTCATGATTTCATACATGGTCCATGAGGTGTGATTTAGGTTTTTAAATATTTTTATTGAGTGATCACGGTCACTTCATGATGAGTCATGGTTGTGCTAGGTCATTCCAAGTATATTTCTAGCCTTGAAATGTATAATGATGTGGATATGTGATATTTCCATCTAATCAGTCATGTTTGAGCATGGTAGAAGCATATTTAAGGTGTACGTGAGGTATGTGATGAGTTTTAGGTTAGAATTTAGAGGTTATAAGCATTTACAGGGTGCTTGGGAAGAAACATTTAAGAGACAGAGAGTTCAACACATGTAAGAGGGATTGGATGGAGAGTTTGATATGAATTTAAAACGTTTGATGGGTTTTATTAGTTATAGTATGTTGTGATGATCCTTCATGCCATGTTTCAGGTCACTATGATGAATATTTTTAAGTTACACAAGTTTTGGTGAAACCAGTAAATTTGAGTGTGTTTTAATAGTAAAGTTGGACCTTCTGTTGATTTTTGTTAAATATATGCTTAGCATGGGGATATGATATCTTGTTCATATATTATTAGGTCAGTTATTAATATTTAATATAAATAATTAGGTTATTTGATTGTCACGTTTTTATGAATGATTGTTAAGAAAATAAAGTGGTTTTAGACCCTAACTAAACCCTAGCTAGGAGAAGCTTGCATAAAACTACTTGTACCATCTTAGTTTTGATTTTTTCCTAAAAACTTATGATTGATGTTGTATAGGACTCTTCCAAATTTCCACAAATTTATGTTTGAGCATTGGCCATATGTGGGACTGACTTTGAAAATGTAAATTTCTAAAGAACTTTCGTTTGGGATAAGGTTGTCCAAATGATTTACAAACTAAATTATATTAGTATGATGTATGTGAATTTTCATTAATGTAGAAAGAAAATTTAAGACATATTTATTAAATTTCATGGCCAAATGAGGTCCATTCAGTTTATTGGTGAAAGGGGAGTTTTGAGGCCTTAAAAAGTAGTGCTTAGTAAACTAGTCATATCTAGAGTTACAGGTGGAGTTTTGAGATGATTAAAAATTTGTTGGAAATATGATTCAGATATATTTCTAGTGATATGAGTATTATAGCATGATTGGGTATTGTTTTTGTTGTTTCCAGGTCATTATTTGGACAAATTTTTTTTTCTACTATAGGACAAGATATGTTTTATTACAAGTTTTGATTTCTTTGAAGTATGATATGGATAAGGTGATGTTTTATATTATTTGGAATGTGAAGAGGGATAAATTAGGAATCCAATGAATCCATTTGGATGTCTTGAATGTTGATGTAAATGTATTTATGAGATATCCTTTAGAACCAATTTTTTTGGCATGTTTATTTGGTGAAGACAAAAGTGGATATGGTTTGAGCAGGTGGTTGATTCAATAATTCTTCATGTTCTAAGGCTAGAAAGAAAAACCTGGAATAACTGACTTAACCATGAATCATCATGAAGTGACCTTGATGAATCAATGTAGACACATAGACAACTCAAAGAAACCTCATGAACCATGTGGGACATAAGAACACACACCAATTCATGTGGGAGACGTCAAATCATGAATCAGCCTAGAAAACCTAGCTCCAAGACCTTGTGAAAACTCAACATGCTAGACACCTAAATAACACCAAAGCTAGACTCAAACTACATAAAGAAACCTTTTTCCATTAAAGGCGGTTGACATCAATGAAAACACAAACCCATAAAATGCAATAATCTCCGCACTTGTCATTGATGGAAACCATCTTCAAAATGTTGATGCAAACTAACATGATGCACACACATATGACCTAAAATACATGTTTATGTGGATTATGTCCCCTATTTCATCTCGTGACAAAGGCTAGTATGACTATACACAATGGGAAATGATAACACAAACTCATAATTAATGATTAAATCATCCATATCCACATAAAATCATAATTTAACCTTGTTCATTTATCTCAATGTATGAGGTAGGATCATTATTGCACCCATCGAAGCCATTCCAAACAAGTAAGAATTAACCTTACCATATGATGCTCTAGGATCTTTCTTGAGTCCATATCGTTTTCTCTTAACTCGTACACCTTTCATTCATGGTCTTCAATCTCATAACCTATTGGTTGTTTAACATAAAAATAACCTTCAAGGATTCCATTAAAAATGTTGATTTCACATACATATGATATATATGTCATTTGTTTGTTATGTAATTGCTAATAATATTCTTATTGTGTCCAAACATGTTATTGGAGAAAACATTTCATTATAATCTACTCCATATTACTAAGTAAATCCTATTACAACCAATATTTCTTTATGCTTCGTACATTTCAATCTACTTTACACTTGGTCTTGTAGTCCAACTTCACTCTTATCCCATCCTTTCCTTTATGAATCTACCAACACCAATGTCGTATTCTTCTTTATGGAATATATATCATCCATCTATGATTTGAGCCAAATTATCTTCATTCATTTCCTCTTCACAATACATTAGATCTGCAGCTTGATAATTAGGGGCGTAAACAATATCATGGTGGGAAGAAAAAAGTGCATCCAATCTCTCCCATATGAATGCTTGACCATAAAGATGTGACAGGTCATGAGGATCATAAGTATTTTCTCAATAATTGAATTCATCTTCTAGTGTTATCAATGATCATCTTGTCAAGTGTTCATCAATCCTTTTCTCGATGTGTTCAAGAAGTATGGAGAAGCTTCATCATTTCAATGGTTTTTAGAAGGGGAAAAGGTGTTAAAAGTTGTCTTCATTAGATATTTTTAGTAAAACATTATTGCAAAAGGGTCATAAGGGGTTAGATTGTGATCTTCAACTTCTTTATTCTTGATATTCATCAAAGGTGCTGACATCCTCATCCATGCTTTATAGAATTCCTTATCTTCTATATTCATTCATTCTCCTCTTCTCTACCCCATTTCTAATTATTTGTTATAAGCTATAATGAATATTTTTCTTATTGATTAAGGTGACTATAAAACATTTTTCCAATGTAAAATTCCTTTTACATATACAAAAAGGTACTGATTTTGTGTTTCCTAAGTTTATTTGAGAAGAAACTTGTAATGGAAATATGAACAGTCATGTGGGGGTAGAGGAAGAGTTACAATGTAAAGCTATAAATTGAGAGAACCTCTGCATTTCAAAGGATGGTTAATCTTGTTTACTATCTCCCATATTATTTCTAGAAACAAATGTTCAATTTTCCTCTATTTCTCTTTCGTATGTTTCCTCTCCATATAAAAAATAATCCATGAGTAATGTACTTTTAAAATTTCCCGCATTAGTAATTTGTGTTTTTTCTGTTTTGTTCCTTGTGATTCTCATGGTTTCCTTCTCATTGAATTCAAAGATAATGTTCTAGTTTTGAAACAATAAACTTTGTTATATTATTTATTGTACAAAACCCCCTCTTTTTATTCTCTTCACACCATTCGTTCAAGTTCTTTCCTCCCTTTTAAGTTTTATAATAAATTTTCCATAGGTGTAGGGAAGTACCCCTATGTGATCCCTAGTTGAAAGACCGCCATCGATGATAGAATAGTGTATATAATTTTCCTATTTTCAACCTAGTCCCAAAGCATTGGCGGAATTCCACCAATTTATCTTATCAAAATAATTGCTTCTTAACACATATATCTATCCTATACGCTTTTAAATAGTATTCAATTTAAGTTACATTTTCTTTCCCTTGCCCATTTCAAGCTACGAATATATAGTTTCATTCTTTGGGAGGTTTAAATTTATTTTCATTTTCAACAAGTTCAATAAATGGAAACTTATAAACCCACTCTAACATGAAACTCCTTCGCAAGTCCCATTTTATTACCTTTCTCTTTCTTCTAGAAATAGGTGTCCCCTAAGTACTTACTTTGTGGTGGAATTTAAATTTCGTTAACCACCAAAATTTTCACCGCAATATTCAATTGGGTAGGTGCTGACATTTCATATTCATTCAATCGGATGTCTTTAAGGGGAGGCATTTCATTTCCACTGTCATTAACAACACAATTCATTTAATCATCATTCAAATCATTCTCGAGTTTCATTTTAAATGGAATTATTATCGCTTGAGTGTGCTTTGGTCATCCTCGAGAAGAATAGTATTCCTTATACTTTTCACGAAATAGGATGTGATTTTTCATCACCAATATTAAGAAGGATTGGAAATAATTTTTTTCCTTAGGTTCCCTTTTCTAGATTCCTATAAGGACATATTTTTGAGTTGGCTACGATGGGATGGACAAAATGGCAATTGCCATACTCTAAAATAAAAAAATGATATAAATAATTTACAACAAATAAGGAAACATGACATGATAGAAAATAGGTTTTAAATAGACTTACCTACACTAAGTTATTCTAGAATGTAAACTACAATGTAGTAGATAATAAGACCTTGAATTATTTCATTTTGTAAGCTAATTGCAATATGCTGATTCGCTCAATCCTTTTCTACTACTTCAAAAATTGGAAAATCAGAAAAGATAAAATAACATTTGAACTTTTCTTAATGATTATACCATCTATATCTATGTACATTGTGTTTGTGTTTAGAGAATTTAATCAAATTTCTAAAAAAATAGCAAACATGGTGGTGAATGAAACCAAAGGACCAAAGAGCTTCCATAGATTTCTCAGCAATCAAAGAATGTTTTGAAATCCCATCCCATTGATCATGCGCTAATTAATTAAGAAAATATACATTCGGATTGAATATTTGTTGGCTATTCACATGGAACAAATTATTGTTTATGCAATATTTGGGAGAAACATGGGCATTACCATTATAAATATAGTTGAATACATATTCTTGAATTCCTACTATTATCCAAATGACTAATTTTCACCAACAAAATTTACATGAATAGGTTACTTGTTCACTTACATAGAACCGAACATGGGATAGTTGTGTGTGGATGCACTATTTGAGTTATCCGGCCCTTTTTTTCATGAATTAATAAAATATTTTGGTAGTTTGTCACATTGAAGAAAACTTAGCATTGTGTTTAGCATATTTAAAGTAAAGTATTTGATTTTTTTTTAGTATAAAATATTCCTAAAAACATTTAATGATTTTTTTAAACCCATTCTTTCTTTTCAATATTTAATTAAAAATACGAGCATAAGATTTATATTATTTAAACTTAATCTTGAATATTATGGATAATGTTTTAGTAATAATTTCTCTTACAAACTTTATCTTCTTCAGATTCAAATAGTAATTGGAATGTGGTAAATTAAGAAGAATAGATATGAATTTTTATGCTTATATTTTTAACATGATGTTGTGACTATCATTTTTGTCATGATATCAACTCGTTGAATATGCCTCCGATTGTCAACAAATTATTAATATCTTCAATCCAGGGGTTAAAGGTTTGAATGTAATTTTGGAAGGATTTAGTTCTTATATTTAAACAAGATAATGAATCTTTAAGTTACCATCTCGATATAATAATTGCATACTCTATCAATTAGATTATAATAAATTGAGGAATCTAATTTTTAAAATTTATCTTTAGTTACAAGAGAAGCATTTCTAACAACAATCGATGTCGAATTGTGCATTTAATTCATTATTTTATTGTTGATCCCTTATCAAGTGTTTGGAAGCCTATAAAAACCTTTTATATTAGGATATAATATAATTAGTTTAATGTGTTGTATTAGAAAATATTGGATATTTTCTTCCAAGTTGTTGAATAGTATCATACAAATTAGGGATTTTTAATCCCTTTATTATCATTGAACTCTACATTTGCATGGTTTAACATGGCTTAGTTTTGCTGGAAAACATAAGTCAATAATTTTCTAAATTTTTTAAAATAGAAAGATGAAAATAAAACACATAATAAAAATAACATTAAAACATATTAAAAACCGGATAACACTTTTGTGTGCTTATATTATTCCTTTGTCCCTGTTGGATTCCTTTCTTGCTTAATAAATTCAATGATTACATATGCCTCACATGTATAGAGGGCTTATAAATAAAAACATATCATGTCACTATCTAAATATAAAGTACACAATTTATTTTTTTATTATTATTTGTATTTTTTTCTTAATTTTAAAACTAAAACATGATTGTTTTAAATAAACATAACTAAATCTACATACAACATGCATGAAATATAACTATTTTTACCTAAATGTATTCCAAGGGTGGAGTTATCTAATCTTCTAACACTCCTTAATTTTTACCTTCTCTATTTTTATAATTCTTGAAATGATTCTCAAAAACATTCTCTACGCATTTTCAAAGATAGTTCTGTAAGTCTTGATCTTAATCTGTAATTCTTGAATGCTTGGTTTTATACATCCTTAGTCATGGAAACCCAAAAAAATTCCCTAATACTCAAAAATTCTTTTCCCCCGAGTATTTCTAAAAAAATATGCAAATTTATCTTGACATATGAAAAATTCTACAAATATCTCTTTCTTGCTAACCAACTCCCTGATGAAATGATATCTCATGTCTATATGTTTACTCTTGTGAAAAACAATTTTTTAGATAGTTTTATTGTTGTGTTGTTGTCACAAAAACTATGTATATTATTCCCGATTCCTCCTCAAATCCTTCAAGATATCCTCATCCAAGCATCTTCACATGCTTGTCTTGTGGCTGCTACATACTCTACCTCTTCTAAAGAAAGAGTTGTTACAGGATGATTCTTTGATGTCCATATAACTACCCACGTTAAGAAGTGATAAAATAGCTAGATGTACTTTTCATGAAATCTATATTGTCAAGACTTTGTCATTTTCTGTATAGCCCATCATGTTGAGCTCGTTCGACATAGAATATAAGGTTATGTGATGATTTTAGTTCCACATATATACCTCAAAATCCTTTTTCCAACTTGCCAATATGATTATTTATGAGACTTCATGAACCTTGAGTTGGGGCTCACACCATATATAATATCAAACATCATGGACATCAAATACATGAGATTTATAGCTAATGTTTTTTAAAATATTGGAACTATAAATGATTAGTTGTCTTCTTTACTTTATTTTAGACCTAATACAATTGGTGTTGGAATTGATTTGTAATTTATCATGTTAAATATTCTCAATTAGTATACTTTTATTATGAAATAAAAACTAAAAATTCTGATTGTTGAATTTCAATTCTTACAAAATAGTGCATGAGATATAGATATGTCATCTCAAATTCTTTCTGCATGGCCAACTTCAATGAATATGTGGATAGGTCTTCACTAATGATTAAATCATACATATATAAACTAACAACCATAAGTTTACTTTGTTCATTTATTTCAATGTATAAGGTAGGATCATTCGCACCTAATGAAGCCATTCTTAACCATGTAATAATCAATCATACTATATGATGCTCTAGGATCCCGCTTGAGTGCATATAGTAATTTCCTCAACTTGAACACCTTTCCTTCATGGTATTTAATATCATAACCTTTTGGTTGTTTAACATAAAAATAATATTCAACGAATCCATTAAAAATTGATGATTTCACATACATATGATATGTAGGTTATTTGTTTTGATCTATAATTTCTAATAATATTATTATCATGTCCAAATGTGTTACAAGAGAAACCATATCATTATAATATACTCCATATTCCTAAGTAAATCTTATTACAACCAATCTTTATTTATGCTTCTGTACATTTCCGTCTACATTACACTTGGTATTGCAGTCCCACTTCACTCTTATCCCATCCTTTCCTTTATGAAGATCTACCAACTCCCATGTTAGATTATTCTTTATGGAATATATCTCATTATTCATCATTCATTTCTTCAAAATACATTAGATCTACAGCTTGAGAATATAATGCAAAAATTGAAAAAGAGTTTGTTCTATCAACACTATAAAACTGACTAATACTCCTTTTTTTTCATGGCAATGGAATAATTAATAGTGGGCTGGTTTGAGCTGAACTATATGGACTAGATCGAATAACACATGCTAAAGGAGTTGCTACTAGTGTTCCTTGTGGATTATCCCGCATAGCTGAAATTGACTATAACCTTGTAGACCTTCTATCTTTTAATTGTAGTGTAACTTGCGCTAAAACATGAAGGTCATGTATACAATTTAAAAAAGGTATTATATGAATAATACTGTGTGTTACCATCTCTTCATCTAACATATCATCTTTAGGAATAAATGTTTCTTTATTAAGTTTTTTTCTATACTTCTATCTCATGCCTCATTCTAAACAAATTGGAAATGTTTGGTGATGATGAATTTTCTTATGACTGGATTAAATAATTTGTAATATTTAGTATTCTCTAAATATCCAATAAATAAAACTTCTCTCCTTTTTTCTTCACAAAATCATGCACCTGGGACATTTATTTATCTTATTCTCATACTAATATTTAGAAGGTTCTCAAGGAAAGAATGTACTAATTAACCCCCATCCTTTTTTCCATCTTATTTATTTTATTTCATATTTTGTGACCTATGGCACCTACTTACCTAGTCATTTCCAAATATCCCACTTCATCTTAACCCTAACTCGGGCGCCCTTTGGTACCTTGGTATATTTTCAACTTTATCACCATATTGTGGGTATGTTCTAGACATTTTTCATTCTTATATTTTATGTGTTTGGCATTTTTTTGGTTAATTATGAATTTAGACCAAGAGAAACCTATAAATATAAAGTTATGAGACCATAATAAGAGACACTACTATCACTTTGCATCTAGTGTTGCATTCATCTATTGCATTGGCATCCACATAAATACATCATCAAGGAAAAATATAGGACATATGCATCACACATCATAGGGGAGGGATTTTATTTTATTTCATGAACTCATGCTATTACATTTTATACATCTATTTATTTCTCGCTAGTTCACAAAATTTGAATGGACTAAGAGAACCTATGACATGACATGCACACACACACACCAAGATCACATCTGTGTTTGAAATGTAGTGCAACACTTAGTTTAGTAAGCCCACCGGTGTGGAAGTTGAGATCAATCCGACCCATTTATTCTACATATTATTTTTTTACGCTTGTTATACTTCTCTTTGGTCTCTTGCAGGTCATTTATTCATCTTGGAATATTCAAAGAATTTGGCATAGTTCAAAACAAATAGTGTGATAGCTAGCGAAGGTTACTGATTATCTTGTGACACAATAAAAACTAATTTTATAGATTTTCCGTAGACCAAGGCACCAATAATCCATACCAGGACTTCCCATGGACATCCTAGTCCAATCCTAAACACCCAAGTCCACTCGTATCCTCTAGATCAATTATTTTTAGGGCTTCGCATGTTCATTCCTATTCCCAAAATTTCCAGCTAGACCCGTGAAACTCTACGATAGTCACCGATTACTAGTTAAGTTCCTTAATTCCTTCTTGCATATTAGGGTTGTACATCATTTTTGACTTTACTTATTGAATTTACAGGTTTTTTTTAGTACATTTACCTCTTGCGTTATATGTCTTACTAGATTAGATTAACTTACATTCTTAACTAACCTATATTTAGTTAATTTAAGTTAATTAACTTTATTATCTAATTTATTTATTAATTCATCAAGAATACATGCATATGGAGCACAACCCAAGATTCTAAAGTGACAAAATATATGTTTCCTTCCAATTCAAGCTTGTTTAGGAACCATGCTTATAATAACTTTCGTTAGAAATATATTTGAAATTTAAATAGTAGTTATTACTTCTTCCCAATACTCATTTGGTAGATACTTGGCCTTCATCATACTTATGGAGATTTCCATTATAGTTCTATTCTCTCTCTCTCCACTCAATTTTGTTGTGGTGCATACCTACTAGTAAATTACTTTTGGATACCATGTTGTTTGTTAAAAATTAAGAATGCATTGGATATATACTCAAATCCTCTTTCTGTCCTTAGAATTATAATTTAGTATAAGCTTTGCATCTCCAATAATGCCTTGAATTTATAAGATATAAAATGCATCAAATTTATGTCTCTAGAATTACACCCATGTTTTCCTAGTTTAGTCATAGATGAACGTAAGGAATTATGAATAACCTCCTATAGAAGTTGTTTACATTTTTTCACATGAACTTGAATAAATACTTTCATGTGGTGTATGTTATCTTATTGAATTTTTAACAAGAATAATATCTCTATGTTGCTTTCCCAAAATGCATCCTTCACAAATCCTTTCTAGTTTTTTAATTAAGGAAAATTTATCACCATGTTTTTCTTATGTAGAAAATTCAATCCTCTAAAATTTAAATTCCTAAATATGATATGTTATTTCCATGATTGATATTTTGTTACTAATTGAAAATTTGATTGTGTTTCTTTAGGTCCAAACTGAAATTTGTACTTGGTTTTAGGATTGTCTCTGACGAGCTCAAGACTTAGATTTAGACTTGGCTCTGGGATAAACCCCAAAATGAACCCTCTTAGCTCTAGAGTGAATATTTAGGCCCATAATGAATTATATTACCTCTGGACTAAAATATTTTAGATCATGATTGTTTTTGTTAGTTTCATTCTGAATAAAATCTTCCTTAAATAAATCACTGGATTGATCATAAAAACATGATCTGATTTTTTTTTTTACCTGGTTCTAATGTTAAGGGAAAAATATATTTATTTTTGTTTAGAATTTATAAATCAACAGAGTACATGGATCTTTGTGCACAATCACACATTTATTGTATTCAGTGTATACTCTTTATCCCTTCTTTACTAATTGACCAATGTTCACCAAATTATGTTTCAAACCTGCAACATAATAAACATCATGAATAACGTTTCCATTCCCCATTAATTAGAATGTTGATTGTTCACTTACCACTTTCATTTTTATTTACTAACTCATTCTTTCTAACATGTTTCCTAAGAGTAACATCATTCTTACCACTTTCATTTACTCTATTCTTGTTTCCAAGAGTAACATCATTCTTTACTGACTCAACTAAACCGGAAAATAAATAAAAGTAACTTGACATATGATTATTGCAACCATAATCCAAATACCTAATATCATAGGGACGTTCTTGAGAAATAATACATTCACTAGGAAATTTTTTTAGTATTTTTCCAACTATCCTTACAATAAACATGGAGCTTGGTGTATATCTCTTAAACTGATTTGATTTTGCTTGCTCTAGTGATATTGCTTTTTCCTACATTCATAAGCATATTTCCAATATTTCTTACCTGTACTTAACATTGTACATGGGACTTATGATGTATCTAACAAGATTTATGATTATCAATATAATCAATAATTTTTCCTCTTAAACTTTGGATTTTTATACCTTTGTTGTGTCCACCTCAAGATAAAATTATTCCTCTTCCTTTAGGGTTGAACCTTCCTATACCTTTTTCATGAATTGTAGATGTATGAGATGAAAAATATTGTTCTAAATTGTATGATATATGTTAAACCTTTTCTCATGATTTATTAAATATTCACACAACTCATAAATTGACATTTGAATCAAATAATTTGTTTCCTTTATGGCTTAAAACACAACCTCGAATGATGTCCCCATGTTTCTTTTGTTTGGTTGGTTGTTTTCACTCTAAGAAGAATGCTTTCATTCTTATATTGATGTATGTAAAAGAGGGATTTTCCATATATATTTATTTTTTCCTTCAATAGAACTTTCTCTACATGAGATATTGCATTATATATTGATTGATCTACTAGTTTTCTCGTATTTATTTTAAAAATTTGCTAGAAATCCTAGGATTTTAACAAGGCCTTCATTTTTAAAGACCAATACTCATAATTTTTACTTGTGAATTAAGGAGTCTACAGACTTGATATAAATGCTCCATATGTATAAGCAATTGATGGTTGACAAAAATAAAATAAAATATTCTTATACTAATTTGTAGAAAATAGACATGATGACAATAAAAATATAATAAAAACAAGGAATTTAAAATATATTTAAAAACCTAGAAGAACATGTTTGTGCACTTTTTTGGTGAAATAGTATTTCATAATGAATATTATTCATTTGCACCACTAGTCATGGATTTAATTCCCTCCTTCTATATGGGAGGCTCCCATTACTTAATGTAAATTAAATAAATTTTTAGGGTGTCTGTTACGCTAGGGATCATACATGAATACTCTACTAAACTCATGTGTCAAAGTTGTTAGGTTGTGGAGCATGTTTTCATGTGTGAAAGTGTTGAAGATTGTACACTAAGAGTACTGTACACTTTTCATGTTTTTGGCCTCGAAAAATGCACCAAAAATCGGAAACGTGCTCTTCTCATATGAGTGAGTTTTTGACCCATAGGTTTATGGGACGGGTTTTCCCATGGTTTTGATACCCATGGTTTTGTAAAATTGCTTAAGCAAATTGTCTATTTTATATGGTCTTATGCATATGATAGATGTACAAGAAAATGTATTGCATATGTGTTTAGAATTTGGGTGTGAATTTCAGAGAGTTTGTTGAGCATAGCTCCAAATAGATCTGGGTATTGTATTGAGAGAGCAAAGTGGCTTGCAATAAAATCTGAGCAAGTGATTATTTATGGACGCACCCAAACCGGGTGAACCACGTTAAATATTGTCTCCTTGTGTTGTGTTATTTTATTTTGCAATTTTATTTCGATATGTAATAATTTCGCATATTAGTTTCTCTTGTTGTAATTCTGTGAGGGATTATTCCACATATTTTATCTCTTATTTTCTAACAATTGGTATCGAGCTGGTTTGGTTTGTTGAAGTGTTGAATCGCAGGAAAGTTTTATCTTAAGTGGGAGCTATGGCGATGATGGAAGATCTAGGGTTGATAAATTCAACGGGCAGAATTTTAGTCTTTGGAAGATGCGATGGAAGATTACCTTTATCAAAAAGGATCTTTATACTTTGCTATTTGAGAAGGTGAACAAACCCTCAAGTATGATAGATGTGGAATGGGATTTGTTGGATCGGAAGGCACTTGGAATGATTCAGTTGTGTCTTGCATCTTCGGTATTATTTAATGTTTTAAAGGAAAAGACTACAAAATATCTAATGGATGCATTAGGAAGTTGTATGAAAAACCTCTCGCCTCTAACAAGATATTTTTAATGAAAAAGTTGCTTAATATGAAGATGTCTGAGAATAGTTCAGTAGCAGATCATTTAAATGATTTCAATACTGTTGTGAATATGCTAGCTTCGGTTACAATAGAATTTGATGAAGAAGTTAGGGCTTTATTAATTATGTGCTCTTTACCTGAGAGTTGGAATAGCCTGGTAATGGCGGTAAGTAACTTGGTTCCAGCTAACTCAAAGTTGAAGTTTGAAGATGTTGTAGGGGTGATTCTAAGTGAGGAAATGCAAAGAAAAAGCTCTAGGAATCTTCTACTTCAGGGAATGCTTTGACATTGGAAACTAGAGGGAGACAGAAGAATAGAGGAAACCATGGAAAATTGAAAGATCGGGTAAGGTCAAAATCCAAGAACAAGATTGTATGCTGGAATTGTGGAAATCCTGGGCATGCAAAGAAGGATTGTTGGGAGCTTCAGGGATAAGAAGAAACAACAGAAGAAAACAAGGAGGCAAATGTGGCAACGGGTAATGTATGTCAGGATGATTTGATTCTTTCTTTGCACAATATTACTGAATCTTGGGTTTTAGATTCGGGGATTCTTTCCATGCTTCTCCACATAGGCATTATTTTGTTGATTATGTTCAAGAAGATTTTGGGCATTTTTTTCTTGGTGGTGATGAGCCTTGTAGCATAGTTGGAAAAGGTTCTGTTCTGTTAAGATGCGTAATGAGAATACTTGGCTATTAAAGGATGTCGACATGTGCCTACATTAAGATGAAATTTGATATCGGCGGGGAGTTGGGAAGTGATGGTTGTACTGTGATATTTACAGCTAACTCTTAGAAGGTTACAAAGGGTGCTCTTGTGGTGGCAAGAGGTAAGAACGTTGGAACCTTGTATTTAACCACTGATAGTACTAATGATTGTAATCTTATGGCTTTAGATGCAGATACAACATTATGGCACTATAGGCTCGATCATATGAGCCATATGGTCATGAACATCATAAAGAAAAATTTTCCTGGATATACAGAAACAGGTTTGGATTTCTGTGAGAACTACATATATGGGAAACAGAAGCGAGTAAGGTTTCTCAAGGTTGGACCTATGAAGAAAGAGAGTAAGTTAGAGCTGGTACATTCTGATGTGTGGGGACGGACTCAGGTATCATCTCTTGAGGGTTCAAGTTATTATGTTACTTTTATTGATGATGCAACAAGGAAAGTTTGAGTTTATTGTATTAGAAACAAATCTGATGTATTTGACACTTTTGTTAAATGGAAAGCTTTGGTAGAGAATGAAACAGTTTTAAGCTAAAATGTCTCAGGTAAGATAAAGGAGGGGAGTATTACAACAATGAATTTAATGATTATTGTTCTAAGAATGGAATCCGTAGGCAAAAGATGGTTCCAGGAACTCCGTAGCAGAATGGGGTATTGGAAAGGATGAACAGAACAATAATGGAACGTGCTAGGAGCATGAGGTTACATGCAGGACTACCTCTTTCTTTTTGGGCAGAAGCAGTGAGCACAACTGTGTACTTGATAAACAGAGGACCCTCAAGTGCCTTTGATGGAGGCATACTTGAGGAGGCATGGTATGGTAAGAAAGTTGATTATTCATTTCTTAGAGTCTTTGGATGTGAGATGTTTGTTCATATAGGCAAGGATGATAGGACCAAGCTAGAGGCTAAATAAGAAAAATGTACTTTCATTGGTTATGGTGGTGATGACTTTGGATTTAAATGTTGGAGTATTAAGGACAAGAAAATAATTTGGTCTAGGGATGTGGTCTTTAATGAGAAAGTCATGTATAAGCAACAGTTGCAGGAAAATAGGGAAGAATCCAAGAAAGAATATGCAGTGGTAGAGGATCTTCCGGATGGGAAAGTGACCCATGAATCAGTTTAGGAACCTACTCAATAGGAACCCCAAAATCCTACAGTGAGGAGGTCTTCTAGGGTAAGAAAAGAACCTGAACATTTTTCTCCTTCTCTTTATTATTTGTTACTCACTAATAGTGGAGAGCCAGAGAGATTTGATTAAGAAATGTAGGTAGATGCTAGTAAGAAGTGGGAGCAAGACATGGGATTTGGTGAAGCTACCCTAAGGAAAAAGAGCATTACAGAACAAGTGGGTGTTCAAAGTCAAAGAGGAAGAAGGAGGAAAGAAAAGATACAAGGCCCGGTTGGTAGTCAAGGGGTTTGCACAGAAAAAAGGTATAGATTTTGATGAGATTTTTTCTCCTGTAGTAAAAATGACTTCTATTAGAACTGCTCTAGGAATAGTTGTAGCAGAAGACTTGCACTTAGAACAGACTTGATGTAAAGACCGTATTTCTCCATGGTGATTTGGAGGATGAACTATATATGCAATAACCTGAGGGCTATGAGGTCAAAGGTAAAGAGGAGATGGTGTGCAAACTGAAGAAGAGCTTGTATGGCCTGAAACAAGCTCCACGTCAATGGTATAAGAAGTTTGATAGCTTCATGATGGAGCAAGGTTATATCAGATGTCATTCTGACCATTGTGTGTATACAAATAAATTTGAGGATGGAAGTTATATTATCCTGTGTTTGTATGTTGATGACATGCTTTGGTTGTAGGTAAAAACATGCAAGAAATAAAAGTACTCAAGAAGCAACTAAGTGAATCCTTTGCTATGAAGGATTTGGGGGCAGCCAAAAAAATCCTTGGTATGAGGATATCTCAGGATAGGAAGGAACAAAAGATGACTTTATCTCAAGAAGAGTACATTAAGAAGGTCTTGGAGAGGTTTAATATGCAGGGATGCTAAACCGGTCATGGACTCCTTTGTGAGCCATTTGAAGTTATCAAAGGAGCAATGTCCCAAGACAGGGCATGAGAGGAACCAAATGTCCAAGGTACCTTACTCATCGCAAGCGATTAGCGCGCTTTGATGTATGCTATGGTGTGCACTAGGCCTGATATTGCCCATGCAATGGGGAGCTTTGAGTAGATTTATGAGTGATCCGTAAAGAGCATCGGCAAGTAGTAAAGTGGATCCTTCGGTATTTGAGAGGGACCATGGGGATAGTTTTGTGCTATAGTGGATCAGACACCACTTTATGTGGTTATGTAGATTTAGACATGGCTGGATATTTATATAGTAGGAGGAGCACGATAGGTTATATTTACATTGTAGGTGGGACAACAGTGAGCTAGATTTCACAACTACAGAAGCTGGTGGCTTTGTCAACCATGGAGGCTGAGTATGTTGCTGCCACAAAGGCAAGCAAAATGATGATTTGGTTACAACAGTTTCTTGAGGAGTTGGGGCATAAGCAGGAGGAATGTAAGCTGCATAGTGATAGTCAGAGTGCTATACACCTAGCTAAGAACTCTTCTTTCCACTCGAGGACAAAGCATATACAGTTAAGGTACCATTTCATCAAGACAACTTTGGAGGAAGAAAAGTTGAAGTTTGAGAAGATTCATAATAGTCAGAATCTAGTAGACATGATGACCAAGGTGGTCACAAGGGAAAAACTGAATTTGTGTTCAGCTTTGGTTGGTCTTCACAGAAATTAGTGAAGGGTTGAGAAGCTTGCTTAGAGGAAAACTAGTCTCCAAGTGAGAGATTGTTAGGTTGTGGAGCCTGTTTTCATGTGTGAAAGTGTTGAACACTCAGTACACTAAGAGTACTTTTGTACACTTTTCATGTACACTTTTCATGTTTTTTGGCCTCGAAATATGCACCCGACATATCTGGAAATGTGCTCTTCTCGTATGGGTGAGTTTTTTGACCCATAGGTTTATGGGATGGGTTTTGCCCATGGTTTTGATACCCATGGTTTTGTAAAATTGCTTA
This sequence comes from Taxus wallichiana var. yunnanensis, assembly GCA_018340775.1. NCBI lineage: Eukaryota > Viridiplantae > Streptophyta > Pinopsida > Cupressales > Taxaceae > Taxus > Taxus wallichiana. Next base: position 753,958,828 of record CM031234.1, read on the forward strand.
AGCAGTTGTCTATTTATATGGTCTTATGCATATGATAGATGTACAAGCAAATGTATTGCAGATGTGTTTTGAATTTGGTTGTGAATTCTGTAGAGTTTGTTGAGAATAGCTCCGAACACATCCGGTATTGTATTGAGAGAGCGGTGCCTTGTAATAAAATCTGAGCAAGAGATTCTTGGTGGACGTAGCCCAAATTGGGTGAAACATGTTAAATATTGTCTCCTTGTGTTGTGTTATTTTATTTTGTAATTTTATTTCAGATCTGTAATAATTGTGCATATTAGTTTCTACTGTTGCGATTTTGTGAGGGATTATTTTGCATATTTTATCTCTTATTTTCTAACAAATTTTTTTGTACATAATACAAGGGAGGAATTTGGTATGAGGGGAGGTGAAGGGGATTTAGAGAAATTAGGTTATAGTGGTTAATGTTGTGATTAGGCTTACGGGATTTAAAATCATTAACCATAGTAGGTCACATTCAATTTGGAGAACACAACAATGTAAGCAATAAACAAGTCAAATAAATCGAGACACAAAATTCTAAATATTTGTTAATCATGGAAAAAAATTCTTTCTTGGTTGTACAAGATCATCATGCTCACAAAATTACAGAGTTGAGAGGATAGAGGAACATAGAAAAAGAAAACAGATGAAATGTAGATTTTATTTCTTGATTTATTAGTGATAAAAATCTCAACAACATAAAACAATACATAATTTCCAATGATTTCGGATGAAGAATTCATTCAAATCTATAACATACAGAAATGTATCTTCATCTAGCCCCCAAATGACTCTTCACTTACCCTCATCACTTATGACCATTTCATGTTCCTAGGAGACAAAATTGGTCCTTTTATTATTAATATCAACGAACTCTATATAATGCATGACCGTAGGTAACTTTAAGTGAATATGAAAAAATAGGAAAAATTCATCCTTATCTTGAAGAGTTAGAACATAGAGACAAAAGGAAGGATGAAGGAAGGAGAAAAGAGATGATCACTCTAATGGAAATGAATCCTTTGTTGATGAAGAACCCATTTTTACGAAGAATTATTCTAATGGAAATTTGAGGAAATGCTTTATGAATGAAATTTTTGACCTCTCGACCACATGATGAATTGAAACATGGTTATTACAATATCCTTATTCTATTAGATATGGAAACATTCCAAGTCATTAAATAAGTGTTTAGGAACATTTTTAGTATATATGCACTATGAAAAAAACATGATGATCTTATACGATGAAAAGGAAAGAGTTAGGGTATGAAGATCACTTTATTGCACCTCTAGGAATTCAAAATTTAACTTCATGATCAAAAATAAATTGGAAGATGCTCAATCATCTTCATGCTTATCTTTCACTTATTGAAAAAGTATTCACCATACGATGGAAGGATTTCTCATTGATTAGAATTATTGTTATACGGTAATATATTAAACTGAGATGAGGTTATTGGATATGCTTCTGTTTCGAGATGTGATTACACCATAAGTTGTCAAATGGATGTTTAAGAAAGCTCTCAAGTGAATTACAACTTATGGAATTGAGATGGTTACTCATTCTTGCAAACATGGTACTTCAAATGAAGACCATCCCTTTTCCATTCTTTGATCCAAAATTCTCCTTGAATTGAATCATAGCTAAGATGCTCATACACCTTATTTCTAACATGTTTCACATGGGACTAGATGGATTTTCAATACTTCACACATCACGGTCTTGAGTAAATTGATAGCTTGATTATCTAACTCGACTTGTTTCTAATAGAGATTTGGACATGATGGTAGATTCAGGATATGATAATCCTCAACTTACTCCATAAGATTCCAATTTTACTCTTAAACATGATGAATCCTTTTTAGCCTTATAGTAACTTCATGAAAAATATGTCCCCTAAGTGGAAACATGATTAAGGTACCTTGACATCAATTTCTCATTTTTTTCTCATGAGAATAGGTTTCATCCTTTAGATAGGAGGATTGAATCTAAATGAGAGTTAAGGAATAATTACATGTATTTGATATCCAAACTACATCGAAGCACTATAAACACCACCTCCTTGACTTGTAAGATGTGAGCACATTATAGAGAATAAAATCTAAATTATTTTTAGCTTCATATCATTTTCATCATCACTCATGCCGAGTATCTCTTATCATACTTATTGATGCGTAATCACAACACCCCTAGTTGTTTGTAACTCGATAGATTAAAACTATCATTGTGATTGCATAACATGGATGTTTCCACAAACTCTAGGAATTTGCAATTGGGAAGGCCCTCCGATGAAGGACGGTTCCTATTACTCTATTCTCGATACACACATTCAAATTTTAGAGGAACTATCCTAAAATCTGCTCTAACTTTGCAAGGAGATAGAATTGAAAGGATTGAAAGAAATTAAACCTAATCTACAAGATTTGATGCACCAAAAGGAATGTTGAATAACTTTCCTTGCTTGAACATGAATTTGAAACAATATTGAAGAGGATGAATATCAATAAATATCAGATCCTTATCACAAATTCATTCACCATTAAACACAAACATTCAAAATATGTAACACAACCTAACATGTAAAGTTAACCAAAGTTGTAATCAGAGATCGAAAAGATGTAGTGAACATAAGAGAGGGTTGAAATTCATCACCAAACTTATATTATTGATATAGTGCATTACAATGGCCAAGAGGCATAATTACATTTATATTTTGAATGGGAGATTTGAACTCCACAAATTCACTTAAAGACAAACGAAGAAGGAAGGGTGCAAATCATAATTATCCAACAACTTAAAATGAGCCCCTCCTTACAATATATAGGAAGAATTAGAGAAGGGAGAGAGAAGGAATTCAAAATATTTCTTCAACCACCCAAAAATGCATTAAAATCTCCTACAACAATGATGGGTGCCACTATAAAACCCATGCCTCCATGTAATTTTCCTTGTTAGAGAAGAAGGAAGCACATACTTCATTATTTGGGTAGGTGAGAAACCCGGAAACATCCTCTAATATGGTAGATTCTATTTCTTCATTTTTAAATAATTAGTGTCAATAAAAATAAGAAAACACCGAGGGTTTTCAAAAAGTCTTATTTTGTGCAAATTCAAGCTTCCAAACAAAATTTATGGTCATTTAAAGATGAGATTTCCATACCGCAATAAATGTGGGTGGTTATCTACTTATTTTTGCACTCTGAATTGCATCGTATCCTCCGATATCTAAAATTTCAAACTTTCAAGATTTGGGACTTTAGGATTTTTTATTTCAGATTTTAGGTTATTGTGCATCACTCAAGTCATCTTGAGAGTTCTAAAATTCCAAACCTCTGAAATATAAAATTAAAACTTCATAATTTGGAATCCAAAACCATGTCGTATGACATTGTTCATCACTCAAGAAAAAAGTTCCAAAATTTTGAAACTCAAGTCCAAAGTTTAGACTTCGATTCGGACCTTTTCTTTTTCGGGACTTAGGGTTTCGTTTTTTTGGGACTTTAGGTTTTCACATTTTTAGGACTTCAGTTTTTAGGGTTACATTATTTGCTTGGCACATAAAACCTCTAAAATATCGAAACTTCAAACTCTAAATTTTGGACTTCGTGTTTCGGACTTTCAACTCCCATTTTTGTGTTTCTTTCCACCAAGTCTCAAAATTTCACTTCAGCCTAACTCCAAATTCCCCACCTCTGAAGTCTAAATTTTGGAGTTCAAATCTTCTTCATTTCCCAAACTCCTTTGAAAATTTCTTATCTTGTTTCACCGATTTACACGGCGAGCTTGAAACGCTAACTCCCACGACTAAATCAATCCCTCATTTTTTTATCATTGTAATGTCATGTTTTTCCAATTTCTACCTAGGGAAAAATTAGATAACAATACCATTGATGATCATTCCCTTGATGACTTGAAATGAAGTTCTTGATGTTTTGGATCCTTTGTAGGTCTCCGATGTTCTTAATCTCACCTGTACCAAAGTGACTATATTTTAGACATACTAATTCACTTTGGATTTTTCCTTGTCATAATGTGATTCATACAAGATGGGACCCCTCTTCCACAATTCGATGAGTTAGATCATCTATCTTCTTACATCAAGTCATGCCTTGTCTAGATAACCTCTCGAACTAATGCTTTAGGATTTTGCGGAGTGTTTTATTTCCTAATTGGGTTACAAAAACTTCTTGGCCTTGCGATGATGGTAAAAATGAATAAGATAATTAGAATGAAATTTTCCATAACTTTCTAATCTCAATTCTAATACTTAATGTTTTAGAAGGTCCTATATAGGTTTGTGATTTTTTCACAAATTTTCATAGTTTTCACCTTTTGATGTTTATTTCTCATTCGAAGTTCCCGAATGTTGAGGACTTTAAAATTTTAGAAAATTACTATTTTTAGACATGCCCAACCATGAATACATGTTATTTTTAAAAGCGACACTTATAGGTATCCGATTGATAAGAAAATGGTCTCAAAAGTTTCGTATTTTTAAGGATTATTCACTCAAATTTTTAGATGATTCCCTTGTCTGATTAGTGAAAATATAGTAAGTTCATCGAGGAGAGAAGAATAATGAGTGAAAAATAAGTCCTCCATATCTCAAAAAATATTCCACCTCATCATGTAGGAAATGACTATGATGAAAGTATATTTTATAAGGAACATTTGCTCTGAATTTTAGGGTTTTCAAATACATAATCTCCATAGAATTAAAAAGGAAAATTAATAACATTTTATAGTGTGGAACATGGTTGTTAATTAATGAAATTCAGTTAAAAACACATCCCTACTGACTATATTTGTGATGGGAGAAGTTTTCCAAGTTTCGGTGTGATTATTGACTTGTTTATGGTCATGGAAGTTAGTTCATAGGAAGAAACATTTGCACAAGAGGGGAGTGTTCGAAATTTTATATCCTCTTTAACCTATGGTGGATAGAGGGGACACATAGGGGTCCAAAGTGTGACTTGGGAGTGTGAAGGAGCTGAAAGTGAGATCTATGGGCATGAATTTTGGTTTTTGTGAGCTATAAACTTATTCGAGGTTACCATGAGCTATATGCATGATCTAGTTCACACTTTTGTGTCCCCTTTGTCCCTTAGGAGATAGTGGGGATAATGGGAAACGAGGGAAATAGGGGATAGAGGGGAAACTATGAACATAAAAGTTAGAAATAGGAGAAGGATGGAGGTTACACTTTGTAGTCCCTCTTGAACCGTGGGGAAAAGGGAGGTAGAGGGAACACCTCAAACAACTTTGTGTGAAAATTATCGCTACGGGAGTGACCAAGGTTTTAATTTTGTGTACCACTTCTCCCCTTATCCCCGAGGACATAGAGGGGACATAGGAGTGTCTAAAATGTGACTTCTACATTATGGGAAAGTAGATTTTACCTTGGATGTCCAAATTTAGACATTTGACTTGATGTTTTAACCACGGGAATTTAGGGAAAACATTTGTGCTTAAGTGTTATATTATTTTTAATCTAATTAATTTTTTATGATAAATCGAAAAATTCTAAAATCCAATTCTTCCTTTAACTCAAAATGTTGGGCCTATATCATTTTGAACTAAAAGGAGAAATCAAGAGTTTTGAAATACCTTAAGAAATATTTAAACCTTGTAGAAAATTACAATCTACTTAAAATTTCTATTGTTTTTCTTCGTAAATCACTTGATAAATCTTAAAATTGTCTGGATAACTCCCATTTCACCAAGAAGCTTTCATTCCCTACACTTTGAATTACCTCCTATTGAGCATATTTCCCCTGAATAAAACTTTCATTCCTAAATTGTTACAAAATTTGACATACTCTCTAATATCACACTCAAGTGATTTATAGTTTACTTAAACACTTCTAGAGGGTATTCATGTAGCTACTGAGAATGGCCAAAATGGGCTTTTTATGCCTTTAGAGGAAGTAGTGTTTCATCAAAACTAAGTGAGTTGATCAATCACTTTAGGCACTCTTCCCCGCACATTGAGAAAAACTTGAAATAATTACTATTAGTTTCCTATAATCTAGGGTGAGGGTGGGCCTAAATCCAGCTTAGCTAGAGGAAGGATACATAGTGAGTGGGAAGCCTAATATTTAAATAGGGGCTTAGTTGTCATGCTTAAATTTTTCAATTGTTCTGTTATCTATTTTTCATGATAACAATCAGCTATAAGATGGGTACATTATAATGTAAGGGGAAATAGAGAACCTTAGGTATCTCATAGGTAAATTAAAAGTGTTTAATACATTGGGCAACAAAGTCATTACACCTAACAACAAGAAAAAATATAAACACAACAAAGACATTAACTCGACCTACACACGACAGGGAAGGAAACAAATAATAGGAAGAAAAAGATAGAGAAAAATGGAAACCATGAAAAACATCATAAATCACCTATGAACAAATGGGGAAGAAATCGGTTTCATTTGAAGCACCAATTCTTCTCGAATTATTACCCATATATGGGTATCGATGAATGCCTTTCCTTTGTAAATCCATCGACGAAATGACTAAAATATGACTCGTTTCTCAATTTATCGAGGAAGTGAACGTGATTTTTATTTCAATTGAGGGTCGACTCGGTTGTTTCATTACCTTTTTTATTTTATATACTATTTCAATCTTCTCATTTATTTCCAATATCATTCCAATTTTATATTTTCCTTCCAGGCTACGAGGATGAATCTTTTTCATAATATGCTTGTTGTCTTTACACCGAGGCCTATGATATTTGATGGGATTTTTTCTCCGCTTTTCATTTTCTTGATGACCACTTTTTCAATTATTTGATTTGCATAAGATGTTTTAGGAGTTTCAACATTATCACAAGCCTCTTGATGTTCCATATTTATCAGCTACTCCTAATGGTCAATCTTGAATTACAACTTACTATTATGTTTAAATGAAAATGGGTACAAGTTCAGATATGAAGAATGAAAACTATCACCTTTTCCATCATGGTAATTTTAACCCGAGAACCAGGCTTCATGATGAGGGAAACCCTTTCTTGAGTGGATTCACCATTGAGATAATGAAATACATCCTTCTTCATATATTCCTTATTGAGAGGGGATTTATTATAATTGAAATAAGTCTTTGGCATAATCAAACACCATCTCATAAATCATTTCTTTTTTGAGATGGCCTACATCTTCATGAAAGGAAAACACACAAAAGATTGAGGTTGAAACATCAAGTTCATCATTTTCCAAATATTGATCATTATAAAATTGAATTTTATCTCCATAATAATGTCATTATCTTCTTGAGTGGAGTACACTTCAAGACACATGAGAATCCTATAATTCATGTATTCGTTTTTGAAGGTTTTATCCTCTCTCAATGGGAAAGAGAAATATTTGTATTAAAAACATAGTCATTGAATGTAATTTAATGTTGAATACTAAAAAAATGATTGGAAACATCAGAATCACCTAATAATAAGTTGTTATATATTAATAATCATTCATGACCCAAACTTGTCATTGCCTTGGGATTGTGTTGTTGTAGGTAAATAATTTTAAGACCTTTAACTAATAGAGAATCCACATTCATGTTAAGTGGGAAGAACATGCTATCAAGATTTGGTTCCATCAGACCATCCCGATGCTTTTTGACCATCTCCATTGTACCTAAGTAATCCTTCATCAATATGGGAAGCTCATAATCTTCTTTTGAAGCTATGAAAAATTTGTAATACATTGAATCTTGAAATATGAAACCCACCCTTGGGTAATATTTCTTTCAAATGGTGTACTTCATTTTCTTGCTCAAAAAGAGATTTTTCATCTTAACATTAAAAGAAATGGTGGCATGCTACCAATCCATATATATATCCCCACCAACAACCATACAAGGCTGACATGTATTCTAAATATATTTTCATCATAATCTTATTGTCAAGAAAATTTATAAATGATTCTTGAGAATCCTTGACTTGACCAACAAGAGGTACTTATTTAGTTTCCATGGAGTATCAATGGATAGTAGTGGGAGTGAGAGAGAAACCAAAAGGTTTAGTAACTTTTACACATATGACATTTTCAAAGGTGCCAGAGTCAATAATGCAATTATCTATTTTTTACCCGTTGGTCGGTAAGGCTAAAAAGAAAGGTTCTATCTTCCCAAAGTTGGATGGTGTGGAAGCAATAGTTTTGTGATGACTAGTATGTGGAGTGAGATGTATTTATTTGGTAGTGTAAGTTTTGGAACATGAACTTTAACTACCTCCTTTGACAAACTAGAAAAGCATATAAAATTTCTTGGGATGATTTTTGAAGTACTCAAAATCTTAAATCTTAAATTTAGTTTTCTTATAATGGTCAACGATGTCAAAAGTTGTAAGCACATTAGGAACTTTGCAAATCCTAACATGATTATCATTTTCATTCTTAGGATCAATAGAAGTATAATATGATTTTCCAAAAAGATATGAAAGAGACTTACGTGAAGAGGTGGTTATATTTTCTTTGATAGTAGAAGAAGAGGATGTTATATCCATTTTTGAGAGAGTGACTACTACATAAGAGTACTTATCCATATCATAAATGTATTATTAATAATCCTTGTTTGGTGAGTATTCAAAATAACCAATCCTACCACACCAATCTTCTTTTTCTTCTTCAATTTATAATTCCATGATTTTTTCTCCTTCATTTTCACTAGTTCCATATATTTCATTCAACGATGGAGATTCCAAAGCATGCATGAGAGGTTCTCCTAAAATATGATCCATGTTTCTATTTTGATGCGAGGCATGTTGAACAATATTTTTCTTCAATGAAGTTAACTCATTGACCTTGCAGTAATGGATTGTATCCTCTAGCTCTGAAAATTTGGGCCTTATCCTTCATTGAATGGTTCTTGATCTTTCATTACAAGATAATATCATATTCCACATTAATGGTAAGTTATTGAGAATTTTATAAAGTGTTTGTTGTCTCTCTCTGTAGTATGAAATTAACTTCAGGAAACTGATCATTTACAAAGAATTTTTTCTGATTATCCAAAGTGGGATTAGGATGAGTAGGAATATTGTTAATCAATGTAATAAACTTTGATACAAATTATTTTATAGGATCTTGTGGTTTTTAATTCGTATGAGCAAGTTAAGAAAGGAGGACATGAACATCTTCTACACTTTCAAGTATTTCTTCAAACTTGTTTTTCATGTCACCCCAACCAATTTTGAGCCTGGTGGTAAGTAGTAAAACAAATATATAGTTCAATATTATAATTATTCCACTAATAAGAATATGAAAACACCTTTGTGTTGCACTCCAAGAATTCCATAGGATATGATGAAAGTTGTAAAATGATCATCTAGTCATTTATTTCAATCTCCATAGAATTTGTGAAATTTATATCTTGATCCTTTTAGTAATTCATGAAGTGGCGGAGCTAAGGCCAATAGAGAAATATTTTTTCCTAGTGATATAGGCACAACCATCCTTTCTTATTCTTCCTCTAGTTCTTCAATATGACCTTTAAGATGATTTTCACGAACTTGTCTTTCTACCTAAACAATGGGAAGTCTTAAATCAACTCCTTTTTCTTCTTCAAATGTGGGGTCAATTCGAATGTCACTTGCATAATTTTCTTAAGTATATATTCTTTCTACCACTATGTTAAGAGAAATAAAGATTAAGTAAACTAGAAAATTAATATTTTTCGTAGCATAAAAACAAGTCTCTTGAACATTGAGATGATATGTTTTTTTGTATTTTAATTTTTAAGTATTTTTAGATTATTTGAATATGGATATATTTGGAATTTTTATATATTTTTAAGGGTGAACAGTGGTAATTAACTCCTCTAGAGAGTTGCCAAAAATTATTTGTGAACAAAAATTTCACAGATGTAAATTATTAGTTTCCACCAACTATCTTAGGGCTAACCTCCTCCTTCTTGTGTGTGGTGAGGATCCCATTATTGAATGTACACTCAATAAAGATTTGGAGTGTTCATTAGGCTAGGTATCACACTGATGCAACCTAGGATTTACCGATAACATGATAGTCATGTTGGAACATCACTTAGTCTAGACCGAGTAATGACCAAGCGGAAAGGTACCATGTCCCTCTTTAGGGTTGCTATTGTAGGATGTTAGCATGATGAAGTAAGAAACATATAGAAACATATAGATTCATAACTAATACATCATTCTACAATGCATACCATATTCAGATTTATGAAAGAACAAGTTTAAACAATAATCATGACTGAATCAAGAACATGCACTACTTGATTACACATAGGAATGACACTTAGATTCAGCCAATAATTTCCATCTAGTAATAAACACAAAATCTCCTTACAAAGAATGTCAATGTATACCAATACACGTGTGGATTTGATAAAATAATCCAATCATATGTGCATATCTCTATACCTTCATACATCCATCTCTCTCTCTGTGTATATATTTTCTACTATGTACTTCATACCATATATATACGGTGGGGACTTGCCCTTCACCGCTTATCTATTCTAGAAATAGGCCGCATGCTATTAATAGCCGCGTGTTATTTTCAGGCATAACCACACATGAAAGTGTGATATCTATAAACCTATTGTAGTTAAGTGAAGTGACATTCATATTCTTAGATCGTTTCCATGCAAAACCCCCCCATCCAATCCTCTAAAGATAGATAATGTGTGGCGCGCACATCCCTATATCATTGGTGTGTTCTGCATGCCATCTTCTAAAAATAGGTATTCATGATCAAAATAGGCTAAGTATTGAATGCTAAAATTTCCCTCCATGCGTGTTCTCTTCCTGTCCATTCATGCCATTAAACTTGGCATCATTTCCCTCATGAGACTACTTGTGTGAGTTTTGTCAAGTGTTCTATGATGAACATTACCCCACACTAATTGCATTGTCGTGTCGACAATGGGTTTCTTCAAAAACTGTAGTAAATAATATTGAATGAAAAGAATAAGAAATAATGTAAATGAATAAATAATTTTGTAAGAGGCAGCATCCTCTGTATCAATTTGAAGGAGCAACTCGGGTACTCCTCTTTTATTCCGTCCTACAAGGTCTATCATTCAGTGAGTTCTTGTTCTACTTTCTCTGGAATGTCCATAGCAATGGATTCCAACTCATCCCTCGCAATCTCTCCTTTTTCATTTTGTATAACCAACACAACACTGGACATTGATGTCGTTCTTCCTTCTAGAAGGTCCATCTTTTCCACAATGAGCTTACCAAGCTATTCCAGCTGAGTCTTATGCAGCTCTTTTGATGTTGCTAAGGCCTCATGCTTCTACTTAACCATTGAAAATATTTCTACGTGGCCCAATGTTTCATTCTTCATTTCTTTCTAGACCTCATTGCTTTCTTCTAGTGTCTTCATGTTGATAAGCACCTCTGAAGTTGTGCATATTTTTAAAGCGTGAACGAATTTCTTCAATACTTATTATAACACTTGTAACACCCCTTCATATGATGCAATCTTTTGCATCACTGAGGCTTTCTCTCGTTCTTCCTCTTACTCTAACTTCCTTGGCACTTTCATATGTAGGGGTTCATCTTCAAGTACCAAATCCACCATCTTTCCTACATAATGTATCACTGAGGGAAACGTCTTTGGTTCTTTGTTCTCCAAGTGTGGCCTAGCTCTTATGACATTGTCCCCAATCTCCTCTATGAAGATGATAAATACTTCATTATTCTTCTGTGCCAAGTCCCTATCTTTTTTTATGCACACTATTTCCATATCCTTTGTCTTTAGCTCATCATGCAACGCTCTTATTGTTGTAGCTTTATCCATGTTTCGTCTATCAACTTCAACATAAAATTTCACCAATGCATTGCTAACCTGCTCATCTGACATGATAGTAGGCTTTACTATCATATTTATAGATTGTGGTTCCTTCTTCAACCATCTTGAAACACATGACTCTTCACATATATAAAAGTTAGGCTCATCCATATGGGTGTGCATTGACCATGATATTTACTTTTGAGTGTGCATAGTCACCATATCCTCATCCATTATCTCCCAGCCAAATAAATCCTTCTATGTTATCATGCTCTGGAAGTAGGTGTAAATAATTTTACCTGTGTCCTCTGCATACCCCATGGTTGGTGGAATGTGCTCTCCACTCGTTCTTCTAGACCATTGCTACTTAAGGACCTTAGCTTCCAAATTTGGGACTTGTGTCTACATGTCCTAAACATTCTCTATAGTTGTCTCCTCTTGTCCATTCTCATCCTCTCCTCTTTCCTTTGATTCCTCACCCTATTATTCTATGTTCTCTAGAGGTGTAGGAGAATTAGTTGTGGTTTCCTCTGACTCTTTTTCCTCCTCATTTAACTTTTTTTTCCTCCTTCTTTGCAAGGTTTACTCCTTCTATGGGGAGAGTCTAGGTGATCTATGCACCGTGGTTTGAGTATCACCTTGGGTCCTTGTTCTCCTAAACAACCTCAAAATCTTTCCTCCCCTTGACTGCATTAAGGTACTCATCATCCCCCTCTTGTGGCTAAGGTGGTGTAGTGACACGCTCGCTTTACCCTTATATGTAGGATGTCTCCTACCTCTATGATCCAAACCACCACTATCTTCATGCTCCTCCTCCTCATCCTCCACTTAAATTGGCTCTGGGCTTAGGTGATGGGATGTTCTACATTGTATGCTTTCCCTTTTGTGGTGTTGAAAATGTGAAATCACCTTCCACATACTTGTTATTCTCCATCTTTGGCTTTAGTTTGAGATACACCAACACTACTCAAATATCTCCAAGCACCAAACTTATTGGTTTAATGATCAAAAAATCATAAATGAGTATTTCAACATATGCACCCTGCCCTGGATACACAAATTTTTTCCTTTGTGTGTGGTAGTTGCAATTTACCTTATTTAGATTGAGCATCAGTCGTCGCGCATATGTAAACTTTTGTAATGATGCTAGGAAGTACTCGATGTGAATGTATATGAAAACGTGCACCAACGAATCCATACCCCATCTTTTATTGCAAACCGTGCTATAGAGAAATGCTTGTATACAAAATATTTAATCGCCTTCCTAACCACCGAAGGCAAGTCCTTAGGTATGCGCCATTCTTTTTCAAAATTTGCATAGAGCCTATCATACCACTTCTCGTCCCGTTGCTTAACCTAATCTATCATAGATCCCTCATATAGATACTTCTTGAAGCATTTTGCAGGTCATTTTTATTCCATCAGATACTCCCATACCTTCTCCTTCGATCCTTCAGGCTCTCCAGGTCTGGATGAGCACTAGTGATAACAAAACAGCTCCAAAGCTAATCTTTCTCCCTTCGTGCACTTCTTCAATGATTATCTCTATGATATACCATGAAATGTTATAGACTACTCCTTCAGACATATTTTTGGCAATGTGCAACCACATGGTGTTCACTTGTGAGCACCTTTCTTGGTCATTGAGATTTGTGATGAGATGTGCGGCCGCTTATACAACTGGATACTTCTTTAGTTTGTCTATGTCCATACTTGCGTGGACCCTTTGTATATCCCAACTCCTTCCTGGTCTCCAATATTGTGGTTTTATCTGTTAGATCATCTCACAAATCATCTCTCGTGCCTTTTAACCCTATCACCGTGGAGATGAGCGTCGCTGAAATTCTTAATCTACACCCTATAAAGTAGAAAAAATCCTCGTGCACTCTACTCATAAGCCACTAGTATAATGGCTCATACTTCCTAAAATAAGGGAGCTCATAAAGTTGGTAAACCCCTATCCTCTACAAGATCTTCTCACCAGCATCGTCATACACTGGCATATCTTCTATCGTGTGTTTATTTGTCTTTGTGTTCAACAACGTGTCAAGATCCTTCTTGTTCTCAATGGTACGGTTATTGTAATCAATCAATTTGATTTTCCTTATGTGAGAATCCCACTCCTAGCTGACAATAACCCTCTCTACATATTACATCTCCGAAAAATTACATTCTGGAGCCATTTCTTCCTCCTCAACAACCACCTTCTTTTTTCCTTTTTTTCCTGTTATAGCTACCTTCTTGGGTGCCACTTTTACCTTGCAATCCTTTTTAGATCCTTGTTGTTCAAATTGTACAATGTGTGAAGTAAACCCTAGTTTGATTCAGCTTGCCCTAGGTGAAATTACCTCCCCCTAACTCATCTCCATCACCTCGCTTCACTCAAATATTTCACCACTGGGGACACAAGCTTCTTCTGCGCATAGATCTCTTTGTCATGGTTGGTTACACACCTCTCGCACCGTAAAAGTGATCACTCAACTCTTCAAACTTGGCTTCTTTCAAATACTCTTAGACACAATGGTAAAATGAATTCACATCCCATCCTTAGATATATATTTTAAATTTTGATGCATTTATTACTCCTTCACCTAACAAATACCCCCTTATTCATTAACCAAATTCATTTTTTCTACGTAGTACATCTTCACACCCCAAATATAACCTTCTAGCGTGCCTCTCTACCCTTTGGTCACAAAATTATCTTCACCACGTGCTCTTGCACCCGAGTACCTTGTCACTATACCTTCTTCTACTTGCCTCACCTTGTACTTTTCCTTCTTTCATCTCCATCCTTGGTCACTTTTGAGAAGCAATATCCTTTTGACTTAAATCACACCCATAGCAAATTATTCCTTTATCCTTTCAATTCCCATTGTCTTATACCTAAATATAAACAACCACCCCACACTAAAAGTATGTGCAGTCCTCTGCGCATAAACATTCTTCACATAGTAATTAGCTTCATGCACACAAGCACACTTATTACACAAGAACAACAAATAAATTGACAAAGCATAATGACAAAGAAGGAAATAAATATATGAAAACCTAATATAAATGGCAATACTACCTTATTACAAACACCAATAAGACTTATTTGTAGTAGGGCTTTAACCTACTCCCATTAAAGTAATCTGGTTAGTTGTGCTCCATCAAGTGCTTCTAATTGGAAAGTACCTTATTCAAGTATGTAAGTGATGACATACGGCCCCAACCAATGTACTTTGATATTTCTTGGATGGCGCAAAAATTTGAGTCATAAAGAAGTTCCATTTATCCAATCTCAAACTTCTTATCCCTTATGTTTCGTCATGTCATGTTTTCTTCCGGCTTTCGCCTACTTCGACTCCATCATGCTATGTCTCATCTCTCATCTAGTTGATTCATCTTCTCTATACGCTCTTCTAAAACTTGATCATCGGCTAGACCTCCGGTGTGTGCAATATGCAAAGAAGGTAACATAAATTCTATAGGGAGAACAAATTTTGTGCCAAACACTAACTAAACTAGTGTGGCTTTGTTTAATCTCTTATAAGTTATTCTATATGCCCAAAGAACAGATGAAACTTTATCATCCCAATTTTTTCTCCCAACATCACAATTTTTGTCAAAGTTTGGCTCAAAATTTTGTTGAAAGCCTCAATAGTTCCATTTTCCTGAGGATAATAGGGTGTAGTTTTATGGTGTGTAACCATAAACTCATCTAATAGGATCCCGATTTTCTCATTCAAAAAGTGTGTACCCCTATCACTTGTCAAGTTTAAAGGACATCCATATCTTGTAAGAACATTCTCCCATAGAAACCTAGTTGTTGTAGCTGCTGTACAATCCTTTGTAGGTGTTGTTTCTTCCCACCGTGTGAGATAATCATGCAAGTAATGATATAGCGTGACCCAGTCCTACGCGCGGCTGGTGAAATAGGTCCTACAAAGTCAATGGCCCATTTCTTAAATGGTTCAGCACTAGTAATCAGTCTCAAAGGCATCTCATCTCTTTGCCCTAGTTTTCCTAGGTGCTAACAATGATCACACACCTTACAATATTCTTTACAGTCTTTATACAATGTCTCCCACCATAATCCAGCAAGTAGGATCTTCCAGAAGTTGCATCACCTGCATAATGGCCTCCTACAATACCACCATGGGATTCTTCCATAATATCCTTGTGCTCATGCTCTAATACACAACGGCGTAATACTTCATCTCTTCCTAGCTTGTAGAGGTCACCATTGATTAACATAAATGGTGTCACATGTATAACAAGTTGTTTCTTTTATAATGCCTTCATTCCTTATGGTGCCATACCAGTTCGTAGAAAAACAACAATGTCTTCTAAGTCCATGGGCACACGTTATAACCTATATAACTTTGTATCTGGCATGGTTTCATTAATAGTTTATGCTTCTTCACTGAGTGAATTCTAGACAAGTGGTCTGGTCTAGAATTACTTTTCCCTAAATTCACCACAACTGTGAAGTCAAACTCTTGAAATAGGAGTACCCATCTGCATATGCGCCCTTGCAAGACTGATTTTTCACCAAATACTTTAATGCCATGTGATCTGTATAAAACAAAAATGGTGTTACTAACAAGTACTGTCAAAACTTGTGTAATGCATAGATCATTGACAAAGCTTCACGCTCTATAGTTATATAATTCCTTTCAGCAGGAGTCAACTTCCTACTAGCGAAACATATTGTATGATCTATAATAGCTTCATCAAGTTGAGCTAACATAGTGCTAATGGCCATGCCAGAAGCATCCACATGCACATGAAATGGTTTATCCCATGAGGGAAAACATATAATGGGTGCGGTAGTAATTTTTATTTTAATAGCTCAAACGCACGTTATTACGGTTCTCGCTAATAAAATGTACCTTTCCCTTTCAGTAATTCTTCTAAGAGTGTAGAAAATTTTGCATACCCTTTGATGAACTTTTGATAGTAATTTGTATGACCCAAAAATCCGCACACCTCACTTTGACTGGTACATGCTTCTAGGCCTAGAATGACTACAACCTTAGTTGGATCAACCAACAACCCTTCGTTGCAGATTATATGCCCTAACAATATTCCAAAAGGTGTAGCAAATATGCAGTTCTTTATGTTCAAAGAGATAGTAAATTGTCTGTACCATTTAAACATTAAACGTAGATTGTCACAATGATCTTTCATAAGCCCATATACTATCCAATCATCTAGATAAACCTGTAAGAAGTTGTGAATAAAATATTTGAATGCCTAAACAACTATGTGTGAGAATACAATGGGCACATTTTCCAATCCAAAAGGCATCATAGTATAGGCAAAATTGCCCCATTCAGTAGTAAAAGTTGTCTTTTCTTGATCCTCCTGAGCAATCCTAACTTGATGATACCAAGAAAACCCATCTGCGAAGATTATATTTCGCGCCTGCAACTCCTTCTAGTATATCCTCAATAAAAGGTATAGGGAATGGATTACATTACATAGGCACATTTAAGTACCCGTAGTCCACACATATTCTAATTCATCCATCCTTCTTGATATTGATCACCATTGGACTAACCCATTCTGACTCATCAAGGGGCTTGATAATTCCAGATTTCAAAATTTTATAAATTTCTTCTTTTACCTTTTTGCACAAATTAGGGTTCATTCTGTAAGGTCTCTTTCTCACAAGACATGCACCTTTGTTAAGCTTTATCTTCATTTCCCCAACCGACTCATGCAAACCTTTAATTTCATGATACCCTCGAGGGAATAAGTCCCGATAATCCACAGGTAACTCAATGGTCTTTGCCACCTCCGAGTTTGACTAGTAGTCCCCAATTATGGCCTCCTTAGGCTCACCTCCGATCCTATATTGACCTTTTTGGTCTTCATTGTTTCATGCTATTCATGTATATCCTTATCTACACTACCCAAGACCTCACGTACCCCACAGTGAATGGTCAATATCCAAATTTTCAACTTCCTCATCATCCACAATGTACACCATATTACCTTTTTCTTTCTTGAGACAAGCACGATCAAGAAATATGGAGTCTTCTTTCTTATTCAAAATGTGGGCCTGATTTTGTCTAACCCATTAATTCCTATATGAGTTCCCCCACATTTACACTATCTCCCATGGTTAAGCGCTTGAAAATTTGTAATGCCTCTTTTATTGGAGGTTGGGAAGAAAAATAGTCAAAGGTATAGATCATTCATGTAGTCAAAGTTTGCTAATTTCCGGTCTCTCTACATAGTTCTGCATATACATACTAGGTGTATGTGCATCATTGTAGAGTAGAATACGATCTATACACCCAGTGAGTGAGGTGGTAATTCTTCTTATCCCACTATCTAGAGTCTCTCACACTTTGGTGAATGTGATGCTAAATATTTTGATCACCATGATAATTTTAGATTTGCATAGCTACATTATTCATTACAAACCTAATAGATAAGGCGTCTCTAATCTCTTCCCATTTTATAAGATTATCTCTGTGGACTACCCACCAGTGCGTTGTTGTCCCATGTAAGGTATATACTAACATATATCTTCTCTTAATTTGATATGTCCACTGTATTTCCATTACTTTTAAAAATACAAGAAGATATTTTGCCCTCGTATACCATGATATTGTACTACCTATCTGTCGAACCGAACGAAGTCCATGCTTATGCATAACCACACTTTTTACCTTGCACCCTACTAGTTCGTATGTACCATGAGCCCAATTTTCACAAGAAGAAATACTAGCAGATTATCACTAATAGAATGAGAATATTCCCAATGCAGGATGCCTTCCTTTAATGGCTCATTGACCTCTCGGGACCATAATAACACGTACATAGATTCTATTTAAGCCCTCATCACTTAGAGGCTCAACATATGGTGTGGAACTCCCATATGTCAAATGTATCACAACCCTTTCCTCCTTGTTCTCAAATCCGGTATACCCTTTATTGAATCTCAATTCAACGTTATTCGCATAACACCAAGCGCATCCAAGTAAGGCTAGAAAGCTATCTTCTTTTATAAGTGCTAATACCTCAAAATCCCCAAAGTGAACTTGGCCCCTTGTATAGTTATAAATGATTGCTTCAAAACTCTTATCGAGGTGGCCTTAGTCTACTTTTCCATAAACAACACATTAGATGATGGATGTAATGGAGGCCTCCCCATTCGTACTCATGCATCTAATGTAAGCACATTTACTTCCGCACCTGTATCTATAAGAATATTACTCAACAGTCATCCATCGACAATAACATTAAGAGTAATTTCTTTGTTATAGTAAATGCTATCGGGGAATATTTACATGCAGGGATATTTCATCGTATCTCAATACTTGTGCGTGGAGTGTTCCCTTTTAACTAACTTCCTAATAGTGAGATGATATTCTCCTAGCACAACATTTTGCATACTTATCTCATATCATCGATATCAATTTACAATGTCTCGATGCTTTCTTCTTCCCTTTCGGTATTGTATCTCACCACGAAGATTCCTTAGCACTTCCATTGTATCTGGTAAACTTCCTTCGATGAGTTGGATTTGTGTACCTTACATGAAAACCTCCTCCCCGGTGATTGTAGGATTTTGGTATGATACTTCTCTTGTGCATGTTGCTTCAGCATGTGTGGTAATCTTTACGCTTAAGGCCTCGAGTTTCGATGCTATCTTGGGAATCCACTAATTTTCCTCCATGAACTATATCCTAACCATCCCCGCACCTTTATTTTCTTGCTTATCTTGCTTACTCGGATGCTCATATAAGTTTGGGTAATCTTCATAGATATGGTTCTTTCAATAGAAAGAACATGAAATATTCTAAGGACATTCATGCCTATAGTGGTTAGGAGATCTACACGTATAACATGTTCCATGAGGGAACTCACCTCTTCCTCCACCACGGCCTCATCCTCCATATCCACCACAATATCCATGTCCCCTTCCACGACCTCCTTCAAAACACCCCTCATTCCTATCATAGCGCGTTTGATTATGATCCCGATCCTGGTGCTCATTATTACCCTTAGAATTATTTGTTACACTTGTTTTTCATACCCTAATGTCTATCGCATTGTGGATCTGACCAATCAATCGAAAATCCTTAGTATCATGGGTCGCAGACTAAAAAATTTACAAAAGTTTGATACATTCTTCCTTATCATGCACCTCGTAACAAAGGATAGTGACAAGCATCATGATTCAAATGATAGATCTCACAATCCAATAAAGAATGAGACAACTATCTTTGGTATGACCTTCCACTTCACAATCTGTACACCAAATTCTTGAGTGTGTTTCATGGGCTGAATTCATTGATAGCTCCTCTAACTATTTGGCCATAACTATAATTTGTGCCTCTAAGAATGGACCAACACAAGTTTCAATGATCCCAACTACCTCAACATGTAAATATGCTTCCATTGCTTTACATGGATTAGTGTATGTCTTATGTGATAGTGTTCTTCTGAATGGTGTAATCAATCTGCTAACGAACCATTGTGCAAGTTGGCTGGTGTGAATATCATAAGATAGATTAGATAGAAGTGTCTTAAAGTGGGCATCATACTCATGTACACTATCAGTGGTGCCGTGCTTGATATATTTGATCGCGCTAATAATTTTATGCTCAAATTCGGGATATAGAACTCTTTCAAGAAAGCATCCTTCGATGCTGCATAATCCATGCAAGTTTGATTAGGGTCAAACTTCCTATACCAGTTGTGTGCTCATCCCTGCATTGTAGTAGTGAATTGAATTGCCTTGCACTCTAAGATATGATCCCTTTAGTGTGCCACAGATCTCACACATATGCACATGTTTGGCAACATCCTCTATACCTCTATGCTCCAAGACACGAAGAGACATCTCCATATATATATTATGTGGTTCCTACGGACCTTGACCACCTAATTCGGAACCTCCTATGTTCCCTCTACCTCAAGAACCACTAGATCAAGTGGAACTACAACCACCTATACCTCCTGATCCTCCACCACTAGCTGGAATAGGTAATGTAGATGTACTCTCTTGTGCTCCAAAAGTAGTAATATATTAACCTCTATAGTTTGTGATGTATTTCCACTTCCAGAGGTGAATCCAACATTCTGTGCACTCACATTTTGTGTGGATGATGCACCTACGAATGTTCCTCCAAATATCATTAAAGTTGTTTGTCCTGCCATTGATATACTTGCTCCCTAACTTAATCCTTCTTTCCTACTTCCTAGGTTATCTTACTTTTACTTGTTGTACTAGATACTAGAAAACCATGCTCAAGGGATAGGTCACCAAGTGGATTAAGATGTACACCCGCGGCCCAAGTAGTCTTTGCTAGTGCAATGTGTGTTAGGTCAAGGGGGATCTCTATTCTATTTTCCAAGATGGGGGAGTTCCTAATGCTCTGGCTCCACATCTTCTACATGATCTGTAAATCCTTCATGATCCATCTCTCTCCTCAATCCCATACTTTCTTTAATGGAACACTTTTTCTCTATCTCTCTCTCGTGTGCCTCATTATACTTAAGCCACCTCTCCTCTCTTTTCCTCTCTCCTGATAGGTCTTCCATCTTTCACCAAACCTGTTCCTTCCCTCACACGTGGTGAATTTTAGTTAGCTATCGGTTTACTCTTCGAGTTTAAATTTACCATCAAGATCTTGATCACCAGTGGAATACCTTGTAATATGCTCCTCTTAGATACCATAAAAACTAGAATTTAGCTAACTCGGGAAAGAGTACATCAAAATTTAATATTCCATAATATAACCGTTTAGAAGACCAAAAACCACGTATCCTGACAACGCGAGTCCAGTTAGATCAAGATCATAAAGGGCTTGAAATTCTTCCTATGTCTAAAGAAGTGCATGATACCTCCAATTCCACTTGGATACATACATAATTAGCGACTCATGTAATTCTACTTTGGTAAGATGACGAAAAATATCTCATATAAGTTGTCATCCAAATTATGTTCTACCCAAGTGCGTGTGTTAAACTTAGATCCACTACTGAACCGACATGCATATTCTTCCTCTAGATCATGTATCCACTTATCAATACTTGCTAAAGTTAACCGGTATGTAGTCATCATGAACCATCCTGAAACAAATGAAAAGAGGTCCCGAAAATGAAACCAATGATGCGACCTAGAATTTACCGGATAAAACCATAGTCACATTAGCACATCACTCATCCTATACTTTTGAGCACTTAGGTCCATCTTTAGGGTTGTTGTTTTAGGATGTTAACGTGATGAAGGAAGAAACATATAGATTAATAACTAATCCATCATTCTACAATGCACACAATATTCAGATTTATGAAAGAACAAGTTTAAACAATAATCATGATTGAATCAAGAACATGCACTACTTGATTACACATAGGAATGACACTTAGATTCAGCCAATAACTTCCATCTATTAATAAACACAAAATATCCTTACCGTAATGTAAATCTATACCAATGCGCGCATGGATCGATCTGATAATTCAATCACCTATGCATATATCTATACCGTCGTACATCCATCTCTCTCTGTATATATATTTTCTACTATGTACTTCAAACTTTATATATATAGCGTGTGAACTTTCCCTTCACCGCTTATCTATTCCGAAATAGGATACATGAGCTTAATAGCCACTCGTTGTTTTCGGAATAACCACACATGCAAGTGTGCTATCTTTAGACCTCTTGTAGTTAATCAAGTGAAAATATTATTCTTATCTCATATCCATCCAAAACCCCGATCCGGTCCTCTAAAGATAGATAATGCGTGGCGCATATGTCCTTGAATAGTTGGCGTGTTTCTCACGCCATCTTCTAAAAATAGGTCTTCATGCTCAAAATAGGCTAACTCCCAAATGTTGAACTTTCCCTCCGTGTGTGGGCTCTTCTGTCCATTCACACCCTAAAATATTTCCTTCTTTCGCATGTGGACTTCTTGTGTGAGTTCTCTCAAGTATTCTCTGATTAACACACGAGGAATACTCCATTAAACATGTGTAAATTGCTTATATGGATTACAACGGAGGATTTTGCTGTTAATATAAGTAAATGGGGTTGGATAAATAAGGAGAGAGGTTTAATGTTATGAGAAAGCTTACACAATTCACATACATTAATCGAGTAAGCCCACATTCAATTATAATAACACAAAAATGTAAGAAATCAAAAATAAAATTACAAGTAGAAACATAAAATTCTGCGTATCTATCAATCAATGACACCAAGTTACTTCTAAGGTGGTTGTAGAAGATTAGCATGCTTGAAAATTTGGAGAGTTGAAAGGATATAAGAACATAGAAAAATAAAATAGATGAATTATAGCTTTTATTTCTTGATGTAGTATTGATAGATATCTCAACGACATACAAAATCCACAATTGTTAACCCTTTTGGAATGCATAAGGCATTCCAATTTATAACATATAAAAATTTCTCTTCATCTACCCCCTCACATGACTCTTCACTCCCCATCATCACTTTTGACACTTTATTGTTCCTTGGAGACAAAATTTATCAATTTATTATTATTTAAAAATAACTCAATCCAATGTTGGACTATAGGTTACTTTAAGTAAATAGGAGAAAATTGTGAAAAGTACCTCCTTAATGAATAATTAGAACATAGAGAGAGAAGGAAGGAGAG
This sequence comes from Taxus wallichiana var. yunnanensis, assembly GCA_018340775.1. Lineage (NCBI taxonomy): Eukaryota > Viridiplantae > Streptophyta > Pinopsida > Cupressales > Taxaceae > Taxus > Taxus wallichiana. The sequence goes on from CM031234.1 coordinate 753,982,253, forward strand.
AAGATAAGATCATTCTAATGGAGATGAAACCTCTGCTAATAAATAATTGAGTGTTGATAGATAATATTATTATGATGAACCTTTGAGGAAATGCTTTAATGATGAATGTCCTACCTCGACAACTTGTTGAATTGAAACATAGTGATTGCAATCTCGTTATTATATGAGATATGGAACATTGCAAGGAATTTAATAAGTTTTCAAGAACACTATTATGATATCTACACTTTTATGTTAACATGATTATCTTCTCTAATGATAAGGAAAGAGTTAGGGTATTAAGATCACTTCCTTTCTCTTCTAGGACTTCACAATTCACCTTCATGATCAAAAATTAACTCCAAGATACTCAAACATTGTAATGTATGTCTCTCACATATTGAAATAGGTATTTACAATGCATATGGAAATATTCCTATCTGAATGGAATTCTTGTTCTATAGCCATCCATTGAATTGAGTTGAGGTGCTTACATATGCTTCCTATTTTGAGGTGTGATAACACTACAAGGTGTAGTATGGATGTTTAAGCACAATCCTACGTGAATTAATACATATGGAATTGATATGGTTTCTCATTATTGTAAACATAGTAGTAAAAATGAAGATCATCCCCTTGCAATTTTGGTTCCAAAATCCTCCTTGCATGAAATCATCTTAGGGTGCTCATACACGTTATTACTTAGATGTTTCATGTGGGAGTAGATGGATTTTTGATACTTCACACATGATGATCCTAAGTACCATGATAGCTTTATTAGCTCATTTTGAATTGTTTCTCAAAGATATTTGGACATGATGGAAGAAATAGGATATGTTGATCCTCACTTACTACATGAGCTTCCAATTTAACATTTGAACATCATCACCCCTTTTCAATCTCATAGTTCACCTTCATGACAAATATGTCACTTGAGTGGAAACATGCATAAGGTACTTGGACATAATTTTTCTCAATTGCTTCTCATGAAAATAGGTTTCCTCTAGATAAGTGGATTGTCCCTTAATGAGACTTGATGCTGAGTTGTATGTTTTTATCTTCAAACTAGATCGAAGCACTATGAATGCCACTTCCTAACTTACAATATGTGAGCACATTAAAGATAATAAGATGTGAATTGTTTTTGAGATCAATATGATTGTCATTATCAGTCATGTGTATTTTATCTTATCATACCCCTAATGAAAATTTCCTTGATGACTTGAAATGAAGCTATTCAAGTTCTGGATCCTTCACAATTCTCACAATGTTCCTTATCTGACCCGTTCTCCAAGTGAAAATATTTTTCACATACTCATTCGATCATGTGTTCCTTGTCATAATGTGATTCTTATAGGATGGTTCTTGTCTACTAAAAGTGGTTTGTGTTAGATCATTGAGCTTCTTGCATCAAGTTATACCTTGCGAGATAACATTAGAACCGATGCTTTCGGAGTTCACGAGGGGTTTTTTCCTATTTTTTCAACTAAAGAACTTCTTAAGTTTACGATGATGGAAAAAATAAATATGATAACAAGAATGAGATTTTCCACGTCTATCTCAGCTACATTCCAAAACATCCAATTTTTATTAGGTACTATCAAGGACTATTATTTTTAGCAAGTTTTCATAGTTTTGACCTTCTAACTTCTATTGATAATTATTAATGTAGAGAATGTTGAGGAACTTCATTTTTAGAAACTTACTATTTTTATACATGCCCAACCATTAACAACTACTATTTTTGAGTGGCACTTAGAGGTGTTGGATTCATATCAAACTGGTCTCAAAAGTTAAATGATTTTTTAAGGTTGCTTCGCTCTCATTTTCATATTATTCCCTTTTCTCGATTGGTGAGAAAATGAAAATTTCATCAAGAAGGTAAGAAAATTGAGATAAAAACTCAATCCTATACATCTTGTAAAATCATCCACCTCATCATGCAAGAATGGATCGGATGAAACATATTTTTGATGAACATTCTGTCTAAATTTTAGGGTTTTTTTCATCCTGGATCTTCTTAAAAATAAAGAAAGGGAAATTAGTACCATTTTTTTCTTTGGCATGGTTATTCTTTAATGAATGTTAGGTAAATAAACAAAAAATTAATGACTAAATTTTTTTGTGGGAGAAGTTAGCCAAGTTTCGAGTGATTTTTAACCTATTTATGTCCGTGATAGCTAGTTGGTAGTTAGAAAACATTACACTATTGGGGTGAGGCCACACTTTTTTTTATCTCTCCCTTGGGAGAAAGAGGGGATAGAGGGGACACCTAGTTATGTAAAGAGTTACTTGGGAGTATGAAGGAGATGAAATTTATATTCGAGGGATTGAATATGAGTTTTCGAGAGCTATTAAGATGTTCAAGGTGACTAGAGCTACAAGCATCATCCGGGTCACAATTTTATGCCCACCTTATGCCTTGAGCGACAGAGAGGACATTGTGGACATTGATGTGTGACCTTGGAGAAGAAGGGAGGTTGCAATTTTGTTTTCCCTTTTGCCCCTTGCACCATGGGGATAAAGGGGACAGAGGGGGACCCAGGACACCTGGGTGTCTAAAGTGCGACTTAGGAGATTGCCAATTTTTTTATTTTTCCAAATAAGATATTTAATTAATTATAAATGATAAATTAGGGTTGTTGAAACCCTTGGAGATCAATCTAGGGAAAGGATCATTTTTAAATAGCCAAAGTGACTAGGGTTTTGGAGGAAACTCTATGCAAATAACACCAAAAATTTATAATTTCTTTCCCAATAATTTTCTAATAATTTTTAGAATCCAAAATATGATAGAAATCATGTTTATTTGCATACTAAAAAATTAGAATTCCACATCAAAAATTTGATTGAAAACTAGTTGGAAAACCCTTGAGAAAAATCCAAGAAAATTATAAATTCACAGATCCTTTATTTATTAAAATTTAGAGATGTTTGACAATAATTTTAAAGAAAAATACGTCCTGAATGTGTCCCAAACAATCCCTAAATTGATTTAATCCACTACTGAAAATTGATCACCAAAATAACACCAAATAATGCTAGAATCTTGAAAGAAAAATCTGAATTATCTCGCTGGAAATTCCTGAGTGAAATCTCCTCCCAATCTCTTGGGGTTTTCATCCCCAAGAGATAATCTCTCAAGGGTTTTTGTTCTTGGAATGTTTACAAAAGCTGAAAGCTGTTTGCAATGAAAATTTGATACTAAAATTCTTGATATGCACCCCTCAAGTTGACCTCTCCATATAAAAGAGAAATGGCCCAAAACAATCTCCAATAATATCCAATGAGATCACTTGAATTTCCCTATGCCAATCCCATTTTTCTAAGGAGGATTATGACATACTTTTCTATTTTCGCATTACTTGGGAAATTTGTATTTTCCAGTAGATGAATACATTTAATTTTTAATTCACTTTGCCCAAGTTCTAATTTTATATTAAGTTTCATTATTTTATTGTATGTGCATTATAATTTTATATTTTAATATTTTGCACTATACAAATAAAATAAATAAAAGTTAATTACCTTGATTTCACCCTTTGGTTGTCAAGTAAGAATGGTGCAAAGGTCTTCGCTCGAACTCCTCCAAAAGAGGGACATTACAATCCTCCATTCCTGAGATTTTTTTCCCCCAAGAAATCACAAGTAGAAAATTTGTATCGTCAACAATTATTGGATCCCAAATCAGCCTAAGCCTTTTGTATGGCTTCTCATGCACTATACAAAATTGCTCAACTACTGAAAAAAGAAATCATGCAACTTACTTGTGAAAAGTACCATGATCCTCCTCATGTATGCCACAAATTTTACATTTTCCTCATCATGTGCTTGTTTTCCCATTCTTAAATGAAGTGAAAAATCCTCATATATGTCTTCCTTAGGCAATTCCTTATTCACAACTATCATAGACATTGCTATCATTTGATGGGGCAACGTGTATTTGAGTGACTTCATGGTAACTTGTTTGCCTTCATGTTGGAAACTCAACTCCATAGCCTGCAAATCTTGGGTGACTCTCCCTAATGAATGAATCCATTGCATACCAAGTACCACATTGTTATGTTTCAAATCAATAAAATAGAATTCATCATTAACGCAGTGTACTCACAAAATCAAAATTTGGTTTTTCTTACTTTATTTTTATAAGGAATAGTGAGGACACGTGCTGTAATTACATCAAAGCCATCAAAATTTTCATAATGTAAGCGTCTTCTATTCACCAATCCTTCATCCACAAAGTTATGTGTAGACCCACTACCAAGAAGTGCCATTATCCCACACTCAAACACGGTACCTTCAAATATGAATGGATTGTACCTTGGTTCTCCCAAAAGAAAAGTGATTTTACCTCCATGTTCCATATTTGATGCTGGATGCTCCTCTTCCTTTTCTAAATTAGTAACCACATCTGAAATAACCTCTATGAGGTGTATCTTTCCTTTACTAAGACAGTTATGTCAAGGCTCCCAATAATCCCTACAGTGAAAGAAATGCTTCTTCCTCCTTAACTCATTATGAGTCTCTTGATCAATTGTCAGTGTAGAATCCACCTTAGAAGAAGTGGGCTTCTCACTTTCATGTTGCCCTATCTTTTCATTCTTTAAATTCTTTTCGTGGCTGAAATGGAAAAGTAGTATCTAGATCCATAGGCGTCTGAGTAGCTTCACGCAAAGTCCTAGGCTTAAGAGCCTTTACAAAACCTCTCATTCTATCATGAATCCCCTCAATAAACAACATCTCTACATGCTTCTCGGCATCTCGGGTACCATCACCACAATATGCTAAAAAAATTGTTATATGCATCGACATGCCCACTATGTCAAAGTTGTGCCAAGTCCCCGTAATAAAGCTTCACATCCTTGTGATCAAACCTAGAATTCAACCACTTGAATAAACTCATTGTCGATTGAATAAGATCATGTTTCTCCGTAAGAAGCTCATGGTACCACCAATCGTATGTGACTCCCTCAAGGTACACTATAGCAAACTAGATAGCCTCATCTTCATGTATAGGCTTGATAGTGAGGTATGTATCATGGTTATGGATCCATGCTCTAGCATTAATCTTTCCTCTACCATCAAAAGTGGAAAGGGTCACTTTCTCCTTGGCTCGCTTCATCTCCCCTTCTATGCTCTGGGGCCTCTGTGCGATTCTATCTCTCAAGCTCTCTCTCCTCCAAGCACACATCTTGATGAAGGGAGAAATAATTCCTTATCTCCTCTAGTAAATCTCTCCATTCATCATTAGTTTCCATAATGTTATCTTGGAAAGCTATATTTTCCAATGGATCCTCAACCACGGGTGGCTCCTCTCTAGGTAGGAAGCTAGGCTACATAGGTCTGCATTTTGCAGTGTTGGTAGATCTCGTCTACTTTGTATGTTTCCTCTCACATGGAGGGGAATTTCTCACGGTACCAACCTCTGTAGGTTCCCTGATGTGCCTCCTGTGACAACTGGCCACTAATGTGGATCTGTCCCTTCTATCCCTTCTATTAGGTTGATCTCGAATAATGCATCCTATGTATTAACTACTTCATGGTATGAATCATATCCCTAGAAATTTCATGATATAGGTAAACATGTTCATCCCGAGGAGAGCTAAGATATCCACCTCTTCGGTCCATGGTTTAAGCACTACTACCTGTATCCAAGCCTGCTATGAGACATGTTTGTCTCCTTGTATTATACCTGTGGGGTCCAACTTCTCTCGGTTGCAGCAATCAAAACCCTCCGGTGGGAGGATCACTACTCTGATACCACTAAAAGATCCCCAAATATTTTCTTTTCCCCAAATCAGTTTTTTAATTAATTGCAAATGATAAATTAGGGTTGTTGAAACCCTTGGAGATCAATCTAGGGAAAAGCTGATTTTTCTATAGCCAAAGCGACTAGGGTTTTGGATGAAACTCTATGCAAATAACACCAAAAATTTATATTTTCTTTCCCAATCATTTTCTAATAATTTTAGAAGCCAAAATATGATAGAAATCAGGTTTATTTGCATACAAACAACTCAGAATTGCAGATCTAAAATCTGATTGAAAACTGGTTGGAAAACCCTTTAGAAAATGCCCAGAAAATTATAAATTCGCAGCTCCTTTATTTATAAAAATCTAGAGATGTTTCACAGTAATTTTCAAAGGAAAATACCTCTGGAATGTGCCCCAAACAGTCACTAAATTGAGTCGATCCACTACTGCAAATTGATCACCAAAAGAACACCAAATACTACCAACTTGACTTAAAAACCTGAATTAGCTTCTTTGGAAATTCCTAAGTGAAATTTCCTCCCAATCCCTTGGGGTTTTCGTCCCCAAGAGATAAATTCTCAAGGGTTTTCGTCATTGTAATTTTTACAAAAGATGAAAGCTCTTTCTGCAATGAAAATTTTATAATAAAAATATGCACATGCTCTGTCATCACCAATCCGGCACTATGATAATTCTTCACGGAACTCCTCGTGCTATGATTATTTACTCATGCATAGCCTTTAGTTTGGTGGATGTAATGCGGAAACAAAACAACAACATAACACAAGAATACCATCGACTATGATAAGACGGAATGATGACAAATCTGAAATATCAAAGTAAATCATAATATTAACATGAAATTGTTACAATCTCTCACCCATGAGGTACTTCAAGTGTTATTGACTTCACTTGCCTTTCACCAAGACTATGGGAGAAACTTTACAATTACACCTCTTAATGGCTTCTTCAACACACCTTTAAACTGATAACTTCCTTTGCACACTTCCTACAATATTTCTCACTACTTCCTTCTATGCTAAATGAGGGGGTGGCCTCTCTATTTATAGAACTTCCAGGCTTATCCATCTTATCTCTAAGATAGGATAAGAAATCCACTCTGACAAATCAATTCCATACCTTAACTCTTATCTTGTACATGTAAGCTTATCTTTTAAGATAAGATAAACCTTATCATTTTACATGGGTTCCACATTTTTAGACTTTTACAAATAAAATACACAAAATATTTATGACCTCACTCCTTGTCCTTATTACCAATATAATATTTATAATTCCTAATCATGTAGACCCTACTTCTCTAATTACCCAAACTTTGACATTTTAACATTACCGGACCACTTACGACAAATATTTACTTTTACAACATTCCTATTGTACTTTGACTGTTACCATACTCCACATTATTGGCAGCATCGCATCGACGTGGCGCCGTTATCTTCTATCGACGCTACTACTAATTATAATTAACAACATCCTATTCCTAATACATACATTAATGAAATAGGAATTATGGAGGAAAATTTTAGTGTCGACACTCCTCAAGTCGACCTCTCCATATAAAGGAGAAATGGCCCAAAACAACCTCCAACAATATCCAATGAGATCACTTGACTTTCCCTATGCCAGTCGCATTTTTCTAAGGAGGCTTATGACACACTTTTCTATTTTTCCATTACTTGGGCAAGTCGCATTTTCCACTAGATGAATACATTTAATTTTTAATTGACTTTGCCCAAGTTCTAATTTTATATTAAGTTTCATTATTTTATTGTATGTGCATTATAATTTTATATTTTAATATTTTGCACTATACAAATAAAATAAATAAAACTTAATTACCCTGATTTCACCCTTTGGCCGTCGGGTAAGAATGGGCCAAAGGTCTTCACTCAAATTGCTTGAAAAGAAGGACATTACAGCGTGAGGTTATAAATTTGTTTCCACCTTGTCCCTTGAGTGAGAAAGGGGACACAAGGGTTTCCAAAGTGCAAGTTTTTCATTCTAGGAAGAAGATTTTTCCTTGTATGTCTAGATTTGGAAAGTAAACTTGACTTTTATTGCAACACAAGCTTGGGAAAATGATTTGGGGTAGTATTTTATATTATTTTCACTCCAAATCACATTAATATGAATGGAACTATTCTCAAAATCTAATTCTTCCTAAAACTCAAAATTTGAACTAAGATGGGAAGCTACGGAGTTTTTAAACGACTTACGAAATATTTGAGGCTTGGAAAACATTTGATGTTTTCACCGTGTAGAGGACTCTAATATATTTTCAATCCATATTTTTCTCTTTTTAAATCATTAAGAAAATTTGGGAATCATCCGGAGAAGTCCGGTTTCACCGAGAGGAGCTTTCATTCCATACACCTGGATTACTCGATTATGAACAGAGTGCTCCTAGATAAAACTTTATTTCTTAAACTTTCATAAATTGATTTCGAAATATTTCAAAATCTCCAAACTCGCCCTCATATACTTTATATTTTCCTTGATCACTTCTTAAAGGGGTTCAATTACGTAAAATGGCCAAAAATGGTCTTTTTAGGCCTCGGAATAAAGTAGTCTTTCATTAAAATTGAAGGATTTGATCAATCACTTTAGGCACTTTTGCTTAAAAATTGAATAAAACTGAAAAAATTATTAGCACTTTCCCTTTAGCTAGGGTGAGGATGGAACTTAACGTAGGTTAGCCAGAGGAAGGATTCATAGTGACTAGGAAACCTAATTTTCAATTAGGGGTTTAGATGTCATGGTTAAAAAATATATTTTCATGTTAGCTATTTTACAAGACAACACGCTTCTTTTATTCCTTTCTTCATGTTTACATCCTTTCTTTCTTAATGCATTCAACGATTACATATGCCTCACATATAAAAAGGACTTATAACTAGAAATAAATTATACAAAACTCTTAAAATAGAACATGCAAAAACTTGTATTTATTAACTTTTTCCTAATTTTAAAATTGTAATTAGATTGTTCGAAATAAGTACAACTAAAGCTACAGACAGTATACAATAAATAAAGCTATTTTTTCGTATCAATAGTCTATTGGGGGAATTAGCTGATTTTCTAACATGAACTACCATATATTTAAAACTAGCAATTGGTGTATATGAAGAGACATTTAGAGAGGTCGTTCTATATCTATTAAATTCTAGTTAGTCGTACATGTATGATTTTTTCTATCACACCTCGTCAAGTTTTCTTTGGAGAAATGCAAAAGCTAATGAGATGTCTCTTATACTGTTTTTCAGCTTTTTCTCTACGTGTTTACCAATAAGTATTGATGAGCTTATTTGATGTACGCTTTAAATACATTTTGTGATTAATATAGTGGATATACTTAGACATGGTAGAGGCTGAATTATTTTCATACATCTTAAGTAATTATTTGTCCAAAAGCTGGGTATAATGTAAATAGAAAGACACATATTAGTATACAATGGGTCAAGGAGATTATAGCTATTGACAGAAGTTTAAGACATCTAATTCTTATCTTTTTTTTGGTGGTTTTCTTTTTTCTATCTTGTATTCGGAGCATACTCAAAATAGATTTTATGAAATAAATACAATGTGGGCGTGCAGGAGAATCAGTCATTGGATTCATGGGCATGTGGATGATGATAAATCGTGGCATCCAGTGATTCTTTTAATAAGAGTTCCAATTTGCACATTATTGTTTACTATAGAATGTGTATTTTTACCATCTAGCAGTAATAACTCATATGGGTTTTCGGTATTCGAATTATTTATATAAACAAGCTCATTAAGGTTGCAAAGTTTACTAACAATGTATGTAGATCTAAGAAATTCCAGATACCATGATTGCTTGGATATTCAGCTCTATCAACTTGTAGAATATTACCATATAAAAATATTCAAAACAGAACACAGAATAAAAAAACACTTGAAATAAAAATATAAAACCCAACTGAGAGAAAATTGATGTTTGCATTAAATAGATAGGGACAAAATTAGATTTTTATTTTTTTTCCAATGCCCCCTTAATTTTATCCTTCAATCTTTTTATTATTTTGGATTTGAGTGTATATTTCCACAACTTACATATTCTAGATCATAAACACACACAAATTCTCAAATAGTCAAATTCTGGTTTTCCCAAATGCCTTGTAATAATATCTGCAAACTGATCTTCAGGTCTACAAATGCATAGACATATCTCTTTGTTGAAAACCAACTCCATGATGAAATGATATCTCGTGTCTACATGTTTACACCTGCTGTGGAAAACATGATTTTTAGACAATGTTATTTTTGAGTTGTCAAAAAGAATATGTGTAGCTTCTTCTTGATTATTCGTTACATCCTTAAATATTATCCTCCTAAAAACAACTTGAAATGCTACTCCTATGACTACTACATACTCTGCCTCTAGTGAAGAAAGAGTGACTAAAGGCTTCTTCTTTGATACCCATGAAACTAACCTTGTTCAAAACTGAAAACACATACCCGGATGTGCTTTTCCTTTCATCTATATAGCCCACGAGTTTGAACTCATCGGATGTTTTATACAATATTCCATGATTTTAGGTTCCATATATATACCTCAAAATTCTTTTCCCGACCTACCAATGTGATTTTTTAGGGGACTCTATGAACCTTGAGATGAGACTCACACCATAAATAATATCGGGGCTTATGGCCTTCAAATATATGAGACTTCCAAGTAATCTTTTTAACAATGTTGGATAAATAAATGATTCAATGTCTTCTTTGCTTGATTTAAATCCTATTCTAAGTGCAGTTTGGGATAACTTGCAATTCAACATGTTTAATCTTTTCAAGATGTCATTAGCATAATTTTCTTGAGAAATAAAATCCCATCTTTTGTTTGCTGAACTTCAATGCCCAACAAATAGTGCATGGGACCTAGATATGTCATCTAAAATTATTTCTTCACAAATAATTTAAAAGAATTTTGGATAGGTATCTAATATTTATTAAATCACCCACATATAAACATATAATATGAATCTTACATTGTCCATTTATCATCTTTGTATAGACTAGGTCGATCGCACCTCATCAAACCATTCTAAAGCGGTAAGATTAAATCATATGGTACCATGATCCAGAGCTTTACCAAGTTTTTAGAGTGCTTTTAATAATATGTACACCTTTCATTCATAACCTTCAATCTCATAGTGTTCTCGTTTGTTTCACATACACATCATGTTTGACAAATCCATTTAAGAATGTTGATTTTACATCGATATGATATATAGGCCATTTTTAATATGCAATTTCTAATATTGTCCTTATAGTGTCCAAACGTGTTCTTGAGAAAATATTTCATTATGATCTACTCCATACTTCTAAGTAAATGCTCATGCAACCAATCTTGCTTTATGTTTCTGCATTTTTTCATTTTCACTATACTTGGTCTTGTAGACCCATCTAGCTCATATCACGTCTTTTCCTTCTAGAATATCTATCAAGTTCCACGTCTTATTCTTTTATATGGCGTTTACCTCATCATCCATGGCTTGCATCCAAAATTCTTCATTCATAGCGACTTCAAAAGTCATTGGATCTGTTAGGAAAATAAGATTAGTGTGAAACATATTGATTGGGTGAAAAATAATAGTGATATGTAATAACAACTCATGTAGATTAGAGTTAGTATGCGAGTGATACATTTTTATATAGTTAAGTTGGCTTTACAACTTGTCTAACAATAAGTATGATTTGTTTTAGGAAACAAATGAAGAGCCCTATTTTATAGGTAACTCTCACCCTATATGTTTGTAACATGTCTCGTATGAAACATAGTCAAGTTTATTGTGAGATTAAATTTTTCAATTTTCATTTGGTATCGGATCATTTGGTTTCTTTGTGAAATTAGAAGAAGATGTTCTAATTATCAGGGGGTAATTTATTAGCTTGGCTGCCTGTGGATGCTAATCTATAGTTGGATGAATAATCGTTTGTTTTTGTGTTGATAGATTAATTTTATGAAACAAATCTTTGAAGTCATGGTTGTGATTATTCGTGTGATTATCTCTCCTACTTATCACATGTATCTGCAATTTTCCTAAAACATGAAGATCTCTTAAGAGGGAAATGCATTGAATCTCCGTGCTTATTTACTATTGCCAAGATTTGGAAGTACTTTGATCCGACCAAGTTCTATTGACCAAGAATTTTGTGCCTTCCCTCGGAATTTTGTCGTCCAATTCTGCCAATTACGTCTTCATCTATTGTGAGGGGAATTCTAGGAGATTAATAAATCTGTTAAGCTGCATTCCTGAGCATGCAAGACTTTCTCTACTAGTACACGATTGTAATTTAAAGTGGGAAACACTCAATTGCCTCTCAAACTGTACTGTCACATTAATGGTAGTGTTTGTTATTTATCTTCTTGTGAGTCATCTCCGTCTAGATCTATGCTTAGCCCATCTTCTGCGTCACCATCCACATTGACATATGTTGCAGAATTTTGTCAAGATATCAGTTCGGCATTGGGAGTTTACACTCCAAAGGTGGTGTTGCGCATGATGGCTTCAAATGGTCACATTGCATCGGGTAAACTTCTATCCACTATCGCTCCAAACCACCGATCCACTCACAGATTTCTTCTACAACCCGTTATTCTAAAAAGATGTAGTTTGTTTTATTCGTTGTAATTTTTTTCGTTTTTTAAGTTATTTTATTATATTTAAGTATAGTTTCTTTCAAATAAAGTTATTCTCTTATGTGTCTTTGCGAATAACTTATCATTTCAGAATTCAATATAGTTTTTCATATATAAAAGTAGTTTTGTTTTCATCAAGAGTCAAACAGTAAACATTTTATGTTGTTATTGTTTAGTCTTGGAAAAGTTTGTTATTATTGTCGTAGTAAAGAGTTAAATAGTATTTTTAACCAATCTAAAAGTCTTGTATAGTTGTCAAATTTGTGTCCTTGTAAAAGTGTCCAAATAATTATATTGTTGTTCTTGTCAATATTATAAACAAATGTCAATAACAGGTTATTCATGTAACGTGTCTTTATAAAAGTGTCTGAAAATAAATAAAAACTGCCTCACGGATGTATTATCCAGGGAATCCAACGTTTGAATTTGGAGGATAAGATAAAAACAGTTATATTTCTGATGAAGTTTTTGAAGACTACAAAGAAAGAAAAAAAATTCATGGCTTTTGGGGCTCCATCCCTTGACCTCGCTCGTACCACGATAGCGAGCATACCCCAGCGCTACTACAGGACCCTACAAACGGCAAAGTGTCCCTTGACCGCGCTACGGGCTATTACCCCCAAATCCCCACTTTGTAATTTCAAAGGCAAAGCAAAATTTTGTGGGAAGTCACGTCCATAAACGATGGTATAAATTTGAGCTCCAATTTCCAATCCGCTAAGTAAGCATCATCTCAACAGCTTGGATGGAGGCACAAGAGGATGGAGGTCAGTCAATGTCCTCTTGCAAGACACAAGCGATACAACCGCAAAATGAGGTTGTGGCATATTTTTCAATTCAATATTTGATTTTTAGTGTGAATTTTGTTTCAATTATGTGAATTTTGCTTCATTTCATTGTTTGTGTATCGATGAATAATAAAAAAATTCACATTCGGGGAATATAATAGCAATGTTCCATTTCCATTTTGCTGAAGTCTATTCCTATATATTTCCCGATGTGAAAAATATAGTGGAAAGATTAAAGAACAATATAAAAGCAATATTATAATACTTGAAGAGGATGAACATATGTTCATAACTTGGAGAAGGGTCCATATTTGATGAATACGGGTTCATATAAATGAACAAGGGTTCATCTTGAGGTTGTTGGTTAGGCTTTCGGCCAAATCCATCAAGTGTGCCAAGATCATGAACACGCAGGGTGGAAAGATGCGAGAAAAGTGTGATTTTCCCTCATATTCATACTAAGGTGGGGGATGTTAAGAAAATAAGGCTAGTGTGGAACATATTGTTTGGGTGATAAATAATAGTGAGATGTAATAACAACTCATCTAGATATTAGAATTAGTACATGTACATAATATATTTGTTATATGGTTAAGTTGGTACACTACAAGAACTAAGTCTTTTGCCACAAATCTTTAACAATATTTTTTTGTTTTAAGGTATTTAAAAAAACTTAAATGCGGCATAAAATTTGTTTCCGTCCACATTTTAACATATCATTGTAGCTCTTTTACAATTCACTATAACAAAGTGAAAGTCTACAACTTTTACAATCTATCGTTTACCGACATTTTTGTTATTGTGTATTTTCCAAAAATAATAATGTATGTTTATAACATTCCCACATTTTTATTTTTTTGTTATTATTCTACAATTTTATAAAAATGTAGTTTTACTATATATTTTCTCTTTGTAGAATTTCCATAATTTACAATTTTAAATCTCCAATCAATGTTAATTTTGTGGTAATTTTGACATTTTTTTCTACAATCATCATTACCACATTAAACTTGTAGGTGGAAGCTACAATTTGATTGCCACAATAATGAATTATAATATTATCTTTTGAAATAACATAGAATTGTTACTTATTAATATTGAATTTCACAATCTTTTAGAGATAATAATTAATGTGTATTGTCTACTTTTATAACACATCAATATGTATTTTGTATATATTGAATTTAAATTATAAGATCGAAAATAAATTTAGTTTTCATTTCACACACACACACACACACACACACACACACACACACACACACACACACACACACACACACACACACATTGATAAAAATGAAAACTAAAAAAAAACATTATTTGCATTATATCTAAATATAAATATTTAACAATTTAAATAAATCTTTGTATATTTTCTTGTATTTTTTTATATAACGAAAAAACTTAACTACAAATTAAAATATCAAAAACCAATGATATACTCACTTAACAAAGATTATAGATGAATAAAACATATTTTCTATTTAATATAAAAGTGTAAATTTCATAATAACTATATGGTTTCCTTATCTAATGTTGGCTCTCCTCTAGACATAAATAGCTAACTCTTTCAAATTTGAATAATAGCCCCGAATACTATAGTTCAATATGAAACAAAGAAAATAGAAGACAATGCATGTGTATCAAAGAAAATTAAGAACTCTTAATTATCCTTTGAGCATCTATTAGAGTTTTTTTGAAGATTTACATCTTCTACAAACTTAGAAAGGAAGATAGGGCAAATGGCTAGAATATCACATCCTCTAAAAAGTCTCACTATTTCCTTGGGGCCCTCTATCTCTTTAGACCGATTAGTTAAACTGTAATTGAAATTGTTTTGCATGTCAAATTTATATACACCAATTGAAAGATAGAAATTTATGTGACACAAGAGAAATTATGAAGTTTTTCTTTGTTAGAATAACAATGGACTGAGAGAGGGGCGTGAATCAATCCATACAAAAATTTAAATTTATAGTTTAGATTATCAAATGAGCAGTAAACCATAAGTAAGATATCAACACAAGGCACGGTATATAAGTGGGAAACCATCAAGGGGAACAAAACCCACTTTGAAACACAATATTAATATTGATATGTTTCAAACTTAGTGAGGCACCAACCACACAAGGTGTTAGGAAATAAGAGATAAAAATATGCGGAATAATCTCTTACGTAATCGCAATAGAGAAACTAATATGTAGAAAATATTACGATCTCAAATAAAAGTGCGAGAATAAATAACACAACACAAAGAGACAGATTTAACGTGGTTCACCCAATTTGGGCTACGTCCACCAAGAATCACTTGCTCAGATTTTCTTACAAGCCACTGCTCTCTCAATACAATAACCAGATCCGTTTGGAGCTATGCTCAACAAACTCTACAGAATTCACAACCGAATTCAAAACACATCTGCAATACATTTGCTTATCTCTCTATCATATGCATAAGACCATATAAATAGACAACTGCTTAAGCAGTTTGATACAAAACCGTGGGTATCAAAACCAAGGGCAAAAAACCGTGGGTATCAAAACAATGGGCAAAAGACCGAAAAAACCATGGGCCCAAAAACAGCCCATAACGGTTACCCATTACCCATGGGTTAATGAACCACCCATGAAAATTTGCTTCGGGGCTTCGCCCCCGAACCCCCTTTCATCGGGGGGGCTTCAACCCCCGACCCACTCACCGGCGAGCGGGACCACCGTAAAAATACCCGAGTGTAACACATGGAAGGTGTACCATACTCTAACATGAAAATAGGCTCCACAAACATAACAATCTCCCACTTGGAGACTAGTTTCCACTGAGCAAGCTTCTCAACCCTTCACTATCATCCGCGAAGGCCAACCAAAGCTAAACATAGCTTTAGTTTATCCCTAGTGACCACCTTGGTCATCATGTCTGCAGGATTCTGACTGGTATGAATCTTCTCCAACTTCAACTTATCTTCCTCCAAAGTTGTTCTGATGAAGTGATATCTCAACTGTATATGCTTCGTCCTGGAGTGGAATGCTGAGTTCTTAGCTAGGTGTATAGCACTCTGACTATCACTATGCAGCTTACATTCCTCCCGCTTATGCCCCAACTCCTCAAGCAATTGCTGTAACCAAATCATCTCTTTGCTTGCCTCTCGTGGCAGCAACATACTTAGCCTCCGTGGTTGACAAAGCCACCACTTACGTAGTCGTGAAATCCACTCACTTTGTTGTCCCACCTACAAGTGTAAATATAACTGCCGTGCTCCTCCTGCTGTCTACATCTCCACCATGTCTCGAATCTACATAACCATGTAAAGTGGTGTCTCGATCCATGTAGCACAAAATCGTCCCCATGGTCCTCTCAAATACCGAAGGATCCACTTTATCTTGCTTGCCAATGCTCTTTACCTGGATCACTCATAAATCTACTCACAGCTCCCACTGCATGGGCAATATCAGGCCTAGTGCACACCATAGCATACATCAAACTGCCAACTGCTGATGAGTAAGGTACCTTTGACATCTGGTTTCTTTCCTGCTCTGTCTTGGGACACTGCTCCTTTGATAACTTGAAATGGCCTGCCAAAGGAGTCCCAACCGGTTTAGCATCCTGCATGTTAAACCTGTCTAATACCTTCTTAATGTACTCTTCCTGAGATAAAGTCAACTTCCGTTCCTTCCTATCCCGAGTTATCCTCATACCAAGGATTTGTCTGGCTGCCCCCAAATCCTTCATATCAAAGGATTCACTTAGTTGTTTCTTGAGTACTTTTATTTCCTGCATGTTTTTACTTGCAACCAACATGTCATCAACATACAAACATAGGATAATATAACTTCCATCCTCAAATTTCTTTGTATACATGCAATGGTCAGAATGACATCTAATATAACCTTGCTCCATCATGAAGCTATCAAACTTCTTATACCATTGACGTGGAGCTTGTTTCAAGCCATACAAGCTCTTCTTCAGTTTACACACCATCTCCTCTTTACCTTTGACCTCATATCCCTCTGGTTGCTGCATATATAGCTCCTCCTCCAAATCACCATGGAGAAATGCAGTCTTTACATCTAACTGTTCTAAGTGTAAGTCTTCTGCTGCCACTATTCCAAGAATAGTTCTAATAGAAGTCATTTTTACTACAGGAGAAAAAATCTCATCAAAATCTATACCTTGTTTCTGTGTAAACCCCTTGACCACCAACCGGGCCTTATATCTTTTCTTTCCTCCTTCTTCATCTTTAACTCTGTACACCCACTTGTTCTGCAATGCTCTTTTGCCTTCCGGTAGCTTCACCAAATCCCAAGTCTGGTTCTCCATAAGAGACTTATGCTCCTCATCCATGGCTTGCTCCCACTTCTTACTGGCATCTACCTACATTGCTTCATCAAATCTCTCTGGCTCTCCACTATCAGTGAGTAATAAATAATAAAGAGAAGGAGAAAACCGTTCAGGTTCTTTTCTTACCCTAGAAGACCTCCTCACTGTAGGAGTTTGGGGTTCCTGTTGAATAGGTTCCTGAACTGATTCATGGGTCACTTTCCCATCCGGAAGATCCTCTACCACTGCATATTCTTTCTTGGATTCTTCCTTGTTTTCCTGCAACTGTTTCTTATACATGACTTTCTCATTAAAGACCACATCCCTAGACCGAATGATTTTCTTGTCCTTAATACTCCAACATTTAAACCCAAAGTCATCACCACCATAACCAATGAAAGTACATTTTTCTGATTTAGCCTCTAGCTTGGTCCTATCATCCTTGTCTATATGAACAAACACTTCACATCCAAAGACTCTAAGAAATGAATAATCAACTTTCTTACCGTACCATGCCTCCTCAGGTATGCCTCCATCCAAGGCACTTGAGGGTCCTCTGTTTATCAAGTACACAGCTGTGCTCACCGCTTCTTACCTAAAAATAAAGAGGCAGATCCTGCATGTAATCTCATGCTCCTAGCAAGTTCCATTATAGTTCTGTTCATCCTTTCTGATACCCCATTCTGCTGCGGAGTTCCTGGAACCGTCTTTTGCCTGCGGATTCCATTCTTAGAACAGTAATCATTAAATTCATTGCTGCAATACTCCCCTCCATTATCTGACTCGAGACATTTTAGCTTAAGACCTGTTTCATTCTCTACCAAGGCTTTCCATTTAACAAAAGTGTCAAATACATCAGATTTGTGTCTAATACAATAAACCCAAACTTTCCTTGTTGCATCATCAATAAAAGTAACATAATAACTTGAACCCCCAAGAGATGATACCTGAGCCGGCCCCCACACATCAGAATGTACCAGCTCTAACTTACTCTCTTTCTTCGTAGGTCCAACCTTGAGAAACCTTACTCGCTTTTGTTTCCCATATATGCAGTTTTCACATAAATCCAAACCTGTTTCTGTATATCCAGGCAAATTCTTCTTTATGATGTTCATGCCCTTATGGCTCATATGACCGAGCCTATAGTGCCATAATGTTGTATCTGCATCTGAAGCCACAAGATTACAATCATTAGTACTATCAGTGGTTAAATACAAGGTTCCAACCTTCTTACCTCTTGCCACCACAAGAGCACCCTTGGTAACCTTCCAAGAGTCTGCTGTAAATATCACAGTACAACCATCACTTCCCAACTGCCCTGCCGATATCAAATTTCTCCTTAATGTAGGCACATGTCTGACATCCTTCAATAGCCATGTATTCCCATTCCAAACTATGTAACCTTTTCCAACTATGCTCAAGGCTCATCATCACCAAGAAAACATGCCCAAAATCCCCTTGAACATAATCAACAAAATAATGCCTATGTGGAGTAGCATGAAAAGAAGCCCCTGAATCTAAAACCCAAGATTCAGTAATATTA
Source organism: Taxus wallichiana var. yunnanensis (assembly GCA_018340775.1). NCBI lineage: Eukaryota > Viridiplantae > Streptophyta > Pinopsida > Cupressales > Taxaceae > Taxus > Taxus wallichiana. The sequence continues at coordinate 754,001,320 of CM031234.1, forward strand.
TGCAAAGAAAGAATCAAAGCATCCTGACATACATTACCCGATGCCACATTTGCCTCCTTATTTTCTTCCTATTGTTTCTTCTTATCCCGAAGCTCCCAACAGTCCTTCTTTGCATGCCCAGGCTTTCCACAATTCCAGCATACAATCTTGTTCTTGGATTTTGACCTTGCCCGATCTTTTGATTTTCCACGGTTTCCTCTATTCTTTTGTCTCCCTCTAGTTTCCACTGTCAAAGCATTCCCTGAAGTAGAAGATTCCCCAGAGCTTTTTCTTCACATTTCCTCGCTTAGAATCACCCCTACAACATCCTCAAACTTCAACTTTGAGTTAGCTAGAACCGAGTTACTTACCGCCATTACTAGGCTATTCCAACTCTCAGGTAAAGAGCACAGAATTAATAAAGCCCTAACTTCTTCATCAAATTCTATTGAACCGAAGCTAGCATATTCACAACCATATTGAAATCATTTAAATGATCTCACTCTTGAACTATTCTCAGACTTCTTAATATAAAAAAATTTTTCATTAAAAATATCTTATTAGAGGCCAGAGGGTTTTTCATACAACTTCCCTAATGCATCCATTAGATCTTTTGTAGTCTTTTCCTTTGAAACATTAAATAATACCGAAGATGTAAGACTCAGCCGGATCATTCCAAGTGCTTTTCGATCCAACAAATCCCATTCCGCATCTGTCATACTCGAGGGTTTGTTCACCTTCTCGATACAATGTAGTATAAAGATCCTTCTGATAAAGGTAATCTTCCATCTGCATCTTCCAAAGACTAAAATTCTGCCCGTTGAATTTATCAACCCTAGATCTTCCATCATCTGCCATAGCTCCCACTCAAGCTAAAAAAACTTTCCTGCGATTCAACACTTCAGCAAACCAAACCAGGCTCTGATACCAATTGTTAGGAAATAAGAGACAAAAATATGCGGAATAATCTCTACGAATCGCAATAGTAGAAACTAATATGCGAAAATATTACGATCTCAAATAAAATTACGAATAAATAACACAACACAAAGAGACAAGATTTTTAACGTGGTTCACCCAATTTGGGCTACGTCCACCAAGAATCACTTGCTCGATTTTCTTACAAGCCACTTTCTCTCAATACAATACCTGAGATCCGTTTGGAGCTATGCTCAACAAACTCTACTGAGAATTCACACCCGATTCAAAACACATCTCGCAATACATTTGCTTATCTCTCTATCATATGCATAAGACCATATAAATAGACAACTGCTTAAGCAGTTTGATACAAAACCGTGGGTATCAAAACCAAGGGCAAAAAACCGTGGGTATCAAAACAATGGGCAAAAGACCGAAAAAAAACCACGGGCCCAAAAATAGCCCATAACAGTTACCCATTACCCATGGGTTAATGAACCACCCATGAAAATTTTCTTCGGGTGCTTCGCCCCCGAACCCCCTTTCATCGGGGGCTTCAACCCCCCTGACCCGCTCACCGGCGAGCGGGACCACCGTAAAAATACCCGAGTGTAACACATGGAAGGTGTACCATACTCTAACATGAAAATAGGCTCCACAAACATAACACAAGGAGCACCAACCCCTATTTTAGTAGAGATATAACCTTAAGGAACACCATCCCTTAATTTTGTGAAACATCAAATCCACAAGGAGGCTACAAACTCCCAAGATGATCACTCAACCACTCAACCACCTTAACCACCTTATGATGATCTGATCTCTAATTTTTTGGCATAGTCAAAGGAGACGAATTGGTTCATCTCTTACTTCTTCAAGCGCTCATACAAACCAAAGGTGATCAAACCTTCAAAACTATCTCTGCCTTCACTTATCAAGCCTTTCAACACTTGTCCATAGAATTTTTGATCTTCCTTCACATTTCATAAACTTTATCTAACCCCAATTCATGATTTAACACCTGTAAATCTCTCTCAACTAGGTCACACTTCTTGCACACACACAACTAGCTCCAAAAAGCACCCAAAACAATGATTTTATAAGCTTCTCTTCATTTCAAATTCAAACAAAATCCTTTTACCTCCTTTGGCTTGACCCATGCATCATAAAACAAATCCCAAATTAAAATCATAACATTCACAAGTGACCCAAGTAGGTCGGCCTAGCCAAAAAAAACATTTCATGCTCTAAAAATGGTCAAATCCTATGGGCACAAAGATAAAAATGCCCTAACATCAAAACCATACTTATTCATGACCCATAAATCACCACAAATGTTTAAATTAACATTTAAAAATCATACATGGTTTTAATTTAGCTCAAACAATCATATTATTTCATTTAATGGGCCCAATGTTCTTTGTACTTGTTAAAACAATTGTTTCCTACACCCTTTAGGATCCTGAAAACTTCTTTAGGCCATCATATCACTTAAAAACATCCAAACGGTTACATGTGACCAATTCATGGAAATGGAATAACTTTTAAAAACACTTCTAAGTAAGTTAGACGTCATGAAACAATCACCCGCTCAAACCTCAACCACTTTTGTCTTCACCAAATTTAGCTTCCCAAAAAGTTGTCTAGACACCAAAAATTAACACCACTAATCACCATTTTGTGTCTACTAACACACCTTCATTATCACATCACTATTATACTATTACATAATATAATAAGTCCTTATCCTAAATATTATTTCTCCCCATTATATTTACTCCCAGTAAATATCGATCGCAATCATTATATCCTATTTTATTCCTCTCCTAAACCACTCATACCACTTACAAACAGAAATAAAATAAAACAAAACAAATCAAAAAATTCTTAACCACATAACAGCATCCCTAACCCATATAACCTCTTTTAAACATACACCCTTTGTCAAAAAAACAAAAACCTTGATTTGGGAAGTTGTTACAACCTTTTCCCGTATTTCTTAGATCACTCGACTATTCTAGCCAATTCTAGAGATTCTCCTTCATTGACATAAATCCTATATAAATGATTTGTGTACTGAGCTCTCTCACAATGTCTCGATATCATCACATCAACATTCTAAGGTATAAATATATTTTCTTCAGCCATTGAAGGTCATCCAAAGATCCATAAGTCCATTCAACAATATTTTATCATCTTCTTTCCTTCATTTATTAGCTAAGAAAAGTTAATTACCTTCCCATTTATATTATCACCTAATTTACTTATCGTTTACAAGATTCAATAAAATGTATCTCATTTATCATTAGCTTGTGCATGTGCACAACAATAATTGATGATTCTCTCAATCGTCAATGATTCACCTTAATTGTCGGTGATTCATATTTGTTAGATTATTCAAACCCAATTATAGTTCTTCAAACATCCGATATCATCATCTATTACTACTCTACCTTTTCAAGTGCCTGTAAAACCCTATCAAGCTCCTTTGAGCAATCTATAGCACTTTATCAATTATCTCAACAAAATCTATCACTCATCTTTCCTTTGTGAGAACATATCTATCTATAGCCTTACTCATTTGACACATTTTGTGCTTCTTAGACCCTAATTATATTAGGTAATACCATCATACCATCATATAGCCTTGGAAAATGTCAGTCTATTTTCATTTACATTTTCGTTATATCATTTATTTTATCATTTTATCCTATCATTACAAGATTCATTTCTTGAATGTGGATTGACATCCATGCAAGGAAGTCTAATGACTTCTGGGGACTAGCCTTTGCTATGAAATCCACCATATATCTATCCAATTCCATATTTTTCTGAGTTTCTGTGCATTATAGGTAGCCTATCTTGTTGGAAAGATGAAGTTGTGTGCATCCTTTGATCTGTTGACATCAATCATTCATCGCCATAAGCATCCATCTTTGTGGGTATCGGTAAACCATGTCATCTTCCAAGGTCAGTTTTCTTTTTGTTACTTCACTTCATTAATTTAAATTTGGAAAGAAAAAACTTCTTCAAACATTTTGGCATGCCCCAATGGGACCGTTTTTCCTTTTCTTCATTTTGATTTTATTAATTTAATTCATCTTTTTACTTTCTACTCTGTAATCACCAATGATCAATTCAAATCACTAGTGGTTTCAATAGAGTTCCAGATGATTGATGTTAATCTCGATGATCTATATGAATTCTTCTAATTACTCACTAGTCCAAATTTCTGTAACATCATTTTATTTTTTTGTTTTTTGTGTTCTGCTAACACCTTTTGCATGTTTTTTCCGTGACGGATTTTTCTTGCTACGCTATTGCATTGTTATAAAAAATTTAAAAAATTAAAAGGGAAGTATATTTTAGGTGTGTTTTATCCTTTTATTTTTATTTTTGAGCATTGCATTTGTTTGTCTATCCTCAATGAAATCAACCATTCTTTTGGGATAAAAAAACCTTTGATCCTACTTGATCACATAGTCTAATTAGGAGGTTAATATATTGCATCCACTTAATCTCCCTCACACACAACCGAATCAAATCAAACATAAAATGAATTGAAAAATTCTTGTCTAGGTGAAACTATTGTGATTACATCACCCAACATGGAAATTGACTTGGTATTCTAACCGAGTATAAACAACTAGTGTTTTGTATATTGAATAAGCACCGACTCGTTTATCGTTGCATGACCTTAATGTGAGGGTATAGGTTGCAATACCAAGCCCAATATCGGCACTAGCATGATTCATACCTCACATAACTTTGTTATATAGAAGACTCCAACCTTAAACAAAATTTGAAGCCACCCTTAGAATGAACTTATCAATAGGTTCCCTTTGATCCTCTTCCTTTACATATAAATTCTAATAAAGAGAATTAAAATTCTTCTTCTTGACTATTCTATTACATTTTTATCTCTCTCGGATTTGTTTTATCATCATCGATTGACCATAATTTAATATGGATACACCCTATACATCGGCATATTCTTTTACCACTTATTCTTCATTTTTACAATCATCTTCAATTTCTTTTTGTATAGATTTTAATCACAATTAATTTCAAAACATTCCCTACATGGGACCTAATCCTTATCAATATCATCAAAATATAATGTCTCGCTATACTTGGCATAGCACCGGCATGTTCCTAGAACCATCTAGACCATCTTTTGTTCCCTATGCAACATCCACCTTTCAGCCAATCGTACAACCCTAAAACAATCCCATCCAACAACATTATGATTAACCTTTACATCTATACTATTCCTAAACTATCACTCTTCACTCATGTCAAGTATACCCCATCAATCTATCTTTTCAACGTCCCTCCTTCATCACAATATCATCAAAATATTAACATGCCCTATCTTTTATCCAATCAACCTATCCCGACGTTAATACCTTTCTCAATACCTCGGATATCCCAAAACCATACACAAACCCATACCTGTGCAATCAACCACTCTCATCCAACAACAACGAAATTTAAACATCCCTACTTGTCTCGTCATATCTCTTTATCACAAACTACATTCCAATTAGTACATTCACAATCTAAACCTCCATAATATAACCATCTTACTCTCCACCATCATCAATAAACTCAACCACATTATCATTCACACTCACATATTAATTCCCTCGGTCTAATCCTAAAAATGATCCCATGCAATATTTTTTTAATGGCTTATATAATTTGGAAGCCTCTTCTGTGGGACCCAAACATGTCCTCACTTATGATCAGGGTTGTAATGAACCCATCCATCCATCAAGATTGTATAATCATTATCATTTGGATTGGGAATTTCCCGAATTTAACATGTTCCATATCGAGTAGATCCTCAACACCATATACTAGCCTTTAAACACTCATGTTATCTCATCATTTGCGATCAAGAACTCCTTCGTTGAACCTATCCTATGTCCCTAGCAGGACATGCCTTCAATTAGTACAACTCTCTCCCTTGACACTCTTTATTATCTTTCACGCAGCTTAGCCCTATTATTTCTAGAGCACTTTGTTATCAATGTTACTTTGCAAAATTTCCATTTGTGACCTCTCTACCATCAAACAATATGAAAACAAATCCATTGTTGACATTGTCACTAGGTAGTTAAATATTATCAATCAATTGACCTTATCACTACCTCAATCATAACTAATCGATTTTTTTCTTGATCATGTTTGTATCACATTTCTTCTACAATCCGAGATCCACACATTTCATACTTTTGACAAAGCTTGCACCATTTCATGGAAGTTAGAAATCAAATTCCTTGAAGAAGGAAATCTCAATCCTCAATCGACAAATGTGTCATTTCATTCCACTAGGTATTCCTATGAGTTAGATGAGACTTCCGCGCATGATGTCATTACTTCCTTACGAAATAACCTAGATCAAATCCACTTAGATATTGTGCATCTTTCAAGTCACATCATCAACAATAGTACATGATATTCCCCATGAGGAGACCAATTCATCACCAACACTTCCCCTTGAAGAATCGAAATCGCTAGATCTTCTTTTTGATAATCCTCAAACATCAACATTACCATCACTTAGTATCCAATAACTGCTACCTCCTTGTATCCTTTAGATTTGATATAGGAAACCACTACAAAGGATGCGTAAAATCAAATCTCTCGACATCCAACCATCTTGTAAACCAATTGAATACTTAGATAGCTCACATAAATGTAACACACCTCAACCATGTCTAAAAATAACATCCCCCTCATCCGAATAAGACCCTATCCTATCTCCATTTCTTCACATACAATATAGTCTACAACCTTATATTTAATTGAAGACTATAAAATCCAAACCTATCTCATCCATGGCCTCATCCTTATCATCTTTTGTAAGAGTATCTCCTTTACATAAGGATAATGTAATAAAATCAAAGCACATGACATCTAGGATCTCACCCTTACTTTATTTATTTTGGGACCCCATCCTTTAGCATAATCTAAATAAATCACATATATAATTCCCCCTCATCATATATTTTGTCGTCCCATCCTTTATCTTGATATCGTATCACATAAACAAACCTTATGTCATCTATAAATTGTCCCCCATTCTATATTGGGACATCATCCCTTATCTAATTTTATCAATTCTTCATCTTATCCCATCCTTGGATTTCATCCTCTTTCTTATCAACCTCAAAACGCCCTAAGAATTTTTAACAAAGATATGACGTATACCCATCCACCTTTATCCAAAAATAAGAATCTCCCTACTAATCATTATCATAAACCAAAATCAAAAGTAAAATCCATGAATCCAAATCCCCGAAAGGGACTTATATTGACATCCTCGAGAGGGTCATGCAAGCTTCTCTCATCACATTACCACCCATCCAAATACCCAATCCACATATCCAAAAACCCACCTGGTACGATCAAAACAAAACTTGTGCCTACCATAAAATCCTAGGTCATAAAATAGGAAGTTTTAAGGCACTTAAATCCATAATCCAATGAATATTCCTCATCAATGATCTTATCTCGAAAGAGTACCATTCTAAGCTATCATCGGTATCATCTACACCTCTACCTTTCTAGTATCTACAATGACATTTGTAGGTCAAGGGCGACATCCTTAATGTTATTAGAAAACCTTTACCCAAAATATCTTCAACCCCTTCCATTAAAGGTCTCTCAATCTCATCAACATCTACACCCAAGTCACTAAAAATATCTTCACAAACATCCGTAGGACTAAAGTTTCATCCTCAATAAAATGTCATAAAGTACTTTTCATACATATTCTCATCACCTTTCATTGAATGTCCCTCATCTCGGATCAATACGGTTCACCCACTGCGCGTTAATAAGAAATCATCATACATGAAGAATAGGTGAAATCAAAGCTTCTTCATTTATACCTCTTAATCAATTATCATCTCATACCTCATCTTTATTGTCATCGATTCTTTGTCAAAGGTTCCACATCCTCCTTTATTTACCATATAATCAATAAATCAATATCAAAACATTCATCATATTAACCTAGAAACAATCATTGCTTTCTCTACATGTTACCTCTAGCCACATTTTAACACTAGGGGTGTCTCCTCTCTACTAAGACTTAAAAATTATTTCCTAGTATACCTCCCCATAGTTAATATTTACCAACCCTATCCTCTTAATCTAATCAAAATTTCACTATTATGGAAAGGAAAAAACGTGGAATGTTTTCTCCTTACTAGATTAGTGCATATTGTATGGGTCGAGAGCTTATCTCCTAGCCTCCTTTGATGGTTCACCTAAAAAAAAACCTTGGAATACCTTGCACTTGCAGCCTTTTTGTTGTTAAAAATTGACTATCATGATAATAGTGATAAAAAATATCTTATTTAATCACTAGTGAACCATTTATCATCATATTGATCTAAACGTATGTGGTTTTCCATTACTATCTTCAAAACCTTAAAGATGAGCACCACATATCTATTCATCACATCTTTCACCTAGACATGTTCCCCCTTTGTAGGAACCCCAAAATAATTGCATACATCCACCTTCTCTACCAAGAAAATATGTGTCATGGGGCACACATGTGTATGTTGTGTACACATTTCTTCTCCCCTCCTTAAAATAGTCTTAGGGCTTTTCCCTTAGCTAATTTTTTTTAAAAAATATCGATGGATGCTTCCTATCAAAGTCAAAAAAATAATAAAATGATCCCTCAAAGGAAAACTATCAAAAATAAAAATTATTTTTCAAAAATAAAGAAACATAGATGGTCCCTCGAAGGAAAACTACAATGAAAATATGGTCTAATTTGTTGATTGATGCTCATTCCTGTAAAAATGAAATTCAAAGTTGTAGTATACTCCGTTGAATGATGTCAACCCATGTAAAAAGGTTTCTGAATCGATCCAAATTTAAAAATTCAAACATCAAATAATCCTAGGAAATCTTTGCATATTGATCATCTTTCCCATCAATGCAAAATTCGTGGTATCGATCATTTGTGACAAAAAAGTAAAATGAATATATAGCTATGGAATTTCCTTATTAAACCATTTAAAGGAGAACTATACTCTCCTACATAATCTACATTTGTTAAAAATTCATGATCTATGAAGGTACATCTTATCACTTCATCTCTATATCAAACATCCTATATGTGACTACCCATTACTAGTCATGTGTCAATATCTATTATAAGGCCAAAAGTACAAAAGTCTTCTCATTTTATTTATTCCCATCACATATGTATAAAATCAAATATAAAGAAATCATTCCACATTTTATTCTTGTCCATAATTAAGGTACATTTTGATAAATATTAAGTCACTTTAAAATCAAATATCACTGACACATCACATAAAGAACATACGTCAATATCTATCACAATATCAAAAATTTCAATATCCATAAAATCATGACTACATCCTAATATTAAATTGTTACATCAAATAAATCACATCAATAAAAAATAAACAATAATAAATCAATCATATCATTGTATTATTACACATTAGGTGGTGTCTAATAAACCCTTTGTATCACCGATATACATCAAAATGACACATCTACTCGGTAAAATCACCATTTTTCAACTAAGTGCCTCTTTTGGCATTACACCCCCGATCACTTTGTTAGGACCCCCATCTAGTCCTAGTAAGACCACCCTTGTAGAAACATCGAATTATAGTCATTTGACTTCATCAATTCATCATGTCATACCCCATCTCCATTAATCATATGTTTATAGGAAACAAACTCGTTGGTCCCTGTATGACGGAAAAGTGACAAGCGAGCTTGGGAATCTACAAGTAACTCTTCCTTGCACCCGACCTCCCGAGGTCGTGCCGAGACAGCCGGTGGGGATGGAATATGCGTGGGATGCAGACAAACTAGTTAGGCAATCTGATGTCTTTGACGCGCACTAGTGTAATTTGTGAATCTAAGGCAAAGAAGGCCCTCCTAACCTGAACTGGTGTGATAGATCGATCAGCAAGGATGACTACTCGAAGGCTCCAATCAATATCGAACTCTTGCGTGATTTGGTCTATAGGTTGTGGAATACATGGAAAATGTCTTGCGATAATTTCATGTATGTCCCCCGATAAGGTCATAGGACAGATGATAAATATAATTGACTCTATGGGCGATTCTCTGCCTAGTCCAGAACTCTTTAGCTTTGTTAGATGCTATGTCTAATAAGGATAACTATTCAATGATGATAGGTGGAAGTGGAGTAGATCTAAATACTAGTGTACGTAGGCTAACATCTATGTCGATTCACCTATAGGCTCGTTGGGCTATGGGATTTGTGGGTCACACCCGTAGATCTGTATTTGTTGTGGTCCTACTATGGTCATGTGTTGAATCAATCCCTAATCCCTAGTATCTAATAGTCATAAGCCTTTTCGGGTTCTATATTCATAATCAATAATTGTGCTATCTTCTCGGAGTATCTTACAAGCGTTTGTGCAACCTGAATTATTAAGCTAGTATCTATGTCTGTGAGAGTGTCTCCTACGTCCTGGTTGTGGGACCAAAGGATCACAACCAAAGGTATGCTCTCTTTCAAACCCTTCTACACCATGCGGTATGAACCTAGGGTAATCTATAGTTTGGTTGACTTGACCAAAATGTGTGTGCTTGGTCATTTTCTATGTTTAACACGTGCATTTGGAAAATGATTTGTTGTAAGTTTACCGTTGTTTGGAAGACTTGGATCCTGAGATTCTGATCTATATCAGTTATGGCTGTGACGAGATTGGGTTGGGGCACGATTGGCTCGAATACGTATTCCCTGGGCTCTCTAGGTCCCGTGATTGTCATACAAAAGCAATAATGCAAACTGAATGCAATAAAATAAAATTAACTATGTGAAGTATGTCTATAACATGTATAACTCCTATATTTTTGTTATTTTCTGATGAATTTTAAATGAATTTGAAAGAGCAGCTATTTTAATATATCTAGAAATTGACAATTTAGAATAACAAATTAAAACAAACAAGATAACCGAGTATAGCTATTTGTCTGTGCAACTGTAAATCTATTCTAAGCAATGAAATAACTGATCTAATCTATTTGCAAGACTCTCGATCCTACCTCAGAAGTGAGAAATGAATCATAGTTTTTCAGAAACTATCAATCCCCACAGCTTCCCTGGCAATATCGAAAGTAAAATTGACTGAAATAAAGTGATTGGCTACTCTATTTGATATGCTTCTAATTAGAACTTTGAAAGCTAGAACCTGGATTCCGTAGTAACGTTGGAAAATCCAATGGTGTGTGTGGCTATGTCCCTCAATGTGATCTCGTCGTTCCTTCATGTTCACGTGGATCCGAAAAATCTGTAATGCTAGCATCAACATAAGTAGATATTGGGACAAAGGCAACTTAGTATACGGGCTGAATACAATGTGAGTAGGAGAGAGATAGCACAAGAGTACGAGCTTGGCTTATGCAATTCCTAGCGGGATTTATTACGAGTCATGCAACATAAAATGTCCAAAACACGAAACTATCTGTTTGAAGAACAAAACCTACAACATTAATGGCTTCCTATTGAAAACAAACTATTTTACTCCAATGGATTGGATGAAATTTCAACAAAGATCTCCACAAGATGGATATGTGGCTTACTAACAGCAAAACAATGCTAACTAAACATGCAATGAAACAAACTAAGAATTCTAAGAAAAATGAAAGACTAATATATTGCAATGAGAAATTCAGAGGCAAATTTGAGGGGCCATTTGCTTGAGCACAAGCCATCTATTTATAGCATTTGGATTTACCCAAGGTAAAAACCAAATAGAACTCTTAAATTATAAACAATGGTAAAACACTATTCCAGGGAACCAGAATCATTAATGCAAGCTTATGGCGGTGAAAAAAGCTGGTGAATCGTTGAAATTTATGTGAGTCATGTTAAAAGAGCATTCTGGAAAATGCGTAAAGGACCGCCGCCCTGAGCAGGGTGGCGGTTATAGGACCGCCGCCTTGATTAGGGTGGTGGTCATGAGACCGCCACCACCTAGGCGGGGTGGCGGTTTTGTAGCTAAAGAGAAAACGCCAAGAAAAGAGGGAAAAAGAGAAGAAAAAGCATGCGGGGGCTAAGTGGGGCATGCGGGATGTTAACGCATACTTGGAGAGATTTTCCGGATCCCGAACACCTTGCGAGGAGACCTATATCATCATTGGGGTACGTGTTACATTATTCTGATGGTGCAGTACCCTATAATTTTAGGTATGTACTTATTGCTCCCTCGAAGAAGTGTTTTAGCCATGAATAGGAGTAAAACGATGGGTCCGAGTATGGCAGTCCCAAAATGGGAAGTTGAAAGTTATACACTCGATACGTACATGTGTCGAAATGACGCCATCTAAAATTCCCATCCCTACAAAATGAAAAGAGAACTCAAGTGCGAGATAGACAAGATAGATTGAAAAATAAACACTAAAATAATGGGAAATGAGGATGTACCATTTGTTCGGGGGTAAGAACTTACCTCTGTCGGTGCTCCAAACCTGCGAATTTTATTTTTAAAACAAGTCAAGCTGCTATATATATGAAAGTGGGCCCATTTTCCTATTCATTTACGCACGATGATTTGATTGATTTTGAGCTTTGGGACCCACGGGGATGGTTTATTACGTGAGTAGAGCTAGGACATTCGTGACATGATAGTGATCATGCCTCCGTGAGCGGAACATCAACCCGTGAGATCATAGGTTAGTTTTCTTCAATTTATCCCTTTCACCCCCTTAATTTTAAAATGCTAAAATCTTTGTCATGGGGGGGTAATTTTTGAAAATGTTAGGTTCAAAAGGTCCATCTAGGGGGGGTGCCTACTGGGTAGGCCTTGTTTTAGTAAAAATGGTCCTCTTTTGGCATTTTTAGGCTTTTTAGGTTTAAAAACCCGCGTGGGTTTTCGGGCCACGACCGCCACCCTGCCTAGGGCGGTAGTTACATGACCGCCGCCCTTAAGGTGGTGGTTACAAAACCGCCTCCCTGCTCAGGGTGGCGGTTTTGCACAGAATGCCAAAAGAACATCTATTTGAGATTGTTTTTGCATTTTTAGCATTTCTATGTGTTTTCATGATTTTTCCAATGTTATTCGGATGCTAACTTGCTCTGTTTTGTGTGTTTTTGGGTGTATGCAGGCGAGAGAGGAGTATATTCGGTGGAGCCGAGAGAGGGAGTGTGACTGGCTCCCAGCAGTACTAGATGCACTTTCTCAAGATGAGGAGGACACTCTTCAAAGGGCAGGGATACTATGTATCTCACGTGTTCCGCATGTTGCACCATCTAGTCACATTCTTTGTGACTTATTTTCCTATTTGGATGTTGATCGGAACACCTTCCGATTACCAGGGGTCCGTGGTGAGTGGACCATCACTTTGGAGGATGTTTATCGCATTCAGGGTTCCAGGATCATTAGGAGTCATCGACCCTTGAGACAATAGGTTCGCTGGCCCAGATAGCATAGTGGGCTTCCTATATGGGAGATGCATTCATCTCCACGAGGTTGAAGAAGGGGGTTAGATTTCAATCCATTCCTAGTTTGCCCATCCCCTTGCTTTGTCAGGATATTATGGGGATCCTTTCCTCGAGACTGATCGGGGACAAGGGAGGAGACACACTACTATACTACTGGTCCCCCATCATTGCAAAGATAGGGGGACATGGTTGGATGTATGCCTGGGGAACAGATATACTTGGGACTACCTACCATGATTTATACAGGGTAGTCCGTTTACAGGGGTAGTCCTTGAGCCACCCGACCCTGGTCATGAGTTGGGTTTATGAGCACTTCATCCCCTATGGCAGAGGTGTAGAGGTGACAGATCCCGGAGCTGTGAGGGTAGCTAGATGGACAGATATGTCGGTGCTCAGAGCACCTCATCAGCTAGTTGCTTCCTTGACCACCGATGACATGGAGGCCACACCATATCAGACCATGGCAGGCATATGGGGCGAGGAGGCTCTTACTTTGATCTCCTGCTCCACCACGGGCAGCTTATTGTGAGTGGTGCGAGTGGAGATACACCCCTTTGGCCAAGTCCTCAGCAATTTTGCCTACCCTACATGGGCATGCTTCCCACCGTAGCGGTAGTATACTGGTCGATTCGAGAGGCCGAGGGGCTCCTGAGGCCGTGGTTGGACAGGTTGTTATTCTTGGTGTCCCTATTGCAGCCGGGAGGGTAGTACGTGCTTGAGGGAGAGACGGTGTGCCTCGGGCACCTTTTTTCTTGATTGCCGCGGGTCCCGCCCATAGCGGTGGTGACCCCATTGACATAGACTCTAAGTTTGAGGAGTTTACAGGGGAGAGACAAAGGAGGAGGCTGATCTAAGTGGCATGATAGTCGGGATATCATGTAGGTAGAGAGGGCCGAGCGAGTGTAGAGTGGGTAAATCTAGTTTCGGAGGAGCCACTCTCCCAGGGCCATGGCGGGCGGGATGTGTCCATTGCAGGGTGCTACATTGCTCCAGTCATAGGAGCAACACCTCAATCAACGCGGCATTCGTGGCAAGTGCTAACAGTGGAGATCCATCCTGGAGGCACAGTGATCCGATTAAGTTACCACCCTTCTCTTTAATGTTTATTTTTAATTGGGATTTCCTTAGTTACTATTTCTCCTTTTGTTTGCTCTTGTATTCTTGTTTTGTTTCTAATTTGTTTTCTCCTTTGTTTTCGAGACCGCCGATGAGTGGCGGGACTTGATTCGCAGGGTATGTACTAATACCCTGATGATCCCCATGGAGAGGACCCGTGCGAGTTTTCGTGGATCTTTGGGAGCCCTCAACAAACCGGGTGGTAGACACAATGACGTCTTTGCCCTAGTTTGGCATGTGGTCGGGATGGTATCAACTCTCTACACGGAGCTAGCGGGGTATAGGAAAGCCGAGCGCCTAATGAGTCATTCTTGTGGTAAGGCTGCAGCTGCCCTCTCGGATCCTAAGCCCTCCGTGCACTCAGAGTGCCAGCGTAGCCGAAGTTCTAGGAGTGGGCGTGCACCTTCGGAGGGGTCTCATAGGGGTTGAGAAGCCACTTGGCTCTCCTAGATTTTGTATGATATATTCTTTTGTATATACCGGGCTCTTTGAGCGTTTTGACCATGCTTGGCGCATGATGGCATTATACAGAAACTTTGATATATATATATATATATCAAAATATATATATATATATATATATTCTTTTTGGATCAGACTTTTGGCATTCATGGCTTTGTTTCCTTTCTAGTTTCCTCATGTAGATTATGATGTTTATGCTTGTATGCTCTTTAGAATGTATGCAAATGGAGAACAAATGATACAAATGTTTACTTTCTTTTTGTATTTCATGATGCTGATATATGATAATGTAGATACAATGTGATTTTGAATTTTAGTTTCTGTAAGCAATTTTGGATACTTCATGTTTGCTTTTGGCAAAGTGGTGAAGACAAGCTGATATGATGAGCAGATAAACTTTCCCCTACTCCTAACCCCACGCAACTAGTAAGATGCGAGGGCTCATCACCGAGAGTTAGAAAGGGCACAAGCTATGAAATGTGTTGAAATGATTTTGATGAAAGATAGACAAAGCTTTGGCGGAACCAAATTAGGATGCCACAAGCCTACTCCACTCGAGTGACTTCATAGTTTTGGGATGCAACTTGCTTTACGGTTTATCTAGACTTAAATCCGTAGATGGCCACATGGTAGACAAAATCTGGTTTTTAGGATTTTGAACTCTTTTGGAATTTTGGACATCTGATTCATTTTCTTTTGACTCAAGACTTCAAGATTTGAATTGTTTGTCTATGACTTTTTATGTTTGTTTGTCAAGAGGACCCCCTACACCTTTCCCCATGCTACTAGTAAGAAGTATGGGCTTATAACCATAGGTAAGATATAGGCGAGGAAGGGCATTTCCATCCTTTCCCAACCCTATGTCACTAGTAAGAGATGCAAGCTCATCACCGAAGGTTGTTGGGGCAAGGAAATGTGTAAATTTAAAATTTTCTGTTTAATTCTATATTTGACTTGTTTACTTGAGCAAAATGTTAGTATATTTTTATTTCCAAAGAGATATACGTACGAGATAGATGTGGCACCATGAAGCTTCTAGAACAAACCATAGGCAAGACACCTATCCTAAGAAGAAACCAAAAGTGAGAACAAAGCTGCAGATCTTGGCATGGTTACTTGTTAAGACTTTGTCATATCTAGCTTTATTTGATGATATCATGGAAATGGAGAAGTATGATTAGAGTATTTATGCCAACAACATCATGAGTTTGTAATGAATTTCTTTGAGAACAAATTCCTTGATCAAAATTTTTGTACGAAACAAGCAGACAAAATGATCCTAATCTATATGAAGATGCAATGTAGATATAATTATAAGTAGTGCTAGTTGCTTACGTGTAGAATCGTTTGAGGTGTAGGGAATTGACTATTTCACCTCACCTTCTAGTGTACATAGGAGATATGCACCATTTCCATAGTCCTTCATGACTCGAGATGGGCCCAACCATTTGGGATGGAACTTTCTTCCTTCTCCGCCTTTTTTGTCGACACTGGTTGTCTAGCCTTAGAACTAGATCACCTTCATATATGTCGCGTTCATAGACCTTCTTGTTATACTGCCGGCACATCCGGTCAGCATAGACTCTGTGTTGCTGTTCAGCATCTAACCTAGCTTCATCTAGGATTTCTAGTTGGGAGAGACATGCTTCTCTATAAGTGTCTTCATCCAGAATCCCTTGTAATGAAATGTAGAGACTGGGTATTTCAACCTCAAGCGGGAGAACTGCTTCTACCCCGAATACTAGTGAGAAAGGAGTCGCTCTTGTTGGTGTTCTTATTGAGGTTCGGTGGGCCCATAAGGCTGGATATAACTTCAAATGCCAATCTGGTTTTTTTGTTTCACCATTTTAAGGAGAATGGCTTTTAATGTTTTGTTAAATCCGCCTCACTTTCGTCCATTGGCTTGAGGGTAATATAATGAAGCCGTATGATGGCTTATTTTAAATTTATTGCAAAATTCGTGAACTTCATCATTCTTAAAAGAAGTTAAATTATCTGAGATAATGATTTGCGGGACACCATACCTATAACTGATTTGGTTCAAAATGAACTTGGCGATTACAGAACCTGGTATAGTAGTAAGAGGCATAACTTCTACCAACTTGGTAAAATACTCAGTGGCCGTGATTATGAAATTATGGCCATCTGTAGATGAGGGAGAGAATTTTCCTTATAAATCTAGGCCCCATGTAAAAAAGGGCCAAGGAGTAGCGATTGGTTGTAGAGCTTGTCTTTGGCGTATGTGAATCTCATGAGAGAATTCCTAACATTTATGACACATTCGTACAAACTCTACTGCGTCATGTTCTAGAGTAGGCCAGACATAGCCCATCGATGTATTTTATGAGCGGTGGCATGGCCACCGAAGTGGCCTCCACACATCCCATTGTGAGATTTGTGGAGAATCTTCTTGGATTCTTCTATGTCGACACATCTTAGAAGCATTCCATCAAATGCTTTTCGATAGAGAACTTGCTCTATAATGACGTATTTGGCTACGATAATGCGTAACCACCTTCTTCGTTGTGATGTAGCACCTTCCGGATACATATGGTCCATGATATAATTAATAATATCGGTGTACCAAGGACACTCAGAGATAGAATGTCGGGTTTCGACGTAATATACGCACTCATCCGGAAAGTCCAGATCTACTAGATCGCCTTCATCTAATGGATTATCAACTAACCAATCTAAAATGATTTGTCCTTTCACCGACTTCTGATTTACGAATGTTAATTCAAATTCACCCATTAAGGTTATAAAGCAACTTGCCTTTTTAGACAAGGGCCCTTGTGTGAGGAAAGTTCGTAGATGATATGTTTTTACAATGACCTTTGTTTCTTGATTTAGCATGTAATGTCTTAAGCATTTTTTTGCAAAGACTATGGTGAGGCATTCTCATTCTACCTATGTATAACGTGTTTCATAGTTGAGAAATGTTCGACTAATGAAATAAATTACACGTTCCCTCTTTTCATCATCCTCCTGGGCCAACATATAGGCTAGCGAGACATTGGTAGCTCGCGAATATAAAATTAACGGGTGATCTGACTTAGGTGGCATTAATGTAGGTGGTGATAACAAGAAACGCTTAACTGCGTTGAAAGCTTCATTGCAGTCTTCATTCCAATCAATGCTATAGTCTTTCTTGAGTAGATTGTTGATTGGATGAATGACGAAACTTAAATCGGGATGAATCTTCGGATCGCACCAAGTTTTCCGAGAAATGATCTGATTCCAGATTCATCCGAAGGTGGGACCATTTCGAGAATAGCCTTAATTTTGGTTGGGTCAACATCGATCCCACGTGATGATATAATGTAACCTAGGAGCTTCCTTCCTGTCAGACCAAAGACACATTTTTCTCGGATTTAGCATGATTCCATATTCTATTAGATGTGAAAGGATGATGCGAAGTACTTCCGGATGGTCACAACGCTTCTTGGCCTTGGCTAACAAGTCATCTACGTAGGATTCCACAATTTTGTGAATAAGATCATGAAATATATATGTCATAGCTCGTTGGTATGTAGCACCAAAGATTCTTGAGACCGAATGGCATAACAACATATTAGTAGGTTCCCAAGGAGTTATAAATGTGGTTTTAGCTTGATCTTGTTCGGATATTCTGATTTGATTGTATCTCGAAAATCCATCCATGAGAGACAAAAGTTCAAATCCAGATGTTGCATCAACAATGACATTAATGGATGGCAACGGGAAGTCGTCTTTAGGACATGCTTTGTTAATGTCTCGGAAATCTATGCAGATGCGTATCTTCTCATTCTTTTTGAGAACCGGAATGATATTAGATACCCATTGAGAGTAATTGACTGGTTTGATGAATCCTACTTAGAGGAGCATTATTACTTCCTCTTTTACCATGAGATCTACCTTGGGTTTCATTGGTCTCGATTTTTGCTTAACTAGTTTTGCATCGATCTAGTGACGAGGTTATGTAACGCAATGTGCGTGTAACTCTGTCATTTCTTTATAATTAAATGCAAAAGCCTTCTCGATGTTCCTTGAGGATCCGAGTGTGTATTTCCACTTCTAATGGAGTTAGCGAGGATCCTAACTTCAATATCCTTGGTTCATCTTCTATTCTGATGTTAATATCAATTGTTTCTTTGATTAGAGAAGCATTACCCTCTTCAAACTCAGGCGGGGCTGGAGGTAGTTCCAGATCATCTCCATTTTCAACTGCGTATATGCTAAGTTCCTTTTGTGGGGGAAGCTCTGTCATGGGATTCCCATAATAGGAAGACGAATGTGGGATTAAGGAAAAATCTATCACGTGATGGGAGAGATGTAATGCCGCATAGGCGTTTAAGTAATTCAGAGTTGCCATATCACTACCAACGTGGTCTAGGATAGTAGATTTGTTCTCATCCTTGCTTGTTAACAGAGAATTTGACAACAATTTTTTTACCAATGGTTCGGTACGAAGGGACACCATGAAATGGGTATCTTGGAATTCATTGTTTGGAGTGAAGCGTGATGCCGAGGTTGCTATAGAATCGGTGAGAAGATTTTGTTCTCATGGGATTGCTTCAATTGATATGAAGTCAAACTCTTTGCTTAAATCTAATACAACTGTTTTGTAAAGTCGTAAGTGCTCAGCTTTGGTTTGCTACCAATTGTGAGTCTCCTAACACCCTGATGTTACCAACACCGATTCTCTTAGCTAGGATGAGGCCAAGGATAAGGGCTTCATACTCGGCATCGTTGTTAGTGCATTTGAATTTTAGCTTAAAGGTAAATGGTAGGACTTTTCCCTCGGAAGAAGTAAGGATTACACCTGCCCCAGCTCCGTAACGACATCTAGCTCCAACGAAATGTAGAGTCCAATACTTAGCTGGGAACATGGGCGCTGGGATACTTTTTGTGTTAACATTCTCTACTTCTATCATGCTGAGATCCACTACTAGAAGAGAGCCAACACCTAGGGTGCACCCCATGCCTACAGAATCAAATGGTAGGAACATTGGTAGATCCTGTTCTAGTAATTCAACAATTTTTGCAGTAGTTCCTAATGACACTATTTCTATAGTGTTAGCCTCATCTTTGGGGGCTGGGGTTACCTTGGCTAGGCTCATAGTTTCAAGGTCTGTGGTAGGTACCAATTTTTCCTCTGGTTTCACATCGGTAGGTTTATTAAGTTGGTTTTTTGGGAGTTCAAACTCCGAGTGTATGCCTGGTCTTTTCTTTAGGTCAGCCAGGTGTACATTGAATGGTTTTGGATCACCTTTGGCTACGAATATCTTTCCTAAGTGTAAAAACCTTACTTCTTGAAATAGCGTAGAAGGGATTGCGTTCATACGGTGTATCCATGGTGGTCGAGGATCATATTATAGTTAGTTTCCCGATCTATGATATAAAACTCAGTAAGGATGGTTTTGGGTCCTAAGGTGACCGGTAATATTATAGTTCCAATTGAAGTGGCTTTAAGGCTGTCATAGCCTCTTAGCATATTTCGAGTCGTGGAATAATTTGTTTCTCCATACCCTAGCTTTTGAAGGAAAGAAAAAGGGACTATGTTAACGGCTGCCCCATCGTCAACCATGGCGCATTTCACATAATTGTTATAGACCCACACTTGTAAGTGTATGGCCGGATCACCTCGGCATGTAATCTCACCGTCTGTGGGCATTTTGTTTATTTTGAATATGAATTCGGTGTCCCTATCTGCCTACCCCGGAGGATGGATATCAAAGTCTATATGATTTATCTGTGTTTCAGGAGGTGGAGTGATGTTAATTAAATGACCTAAACCCAATGCCTCTAATTGGTAGGAGCATAACGGAACCCTTGTGGTTGAGTAAAAGTACCGGGAGAGGAGAACATATCCCTTTGTGGTGATTTGGAGTACAGGTTTAAGTATGAAGGAGGATTGTCCAAGAATGGATTATTTTGTACTGCATCGGAAGGTATCGGACGGTGTTAGAAATGGTGGTTCTTATTGGGGTTTGTTGTGAATACTGAGGAGTCATACCCAACATGCCTAATCCTGTGAGGAGGTCTACTTGAGTAGGATGGTGTGGAGGATTGGAACTTCCTTTCTGCATGAATTGGGAATTTTGATTTGCTTGAGCAAGTTCTAACCCTCTCACTTTTTCTACTAACGTTGAAATGACTTCATTTGGTGAAGTCACGGTGCTTTGCCTTAGCGGCATTTGTTGTATATCATGGTGTTGTATAGGCATGTGATATCCTGCTATGAATTGATCGCTGCCCTGCCAAGTTTCCCCGAGGGCATTTCCTATGTGTAGTGGCATGGAGGTATTTTCTTGAAAAGAGACCTCGGGTTGTGTTTGTAAACCTCCTATAGGTGGGTACATACTTCGAGAACGTTTTTCATTCCTAACATAACGTGCAAATTTTCATCATCTAAACCCGGTATGGGTCCGATTGTCTACTAATTTGTGGTCTAAGTAGTACTGAGAGAGACAAACTAGATTCTCCTGTGAGCATCATATTGTTAGAGCACAAGGCTCTATTTGTCATGTTTGAGCGAACTGATCTAGCTCTTCTGTTTGGAAAGATGAGTTATATCTTATCCTTGGAGATGGAGTTTCATGATAATTGGTTATTTGAATAGTTGTCAACCCATACGGAGAGTGAGGGCGATGACTGTCTATTCAGTTAAGCGTAGTATGCCTCAAGACCTAGGAGAGGTCTACCATATTGTTATCCCGTAAAATTGTTAGGGGAAATTTTACGGATAACCCTACCAAAATTTTGTTCCGGCCCCTCGTCAGGGACCCCTTGCATTTGGAACGTTGCAAAATCCCTTCCCGGAAATCTAGTTTTCCGAACTTAGCCATTTTTGGTCTTTTTTGGTCGGGCGCATATAATGACTATATAACATCAAGTTTTCTTGCGCCCCCTTTAAATCCTTTGGCACATGCTTTCTTGTGTCAACAGGCATTTTGGTGTGCCTCACTATGTTGAGTCTTCCTTGCATGCGCCAAGGCGCATGTGCCTTCATGTCAACAAAACTTTTGTTGCGCCCCTTTTTGGTGCACCTAGGGCACACATATTCCTCTGTCAACACCACTTTCGGTGCGCCAAAGGCGCACATAACTTTGTGTTGGCAAGCATTTTGGTGCGCCACAGGCGCATGTTTTCTTGTGTCGACAGTGCTTTTCATGCGCCACTTGAAAATTTGGTGGCGCATTTATTGCCACCTCACCTATATATAGGCACGTCTGTGCTGTCATTGTCATCCGACACAAATCACATGATTTTTCTCTGTACCTTCCCTGTCATTTTCAAATCACTTTGTGGACCCGTTTGCACATTTCTTCATTATATATACTGGTAAGAGGTCCTCATTGCTTCTGTGTTTGGTGTTTTGTTTATTGGCTGCTTGCTGGTTTGGATTGAGTTAAAAGAGATTGTCAAAACATGAGCTCCCCATCCTCCTTGCTGTTTTTCTCTACCCATGCTTTTTCCCCCCTCTTTCCAGATCTGCTGGTAGGGGAAACTCTGTCCTAAAAAATGGCTTGGAACTCTCTGAATAAGCTTCTTCATAACCCAAATGAATCCTTAAAAAGGAGCTTAACCACATGCAAATCCCTCAAGAAAAGAATCATGACTTGAAAAGAGGCACTCATTTTTTCTCCTTTGCACATCTCACACCCCGACAACATGATAAACATTACACCAATGGTGCATATTCCTTGCATGTTACATAATGAACAGTGTGCCTAATGGTGCACTCCCTTCACTTGTTGCAATCACTTTCCTTGCGCCCTACTTGGCACACTCAACGCATCTGTTGCATCATTAATACCCGCGCCCTTTGGCGCACCCTGCATATATGCAACATTCAAATCATATGCGCCAAAGCACAACTGTTAAAATGGCGCAGGTGCATCCATTATTGCAACGACATCATGTTATGCAGACCTTCCATGCGCCGCACCAAGTTCTCCTGTGGCGCATGAAAAAATGATGTTACACGCATTATACCTGCACCCTTTGGCATCCTGTACCCGTGTAACATGAAAAATATCTGCGCCCTTTATAAAATATATACACATGGCGCAGGCGCACTTGTGCTTACAACAACAAAATGCAATCTACAGTGTCCATGCGCCATGCACCCTTTTGGCGCTGATTTATCCCTTGCAGCAGCCCTTTCCTGTGTGCCTTACTATTTAACCCTACAGCTTGCAGTGTACATGCGCCCTGTGCCCTGAGGCCTTAAAATTGCTAACTCTTCTTTCTGTCAACGCTTTAATGGAAGATCGAACAGCTAACATGACCTTCCTGCATTGTGTTTCCCTTCTTCTCCTTGCAGATCAGCAACTGAGTTCAGAGTTACATATGTCAACATCAAGCAAGAGACCTACCAAATCTAAAGGCAAGGCCAAGCTCACAGAAGAAGAAATGAAGTATAAATATCAGAGGGTTAGGATGCCCAAATCCCAGGCAGAGTGTGACCTAGATATCAGAGACTCAGAGCTCAGACACATTGATATGGAGGAGTTCTGGGCCAAAACCCAGAGGGTCACAAGAAGTCCATGGATGGACAAATTGATAGAGCGAGTGCACTACACTTTCTTTGGAGGGATCCCGGTCGAGTGTCGTGAATAATGAATTTATGATGGTGGTAGCCCGATGCTACAATAAAGACACAAGATGTATCCACAATGAGAAGGGTGAGGTTATAATCAACCTCACTGCCTTCCATTTTGAAATAATGCTCGGCATCCCTCACCACCGAAACTTTGTGGATGTAAGTCGGTAAGATTGCATCAAGGCCTGGGACGAAAATGAAGATCGGTGCATGCGGTGATGAACGAGGTATATTTGAAGAACAAAAACGGTGGTGATTCGGTGGCCACAGGCATTCATCCTAGTGACTTTTAAGAGGAACTCAGTGACACCATCATGTTCCTGAGCAGAGTCTTTGGGCTTCCTGACGCCCATTATTTTCACAAGTGGATGCTACGGTACCTAGAAACAATGAACAAAAATGTGCCCGATCAGCGCTTTGAGTGGGCAGAAATCATAAGCAGCACAATATCTAAGTAGCTACAACAACTTAACACAACGGGGAGGTTCTATATGAACTCCTATGTGGTCTATGTTGCAGCTTCAGAAAGGGACTATCCGGCTCTGATGTGGTGCGGGGTTTGGCCCCAAGTCAAAATCTATGAATATTATCCAGAACTGAAGCTGGAAAATAGCATTCCCCAGTTCACAAAGATCAATGATGCATTCTTCTATTTCATCATCTACCTGTTGAGGCCAAATATGACTCATGGTCGTACGACCAAGAGCATCGTAGTGGCTACAGAGAAATGGGGGGCCCTGTTCACTCAATTCCCCACATTTACCTATCTGAGGGCAGTTAACTTCTTGGGAGAACCAACTAAACTGCCAAGGTATGCCGGTCCCAAGTTGATCCTGCTAGAGCTGTCGAGGCAGCTTATTACTTACCATGAAAAGTGTCTAAAGAGAAAGAAGGGTGGAACTCCTTTCCCCCTCACAGTGGGTAGGTATACGTGTCTCACTCACCACAAGGCGAAAGACATGTTTGCAGAACTGGAGCTGCTGAATCTGAAACATAACTTCCCAGCAAGACCCACCTTCGACCCGAGAAATTTTCTACCTAGGGCCAAGCTCGACCCAATCCACATCCCTCAGATCGAAGATATCTACATCGACATATATCATGAGGTTGAGCTCAGGAGGAAGGATCATTCCCGCTTGGCCTTAGCAGAAATCATCCAGTACGGGGTGGCCATCGTCCCAAAAGGCTACCAAACTACTGAGCAAGAAGTGGATCAAGTGTATCTTGACACGAATGGGGATGATTGGCCTTTCGCGGTGATTGATAGGACCAAATCTCCTCAAACAATCGAGGAGAGAGTCAAGGAAACTCTGTGCAGAACAGAGCATTGGTGCCGAATGAACGGGCTCATCTACCTCGGAGTCGATTTCACGACCTCTCCGTTGGGCAACGCACCTCCTCGGGTGAAACAACAGTCAAAGGGGAAAGGAAAAGGCAAAGAGGGTGAATCCAGCTCCACCCAAGAGGAAGCTCCTGAAAGTCCTCCTTCCGCTACACCCGAACAAGTTATAACTCTGGCTTCTCCAGAGAAAGAAACAACGGAAGATGTTCTCGATAGGCACATCCACTCAGGATGTCACCACTACTACAAATATTGAGGTCCCTTCTGTCCCTTCTCCCTCTCCTCCTTCCCCTCCTCGAGTGACCCAAGTGACCATTCCTTCGGTCGTGTCCTCTCCCCCTTCTTCTACTATTCCTCCTGCTTCTTCATCCATCTTCTCTTCTCTCGCAGACCTGTCCCCCTCCATTTCTTCCCTCATCTCTGAGCTCCCTTCCCTTCCTATGTCTTCCTCCCCTACAGTATCTCTTCCTCCCGTGAGCACTTCTTCGGCCTCCCTCTCGATGCCGCCACCACGTGTCTCCACGTTTTTCCCTTCTACTACTGCAGCTGCCCCCTTCTCTGTTTCTGGTCCTTCTCCCCTAAGTCCAGCCTAGATCTCCCAGCACCTAAGTCAACAGAAAAGGAAAGTTCCCATCACACCGATGGACTTCTCCGTGATCCCATCAAAGGGGGCCAAGAAGCAAAAGCCTATCACACGCTTCTCTCAGAGTGCTTCGGGAGAGAGGGTAATGGAGATTGCATACCCCAATCCTCTGAAAGATAAAAAGGATCTATCTTCGACAGATTACACAGTGACTCAAGTCACAATGGGGATGTCTTCTGAAAGCCTTCAGGGAGAGGTCCTATCTATAGTTGACGCCCTCAGCAAGAAGATTCAAGAAGCAAAATAAGAGAAAAGGCTACTAAAAGAGAAAAATGAACATTTGCTCAACGCCTTACGAGAAGATGGGTAGTGCACCTCCCACAATCGCCGCAGCAAACTCCTGAACCTCTTAGTCAGGATAAAATTAATGAATATGCAAATATCAACGAGCATGGTATGGCAGTTTCCGCCTGGAGGAGCCATATCCTCAAGGACAGTGAAAGAGTGATCGCCAAGTAAACTGATTTGTATCTGAACATCAACAAGGTGAACAAAGAACTCTAGGCGTTAGCACGACCCATATCCGAAAAGCTGGACCATGCTAGGCTGCAGCATGAGACATTTAAAAAAATGTTCAACTGTTCAGTCGAAGATTCGGTCAAGTTCGGCATTTTCGGTCACTCCAAGGCCCTCAATAAAATCCTTTCCACTCCAGATTACCGGATGGATCAACTAGAATTCGTCCTCGAAAATATTGATAAGGTAAAGGAAGATGCCCTGGACGCAATGCATCAAATGGAACAAATCGTTCTAACGATGTCTCCAGGGTTACTTACTCCTTCTTTCACCTTAAGGAAGGTTGACGAAACCATCCAGATCTTCAAGGAGATCATTTCGCAAGGGCTGGGGCTAGAGGTCACTTTTGACATAGAATCCATCAATAACCTGCTGGCCTGTCGGGACTTCATCGGGTTCTTAATAGAAGCAGAGAATGAATATTCCAAACTCCCAGAGAAGCTCACAGACGAGCGGGAGACTTGCGAGGCTATCAGTGAGCGACACAAGGATCCTTCCCAGGATCAACTAGAGCCCATGATCAGCAAGTTCATGGAATACCGTGCCCAATTCCACATCTCGTCACCTGAGCAGCAGCAAAAGTAGGATATCCCCTTTCAGCCGTGGGACGACGACGATGAATAATTTCTCTCTCTTCTTCGAATTTCTTTTTGTAAATGTCTAAAGTATGTTGGCACAAATGATGACATCATCCATGTTGCACCATGGGATGATGTCATCCATCAAGTTGTCAAAAGTCAACATGACTTTGAGATATTTTGTAGATTTTATGTAAATAGGTGGTTGGTTCCTTTTTGCCTTCCTTCTTCTATAAATACTCGAATACTTGTTGTATTTGGGGGTGAATACTTTTCAGATGAGAAATAGAAGTAAGAAGAAGATTTTGAACTCTTTGTAATAGAAACAAACATTGAATACAATATATTTAGACTTTGTGCTAAATACATGTGTTTTAATATCAGATATTTCTTATGTTAGATTTGTGTGATTGTTGTGTTGGATTTGCTTCTACTTTGTTGTCATTTATTCATCAGTATTGCTTTATCCGTCTATGCAAGTAGGTTCGGCTCTGTTTACTACCAACCCAAACCATAGACCCTTTGACCCTTCTGCTTTGGAATTCATTTCTTTTCTCCCTTCGGATCTGATCTTTCTTCGTTTTCCCCCTCCTTTCATTTTTCCTCTTAGCCGGAAACACATCTACTGGGATGAGATCCCAAACCCCCGAAGGCAGAATATTATGAGACTTGCACAAATTCCTTCTGGTAGAATAGCAATAAACCAGTTTCACTTTGCTGACTCAAAGAGGGGCTATGCCCTACACACTGTTGACTCGTTTATCCATAAATCTACCCAAGCGACAGATTTTCGAACCAACAGTTTTTGGTGACTCCATTGGGATCAAATAGATCTATCGGTTGATCTCATCACCCGGAAGTGCCTCACCTCCACGAAAGAACCGGTTTTCACAAGAAGCCTCCGCATCCCTTTGTAGTGCCTTGCTACTAAGTGGAACTGTGCTTCCAACCCGCGTTATTTTTCCGTCCGTCTAGATGGCAGTACCATAGGGAAATGATATGGGTCCCCTCGCTTTACCACATCCAGTTCACGCGCTCCCACATGGAAACCTGAAAGAATTTTCCCAAATTTGACGGGAGCGGAAACCAAAGCACGGATTCACACATATCTGCATTCATTATGTCATGCAGTATCCTAGATGTGACTCATGAAGATGTGTCAGTTCACCTCTTTTTAGAGACCCTCCAAGGGCCCGCAGCAGAATGGTTTCAGCATTTGCCGGCCGGATCTATTACCAGTTGGGCCACCTTGCGGGATGCTTTTGAAGATAGATACAAGCCCTCGGAAGATGCATTTGCATTGTTATCACA
The DNA here is from genome assembly GCA_018340775.1 of Taxus wallichiana var. yunnanensis. Classification (NCBI taxonomy): domain Eukaryota; kingdom Viridiplantae; phylum Streptophyta; class Pinopsida; order Cupressales; family Taxaceae; genus Taxus; species Taxus wallichiana. Next base: position 754,029,268 of record CM031234.1, read on the forward strand.
GATCACTCACCTAAAGAAGGAGGCCAATGAGACCATGCGTGATTTTATCGCCAGGTTCAATGCATTAATCAACCGTGTGCCTGTTGCCATGTTGCCAACACTAGAAAATCAAAAGTGTTTCTTTGTGAATGCAATGAGCTCAAAAATAAGTTTTTTGCTTCTACATGAACAAATAACTACCTTGCCTCTTGCCCAAGCTACTGCCATACGGATTGAAGACAACTTGCTCATATCTGGCGAATTAAAAAGGGAATCATCCAAGCCCAAAGCTTTGAGCCCTTCTCCCGCCACTTCATCCGACCCAGCATTTCAAAAGATGGCAAATGACTTGATCGCATTAAAGAAGCAGTTAGCCCAAACTTCCCCCAGTTCCTCGTACCGGGATATTCCATGAAGAAACTTCACTCCCAACAGCGTCCCACATAGGCCGCGGTTGCCCGCGACCGCTCCACGGTTGGCACTTGAGGCTCCTCCGGTCAATGCTCTAGCTGAAATTGAAGAAGAAGAGGAACAAAATTACGAAGAACCTTCGTCTCAAGGCGAAGATGATCAAGATGTCGGTGAGCCGACTGGCGACTCTACTATCGGGTATATGGAATTCGATGAGGAGGAATCTGATGAAGAAGAGGGTACACAAGGATATGCAAGTGGACAATCATATGTTGTTTTTACCCACTCACAAGGAAAAGAAGCTGAGGTCGCTGCCAATGTGCAGAAAGAAAAGACTACGTCATCTACGTACCCAACCATTGCAAAGAGAGGTAATCCCCTACCCACTCAACCTGTCAATAAGTCTTTTTCAAAGAGAGCTTTTGCCCCTGTATCTCCCCCAAATCAGCCCTCTCATATTCCTATCAAGACCAGTAATCCTACCCTACCATCGCGAAGTGAGGGACTCATTCCTTCGCCGTAGCGCAACCTTTGGCCGCATTTGATATCATAGATCATGCTAAAAAGACCAAGATCCAAATGTCTGAAGCCGAGTATCTTCAGTCAAACCCCGAGCAGCTGATGAGGTTAACTGAATACATTCAAAGTCAAGCTGTCATAGCTCCCGTGTTTCCTTAAAAGGAATCCTTTCCACTCCTCCTGCATCCCGCATAAATGTTGCCTCAACATCTGCATCAGGCAAGATAGAGCCTTTCTATCTCTCCCTCCTAATCAATGGCCACAAGTTAAGTAACTGCATAATTGATTCTGGGGCTTCTGATAATGTCATGCTAGCAAAAGTTGCCCATGCTCTGGGCCTCACCCTTACCAAGCCTTTTGGCAGATGTTATTCCTTGGAAACCAAGCAGGTTCCGTTGATTGGTCAAATCAAATACGTGCAGTTCGCATTTGCAGCATTCCCAGAGAAAAGAGTAAAAATGACCGTCCTCGTTTCCGACATTCCAACAGCCTATGGAATTCTTCTGGGAAGAATTTTTTGTAGTGAGGTTGGAGGAGAAATTCATATGGACTGGTCTAAGGCTAGAATCCCCGTCAAAGGTGTAATGCAGACTTTGGAGCCAGAATCACAAAAAAAGTATTTGGTTACTAACTCTTAGGACCCGAAGGCCCAAATTCTTTTTGAATCATCAGGGATGGGGATCTATTTCTTGTGTACCGAGTCTGACAAAATGGTTGTTCTCATCCAAGAAGAAGATCTTAACAAGGTCTGGACTTTGCAGTTTGATGGTAGTTGCGCAACCAGTGGATGTGGTGCTGGAGCCGTGCTTATATCTCCCGAGGAGGAGATTATTCCTCTCTCTTTCAAGTTGTAGTTTTTCAACACAAATAATACTGCTGAATATGAGTCTCTGCTACTTGGCATGCAAGCCGCGAAGGAAAGAGGGATCAAAAATCTGAAAGTGCAAGGTGATGCAGAGCTAGTCATGAATCAAGTTAAGAGAATATATCAAGTGAAGAACGAGAGGCTCAGGCACTACCGTAATGCGGTGTGGGACAGCATCGAGGAATTTGACGCCTTTTCAATAGAATCCATTCCAAGAGCTCAGAATGACATGGCTGATTCATTGGCCATTTCAGCGTCCCTCATGCTCCCTCACCCAGGTTTGAAAATAGACAAATACACCATTGAGGTGGTTTTCCGCCCAAGTGTGCCAGAAAATTCTCAGCATTGGCAAGTATTCAATGATGACAATCAACTCATTTCCTTTCTAGAAAAGGTGGAAAATTTTAAGGAGCTTCACTTTGAAGGATCCACTTCCACTTGCCGTGAATCAGTCACCGATCAAGACAATGAATCCGGAGGGAATGACATTTGTCAGCTCAAAGGAAATAAAATTCCGAAGGGCCTGGTTTCTTTGGAGCGGTTGTTCGACAGGCATGACCGTTTCGTAAAAAAGAAAAGGCGAGATGTTACGGGATCCTCCCGAAACCGAGTTAGTTAATTTAGGTTCGAGTAGAATATCTGCAATTCGTGAACATTGGAAAATGTTGCACACCTGAAGAGAAGCGGAAGTTTGTCAAACTGCTGAAGAAATACATGGATGTATTGGCATGGTCCTACACCGACCTAAAGTCTTTTAAGCCAAAGGATGTCTAGCATGACATCCCGTTGAAAGAAGACGTCAAACCCTTTCGCTAGAAGCAGAGGCATTATAACCCTAAGATCTCAGGTACTATCCAAGCTGAAATTCAGAAAATGCTTGGATGCGAGGATCATTTTTCCTATCCATCATAGTACTTGGGTGGCAAACATTGTGCCAGTGCGCAAGAAAAATCGGTGAAATACGCATATGCGTAGATTTTCAAAACTTGAATCAGGCTTCCTTAAAAGACAACTACCCACTTCCTATAATGGATCAAGTTCTACAAGCGGTAACTAGATCAGAAATGTTGTCCATGCTTGATGGTTTTTCGGGCTACAATCAGATTGAAGTCTCGCCTGAAGATCAATTTAAAACAACATTCACTACTCCCTGGGGCACGTTTTCCTACAGCAGGATGCCTTTTGGCTTGACCAACGCTGGCGCCACTTTTCAGCGGGCCATGGACCTGGCATTCAAAGGTATGATGGGGAAGGTCATTGTCATTTATCTGGATGACTTGACTGTGTTCTCTAAACAACGAAGTGATCATTGTGATCATCTGGAGCAAGTATTGGCCAGATGCCGAGAGCATGGGATTTCCCTGAACCCGAAAAAGTCTGTTTTTGGAGTCACAGAAGGAAAGTTGCTAGGGCATGTTGTTAGCAAAGAAGGAACGAAGATAGATACCGAAAGAGTTAAGGCTATTCAGAGCCTCACTTTGCCTACAAGCAAGACCGGCGTCCACTCTTTCTTTGGAAAGGTGAACTTTCTCAGGCGTTTTGTTCCCAACTTTGCTGAAAAGACTCGTCATATATTGGACATGATGAAAGGGTCACCAACTTTCCGATGGAGCGAGGAAGGGAAGAGGTCATTTGAGGAAATAAAAGCCTCCATCGCTCACGCACCAGTCCTGGTATGCCCCGACTTCTCCAAGGATTTTATCATGTATAGCTATGCATCTGAGCATACTGTATCTGCCATCTTGATGCAAAATAATTCTGAGGATGTTGAATCCCCAATTGCGTTCATGAGCTCTCCCCTCAAGCCTCACGAATTAAAAATGTCTCGATTGGAAAAGCATGCCTTCGCCATTGTCAAAGCAGTTAAAAATTTCAGGTATTACATTTTAAATTCTCATACAGTGGTGTTGGTTCCTGACACGGCAGTCAAATCAATTTTAACTCAACAAGAGTTAGGAAGCTTGCGTGGAAATTGGATTGCAAAGGTCCAGGAGTACGATCTAGATATAAAACCAACCAAGTTGGTAAGAGGCAAAGGCTTATGTCAACTTATGGCCGAAAACCAAGGATCAGAAGTTTCCAGAGAAAAGGATGATTGTACCAATAAAGCACAAAGTCAATTGGAGAAACCCGAGTCACTACCTCTGGTCCTATTTGTCGCAACCAGCGATGAATGGTATTCTGATATTGCTTTCTTCCTCACCTATGGCGAATGCCCAGCTCACCTAACTGCAAAGGAGAAGCGCACTATAAAGCTCAGAGCAGCCAAATATGTCATCTGGGATGATGGTTTATACAAACGCGGGATAGATGGCATCTTCTTGCGATGTGTTGACAAGCCACAATAGGTGAAGTTACTTGAAAGTTTTCATAATTCAGCCTGTGGGGGCCATTTCTCCTCTTCCGTAATAGCACACAAGATCATTTGGGCCAGGTACTATTGGCTGACACTTTTCCAAGATACAGCTACCTGGGTAGCAAAGTGTGAGCCTTGCCAGCAGTTCGTCGGCAAGCCCAAGTTGGCTGCTTTTCCCCTCAGGCCGGTCATTATCGACGAACCATTCAAGTAGTGGGGAATTGATTTTATCAGCACACTCAATCCCCAATCGAGTGCCAGACATAATTATGTCCTAACAGCAACAGATTACTTCACCAAGTGGGTGGAAGCCATACCTGTCAAACATGCCACTTCCGAAGTTGTTTGCAGTTTCATCAAAGAAAATATCATTGTCAGGTTTGGCATTCCAAACAAGATTGTTGCTGATAATGCTTCTAACTTCTCTTCACGGGAAGTTATTAGTTTTTTCTATGAATATGGGATAACTTTAGCTCACGCCTCAGATTATTACCCTCAGGGAAATGGTCAAGTAGAATCCAGTAACAAAAACTTGGTGACCATCATACGAAAGCTGGTGGATGAGAATCAACGAATGTGGCACAAGTCCTTATACGATGCCTTGTGGGCAGATCACATTACTCCCAAGAGATCTCTCGGTATGTCACCTTTTCAAGTGTTATATGGCACCGATGCCGAGCTTCCCATTTCCACTGAACTCCCTACTCTGCGTTTGGCACGGGAAATCGAAGATGAAACTTTTCAAAGTTCCCTTGAAAAGAGGATCATGTATCTAGCAGAGCTCGAAGAAAAGAGAGTAAGGGTGGTCGACAAGATCACCAAACATCAGAATCAGGTCAAAATATTGTTCGATAAAAAAGCTAAGCCAAGAAATTTCCAGGTGGGAGACCTCGTCCTTTTGTGGGACAAACGAAGAGAGCCAAAGGGCATGCACGGAAAGTTTGATTCCCTATGGAGAGGGCCCTTCAAGATCAAGCAGTTAAATGGAGAGAACAGTTTCTATCTCTCGTATTTGGATGGAACTAAGCTCTGCTTCCCTATAGCGGGCAACATCTGAAAATCTTCAGGAAGTAGAGCTCGCTCTCTTCTTTGTACAGTTTTCTTCAGTTGTGTGTTTGTTTTTGTCATGTGTTTGCTTTTGCTTGGTTGTGTGTTTCCCTTTCCGGTCCCCCTTGTTTTTGACTCTGTCGCCCAATGGATAGGCACGTGAGATCTGGGATTCTCTACCCCTGAGGTTCGCTCAGAGATAGTCCCCAGAAAGAGCCAGTTGTTATCCCGTAAAATTGTTAGGGGAAATTTTACGGATAACCCTACCAAAATTTTGTTCCGGCCCCTCGTCAGGGACCCCTTGCATTTGGAACGTTGCAAAATCCCTTCCCGGGAAATCTAGTTTTCCGAACTTAGCCATTTTTGGTCTTTTTTGGTCGGGTGCATATAATGACTATGCAACATCAAGTTTTCTTGCGCCCCCTTTAAATCCTTTGGCACATGCTTTCTTGTGTCAACAGGCATTTTGGTGTGCCTCACTATGTTGAGTCTTCCTTGCATGCGCCAAGGCGCATGCGCCTTCATGTCAACAAAACTTTTGTTGCGCCACTTTTTGGTGCGCTAGGGCACACATATTCCTCTATCAACACCACTTTCGGTGCACCAAAGGCGCACATAACTTTGTGTTGGCAAGCATTTTGGTGCGCCACAGGGCGCATGTTTTCTTGTGTCGACAATGCTTTTCATGCGCCACTTGAAAAATTTGGTGGCGCATTTATTGCCACCTCACCTATATATAGGCACGTCTGCGCTGTCATTGTCATCCGACACAAATCACGTGATTTTTCTCTGTACCTACCTGCCCTGTCATTTTCAAATCACTTTGTGGACCCGTTTGCACATTTCTTCATTATATATACTGGTAAGAGGTCCTCATTGCTTCTGTGTTTGGTGTTTTGTTTATTGGCTACTTGCTGGTTTGGATTGAGTTAAAAGAGATTGTCAAAACATGAGCTCCCCATCCTCCTTGCTTGTTTTTCTCTACCCATGCTTTTTCCCCCCTCTTTCCAGATCTGCTGGTAGGGAAACTCTGTCCTAAAAATGGCTTGGAACTCTCTGAATAAGCTTCTTCATAACCCAAATGAATCCTTAAAAAGGAGCTTAACCACATGCAAATCCCTCAAGAAAAGAATCATGACTTGAAAAGAGGCACTGTTATTTTTCTCCTTTGGCACATCTGTCACCCCTGCAACATGATAAACAGTCGCGCCAATGGCGCACATTCCTTGCGTGTTACATAATGAACAGCTGCGCCCTAATGGCGCACTCCCTTCACTTGTTGCAATCGCTTTCCCTGCGCCCTACTTGGCACACTCAACGCATCTGTTGCATCATTAATACCCGCGCCCTTTGGCGCACCCTGCATATATGCAACATTCAAATCATATGCGCCAAAGCACAACTGTTAAAATGGCGCAGGTGCATCCATCGTTGCAACGACATCATGTTATGCAGACCTTCTATGTGCCGCACCAAGTTCTCCTGTGGCACATGAAAAATGATGTTACACGCATTATACCTACGCCCTTTGGCGCATCCTGTACCCGTGTAACATGAAAAATATCTGTGCCCTTTATAAAATATATACACATGGCGCAGGCGCACTTGTGCTTACAACAACAAAATGCACGATCTACGATGTCCATGCGCCATGCGCCCTGTGCCCTAAGGCCTTAAAATTGCTAACTCTTCTTTCTGTCAACGCTTTAATGGAAGATCGAACAACTAACATGACCTTCCTGCATTGTGTTTCCTTCTTCTCCTTGCAGATCAACAACTGAGTTGAAAGTTACATATGTCAACATCAAGCAAGAGACCTACCAAATCTAAAGGCAAGGCCAAGCTCACAGAAGAAGAAATGAAGTATAAATATCAGAGGGTTAGGATGCTTGAATCCCAGGCAGAGTGTGACCTAGATATCAGAGACTCAGAGCTCGGACACATTGATATGGAGGAGTTCTGGGCTAGAACCCAGAGGGTCACAAGAAGTCCATGGATGGACAAATTGATAGCAGTGCACTACACTTTGCTGGAGGGATCCCAATCAGTGTTGTGAATAATGAATTTATGATGGTGGTAGCCCGATGCTACAATAAAGACACAAGATGTGTCCATAATGAGAAGGGTGAGGTTATAATCAACCTCACTGCCCGCCATTTTGAAATAATGCTCGGCATCCCTCACCACCGGCACTTTGTGGCCGTAAGTCGGAAGACTACATCAAGGCCTGGGACGACAATGAAGATCAGTGCATGCAGCTGATGAACGAGGTATATCTGAAGAACAAAAAGGTGGTGACTCGGTGGCCACAAGTCATTCATCGTAGTGACTTTTCAGAGGAACTCAGCGACACCATCACGTTCCTGAGCAGAGTCTTTGGGCTTCCTGACGCCCATTATTTTCACAAGTGGATGTTGTGGTACCTAGAAACAATGAACAAAAATGTGCCCGATCAGTGCTTTGAGTGGGCGAAATCTTATGCGGACGATAACGAAGCAGCTACAACAACTTAACACAACGGGGAGGTTCTATATGAACTCCTACGTGGTCTATGCTGCAGCTTCAGAAAGGGACTATCCGGCTCTGATGTAGTACGAGGTTTGGCCCCAAGTCAAAATCTATGAATATTATCCAGAACTGAAGTTGGAAAATAGCATTCCCTAATTCATAAAGATCAATGATGTGTTCTTCTATTTCATCATCTGCCTGTTGAGGCCAAATATGACTCACGGTCGTACGAACAAGAGCATCGTAGTGGCTACAGAGAAATGGGGATCCTGTTCACTCAATTCCCCACATTTACCTATTTGAGGGCAGTTAACTTCTTGGGAGAACCAACTAAACTGCCAAGGTATGCCGGTCCCAAGTTGATCTTGCTAGAGTTGTCGAGGCAGCTTATTACTTACCACGAAAAGTGTCTAAAGAGAAAGAAGGGTGGAACTCCTTTCCCCCTCACAGTGGGTAGGTATACGTGTCTCACTCACCACAAGGTGAAAGACATGTTTGCAGAACTGGAGCTGCTGAATCTGAAACATAACTTCCTAGCAAGACCCACCTTCGACCCAAGAAATTGTCTGCCTAGGGCCAAGCTCGACCCGATCCACATCCCTCAGATCGAAGATATCTACATCGACATATATCATGAGGTTGAGCTCAGGAGGAAGGATCATTCCCGCTTGGCCTTAGCAGAAATCATCCAGTACGGGGTGGCCATCCTCCCAAAAGACTACCAAACTACTGAGCAAGAAGTGTATCAAGTGTATCTTGACACGAATGGGGACGATTGGCCTTTCATAGTGATTGACAGGACCAAAGCTCCTCAAACAATCGAGGAGAGAGTCAAGGAAACTCTGCGTAGAACAGAGCATTGGTGCCGAATGAATGGGCTCATCTACCTCGGAGTCGATTTCATAACCTCTCCGTTGGGAAACGCACCTCCTCGCGTGAAATAGTAGTCAAAGGGGAAAGGAAAAGTCAAAGAGGGTGAATCCAGCTCCACCCAAGAGGAAGCTCCTGAAAGTCCTCCTTCCGCTACACCCGAACAAGTTATAACTCTGGCTTCTCTAGAGAAAGAAACAGTGGAAGATGTTCCGATAGGCACATCCACTCAGGATGTTGCCACTACTGCAAATATTGAGGTCCCTTCTATCCCTTCTCCCTCTCCTCCTTCCCCTCCTCGAGTGACCCAAGTGACCATTCCTTCGGTCGTGTCCTCTCCCCTTCTTCTATTGTTCCTCCTACTTCTTCATCCATCTTCTCTTCTCTCGCGGACCTGTCCCCCTCCATTTCTTCCCTCGTCTCTAAGCTCCCTTCCCTTCCTATGTCTTCCTCCCCGCAAGATCTCTTCCCCCGTGAGCACTTCTTCAGCCTCCCTCTCGATGCCGCCGCCATGTGTCTTCACGTTTTCCCTTCTACTAGTGCAGTTGCCACCTTCTCTATTTCTGGTCCTTCTCCCCTAAGTCCAGCCTGGATCTCCCAACACCTAAGTCAACAGAAAAGGAAATTTCCCATCGCACCGATGGAATTATCTGTGATCCCATCAAAGGGGGCCAAGAAGCAAAATCCTATCACACGCTTCTCTCAGAGTGCTTCGGGAGAGAGGGTAATGGAGATCGCATACGCCAATCCTCTGAAAGATAAAAAGGATCTGTCTTCGACAGATTACACAGTGACTCAAGTCACAATGGGGACGTCTTCTGAAAGCCTTCAGGGAGAGGCCCTATCTGCAGTTGACGCCCTCTGCAAGAAGCTTCAAGAAGAAAAAGAAGAGAAAAGGCTACTGAAAGACCAAAATAAACATCTTCTCCACGCCTTACAGAAGGTGGGCAGTGCACCTCCCACAACTACCGCCGAAACTCCTAAGCCTCTGAGTCAGGATAAAATTAATGAATATGGAAAGATCGGCGAGTAGGGTATGGCAGTTTCCACCTGGAGGAGCCAGATCCTCAAGGACAGTGAACGAGTGATCGCCAAGTTCACCGATTTGTATCTGAACATCAACAAGGCGAACAAAGAACTCCAGGCGTTAGCAAGACCCATATCCGAAGAGCTGGACCATGCTAGGCTGCAGCATGAGACCTTTAAAAAATGTTTGACTGTTCAGTCGAAGATCTGGTCAAGTTCGGCATTTTCGGTCACCCCAGGGCCCTCAATAAAATCCTTTCCACTCTGGATTACCGGATGGATCAACTGGAATTCGTCCTCGAAAATATTGATAAGGTAAAGGAAGAAGCCCTGGACGCAATGCATCAGATGGAACAAATCATTCTAACGATGTCTCCAGGGTTGCTTACTCCTTCTTTCGCCTTAAGGAAGGTTGATGAAACCATCCAGATCTTCAAGGAGATCGTTTCGCAAGGGTTGGGGCTAGAGGTCACTTTTGACGCAGAATCCATCAATAACCTGCTGGCCTGTCGGGACTTCATCGGGTTCTTAATAGAAGCAGAGAATGAATATTCCAAACTCCCAGAGAAGCTCACAGATGAGCGGGAGACTTGCGAGGCTATCAGTGAGTGACACAAGGATCCTTCCTAGGATCAACTAGAGCCCATGATCAGCAAGTTCATGGAATACCGTGCCCAATTCCACATCTCGTCACCCGAGCAGCAAAGCAAAAGCAGGATATCCCCTTTCAACTGACGGGACGACGACGACGAATAATTTCTCTCTCTTCTTCGACTTTATTTTTGTAAATGTCTAAAGTATGTTGGCACAAATGATGACATCATCCATGTTGCACCATGGGATGATGTCATCCATCAAGTTGTCAAAAGTCAACATGACTTTGAGATATTTTGTAGATTTTATGTAAATAGGTGGTTGGTTCCTTTTTGCCTTCCTTCTTCTCCTTCTTCTATAAATACTCGAATACTTGTTGTATTCGGGGTGAATACTTTTCAGATGAGAAATAGAAGTAAGAAGAATATTTTGAACTCTTTGTAACAGAAACAAACATTGAATACAATATATTTAGACTTTGTGCTGAATACATGTGTTTTAATATCAGATCTTTCTTATGTTAGATTTGTGTGATTGTTCTGTTGGATTTGCTTCTACTTTGTTGTCATTTATTCATCAGTATTGCTTTATCCATCTATGCAAGTAGGTTCGGCTCTGTTTAGCACCAACCCAAACCATAGACCCTTTGACCCTTCTGCTTTGGAATTCATTTCTTTTCTCCCTTCGGATCTAATCTTTCTTCGTTTTCCTCCTCTCTGTTGGTTTTCCTCTCAGCCAGAAACACATCTACTGGGATGAGATCCCAAACCCCCGAAGGCAGAATATTGTGAGACTTACACAGATTCTTGTTGGTAGAATAGCAATAAACTAGTTTCACTTTGCTAACTCAAAGAGGGGCTATGCCCTGCACACTGTTGACTCGTTTATCCATAAATCTGCCCAAGCGACAAATTTTTCAACCAACACATATGCATCGAATCCTGACATATTCGGGGGGTATATGAATACCCACAGAATAATGGGAAGGAGCGAAGGTGATGGTGAAAGCTAATGAGGTAGTAAAGATGAAAGAGTCGTTTAATTTGAAAGAACTAGTAGAAATCTTACTCCAGATCAAAAGTAGAAAGTTTCACGCTAGGTTCACCAATTTTGTTGGTGAAGCTGATGTGAAGGCTAATGAGGTATATAAAATGAAATAGTTATTTGTTTCACGTCGGGTTCACCAATTTTGTATGATGGAAAAGTTACTGCGAGCTTTGGAATCTACAAGTAACTCTTCCTCGCACCCAACCTCCCGAGATCATGCCGAGACCACCGGTGGGGATGGAATATGCGTGGGATGCAGACAAACTAGTTAGGCAATCTGATGTCTTCGACGCGCACTAATGGAATTTGTGAATCTAAGGCAAAGAAGGCCCTCCTAACCTGAACTAGTGTGATAGATTGATCAGCAAGGATGACTGCTCAAAGGTTCTAATTAATATCGAGCTCTGGCGTGATTCGGTCTATAGGTTGTGGAATACATGGAAAATGTCTTGGGATAGTTTTGTGTATGTCACCCGATAAGGTCATAGACGATGATAAATATAATTGACTCTATGGGTGATTCTCTGCCTAGTCCAAAACTCTTTAGCTTTGTTAGTTGTTATGTCTAATAAGGATAACTATTCAATGATGATAGGTGGAAGTGGATTAGATCTAAATACTATTGTATGTAGGCCAGCATCTATGTCAGATTCACCTATAGGCTCGTTGGGCTGTGGGACTCGTGGGTCACACCCGTAAATCCATATTTGTTGTGGTCCTGCTTGGTCATGTGTTGAATCAATCCCTAATTCCTAGTATCCAATAGTCATACGCCTTTTCAGTGTTCTATATTCGAATCAATAATTTTGTGATCTTTTCGAGTATCTTACAAAGCGTTTGTGCAACCCGAATTCTCAAGCTAGTATCTATGTCTCGTGAGAGTGTCTCCCGCGTTTGGTTGTGGGACCAATGGATCACAACCAAAGTTCTGCTCTCTTTCAAACCCTTCTATAGTCATGCGGGTATGAACCAAGGGTAATTTGTAGTTTGGTTGACTTGACCAAAATGTGTGTGCTTGGTCGTCTTCTATGTTTAACCCGTGCAGTTGGAAAATGATTTGTTGTAAGTTTACCGTTGTTTGGAAGACTTGGATCCTGAGATTCTGATCTATATCAGTTATGGCTATGACGAGATTGGGTTGGGGCACGATTGGCTCGAATACGTATTCCCTGGGCTCTCTAGGTCCCGTGATTGTCATACAAAAACAATAATGCAAATCAATGCAATAAAATAAAATTAACTATGCAAAGTATGTCTATAACATGTATAACTCCTATATTATTGTTATTTTCTCATGAATTTTAAATGAATGTGAAAGAGAAACTATTTTAATATATCTAGAAATTGACCATTTAGAATAACAAATTAAAACAAACAAGATAACCGAGTATAGCTATTTGTCTCGTGCAATCAGTAAATCTATTCTAAGCAATGAAATAACTAGTCTAATTTTTTTGCAAGACTCTCGATCCTACCTCGAAGAGAGAAATGAATCATAGTTTCTCGAAACTATCAATCCCCACACCTTCCTCGCAATATCGAAAGTAAAATTGATCAAATAAAGTGATTGGCTACTCTGTTGATATGCTTCTAATTAGAACTTTGAAAGCTACAACCTGGATTCCACAGAATAGTCATGAATCGATGGTGTGTGTGGCTATGTCCCCTCGCCTTGATCTCCTCGCTCCTTCGTGTTCACGTGATCCGTAAAATCTTGTAATGCTAGCATCAATAGAAGTAGATATTGGGACAAAGGCAACTTAGATACAGATCAATATAATTTGAGTAGGAGAGAGATAGTGCAAGAGTACGAGCTTGGCTTATGCAATTCCTAGCGGGATTTATCATGAGTCATGCAACATAAAACGTCGTAACTCGAAACTATACTGTTTGAAGAACAAAACCTGCAACTTTAATGGCTTCGTATTGAAAACAAACTATTTTACTCCAATGGATTGGATGAAATTTCAACAACATTTGCACAAGATGGATATGTTGCTTACTAATAGCAAAACAACACTAATTAAACATGTAATGAAAGAAACTAAGAATTCTAATCAAAATGAAAGACTAATCTATTGCAATGAGAAATTCGTGAGGCAAATTTGAGGGGCCATTTGCTTGAGCACAAGCCATCTATTTATAGAATTTGGATTTACCCAAGGTAAAAACCAAATAGAACTCTTAAACTATACACAATGGCAAAACACTATTCCAGTGGAACCAAAATCATTAATGCAAGCTTATGGTCAGAAAAAGTGGCGCAATCATTTAAATTTACGTGAGTCGTGTTAAAAGAGCATTCTCGAAAACGTGTAAAGGACCGCCGCCCCGATTAGGACAGCGGTCATGAGACCACCACCTAGGCGGGCGGCGGTTTCAGAATCAAGAGTGAAAGGCCAAGAAAAGAGGAAAAAGAGAAAACAGAGCACGCGAGGGCTAAGAGAGGCATACAGATGTTAATGCATACTTGGAGATATTTTTCGTAGATCCCGAACACCTTGTGAGGAGACTCAGTATCATCATTGGGGTATGTGTTACGTTGTTCCGATGGTGCAAGATCCTACAATTTTGGGTACGTATAATCTCCCTATTAGTAGAATTCTTGGCCTCATAAGCCCACCTTTGTGGCATCATCAATATTTGGTCCTTTGACCTTGTCAAAACACCTCTTTTGATTCCGCTTTACTCGTCACTAATTCATATGTCTATAGGACACCTACCCATTCAGTTCTCTTATCACTTTATTTTCTCGATAGAACTCATCTTGTTTCTATACCTCATCCTAGGGCATCATTTCTCATCTCTCCATCCTTTCATGTTACCATCTATCTCTTCGAAAATCATGATTGATTCCCTTTTATCTCATCAATCCTTAGTTTGAGGGGGAACACCTAATCATATAATTCTACATCTTTCACATCTTTATATACCACAACTCATTTTTATCTCGTGCCTTATCTCAAAACCACTCAAAAAAAAGGAGCAAATATAGAAACCCTGAAATTAGTACTACTAATTCCGATGTCTCGTGTCTCCAAGTAGCACTTCTTAATTATCACATCACTATCATATTATACATTAATTCTTTATCTTGAGTCCTATTTTTATCACAAAATCGAACAACCTCTAATTTTTTGTCATGTATGTGTGAGGCAGTCGGTGTGATTGGGTAACATGGAGTTATCCCAAGGTATGAGACCTTGCATTGGGGCAACTCTTTCGAGAAGGTTGGCTTCCTCCTCGTAAAAAATAACCACAATGCTACTAAATATAATAAAATTCATAATTAATACTATCCAAACACTTCCAAGGAGATAGGGAGAGAGAGATTGTATAAAAGAAGGGAAATCCTTCACTACAAGTTGTGATATCACCAAGAGAAGGAATTGTTAGACAATTCTAAGCCCGGAACAGAAGAAAGATGAGCATGGAGAGGATAAACATGTATCATAGACCAAATCTCATGCAATAATTCATTACCATTAAACAGAAAAAAATCCAACCATCCAATGCGAATAAGAAGATGGGCATTATAAATGTAAGCATGAAGAAAGGAAAGAAAAAGCAATATAAACTAGTGAAATTATAGACAATTAATCTTAAAACATTAGTTCCATTGCTCCAATAATATGCATAGTACATCATTATAGTATGGAGAGGCATGAATTCCTCATTACATAACTCAGAATCAAGGCTTAGAGGTCCAAATCCACCCAAAAGAGAAGAAGAGGGAGCACAATAAAAATCCAACTTTTACAGTAATGCCTCCCTCTACAATCTATGGAAAATATGAGTGATGAGAGTGAGAGAAGGATGGAATTACTCAATTCTAGGCATGATTTCAGCAGATCATAGATGCCATGCCATTTTCCATACCCTCCTACAATAATTTCTTGCACCAAAATAAAGCCCCCTTTGCCCATATCTCATAAATTTATATTCCCCGTCATTTCATTTAAAATAATCTTTTAAATTTTTAGGGACTCATTTTTCCCTTCAGAGGGACTCATAGCGTCAGATTTACATTAGAGGAGGTTTGGGGTTGCATTGGTTGGACGGCTCACAAGCCAGCTTGGCTACAAGCTCAATGAGTTGGCTCCCCAAAATTATGCATGATATGGTTGTATGACAGGCTAACAGAATCACCTCGGCCTTACCTCCTCGTGTCATGCATTGCATTAGTTGGGTGATCATTGAATTCATCGTGCCACCAAATCCTTAACTCATTTGGCTAATGACTCAGCCTTACCTCATGACATTCCCCGCTAATTCTCCCTCGGGTGCAGTATTTGATAGGTTCCCCGGGATCTATGTGTCCATCGCATCCACCCTACCGTTGAACTCAACCAACCCGACAACCCCCAAAATTACCGTTGCGATCTCACCATACATCTGTTAGCCTAAAACCTGAAACTTTGATGTATTATACATCAGAGTTCGGACATCGCATCTCCTTGGATAAATCACTCACTTTATACGACCTATGACTTGTCGCAAAAGGTCTAACTCATGAATTCTGAAATTTGGGCTTCAGAGTTTCAAGTCCTTAGCTCGCTTTTTGCCCCACTCACCGTAAAATATCTGAATTGATATTTCTTGAAAGTCCAAAACATTAGAATTCAAAATGCTCAAGTACAATGAACATCCACTAACCCTACCTTGGCGAACCAAACCCCTTGCCGATCCCGACTCACGTTGCATGTTATCTCCCGGCTCTGAGCTCGCCCTAAGCCATCTATCTTCCACCACACTGAGCTAATTGTGACTTCAGCTTGCCTAAGCTGACCTGACTCTGGTTCACCCTTTGGAGATGACCTGAAATCTTGAGCTCATTTAATATTCTCTCAACTCGCCCAAGCAAGCTACCCCGTGACTCAGCCCTCCGACTTGTCCTATGGAGCTCCCTATTAACTCATCCCTCTCTTTTTCACTCTGCACTAACATATAGCTTGCTAAGATATCAAAGTAAATCGTTTGAGCTAATAAAATTTAACTTCTCATCCCTAAACCAGCCCGAGATCTATGCACATCTCGTCAAGTTTCATTCCATCTTGGAAAATAGCTTGGTGAGTTGTTTTCAATCAGGCCATTTTGCACCCTCAACTTCATTTTTCTAGATTTATCTCATTTTATTCCAAATTTATTTTAGCCAAGGGGCATGGAGCCATAGTAGAGTGCCTTAAAACTTATTTATTGGTTTTTTCCTATTTAACCTATTTTTTATATGAAGGTGGGGCCCCGGGGCTGATTTTATAACCTTGGGAAAACTCTGTGCCTTTCAAAACCCAAAAGAGGAAAAATTATTTTGAATGATTCCACACCGTATTGGATCACTACAAATGCTCTATAAACATAGTTTTTTTCTCATATTCCCTAGATATCTTCATAAATCACTTTTTAGTCCCTAGGTCAAATCTAATGCAGTTGTCCATGTCTTCTCAAGGGGTAAACATGTATAATAATTATGGTGACTCATGGGGACATTTGTGTGTTAGGTGTTGTTTTCCAGTAGCCTAAATACCACATTAGTCCTAGAGTCACTATTCTTAACTTGAAATTAACTTGAACCTTTGTAATTCTGACCCCAAAATCTGCTTTAAAGCACTCGTCGACCCGATTTGACTCGTGCTCAAATTACCCAATTTTTTCTAAGAAAATATTAAATTTGTATGTGGAAATTTTTTTTTATTCGAAATTTATTTCCTTCTCCACCTTTGTAAATTGACCTATTGGGGTGATAATATAGACTTAACCTACCCTGAGAAATTTGGTTCTTACCAAGTATGAATCTCGGTGACTAATAGTTTCTTAGTAGACATTAATACATTACGAGTTTGTAATCAAACATTGATCTAGAAATAAAACATAATTACTATTAAAACTGGTTTTCTTCTTCCACATGTTGCTTGGGACATTACATAAAATTGGAGTTGCTCACAAATCATAGGATTTCTAGTTTTGCAAGAGGCACTAAGACCTCAACTACAACTATTCTAAAGGTATAAGAGAATAAAGACATTGAGATTGATCACTAAAACTGATCTAGTTCCTTTTTTTTTTTTTTGAATTTCTCAAAGATTACATCTATTCCCTGCAGCCTTGAGCTTCTTGGTACAATATTCCCCTCTACCGATGACATGATGTATTATCCAAGAGCAACCATAGAACAAAAATTATGTATAAAGATAAAATCATATAGGCCCCAAGTAGGACATGCAGAGTGTGTCAAATCACTTCTTCTAAAATCAAACCTACTCCTACCCTACACTAACTGGAGGGATGAGAAACTCAAATAAACTATGACACTATAAAGGAGAAGTATCTTCCCTTCCTCAATATTTTGGACCATGAAACTTTTTTTTCACCGATCATGGCTCTTAAAAACAATGGAAACTAGTCCTAGAGTTCGTTTCCCATATTAAACACTATAGTATCGAATAAAAGCGAGAGAAATAACTCCTCTAAGTGATTTACATTATAATACTCGACGCCTTAGAGGTGATCCTAGTGCTTTGAAGGTAACCCTCATACTCATAAGTAAGCATTACCGATTGTGGATCAACTTTTGGCTCAAATATACCCAAGTAATTTATGGGGCATGGTATGATCTATTGAATTTTCACATTTTTCGGTTTCAAAATCCAATAAGGAAGTCTTCTTACTGAGACATTCATGGAAAAGGTGATTGTATGTGAGCTGATATTTTTACTTTTTCTCATCTACGAGATAATTTATCTTTTGCCTTGATGACTGATATAGAGGTGGTGCAATCATTTTTCTCTTCTTCTTCCTTGTTCGGTGTGAAACATGAAACATTCAATTACTCTAATCTTGATTCAAGAGGGTTTTCTCGAAATGTGATACACTTATTAAATATTATCTTACTGTGGAGATAGGCCTTTTGTGTTGGAAGATGGGTGATGGGATATAAAAAGTTACTAGTTCCATAAGATCTTCTCTATCAAATCAGTCCTCCAAAAATGATAAATAATTTGCCTCCTTGTTGTCTTACTATGCCAAGGATTCAATCTCTTTCATGGTTTCCTCTGGATCGGAAATTTTTTCACCATGTTATTATTCATCCTTTAACATAAAATTTGAAATCTTAAATTCATCCAAAAATTAGTATTTTTGAAGGGATGAAGATGGAGAAGGATTTAAAATCTCCTTTCTACTTTGCTATGTGCTCAAGACCTCTAAATCGGTATGGTCGTCCCCCATGGCCTGAAGCTACTTGTGGTTGGTTGCAACATTTGATGAGATTCTTGGTGGATTGATGTAAGCTTGCAGAAGTGCTACAAGCTCTTGACAAGAAAGGCAATGATGGTCACCACATTCAATTGAAATATTTTTCACACTTGAGGGATTCTCTTCATTTTCTTGCAAATTCTCTTCTTCTTTAAATCAGGGACATAATTTTCTTCCCTTCTAACTTAACTTGAAACTTGTAAGGAATCAACCATCTCTAGGAACATTATGCCAATATGAATACTCGCACTCGAGAAAACAAATTGTTGATCACTTTCCTTTTTTTTTTTTTTCTACCGCTGGCCCAAAATTTTCCTTCACCACTTGTTCTCCTCTCTCATGGCCAAAATCAGCCTCTACTAAAGGTTGGACTAGTAAAAGTATTTTACTAATTCCAAATCTTGCAATCCAAATCTATAAATTTTCTATGACTCCTTCTCTCGCTAATCTCTTTATCTTACTTGTCATTGACTAGTATTTTTATCTTCTTCTCCAAAAGTGGATTAGGGAAAGCAAGAGGATGGATGGGTTTTTGTTTCAACTAAAATCAGTAGTGCTTGTGCTAGAAGGGAAGGTGTGGATTTCGATCCTTGTTGAGGGGAAGGAATTTTAGAAGGGAAAAGGGAAGAAAATTCAAGGTGAGATGGGTGAAATAGAACTCTCA
The DNA here is from genome assembly GCA_018340775.1 of Taxus wallichiana var. yunnanensis. Taxonomy (NCBI): domain Eukaryota; kingdom Viridiplantae; phylum Streptophyta; class Pinopsida; order Cupressales; family Taxaceae; genus Taxus; species Taxus wallichiana. The sequence continues at coordinate 754,048,405 of CM031234.1, forward strand.
ATCGGGGCAGCAGCTAGAAAGTTAGAAAAATGAGGTTCGGATTGAGATGACATACATTGAGGCATAAGAAGAGGGATGTGAGGTGTTAATTCAATAGTTTCCCATTGATAGGAATGGATTCCATCATACTCATAAGCCTCCCTCTTCTTAATCCATTCTCCAATTTCAAGTAGTGTTTCGATTATGAGTTGGAGCTTTTGTTGAGGACTAAACTTACTTTATATAGAGCCAATCCATTGATAAAAATTGTTGAACCCAGTCTAAGGAGCCATCTTTGTCTCATTAGTCCTTATCAGCACCATGCTTAGCTCCAAGTCTTGAACCATTTGTAGACACAACATTATGCACTTTACACATAATTTATCCCAGTCTTATACTACTATTTAGAAGGTTCTCAAGTAGATAAAGTACTAATTAATACCACTTTTTTGTCATCTTCATTTTATATTTTATTTTATCATTCTTGCATATTTTATTGCACTTATCTACCCATTTCGAAACATCCCCGTCATTCTTTCCCAAAATCAGGGCACCCCATCTTTTACAAGGATACCCCAAAGTGTCCTAGTCCCACTTCTTGAAGCCTTGGTCTATGCAAATCCTTTTCTTATTCTTTTTTGGGAATTTCTAGCATTATGTTATCTTCTTCTTTTCCTCAGTAAATCCTTTTAGGGATTAATTACAAAATTTATCTTGAGATCCCTATATATATATAAAGCTATAATACCATAATAAGGATCCTAGGTCATAACACTACTATCACTCCATTTAAAGCTACATTCATTGCATCACTTACATCCACATAGTGCCATGCATCAAGGCTATGAGATCTGCATCACACACACTACATAGGTGAATGGATTCTAGTCTATTACATGCACATGTGCTATTTACATTTTCTATAGTTATTATTTGTCACTACTTCATAAAGTGCGATCGAGAGGAGAGCACCTAGGGCATAACATTCACAAACACATAAGAACTACATCCGGGTCTGAAAATTAGTGCAACACTTAGTGGTAAGACCAAAACTTTGGTGGTGAGGTCACCCAAACCATTCATTTGCATTTTTATTTTTCTAGGGTTTCATACTTCCTTTTGCATTGCAGTCATTACATAGCTCACCCGGCAGATCCACTTGCAACAAAAGGAATTATTTGAATACACCTTGCAACCATATAATATTCAAATTTTGAGAATCTATAGAATTGAGCACTCGATTGGAGACCAAAGCACCCTAGGGAACTCTAGTACACTCTTAGGTTCCCAGGTCGCCTCTCAGATCCTCTAGATCTATCTCGTCGTAGGGTCTCTAGGTGTTCTTCTACACTTCTTTATTTCATTTCAAGATCTACGAAAACCGGGATAGTAACTTCCAATCAGCTAATCCATTCTTTTCCTTTCTCTTACATATTAGGGTTTTATTTAACTTGAAATAATTTACTTGTATTTATTCCATGTTATTTTATTCCATTTATTACAACGTTTTCATCCTCGTTAAAACTATATTAAACTTAGTACCCTAGTGTTTTGTTTTAGCTCCAATCGATCCCTTTTTAAATCATTTTTTTTGAACCTTACGTCCCCTTATAGTCCCTTCTAGGGTTTAGTATTCCCATATTTTTCCACCATCTCATCTCCTTATCCATACATCACCCAATCTTTGTATCCTACATATACATGTAACAAGATCACTAATGTCATTACTACTACTGCCAACTTCATGCATGTACATACCTAACACCACCCCTCACTTTTTCACACTTTTATTTGACCCATCCATTGTTTTTGTTTCTACTCTATGAAATCTAATTATGCCACGAATTACTCCACCCATTTTTCTTCCTCAACCCGTCATACCTACCTCTCCATTAGTTACTTTCAAAGGTTATGATATTATTCACCAGCTCAAGAGTGCACCCACTAAAATATCACTTTATGAATATTGAGAAATGTTCCAGTTTCCAGACCACACTAAAAGCTACCCTCCCCGTTATTCATGTCGAACGTGACCAATCTCATCGAATCTTTCTCCCATCTCATTCAATCTATTTGTATTTTACCCGATTCTATCTCCTTCACAGATGATGACATATCTCCTTCCACCATTAATAACCCTTGTTCCCCATTCCTCATTACCGTTGTCTTTAGCACTACTTGTATCAAGCGTTTCCTAAGATATGATGGGTCCACTATTTATATTTTTTCTCATTCTCTCTTACCCCAATTAAGTATCAATGATAGTCTCATCTCCTCGTAACTCCACCCTCATTCGTGGTTATGATTCATCCACTCGCACATGTCTCGGCACTATCTCTCGTCCCATATTCATGGTTGACCTAAAATAGTTCTTATGAAATTCAACATCCTAAATGCTTCTTTTCAATTTTATCTCCTATTAGGTAGACCTTATATCCATGCTATGCAAGCCATTCCCATGACCATACATCAATGTGTCAAATTCCTTCATGATGGTTATGAACATACTATCACCACTTAACCGAGCCATTCAAATATTGTCACATTGATCCTACCACTTCCATGCCTTTCCCACCACCTCAGCCCATTTCGTATACTAACCTAGATAAATATGATGTTGGTCAATCTAGTACACCCACCTCCAATACCCCTGACATCACTTCTCCTCCCATTACTACTCACACTTCGGCTATCCTTTCACCCACTATATTTGTCCTTGTCATTACTCCATCACCACAATCTCTTGTTTTTGCACCCCCTTCTACTCCCGCACCACCTCCTAATGTCCATGATAGTGTTACCCAAATTGATGATGAAGATAATGACATTTCCACCAAATTTAATGATGAAGTTGATGTTGTAGACATCACTGACGAGTCACTACAACAACTGGATTTCACCCCTCTCGGTGTGGAAAATTCTTATTTCGATAAAACATTTGTTGTTGATGGCCCAGGTGAATATCATTTCAAAAACCCTCCATCCACTAATGTTATGGTACTATATAAATGATTTGTTCATAGTGTTGGTTTTGTTTCATCTTCTTCTCCACCCGACGTAGTTTCATGACCCCCTTTCACCTGCACCTTATATATCAATAAAAAATTTTGGGAACACATTCTACTCAATCTTGCTAGCTCGATACTATCTATACATGTGATTTCTTACCCAGTGTTTGGCTTGACTCTTAATGAAATGTTTTCACCACTATATTCACTCCTCCTTTACCACAATCACTTCTATATTTCTGCAGCTTATATCTTATGGTTTTTTCACTTAAATGTATTTGTTACACACATTTCCTTTGGCTTTTGGTTTACACTAGGAATATTTTGACTTGATTATATTAGCAGAACAATTTATCCACTTCATTGTTTTCTCTCATTCCCCATGCCTTTCGACACTATCTCTATTGTTAATTGTTATCTATTTTTAACCCCTTGGTATAATAGACAACTTGGAAGGATGGGTTTGAGCACTGGACAATGATTCATTTAAAAATATGGAATGATAGAGATGATATTTCAAGTTTGGGAAGATTATCAAGTGATTCATGTAAGCTTCGGTGATCTTGGAGCCATCCATCGAAGTAGGCTTTCGGGCCTTAAAGAGTGTGCAACATGAAAGAGGACTTGAGCTTCAACAAAATATTCAAATAGAAATGTGAGGAATTTTTAGACCAACAAAGTTCCTATGGAAGTAATTTTTGATTCCCTACACGGTGAAAATGATGAGACATCTTGAATCGTCATACGCCTTCCCAAGGCAGTTCATTCTTCTAGCATATAACCAGAAATATCAAGAAATAAGGATCCATTTAGAGGTCATTAATAAAAAAATTACCTCAAACAATAACCATTGGATTTAGTGGCTTGTTTCCATGTGAATTCATATAGATTTTCACCCGAAAACTCATCCATCAATTCAAGATATCAGCTTGTAAGTTGGGCTCCTTGGGTTGGTTGGTTGGGTTGACGCCTTTGGGTTGGTTAGATGGGTTGCTCAAGTAGGTTGGTCAAGTCCCATTTTTTGAGGTGTATTAACAATTTTATATTTCCATTACACCCCTCACATTTTCATGACACACAGGTTGGTTGGGTCCCATTTTTTAACGCGTACGGATATTTTCGATGCCCATCACACCCATCACATTTGTATGACACAATTTTTTTGGGTCACTCGGTGGTGTTATGATGGTTGGACAAGTTACATGGTTGGGTGGCCCATTAGTCTCCAAATAGGAGAAAGTAGGTGAACAAATGACAACTCAACAGCTTGATTTAATGTGGTATGATGCCATGTCTCAAAAGTACCCTCGGAAGTGAATTTGTATGGCTTCTCATACCTCCTTAATGAGGTTTGGATTTAAAATTTATTAGATATTGTAAAATTCTCCTCATTTTTAGAAAATACATTCTGGAAGCTAGGGAAACTCTTGCAAAAAAATTCCTCAACTCCATTTGAGGTGTGAGCTTTCTCTTGGGCCTATAAATTTGATTATTACTTTATGCATCAAACGTAATGGTCTATGCATTCTTTCAAGTAATAAAATTTTTGTTTTGTGGTGTTTCTTAAATCCTAGCTCATTTTTTATTGTATTTTATTTCCTTTCCAATTATATTGTTACATTTTGTGCATGTTCATTCACTTACAAGTTTATGATGTTGTGTTCCATGGAGTTTTGACTGTATTAGGATCTCGGTTATGTGTCACATTTTTATGACCTTCCTGGTCCCCCTTCTCCATGTTTCATCCTCCTTCAAAATATTATCTCACACTATTTCTCGATGCTATCATCCCCCTATTAGTGTAGGATTTCCCATTTCATGCACTTTATCTCTCTCTGTCTCCTTGACATTATTAACATAGGTACGAGATAGGCATCCTTTATGTATTATTATTAATTTAGCATTAGGGTTAGGTAGAGGAAGTTAGCATTCTCTGGAGGTCCATCTTAGGTTTGCAAGTCCCACAACTTGAGTTATGGACCCATGTTATGTAGATTACACCGGATTCCATGTTCACACTTAGGCCATTTGAGGGGTGTTGTAATTTTACACTAAAACTAATGATACATATCGTGCATATGTACCTAACATTTTGCATTGTTTTGCTCATGGATTCCCACTAATTTATTTTAGCGATGAATAATATACGATGAATGCTTATCTCCTTCTTTGTAATACATCTTTATATAATACACCTCCGTTTATTGACTACCGTTTCAATGCAGCTCTTGCCGGTTTCGATCAAGAAAACGATGTTTTTCTTGATGATGTTTTCTATTCACCTTTGTCATACTATCACTAAGGGGAATCTTCACTACCCACTTCCCCCTTCCCTATATTACAATAAATGCATCTCCACTCTTTTAATTTTTTTCATTCCTTCCTCTCGTATATAGTCGTGATTCTTACACTTCACAACATCCTCGCTACCCGATGACACACTATTGTGTTTCGATAACACTTGATTATTGAGGGATTACCATTACACTAAACCCCACACACTACACTATAGGTCATATACACTAAAATTCTATCATTATAGTCTACATCCTACATTATCCTATACATACATCATCTATTAGTCATTTCATCCATCTAATAATGCTACACTAATCATCAGTACATATGAGTATAGTTTTATACTTCATCCATCTAATCTATATTTACGCTAGGTCACATTATGCATGGATCTAGCCTTACCTATCACCGCATCTTACATATGGCCTATTATTCACACCATATACATACTACATTGTATTGTTCATCATACATATTGTACATGCTACACTAGATTTCATTGCACATGGTTCTAGTTCTACTTATCCTCATTACTTATTCGATTTCTATTTACACGTAATAGTGTATTTCACACCTTACTCACACTACACATTCTATATTGCATTGCCCATTTCATGCATTTACATACTATATTCATCACTTGATCATTTATACTACGTTGTCTTCGCATGTAGTACTCACCACCCTATGTCACACTCTATTTCCTTGGTCCATACTCGACTATAGAGGGTTTACTAATAAAATGGACCTTACATTCCATAGTTTGACATTTTCCTCATCCACCATTTCCCTCATTTGTGATATAAACCTTAAATTAAATTTTCACCCCTTTCTATCATCATATAGTGATATACGCTTAGGGATAAATAATCAATATTTTGTTTTAATCAGTCATGATATATGCTTCGGCTCTAGGGTTCAAGAACATTTTCCCACATGTAGCATTTCATCACAATTGCACATACACATGCAACATTGTGTGTTAGAAACAACCTATACTACTTGACCATTTCTCGATGATGTACTCTTATTTATGGCTCATTCTCGATTTGTTGAGGGGTAAAAATGAACCTCACTTTGCATACATATTCCATCCACTCACAGGCATGTTGCTCATATCATTCCATTCCATCCATCAACAACATACTACGCTTTCTTAGTAGCATTTAATCTTGCTTACTAGCGTTTTGTATGTTCACTTTACTACACATGTTATATTTTTTTCTTATATGTCATTATCATACCCCCATGTGCATTCACGGCTTTGTTTAGTGTGATCGTAGATATGGGACTCTACATGCATCATAGGTGCTCGCCTTCTACCGTTCCTCTACTAGTCATTAGGGGCATCCACATACATATTTTCTAGATTATATTGTTTTATTTTATACTTATCATCTTATACTAATTTATCATACACACTTTTACATATTGGTTATCACGCTAACATGCAAATGGTTGTTCCATCGAAAACACTCATTTTACAAGATTATATGTTTTCATGACTACTTGTTTATTTCTACATTTCTTCTTTGTTTTCCATTATATGCGAGGCTCTACCCTTTGCTTGTTTGCGCAATTGTCTACTATTTTCAGCCATGATGGCCTTCTATATCTTACAACATCGTGAGTGATGTCCCATGTTTAAAACCCACTTTTGTTTAGGTTCTCTTTTTTATTTCATGTTTACACTACTTGGTTTTGTAGTTACTGCATTGTATGCCTATTTTAAACTTGCCTTATTGCATGAATGTGTTTTCGACTAAAAATTGTATTAGCTAGCCATACCCTTTTGTACATTCCTTGGTATCTACCAGGGTTGCCCTTTCCCTCGCAGGGGAAGAGTTCTACAGACAGAGCAGTGCGGTTGGGTCCTCTTTTGGGGCCGCATTCTTATTTTTTTGATGTCACATGTGCCCCCAATGAGGGAGGCATCATTAAGGTTTTTCTACTAACAAAACATATTTACATTGGTTAAGACACAATGATTGAGTTAGGATAGTCTAGGAACTCCATACACAATGGCCATTACAGGGACATTTGTTAGAAGCACGGAATAATGAGAGGGGGGTGAATCAATATTCCATAATTTAAAATTTTCTCCAAATTAATAAATTATTTTTTACACTAAATAAGATATTCAAATCTAAAAATAAATGAGAGCATGCATAGAAATCAAATTCACATAACACCAGATATCTTGTGGTTCACCCAAGCAGTGGGCTACATCCACCAAAAGGAGACTGCTTGGATCTACTATCCAAATCCAGCCGAAATAAAATAGTTTTTACAAAGTATGAGCACCCACTCAAAGAAAACACCAATTCAGCCCTTGAATGCAAACACCATTGACTTTGCAATCTCTGATTTGAAGCACCAACTTCTAGAGACACCAATCTCCCATCCGAAGCACCCACTTCAAAAATTTACAATACAAATCAATAATCTTTCTCCTTCTTTATTTTCTCTCTCACATACTCATACTCACTTAAGATATTTATAATAATAAAGATATTTACAATAATAACTTCACATACATATCATTCTACAAAATTCTCTCTCTTTTTCACGCATCAAAAATGTGCACACAAGACTTGTTTATATAGGAAGAAATAGATGAAAAACCACTTGTGGTTTCCCTAAAACCATGTGCCCATACCACGGGAAAATTTACTTTAAAGAATGCACCATATTTGGAATGAGGAAGCCACATCACTTTGCGGTTACAAAACTAATGAATATTTTCTCTAAATAGCAATATTCTTTTTCATGGTCAAGTGTAACTCATATTTTTCAATAAATATGCATGACCAACTTCCCTTACACGTCCTTAATGTTCCATAAATGATAGAATCCGGCTCATAAGGATATATTCTCTTTTAATCTCAATTTTGTAACTCCTCCATGTCATAACTCATCACTAATGCAAATGTAACTCCGCTTTTTATTCAAACATTTATTATGCATTAAGTAACTTTCATTTTAAATGTACCTCATTAAAAATGATGCTTACACATCCCACCATGTGTCATAGGATTCCTTTGTGATGTTGAATATTAAAATATTCAAATTTTGACATCACACTAATTTTGACATGGATAAATATTTTATGAACACTAATGTTGTAAAATTGAATATTAAGATAATATTCAAACCTCAATATTTATATCAACACTAATGTTGTACCTTTGACATCAATGAAAAAATACTCAACAAACTCCCCCTTTGTCATTGATGGCAAACCTCTGCTAAAATTATTCGTGAGAACCTGTTTGCTATGAAATCCAATTTTCTACCTCTGAGCTCTTTTTGTACCGATGCACTGTACTTGTTCTATGCAACTCTCCCCCATGCTACAATTCTCCCCCTTTGACATCAATGGCAAAGGGATAACTAAACCAATTACCTAAACCTGTACTCGGAGCTGAAGATAATGCAATGTGTAGCTCCCCCTATGTCCATACTCCCCATGAGATAGTCAATGAGTAAGAGTGATAGGAATCACTCCTAAATTTTGTCTGAGTGACTCAAAAGATTCCTTTGGTAGGGGTTTTGTAAATATATCAGAAATCTGATCCTTAGTTCCAACATATTCCAATTTCACCTGCTGATCTACAACTTTCTCTCTCAAGAAGTGATACTTAATGGGAATGTGCTTTGTCCTAGAATGCATGACTGGATTTTTTGAGATGTTAATAACACTCGTATTGTCACAAAAAATGGAAATAGGATGCTCATAATCTACCTTTATGTCCTTCAATGTTTGCTTCATCCAAAGCACCTGTGTACAACATGCCACTACTGCAATATATTCTGCTTCTGCTGTAGATAATGAAACTGAGGCCTGTTTCTTACTGAACCATGACACTAATCTGTCACCAAGATAAAAATCTCCCCCACTTGTACTTTTCCTATCATCAACACTTCCCCAATCTGCATCTGTGAATGTTGTAAGAGTGAAATCATCACTCTTTTGATACCATAAACCATAATCCAACGTACCTTTCAAATATTTAAAAATTCTTTTCACTACTGCTACATGAGTTTCCTTTGGTGCAGCCTGAAACCGTGCAACTAATCCAACAGCCTGCATAATATCTGGTCTAGATGTTGTGGTATATAACAAGCTTCCTATCATGGACCTATACAAGGTTTGATTAACATCGGAGACTCATCATTCTTACTCAACTTGCAACCTATAATCATGGGTGTACTAACTGGATTGCAATCTTCCATTCTAAATTTTTCAACATCTCCTTTATATACTTGGTTTGTGAAATAAAAATTCCTTGACTAGACTGTTGAATTTGCAAACCAAGAAAGTAAGACAACTCACCAAGCATAGACATCTCAAACTCCTTCTACATCTCCTCTGCAAATTCTTTGCATAATCTCCTACAACCGCTTCCAAAAATAATGTCATCCACATAAACCACAACTATCACCTGATGTTCTCCTTCTGTCTTGATGTACAAATTTCTATCCACAATTCCTTTTTTGAATCCTTGTTCCTACAAGTACTTGTCTAGTCTAGAGTACCAAGCTCTAGGAGCTTGTTTCAAACCATAAAGAGCCTTTTTTAACTTGCATACAAAATCTATATTTTCTGATAGAATAAAACCTTCTGGTTGCTCTATATAAACTTCTTCCTCTAAGTTTCCATTCAAGAAAGCTGATTTTACATCCATTTGATAAACTTTAAAATTCTTGAAACAAGCAAATGCTAAAAACATTCTTACTACCTCCATGCGAGAAACAGTGCAAATGTCTCCTCGAAATCAATTCCTTCAACTTGTGAGTATCCTTTGCACACTAATCTAGCCTTGTTTCTGAAAACTTCTCCTTCTTCATTCATCTTGTTTCTAAAGACCCACTTGGTACCAATAATGTTCTTGTCCTTTGGTCTTGGAACTAACTCCCATGTGTCATTCTTTTCTATCTGATTAAGTTCCTCTTCCATGGATTTTATCCAAAAATTATCCTTACTGGCTTCATCAAAATTACTTGGTTCAACCTTAGACAACAAAGAAAATTTTACCTCTTGTGGTGCACTTGCTAGTCTCCTCCTTGTTTGCACTCCAATATCTTTGTTTCCAATGATTTGATTTGTTGGATGATTCTTCTAAATAGATCTGGATGGTGTCTTTGTGTCTTCTCATTCAGATTCTTCTTCTTCTTCCTCTTTCTCAGATTTTATTTCTTCATCCTCTTTCTGCACCGCTGAGTGTCCTATTTTCTTCTTCGGTTTCCAGTCGTCAACTTTCACATTTATACTTTCCACTACTTTCTGAAGTCTCTTGTTATAGCACTTGTAGGCCTTGCTTCTTGATGAATAACCAAGGAATATGCCCTCATCTACTCTAGAATAAAATTTTCCAAGCTCATCTTCATCATCTCTCTTAATGTAGCACTTACTTCCAAACACTTTGAAGTGTTTCACAGAAGCTGGTCTTCCCTTCCATAACTCGTATGGTGTCTTTTCTGTATTTACTCAAATTTGTGCTCTATTAAGAATATACACTGCTGTGTACACTACCTCTCTCCAAAATCATCTGGTAACTTAGACTCATTTAGCATTGTTCTTGTCATTTCCTGCACTATTCTATTTTTCCATTCAACTACACCATTCTGTTGTGGTGTTCTTGCCGTAAAACTGTCTTCTGATTCCATGCTCTTCACAAAACTCATCAAATTTGTTAGACATAAATTCACCTCCTCTGTCTGATCTCAAACACTTAATCCTAGAGTTTGTCTCATTCTCAATCAAAGCTTTAAAATTTTTGAATTGATCAAAAGCTTCTGATTTTTCTTTTAGAAATGCAACCCATGTCATTCTAGTAAAGTCATCAATTAATAACATAAAATAAGAATCACCTTGTAAGCTTTGTGTTCTTGTTGGCCCACAGAGATCAGTATGAATTAGCTCTAATGGATTTGTTGTAGAGTAATCCTTTGTCTGAAACTGACCCTTGTCTGCTTCCCATGTTGACACTATCTGCAGATAGTACTTTGTGGTTTTGTGATCTTGGGTAAATCTCTCACTGCTTGTTTTGAGCTTATTTTCACCATGTTGTCAAAATTAATGTGACCCAATCTCTTGTGCCATAACCAACTTTCATCAATCTGACTCATGCAACATTTTTCTCCCTTAACATCACTCAACATGTACAGGTTGTTCCTTGTTCTATTTGCATCTGCAACCCATTTACTTGTATCCTTCTTTCTAATTTCACAACCCTCAGCATAAAACGTGAGTGTATAACCTTGATCACACATTTGACTGACACTCAAAATATTATGTTTCAATCCTTCAACAAGTAATTTTTTTCAAATTTAGCTTGATCATTTAATTTTATGTTACCTCTTCTTGTGATCTTGGTTGTAGTGTTATCTCCAAACTTTATTGTACCTCTATTGGCCTTTTTCAGCTTTAGGAACTTGCTTCTGTCACCTGTCATATGGCTTGAACATCCACTATCAATGTACCAAGGTTGTTCTTCATCTTGTGCATGGAGCGCGGTTTGTACCAACATAGCCTCTTCCTTTTCTCCCTCCTTTATTTTTGCCACACTTTCTTATTGTTGGCTTTCTGTATGATCTATTTTCCCTCTTTCTCTTGCTTTGGATTTTCTGTAATCTTACTCCTGCAAAATCTTGCTATGTGGCCAACTTGGTTGCATTCATAACATCTAATCTCATGCTCATTCAAATTTGACAATGCAGCAAAAGAGTTGTAGTTTCTAGCATGAAAGTTTTGATTCCAACTCTGAACCTTCGATCTACAGTTCATCATCTTATGACCATAATTGTGACATGAAAAACAATAACCGTGAAAAGAATACCTGGTCATGTAGGGCTGCCTTTGATAAGATGAGTTTCTGAAACTTCTTATTGGCACCTTCTTCCATTTGTTGTCTTCTTTGTTGTTGTTCTGTGGAGGATGATCTTCTTGTTTCTTGTTGCTTTCTCCTTTACTAGAGATTTTTAGGATATTTGCATAGCTGGATTTCTTCTCTGGTTCTTTGGTCTCTTTAACTTGAATATTTAGATCAACAATAGTATCTTCACATTCTTTATTAGCATCCAGATTTTTCTTTGCTTCTTCATACTCTTGAAGTTGTAGTTTTTGCTTCAGGGTCTTCTTTTTGAGTCTCTTGATCTCACCCAAGGCACAAGATGAGTTCTTCTTCCAAGTTTACCTCACCTTCTTTGTCAACTGTATCTCCAGCTTCCACTTTTCCATCTTCAAGGGCCATAAACAAAAGTTCTTCAAAGTCACCTTCTAGACAATCTTCCTCTGAGCTATCATCTTTTCCTTCAAATCTCCTTCATATAAATGGTTGAGCTTATCCCACATCTCCTTGGTAGTTTTGCAAAGCATAATCTTTACAAACTCCGAATCTACTACACCACACAAAATAGCATTCATAGCTTTAGCATTATTTTCACATTGTCTCTTACTAGCCTGATCTGTAGGTGGAGTTGTTGGTATCGTATAGCCATTCTCAACTGACTACCAAATATCATGTCCAAGAGAATTCAAGTAGGTCTGCATCCTTATGCTCCAAAAGGCATAGTTTGATCCATCAAATAGTGGAGCTTTGTTTGTGGAGAATCCTTCCTGAGTTTCCATCGTGCTTTCTGATCTACCTTCTAGCTATTAAGCTACACAGAAGGAACCTGCTCTAATACCAATTGTTAGAAGCACGGGAATACTGAGAGGGGGGGTGAATCAATATTCCATAATTTAAAATTTTCTCCAACTTAATAAATTATTTTTTACACTAATTAATATATTCAAAATGAAAATAAATGAGAGCACGCATTACAAATCAAATGCACAGAACACCAGATATACCATGGTTGACACCCAGTGTGGGCTACATCCACCAAAAGGAGACTACTTGGATCTGCTGTCCAAATCTAGCTGAAATAAAATAGTGTTTACAACGTATGAGAACCAACTCATGAAGGAAGACAACAATCTCCAAGCCAAACACCATTGACTTTGCAATCTCTGATTCGAAGCACCAACTTCTGGAGACACCAATCCCCAATCCGAAGCACCCACTTTAGAAAATATGCAATAAAAATCAATAATCTTTCTCCTTCTTTATTTTCTCTCTCACATACTCATACTCACTTAAGAGATTTACAATAATAACTTCACATACATATCACTCTAAAAATGCTCTCTCTTTTTCACGCATCGAAAATGTGCACACAACACTTGTTTATATAGGAAGAAGGAGAGGAAAAACCACTTGTGGTTTCCCTAAAACCATGTTCCCATACCATGGGAAAATTTACTTTAAAAATGCACCATATTTGGAATGAGGAAGCCACATCACTTGGTGGTTACAAAAATAATGAATATTTTCTCTAAATAGCAATATTGTTTTTCATGGTCAAGTGTAACTCATATTTTTCAATAAATATGCACGAACAACTTCCCTTACACGTCCTTGATGTTCCATAAATGAAAAAATCTGCCCCATAAGGATATATTCTCTTTTTGACTTCAATTTGTAACTCCTCCATGATTTTAGAATCAATTTGTAACTCCTCCATGTCATAACTCATCACTAATGCAAATGTAACTCCTGCTTCTAATTCAAACATTTATCATGCATTAAGTAACCTTCATTTTAAATGTACCTCATTAAAAATGATCCATTACACATCCCACCATGTATCATAGGATTCTTTTGTGATGTTGAATATTCAAATATTCAAATTTTGACATTACACTAATTTTCACATGAATAAATATTTTACGAACACTAATGTTGTAAAATTGAATATTAAGATAATATTCAAACATCAATATTTATATCAACACTAATGTTGTACCTTTTAAATCAATGACAAAATACTCAACAACAATATGTCCTTTGACAATTCTGCAGATCATTTACATGCTTTGGGGTTACAATGGATGTGCCTCTCTACACTTCTCCATCAAGTGGCATCGATCATTCAAAAACTAGGATAGTACATAGATCTCTTCACACATTTAAGTAGAAGCAGTTAAATTTGGAGGATGGAATGCATTTCCTACCTATACTTCTTAAGCCAAGGTGGCATGAAATCACCCAAAAACTTCCGATAATATAGGATATCCTTCTACACAACTTTTCTCAAAATGGATTAGGTACACATGTCCCATTTATAATTTTTCTAGGATATTTTACATTTGTGTATTTTATACAATGTTTTAACATACATATATATTTGACTACTTCATCATTTTCTCCTTGCAGGTCCATCGTATGAGAAATAAGTAGTCAAATTGGGGGTAACAACAACAACATCGTCGACAACAAAAATGATAAAAAACTACTACACGTATTTTCCTTGTTATTTTCCTCATTTTTCATTTCGAACCGTGACTTTTCCTAAACGTTTTTCACTCGCGCTTTCAATACCATCTCAAAATTGCTCATCGGACTTCTGGATAGCGATAGATTCAACCATGCCGCCAAGATGAGGAGGTAAGTCCCCGATTGTAATCATTTTTTTGCATTTTAGGTTTTTTTTTTTTTGCATTTTAGGTTTTTTTTTGCATTTTCATGGGTTTTTTGAAATGTTTGTTTATGTATACAATTTTCTTGTTTTATCAGTTGGTCGGCAAGCTCGAAATCATGCAAACCATCAAAACATTCCTCAAAACCCTCCGAACATTCCTCAAAACCCTCCTCCAAACATAGATCCACCTCCTGTGGCTCCTTCATCCCCACTGAGCCAGCAGGAATGCAAGATAATATCATTGGAAGAATCCAAGAAAATAAAATTGTCATTGAGAACCTAATTCAAACTATAAGACAAAATCATGCTACAAATCCATCCCGCATGACTTTAGCCAATACATTGCAAACATTGATTGGCGAAGTCGAGTCTGCAACCAACCAAATACATAGATGGAACACCTTTAGAAGTGACTGTAGGTGGTGGTATGCGGATAAACTATCCCATGCGGCCGTCAAAGACAAAAAAATTGGAAAAGACCTCATTTGTGCATTATTTACCGACCCTAGAACCAATGCCCCCTGCAGTTACTTGCAAACGGTTCCCAATCCATTGGTGCCATGATGATAGAATCAAAAACAATTTTTGGGACCGATGGTGGATGGTTTTTGATTATCCACCATGCAACAACAATGAGGTTCCTCTTTATTTTTTGAAGAAATTATATTGTGAGTTCGTGCTCAATGAGGTCCCAAATTATTTTGACTTTTCTGACTTTTTTGGTCGAGGAGGTGGCTCTGCATAGAGTAGACTTGGTGCACGTGTAGGTCAGCCTAGGATCCCCCATGCCCCAAAACCCCACTGCCTTCAGTTATCCCTCCTACAGTGAAGGAGGTTGTGGAGATTGATACATTGCATGCATTGAGGGAGCTCACTGACACTCTCACCCAGCATAGCACCCAGATTACATCTGGTGATGTTGGTGGAGGTGCCAGTTCTAGTGCACCACACCACTGTGGATCATGTGGTGCCGTATGCACTGCAGGCGAGACATCATTTGTTGGTTCACAGGATTTCTTTTCTATAGATGAGATGTTGGGGAATGTTTTTGAACTGGAGCCACTGATATTGGTCTTTCACAGGTAAATTTTAAATAAATTTAAATAATATATATATACATAGTTTAATTCACATGTTTGAGATATTATATATTATATATATATATATATATATATATATATATATATATATTTGATTGTATGTCATGTACATACATGTAAAAACTAATTTTTTATTTTATTTTAAATAGCAAGAGCCGGTGAAGGAAACATCCGGTGTCGACATGCTAGCTACTGTGGCTGGGCGTGTTTCAAACGTAAGTTTCAAGTTGTACAAACTTACATTTTTAATAAATCATTTAATTGCACTAGATTATTATTATAATTTGTTTCACGTGTATGTTGTACATGTATTAATATTTTTCTCTTTTATACACAGGAGCCTGGCGGGTCATCATCTGCTCAGGGAACTGAGGCTACTGGCACGCCTCACATGAGTTTTACGCAGGTTAGTAAATCTCTTTACACTTTGTTTCTAATTACTGGAAGTTCACGCACGGATTGCATGCTTTGGACCTCTGTACATGAGTTTCACTTTCTTATACTCAACCTATATATTATTTAGTAGGAAATGCCAATTCATTTGATATAACTAGCCATGTATGTAATCATATATTGGTTTTACATGTCTCGGAGTACCACCACACAAATATCCAGACCATGGAGGGTTTTATGTTTCTCTATCTATATATGTTTTGTTTTGTTACGTGCATTTAAACTATTAGTACTAAAGTTATTAAAATGTATTTATCAAAGTTCCAATAAAAAGATATGATAAAGAATGCTTGCAAACATACTTGCAATAATTCTAAGAACAAACTAACAAGAAATATAATTTATGAAACTAATTTTACAAAACAAAATTAAATGATGCTAAATAAAAGAACAAATCAATAGCTCTAACAGGTGTGCACAAATAGGATAGTGATAAGTAACTCCTCCACAAGGATAATGGTCAAGAGTATAAGAATGGGAAGGGGAGATGCTTTCCTAGAATAGTCGGTCAAATGTAATTCATATGAGACACTACATGATAGTATATGACATGTCAAGTAACTCCTATGAAACAAAGAACATATAAGCAAGATGAGTCACCATATATCTACATGAAATATTCTAAGAAATAAATAATTACAAGGAAAATCTATACCTACACGAAAACACCCTGAAGTGTAGCTTAGGTTGGTAAAAATGAGGGTCCTTGAAATAAGACCATATGAGCTACCCAAATTACAATGAAACTCTCCAAAAGTAGAGAACATGAGAAAAACCAATGGGAAAAACTCCTTTAATTTAGAGAAAAGAAGAAAGGATGGATAAAATGCTCCCTCAGAAGATGATGTTGATATAGACCACACCCTTAAAATAGATCATAAGTGAATAATATTTATGTCGGTGAATGGTTTGGTCAAGATGTTTGCAATATAATCCAATGTCTAGCAATATATGAGATAAATGACCTATCCATGGATCAACTCCTTGATGAAATTCTGTGAATCTATATGTGTTTGGTCTGGTGATGTTAGATAAAAGTCCTTCAAATTTGAATGATGCTCTAATTGTCATAGAAGATGACTATGGGTTACCTTGATTAAATACAAAACTTTGTCAAAATCTTATGAAGATAGATGGCCTTCGTGCTAACATTTATAGATCCTATGTATTTAGCCTAAATAGAAGATAAAATAATAACATTTTTATTCTTTCTTGACTAACTAAATAAGCCAGAACCTAGCAAGAAATTGTAACATAAAGTGGACCTATGTTATGAACATAAAGTGATTTTAGATTAATCTGGATTTTCTAAATACTAAAACATGGATTTCTTGACCTGACGGGGATTATGAACTAGAAAATGACTTGAATGTACCACCTGGGGTAAGATTGTATAGTAGGGACGGGAATGAATGTATAGTTTCCCTCCTTTGTATAGTTTTTTTACCTTCTTAAAATCTCAACATGTGGATTTTTGTATTTTTAGCTTATTTAATTCCCTTCGCCACTATTTTTCAATCAATCTTTATCACAATGTGATGTATCTAGATACATTTATCAAACCTCAAAAACCATAACCATGGATGACGTCGTCCTATAAAATAAACATTAGCTGGCTTGTGGGAACCCTTATACATTTCCTACATGAGAACTTATCCAAAGATGCCTCAAACCACATGTTATTCTCCACCTAACATGTGTTATCCAATTTTAGTGTAATCATATTTGACATATATTATATTTGAAAATTCTTGACTTGATTTTTTTATCTTATGTAATATACAAGTTCAGCGGACAAATTTGAGTGCTTGTAAATGTGGGAAGCAATTCCCTAGACGTAGTGGGAAGTTTCATACCTATATATAGATGGTGTTTCCTTGATGAACGTGAAAAGATATGTTTAGAGTGTAGGGACCTTTGAGTTCCTTTACTATTATCTTTTTCAATAGGTTTCGATAGGAGTGCTAAGCTCTTAAGTAGATTTTAATATTGATTTGTACATGTTTTTTGTATAGCTTATGACTGCTAGAGAGACTCCTCCATATATGCAGACTGTGGAGGCTGCTGTAGATACTGCCATAGCATCTGCAGATCCACTAACTGAGGTACACAATTTTTTAAATTTGTTAAATTTTGGAGACCTTCATTATTTCTTATTAAACTTAAATCTACAATATCAAATTTTGTAGGTATATATGTGAAATATTTAATTTGAAAATTAATTATTTGTATGTAGCTTACCCCTCGTGAGTCTATTGTTGTCCCTGCGACGCGTCAACAACAAATTGATAGGGATCATGACATTGCGGTAAGATTTCACATGCATTTTAACTAAATTGTACAAGTTTCTAAATTTTGAATGTATTTTAAAATTTTGGGTGTTAAAAACTTGTTGTTTATGAATGTGCAGGTTAGGTTGCAGGCATGCTTAGAGACACCTAGGACCACACGGATGAAATCCGTAGTGGCATCTCCCTCCACTACATCCCCAGGTCGTGGACGTGCTACTTCTAGCAGGGCGAAGAGAGGGAAGATGTTTCATGAGTAGATTTATAGTCCACCTGGATGTACATATGTGGTCATGAGTAGATTCACAGTCCATTGTATATATATAGCCTTTTGCGACCGCATGTGGTCCCATATGTACATTATGACACGTGCTTAGCATGTGGTCCCATATGTACATTATGACACGTGCTTAGTTCGAGATGTATACATACATTATGAACTTATGTACATATATATTTTCAGAGACGTGCGTCTGGAGCACACTTTGTTTGATTCTTATATATATATATATATATATATATATATATATATATATATATATATATATATATATATATATATATATATATATATATATATATATATATATATATATATATATATATATATATATGTGTGTTGGTTAAATCATATTTATTTTGGTTATTTTGGTATTATTGCTAACTCTGAGAAAGTGGGTTTTGATCTCTGTTCGTTGGAACTTGTAGATGCCCCGAGTATTCTCTATCTGTGAATTTATCTGTACCCAAACTAGGTTAATAATATTTGTATTGTTTATTAAATAAAATTTAGTGTGGTCCTAACTAATGAAGCTTATGGAGAAGAAAATAGAAATATTTCTCCTTTGAACAATTGTATATATGGTTTGTAGTCTTCAAAATCCTCTAGATCCTTGAGAAATATGTATCCTTAGATTTATAGAAAAAGTATACATAGATCATAGTTTTTGTTTGTTGATAAAAGTGATTCCTCCATATATGGAACTCCTATGGATATCTCTGCTACGGTTTTGTTTCCGAGGCTATAAATTTGAACTATTTCCTCTTTTAAATCTTGAGGTGGATTTAGTGTATTACTTCTAGTTATATATTTTCTAGTATCTTTCTGATTATTATTTGTGGTATATTTCACCATGGGCATTTTGAATTTTTATTTTTCAAACTAAAACAATATTGTTAGCTCTATTGCCAACTTAAGTATTAGTAACTAAAGCTTATTTGAGTTATGGTTCACATCCCTCCATCTTTTAACAACTCCCAAAATAATAATTCCATAACCTATGGATTTAATGGAATTCATCAATATCATCCTGTTGTATTTGGAAAAGTGTGCTTGAAACTCTGGTGTATTTGACTGTATCTTGATAATATTACAGGTATACCCAAAATTGGGTCTGCATTGTTTGTAACTTTTGTGTACATATGAGTTAATCCTTGAAGTAACTGTATTGATTTTCCAATCCTGTAGCCGTACTGTTCTTTTGTAACTCATAATAATCCTGAAATATTGTTAAATCTGAATGATATGTGGTTGTATCTTTATATTATTTTTATTTGCATCATAAGCTTGTACTGTTAGATGTGCATTACTGAAACATGCCATTATAGTTGCAATCTTCTTCTTCCATATGAAACTAATACCATGAAACTACATTCTTTCAATTGCTCTACAACCTAGAAGTTATTTTCAAATGTATTTGTATTTGTTTTAGCTGATTGCTTCATGTATTTTGAGTTCCAAAACTGTGAAGACTTGTTATTCTTGTGTGGTCAACGATTTAGCACCATATACCCTAGCTTGATAAGCTGGCTATAACTTTATTTTCTTCTTTCCTAGACTTCATGTATTGAGAATTATGCCTGAGATAATCCCTTATTGGAAGAGGCATTCTGTAACTTTGTAATTGATTGGCAATATGTTCTTTTACTGTAAGTACCTTCCAACATGGGCATTGTTGTATTTGCCTATGCATCATGGATATTGAACTTGGCAGTTGAAGATGGTAGTTGATCATTTTGATTACGCTCATAGTAGACATTAGAGTTAGATAAATAATATCAGTAAGAAACCATATAGAGGATAAGGGATAATATTAAATTTGGAGTATGTTAACTAGTGAAAAGGAGTTGTTTGAGTGATCAAAAGACAGAGTTGAGTTTTTAGGGAAACATAGAAACCATTGAATGTATGTTATAAATTTTTTGAACTGCAACATGTGGTATCATAGCTTGAAGATCAAGGAAGATTAGCTAAAAGGATTTGAGATAAGGTTGATACAGTGACAAGAAGAGAGACAAAGAGATAGATGAAAATGATGGGTGAAGTAAAGAGTGACCATGGTTACAAAATGCCACATTGGATGGAGAAGTTAGTATCAGAGAGATAAGATGCTAGACTAAAGCAATTACATGAAAGGATAAGAGAACAAGAACATATGTGAAAAATAGAAAAGATGATGGAAACAAGGAAGAAACGTAGAGAAAGATAATTGAAGGTTATTAGGCCTCATGAATCAGACTTGATATATGGTGAAGAAGAAGAAGAACTAGCAGGAGATGTGATTCAAAGGTTGATAGAGCTAATGAGGTACAAGAAGAGAGAGAGAGAGAGAGAGAGAGAGAGAGAGAAAGAGGAAAGAAAGAAGAGGAGGAAGAGAAGATAATTATGGTTTCACAGGAGGTCAGAGAGTTGAATCAAGAGGTAGCACAACTGATGGTCTTCATAGAAAGAGAGAAAGAAGAGAAAGGAAAAGAAAACCGTAGAACAATATTACCCATAATATTATAACAAAACCAAGTGTTAAGGATAAGGCAGAAAATAAGATTCATGAGCCCCATATATCATCCTACCAAGGACAAGATGACAACAAGAGATAACATAACAACCAAGTCATTGTAATTTAATTTAAATAAATAAGGAAACACTATATTTTGCAAATGGTGGGTCATGGCACCAAACAACTACACCGGCACATCCGGTGGCTAGGTGAATGCTAGAGGAGGTGGTGTTTTGGTGCGTGAAAGGGTCGTTGCTTTCGGGCTACTTCGTTCGGGCGTAGTCCCTTAAGAGCCCTGAGACCAAAATATCGTTCAACTTCGACGGGTGACTACTCGGACTCCATGGCACCTAGAGAGGCCTCGTCGATCCAGGAACCTCGGTGTATAGACCCTCTACAATAGCCTCTCTCATTTTTTCCTTCTCATTTCGGTGCTCTCGTTGTCCTACTGTTTGCAAACGCGTGAAATAGTGCAG
This sequence comes from Taxus wallichiana var. yunnanensis, assembly GCA_018340775.1. Taxonomy (NCBI): domain Eukaryota; kingdom Viridiplantae; phylum Streptophyta; class Pinopsida; order Cupressales; family Taxaceae; genus Taxus; species Taxus wallichiana. The sequence goes on from CM031234.1 coordinate 754,070,312, forward strand.
TTGGAGCCAGTGTAAGGTTGTCAAACGCTATATTTTGCAAATGGTGGGTCGTGGCACCAAACCAACTACTACCGGCACATCCGGTGGGGGTGAATGCTAGAGGAGGTGGTGTTTTGGTGCGCGAAAAGGTCGTTGCTTTCGGGCTACTTCGTTCGGGCGTAGTCCCTTAAGAGCCCTGAGACCAAAATATCGTTCAACTTTGACGGGTGACTACTCGGACTCCGTGGCACCTAGAGAGGCCTCGTCTAATCTAAAACCTTGGCATATGGACCCTCTACAATAGCCTCTCTCATTTTTTCCTTCTCATTTCGGTGCTCTCGTTGTCCTACTTTTGTTTGCAAACGCGTGAAATAGTGCAGTTGGAGCCAGTGTAAGGTTGTCAAACGCTATATTTTGCAAACGGTGGGTCGTGGCACCAAACCGACTACATGCTGGAACATGTCCGGTGGCTAGGTGAATGCTAGAGGAGGTGGTGTTTTGGTGCGCGAAAGGGTCGTTGCTTCGGGCTACTTCGTTCGGGCGTAGTCCCTTAAGAGCCCTGAGACCAAAATATCGTTCAACTTTGACGGGTGACTACTCGGACTCCATGGCACCTAGAGAGGCCTCATCTGATCCAAAACCTCGGTGTACGGACCCTCTACAATAGCCTCTCTCATTTTTTTCCTTCTCATTTCGGTGCTCTCGTTGTCCTACTGTTTGCAAACGCGTGAAATAGTGCAGTTGGAGCCAGTGTAAGGTTGTCAAACGCTATATTTTGCAAATGGTGGGTCGTGGCACCAAACCACTACGTCAAGACATGTCCAGGTGGCTAGGTGAACACTAGAGGAGGTGGTGTTTTGGTGCGCGAAAGGGTCGTTGCTTCGGGCTACTTCGTTCGGGCGTAGTCCCTTAAGAGCCCTGAGACCAAAATATCGTTCAACTTTGACGGGTGACTACTCGGACTCCATGGCACCTAGAGAGGCCTCGTCTAATCCAGAACCTCGGCGTATGGACCCTCTACAATAGCCTCTCTCATTTTTTTCCTTCTCATTTCGGTGCTCTCGTTGTCCTACTTGTTTGCAAACGCGTGAAATAGTGCAGTTGGAGCCAGTGTAAGGTTGTCAAACGCTATATTTTGCAAACGGTGGGTCGTGGCACCAAACCGACTATGTTGGCATGTCTAGGGTGGCCAGGTGAATGCTAGAGGAGGTGGTGTTTTGGTGCGCGAAAGGGTCGTTGCTTTCCGGGCTACTTCGTTCGGGCGTAGTCCCTTAAGAGCCCTGAGACCAAAATATCGTTCAACTTCGACGGTGACTACTCGGACTCCATGGCACCTAGAGAGGCCTCATCTAATCCAAAACCTTGGTGTATGGACCCTCTACAATAGCCTCTCTCAGTTTTTTCCTTCTCATTTCGGTGCTCTCGTTGTCCTACTGTTTGCAAACGCGTGAAATAGTGCAGTTGGAGCCAGTGTAAGGTTGTCAAACGCTATATTTTGCAAACGGTGGGTCGTGGCACCAAAATGACTACACCAAACATGTCTGGGTGGCTAGGTGAATGCTAGAGGAGGTGGTGTTTTGGTGCGCGAAAGGGTCGTTGCTTCGGGCTACTTCGTTCGGGCGTAGTCCCTTAAGAGCCCTGAGACCAAAATATCGTTCAACTTCAACTTTGACGGGTGACTACTCGGACTCCATGGCACCTAGAGAGGCCTCATCTAATCCAAAACCTCGGTGTATGGACCCTCTACAATAGCCTCTCTCATTTTTTTCCTTCTCATTTCGGTGCTCTCGTTGTCCTACTGTTTGCAAACGTGTGAAATAGTGCAGTTGGAGCCAGTGTAAGGTTGTCAAACGCTATATTTTGCAAACGGTGGGTCGTGGCACCAAACCGACTATGCTGGCACATCTAGGTGGCTAGGTGAATGCTAGAGGAGGTGGTGTTTCATGCGTGAAAGGGTCGTTGCTTTCCGGGCTACTTCGTTCGGGCGTAGTCCCTTAAGAGCCCTGAGACCAAAATATCGTTCAACTTTGACGGGTGACTACTCGGACTCATGGCACCTAGAGAGGCCTCATCTGATCCAAAACCTCGCATACGGACCCTCTCTACAATAGCCTCTCTCATTTTTTCCTTCTCATTTCGGTGCTCTCGCTGTCCTACTGTTTGCAAACGCGTGAAATAGTGCAGTTGGAGCCAGTGTAAGGTTGTCAAATGCTATATTTTGCAAATGGTGGGTCGTGGCACCGACCAAAACCGCTATGCTTGAACATGTCCAGGTGGCAGTGAATGCTAGAGGAGGTGGTGTTTTGGTGCGAAAAGGGTCGTTGCTTCCGGGCTACTTCGTTCGGGCGTAGTCCCTTAAGAGCCCTGAGACCAAAATATCGTTCAACTTTGACGGGTGACTACTCGGACTCCATGGCACCTAGAGAGCCTCATCTAATCCAAAACCTTTGGTGTATGGACCCTCTACAATAGCCTCTCTCATTTTTTTCCTTCTCATTTCGGTGCTCTCGTTGTCCTACTGTTTGCAAACGCGTGAAATAGTGCAGTTGGAGCCAGTGTAAGGTTGTCAAACGCTATATTTTGCAAGTGGGTCGTGGCACCAAACCGACTATGCCGATGTGTCCGGGTGGCTAGGTGAATGCTATAGAGGTGGGTGTTTTTGGTGCGCGAAAGGGTCGTTGCTTTCTGGCTACTTCATTCGGGTAGTCCCTTAAGAGCCCGAGACCAAAATATCGTTCAACTTTGACGGTGTGACTACTCGGACTCATGGCACCTAGAGAGGCCTCGTCTGATCCAAAACCTCGGTGTATACGAACCCTCTACAATAGCCTCTCTCATTTTTTTCCTTCTCATTTCGGTGCTCTCGCTGTCCTACTATTTGCAAACGCGTGAAATAGTGCAGTTGGAGCCAGTGTAAGGTTGTCAAATGCTATATTTTGCAAACGGTGGGTCATGGCACCAACCGACTACTGTCCGGCATGTCAGGTGGCCAGGTGAATGCTAGAGGAGGTGGTGTTTTGGTGCGTGAAAGGGTCGTTGCTTCCGGGCTACTTCGTTCGGGCGTAGTCCCTTAAGAGCCCTGAGACCAAAATATCGTTCAACTTCGACGGGTGACTACTCGGACTCCGTGGCACCTAGAGGAGTCATTTTCAAAATTTACAACATTTTTTTCCAAAAAATTTACAAATTTTTCAAAATTTACAACATTTTCAAAATTTACAACTTTTTCAAAATTTACAACTTTTTCAAAATTTACAACTTTTTCAAACAATGTTCAAGCTTCTCTTAGCTTCGAGAATTTAAAATTCTCTACTAACAATGCCAACCACGTGAAGGTGGAAGCTTTTCTGGCACCACTAACCTAAACATAAAATTGTTAGTCAAAGAAATTTAAGTTTCAAATCAAAACCATATACTATCTATATACATGACACACAAAATACACAAATTTAAAATAAAATATATTCAAACTTAAATCTAGATCTTTAAACTAAAAAAATTATATATATATATATATATATATATATATATATATGAAACTTGAAATTAAATATATACCAGACATGAGCATTGTAAATTCATTCCAATGAACCATCAGGATCGGATCTACTCTGAATAGCAGACAAGATTGCTTCATGATCTGACTCTCGAACCTTCCAAAGAATCTTGTTATTAGGTCTTCCTCGATATCTATACAACTGAATATTTGTCACTAGAACTAGATGTGAATATAAGAGTATTTTCCTGTGTGTCTCAAAGTCTTCAAACACCCAAACAGAGGAGTTTTTTAATGGATACCGTCAAAGCCAAGTTCCAATAACTACCACTGACCCTGTAGGATACTCAATCTCTTCGCCATCTATAATAGGAGAAGTCAACTTCTTTCTTTCCTCGATGCAATGACGACATAAGAAATAGTTTGTTCCTTCTTCATTGTCTTCTATCGCAATTACTGCAAACACATGTCCTACAAAAAAATAACCAAGGTTGAACAACTCAAATTTAAATTACATATTAAAATTTCAATGGACATAACTCAATACAAAAATTAAATAAATAACCATAAATACCTTGTCGCACCAAAATCAAAATTTCATCAAAGTCCTTGGATGTTGTAACTTCATCTGCAAAAACAAGTTGTAATGCTTGTGGAGGTTGATAACTAGGAAGCGGAGTTAGAGGCCTACAAATCCATCCTTCCACCCATTCTTGTGAATCACACTCAGCAGTGACAAATTCGATACAAGATGCACAAAAATGTCAACTTTCTTGTCCATACGGCCCACGAAGTAGCGTCTGAGCTACAAAATGAGTGCATATCACTGGACCCAGTGAGTGTCATACAATCCTCGTAGTTAGCAATATGTTTTTCCTCTATCAACCAAAAATATCTGTAAACTGTGGAATTTTCTTGAGAACCTCGGGCCATGTTGTCAATACACCATTCCACTATGCTCTTTGCATCTTTTAATTTAGCACCATCTTTGTACTTCAACTCTTCTCTTGCAAGAGCTCTTTTCACACATGCCCCTACACCGTCATGCTCTCCTTTTCCATGTCCAGCCTCAGTGAAACTCCAAATATGTTGCACACCCATCTTGACATGCATTCTACTCATCCAATAAAACATTCGTGCATTCTTAAACTGAGACGTGTAATTATCTGACCATATATAATGTTGTTTGAAGTGGATGTCCCTATCAGACAAGTTTCCATAAAATAACTGGAAACACCCTTGCACAAATTCAGTAGAATGAGTACGATCATCACTGATATAAAAGTGGTACTCTCTTAAAAAAATTTGATCATTCTCTGTCTTCATCGGAGAATGTAGAAATGCTATATGCACAAAAATGGCAACTTGTACTGAGTTGTAATATTGCGATTGAACCTCCATTTGTGGTTGCAATGTGTAATTCTCTGCAAAATCGACCACTGAAACAATAGTACCAATAGGAAATGTGTCTTTGCATAGCTTGAATTGTTCATCCAACCATCGAGCTCTATGTGTATGCCTCGCATACTCATAAACAATTTCATCCTTAAATTTTCTCATAAATTGAAAAATGGGCATTTGTTCTGTAACTAGCTCACACCGTTTCGACTCTTTTCCATCTTTCAACTGGTATGCAACTGATTTATATTTATCAAATTCAACTAAATTATGTCCTATTGTACCTTCAATTTTCTCATGGATGCAACTTTCCAATTTAGGTAATCCGCCGCATGTACTACAACTTCCATCTAAACAATCCTGACTATAAAAAAATTGTCCAACTTCTTTTTCACAAAATATAGTAGGAATGAAATCCCTGGAAGATATTGGTGGAACTTGAACACCACATTCAGATAACATAGTTTCAGAATGAAAATTAGAATGAATACGTAAAAATTTAGCATAATGCATCACAAATTCAACATGTTGCCTACAACAACAAGTGGTGCGAGCATGGTTGATTTTCACATAGAATGGTTTCAACATTTCAAAAAAAACGTTGACTAATTTTAATTTCCAGATTCTCTTGTTCAAACTTACGAAAAAATTGAGTTTGAGTCATATCTAAGAAATGCTTTGGATGTGGTTCACGATTAGTAGAACCAACTCTCCGTTTTATAACATCTCTTGTATTAGGTGAAACTCTAGTGTTATCATGCCAAAATTTAATAACAACTTCTCTTATAGCATCAGAATTATTTTTGTCCTTACGCGGTGCTCTAGCAGAAAATGCCCAAAAATCGACATTATTGAGTGATTGAAGGATATTACGTCTTTCAATTGCTTTCATTAGAGTTTTTCGATTAACTTGCAACATTCGACTTGTTTGCGTAATCAAACGTTGTTTTTTTATTGATTCACTTACAACACTAGTAGCAAGTACACGACGCACAATATTACTATCCCTAGTGCGTCTCTTGACACCAACAATGTGATATGCATCATGAAGGTTTTCAACAATTGTAGAGGTTTGACCACGTATGTTAGATGTTGTCAATCCTAAGGTGTTTAATGTAGGTCTCATTTTAATCAATTTCATCAAACTAACCAACAACTGACATCTTTGGGAATCATTTAAAATTTCAAAATGATTATCCCAAATTTCAGTGGCTTTTCTTCTGATTTGTCGTTCAGAAAGTTTGTCAGACATTGGTTTCAAAATGTTTTCATCAATTTCAATAAAAAAATTAGGTTTCTTATGTAAAATCCTAGGAGGTGTTTTTGTCAAATTTTGCTTGTCTACAGTTTCAACATGAATTTCCTTATTCACATTTTCATTGTCTCCTTCAATTTCAACATTTGCTACATCATGAGTATTTAATTCTTCTTCAACATTGACAGTAAAAACTTCTTCATCACGAGTATTTAATTCAACTTCAACATTGACAGTAGAAACATTACCTAGTTCTTCATTGCTTACAATAGTTGGGATTGAAGATGAACCTCTTCTAGATTCACGAAGTTTCCGCATTCGCTCAGCATTTTGAATTTTGTTGGCCTCTAATTTGTTTGGTGTTTTTTTACTTAATGACTTCCTTTTTGACTTCGTTTTTGTCTCCCATGATGTTTTGCTTCCGGTGATAAGAAAAACGTGCCTAGAAAAAGACAAAATTTCATAGTAATTCATACGGTAAGGTCAGAGAGTAAAAATCACATGGTAATTCAGACATTGGGATGTGTGTAAATATGATTTATGAACCGCGAGCGTGCTTTATGAACCGCGCTTTATGAACCGCGAGCGCTTTATAAAGCGCGCTCATTTATAAAGTATTTTTATTGTTAAAAAACCACGATCGCGGATCTATCTGCCAACCTAAGCCTCGGAAAATCTTTGTTTTTCCCCAACCAAAGCTATGGAAGGTCATTATGAAGTGTAAAAGGTCAAAAAACCTCAAATCTGCTCTTCCAAAGACTTGAACCATGCTAAAAAACTAAAAACATTTCACAAAAATGGTGCCATCACGTAGGGTAGACTCTTAGCTTTGTAGAAATATTGTTTTTAAAGTGAATAGAATAAGATAAATATCATTTTATAATTTCTTACTAACAATAGGTCTTTAAGACATTTTTTCCCGTGAATGTTCATGTCTACGTTTAAGACTGTAACTTTTGTTTCGCTTATCAAAATATGATAAAACTTATACCATCCCAAGCGTGGACAAATTCTATACACGTTAAAAAAAAAAAATTGATTTCGATATTTTTTGATATAGTTATGGCGGGCAAACGGAAAGCGCTCCATTTTCTAAATATTTTCAGACCACTTTCACGGAAAAAATCATAAAAAAAAAAATATTGCTAAAAAAAATACAAAATAAAATCCATCCCAAGATAGACAACTACATCTAACGTTTCACCAAAGGAAAAAAAAAAAAATAACAAGATTTGGTCATCCAAAATGCGGGCAAACGGACTACAATCTTATAAGTTTTTTCAAAAAAAAAAAAAAGTCATATAATTTTAAGTGTTTAATATAGCTAAACTTGTCTATTTTTACAAAAATTAGTATTTTAGAAACTAGATTCCAAATGCTACGATTCATATTTATATAAATTTTTCTAATTTAGAGTGCGTGTATAGCTAATAATATCAACCAACACAAAGTGGAGGTGAAATGTACACATTTTTTCAAAAGTTATATAGTTTATATCACATAGTATTCCTATCACCAACACAAAGTGGAGGTGAAATGTCTTATATAGTTTACACATATTAGCCAGGTCTTATACTATTATTTAAAAAGGTTCTCAAGTAGATAAAGTACTAATTAATCCCACTTTTTGGTAATCTTTATGTTATATTTTGTTTCATCAATCCCACCTATTTTATTGCACTTATCCACCCATTTCATGATTTCCCTTCATTCTAGACCAAAATCTAGGATCCCCATCCTATACTAGGGCATCCCAAAGCACCCACCTATGCACATCCTATTCTACTTATTTTTGGGCCTTTTTATCCATTTGTTTGTCTTTATCTTTTTCTCAATTGGCCTTTTTGGGATTATTTATGAAAATAAGCTTCAGATACCTATAAATATAAAGTTATAAGACCATAATAAGGGTCCTTTGTTATAACACTACTATCACTACATCTAGAGTTACATACATTACATCAATTGTTTCCACATAGTGCCATGCATCAAGGCTATGATATCTACATCACACACACCGCATAGGGGGATTATGTTCTATTCCATGCAAACATGTTATTTACATTTTCTATAGTTACTATTGCTTACTACTTCACTAAGTCTGAATGTAACGAGATCACCTAGGGCGCAACATGGATAAACAAACAAGAACTACATCGTGGTCCTAAATTTAGTACAACGCTCAATGATAAGACCACAAGATATGCGATCGAGGTCACCCAACCAATTCATTTGCATATGTTATTTTTCTACGGTTTTAAAACTCATTTTGCATTGCAAATCATTACACATCTCACCTGTAACTTCCAATGCGATAGACATGAATTATTCAAAGACACCTCATGACCATATCAAATATAGGTTTTGATCATTTTCAAGTGTTTAGATCACCCATATTATAGACTAGGGCACCTGGGTGTGCTCCTTTACACTACTATGTGCCCTAGTCATCTCAAATCCTTTAGATCTATCCTTCGTATGGTCTCTCGAATGTGATTCTATGCTTCCCGATTTAATTACAAGATCTTCGACAACCCACGATAGTCACTACTAATAAGCTAAGTCATTCCTTTCCTTTCTCTTACATATTTGGGTTTTATTTCACTTGAAATAATTTACTTACATTTATTCCATGTAACCTTATTAGATTTATTACATCATTTTAGTCCTCCTAATTAGATTAACATTAATAAATTAGTTTCTCCTTTTAGGTCCACTCGCTCCCTATTTTTGTAATCACCATTTTCTTTAAATAGACATCTTTAGGTGCATGATTTCCTCCAAAACTAACATACTCCTACTCTTGAATAGCTCCATAATTTGTTGAATAAAAAAACTTACTTGAATCCGTCTCACATAGATATGCTTATTGTTGTTCTTGTCCATATAATTGTTTTGGATGTGTGTCATAATAACCTAGAGATGGTTCTGAATAGCACCGTTATTGCTACAAGTGTGAATTCCATGGTGGGAATGAAGTCATGATTTCACAACTTCATGTATGGAAGGAAAGAGAAGGGTATGGAAGAAAAATTGATGCAAATGAATGGAAGAAATTGTCTACAATGGAGAGAATTGGTTATTTTGGATGAATGGAGTCACGATTTTTTTTTGCATGTAACTCTTAGGGCTGATATTTAATCAAGAGCACAATAACTTAATGAAATGAAATGAATGACAAAATACACACCTATGAAAAATATGACTTATGTGGTCCCAATGGGCATGCCGTAGAATGTTTATCACCAAATCACATGACCGTCTAATTTATGGTCATGTTTGTGTGAGGAAATTCATGTGATTGGGTTACGTGGATTTAACCAAAGGTGTGGGACCTTGCATTGGAATAACTCTCCAAAGAAGGACAATTTCCTCCTCAACTAAGCACTAAATTACTCCTAAATTTAAGAAAACACCTAACTAAGCCTATCATAACACTTTTAAGGAGATAGGGATAGAGAGATAAAATAAAATAGGGAAATATTACACTATGGGTGGTGATAGTACCAAGAGAAGGAGTTAGCTAATTCTCAACCTACAAATGGAAAAAGATGAGAATAGGGAGAATAAACATATATCACAAACCAAATCTCATGCAATACTACATTCCCATTAAACATAAAAATTTCTAAGCATGTAATGAGAATAACAAGATGAACAATATACCTACAAGCATGAAGAAAGAAAAGAAAAAGTAGTGAAAAATAGTGCAAGGATAGATAATTAATGACAAAACATTAGGTCCATTTCTCCAATTTTATGCACAATACATCATTATAGCAACAAGAGGCATATAATCCTCATTACATAGCTCATAATGAAGTCTTGAGGCCCCAAATATACCAAGAGGGAAAGAAGAGGGAGAAACATAAAAATTTCTAACTTTTACATTAATGCCTCCCTTTACAATTTATAGAAAATATGAGTTATGAGTGAGAGAGAATGAAGGAGTTCCTAAATTCATTAAATGATTTCAGAATTTCATGAAGGCCATGCCACTTCCCATACCATCCTACAGTCATTTCTTTTAGAAAAAGAAAACCCCACTTCCCCATAGCTCGTAAATTTAAATTCCCATCCATTTCATTGAAAATAATCTTTAAAATTTAGAGGAGAGACATTTTTTCCTTTAGAGGGACCCAAAAGGTCAATTTACATTAGATGTGATTTGGGATTGCATTGGTGGACATTTATCCAGCTAGCTTAGCAAGCTTGTTCCCCAAAAATCTTCATGATATGCTTGTATGATGGGCTTAAAGAATCACCAAGAATGATATGCTCACATCGTTCTTTGCATTACTTGGGTTAGCCTTGAAATCACCCCCTTTACCAACTCCTTAGTTGAGTTGGAAAATGACTCGGTGTTACTTTATAATGTGCTCCACAAAATATCCTCAAGATCGGTATTTAACACATTCTCTAGGCTCCACACATCCCATGCATCCACCCCAATCTTGACCTCAACTAACCCGACAACCCCTAAAATTACCCTTGCAAGCTCACCATACATCTCGTCATCTTGAAACCTAACACTCGATGAATCGACATAATATTTCATAAATTTCTTTCCTTGAACAACTCACCCATGTTATATGACCTCTAACTCACAAAAAAATATCCAAATCCTAAATTATGAAATTCAACCTTGGGAGGTTTGATCCCTTAGCTATCTTTTACCTTTGCTTGCCATGAAATTTCCAAATTGATTTTTCTCCAAAATCTGAAATGTTACACTTCATAACCTTGGAACACCGTGAACATTCTCTGACCCTGGTTTTACGAAACTATCCCCTTGGTGATCCTAAGTCATGTTGCATACTATCTCCTTGACTCTTGAGATCACCCCGAATCATATACCTTATGCTATGCCAAAATCTTCATGACTCCGACTCACCCAAGCCAACATGACTTCATTTTAACTGTGAAGACAAATACCAAAGCTCACTTCCAGTGCTCTCAACTTGGCCATGCTAGCTACCCTATGACTTGGCCCTCGACTTGTCCCACAGAGCTCCCTAATAACTCACCCTCTCTCGATTCACTTCATGATGACATGTAGCTGGCTAAGCTATTGAACCAACTAACCCGTGGATACTAAAATAGATTTATCATCCCTAAACCATCCTAATCTCTATGCATAGCTCTCGGTGAGTTGTTTACAACTATGGGCCATTTTGTTCCCTAATATTTATTTTTCTAGATTTTTCTCATTTCCTTCCAAATTTATTCAACCTGGGGGCATGGAGTCACAATGGAATTCATTTAAACTTATTTCTCAATTTTGGTCTATTTTACCCACTTTTTTTATAAAGGTGTTTCCTAGGGCTTATTTTCTAAAATTACAAAATCTCTACCGCTTTCAAAACCCAAAAGAGGAAAAAATGTTTTGAATGATTCCACACCTTCATGGATCACTATAAATGCTCCTTAAACATGATAGTTTTCTGAGCTTCCCTAGATCTCTTCATAAAGCCATTTTCAGTCGTTAGGTCTAATCTACTCTTGTTGTCCATTTTTGGTCCAAGTGGTAAAAATAGATAACACTTTTTTCTCCCAATTATATTTACTCCCGTAAATATCATTCTACAACCATAAAATCCTATTTTACTCCTCGCCTAAACCACTCAAATCACTTACAAAGAAAAATTAAATAAAAAACAAATCAATGACATCCCTAACTTGTATAACAACTTTTCAACACACACCCTTCGTCAAAATTTAAAAAAACCTCGATTTGGGAAGTTGTTACAATTTATTCCCGTATTTCTTATATCGCTGAAGATTCTAACCAATCACTTATAATTCTCCTTCGTTGACATAAATCCTTTATAAACGAGTTATTTCCCTTCATTTTAGGTTAACTAGGAAATAGCTTCATGTTTCTCACTCTTGGAGACCTTACGTTACGTCTTCTTTGCACCATATCTCTCTCACAATGTCCGAGATCATCACATAATCATTATAAGGTATAAATATGTCTTCTTCATCCTTCAAAGGTCAACCAAACATCCAAAATCATTTCAATAATCTTTTATCATCTACAGCTTCCCTCTCGTGGGTAATGTCATCTTCTTTCCTTCATTTATCAACTCGGACATAGTACTTACACTCGCATTTATATTATCAGCTCATTTACTTATCTTGTAAAAGATTCAATAAAATTTATCTCGTTTATCATTAGCCTTGTCCATGTCCACAACAATCATCTTTGAAAATTATCCTAATCACTAGTGATCAGCCCCAATCACTAGTGATTCAACTTAATAACCGAGGATTCATGTCTATTAGATCATTTAAACACAAATGTCATTATAGGTTCCTTTAAAATAGTATCAAGATCCTTTAAGCTATTTCTAACAATTTGTGAGTTATCTTAATCAAATCTATCACTCAACAGACCTATGTGATTTCATATCTACTTGTATCCTTTCTCTCGTTGAGCAAATTTTTCATTCCTAGACCCCCATTAGATCTTGTATCACCATCAAACCATCATATAACCTTTGACCGCATCAGTCCCTTTTCCTTTAAATGATTAGTTATGTTGTCTATTTTATTATTTTATCATATCGTTACATGATTCATTTCTTGAATACAAATTGAAATCCCCGCAAGTAATTCCATTGACTTCCACAGAGTTGCCTTTACCAGAAATCCACCATATATCTATTTGATCCCAAAATTTTCTTAGTGTCAGGCATTATAGGTAGCATATCCTATTGGAAATAAGAAATTATGCACACGATTTGATCCATTCGCTTTGATTATCGATTGTCTTCGAATCTATCTTCATACGTATTGGTAACTCCCGTTGTCTTCCGATGACGCTTTTGGTTTTGTTATTTCACTTTTATAATTCAAAGTTGGAAAGAAAACAATTCTTTAAATAAGTTATTTTCGAAGATAAGTTGATTACAACCTTTATAGAAGAAAAAGACTTATAAATGGATTCATTGGATGTGAAATTTATACCTCTTCACACTACAGTGTGATGGAAAACATCACCTAATAAATATCATGCCTCAAAAAACTTGAAAATTTTATCAAAGACAATCCTACCCTCCACTAGAAAAGACCTTCCTATCAAAAACTGAGTTGAAAACCTTAGAAAAACTTATCATCATGAGAAAAACATCATATCACCAAAAATATCTCTAAATCCTTTTTCTAATACAACTTTAATGACCTCATAATTTCTCATGTACCTCCAGTTATGCCCATTTAATGAACATTATTGTTTATAGCCTTAAAAATGACCCTTTGACCAGTGAACCTCAACAGAGATCATTAGACCATGGACTTGCATCATATTTCCTAAAAGGTCTTTTTACATAAATATCAACTCGCATACATTCCATATTATCAATTTAGCATACAAGTTCTTTGGACAACATTTTCCCAAAACAATCTTCTTTGGAAATTGACTCGTTTGAGTGGGTCCACTTATCACCATGACCTATACCATATCTTTATGGAAATATGAAGGATTTTTCTACATTTTAGAATCATCATCCATGTACTAGGAAGCAATTTTGGCCACTTAAGAAGCAATTCATCTATACCGCTTAACAAGCGTTCATAAAAATGTGACAATGAAATGACCTCATTATTTTTTTGTACTTCTAAATTAAATGTAAAAACATATATAAAAGACACAAGGTCCCATGCAAAGCACAAAATTTAGGGTGAGCATCTGAAGATCAAATTCAAGCTAAAAATGCATTAGTTCTTAACCTGTCTCACCAAAATTGACATATCTTGTAAAATTCAAATGATGGAAACCTAATTTTTTTCTCAAAGCATCATGTCACTTAATAATAACTCCAATCATTTTAATTTCATCACCATATCTCAAATTATATAGTCTATCTAATTTTCATAACTTCACCTTAGGGTTTTGCAGACTTTGTATAAGCTAGGTTCAACTAGGAGATTGCTATAATTCATCATGAAATCACTTTATATGACACCAAAATACTTGGTAAACCATGATACACGTGCATACATGCATCCATGAGGTTTTATAGTTTAAAACTCAATCTCATATCCCCTAGCATCCATACATGCTCCAAATGAGCACTTGAAACATGGCCAATCACCTGTATCTACACCCTGCAACTAATGTGAGTACCTAAGAAATATTAGAAATAGATATTGATCATGCCAATGTACTTCTCAAGAAATAAAGAAGATCATACCTCCATGAAACATCCCTAGACACCGAATGGGTTTGTATGAGCAAACAATCCTTACTTGAATCTCCTTGTAGCATCATGTACACATCTGAATCATCATTTAAAACCATACACAACAACATATGACCCTACTCCATTATTTAATTTATCATTAATTTTTTTACATCAGTGAAAACTCCTCTAGACCACATGCCAACAATATCCCCCATTTTCATTTATAGAAAACTACACGAAATTCTCCCCCTTTTTACATTAATGAAAAATAAATACTATATCTTTATAATATTCATCTTTCTAAGCTTTGTACCATCATGATTTTGTTACAAATATCAACCAAGAATCTCAAACAATCTCAAGACCTTCAAATTTCCACTCAAACCATATTTTTACTTCTTTACAAGCATGTAACCATCATGCTCCCCACAGGATAAGAATCTAGACCATCTAAACAACATAAATAAAGCATGAATAAGCATTCTATTTCCTTCTTTGGATAAAAATACCATTCTCCACCTTTTAGGCATGAACAAACTTGCCATTTTCACCTTATTATTATTTTAGCCTTCAAGACCTCATTGTAGAAAGCTAAAACTTGTAGAATACATTATGAAAACATGTCAATAATGTCATGAAAGAGCATACCAAAACACCATACTTTCATTCTTGAGAATTTATCATATTTTGTCTAGGAAAAGACTTGATTTACAATTCACTTTCTTTCTTGGCATACAATACTTAAGACTAAGAGCCCTACTAAGTATTCTTCATGCATTTAGCATCAACTTTATAATGTTACAACATGTTATTCATATATTTACTCATCAAAACAACACTCCCCCTAAAGTCAAGACTACTATCTCAAGTAGACAAGCTCATTTTCAAGCATCTTACCTTGGATTCATGGCTAGAAGACACCTTAGAATTTTTTTCCATGACCCAAACCATCTTTTCTGTCTTGTATGATAATATTTGGTTGACAACATGCATTCAAGGAAAAAATAAATGTCAATTCATTGTGAAGAGACCCAATACATACCTCAATTGCCTTTAAACCCCTATATCACCATATAGAAGTCAATTCACTCACTTCCCATTTCATGAATAAATCATGCACACCGTATTTTTGTGTAGAAGAAAATGTTTGAGCCACAATACTAGTATATCGACTCCTACTTTGATGTCTTGAACTATCGATTGTCGTTACAACCATGACACAAAAGTCCAAATCATTTCCTAATACCTTGAATATCCTTAGAAAGCACTTAAGTTACCATACATCCTTGAATACATCATTTATGAAGCTTTAATATTTACCTACTTGACCTATAGGATGCAATTTTGGATCTATATTGATCATACACTTTCATGACACATTCACTATACATCTATTTTTCTAGCTCGAGGTAATAATCACTTCTATACCTTGAAAATCACTTTGAGTGAATCTCAATCTTTCATGAATGCGAATGATACATACCTTTCACTTCATGTTATTTCATACTCTACCTCACATACATTCTCTACACATATAACCAATTGTCTTTCTCATGGAGTCATGTGGGAGACAAAACAATCCAACATAGTCTAGGGTCACCTTCCTTACTCAAATCCAGAGCTCATAACACCTTTACTTATGAAAATACCATCTTCAAAAGGTCTCAAAATTATAGATGATTCAAAATGTCAATGTTCTTCCCTGTAGGGGATAACTTTCAATATGAGACCACTTGACCATTTTTTCAAAAAAATGATTTGACCTCTTCATCAAGATGACATAAGAGAAATTTAGGAAGAACTGTGTCAACTTAGAATTGTATTACACAAGAACGATACATATGTGAATACCACCATACTCTTCCCTTCATATGTAAAGTACTTTAAAATACACCTTGCTCTACCCTTGAGTAAAATCGAACCAAGACGGAGACAATTTTGGCTCAAAAACATGAGTAAGAACCATACCAACTACTATCACTTCGAGAAAACTTCACACACTATATACATGCAATATGAGGCTTTCCATGTCAAGAGAACTTTGAGAATCAATATAGGATCACCTTACTTTCTCTATTCCATCAAATTCACATCCTACCAATGTACTCTTCAAGATTTGGTTGAAATCACTCTTAAATTTTTATGTACACATCTTCATGAAGATATCGTTTTTGATTTAGACACACTTTTGGCCATATTATCTAGACCAGAAACTATTGTACCATTTCCTAGAGCTCAATAATCCCATTTTTAGTATACGCATCTCATAATTAGGTCCTTTTTGAACCTAAACTGTCAAGTCACCAGCTGTCTGTAAATCCAATGAGTATACATATATTTAGAGCTTTAAACAATAAGAATCCTTTAGTCCATAATGTTAAGTTGATATGTTCAAACATTTATCCTTAAAAATCATCATTTTAACCTCCAAACCTAAATTTCCATCTCAACTTCTTAGAAACACTATGAAAACACAGTCTAGGGAAGAGAAGTAGCCAAAATGCACAAACATGCTCTTGTGACATTAAAAATGATAATACATTATGAGATTAACCCTTCCAATTTTTGATCACCTTTTTCACTAAAGGAGGAACAAGAATATCCAATATCATACCTCAATCCACCTTGATGGTATCTTGTTGCCTTTAAGAAGCACTACACAAATCTCTACTCTCATGTTAAGTGATCAAGAAATCAGATATGATGGCAGTAGATCATCTCCAAGCATAATTTTAAAAAAATTACACCATTTTGGACTCATGACATAGGACTCAATGACTTTTTAGACCAATGGACATGCCTAGACAACCTATTATGACCATGTCATATACTTTGAGAAGAATGAATACTCAAGAACAAGATATCATTTTACAACCTCTTTAACACATTCATAGCTCCATACACATAATGGAATCATGGAAACATTGAATACAACACATGATGACTTCATGATACTTCATAGAACTCAGTACAGACACTAAACAACTTCACAAACCTCATACTCATTCAACATTTCTCAACTTTGAACACAAAGACTATTAGTACACAAACCATAAGCTCTAAACCACTCACACACTTCTTAAAACATTAACAATGAGACTCATGAACATACACAACCAAATCAGACCAACCATACACCATGATGATATAGACTTAGACCATAATAACTCATACAAGTACATCCAATGACCAATATACTGAGATTTTGATATATCACACACAAGGACAACCAAGTAGAACCATGAGAACATAATAAGAGACACAAAATGACATATCTAATGCACATGAAGGATTAACACATACTAAACAAATCAAATCCCCTTATTTGAATGCTTCACTTGTAGTAATACACCTCCAAGAATCATAGTGAAGGTATATGACCGCCAAGAAAACCTAAAAGAATGTATTCAAGAGCTCTAAAGCCTTCTTGGGCACTGGAAAACTCATTTATCCTCTTTCTTTAAATTATAAATTTGTTATTTTCCTCTCATTACATAATCACAAGCTCTTCGAGCAACAACATGGTCTCTTATTGGTTCCTAAGTCCTTATAGGACCACTATCATACACTTTAGGTCGATGAACTTTAGGACCTTGAAAACCTTTATTTTCAATTGAGTGCCCCGATAAAAGTTATTTGCAACATCATAAAATCTATTATAGTTTTAACATACCACCATACTTCTTATTTAGGATTCATCAACATGAATAGATGTAACATTCAAACAAGCATTGGTGACATGGTGTACCTCATTGCACTTATAGCATATATACCATCTTTAACGTGATCATTTATGTTTTATTTCCATGCCGAGTATCTCTAGGAGGCCTTCTACACTCCTTATCCCTATGACCAAATCCATTACATGTATAGAAATAACCATTAAAAGACCTTTCATACCTTGAGGTATTGGGTTGCCTATTTTTTTGTTTTCTCAATGTCCTTGATGTAGATATCCTTCTCTCCTTCCTTCGTACTTTGTTCACCTACTTCTTGGCATGAAACAATGTCTTCTTTCTTCACCTTTTTGTCTTTGACTTCAGACTTGAATCATAAAACATCCTTGTAACCTGCAAGTTTATGATTACTCAAGAGATCATCAAGAGATTTAGCACTTTCTTCAAACTTTTGATAAGTTTTCATATTACTTACAACATTTGAGAGTTTCTTATTGAGAACTGTCACTTCTTCCTATTTCGATTACATATTAAGAGTCATATTACTCATTTACAAATTAAACCTTCTCATTGATTCCTCAAGATTTTCAAAAATGGCCCAATTTTTTCCTTCAACCTCTTGTATCTTTGCTTCAGAGTCTTTGACTTATAAATTCAACTTATTGTTATTTTTTCACCATGTTCTAGTTCATATTGTATGCATTCCAATTTAAGCCTTAAAATATCATCTCCTCCTTCATTTTATTTACAAGAATAAGGTGAAATATCACTCGAAAAAGTAGATCCACCATTAGAGGATATCATAGCTTTATTTTTCATGAAAAGAACCTCCTCACTTACATCATTTTGATTAGAATAAATCTATGAATTAGATCTATCAAATGCATTACTTTTATTAGATGAATGGTCCTCATTTTTAGTATAGATACTGAAAGATGGTTTAAAACCTGCAAGTGAGGATCATGAGGGATGATGTGCACATCAACGGATGTGCAAATGACAATGTGAAGAGATCTTGGGAGTAGTGAGCATCAACTGAATGTGCATTCAAATATTTGAAACATGGGTAGAACCTGGTTAAGCCATAAAACTCTCCTCTATCTCATAGATCAAAAGACGTGTACATATACGAGGTGCTGAATAACCCCCAAGTGCTGCAATCATGATAACTCGAGTAAAGAGGGGGAGTTACATTCCTAGAATAGAAGTGTAGCTCCTAATGACACATACGATGCACTGACGCACTGACATGCTAACGTACTAACGTGATGATGCACCGATGCATAAGGGAATCTCATAATGACCCCTAAATGACACATGGACCTACGATCTTAGCTAAGTGAGATGACTCACCTAATGATGTGGAAAATAGCATACACTAACACCCCCCTTCATCATAACTTAGGATGAGGCAGCAAGTAAGAAATGAGAAATGGGTCCCGGTGCAAAGCCTAATTAGGTACCCATGTATAAGAAAGAAGATCCCAAGTAGCGAAGGAAAACCAGTGAGAAAAACATCCACCACAAGAGAAAACACACTCTATAATCTAAGAAAGATGCCAAAAATGGGTCCCGGCCATAGACGAGCCTAAAAGGGTACCCATGTACAAAGAGGCAATCTCTCAGAAAGAAGAAGAAGAGAGAAGAAGAGGGAGACGAGAGGAATGCAGAAGATGCCATGGATGGATCTGAACTCTGGAGATCTAGGAGGTCTCCCAGAAGAATGTCGATAATGAGATCCTCTGTCTCTGGGTCAAGAAGAGCCACTCACAATGAACTGTGTGCCTACCCTTAGGAAGGAAAAAATTGATGGGTTGGAAGTCCACCCACCCCACAAGGGAAACTGAAGGCAGCAACACGAAGAACTCTAAGTTTGGTGCACGGAAGTGTGACATAGGTCTAGCGAGTGAGTGCCAAGGAACCAAAGGTAATGCCACATGCGTAGAACTATCAGAGTGAAAAAGAGGAACACCCACAGAAAAGTATGTCCAAGTGATGTGAAGGGAACAAAACATCCTCCACAACAGAAAAGGGATCCACAACTGAGGGTGGATCAATGAAGGTCTCTTGAAATGTGGAAATGACATGATTCCTAGAAGGGGCACTCCAAACAAAAGAGATGATGAACTTCTCTAAAACACCTGTAGATAGATGAGGAACCTGTAGTGCATCACAAGTAAACTTTGTGAAAAGATGACTAAGGTTAGGTAGATACTCGTCCCAATGAGGGGGCTCAACAAACAAGAGTGATGTTAAATAGGTATGAGTCATCCAATGAAGGTAAAGGAGTGTAGTGGGCCTCGCACACTAGAAGTGGAAAGGAGGCTGGTGTAATGACAAGTGAGGACCGAGTAGAAGAGTGCTCGATATCGATGAGATGTGGGATGTGTCAAAGCTCTCTGGAATAATGAGAGAAAGAGGAGAAGAGTCCTCTATCGTACTCTCGACATCAAAATAGATGTACAATCCTCATCATCGAAGTACAATCAAGTGAGCCTATGTCAGTGGAATGGTCATCACATGAAGAAGAGGATACAAATGAATCAATAGCAACAATAATGGCGGTAGTATGTGAAGGGTCTCCATATAAGGACTGAAGAATTCCCTAGACACGGTGAGGTGGATCTGAGTCTGCCACGTGAAACCAGAGAGAATGAGAGACATGCATCACATGTGACCAAATACATGGTCACAAGTTTCGAGGAAGTCCTCTAGATGATGATGATCAGCGGGTGTAGGAACGCCCAAGCAAGAAGGGTAAAAGACCCTCATGGGAAAAGTAACGTTCCATGGAAGCACTCTAAATTGAATAGTTCCCTCTCCTGGTGAGAAGTTTTGTAGGATTTAAAGTGATCCTACAATGCTAAATTATAGAAAGAGCACTCTCCATGACGAAAAATGCAAGATGCACAAAAGCAAGACATTGGACTCACGATAATGCATCTCGCATGTGAAAGCTCAAGAGTATAGTCAACCCCAGAGTGCGGCACTTTATAAATAGTGCGTTTACAAAACTGAAAATGTCATCATGTAATGTGTGAAGTCATGCAACTTTGAATAAAGAAACGCTCAAAAATGAGATACGAGTCAAAAGTTATGGCATTATTAAGATTCCTCGTAACTAATGGGAAAGGTCAATAAATGCTACAAACTAATTAAAAAGTGCCCGAAATGGGTGCAAAGGATATCATGTGACTACTCATTAGAAATGGCATGGAATTTTAATTCAGGTTTGTTTTGATCATGCGGGGGAGGATTAACCTCCTGCCAACCCCGGACCTTGCCCTCCATCTTTGACGCTCATAGGAGGGGAGAACAATACAAGCCAAAAACCCAAATTTTAAAATGTTACAATGCCAAATGAATGTTTTTTTTAACCACCTTAAAACATTAAAAAAGGAGGTGGAAGGAGGGGGCCCACAGTTGGAAGTGGTCAATGCCACATGTCGGTGGAGGTGAGTAGTAGTTGTGGAAGCCCACGTGGAAAGAGAAACCACCGAGTCTTTGTCTTTGGGAAGAAAACGTCCAAAGTTGCAGGATGGAGTTATTGGGAGGTGCGTAGGTCTGAAATGCCAAGGGATAGATATTGACCAAGTTAAGCTAAGTAATGGACACCAAGCGAGCAGACTACATGTGTAACCGATGTTGAGCGGGCCAAAGGCAACACATCAATGTCGGGCGAGTAGTAGTGCATAGGCTAGAGTTTGCTAAAAAGATTTACATTTGGAATCATTGTTCAAGAATTACTCTTTGCGAATATGTGAGCATAGGAATCACAGCATGAATGAAGGCTCGAGGAATGAGGCCATGATGAACCAGATTCTTGGGCTAATAAGGAAGATAGCCAAACTTCAATGTAGGTGAGCACGGGTAGACAGGTTCTTGGGTTTCAAGCCAAATGAAACAACTTCGATGAGTTATTGGCTGGCAGAGACTAACGTGCCCAATGAAAACTATGAACAAGTTAAACCCACGGCAAACCCAACATGAAACGTGAAAGCCAAAGCCAATAATGACTCTAAGTAGAAGTGAAGGCTAAGCACAATGGCAGGGGTAAAAATCCAGAAACCATGAGAAGCGAACAATGAACACCATGAGATAAGCTAATGTGGATTCAAAATGATATGGTGGCTCAATGTAGGTTGCCAAGAAAACCAAGCCTTTGAGCCAATGTGAGTTGGTTTGAATACCAGACAATGTCCACCAAAATGAATGCACAAGCCCGAAAAACCATTGCAAAATGTCCTCGAAGAATCCTAAAAATCTGCAAACACCAACATGACCAAACAAACAACAACAAACCCAAACAGAGGTATAAACGCCCCAAAATTAGTGCAAGTAGAGCATGATTGGAATTGTCATTAGGACATATGCATCGAGAATTGAATATCACGTGAAATCCGTAGAAAACATGCACGAAACACCGATGCGTGCACGGATCCACAAGATCCTCTCTGATACCATGAAAGAGGGTTTAAACCCCGCAAGCAAGGATCACGAGGGACGATGTGCACATCAACAGATGTTTGAACGAAAATGTGAAGAGATCTCGAGAGGAGCGAGCATCAACCGAATGTGCATGTAAAGATTTGAAACACGGGCCAAACCTCGGTTAAGCCTTGAAAGCTCTCCTCTATCTCGAGAGATCAAAAGACATGTACATATACGAGGTCTGAGTAACCCCCAGTGTTGTAATCATGACAACTCGAGTAGAGAGGGGGAGTTACATTCCTAGAATAGAAGTGTAACTCCCAATGACACATATGATGCACTAGCATGCCGACACACTAACACTTAAGGGAATCTCATAATGACCCCTAAATAATACATGGACCTATGATCTCACCTAAGTGAGATGACTCACCTAATGATGTGGAAAATAACACACACCAACAGATACTCTTTGTATTATTATTCATGAATTCATTCTTCT
The DNA here is from genome assembly GCA_018340775.1 of Taxus wallichiana var. yunnanensis. NCBI lineage: Eukaryota > Viridiplantae > Streptophyta > Pinopsida > Cupressales > Taxaceae > Taxus > Taxus wallichiana. The sequence continues at coordinate 754,093,239 of CM031234.1, forward strand.
TGAACTCATTTTTCTTTTCTTCATTCTTCTAATTTTTCTTATCATGATCGCTATCATGTCCATCATTTTTTATTATCATGTCTATGGGAACACCTAGCAGAAAAATGACCTACTTTACCACAAGTAAAATATTTAAAAGGAATTTTACCCTTATACTTACCAATTCCAACTGTCATTCTTCTAGAAACCATGGAAAATACTTCTTTGTCATCAACATTTAGATTACTATCTTCATATTTGGATTGTTTTTCCTTAGTTTTCTTCTACATTTTTAAGGTTGTCTCTTTCTTATTAGGTTTATAATCAATTACCCTCATATAACAGGTTTGTCAAAGTAACATGTAGATAATCCATCTTCAACTGATTCAAATCCTTAGCTTCTTCTATGGCAGACACTTTGGAGTCAAATTTAGGAGTTAAAGATCTCAACACCTTTTGAACAACTTATTCTTATTTCCCTTATCCTCTCAACGCTTTCATGATATTAACAACCTTTTCAACTCTAAGAAGATATGTTACAATGGACTTATATCATCATTCATCTTAAGAGGTTCATACTTATTCCTAATTGTTTGAAGTTTTTAAATCCTTACCTTTCAGTCTCCTTCATAGAGAACTTTAATTTTTTCCAAGCTTCCTTAGCTAATTTGCAATGCATCACTTTTCCCATCTCTAATTCTCCAAGGCCACTTATGATGGAATTAAAATCTTTTGAATTATTGGTGTAAGCCATATTTTCATCCTTAGTTATTGGAGTGGTGGCAAGAGTTAAACCAAGCTCCACAGTACTCCAAACATCAAAACCTTGAGACATGATATACGAATTCATCCTTAAGCTTTAAAAGCATGCTTCAAACCATTAAAAATTTGTGCCATTCCCGTGACTATACTGATTACCACATTGTGCTTCAAGGATATCCTTTCAAGTTATCAAACTTATCCAAAAGGAGATACTCGATACAAGTTTGTAGAAGCACAATGGATTGGTGGTGAATCTTGTCCTTAAAAATTTAAAATCAGATTTCAAATTTTCTTATTCAAATACTCACAAACATTCAACCATCCATATATGTGTGCATACAATCAATTATCACATGTGTAAGAAACCATAAGCAATATATCAACACAAGACACAAGATATAAGTGGGAAACCATCAAGGGGAAGAAAACCCATTGAAACAAAATATTTATATTGATATGTTTTAAATTTGATGAGGCACCAACCACACAAGGAGCACCAACCCCTACTTTATTAGAGCTATAACCCTACAAGGAGCAGAAACCCCTAATTTTTGAAGCACCGACTCCATAAGGATGGCACCACCACCTAAGATGGTAAATATCCCACTCAACCACCTTATCATGATCTCATCTCTAATTTCTTTCTGAAACAACTAATTGAGACAACTTGGTTCAACTCGCACTTCTTCAAGACCTCATATAAATCGTAGGTGATCAAACCAAAGCATAATTAGCTCTTCGTTTCTCAATCCTTCTGAAATTTTCACACATGGTTTCCTCTCTTAGTTTATATATTAATTTATTTTTATGATAAAAATTCATGCTTAAACACCTACAAATATCTCTCACACAACACACTTTTCTTGCACACACACACACTAGCTCCGAAAAACATCTCGAAATAATTCTTTTATAATATCCTTTTCGTTTAAAATTCAAATACAACAATTTTTCCTCATTTGTATTAACGCATGGATCATAAAAACATCCCAAATTCAAATCATAATAGTCACAAGTGACCCAAGTAGGTTGGCCTAGCCAAAAACAATATTTCATGCTCTAAAAATGGTCAAATCCCTATGGGTACAAAGATTAAAATGACCTAACATCAAAAACATACTTATTTATGACCCATAAATCACAAAACATGTTTAAATTAACATTTAAACATCATAAATGGTCACAATTTATCTCAATAATTCAATACATTTCATTTAATGGGCCATGTGTTCTTTGTACTTGTTAAAATAGTTATTTCGTACACCCTTTAGGATTGTGAAAATTCTTTTGGAAAAGCATATCACTTCAAAAATAAAAAATATGCCATTTTAAAACTCAATTGAAATATATGAAACTATATAAATTTTATAATAAATATAGAATTCAAGAAAAAATCACCTTCTCAAACCTTAGCCACATTAATCTTCACCAAATCCAACTTCCCAAAAGTGGTTTTTTCAAAGATCACTTGATTACCTCGATTATAGAAACGACCAAGAATTATAAATTTATTCATTTGATGAAAAATTCATATCTATTCACATTATATCTTATATAAAACATCACCTAATCCATCTCATGCCTCAAAAAGTCAAAACGTTCTACAAAGCCTTTCGTATCCTGCATTGGAAAAGACCTTGTTGTCTAAAACCGACAAGTAAAAATTAACAAAAATCATCATAATGAGACAAAAATAATGTAACTATAAATATATTTGAATTATCTTTCTAACACAACTTGCATCACCTCATAATTCCACATTTAGCTCAAGTTATGCCCATTTTACTGAACATTGTTTTTTATGGCCTCAAAATTGCCCCTTGATCAATCAACCTGATTGGAGCTCATTTGAAAATTTACTTACATAACCATGTCTTGAAACCTATTTGAAAATCAATATTAACTAACATAAATCCCACAATGTTAATTTAACATGCAACTCCTTTGGAAAACCTTGTCCTAAAACACTCTTCTTTAGAAACTGGCCTATTTGAGTGGGGCGTACTCATGACAATGATCTATATCGATCTTTCCAGAAATATTAAGGATTCCTATAAATTTTACAATCATCGTCCATGTAATAGGAATCATTTTTGACACATAGGAAGCAATTCTTCCATACCACTTTCACATTACAGTTTCAAACTCAAAAATAGTTTATTACCTTCTTAACATTTGTTGGTAAAAATTTGATGATGAAATGACCTCATTATATTTTTGAAACCTTGTATAGTAAATGTATAAAAAACCTTGAAATCTATAGGGTCCCATGAAAATCACACAATTCACAGTGAGGATTAGAAGATCAAATTCGAGCTCGAAATACACTAGTTCTTAACCCTATCTCACAAAAACGACATATATTACAAAAATCACATCATGAAACATCATAATATAATCTCCAATCATCATAATTTCATCACAATTTCTCAAATTCTCCATCCTATACCATTTCCAAACATTCACCTTAGGGTTTTGCACTTTAGAGGATGGGGTCAACTTGAAGAATGCTATAAATCATTCTCAAATCACTCAATATGACCCAAACATACTTGGTACACCATGATACACATGAATACATGCATCCATGAGGAAATATAGTTCCAAAGTTCAATCTCATACCCCTTAAGCGTCAATACCTTATCCAAATGAGCACCTGAAAAATGGCCAATCACATGTATCTTCACCATGCAATTGATGTGAGTGCCTAAGCACTCTCTAATCTAGCTATCCATAATTCCAACATGTGTCTCAAGAAACCAAGAAGCTCATACCTCCATGCAACATTACCTGGCACCTAAATGGGCTTGCAAGATCAAGGCAACCTCACTAAATCATTGTGTAGCATCATATACACATCAGAATAATCATGTAAACTCCATACACAACATCATCTGACCCTACTCATTCGTTCACTTTTTCATTAAAATTGGTCTTCATCAATTAAAAACCTCTAGAACCACATGTGAATATTCTTCTGTCATAGGAAAAATATTTACCAATATATACTAATGTTTTGTAGACTCCGAGCTTCCTTCACTGCAATTTCTTTTAATTAAATCATATAAAATCAGTTTTAAAAATAAGCATACATATATTAATAATATCATTCATAGATATATAAATATAAATTAGTAACATGAATATTTCCAATACTAGAGTGGCACGCACTAGTTGTATTCCCTTTCATTGAGATTAATTGGATTGCTACAACTAGCCACCATAGGAAAAAAAATCATACGGTGAAATGGAACACAAATAAATATGATAAGACTATATAATTTATATACATTGAGAATGAAATTTCTAATATTAATGATAACCTATTTTGATGGAGACGTTCCTAAATTTATTTAACCATAGTCGAGTATGAGAACATTTTAATCCTGCCCCTAATCACTAGTACTGTTGTCTGTAACAAATGACTGTGTTCATGAATAAAAGTTGAGGAAGAGGGAAGGGAAAAATTGATATTTTACGCATGAAAGAACGTGGTCTCCACAAAGAGTCAACGAAGACATCAATAAAATCATTTACAATATGATTGAATTAACAAATTGATTATTTGAAATAGTTCAATCCACAAGCATAAATCTCTAGCAAATCCTGGAATCCAATCATAACACTATCCCGTAAGTAATAACATGCATAGATTATTGTGATAGCCAATTTTGAATAACAATGGAAGTAAGTTATTAACAAGATGAGTGAATGACGACTTACAGTACCTAACAAGTTTATGTTATGAGAAGAAAAGGACGCATGCGATCTTGCACTAATATGGGTATGCTGAATCTTGAGCTCAAATAATCTAAGTTGTGAATTTTTGTTGAAAAATCCATGTGATGGCCCATAGGAAGGAAATGATTGATAGGATAAGGTAAAAGATTTTAGATATTGAGAGAATCCATCCTGCATGTCCACTTGAATATATATGTTGTCATATATTCCATCTATTTTTACATTTGGATAGACCATTTTACTATAGATAAAACCATACATTTGATCTGTAAACATTTAGGAGTGCCCTACTATTATTAATGTTTACCGAAAGGTATTTTACAAAATTTCATTTTCTATCTTTTAGCAACTTGAATTGATTATAAACCTAATTTTAAAATTCATCCAAATGTATTGAAAAACTATTTTAAAACTAAATTTATTCATTCATATCAATTTCACATTCTAAAAATTAAATTTCCATGTTACCTGATTTCTTGGTTTTCCCGTAAAATTTTCAAACTGATTAAAATATAATTTAAAAAAATTGCAAACATATGAAAAAGTTAATGCAAAATCAGAGAACACAAGACCATAATTGTTTACATGGTTAGGAAATTCCTACTTCCCCAGATTCATAAGAACCGATTCATTAATGTTTAGTTTTTCAAGTACGTATTAAACTTACAAATAAAATCATGAACCTTTAAAACCTATGATAAAAGACTTTGAGAATCTATGAGCTTTGAAAGACATCAATGTTCATTTACTCTTTCTATTTTTTCCCATTTTCACAAGTCAATATCTCGCCAGTTCTCCATGAAAAGTGACACAAAAGGCTTCACAAATATGGAATAAAAACTCCAAATTGGGAAAATGAATACTCCATCAAGAGAATCTCTGAATTCTAAGTATCTTCCTAGTTTACTCTGAGATTTGATTATGCAACTAAGTGCTTCAATTTTTTTTATTTTTAAAATTGTCTACTTATCAACATTAACACAATCATGTCTGTTAACTTATTTAAATACAAAAGATACTTTATATAGGCTTGGTTAAGGCCTATGATCCACTTATAGGCCTTATTTTATGCAAGTGATTGGTTAGGGGTTGAACCCCTCTAACCACCACTTACTTGCGTAAAAAAAAATTGGACTTAGCCTACATCTTCCTTGGAATACGTGTTGGCGAGTTTCAATATGGCATGGTGGTTATTCCAATGTGGCTTCGAGTAAATTTTTTTGATGCCACGTGGTTTTGATTATAAATGTGGTTGTGTTGGGAATATAAGTATAGCTCAGCCCATGTAGATTTGGACTCTCCAAGATGGCTCGTCCGGTAGACTATTGTGAGAGCTATAAGGTTTGATATCCAAGGATCAAGTTGGGCCTTTCTCTGTAGTTTTTTTGGGTAATTCGAATGCCATGTGGGCACGTCTCGTGGATATACTATGTTGGGATTTGGTTTTGGAGATCTCAATTAGTTAACTTGGTCACATGGCTTGTGAATCACTCCCATTTCATGTATAACATAATACATCACATTATTAGTCCCAAATTCATAGTACAAATACATTCAAAGGAATATATATAAAGTAACGATGAAATAGTAAAATGAAGTAATGGAAGTAAATGCACCTCCATAAAAAGAGTGTTTCTACTGTGGAAGAGGGCCCATAGTGAGAAAATGGCATTGCCCACACATCCAATAATGATGCGTCGAATAACGGAGTCATAGTTTGTTTTGTTTGTCAACATCACCGTACGACGTGTCATAAATTGATTAGGTAGTTTTCCCTAGTTTCGCTTCTTTAACTGGGAACTTCTACGGATGGTTACTTGCTCTAATGGAGTCCAATTTTCTCATTCAAATAGGTGACATAAATCCCTCAGGGTCTTCTACCATATTGTAATGATCCTGGGAGATTTAGGGAAACTTTATCTACTAAATTGATCTCCAGATCGCACACCCCCACAGAGAATGATTTTGTTGTACAAAAAACAATTTCCACACACAAATGTTGTTAATCATCTTCCTGCATATCAAAAACACATACATGATCAATATAATTTACATTATGGATAATATCACTCCATATTATTTAAAATATAATCACAAAAAAGTCGATCAATCTAAAAAAATAGACAATTATCTGCCAAAAGAGGTAACTGTCCAACTCATACTCTATGATTCTACCAATCTTTAAAAACATATTAGATCAGTTTAAAAACACAAAACCAATTCCCAATAATAGGTGAATGTCTAACAAAATCCATGTAATCTATCATCACATTGTGACTATCACAACCATCACAAAAAATTGATCAATCTAAAAAAGGACAATTGTTCGCCAAAAGAGGCAACTATTTAATTGATACTCTGTGACACAACCATCATTGTAAACACAATTTCATTAGAATAAATCAATATATATATATATATATATATATATATATGAATCTACATGGAAATAATAGGCTAGTGTGCACTAACCCTACTATCAATCACTTTGTAAATATAAAAAACCCGTGATCCAAGTATGTTTAGACAACACACATGCAAAAAATAGACAAGAGCCAAAACTCTATTATGTGAATCTATTAGTGAAATATCTATTCCAACATGTAGAACTATAAATAGTATATAACTAAACTTTAGGCATGAAGTTGTATACCAAAAATGGTGAAACTGCATCATTCATATAAAAATATCACTAGGATTAATCTTCAAACTAGTTTGTTCATGTAAATTATGTACACCATAATTATAACAACATAAAATAGTTACAAATAAATTCCTAAAATAAGGCACTTCATATATGTGCAAATACCCTATGTGGATATAATAAATTTTTTTATTAATTACATTATAAATGGTTCTTGTTATCCAAAATTCAGCCCTTGAGGTATATTTTGATAACATGCATTGATCTTTAAGTCCCAAGAAAGTAGATTGATTCAATGCCCAAAATCATGTTTTTGGGGCCCCTTTGGATTATCTTTAACTCTTCCATCCAAGGAAAATTCCCAACGGGTTAGAAAAATTGAAAAAATGCAAAAAATGAAGTCGCATGTACTTGTTTTAATGCATTGCGGTCCGAAGGTCATGGCTCGTACGGTGCAGAGATCGCACTAAGGTTCATCATACCAAGTTCATGGCCTAAATACAAAGGAATAAGAAAATTTAAAACTTTTTTCTTAGGTGGTCAACGGGGCAGTTGGTACACGCGAGGACACGAATCAGCCAATTTGCCACAAGTCAGTCAATTACGGGTGATGTGGAGATTTTCGTCAAGGACAATCGGGACAAAAGTACGCGTGGGACATGCAGGATGCACAAAGGTGAAATAACTGTACAAGGAGAAAAGCTAATCCTAAATCAACCGATGTGGAATAATGTTTCTGGGACAGCCAGACACGCGGACCCGATTTGTCGCAATACTCACAACTCAAAGGAAAAGTCAACATTTGACTCCAGAAACTTCTAACGGCCATAACTTTTGACACTGAGCTCCGATTTTCATAAAATTAGACTTAATGGCATGAGAACAATGTCCTCTATGTCAAAATAACATATTTGGCCCCAATCAATTAATGGTCATTCCCTTCAAATGAAAGAAAATGCCTACGAGACCCAAAATAGCTGCTCGCACTCAAAAGGCCATAACTTTTGCTTTCTTGAACAAAATCACACAAAATTGGTACCATTGGAATCGTGTCTTTGATCCCAAAACAAAAAAATAAGAAATTATATATTTGATGAGAAATTGATGGGTATTTTTCATAAAACGTGGCTAGGTTCATGACAGTGTTTTATTTGGTAGTTGGGAGTGCAATTAAGAGGCATGGTCATCATTCTTTCTCTTCTGCAACACCTAGGATAGTATGGGGAGCCTTTTGCAAGTAACATACAATCATTTCACTCCATTTAGTGCCTCTTACAAGTGGTTGAAGGACAGATTTTGGGATTTCCATTTTCCCCTTCTCTCTCTCTTCTCATTTTCCTATAAATTGGAGTGTTGGGCTCATTGTAAGAGGAGGTAGTTTTTGTAGCAAAGCTCTACCAAAATTTCTTTATGAAGCCAATGTGCTATAGGACCTTGTAGTGGAATCCTTGCATGGTGATCCAGGCCCTTATCTTGTAACAGATTGAACTGTGCATATCATGAAGCAATAAAATATAAGTTTGTGGATGCATCTTCCCCTGATTGTGTTTTCTTGTATTCTTCTTGCCCCCTTCAACCTTGATTACAAGTGTATTGTGTTTATCTTTATGCTCTTGCAAGGATCTATTATTATTGTGCATGTATGAAACATTGTTGTGAATGCATTTTCAGATTGTGGAGAACTGTTATCACCCCTTCTAGTTTGCACTTCACTCCTAGTTTTCACACATTCGACGACTACTCTCACACCCAACTATTATGGTGTATCACCATTTTAGTGTAGGATTTCATTTTATGAATTCTCTCTCCTTGGTCCCTTAGAAAGTTAGATTAGAACAGTTAGTTTACCCTACATTAGAGTAGATTACGGCGGGTAGTTTAGGAGAAAGAACCATCTTTCTCCCGAGGTCTATCTCAAGTAACAAGTCCCATAACTTGGAGATAGTACCCATGTTATCCAATCACAACGTGCATTCAATTATATGCACTTGTGTAAACATAGGGTGCTATGATTCGGTGATAACAATTCCCATACTTTTTGCATGATAAAATTAACATATATACTAAAATGTTGCAAGTTTTAAAAAATAGCCATTTTAAACATGCCCACTAACCTACATACTTCTTTGTCAAAATAAAAATGGAAATTTTCAGCCTTAAGTGTGACTATTAGAATCGACCATGATTAAAAATTTCCTAAACTCTTCCTTATAGGTGACACCATTATTTGGATTCAAATCCAATATGAAATATGGAAAAAGTTCCCTTTTAACATTTAATAAAATCCCACAAAATGATCTGAAAAACTATATTTACATGCTAATCAGCTTTGCAAACATGAAATTAAGAAAATTTTCAGTAACCAACTTTATAAAATTATACATTTTGGGTGGTCAAATTTCCTCGGTGTATACCTAGGTGTCTACATGAGCTATTTTAGAAACTGGTTTGTTTCACAAAGCTTCCAACACATGTTAACCTCATGACCTTTCCTGTTATAATGGGTACAATATATTTTTCCCAATTTGTAAAGAACCTTTCAAAATTTCCATTTTTACAACCTTGTGTATGAAAATAGTCTTTCAAAATTTTACCCAATAACGATTTCCTTTTCCAACATTTAGCTACATAGTGGTAGATACAAAAAAAAATTGCATGGATAAATGCACCATAAATTTTGTGTATCTAATCCATAATAAAAAATAACATGGGAATATTTATGTTGTTTAAAATCAATTATTTCTTTTTTCTCCCATTACATGACATGGGAATATTTACGTTGTTTAAAATCCATAATAAATTGCATGGTTTCTCCTTGTAGTCTCAAATTTTTGGGGCATTCAAATTTTCATTCGACCACCAAAACCAAACCCCAAACATAGACGGTGAGGCCTATCCTCTACGTAGATGGGGATAACAGTTCCTTTGCTTTCTTCTCCAAGGGTTTTTCCATTAAATCCCATTTTAAAAAGTAACTTTGAACCTATTCCCTTAGTATGTTGTTCAAACTTACAAAAATCATTTTCAACTGATTTGAAATGGGAAGATTCAACAACTTGTGGAATACTTACGATTGCTCGAATAAACTTGTACACTCGTGGAGAGGGATCGGTCCTACTCGCAAAATGGACTTGTTTTTCCCTTCATGGCATCACCAATCTGTAACTTTTCCAAGATCTCATACTTGGATTTTAATTCTATTTTCAATTTCTCACATTCCTCTTCCAAGGAATAATACATTGATCTCAGGAGAAAATTGTCTTCCTAGATTTGGCATTTGAATGCCTCAAACTCTTGATCTTTTATATATTTGACAACTTTCCCATAGTACACATGTACATGTCCAATCACAATTGAACCAACTACAAAATATGAAGCAATAAACTTGTCAAATCAACATGCTCTAATACCAAACATGATCCATAAACAGGTAGGAACCCCCTACTATTCTAATTTTTTTGAAAAGTTATTTTAAAATTTTTAGTTTGTATCCTTTAGTAACTCGAATTGATTAAAAATAATATTTAAAATATGATACAAATGAATTGGAAAAATGATTTAAAGTTTAATTTAATCATTCATATCATTTGCACATTCAAACCAATCAGATTTCCATTTTACCCGATTTCATCATTTTCCGTAAATTTATCGTCGATTAAAAATACATTTAAATTATAATCTCATTTTAAAATTTGTAAATATCTGAAAAACTAAATGCAAAATTAGAAAACATAACAATATAATTTTTAATTAGATCCATACAATTAGATCCATTAATGTTTAATTTTTCAAATACATTTAAAAATTCCAAACCATATAATAAACCTTAAATACATTTAGTAGAATACTTTGAGAACCTATGAACTCTAAAAACCATCAATGTTCACTCTACATGTTTTTAACCATGTTCGCAGTGTATATCTCCATGAAGAGTGTCTCTTAATTTTGAGAATTTTCGTAGTTTAATCTAAGACATGATTATGGCCTAACTCCTTCAAATTTAATGATTTTAAATTTTTTTGCTTATCAACATTAACACAGTCATATCCATTAACTTATTCAAATACAAAATATACTTTATATAGGTTTGGTTAAGGCCTATGGTTTAAGGGTCGACCTTATTTTTGCGAGAGATTGGTTAGGGGCAAACCCCTATAATCACCATCACTACTTGATTAAGCCATTTTGCAACTTAGTCCCACATCCTTCGGGAATAGGTGTTTGATGAGTTTAAATATTCCGTGGTGGTTATAAAAATGTGGCTTCTATAAACGTTTATTTGGACACCATGTGGTGTTCGGTATATAAGTGACAGTGTTGCGTGGCTAAATATGGCTCGACCCATGTAAATTTGGACTCTCAAAGTTGGCTCGACTAGTAGACCATTATGGGAGTTGTCAAGTTTGTTAGCCATAAGGTGAGTTTTGTTTGTGCGAGGTTCGTGTCATTTGGAAATGACTAATGTATGTACTATGGTGGGTTTCGATTGTGGAGAGCTCGGTTGGTTAACCTAGTGAGCTAGCACTTTGGAACGCCCCCTTTGCATTTATTACATGATTATTCCCACATTGATAGTGTAAATACATTCAAAGGAATATATATATATATATACAACTATGTGGAAAAATTAAAATAAAGTAATGGAGGAAAATCCACCCCTCGAAAAATATTGCATCAACCACGGTTGAGGGCTCCCACCAAAGAAATAGAGGACCCACCCTTTCGATAATGAGTGTTGAAGACCATAGCTTTAATTTTCTTTTTCTTTTTCTCAACATCACCTTGGCATATGTCATGAGACAAATTTTCTATTCCCCCTACAATTACTCCTCAAACTGATAACTTCTATGGATGGTATCTTTCTCTAACACAATTCATTTTACGTGTTCAAATAGGTACATAGAGCTCTCATGGTCTTCTACCATATTGTAATGATCCTGGGATATTTAGGGAAAATATTTAAACTAAATTGGTATCCGAGATCAGCATCCCCTTTCGGTGACCAACAATTTTAGTTTTAATCCTTATAATAATTAATCTTAAAAAATAATAATGATGATTTAAATTATCCCCCGGATGTGCAAGATAGAATAGTTGAGAATGTATTAAACCACACAAAAGAGGATGTGATTCTATGGAGGATTGATGGTCCCGATCTCTTGAACAATACAACATTGGTTCCAAAATCATAACATGTGCTCATATCTAACATATGGTAAGAATTATAGCACCAAAGGATACATAATATCAAGACCTTTCTCAATCCCTTAGTGAGACCGAAAATTCCATTCACGTATTCTAAGCATCCGAAGAGAAAATAAACATAGGATCTCTTATATTAACCATTTTTATCTATGATTTTAGCGTGACCATATTTGCGCCAAAGGTTTTACAACAAAATGAGCATCCATGAGTAGTGCGAGATGTCAAGAATTGGTGAAATACCATAATTTACCCTTGTGAAAAATTATTTTACCAATAGGGTCACAATTCCATCTCATCACGATGTCCTAGTTTTCCAATATTTGACAATGATCATAGGTTTTTACAAAGTCATCAATATCCTTGTACATTTTATCCCACCATAATCCTACAAGTAGTATTGTACACTATGTATCTTCTACTTCATAATGTCCTCTAGAAATACCACCATGTTCTTTCTTCAAAGATGGCTTCACACTCTTGCCCAAGACACACACATGTGCAATAATTTGTCTCATCCCATTATATAAGTCTCATCCAGGTTAACGGATAAGGTGCATCGCAAATAAAAATTTCTTTTTTTCCAATGTTTTCATTCCCTCAGGGAACCATAGCTATGCGCAAGAATAATATTATATATTCCAAGTCATCTAGTGTTCTTTGTAAACTAAATAGCTAGGTAGTTGTAATAATTCCCTCTATGCTCTACATGTCATCACCAAAGTTTATTCATGACAAGTGGTCTAGTCCCGAATTCCTTTTTTCAGAAGCTTTCTTTATTCTTGAAAACTCAAATTCATGAAATAAAAGTATTAAATGACATATGCAACCTTACAATTTTGGCTTATTTACTAGATACCTAAGTGAAATATGTTGAGTATGAAAGATAAATGGTTTTTCTAGTATATATTGTATGAAATTATGAAGCGCGTATAACATGAAAAATTCCTCGTGCTTTGTGGTAGTATAACTTTATTTGTCCAGTGTGAGATTCTTGCTCACAAAATATATAAGATGATCCACATTACCTTCCCCTAGCTTGCTAACAAAGGTCCAATATTTTTTCCGAAGTATCCACGTGGACATGAAATGGTAATCTGCGAAGGAAGCATAAAATAGGAACAATGGTTAGCCTTTATTTTTAGGTGTTAAATGTTTGATGTTGCGCATATCTCCACTAGAAGTTTCTCTTTTCCCAAAGAAATTCCTCGAGGGACATAGAAATTTTGGCATACCCCTTAATGAATTTCTTGTAGTATTCGGTATGTCCAAGCAATATACATAATTCACTTTTTGGCTTCTCCAAGTGAAGATGACTACTACTTTTTTTGGATCTACCAACAAGCCTTATATAGATATGATGTGTCGCAATAATGTACCAAATGTTGTCGCAAAGATACATTTATTAATTTTCATCAATATACATAACTACATGCACCATTTAAATATCAACCTCAAACAATCACATTGCTTCTAAACTAACCCATACACTATCAAGTCATCAAGGTACACTTGAATAAATTATTGAATAAACTCACAGAAATCTTATACTACAATACATGAGAATAACATCAGTGCATTCTTTCATCTAAAAGGCATGACAATATATATAAAACAACCCCACTCTATTACAAATTTTATCTTTTCTAAATCTTTACGCATGATCTTGACTTGGTGATAGCTTAAAAATCATTAGTGAAAGAATAGATCTCAAGCCCTACAACACACTCTAGTATCTCTTCAGTGAATGGCATGGGTAAAGGATAAATGACACATAAGGCATTTAAAACCTTATACTAAACACAAAATCTTATCATCTTATCATTCTTGATGCTCTGGCCATTGGACTGATCCATTATGATTCTTGATAGATTGATAATTCCTACTTTCAAAATTTTATCAATTTCATCCTTCACCTTGACACAAAGTTTGGGATTCATTTTGTAAGGCCTCTTGTGAATTTGTTACACATAATATTTGATATTTATCTTCATTTCTTCTAGTTATGTAAGAAAACCATTCAGCTTGTGGTATTCCCTTAGGAGCAGATCTTGTAAGTTACACAATAGTTCAATTATTTCCACAACCTCAACTTCAGACCAATAGTTTCTAATGACTTCTTCCTTTAGTGCATCATCAGTCCCAATGTTCACATTTTTTTCTTCAATGACACATGTTATGCATATTATTTTTCTTCTATGGTGTCTAAAACCTCTCGCTTACCCTCTACATGTTCTATATTTACATCCTCAACTTTGTTCATTATCAATGAGATAAATGATCTTCCTTTTTTTTTTCTTTCCAAGATAACCCCTTGAGTTTATCATATAAATTAATCCAATCGCAAGCATTCATGTGATTTGTAAGAGGAGTCTCACCTTTTTACATAATTACAACATATTCTTCCTTCATTCTATCTCCCAAATTGATGCACTTCATTATCCTTAGAGATTCATTGTGAGGGCGTTTAGAGAATAATAATTGAATGTATGAATTATAATTGAGGTTAATTTATGCCATATTTGATTTCTTCATCTTGGCATGTATATATTATGCATGCTTCCATCCATGTAGTGTATATTATAAACCCAAAATGAAGTAAGTAGCACGTCACGACCTTGAATGCTATTTTTATCACAAACCTATATGTGAGAATGTGGAGGCATACTCCCATCATAGGATAAGTATCTGAGAAAGAATATTATAATTTAAAAACCTTGTTAAGAAAACAACTCTTATTTAATGTCATCCAAGAATATTATCCATGTGTTCATCCCACAAGGGTGTTTCCATTCCCTTTAAGGATTAAGACAACATTTTTCTCTTATCTCCTTCATTCTTCAACTGCTATTCCATTGTGCATAAGAAAGACTCGAGATTTTTGTCCTCGGTATACCTTAGCAACACAATTTCTCCTAGATACTTGATAGGCCATGGTTTGATTAGTCTTATTACTCTTCCAAAACACTCTCTACCTATCATCTCATACATACCATGAGCCCAATTTTCATAAGAAACACTAGTAGTGTTTTTAATGGAATGCACATCTCCCCACTTAAGAATTACCTCCTTTGTTGGTTCAACATTTTCTTGATCGACAATGTTTATGCATATATCTGATTGAGGTATTATTCACTTGACAAGTTTAGTGCAAGGTGCAATCTTACTACCATCCATCAACATTACTACACATTCTTCTTTATTCTCAAAAATGACATCACACTTGTTAAAGTACAAATAAGCATTATTCGCATAGCACGTAAGATGACCTAATAACATAAATAAATTATCTGACTCATCCAACACCATAACCTCATATTCACCATTAAATGTTTCTCCCTCAATGGTGATAGTGGAATTCTTTAATACCTTAATGGGTATTTCCCTTATCTTGTTTTCCATATGCAATAAGCTTGATGATCTCTGCAATGGTGGTCTTACCATTCGGTTTTAAGCATCAAGCGTAACAAAATTTATTTATGCACCTATATCAAAAAAAATATTACTTACCAACCATCCATATATAAATGCATATAAAGTAATATCCTTGTCATACTCATGGTACAAAGGTTGAAAATTGACATGTAATATTTGTTTATCCCTCTCTATTCCTACACGTGACACTTTCTCTAGTAACAATTCTCCTAAAATGGGGATTATATTTTATTATCTAAGAATTCTACACACTTCTTTGAGTTCATCCACATCCTTATCAGGTACCTTAGTATTCTTGGTGCACTTGTTCCTTTAGGCAATATATCTCCCCTTGCATTCTCTAATCAATCCCATGGTTTCTTGGAAAAACTTTCTTTTCTACCCTACACTCGGATATTTATTTGGTTGTACATTCTCATCCCGCATAATGAGATAATTTTTATACTTTGTTCTGTTGTGTGTGAGGCATTTACGCACATTTTAACCAATAATGGTTTTTTCATACTACAACCAAAGTATTAAGATACCATTGTCCCTACCTATCTATAGTTCAACATGTATCATCATTACTTTGTTATCCTTCTTCTTTTCACACACATATGCATGCAAATAAAAATAGTCTTCTACTTTATTTCCCTATCCATAGTATACACAAGACTAGTACTTCTTATAATCCACTGATAATGGTTTGGTGGAGTGTATGTATAACATGTTTCCCGATTAAACCTTTCTCTAGCACCTCCTCTTCCATGATATCTTCCTTAATATCCCCCATTAAATTTTTTTCCTTCATCATTGTTCTATCAAACATTATTATCATTCTCTCATTCACTTCCTGAGAGTTACTCTTTGCACTAGCCTAGCACAACCCTATATCATAAGCTTCTTGAATGTGGACAATCAGCTAGAAATTAATTGTATCATGGTTGTGTGTGTTATAAATATTTCAATACACCTATATCAAAAAAATATTACTTACCAACCATCCATATATAAATGCATATAAAGTAATATCCTTGTCATACTCATGGTACAAAGGTTGAAAATTGACATGTAATATTTGTTTATCCCTCTCTATTCCTACACGTGACACTTTCTCTAGTAACAATTCTCCTAAAATGGGGATGATATTTTATTATCTAAGAATTCTACACACTTCTTTGAGTTCATCCACATCCTTATCAGGTACCTTAGTATTCTTGGTGCACTTGTTCCTTTAGGCAATATATCTCCCCTTGCAATTCTCTAATCAATTCCATGGTTTCTTGGAAAAACTTTCTTTTTCTACCCTACACTCGAGATATTTATTTGGTTGTACATTCTCATCCCGCATAATGAGATAATTTTTATACTTTGTTCTGTTGTGTGTGAGGCATTTACGCACATTTTAACCAATAATGGTTTTTTCATACTACAACCAAAGTATTAAGATACCATTGTCCCTACCTATCTATAGTTCAACATGTATCATCATTACTTTGTTATCCTTCTTCTTTTCACACACATATGCATGCAAATAAAAATAGTCTTCTACTTTATTTCCCTATCCATAGTATACACAAGACTAGTACTTCTTATAATCACACTTGATAATGGTTTGGTGGAGTGTATGTATAACATGTTTCCCGATTAAACCTTTCTCTAGCACCTCCTCTTCCATGATATCTTCCTTAATATCCCCCATTAAATTTTTTTCCTTCATCATTGTTCTATCAAACATTATTATCATTCTCTCATTCACTTCCCCGAGAGTTACTCTTTGCACTAGCCTAGCACAACCCTATATCATAAGCTTCTTGAATGTGGACAATCAGCTAGAAATTAATTGTATCATGGTTGTGTGTGTTATAAATATTTCAATACATTGACACCTTATTTCGTGTGGCACAGAGTAAAAGTGGGTAGTCTTCTTGTGATAAATTTCACAAATAGAGAGTAACATGTGTACACTCCTACATGGACAACTATCCTCCATGTTCCCCTCTATATCACAATCTATGAACCGAAGTCAACTATGGGTGTTTTGTGTTGAGTTATCATAGAACTTCTCTAGTTGGGTGGCCATGGCTGCAATCTGAACTACAAGAAACGAGCTTACTCTAGTGTTTATGCTTCCAACTACCTCTGTACATACTACTAACTCTAAATCCTCATAGGTGTCTATGAATTTTGTATGTGATAATGTCCTTGAAAATGGTGTCAAAATCATCACAAAAACTATTACGGATGTGGTATTTGTGGATATCACATAAAATATTAGATGAAAAAGTTTTGAAATTGATCCTCTTGCTTGCTAACACTTAGGTATGTGTAACTTAGCTAAAAATGTGGCACATAGTGCGTCATAGTCCTATACCATCTGATGTGGTTCATACTTCGTGTACTAGTTATGTGTATTCCCGTATAATGTTTTTCATGAACGGCTCCCCTTTCTATTTGAGGGTGTTATTCCTTTGGCCCTCCAAAACATTTCACACTTTTGTATGTTATCTATTACATCTTCCACACCTCGATACATTGGTGAATGTATTGAGATATAAAATAAGATTGGAGGGGTATTTCTTAGAATTATATTAATTACTTATCTTGGATTGCTTCCGCTTGGGGGAGGAAGAGAACTTTACCCCAAACTTCCACTAGGGTTTCCTTTATTTTGGGGAGGCTAAGAGTGTCCCGAGCCTCTTGCTATGACCCGAGGACTTGTAGAATTTCCACTCTACATTCGCATTGTAGTGCTGAATTACACACCAACCATTTGTCTTGGTATCCTTCCTATGGGATTACTTCCAATGGGTAGTGTTCCAATGTAATGTCTTGTTGTTTTACCTATTGAAATTCTTCCAAATAGAATATTTTTTCCAACTATAGAAGTTTTTGCACTTCCATATGTGTTGCATTAATCTATTATTCCTCCCGATTGGATATAAACTTATATCTTCATGTATCCCCAACCCAATGTGGTGATCCTCGATTACCTTGTTGCTACTCATCAATGTGATGATCTTCATAACAAATTCTAGTTTCTAAACACGATGTGCAAGGGATATGTTTATAGCATGGGTTAGATGTGCACTAATTATTCCTATTATTTTGTCAATATTGATCTCCTAAAATTCTAAGGGGGTCCGCCTACTACACTTCCCTAATATCGAAGGGACATTGTGTTTTCATCCCTAACCTTCTGAAGGGTTCTCATCACTTATGTTCAGCCCCATTGCCCTCAACCATATTACCTCTTAAAATAATATCACTCTTACATCATTATATAGATGAAGTCTCTCTTCTCTATCTGTCATCCACTTAAACCAATGCCATCCTTCCCAATCCCCTTCCATCCCCTACGTGTAGTGGGCTTCTAGCCTTGCGTAGGAGATTTTCCAATCAAATATCAATCATTAAAATATTGATATATGATATGATCGATCATACATAATATCCTCTGGGTTCACATACTAATTAAAATTCTTCCTCCTCTATAAACGAATACATTTAGGCCATATACTTCAACATATCATTCCCCAAAATGCCTACCCATAGATGATGATCTACTATGTGTCCAAGTTTCATCCAAATAAGAGAGTTTATGGTACTTATCATGGATCCACATGGACCTTCTTCCCAATATGATCACTTTATCTTGAAAATATGTTGGTAACCATTCATCTAATTTTCTCAAAAATTAACTAAAAAAGGGTATCATACAACTCATCATACAAGTTTTCATCTACCCATTTGTGTGAATTGAAACTGCTTCTAGTGTTATATCTTTGAGAAAACTCATCATACACATCATGTACCAAATGGTCAATATTCTCTAATGACATTCAAAATGACATGCTCATGCCACATCTTGATTAATCAAATCAAAAGAGGTCCTAGAAACATTACTAATATGTAGTCAAAATTAAATTAGCATCACTTACTTACCTATATTAGCACATCACTCATATCGATGTCTAAGTGCCCATGAAGTGCACGTAACCTAGCGAGTCCCTATTTATTTATATAATTAAGTGAAATTAATAGCTAACATTGAAAAACATAAGATAAAACAAAATAAAATATAGCTAGAGATCAAAATAAAAATAATAAAGGAAATAACTATATGGAGCTTGATCATTCATTCATCAACATATCAATAAACAATAACATCTATATACTAATAACACCTCATCATCACTCCTAATATTGTTAATCCATAATAATTTATCCATTAAAAATAAAAAAATATTTCTAATAGAATATTACGGACTTGCATTCAGCAATAATGCACCTAACATACATCGTAATGATATTTTCTACAATAGATATGACACACACACACATGTTATGGAAACATTTCCTTCATCACTACATACTTTAGTTCTAATAATATATAATACCTAAATATATACTACATGCTACTTTAACTTACACTTTAGCTTCTAATTTATGGTTATCCTTAGGCGGCATGATACACGTGCTAAAAATAGTCTTATTTTATTTGTGCATGTGTCCTATATTTATATCCTTCCATGTATAATATGTTTTCATCTTGCATTTTCTTTATCCTCTAGCGGTGTTTTATCTTTACTAAGTCTATTTATGGAATTTTATTTTTGAACATGTCATCTCTACTTTTCTCTATTTTGAGGCAATTCATATTTCTATTTAACTCATGTACTTTGTCCCTATGTGCGGACCTTTGCACCTTGTTATCTTTCTACCTCTATATATACCTTCACACACTACCTTATACTTGTATCATTTTCCTATCTTTTCATGTA
Organism: Taxus wallichiana var. yunnanensis; assembly: GCA_018340775.1. Lineage (NCBI taxonomy): Eukaryota > Viridiplantae > Streptophyta > Pinopsida > Cupressales > Taxaceae > Taxus > Taxus wallichiana. Next base: position 754,113,768 of record CM031234.1, read on the forward strand.
TCCCCACTTGTACCTTCGTATTTCCTTAATATTTCTTATATGGTTGAAACACACCCTCTTGTTTGTAGTATTCAACCTCCGTGTGTGGCTTCAGACTTAGCCACATTCTCATCCTAACACTCCCATTTATCTTCTGACTATGTTTCCTATTGACTCATAGGGGATTCAATATTATATTCTATTTTTTTCTAGCAAAGCAAGTTCATCCACCTATATAAATTCCAATATCTCCTCTCTTTTAGATATATCCATGACTTGATTTTCACTTGTGGGTTATTGAATCTATGGGTAACATGAAATAGAAACTTATTCCATGTCATCAAGCACACACCTAAGCTAATAATTTTATTCAACAAGAAGGTTTTTGTTTCTAGGCTCTTGGACTCTCCATCAAGCCTTTTTATAACACATATATCTAATTAATCCTTCCTACAACCAATAATTTATGTTAAGAGGATTAATCATCTTTTACCTTCCTATGATCTATTATCTTAGATTTCATGACCTTCTTTATAGACTAGTAAGAAGCCTCCTTATTTTTCACATTTACTCCTTTAGTGAAATTTTTTAGGTCATGTCCACCAACTCTACATATTCCATAAAAAAGAGATGTTTCATAATCAATTGTTTGAATCCATTCACCTTTCCTAGAGACTATCTAAATTGAGGAATGGATAGAGAGCATCTGAGAAACATTGATACACATTTTTACATAGATCATCCTACCTATTACTTTGGTAGTGTGATCTATGACCAATAGTTACCCCAAATCCTTTGATATACATGTTATGACATTCCATTCTTAAAACTTGAGATGAAGACATTGAAATATGACCTAGACACAAAGGTTAGAGGTAATTTCCTCTTACTGAGGATCCGAGTTTCCATTTAGAAAGAAAAATAAAAAAATTCCAAAAAAATAAGTCTCCCGAGAAAACATATTGTGGAGGTCATATTTAAGCTAAATTTGAATTAAAAAGAATCATTAGATGGGGAAATAATATATAATTGGCTGCTAGGTTTCAATTTTCTATTGGTTTGGGCTCTAACCAAATATATATTAGGTTAAATGCCAAAAACATTACTTGTAAATACAAGCTAAATTATCTCATATGCTTTATCCACAATGGAATTTGGAATATACAACTACAACAAATCATCTTCCCAAAAAGAAGATAGGGGAGAAGAAAGTAAATATGCAACCACCTTGGGGGCTATTAATTAATCTTCCCAAGATAGGATAGTGTGTGATTTTTCCTAGTATGGGTATCATTTGTGTCCATCCTTCCCAACTTTTGATTTACACAATTCTTGGCACATATTATATAATAAATGCAAAATGATTTTATATATAGTGGTAGGCATATCATTATAAGTTTTAGTATAAATAGAATAAACATCACCTTCACAAAATTATTCATGAGAATGTATAGTATGAGGAAACCTATTCTTAATACATAAGAAAGGGAGATCCCCCAAGTTTGTACGTTTTCAAGAAGCAATTCTTTTAGCGAAATTTTCTAATGATTTATGATCGGAAATTGTTTAAAGGATAACCTATCTAATGTGAATAATTTTTTATAATGGATAAAATAATTACATAAAGGATGCCTAGTTATTTCAATATCTCCAAGTTTGTACTCTTGTTAATTATTTGTCTCATATTATTTGGTTGTGTACGGGAATTCTTAACAAGATAGATGTATACATAACATTAACATTATTATCTTGTACCACAAATTTCTTTTTATTTTACGATCCATTTATATTATATATTTTCTTTAGTTAACTAATAACATCTTTGGTATGAGATGTAACTTATAATAAAATGGTACATTTTAAGTGGAACAATTAAGAGTAAGAATAGTCTCCGTGTACCAAATTCACAAAGGAGGAGGAGATCTATAATAACTTTGTGTATCAATAGTTATAACTCCCTACTTTTTTAGGTAATTAATTTTCTAATATATTTCATAAAAATCATTACCATTATTTCCATTGATATTGTGAAAGTTGTATTGAGGGACACATTTTTCATGTTCAATATGATGTTGATCATGATGATCACTAGAAGCTAACCAAATCAAACTCGCTTATGAAGTCAATGAAAAACTTATTGTGTAGGTGTTTAAGATATTTTTCAAATCATAATATTTTTATCTTAGGAGGATAGGAGGTCCATTTAAGGGCCTTAGGTCTAGGTGTAACGTGATATGAAGTATTTTCATGATATAGAACCTTAACTTGTCCCAAAGAAGAAGATGAAAAATGAACAAAATAAGCATTGGGATTCATGGAGCGAGTAGGAGTACTATCATGTAAAGGTGTAGGAATATGTGAGGTAGAAATTTCTCACCCAAAAATTATAACATGAAATAACATATTCTCGAATTATTCACATGTTATAGATAAATTTCACTTCAAGGGGAAAAATGAGACCAAAACAAAATATATATTATACTTTTAGATCAATAGGCTTGTAGATAAATCTTCCTAAACTAACTCTAACACATAAAATTTAATTAGAAGCTAAATTAAATTTTCCTTGGTGTAAGGAAAGAAAACATTTATAAGTAACTTTATGGCCCTTTTTCCAATGAATAATATCAGAATATCTTCTTCATGATGCCAAAATGTGTCAAAGACCCAATTGGATGGTTATTACACTAGTGTGTCACATCATGTGTGAGCATTTTATGGAAATATTATACCAAAGTATCATATAGTTGTTATAAAAATACATGACAAATTTATAATTCTTAAGGTGAATATAAGTATTAGAATTCCCATCAAATAATTGAAATGTAGGCATGTCAAAATATATACGAAAAGAATATTGAAATATAGAACATGATATTAGATTTATATAAAGAACATTACAGTCACTTCGAGCATGATATGTTTATTCCTTAGATCGAAATTTTTTAATTCACATTATAAATCACCCAAATCATGTATTTTATAAATCACCTCTTGAGGAGGGACAACATATATGTCAAAGGATCATTTAATTATTATGCATTACCATTAATTATAAACATATGCATATTATTTAAATTAAAGGAAGTATGAGGTAACTTATCATGACTAGCCACATTAATATTAAGGGTAGGGTATTAGGGTACATAGGATTGGCCTCACATGGTACATCCACAAAGAAAACTATATTTGTCACATAATTTTATTTAACATTAATAATCTAGTAGAAGGAATACTATTAGTTTTAAGACAATAAAGTCAAGGAGGATCGACATCATGTTCCACTTACTTAATAAGAATACTATCATTTTCCACATTATTTCTTATAAGAGGAAGATAAAAGACACAAGTGCGAATATAGTTTATCCATTCAAGAGAAAGAAAAGAAACATAAGTAGATTATTTCTTATAATAATATGACATGTATTTAAATTATAATAAGTAGAAGAAGAAGGAGATGAAAAACCATTTGTAAATTCATTATCATATATAACTTCCATGTCATTGTCAATGGAGTATAAAACACCATAAATTAATAAATTAATGAAGGGGACAAGCCAATTACCTAAAAAGTTATCTTCATTACAAAATAATCTTAGTTTATTAGTTGCATTTAGAGGGGGAGATGAGAGAGAAACCATTAAAAAGTATCATGTTTTGTTTCTAGTAAGGACCACATTATTATGCTTATTTTCATTGTGAGAAATAAGGAGCAGAATTTCATTGGTACTAATATTGCAATCATCACAATCATCGATTTACACACTTAGAAATATTTTCACCATAACTTGGATCATGTGTATTGTTAGGGACAACCTTAACTACTTGTTCATAATAAAATGAATTTCTATGGGAAGATAGGTACAAGTCGCCTCTATCATAGTTTGGAAAATCCTAGGATTATTCATCCCATAAATATATTTGAAATAACTATACGGAAAAGGACTATGCATAAATAATGTTACGAAAGATGTCCAAAGTAGGTAGGATGTTTTGTAGCAATAGGAATGATCTCATATTGTATTTCAATGTAATTATGATTCATGTTTTCCATTAGGTATACAAATTCATTATAAAGAACATCATGGGTCAATGGAGATATGTCCTTAATTGGGATCATATGTGACACATGGACCTCATTTAAAGGTATGGTAGCCCATATGAGATCATGAAACAAGATCTCTAGAATAATTCATAACTATATAAATGATCATTAATCCTAGAATCAAAATAATGCAATCAATAAGAAATGGAAAACCATAAGGCCACTAGGGTTTGGAAGAAATGCTCATACCCTGGATGGAAAACTAAAACTAGGTGAAGGGTTAAAAAAACGTGATTCATGAAAATTTTCAACCCTAAATTAATTAAATGTGTTCATATAATTAAGTTAAATATATGTATGTAATATTTGACAAAATATATAAAATCATGTATTAGATAAATTACATTACCTGATGGAAACTAGATCATTGCAAGAATGTTAAATTGATAGCATAATTAGGAGTGCAATTGGGGTTTTATGAATGACTTAGCTGCTTCAATTTAACATATATATGTCTCTTGATGAATTTACAACCAATGATAAACTTGGAATAAACATAAATCATCCTTTATCTACTAGAATGTGAAGAGATAGGATTGTACAAATCTAGTCATGACCGTAATCCACTATGGACCTAAACAATATGGTGTTGGACCTCTATCTAGTGTGGATCTAAAAAAATTTCTTCACCATTTTTATGTCTCACTTATATATATATTCTTGTTATAACCCTAAAATTTGCAATTATACTTGTAAATAATCATGGCTTCATATAAATAACCTCAAGATCATATTTGTAGTCATAAAATAATTCACTTTAGGAATTATTTAGCCAAGTCTCATACTACTATTTAGAAGGTTCCCAAGTGAAGAAAGTACTAATTAATCCCACCTTTTTGACATCTTATTTTTACCTTTTGTTTCATCTTTCTGCATAGTTTCATATACATGCCCAACTATTTCATCATTGTACCATTATTTTAGCCTAGATTGGGGCAATGAGGCCTTACTAGGGTGCTCTGTGGTGCCCTGGTCCCACATGGGGTGACCCGATCCTTGTTTTACATTATCGACTCTTTTTAGAATCTTTCTAGCCATTTTTCAAACTAATATTTTACCTAGTTGACCATGTCGATTAAGTACGAAATTAGATAAAGAGACCCCTATAAATATAAATTTATGAGACCATAATGAGGGTCCAAGCGTCACTTACTACTATCACTCCATCTTAATTTTCATCCTTTTCATCAATTGTATCCACATAGTTCTTTGCATTAAGGCTAGAAGATCTGCATCAACACAGAGAACAACATAGGGGAGGGATTCTATTCTATTTAATGAATACATGCTAGTACATTTTCTATATTTATTATTGTCACTACTTTATAAAGTGTGACTGGTACAAAATAACCTAGGTCAAGACATGCACACACACTAGAACTATATTTCAGTTTGAAATGTAGTGCAATACTAAGATTAGTAATCCCACTATTGTGGTAACTAATTTTAGTTCCTCCCATTATTTTTATATCTTTTATTTTAGGGTTTTGATACTTATTTTTATTTTGTAGGTAATTCCCTTAGCCTACATTATTTCATACATCTAGCGTAGTTTGGGATATCTAGTACAACGAGAAGGGAATTTTTGGAGTATCTTACGACATTGAAAGAACCAGATTCTTAGATTATACGAGAGACCAAGATATCTATTCTACAAACCAAAGGTGCCCAGAGAGCTCCAGTACATTCACATCCTCTAGATTTGGATTTGATGGGACTTCTTTACAATCATTCCTACTTCTAGAATTTATATTTAGACCTCGACACCTTACTGCAATCTTTGGAAATCAACTAAGTCTTTTCCTTTTACATATTTGCATACTTAGTTTTTTTTTAAATTAATATATTTATTCAAAATAATTCCATACTATTTTAGCGTAGTTGACTGCATTTTAGTCCTCTTATATTAGATTAACTATTAATATAGTTTCCCATAGTTTATTTTAATTTTAGCTAATCATTTTAGTGAATCTAACAACTCATCATGGCTAAGCGTAATGTGAAATGTTATCCTTATAAGTATCCAATTACTCTACAATTTGATAGCCATGGTAACACTTTTGTTGAAAATCCCATAGATCCTTTTGCCTATAGACCTTGCCCTTTGTTCATTCAGATTCAATCTTCTTATATGGATCCTAGAGCTATCGATGTTTTTCTTTCTAATTATATATGCACTATCGTTTCTACTATTTTAGCAAAAATCATAGTGGAGGTACAAACTCTTCCCCTAATCCCATAGCCACACCTATTATGATTAGTGAAGAACAATATCATTCTTACTCACGTGTTACTTCCACGGTATTATGTGTAAATGGTTTGACTAATACAATAGACATACATACTTCTCCATCTTCTACAACTGAATCTCAATCCTTAGAAAGCTGCACATGACTTAGTTCCTATTGTTTGTATGATTGACATGGTCCCTTATAATTCACCACTTACTCTTGATGATACTAACGTTGTGGTACTCTACATATCCTACTCCATAATACTCTCTTGTTTAACCTTTTCTTCCACCACCTCCCCTACTAGATGAGATACCACTTTGAAGGGCACTATTCATATTATCAACATGGTTCCTTCCTCGCCACCTACCCATACTAATGCGCTTATTCCATATTAAGAATCTTTAGAGTTGATGGATATCATTGCATCATACATGCCAATATCATCCTCTTTAGTGTTCCTACCATTTATCTCCACTCTCTTCTGCATAATTATTATTGGGAGCATATACCACTCAATATTTCATTCACAACCACCGTATGTTCACATAATGGTCTTTATCAGCTTATTTTTGACTTTCCAAACCATCATACTCTTTTATGCGATCAAAATTTGTATCATTACTCTCTTATTCTCATTGTTACATATGGGATCCATGTTTTCCATCTTGTCATTCATATTTCTCATTACATACTACTTCTCTACTTACTCTTGGCCAGTCTTAGCTAGATTATATTGGAGGTGCATTTGATCCTAATTGCATTGACATTTTTGCATTCGTAGTAGATATTTTATGTGTTATTCGCACTACTTCAATATTTGGTATGCTCAGGGGATTTCCATTACGCCTTTTTACGTATGAATAGTATGTCATGCTCATGTATATCTTACACATTCATGGTTATAAGGATGACCAACCACATACCATTTCTTATCAGGTTTTCCACACCATTCAATATGATTTTGACAATAATGTTGATGACCTTTTAGAGTATCTCACTTCTCGTCTACCTCCTTTGATTAAAAACCATTTGTCACCACCTCAAAAATGTCCTATATCCACCCATTTAGTTGATGACTTCCACTTTCGCATTTAACCATCTCATAAAAACCTATTGGATTCCATACATGTATTGTAAAATTAATATCAGTCCATGGAAGCCACAATTACATCTCTCATTGCTGAAGTTGAAAAACTTAAGGTTGTTTCTTGATCACATGTTGGTACTCATGATCCACCTCATATGCCATCTACGTCCACTACTTTCCTTCTACCTAGACCTACTTGATATAACATTTCATCCACTTCTCATTTTCACTCTAATGTTATGACATGAGACATTTTCATTCATCTTCTTAATAATTAGATGATTACTCTACCACCAACTTATCACTATCCTCCATCTTGACTAGTACAATACCACAATTGTCCATATTGCCACAATCATCGAATTCCAGACATCATACCAATGTTTTCCATGTTTTTTCATGTCGATTAAAGATCTCAAAAACTAGGCCTCCTTTCCTTTGCTCCACAACCATATCCTACAAACCATCCAATCCATTGGGATCATTCATTGCGTAATTTTCAAGCTAGTAATATTCATGTTCCTTCTCGGCGGATAACTTTTGCAACTAGTTTGTTGTCTCCCCAACCAGACTTATCACTACAGCATTTTCCTACATCCCAATCTTCCTCATTCATTCATACTTCACGCATTTATATATTTCATTCTCCAGCCCTATGTTTATCTACTATATTTCCACTATTAGATCTTGGCCCTCCACTTACATTATCCCAGGCACCAGTCGAGGGAACCTTTTCCTTCACCCTCATTGGTTAATTTTCTCCTTCATACACAATTGGGGGGCATAACATCACAAAACCCCATCCTATAACATACATATCATTACCTATCACTTCTCTTATCTAAACATATTCAACACACATTTTTGGCACCATTATTACCCAATGAAGATCTCTTACGCTTTGGTTCACACTTCACTATTGAGGGATTACCATTACATTGAACCCCACACACTACACCTCAAACATTATACATTACATTGTGTTTCGTACAACATTCATTCTATTCTTATTCTACATTATACTAGTCCTCATCGATGCATTAAATTCATTAAAATAACTTCACACTTAGTCACATATACATTATGCATTTTCATATAATACATTTTATATATAATACACTAGTTGTCATTACTTATGATTCTAGTTTTAGATTTCATCCCTACATTCTACATTACATTAGTCCTCATCATACATACTATATAAATTATTAGGTTATCCATGCATAACCTATACATTGTATTTTCATACATTATGTGTTCCCACATATACAATACACACTATGCTAGATTACATTACATATGAGTCTAGCTTTACAATTTATGATTCCATATTCCATTTCTATCTATGCCTATTTTTGCATTTTACACATTACATAAGTATCCATTCTACAAACCCTATATTGCATTGTTTACACATAAAAATTTATACATTCTACTTATCCTATAGTCATTTTATCATTACTACATACACTACATCATTCTACGCATTGCACTCACTACCCTATGATGCACCTTAGTTCCTCGGTCCGTACTAAACTACCGAGGGTTTACCAATAAAATGGACCTTACACTCACCACGTAATATTTTATCATTCAAAATTATTAGGATAGATACATACACTTTAGGCTAAATAGTCAACCACCTCCATTGGTTCATCTTGGAGTAGTATACGCCTTAGGTTACATCACCACTTTGCTTCCTTTCATCTTGTAGTGACATACACTTTAGGATAAATCATCACCTATTTCTATTCATCTTATAGTGATATACTCTTAGGGATAAATAATCACTCATCTTTTCATCTCATATTGATATACACTTAGTGCTAAATCATCTCCCATTCTTTCATGTTAGAGTGATAGATGCTTAGGACTAAATCATATCTGACCCATTCAACAAATCGTGATATATAATTCATCTATAGGGTTCACACACATCTCCCACATGTCGTATCTCATCACTCTCACATACACACTTATCAAAGTGTGCTAGACACACAAAACACTACTCGACCATTTATCGAACAACTGCTAAGGGAAAAAATGAACCTCATTATATACACTAGGGGCACGTTTCTCCTACCATTCCATCTTGCATTCCATTCCATCCACCGACATCATACTCATTGTCTTGGGGAATTTAATTTTGTTTACTAAGTGTTTTTCATGATCACTTTAGTACACATCTTAGAGTGATTTCTTATATGTCATTACCTATATCATATACACATACACTTTCATGTTTTTTTAGTGTAATCATAGATACATGAATTTTCACGTGACATGGATGCTCTCCTTCTACCCTTCTTATACTGGTCACTATAGGCATCCACATTTGTCTTATCTAAGTTCTATTGTTTCATTTTTTCTTAACATCTTACAATTACTTGATCATTGATGTTTTGACATATTGGTTATTTCTCTAACATGCTAATGGTTGACTTGTGTGTAACAATTATTTTTCAGGATTACATGTTTCCTTGAATACTCGTTTGTTTTTCTATACTTTTCTTCCATTATTTACCATTATATGAAGGCTTTTCCCTATGCTTGTGTCCACACTTGTTTGTTTTTTGTGGCCATAAAGGCCTTGCGTGTCTTGTGACATCATGAGTTATGTCTCATCCTTCCAACCCTCATTGTGTGTTCTACTTCTTTTTTTGCATGTTTACATTGATTTTTTTGGTAGTTACTATATTTCCACATATTTTATGCTTCTCTTATTGCATACATGTGTTTTTGGACTAACACCTATTTTTGATAGCCATCCCCTTTTATGTGTGCTGTGGTTTCTACTAAGAACTTTCCCTTTCCCCTTGTAGGGTAGAGTTAGACAGTTAGAGTGCAATAAGTGCTATTTTGAGGCTGCATTCTCCTTTTAATGATGTTGCATGTGCCCCCAAAGAGGGGGCATCATTGAGGGTTTTACATACTAAGACAACATATTTACATAGGTTCAGTACAGTGCACTTTCCATCCTTAGCATTATGGGTTTACATACGAGAGTGTGTTCGAGACTAATCTACGAAATCCATAAATAGTGGATTTTAGAGGACATGGTGTCCTTAGCATTTTGGGAATCCATTATAGGCTTGGGGGTTACAATCGGTGTATCTCTCCACACTATTTTGATCGGTTGGCATCGGATCACCAAAAAAACAAAGATAATACAAATAACCCTTCACACACATTTAAGAAAAATTGGTCAAAGGTTGGATGACAAGGAAAATTTCCTCCCTACACTTCTATAGCTAAGATGCCATGAGATCACCAAAAACTCACAGCATTACAAGATATCCTTTTACACCCTCTCTCTTGACATGGATCTGGTGCACATGTTCCATTCAAACATTCCATTTTGTATAATTTACACAACATTTTTAGTTACATACATCTTTGAATTCTTGATCATTTTCTCCTTGCAGGTCCAACCATATGAGAAACAAGTAGTCAAATTGGGGACAACAACAATAATGATGATGATGAATATGATGAATACGATAGCGTAATGAAAACACACCATGACAAAACTTTCCTTTACTAGCAATGCAGTACATTACACACTTTGGAGTAGTTACACATGCGTTCCACCCTAGGTTCACTCTCATCACTTTTTATGTGCATTTCTCAACTTTACAATCCAAGCTCCTCCAACTTTTCTTTTTTCATTCCAAGCTTTAGTCTAGTCCATAGGCATGTTAATACTACACTCTACATGGATACCAGTACATATATCTATCTACTTTATGTTACTTGAGCATTCCACTCACCAACATAAAGTGGGTGAAAAATGTAGTCACAAAATCATTCATTTTAGAATTATTTAGCTCAGCCATATACTACTATTTATAAATTTTTCAAGTGAAGAAAGTACTAATTAATCCCACCTTTTTGCCATCTTATTTTTACCTTTTATTTTTTCATTCTTTCATTTTTTCATCATTGTCCCGTCATTGTAGCCTAAATCGGGCATGCAGGTGCCACCTAGGGCACCTCGATCCTTGTTTACCTTTCCCTCCTTTTTTGGGCTCTTTCTAGCCATTTTTCATACTTATCTTTTTCCTAGTTAGCCATGTTAGGACATATTTATTAAATTATATCAAGAGAACCCTATAAATATAAATATATTAGAACATAATGAGAGTGGACCTACTGTGACTTAATATTATAAATCTATCTAGAATTCAGTCCTTGCATCACTTTCGTCGACATAGTTCCACACATGAAAGCTAGGAGATCTACATCAACACACACAACATAGGGAAGGCATTTTATTCTGTTCCATACACACATGCTAGTATATTTTATATATTTACTATTACTCTCTAATTCACAAAGTAGGACGTGCAAAAGAGCACCTAGGGTGCGACATGAACACACACACATGCCAGAACTAAATTTTGGTCTAAAACGTATTACGGTGCTCCAGTTAGTAAGTCAACTATTATGGCAAGGTCAGCTCATTCTAACCCATTCATTTTACATCTTTTATTTTGGGGTTTTGATACTTATTTGACTTTTAGAGTTCATTCCTTCGTCCTACATTATTTATTACATATGAAGCGAGTTTGGTAGATCTAGTGTGATAGGAAGGGAATGTTTTATAGTATCTTGAGACACCGAAAGAACCAGATTATGAGCTTCTACATAGACTAGGGTGCACTTTGAAGCACTCCATTCTATTCGAGATCCTCTCGATTCTTGCCTTTACATGACTATTGTATAGTCATTCATACTTCTAGAATCCATAGTGATACATGTGTCACCTTTTGATAGTATTCGGAAATGAGCTAAGTCATTTTCTTTTACATATTTTCATACTTATGGTTTTATTTCATTTTATAAAATTATTTAAAATCATTCTCGATACTTTTAAGTTTAGTTTAAAAAATTTAGTCCTCATATATTAGATTATATATTATTATACTTTCCGATAGTTTAGTTTTACTTTAGCTAATAAATATTTAGATAACAAAATAAACATTGAAAGTTATTAACTTAGATTGACCTCTATGGTCACACCATTTTTATCCACTAAGTGTGGCACTATATTTAATACTCAATGCAATTCTCCTAGTGCATTGTGCAGTATTAAACGAAACTAATCCCTTGATCTAGTTTTTACCCATACTTCCACACCAATCGTAGTGAACCTAGTTTACCCCCAATCAAAAACCTTGTATGTAGATGTGGAATTGAGAACTTTTCCCTCTTATTTTATGTTATAAAGTATGATGTAGTCAATTTTTCTTCTCATGTCTTTTAGATGGTAGGTAGATAGGTGTTTTCTAGATGATAAATTCTTGGAGATAAATTTTATATAGAGGATCCTTTCATTTGAGATTTATATCCTATTGGTACGTAATGTCAACCCAAAACACAAGGCATGAAAGGTAAAATTGTAACAAAATGTACCAATGGGCGAAGAGACCCAAAATTAAAAGGGTGTGGGACCATATGTGATACAAGAGCATCATTGTAAATTTGCAAATAATTGTTTGTCTTATGTATATAAGTGTGTTTGAATTCCATATGGATCTTTCTATTATGTCATTAGTCCATTTGGATTCAATATTGCTTGTAATAAGTTGGATCCCTCTAAATTCACAAGTTTGAATTTTTAAATTGTCTAGTTTGTAGGTTATAAGATAAAGTGTTAGTAGGACCACTCAAGGGTGTAAAGGGGTCATGAGACATACTCTCCACCTAAGGGAATGATTGAATGAGCTTAACTAAGGTGAAAACTTTCCAATGTTAGACCCGCCATAGTTGGGGTTAGTCATTTATAACCCTAACTATTGTATTCTTACAATTTGCATGAAAGTATTCAAATGGATGATGATGGTATGGGTGTCTAGAAATTTAAAAGTAAGGGTTATTAGAGTATTATAAAATTTAGAGCCACTGATGGATCATAGAGCTCGAGTTATTTCATGGTTAAACTAATAAAAATCTTCTTAAAATAATACAAAATTGTGTATACTTGGTTTTTTTAAGCATTATACATTGAATGTTCACATTCCATTTAATACATGGTATGAATTTCCATAAAAATTTTTAGGTAAGGTATAGTATAAAGAAGGAACTAAGATAGATATAGGTGGTGAGAAAGATCATGTGGATTGTTGAAATCCAAGACTAAGGAAACTCTATTTATGAAGTACAAAAATATGATTTATAAGTAAATAACTATGGTATGAATGTTTATGGAGTATATCCATATTATAGAGGATTGCTAGGTTGAAGAGACATTGTAGAAGAGGTTTTAGAATGTTAAGAACCTTTATTGGATATGAGCAGAGTAAAAATAAAAAGGTAATCCCTCGAGTTTTGTGTACCTTATTCTTGTTGTTGAGGCTAAGTAAATTGATTAACTAAAATTAACTAAACTATGTAGTATGGGGATAGTTAATCTAATCTATGAACAACTATAAACAAACTAGATAAATGTAGAAAATAATTATGTAAATGATATAAGTGACTATGCAAAAGGAAATGCTAACCCTAATGTGCAAGAAGGAAGAGGAAAGAACTTAGCTGAATAGAAGATGCTCATAGGACAGTGTCACAGTGATGACTAGAAAAATCAAAAGTAGGAACGACTATGAAGAAGTCCCGAAAAGGATGGATCTGGATGATCTAGCTGGACTAGAGCTCCTAAAGAGGGCTGGGGCACTTGCAAGCTCTCTGGTGTACAATTTGGGCACCCTAGTCTATCAAAAATATTTGAAACTAGTTTTCATAGGGATGAGAAGTGACTCAAAACCCTTATTTTCTGTTGCATAAATTCCATTGTCGTGTACCGAGATATTTCCAATAATCCAAGATGATAAGGAGACCTACAAAAGACCAAAATAAGTATCAAAACCTTACAAAATAGAATGATGTAAATGAATGGGTTTGGATGACCTCAACTTCCTCAACCATGGGCATACTAAATGGGTGGTGTACTACATTTTAGACCCAAATGCACTTAATGTGAGTGTGTTCATAATATTACCCATGTGCTCTTGTTTTAGTCACACTTTGTGAAGTGGCAAGCAATAACAAAATGTAGAAAATGTAATAGTATGTGTGTATGGAATAGAATAGAATCCCTCCCCTATGAAGTGTAATGTAGATTTCCTAGCCTTCTACCTTGACGATGGATCTATGTGGATGCAAGTGATCTCTAATGTAATAGATCAATGGAACTCTAGATAGTGATAGTAGTAAGTGATGCTACATCCCTCCTTATGGACTCATAACTTTATATTTATAGGGTTCTCTTCATCTAAGTTTGTAATTAAACTTGAAAAGGCTAACCATAAGAAATATTAAGACCTAAAATGGCTAGAAAGAGACCTACAAGTGGAGAGAAAGTGTAAAAATTATCAGGATGCCCCTAGTGGGACCAGGGTGCTAACGGGCTCCCTAGTACTAATCTGGGAACCCTGATAAAGGATAAAATGAAGCGAGAATGACGAAGTTGAATGGACATATGGGTGTAAGAGGAGAGTAATGAAGAAATAAAATAAAACAAGTTGGCTAAAAGAGAGGTGTTAGTTAGTACTTTCTTCACTAAATAACCTTCTAAATAGTAGTATGAGAGTGGGATAAATAATGTCTAAAGTGCATGATTTTGTGACTACATTTTTCCCCCACTTTATGTTAGTGAACGAAAAGCTCGGTAATATAAATAAGACAGAGATGCATACCTAATGTCCATGAAGACTCTAGTATAAATGTTTTGAAGGAATATTAAAAGTGTGGAATGAAAAAAAGATGGAGGGGCATGGAAACTAAAGATGAAAAAGTGATGAGAGTTAACCTACGGCCCGAGAACATGTGTGTAGCTGCTATGGTGTGTGATTTACTTGCATGGTTAGTAAAGTTTTTATTGTCATGTAGTGTTTTTTTACCATGTTTTAGTTGTTGCTGCCCCTATTTGACTACTTGTTTCTCATATAGTCGGACTGTAATGAGAAAACCTTGAATTAGTCAAAAATTTATTTATGTAAGTGTAAAAATGCAATGTAAAGACACATGTATATGAAATCATGTAAATGTTAAATATGAAAATGTAAATGGAACATGTGCACCTAATCCATGTCGAGAAGGAGAGTGTAGAAGGATATCTGTCTTGTGAGTTTTTGGGTGATCTCACATCATAGGCCAAAGAAGTGTAGTGAGGAAATTCTATATGTCCTCCAAGTCAGTAACTACTTCCTTGAATGTGCATAAAGAGATATCTCGAGTCCTCTTGGTTTTTGGGTGATCCCATTCCACTAGCCAAAGTAGTGTAGAGAGGCACACCCATTGTAACTCAAAGCCTCATCGCTTCTTCTATAATGATAATGACACCACATCCTTTAAAATATACTCTGTATGGTGTTTGTAGAGACTCTGGTATGAACCCACTCATTGTATATAACTAAACCAAACCAGTGTTTAATCTCTATCTTACTATGTAAAAACCCCAAATGATACCCCCTATTGTTGCATGTAACATTACTAATAGGAAAAATGTGGCCCGGAAAAGGACCAACCAAATGTACGTTGTAACCTTGGAATGTGATTGGTAAAAAACAAGGCACACACAAATAAGAATTATATCCAAAAACAAGTGTAAATAAACATGTATTTATATGAATAACATGTGTAATCTACGTCGATAGTGAAGTAATGTAAGCATGCAAGAAGAAAAATTAAGACACACAAAAGATGCCGCAAACATGGGGCATCACTCACGATATCACAAGAATAACAAATCCATCACGGCCACAAACAAGAAGACAAGTGTGTATGTAAAAAAATGGCAAGGCCCACAAATAATAGAAAAAAATAGTAGAGAGTGTAGCAAAAAGTATGGAAAAAATATCCCTACATAAGAAATGTTACACATGAAGCACCTGTTAGCATGTTATAAAGATAACTATTATGTAAAAGGCATGTAGAAGAAATCAATGTAAAGTGCTAAGTACAAAAATTAAATAATAGCACCTAAAGAGACAAATTTTCATGCCCAAAATTACTAGTGTGGTAAGGGTAGAAGGAAAACATCCATGTTGCAAGCAATATACCTGTATCTATGATCACAACTAGAAAAATCCATGAATGCGAATGTGTTTATGGTATAGATAAATGAAATACAAGTAATCTAACTAGCAGTGTAATAAAGTGACCATGAATAAGAAAAAGTAAGAAAGTAAAAGCAACCATAATGTGCGTATGTTGTGGATGGATGGAATGGACTGCAAAATAGAGTTATGGGATTCGTGTGCCCCAGTGAATGGAATTTATGCATTAAGGTTCTTTTAGTTTTCCCCCTCAGTAGTCAATAATGAACTATAAATGAGAGTGTGTCATCGAGAAATGGTTAAATAGTGTGTGTTGTGTCTAACACATTATGTGGAATGTGTAGGTGTAGTGATGAGATGTGAATGTGTGACTATGTTTGCATGAACCCTATAGGCTTGAAGCATATATTACAACCAGATTGAATGTATAACTCGATGATTTATCCTAAGCATATGTCACTATAAGATGAATGGATGAGTGATGATTTATCCCTAAGCATATATCATTACAATATGAAAAGAGGGAGTGGTGGTGTAACCTAAGGTATATACCACTACAAAATTATAGAATATGTGAGGATTTATCCTAAAGCATATCTCACTAGCCTAGGATTGTCGCATAATGAAAGGTTGAATAGTATACGTGTGATGAGCGTAACATCCATTTGATTTGTAAACCTTCAGTAGTATAGTATGGATTGAGGAATTAAAATGTGTCATTGGGTGATGAGTGCAAACACATAGAATATAATATAGTGTAGGTAACGATAAAATTTGACTATTTGATGAATGGAATTATTATGTACACGATGTGTTAAATGTAATGCAAAAACTATAGAATGTGTAAAATATAATGTATAGAGTGTCATACAACTTATGTATATAGGATGGTAATGTAGGATGTAATATGATGTAATACAATACTCATACGTAATGAAGACTAGCATGATATAGGATGTGTAAATGCGCAAATGTGAAAAGGATGTAGAATAAATGTATAATGTATGGTGTAGGATGTGTGATAAGTGATGAAATGCAATGTCTAATACCTATAGTGAAGTGTGTGGGGTTCATGTGTAGTAATCCCTCAACAAATCCAACTATGAACTAAAGAAAAAGAGTGTGTTATCGGGTAATGAGAACACTATAGTAAGAATGAATATGTATATGCTATGAAATTGAATAATGCAAAAAGGAGATGTGAGTAGGTGCTACAATGATGTATGCGTAAATGTGAAGGATGTGATGTAGTACTATGTAAGAATGATAATGCAATAATGAGAGATATGTCTATGGTGCTAATGTGATGGGGAGGTAGATGTTTGAGCTATTATGCCCTTGAAGTGTGTGCATAAAGAGATCATGTAAATTCATCGAGAAGATCGTCATCCTCTAGGTCAAAGTCATATGGATAAGCATTGGTGACCTAATAAGCAATAGTGTTTGGTTGATCATACAATGAGCCATTAAGGCGTAAGTTTATACATACCCATAACATATTACTCATCATTGAATGGAGGAAGTGGGAAACCATTTCCATACCAATGAGTGATATTTTTGGATAGCTATGGAAAGAACTATTGCAGAGATAAAAGCACGATCCGAAAGGAATAGAAAATTAAATGTCTGTATAACTAGGATATAATGCACCTCTAATATAAATAACTCAACATTCCTCTAATGCGAGTGGAGAAGAATGAGGGGTACATGATAAATATACTAGAAGATGAAATACATGCAAACCATAAGCGGTAGTAATATTGACAAAACCATAGTAGAGATGAGGGTCATGAGTAGAAGGATGAAGGTCCTCAAAGGTGAAACCAAGATGAGCTAGACCATCATGGGAACATATAGTGACATCACATGTAGGATCATATGGAATGTGGTCCCCATATGAGTCATTCAAGAAAATTATGCAATTGAATGGTGGGTGTGCTAATGTAGGTGGTGCATGTGAATGTGGATGCTATAGAATGATGTTCATAGACTGCAAATTCCACGATAAGGAATCATAGCAGTAGTGGTAGTAGGTGGCATAAAGAAACTACATCTATCACACAAATGGTACCATCAAGTGGTGGTAAGTGAGGTAGTTATTCCCTAGGTTGGGGCTCATTTGTAATATATATGCGCACGATAGGAAGATTAGTTGTAGGATGCCCATCGCAATACTAGAATGGATCACATTCACAAAAAAAATTGTTTAATTCTCTCATGTAATAATTTAACACAATTATGGATAGTAGAGGTGATAACTTGGATGGCATGAATCCATGGCCTACCAAGTAGACAGTTATAGGAAATTGGGAAATCAACAATGAAAAATATAATGTGGACAGTCTTAGGACCAAAAGTGATGGGAAATGCAACATGACCAAGAAAAATATGGATGAAACCACCATAAGATCACAATGACATACCATATGAACTGACATCATGAGTAGTAAGACCTAAAACCTCAAGGAATGACATAGGACTCAAGTTATGCTTGGATCCATTATCAATCAAAGTATGCTTAAAAATGACATTATAAATATGAGAGATGATATGTAAAGGTGGTTCATTATCAAAAGTGTGAACATTAAAGGGAAGGTTAGACTTAAATACTATATGTGAGGAAAAGTCATCGACAAAGGCTCGATAAACCGTGTTTGGGTGCATATCAGCATGTATGCAAGTAGTAGCAAGAAAATGTTGGACTATATGTAGTAAATCAGGATTGGAAAACAAGTAATCATTAATTGAGATACTCATGATGATAAGTAATGAATGAAGAATCTAAAAGTGTGAATGATGGATTTGGGTTCACCATAATGATTAACTAATTTTAAATAAACTATCTAGTATGGGGATAGTTAATGTAAGATATGAAAAATATAAAATAATTAGATAAATATAGAAAAGAAGTATGTAAATTATTGAAATGGAAATGCAAAAGGAAATTCTAATGCTAATGTGTAAGAAGGAAGAGGAAATAACTCAGCTAAATAGAATATTCTCGTAGAAAAATGCTGCAGTGATGAGTGGAAAAATAATAAATAGGAATGAATGTACAAAAGTCCCGAAAAGCATAGATATAGAGGATCTAGATGGACTGGAGAGCCTCGCAGAGGATTGGGGCACTTATGGGCCCTCTAGTCTCGTAATTTGGGTTCCCTAGTCTATGCAAAATATTTGAAACCGGTCTTGAGCACCGAGAGGTGGTCCTAAACCCTCGTTCTCTATCACATCAAGTATTTTATCCCATAATTGATGATGCCAATAATAATAGATGATGAGAATACCTGTAAAAAGACCAAAAGAAGTATCAAAACCCTAAAAAATAAACATGCAAACGAATGGGTTTGATTGCCCTCAACTTCCACAAAAGTGGGATTACTAATTGAGTGATGCACTACATTTCAGACCCAAATTTAGTTCTAGTGAGTTTGTGGATAATGTTCCCTAGGTGCTTGTGTCAATTTCACTTTGTGAATTAACGAGAAATACCTAAATGTATAACATGTAATAGAATATGTACATGAAATAAAATGTAATATCTCCCCCTATGAAGTGTGATGCAGCTGTCCTAGCCTTGTACATTGATGATGGAGCTATGTAGATACAATAGATGGATGTAACTCTTGATGATTAATAGTAGTAAGTGATGTTATTTCCCTCATTATGATCTCATAACTTTAGATTTATAGGGTTCTCTTGATCTTGTATGCGAAAAAGATTAGCTATGACAATAACATAAAAACTAACACCTAGTAGTTCCACAATATAGCTAAATCTATCATAAACATCAAGATGAGAGCTTATTGAGTTAAACTTCTACAATAATGCATGAATCAAACTAACATTACTATGTTACTTCTAATTCTTTATATTTATTAATATCAAGATGAACCTAGTTAGATCCTAAACAATTTGTCTTATGTTGTTTTCTTCAAGTGGTGAAGAGATCTCTCCAAAATGGCTACAAGATCATTTTTATATATTTTCCTTACTAAGTAAGTTAGAGGGAGTGGATGCAAGGTGAGAAATTTATTCCAACAATGGAAGAAAGGATCAAGATCATATGCTTTTATATGAGATACTATCAAAATTATGTTGTAATTTTGAAGGGATTCCTTAGGCTTGTATTTATCAATTTCCATTTTGAAAAGTTTAGAATCCTAGTTCCTATAGGAAAAAACGTTAGCCCAAAATAGAATTTTTACAAGTCAATGCACTTTTTGATTAGATTAGGAGATAATTAATATTTTAGGATTAAATAAGGATCCTAAGTATGCTTAGGAATCTTTTTGAGAATGGGTTTTAATAGATTTTGAAGTTCGAAAGAAGGATTTAGCCAATAAGAAGTTTTGTTGGTTAATAAAATATTAGAGGATTAATTAACATATAATTATCTAATTAAGAGTATTATCAGTAACCAAAATGTCGTTAATTAGCATCCTGAGTGAATTAGAAGCATGTTTAGAAATAAAAATTTTCTATTTGATCAAGGTGAAAGGGATTGAAGATTGTCTGTGAAATTTAAGTATTAAATCGCATAAGCGGATTTTAGTTGTCTATATTTTCCCCTCTTTGGGTGGTGTAAGTGATGTCACTTCAAAGATAGAAGACAAGTTAAAATAAGTAATTTTTTTCAAGGGGTAGAATAGAAATTACAATAATGAAGGATGCCCCCTCGAGTATCGATGGGGTGACGAAAAGGTTGATCGATGATCGAAAAGCTAAAGAGAAAAAACCGACATGGGGGAACATCCTATTGCGAATGGAATACAATTGGTGATTTATCAACTAATGATAGAGAGTAGAGGTGTGGGCCTCTATCCCCACATAATACTAGACAAAACACTTTTTTTGAAAATTTCATGGGGGAATCATTGTAAAGCGCAAGATATGTTTTTATTAACATATTGGTAAAAATGATTTGTAGCACGTGATCGTTATTTCCCTAAGTGAATTGAAATAATAGTTCGGGATAGAAGATAATGATAGGGGTGGAAAATTAATATGAAGATAATGGAAATAGATTGCATCGAGCTAATGTAAAAACTTTAATTCATCATATTGCTAACGATCTACATCATCGTTCCTTATTAAAATGTATGCATACAACAAACGTGTAAAATAACATGAAAATATATAATACTAAGATTTGTTCATTATTAAAATTTCTTAAGTCCATGTAGCATACATAATGCAAAGCAATACAAGAAAGTAAACAAGCAAACCTAACAGGAAAAATAGTACACACACACATACTTAAATAAGCAACATTCAAGATAGTTGTACAAATGTTTTTGTTATCAAGCTTCAATTTTGACCTATGAAAATTAAATAACATGGTTAATGATGGTGCCCCAAATAAGTATACATGTGAGGGGAATATACGGAGGACACAGGGGTCTCATGGAAAAGTAATAGTGCACTATGATAATGCCCGAAGCAACTCATTTGTGCAAGGGAAAATAGACATAGTAAGCAAACAGGCTTTTGTTAATGGATTGTAGATCCAAATGATCTACGATTCATTCACAAGACTAGGAAAGAATACAAGAAGATGTTTTGCTGGATGATTTTTGATGTTTGAGTACGATGCATGTGATACAAGCTTCAGTTGTATGCATGCTCATTACTAATTGTTTTATTTATGGGATGTTTTCAAAATTTTACGTTTTTTGTGAAAGTTTTGAATTGTTTTTTATGGAAATTTATTTGAATGTTTTGGTATTTTCAAAAATTATAGGAATGTTTTTTTGTGATTTTCAAAACACTTTTGAAATTTTTCTAAATTTTTCTAAAGCTATGTACATTAAAGGAAAGAAATGTGGATGGCACCAATGTTATATGGGATGGACAAGGGAAAAATACCACACATATGTATAAGAAGTTGAAGATGTGAATTTTCTCCCAACGTTAGATGATAATGTACAAAGGAAAAATCTTCAAAAATAAGGTGGATTAGGGACAATATGGACAGGTCCAACATAATGATGAATCAAACCAACGAAGTGCTAGGAAGGAGAAAGCATGCCCCTAGTGTAAGCTAGACAAAAAACAAATGATACAAAAGAAGTAGAAGATTGTTTTATAAAAAGGGAACAAAGGTTCCCTCAAACATGGAAAACAAAAATCTTATACACATGGATGTTCTAATGAAGAAGAAGAACGATGTGAATGTTATGAAAGAATCTAGAAAAATCTCCTAGACTATTAGTAAGGAAAATGTGATGATAAAAGGAACATATCATGAGATAATATATAGACTAAAGTAAGACTCCAAACAAGGTCCAAAAAGACACTTGGTAACATATCAATCATCTTGGATCATTGAGATTGAATGTGTACACATGGAATTTAATTACCCTTGGAGGGATTATTTGATAGACAAAGGGTGAAGACAAACTAGCCAATTTGTAGGAATGATTTATTTTTAAAGTTAATTCATGAATAAAGGATGGAAGGAGAATCGTACATTTCTCCCCTATCAGTCAGGCATCCATAGCCTCGAAAAAGATATATATGATTCTATTTGCAACATTTATCTACTTCCACTTATGCGTGCATAATCCCGGTAGAGATTATTGGAAACATCCCAAGAGAGATTTATCTATCATTTTTTTAACTTTTGATTTTATTTGATTTCTAGAAACTTAATTCAGCTCTCTTGACTATTTTGACAAGGGGTTAAGAATCACTTATGGCTTGATGGAATAATGTGTAATTGGTTGTGATGAATACATTGGATAGTGTCAACAAATACGCCTAAAATTTCTTAGCAAAAAGTGTATTAGATATACACAATTATAGGATATCTAAGAGGTCAGTTGTTCTTTAATTTTCCAAGGTGATAAAATACCAAGGTGAAACAAATACTCTAGAGATAAATGTCACAAAATACGTTAATCAAATATCATAAAAGGGATGAAAATAGTGGATGACTTGTGGGAAGAAAGGAAAGAAAGAACATCCACGTGTATGCATAACCTAATTACATTGTTTGATCTTTATACCTTCAATTTTTTTCTAATGTTTTAATGTTTTCTATTTTATTTTATTTTTTATTCTTTTATGATTTTATTTTTATTTTTGGGAAGTTTGGATCAACATTGTTAGTTTCATGATGATATCCAAGAATAATGTTCGCGAATTATTTTATAAGGGAGACTATGAGCTTTTGTTTATCAAGGGTCATATTATCTCTGATCTTGATGATCGTGGTGAGCTCATACTTAACAAATGAATGAAATTTATCTTGAAACATGGATTTTTGTGTGAGAGCTTGAGTTCCCTAACGGAGGTTTATGCACTTTTCACCATAATTGAATGTTATGTTAGTGTGCATTCTTGAATTGTGCTTGATTCTAAACTTTATGGTTCTTTGAATTATTGGGAGATTTAGATATCTTGGAATGTTTTATCTAAGATTGATGTACAAATCGTTTGGGTTTCTTATACGCTAATGTGTGAATTGTCTAATCTCGAGAAGTGGGAGAAGAAAGTAGACTTTTATGATTAATGAGTGGAACTATACAGACTATGGTTAGCTTACCATTATTATTTCGTAGAAGGATGGTATGATGAACAAGGATAATATGGTCCAAGAATTAAAGAGGATGGGCTACCAAGAGGTAAGCCACCGATAAAATATAGAAGGATACAAGTATGTGGCCATAAGATGGAAGAACAAGGGCTAGCTGGAGGTGAACTAAAAGAAGAAGAAAAAGGTGGGCTATGATGGCATGGCCCAAGTATAGAAGATGAATGAATACCTGAAGGTGTCCCATAGATAGAAGATGTATGAATACCTGAAGGTGTCCCATAAATAGAAGATGGCAGACTACTAGGACCTTTTGAAAAAGAGCAGTCTGTGTAAACAGATCTACGTTTAACAGGACCATCGAGGTCAGAACATCCGAAGGGTTCAAGAGCATATTGTTCACAAAACTTAGTACCAAGGGCCTTTTGATGCTTCAAAGCTTGTTTTCTTTCCCATTTCTCCTTACATAGTTTAGCATTGGTTTGATCTATGATCTGATTTATAGCACCAAAACGAGTTCTGCGACTCTATAACCATGCATTGCTTTTTTGTATTCTGTGGAGAAATATGCTGGAAAAGATTCAATATATCTAAGCCTCATGGTTTCATCATTTATATTGCCAGAGTTATAATAAAGCTTTTGCATAAAGCACTGGTATTCTTTAACTCTAGACATGTCACACAGACGGGCTCTAAGAAACATAGCAGTATTCATCATCTTGTCATCATCTATATTTCCTATGAATTCTTTGATGATGGCAGCAAAGAAGGCCAGTATAACCACTAGTCAAAATTTCATCTTTTCCTGGTAACAAATCCCACCATTCTTTTAGTATTCCAACAAATCCATTTGCAATAGAAGAAGCAATAGTTCTTGGATCTTTTCAGAGATTTCAAGTTGAGTATTACCCCAACCAATCATTCCATGGACCATTTCTTTGATTTCTGGGATTGTTCTACATTCAATCTTATAATAATTTGGCTGAAGAGTTTGGACTCTAGCCATTCCTTGAAGTGGCTCTGGACTAGTATTGGTGTTAGATGTTTCACCAATAATCATGGCTTCAGCTTCTTGATGTTTTTCAATTTTTACCATTCCTACAAACCTTCTAGACTTATCCTTTTCTTCAAAGAACAATGGTCTGTATTGATCTAGAAGCTCTTTATGTCATTGTTTATCGAGATAATTTAGCTAAGTCTCGAAACTTGGGACCAAGACACGCCTTCCGATCAATCTCCTTCTCGGTGTTCCTAAAACTTTTTCAAATAACTCCCGAATCTTAGAGTCAACTCCGGAGATTTTCAACAGATTCTTGAATCTCATCAAGTTTGTGATTAGCTTTCTCTAATTCTTCATGCACATGAGTCATGCCTGATTCAACTAATTCATGAGTATGAGCTAACTGATTAGCTATATTACTTTTTATGCTGGTTGAATGATCAACCAGGGGCTGTACAATATCTGTCATTCTTTGAGTCAAAACATGAGGTACTTCTGTAGAAATTATCCTGTGATTATGCTGAATCATTGTTTCTACTCTTTTGACAGATTTTTCTAAAGAATCAACCTTATCATTCAGAACTTTTAAAGCACCAGCTGTATCCCCATTCTGTCTAAGCTCTATTGCTTTTAATGTTCTTTCCATCATTGTTATTCTTTCAAAGCATTTGCAGACATCTTATCATGCATAGACTTTACAGCTTTATTAGTCCAATTTAACATTTTGGAGCTTTTAGATGGTTCTACCATTTTGTCTATCAGTGCATTGATACCAAAAGACTTACTTTTGTGTCGATCCAGAGAGATTAAGTCATGAGCATCTCGTAAGAGGGAAATAATCAACTTGCAGAGGCCATATTTATAGTAGGGCCATTACTAGGGACATATTTTTGGCTGACTAATTTCTCACAATCACTACACCATAAAAAATCATGGATGGATCATGCACTGAGCACCGTGTGATCGCAGAGAAATTTTTTTCTTTGGATGGCTGTTCGGTTGGCTTCGGCTATTAGAAGATTCTCCTACTGAGAAGTAAGAGGTGTTAGACTTTACAGAGTTTGTTCTAGGAAAACCTATTCTAGAGTTAGATCTAGAATTATTTCTGAAACTAAGAGTAACATTATTCTTGTTTTCAACCACAGCAGTTGCATTTTCTAATTTGGGTTGGCTTGACTGGATAAATTTTTGGACAAGGTCCATTCACGAGGAACTTTTATCTGTGACCAGGAAATGAGTTCTGGTTCTATTTTCTGGCTCTCAAGATTGATATGGGAAGGGGTTGTATAAACAAAAGAAATTCAAGCAAAGCATAATAAGTTCAAAAAGAGATAAAAAGTGATTCTTTCATGGCGAGATGCCCTCATAAAAATTTTGTGTTCAAAAAAAAGAAATATGTAGGTAATAGGAAAAAGTTTAAACCTACATGCTTTATTTGCAAAGGCAGTCATTATGCAAATAAATGTCCTCAAAGAGATTCAGAGAAAGGAAAGGCAAAGATCAATGCTTTGTCTGCAAAAGGAATTACAGAGGAAGAATATGTTCTGGTTAGTGATTCTGAAAGTTTTTCCTCAGATATATCTTATCAATCTCTTGATGATGTTCAGTGTAATATAGTTCAGCATTCGATAGTGACAGTACTGACAGTAGTGGGGATGATAGTTTGCCCTCTTTTGCTAATTTTTCTGTAAACATGGTTTCTAGTTTTGTTCATCCCATGATGCCTCCATGTGCAGAAATACTCAGAAAGCAACTAGAATGTTGCCAAAGTGAATATGACAGTTGTCCCCCATGGGACACTACCAGAAAAATGTCTCTGCAAAAAAGACTCGAGAGATTTACAGGACAAGTATATCAAACAAAATGCTGCAGAGAAAAAAAAAGATTACAAGAAATGAAAGATTCGAACTATGTCGAGAAGACCCATATGATCCTATCCCTATAAGGCCTCCATTTCAGCAACGTGTCCGCGAGGCGGCGACTCTGTCGAGAGGAAGAGGAGGACCATGGAGAGGAAGAGGTGAACGAGGCAGAGGAAACACATTTCCTCAAAGATCATTTTCCTTTTTGTTCCCAGAAGAAGATCCACAGAACTCTGCTATAAGAGAAACAAACACAAAGATCACCTGAAGTCTACAAGTCATGGAGAAGGAATCACATAGAATTCCTTGAAAAAGTCATAGCTAAAGCCACAGATGAATTCATGAAACTTCTCAAAGAAGAAGAAGAAGAGAAAAAAGAAGAAACTTCTCAAGAAGACATTGAAGAAGCATATCAAGAATATTATGCTTCAAGATACACAAGAAGAATCATCAGAACAAGCATTTGCAGAGGTATGTACAGTAAGCTGTACTCGAACCCATTCATTGCCATTACTATTTGCATTCCAAATATTAAGCCATATTGTCTAGATGCAATGATAGACACAGGAGCAGAAATCAGCATGCTCAGAACAATGGCAATTCCTCCAGATTGTTGGTCACCTACAAAGATAAAAATCAGGTTTGATAAAAGAGAAGTTATTTCTAATTATGTGGCTCATATTCCTATTTGCATTGAAGGCTTCTCCAAAACTATCATGTTTTATCAACATGATATGGAATCTTATGATTGCCTGATTGGTATGGATTTCTTAAAAGATTGTGACACATTTAGCATTTCAAAGGATTTTATTTCTTTATTTAATCCACGATTCAAATACCAAGAAGGTATACATTTCAGTCAATTGTACCTTTGCTTAAGCCAAAGAAAAAGGTAAACAATGCTTGGGTACACAAATCTATTGCTGCTTGTAAAACCAGCATAGATGACATTGTAGCAAAGATTAAGAAAAATCTTTGCAGTGATAATCCTCATGCCTTTGTTCATAGAAAAAGGCATACTTGCTCATTAGACCTGCAATTGGTCAAAGATGAGAATGGAAATGAAATAATTCCTAAATTCAAGGCACACCATCGTGGAATGATTCCTTCTGAGAGAAAGGAATGCCACGAAGAAATTCAAAAGCTATTAAAAGGAGGTTTTATTCAAGAATCTAACTCTCCTTGGTCGTGTGCAGCTTTTTATGTCAATAAGAGAAGTGAGCAAGTCAGACAGAAGAAAAGATTAGTGGTTGATTACAAGCCACTAAATAAATTTATATCAGCAGTACAACATCCTATTCCAGCCAAGGATGATTTGTTGAGCAGAATCAAAGGATCCAAAGTCTACAGCAAGTTTGATCTTAAAAGTGGATTTTGGCAAATATTTTTGCAACCTCAAGACATGTACAAGACAGCTTTTATTGTTCCTGGTGGACAATATGAATGGAAAGTACTTCCATTTGGATTGAAGACAGCGCCATCCATATTCCAGAAAATCATGGATAGAATCTTTGGTGAGTTATCAGATTTCCTTCTGGTCTACATTGATGATATTCTCATTTTCTCAAAGTCACCAAAAGAACATTTAGAGCATCTGGAAAAATTTTATAATATTGTCTATCAAAATGGCTTGTGTCTTTCTCCTACCAAGATAGAAGTCTTTAAAGATGAAATTGATTTCTTGGGAATTAAAATAAAGGATGGAAGTATAGAAATGCAAAAACATGTAGTTGCAAAAATACAGATTTTCTGATGAAATCCTTGACAAACAACAACTACAAAGGTTTTTAGGATGTGTGAATTATGTAGCTGGATTTTATAAAAACATTACTGCTTGACGAAATACTCTTGAATAAAATACTAAAGAAGAATGATCCTAGTTGGAATCCAGATATGACATCTGCTGTTCAACGCATCAAAAAACAAGTATTGGAACTTCCTGCCATGTCACTCCCAGGGTCAGGAATGAAAATCATAGAATGTGATGCGAGTGAAAATTTTTGGGGAGTAGTTCTGAAAGAAAAAATAGATGGTGGAAAAGAGAAAATATGTAGATATGCTTCAGTGCATTCCAAGGATCTGAGGTAAAGTATCACTCCACCCATAAAGAAATCTTAGCTGCCAAAAAAAGCTATTAAAGCATTTCTGTTCTTTTATACAGAATGAACAATTTGTGCTAAGATCTGATTTAAAAGATTTCCAGAAAAGGCTCATGGAGGAGATCCCTCAAATAAATCTGCTTTTAACAGATTGCAAAGATGGGGATTATGGTTTGACAATTTTGATTTCAAAGTTGAGCATATTTCTGGTAAAGATAACTCCCTTGCAGATTTTGCAAGTCGAGAGTTAAATATTGCTAAAAATGTCAATGTGACTCAGGTCTTTCATGAACCTCAAGGAGCCATATGGGATTATAGAAATTGCAAAGGCCATATTGATTCTCTGTTAATCAATGATAACAGAATGTCAAGGGAAGCTCAGAGTTTACTTGTTTACAGAGAATATATCTCTGTTACTGAATTAGCAATGTCACAAATTGAATGCAGAATGATTGATCCTGAAATTCCTGGTAGAGAATTTCATACTCTCCAAGAGACCATGGTCAAATGTTGTTTAAATTGGGCATGGAGATCTGGCAGATACTGTGAATATCCAGATCCACTACCATTCGAAGGATTAAGACTCAGACAGCTAATTCCACGTCCTAATACTCTCTGCGATTTGA
This sequence comes from Taxus wallichiana var. yunnanensis, assembly GCA_018340775.1. NCBI lineage: Eukaryota > Viridiplantae > Streptophyta > Pinopsida > Cupressales > Taxaceae > Taxus > Taxus wallichiana. Next base: position 754,143,356 of record CM031234.1, read on the forward strand.
GTTCTCACGTCTCTAGATCAAGAACATCCTCTCATACTATGACCTATGGAATAGGCCAGCTACTCAAGGAGACAGGAAGTACATTTCACACCATTTCAAATTCTTTCTGCAAAAATTTCTTCCTACTAAAATTTCTGATTCTCCTTTGTTGGATGTATCTCCTGATCTTGCTAGAAATATTCTAATACAATGCAAGATACCATGGTTTGTAAAAGTAAATTACTATGTTAAGACTAACACTTTGAGGAGCCATCAAGAACATCCAAATGGCACGCTGTGGAGAAGAATTATTCTCCATCATACTATGGCTATTCATCCTCCTGCTCCAGCTACAGTCTGAAGATTCCAGACCATTACTTGTTTCCAACACGAAGGCATCTACGTCCTGACACTGATGGGACTGCTTCCACCTCAAGAGTCTGGCTGGAGCGCACTACAAGGAATCTTGAGTCACCTCCAATCCAGACTGATGAAGACTCCTCTTCGTCAGATGATAATCAAAGTGGACCCTCTGTACAATATTCTCCTTAGTGGAGCTTGTGGGGCTATGTCGGCAGGCCTGTTGCCGACTTTGTCAATAAAGCCAGATAAGATTCGATCTTATCTCTTTGGCGGTGCGTGGTGGACCCTACCACCTTCTAAAGGTGCTTTAATGAGTGGCATGTACTCATTGTTTGTGTGAGTTGGTCCGTAAGTGGGAATCTTTTGTCTACCGGAGTCACCGGTTTCCCTTCCCGGTCTTCCGTTTCTCGGTGAAAAGCCATGAGAAATCCTATAAATAAGGATCTTCTCATCTCTTTCTCACCGCAGAAATATAGTAGAAGACACGAAGAGTCATTTGGAAGAAGTCTAGTATATAGTCTTGTAAGTTCGATTTTCGATATAGTCTATCTATCGCTTAGCTTGTGTTTTCGGAACCTTCTTTGTCATAAGAATCAGTATAAATTTTATGAATATATATCGAGCTTTGATTTTTTGTGATTCATGTTATGTATTGAATATTGTGGAATTGTTTAAAGTATGTATCGAGTTATTGAGTATCGATTGTTTGTCGAGCTATTGTATATTGTGGTATCGAGTAGAAATTCAAGCGAAGATAATGTGTTACCCGAAGGTGACCCAAGTATAGAAGATGATGGTTTACTAGGAGGTGACCAAAGAATAAAATATGATAGATTATTTAGTGGATACCCACACATAAAAGAGATGAAGGGATACCAGGAGGTGGCCCATATATAGAAGAAGATGATGAGCTACTAGGAGGTGGCCCACACATAAAAGAAGATGATGAGCTACCAAGAGGTGACCTAAGGTGTGATTGTGATTGAGGAATATTGATGTATAAAGAATGATTGGGTAATGATAAGATGGGCCATGGATCTATGTTAGAATCAGGAAGTTCATTATGTAATGAAGAATGTGAAGATGGAGGTGTAAGAGGAGAATCAGTTTTGATGATCCTAGGACCTTCCTCTATTTTTGATAAAAGAATCAACCTCTTCCCCACAATAAGTGAACATGTTGAGGCCTAAAGAGAATCCTTGCTCATTCTCCTCTAGAGGAATGTCATCATGTAAACCAATGAATTCTTTGACCTCTTCTTCATTAAAAAGAAAATAATTGGTATAGGTTTTTGGTCGACCATAAGAGGTTGATTGGAAAAAATGGGCTGAACGAGTGTGGAAGATCTAGAATATGTTTCATAATGTAGATGAGGAAAATATTTGACATTATCGTGTACACAAAGGAATTGGATATTGCATTGAAAATATATCTTAGCACATCATTTCATGTGAATGGTTTGACATGGATGAAAATATCAACCTTTAGAAGATGGATGAGTATATAATAAGGCATGATCAACACGACTTAGAGGTAAAAGAGGGATAGAATTTATATTGATAGTGTTGGTATCCCAATTTTTTCTCCTTTCCAAGATGAGTAGTGACACAGATTCAATATGGAGCTTAGAGGAAGATAGATCATAGTGTGTGTCATTTTGTAGCCGGGGATGAGATCTAATTAGCCCTTTGTTACTCAGATTTGTGGAGAGATGGATAACACCTTTAAGAGGATTTGACCTTTCCTCACTACTTTAGGCTGTGCCTCTTCAACCAGGGTGAGAGGAACCTTAATGCAACCTCTATTTGGTGAAGGAAATGGAGATATCCTTCTTTTGCACAAATTCTATGAAGAGAACCTTGGGAAAATATAGTCAATACACCATGATTTAACTCTTAAGAGTTGTCAATTCTAAACGATGGATATATTTTCAACACAAGTCTAAGGCTACATCAAGACATTAAGAAATCCTAATTGTTCGATTTTTTTGCAAGTATATTTTGTTCCTTTGTTGATACACAGGGAAAATAGGGGTAGTTCGGGGTGGATCAATGGTTTTAAATATTTTTGTAGGGGATGAAGCATGATAAAGTTGATTATACTAGATCTTTAGAGGGAATTCATAATAATGAACAACTTTAACAACAGTAAAGCTTCATAACAGTTAAGACGTTTCTTTAACCAAAATGTGTGCTTTAATGGAGGCCCAGATCAGCATTTTTTCACATAATATTTGAGACTCTAACACGAAGGCTCGAATTGAAATACTCAATTAAAGTCTCTGATTAATCATGCCTAATGTACACTCAAAGACTTATAGATAATCTTTATCAAAAAATGACAGTGAATTGATTTTAAATTTGTTTATCTCATCCAAGATGAAGGATCTTCTTGAAATGAAATTTGAAATACCATTAAATTGTTATAGGGATGAGATCCTATGTGATTTCACAAAGATTTCAATATAAGATTGCAATGGGAATGAAAGAAACTATTTTAATAAATTTTTAAAACAAAGAAAAAACAAATTTCTAGAGATTTAACACAAAATAATTCCAAATTACTTAGATTCATCGGCAGGGGAAAGCTTCCATAGCAATCTCAGTGCTTGTCAATGGCTATACATCTGTAACCAACTTGACATGACAAAAAATCTAACATAGAAGAAAATAACAGGTTATCTCAACTTTGGTCTCTCCAAAAGATGGATTTCTCAAATGTTTTCTCAAGAGTTCAAACTGTGACCATTTACAAGAGTATTCTCATTACATTTATACATTTTTCTTACTAAATTTTCCTCCCAAAAGAGAATAATGTTTGAGGACATTTTCTTATTACCAATTTGTTTCGATAGTGACGTTTAACAAATTCGATATGAAATCTGCCAAGTGGACCAATTGTGAACTGATCACATTTCTTGGGCTCTCGACTAATGACTAGGATGCCATGCCACAAATTTTTAGGAGTCATTTTAATCATTTTGATTCTGTCATGTGAGAAATCCCCTTTTCTCGCAAGGAAATGCCTTTTTCACCTTTTGCACCTACACTTTCATCATTTTATCATTTTTCCCTCCTTTTCCTTTTCTATTTATGCCCCACATCCATTTCCTCTAGTAATTCCCACTTTTTGAATTCTGAGTAATTCCCACTTCAAAATATCAGCCTTAACGATCCTTGGACTCACAATTTAAGTTTTGAATCCATTAAATGGCACCTTACTGATAGAGAAAACAAAAGAATTCATCAAATAATGATGAAAAAAAGTGCGTATTCATGTCTCCAAGAGTCTTGGAGCAAAAATGGTGGAAAAATAGGTGAAATGCACAACAACCGTTGATCCTTCCCCTTTTCCACTTTATATCGTAGCTGTCCACATGTTTCCTTGGCACAACTACAAAGAAGAAGCATAGAGGAAAGTATCAAACAAGTGTGAGCCTTCCACGTACCCTAGGCTCCCAAAAAATGTCTTTTGGCCTCTGAAAATTCTCATTGAAAAAAGAACTAGCGGGATCCTCCACGTGTTTTAATGGCACATTTTGAGATGGTCCACAAAAGTAGAGACCCCAAACAAGCACGAGCTTAACACATGTCTCAGTCTAGCAGATTCTATTTAAAAAATTTAAAGTTGAGCAGAAGGTGCCATGTGTCTAGGGTGCGAGAAATTTTTCTTTGGCTTTGAAAAGTCCAAGCAAAAGGGCAAAGTGAGCAGAAACCTCCAAGTGTCCTCCTGGAACTTCTTCAAAATAAAAGTTAGGGGTCAGTCCCCAAATAGGCATGGTCCCTCCATGTGTCCCAGCCCTCTAGAAAATTTCTTGAAATGTCTAAGGGAAGGCCTAGCGGAAGCCTCCATGTATCTTCATGGAACAACTTCGAGAGGGTGCCCAAGAGTGGAGACCCTGAATGAGCGCGAGCTCACCACGTGTCCTAGGCCTTATAAAATTTCTTTGGAGAGTTTAAGTAAAAATCAAAGCCAATAGAAGTGTCCATGGCCCCCTCAAATGAGAGCCAACCCTCCATGTGTCTATGGCCCGCCCAAACTCTCTTGTGATTGTATGAAATATTTGTCTAAGTCAGGAAAAGTAGCGAGAATCATCCACATGTCGCCCTCGTGCAACTTTAAGGCCAAACCAAAAGGTGAATTTTAAAAAGAGCATCATTCCTCCATGTGGAAAAGTTCTGGGTTAAAGTAATCCATAAAGTTTTTAGAGTTCCCCGCCAAGCCACATCCAACCAAAATGGGACACGTTTCCATTGATGCAGATATGTAATTTTGATGGGGAAATACACACCCGTCAAATCATAACAATGCAAGAAAACCACCATTTGAGCCCAAACATGAATCTTTATTGAAGGATAGAGAATTTGGATATGTTATAAGGCTCAAATATGATCTTCTAAGCTACATCCAATCATGTTTCCACAGGTATTTGGGACAAAAATAGCAGGGATAACAAAACATGACTGTGGAAAATGGAAATAAAGGAACAACCCAAGTTTTATGCCCAATTTATAGACTCCTTCAGATGGACAGAGAAACAAAAAAAAAATTCTGGACCTTTAAGTGATTCTCAACCAAGGAAGGGACTCAGCATGGCAACCAAATGGAGGATAGAGTCTTAAAGCACCAACACATGGGGAAAGACTAATTTCAGCACCAATAGATAGAAGAAGATGAATCAATAGATGAAGTAGATTTGGATTTAGATGTCTTTCAAGTTAAATAACATGATATTGTATTACTTATAAGATTACATAGTTCTGGTAAACAAATAGGATTACATAGAAAGTTCATATATTTTGATGTACGAGTCAACTTGGATGATTGATTATAAGGAATTTGAATCACATGAGTCTTCAAAGGAGGAAGACTTCGTTGAGGTGACTAATAAATTGGGTCATTGTAGTCTCGTTTCCCTATCTCCTTTAAATCCTACCCTTGCCATGGATCTGATCTAAAAACCCTATATTACTCCCTCACAATCAATACATAAGCCCTTCTTGCGAAATACACCACTTACCCCATATGCACCCATAATTGACCTCTAATATCTAACACCCAATACCAATACACAAACTAAAAGATTAATCTATAATCTATTTTTCTAGATCTAATTGCCTCCTTAAATATGATAGGATCTTACCTAAACACTATTCCGTAAGCAAGTTTACATGCAAAATGTCATTATATCCTATTATACTTTGAGTTTCCAAGCCATGTAGATTCCATTTAGCCATAACAACCTCCACTTTATAGCCCGTAACCATAAAGATTACCTAAAATATTATTTTCTTGATATCTAAGTCTAGATGTAATGACCTTGTCATCATTATGCATATCCTCAAACTTCACGTGTTTTGCATGTTATCTTGTTTTATTTACTTGAAATGTAGCTATGTTTTTATAACCTTAAATAAGTTCCTACTTCCACATGCAACCCATATCTCCTCACACATGTTCACTAACGTGATTTTCTTCATAGTGAATTCCATGCATGCTCATCCTCGGCTTTATGACTTAGTCATTTCCGAGGATTAATATCACCCCACACTAAATGTGTTGTCCATCCTCAGAAAACCATATGATATTGAACAAATAATAAAGAATTAAGGGAAAGAATAACTTGTACCCAACTTGTGCCAAAGAAAAAAAAGAATGTTTCTCTATTTTATTAAAAGGATTGGGAATTCTTTGTTCAAGGATGCTTCAATTTTATTCTAGGAATCCACCTCACTTTGCGCTTGTTGAAATAAATCCCCTATCAATGCGTTGACTTCATCAAATGATAATTCCTCACCTTTAGCCTTCAGTGTATCAACAATATTTTCCATCTACTTGCTAAGGTCGCTCAATGTGTCCATCCTTCATGAAACATGGGTATATAATTCCTCTAATTTATTTTTAATTGAGACCCTTAACTCTTCAATTGCCTCAAACTTATTATCAACCTTTTGTATGATCTTCTCCCATTCCAGCCTATAATTCTTGTTCTTTTAATGGAACTCCTTCATGTATTCCTCATGGGTAGAAACCAATACATCTGCCACCTTGTTCTTATATCCAATGTTGTAATAGACAACTTCAGCCATGTGCATTGTAGTTTTTATAGAGGTAAGGAGCTCAAAGTAATAAGTTATGGTCTATTCAATTTTTAACTTCTCATGCTCCTTTTTTCATGCAAAAGATATTCTAACAACTCCAGTAAGCAAGTGGTTTTTTCTCTATTGTGGTCAATAAATTCAAATCCTCTAGCTATTGGAAGGCTGACTAAAACTTCTATTCAGGGGGCTATGTCTAGGTGCACCAAACTAATGTATTTTAAGATAGTCTCTACTTTATTGTAGGCTTCACACACCTTCACCTTTTCCTCTCCAAACTTAGCCTTTAACTCGTGCAATTAGAGACTCTTTTCCTCCAATTATCTAATTATGTTATTCCTCCTAAATAACATTTCCTCCACTTCTACCAATATATTGTTGAGCATGTTACAAGCCTTCACATCCCTTATCCATTAGGTATCCACAATAAGATTCACCTCATTGGATTTCTACATTTCTATTACTACATTTGCACCAAATCTCCATGTCTCTTTATATTATCTCCTTATTCTTTTCCTCCAATTCCTCCTCCAAGGCTCTTATAAACCTTTCCTCCACTTCTACCAATATCTTATTGAGTTACAAGCATGCTCATCTCTTAGCCATTAGGTATCCATAATAGGATTCACCTCATTGGATTTCTACATTTTAATTATTAATCTACACCATCTTAAAATTTAGAATCATCAACATGGGATTCAAAGATCCGTGATAGAATTTTCCTCATCCATGTGTATTCACTATCCTTCTCAAATGATGACCATCATAAGAGTTGTTTTTGTAGGCATCGTGATTTTGAAACACATGCGCAAGACCTTTTTATATCATTGACATAAGTCATTATGTGTCCTTACCTTCTTTGCTGCGCCCTTGCCATATGTGCGGATTTTCTTCGAGAAAGCTGACCACTATAATCTTCTCCTTTTCCAAAATCTCTTCTATTTCTCTTAATATTTATTTAATTTTGTGTTCCACATCATGCTCTACCAAGTTTTGTATTATATATGCCACTTCATTATCCACAGTGTCATCTAAATGCCCTTCGGCCAAGTGTGAGGTCTCTTGTGTATTCATATTCAACTCATCACTTCCTCTTATATCATGAGTTCCCTCCACATATTGATTCCTATCTTCATCAAACTCATGCACACTCTAAACATGGAGATCCTCACCTTCCTCCCACTCCTCATCCTCCTCGACTCATCACCCATTATGTTATTTGTCTCCTTAGAGTCCGAGCTCTATGCCATATTTTCTTTCTTCTATACTAGTACATCCTCTATCAAAGGGGATATTTCCTTCTCAAGTCACTTCTCCTTCAGGGACATTTCTTCCTTCATGTGTAAGTACTTAGTTTTGTGCCCTTGCAGTCTTAACTATACATCCACTCGGTGCTCTGCTTTGAAGTGGAGTTTACTCTCTTTCTTTCTTCTTTGGTACTATATTCTTTCTTCTGGTGGAGTCTTCTAGAATGAATACATCATCGTTAATGTATGTTCCTCTTTTGAACTTGGGCCTTAGGTGTACATATACCCTTGGTGTCATTTTTCCTGCAATAGGTATTGGCACGGATTTTACCATATGTATGTCGTGAGAGACATACTTCTCCACACACACACATGTTTCTTAGGATACACCAATGTTTGACACGGCGTGTGGTGATCCCGATCTACCTAAATTAGATCAAATCAAAGTTTCTTGGACTCCTTGAACATGTTAACCGATGTTTGAAAATATGACATTGTGAAGGAAAAAGGTAGTTTACCCCATGGAATTTTTGTGCCATATGTAAAAGTGAATCTTGTTATGCAGAAGTGTTCGTTTACATGGAATTCTACGTCACCATCCACCAAGGCTGGAAATTGTTCAAATTCTCCATTCTACCCCAAATGCATCATCCATTTACTCGTACCACTTCCTTAAGTGTTCTTTATATGAAATATTCATCGTATGACAAGTTTATGACTCAAACCTCTTAGTCGAGGAAGTCCTCTTCAAGTTACTCCCAAACGTAGGTACTCGGGCCATCCGACACTCTAATATCTAAAAGTATAATGGTAAGAAAGATGTTACCATACATGATTTTATCATCATTGTGTGAGGGATCTATGATCTCCTCCACAATGATGAATGAGAGGTTGTAAATTGTTCATTTTGAAATCTTCCTACAAACATTCAACCATCTCTTATTCACTTACATTAATCACTTTTATCCATTCAGCTTGGTGAGTAGGTGTACGACCATATTCATGGTTAGATTGGTTATCTTGGTGATATCAAAATAGCACAAGCCCATCTTATATTCATATTTTTGGATGTTTCCTTGACAATTCCATTGTCATCCAAGTTATCATTCGGTGATTCTCTTATACGAGATAAGCCCAAAGTGTATTTAGAGATAAACTAAGAAGTTAAGCACATTATCATAACTACAAAGTAAAATTAATCTTCATGCACATGCAACCTCAGCCAATGGTATAACATTTTTGGTTTTTTAAAATATGGAAACTCATACGATTGTGAGAGTCTAGCCTTCTTGAATGTGATCTTCACAGAGTCATCATACACTAGTTTTTCATCCTTTGTCCTTTCTCTAGTAGGGTGAATAAGCTTCAACGCCATCTCTTTCTCTATGGTATTCATCCTATGGTTATAGTCACTTATAGCCATCTTTTGTATGTGAGACACCCATTCCAGCCTCATCAAAATGCCATTTGGGTATAGCATCTCCACTTACCACTACTCATTGAAACTTGTCAATGTGAATCGATTTCCTTTTCCCTTACCCTTTCCCTTATTTGGTGAAACATTCACTCTTTTCCTTTGTGCCATTTTTCTCGTCAATTCCGTGTGAGTTCTTCCTTGCATCTTGCTTCAACACTACTCAATTCCTTGGCTCCACTCCTTCAAAATTTCTTCAACACCAATTCCCAAGAACTACACACCCTAACATGGAAAACTCTCTTTCCATAAGATAGCGTAAATATGCACAGGAATCCACCAAAACATATCCTTCGCGCACCTCCACATACTCTATTCCACTTTTGTTCAAAAATCTTTCAAATTATCCACTTCACACATAATCTTATACAAATTTTCTCACAAGTATACCCTATTTCGCAAGACCTCTTTAATAAAAAAATGTAAGGTAAAATGAATAACTTACCCCGACCTTCTATTGATAGTTTTTTTCTTTTTCCGCATTAATATTGGTTCTACCTACTACCATACTTCCACATTAAAGTCAACGTTTCCTAACATTTTTATCCCACAAATTATTTCTATCACTTTTCCCCACACACCAATTTGTGTGTAACCTCCTCAACCTTCGGCACATAAAAATTCATCGACCAAGACTTTATCACACATTCTTCTAGTGTGGAAGTATGTCTTCCACTACATCTTATACCAAGTTATTGCTATAACATAACACAATTTGTTTTGTGCTTTTCATCCTTGTACGTGGTTTTTATAAATCTCATGACACCAACCTTCAACCATAATCAATTCTACTCCGTGTGCTCCTCTCTCAAACCATGCGTGTTTGACTTCCACCAACATCATTCCCAACAATTCCTTCATACCACATTATTCACTAAAATAATTCTTTACACTCTTTTCCCCACACTAAATAGATGTGTGGTCCTCTGCGCATAAAACCCTTTCAAATAGTTACTATCTACTCACGGGAAAGTGCACCCACAAAAAAAAATGAAAAGACAAAGTAAAGCGATGATGAAAAGAAACACATATAAAGGAAAATGCATTAAGGGGAATCCTAAGGTATAAGTAGGGATTATCTCGAGAGATAACCCTCGGGTTTTTATGAGAGATAATCGGGTTTTCACAAATAGGACAACATGTGTTTTGAATGTTTCATGTCTTGTGTTCCCCGAAACCCAAAACCCGCTTCACGTAAGGCGAGTCGGGTTTGCGGACCTTAGAGCATCGGAGCATGCCTTCATCTAAGCATCATGCTTTATGTCGATCATTTCCAACCCGAAACCCGAATTGCCTAAGTCCTTCATGTTGGGTTTTCGGAACTTTGAAGCATCTAAGCATCATGCTTCATGTCGATTGTTTCCCGTAACCCGAAACCCGAATTGCTCTAAACACCTTTGTGTCGGGTTTTGGATCTCCCGAGCATGCTGACATGGCATTAATGCCGAGTTGTCGGGTGGGTTGGCACGTGCCAGCTGAAGTGTATTAATTGCAAATTTTCATATATATATATATGTGGATTTCCACGTCATTTTTACCAGACGTACTTTTTACCTTGTGGATTTTCGCGCATGCTTCTTCGACCCCGAAACCCAAAATTCACCTCTGTACTCGATTGCATTGCTCGTTTTTGATCATTCGTTGTCCCAGTTGAAGGTATTTTTCTTCAGTCTTTCTTTGTGGTTTTTATGGATTAATTATGTGAGGAATTCGTCCAAGTTTCTCATCTGGGTTTGGGATTTTCTCTTTTCCATTTTAAGGGTTGTTTTCTAAAACCAGGTTTATGTTTTAGGGTTTATCTCTTTGGAATTATCACTTTGTGTTATTTCCCGGAATGTTGTTGTAATTAAAATATGTTTTGGATATAAATGATGAAGAAAGAACTTGCATGTTTTAAAATCAACAAAAACCCTATTCCCTCTTCTCGGGTTTCACAGGGTGCTGTGCAGTATCAAAAACCCGTAGTATATCAGAAAATTTGACGTGTCGGGTTTTCCAAAATCTCCGACATCTTCAAAGTGTTGGGTTTTCCAAAATCTCTGACATCTTCAAAGTGTCGGGTTTTCTCAAAATCTCTCGACATCTTCAAAGTGTTGGGTTTTCTCAAGTCTCTGACATCCTCAGTGTGTCGGGTTTTCTGGACTCCCCGACATCCTCCTCAGTGTGTCGGGCTTTTCCACCCTTCCGGCATCTTCAGTAGGTCGGGTTTTCACAGTGTGCAACATCTCCTGATCTCCGAAACTCTCCTCCTTCGAAATCCCTCATGTCGGACCCTGGTCCATCACAAGAAAAGACTGAAAAGTCAGGAAGGATGAAATACAAATTCAGAAAGGTGGAGTCTCCATCCTATATCGATTGCAATTATGACATCCGAGATACAGAGCTCGAAATATAGATATGGAGGATTTCTGGAGTAGGGTAAAGAGCTCCTCCCAAACTCCATGGATGAAATCGATAGTCGATAGTGGTTTACCTCTTGCAGTGGGTTTCCCTATGTCCGCTCGGTGCCACTGAATTCATCTTAGCTTTGCGCTTGAGTTATGACTCTGCTTCTCGTTCTGTGAGAAACCAGGTGGGAGAAGTTGTGATCAAGTTGGATGGAGGTTACTTGATGACCTCCTCAAGCTGCCCAATTTTGAAGAATATGGAGAGTTAGATATCAAGTCAGCTCAAAAATATTGGGATAACGATCAGGAAGATTGTATCAAGCATGTAAATAAGAAGTTCCTGATCAAATCCAAACCGGCTATTTTTCAAATTCCCAGACTTGTCCCGAAGTGATTTCATTCAGGAAATCAATGACATCATCACTCTGTTGAGTCGGGTTTTTGGTTTACCCGAATCAAATGTTTTCCAAGGGTGGATGTATCGATTCATGATCACCATCAAGAAGAATCAACAAGGGATTGATTGGGGCACTCTCATTAGTAATGAGATAGATTCCCAAATGACAACGATCTTGTCTACGGGAAAGTTTTATATGTCCTCATATGTCACCTATGCACGGCGGCGGTATGAGGAACTATCCGGGTTGGATACCAAGGAAACAGGATGGTGGACCATGTTTATCAATATTTTCCTCGGTGACAAGAAAGGGTCTCAAGATCAATTCGAAGGGGGTGAATGACGCCTTCTTTTACGAAAACATCTGCAGGTTAAATCCTGAACTGAGGAAAACAAGAGTATCTGATGAAGCATGGGCTGAGGTTTCAAAGTGGGGTTGTGTCTTCTTGCAATTTAAGAAGTTCACATATCTACGGGTAGTCATGTACCCAGGGGATCCTTTCCATCTGCCCCGATATCCAGGGGACAAACTGATCTTGATGGAATTGGTTAGGCAATTGTTGGATTTTCACAAGTTCCAACAAAGTAAACATAAAGCCGATGTATCCTTCCCAATTTCTATTGGAAGGTATACTTGTTCGATAGTGGTGAAAGCTAGAATGTTGTCCATGAGCTTCAGGATAAGTTGAAGAAGCACATGAAGCCCCGAGATGGGTTTGACATTTGAGGAGTCCTCAGGGCGTATGGAACTCTGCACCTACACAGACCAAGCATAGAGGACATCTAGATTGATCTACGTGATGAGGTTGTTGTTCGTAGAAAGGATCATAGCAGATTGACACTTGCTGAGATTCAAACACTTGAGCTCGCTAACTTACCAGAAGGTACTAGCGACAATGAAAGTGTTCTGGATCCCTCTTATGATGGACTGAATGAAGATCAATATGTTTTCCCACCTATTGATTGGTCGATCAGTGAAAAAGCCTCCATTACGATAGAGATCAGCTCTGATTCTTGCACGCACCAAAGCATGGCTCTCCTCTTGGGGAATGAGTTTTAAAGATGATAAGTTTTCAAAGTTGGTTGCTTCAGAGGCGGGGCCCTCCAAAAAGGGAAAGGACAAAAAATCTTCTAAGGGGCCTATAAAGGTCAAGTTTGTCAAAAAGAGAAAAGAAAGAGAAATCTCTTCAATTATTTCTCCAGTTGAAATGGTGGATGTGCCAGAATCACCAACACCACCAGAAATAGGAGAAATTACTTTGGAAGGAGAAGGAAGCCAGCCTCTGGTTTCATCATTTGTTGATTGCCCAACTGAAGAGACCTTATCTCTTGCATCCCGAGGCTTTGGAGTCTTAATCTGCGCCTCCCCCCTCACAACCACTCCTACCTCCTCATTCTCCATCAACTTCTTCAATCATGGCCAGTATTTTCTCTGGACTCTCACCCCTCTCTGTTGGGACCCAAGTAATCACCAACACGCCCCCTCCTGTGCCTCTTTTTATTGAATCTGCCACCACATTGGTAACTATTCCCCCTCCACTAGTAGAACCTTCTCCCCTTGAGAGTATGATACCAGCTTCTACAACCGTGGAAAATCCCTCGATACATTGCATAATGGCTACTCGAGAAAACTCTAAGGAAGAGGAAGGTGATTGTACCCATACCTTCCTCTTATTTTAGCTCACTCAAGGCTCCTACTACTAAATCGGCCAAGAAACCCAAAACAGTTTCAAGGGTTTTGGTGGACGCTTCAGGGCATAAGTTCTCAGAGATCGCCACTTCCATGACTAACAAAACTAAAGAGGACGTAACAGCCTCTGATTATCAGATAACCAGGGTGGCTCTAGGAAAAGTGATAGTAGAAGGGGCACAACAGGATGCACGGGATGCTATAAATGTGTTGTGCCAGAAGTTGAAAGAAACAAAAGATAACAGAGATGAGCTTAAGGGAAAGGTGGAGCAGTTGACAGAGGTTTTGCTTAAGCTCTCAAAACCCCTTGAATCCATACCATCTTCTTTTGTCCCTGTCGGATTCATTTCTCATCAGTGCCTACGATTGAGAGGATTAATAAAAAAGGAAGGGTGGTCGATGAATGGACCCAAAGGCTGCTCCAACAGGGGAAGGAAGTGATTCAAGACGTTGTGAAAATCTATCAATCTTTGGGGGACATTCAGAGTGATGGAGAGAAGATGGACGATGATTTCTCTCAAGAAATTGGACATCTTGATTTGACTTTCGAAGCTCTCCAGGCATTAAAGCAAATACCATCACAACTCTTGGTAGAAGAAGGCATCATCCCACATGTGGATAAGCATTTCCAGCTGACCAAAGCCATCAGGTTCAGGCTAAAGATTCTTAACGAAGCCTGCGGTAAGTTGAGAGAATCAAGGGATAAATTGATTGATGGAAAAAGTGATCTGGAAGAAGAGTTGCTGAAGATTTGTCCAAAGGTGTCAGTTGGAAACTCAGGCATCCTATCAGCTGATGATCTTTTCAAACAAGTCCAAGAGTCTGTTCAGCATGAACCAACGCATGGATTTGGTATTGAGATCATCGACCGGTTTGTAAGAATTGAACATTCTTTGGAGGCCTTGAGAAGGCTCAGCAAAAGATTGAAAAAGCTTCCCGGCAGTGCTAGTGATACCCATGAAACCTGCAAAATTTTGAATGATCATTCCACTGCGCCTGACGAAAATGAAATGCAAGGCATAATTCGAAAGTTCCAAGAATTTGAACAAACAGGCTCAGCTGGAGGAAGAGAAAGATGAAGGAGCGAAAGATGATGATTCAGATTAAGTCTTGATGTTTCATGTCATTTCAATTTTGAAATTGACATGTCTTTTTCATTTCTGTTTCGTCACATTTTTGAATCATATTTTGACTTGGTCTCCTGCGTGAGAGTCAAGCAAAATAGAACTCTTTTTAAAGAACACTATTTTCTAGGATTTATCCTATTTTCTCTCTACTCCTTTTATTATAAATAAGGGATGCTTATGCATTCCAAAGGGTTGAGATTTTTGAAATATTGGGAGCTATTGGAAAGAAGAAAAACTTTGTGTTTTCTTTTAATCATTGTGAAGAATAGGAGTTGATATTATTTTGCAAACTTTGTGTTGTGGGATATATCTTTCTTAAGACATTGTTCTTACGTCCATAATCTTAAGCTATTCTTTGTTTAGCACCTTAGTGTTTCTAATCATTTCAGACATTATATTTATGATCTAAAGCCCGTATGATTATTTCGTGCTCTGTGTTTACTCGAAAGAAAATACGTTTCTCTCATTTCCTTTCCATTGTTCTTCTTTCATTGTAATAGTTTCCGACCCAGTTCATTTACGAAAGCAATACCTTTGAATCGTGTGGATGTGGATTTCGGGATTTTATCCCAACCCCAATGGTTAGATTAGTGTGAATCTTTGTATATATTGTTTTTTTGCTTGTGTTTAGATTAGTAATAAGCGAGGCGAGCCTCACTGTCTTTGAGGAGGGATTTAATCCCATATACTGTGGTTGAACCTCATATTTTGGATTGACAAAATATCCAACCAATAGTTTTTGGTGACTCCACTGGGGAATACGGATTTATAGTATAAAGCTTATCCTCTTGGTGTCTGCGACTCCGTATTTGCCTTATTTTTAACAAGGTCTCTTTCCCAGTTCAAGCTGGCCAGAAAGATCTTCACTCGGTCCCGCCGAGCCCAAGGTGAAATTGACCCACTCTTTGAGTTGCTACAACAACACAATTTCAGCCTTGTCCCCCAACAACATTGTTTCTAACCGAACCAGAAGTTCTTCACCTGTTCGGAGAAACTGGATCCCCATGGAACGGGAAGCGTCAACTTGTCATGCACTACTCTTGTCTGATACTCGGATCCCTATATGCACTCTTTTCAGAAGGATGGCAGTACAACCTGTGCCTTGGGGCATAGTTATTGGTCCTCTTTCTTTAACTCCACCATTGCATGAGTTACCACATGGATCACGTAAAAACATTCCCAAGTTTAATGGGGATGGGAAGCAGCATCCTGATGAACACGTTGCATCTTTCTTTGTAGCATGCGGTGTCCTTGGAGTAGCTCACGAAGATGTCTCTGTTTGACTCTTCGTTGAAACGTTGCATGGTGCAGCAGCTGAATGGTTTTATCACCTTCCGAATGCATGCATCACAAACTGGGCTACCATGCGGACCAAGTTCGAAGCACGTTTCAAACCAGCCAAAGATTCTCATGCCTTGTTAGCTCAACTTACTCATATGAAGAAGGAATCGCATGAACCCATGCGGGACTTCATGGAAAAGTTTAATAAGCTGATCCAAAGATTCCGAGAAATAGTTGTACCTACTCCAGAAAATCAGAAATGCTTCTTCATTAATGCTCAGCCTCCCGATGTGAGCTTTTTATTAAGAAGGTCGGTTATCCCAGATTTGGCTGTCACTCAGTCAACAGCTATTGAAATAGAGGATGATCTCATTTTGGCCGGAAGGATTAGGAAAGATGTACCCAAGGCTAAAAATCAAGGTTCTTCCCAAGGTAATACTGATCCTATGTTTCAAAAAATGGCTAATGATTTGATCACTTTAAAAAAGCAAATGTCTCAGCAGGTGAGCAATGTTCCGTATCGGGATATCCCTAGATGGAATTTCAATAACAACAATGGTGCGCCTGCAAGGGATAGGCCACGATTAACTCCTGCTCAGCCGAGGCTAGCAATTGAAGCTCCTCCTATTAATGCGGTAGTAGAAATAGTTGAAGAAGAGGAAGAACCAGAAGAACAAGATTCTCCGAGGCTTTTGAAGCTTCAGGATATGCCGATGAGTCTTATGATGATTCGGCTGGTGACTCCAGCATTGGGTATTTGGAATACGATGAAGATGAATGTGCACTAGATGGTCAGTCATTTGCTATCTTCACTCGATCCCAATCTCAGAATCCAAGAAAACCTCTTGAAAACCCTAAGGAGAAGAATAAGGAACCTCCCATAGCCATAGTTAAGAGAGGTACTCCTATTTCAGCACAAACTGAAAGAGAAGTCACCAAAAAGGCAACTTCTCCTCATTCTCTTTCTCCTAAGGTCAGTGCCCCAGCTCAAGCTCATGTGATTAGAACTGAGCCTACCATCACCCCTTCTTATACTACTTTTGACATTATCGATCATGCAAAGAGAACCAAAATCCAAATGTCGGAAGCAGAATACCTTCAGTCAAATCCTGAACAGTTTGAAAAACTTGCCAAATTCATCAGAAGTAAAGTGGCTGTTCCATCACCTTCAAAAGGTCTCCTTCCAAATCCTACTCAATCCCCACCTCAGAACAATCTGACCTCTGCTTCTTCTTCGGGAAAGATTGAACCATTTTATTTGTCTTTACTTATAAATGGGTTTAAACTCAGCAATTGCATCATCGACTCAGGGGCCTCCGACAATGTTATGCCCGCAAAAGTAGCCCATGCCCTTGGGCTTACTTTGACTAAGTCATATGGATGGTGTTACTCTATGGAAACCAAACAAGTTCCTTTGATTGGTCAAATCAAAGATGCACAGTTCGCATTCGTTGCTTTCCCAGAAAAGAGAGTGAAAATGACCATTCTAGTTGCTGACATCCCTGCAGCTTACGGTATCCTCTTGGGTAGAGGTTTTTGTAAAGACGTCGGAGGAGAGATTAATATGGATTGGACCAAAGCCAAGATCCCAGTCAATGGGGTTCATCATGTTCTTCACCCCGAACCTCAGGCGAGGTATTTGGTAACTAAATCAGATGATCCTAAAGCTCAAATTCTTTTCGAAGATGCTAGCTTCGGAAATTATTTCATGACTTCAGAGATACCGGCTGTGGATGTCAAGGAAGAAGATCCTAATGCTATTTGGACCCTCGAATTTGATGGTAGTTGCTCAACCACCGGATCGGGCGCTGGTGTAGTTCTTATATCTCCTAATTCTGAGATTTTCCCATCAGCTTACAAATTGCAGTTTGATAATACTAATAACACGGCTGAATATGAAGCTCTGTTACTTAGGATTAGAAATGGCCAGACAGAAGGGAATTTGAAATCTCAAGGTTTAGGGGGATGCGGAGCTGATTGTCAACCAGGTCAAGGGAATCTATCAGGTAAAAAATGATCACTTGAGACATTACAGGAACAAAGTTTGGGATAGTATAGAATGCTTTGATGCATTCTCTATTAAGGCAGTTTTGAGAGATTATAATGACAAGGCTGATTCTTTGGCCGTGTCTGCATCCCTCCTTCTTCCTCATCCTCAGTTCAAACAAGATACATACTCTATCGAGATTGTGTACCGTCCCAGTATCCCAGATAATGCGACTCACTGGCAAGTGTTCAATGATGATCAACAGGTGTTGGCTTTTCTAGAAAAGGCTGACAATTTCAGTGAGTTGTACTTTGAAGGTTCGGAATCAGCTTTCCGTGAAACTATCTCAGATCCATATCAAGAGGTTGATGGTGAGTTTATCCAGCTTAAAGGCAACAAGATACCAAAAGGTTTGGTTTCTCTGGAGGGTTTGTTTGACAAGCATGATCGTTTTATTCAAAACAAGAGACAAGTTGAAGGAGCTTCTTCCTCGGAAGTAGATCAAATCAATCTAGGTTCGTCTGATCAACCTCGGATGGTGAATATTGGGAAATGTTGTTCCCCTGAAGAGAAAGCAAGATTCACTTCACTTCTGAAGAGATACATGGATGTGTTAGCCTGGTCTTATGCAGATTTAAAATCCTTCAAGCCCAAAGACGTACAACACAGTATCCCTTTGAAGCCTGATGTGAAACCATACGGTAGAAACAAAGACATTACAATCCCAAGATCTCAGGAACTATCCTTGCGGAAATCCAGAAGATGTTAGATGCTAGAATTATTTTTCCAATCCATCACTCCACCTGGATTGCTAACATCGTTCCTGTCAGGAAGAAGAATGGTGAAATCCGAATTTGTGTTGACTTAGGAACTGAATCAGTCTTCATTGAAGGACAACTATCCCTTGCCTATCATGGATCAGGTATTACAAACTATTACTGGATCAGAAATGCTATCCATGCTCGATGGATTTTCAGGATATAATCAAGTTGAGGTAACTACGGAGGATCAACACAAGATGGCCTTCACAACCCCATGGGGTACCTTTGCTTACAGGAGGATGCCTTTCGGCTTGATCAATGCCGAGCCACCTTTCAGAGAGCTATGGACTTGGCATTCAGAGACCTGATGGGCAAAGTCATAGTGGTATATTTAGATGACTTGACCATTTTCTCTAAAAATGGAGTGATCATTATGATCATTTAGAGCAAGTACTTTTGAGATGCAGGCGTCACGGGATTTCATTAAATCCCAAGAAGTCCATGTTTGGAGTGAAGAAGGAAAAAATCCCAAGAAGTCTTTGGAGTCTTTGGGTCATATCGTGACTAAAGAAGGAACCAAAATTGACCCAGAGAGAGTAAAAGCCATTCAAAGCCTTTCCCTACCCACAAGTAAAACTGGGGTCCATTCATTCTTCGGGAAGGTTAATTTCCTAAGAAGGTTCGTACCTGATTTTGCTGATAAAACTAAGGATATCCTTGGGATGATGAAAGGCAAAATTCCATTTCGATGGAGTACTGAAGGGAAGCTTGCGTTCGATGAAATCAAAAGGGCAGTTGCTTGCGCTCCTATCCTAGTATGTCCGGACTTCAAAAATATTTCATCATGTACAGCTACGCCTCTGCTCACACAGTGTCAGCCATCTTGATGCAGGAGAATGGGGAGGGCATTGAAGCTCCCATCGCGTTTATGAGCTGCCCATTGAAGGAACATGAATTAAAGATGTCACAAATTGAAAAGCATGCTTATGCAGTGGTACGAGTGGTGAAACATTTCAGGTACTATGTGCTGAATTCCCATACCCTCGTTCTCGTTCCCGACACTGCCGTTAAATCCATTTTGACTCAACAAGAGCTGGGGAGCCAATGAGGTACCTGGATAGCTAAAGTTTAGGAATACGACTTGGACATCAGACCTACCAAATTAGTATGAGGAAGGGGCCTGTGCCAATTGATTGCAGAAAATCATGCTGAAGCAGAATGTGAAAAGACTCAAGATACTTCTTCAGAGTTGCCCATGGTGCTTTTCGTGAGTACAACTGATGAATGGTACACGGATATTGCTTTCTTTCTAACTTATGGTGAATGCCCCCGCATTTAAGCCAAAAGGAGAAGAGGACAGTCAAGTTGAGATCTGCAAGATACCTCTTGTGGGATAATGGAATATATAAGAAAGGTATTGATGGTGTTTTCCTGCGTTGTGTTGATAAATCACAACAGTTAAAGTTGTTAGAGTCCTTCCATAGCCTAGCATGCGGAGGACATTTTTCATCCTCTGTAACAACTTATAAGATTCTACGGGCTAGGTACTATTGGCCTACTCTCTTTCGGGATTCAGCAGAGTGGGTGTCCAAGTGTGAAGCTTGTCAACATTTCGTTGGTCGTCCCAAGTTAGCAGCTCTTCCCCTGAAGCCCGTAGTGATCGAAGAACCTTTTCGCCAGTGGGGAATTGACTTCATTGGAACATTGAATCCTGCCTCCAGTGCTAGGACATAATTACGTGCTGACTGCTACAGACTATTTTACCAAGTGGGTGGAAGCCACACCAATCAAGCAAGCAACCTCAGAAGCTATGTGCAAGTTCCTTAAAGAAAATATAATTGTCAGATTCGGTGTGCCTCACAAGATTGTAGCTGATAATGCCTCTAATTTCTCGTCACATGAGATGACAGAATTTTGCTATGGATTTGGCATCACCTTGGCTCACTCATCTGATTATTATCCCCAAGGTAATGGGCAGGCTGAGTCCAGCAACAAAAACCTGGTCACTATAATTAGGAAGCTAGTAGATGAAAACTAGAGGACATGGCACAAAGCATTGTATGACGCGTTGTGGGCTGATCGAATTACCCCAAAGTGAGCTATAGGAATGTCTCCTTTCCAAGTGTTGTACGGGATTGATGCTGAGATTCCTATCTCAGTAGAATTGCCAGCCTTACAGTTGGCCAAAGCAGTCGAAGATGTGACTTTTCAAAATTCTATTGAGAAAAGGGTTATGTACCTAGCCAGGCTAGAGGAGGAATGAAGCAAGTGGTTGATCGCATTGCAGACCATCAAAGCAAAGTAAAGAAATTTTTGATAAGAAATCAAGGCAACGTCATTTCCAGATTGGAGACCTGGTGTTGCTTTGGGATAAAAGGAGGGAGCAGAAAGGAATGCACGGAAAGTTTGACTCCTTGTGGAAAGGACCTTTTAAGATTCATCAGCTGAGTGGTGAAAATAGTTTCCATCTATCATACCTTGATGGAGAATTACTCCCTTTTCCTTTCAGCGGTCAACATCTGAAGTTGTTCCATCATTAATGCAAGACGCTCTCTTGCATTGTATATACTTTATTTTATGTCGTGTGTTTGCTTTTAGTCTTCTTTGTTTGTTTGTTTTGTTTTTGGTTTTCTTCTTTTCTGACTCCATGTAGCCCAATGGATAAAACCAGAGATTCTGAGTTCTCTTCCTTTGATATCACAAAGAAAGTCCCCAACTGGAGCCAGTTGTTATCTCAGTTTTGAGTTTACGCCAAAACTATCAGATAACCCTACGAAATTTTTAAGCTGGTTTTGCAAAATTGCCTTTATGAGAGATAATCGGGTTTTCGGGTTTCACAAGTAGGACAACATGTGTTTTGAATGTTTCATGTCTTGTGTTCCCCGAAACCCAAAACCCGCATCAAGTAAGGCGAGTCGGGTTTGCGGACCTTCCAAGCATCGGAGCATGCCTTCGTCTAAGCATCATGCTTTATGTCGATTGTTTCCATGCAACCCAAAACCCGAATTGCCTAAGTCCTTCATGTCGGGTTTTCAGAACTTTGAAGCATCTAAGCATCATGCTTCATGTCGATTGTTTCCCGCAACCCGAAACCCGAATTTCTCTAAACACCTTTGTGTCGGGTTTTCGGATCTCCCAAGCATGCTGACATGGCATTAATGCCGAGTTGTCGGGTGGATTGGCACGTGCCAGCTGAAGTGTATTAATTGCAAATTTTCATATATATATGTGGATTTCCATGTCATTTTTACCAGACGTACTTTTTACCTTGTGGATTTTCGCGCATGCTTCTTCGACCCTGAAACCCGAAATTCACCTCTGTACTCGATTGCATTGCTCATTTTTGATCATTCGTTGTCCCAGTTGAAGGTATTTTTCTTCAGTCTTTCTTTGTGGTTTTTATGGATTAATTATGTGAGGAATTCATCCAAGTTTCTCATCTGGGTTTGGGATTTTCTCTTTTCCATTTTAAGGGTTGTTTTCTAAAAACTAGGTTTATGTTTTAGGGTTTATCTCTTTGGAATTATCACTTTGTGTTATTTCCTGGAATGTTGTTGTAATTAAAATATGTTTTGGATATAAATGATGAAGAAAGAACTTGCATGTTTTAAAATCAACAAAAACCCTATTCTCTTCTCGGGTTTCGCAAGGTGCTTTGTGCGGTATCAAAACCCGCATCATGTATATCGAAAAATTTGACGTGTTGGGGCTTTCCAAAATCTCGACATCTTCAAAGTGCATCTTCAAAGTGCCGGGTTTTCCAAAATCTCGACATCTTCAAAGTGTCGGGTTTTCTCAAATCTCGACATCTTCAAAGTGCAAAGTTTTCTCAAGTTTGTGTCGGGTTTTACTCTCCCACATCCTCCTCGGTGTGTCGGGATTTTCCACCCTTCCAGGCATCTTGATGGGTCGGGGTTTTCACGGTGTGCAACATCTCCTGATCTCTGAAACTCTCCTCCTTTGAAATCCCTCATGTCGGACCCTGGTCCATCGCAAGAAAAGACTGAAAAGTCAGGAAGGATGAAATACAAATTCAGAAAGGTGGAGTCTCCATCCTATATCGATTGCAATTATGACATCCGAGATACAGAGCTCGAAATATAGATATGGAGGATTTCTGGAGTAGGGTAAAGAGCTCCTCCCAAACTCCATGGATGAAATCGATAGTCGATAGTGGTTTACCTCTTGCAGCGGGTTTCCCTATGTCCGCTCAGTGCCCTGAATTCATCTTAGCCTGCGCTTCGAGTTATGACTCTGCTTCTCGTTCTGTGAGAAACCAGGCGGGAGAAGTTGTGATCAAGTTGGATGGAGGTTACTTTGATGACCTCCTCAAGCTGCCCAATTTTGAAGAATATGGAGAGTTAGATATCAAGTCAGCTCAAAAAGCTTGGGATAATGATCAGGAAGATTGTATCAAGCATGTAAATAAGAAGTTCCTGATCAAAGCCAAACCGGCTTGTTTCCAGATTCCCAAGACTTGTCCCCAGAAGTGATTTCATTCAGGAAATCAATGACATCATCACTCTGTTGAGTCGGGTTTTTGGTTTACCCGAATCAAATGTTTTCCAAGGGTGGATGTATCAATTCATGATCACCATCAAGAAGAATCAACAAGGAATTGATTGGGGCACTCTCATTAGTAATGAGATAGATTCCCAAATGACAACAGTCTTGTCTACGGGAAAGTTTTATATGTCCTCATATGTCACCTATGCAGTGGCCGGTATGAGGAACTATCCCAGGTTGGATACCAAGGGAAACAGGATGGTGGACCATGTTTATCAGTATTTTCCTCAGCTGACAAGGAAAGGGTCTGAAGATCAATTCAGAAGGGTGAATGATGCCTTCTTTTATGAAAACATCTGTAGGTTAAATCCTGAACTGAGGAAAACAAGAGTATCTGATGAAGCATGGGCTGAGGTTTCAAAGTGGGGTTGTGTCTTCTTGCAATTTAAGAAGTTCACATATCTACGGGTAGTCATGTACCCAGGGGATCCTTTCCGTCTGCCCCGATATCCAGGGGACAAACTGATCTTGATGGAATTGGTTAGGCAATTGTTGGATTTTCACAAGTTCCAACAAAGTAAACATAAAGCCGTTGTATCCTTCCCAATTTCTATTGGAAGGTATACTTGTTTGACAATGGTGAAAGCTAGGAATGTTGTCCATGAGCTTCAGGATAAGTTGAAGAAGCACATGAAGCCCCGAGATGGGTTTGACATTCGAGGAGTCCTCAGGGCGTATGGAACTCTGCACCTGCACAGACCAAGCATAGAGGACATCTGGATTGATCTACGTGATGAGGTTGCTGTTCGTAGAAAGGATCATAGCAGATTGACACTTGCTGAGATTCAAACACTTGAGCTCGCTAACTTACCAGAAGGTACTAGCGATAATGAAAGTGTTCTGGATCCCTCTTATGATGGACTGAATGAAGATCAATATGTTTTCCCACCTATTGATTGGTCGATCAGTGAAAAAGCCTCCATTACAGATAGATCAGCTCTAATTCTTGCACGCACCAAAGCATGGCTCTCCTCTTGGGGATGAGTTTTAAAGATGATAAGTTTTCAAAGTTGGTTGCTTCAGAGGCGGGGCCCTCCAAAAAGGAAAGGACAAAAATCTTCTAAGGGGCCTATAAAGGTCAAGTTTGTCAAAAAGAGAAAAGAAAGAGAAATCTCTTCAATTATTTCTCCAGTTGAAACGGTGGATGTGCCAGAATCACCAACACCACCAGAAATAGGAGAAATTACTTTGGAAGGAGAAGGAAGCCAGCCTCTGGTTTCATCATTTGTTGATTGCCCAACTGAAGAGACCTTATCTCTTGCATCCCAGGCTTTGGAGTCTGAATCTGCCTCCCCCTCACAACCACTCCTACCTCCTCATTCTCCATCAACTTCTTCAATCATGGCCAGTATTTTCTCTGGACTCTCACCCCTCTCTGCTGGGACCCAAGTAATCACCAACACGCCCCCTCCTGTGCCTCTTTTTATTGAATCTACTACCACATTGGTAACTATTCCCCCTCCACTAGTAGAACCTTCTCCCCTTGAGAGTATGATACCAGCTTCTACAACAGTGGCAACTCCCTCTGATACGCCGCAATGGCTACTCGAGCAAACTCTGAGGAAGAGGAAGGTGATTGTACCCATACCGGCCTTTGATTTTAGCTCACTCAAGGCTCCTACTACTAAATCGGCCAAGAAACCCAAAACAGTTTCAAGGGTTTTGGTGGACGCTTCAGGGCATAAGTTCGCAGAGATCGCCACTCCCACGTGACTGACAAAACTAAAGAGGATGTAACAGCCTCTGATTATCAGATAACCAGGGTGGCTCTAGGAAAAGTGACAGCAGAAGGGGCACAACAGGATGCACGGGATGCTATAAATGTGTTGTGCCAGAAGTTGAAAGAAACAAAAGACAACAGAGATGAGCTTAAGGGAAAGGTGGAGCAGTTAACAGAGGTTTTTCTTAAGCTCTCAAAACCCCTTGAATCCATACCATCTTCTTTTGTCCCTATCGGATTCGATTTCTCATCAGTGCCTACGATTGAGAGGATTAATAAAAAAGGAAGGGTGGTCGATGAATGGACCCAAAGGCTGCTCCAACAAGGGAAGGAAGTGATTCAAGACGTTGTGAAAATCTATCAATCTTTGGGGGACATTCAGAGTGATGGAGAGAAGATGGACGATGATTTCTCTCAAGAAATTGGACATCTTGATTTGACTTTCGAAGCTCTCCAGACATTAAAGAAAATACCATCACAACTCTTGGTAGAAGAAGGCATCATCCCACATGTGGATAAGCATTTCCAGCTGACCAAAGCCATCAGGTTCAGGCTGAAGATTCTTAACAAAGCCTGCGGTAAGTTGAGAGAATCAAGGGATAAATTGATTGATGGAAAAAGTGATATGGAAGAAGAGTTGCTGAAGATTTGTCCAAAGGTGTCAGTTGGAAACTCAGGCATCCTATCAGCTGATGATCTTTTCAAACAAGTCCAAGAGTCTGTTCAGCATGAACCAACGCATGGATTTGGTATTGAGATCATCGACCGGTTTGTAAGAATTGAACATTCTTTGGAGGCCTTGAGAAGGCTCAGCAAAAGATTGAAAAAGCTTCCCGGCAGTGCTAGTGATACCCATGAAACCTGTGAAATTTTGAATGATCATTCCACTACACCTGATGAAAATGAAATGCAAGGCATAATTCGAAAGTTCCAAGAATTTCGGAACAAACAGGCTCAGCTGGAGGAAGAGAAAGATGAAGGAGCGAAAGATGATGATTTAGATTAAGTCTTGATGTTTCATGTCATTTCAATTTTGAAATTGACATGTCTTTTTCATTTCTGTTTCATCACATTTTTGAATCATATTTTGACTTGGTCTCCTGCGTGAGAGTCAAGCAAAATAGAACTCTTTTTAAAGAACACTATTTTCTAGGATTTATCCTATTTTCTCTCTACTCCTTTTATTATAAATAAGGGATGCTTATGCATTCCAAAGGTCGAGATTTTTGAAATATTGGGAGCTATTGGAAAGAAGAAAAACTTTGTGTTTTCTTTTAATCATTTTGAAGAATAGGAGTTGATATTATTTTGCAAACTTTGTGTTGTGGGATATATCTTTCTTAAGACATTGTTCTTACGTTCATAATCTTAAGCTATTCTTTGTTTAGCACCTTAGTGTTTCTAATCATTTCAGACATTATATTTATGATCTAAAGCCCGTATGATTATTTCGTGCTCTGTGTTTACTCGAAAGAAAATACATTTCTCTCATTTCCTTTCCATTGTTCTTCTTTCATTGTAATAGTTTCCGACCCAGTTCATTTACGAAAGCAATACCTTTGAATCGTGTGGATGTGGATTTCGGGATTTTATCCCAACCCCAATGGTTAGATTAGTGTGAATACTGTATATATTGTTTTTGTTGTGTTTTAGATTAGTAATAAACATGTAGCCTCACTTGTCTTTGAGGAGGGATTTAATCCCATATCTTGTTGAACCTCATATTTTGGTTGAACCTCATATTTTGGATTGACAAAATAGGCCACTATAAAATCTACTAATAAGATTCTAATAGATTCATTCAAAAAGTGAGTACCCCTATCACTTGTTAACCTCATCGGGCACCCATACCTGCTGATTATATTCTCCCAAAAAAACCTAGTTGTTGTGGTCTTCATGAAATCCATCGTAGGTAGCGCTTCGCCCATCTTGTAAGATAGTATGTGAATGTGATAGTATATCACAAAAATTTATTACGCAAGGCTAGGGAAATAGGGCCCATAAATTCAATTACACATTTTTAAAACAGATCTGCACTAACAATAAGTCTTAGTGGCATTTCATTTCTCCACTTTGGCTTGCAAAGGCACTAACAATCGTCATCGACCTTGTAATACTCTATAAAATCTCTATCAACAAAGATCCTACCAAAGGGATAAGAATTGGATCTTGCACACAGTCGCATTCCCTATATATTGTCCTTCAATAATGCCACCATGAGATTCATCCATGATTCCATTATGCTCATGTTCGACACACACCATGAAAAACATCATCTCGGCCTAGTTTTTACATATCTCCTATAATCAACATATAATGTGTGACAAGTATGGCCAACTTATTCTTCTCCAAGGCCTTCATTCCTTCTGGTGCCACACTCATTTACAAGAAAACAACAATATCCTCCAAATTAGAGGGTGCGCGATGTAATCTAAACAACTCTGCATCCGACATTGTGTCGCCAATGCTTTGCACATCCGTTCTGATTTAATCGGTGATAGATAGTCAAGTCCCAAATTTTTATTTCCTTGTTTTACAATGACTTAAAAGTCTAACTCTTGAAACAATAATATCTACTGTTATATATATTCCCTTGTAGAATAGGATTTTTAACCAAGTACTTGAGTGCCATATGATCTGTATAAAATTAAAATGTAGTAGCCAATAAGTATTTCCTAAATTTATGCGGTCAGAGATCATGGAAAATGCATCCCACTCCATTTTTGTATATTTTTATTTATCCACATTAATTTTCTACTTGCAAAACACAAGATGTGATTAACAATCCCCTCTCCACGCTATACTAACACTATTGTGATGGCCATCCCTGATGCATCAAAATGTACATGAAATGGATTTTCCCAAGAGGGAAAGCATAAAATGGGTGTAGTAGTAAGTTTCTCCTTTAAGGTGTCAAAATTCACATGTTACGCCTCACCCTAATGAAATTTAGTTTTATGTTTTAAAAACTCTTCCAATGGCATGAAAATCCTGGCATATCCCTTGATGAATTTCCTATAATATCTCATGTGCCCTAAGAATCATGCACCACACTTTGACCTGGTAGGCTCCTCCAACCCTAAAATAACAACAAATTTTTAGGGTCTACCAATAAGCCTTCCTTGCATATAATGTGACCTAGTAATGTGCCAAATGGAGTAGAAAAGACACATTTCTTAATGTTTAGGAGATAATTAACTACCTACATCTCTCAAACATCAACCTAAAATTGTCACAATGATCCTTTACTAACCCATACACTGTCCAGTCATCCAGGTAGACTTGCATAAATTTGTGGATGAAGTCTTGAAAGGCCTACACCACAATGCGTAAAAATACAACGTGTGCATTCTTAAGCCCAAAGGGCATGACCATGCGAGAAAAAATTCCCTAGTCGAGTCATGAAAGTAGTTTTATCATGGTCAACCTTCACAATTATTACCTAATGATATCCAGAGATCCATCTCGTTAAATAATAGATCTCTCACCCAAGGACACCTTCCAAAATCTCCTCATTAAACGGGGTTGGAAAAGGATCTATCAAACATAAAGCATTTAAATCTCTATAGTGTACACATATATTTATCCTTGCATCCTTCTTGAAACTAATAACCATTGGGCTCACCTATTCAAATTCATCAATCACCACAATGATACAAAATTCTATCATCTTATCAATACCCTCTTTAACCTTTACACACAAATTTGAGTTCATACTTTTGTAAGGCCTCTTCTAAACAAAGAACATACCTTCTTTTAACTTAATCTGAATTTCCCTAGAGAGTGGCGAACTTCCTTTAATTCATGATACCCGTGTGGGAATAAGTCTTGTAAGTTGCGTAATGTGCTCAACTATTTTTGAAACCTCCTGTTCTAACTAATAATCTCCAATGAAATATTTCTTTGGCTCTGCTTTTGTACCAATGTTAACATTATTTATTTTTAAGGGATCATGGTAGGCATGCTCTTTCTCATCCTCTTCATCGAGTACTTCATGCGTACCTATGCATAAGAAACATCCAAATTTTCTACTTCCTTGTCATCTATCAAGTATACCATCTTACACTTTTCTTTCTCCGGAAGTTGTGCTCAAGATGTATCTCCTCCGTCTCTCCTTCTTCTAGTTTGTATTTTCTCAAGCATGCCCCCAACTGAGGTTCTCTTAACAAATCCCGGATTCCATCTACAAACATGGCACTATATCCCAAGGTAATTCATTTGAATACCTACAAGCATGTCATTCACTAATGGATTATGATATTGATACTCAAAAGTATGGGTAATATCCACCATTGAATCTTTCCAATTACGAATTTGATGGCACAATTCTAAATGGATATACCATGCATGCACATAGCCTTGCAAGGTGGAATATAAATTATTCACCCATAGTTAGGGAGGTAAGGATTCCAGGCTTACCATGTAAGATCTCTCACACTCCTGGACATGGAGTGAGGCATAATTCTTCCCATGATATTCATGTATTGTAGAAGGTCCATTTCTCTATAGAAACCTCATATTATGTAATTATCACTTCACACCACTTTAGAATATTGTCTCCATGGGTCACCCACCAATGTGTTGCTATCTTGCACAAGGTATAAGTAATTATATTCCTCATCTCTTTCATACATGTCCATCTTACCTCCATCGGTAATAGAAAGATGTCGGGATTACCCTCTATTATGTAATTGGTTAATTTCTTTCCTCCCAGGTGCCCAACCGAGTGCACCTTAACGATGTGAGTCATGGTGCCCTTCAATTGTCTTCCGAACAACTCATAGCTCCTGTATGCCCAATTGTCACATGTAACTCTAGTTGTGTCACTCAAAAATTTAGAATATTCCCATTAAATGAATCCTTCTCCCAATGGATGGACAACCTCGGAGACTCTCTAATGGTGCACACGTAGATTCTATCCAAGTCTTCTTCTCCCAAAGGTTCTACACATGGCGTATAATTCTCATCCATCATTAGAATAACGACACACTCCTCTTTGTTCTTGAATCTTATGTACCCTTTGTTAAAGTGCAAGTTAGCATTATTCTTATAACACCAAGGGCATCCAAGTATGGATGGAAATTTATTTACCTCTATATGTGCTAAGACTTCAAATATTTTTCCTTCAATACGCCCATGGACATAGCCTTTTTCCTATTTTCCATGTACAAAAATTTGAATATGGCTATAATAGGGGCCTCCCATATAATTCCATGCATCTAAAGTGAGAACATTGACCTCAACGCCCATGTCAATCAAAATGTTGCTCAAGAGCCATCCATCCACAACTGCATTCAATGTGATTTATTTGTCATAATCAATATTATGAGGGGGTAGATTAACACGCAATACTTTCCTCTCATGCTCACCTCCAACATGCGATAATTTTGATCTTATCCATTATCCTAATGGAGGTATAATATACCCTTAGCGTAGCATATTTCACACTTCTCGACCTCATTAATATCTTTCTAAGGGACCTCAACATTATTCTTCGGCTCCAACTTCTATGATTGCTCCTTTAGAAACTAAATCTCCCTTGTTGTTTTCTAATCACGTCCATGGTTTCTTCATAGACCTCCTTTGGATGAGTTGGATCAAGATATTTCCCATCTAATACCTCATCTTTTTTAATGAGATTGATTTTATTCGGTATTTCCCTAGTATCTGCAGCTTCCACCCACATAATTACTAAGACAAATTCCAACTTAGGGTCATGTGCCACCCTAGGAATCCACTTCGTATCACCTCTCTTCACAATCACGATCCTGTGCCCTTTTCCTTCCTCTCGGTTCTAGCTCACGTACTCATATAAGTCAAGGAACCGATCATACTTATGGTTCCTCCCGTACTATAAATACTTCAAAATCCATACATTCACACTTGTAGTGTTTAATAGATCCAAAATTGTAACAAGTTCCATGGGGAAATTCACTCCTACCTCCTTGACCACCATGGCCTCTGAATCCTCCACGAAAACCTCTTCCTCAACCACCTCCATCTCCATGCCCTTCATACCAATTATTTTCATTCTTAGAATTATTCCCAATGCTGGTTTGACACACACCAATATCAATGGCATCATGGATTTGGTCTCATACTCAAAGAAGTACTTTCTATCGTGAGTTGTAGATGAGAAAATATTACAATAAAAAAACACATTCTTACGGAGTGTGCGGTGTAACAATAAGAATCTACTTGAATCATGATCTTTGTGATCTATCTTTTGTGGGAAAATGTCCTTTGTGTGTCCTTATACCTCATAATCCATGTACAATAGTCCACCATGCGAGTCTCATGAGTTGAGTTCTTAGAAAATATTTCGAGCTATTTTTCAATGGAAAATGCGAGAGATATTTCAACAAAAACTTGATGTGGTTATTGAGGTCCTTTTCCATCGAGATATTGAACCTTGATTCCCTTCGTGTTTCCTCCGCCACCGATCCACTATATCCACTAGATCCTACTCCCATCATAGGTAAGGGGCTAACATAGTTACACTCTATGTAGCCATTGTTGTGCTAAAATATGCATTGACGATGCAGTGATGTTGAACCACTTCCAATGTGATACCAAAAATTATGTACCCATACCTTGTTCAAATGACGCGCCACCAAGATACCTCTACTAATACCAAATGGATTAACAAAACTTATCTTAAGAATTGGAAAACTAATTGCTAGGTTTTTGTCACTAGGTGGGCTATGATGCATTTTATGTCTCTCCTTTCTCCATACAACAATCTCTCACCAAAATCTGAGGGGGTTTCTCTAATACACTTTGCAAGATGGGGTAACATAGACTAGTCATGTTCCACATTCTCCGCACTAACCTCAAATCCTTCTCACAACATCTAACTCCAATCTACCTCCATAAGTCCATCACTCGTGAAGCTTCACGTTGTCTCACCAACTCCATTTCTTGTACTTCATTATAATTGAGGCACCTCTCCTCTCTCTCCATTTCAGCCACAAGGTCCACCATCTCTTACCAAAACAAATTTTGGGCCCCATGCCTAGTGAGATTTCAGGTAGCCATAGGAAATTCCTCCATACTCAAATTGACGATCAAGATCATAATGGCTAATAGTATAACATGCAAGAGAAATCTTCTTGGATCCCATAATAACTCAAACTCAACAATCTCTGCGAAATAATATGTCAAAACTATGTAATCCAATATATAGCTAGTTAACACTCCACTCCATATCTAATCAACAACACGAGTCTAGATCATATCAACATCATGCAGCCTTTGATACTCTTCTTTGGTCCAAACACAAGGTACATAATACCAAATATTCCTTGAGGCATATGCTTTGATAACC
The DNA here is from genome assembly GCA_018340775.1 of Taxus wallichiana var. yunnanensis. NCBI lineage: Eukaryota > Viridiplantae > Streptophyta > Pinopsida > Cupressales > Taxaceae > Taxus > Taxus wallichiana. The sequence goes on from CM031234.1 coordinate 754,175,760, forward strand.
ACTCATACAAATTTATTAGGAAATTAAAAAAGAATGTCTCCTAGAGTTCATTATAGAGGTGTTCCTCTACCCATTTACGTTCATCAAACTTAGATCCATTGTTAAACCACTAAGTAAAATCATCCTCCATTCTTTTAAGCTAAGTCTCAATGTTTTTTAAGGTCAAGTGTTATGTCATCACACACCATTCTCACAACATCTTCAAATGAAGTCCTGACAATGGAACCAAAATGTAGTCTCATCTACCTATTTCCTTTAAATCTTAAGCACATTGACCTATCACCCAACATTAGTTGGGTGATCAGCCAAGGCACGTGTAGTTGCCAAGCCCTCCTTTATGTGATATCTTTAATAATGTCTGCCATTAATGGAGGAATAGTTTGCAAAACTAGAAATATAAGTATTTATTCTAGCACAGAGTAAAAGCACTAGATCTAAACATAGATACACCATGATATAAATGTAAACATTGCGAAAACATAAGAGAGCTATATTTTTACCATGAGTAACATGAAATAAGTTAGGTTTTAACCCATAAACATAGATATTCATAACAACCCTTTATATATTGATTAACAAATGTTTACAATAGCTATATTACATCAAAGAGGTTCAGCAACAAATCAATACATCATTCTACCATTAACATCCTACCCTTCCCATGGATCTGATCTAGAAACCCTATATTACTCCCTTACAATCATTACATAAGCCCTTCTTGTAGAAATAAACCATTCACCCCATATGCACCCACACTCAACCTCTCATATCTAACACCCAATACCAATACACACACTAAAATACTAATCTATAATCTCTTTGTCTAGATCCAAATGCCTCCTTAAATAGGATAGGAGCTTACCTAAACACTATTCTAGAATAAATTTTACATGAAACATGTCATTATATCCTATTATACTTGAGTTTCTAAGCCATGTAGATGCCATCTAGCCATAACAACCTCCACTTTATAGCTTGTAACCATAAAGATTCCCTAAAATATTATTTTATTGAGCTCCAAGTTTCCATGTAACAACCCGGTCATCATTACACTTATTCATAGCTTCACGTTATTTGTATGTGATGCCACTACACCAAAATGTCACTAATTCCTTAAACCCTTAAAAAATTTGCTACTTCGCATGCAAGCCCATCTCTCCTCATGCACATTCACTCACATAATTTTATCAATAGTTTTTTTTTGAGCGTGCACATCCTCTTCTTTATGACTTAGTAATTTCCTAAGATCAACAACCACATAAAGAAAGGGAGGACCTTGACTTAGCATTCAAATTAGAGGAATGTGAATAATAGTTTAGATCAAGAAAATCAAAATATTAAGTGGAATCACAAGAATAGTTTGGCTCAAAATCATCAGAAAGAATGTTTGGATTGGACTCATCAAAATCTATGCATTGACTATGAGATGAAGGCGGGGAAAGTGGTAATTGAACATGTTTTCCAACATGAATAACCAAACAAGGTTTACTCATGATGGGAATATTTTAATTTGAAGGCCTAAACCTTAGTTCCTTATTTTCGTTAGTGTGAGGAAACTTACGATACTCATTCATTGTTGGTGTTGTTTAGGTGAAAATGCCTATACCTAGATATTATGATTGAACTCCTTCAAATGGAATGAATTTCCATGTTGATTCAAGGAATCATAATAACATCTAGCTAGACATTTTACAGATGTGGGGATGCTCATGTGATTATTGAAAGGTCTAAGGAAAATAAACATTTTACATTTTGAGAATCTAACAAGGTTTGGACAACAAGTTGAAACTATAAGTGTTAAACCAAAGTAACATGTATGACAATTGTTAAGGTCGTAAAATAATTTCAATAATGGTGAATCAATTGATCAAATAATTGTCCTAGAAAACTATTTTTCAAGATAGGTAATCACAAGGAACAATCACACAAGTTCGGTAAATGAAATGAATCACTAATGAACTACTCCTTATGAAAATTTTGTGTTCAAAGGTATTTCGACGAGAATATGATCAACTCGATGTCAATACTTAAGTCAAGTTTAAGATATAAAAGGAATAAGTACTAACAAGGGGTTGATGTGAATCCTAATCAAAGTATACTATAACTCGTTCAAATACAAAGAAGGCCTAAATCTCACAAAATAGGAAACACAAGTGCGAGCAATGCAAAAATACCTATTGGATACGTTAACCAAAATTTTTAGAAAAAAAATGTATTAGTATTAATATATTTAATATGATGCTAACAAAGTAACACAAACACCTTTCAAGGTTTAAATAAATGTTTGAAAATAAACAATGCAAAATTATGCCAAGGAATTGTAGGAATGTGAGTAGCATAGAGGTACAATCTAAACAATTAGATCAATTTTGCAAGAAAAAAGGCGTAGGTATAAAAATTATATCAAGGAAATACAAAAACGTAATACTTCTAAAGAAATTATAGGATAAATCAAGCCTAGATATAGTGATAATGTGTCTCAATATGGGTTTGAGATAAAGGGCCTACTAGAACATGAAGACTTAGAATTCACACTTTCAACACTTTCATTCCGAATTATAACCTAGTCATGCAAGTAGAAATCAAAATTGGTGGACACGATTATTTCTAGTGGCATATGTGCTTGTTATTTTCTTTTTCCCAAAATGGGAAATAATAATACAAAGGAATAAATCAAGTAGGGTTGAAGAATACTTATCTTCACTTCAGAAAAATTTCACCTCATCTTACAGAGAGTCAAAAATTAAGACGAAGTAATGCTTCACAAATTTTGTGATGAATGACGCTTAGTTTAAACTTTGATGGATTCTCCCTTGCTCGAATAACAAGGTTTTGACTATGGAATTTTTTTAACTTCACAAAATCTCTATAAAACACGATGGGTTTGAGTTGGTCAACTTGGCTCCAAGATTAAATGGCTCCATATTCTTTTTCTCAACTAGGTATCATATATTACTTCTATGAGGTCACTTTGCCAAGGAAGCTGCCTTTGAATAAACCTTGGTGTATCACGGATTTACTTGAACCCCTTTGATATAATGAGCAATAAATGTGTTCAGATTATATTTTCACTTGGGTTGCTAATAAAGAGAACTTTGACGCTAAATCTCATAAGTGTATAGTAGTCAAGTGGTAACAAGAGCACTTCCCATTTCATCCACAAGGTTCCCTCTTCCATGGACTACTTTGGGGTTCCTAGGAGCATACCTCTTGTTATCTTAAAGATTATGTCAAAGGGTACTTATCCTATTTTAAAGCAAATGAGTTGTATCTCTTAATCGTAACCTGCATATATAGTGTTTTGAATGTGGTGTATTTTCTTATCTTTGAAGTTCATGTGGTTTTTTCATACACCGTTTGACAACAAGTATCAAACTGTATTAGTAATTTTGGATTAGGTTCTCCTCTCTTCTACAAGCGTATTTATGTCATGCATGCAAAGTTTATTATTTTTCCAAATGATAAAATCATCATAAAAAGAGGATAAAAAATTGTTAATAATTCTCAAGATCATCCTATGATGCAAGAGAAGAGCATATGGAACAAGAAATCCAAATACTTAGAAAATAATGGAAAAAATTAACTTAAATGAACAAACCATTCATTTTATTTGAATTGAAGTCCACTCCCTTAGCAAGAAGTTTAATAAAATGTCTTGAAAGAATGAAAAAGGTTTAGAATAGTTTTGATTCCCAAGCTACGAGGGAAGAGCATATGTGATCCTAACCCCATAAATGAAAAATGTAACATTAATTTACTTAACCAAGAAAATTAACACAAATCATGATAAGATATAACCTACAAATCAATAGTTATCATTTAGAAAATCCATGCAAGGTGTTAGAAATATCAAAGACCAAATTTTACAAAGTATTTAGACATGTTAGAAATGACTAGTTTTCTAATAAAGGAAACCATAAATTTTCTATAGTTAATAATCATAATATTTTGTTTCTTTTGTGTAGTTTTCTTCGATACCTTTCTAACACAAAAAAATGGATTCGTTTCAATTTTATGAGAAATGTTATGGCCTCTAGAAGATAGCTCATGCACACGGTTCAATGTATGTGTTCCCCGATGACATATGCACACCCCTATGTAACATATGTGTCCCCTTGGTAGCGTATGTGCACCCTTGTGTAGAAAGAAAATAGTAAGGGTTGTGTATGCATGCCCGAATGCAATATGTGTGCCCTTTCCTATAGATGACTAAAAACATGAGAATTTTCAAGACAATTTTAAAAATCTTATAATTTTTGTAATTTGGAAAAAAATTGGCAACACCTCCCCTCCTTTGTTTCTGCAAAGAGCATAAAAATGAAACAATCTAAAATAAAAAAGTTATAAAAACTCATATTTATATAATTTTTTAAAAAAGGTTAGCATGCGAGAAATCTTGAAACAAATCTACAAAGATTGAAATGAAAGGGAAGGACTAAGGATACGTCCCACTAGGCATGCTTAATGTATGCATGAAAATATTAGGTATGAAAATAACATGAAACTAACACATAGTAGTTACACAATATAAATAAATCTATCATCAACATATATATGAGATCTTAATGAGATAAAACTCTACAATAATGCATGAATCAAACTAACATTACTACGTTACCTCTACTTATTTAGATTTATTAATATAAAAATGAACCTAGTTAAATCCTAAATAATCAGTTTTCTATTGTTTACTCCAAGTGGTGAAGATATCTCTCCAAAATGGCTAGAAGACCATGTTTAGATATTCTCCTACTAACCAATATTAAAGGAATAGCCGCAAGATGAGAAATATATTGCAACAATGGAAGTAAGGCTCAAGATCATATGTTTTTATATGAGATAGTATCAAAAGTATGGAGTAAAATTTAAAGGGATGGATTAGGCTTGTATTTATAGATTTCCATTTGGGAAAGTTTAGAATCCTAGTGCATGTGGGACAAAAGGTAAGCCCAAAATAGAATTTTTACAAGTCAATGCACTTTTTGATTAGATTAGGAGCTAATTAATCTTTCAAGATTAATTAAGGATCCTAAGTAGGCTTAGGAAGCTTTACGAGAGTATCTAGAAGGGCTTGTGATATATTTTGGAAATTCAGAAGCGAGGATTTAGCCAATAAGATGTTTTATTGGTTAAATAAAGGATTAGAGGATTAATTTACATATAAGTAGCTAATTATGATGTTATCACTAACCAAAATGTTTGTAACTAACATCTTGGGTGAATTTTAACCATAGTTAGATAAGGAAATGTTATTATTTGTTCAAGGTGAGAGGGAGTGAAGATTTTTAGTGCAATTTAAGTATTAAAGTATGGAAGCTGATTTTAGGTGGCTACATATCTAATTTTGTAATCAACCTTGAAAATTCCTACCATAAGAATGATAAAGACTTAAAATACTAGAAAGAGCCCAAAAGTGGCAAGAAAGTACAAAAAGGTTGCGTTGCCCATGGGTGTCCCAATACTAAACTCGGTGCCCTAGTCGAGCCTAAAATGATGCGAGATGATACAAGAGGACCGGGCATGTGGGTGTAAGATGTCATTAATGAAAAATAAAATAAATGAAGATGGATAAAATATGGGGTTGGGTTAGTAATTTCTTCACTCAAGAACCTTCTAAATAGTAATATAATATTGAGATAAGTAATGTCTAAAGTGCATGATGTTTTGACTACATAAACTAGTTAATGCAAGGTAGTATATATCATTGAAAGAATTAAATTATTTTTCATGTTTGAATGTAAATATTGATCTTAATACTATAATGTGTGTGATGTATTAGTGGAACACTTCATCAAGGGTTTGATTTAACCAAACATGGTGTCATAGTTGTTCATGATTGAGTAACTATAGTATTTAGAAGGACTACAAAGTTCCAAGAAAATTATTCTTTAAGACCTATGAAGGAGTCTTGTAATGAAGCTCCAAGGTGTGAGAGATAGGTTACGTATTAAATAAAATAATATAGTCATTTTAATTGTAAATAATCGAGAAATAATTTCCTAGTCCCAAGATACCATATTTTAGGGTTGTGATCAAAAGAAGATTGAAAAAGATATGAAAGAACCTAAATAAAGTTTAAAATAATGTTAATGATATCCTAAAAGGGATGATAGAGGGGATTAGAGTGTTTATAATTGGAGGAATAGGTAATAAAATAGTTAGTAGAAGATATTCATGGTAAATTTGAGAAAACACAATGTTGATTGAGGGTGCACAACCTAGAGGAGTTAGAGAGAAATAATTTTGAATATTAAGATTTGAGAAAAGACTTGGGAGTCCCATGAAGTGTATATAATTGAATGAAGGTCTAAGAGGTTTAAAAATGTCTTCTAGAAAAGTGCAATGAGTATAAAATGTAAAATGTGTGCACAATCCCATACGTAAGAAACAATGAAACTCATATGACATCAAGGTAACTATGTTCCATGAAAAGAAAAATACCAAATAATTAGTTAGCATAGCGTGAAGGGGGATGTTATTTCTTGTGAAGGAGTCTTAAAAGAGTGTCGGTGTCTTTAAGATCCATTTACAAAGAATATTCCATAAATGTACTATGATAGACCTCTCAAGAACCATTATAGTAACTTTGTGTGCAAATGAATAAGAGGAAGCTTAATAAGATTGTTGAAGTCTTGGTATAATTTATTAAGAGGAATTTTAGATCTTAAGGAAAAGGTGGAGGGTATATTGAAAGAAATTTATAAATCTTGCATTGAGAACAAGACTAAAGTAGAGTTGGGTCTTTTTGTGGAGTAAGAACAAAGGGGAATAAGAATGTCAATGTTGAAAATAACATGAATAATAGAGTAAAGAGGTAAATAACCCCTGAAATGTTATTGAAATAAAATTTTATAGTTCAAGGAAGGAGTTCCAATAGTTGAAAATAGTGAAAACGATAATCCCTAGTTATTAGCTTGAAAACCCTTACCTAGACCTAATTGCATTTGCCTTTAAGGAGAAAAGTTCAGGTTGGGGTAGTTATGGTTAGAGATATACCATAAAATTCAACTTAAAGAAAGAATGACCAAATGGGTATGTGGAACATCTTTTACTTTTATATGGAAGTTTGTAGTTTTCTCTAAACACTAAGCATTAAATGAATCTAGGGTGGAAACGACACCTCCGTAAAAATGATATAGTGAGAATAAAAACTCAAGGACTTGTATTTGGTTCCTGAAACTTGTTATAAAGTTTAAAAGGGAAAATGGGTCCTATAATTCTTACCAATGAAGCTTGACTCTTAGTTTTGTGTTATTTTATCTAAATATTGCATTTTTAGAAGGCTATAAGCTAGTTTGAAAGCTTAAAGGGAATGTAAGTAAAAATTAAGGTTTGGTACTTTTCCGAGAGTCCTTACATAGTTATATGATGATTTCAAGAAGTTATAAATCATTCTTAGGATTTGAATCAATTTTATATCAATTTTGGTGATGAAAAAAGTTTTGACTTCTTGACAAGGTGAAAATTTACAATGTTAGATTTATGCTTTCAAGTATTTTTTCTAACTGATTTATTGGTTGGTAGTGAGTTTGTATCTATGCATCATTTAGTGTCAAATTACGTGGTTCTTGAGAAAAGAAAAAGGAAATTGAAAAGAAGGTGAAGAGTGAAGGAATTAGTGAAAAAGAAACCTATCCTAAAAGGCTTTGAGAAGAAGGTAAGAAGAAATATAGATGAAGTCCAAGGTCAAACAGACATAGACGGTCAAAAGAAGAGTGGAAAGGCTCAACAATACCAGGTAATAATCTTAGGTGAGGTGTTGAGAGGAAGAAAGGTTATAAAGACTTATTTGAGAATAAAATAAAAGAAAGAGTGTGAGGAAAAGAGAGTAAGATCAAAGGTTTCTTAACAAATGGGTAGTATGAGAAGATGAAAAGAGTGAAGGATATATGAGAGAAGTGGATGGAAGAGATTAGTGTTATCCAAAATTCACCCCTCCAGGAAATTTTGATAGCATACATCAAAATCTTCAGTCTCGAGCAAGTAGATTGATTCAATGCCCAAAATCATGTTTTAGGGGTCCCTTTGGCTTCTCTCTAACTCCCCCATCCAAGGAAAAATCCCAACAAGTTAGAGAAAATTGAAAATATCCAAAAATTGAAGTCACATGCTTGTTTTAATGCATTACGGGTCTGGAGCCTGCAGATCGATGTAGATTGTACCAAGGTTCATCGTACCAGGTTTGGAGCTGAAATACAAAGGAATCGGCTAAATCAGCTTTCTGTGTCCCAGACCACACAAGTTCAACAGGGGACACGTGGGCGCACATTGCAGAAATTGCCATAGGTAAAGAAAAACAAAAAAAGAGGAAGTTTTATACCGGATGGTATGTGGGATAGTTAGGACGTAGGTACGTGTGAAATGTGAAAAACTAATTTTTGCACAAGACAATGCATCATGGGTGGCATGGAGAAATGTGTCTGGGATAGTTGGGACAAAAGTATGCATGAGATGTGCAAAGGTGAAAAAGACGTAAAAGGAACCATACATTCTAGCAAATGCGGAGGTCAATGGCCCTCACGACCTAGTCAATGGCGGATATGCAGGGATAAGGAACCCTGAATAGGGTGATGTAGATGAAAGTGTCTAGGACAGCCAAGACACATGGGCTAGATTTTACCAAAATAGCCACTATAAAGAGAAAAGTCAATGTTTGACCTCCTGAACTTCAAACGGCTATAAATTTTTACTCCGAGCTTTGATTTTCATAAAATTGGACTTTCTAGTAGATATATTAAAATAAAAAAACATATTCAGCTCCATTCAATTAATGCCCATTCCCGTCGATGACAAAAAGGTTGGTAGACCCAAAATAACTCTTGCACTCGAGAACACCATAACTTTTGCATTTCTCAATGAAATCACACAAAATTCATACCGTTGGAATCATGTTTCCCATCCCAATGCACCAAAATCAATAAATTTGGTATTTGATGAGAAATAGATGGATATTTTGTATAAAACGTGGCCGGGCTCATGCTAATGTTTTATTTGGTAGTAGGGAGTGCAATTAAAAGGCATGGTCATCGGTCTTTTTCTGCAAAGCAAAGCACTTGGGACAGATGGGGAGCCTTTTGCAAGTAAAATACAATCATTTCACTCTATTTAATGCATCTTAAAAATGGTTGAAAGACAATTTTCGGGATTTCCATTTTCCCATACTCCCTCTCTTCTCATTTTTCTATAAATTGGAGTGTTAAGATCGTTGTAAAAGGAGTTAGTTTTTGTTATAGTAAAGCTATGTCAAAATTTATTTGTGAAGCTAATGTGTTGTAGGCCCTTGTAGTGAACCCCTTGCATGGTGATACAAGTCCTTATCTTGTAATAGATTGAATTGTGTATATCATGAAGCAATAAAATACGGTTTGTGGATGCATCTTCCCATGTTGCGTTTGTTTACACTCATCTTGCCCTTTCAACCTTCATTACAAGAATATTGTCTCTATTTTTATGCTCTTGGAAGGATTCATTATTATTGTGCATGTATGAAATATTGTTGTGAATGCATTTTGTAGATTATGGAGAGCTGTTATCACCCCTTATAGTATGCATTTTAGTTATGTTTTTCACACATTGAAGACTACTCGCACCCCTCCTTTTCTAGTGTATCACCACTTCAATGTAGGGTTTCATTTTTATGCATTTTCTCTCCTTGGTCCCTTGGAAAGTTAGATTAGGAAAGTTAGTTTTCCTGCATTAGATTAGATTGTGGTAGATAGTTTAGGAGTAAGAACCACTTTCTCTTAAGGTCTATCTCAATTAGCAAGTCCCACAAATGTTATCCAAAATTCACCCCTCAAGGTAATTTTGATAACATGCATCAAATTATTCAGTCCCAAGCAAGTAGATTGATTCAAGGCCCGAAATCATGTTTTTGGGGCCTCGGCTTCTCTCTAACTCTCCCATCCAAGAATAAATCCCAACAAGTTGAAAAAATGGAAAAAATGCAAAAATAAGGTTGCAGGGGTTGTTTTAAAGGATTTCGAGTCTGAAGGGTTCCGGTTGTACCAGTTCGGGTCATACTGAGGTTCATCATACCAAGCTTGGGGCCGAAAATACAAATAAAATTGGCTAAGTAGGACATTTTTTTCCCAGGCGGTCCGCGGGACAGTTGGGATGTCGGGACGCGAGGGCCGCAAAAGGCCGAAAGTAAGGAAAAACGTCAAGTTTGTGTTTTGCATGGTTTTGGGACAGCCGGGACAAAAGTACGTGCGAGACGTGAATCAGCCGATTTGTCGACAGATAGTCCATTTTGGGCGGTTCGGAGATATTTGTCCCAGGTAGTCCGGGGACAGTTGGGACAAAAGTACGCGAGGGACGCGAAAAGGCGAAAAGGCCGCAAAGAGACAAGGAAGCCCGAATCGGCCGATGCGGGAGAATGTGTCTGGGATAGCCAAAAAAAAGTACGCATGGGACGTGAAAAGCTGAAACAGCCGAAGGCAAAGAAGAAAAGTCAACGTTTGACCCGTGAACTTCAAACGGCCATAACTTTTGACTCCGAGCTCCAATTTTCACAAAATTGGACTTTCTGGAACGAGCACGACGTCCTCTATGCCACAAAAACTGGATTTATTATTTTTAATGAGGGTAGATATATTTAATTAAAAGAAACATATTCGGCTCCAGTCAGTTAATGCTCATTCCCGTCAAATGACAGAAAAAACACCGCTGCACCCAAAATAGCTGCCCCCGCACTCGAAGGCCATAACTTTTGCATTTCTTGATGAAATCACACAAAATTGCACTTTGTTGGAATTGTGGCTCTAATCCCAATGCAGAAATCAAGAAATTTTGGATTTGATGAGATATTGATGGAGATTTTTATAAAACATGGCCGGGTTCATAATAGTATTGTATTTGGTGGTTGGGAGTGCAATTAAGAGGCATGGTCATTATTCATTCTCTGCTGCAGCACCTGGGACAGTATGGGGAGCCTTTTACGAAGTAATATATAATCATTTTAATCCATTTAATGCCTCTTACAGGTGGTTGAAGGATAGATTTCGGATTTTCATTTTTCCCCTCTCTCTCTTCTCATCTTTTTCTATAAATTGGAGTCTTGGGCTCATTGTAAAGGAGGAGGTAGTTTTTGTAGCAAAGCTCTGCTAAGATTGCTTTGTGAAGCTGATGTGTTATAGGCCCCTTTTGTGGACTCCTTGCATGGTGATCCAGGCCCTTATCTTGTAATAGATTGAACTGTGCATATCATGAAGCAATAAAATATAAGTTTGTGGATGTATCTTCCCTTGCTGTGTTTTCTTGCATTCTTCTTGCCCCTTCAACCTTGATTATAAGAATATTGTGTCTATTATTATGTTCATGCAGGGATCCATTATCATTTTGTATGTTTGAAATATTGTTGTGAATGCGTTTTGCTAGATTATGGAGAACTATCATCACCTCTTCTAGTGTGCACTTTGCTTCTGTATTTCACGCATTTGAAGACTACTCTCACACCCTCCTTTTCTGGTGTATCACCGCTTTAGTGTAGGATTTCATTTTATGCATTCTCTCTCCCTGGTCCCTTGGAAATTTAGATTAGAATAGTTAGTTTCCCTGCATTAGAGTAGATTGTGGCAGGTAGTTTAGGAGCAAGAACCAACTTTCTCTGGAGGTCTATCTCAAGTAGCAAGTCCCAAAACTTGGAGATAGTACCCATGTTATCTAATCAAACAGCTTATTTCAAGTATATGCACTTGTATAAATAGAGGGTGCTATGATTCGGTGATAAAAACAACTTGGAGATAGTACCCACGTTATCCAATCACACCATGAGCTCAAGTATATGAACTTGTGTAAACATAAGGGTGTTGTGATTCAGTGATAACAATTAGAAAGTTAAAATAATACTTGTAGTGGCTAATAGAAATAAGTCAAGAGGAAAATCAAGTTTTGGAATGGAATATGAAGAAGAGAGTGAAATGGCCTATAGAGTAGCTTATGTAAAGGAGGAAGAAAATAAAAAGCATGTAAAAGAGAGAAACGGAGTAAGAAAATATGCATGGAAATTGGCCTATGTTATCTAGGAGTAGAAGAGGTGTTTGGTGAAGATGAAGAAGAAACTAGTGAAGAAGAAGAGCAGTTGAAAGAAGAAGGAAAAGAGATCTTGCAAAGAGCTTCTCAAGAGGCTAAATGGCCTCCAATTTTTCAATTTTTGGTTTCATTTCATGTTTAAATTTAGGTACTCAAAACAAAGATATGAATGCAAGAAAGTATGCCTTGGATGAAGATATGGAGATCAAAAATGATGAAATTAAAGGAAAAGAAATTTTTGGAAAAGGTCAAGCTCAATTTAGATCACCAAAGATGATAATGGAGCTATTGGTTTTATGAAAGGATCACGAAGGATCTTACAATCATATGGTATTGTTTGAGGGGAGAATATGAGGTTAAAGATAAGAAAAACCTAACTAAACCTTGGAAAATGAAGTATAAGTGGAATTTTAAAGTATGATGAAGATTCAAGAAGAATAAGTAAGCCAAGAACCCGATAATCTACTTCAAGGTATAATGCTATTAGTAGGAGTTGAGTAGCAAGTTGATGAAGAAATCAAGCTGATAAGGAAATAAAACAAGAAGGAGACTATTTTTTATTTATTTGTCCAATCTAAGGTGGATTTTAGCTATGTATTTTCTAGTTTGGAGCAAGAAATGAATGAGGAAGATGATAAAAAAATGAAAATGAAGAGAAGATACATCCAAAGAAGACAAAGATAAAGAAAGAAAAAGAATGAAGAAATGGGATGAAAATGCGAGAAATCTAGAAGAAATTAAAGAAAAGAGAATACAAAAGAAAGTAAAGAAACATGAATATGAAATAAAATACATTAGAAGAGGAAATTTTTCAAAGAAGTAAAAAAATTGGAAAAGACGAACAAAGAAACACAACTTTGGGATAAAGTATATGCTCTTACGGAATATGATGCTGATTGTAAATTTTCAAATTTATGCTTGTCTTCACTATCTAGGTGTACATGTGAAGTCCATATAGAGGTTTTTGTTAGTGCAAATCTGCAGCACCCCCTGGATGCACATCAGGCTTCTAGGTTGATGTTTCAGGCATCCAGTGCGATTGCACAACATTGAAACCTCTCTCCAAGTGTGGGACTTGCAAAATGAGAGAGGAATCTCCAGATTAGAGGCTGGTTCCTCAAACTCCTCTGATCAGATCTATTATTTTCACTATTGCAGAGGTTTGAAACCTAATCCTACTCTAAAATCCAAGGAGACAGAGATAGAAAGTGCAAAAATGAAACTAAACTAACAGGTGATACACCAAAGGAGGAGTGGTGAACACTTCTTGTTCTGTAGATAGACACAGATCATAAAATGCAACATAAAACATCATGCATAGGCTGATAAGATGTAATCAGAGGTCTGAAATGAAACAAGCAACACAAACAGAGGACTGAAAACTGGTCACAGAGCCTGCATTGTCATTTCCATTGTCAAAATCCCTTCATTACAACATCAAAGAGGCAGAAAACCTGTTACAATTTTAGAAGAGGTCTGATACTTGCAAAAATCACCTGTGAAGGTGAAAGAAGAAGCTTGCTATCCAAAGAAATGTTCCCCTAGAGAATGAGCCAAATCTGGCTATTTACAATGCATGGGTCGAGCCCAGGAGAGAGAAAATGTGAAAAAATGTGGGAGCCATTCCTCATTGAATGCAGATGCATTAAAATAGCATGGGCGTCCTTACAGACCCATGCCTTGACATTTTTAACCGTGCTGAAGAAGAATGCGACCCATTCTGCATTAAAACTGGTTGTTGAAACGTCAGTTCTGGCCATTACCATGCACTAGAGACGTTTCTTGATTTTCTCTCTCCAAACTAAACCAAAATGTGAGATTGACCCCGAATCATGTAGATAATTTCACCATTTCCATTGATATAAGGAACGTGAAAATCTAGCTGGATCGAAATTTATGGCGATCTGAAGATTTAGGGCAAAAATAGGCCAAAACAGATCGGCGGGAAAATATTTGAATTTTTCCCACGCTCTCGCCACTTGGATGACAAGTGTCGGGCTCGATTCATCCGTGGGATCATCCTCTCAAAATTCCTTTCGAGCCCTTAAAATTGGATACGTGGCACTATTTTATTGGTTCAGCTGAGGGCACATTTTTACCTTGCGCCCAAACACTTAGCAACTTTTAACCTTCTGACACGTGGCACGTTCTGATTCGTCCGTGGGCCTCCTTGTCTCTTTTCAGCCATTTCACCTTTTTACATCCCGTGCGTCCCCATGCATACTCTTTGTCCCAACTTGTCCCAGACGAAAACCTCCGAACCGCCCGAAATGGACCTTCTTGCGGCAAACCGGCCGATTCGCGCCCCACGCGTACCTCACGTACCTTTGTCCCAACTATCCCGGACTGCCTGGGACAAATATCTCCGAACCACCTGAAATGGACCGACTTGTGCCAAACCAGCCGATCCGCGTCCCACGTACCTTTGTCCCAGCTGTCCCAAACCGCGTGAAACAAAAGACTTAGGCAATTTTTCCCTCTTTCGGCCGATTCAGCTTTTCGTCCCACGCGTCCCGATGTCCCAACTGTCCCACAGACCGCCTGGACTAGGACTTAGCCAATTTTCTTCATTTTTTCGGCCCCAAGCTTGGTACAACGAACCTCAGTATGACCCGAACCCTTCAGACCCGAAATGCCTTAACACAGTCCTGCAACCTTATTTTTTGCATTTCTTCCATTTTCTCAACCTGTTGGGATTTCTTCTTGGGTGGGGAGTTAGAAAAAGGCCGAGGGGACCCGAAAAACATGATTTTGGGCCTTGAATCAATCTTACTTGCTCGGGACTGAATAATCTGATGCATGTTATCAAAATTACCCTGGGGGTGAATTTTGGATAACAATTTGGTGACTCAGCGGGGTCATCTGCCTGCTAGATGAAGTTACCAGTTGCCTGAAGCATCCATTGGGCATGGAGTCACTTGATTCTCTGTTTAATACCCCAACTGACTAGAACATTGCAAGGAGGAAGATGGAAAATCACCTGATGGAAGCAAGGGCTGCAAAACATCTCCAGGGATAGCAAGCCTGTGCCAAAGCACTTAGGGAAAGCAAAACAACCTACAGCAAAACAATGTGCACAAGCACTTGGAGGGATGAAAACCTAAACTAATATTTACAAGGTGGAGAATTTCCCTTTAGTAGCAATGCTTTAGATAGATTCCATTGACTGGAATCTGCAGTTCTTCACCATCTAATGAAGACAATTGGAAGGCATTGTTGTCCTTACACTTTGTGACCATGTATGGGCCACTCCAAATGGCATCAAATTTTGAATGCCTTCCCGGTTTTGCTCTATCTGCATCCCATTTTAATACTAGATCTCCAACTTGGAAAGATCTACTCTTGGCCTTCCTATCAAAGGTCTTCTTGATCAAAGCTTGATCCTTTTCCATTGCTTGGGATGCCTGATCTCTGATCTCTTGGAGCTCCATCAACTCTGCATATCTCACCTCCATGGGCCCAAACTCTAGCAACTCTAATTGCTTCATGAGTTCCAATGTTGGCAACTCAAGTGACATGGGCAAGATTGCCTCTCTTCCATAAACAAGCCTGAATGGAGAATTACCTGTGGATCTCTTGGGAGTTATCCTATCAGCCCATAAGGCTGATTTCAGTTTGGTATGCCAAGACCTCTTATTCTCATCAAGAGTCCTCCTAATGATCCTCAACAAGTTCTTGTTTGTAGATTCATCCTGGCCATTACCCTGAGGGTAGTAGTTTGATGAAGTACTTAGGTAGATCCCATTCTTGACAGCCCACTTAGTCACCTTGGATCCAATGAATGCTAATGCATTATTTGAGATTATTGTAGCAGGTATGCCAAATATGGTTACTATCCCCTCATAGAAGTCTAAGATGCTAGACTCATTTGCTTCCTTGAGTGCTACTGCTTTAGTCCATTTGGTGAAGTAGTCTGTGGCTGTCAAAATCCACTTATGCCCTTGGCTTGAATTAGGATTAATGACTCCAATGAAGTCTAAACCCCATTGCATGAATGGCTGGTCAATTGAAATTGGATGTAATGGGAGGGTAGTAAGTCTCTCTTTACCTGTGAAGAATGCACAACTCTTGCACCTTTTGATCCACGTGAAGCAATCACTAAAAATATTGAGCCAATAATAACTATCCTTCATGATTTTTAGCGTTGTCACTCTTGGTGTAAAATGACCACCAACTGGTCCACCATGGAACTCTTCCAACACCCTACGAATCTGATTTGTGTTAATGCATCTCAAAGAACACTCCATTCACATCTTTCTTGAACAAAACACCGTCTACTATGGCATATGGGACAGCTGCAATCTGAAGTGTCTTCTTTTGGTTTTGTTCATCTCTAGAGGGCATAGGCCCATGCTTAGGAAGTGCATTATACCTTGGGTCCAGCAAGGAGTGGGGACAACATTATCCTCTTCTTGAGTGCTACCTTGCACATGGCTGTCTTGAACTGTCAAAACAACCTCTTCTTCATTTGCATACTCCCTTTTGCTTGCCCAGAATCAGCTGCTCACACAATCTTTTTCCTCTTACCAGCTTGGTGACCTTAATCTCAATGTCATACTCCATGACACGAGTGATCCAACCTACTCTTTTCTCATTCAAATCCTTGTTGAGGAGGAATTCTTTAACTCCCGCATGAGAAACCAACAACTGGACCTTGTTGTTTGAGACTAAATGCTTGAATTTCTTCAAGCTTCTCAATAAAAGAATACCTCACCTCATAGTCCTCCAGGCTTTGGCTGAAGAAAGCAATTGGCTGCTCATCATTGTCTTTATTCTTACTTGTACCAAAATTGCAGAGATAGTATCATCACCCCCAAATGCATAGAGGATGAAATCCTTGGAGAAATCCGGGTTGATGAGAGTTGGTGCTTGGGAGATGGCCTCTTTGATTGCTTCAAAACTATCCTTGCCTTCTGTTGTCCACTTGAAAGCCATGCTTTTCTTTAATATTTTGGTGATAGGTTTGACAAGGGCTACAAAATCTGGGACAAACCTCCAAAAAAGTTTATTCTCCCCAAGAAACTCTAAAGGGACTTCTTGCGGCTTAGAAATGGTAGTGCTCTTATGGCTTCAAACCTCTCTGGATCAATTGCTAATCCTTCTTTGAAGACAATATGGCCAAGGATCTTTCCTTCATGTGCTAGGAAGATACACTTCTTAGGATTCAAAGACACTCCAAATTTCCTGCACCTTTGGAAGACTTGTCTCAAATGAGAGAGGTGGTCTGCTACATTCTTTGAAAAAATAGTGATATCATCAAGGTATATCAGCACCACGTTGTTAATCAAACCTTTGAACGCCATGTCCATTTCTCTTTGGAAGGTAGCTCCAGCATTGGACAACCCAAATGGCATTTTCCTATATGCATAAGTTCCCCATTTGGTTGTGAAGGTTGTCTTGAACTGATCTTCTTCCTTCACCATAATCTGATTGTAGCCCGAGTAGCCATCAAGTAGTGAAAACCTCTCGGAGCCAGCCACCACTTGCAAAATTTGCTCCATAGAAGGGAGTGGGTAATGGTCTTTGAGAGATGCTCTATTCAAGTCTCTGAAGTCAACACACAATCTGATCTCTCCACTCTTCTTTCTGACTGGAACTAAGTTGGCAACCCAACTAGAATGCTTGATTGGGAATATGATTCTTGACTCT
Source organism: Taxus wallichiana var. yunnanensis (assembly GCA_018340775.1). Lineage (NCBI taxonomy): Eukaryota > Viridiplantae > Streptophyta > Pinopsida > Cupressales > Taxaceae > Taxus > Taxus wallichiana. Next base: position 754,193,442 of record CM031234.1, read on the forward strand.
ATCAACTTATTCAATTCCTTCCTCATGAGAGGTTCCATGTGTGGATTGACTAGCCTTTGTTTCTACCTAATGGGCTTAGTATTTGGATCCAACTCAATGGTGTGCTGAGCTAACTTGGGATTGAAACCTTTCAAGTCTTCATAGCTCTAAGCAAACACATCAGGGAACTCTTGACACAGCTGTATGAACTCATAATTTTCTTGTTCAGTTGTCATCTTTCCAATTTGCAATGGTTTGTTCTCTTCCACCAAAATGGATATTGAATCTTCTCTCTTGACTTTGAATGTTTTCTTTCTCTTTCCTAAACTAATCATTGGGATTGAAAATGGACTCCAAAGTGATAAGTCCTTTGGGCGGGTTGTTAGTTCTCACTGTACCACTTGGTCACCATCTTTGCTGTTCTAATTTTTCCCGATTTTTAGTGAGAACTCAGCTTCTTCTTCTGAAGAAATAGATGATTTGCTGGTCATTCTCAAATAATTACCAACTTACATTGTTATCCAAAGCCTTTGAAGGCCTCACAATCACATGGATGTTTGGCTATACCTTGTCCTTATGAATGCTTTCCACAATATCAAAGGCTCCCCCAACTGCTGCAAGCCTGTCAGCAGCTTGGTTCTCTTTCCTAGGAACTGATTTGATGTCAAAGCCCTCAAAATCTTCAATGAGGTGCCACACCCTGTTCTTGTAGCACTTGAGTAGATCATTCATGGCAACATGCTGCCCTTTGACCTAATTTACAATCAATTCACTGTCACCAAAGACTTGCAAGTTCTTTATCCCTTTCTTTATTGTCCAATGCATCCCTTGCACCAAGGCTTCATATTCAGAAGTGTTATTGGAGCATGCAAACTAAAATCTAAAATCTGAATAGTACTTTACTCCTTGAGGTGAAACTAGCATGGCTCCCCTCGGCACCTTGTCTACTCCTTGATCCATCAAAAACATCTTCCATACCTCATTGTCATCCTTGTGGTCCGGCTTGGTTATGCTAGGAATGGGCTGATCTTCTTCATGTATGAAATAGACTCCTAGCTCAGATTCTTCTACTTCTTGATAAGGATCAAAAGCATGCACCTTGTTTGCCCATTCATCAAGAGTTAGATCCAGGATGCTTCCGACCTTGGTGTCAGCTTCACCAGTGCTTGGGTGATCTTCTTGATCAAATGCCGAACAATTGGCATTGATCGAACTTGGAGTGTAGGGCTCAATGTGGAAGTTTGCAATAGGTTCAGACCTGATTGTAGCTTTGGTTCCATACCTCATTCTAAACAGCATTTGTGACCAATCAGCAAAAAAATATCCTCCAATCTTGGCTGTGAAATCTCTTGACAAACATAGGGCAAAGAGTGGTGGAAGGTCTATAACTGATACATCTTGTAAAACAACAACATTTGGACATGCATGCAAGGTAAGACTCAAGTTTCTAATCACCCCAACTATCGTTATTCTTTGTCCCATCCAACTACACTACCCCTTTGGATATGGTTTCATATTGAAGTCCTAGCTGATCAGCTATTTGCTTGGGCATCACTGAGCTACTTGCCCCGGAATCAATCATGCAATTGTGCACCAATTGGTTTCCAATGATTAATGAGACATAAAAAGGAGGGGGCTTCAACATTTTACCTTGATGTCTTCCATGATTCCCTTCAGGCTGGGTAGCATTTGTGAGCACCTTCTCTTGCATTTGGACTTGCGATTCAAAGCTAGCCAGTCTTCAGGCAGCTTGTAGCAAATCTCTCTGGCACAGGGATAGATAGGGATTTCCACATTGATATATTTACATTTGTATTCTTCATCTCATCAATAATACTAAATGGTGATGAAGGATCTCTTTGTTGTCCCTTAGTTTGCATATTCATCCCTTACACATGGGTAGCAGCAGTTGGCATGTGAGTTGGTTTAGGAGCTGGTTTGGGTGCTCCTTGCATGTTTGGAACTACATTTTGTTTGCCAAAAGCTTGTGGAGTGATAGAAGGTTGTGGATTACTTGAAGCCAATGGCTGTCCTTCACCCAAATTTCTCCTTTTTGACCTTGTGTTGGCTACAACACTTTGAGATGGTATTTGATTCATACCACAGAAATCTTGACCGCCGATTGACAAGAGTAGTTTCGTTCGAGATGTTCCTTGCTGAGGTGCTTCTTGCTGTTGATCCTCTTCATGGATGGACTCTTGCGACCCACCAATGGTTTGCACCATAAGAGCCTGATTTAATACACTATTAAAGCACATTGATTGGTTATGTGGCTGACCACACGGGAAACACCAATCATATTCTTGGGCCATGTTATTTTGCACCAGTACCAAAGCTCTGGATGTGGATGCAACATTGGGGTTATCGGCTGAAATGGTCTGTTGGTAGGAGGCCTTGCTTGATTCTAATTTGCAGCTAGATTGGGTGGTCTTTGAGGCTGATATGGCTATCTGTTAGGCTGAGCTCGAGGTTGATAAGAAGGTCTAAAACTTTGGGCTTGCTTGCCTCTTGAGTGTAACTAGCTCATTGCCTAGATTTTGCAATTGCTTCATGACTTCTTGAAGTTCGTTTGAGGCACTAGAAGATGAAGTAGAAGCTTCATTTGAACTCTGATTTCTAGGAGTGGGAATAGGAGCTAAGACAGGCACTTGACTAGTACTTGGGCTCTCTAAACTTGGAAACAATGGCATGGGAGGTCTAGGGGCTAGTTTTCCAGCTTGGATCAAACAATTTTCAGCCCTAATGGCAATGCTATAAGCCATAGGGATAGTTATGCCTCCCATGGACTGAATCAACATAGAAATATCAAAATTTAGAGCTTTGAGATAATAAAGAAAAGCACCTTCTGCTGTTGGCCTGACTGCCACTGGAATTCTTTCCCAAGTCATTTGAAATCTGAAGTTAAAATCATTCAATTGCTCATTAGAGCTCTTTTGATAGTTGTCAGCTGCTCCAAAAGGGACAAGTTGTCTCCTTTCTCCCCAAACTGCTCATGGAGAGCAATGCATAGCTGGTTCTAGTTTTGAATAGAACCTGAGGCAAGGCTTCTAAACCATTGCAAAGCTTTCCCTTTGAATGAGGATGCCAACAATTTGACAGCAACTTGCATCTCATTGATTTCATGAATTGCACAAAGGTTGGCAATGTCTTTAACATGATCACCAGGAGTAGTTTGGTTCTCTCCAGTGAAGTATGGAATGTTCTTCAATGCTAGAACTGGGATTGGATGTTGTGCATTGAGAGCAAGTGGGCTGCTGCCAGTGAAATTGACATACGGATTCGGTGGTTACGCCATTCTGATTGGCCTGAGAACCCTTGTTGATTGGATGAAAGGCCTACCAGGTGGAGGTGTTGACAAGGTTCTATTTGGTGGAGATGGAGACCTTTGAATCCTTCTTCCTCTTTGCCTTCTTCTTGGAGATAACTACAGATATTCAAATAGCACCTTTTCTTCTCTAGCTCTTGACCTTGTAGTGATTCTTCTCATGAGTTTTCAGGCTTGCACTGCTAAAACCAGCTAATTCTTCCCTTTGGAGTCGCCAGATGTGTAATTTATAGCTCTTTTAAGCAAGAAAATTGCAGCAGATGCACATCAACTTTGCTGCAATGAAAATGAGACCTCTAATGTCCCACCGGCGTGCCCCCAAAGCGTTAGTGCAAATCACAGACCCCTGGATGCACATCGGCTTCTAGGTTGATGTTTCGAGGCATCCAGTGCGATTGCACAACATTGACATCAAACCTCTCTCAAGTGTGGGACTTGCAAAATGAGAGAGGAATCTCTAGATTAGAGGTTGGTTCCTCAAACTCCTCGATCGATCGATCTATTATTTGCACTATTGCGAGAGGTTTGAAACCTAATCCTACTCTAAAATCCAAGGAGACAGAGATAGAAAGTGTAAAAATGAATATAAACTAACAGGTGATACACTAAAGGAGGAGTGGTGAACACTTCTTGTTCTACAGATAGACACAGATCATAAAATGCAACATAAAACATCATGCACAGGCTAATAAGATGTAATCAGAGGTCTGAAATGAAACAAGCAACACAAACAGAGGACTGAAAAATGGTCACAGAGCCTACATTGTCATTTCCATTGTCAAAATCCCTTCATTACAACATCAAAGAGGTAGAAAACCTGTTACAATTTTAGAAGAGGTCTGATACTTACAAAAATCACCTATGAAGGTGAAAGAAGAAGCTTGCTATCCAAAGAAATGTTCCCCCTAGAGAATGAGCCAAATCTGGCTATTTACAATGCATGGGTCGAGCCCAGGAGAGAGAAAAAGTGAAAAAATGTGGGAGCCATTCCTCATTGAATGCAGATGCATTAAAACAGCATGGTCGTCCTTACAGACCCATGCCTTGACATTTTTAACCATGCTGAAGAAGAATGTGACCCATTCTGCATTAAAACTGGTTGTTGAAACGTCAATTCTGGCCATTACCACGTGCCAGAGATGTTTCTTGATTTTCTCTCTCCAAAATGAACCAAAATGCAAGATTGACCCTAGAATCATGTAGAGAATTTCACCATCTTTCCATTGATATAAAGAACGTGAAAATCTGAGCTCTGGATCGAAAGTTATGGCGATCTGAAGATTTAGGGCAAAAACAGGCCAAAACGGATCGGCGGGAAAATATTTGAATTTTTCCCACGCTCTGCCACTTGGATGACACGTGTCAGGCTCTGATTCATCCATGGGTTCATCCTCTAAAAATTCCTTTCGGGCCCTTAAACTTGGACACGTGGCACTATTTTATTGGTTCGGGCCTGAGGGGCGCATTTTTACCTTGCGCCAAACACTTAGCAACTTTTCAACCTTCTGACACGTGGCACGTTCTGATTCGTCCGACGGGCCTCCTTGTCTCTTTTTGGCCATTTCACCTTTTTGTGTCCCACGCATCCCGCACGTACTCTTTGTCCTAGCTGTCCCAGATGAAAACCTCCGAACCGCCCGAAATGGACCTTCTTGCGGCAAACCGGCCGATTCACGCCCCACGCGTACCTCGCGTACCTTTGTCCCAACTGTCCCGACTGCCTGGGACAAATATCTCTGAACCGCCCGAAATGGACCGACTTGCACCAAACTGGCCGATCCACGTCCCGTGCATACCTTTGTCCCAGCTGTCCCAAACCGCGCGAAACAAAAGACTTAGGCAATTTTTCCCTCTTTCGGCCGATTCGGCTTTTCACGTCCCACACGTCCCGACGTCCCAACTCGTCCCTGCATGAGCCTAGACTAGGACTTAGCCGATTTTCTTCATTTTTTTAACCCCAAGCTTGGTACAATGAACCTCAGTACAACCCAAACCCTTCAGACCCGAAATGCCTTAACACAGTCCTGTAACCTTATTTTTTGCATTTCTTCCATTTTCTCAACCTGTTGGGATTTCTTCTTGGGTGGGGGAGTTAGAAAAAGGTTGAGGGGACCCTGAAAAACATGATTTTGGGCCTCGAATCAATCTTACTTGCTCGGGACTGAATAATCTAATGCATGTTATCAAAATTACCCTGGGGGGTGAATTTTGGATAACAATTTTTTCATGTAATTAGTCTATTTAGAATCATTTTTTCTTGTAATAAGTGGTTTTCCTTGAAAACTAGAAGTTTCAAATTTTAAATTGTCTCAGTCTCGTAGGTTATAACATAAAGTGTTAGTATGGTCAATAAAGGATGTAAATGGGTCATGATACATACTCTCCACCTAATTTCATGACTACAAGACCTTAACTAAGGTGTAAAAATTTCTAGATTAGACCCACATAGTTGAGGTTAGTGAGTTAGATACCAAAATTTAGTGCCCACTTCCCTTCGACACTTATTACTTTTGATTTCAATTACGATTGGTTATGCATGTATATTATTTTATTATTTTGACTCGGCATGATGATTAGAGGATAGATATAGTTGGACTATTGTTGCATTTTGATTCATAGTATGGTGTGTGTGGATTCTTAGAGACATTTTATATCGATGATGATTTGTTGTTGACATAGTATATATTTCGACATTCGATATTTTCATCATATTGAGTAGACCTTAACAATTGAACTAATCTTGTGATCCTATTAATTTTAATGAAATGTAGGATTGAGATGTTGTTAGAAATTGAAAATTATAACCTTACTTGCATAGATTATTGTGGATTTATATTTTTATATTTTATCTTCGATGTTTTGATATGGCCACGAGGCCGAATGAGGTATTATGTGATTTGTAGGTAAACATATCACAAATATCAATGGGGGATTGAGACCCACCACATCGGAATGCTAGATGGATTCAACAATGATCACCATGGAAACTTTTGTTATGTTTTTGTGTGTGTTTGAATTTTTTTAGGGGTTTTCCATGGGGGATTACCTCCAATTATGACCAATGGGGTTTGTGTGTTATTTTGTTATATTCCCTTTATTTAATTTTAGCATGTGATTTTAAAGTGACGTATTTTACTTTTCTTAATTATTTAAATTGTGGGTTGGTTGTGGATTTCTTTTAGAGCTTCTTGGTCTTGGAATGGGCTTGAATGATCTTGGTGTGTGACTCTTGGATCAAGCTCTACCATGGAAAGGGAGGAGCTACACTCTTGTTTAAATGTTTTCCTTTATATGTGTATATGTGTATGTTATTGAGTGTTTTGGTATTCTTTTTGGGTTCTTGGGTATATTTCCTAAGTGTGGTGTATGAGATGGCTATGGTGATAATATATGTAGGGAGGCATAAGATTTTATTTCATGTTTTGGAGGGAGTTAGGCTGGGTGCCCCACCTTGGACAAGAAAATGCTTGCATTTCTTACTAGATTTTTTTAGGGAGAAATAAGAGATAGTAGGGAGGCATAAGAGAAAGTGGGAGGCATAAGAGGATATTGGGGGATGCATAAGTTTGTGTAGGGTTTTTGATATGTGTATTGGAGGGTTTTAATCTAGGCACCTAGCTCCCATTGGGAGGCATAAGTGATCTCCTATAGATCCTTCCTCCATTGGCTTTGCATTCTAAAGCCCTTTTATATTTTGTTAGTTTACTTATTGTGATTGTGGTTTGTGTTGATTGGGTTTTTGTATGGTTGTGAAATCTTTGTATTGTTTCCATGAGTTGGATCCATCTTTTATCGCATTGTGGTTGGGGCTCGGGGCCAAGGAGGAGGATAACTTCTTCTACTCATTGGATTATTGGCTGGGTGGAGAGTGTTGCCTCTCCCCCATTTTTGGTTTTTATTTATCAAGTGAATACATCTTGGTGCTCTTGTTGGTGATGTGAAACTTGTAGCATTTGTTGATTTCAAAAGAAATAGTTCCTTGTGAGAAAACCTTATTTATTCCCACTCCAAGTAGAAGATTATTGTATTGTTATTTTGAATGAAAATTTGTATAGATGTTTTCTTATTAAGGTTTTAATTTATGTGGAAATGAAAGGAATTTTAGTGATTTTTTTTTTTGTTTAATTTGGAAATGAGGTAAGAAGAGAAATAATATTTAGTGAGTGAAGTTCTTGTATAATGGAATCTAGATGGAAGGGAAAAGTACTTAGCCTTCATTTTTAGTTGGTTTTTGTCTCAAATTGGTGTGTATTTCATATTGGAAAATTGGAAGTTCTATTTTAAAACGATGAGGAAACCTTTTATAAATATCTTGTGAAAAAAATTGTAAACATGGTAATGCAAAAAGAAAGGATTCACTTTCATTGATATATTTGTATTTGATAGCTAGTAAATTCCATTTCTTATTCTTGGTATAAAAAAGTTTTAAATTCATATGGAATTATGGAAAAATTTCAAAATTTCCCTTGAAGAGTTTGTTTTCAATCATATGTATTATATTCCATTTGTAAATTTAATAAATTATATCAAAATGCATGGTTACTACTAGTCATTGTCTAAATTGATTGTAAAATTTTTGCAGTTTTAATAAGTTATTCAAGTATCAATGCCAACTAAAGTAAATACAAAGGAAAATAAAAGGGATAGAAAAATAGTTCTTTTGCATGCTATATGAATAATTCTACCAAATATTAAAAGAAATTTTAAACATAGGAATAAAATTGACTTATACTAATAATAATATGAGTATTAATTGTTATCTATAATAGTCTAATATTAATATAGTATCAAAATGTTGATCTTAATCATGTTATTGATATTATCAATATACTTTTATATATTTAATTAAATTATATATATATATATATATATATATATATATATATATATATATATATCTTATATATATATATATCATATTTTAAAATGTGCCTTATACAAATCAACAAAATTTCAATAAAAGAAATTATAAATCAATTAAAAGTTGTGGCCTGTGTTTATTTAAGGGAAATGGTTGGGGGAGGGTCACCGACCCCACCCCCACCCCATTAATAAATGGGATGGGGGTGGGGTCGATGACCCTCCCCCCAACCCAACAAACTTTTCTCAATAGTTAAAAATATGCGCACCATTTTTGATGTGTAAAACAAAACTCACGACCAATATAATTTCAAAAACAAAATGGTCATATATATATATAATACCCTCTATTTACCACTTTAAATTTTTATTAAAATGAAATTTTAATGAAATCCATACATACATACATACATACATATATATATATATATATATATATATATATATATATATATATACACACACATATATATATACATGTATATATGTATATATGTATATATGTATATGTATATGTATATATGTATATATACATATATACATATATATATACATATATATATATATATATATATATATATATATATATATATATACACATATATATATATATATATGTATATATATATATATATATATATATATATATATATATATATATATATATATATATATATATATATATATGTGTGAGTGTGTGTATCGTTTTCCAACTATATTCAAATACTATTATAACTATTTCCTCTAAAATGGGGTAAAATCCATATGCCCATTCGGGTAAATATAACAAAAAAAGAGATAAATAAAATAAGTGAATACTTTAAAACCCTAGAAGAGGGTGCAAATAAAACAAGAAAAGAAATGAAGTGTTTCCTCCCAAAAGCTTGAAATGGCCTCTAATGGCTTCCTCCTTCTACTCCACCAATCTGCAAAACAAAAGAGAAATAATAAGACAAGAGAAAAGAGAAAGAAGTTTTCTTGATAAATATTAGGGTTAGTTGTTTTTCCTCATCTAAGGGTCCAAATGAGTCCCTCACAGGATGAGATTCATCCCTAAAAAAATTAGGTGGGAAGTGGGTGAGAGGAATATGAATTTAAATTTAAATTTTAAAATCTAAAATACATGGGTTGAATTTTTAGGGGGCACTTTAATTGTGTAAGGGGTGGGTTTATTCTTCTAACCCTTGTGCTAATTAGGAACCTTGTTATTTATTTTAAAACTAGTCACCTTGTGGGATCATTATGACTTTAGTATTTAATTAAATAGACCCCCTTTTTCCCATGGGATTAATTTATCCTAGTTGACTATAGTGGAGATTAAATGTTTATCAATATAACCTTTAAGGGGAACCTAAACCATACTTTAGGATAATTAGGTTTATTAAAAATATAATGTGAGTTTTATTATTTTATAATGGGGAAAATTATATTATTAAATTTAAGTGACTTAGAAACAAAAATGTGACAACTATTATTTTTGAAACCTTTTACGGGCACGTTTTTCAAAAAAAATTCCATAATTTTTCTAGCTTGCCCTAGGTTGGTCTTGGTCTCGTGTGGGAATATTTTATGGTGTTAAACTTGCTATCGAGCCATGGGTTCAAATCTTAGACCCTTGGGCACACTAGAAAACACGAGACATGAACATTTAACCTAGCGCAATTTTTTTACAAAAACCTAGAAAATAACATTGTCTTGATAATTGTATAATATAAAAATAGAGAAATCTAAAAAAAAAAGCCTAGAATGATGAACTAACTCTTTCCTTGTGTACGTGTAGGAGGCACGTGAACTAGATGGGTTCTTGCACATAGATCTAGACTTGCCACCTCCAGATCAGGTGGTAGTGACCATTCTACCTCAGATTTTATAGACGCTTCAGGACGTCAATGCCACTATACGCGGAGGGTCCTTAGGAGGATGACTTGCTAGATAAGATAAGGAGCCATCTATTGAGGCTCATGCATCTCCTCGACATAGTGAGGAGCATAGGGTAGAGAAACTCCCATGTGGAGTCAGCTAGGAAGATTCACCACATAGGGGACATGGAGAAGGATTTCGGGACACGGGGACAAATCTTAGCCCTAGGCGGAGAGAGGAGCATGTAGAGAGACCTAGGGATTTTCACAATCGATAGTTGTAGCCTATATTAGGGAGATCCTGGAGCTACACCATCTCACTATTCTAGAGATACAGTGGTTTTTAGGAAGATGCCTGGTTGGTGAGCTTGAGCAGTATGCTTCAAGCTTTGCCCTTATCTAGCAACGTAAAATCTCATCCTGTGATCCATCTTCTCGAGGGATGGAGTAGGTGTCTCGTGGACGGCGAGGAGTAGAACTCCATGTTGACTCGAGAGATAGGTTACTAGAGAGCTCTTTGAGGAGCCGTTTAGGAGTAGGTATTTATCTAGGAGTTTTATTTAACGAGAGGATAGATGAAATCCATGACATCCGTTAGGAATTTATGATTATAGCTAAGTATGAGTTTCGATTCCAAGACCTACTACATTATGTTGACTATATGTAGGATGAGTAGGTTTGGATTCATAGGTTCATCAGGGGCATGAATTTGGATTTGGGTGGTGTGCGCATTCACCGCCTGAGACCTTAGCAGAGGTTGTGAGAAGGCCTTTATTGTAGAGGAGACATGGTGGAAGATGCGTAGGGCCGGGGATAGAGTGCGGAGCCATATCCAATAAATGTAGGATAACACGTTAAGGGGGTCATTTCCTCCTCCTTGTGGTGACATGGTTCTACACTTCATTTAGGCCACCACAGAAGCCACCTCGCAGTAAGTAGTAACAAACTCATCCACCATTCAGACCTCTCAAATATTTGATTCGACACACATAGGGGACGAGTATGGGCCTCCCTCTCATTGGGGTCCCATTAGGACACGAGGGTGCACGAGAGCTCAGTCACAGGATCTCATCAGCGAGGCCTCGAGTATTCCATAGCCAATCATCGGGATCCATAGAACAAACCTCTAGAGTATCAACTAGAGTTGCATCTCACTGGAGAGGACCAGATAATTGTTATGGTTGTGGCATTGTTGGAAATCATTAGAGAGAGTTCCCACATAACCCTAGTAATAAGGGTAAGGTGTAGATTTCAGATCATATGGTTGGTGACATGGGATGTAGCCATCGGATCTACGTAGCGATAATGAACCGCAGGTTAAGCACCGAGTCCGTGATATTTACCATAGGTAGCATTGGTGGTATTCTCGTCTCTATATTGTTTGATTTTGGATCGTTTGATTTTTTATTGCACCATCCTTAGTAGAGCATTGCGAGGCTGGTGGTAATTAGAAAAGGTCTTATTTTGGAAATTTAGATGGCTTTGGAGCCCAAATTGTAGTAGACTCCTTAGTTAAGGAGTGTGTAGTGGATTTGGGACCCTTCACCACTACCTCGGATCTTCATATCCTTCCATTGGGTTTATATGGAGTCATCTTGGGCATGGACTGGTTGTTTATACACAGATTCAAAGTGGACTATTACCATAAGAGTATTTCATGTAGAGATGATCTAGGAATTAAGTTAGTGATAACAGGAGTTAGGAGGTATGTTTCCATTCACACCATCTCTCACTATGCAGCTTAAGTGGTGTGTGTGACAAGGTTTCTAGATGTATGTTGTTACGGTTAGTGAAAGATATGAGGATGAGTCTAGTGGGCCATCTCTTGATGACCATCACATCTTGAGATATTTTTTTGATGTCTTTCCAGGGGAGCTACCATGGGTTACCACCCCACGTGAGATAGATTTTCACATATATTTTGTTCCAAGAGTTGAGCCTATCTCATGAGCACCTTATTAGATACTACCCATGAGCTCTCTGTGAGCTCAAGTTAAGCTTTAGGGCCTTTTAGAAAGCATAATCCATCCTAGTGTATCCTCTTGGGGTGCACCGGTGATTTTTGTGAAGAAGGAAAGACAAATCTCTATGTTTTTGTATTGATTATCACTAGCTGAACAAAGTAACGATCAAGAATCATTACCCCCTTCCACGCATTGATGATTTATTTGATTAGATGAAGGGGGCCACTATTTCTCCCGATAGATCTTAAGTCAGGTATCATTAGTTGAGATCATGTATGAATATATTCATAAGAGTGCCTTTCCGTATATGATATATGGCCACTACGAGTTCAAAGTAGTGCCTTTTGGTCTCAAAAATTCCCTTGTAGTGTTCATGAGCTTGATAAATGGGGTATTAAAAAGAATGGATCACTTCCTGTTCATCTTCTTTGAAATTTTTTTGATATACTCATGTTCACGTGAGAAGAATGAGGGGCACCTTCCCATGTTCTTCAAAGTGTCTTCGTGAGCAACAACTTTATGGGAACTTGGAGAAGTGTGTGTTCTTCAAATAGAGGTGCATGTAGTATTTGAGATATCATTTCTATGGGAAGGTATCATAGTCGATCCTTCCAAGATTCAAGATATTATGGATTGGCCAGCACCCACTAGTGTGACTGAGGTGCGCAGCTTCATGGGTTTGACAAGATATTACAGGAGATTTGTACAAGACTTTTCTCGGGTTGTGCACACCCCATCACTTCCCTTTAGTAGAAAGGGAAGAAGTTTTTATGGTCAGATAGATGTGAGCAGGCCTTGAGAAAATAAAGGAATGTTTCATGACAACACCTATTCTTGCAGTACACTGACCTCAGGAGAGTTCTTCATTTGCATAGATGCTTCTTTGGAAGGACTTGGAGGTGTGTTGATGCAGGAGGGAAGAGTAGTTACATTTGAGTCTCGCAAACTCAAATATTATGAGCTCAATTATCCAAATCATGATCTTGAGCTTACAGCAGTTGTGCACACCTTATTTTGGTGGAGACACTTCCTTCTTGGCCGAGATTTACACTCAGGATTTATCACTTGAGTCTTCGCCACCTCTTCACACAACCCAATCTCAACGCTTGTCGTCGCAGTGTTGGATGGAGTTGCTTTATGAGTATGACATGGAGATAGAACATGTGAAGGGGAAGGAGAACATGGTTGTAGATGCCCTGAGTAGATGGAGACATGTGGCTATGGCTACTTTAGTGGGTATAGATTTGTGGAGTAGGATTTTGCAATAGCTTCCTCATGACAGCTTCTACCTTGTACCAGAGTAGAGATTGAGTCTCAGAGACCCTTGAGGGGATATTCAATGGATCTCTATTAGATATAAATGGCCTTCTCAAGATCATATATTTGTATATATGTTCCTAGAGATGGAGGCTTGAGACAATAAATTTTGACAGAGGCTCATCATGCACCTTATTTAGTCCATCTCAAGGTGAAGAAGATGCACGCCACCTTGAGACAATTGTACCATTGGAGGGGAATTTAGAGAGACGTGGCTCAGTTTGAGTCATTTTGTTTAGAGTGTCAGAAGGTGAAGGCCGAGCATCAACATCCAAGCTAGCCTTCTCTTCCCTCATGCCAAAATGGAGTGGAAATGGGACACCATTTCCATGGACTTTATAGTTGGGTTACCGACGTTGAGATACCACCACGACGCCATCATGGTCACGGTGGATAAATTAACGAAAGTGGCTCATTTTTCTCTAGTGAATACCACCTACAAAGTGAGTGTAGTGGCATGGGTATATCTTGATGAGATTTTTAGATTACACGAGATTCTATGGAAGATCATTTACGACCATGATCCTTTGTACACTTCCCACTTTTAGAATACCATGCAGTATGCTCTTGGGATGAAGATCAATTTCAATACAGGATATCACCCTGAGAAATATGGACAAACTGAGCAAGTGAATTAGATCTAGGAGGACATACTTAGGATGTACATTATGGATCATCAGTCGAGATGGGAGGAGTATTTGTACTTGGTGGAGTTTTCCTATAATAATAGTTTCCAAAGTTTGATATGCATGGCTCCTTTTCATGTACTATATGGGAGAGAGTGCAGGACACCATTGAGTTGGGACAGGTTTCCCTTGGACCAACTTTATCTACGGACATGGAGAAGTAGGTTGTTATGATCAGGAAGAGATTTTAGGTGGCTTAAGACAGACATAAGAAGTATGCAGATCAACATAGGATAGATCATAGTTTTGAGGTGGGCACGAAGGTGTTTTTTTTATCATGCCACATAAAATCCCTATCCATTACGGAAAAGGTTCTAAGCTTGCTCCTAGGTTTGTGGGTCCCTTTGAGATCTTGGAGCGTATCGGTCCTTTGGCCTATCATCTAGCATTTCCACCCATCTTGTCTCGCATCCATGATGTATTTCATGTTTCTGTACTTATGAGGTATATTAAAGATCCTTCTCATGTACTAGATTAGACCTCATTACAGGTGTAGAATTAGGGGTAGGTGATGGTGGATATCATCTATATTTTAGAGCATAGGACCCTGGGCCTTTAAGGAAGAGATATTCACCAGGTTTGATTCCAGTGGGGCAGGTATGATGAGATGACTACTACATGGGAGGATGCTACATTGCTATGAGTCCAGTTTCCACACCTATTTCAATGACTTCCAAGAGGAAGTCGAGTCTAAGGGAGGGGGATGTAGTGCCCACTTCCCTTCGACACTTATTACTTTTTGATTTTGATTACAGTTGGTTATGCATGGATATTATTGTATCATTTTGACTTAGCATGATGATTAGACGATAGAGATACTTGGACTATTGTTGGATTTCGATTCATAGTATGATGTGTGTGGATTCTTAGAGACATTTTATATGGATGATGATGTGTTGTTGATATATTATATATTTCTGACATTCGATATTTTCGTCATATTGAGTAGACCTTAATAATTGAACTAATCTTGTGATCCTATTGATATTGATGAAATGTAGAATTGAGATGTTGTTAGAAATTGAAAATAATAATGTTACTTTCCTAGATGATGATTTAATTCACATGTAGATGATTGTGGATTTATATTTTTATATTTTATCTTGGATGTTTTGATGTGGCCACGAGGTCTGAAGGAGGTATTATGTTTTTGTAGGTAAACATATCACAACAATCAACAGGGGATTGGAGACCAACCACATCGGAATGCTAGATGGATTCAACAATGGTCACCATGGAAACTTGTGTTATGTTGTTGTGTGTGTTTGAATTGTTGTTAGGGGTTTCCCATGGGGGATTACCTCCAATTGTGACCAAGGGGTTTGTGTGTTATTTAGTTATATTCCCATTATTTAATTTTAGTATGTGATTTTATAGTGATGTATTTTACTTTTATTAATTATTTAAATTGTGTTTAGATTAGTAAATTAATAATGTTACTAAACTAATTATGGATGAGACAAAAGAATTTATTTATTAGATTAAATGTCTCTTTAGGTTATGTGTTATAAGTTGAGTGCTTGTGATCTTGAGTGTTGTACACTCTACCTCATCTTGGAAATTCGGATTTGGCCTTAAGGGCCAATTTTGGAGGCTTACGTGACAAGTTAAACTTGTCCCACACCTCTTAAATTACTATACCAATCCTACCTATGGATTGGTAGGGTAAAAATAGACCCCATTATGTGTTTTTAAGACAAAAATTGGCATTTATTGCACTTTTTCTTACATGAGGTTTAAAGTTTGTCCTTAAGGGGTGTGGGTTAGTTTGTGTGTGTAAGAGATTTTCATTCCTCTTAATCCACAATTTATTGTGCATTGGGGTTGATTTTTGAATTGTGAGGTGAATTTGAAGATAAGTGATGTGGCATCCTACATTGAGCCACCTCACCCTCCTCTCTCCCTTTTCTATTTATGCTAGTTATTTTTTTTGTTTGGGGGTTACTTCATTTCTTGTGTGTGCACATTGTATTTTGGTGTGGAGAATTTTTAGTGCTTATGGATTTTTTTGGAGCTTTTGGTGTTGGAGTGGGCTTGAAGGAGCTTGGTGTGTGACTCTTGGATCAAGCTCTACCATGGAAAGGTAGGAGCTACACTCTTGTTTAAATATTTTCTTTTATTTGTGTATGTGTGTATTATTGAGTGTTTTGGTATGCTTGTTGGGTTCTTGGGTAGATTTACTAAGTGTGGTGTAGGAGAGGGCTATGGGGATTTTATATGTAGGGATGCATAATAGTTTATTTCATGTTTTGGAGGGAGTTGGGTTGGGTGCCCCACCTTGGACAAGAAAATGCTTGCATTTCTTACTTGGTTTTTATAAGGGATTTATAAGACACATAAGAGATAGTAGAGAGGCATAAGAGAATGTGGGAGGCATAAGGGATCTTAAGGGAGGCATAAGAGTTGTGTAGGGGTTTTGATATGTATATTGGAGGCTTTTATCTGGGCACCTAATTCTCATTGAGAGGCATAAGTAATCTCCCCATAGATCCTTCCTCCATTGGCTTTGCATTCTAAAGCCTTTTATATTTTGTTAGTTTACTTATTGTGATTATAGTTTGGGTTGATTGGGTTTTTGTATGGTTGTGAAATATTTTTATTATGATGTGGAATATTTGTATTGTTGTCATGAGTTGCTTCCATATTTTATTGCAGTGTGCATGGGGCTCGGGGGAAATGAGGAGGATAACTTCTTATCCTCATTATATTATTGGTTGTGTGGAGAGTGTTTTCTATCCCTCATTTTATTATGATCAAGTGAAGACATGGTTGAGCTCTCGTTGATGATGTGAAACTGGGAGCATTTTTGTATGTATAAAATAAATCCTTTCTTGTGAGAAAACCTTATTGTTATTACCACTCCAAGTTTCAAGATTATTGTATTATTATTTTGAAAGAAGATTTGTATTGATGTTTGTTTATTAAGGTTGTAATGTATGTGGAAATGAAAAAGGAATTTTAGTGAAACAAGTTTGATAATTTGGAAATGAAGTAAAAAGAAAAACAATTTTTAGTGAGTTAAGTTCTTGTATAATGGAATCTAGATGGAAGGGAAAACTACTTAGCCTACATTTTTAGTTGATTTGTTTTCTAAAATGGTTGTGTATTTCCTATGTGAAAATTATAAGTTCTATTTTAAAACGATGAGGAAACCTTGCATAAATTTCTTGTGAAAATGTTTGTAAACTTGTTAATGCAAAAGAAAGGATTCACTTTCATTGATATATTTGTATTTGATAGCTAGTAAATTTCATTGCTTATTCTTTGTATAGAAAAGTTTTAAATTCATATGGAATTATCAAAAAGTTTTAAAATTTTCCCTTGAATAGTTGGTTTTCAAACAAATGTATTCTATTCCCTTTGTAAAGTTAATGGAGTAAATCAAAATGCATGGTTACTACTAGCCGTAGTCTAAATTGATTGTAAAATTTTAATTGCAATTTTTCTATAAGTTATACAAGTATCAATGCTAACTAAAGTAAATACAAAAGAAAATAAAAGGGATAGAAAACTAGTTCTTTTGCATGCTATATAAATAATTCTACCAAATCTTAAAATAAATTTTAAATATAGGAATAAACTTGACTTATACTAAAAATACTATGAGTATTAATTGTTATCTATAATAGTCTAATATTAATATAGTATCAAAATGTTTATCTTAATCATGTTATTGATATATAATATATATATATATATATATATATATATATATATATATATATATATATATATATATATTCATATTTTATAATGTACCTTACATAAATAAACAAAAGTTCAATAAAAGAAATTATAAATCAATTAAAAGATACGTCCCGTGTTTATTTAAGGAAAAGGGTAAGGGGGAGGGTCACCGACCTCACCCCCCATCCCATTAATAAATGGGATGGGGGTGGGGTCAGTGACCCTCCCCCAACCCAACAAACTTTTCCCAATACTTAAAAATCCGTGCAAATTTTTTGGACTGTAAAATAAAACCGTACCAATATAATTTCAAAATAAAATCAATATATATATATATATATATATATATCCATACCCTTTATTTAGCATTTTCGGGTTTGTGTCAAAATGAAATTTTTGGGTTTCTATTACAATAAATTTTAATGAAATCCATACATGTGTGTGTGTGTGTGTGTGTGTGTGTGTGTGTGTGTGTGTGTGTGTGTCCTCTTTCCAAGTATATTCAAATACTATTTTAACTATTTTCTCTAAAATGGAGTAAAACCCATATGCCCGTTTGGGTAAATATAAAAGAAAAAGGAGATAAATAAAATAAGTAAATACTTTGAAACCCTAGAAGAGGGTGTGAATAAAAAAGAAAAGAAATGAAGAAGTGTTTCCTCCCAAAAGATTGAAATGGCCTCTAATGGCTTCCTCCTCCTCCACTAATCTATAAAACAAAAGAGAAAGAAGCTTTTTTAAGAAAACCTTAGGGTTAGTTGTTTTTCCCTCATCTAAGGGCCCCAAATGAATCCATCGAAGGGATGAGATTCATCCCTACAAAAAGTAGGTGGGGAGTGGGTGAGAGGAATATGAATTTAAATTTAAAATTTAAAAATTTAAAATACATGGGTTGAATTTTTTTAGCGGGGCACTTTAATTGTGTAAGGGGTGGGTTTATTCTTCTAACCCTTGGGATAATTTGGAAACTTGATATTTATTTTAAAACTAGTCACCTTGTGGGATCATTATAACTTTAGTATTTAATTAAATAGACACCCTTTTCCCATGGGATTAATTTATCCTAGTTGACTATAGTGGAGATTAAATGTTTATCAATGTAACCTTTAAGGGGAACCTAAACCATACTTTAGGATAAAAGGTTTTTAAAAATATAATATGAGTTTTATTATTTTATAATGGGAAAATTATATTATTAAATTTAAGTGACTTAGAAACAATAATGTGACAACTCTTATTTTTGAAACCTTTTGCAGGGAACATTTTTCAAAAAATAAAAAGTATTCCATAATTTTTCTAGGTTGCCCTATGTTGTTCTTGGGTCTTATGAGGGAAGATTTTAGCGGGTGATACACTAACTACCACATTATTTCAAGTTGTATGAAATTATTCGAATGGAAGATGATGGTATGGGTGTGTAGAAAGTTATAAATGAGGTTATATTAGACTATTTTCAAATTTAGAGCCTTTATAAATCTTATATCTTTTTGCTTTAAGCGTTGAATAAAAATCTTATTTAAATAAGACATTCTTGTCTATTGGGTTTTTGTGAAGCAATATGCAATGAATGTTCAAGATGTTTTGGTTGGATTCCATATAATACAATGTATGAATGTCTCTACAAGTTTTTAATTTAAGTTATAATATCAAGAAGGACCTAAGATAGTTATAGCTGGTGAGAAAGATCATGAGGATAGTAAAATCCAATAATAAGGAAAATGTGTTTTTGAGGTTTGAAAATTATGATTTATAATTCGTGAACTATGGTATGAATGTTCAGAAAGTATATACATCTTATAGAGAATTATTAGGTTTAATAGAGATTATATAATATGTATGTACTATTTATAACGTTCATAGGATATGAACAAAGTAAAAAACAAGAAGGTAATCGTTCATAGTTTGGTGTACCCTATTGTATGGGTTGAGGCTAAGTAAACTAGATAATGCAAGGAGAATATATAATTAAAGGAATTAAAGGAATTTTCATGTTTGGGTGTGAATATATATCTTAATAGTATATTGTGTGTGATTTGTTAATGGTTCATTTCATCAGGGTTTGAGTTGAATAAACATAGTGTCACGCTTTATGCACGATTCAATAAATATAGTATTTAGAAGGAATGAAACGTTTGAAGAAAAGTATTATTGGAGGAATGAATGAGGATTTCAATTAGTTTATAAGGTATAAGAGATAGGCTAAGTTTTCAAGAATATCATACATTCATTTTAAGAGTAACTAATCAAGAAATCATTTCTTAGTCCTAAGACACCCTATTTCGGGGTTAGGATAAGGAGACTATTGAAGAAAATATAAGAGGGATGATGTGTAATGTTAAAAACAATCTTAATTATGTCCTAAAATGGATGATAAAATTGGAATATAGTGTTTGCAAGTGGAGGATTAGATATTGAAATAGTTAGGAGAATAGATTCATGGTAAATTTGAAATTACACATTGTTGACTACACAACTTGGATGAGTTAGAGAGAAAGAATTTTGACTACTAAGATTATAGAGTCACATGAAGTATAGATAATTAAAGGAAATTATAATAGTTTTAAAAAAATTCTATAATAGTGCAATGAGTATAAAATGTAAAAGTGTGTGCACACCCCATATGTAAAAATTGTAATAGTCATAGAACATCAAGCTCACTAGGTGCCATGAAAAGAAATAAAAATAAAAATTTTAGCATAACATGAAGGGGGAGTGTTATTACTTTTGAATGAGTCTTGAAAGAGTGTGAGGTGTTTTTAAGATCCATATACAAAAAATAGTGCATAATAATACTACACAAACAAACCACAACAACCATTAGAGTAACCTAGTGTGCAAATGAGTAAGAGGAAGCTTAATAAGATTGTTGAATGCTTGTAATAATTTCTTGAGAAAAATTCAGAAATCAAGAAAAAGGTATATGGTATAGTCAAAGACATGTAGAAATTCTGAGGTAAAAGGAGTTTAAAACAATGTAGAGAATGTTTTGTAGCTAGAACAAGGAGGAATAAAATGGTCAAAGTTGAAAATAGCGTAAATCATGAAGATGTTGAAAATAGACTTGAAATGTGCTTTAAATTTTTTTATAGTTGGAGGAAGGACTTTAAAATTTTGAAAGCATTTAAAAATATAAACCCTATGTATTGGCTTGAAAAACCTAGCCTAGACCTAATTGCATTTGCCTACAAGGAGAAAATTGGATATGGTTGAGTTGTGGTTTGAGATAGACAATAAAATTCACGTGAGAACAACAAATCCCAAATTGGTATCTAGAATATATTTTACTTTTCCATGGAAATTTGTAGTTTTCTTTGAACACTAAGCTTTGTACCAAACTACGGTTCTGAAGGAGACCCAGAAAAATAGTAGAGTGAGAATAAAAGCTGAAGGACTCATATTTGGTTGATGAAACTTGGTGAAAAGTTGAAAAGGGAAAATGGGTCCTATAAAATATTACCTATGAAGCTTGAATCCTAGATTCTTTTTCGATTTTTTCTAAAAAAATTATGGTTTGAGGGCTATAAGTTACTTTGAAGGCTTAAAAGCGAGTTTGAGTGAAAATGAAGGTGTGATTATTTTCCAAGAGTTTTTATATGGTGGTGTAGTAAATTCAAGAATTTATAAATCATTCTTATGATTTAAATCATTTTATCTAACATTTGGTGATGCAAAACAAGTTTTTGGCTTCTTGACAAGGTGAAAATTTGCAAGGTAAGATTTATTATTTTAATTCTTTATTCTAACTATTTGAGTGGTTTTTGTTGAGTGTTTATCTCTGCATCAATATGGTTGTGTTGAAAACCATACCATGATATTGTCCTATTTTTACGGTCTTGAGGCATGTTCAATTAAATTCAAACAATAAATTTTAAAGGTTTGAGATCTCTATGACATCACACAAAAGCATATAAAAGATTCAAACAAGTCAAAAATTAGAATACCATCAAGAAACATAAGAATTAAATGACAAGTTGTTCCATTAAGATCTATTTTCATCAATCATGGCCCACATCTATACATTTTTTCAAAAACATGATGTAATAATGAATTTTTCTTACAACATTCATAGGTTCTCATAATTTTTGATACTAAGAGTTTTGAATCAAAGGTCATCAAAATCACTCATATCCATAACCAAAGTTACAAATTCCCACTATACATACATCCAACACTATACATAAGATGTTATAACCATACAAAATTAGTCAACACCATACATTATCTTTTTCGTCTTGTCCTAGAATAGTTTCTAGTTCCAAAATCAAAGATGAAACATTTTAATTCCAAAACATCCTTTTTATCTAGCTTTCACACCTAGCACGTTTTACCAATATGTTTGGATAATTATGTATCCCTTTTTGTGTTTCAAACAATCAATTTATCACTTGACCATATTTTTAAGTATTAATGGTTTATTCTAAATAGTTATGGCAAATTTTTACTAATAAATTCAAGGTAATCATCCTATAATAGTATTTAACCTATTCCTAATTAATTTTTATTAGACTTAACTAATGAGGATTAGGTTATAACACATTCCATTCCATAATTATAAACATATTTGAATACTTAAATGGGTCAATAATGAAAACATGATAATTCAAGGAACCATATGCCAAAAATATAACTCAAAGAAAGGTAATACGCAGGATGAAAATAGTATAATATATTCAAAATGGTAGAGTAGAAAATATACATTAAAATTTGATCATTGTAAACACATATGAAACATCCAATCAAAACATGAACAAATAATTTTTCGTAACATATAAGATAGCATCATGGAAAATCATCTAAAGATAAGTTTTATTGTCATAAGGAGTAGACATGAAGCATAAAATAGTAGTTTCCCTATCGGATACATGATGTATATCACCAAACGTTAGTACTAGTAAATAATAAAATTAATTTTGATATAGATAATAATAGAAAGAATTTATAAACATGCCATAATTTTATATAGTCAATTAATTCCACAATAAAACCATGTAAGCATACATGATCAAAAAACATGATAGCGAATAAGACAAGAAAAATCATGATGAATAATCACATAATAAAAATGTGACATGATACTTGCATGAAAAATAAAAAGTAAATACTTTGACACAAATGACACATTACATGATAGACAAGTAAAAATATGAACCAAACAATGTTAAAACTTATAAACATCATATAAAAGACATATATAGAAAGCGATGAAGTCATCAATGTTAAAATAATTTGTAAAAATAAATCATGGATAAATAAATTTTAGTATCAATAAGTGTAAGCATTGTAATTTTATAATAAATATTAAGTCGTGAATAAATATTATAATTGGTTTTAATATGATTAATGGACTAGCATGGAACTATATATCCTAAAATAAAATTAATATTTTTCAAGGTTGATCATGCACCTAATGAAGAAAATCTAACCTAAGGTAGGAGAAATTTCAAACAAGTGTGTGCTCATATCCATGTGAAACATGTATGTCCCGCATTTAAACTCGATCATACCATGAAAATAATGTGTATAAAAAACAATCAAAATTTAATGTGATGAATGACATAAAGTAAGTAGACTATTCCTAATCAAATTATTTAGTGCATTAGTCCTTGTTTTTTAAATATTCTAGTAACAAAAATAAAGAATATAACAAAAAGGAAAAGATGCAATCAAGGAAATAAATATAATGGGGAAAGGTTACAAGAAGAGAATAAATTAGATGGTTATGAACATATCTATGTCTTATTTCATATCGCATTGTTCACAATATTTAAAATAACTGCAATCTAAAGAGAGTACTAGAAAGTGATACGAGTCCTTGTAAATGTATCTTTGAATATTGTACACATGTCTCAAAGTTATGTGAAATATTAGGCATATAAGAATATTTCATATGATGTTTAGGCATATGAAATATCTTGTCATGTAAGTTCAATATGTATCATGACAAAGGAAAGAGAAATAGTCCATATGAAGGGGCGAGTAGCGCGTTCCCCATCTAAGTATAACATGCCCCTAAGTATATTACTAGGATGAAATATTTAGAGATAATTTGTATGTGTGTGTCACCATAGGATGGTAAATGTAATCGTTTATAATTGACAAGAAATAAAAGGGAAATATGTAATGAAATATAATAAATAAATAAATAAAGGCTAAGGGGATAGAAGAATGGTCTATCTAAAATGATCAAATTCAATGTCAAAATATAAGAATGGAGGAATCAATCATATAAATCAAGAGAGTGTGATCAATTAAAATTAAACAAGAAAAAGAAAATTATGTACTAGAAACTGTGTGATCAATTTAGCATATGAAGGTAGGGTGGGGGTGCTAACCCAAAATCTTGTCAAGGGATGTTTATGTAAGGTTCTAGGTGATCAGAAAATGTAAATGTTTCACATCATGGGTGATTATAAGTATATGTATCTATATAAGAGTATTAAAAATGATCTCAAGTTGTAAAGTAACATAAATCCTTTATATTATCAAATGGTAATGTATGTGTCACTTAGCTCTAGTTTTGATATGAATTGTGTGTAAAATGACACATAATATTGTGTGTGTAAAATTTGTGTGTTGAATGCTCATGGGAAATAGTTGTTGCGATTGTATATGAGAAACTATATGAATACATTTTATATGATCTATATTGTAAATTAAATTTATTTATATAGATAGATATGAAAATTGTAACTTTGTAAAATTATTATCATAGATAACATGTAATAAAAAATATGGCATTGAGTCTCTTGGTAGGTATTTAATGTACTATCTAATGATTTGATCACATTTTATGACATAAAATGAGATGAAACACTATGGTAAAAATATTCCATTACTAACTCATTTATATATTTCCTCTATAATCGCGCTTTGATGTATAATGTCGTAATCCCATGCATGAATTATATCAAATTGCTTGAAATACACTTGTAATTCAACTTGTATCGTAATATCAGTTAATTTTATTGTCTCTTTTGATTATTATGAACTATCCATTTAAGTATTTTTTAATATGTGTTAGATCAATAGAAACTTTTTTATTTTGATATTTTGAAATTATTTCTCTTGATTATTGTTTCGGTATTTTTATCTCTTCATTGTGTAGTGTTGTCCTTTTGGAATCAAACGAAAAATAACATGTACTATTATTTTTATTGTGATGTTTTACAATTACAAATTTGTTTTATGTCATATCTCTCTCTCTGTGTGTGTGTGTGTGTGTGTGTGTGTGTGTGTGTGTGTGTGTGTGTGTGTGTGTGTGTGTGTGTGTGTGTGTGTGTGTGTGTTCATAATCCTAATGTATTTACCCTAGATTTATTTTATGTTGTAATTAGAGGATCTATTTAATATTTCCTTAAATATGAGAGGATTTATTATCTAATTTCAAAAATAACAAGGATCATAATATTATACTAGAACATGTTGAAACACTTAGAAAGTATATAAATGAGTACATGTGTGTGTTTTTGTAGATTTGGTTTACTTGTTAGTATAAAAATTAAATCTCTAAAACTCAAAAGACAACAAGGTTTAACAAAACCTGCACTGATAATGCAATGTATAGATGAATGGATGTACAGTAGATATGAGGCTCCTTCCTTCTAGCGGATGAGAGAACCTGCATGCAAAGATAGATGAACAAAATAGATTCTAGATAGAAATTTGACAAATTTCGAGCAAAGGTCAATCCCAGAACAAATAGGATTCCTTGAAGTGTGTCAACACATTTTTACAATTAAGTGATATGATATGAAAATAATTTATAATAAAATTATGATTTAGAATTATAAGGGGATATAAATATCATGTTCAATATGGTAGGTACCCAAGGTAAGGGCTACAGAGCGCTCAAAGTATAGGAATTAATTGAACCAAAAATGTTTAGTAGTGTCCCATTATTCTTGTATGGTTTCGAGTTGGTATTGGATTTAACCAATCTCATGTGTTAAGGATATGGCAAAAGGATAATTTTATGTGTGATTTCCAATTATTCCCAGATGACAGGGTCTTGAATTATTAGAAGATCATAGAAGCTAGTAATTGGGTGTTACTTACCTTGCACTATCATCTATAGAAAGACACATCTTGCAAACTAACATATTAGATAGAAAAATAAATGATAAAATGATTAATAATGTGATAAATATGATTAAAATGTAAAATAGATAGGGATTGCTAGTGATTTTATATGATTATTGGTGACTCATGTAGAATTGTTGGCAATTATTATCGAGAAAAATGATCTTTTGGTAGAATTTAAATTTGATCTACAATGAATGATTTATATCTTGAGTTAGTACATCTAATATGATGTATTGATAGACTAAAAGTGACAAGAGAAGATAAAAAAGCATAGTTGTTAATAAATGCCATGAAATGATGTTGTGGAATTCTTGCAAGATTACAGAGCTTCGAGGACGCAACAAGGGTGTTGGAGATGCAAAAATGTCTTAAATGATTTTATCTTGATCTTGAAAGGAACATAGATTTGTTAAACATATTTTTGAATATCCCTCACCAAGAGGTTTTTGTTACTTTTACGATCACCGAAATTATTTTGAGGTCGCTCGTGATCTCTGGAAAATGTGGGGAAAAGCCACTTGGAAGTGGTTTTACCTATTTCGAAATAAGGTTTTGGGCTTAAATGTGAGTGAAAATGGTTGAGAATTTTTGTAAGGAGTTGGGAGGTTAGATGGTTAGGGTGATAATGGGTTAGTATAGGTTTTAGGTGGTTAGTAGGGATTAGGATAAGTAATTAAGTTTTACAAGGATATAAATGTGTTTTTCAAGGGTGAGGGTATGACTTAGGATATGTTTATGTTTAAATGATAGAATTAGGTTATTTTTTGAGATATGAAATTGAGGGATAAAATAGGTCACCTAAGGTGCTGAAAATTGGGTTTCTACGTTTTCCCCTTCTTTTCAAGTGGTTTTTGATAGACAAATCATTTGAAAAAATGAGTGGAATGATCAAATTAGTGTTGGATAAATGGTCCATCCTCAAATTGGGGATCATTGTGACAAAATGGGATGTTCAATAAGTTGAATAGGTTTTCGGATGAGATAGATTTGTTTGATTTTGTGTTTCATTTAAGATTCCCCAAGATTAGGAATAAAAATGAATTACCACAAAGGTCGGATTGTGTGACTAGATAATCAAGTGATAGGGAAACCAATGGGTTATCAACCTTTAGCCATATGACTCATAGAAAGTATCTATGGGAAGAGGTTCCCAAAATCATAAAGTATTCATGTTGTATCAAGAGATGTAGGATTGATATATCATGTTTCAACAAAGGTGGGTTTACACAATGAAGAAGACAAGTCATGGGGGCAGTCAATACATCACATCACATATAGATGTATGGCTTAAAGGTGAAAAAAATCTCTGGAAAGGCTATAAAAGCTGAAATGGATTTGATGAAGGTGTTATTTGTATAAATTAAATGTTTGTAAGTTTTAGAGGGCCTTGGGGCCCAAAAACGAAGCATATACTTGAATAATGTGTAATTTTCATAGGTAATGATGAAAACAATTATTTAATCAGGCTTAGGGACCAATCAAATGATGTTTTGGATAAAGGGGAGGTAATTGCTCGTGATTACTATAGCTCATTGGTTTTTAATAAAATAATCGATGATTATCCCAATCATTGGTGATTACGTGGGTAGAAACAAAATTGATATAAACTACTATTTGGAGGTTCATTTGGTTCATTTACGATTTGATAACCTAAGAGATCATGAAACCCGAATTTATATGTTTTTCACAATTTTAATTGTTATGGAGGCGGATCGAGGTGTGCGAGAGGTAACAGAGGCCCACACGTGTCAAAGTAGGTGGCGTTTTAATATTTTTGTTTTTTTAATTATTTATTATTTTTTTAGAAATTTTTAATCGTCATAAAAACTACTAGTTACTTAATATGGAATCATTTGTGATTTCGTATGGAATTTCTAGAGATTTAGGATTCATTAGAGATTTTGATAGGGTCACCAATGATCGATAAATTTTTGGTGATTTTTGAAAGTTTTGATTTTTAAAATATTTTTGATTTATTGTTGATTTATTTTTAATTTATTGTATATGAAGGTTTGTTGTTTCATTGTGCATGTACGCTAGAGAGAGGTTATGCACGTGGGATAGGATCCCTAACATACTTAATGATGTTCGAGTCTATTATGATATGATAATTAGGCTTAGATATTGTTGGATTTGTGAGGATGCATCATTACGCACGCATCCACAGAGACACGGTTTTTTTTTTTAGAGATATGGGTCCATGTCAAGGCCACTTTTTGGTTAAAGATGGGAGATATGAGAGTGACATTAGAAGATATGCACTAGATCTTGCATATGCTAGTAAATGGTGATCATGTTTATATGATTGATGAGGTAGGTAGGGGTGTTGTGATTAAATTATTGTATGGAGATGATGCATATGTTATAGTGTACTCTTCTAGGGGTTTTTTATATGGATCCCTATACATTGATGATAAGGAGGATTGAGCCTTCGTGACTATGATGATGATGGTTATTAGTTACTATGCCTTACCAAATTCTGTTCGAGCCTAATTCTCATGGATGTTGATAGGGGTTGTGGGGGATATAATGGAGCACATAACATTGTTTGTTTAGGCCCGTGGTGTTTTTGCATAGATTTATAGGGGATTTTGTCCTAGAGAACTAGATGTAGGTTCGGGATGGATATTTCATTCTTATTAGAATGATGGGATTATGAGAACATTGTAATTTCTTGGCCATGATGAGTTCCTTGAATGAGGTAGATAGATTAGAGATATCTAGTGGTGTTCATGAGGTATAGAACAAATTTTGCAGCCATCGGGCTTATTCAAGGAAAGCATTACTACATGCACCTATTATCTTGTCTAAAGCTTGGGGATGTTATTTGGAGGCCTTATACAAGTTTTCCGGTATGTCTTGGTGTAGAGGGGAATTAAAGGAAATATAGTATGATAGGTGGGTGTAGGGATGGAGAGAGGATTAGTCGGGGTTGATCATGTTTGGTTGTGTCATTGATAGATTTGTTTGATTCAAGATAAAATAGAGGTATTAGTGACCTATCGGTGAGATTATGAAGAATCTAATGTAGCACTTTCTATTTTCTAAAAAGAAGTTGACATTTTCGATGAGAAGGGAGTAGGTATGAGGGTATATACTTAGGGAGAATTATTATATGATTATTAAGGAGTGAAAGAGCCCTACGATGCATGGTGGCAAGAGTAGTTAGATGGGATTGAGAGGTTAGTGTGGGCCCATGTAGAGGAGGCTCTTGAGGGTAGTGGTGGTGAGGGTGAGGTTGGAGATGAAGATGGTAGGGTGGAAGTATTAGAGGTGCATAAATCCATATGGTTAGATGAGTGGGCCACATTAGTAGCTAAGAGATATAGTGTGATTAGTGAGCGAGAAGGGTTGAGCCAACATCTCACTCTTTTGTGTAATCAAAGCTCACACATGTTATTGATAGGGATCGATAAAGGCAAGACAAATAGGCCTCATGAAAATAATTTGGAGTGACTGGTTTTTCGATATCAAGGGATGAGCTACAAGATGCTTGGTCTCAAGCTAGTGGACAGATGGGACCAACTAGTAGTGTGTATATGGCCGACTATTAGAAACTTTGTGAGGAGATATGATATTATGAGGATATAGTGTAGAGCCATATTTTTGTCACTCTCCTTCTCTTGGCACATGCACATTACTTTATTCAAACTTAGTATTATCATCACTACCTAAATCATTCCCTCATCCCATAAATATCTTTTTTACCCTCTTGTAAATTATAATTTACTCATCTAAAATTAATGTAACCCCTTAAAACCACCTAGCCATTTATAAACCACCCATATACCATTTTATCCCAATCTCATAACTTCCCCAACTCATCTAACCTCTTCCCATCCAATTTACCTCGTCAACATACCCGAAAATCCTATTTAGGAAGTGGTTTCAATCACTTCTAAATTTTCTCACCTAAATTTATGAATTGTTGGAAATTATAACAAATCACAAGTGATTATAAATAGGATTTTTCACTCCTATAAGGGATATTCAAAAATCCTCACACATTGGTACATCTTTGTTTTTGGAGCCAGATAGAGAATTTCTACCATTTCAGAGATCTTCAAGCTAATCAACAACATCAACAAAATAAAAATCTTAAAATCACATAAAATTTTACATCCTTGCCTCCAACGACCTTTCCAAGAAATCGAAAAGCAACAATATCAGCATCGATCTTCTTTGCAGATGTTTCATAACTCATTTAGATTGAAAAGGTAAGTATTTTTATGAATTATTATTTTCCTTTATATCTAAATAAACATTTGTAAATATATTATTTTAGTCTTTATTTTCTTAAACATCATTTTTTGAGAAAACCATCATTTTAAGAGTAATTATTGACAATTCCTATTAATCACCCACAATTCTGCCAAATTGCTAACAATTCATTTGAATCTCCTATAATTTCAGTCTTTCAAAGCATCTTTGTAATCTATTATAGCATTTTATCAAATTTTATTGATATCTCTAGATTTAACTTGTCTTTTGCAAATATATCTTTTCTTTAGATGAATGTTCCACTCCAATCACACTCCATCACAAGCATTTACAACCTTCCATTATTCAAAGAACCTCTATTTTCATATTAATTTGACATCCTTCATGATCTCACACTGTGTTCTATCTAATTTGCATCTGACATCAAGGATATCAAATTTTAGTTCAAGTACCTCTACGAGATACAATAAGATCTGCAATTTATATTGATATAATTACATCGAAGCCATCTAGATAGCCACCACATTATCTTGGGCTACCTACAAAGTAGAGAAGGAATTTCTTTTAAACCTTGAGTTATAACTCCATATCCATCATTTATCTATTCTTATCATTTTCTAGCAATTTATCATTCCTTTCAATTCACTTAATTATACAAAAATGAGTTGGCATCCTCTAAGGAAGTTCCTTTGGATTCCTCGAATTATTCATTCTGAGCATCTCGTCTACCCATATTATCTACTATTTCTTGTTTAGTTTTCTATGATTATAGGTCTTTTCACTTGGCTAAAAGAGGAACACTTTTCCATGGCTACATTTAACCATCCCGACATTGTGACTATTGACACGGATAATCGATAAACCCTTCCTTATTTTAGTTTTAGGTATTTTTTGCATATAATAGAAAAGAACTAAAATTTACCTAATACATTCCTAGAACACTCGGGGGACATTCTCCCCATAATTTTTCATTAAAAAGTTAAGTTATAGCAATTTTCAAGTTGTCTACTCTGTAATTGCTTACAATTCTATAGAATCTTCTATGATTTTGGTGAATAGCCAGCAATTCCTAGAAATCATTGATGATCTCTATGCACATCCATTACTTCTTGATTCATTCTACCTTTAGGGTTGAATTAAATATTTATTTTCCTTTTTTGGCTAATTGTTTGCAAGTTTCTCTCTTCTGGAGTATTTTTTTTCATCAAAAATAAGAAATTTGAAAAATTAAAAGAAAAATTATAGGTAAATATTCTTTGTAATTGTTTCCATTTGCATTTCATCTATCTACTATCTTCATCATACTCATATTACCATTTTGGAAATCAAAAATAAATCTTTGTGTCTATATAATCATATGGTCTAATTAGGAAATCAACAAATCACATTTCACTTAATTTACCTCACACACAACCAAAACACATTCAATACAAACTCGCATGAAAACATTCTTACCTAGGTGGACCTAATTAGATATCATCACCAAGAGGATAAGCTAACACGGTGATCGGCCGAGTTTAAAAATATGGTGGGTAGTATATTGTCTAAACACCCAAAATCCTTATCGTTGTGGGACCATGAAGTGAGGGGGTAGGTTGTAATACCACACCTCGTGCACCGACACCAACATACGTTCAGGACTCGGGTACCTTCGAGTTTATAATGGACTCCATTCTTTAACATTTCTGAAACCACCACATATTTCCATTTCCTAGAACCCCATAAGTCATTTTTCATATTTCACCTTTTTCTAATATAATCAAGATAAAGTATTTTTCTATTCTAACTTACTTGATTGTAATAAACTCTATATATTCAGATTCGATTGATTTTTATTTCATGGTATTAACACGACAACAATCCCATGAACAGATCTCTAAAATTATGGTTGAATGTCTCCAACATTATATCAAAAACATAAAAACTCGTATTGATGATGTTACACATCTAATTAACCAATACCGAACATATTTATCACCATCCTCACATAATCAAGAACCTCCACATTGTCCTAGTATTCAATTTACCTCATCTGAAATACATGATCCCTCCATTCCTCATTTCTTGATTAGTGGAGATCTAGGCTTTACTTATATATTGGATTCAAACCCTATTTCCCTAAATGCTTATGTAGCTTCCTAAGGTGTTCTTCTTCAAAAACCTACACCTAAACCATGACCATCTACTTATAACACTACATATGACTTCTCCAATTTTTTTATCATAGCCATTATTCTTCCATCCAACAAGTGCATCCTTAGCCCATTATCAATAATTCAAAAAATCTAATGCCGTGTTTTCAGCTCCTATCATTTCTTTTGACCTCAATGTTGTCTCCTCACAAGATACCACTAATCAACAATCATCATCTTCATCGATGCCTTATACGGTTCCACCTCATCCCAAAACAAAACCAACACAACCTCATCTACAATAATACCCTTAGTTTATTTCACCATCTAAACTCCTCCTATAATTTTAACATCTATGCCATTCAACATATCTAAACCTATCACCTCTCAACAACCATGATCAACTATCGAAAATATAGTTATTTCCATCCCAACATCAACACCATCCATCAATATAAGTTGCATCTCTAGTATTCACCCATTTCACAATATTCATCAACCTGTCATTACCTTCTCTCAACATGTACCTCAACAATATCAACTATGGATCCACTCCTCTATTCATTTTCAACACATTACTCAATAATCTCAATCTTTCATTTATATATTTGTCTGATTTTAACACACATACCCTAGAAATAAAAACCTCTCTTAAACACATCCCTACCTATCCAATATCAATATATTCAACCTTCGTAACCTATAACATCACAACATATATATAATATTCCTATGAGTACCAATTTTCAACATAATATTCCTTCACAATATTAACCATACCAACAATCAAGCCCATATACATATGATCACCCTAGTTCTTCCTCATTCTATCCTCAACAAAACTCATTACAAAACCACCCTTTACAAATGTTAATGCGAAAAATATCTAGTCTTGAAGCTACTTCTATGGCTCCTAAAAAACATATTATCCTATGAAAAAATATATAATGAAACCATTCACTCATCAGTACCATACAAAACATATCCTCCCTGCATTGGAGCTTCCTAAGTTCCTCAAATTCTACAGCAAAGAATACCCTCAACAACACATTTGGGCCTTCTGAAATGTATGTTACCTCATAAAGACACACAACCATGACCTCAATTTGAGGACATTCCCTATGTCTTTAGTTTTTCTTACCTTAGATTATTATAACACCATTGCTCAATACTCACTTTTCTCATCCACTCAACACTTGAAAATTTTACTAGAACACTTCTCAATCAACATCCAAAGTAAAATTACTATCATCGACCTATATTCCATCAAACAATGTGAGGATTAATCCATCACTAATTTTGTCACCCATTGCTAGAGATTTATCAATTAATTAATATTTTCCCTCACATACACTTATTCGAATTATGTTCTTGCTTTTGTGTCAAACACATTTCATCCACATTAAAAATCTATTCTTTTAAAACATTTTAAAAGTATTCACTATGGTCACAAACTCGAGCTTCACGCTCTCGAAGATGGTAGGGTTAAACTTAGATCAAAAAAACCTAGTCCCGACTCTTTATTCAAACTGACCTCTAGTGAATAAAAATTAAAATCATACGAAAACATAGTGGTTATAAATAGTGCTTAAAGAATTTTTGACATGCAAATGCACTGTCCTCAACTCAATTACATGCCTACTAGTAGAATGTTACAATGCGGTCTTTAATAAGCTTATGGCTTCTAATATGCTCACCCTTCTACATATATTTCATATCGATACATCTATTTCAAATCCCTCTTGTAATAGAGACAATGATAATTGTAAATACCATAGGGTCAAATACATTGATATCGAGACTTGATGTTTTTTTATAAATTCCCTTCAAGATCTCATTGAAAAAGGTGTGCTCTAGCTAGACAACCCAAACACACCTCCAAATCAAAATCTAGATGTTTTTAAAATACCCTTTCTAAATCACTCCCCATCTACTATTTAACCACATTCCAATCTCATCCATTCCCATAAAACCATCAACACAGTCAAATATCAACCACATGTATCATTAACATATGATCCCTCTACCACATAATCATTGTCCAAGCCATCCACTAGTAATTTTTCCATTAAAAAAATAGATGAGACATCCATTATGCCATGTGTTTTTACCAAATCACATACATCCCTTGATCCTACCTATTAGACCCCTAATATTAACCAAGTATGAAGGCACGTGGAGTGCGCGGGGTCCCAGATTATGAATACGCGCATAAGAAAAAACCACGTGAGAGAAAGGATTAGGAAACAAATAACACATGCGACGTGTGAAAGGAAGCTCAGGAATTAGTCAATTTGAGCACCCGGGGTAGAACATGTGAAAAGCATGATCGGTTGTGAATGGATAAGATGCCATCCTTATGATAGTTTGGTCTAGGAAAGAGCATGCCTGGATAGAATCTTCTAGAAGAAAATCATGAGGTAAATTGGAAAGCTCAAGCCTGAAGAAGCATGCTTGCATGGACCACATTTGACAATTGGCACCAGATGTGAGGACGTTGGAAGGTGAGTTGGCGGTGCGGAGAATTATAAATACAAGTGCTTTTTGATTAAAAAGAAGGAGAAGAAGTATGAGGTATAGTAGGTTAGAAAGTGAGTGGAGCTCTATAGAATTATCTGCGAGTGGATATCTATATTCGGAAAGAATGCACTAAGCATGGAGTTGTAATTCTTCTTTTCTTTGTTATCTTAGTTACATATGTCTAGAGATATGCATGACTATGGTCTGCTCTCTATAAATCTCTGTAATGAACCAATGAATATAATGAGGTTACTGTTATATCTAGACATGGATATCAATGGTTTTAATGTGCAATTATTTTATATAAGTTCTCTTTCCTTTTATGTTGTGGATGGATGCTTGTATAATTCCTTCAGTTATAATATATGTTATGGATTTTGTTAAAGCACTCGGTCTGAAGTGACTACAAGGATCTAGAGGCTGTTCTGAGCCCTATGGTTCTTGTTTGTCTTAAAATTTCCTCCTAAGAACTCTTACACTAATCATAGATGATGCTTCCCACTAAACTCACAT
This sequence comes from Taxus wallichiana var. yunnanensis, assembly GCA_018340775.1. Lineage (NCBI taxonomy): Eukaryota > Viridiplantae > Streptophyta > Pinopsida > Cupressales > Taxaceae > Taxus > Taxus wallichiana. The sequence goes on from CM031234.1 coordinate 754,228,587, forward strand.
AAAAGAGAGACTCGGTACCCATGCGTGCCTCGAGTGAGCATTTAGCTTATGTTGGGTGACAGCCGATGCGTATGGGGTTTCTTCCTTTTGTGATAGGAGTAAAGCCCGACTACATCTTGGTTTCATTGTCAGGACCTATTTTCAAAGTTGTAGTGGGATATAGCATACATCATGATCTGTGTAATGAGGAATGACAAAGCGGTTGACGTTGGAAATTGTTGAAACATGGTTCAAGAGCAAGGAGGATGAATTTTCTCGGAGATAAAGCATTGGACCTGAGTTTAGTGCACATAGATGGGTAGAAGTGAACCTCTACCATGATCTCATGTACAAGACCTTATTCTATTTCTTCCTAGTATAACTATATGAATGGATTTCAGCCTATGTGTCTAGATCAAGTTGGCATTATGGATTGCATGTATGGACCGAAGAAGACTAACAAAGGTTGTAGGATGCAGATATGATATGGACCCGTGCTTTATAGATCATTAGTGGAGAGAGTACTGACTAGTTACACTCTAGAATATGCCATTTCCACATATTCTTGTCCGAGGTTACTAAGTTTGAATTTGTATGACAAACTAGAGTAATTTTTCTATGTGTTATTCCCCTAGCTATGAAGATATTGATGGTTACAATGATTTTAGAGGATTTCCCAATGGTTGGCTAAACCATTCTCCGAGCACTAGGTAAGGGAACTTAGGTGGAGGAAGATGGAAAATATCATGACAGAGAAGGAGTTAGAAGAGAGATGACTCAAGTATAGTGAAGCAAATGAAAGGGAGATTATTAAATGACGCAAAGCTACTAGTGTGATGGATCTATGGAGAGACATTGCGGGGAAGGAGTTGAGGTTCACACGGAGGATGTGGAACTCGATCATTTTGTGCTACCCCATCTTGGTAAGCATGTGAGAGAGACTCCTTCAACTTATGGTGAGATTTTGTTGAATGGAGAAAGGAGAGTCATTGGCACATATTTGAACCCACCCAGTGATCGATCCCTAGCACTTGGTTTTCCTGAACTAGGAAGAAGTATTATTGACCCAGTTGATATCGGTGGAAGAGACATATTTGCACCTAAGAGATATAATTTTATAGTCCCTTCTTCTATGGCTGCACATATTCTAGTATTTGGTGGAGTCTTTGGACAAGGAGCTTGTGTACAAGATTTCATTCTTGCATCGAGGGAGTGGCACAGACAAACTAGTCGTAGTGGAACACTATCACGAGACCATCGGCACAAATTTTAGTTGGAACATGGGTGCGCTTGGCATAACTCCTATAGGCCCTATTGGACCCAGTGGTTCTAGTGGATCTAGTGGCTCTAGAGGCACATGACCTAGTGAATTAGGTAGTGGAGGAAACACCAGAGGGAAGCAAGGCTCAGGCTCGAGAGTATAGGGACCCCAACCACCACCTCAAGTATTACAGGGGCATTGAGTATGTTGCAGAAGATTTTCACAAGTGTGAACTGCTATGGTGCGCGAAGGGTGTCACAACCCCAAAACAGAAGGCTAGTCAGTTTGTAACCATGTTGTAAGGGTGCATGCATAGCTGGTATAGGAAGTATGACCCTCATCAAATGGTGGTGGACTATACTACCTTAAAGAATGCATTCTTGGTAGAGTTCCACATCCCTGAGTTTGAGCAGAAGAGCATCAGTGCTTTGAAGGATATTCAGCAAGGAATGGAAGAGAGTGTGTGGGAGTATGATGCATGCTTTAAAACTCTCTTGTCTAAATTATCATATGATATCCATCCTTCTCAGCATGCACAGTGGTTTGTTGGAGGATTTATCACCCCTTTCAGAAGGGCCTTGTCTCATAAAACTTTTATAGACCCGCGTGAAGCATTGGAAGCTTCTTTATGTACCGAGGTTGTTAGTAGTATTGATACTAGCATTAGCTCGTTCTTGGAGGCTCAAATTGTTGCTATGGACAAACAGTTGGAAAAATTATCATGAACACAACCCATGAGACCCGTAGTGGTTTGTGGTGCATAGATTGCGAAATAGAAGGGCATGTTAAGGATAATTTCCCCTGGAGGATGGTTTGCACTTTGACAATGGATTGTGAAATTTTCATGGGGACCATGATGCAAGTAGATGTCCCTTGTTGCAGCATGTGATCGGGAAGAATGTATCTTGTTACTAGAAAGGTTGTACCTCTACAACCCATGACACTAAATTTTGTAGGCTCATTGATCGATCCATGAAGCCATTGATCATAAGGTGTGCCAAACTAGAATTTCCAGTGGTTCCAATAATAATGATCACCCTTATGTGGAGCATGCGAGATGGAGGTGTATGTGGAAGAGGTTTTGAGGATAATTCTATGGTTGAGGTAACCATGAAGGAGGAAGGAGTGAGTTCCGTGTGGAACATGTTTCAACTATGGATCTACATAACATTACAAGCATGAGTTCCTGAACCTATTGTAGTGCTCATGGTGCAGAAAGAAGCATAAGTATGAGAAATGCCCAAAAATATTTGAGCACATAAATCAAAAGCACCAAAAGGACAAGGGTGCTACAAGGGTTAGTATTAAGAAGGAATACATACAGTGGATGCTCTAGGTAACAAGATGAAGGTTTGGAGACTATCTTGGTAACAATAAGGGCGAAGCCACACGTGCAAGAGAGGTACTAAGATAGAAAACCTTGGTTTCAAGAGAGGAGGTCATTCATGAAAAATATCCAGACCACATACATCAAAAAGAGATATATCATGACACCATGGATGTTATTCAGAGCTTACAAGGGGAGATCCAGTGTCTAAAGGAGAAATCTAGAAGGGAGGAACAAGGAAGGAGAGTCAAGGCACAAAAGAGTGACCTGGATGAGGTCAAGGAGGTGTGTAAAATGCTAAGGTAGGATAATATCATTCCCTTGCTAGGATCCCTGTTGAGAGAGAAGGTACCATACACTAGAGAAGAGCACAAGAGATAGGTCATGCACGTGAACCTTCCCCCTCACAGCCTTGACTATGACAAGGAGATTATGTTGAATGCAGTTGTAGATAGATGGCTCCTCAACAATATCCTCATTGACAAAGGTGCTGAGGTTAATGTTCTAACATTGGATTCCTGGCAACAGATTGGAAGACCTGCATTATAGCTATCTTTGAATGTGTTGTATTTGGAAAACAAGACTAAAGCAATGCCCATCGGTGTCTTGAAGGATGTAGCTATTACTATCTAAGGAAGCAAGCTTACTGGGGACTTTGAATTCTTGGCGCTCACCGAGGTGGATAATTTCCTAGCACTACTTGGGCATCCTTTGTGTTACAAAAATAATGTAGACCTTCGGTTCAACAAAGGGTACATCAATTTCGAGAACAAGGAAAAGTGGGTCATTATACCCCTGGTTGATGGGAATTCGACACCCTATATTGAACCGTTAGGGGAAGATATTCTGGATAAGTTTTATGTGCGCTCAATAAGAGACCCTGAGATGATACACCATACTAATGGGGTTATCCAGTTTGAAGATGCTTAGTCAGTGAGTGATACCACCAATCTAGAATGTGACAATTGAGTGCATGGAACTTACGAATTAATGGGAGGGAAGTTGAGAGGGTCAGTGACCAAGGTAACAAAGCCATGCATGGTTAGGCACCTTAGAGGAAAAGAACTATCAATGTGTTCAGGAGGAGCCTTCCCTGAGATATTTATATAGGAGGTAGAAGCTCAGTGGAAGGATGAGCATAAATGAATGGATATGTTGAGTTATGTCTTACTTGGCACAACAACTCGATGGTGGGCCACACATCGAGAGAGCCTTTTAGAGTGGCACAACATAAGAACTACTCTCTCTATCAAATTTTTAGGAGTAATGTACCCACCATCATCAAGGAGTACCATGGGAAGGAGCCCACATCTTTCCATATCCGAGGAGTGCGAATGGGTCTTGAGAGAAGGTGCGAAGCTTAGCCATCATCCCTCTAGGTGCACAAGTTGTATTCTACACCGCAAGGTTGTGCACTCACATGGTACATTCATTTGGAGACACACCGCCGAGATAAGGAATTGGCAAGAACTTGCAGCTAACCTTATTCAAACCTTTGAATATCGTAGTACCAAGCCATTGGTTGATAAGGCCTTGTAGGGTATTAAGTTCCTTACCATGGAGGATAGCACAAGGATGGAAAATAGGCTATTAGAATTACTAGGTGAACCATAATTAGAGGCGTGTTTTGAAGAAGAAAATCAAATAGAAGAGTTACTGACTTGAGCGCATGTGTTTGGAAAAAGAAAAGGGAAAGATGGTATATGTGATTGATGGAAAGGAATCGGAAATCTTAGATGCTATCCATTCTATAGGGATGCGTGAGGTAGTGGAAAGCATAGATGCTCACATGCATTCCAACCATGAGCCTTTAAAGATGAAGAAAGTTAACATCGGTTCGGAAGAAGAACATAAGGAAGATATTATTGGGGATTACAAGACAAATGAAGGAAGTATCGAAAATCATTGATCATTGCCCGAATTTGAGGATTTATTTCCATGTAGGTATCATGAGCTCTAATGCATTCACCATTCCTTGGGGAGATGAAGATAAAACTTAAGGATGGTGTGCGGCCGATTAGGAAAATGCCCTACCAAATGAATCCCAACTTGCGCGTAAAGGTAAAGGAGGAGATAGACAAAATGATAGCTTAGTAGATCATTGAGGGACTGAAAGAATTAGAGTGGATAATTTTGATGGTAATCAGCATCAAGAAGGATGGGTGGATTATAATTTGTGTAGATTATAGGGAATTAAACGTAGTTTGTGTCATTGATCCATTTTTGACCCGTTTCATTTGAAGAAATTTTAGGATTACGTGCGTGCGAAATCTATTCCTTTACAGATGGATTTTCGAAATGGTACCACCAAGTCCAAATTGCAAAGGAATACAAGGAAAAGACAAATTTCACCAACGAGTGGGGAAATTTTCATATCGATCACACCTTTGGGTTGAAGAATGCGCAAGTTATCTTTTTGTGCATAGTGGTGTAAGCATTCTAGGAATTCATCCATAAGTTTCTTCAGTTAATTTGGATGATCAGAAAATATATTGTCCGGTTAAATACCATTGTGAAAATTTGAGGTTAGTGTTTGAGAGGTGTAGGCGAGTTGATTATATCCCTAAAAATTAAGACATTTGTGTTTGTTACACCCTTTGGGACTTTATTCGGGGATATCATATATAAGGAGGGCTTCTTTGGTAGAGCCCGCTAAAGTTGTAGTTATTGTGGGGTTAAGGAGACTACTAGCCGGAGCGCACTACGTCGATTTCTTGGGCATGTGGGTTATTACAGAAAATTCATTCGGGGATATTCCAAGATCGCCACGTTGTTAGAGGAGATGCTTAGACATAAAATTCCTTCTATTGGGGAGAGGTGCAACAGAGGGTTTGATACATTAAAAGATAGGCTTATTACCACACCTATTTTACAGTTTCCCTCTTAGGACAAGCCCTTTCATGTTCATGTAAATGCCTTAGGGACTGCCATTGGAGCAGTACTTGCATAGCTAGGTGAAGGGATTGTTGATCATCCTCTCTATTTTACAAGTAGGAAGCTGACACCCGGTGAGAGCGAATTATACCACAACCAAGCACAAGGCATTGTCAATGATCTATGTGCTCTTCAATTTTAGCTAGTATCTATTGGCAAATACCCTTTGTGTTCTACACTGACCACATGGAATTGAAGTACTTAGTGAACAAGCTTGTTCTACAAGGACGCATATGTCGATAGGTGTTTTTGTTTCAAGAGTTTGAATTCACCGTTGTAGTAAAGCCTAGAAAAAGCAAGTGTGGACTTGATCATCTATATGGAATTGATTTAGGGGAGGATGCACGCAGTATTGAGGAAGAAATGCTAGACACGAACTATTTAGGTTGTGGCGCAAGCCCTCATATTTAGAGGAGATTGCAGTATTCTAAAAGGAAGGTGTGGCACTTGGATGGAATGAAGACATTGGAAAATAAGAAGTTGGCCATACGCGTCGCACCCTACATGTTAATCGGTGCGAGACTTATACAAATTGGGATGCGATGAAATTTTTGCGGTGTGTCTTAGAGAATGAACACTAGCCATCATGGAGGAAGCACATGGAGGAAGTGTGGGTGGGCATTATACAGGTGATGCCACCACGTATAAGATATTCTTGGTAGGTTTATGGTGGTAAACCTTGTACAAGGATTGTAGAGATTATTGTAAAGCATGTAATCATTGTCAATGCATTGGAACACCTAGAAGGAGAAATGGAATGCCTTTATACCCTATTCCTAGTGTGAAGCCTTTTGAAAAATTGGCAATAGACTTTGTAGGACCTATTGCCTTGTGAAAATAGGGTGGTCACATTATGTCATCACTTGCACAAATTATCTAACAAGGTGGGCAGAAGTAGCCCTAAGTAAATATTGCATGATAGCAACAGCGGTAAGGTTCTTATGGGAAAACATTATCACAAGGTATGGGTGTCTGCATTGAGTTTGACCGGTGATAGGGGCACTCATTTCTTGAATGAGACCATCGAGATCCTGTTATCAAAGTTCATGGTAGCTCATCACAAGACTATGTCCTATCACCCATAAGAAAATGGAACCGCATGAGAATCATTCAACAAGAATCTTTGAGTCATACGTTGAGCAATATTTGTGATGTCGGAAGGCTTGATTGGGATGATAAGGTATCGGTAGTACTATGGGCTTACGGGACAATGTATAAAAGAATAAACAAAGCCACACCTTTTCAATTGGTGTTTGGCATGGAAGTTGTTTTTCCAGTTAAATTCATGTTGCCTTCTCTGTGAATAGCACACACGGGAAGGTTAGCCAATGAACAAGCTCTGGAAAAGGAATTGATGAGCTAGTAAAATTGGATGGGAGACAATCATTTTCTCGATGGAGCCAAACATTGGAAAAGGTAAAGCAAAAGGCTTGGCATGATTGCCATATTAGAAACAAGAAGTTTGAGGTTGGGCAGATGGTGTTATTATATGATTATAATTTTTTGCGCCATCCTGGGAAGTTGAAAGTCCATTGATTGGGTCCTTACACAATCTTGTACATCCTTGATTGGGGTGCATGCCGATTCTGAAGCTTGGATGGGACGAAGTTTCTTGGAAACTTCAATGGAGGTAGGATGAAGCCCTACTATAAATAAGTCTTCTTGATGTTTGTAAATAAGGTAGTTTTCAGTTAGTTTAGAATTTTCCTTTATGCATTTTCCCTTTCTTGTGTTTCCCTTTCGCTTTTTTTTTTTTTTTGTGCCTTGGGCAACAATAACCTTATTGCTATTTTTGGAGAATTTATGAGTTCGCAAAGGACTTTGCATCAATTTAAGTGTGGGGTGGAGAAATTTTAATAAGCGCGTGATCAAAGTACCAAGGAAGTTGTGTTGAAAGGCATTGTTGAGTAGTACATTGAAAGAGGCATATAAAGAGGAAGATGGAAGAATGGTTGGTGCTAGGGTTAAGATTCTTATAGATCCCACATACTAAGGAGGATAAAGTGCATTTGAAAGCAACATGAGGTAGGTGAGAGTAAGGATCGGGACAAAGAAGTGCCTTCCGTGTGGGTTACATTCATGTAAGAGTCTCTGTCGAGTTGGATTGGTTGTGCGCGAGAAGGTTGCGGGAGTTTTCATGCGGGTTGGGCACATAAGGGAAGGTGCTAAAGATGGTATTTGTTTGAAAAATCCACATTAAATGAACAAAGTATGGTGGTAGGTGAAGTAGCATTTAATGTTCAAAAAGAGAAAACTATAAGTAAAGGGTTAGGGCATTGTCATTTTTACCTTATGAAATAGAAGAGTTTGAGATATAAGTGAGTTCCATAAACTAGGGATTTCATATTCAATCGAGTGAAGAAATATCTATGAGATTGAAGCAACCAGTTTGAATTTGTGAACTAGAAGGGGTTACACGGGTGTGGAGAGAGTGAAGAAACACTGTGTCTTATGAATATTTTATTCCAGTTAGGGTTTAACAAATTAGGGCACAATTTAGAAGAGTTGTATCATGAATCGAGATCGGAGGATTAGAAGAAGTAAGAAAGAATAACAAGGAGAGGGTGCGAGTGATAAAAATACCTCGAACATGGCACCCAAGAAAGGAAAGGGCAAAGCCAAGGCTAAACAACAAGAACCCGTGGTAGACACAAATGAATAATGGTATGCGAGATGTAATACCCGAAGGGGTGATGATGGGGAAGGAATGGGAATCCCACTTAAGAAGTATACATATTAGTGAATATAATCACTTTGCATGAACACAATAGAAAAGTAAATGGCATTAGAATTTGTACACCCCACCAAGAAACGAACACCTGAGGGTTTACCTATATATGATGATGACGTTAAGGTTAAAATGGAGAAGGCAGGGCTATTGCAACTCTATGAGTTGCCTTATTTTGGAAAGCCAGAGCACTTGTACCAGTGGTTGATGTCATGGGTGCACAAAGATTACTTCCACTTTATAGGGTGTAAGATGCACGTGACTCCCCAGCTGATTTCACAATTTATAGGCCTCATATGTGAGGGAGATAGCCTAGAAGATGACCTTGGTGACAAGGAAGCTATTCAAGAGACCATCACCGAGTATGCCTGCAAGAAAGGGTCACGGTACTATGACATTTCAAACATCAAGGACCCCATAATGAAAATGGTTGTGCATCTGGTGACTAAGCTGAATGGTCAGGAAAGATGGACATAGGTCAACAAACCTTGGCTACATGTCTACAAAAATATTATAGAGGGAACTATATACAACCTATCCATATACATCGTGGAGGAAAATCTCGATTGCGCGGAGAAATGGGACAGGATCCTCTTCAGAAACGTCTTGCTCACCATTGTATTTGTGGAGATTGGGGTGCCTAACACACTAGAAAAATTTGTATGGGAGTACCCCACCGAGGATCCCTCACTGTAAAGAGGTTTGAAAAATATTCCTACGATACAATGACAACACCCCACAAGGCACGGCTGGAAAAATGGTACACATGCCTGAGGATTGCATTTAGGGCGGAGTGGAGAATCCCCGAACAACTCCCAATAGCCACTGAGGGAGAAGTTAAATTTTGGTCTACCAACACTACTACCTGGGTAGATTTAAGTTGATAGATGAATCATAGAGCCCTTGGTGTAAGCTCCCCTTCACATTTACTACCAATACTTCCAAGCGGGAGTAAAAAGGTGCAAAGAGTCAAAGAAGCTAAGACTAGAAGCTGGTAGGCTGAGCTGGGAACACGGGGGATGAGAAAGAAGCTAAATTACCCCAGCAACAAGTATGCATACATGGAAAAGTACGTGTCGCATGATATTCAAATGACAAGACCAATGACGCTATCCATCATTGGAGGATCAATGATGTGCATGTACTTGTACATAAGGCCAAATTTTGTGAAGCGTGTGTATCGGAGAATGAAGTCTTCATACACGAAGACCACTTGGGGAAGAAGAAGCCAACATCTAAGAAAAGAGGGAGAGGAGAAGAAGAAGCACTAGTTGTGTAGATTACTCAAACAGTGAGCATGCCATCCATGAGTGCTAAGCCAAGCACTTACATGTGAGAGAAAGAAGTCTCTGGTGAAGGAGAAGACACCAGTAGTAGAGGTGCCTCGAAACCCATATCCAAGGAAGAATCATATGAGAATGAATATAAGGCTGAATCCCTGATCGAGACCCACCACTCGGAAAAAGAAGAGGGTTGATGAAGAAGCTAACTCGAAGGCAAGCGCGACGAGTTGGAGAAATGCATGGGTAGAAGAGGGATGAAATTGAAGAAGATGGCGATAAGGAAGAAGAGATAGAGAAATACCAAGATCCACATGTGTTTAACATCTATGACTTAGGAGAGGAGAGTGGAGATGAGAAGCAATAGTTTGTATTCGCATGATGCAAGGGTGCACGAGATGAGGAAGACACCAAAGACATGGAGAATGAGGAGTTTGTCAGGGAAAAGGATGGAGCCATAAGTTTTACAAAGGAGTAGATCATGGAGGTGGTAGAGAGAGAAGCACAGAGAATGCTCGAGGTCTTGGTAGACCAAGAGTTAGAGCGTAACATGGACATAGTGTTGAAGGAGGGGAAGGAGGAGAACATTGAAAAATAACATGATAGCCTAGGAGGCCCCACTTTGATAGTAAGCTTCCCCAAAGGCACACGCTCGGGTAGAAGAACTCTAGATGCAGAACAAAGATAGGTAATGGGCTATGTTGATGACACAAAGACATGGCTACGCACGTGATTTTAGAGCACTTTACCGATGGAAAGGCTCATAGCCATGGGGTATTTTGAGAAGGATGGCACATACCCCAAAACCAAGAAGATGCTCTCTTGGGTGTTTGAGTCCCATGTTGATGAGCTAGAATTTGAAGTCTACCAAGGAGCACTCATCACATTGCGAGTCTAAGGGGGTCAATCCCTTAGTGAATGCTTAGGAGCTCTCGGATGAGTAGGTCTACAATGCATTGAACAAGGTCTCGGTCGAGACCGAGTCTAGATTATTTATGCACAACGCAGCTGATTAGAATATTGGAGGTGAAGTTAGGGAAGGAGGAAGAACTAGTAGAGAAGACCCAGGGATCTTGAAGCAGGAGGAACTGATCAGTGCATAGTTAAGGTGCGAGTTAAAGGAATAATAAGTAAAGGTGCAGGAAGTATACAAAAAATGAAGTCTATTAATGGCATGATCCTCCTGAAGCACCCAAACTTAGTGCCACCCACACAAAAGTACCCATCCCTCATGGAGTGTATGGAAGACCTTACGCACATCCTCACTATGGAGATACAACCCTTGGCCTTAGATTCTGCTGAAGAAGTGGTCACGTGCTTAAAAGAGGAGGACCGATTGGTAGTGGTAGTGCTCATTACGAGTACACCCATGTACTCGTGGAGGTTAAGGTCAATGCCCAATCTGCAGAAGCCACATATGATACATGCGCGGACAGAGATAAGGTGACAAGCTCCTTGGTCACCATGCTTGAAGTAGATCTAAAAGAGTTCTAAGAAAATAACAATGGGAATAGGGCAGAGAGAGACAAGGTCATGTCTGAAGTAGAGAAGAAATTAGAGGCAATTGAAGCTTTAAGTAGCTCAATTAAGGCCCGACTAAAAGAATTATACCCCCAGATCACTAGAAGGGTGGATAAACTTGAGGACCTGAGCAAAGAGATGGAGCATATTGTGGACATTTTGGGCACCCAGGGAGTTGGCCTAAGTTTTGATGAAGTGATCACCCTAGTGGGAGACCTCTACCAGAAGGCACAGGGTGAGGTCGGAGTATGGAATAAGCTAGAGGCAGACCTCCGGAAAGATTTTCCTAGCTTGTTTAGTTGATACCCCCGATTCTTCATTCTTTTTCCCGATTCTTTCATTCCTTATTATTTTTGTAAAGTGTAAGACTATTCATTGGTTCCCTAGACAACATGCATCTTGGTCAAGTGAAATGTTTCTGAGGACGGAGAACAGGCGTAGTGTGGGGTGATGTTGGACCCCTGTAATCTTAACCAAGTATGAAGGTGCATGGGCACGCAGGGTCCTAGTTATGAAAAGGCATGCAAGGAAAATCACGTGAGAGAAAGGCTTAGGGAAGCACATAGCCGCGCAACATGTGAAAGGAGGCTCGAGACTTAGTCAATTTGAGAGCCCAGGGTAGAACACGTGAAAAGCGTGATCGGTTGCGTGTGGATAAGATGTCATCCTGGCGATAGGCTGGCCTAGGAAAGAGCATGCCCCGGATGGAATCTTCTAGAAGAACATCATGAGGTAAAGTGGAAAGCTTAGGCCTGAAGAAGCATGCTCGCATGGACCACATTTGACACTTGGCACCAGATCTGAGGATGTTGGAAGGTGAGTTGGCAGTGTAGGAGAATTATAAATACAAGTTCCTGCAGAGTAAAAAGAAGGAGAAGAAGTACGAGGTATAGCAGGTTAGAGAGTGAGTGGAGCTCGTAGAATTACTACAAGTGGATATCTATATTCGGAAACAATGCACTAAACATGGAGTTGTAATTCTTCTTTTCTATTAGCTTAGTTACATACATCTAGAGATATGCATGACTATGGTCTGCTCTCTGTGACTCTCTGTAATGAATCAATGAATATAATGAGGTTACCTATTATATATAGACATGGATATCAATGGTTTTAATGCACAATTCTCTCATATAAGTTCTCTTTCCTTTCATGTTGTGGATGGATGCTTGTATAATTCTTTTTGTTATAATATATGTTCTATATTCTCATTAAAACACTCATTCTAAAGAGACAACAAGGATCTAGAGGCCATTCTCGAGCCCTATGGTTCTTTTTTTTTCTTAAACTTCCATCCTATTAACTCTTAAACTAATCATAGATGATGCTTCCCACTAAGATCACATAAAATAAAGACTTGGTACCCACGTGTGCCTTGGGTGAGTGCTCACTTTTGGGTGATAGGCCGGCACGTATGGGGTTCTTTCCTTTTTGATAGGAGTAAAAATGACTACACTTTGCCTCAAAAGGATTACATTGTCAACTATACAAAACCCATCCATAAGATCTTCAAACATTGAAAAAAGAATTCCTTCTTAAAGTATGTGAAAATATATTACGATGACCATGTCACCCAACATTATATATGTAACCTTCAAATACCCATCACAAGATCATACACCCCGAGAATCCAAAAAAGAGAAAATTGCATCACATGATCATCTGAATTCCTCAACACAAAATCCAAATCCCTTTCCTTGTATTTTAGGTCCACACCCCTAATCAAAGTTACTAATCATAATTATGAAATAAAAAATTATCCCTCAAAAACACCTAAACATAATACATCGAAAACAGTCCCTTGACACTTGTCCAATTGAAAAAATCACCACTTATCTCAACATTCAACTCAAAAGGACATTATACCTTAATACATTACATTATTCTTCAACAATCTATCATAACATTACCTCCTCTTAATCCATCTCGCTATCGAGGGTGGATGGGCTCTGGTAAAATTTTCAAGCCTTTGTGATTAACATCACACATAATGATATCACAAAGATGATCAGAATCCCTTCATGTTGGTATTAGGAACCTTGCTAATAAGCACCTTCTCCCTCCAAATTTAGAACCATCAAAATCATCCCACAAGACATTTATGACCACCACACCCGAATCATCATCTACTCTCAAGACCAGCAAAAAAGTGGGCAATCTTCTAAGAAAGTCCCTCATTAAAATGACAGAGTACGTATCACTTTGCTAAAGCACGTACCCAAGACCCCAACACTACCGGTAAAAAAATCCAAGGTATCTATCTTTCTCAATCTCAATCCATTTGATCCAAAACCTCCTACTAAGGCTATGGTATTCATCCTCGTTGATCCTCAAACGTGAACCACTACCTTAGTACAAGATATTATCATCGAAGAGATTCACCAAGATATAGTCAAAATGTCCCTTTACGAGCTTATTAAAACTTCTCCTTAGCATTAAAAATCCATTATCAAAGCACTTGAAATTATATCATTTCCCTTAAATTATCAAAACCCTTCACAACTCTAGTAGGAACACATAAAACATCTCGTGCAATCTCTATTAACAATTTATAATTACCATAATTACAGCAAGAATACCATGATCTCCCACTTTTTATCACCACCCAAATCAATGACACCCTCATTAAATTGGTCATGCTCAATAAAGGATCCAAAATTAACATTACCTCATCACATGCCATTAATAAACATCGATTACCCAACACCATTATCAATGAGACATGATTTGTGTTAAATGTTTCAACATTACTATCACCCCCACATTGGGTACCATTATCCTACTAGTCAAATTTGGTGTTAAAACCCTCTCTGATCTCTTATATCTTATAGAATGATATTTCCAATATAACATTTAATATACTGACCTTAGACATGCACTTTTCACTATATCACATCTACACTCCATCGATGTATCAAATATGATCATGAAGGTTAAAAATTTATAGTCCCCATAGATCCAAATCCTTTCAAAGTATGTCATATGACATATCATCTGAATGATGTGATAGTTCCCAAATCAATCTTTGCTCCTCTAATAAATCCTCCGCCAACTCATCCATTCCATCATCAAATTTAGTAGATGACACTTCCTTAAACAACGTTATGTAATGCCTTTCACCGGGGGAGTGTCGTCTTCTTATACTCAATTCACTTCCTATCCCAAATACCTACAAAGTACCCAAAAACTAACCCATTTACGAACCTAAAGTCAGAGATTTCATCTCCTATGGCCCACCACATCTCAAAAAAATTATCTATGGAGGTATTGATCTCCCCTCTACACATCCTACTTATCAACATCATGCCAAAACCATTCATATCATAATTTAAATTCTTGTATAACCAAGTCTTTGCACAAATGTATCTCCATTGTTTCAAATAGAAATAATTTGAACTTGGACATTATGAACATGGAATCCATGACCTGAGCCCTCATTACTCCTCTAAAAACACAAAAAAATACAATTAGATTCCGGAAAAACGACCTCCAAGTTTTCAACACGTTTCATGTTCAAACCCATCATAGAACCAAAATATTCTTCTTCAATACACATGATCACCCCATGGATATAGATGAGATTGTCTCCATCCCATCTAAATTTAATTTATTCAATACTATTATATTAGGACCATTAACTTATCAAACTAATCATGATACTAAAACCCTTCCTCTCATTTGGCCTAAAATGATAGAAGAGGATTCATCCACTATTGACATTCTTCAATGCCAAGACGACCAAGCCATCCTCTCACACATGGGAGTAGAGGATCATTATCTTCAAAAAACTTTACCACTTGATACATCAAAACTTCTCAATGAATCCACTATCAAAGTTAATATAGGGACTCCATACAAACCTCACATAGTTAAAGTTATTCAATCTTTAGATTCACAAGAGTTAAATGAATTTACCACATTATTATCCAAACATAGTCAAACATTTTCATGTCCATAAAGTGATATACAAGGTATCGACAACGACATATTTTTCCATAATATCATCGAGATATCCCAATGTCAAACATGTCAAACAAATATAACATATGATTCACCCTCATATAGATTTTCTCATCAAAGAAGAGTTAAAACATTTATGTTATTATAATTTTATCATATACATTAACAATCCACAATGGGTATCTCATATAATGTCGGTATCAAGGCCTCGGGAAAGTTATGCATCTGCACCAACTTTTGAGATCTCAATCTCATTTTTCTTAAAGACAACTTTCCCTTACAAACATCGACTAACATATCAACCTAATCGTAGGCCATAAAATTATTAAAACCATGTACACAAACCATATCATAGTGAATGGATACCTCGGTGGCTTATGGTCATGACCAAGTTTTACCTATATTTCATCTCACATAAATCTATAAATGGACAAGCTATTTCCAATCATCTCACCAATGCTCCTCTATATGACAATCAACCAGCTCACAAATAATTCCCCGATGAATATATCAACATTATCAATCATGAATACACCCCTCTCAAAATGACACTTTTATTTGATGGATCTAAGTCATGCGAAGAGGGAGATGCTTGAATTGTATCATACCTACTTTGGGGACTCCTATCCCTCTTTTATTCAATATAAATTTTGAATGTACTAATAACAAGGTATAATACAAATCTTTAATCATGGGCCTCCAAATTGCTATCAAGCTCAATGTTCAAATCTTAGACATCTATGGAGACTCAAAACTTGTCATAAACCAAATCAAAGGAATTTATTAAAGAAAAAATGAGATTCTAAAAAATATAGATCCATTATTGAATTCTTCTTAGAATCCTTTAATCATTACATTATCCAAACAGTACCATGATTCTCTATCAAATTCAGACACCATGGCTTCTCTTGCATCTCTCATCCCTCTATCAACTGAATATTCTAAAATGTATTTTTTTGTATAGAATTGATAAACCATCCCATAACAATGAACTACCCTCTATCAATATCATCAAAAATAGTCCAACTGACCTCTAGTATACTCAAACATTCAACTATCTCTTGGAATCAAAAATTCATGTAGGTTTGTCTAAAAATGATAAACAATATTCTATCCAACATGATACCCGATATGTTATCTTAGGTGGTGTTTTATATAAATGTAGATTTAAAGGTCTATTACCAAGATTCCTAAAATCTCATGAATATATTAAATGCATTCAAGAAGTCCATGATGGCATTTGCGGTGGACAATTTAAAGGGATAGCTATCGCTAAGAGTTTACTTCAAATAGGATACTAATGGCCTATTATCATCCAATATTGCTGCGCATACCTCAACAAATTCACTAAATTTCAACAACATTCCGACCTCACGCACATTCTCGGTCAAGATTTATAACCTTCCTAGGACCTATGTCATTTCTAATAATGGGGTTATACTTTATTCATATCATTAACCCATGATTGTCATAATGACACCACTATATCATCACAAATATTGAAAACTTCATTAAATGGGTAGAGTCTATTCCCTTAATTTCTAATAAAGGTAAAAAAATTCAATTTCATCTATCGGTATATCATACGTCCGCCCGGCATCCCTCACAAGTTATTCATGGATAATAAAAAATCCTTCAAGAATAACGAAGTTGAGAAATTATTTGACACACTCAATATAAAACTAAGATTCTCATAACCATACTATCCACAAATAAATAGACAAGCTAAGGATTCAAACAAAAAACTTGACATAATTCTCATGAAAATCATCGATCAAGCATGTAGGAAAAGGCACCTTCGTATCATGTTCTCTCTATAGACTTATCATACTAGAATTGATACTCCTACAAGGGCTACACCCTTTCTCTAGTCTAGGTCTCCCGGAAGTCCCATGCCTTGATGATAAAATACCATCACTTTGTGTATCCCTCGGTGGTTTTATCCGTGATGATTATTATCGTCAAGAATGTCTTGTCACAATTATAATCTCTAGATGAACAATTTCTAACATGTTTGGAACATCATTATGTCTATAAAAATCACATCTAGTGTGCATATAACAAACATGTATAATAATGTGAATTTAACATAGGTGATCTCGTTCTCAAATAAAATAAAAATTTCACTACTCTGGAAAGGAGTAAACATTGAATGTTTTCCACTAATGGATCGGTCCATATCTCATCACTCATAAGAATGGTTTGAGAGATTATCACCTAGCCTCCCTTTATGGAACACCTAAAAATGAAAAACTTAATTACTTGCACTTGTGGCCTTTCTACCATTAACACATTGACCATTACGAAAAAAGTTACATCAAAGATCTCATTCCACCACCATCTCTTCACTTCATTACTATAATGATTTGAAAGGATGTGGTTTTCCATCACTATTCTAAAATAACCTTAAAGATGAGCACCATGGATTTTTTCATTACATATTTCAAATGGACAATTTCCTCCTCGGTAGGATTCCCACTATCATTACAAGCCATCCACATTATATACCAATTGAATCCATGTTACAGAGCACACATGTGTAGTATGTGCACACATATCTTCCCCTCCTCAATGTGGTCTATTAGGATTTACCTCAAGTAAAAATAAAGTCAAAATTATCCATGGATGCATCTTATCAAAAATAAATATACCGATCCCTCGAAGGAAAACTATCAAATATTAAATCATATTGTCAAAAATAAATCAAATTGATCACTCGAAGGAAAATTTCGTAGAAAAATTAGATTGATCCCTCAAAGGATGGTTATAAACAAATCCTAAAACTCAAAAAGTCAAAAATTATAGACCACTCCCTCAAAGGAAGGCTATATATGTAAAAAGGCTTCACATATTGATCATCCTTTAAAAATTAAAAATATAAAAAACATCCTCGGAAATCTTCCTCTGCGATCAACTTTCCTATCAAATCAAACTTTCCACATTGATGAGTTTGTGTCAAAATAAAATGTATAACTGGGGAATCTCCCTATGAAACCATTGAAAGGAGAACCTACCCTCCTACACAACCTACATATGTCAACCCTTCCCATGTCCTAGGAATGTGACCATTCCACTTCCATCTATATCCAAGATCCTACATGTGGCTACCAATTTTTAGTCATGTGTTAACATCTTTATAAGGCCAAAAGTGCAAGATCCTTCACTTTGTTGATTCTCATCATATATGTATCAAATCTAGCATAAAATAAATCATTTCATGTTTTATTCCTATCCATGATTAAGAAACATTTTTATACATCTCAAAATCAATTTAAAATAAATATTCAATAACACATCATATCAACAACATAATATCAACATATATTAACATCCATGTAGCATCAAAATCTATCAAAAATCCATAAAATCATGATCACATATCATTGTTATTGTATCACATACAAAACATCACATTAATGTAAAATAAAAAAATAGATCATATATCAAAATCATAATCTTATATCAAAAATAATATGTCTATATACATCATTTGGAATCTCAAAATCTTTGTATATAAAAAATATACATCATAAATAGCCTTCATAACGATCAGTATACATCAAAAACATCACATCTACTCGGTGAAATCAAGATCCATCATGTGAATGTCTCCTTCATCACTACTCCACTAATATCACCCTCCTCCCCCTCCCTAAAATGGCAACAAAATATACAATCTCCATCGACATCACCTACTTATAAACAAGCCAATAAATGTCTATAGTGGTCCTCGCCTCACACTAGTCATGTATCACCTCTATCTAATCTCCATGAGACAAATCTAGTTGTCCATGACAATGTTTCTAGGCTTCCCCATGGTAAAACTCTAGTCCAATCCAGGTGTGATGTTGTCATATTCCCATCACTCTAGTATAAAACCAACATCAATCCCAAACCTCTTCTTGATCTTCGATGACCATAACTCCATTTAGGGACCTGCAATAGTAAAACAGGGGCCCGTGTAAATTAATTCCTCTACTCCATCATATTTTCAACTACGTTAGTCATCATCAAGGAAACGGCCCCGGAAAGAGTCGGGAAAATCATAGCAAGTAATCCCTATCATCATCAAATTCATCAAAGTTTGACCCTCTTTCTTAGAAGCATACAAGGCCCCGTATGGGAAACCACCCCATGAAAATTCCATAACATCATAATCACCACCACACAACCTACTCATCATCCCGTCCCTATCTTCCTCATCAATCAAATATATACCCACTATGTACACATGCAACTATAAAATCTTATGCACATCCTCTAGGGTGATAACCATCTCACCTGTCGACAGTCAAAATGTACAAGTAGTGGGATCCCATTTCTCTAATAATGTGAATAATAATCCCTGATGCATATGGATCCATCTATAATGATGCATCACCCCACAACTATGTCCTCCAATTGAAAGCAAACATAATCTAAAAAAGAGAAAGACTGACAGATCCTACAAAATCATAGGAATCTTGTCTTTGATTGTCAACTTGTCCCTCACCAACATCCACAAAACATCAAACATACAAATTAGAACAATGTTTAAATAATTTTTTTATCAAAATTACAAAATCGCAATTGATTTGGAAAATTATTTGCTGATTCCAATGTCTCAACACATGTTCCTAAACGGGCCTAAAAAAAAAAAAATAAAAACTAGCTAAGAAAACACAAAAACATCAAAAAGGGTACTTAGCTCCCCTTATGTGGGCCTCTTCTTAATCCTTGATCTTCTTGAAGCCTCCATCACTCACTTATCTCTCACAAATCACTAAATTGGAGCTCTAAATTTCACAGCTCAAATAGTAAAAATGAATTTAGTGTGGTCAATCCACTTATTTATAAGGTGTCAATATTCCCACTCTGGAATCACCGAAGATTCTTATAATCACCAGTAACTACCCATAATTTACCATTAGTACCTTAAATCACTCATGATTTCCATTAATCATCAAAAACATCTTTTCAACAATAAATGTATTCATAAAAATATCACACGCATCCAAGTGTCACAATTTTCCAACATATGTCTCATTTTTAAGGTCCTGAACCCCTTGAAGCATCAATAAATAAACCATTCAATGATTTCCTTGAGTACGCAGCCCAAACAATACCCAAATTTAATTTGTACTAGCCATCCACAATGGATTTGTTTTCCAACCTTAGCATCAATAAACCAATATGTCTATACAATATAAGCCCTTTGGATCCCCTATCACTTGGATCCTTGGTCAATTTATGAGCACATTTACTTTCTATGAATCATACGTCTATAGGACACGAACCCCTAGGTTCCCATATCACTTGACTCCATGGTATCACCCATCTTATTTCTATACCTCATCTCGGGAAACTTAAAAAAAAAAACACACACGTGAAAACTATCCAGTCAACTCAATTAAATTGATGATCCTTACACTTTTTCATAATCAACCCCAATTTAAGGGGAGTCACCCATCCAAATATAAATCCATTAATATCAAATTATTTTTTTCCATCAATTTTTCCATCACAAACCACTTGAAAAAATAGAAAATGTAGACACTGGATTTTGTTACCTTCCTACTCACGGATACGCACATTACTTCATTAAAACTTAGCATTATAAAAACTACCTAAAGAATTCCCTCATCTTGTAAAAATCTCTTTTTACCCCCTTGTAAATTAAAATTTACTCATTTAAACTTACCTTAATCACCTAAAACCACCTAATCATTTCTAAACCATCCCTAACCTACTTTATCTCAACCTCATAATGTCCCTAACTCGCCTAACCTCTTCCCAACAATTTTACCTCATCCCCATACCCAAAAACCCCATTTAGGAAGTAGTTTCAACCACTTCTAAATGTTTTCCCCTAAAGTCCCAGATTCGATGATTCTAACAAGTTGCCAGCAATTATAAATAGGATTTTTCACTCCTCTTTCAGGGATTTTCAGGAAATCCTCAAAGATTGTGGATCTTTTTTTCAAGCCATATAATGAACTTTTTTCATTTTAGATATCTCCAATTCAAAAACAACATCCATAACATCAAAAGACTACAATCACAACAATTTTTACAGCCTTTCCTCCAACAACCTTTCCTAATGATAAAAAAATAACATTATAAACATCATTCTTCTTTCAGGACATTTCATAACTCATCCAAGCTACTCTGAAGGTAAGTATTTTTATCCATTATTGTCATTTATATCTCAAAGACATTTGCAAATCAATTATTTTAGTCTCTATTTTCTTAAACTTATGATTTATTGATAAAAACAACATTTTTACGATGTCGGTGATGATTCCTTTGAATCACCCACAATTCTTCCAAATCACCAAGGATTCCTTTGAATAGCCTTTGATCTTTTTCCTTAAACATATTTTTAATCAAGTGTAACATTTCATAAACTTTAATCAATATCTCTAGGTTTAATGTGTCTTTTGCAAGTATGTATTTGCTTTAGATGACTATTTGACACCAATTACACCCCATCACAAGCCTTGATGACCTTCCAATTACTCAAAGCAACCTTTATTTTGGGAGAAATTTCACATTCTTCATGATCTCACATTGTGTGTTATCTAATTCACATCTGAAATTGATAATATAAAAAATTATTTTGAGTTCCTCCATGAGATCCAACAAAAACCATGGATTATTAGTATGATTACTTCAAATTTGTCTAAATAGCCATCACATTATCATGGGCTTCCTATGAAGTAGAGAAGTTGTTACATTTTAATTATGAGTTCTAACTCCATATCCATCATTTTAACTATCATTATCTTTATCTAGCAATTTATAATTCCCTTGATTCACTTAATTGTTTAAAAATGAGTTGACATCCTCCAAGGAATTCCCTTTGGATTCCTCAAATTATTATTTTTAAGCATCTTGTCTACCGATCTTATCTACTATTTCTTTTTAAGTTTTCTTTGATTACGGTATCTTCACATGGCAGAAATAGGATCACTTTTCCTTTGCTACATCTGACCATATCAACATTGTATGTATCACAACATAGGTATCACTAAACCCTTCCTTATTTGAGTTTTAGGTATTTTCCGTATATAATAGCAAAGAACTAAAATTTACCTAATACATATATAATTTGATGGAATCTTCCATGTGAGACTCAATATATAGTTTTCTTAGCACAAATACATATAGATCCATTAGGTATTGATGCGAAGGTCAAGAGGGAGGATCATATAGAGAACCATGTGGACCCATATGATGCTCAAGGAACAGGTGCATTGAGAGTGTTCATTAGATAAAAATTCAGTTTACTCAAAAAATTTTAAGATATTATTGTGATGTATGAGGATCTTTTGAAGCCCTTACCTATGATGTATATTTTTTGATACACGACGGTCCTTAGGCCCTTGATGATGTATGGACATTTTTTCATGTATATATGATTTTATAATTGAGTTATGTTTTGTGTTTTAATTATGTTTGCAATTTGATGGATGTAGATGTGATTGATGAGGATTTAATTAATGATTTATGTTATGATATGATATGTTATGGGAAAAGTTGAAGTATATGATTTATATTATATATGCATGTCTTATAATATTTTTTTAAATAAGGGTAATTAGGATTTGGTTTTGAAGGGAGCAAAAACCATGTACATGAAATGAAGTCAGGCCAAAGGACAAACAAAACAAGACAAGTATTATTTTGAAGGGATCAATAAATTTGTACAATCGAAAGATAGGAAAAAAATAACAAGTTCTGAAAGTGATGCATGTTCCTAGACCAAAAACAACACCCATAGATACACCAACCAAAATCCTAGGCTAGGAAATAAAAAACAAAGAATTAACCAAGAAATAAGTCAAACAAACTTTACCATCCTCAAGGTTCTCTCAAAATCCCTATAGAAAACACCTATCTAGAGACAAGGAGAAACTTACCCAAGAGGTGCCCTTCCATGGGATCTCAAGTTTATCTTAAGAGCGCTGGTGAGATTCGTTCCTTTCTTTTTTCTATTTACAACTGCCCAACCCTCACTCTTATTAGGATTTAATTTTTCATCCAAATGTATTTGGAGAAAGACCTCCAAGCTCTAAATATTCCCAACATTTGAGTTCTTTTCCAAGATACATTCTTTAATAAAATCATAGGTCCTTCCCGAAGGAAACATCTTATCCATAGTAGGTTGTGAAAATACAATCCTGTCAACCCCCATAGCATGATAGGGAGCAGGAATCCCAACTAGAATTTGAGTCTCAACTTCATTTGGCTCTAAATCCTTTGAGGTATAATATTTATCACTTTGCATAACCCTTATATTTGGCTGAGCATCCTTCCAGCAAAAACATTATCATTAACCTTGTGTTTGAGACTCGTTTAGTCTGAAGCTAAGTTACCTAGGCTAAATAATTTCCTACATCTGAAGGGTAACCCTTCATAGTCTAGAGGTTGGGACCAAATTCAATCTAGAACCCTATTTCCATAAAGGCCAAAAGATTAAATGAGGTATCCAAATCTACAAAAATACAAGACATGTTTTATAATATGGTTTTGATGGTTTTATACGTTATCATGGAAAATTGTAATCTTGTTATATGATTTATAACCTTATACAATGGATAAGAACTTATTGTGAAATCGTTTGATTTTTTAATTGGTGTGGACACATATAATGTATGATGGTAAAATAACTTACATGTATGATATTGCACATGCAGCCTCATACTATATGTTAACGTATGACCCATAAATGTTAGTCGTATCTAGGATCATTGCAATATGTGGGATAATGGGATCATATCCTTTTCTAACACGGGAAAGGTTTTTTTATAAAAACATATGAAAATGGTTTCTTCCTAATAGTTCATATGGTTTTACCCTAGATTTATTGTATATGATACAAGCTAATAGATGTGGGAAGCTTTTGTTTTGGGAAATTTGGTCAATGCGAGAAGCTTTCTTGGGATGGATACTTTTTGATTTTTTTTTATGAGGGTTGATCGATGTAGGAAGCCCCCTTTTGATATGAGAAATAATTAATATGGGAAGTATTTATTGTGAATTTTTATTGAGTAGCCATCATTTGAGGGAGTGTTATACAATTTTATTGATTTTTGATTTCATAGTATCCATCCTTCGAGAGATTGGTAGATACAAATTTATTTGACATGTTTGCTTTTTTATATTCATCCTTCAAGGGATAGGTCTATATTTTTATTGTATCCATGTCATATATAATTACTATTTTAAGCTAGGGGTGACCTTGGGTAACCGCTTAGAAGGGGATCAAATAAGTGTGCAAGATACACTTATGTTCTTATCATGTCATTTAATAGGATAACATTGGGTTTGATATTAGTAATGGTTGTGGGGTTCCCCAAATGTGAGAAGGGAACTTGTTTATAATGAATATGTGAAAAAGATCCATGGTGATTTTATTTAAGGTATTGATAAGTATGTTGAAGGAAAATACCACATGATTCCAAATAATAACAATATTAATAGGATGTTTGGTTCGATAAATGAGGATCATAGTTTGATGAAGTCTCATGAGTTGATAAGTTAATAGTACAACGATCACAATTGTAGTGTTTTAAGAGGTTCCTTTTCAGTTTTACCATCAAGGGAGGATAATTGAACCATATTATGAGTGATGATAGATGGTTCATCCATTTTTGAGAAAACTTTCCACGTTTTCTCTTTTTCATGTTAGTGAAATGTTGGTTGTATTTGAGAATGACATCACCAATGTTAAAGTCATGTTATTTGAGACATTTGTTATAGGTATATTTGATGCATTCTTGATATATGTTGAATTTTTCAAGTGTTCTTAGACAATGTTCATCTAACTGTTCAAGTTGTGATAGGAATTCTTGGTGGCAATCCTCATCGGAGATAAAATCTTAGAGATAAAAACATAATGATGGAATCTAAACTTCAAGGGGAAGAACATATTCGGTCTCATAAACTAAATATAAAGGTGTAGTGATTTTAAGGGTATGGATGCTAGTCCAATAGGGCCCCAATGTGAGGGGAATTTGAAGATGTTAATCCATCCTAGCTTGATCAACGATTTTCATGAGGATTTTGTTGAGAATGTTTTAAGAGGATTCTTTTTTACCCTTTTCTTATGGATAGTAAGCTATAGAAAAGTTAAGTTTGATGTTGTATTTGTCACAACATTTTTCAATTTTTTTTTTGAATGATTTTTCATTATCTATGACGATATTATGAGGAATACCAAAGTGATAGATAATTATTTGATGGATGAAGTCAACTATTTTTATATTTTAGTAGAAAAGAGGGGTATTTTTTCCACCCACATTATAAAATATTCATTTGTTGTGATAGTGGAATTATGTCATTATGATGAGAGAGGGTTTATAAGGTTGATGAGTTTAAGTACCCATTGTGAAAAGGGAAAATATCCTAAGAAAGTTGAAGAGTGTGACTAGGAACATGTATGAGGTTAGCATATTATTGAAATTTTACACAATTATTAACATAGTCCAATAGGGCCCCAATGTGAAGGGAATTTGAAGATGTTAATCCATCCTAGCTTGATCAACAATTTTCATGAGGATTTTGTTAGAGGATTTTTTTACCCTTTTCTTATTGATAGTAAGGTGTAGAAAAGTTAAGTTTGATGTTGTATTTGTCACAACATTTTTCTTTTTTTTTTTAATGATTTTTCATTATCTATGATGATATTATGAGGAATACCAAAGTGATAGATAATGTTTTGATGGATGAAGTCAACTATTTTTTATATTTTAGTAGAAATGAGGGGGATTTCTTCCACCCACTTTATAAAATATTCATTCGTTGTGATAATGGAATTATGTCATTGTGATGAGAGAGGGTTTATAAGGTTGATGAGTTTAAGTACCCATTGTGAAAAGGAAAAGGTCCTAAGAAAACTGAAGAGTGTGACTATGAACATGTATGAGGTTAGCATGTTATTGACATTTAACAAAATTTTTAATGTAGTAAAAAAATCTTGATTAATCGTAGTCCAATAGTAATCATTCATAAGATGCATTTGAAAACAACCAAACCATTGAAGTTTGCACTACATATGATATCGTGGACTTCTTGAATTGTTGAATGACCCTCTAAATTTTAAGACATCATAAGAGGAGGTTGTCGAATCCTCTTTTGTAAAGGATACCTCCTAATATGACTTAGAAAGATGCACATTGTTGAAAAGAGATTTTTCTATTTTTGGATAGATCGTAGGGTAGTTTATTGGTGAAAATATAATAGTATGTTTGATTTTACCAGGTATCAAATCATCTATCTTCTATATGATTGATACTTTTGACATCAGTTTTGGTGTAAGATGGTTAATCGAGTTTATGTATGATCACAAACAATTTAGAATGATGAGGTGATAAAGGTATGAGGGAGGAAAAAGAATCCATTTTTTCTACAAATTTATTAAATCAGTAAGGTATTCTTTAGATTTCATAATGGTCAAATATTTATAGGAGATCTTTGACGATGGTTTTGTATTTCTGAAGGACCTTGTTTTTATATTGATAGATTCCTTTGATTTGATTGATGAAAATTTGTGATTCATCATAGATAACTAGGATTTACACATCTAGAAATGTAGCACTCTAGATTCCCATAAATAGGGCATCATATTATTCCATGTTATTGGTACATTCAAATTTTATCATGAAATCTAATGGAATAGGAGTGTCCTAAGTCTCGTATTATGACTATTATGGCACCCCTTTCCTACATTTAGACTTGGTGAATAACAAGATCATTTTGAGGCGGGTGTTGTCTTGATAGAGAGTGTTGATTGATTATTCAAAGAAGTTTTCACGAGGTAATTAATTAGATTGAATGGGAGCTTCTACGATATAACCAATAATTACATGCCTCTTAATCAATTTTTTAGATTTGAACTCAAGCTCAAACTCATTCATTATCATGAGACATCTAGTGTTGTGATCATTGTGATATGGTTTAAAATGTATAGATTTCAATGCATTGAATTTCATGAATACATATATTTTGTGACTAAGAAAATAGTGAGGAATTTTGTAATTAGTCAAGTACAAAGCACAACACAACTTTTTGAATTCCTAATAATGAGTTTCATACTCATCAGGGTGTGCCTAATGTAATAGAGGGCATGTCCCTTACATGTTTATTCTCTATGGGAATCCATGGATCCCAAGGAATGGTTAGTTGCAGATATATATATATATATATATATATATATATATATATATATAAAGACTTCCCCTCACATGGAGGTGTGAGCACGGGTGGTGATAGGAAATATGTTACGAGTTCCTTGAAGTCTTGTTGACATATATCATCCCATTTAAAGTGGATGTATTTTTATAAATATAAAAGGGTTGACAATGTTCTAATAATTGTGAGATGAAATAAAGAAATGATTGAATTTTCCCTTTAAGTCTACAAATTTTCTTAATATTATATGGTGGAGGTATTTCAAGAATGGATTTGACTTTAGCAGGGTCAACTTCAATTCCCCTAATAGAAACTATGAATCCAAGGATTTTTCCCATGAGAACTCCAAATTTGTAATTAGTGGGATTTAGGTGAAGTAAGAATCGTAGAAGACACAAAATATCATATCAATAATGGATAAATGATCTCTTTGGTGTTTGTATTTACCTAAGAGATCGTTGACGTAGTATTCTATGATTTTTTGGATAAGGTCATGGAATATGTAGTTCATGTTGCATTGATAAGTAGCTCCCATTTTTAAAGATAAATGAAATTAGTCGATAACAAAAGGTTCCCAACGGGTGATAAAGGATGTCTTGTGATGATCCTCTAGTGAGAGTAAAATTTTATTGTAACTAGAAAATTCATCCATAATAGATAACATCTCATGGTCTATTGTTAAATTTATAATCTAGTCAATGTTGGGTAGAGGAAAATCATCTTTGGGACAGCTGATTTTCAATTCTCGAAAGTCCGTGTAGATGTGCAAGAAACCCATTATGGATAGTAAATATGTAGTGTTGGTGCTCAAATTAGTCTCACCCCATTTTTCATTGAAATTCCTCAGTTTGCAGCCTCTATCATGTTTTCTATCTCCTAGTATTGGTTCTTGAAGACTCTGACCTCCATTTGGATGCCATGATCAATCCCTTCCATGGTTGCGGATCACTTAAAGGTCCAGATTTTTTTTTTCTTCCTCTATCCATTTTAAAGAGTCTATAACTTGGGCGTAAAACTCAGGTTGTTCCTTTCCTTCCATTTTTGACAGTGAAGTTTTGTTGTCCCTGTCATTTTTGTCCCAAATACCTATGGAAACATGATTGAATGTAGCACGGAGGATCATTTATAACCCTTATAACATTTCCAAATTCTCTATCCTTGAGGAAAGTTTCATTTCGGGCTCAAATGGTGATTTTCTTACATTTTGTGGTAGGCGGTTGTATTTTCCCGTTAAATTTACATCTCGGCATCGGTGGAAACATGGCCCTTTTGGTTGGATGTGGCTTGGTGGGGCACTTTAAAAAAATCTAACCATTAGTTCAACCCAAAAATTGCCCATGTGGAGGAACAACACTCATTTGAAAAATTCACCTTTTGGTTTGGCCTTGGAGTTCTGCTGGGGGGACACGTGGAGTTTTCCACTACTATTCCAAGACTTAGAAAAAAATTACATGTAGTCGGTATAGTTTTGGCAAACCATGCACACGTGGAGGGTTGACACTCATTTGAGGATCCACCTCAGGGTCTCACCTTAACAATTACGACAAGGAGACATGTGGAAGATTCTATCAGCTCCACTATGTACTTAAACCTTTCAAAGAAATTTCTATGGCCTGGGACATGTGGTGAACCCACACTTGTTCAGGGTCTCCACTCTTTGGCACCATCTCAAATTTGTGCCATGAAGACACGTGGAGGCTTCTATCGGTCTTCCCATACTTAGACATTTCAAGGATCTTTCTAAAGGCTTGGGACACATAAAGGGACCACGCCTATTTGGGGACCACCCCTAAGTTTTATTTTGAAGAAGCACTAGGATGACACTTGGAGGCTTTTGCTCACTCTGCCCTTTACTTGGAATTTTCAACAGCTAAAGGAAATTGTCTCGGACCCTAGACACATGGCACCTTCCATTGAACCTTCAACTTTTTTAACAGACTCTACTAGACTGAGACACATGTTGAGCCCATGCTTGTTTCAGGTCTCTAATTTTGGGGACCATATCAAAATGCACCATTGAGACACGTGGAGGCTTCCGCTGGCTCCTTTTACACTAAGAATTTTCAAAGGCCAAAAGACATTTTTCTTAGGCCTAGGGTACGTGGAAGGATCATGCTTGTTTGGGACTTGCCTCTATGCTTCTCCTTTGTAGTTGCACCAAGGAAACACATGGATGGCTATGATATAAAGTGGAAAAGGGGAAGAATAAATGGTTTCTATGCATTTCACTTGTTTTTCTACCATTTTTTCTCTAAGACTCTTGGAGACGTGAATACACATTGTTTTTCATCGTTCTTTGATGAAATTCCTTGCCGTCTCTATCTATAAGGTGCCATTAAATGGATTTCAAACTTAAATTATGAGTCCAAGTATTGTTAAGGTTAATATTTTGAAATAGGAATTGCTCAAGCACTCATAAAAATGGGAATTACGAGAGGAAATGGATGAGGGTAGATTTGCGAGAGGAAAGAGAGGGAAAAGGGTTGAAATGATGAAAGTGCAGTGCAAAAGTTGAAAAATGTGTTGCCTCGAGAGTGAAATATAGTACCGGTCATATCCATTATGCGAGTCTCCAAAAATAATTAAAAAGTGGATTTGTCTCATGCTAGAATCAAAATGATTAGAAGGATTGCCAAATATTTGTGGCATGGCATTTGAGTCATTAGTCGAGGGCCCAAGAAATGTGATCCATTCACAATTGGTACACCTAGTAACTTTCGGATTTGAATTCATTAAATGTCACTTTAAGAAAATTGTTGACAAGTAAAGGTCCTCGAATATTATTTCTTTTTGGGGGGAAATTGAGTGAGTAAAATGTATAAATGTAATGAGAATACTCTTGAAAAATATCGGAGGTTGAATTCTTAAGAAAAAAATTGAGAAAGTTGTGTTATCTATCGAAAGTGCACCCGACAGAGAGATGGCAATAGGTTTTCTGAGTCTGCAAAGGATCTCTCTCTCGTAGATACAATGGGGACACCTCAGGTCTGTGGGTATACCTATTTTGAGGTGAACCTCCGGGGTTAAAAGGTCGGTTCCTTATTGGTGTTCACTAAACTATTTTTTGGGATTTTAAGGGAAAAAGATGACTATAAATTTAAATAATACTAAGGTGATACACCAAATTTGAGATGAGAACTTGACTTGAGTGACATACACAACTGATTTGTGAAGAATTCTTTAGGTGCACGAACCAATTAATACTTTCTATAGGAAATAAGGGAAAAACACTTAATTTGTCTTTGAGAGAGAATCACAACAGCACTAGTAAGCTAATATGCACGATAATATTTAGCAGAAAATGGTAAATTTGTAGTAGGGTAAAGTGATTAATTAGGGAATATTGATTCACAAGATTAATATTGACATACACAAGACTGCAGAATAACTTGGAAAGGCAAGAATAATTTGCACTCGGAGGAAAAACTAGCGAAATTGCTTGAGACTCATATCAAAAGTTCTCCTGAAAGTTCTCTTAAAAAAATCCCCCTCTTGTGCTTTGCAAGAGCACACAATATATAGCAAAAGTTTACCCCTTCGTAAAAATAGCCTAAAGGTTTGTACTCACCCATGCATCCTAATTTTATCCTTTATTTAATAAATATAAAGGAATAAAATAATATAGACTAAAGCATGTGATAAAAATAGGCATTATCATCCTTAGATACAATTCAGTCAAACTGAAGTTGACTATTCTATTTTTAAGAAAGAAAGGTGAATAATTTGCTAAAATTACAAATTGCTTACTAGGAAAGTCTTCTCTCTTTGCACATGCAAGTTTTTCATCTTCTCTATTCTTTCCTGTTGTGAAGGCATGCAAAATCATCTCCTGTGTGTTGAAAAAGATGCAACCTTAGCCATATTTGGAAAATTTAAAATGAAGTGGGTACCACCTCCAAGGTATACATGTTCTATTTTTCCACCTTTTTGGATAGTCACATGAGTGTGACACTTGCAATTTTGTTTAAAACCCCAGTGGGGACCACCTTTGATTTTAGATGCTTTACCACATTGTGGACTTAGGCATTAGCATGTATATAATATTTAAAGGGGTCACCCTTGGGCTAGCCCACCACCATGCATTAGTTCCGCCACCTTTGAGCCTTGGCACATAATACAATTATCACCTTTTCGGTGATCATGGCGTATAATATGTTTTAATTTTGTGGGCATGCACACTTTAGACTTTGTAAAGTCTTTGGAAAATGATTATTTGTTGTCCACGTGGGCCCCCTCCATGATGACTCACCCTTCAGAGAGCCTTACCTGTGGTAACTTGACCGTGGGCGGTTTGGCTTGGATTCTATGAAGTGTTTGAGGCCTTCGATCTTTGTAATGACATCTCTACCACCATTGATTTTCTAACCCAATATTAGGTTCTAGCATGAGCATTAATTCCGGTTTGTGGCATTTAATTGGGCTTACCACTTTGGAACCTGTGTGGACCAATCACCGTCTTGATTGGGCACTTGGCATTCGATGAGTCATTGATCTTTACCATGGGTTAGGGTTTTGGAACCCTAGTTTCAAACACAAGTTAATACACTTGCGAGATTTACTTGGTCATTTCATTTGGTTTTCATTTTGTAGGTGAAGCCCTGAGAACCTTTTTTGCTCACTCTACAACTTTGATGGAAACTTGGAAATTTGGAAGCCTTTGAGCCTGCATACTTTGTTCTTGATCCTTCGACACCATAGTTGCTTGATTGTTGCATGCATTTTTGAAGAACTGGAGGTATTTCTTTTTTTTTGGTTTCATAGCTTGGCTTTCCTTCCTGTATATGATCTAAAGATCATTTAGATCTTTCATTTTGGTTTTGTATCTCTTCGTGTAGTGATAAATCTATGTTTCTTTCTGGTTTTCATGATCTCGGTAGTTTTTGAGCTCAAAACAAGCCTGCAGAGGGAAATGCTACCATTATTTTGCTTGTCTGCTCATTTCTAGCATGGTGAGTTCTTGCACTATTTTCTACTTTCTTTTCGAGTTCAGGTTTTACGTTCTTCAACTCGAATCTTGTCAAATATCATTTAAAATATTCGTAAAATGAAAGTATTTTGTGGGTTTAGTCTTTCTAATTTCAAAACTTGAGCTCGAGTCTTACTTCATTGGCATTTGTAGAGGAAATATTTCTATGCATGGGTTTGGATATTTAACTTGTAAATTGGCTCAGTGCTTAGAAGTGTTGACTATTTTATTCTTCACCTCGATATTTGAACTCTATTTCAGCTCCTTTACATGCATTTTTGATGAACTACTTGTAAACTTGACTCGATACTTTGAAGTGTTTAACTATTTGATCTCTATGTTGATACATGAGCTCTTGTTTTGTTTCATCTTCCTATAATGATAGATGCATAATTGGAGTTTATCATTTGCTTCTTCATTCTGTAGATACTTATTGTTTGTATATTTTGGGTACTTGTAGTCTACTTCTCTTGTGACTCATTTCTCTTTATGTGTAATGAAAGAAAACTTTCACTTCTGAGCTTGGACTTTGTCTAGATATTCACTCCTTTCATGGCAGTTTGTAAATTTCTTCCATTTCTGTGCAGACTGGTAAACTTCAGCTAAGCATTTGTAAACTTAAAAAATAAGTTCTTCATTTGATTGCAGACCTGTGTCGTCTCTTCTTCTCTTTGTAGATGTATACTTGATATTTGACATGCTTTCTTCATTCTGTAGAGGCAAGATGCTTTGTTACCTGAGTAGTTTCTTCCCTGTAGATGCATGCTTGACTTGCTTATTTTGAGGCTGCTTGACTTGAACTTATTTCTAAAAGGCATGCTTTGGTTGAAAACTTGCTGAGCTGTGTAGTTTATTTCTTTAGTTGGAAGATGAATGCCATCTTGTGTATTCTATAGCTTGACATTTGCATCCAGAATGATTTTCTAGAAGTTGTATGTTGTTTCTTTGTTGCAAACATGATTGCATCCCATTCTAGTATAATGAAATAAATACTTCTTTTCTGGAAAATGAAGAAAATACTTAGTTTCTTTTTCTGTAATGAAACTTCACTTTTCAGAAGTCATAGTAGCAATTATATTTCAATTTTTGCATTAAAATATCATTTTTATTTTTCTGGAAAAGTCCATTTTGTAAGGGGAAACCCTTGCGCAAAAATTTCCAGAAACCTTCTCTCTCCAGATTCTTATGATTTGTTTATTCTTAAAAAGATGTAAACATCTCTTCTTGTTTGTCTGATCACTTGAATGAGCTTTCCATGATGTCTTTACTTGATTCATTGAAACTTATGAAAATATGTAAAGTAGTTTCCCTTTGATTCACACTTGAATTTTGAAATAAAAGTAACTTTTGATAGTTGTAGCATGATGAAAATATGGAATACATGTATGTTTCATTTGATCATGATATCAACTTAGAAGTGATGAAACATGTAATTTTATTGACTGTTTTTATTTCTTTTGAAGCTCGAGATCTAGCTTAGAAAGCAATTTAGTAGCTTAAAATCATGTGTTTCAATTCTATTTTTTTAAATCAAAAGTCAAATTTACAAGGGAGACTTTTTGCAAAATTTTTCCGAATCCTATTTTTCTCTCTCCCCTTCCAGATTTTTGATCCTGATTTGCAAAGATACCTCTTTCTTGACTCATTTTGATGCTTCTTTCTTCTATAAACCATCTGAAAATGATATTTATCTTCATTCAGTAGATGTTTCCTTCTTAAACAGTTAAACTAATTTTCATTTAATGTTGCAACCTGTTCCTACAAAATTCATAAATGAGTTAGAAATAAATAGGCTTTTGGCCTCTCTTGTATCCATGTGTTTTATTTCTCCTTGTTTCCTTCTTCTAAAATATTTCCAACTTATTTCAAGTGTAATTTTCCACATATGTTTCTTTTGCAAGTTGTTTTAGATTCTACCTTTCTAACCCAATCCTTAGCTTCTTTGATCTCTTGCTACTCATTTCACTTTATGTTCTCTATCTCTTCTTTTCTTTAGCTCATCTATATTTCTTTCTCATCTGTGCCATGTGTTTTTGTATTCCTTTCCTTCAAGTACCATTAGATGCTTTGAAATTAGAATGTGTATTTGCTTTATAACATGAGCATTGGAATAACATTGTACCTTGAGCTCAATTTGATGAGATACTTCTCTTGATTTTGTAGGTATTAGGAGATGGAGATGGAAGCAGAAGATGAGAGAGTTAAGATGGAGATGGAGATGATGTGGACCAGGGATAGAAGATGGAAAGGTAATTATGGGTTCCTTTTTACTCCTCTACTCTTGTTCTTTAGCACATGCATCATTCTCATTTCCATGTATATGATGAGTCATTTAGTCATATCCCATGGCTTGTGTGGGAAAAATTATGATCTCTTATGAATGAAACATTAAATTAAAATAATAAGTTGATTATCTCTTTCCGCATTCAATTTTCCTTTGATTGTACCATGATGTAGACAAATCAATATCTCAATAAAATGAATTAACATAAGGGATAACTAAAATGAATACACCTGTAACTTTAGTAAGCAACCTTTGAATGAGATATGTCTCCTTGTATGTTGTTTGATTGCCTTGGCATCCGTTCTTCATTTTGACTCCTTCCTGCTATCTCCATTTGGACATTATTGTCACTGTTTGTTTGTCAATATTTTCTTGATGGAAGTAGCAGGAAAGGAGTCAATTGTAATATTTTATGGCAGCATAGATAAATGCAAACTCATTAATCACAACAACTTTAATGAATACAAAGCAATAAATCTGATAGGCACACAGATAATAACCGTGAATCTGATTACTTGAAAACTACCACTATGTCTATTGTTCCAAAACTATACACCTTACATACTCTGTAATCCGGTGTCTTCATCAAGATAACACAATTGTCCTTCGGGCTTGTGTTCTTTTTTTTGAGGATATTCGTGAAATTTCAGACTATGTGAGTTGTTACGTTTTGTAACAAACAATAGCTATAGATTTCACTTGATCTCTTTCACAAATCAGCAATAACAAAATAATCTGACATAAATTCCCTTAGCTTAGGTATACTTCACCAAATCTATCCATCGTAACAAAGTTTTGAGTTGCCCATTTTTGCACTAGTGTAAAATTATCAACATTTCGGAGATCCTATGGGAAAGATGCTTGCTAGCTTTTAGACTAGTGCCTTACTTTTGTCCATTGGGTATGGAGTCCAAATCTATAACCAAAATCTGCCTTTTTTCAAAGGTCCAACCCTTTCAAAACAACTAAAGCTGGGAAAAGATCTGACAAACCAGACCATGTTCACGAATGCACTTATTGAAAATAAAGAACGATGCAATGTGCAGAAACTACACTTATTGAATGGGAAATCCTACTCTAACAAATCACTGTAAGATTTTCAATAACAGTGTTTGAGAAACATACCATTCATAGGAATGGGAAGTTCCTCTCCATTCAGGTTAGAAAGCTTAAAATCATTGTGTTCTTTGCATGCTGAAATCATGTAAGGACCACTCCAGAGTGTATCAAACTTTGAGTGTCTTCCTGGCTTAGCATGATCAACATCCCATTTCAACACAATATCTCCTTCATTGAAGATTCTGAATTTGGCTTTCTTTTCAAAAGTATTCTTCATCTATTTATTATTCTTCTCCATATTTAAATGAGCTTGATCTCTTAGCTCTTGTAATTCCATCAATTCTGCATAACGGACCTACAATGGTTCATTCTCAAGTAATTCCATTTGATGCAGTAAATCCAATATAGGTAACTCAACTAAAATTGGCATCCTCACTTCTTTTCCATACACAAGCTTGTATGGTGAGTTTCTAAATGATCTCTTAGGGGTCACCCTATCAGCCCAAAGTGTTGAATTCAACATTAGATGCCAAGCTCTTTGATTATCCTTGAGTGTTCTTCGATGATTCTTAATGATTCTTGTTAGTGCTTTCAGCTAATCCATTACCTTGTGGGTAATAATTAGATGAAGAGCTCAAGTAGATTCCATGGCTAACATCCCAATCTATTATTTTAGCACCAAAATGCTAAAGCATTATCTGATATGATAGTTCTTTGGAACACCAAATCTGTAGACTATACCTTCATAGAAAGCTAGTATTGAAGCTTCGTTAGTGTCTTTCAAGGCTACATTAGTCCATCGTGTAAAATAATCTATGGCAGTTAGAATCCATTTATGTCCTTGTGAAGAAGGTGGGTTAATCATTCCAATAAAGTCAAGACCCCACTACATAAAGGGTTGATCAACTAAAATAGGCTGCAAAGGCAGTGAAGCTAAGCGTTCCTTTTCAACAAAGAAAGCACACTCCTTGCACTTTCTGATCCATTAGAAATATTCCTTAAATATGCTAGGCAAATAGTAACCTTCCTTCATGATCTTCAAAGCTGTAGTACATGCTAATAAGTGACATCCTGTAGGTCCTTCATGGAATTATGATAATATTATCTGAATCTTGTCATAATCGACATATCACAACAATATTCCATTTATATCTCTTTTGAACAACACACCATAAATGAAAAGATAGGGAATAGCTTGTAATCTAAAATATCTTCGTTTATTCTTATCCATACCTTTTAGATAGGTGTTGTGTTGTAGATAGTTAACCAAATCAGTCATCCATCTTGATTCCTAAATTTCTTGAGAAAGTTCAGGTTGCTGATTTTTTGATGGCAACATATCATTTGATTGTTGATACGAGGTTTCAACATGTTATTCTCAATCTTCGTGTTTGCAGCCTATTGTTTCTCCATATCAATAATTAAATGCTCACATAAACCTTTACCTCGAACTATCTTAGCAACTCAAATATCAACATTATATTCCATAACCTTCGTTATCTAGCCTTCTCTTTTCTCATTCAACTCTTTGTTTAACAAAGAAAGCTTTCACACTTGGATGATAAACAAGGACATGAATTCTTATTGTTTGAAAGCATGTACTTACAATTATTTAGTCCTCTAACTACTAAAAGTACTTATTTTTCAAGGAATGTGTACCTTGTTTCATAATCATGTAAGCTCTATCCAAAGAAAGCAATTGGTTGTTCGATATTCTCATCATTGACCTGAGTTAGAATAGCTGAGATTTTTTCAGCTCCTGCAAAGTGCGTACATTGTAAAATATTTGTCAAAATTTAGATTTGCAAGTGTAGGATCCTGAGAAATAGTTGTTTTAATATCCTCAAAACCTTCTCTCCCTTCACTGGTCCATGAGAATGTTTTCTCTTTCTTTAGCTTGGTTGTTAATGGCTTAACCAATGCTGCAAAATTGGAACAAATCTTCTACAAAGTTGATTTTTCCCGAAAGCTCTATAATGCCTTCTTATGAGGAGGCAATGATAGCTATAATATAGCTTCGATTCTGAAAGGATCGATTGCTAAACCTTGTTTAGAAACAATAGGTCCAAGTAGCTTACCTTTATGTACTGAAAAGATAGACTTTTTGGGATTCAAGAATATTCCAAATTGCCTACAGATCTGAAAAGTCTTCCTCAAATGCATTATATGTTCATCAGAATCTTTTGAAAAAATGGTAACATCATCTAAATAAAAAAGTATACATTTATTTAGTAGGCTACGAAAATCCATGTCCATTACACGTTGAAATGTTGCACCAGCATTTGAAAGACCAAAAGGCATCCTTTTGTAAGCATAAGTACCCCACTTGGTGGTAAAATTTGTTTTATATATGTCCTCTCCTCGGACTAAAATCTGATTATATCCACTGTAACCATCTAGAAGGGATAGTCTATCTAATATCCTAAAATTGTTATCAAAATCTTATCCACATAACTTTGCTTTCTCCATTCCTTTTCCAACTATATTGGT
The DNA here is from genome assembly GCA_018340775.1 of Taxus wallichiana var. yunnanensis. NCBI lineage: Eukaryota > Viridiplantae > Streptophyta > Pinopsida > Cupressales > Taxaceae > Taxus > Taxus wallichiana. The sequence goes on from CM031234.1 coordinate 754,266,550, forward strand.
AGAGATAATGATTTTTAATGATGCTTTGTTAAGATCTCTAAATCCACACATAACCTACTTTCTCCATTCCTTTTCCTAACTATAACAAGATTTGCTACCCAACTTAAATGCTTAACTCGGAAAATAATTCTAATTCGATCAATTTTGATAACTCTTTCCTCATAAGAGGTTCTATTCTCAGGATTTATAGGCCTTTGTTTCTACCCGATTTGGTTTAGAATTTGGCTGTAATTCAATTGTATGTTGTCTTTAGAATGGGGTCAAACCCTTCCAAGTTTTGGTATCTCCAAGAAAAAATCTTTAAATTTTGTATAAAGCTTATTAAAAGACTATTTTTCGACAAGGAACATACCTTTCCATGAAATAAGTTCTTTCCTTCATCAATTGAAAACCTCTTCGTAATTATCAGCATGAGTAGACATCTTAGCTTTGTCCTTTCTTAATCGGTCATCGAGTCTTTGAAAGATGTCTTCCAATGTGACAAGTCCTTGAGGAAACTTGTTTTTCTTTAAGCCCGAACAATCTGGTCATTTGTATAGATGTTGTAATTTATCATGATTCACTACAGAAAATTCAGCTTCTTGCTGCAAAAACCTCTGACAAATTTGATCATCACTTTCAAAAACCTACCAATTAGATTCATTATCAGGTATAGAAGGCCTGACGATTAACTTAACATGAGGCTGAACTTTGTTGTTTTCTATTTGTTCCAACACTTCGAAACTAGCACTACTTACTTGTAAGTCTATAAGCATGTTTATTTTCAACTCTAGGAATAGACAGAATATTAATGGCATCAAAATCTTCCATTAAGTCTGAAAGTCTATGCCTGTAAGAATTCATTAATGGATTCTTACATACATTGAATTTTTCACTTGATTGATAACCAACTTAGAATCGCCAAAGATTTGTAATGAGATGATTCTTCTCTTTCTGGCCCAAAGTATGCCATGATATAATGCTTCATATTCAGATACATTGCAAGTGCATGAAAATTTGAGACTCAAAGCTGTAAAATACCTTTCATTTTTGGGGAAGTGAGCATCAAACCTACTCCTTGTCCTTTCTTATTCTTAGCTCCATCAAAATGAAGCTTCCAAATCCCTTCATTGAATTTTTTGTTTTGGACAACAAGGGAATTGTTGCTCTTTCTTCATGCATGCAATAAAAACCGAAAATATGTTCTTCAACTTCCTTAAGAGGATCATGAGCATGTTCTTCAAATTTTTTCTCATCCATAAACATGTTAGACACCCCTCTAATGCTGAAATCTAAGCTACATCATCAAAATCAGATTCATCTAAAGTTGAATAGTTTGCCACTGCATTTGGTGAATGAGGCTCAATATGAAATCTAGCCAATGGCTCTGAGTTAATGGTAACTTTAGTGCCATAACGTGTAGTGAAAAATAAGAAAGACCAATCAGAAGAGAGGTATCCTCCTATTTTTGTTGTAATGTCTCTAGAGAGGCACAAAGCAAAATATGGAGGCAAATCCACAACAATGATATCTTGCAAAATGGAAACATTTGGGCAAGCATGTAATGTTACCTCCAAATTTCTGATTATTGCAACTATATTGGTTGCAGTCCCATCAAGCTGTAAAACACTTTTTTCGGTTGGCTCGTATTGCAGGCATAATTTTTCAGCAATTGACTTTGGCATAACAGTGCTACTTGCACCGTTGTCCACCATGCAGTTATGAACTAAATTTTCTCCAATAATTAGAGATAGATAAAAGGGTGGTGGCTTCTTTATGTCATGAGCATTTAGAAATTTCTAAACCATCAATCTAACATCTTCTACACAATCCTGATCAAATGTTCCAAGGACCACATCTATACTTTGAACATTCTTTTCTGCTATTTTTGAAGAAATTTATAGTTTAGCCAATTCATGAGATAGTAGATCTTGCTTCCCGAATGCTTAAAGTATCCCACATTGAGATGTTAACATTATGCTTCTTCATGACATCAACAATATTAAAAGAAGCAACCGTCTTAGAGATAGATTCAACCATTTTAGCATAAGCCTTAGCAAAAACTAATTCTACTTTAGCAGCCTTTGACATCTGAGGGATAAACAATCTTCTTGGATTAGGATGCAACTATTTCTGTGGTTCTTTACCAACTACATCACTTGCTATTTTCTAAGGGACAACAGGACTGTTGGCTAGTTTTGGGGCTATAGATGCTGAATTATCAGTACCAGTGGGCAGCACAGGTCTATTTTGTTGTCTTTTGTTTTCGTAGCCTTCTCTTGAGCTCTAGTGGTGACAACAATGAAATCCTCATTAAAACCCGACTAAATTCTGTTCAAGTTCCTTTTGAACATGACCATCTTGCTTTCCTACCCTCCATTTGAGGCATGAATAATGCTTGATTGAGGTTGTGCAACAAGATTCGGTTTAGGAATGCATTTGGACAATTTACAACTTGATGAGGTGATTACAAGGTTAGCACCATTCTTTAGTAGCCATATTAACTAGAACCAAAGTGTTATATGTACTAGGAACATTATCATCAAATTTCCTTTATTGATAAGGCTACCTATAATTCTTATTCTATTGGTAAGGTTGCTATTCTTCTCGGTTTTGGTGATAAGGAGCTTGATATGGCCTATTAGGCAATGTAAGCCTACTTTTAATTGATGTCACTTATGTCCCATGGTTTTCAAGGCTTTAAACATATATGGGGATAGGGCTGCAACAATAGGCTCTACAATTGTAATAGGTTGTGTGATAGGAGTTAAATCTGCCAAAAATGGCATTATAGGCCTTAGTGCTAATTTTCCAACTTGAATAAGGTTGTTTTTAGCTTTTATAGTAGTGTCATAAGCCCCTAGAAGAGTAAAAGCTCCCATGGATTGGATCATAGTTGCAATATCACTATTCAATGCTCTAAGGTAATAAAGGAAAGCATGATCATATCTAGGCTTAACACTTGCTAGGATTCTTTCCCATGTTCTAGCAAAATGAATGTTGAAACTAGACAAATATTCATGAGGGGCTCTCTTGATAGTAGATAGTTGTTCTATTAGGGACAAATGATCTGAATTGTCTTGGAACTGTTCCAGAAATTTCTCTCCTAATTCATCCCAAGTTCTTATTCTTCCAATCTCTAGGTTCCTATACCATTGCAAGATTTTTCCTTTAAAAGATGCAGCTAAATGTCTTAAAGCTATGTATTCATGAGTAATATTGTGGACTACACATATGGCTGCAACATCTTTAATATGTTTAGTAGGTGTAACTTGATTTTCACCAGTAAATGATGGCAAACTTTTCAAAGTAGCATTGGAAATATCATGGTACATTGTAATTACTAATTTATACATGGTGAAGGAGTATAAGAAGGATTTTCAAAACTAGGTTTGTTATAAGGCAAATTATTACCAACCCTTCTCCTTCTAGCAGAATTCAAAGGTAAAGAAACAAACTCAGGAGGAATTCCTCTTACCGATGATCTTGTAGTAACTTTAGGCATGGAACATGCTGTAATACTGGTCTGAAATCATATTTACGGAGTCGCCAAAAGATCGTAGAATCTTTAGAATTAATTTTTGCAACTCTACTCCCGAAAGTAACTTTTATTTGTTGTAAATCTACTTTTGATCTGCTTTAGAATCTAGGATTTGCATACAGATCTGATTCACTCTCCCACCGGGCGTGCCAAAATCTATTATCTCTCAAAAGTACACACGACAGAGAGATGGAAATAGGTTTTTTAGATCTGTAAAGGATCTCTCTCTCTCATAGATACAATGGTGAAACCTCAGGTCTGTGGGTATACCTATTTTGAGGTGAACCTCCGGGGGTAAAAGTTTGGTTCCTTATTGGTGTTCACTAAACTATTTTCTGGGAGTTTAAGGGCAAAAGATGACTATAAATTTAAATAATACTAAGGTGATACACCAAATTTGAGATGAGAACTTGACTGAGTGACATACACAACTGATTTGTGAAGAATTCTTTAGTTGCATGAACCAATTAATACTTTCTGTAGGAAATAAGGGCAAAACACTTAATTTGTGCTGAGGGAGAATCACAACAACACTAGTAAGCTAATATGCACAATAAGATTTAGCAGGAAATGGTAAATTTGCAGCAGGGTAAAGTGATTAATCAGGGAATATTGATTCACAAGATTAATATTGACATACACAAGACTGCAGAATAACTTGGAAAGGCAAGAATAATTCACACTCAGAGGGAAAAACTGGTAGAAATTGCTTCAGTACTCGTATCAAAAGTTCTCTAGAAAGTTCTCTTAAAAAATCCTCCTCTTGTGCTTTGCAAGAACACATAATATATAGGAAAAGTTTACCCCTTTCCTAAAAATAGCCTAAAGGCTGTACTCACCCATACATCCTAATTTTATCCTTTATTTAATAATAAATAAAGGAATAAAATAATGAGACTAAAGCATGTGATAAAAATAGGCAATATCAGCCTTAGATACAATTCAGTCAAACTGAAGTTGAATATTCTATTTTTAAGAAAGAAAGGTGAATAATTTGCTAAAATTACAAATTGCTTGCTAGGCAAGTCTTCTTTCTTTGCACATGAAAATTCATCATCTTCTCTATTCTATCCTATTATGAAGGCATACAAAATCATCTCCTGTGTGTAGGAAAAAGGATGTAACCTTAGCCATATTTACGAAATTAAAATGAAGTGGGGACCACCTCCAATGTATATGTGTTCTAATTTTTCCACCTTTACTGGATATTCACATGAGTGAAACTTGCAATTTTGTTTAAAACCCCATGTGGGGACCACCTTTGGTTTTAGATGCTACCACATTGTGGACTTAGGCATTAGCATGTATATAATATTTAAAGGGGGTCACCCTTGGGCTAGCCCACCATGCATTAGTTCCGCCACCTTTGAGACTTGGCACATAATACAATTATCACCTTTTCAGGTGATCATGGTTTATAATATGTTTTAATTTCATGGGCATGCACACTTTAGACTTTGTAAAGTCTTTAGCGAATGATTTTTTTGGTCCACGTGGGCTAGCCCCTCCATGATGACTCGGCCTTCAAAGAACCTTAGCCTTTGGTAACTCGATTGTGGGCGGTTTGGCTTGGATTACGTGAAGTGTTTGAGGCCTTCGATATTTGTACCGGCATCTCTTCCACCATTGATTTTCTAACCCAATATTAGGGTTCTTGCTTGATCATTAATTCTATCGGTGGTGTTTAATTGGGCTTACCACTTTGGAACTGTGTGGACCAATCACCGTCTCTGATTGGGCATTTGGCATTCAATGATTCATTGATCTTTACCATGGGTTAGGGTTTGGATATTTAACTTGTAAACCGGCTCAAGATTTAGAAGTGTTGACTATTTTATTCTTCACCTCGATATTCAAATTCTATTTCAGCTCCTTTCTATGCATTTTTGACAAACTGCTTGTAAACTTGACTCGGTACCTAGAAGTGTTTAACTATTTGATCTCCATTTTGATACACGAGCTCTTGTTTTGTTTCGTCTTCCTGTGATAGATGCATACTTGGAGTTTATCATTTGCTCCTTCATTTTTTAGATACTTACTTGTTTGTATATTCAGGTAGTTGTAGTCTACTTCTCTTTTTACTCATTTCTCTTTATGTGTAATGAAAGAAAACTTTCACTTCTAAGCTTCGACTTTGTCTGGATATTCACTCCTTTCATGGCAGTTTGTAAATTTCTTCCATTTCTGTGCAGACTGGTAAACTTCAGCTAAGCATTTGTAAACTTAAAAAATAAGTTCTTCATTTTATTGGACACCTATTTCATCTCTTCTTCTCTTTGTAGATGTATACTTGATATTTGACATGCTTTCTTCATTTTGTAGAGGCAAGATGCTTTGTTACCTGAGTAGTTTCTTCCCTATAGATGCATGCTTGACTTGTTGAACTTATTTCTGAAAGGCATGCTTTGGTTGAAAACTTGCTGAGTTGTGTAGTTTATTTCTTCGGTTGGAAGATGAATGCCATCCTGTGTATTCTGTAGCTTGACATTTGCATCCAGAATGATTTTCTTGAAGTTGTATGTTGTTTCTTTGTTGCAAACATGATTGCATCCCATTCTGTATAATGAAATAAATACTTCTTTTCTGGAAAATGAAGAAAATGCTTAGTTTCATTTTTTTGTAATGGCACTTCACTTTTCAGAAGTCATAGTAGCAATTATATTTCAATTTTTGCATTAAAATATCATTTCTATTTTTCTGGAAAAGTCCATTTTGCAAGGGGAAACTCTGGCAAAAAATTTCCAGAATCCTTCTCTCTCTAGATTCTTATGATTTGTCTATTATGAAAAAGATGTAAACATCTCTTCTTGTTTGTCTGATCACTTGAATGAGCTATCCATGATGTCTTTACTTGATTCATTGCAACTTCTGAAATCTGTAAAGTAGTTTCCCTTTGATTCACACTTGAATTTAGAAATTAAAAGTAACTTTTATAGCTGTAGCACGATAAAAATTTGGAATACTGTATGTTTCATTTGATCATGATATCAACTTAGAAGTGATGAAACATGTACTTTTCTTATGCTTTTATTCCTTTTGAAGCTCGGATAGCTTAGAAAGCAATGTAGTAGCTTAAAAGCATGTGTTTCAATTATGTTTTAAATCAAAAGTCAATTTTACAAGGGGAACTCGCAAAAAAATTTCCAAAAACCTATTTTCTCTCTCCCCTTCCAAATTTTTTATCCTGATTTGTAAAGATACCTATTTCTTGACTCATTTTGATGCTTCTTTCTTCTGTAAACCATCTGAAAATGATATTTATCTTCATTCAGTAGATGCTTCCTTCTTAAACAGTTAAACTAATTTTCATTTAATGTTGCAACCTGTTCCTACAAAATTCAGAAATGAGTTAGAAATAAATAGGCTTTTGGCCTCTCTTGTATCCATGTGTTTTATTTCTCCTACTTTCCTTTTAAAACTGTTTCCAACTTCATTCAAGTGTTATTTTCCACATCTATTTCATTTACAAGCTACTTCATATTCTGCCTTTCTAACCCAATCCTTAGCTTCTTTGATCTCTCTTGCTACTCATTTCACTTTATGTGCTCTATCTCTTCTTTTGCTGCTTTACCTCATCTGTATTTATTTCTCATCCCGTGCCATGTGTTTCTATATTTCTTTCCTTCAATTACTATTATATGCATTGAACTTAGAATATGTATTTGCTTTAGAACATGGGCATTGGAATAACATTGTACCTTGAGCTCAATTTAATAGATACTTCTCTTGATTATGTAGGTATTACGAGATGGAGATGGAAGTGGAAGATGAGAGAGTTGTGATGGAGATGGAGATGATGCAGAGTGGGGATAGAAGATGGAAAGGCAATGATGGGTTCCTTTTACTCCTCTACTCTTATTCCTTAGCACATTCAATATTCTCTTTTCCATGTATATGATGAGTCACTTAGTCATATCCCATGGTTTGTCCTGGGAAAACTTATGATCTCTTATGAATAAAGCATTAAATTGAAATAATGAGTTGATTATCTCTTTCCACATTTAGTTTTCCTTTGATTGTACCATGATGTAGACAACTCAATATCTCAATAAAATGAATTAACATAAGGTATAACTAAAATGAATACCTGTAACTTCAAGAAGCAACCTTTGAATGAGATATGTCTCCTTGTATGCTTTTTACTGCCTTAGCATCCATTCTTCATTTTGAATCCTTCTGCTATCTCCAATTAGACAATATTATCATTGTTTGTTTGTCAATATTTTCTTGATGGAACTAGCAGGAAAGGATTCAATTGTAATCTTTATGGTAGCATAGATAAATGCAAACTCGTTAATCACAACAACTTTAATGAATACGAGCAATAAATCATAGACACACGAGATAATAACCATGAATCGATTACTTGAAAAATTCCACTATGTCTCATTGTTCAAAAATATACACCTTACATACTCTATAATCCGGTGTATTTATCAAGATAACACAGTATCCTTTGGGGCTTGTGTTCTTTTGTTGAGGATATTTGTGAAATTGCAGACTATGTGAGTTGTTACGTTTTGTAACAACACACATAGCTACATATTTCAATTGATCTCTTTTACAAATCAGCAATAACAAAATAATCTGACATAAATTCCCTTATCTTAGGTATACTTCACCAAAGCTATCCATTGTAACAAAGTTTCAAGTTTCGCATTTTTGCACAAGTGCAAAATTTTCAACAAGTCGTCTTTGTGAGAGACCAAATTTGAGATAAGCTATTATTTTCTTGTGTTATATTTTCTATCGTGTCAAGTTGGTTACATATGTATAGCCATTGATGATCACTAAGATTGCTCTGGAAGCTTTCCCTGTTGATGAATCTAAGCAATTTTGAAATTAATTTGAGTCCAATCTCTAGAAATTTGATTTTGCATTGTTTTAGAATGTCTCTAAATAGTTTCTTTTGTTCCTATTGCAATCTTACATTGAAATATTTTTGAAATCACACAGGATCTCATCCCTGTGATATTTTAATAGTATTTACAATTTCATTTCAAGAAGAGCCTTCATCTTGGATGAGATAAAAAAATTTAAAATCAATTCACTATCATTTGTTGATAAATATTGTCTCAGTAATTCTTTGGGTATACCTTAGGCATGATTGATTACGAGACTTTTTTGTTTAATTGAGTCTTTCAATTCAAGCCTCTATGTTAGAGTCTCAAAGATTATGTGAAAACATGCTAATTTGGGCCTCTTAACTATCCTAAATATTTTTCTTGTTGAGTTGTTCATTGTTATGAAATCCCTTCAAGATATGGTATAATCAACTTTATCCCGCTTAATCTCCCACAAAAATTATTCAAAACCATGAATCCACCTGTTGGTCGTCAAATAGGACTTTTAAGAAGAGCAACAGTCAGGGGACAAGAAGTCCCTCCTCTTTAATGGGAGAGGTTCCCTTATTCAGAAACAAACCTATTTACAAATGTACAGGACATGATTTGTTGGTTAAACTTGGATACCACGAAAGTGTTTTCTATGAAGGTCATCAATTACAAAAGGACTGAGGAAATGAGAGCATGGAAAAGAGCAGAAAGGAAAACATGCAGAATTATAGATATCAGAGTAATTCTTTATGTATGCAAAGTCACCGTGAATTGAAAACAAGATCATTCATATAGAACAAGTAAGATGGAATTTAAAGACACAAAGTTCTGTAAATAACATCTGCCAGAACGCAAAGTTTCTTAACGTAACACAGATTCATTATCAAGGAAACAAAGTTCCTTCTTGGTTATGCAAGATCACCGTGCTTGCAAAGTTGAAGAGTATGCAATCGATGAGACTAATGAATTTGAGATAAATGATCTTCACAAAGAAAACAAATGAAAGCTTAGAATGCACAAGAGATCGGATAGACAAAGAAAGGAAAGTCCTTCAGTATTGATTTCTCTATAATCTATTTACACTTGCGTAAAATATGCCAAGTTCTTCTCCTCCTACCTGTGGCGTAGAAATGCCATTATATAGATTACAAATCAGTTACCCTTCGTAACCGTTTCTTTAATCAAGAACCGTTAAGGACTGCCAACCGCAATACCTCAACCTATTACAAAGAAAACGGAAAAGAAAGGGAAGAGGAGAAAAGAACAAGGAGAAGAAGACAGGTGGCCAGTCGCTGAGAGGGACCCACTGACTTCAGAAACCGCTGTCAGAATCTCTCTAACGCCTCAGCTATGTCCCTGCCACGAGGTCTGACGTGCTGGCCGAAGGCTGCGTCCAAAATCCAAGACGTTCCTCTATCTCTTTATCAAACTCGACGTGAGTATGATAATCATTATTGGCTTCTTCAATGGCAGACTCGAGCGGCGAAATTTGTTCCTGTTCCTGAAACTTGATCTTCATACCAGTTTGAAAAAACAACATATTCGGGTAGAGCGGGAAAAACCAAGTATGAATGGCTTTTGGTTCACTAGGGACATGTGAGACGCGAATGCGCGAAACACGCGGCTCGGCCGGTTCGGATGAAATAAGGAGAAGACGCACAAATGTATTTTGGGACATTTGGGACGAAATGTGCGAAGTACGCGGTTCGGGAGTTTCGGCCGAAAATGGGACAGCTTGCCCGATTTGACTTTGGGACATTCGGGACAAAATATGCGAAGGACACGATTCGGGTGCTTCGGCCGATAATGGAACAACTTGCACTTTTGGTTTCGGGACGATGGGACAGAAAGCATGAAGTATGCGGTTTGGAAGGGATGGATCGGCCGAAAATGGAACAAAACTTGGCTATTTGTTTTTTCGAACTTGGGACATTTGGGACAAAAAACTTCCGAAGTACGCGGTTCGGCCGGTCGGATCGGGAAAATGAGTGCACTTTGAGTTTTGGGACACTTGGGACAAAAACTTCCGACGGGCCCGAAAATGGGACAACTTCGGGGATTTCGGCTGGTCGGAGAACAGAAGACCCGTTTGGACTTGGGACAGTTGGGACAAAAAGTTCCGACAGGCCCGAAATACTTACAAAATGACCCAAAACACAGATTTTCTCAATTTCACGGCCTTTTCACACCACCAGCTCGACAGAAAAGACACTTAAACTCAAAATTTTGAAATTTTTACTATTATCAGGGCGGGGAATTTTGAGTGGACAACAGCTGGCTCCTTCTGGGGATGACTTGGTATAAATTCAAGGAATGAGACAAGGCAAGAACTTAGACAAACTCGGTGGAAGTAGACCAGTGCCTTATCCATTGGGCAACGGAGTCAAGAACAGACCAATACAGAGGGCAACACACCAAAACAAAAGGAGGAAGGGAAACACGCCAAAACGCAGAAGCAAAAGCACTGTACAGAATATACAAGGGGCTCCCTAATCACCTAGGACTTGAACAACTTGAGATACTGCCCACTATAAGGAAGTGGGAGAGAAGAACCATCCATGTAATCAAGATAAAAGGAGTTCTCACCAGCAAAGTGCCTGATCTTGAAAGGTCCGAGCCACAGGGAATCGAACTTTCCATGGCTGCCACGAGGTTCATGCCTTTTATCCCATAGCAATACAGTGTCTCCAACTTGGAAATCTCTGAACCTAGCTTTCTTGTCAAACAGGACCTTTACCTTCTGCTGGTGAACAGATATCCTATCGGCAACCACCAATCTGTCTTCATTCAGCTTGTGCAGGTACATAATTCTCTTGTCCAGGGCATCTCTGAAACTAGTATCTTCAATGGCCTTCATTAGGTGCAAGGCTGGTAGTTCCACTGTCACTGGCAATTGAGCCTCTACTCCATACACCACTTGAAAGGGGGACATTCCAATGGCTCTTTTAGGTGTGATCCTGTCTGCCCAAAGGGCATCATAGAGCTTCTTGTGCCAGTTTCGTTGAGACTCATTGACCAACTTCCTTATGATAGTCACCAGATTTTTGTTAGTGGACTCTGCCTGCCCATTTCCCTGGGGGTAGTAATCTGAAGAATGAGCCAGGGAGATGCCATATCCGTAGCAGAAGTCCATTATCTCAGCTGAAGAGAAATTCGAGGCATTATCTGTTACAATCTTGTTAGGTACACCATACCTTACCAAGATATTCTCCTTGATGAAGTTGCAAACCACTTCGGAAGTAGTGCTCTTAACTGGAATAGCTTCCACCCATTTGGTGAAGTAGTCAGTGGCAGTTAGCACATGAGTGTGACCAGCACTAGAAGTAGGATTGAGTGCACCAATGAAGTCCAAACCCCACTGTTGAAATGGTTCCTCAATCACAACTGGCTTGAGAGGCAAAGAAGCCAATTTAGGTCTTCCCACAAAAGTCTGACAAGCCTCACATTTATCCACCCACTTGGATGCATCTCTAAACAAGGAAGGCCAATAGTATCCTCCACGGAGTATCTTGTGAGCAGTAACCATTGATGAAAAGTGCCCTCCACATGCATGATCATGAAAAGCTGAGAGCAACTTTCTCTGCTGTTCCTTGTCTACACACTTCAAAAATCTCCCATCTAAGCCACGCTTGAACAAAGCATTTTCCCATAATACATATTGTACTGACCTCAATTTAATGGGCCCTCTTTTCCTTGGCGGCTAAATGAGAGGGACATTCCCATAGGTGAGAAAATGGGCGATGTCAAGATACCATTCATCAACCGAACTCAAGGAACAGAGAATGAGGGAAGGTCAACTTTCTCCTCAAGCAACTCATGTTTAGCTCCTTCAAAGAATGAGCTCACAAAGACCTTTTCCACGAACCAACTTGGTCGGTTTGATATCAATGTCATACTCTTGGACCTTAGCCACCCAGCCCCTCTTTGATCCAAATTCTTGTTGTGTGAGAATCGACTTAACAAATTGTATCCGGAACCAACACCATGGAGTGAGAGTTGAGGATATAAAAGCGAAATTGTTTAACAACTTTGACCACCGCAAAAGCATGCTTTCCATCATGGTGTATTTCAACTCATGATCTTTCGTAATATAGCTCATGAACGCAATCGGGAGTAGCTCATGCTCATCGAGTCTTCTTGAGTTAAGACAAAGCAACAAGGTATTATCTCGTAGATAGCAATAGATGATAAAATCTTTGCTAAAATCGGACAAGCCAAAATCGGAGTTTTAGCGATAGCTCTCTTGATACCTTCAAAGGATTCCTTTCCTTCGTAAGACCAACCAAATGTTTGTTTCCTTTCATCATCCGAGAAATATTCAAAGTTAATTCAAGAAAATCAGGATGAATCTTCTCAAGAAATTGATCTTACCAAGAAGGAGTGCACGCCTTTTTACTCGGTTGGAAGAGGAATTTGCTTTGGATGGCTTGAACTCGCTCAGATCAATCTTAATACCATCCTCGAAACGATGTGTCCTAATAACTTTCCCTCAGTGACACAAAAGACAGATTTTTTAGGGTTCAGAGAGATTCCATGCTCTCTGCATCTCAACAGAACTGCTTCTAGGTGATCAAAATGATCCGCTCTTGTCTTTGAAAACACTGTCAGGTCATCAAGATATATGACAATACATTTCCCTTTCAAACTCCCAAAGGCCAGATCCATAGCTCTCTGGAAAGTGGCACCAGCATTAATAAGCCCAAAAGGCATTCTCTTGTAAGCAAAGGTGCCCCAAGGAGTAGTGAAAGCTGTTTTATGTTGATCTACAGTATCAACCTCTACCTGATTGTATCCAGAAAATCCATCAAGCATAGATAACATTTCAGAGCCTGTTACTGCTTGCAATATTTGATCCATCATGGGCAAAGGATAATTATCTTTCAGAGAAGCCTGATTTAGGTTCCTGAAATCAACACAGATGCGGATCTCACCATTCTTCTTTCTAACAGGCACAATATTTGCAATCCATGTTGAATGGTGGATAGGAAAGATAATTTTAGCTTTCAACAACTTCTGTATCTCCTGAAAGATGGTGTCAGCTACTTTGGGGTTGTATTGTCTCTGTTTCTGCTTGAAAGGCTTAATTCCAGGCTTGAGGGGAATAGAGTGCTGCATATCTTTTGGTTTGAAAGCTTTCAAATCTTCATAAGAGTAAGCGAGAACATCTTTATACCTTTTTAGAAGATCAATTGCTTTTCTCCTCTCATCTGCTGTGCAACATTTTCCAATGTTCACGAGCTTGGGGTCAATAGAACTCCCAATATCAATCTTATCATACTCACCTGATTGCAGAGGCCCAGAAGAAGCTCTAGATTTCACATACCTGTCATGCTTATCAAATAGTTCCTCCAAACTCACCAGCCCTTTAGGAATCTTGTTTCCTTTGAGCTTAATGCACCATCTTCCCGATTTGTTTTTCCCTTGGGTGACAGCTTTGGTCAAAGGGCACACTTTCACGAGGCAAGTTATCACTTCCCTCAAAATACAATTGTTCAAAATTACCCTTGAGTTCCAGGAAGGAAAGAAAATGTTGATCATTATTGAAGACTTGCCAGTTATTGGCATTATCAAGTACACACTAGGCCGATGGACCATCTCAATGGTGAACTTATCCCGAGAAAATCGATGAGGAATCGAGAGTGATCCCGAGACAACAGTGAATCAGCCCTGCTGTTCTTTTCCCTAGGTACTGCTTCAATAGAGAAAGCATCAAGGAACTCAATAGAATCCCAAACCTGATTCCGGTAATGCCTTAACCTTCCATTTTTTACTTGAAAAAGGTTTCTGACCTGCTTTACAATCAACTCTGCGTCACCACGAGCCAGAAGATTCTTTATACCTTGTTCTTTGGCCACCTGCAATCCGAGAATGAGAGCTTCGTATTCTGCTGTGTTATTAGTGTTCTCGAACTGCAACTTAAATGAAAAAGGATGAAGGACACCTTCTGGTGACACCAGCAGAACACCAGCTCCAGAACCACCGAGGAACAACTTCCATCAAATTCTAAAATCCAAACCCCGTTAGGATCTCTAGGAGACACTTTGGGGGGTGGGATTTCATCAGGGGACATAATCATGTAGTTGCCATGACCCATATCCTCATAGAGTATTTGTGCTCTAGGATCATCCGTTTTCTGCACAATATACTCGATCGATTCTCGGCAACAACTTCTTCATTTGTCCATCGACAGCACGAGTGCATGCGACTCACCCATTTGGATTTCTCCACCCACATCTTTGCAGAAGTTCCTACTTAGCAACATCCCGTATGAAGGAGGGATATCTGCTACTAAGATAGTAGCCAACACTTTCTTTTCAGGCAAGGCAGCAAAAGCCACTTGTGCATCTTTAATCCTCCCCACTGTGGGGCACTTCTTTACTTTCCATGGAGTAACAGGATCCATAAGTGCGAGTGAGGGTCAGGCCTAAAGCATGAGCTACTTTAGCAGGCATTACATTATCTGAGGCTCCTGAGTCAATGACACAATTACTGAGCCTATGGCCAGCTATAAGAAGTGTTACATAAAAAGGTTTAATTTTGTCACTGGGAGGTGACAAGAACTACTGTGACTGGGTCAGGTGCGAGAAGAAGGAGTAGGCAAAAGACCTTTAGAGGTGGTCTTAGAATGGGAATTAACAAATTGAATCATCTTGGCAAAGGCTGGGATGGGTTTGATAGTACTCACTTCCGAGATTTGTACCTTGGTCTTTTCGTGGTGATCAACAATATCAAAGGATCCAGTAGTGGACGGGCCATCATCATTTGGAATTCTAGGCTTATCAACTTTAGGAGAAAAAGAAGAAGCAACTTTGGTAACTGGATTGATAGGACTCACCTTCTGTGTAGATGAAGTAGGGATAGGAGATCCTCTTCTTGCAATTACAGGGATAGTTGCCGACCGCTCCTTGGATTTCTTAGGTGGCCAGGTCACCTTCTCCCTCTCGCTTTGTCTCTTCTCGAGTCATGACAAAGAAAAGATTCACTGCTCATGTCTCGCTACCACTTCATCATAATCATCAATGCCCTCAGTGCAGGTAAAGAAATTCACTCGAGATCCCTCAAGTTCCTCTGCCTCATCATCAAATTCTCTCACAAACTCTTCGCAAGCTTCGTTATCTTCATCATCATCTGGTTCTTCCACCTCGCAGGTCGCATTGACAGGGACTCTAACAGGAGGTCCTTCAAGTGCTAATCTTGTTTGAGAAGTAGGCAAATGATTCCTGGGCTGGAAATTTCTCCTCGGAACGTCTGCATAAGGAGCGTGCTGAGCCAGTTGTTTCTTTATAGCAAGAAGATCATTCGCAAGCTTCTGAACTAATGGGTCAGTGTTAGGTCCAGGGGTGGAAGAGGAAGAAGCAGCAGACTTAGATTTGGAAGTGTCTCTTCTCAACTTCCCTGACATGATCAAGTCATCCTCGACACTAACAGCCAGTTCTTGATCCAGAGCTAACGTTCCGAGATTAGCCCTTCTTAGTGCATAACTAACTTTAGGTGATTGGGCATTCAGAAAGAAACATTTTTGAATCCGATCAACAGGTCGAGTGTTTGTTGGAATTTTATTTATCAACCTGTTGAATCGAGCCACAAACTCTCTCATGGGTTCTTGCGAATCTTTCTTTATCTGAGAAATTTGGGCAAGCAAAGCATGCACATCTTCTGCCGGCTTGAAATGATTCTCGAACTGGGTTCTCATGGTGTCCCGGGCCGGTTATAGCACCGGCCTAAGGTGATAGAACCAATCAGCAGCATTATCCTGTAATGTCTCCACGAACAGCCTTACGGAGATGTCTTCATGTTCAACTCCCAAAACTCCACATGCAACAATGAAGGCTGCGATGTGTGTCATCAGATGCACTTTGCATCGCCTTTGAATTTGGGGAAGTTCTTCCAGCTTACCTCTGTAACTCATGCAAAGGCTGAGTAAGGGCCAGGGGCCCGACACGATGACCCCATGGTAATGGCGCCGCCATTCTTGGAAAAATGGCTTGGAGAGGAACTTTAACACCAGCGAGGATCAAAGCTCGTAGATTGGGACTAGCAGGCTTTGAAGGAATACCACCCGTAGGACTTCTTTCTTGAACAGGTGGTGTGCTTGTCGAACGAGTCCTTCTATTTCTTGTTGAAGGGAAAGGAAAACCCTGCTGCTCCAAAAGTTGAAACTGAGAGTCTTCAATACCAAGGGTCCTTCTCCCTCGAGTAAAACGCGGAGTCGCCAGATCAAAAGATGATCAAAAATTACTGAACTGGAATGTGATTTTCCCCAAGAGTCACCAAAACCGTTGGTCATCAAATAGGACTTTTAAGAAGAGCAACAGTCAGGGGACAAGAAGTCCCTCCTCTTTAATGGGAGAGGTTCCCTTATTCAGAAACAAACCTATTTACAAATGTACAGGACATGATTTGTTGGTTAAACTTGGATACCACGAAAGTGTTTTCTATGAAGGTCATCAATTACAAAAGGACTGAGGAAATGAGAGCATGGAAAAGAGCAGAAAGGCAAACATGCAGAATTATAGATATCAGAGTAATTCTTTATGTATGCGAAGTCACCGTGAATTGAAAACAAGATCATTCGTATAGAACAAGTAAGATGGAATTTAAAGACACAAAGTTCTGTAAATAACATCTGCCAGAACGCAAAGTTTCTTAACGTAACACAGATTCATTATCAAGGAAACAAAGTTCCTTCTTGGTTATGCAAGATCACCGTGCTTGCAAAGTTGAAGAGTATGCAATCGATGAGACTAACGAATTTGAGATAAATGATCTTCACAAAGAAAACAAATGAAAGCTTAGAACAGACAGAGATCAGATAGACAAAGAAAGGAAAGTCCTTCTGTATTGATTTCTCTATAATCTATTTACACTTGCAGAAAATATGCCAAGTTCTTCCTTCCTACCTGTGGCGTAGAAATGCCGTTATATAGATTACAAATCAGTTACCCTTCGTAACCGTTTCTTTAATCAAGAACCGTTAAGGACTGCCAACCGCAATACCTCAACCTATTACAAAGAAAACGGAAAAGAAAGGGAAGAGGAGAAAAGAACAAGGAGAAGAAGACAGGTGGCCAGTCGCTGAGAGGGACCCACTGACTTCAGAAACCGCTGTCAGAATCTCTCTAACGCCTCAGCTATGTCCCTGCCACGAGGTCTGACGTGCTGGCCGAAGGCTGCGTCCAAAATCCAAGACGTTCCTCTATCTCTTTATCAAACTCGACGTGAGTATGATAATCATTATTGGCTTCTTCAATGGCAGACTCGAGCGGCGAAATTTGTTCCTGTTCCTGAAACTTGATCTTCATACCAGTTTGAAAAAAACAGCATATTCGGGTAGAGCGGGAAAAACCAAGTATGAATGGCTTTTGGTTCACTAGGGACATGTGAGACGCGAATGCGCGAAACACGCGGCTCGGCCGGTTCGGACGAAATAAGGAGAAGATGCACAAATGTATTTTGGGACATTTGGGACAGAAATGTGCGAAGTACGCGGTTCGGGAGTTTCGGCCGAAAATGGGACAGCTTGCCCGATTTGACTTTGGGACATTCGGGACGAAAATATGCGAAGGACGCGATTCGGGTGCTTCGGCCGATAATTGGAACAACTTGCACTTTTGGCTTCGGGACAGATGGGACAGGAAAGCGCGAAGTACGCGGTTCGGGCGGATCGGCCGAAAGTGGAACAAAAGGCCCGTTTGAACTTGGGACATTTGGGACAAAAAGTTCCGGAGTACGCGGTTCGGCCGGTTCGGGCGAAAATGGAACGACTCGCGCTTTGAGTTTTGGGACACTTGGGACAAAAAACTTCTCGACGGGCCCGAAAATGGGACAACTTCGGGGATTTCGGCGGCCGATCGGAGAAAGAGTGCAAGACCCATTTGGACTTGGGACAGGTTGGGACAAAAAGTTCCGACAGCCTCGAAATACTTACAAAATGACCCAAAACATAAATTTTCTCAATTTCACGGCCTTTTCACACCACCAGCTCGACAGAAAAGACACTTAAACTCAAAATTTTGAAATTTTTACTATTATCAGGGCGGGGAATTTTGAGTGGACAACACACTGAACTACCCCTATTTGCCTTGTGTATCAACAAACAAATAAAATCTACTTACTAAAATATGCATAACAATTAGGATTTCTTAATGTCTTCAATAACCTTAGCCTTGTGTTAAAATCATCTCCATCATTTATAAGTGACAACTCTTAAGAGTTAAATCATGGAGTATTGATTGTATTTTCCTAAGTTTTTCTTCATAGAATTTGTGCTAAATAAGGATATCTCCAATGCCTTCATCAAAGAAAGGTTACACAAAGGGTCCTCTCATCCTGGTTGAAGAGGTACAACCTAAAGTATTGAGGACATGTCAAATCCTCCTAAAGTTGATATCCATCTCTCAAGAAATCTAACTAATAAAGGGCCGCTTAGATCTCATCCCCACTACAAAATGACACACACTATGATTTATTTGTCTCTAAGGTCCATGTCTAATCTATGTTTCTGCTCATCTTGAAAGGGAGAATAATTTTGGATACCAACACTCGTGGTGCTGATGCGGGGGACTCTTTGAATTATTTGAACAAAGGTGTACGTGTAAAAACCCTGGTAATGCTTTTTAGATATTTTAAAGTGTACATACATTACTTTGAAACATCATTATCTATTCATATCTATAACAATTGTTCAAAGTTGTGAGTGTAATATTTCCAGTTTATATAGTTATTGCACTAATATTTGTATCATCATTGATAAATTTGGGTAAAAGAAAAGAAGATCTTGTAAGATTTGTGTGAATCTGGTATTGACAGAAATTTGATAGGTCTTTCATAGTGCATTTGCACAAACTAAGTTGAAAATACTTAATGGTGACTCTGTGTTGTTTAAATTATTTATAAATACTAGTGTCTTAACATATATCAAGTAATATTTGTCATTAATATCTACAAATCTGGAAGGAAGAAGATATTTCTTCACCAAGGACCCTAGTAGAAGGTTGTTTCAAGAGCTGGGAAAGTCTAATTCAGAAGGTAGAAGAATTTGGAAGGTTGTTGGAGATCAAGCATCAAGAAAAGAGATCTCCATTGGTGAAACTAATCATCATGTGATTGAAGATTGTAGTACTTCCTTAAGTGCTTCTGAATCAGGTAGTCTCTTTGTTGAATTGAATTCTCCATCTCAAGAAGGTCCTTCATCTGTATTTGAAACATTTGCTTCTCAAAATGCCCCTGTATTTTAGAAATCTAATAAATTTTTCCAAGAGATGACCCTTTAGAGGGGTAATCATTCTGAAAATTCTATCCCTCTACCACATGAGACCCCTCATTCCTCGTCATTTTATTTCTCCCGTGTAGATCACCCCTAGAATAATATGGCTCAAGCCTCCCCCTGACCTCCATTTGTCGTTAATACTTTTGGTCCCATCAGTTTTAGAGGTATGGCTGGCTATCCAAATGTTGTGCCACAAGATGTAAGAAACATATTGCCTAAGTTTCAAGGAAATAATGCAATAACTAGTGATCAACACTTGAAAATCTTTGTCAATATGATGGAGGACTTCAAAATAGAGTTTGAGGATGTATACATTAAATTATTTATCCATACTCTAGAAGAAGATGCAAGGGACTGGTATTATTTATCCATTACATTATTGACTCTGGAAAGAGATGAATAATGCTTTTAGAATGTAGTATGGTGATAAAACAGACCCTAGGTTTCTTTTATTAGATTTTGAAAATATAAAAAATAATCCTAATGAATCAGTGCATGATTTCAATACTATATTTAACAAAACATTGAGAATACTACCTATTAATTTGAGGCCATGTGATGAATCATGTTTGATAAAGTATTCAGATGCATTTGATAAGAAAGTTTCTTACTATTTGAGGGATAAGAACCATGGGACTTTGAGGTAGGACTTTACCATGGTTCTGCAAATTGAGAAAAACATTAAAGTTTTTGGAAAACCTCCTAAGAGGGAGGGTGTTAAACTGATCAACCTTGAGAATCCTTAATCAAGTAAGGTTTTGGATCTTGAGGAAGTTGTAAGGACTTTTGTCGGGGCTATCAAAGAAATCTCTTGCAAGATGGTCAGCGCCGAGAAAAAAATTAGACAAGATTCTCAAGGTTAGGATAAGCAACAAGGGAAAGACAGACTTGTGAATCATCCTAGAAATGATCATAGGTCTAAATCCAAAGGTAAAGGACCCATGGGAGATGGACAACCCCAAGCTAGGTAGAATAGAGTACTGTTTGATCCTCTAAATGCCAGAGTTGTTGTTGTTGAAGAGATAAATCAAATGGATTGTTGTGACAAATGCTTCTTACCTCATCCGTCATGTGAAATACATCAGCAAGTTTAATAATTTGATGATGATGACAACACTGATGATGATGCATGCATGGTGGACTACTCTAAAATCTCAAATCAAGGAGAAACTTCAACTAAGGTAATAAGTGCAACAACTGGTGCAAGTTTTTGGGACTACATTCACCAAGTACCTCTTCTTCCTCCATCTCATGCTTTAGAAATATATATGGTACAAGAATTTGAACTTCCTAATAATGATTTTGAGTACCTAAGATCTCTAATGATTAAGAAGTACGATGGATGAATCCCATTAGAAGAGGATAGATATTTGCTAATGAATTTTGTTGTGGCCCAAGAAAAAGACTATAACACAAGAAGTAAATCGGTTAAAGGTTTAGGCCCTCAAGCCAAACCAAACACCTCGATTCTCACCAATGACCCAAAGAGGCTCCAAAGAAAGATGCATCTGCAAAGGCCTTGTTGTCTCAAGTAGAACAAATGTTCCCACCCATGCCCAAATTGTTAAAAACCTTGTGCTATCTCGATGAGTTTGTCAATCTTTCTCTAAATGTTGCTTTTCCCAAATACATTCCCTATGAAATTTCCCATGTCTTGATTTAGATCAAGATTTTTTTCCTAGTTATTGAATTGCTTAAGATTCTTGAGCACAATAAGAGGGCCTTTGAGTATTTGGGGTTGGAAGAGGATAGGAGTGCCCAAGGATGAAATACAAATAATGTAAATACTCCTCCTCCAACCATTGCAGACCTAGAAAAACCAACAACATTAGAGGAGATAGGTGAAACACCTCAAGTTTACTTGGGGACATCATTAGTTGAGTCTTAGTTAAATTTTTATCCTTTTTTTACCACACTGATTATTAAAGACAGACTACTATATAATTGTATGTTTGACTCTAGAGCATCATGAAATGTTATGCCTTTGGAAGTCATGAATGAATTGAACATTAAAGTGATAGTATCTTATTGCAAGTGTACTGCAATGGATTCTAGAGAGGTCCTAGTTGTAGGGTGTGTGAAAGGTTTGGTGGTACAACTTGCAGCTTATCCGAGTAAGAACCTAAAACTTGATGTTGTCATTGTTGATTTCCCTGTGAAATGGGGCATGTTGTTAGCAAGAAAGTGGGTTGCAAGTGTTGGTGGAAGTTTTCAGATGGATATGTATTTTTCAACATTCCAATTAAAGGAAACCTTGTAAAGTTTTATGGAGAGAATAAAATTTTGCACATCATTGAAGATCCAAACAATGATTCTTATGAAGTGTTAAATGCTGATGTAGATGCATATAACTTTATGGGGTTTGCTGAAGGAAAGGAGCACAATATGGATAAGTGTAAATTTCTTAAACAAGTGGGTTTACCTTGGAACTGTTATTTGATGGAGCTTGTTCTAAGTTTGGAAATGGTGTTGGCATTGTTCTGATTCCCCAGGCCAAGAAGAGTTATGATTTTCTTTTGAACTTAAATTTTAATGCACTAACAACATTTTTGTATATCAAGCATTGTTATTAGGGTTGATAATTGCATGGAAATATGGTATAAAGGATGTCATTGTCAAATGGGATTCAGAATTGATTGTTAAGCAAATTAAAAAATTGTATGCTACTAAAAATCGAGAGAATGAAACAATACAAGCATGCGGTTTGGGATTTGATTGAAATGTTGACTCTTTTAATAATGTGCACCATGATGTGAGGCGAAATGGAGAAAGAATAGAGATTGTATATCTCATATTATTCTATTCAACATAGAACTCACGTCAATATTTATAGGAAAGAAATTGAACTAGACTCCCTAAATGAATGGAGAGGTTACAAAAAAACAGTAAGGAGAGAATAATGGAGTACACCTAGAAGGAGAAGATAAAGGGATAGAATAGAATATAGACTCCTAAAAATATAAATTATTTAACATATGCTAACATTCCCCCTTATTACATTATTCTTGCAAATGTGACCTCTGAAAGATTCAAATTTCACTTTACCAAGGGATTTAGTGAGAATGTCAACAACTTGTGCTTCAATGAGGACATTACTTTGGAGCTGAATTTCATGGTTCAAGATGTTTTCTCGAATGAAATGGCAATCAACTTCAATATGCTTTGTTTGTTCATGAAAGACTGGATTCCACACGAGCTTCAACACACTCTGATTGTCGCAATAGAGAATAGGTGACTTTTTTTCAGGAATTCCCAGGTCATCAAAAATGTGACGATCCATATCACTTCACACATAGCTCCTCATATGGTCTGATATTCTACCTCTTTGGATGAGATAGAAACAACATTCTGCTTCTTGTTTATCCACGAGATAGGTCTAGATCTGAGATGAAATATGTATCCTGTAGTTGACTTCCTGTCATCAAAAGATCCAACATGGTCTGAGTCGACATATCCCTGTAAGAAGAATCGATCATTCTTTTTATATTCCAGACCATAATTAGTTGTTCCTCGGACATATCTCAAAACATGCTTTGCTGCATTCCAGTGACATTTCTTTGGCTCCTGCATGAACCTGGAAAGATAGCTGATAGCATAGCAGAGATCTGGTCTAGTGTATGTCAAATAGATGAGCCCTCCAACAAATTTCCTGTAGAGAGTAGCATCTACTTGAGGTGAGTCCTGGAATCTTGAAAGTTGCAAGTCTTTTTCCATGGGAGTGGATATAGGTTTACAGTTAGAAATTCTATACTTTTCCAGGAGTGTCTTGGCGTACTTTGTCTGGGAGACAAAAATGTGATGCTCCTTTTGCCATATCTCCAAGCCAAGATAGTAATGTAGTAGCCCCAAATCTATCATGTTGAAGGTTCTTTTGAGATCATTCTTTACAATATCAACCTGATCTTCTGAACTACCAGTGATCACAAGATCATCTACATAAACAACCAAAATGACAATTTCTTTGCCTACCTTATTTATATACAAATTTGAATCGAGGGGATACAAGTGAACCCATGCTATAATTGTGATCGTTGATCTTGATATACCATGCCCTGGGAGATTTTTTTAGTCCGTAAAGAGATTTGATGAGATGACATACCTTTTTAGGCTGATTTTAATCAACAAATCCTTCAGGTTGGGTCATGTATACTTCTTCTTTTAGATCACCATTTAGGAAAGCACTGCTGACACATCCATCTTCTGAAGTCTCCATCCTTTCGTGCTGCTGCAAGTGCGCAAACTACTCGATTATTTTCATCTTCGCAGTGGGTGCAAAGGTTTCTTCATAGTCGATGCCTTCTTTACCGAGCATATCCTCGCTACAAGTCGTGCTTTATGTTTGTCGATGGATCCATCTACCTTATATTTTGTCTTGAAAACCCATTTGCAGCCTATGGGTTTCTTTCCTGTAGGCAGATCGACAAGTTCCCATGTTCGATTTTTCATGAGCGAGTCATATTCTGTATCCATAGATTCCTTCCACTGAGTTTGACTAAGTGCTTCACGAACATTATCTAGCTCGGAGCTATTCATCATTGAACTCATGAGTGCAAAGTTTACCTCATTTCTTGTTTGACTCCTTGTTTTGACTCTGGATGATGTATCTAGGAGTTGTTGCAAATGTGATTCCTTGATAGTGCTTTGTACCCACTTCGGATGAAAACTTGACTGCTTTTGAGAAGAACTATGTCATTGTTGTGAGGATTAATGTGGAGTCACATTCTCCAATTCTCCAAGGTCAACAAATAGTTCTCCTAGTAGCATTTCTTTTCTCTGAGTAGTCTCCTCTGGCTCATCATCTGATTCAGAGACTAATCGGTGAGATGTGTTTGGAAGTGGATCTTCTGTTGATACTATTGAGTCAAAGGATGACTCGTCACAAACCACATCCCAACTCTCGTATATTTTATTTTTCTTAGGATCCATGAGACAATACACCTTCGAGGTAGTACTGTAGCCAAGAAGGATACACGGGAGTGTTTTTGGCTCTACCTTCTTTCTCTTCTGAGCTGGGACATGCATGTATGCTATGCAACCAAATACTCGCAAATGAGAAATTGATGGTTTTTTACCACTCCATACCTCTTATGGCGTCTTATTCAGTAGAATATTTTTCGGTGCCCTGTTGAGAAGATATATAGCCATTTGTACTGCTTCAACCCAATAGCATTCTCCTAGCTTTGCAGTTGATAGCATGCAGCGAGCCATCTCCATCACTATGCGATTGTGACGCTCAACAATGCCATTTTGTTGGGGCATGTAGGGAGTAGTCAGGTGCTGCTTAATGTCGTGATGGTTTAGGAAGGCCAAGAACTTATTTGATGTGAATTCCCCCCCTCGATCTGAGCGAGTAGAAGAAGTGGTTGTCTGGACTCTTTGACAACACAATGATAGAAGTTCTGCAAGTGTTGAAGAGCCTCACTTTTCTTCTTTAGGAAATATACCCACATCTTGCGAGAGTGGTCATCCACGAACAACTAGAAGTATTTGTATCCTGAAAATGAAGCAAGAAATGGGCTGTTTAGATCGGTATGAACTACCTCCAGAAACTTCTTGGCATGGAAGGTGCTCGCTTGAAACGGATCTCTATGTTGTTTTCCTGCAAGACAGCCAGGGCAAATAGGCAAGGAACTGGACAATTTGGGTAGTCCACGGACCATTGCTTTTGAACTCATCTGGTGTAATGAACTGACCGACAAGTGTCCATATCTAAAATGCCATAAGGCAGTTGATTCTATTGTTGAAGTAGATAAAGCTACTGCAGAAGATGAAACAATATCTAAAGCAAATAACTTATCTTTTACAAAAGCTTTAGCAAGAACCATACCTTGTCGGGAGATTAAGCATGATTTAATGCCATTTTGAACAAGAAATTCTACCTTAAGGTGATGATTCAAGAGCTGAGTAACTGAAAAAAGGTTGCTAGTCAAGCCAGGAACATATAGGACCTTTGTAAGTGTACATTTTCATGGCCCCAGAGGAATGGTCGCATTCCCTATTCCTTCTGTAATGTACTCTTTGTCATCCACTATCCGAACTTGATCTCTAGTTGGCTCTTCATGTAGTGAATCAAACAACTTCTTGTCACCTGACATATGCTTGCTTGCACTAGAGTCTATCAACCAGACTTTCTTTGTGGGCTGAGAAGTTTGAGAGATAAGTACAAGATTCTTACTACAATGGGCTCCTTCTGATGTCTCCTCATCAGAGTCATCATCTTCTTTTTGGGATGTAAGATATCCTTTTTGCTTTCTCCAGTGGGGACGTCATTTGGACTTTTGAAAATATTCGCACCCGGATGTGCTTGTATGGCTTGAAGGCCCTTGTTTCAAGTTGTTGTGCCAACACTGATCAATGTCATGAGTATTGGTTCTACAAATGTGACACCATCTCTTTGACTTTTGATCTTTCTGTTTGGGTTGCGCTGGATTTGGCTTCTCTGGGGGACCTTTCCGATTCTTTTGGCCACAATTAGGCTTTGAGAACAAGGCTTTGTCCTAAGACTCCTCATGTGATGAAGTGATGGCCTCTTCCTATTGCAGTAAATTCACAAGCTCTTCGAATGTCACTATTTGTTTAGACACATTCAGTGTTGTAACAAACACTCGAAATTGAGAAGGGAGTGCTCTCAAGGTGATTGGGACGAGAATTTTATCATCCACCGTTTCACCGAGCACTAATAACTCCGATCTCAGCTTAGCCACGTGACACAAGAATTCCTCCACTTTCTCGTCAGACCCCATAGAGAGGGTGTGCAGCTTCGACTGAAGATGAAGTATCTTCATCTAATTTTTGGCTTCATAAATGGTTTCCAACTTGTCCTAGGCCTCCTTGGGTTTCTCTACATTCCGAACATGCGGTTGCACATCATCACTGATACTGAGCATTATCAGCATCAAGGCTTTAACACTAACCATGTCATATTTTATTCGTTCATCGGGGGCTGTGGGAGCAGGCACAGACCCTATGAAGATTCCCCATAATCCTTCAAACTGAAGGATTGTCTTCATTTTTGTCTTCCAGGCCGCAAAATTAGGCCCTTTGAGCAACTGAGCGTCAGACAGAATTAACTTCGGAGCAGACATTGTAATAAAAAAATATTTATTTATTTGAAAATTTATTACAATTTTGACTCACTAACGAGAATTATTGGCTCGTAGATGCTCGCGATATTTGCTGTGAGATGGTGACGCTTTGTAGGGTGTTCTTCTTCATCATCACAATCAACATTGTATCCAGCTTCTAATTCTTCCCATACTCGCTTTGCTTGGCAGCTGACGTCGAAAAGAAAGTACTCAAGGAGTCCTTCTCGAACTAGTTTGTCGAATGCAAGATTGCCATAATTTCGAAGCTCGTTCAGCAAAGCAAAGTAGAACTCGGAGCTCTTAGGAGATTCTCCATGGTGTTCTCTGGCTAGCGAGTTGACATTCTTGCTTTCAGCTATGGCGACCGTGTTATTGATGCTCTCAATCGAGTTGTCTACACTCGACATTCGGTGTAGTATTGAAGAAACTTGACGTTTCCAGTATCAAACTTCCTCGTAGAGGGTAAAAAAAAAACTTCAGGTAGCAAGATTCTTTTGCACAACACTACACATGTTGAAGGTCTCAGGAGAGTCCACTCTCTCTTCCTCCATGCGCGCAGGTAGCAAACTAACAAGATTTCCCATGGCTATCTAAAACTACAGGCTGCTCCAAGAATTTTTAACGCCTCCACGCAGCAGGTGGCTGGTTGTTGTTTTTAGCACACAAAACACCAAGAAATCTTGCGCAGAAATAAGATCTCCACGCACAGCAGGTTGGAAGATGTACACGTTTTTTTTCTATAAAAACCATTCTCTTTTCTGGCACAGTCCTCCACGTAGGATAAATAACAGGCCGCTGATTCCTCTCTTCCACCACGCACTCTACAGTCCACACCAAATTTTTATGCCTTCACGCATAGGAAAACATTTCTCCATGGATTTGACATGAGTCAGAGACAAAAAAGAACCTGCAGGCCGCTCCAAATGTTTCTCCACGCAGCAGGGCAGAAGCAATTAAAAAAAACTGCAGGTCTCTGATATTATCCTTCTTCCTCACGCAGATCTCTCAACTTCAAGGAAAATTTATTTGCTTCCTTCAAACACACACAGGTCAGAGATCATAGAAGCTCTGATACCAAACTGTGAGGTAGAAATGAAGGAGAAAGAATAGAGATTGTATATCTCATATTATTCTATTCAACATAGAACTCACGTACAATATTTATAGGAAAGAAATTGAACTAGACTCCCCTAAATGAATGGAGAGGTTACAAAATAGAAGGAGAGAATAATGGAATACACCTAGAAGGAGAAGATAAAGGGATAGAATCAGAATATAGACTCCTAAAAATATAAATTATTCAATGTATGCTAACACATGATAGAAAGTTTAATGCCGTTGAAGACAAGTTAGCAGTGCTAGGATCCAAATTTGGGAATTGTACAATGTCTTCATTTTGTGAGTATGATGTTGAAATACTAACAAGGCCATCTATCCTTGATAACGTTAAAAATTGGCAAGTGTTTGATGATGATGCCTAGGTGAAATGGTTTCTGCAAAACTAAGGTGAGTTTTCTAACCAAAATATAGATTAGGAACCAATGACATGTGTTTCAAGGAAATAAAAATTATTGGGAAAATACATCATCTAGTCAAGACAAACACGATTCCCAGAGGTTTGGTGGCTCTTTAGTCAAACTTTAATAATGTTGATTTCATTATTAAAAGGAGTATGTTAGTTTTAAGAGATGTGGAAGAGCACGACCTAGGCACAAAGGAAAAGCCACGTAAAATCTGGTTAGGAATCGGTCTCGATAAGGAAGAGAAGTAGTCCTATATTCAATTGCTGAAGAAATATCAAGACTTCCTAGCTTGGTCTTACTCTGAGTTGAACGCATACATGGAATATTTGTTCCAACATGAGATTCCTCTTGAATCTAATGCCAATCCTTTTAGGAAAAATAGAGGCCCATCAATCCGCTCCTCTCTTTGAAGATGCGAGAAGAATCAAGAAGTTAAGGGATGGAAGGATCATTCAGCCCACGAGGTATTCATCTTGGGTTACAAACCTAGTGCATGTTAGGAAAAATAATGGTGACATAAGGCTATGCGTAGACTTCAGAACTGAATAAAGCATCACTGAAAGATAATTACCCTCTACCAAACATGGAGAATATGCTACAATTGGTAACTAGT
Source organism: Taxus wallichiana var. yunnanensis (assembly GCA_018340775.1). NCBI lineage: Eukaryota > Viridiplantae > Streptophyta > Pinopsida > Cupressales > Taxaceae > Taxus > Taxus wallichiana. The sequence continues at coordinate 754,295,395 of CM031234.1, forward strand.
TCTGAATTGTTATCTACTCTAGATGGTTTCTCTGGCTATAATGAAGTTGTTGTGAAGGAGTCAGAAATAATAAAGACTACCTTTACTACTCCTTAAGGAACTTATGTATATGTCGTCAGATGCCTTTTGGCTTAATGAATGCTAGAGAAACTTTCCAAAGAGAAATGGATGTAGAATTTGTTGGTTATATCAATGATTTCATTGTTTTTTATCGGGATGACATAACTGTGTTTTCTAGAAATAGAAATGATCACTTGCAACACTTGGAGAGAATGTTGATAAGGTTTAGGGAATATGGAATATCATTGACTCCTTGATAAGGTTTAGGGAATATGGAATATCATTGAATCCCAAGAAGTGCCACATTGGAGTGTAAAAGGCAAATATTTTTGGTCACATTATATCGAAAGAAGGGGTCTTGATAGATCTAGAGAGAGTGGAAGCCATCAGCAAGGTTCCAATTCAAAGAACTAAGAAGGGAATTCAATCCTTCTTTGGACAAATAAAATTTATCAGAAGATTTGTGTCTAATTTTCCTGAGCTGACCATCTCCATTACTAGCATGCTGAAAAATGACCAAGTTATCAAATGGTAAGAAGTTTCCATTCAAGATTTCAATGGGGTCAAGGAAGCACTAAAGCATTCCCCTATTTTAGCAGCCCCAAATTACAAGAAGTCTTTTCAAGTGTTCTCTTTTGCTTCAAAACCACCATTGTATCTGTTTTTTTGTAAAAGGATGATGAAGGGGCTCAAAGACCAATTTCCTTTTTAGTAAGGCATTGCGGGATCCGAGTTGAAGTATGCCATCATGGAGAAGCAAGAATTTCCCTTGGTGAAAGCAACAAAGGTTTAACATCTTGAGCTCTAGAGTTGTTTCTTATGTTCCCCACACCATGGTGAAGGACATCTTATCAGAGACAGAGGTCTCAAGCAAAAGATGCAAATGGGTAAACAAGTTCCATGAGTATGACATGGATATCCAAACCATGAAATTGGTAAGAGGTTTGGGCCTAGCTAAGCTTATGGCTGAGAGCAACTTGCAAACTATTGAGGTAAATGAAGTAGAAGGAGAAAGGGTGGATGTCCTTGAAAATTTGGTAAGTTCTAAATGGTACAAAGATATAATCTTTTATCTTAGACATCTATGCTGCCCTGAATATTTGAGTAAAAATTAGAAAATATCTCTTAAGTTAGCCTCTCAAAAGTATGTCGTTTCTGATTTTGGGTTACCTTGGAAGAACCCCAAGGGGGTGCTCTTGAGATACATTATTGAAGATGAGGCCGCAAAAATAATTGCTGATCTCCATGAAGAAGCATGTGGGGGACATTTTTCTGGAAGAGTTATAACACAAAAATCTTGAGGGCTGATTATTGGTGGCCAAATATCTTAAAGGATACAACTCTATTCGTTAGGAAATGTGAAAGTTTTCAACATTTTTCTGGAAGAATAAAAGCTTCAGGCTCCCTTCCTTTGCAGCCTATGTTAGTTGAAGCCCCATTCAGATAATGGGGAATGGATTTCATTGGGGAAATTTTTAATCCTTCCAATGCTGATCATAAATGGATTCTTGCAGCAACTGATTATTTCACTAAGTGGGTGGAATCAATCCCCACCAAAGAAGGTAACACACCAGTTATCATAGACTTCATGTTGAATCAAATCATATGCATATTTGGAGTGCTAGCTAAAATTGTTGATAATGCCATGAGTTTTAGAGCCGAACCTTTGGTGGTAATGTGTAAAGAGTATGGAATCAATCTAACATATGATTCTAACTAAAATCCCCATGGAAATGGACAAGTTGAGTCCAAAATAAAAACTTGTTAAATATTAGTTACAAAACCTTGGAGCTGAAAAAAGGAAGTGGGTTTGAACAAATGAAGTTTGTTGTTTGGGATAACATAATCAATATCAAAAGAGCTATAGGTAAAATCCCATTTGAATTTGTATACGGAACTTAAGATTTTTGCCCTCGATTTTTAATTGTCTTCATTTTGGTTTGTTCAAAAATTGAAGACCAAGAAGTTAGTCCATATGATGCTTGAATCAATCAAATTATTGAGTTGGGTGAAGAACTTGAAGGGCCTCCCATCAACATCATATGAAATTTAGAGAATATTTGAAGAAGTTATTTGACAAAAAGGTGACTCATAGAGCTTTCAACATTGGGGATCTTGTGATTTTATGGGATAGTAGGGATGAACATAAGAGAAAGCATGGTAAATTTGATGCATTATGGATGGGCCCTTATTCAATTTATATTCGAACTGGTGAAAATACCTTCTTCCTAAAATACTTAGATGGGGAACTGCTTCAATTTCCTATTAATGGTAGGAATTTGAAACATTTCCTTGATTAGTTTCATAGAATAAAGGTATACTACATTATATAGTGTATAGTTCTTTGATTTCATTCTACTTCGTGTTTTAGTTCATTCTAGTCCTTGGTGACCTAGTTTTTCTAGTTTCTTGATTCATCCTTGGGGGGTTTGGTTATGGTTGTTTTGCTCTGCAAGCTTATTTCTTTGAATCCATAACCCAATGGTTTGTTTTTGACACTTGGTTTACTATTATTCTTATGACACTCACAGGGAGTGCCCATCCTTGAGTCAGAGCTGATGTTGGTGCTCAAATTAGTCTTGCCCCATTTGTCATTGAAATTCCTCAATTTGTGGCCTCTGTCATGTTTTCTATCTCCCCGTATTGGTGCTTGAAGACTCTATCCTCCATTTGGTTACCATGATCAGTCCCTTCCTTGGTTGAGGATCACTTAAAGGTTCAGAATTTGTTTTTCGTTCCTCTATCCATCTAAAAGAGTCTATAACTTGGCTTGTAAAACTCAAGTCATTCCTTTCCTTCCATTTTTCACAGTCATGTTTCGTTGTCCCTATCATTTTTTTCCCAAATACCTATGGAAATGTGATCAGATATATCTTGGAGGATCATATTTGAGCCTTATCATATTTCAAAATTCTCTTTCCTTGAGGAAAGATTCATTTCTAGGCTCAAATGGTGATTTTCCTGTATTTTACGGTTTGACAGGTGTATTTTTCCCGGTCAAATTTACATCTTAGCATCAGTGGAAACATGGCCCTTTTTTGTTTGATGCGGCTTGGTGGGCCACTTCAAAAAAAATCTAAGGCTCTCTTCACCCCAAAAATTACCCACGTGGAGGAACGACGCTCATTTGAAAATTCACCTTTTGGTTTGGCCTTAGAGTTACGTCAAGGGGACACGTGGAGGTTTCCACTGCTTTTCCCATACTTAGACAAATTTTTCATGTAACTAGTATAGTTTTGGTGGACCATGGACATGTGGAGGGTTGGCGCTCATTTGAGGATCTGCCTTAGGGTCCCACCTTAATAATTACGACAGGGAGACATGTGGAGGCTTCCATTAGCTCTGCTTTGTACTTAAAATTTTAAAAGCAATTTTCTAAGGCTTGGGACAAGTGGTGAGCCCATGCTTGTTAAGGGTCTCTGCTCTTGGGAACCATGTCAAAGTTGCACCATGAAGACACGTGGACACTTCCATTGGGTCTTCCCATAGATAGAATTTTCAAGAAAATTTCTAAAGGCCTGAGACACGGTAAGGGACCGCGTCTATTTGGGGACCGGACCCTAACTTTTATTTTAAAGAATCACCAAGAGTACACTTAGAGGATTCCACTCACTCTTCCCTTTGCTTGGACTTTTCAACAGCCAAAGGAAACTATCTCAGACCCTAGACACATGGTGCCTTCCGCTGAACCTTCAAGATTTTTTTAACAGACTCTATCAGACTAAGACACATGTTGATCCCTTACTTGTTTGGGGTATCTAATTTTTGGGACCATCTCAAAATGCACCATTGAGACATGTGGACGCTTCTTCTGGCTTGTTTAGGACTTTCCTTTTTGCTTCTCCTTTGTAGTTGCACCAACAAAACACGTGGAAAGTTATGATATAAAGTGGAAAAGGGTAATAATCAATATTGTTGTGCATTTCACTTGTTTGTCTGCCATTTTTTCTCCAAGACTCTTGGAGACGTGAAGACACGGTTTAGGTTAATCAATAGGAGACAAAGATATAAATATCTTGGGATTGTCTTGATTTTGGGACTTCAAGTTGCATGCGTGGGATCTAGTTATTATACATACATCATCAATATGAAAATAGTTTTTCTTACTCAAGGAGACCACAATTTTGTGAAATGGTATTTCAGATGATTTCTTTGAATTATGTGATTTAGGAATATTAGGAGTATGTGTGATATAATGTTTTTGTTTTGTTAATTTGATAAGTGCACCGGGATGATCTTTGTTTATTATGAGGACTCCTTTATTAGAAATCTTTTTGATAATTATGTGAAGGGATTTGTAATCTTTACAGGAATGTTCTACTATTCAATGCTATCCATAAAAATATTGGTAATTTTACTTGGAAGGTTTTCATACCTAATTTTCAAAGAGTTTAATAGGATGTAATATGATTGTTGATGATCAAATGATGTATTCCTTGGTTTTATCATAATACCCTTTCAAATCCTACTTTGAGATTATGTGAAAGTTGTAGGATTAATAATTTCATCGGATGGTTAAGGAGTATGAGGCACATGACATTTTTTTGAGGGGGTATTTCTAGAGGTTGTTTTAGATACGAGTTTAGATTTTATGACAGTGATTTTAATTTTATATGATGGATGTGTCCCTAAGATGGAGGGAAATGGGATTGTGTTGGTTTTTAATGGTCATGTAAGAGTTATACTTTGTTAGATTAGTGGATGGTTAGTTTTGGCATAGGATTGTTAGGTATTTTTATTATATTCACGAGAGACGTGTTCAATGAAGGAGCTATTCAAAATATCGATGACATGTTTCTTTTCTTGTGATGTCAAAGGGTAGTATCAGATATTTCTGTGGAAGTGGACGTGATGGATTTTGAAGGTTGAGACCTAGATGGAATTGAGATCTTTGCAGTGATGTTATCTAAGGATTTTGATTGTGTGGTTGGGGTGTCGGTGTAGATATTGATGTTGTGTTGGATATGGGTGAGAGTTCATTAATGACATTGATGACGTGATGGGATCCTATAACATTTGTTTGAGGTTGGTTGTTAGTTGGGGGATGCTTTGGAAAATGTTCTTTAAACACATCCAAAATTTGATTAGGAGGTGCATTTGGGTTATTAAGTTGTAACCTACCTCATTCAATAATATCTTGAACAATATTTATAAACAATCGACATATTTTGATGTCATGTCCTAAAAATATTATATTTTCAATAATCATTTTATCTATACCAAGAAGGTTTAGAAGTAGAAACATTAACAATTCAGATAGGAGATAGCATAATCATTTAAGCAACAAGAAATTTTTCAAATATGGAAAATTATGATTCCTCTAGGGGTGTATATTTTCATTGAGAACAATATCTTTCAAAGTTTGAATGGATTTTAGATGTAGTTTTCAAAAATACTTGTGTTTGTGGAACCCTAAGATTTACATGTGCTAGAAGAAGCCTTGAAGGAGGGTTCAAGTTTAGGTTTCTTAAATTGTAGTTTTATCTTACCATCCTAGAGAACTCAAAGTTCCAATTTTCAGGCCATGGTGATGGATTCATCAAAGGTTTGGAATGATTTAATTTATAATGTGGATGATATGTGTTTGGCATTGGATCAAGCGAACAACTCGATAAACTCAGTTTTTGGAAGGGATAAGGAGAGTTGGTTAGTAATCCCACATTATCTAGAAATGAAACCAAAATTAGAAACATTTTCAAATTGTTCGATGCCATATATATATCGTGATATAGATATTACAATCTATGTTCTAGAAATAAGATCAAGTGAATAACTCGATTGACATAGGATGAAACAAACAAATTGATTAACTCGGTGCCTCAGAAGGGAGAAGGAGAGTTGGTTAGTAATCCCCACTATTAGGAAATGAAATCAGAATTATACCCTTCTTTAAATTTTTTTATGGCATACATATTGGTGAAAGAGAAGTGTTCTCGAAATAATTGTGTTGGTTGTGTGAATGAGATAAGGGAATGATGGGGAATACTATTGTGTCTCATTAAGGGTAGGGCTAGACATCGACATGGGAATTTATTTAATATTAAATATTGAACATGGGTGATGAGGTATAAATTATCATGAAAGGCTCAAATATGTTGTTTTGGATCCACCTTACTATAAAATTTGATAAACTTAGGTAGTTCTAAGTGAGGAGCGTAGGAATTGAATGGTACAAATGGAATGATAATTTCATTAAAAAATCATACGAAAGGTTCTTTTGGTTCCCATAGTGTGATTGAAATCATACACATACAAAATCCCACAAAACAATTTAATTTTATTAATCAAAATTAGTCAATCCTTTTGATCTTGTAAAATTCTTGTTTTATCAATCCAAGAATCCTTAAAACTTATAATTTTAACCTTAAATGCTTCAAAGTGTGTGATTTAAACCTTGTAACATGGTATCTAACCTCTAATCATGTGAAAGCAATAATCAAGCTAACTAAAATCACAAAAAAATTAATTTGACTAAAATCAAGTATTTAAAATCACTAAAATCATCAAGTGATTAAAATAAAAATTTCCTTAAAAATTCTTAACACAAAGGATTGTGGTGAGTTCATGTCCAGAGACTTGTACAAAAACCTAAACAAAGTATGACCAATTTTGAGTGCCATTTTTGGTTCTCTAGGTATAGGTTAAATGTTTTGGCTCAAATCCCATGGTTGACCATTATTTTTCACTATTCTTCTTCTTAGGCTTAAACCTTCCTACCAGCTCTCCTAGGTGAAATTTGGGCATATATTCTGAAATAAAGACTTAGAAAACATGATCTTGACCTTTTTCACTATCCATTTTGATAAATATTGAGTGTGCAAATTTTTGCAATAACTTCCTTTGTAAAAGGTGCACGGATTTCACAATCTCATTCATTTTATTGGGTCTTTAAAAGTATACTAGATGAATGATGCTAAAATGTTAGTAAATCTTATCAAATGAGGGATTATCCTTATGAAATTATTTTTAAATCTTAATCAATAACCTATGACTATGATTTCCCAAAAGTTTTAGGCTTTGCAATTAATTTTTAAGCCTTCAATCATTAGTTTTATTGTAAACCCTAAGAGGGTTTCCATTTGATCCTGGGAGAGTTGTTTGGGTTAAAATTTTATTTTATATTAGTTCAAAGGCCTTAAATAAAATTCTTTAGGTTTGTGCAAATATTCACAAGCCTTTAATATTACAATTTTTTTCAGATTATCCCTAAACACGTATTTGCATTATATGTTACCTTGTTGTGCCTTAGGAAAATAGGGGTCTCTAAGTATTATGACTTTTCAAGCCTAACAATAACCTATTCATCACTTACGATATCATGAATGTATTTTATGTTCTGTGTACATGTTTCATCACTTTTAATACCACTATCTCCAACATTTAGACTAAAATTTCTTCCCTAAATGATTATTTTGCATCAATTTGACTTCCCTATAGTTTGCTACAATAACTCTTAGTCTCTCAAAACTTCCACAAATATAGATAATGAATACAAATAGAGTTCAATATTAAATGTTTGTACAAATATTCCTTACTAGTAGATTTGATTCTTTAATGATGATAACACACATTTTTCTTCTTGTTCATTAGACAACCTTGCGTAATATCTTGTTCCAAACTCAGTATGCATGCATAAAACAAAAAAACATATGTTTTTACTTGAAGTCCTTCTCATCATTCAAGTGAATAGTTTCTTTTTGATGAGATAAACACTTTCAAATGGAGCTATGAACCGAATTTCATACCACAAGAGAAATATGAAAAGATAAACCCAAAGAGAAAAAATATAAAATGATTAAAGCAACCGATAGGCATTAGTAAACTACCACTCTTCATATGAAGAGTAGTAGTTGAGAATATTATGCATGACACCCTTATTTTCATTTTTCCTTTCTAATCTCATGCCATTTTTTTATCCGAAGCTGCCCAAAGCATGAGGTCAATGGAAGGATAGGAATTTTTATCTTGATCTCGAATCCAATTTATTAGATTTATCATATTCGTGCCCTCTCTTGACACCACCTACTCTTGTCCTGAAATCTTCAACTTGGATCTCTAGAATCGTGTTGATCGGCTTATTTTTTCCATTCCCAGAATTAGGATGCATAGGTCCTCTAGGAACCTCCTTATGATATGTTTTATGCACCAAATTCAGAGAGGGGTTTTTCCATCCTCTTTTTTTTTAGGAATTTCTTCGTAGATTCTTATTTCCATGCAAGCATGTTGCTTCCAAATTCCTAGAGTATGGAAAATATACAATATGAAGGATGTATTCTCATAATCAAGGGTTTGGACGTGCTGGAATTCACCCAATTTTAGTAAAATAGGATCAGAAAAACCCTTTATTAAGTCAATTTCTACACAAACTCTTGCATATATACAAATCCCAAAAGCTTCCTAAATTTAGATCAACCCTTAAATATTTACTAAGATCCTTACTGATGTCTTTGAGTTCCTACCAAAAATGTAATGGTAGATTCATAAGGTGAACCCACACATGCATTTTTGATACAGAATAGGTATTTGGATTGAATTATGGAAACCAAGGAAAATAAAAAGTCTCGTGTTTACCCATATCCATGGTCCTTTCGATAAGAATTTTTATAGTCTTCAATCTTTTTAAAGTACACCATAAAGAAACCCTTTGAGAAGAATGATATTTTATAATTTGTGAACCATTTTTAGGTGATACAAAGTGAGAGATCAGAGGAAGATCAACACACGTCGTTGAATCTCTCAATAACTTTGATCTAGGACAACAAATGAAGATGAGCCAAAAATTCTAGTTTCTCTAAACTTAGTAATGGAATTTCTTATACTAATTCAACAATATAAGCTAGTTGAAGGGGTGGGGAGGGGGATTTAGGATTCACTGCATCCTTAAAAGAGGTCACTAATTTGGAAGAAACTATGCCCTCACCAAGAAATCTGGAAGTAAAACCATCTCCAACCTTCAAATTTGTATCCTGTTTATACGCCGGATATGTGGAGGAAACATGATTATCACCACCAGTGGGTGACCAAGGGAAGGGTTTCATTTCTCTAGACCCATATTCATTATCCCTTCCTCTTTCATGCACGTGAGATATTTTAATTTATCTACCTGAGTCAGAGACAAGAAATCACGAATGGTGGTCAACTCCTGCCTACTACCATTGAGGCTTGTGAGGCACATTTCTTACATGGTGATGAAACATTGATCAACACTCCTTCACCTTAGTTAACTTTATCATTATGAACCGATTCCTTTCCCATTTCTTATGCTTATCCTGTCACCACTAGGGTTTTGTAACTCCTTTCTCGATCCATTATTCATCGCTTCTCGAATCTCAAAATGTTCTCCATTTTCTAATCATTTGAGTGAATAGTTTTAACATAGTTATAATTCATGTTTCTAATACCTCCTCTATAGCTACCTACATAACCATCAAATATGGTCACTAGATAAGGAGATTACATTTTTAAAGAAAGGAGATTAAATAATATTTTACGAAGCTAGATGACTTCTAAGCACCATGAAGACCCTCTAAAGACATCATTTTGTTTCAAAAACTCCTATCAAACGTATTGACACCTCATAAACTACTTACTTCACAAAAACATGCCAAAATTTCTCTAACTAGATTTAAATATTCAAATATGTAAAAATGGAGGGAAAATCCATAATTTGAATTTTTGAATTGTTGGAAACACTAAAAACTTAATATGACTCCTAAGACACATAAGGACTCAAACAAACCAAAATTGGACATGACAAACCTAAAATAACATTAGTAATGATGCTCTTACATCATATTCCCAAGGAAAAGAGAAGTCTTCCCATGATGTCTTTTCTTGCAAGCTAATCCTTCTTCTTCTTTCTTTCCTTCCAATTTAACATGAGCCTCTCGAAATATATCCTTGACTCAGCTTCTTGGTTCATATGTCTCTAGTAGTTGTATCATGCTCCATAAAATCCTTTTCATTTTTGGATCCATTATCTTCTTGAGAAAAATGATTGTACTTGCACTCTATACCATCTTTTCCACCTTTTTTTTGGAATATGCATAATATCAAAGCTCATAAGTGATTATCCTTCATGATATTTGACTTTCAAATATGTTCTTCACATATTCCTTCTTCTCTTCTTAGGTTACTTCATCTTCAAAAACAATAAATAGTTATCTTGTGCTTGAAGTATTCATCCACATTTGACATCTCCTTCACTATTTCAAGTGTCAAACCTGTATACACAACATCTAAAGAAATATTTTATTAAAAATATTAGTGTCATCTTAATTCTTGACCTAAATTTCTTCCGTATGTTTTCTCTTTCCTTTCTCTTGCAATATTTTTCCTTTTTGAACTATTTTTATGCATTTCTCATGACTATTTTCAGTCCTTGAAAGTCTAATTTCTTCATGTTTCTCTCATGTTCTGAGTTTTTATCTTTCTCGACTATTACTTGTACTCTCAAGATCTCATTATGATATCTTTTATTCGTGTGATCTCCATATCTACTTCCCTCATATTCCTTAATCATTTTCCTTTCCATGTTACTCGATATTCTTCCTCTTCATCCAACGAATTCCACACCCTCTCGACCATACCAAATTTTTTTCCATCACATCATATTTCTCTCTCTACTAGAAGTATTTTTTCAAACCCATTAACATCACTCTAGGATGATTTTCAGTTGACACTTTCCTATTTTTTAGTGGATTCAATGTATGTTTGATTGCATTTTTAAAAAAATGTATGTCTTAGCCCATCCATAATGAATGGATTTCCTATAAAATTTCCATGGTCTCGCTTAGAACAATATGACATGCATCCATATGTAACACATCACATAGAACTCTGGTCATGATATCTTTGAATCTAAAAATTAACTAAACAAAGTGTTTTTTTATTAATGGTAAATAATTTTGAAGGGACTATACCCTATTTACATAGAGGGCCTAAAAGCCAGATACAACATTAATAGGTTCCACAAAAATGGATCAACATCCAGAATAGGTGTTAAATCCAACCGTAACCAAAAAGTTACAATAGAAAGGCAAAATAGTGTGTGCGCTGCAACAATGCAGCCAAAAAATAGCAAAAAACAACAAAAGGAACGATGAAGATCAACATCTGCAATGAAGACCTCCTTTACTTCTTAGCAGCTCTGGTAATTTTGGATTTAATAGTTTGTAGTGAGGTAAAGAGAGCCACCATTGTCATGTGTGTGGGGTCCTTAACATCCAGATTTGCTATGGTTTGACTTCTCTCCTTGTCTGTTCCCCACAAAGTGTCTCGGGATCCCACTAAGCACAAAGATGCTACGAACATGTTGTTCAAGAAAATCACTGATAGCATTAAAAATTTCCATGTTGTGGTCATGGTGATCCTTTTCTCTCCCCAGCCGATTGTCCAAGGAGTTAATCTTTTTGTAGATGTCCTCCACTTGCTTATTGTCAATATCAGTATCATCATCCATCTTCCTTTTTCCTTTTTGCTTGGCCAGATGTTGCACTTCTTCATTCAGTTTCATCATTTCATTCTCCAAGGCTTCTAGCATTTCGAAAGTGTTGTTTCCTTATTTTTGTAAGGCCTATTCATGGCTTGCACTACTGATGTGTAGTAGGTTTTGGAAAACTTCCATTTCCTTACTGTTGTAAAGGACTCTACCCAAAACAGGGGTCTCCTATTTGGGCTTCTTATGGTTCCTTATTTTAGGCTTGGATGTGGTGGAAGGGATGGGTGTCGTAATGGAAGGTATGGGGGTGGGGGTAGTGGTGGTGGGAAAGAGTGGAATAGTGCTGGGGGAGGATGGGAGGTCAGGGGTATTTAGTAACACGAGCTTGTACAACAAGAAAATAAGACCTTGATGTAGGGAGGTAGCACATGTATGTTTCTCAAACTTGTCCGAGAAAGGACCATGAGACTTTATCAATGGATTTATTCATATCAAGTGTAAGGACCATGTTTTTTTTTGTTATTATCCATAGAGTGAATAGTCTCATGGACCATAATCACTCCATCCTAAATAATCCTACCTCTAATGAAACCAATATGTTGTTTTGATATTAAATCATTCATAATGAACTGGAGTCTGGTAGCAATGATCTTGGTAACAAATCTATAAATAACATTCACTAGACTAATGGGTCTCAAGTCTTTGAAATCCTTAGCTTCCATTTTTTTGGAGCAAGCACAATGTGGGTGTTGTTCGGTTCTTTCAAAAGATCCCCATTCTATAGAATTCATTCAACGCCCTAAGAAGATCATCCAAACATATTTCCCAAAACTTCGAGAAAATTTGACAGAGAAACCATCCGGCCCAAAGTGGCTTATCCCATTCAAGAGTAAACACAACTTTTCAAAGTTCTTCTAATGTGACAACTTTAGTGATGTCTTTAAATCTCCGATCTTCAATTGTGTCTTGGGATGTCCTTATTCATATCAAGTTTAAGGACCATGTTTGTTTTTTTGTTATTATCCATAGATTGAATAGTCTCATGGACCATAATCACTCCATCCTGAATAATTCTACCTTTAATGAAACTACTCTTTTCCTTTGATATTAAATAATTCATAATGAATTGGATTCTAGTAGGAATGATTTTCATAAAAATTCTATAAATAACATTCACCGCACTAATGGGTCTCAAGTCTTTGAAATCCTTAGCTTCCATTTTTTTGGAGCAAGCACAATGTGGGTGTTATTCAGCTCTTTCAAAAGATCCCCGCTTCTATAGAATTCATTCACTTCCCTAAGAATATCATCCGAACATATTTCCCAAAACTTTTGAAAAAGTTGTCAAAGAAACCATCCGAGCCCGGTACCTTATCCCCTTCAAGAGTAAACACAACTTTTTGAAGTTATTCTAATGTGACAAATTTAGTGATGTCTTTAAATCTATGATCTACAAATACCTAAACAAGTGTTGACTAACTAGCACCTTATGATATTTTTGAACCCAATACACCTTATAAGGGTTCGATGCTTCATTCTTTTAAAATTTAGCTTTTCAACCATCTCAAAGGAAACTAAATTATTTATGCTACCATTATCAATGATAAGTTTACAACATTTACCTATTATTTTCCATATGGTCATGAATAGAGTCCTTATTTAGGTTGGTTGTTCCTTCTTCTTGCTTTGAATCATCAAGACTTTCCTCGTCATAAATGATTCACCTGCTTCTAGTTATTCCACTAGTGATTTTGATGCCACATTTTCTTCTCGCATCAGCATGTGCAATATGATTCATTACTTCATTCACACTATTTTTTATTTCTTATGGACACTCTCGACATTAAAATTACCTATGAATAGAAAAATTAATGCATTTGAAGCATTTACCTCCGAACTCACCTCTTCCTCTTCCAAATCCACCTCTTCCTCTATATGAGTAAATACCTCTAGGATATCCACCTCTAGATGTATTCTATGTTTGTGAGTTTCTTACCTCTTCCTCATGAGTTTGCTAATATTGTTTTCCTCTATTTTACCGGTGACCTCTACCCTTCATTCCTATTCCTCTAACTCTAATGTACTATGTATATTTTCTAGAAAATTTCTCTTCTACTTTCAAAGTTTCTTGGTATGCCTCTTCCACTGTTCTCAAGTTAAAAAATTTGATCTCATCCTATATGTTAAGTCTCAAACCATTTACATATCTAGCTACCTCTTCAACATCATATTCTATATGACCATATCTCATTGCCAATTTGTAAAACTCATCAGTGTAATCAACTACATTCATTTCCCTTTGCCTCAAATTTTGTAATTTCTTAAACAAGCTAGTCATATAATCTGAAGGGATAAACTTACCTTTTAGTTTAAAAACCATCCTATCCCATAATATGATATCATTCTTTCCTTTGTTCACTCTTTCTTCTTGCAGAAAATCCAACCAAATAGTTGCATGTCCTATTAATTTGGTACAAGAAATTTTCACCTTCTTATCATCTTCTATACTCTCAAAATAAAAAAAAATTCCATTATTACAATCTAGTCTATCGACTCTTGTAGATGCATGATACAACCATACTCAGGTACCTTCATCCTTGGCTTAGTATGTGCTCCCATGAGTACTTTCAGATCATTACTCTTGGCCCTTATTCCTCCGGCTCTCTTTCTACAAGTACCTTTCTTTCTTTCTCTTATTCCTTTTCATTTTCTTTACCCAAAGCTTTTCCTCTTCTCTGAAAACATTTCAATGCTCCCAAACTATCCTATGTGTTCCTCAACATGGAAACCAATTCATTCTCCATAGGTTATTCTCTATGTCCTCTTCTGACCACTCTTCTAGGTGGCATTTTGACAATCTTCACTTCTCTTCTCTTCCCACTACTTGTTTTTTTTTGTCTTCTCTCTTGTTATTTTTCCTTATTATCCATAAATTTGATACTAAATGATGCAATGAATACATGTAGAAACACCCACACAACAACTTAATTTGATCATAAAATTAGTCAATGCTTTTGAGCTTGCAAAATGCTTGTTTTCTCAACTCAAGAATCCTTCAAACTTATAATTTTAACATCAAATGATTCAAATTGAATTATGTAAACCTTATAACATGTTCTAAAACCTCTAATCATTACAAAACAATCATAAAGCTGACTAAAACTATCCCTTAAGATTCTCAAACCCAGTGGCTCCTAGTGATTTCATGGTTGGAGACTTCTACAAACAACTAAAATTTATTATGAACACTTTTAGTACCTTTTTCCATTCTCCAAGTGTGGGTTACATGGTTTGATAAAATCCCAAGGTAGTACCTTCTTATTCACTATTCTTCTTCCTATGATTAATCCTTCCTACCATCCTTATCGTAGGTGAAATTTAGGCATATCTTCTAAAATAATGACCCAATAAACATGATATTGGCCTTTCTGACTACACATTTTGGTGATTTAACAAAAATAGAAAATTTATTATTAAATATAATTTCAGATTCACGTCTATGATAATATAAAATAGAATATAAATGCTAAGCACTCTAAAGATGTAATCGTGTAAGAAAATAGGAGAGATAGGGTACTTATCTATTTTTTTCTTATCCTAGAGTACGTATTAACTAGGAAAGCTAATTAAAAGGTTGGGACAAGTGTTGAAAATGTTAAATATAAATTATGGAAGATATGGAAAGATATGGACATAGATGCTCAGGATAGGTGAGGGTGCCTAGGAACCTAGGCGCTAGAGACTACTCCCGGGCACCGGTGACTATGTTAATGCTCAAAATCTACCTTTTTGTGTTGTTATGGTTTCACACATATTCATTATTTGTCACTTTTATGTTCCACTTGATCTCCAAGGTACATGTAACATGCAACACAAACCCTAGGTACCTATACAAGCCCACAAACACAATAAATTTGAATGAAAATGCAATATTTGAAGTCAAACTGACCCCGAAGGTCATCCAAAGGATGAACTTATGAATAAGTTTTATACTACATTCTAGACTCCATGTAGTTATATGTGTTTGTGTTTGAAATATTGTCCTTAGGTCTCCATTTCCCCAATCATGCCAGGATAGCAAGCTAAAGCTAGATAAAATGCAAATGTGTGAGATGGAATTTATCACATCCCCTTCCTATGCAATGTATGAAGGGTAGTCAGCTCAAAAATGTAGTCCATTTGATAGTATGTAGTTATGGTTTCCTTTAGAATTTCCCACCCATATAATGGTATGTATGTTTTGAATAAATATATTTCTAGTTTTAATTTCAACACTAGTGACACGACATGCCAATTATGACCTTTAGATAAGGATGACGAAACAAAAATGCTAACCACGATACCAAAATAAGTGAAATTAAAAAAGGGACAGGAGTGCCTGTAATGCACAGGATCACGTGGGAGCTATTGTCTAGAATGGGTTCTAGTGGCCTTGGATAATTAGTGAAAAATGTGAAAATACTAACAAAATTGGATCCCTATGACCTTACCATAATTAGGTATAGTAATGAAAATGTGAGATATAAATACAATATAAATAAAGTTAAATAAGTGGATTGACTAGTGTGTGTGTCTACATTGAATAGTTTTTTTACAAACAAAAATAGCCAAAGTGTTGGGCGCACAAATGTAGGGTGCAAGATGAACACGTAGTGCGGGCGCTATAGTAAGGTTGACACACACAGATCGGGACTTAGATGCTTGTGTTTTTAAGGATATTTGTTTAGTTAGTGTACTCGAGCACACAAATATAGGAAGACTTATAATGCATGTAATGGTATTTTGGGAGCAAGAAACAATTCGATCACCATGCATGGTTTAGTCTAATAATAGGATTTCTACTCCGAGCTATCTATAGGAAGTCTATTGCTAGAATACTTGCATGTTTTTCATCCTTTTTTAAAGGTGTATGGCTATTATTAATATGTGTCCTATTTTGGGGAAATCAGTATGGGTGGTGAATGCAAAGTCCCCTCCCCTATATATATATGTATTGATTTACACAGCTTAAGTGTGTGTCAATTTGTAGAGTTATGTTGTTGGTTTTTTCGCGATCATGACTAATGGAGATACCTCTATAATGTATATGAAGCTTCTGAAATTTATAGTATTTGATGCAATGGTTCATGTTTCTTAGATAATGTTGTTGAACTTGACTCGAATCTATTTCTTGCATGATAAATTTGGTTATAGTGATTGTTTGGCTCATCTTAAATATATTTTAGGATCTAGATTTGGTTTATGCATTGCGTATTGTTTACTATTTGTTATGAATATGAAAACCTATATCCACCTTGATGAAAACATTGTATACAAGAAACTCTAAAGAGGGACCTAGTGCCTTTTCATTCTTCGGGTGAGTGCTCATCTTAGATTGAGTGATGTGTCACGCACTCGCATTATTCATAGTGAATTTTATGCAATATCATTGGTTCCATTTTTGGGACCTCATTTTTAGTTGTTTTCATGATGTTGCATGATGAAGATGTACATCTTGTCCTTAACAAGTGTTGTCTAATGGATATTATCTCTGAAGTATATTAAGCTCAAAGATTCAACACTAGATCTGAGTTTGACATGCACCCTTGAGTTAAGTAGAATTTGTATGACTAATTATATGAAAGCTTCTTTGTTATCTTCCCCATAGAGCTATACGAGTGGCTGGTTGCTTACACATCTAAACATAATTGGAGGTTTCACACACTTTTATGGATGCAAGAATGATTCCAGGCTCTCTACGATGTTGATCTAATTTATAAGTGCATTGTGGATACTTGGTTCAAGGTGTTCTAATAGCTATATTTTGAGTACTCAATTTCCACTTACTCTTCTTTGGATGTAGACGAGTTTTAATTTTTACGTTATCCCAACAGATCATATCTATACAATAATTTTAGTGGCAATCAAGATCTTGATGGTAACCATGAATTTGGAAGAGAAGCCAAAGGTTAGCTAAACCCCACCAAATACGAGGGTAGAGGCAGGTGTGGTGAAGGTCGGCAGAGATAGCTACAAAGAGGTAAATAGAAGAAAGGTGGCTTGAGTTCAATGAGGGGCAAAAAGGGATTTATAGAAGTAGCACGAGGTTTTAGAATAGATGGTGTTGTGGATTGAGATGGCTAGCAAAATATTTGGATCTCATGAAGAGGTCATGTGGAGCCAGAGCATCCGAACCCCCAATTTGTGCAAACATGACTGGAAACCTCATCGGCTTCTTATGATAGCATGCCAATAGAGACTACATGGGCCATAGGTGCACATATAAATCTACATGTTAACCTATCCCTTGTGCTTGATTTTCTAGTTTCATGTATAGTAAATAGTCAACAAGCTAGTTTGGGCAGTAGAGTAGCAAGAGGTAAAGTTGACTTCTCAAAGCAAGATCAAGCAAATTAGATAGTAAGTACATTTATGGTTGGGTAGCTATTTCCCTTATTATTTAGAGGTCTGGTTGGAGGTACCTTTTAAAGTGCATCATCAGCATAGAACATAGGTGAAAAAATTTGGAATCACATTGGGATTATCGTAAATTTGTAGAGTGTAGGAGTTTAGTTTAGCACCACTATAAGGACACAAGGTAGTACAACCTCTAGTCTAGTTCCTGTTATAGGGGGCATGATGCGGAACATGTGGCTTGAGATCTAGTTGATATGGTGGATTTAGAGGTGGAGGTAACACGGGAGGTAACGAATGTAGTGGGCATGGTCCTCATCAGCCCCATAATATGTACATGGAGATGTTAATTCATCACCCAGAGTATAGGGGAACAAAATATATTGTTGAGCATGTCCATATGATTGATCTACTATGGTGCATGAAAGGAATTACAACTTTAAAGCATCAAGCCAATCAGTTTGCAGCTACATTGTAGGGATACACACATAGCTGGTATAGGAAGTATTACCATGATCAAACTTTTCTGGATTATACAAATACATAAGATGCTTTCCTTAAATAAATTTATATCCCTGAGTTTGAGAATAAAATTATAAGAATGCTATAAGATATCAAGCAAGGAACTACTGAGAGTGTTTGAGAATATGATTCTCATTTTAAAACACTCTTGTCTAAACTATCATATCATATCCATGCAAGTCAGCATGCACATTGGTTTTTCGAGGAGGCCTCGATCAAGTCGTTTAGGTGGGCACTCTCACATAAGACTTATATATACCGCACGAGGAACTTCAACTAGTTTTAAGCATTGAGGAAGTTAGGATCATAGAAACCGGAGTGAGCCCATTATTAGTGGCTCAGATTGTGGTAATGGAAAAATAGTTAAAGAAACTATTAGCCAATACAACAAATCAGATATAAAGTGGAATTTAGTGCATAGATTGTGAAGTAGAGGGGCATAATAAGGATAGTTATCCTTGCACATCGCTGCATTTCTTGTTGTTGGATTGTGAGATATGTCATTTGGATCATGATGAGATCTGATTTCCATTATTGCAACGTGTGATAAGATATAATGTGTCATGTTATTGTAAGATTCTCTAGTCCAAAACTCACAATACTGAAGATTATAGGTTGATTGATCAGATCCATGATGTCATTGACATCGGTGTACGATAGAATGGAGTTACAAATAGCTCTAAGGGTAAATGTGAGAAACATGATCATGATCACACTCAAGGGCCTATGATCATAATGAAAAGTTTTTTGAGTCGTGTTTTCATGGAAATCGTAGTAGAGGTCGAGGAGACTATGTTGGATTAAGAGGTTGAGGCCGTGGTGTTGATGAGGTGAGTTACCTAATGGAACATGTTATACGTGAAAATATCTTGACCATTACAGGTGTGAGTGTCCTCATAATGCTACTTGTTCTTTTTTTGAAATAATCATAACTATGAAGAGTTTCTAGACTTATATGACCATCGAACAAGAATCCAAAACAAGAGAACAAGGGTGCAGGGATGGTGAGGATACAACTCACCATGGAAGACCAATTGATGCTTAAGTTAGCACCAAATCCCGAGGTGGTACTGTGAAGATTATTACACATAATGATGCTATGAAAACCAAAGAAACATTGCAAAATAATCCTACCATTACAAAGGAGGAAGTTTTACATGAAAATATCCATACCCAACACATCGAAGGAGGTTTATCAAGAAACCATGGAGGCAATCAAAATCAGCAGGGTGAAATAAATTGTTTAAAGGAACAATTGAGGAAGTTTGAATAAAAGAAGGCAAGTGAGACTTTTTCAATCGATGTTCATGATCTCAAGGAAGTATATAAGATGTTGCATCAAGAGAACATTATTCTATTACTAGGAGTTGGTTAAAGAGAAAACTCCACGCTCCGGTATTGAAAATGGATGGCATATTTCACATGCTAATCTCCCTCCTCATAGATTCAATTATGACAAGGTGATTACTCTGAATTTTGTTGTTGATGGATGGATTTTGAGAAATATTTTGATTGAAATAGGTGTGGAAGTGAAATTTCTTACCCTAGATGCATGGTTTCAAATGGGAATACCTCCATTGTAACCATCTTCCAATGTATTTTATATGGAAAATTGGAGTATGGCCATGCCAATTGAGTCTTGAAGGATGTATGTATTACTATACATGGGGCCAAGTTCACTAGGTACTTTGAGGTATTAGTGCTTTCTTAAGTGAAAACTTCCAATATCTACTTTGGTGCCCTTGGTGTTATACAAATAATGTTTACCTATGGTTCAATAAGGGATATATTAGTTTCAAGAAAAAGAAGAATGAGTTATTATCCCTTTGACAAAATAGAAATATGCACCTTATGTTGATCCCTTAAGTGAAGAAGACCTGAAAAAAATTTATTTGTGCACCATTCGAGATCCGTAAGCACTCCAATGCATCTAAGGAAGGAATTATCCAAAGGGGATCATGTAGAGTCCATCGCTGATACTACAAGTATTGCGTGTAATAATTAGGCACATGGAACCTATGAGATGGTTGGGCGCGATGTAAAAAGCATAGTTACGCATGTAAGAAGGTTGCACTATATTCGGTGACTAGGCAACAACATAGTACCCCGATACACCGGTGACAACCCCTAAGGTATTCCCGCGAACTATGGAAGTACAAAGGAAGGATGAGGTGGACAGAAGGAACATATTATTTTATACCCCGAGTGGGACAATAGTGCATTGGTGGATGGTTCATAAGGATTATCTCATTCAATGGAGAGAGGATAGATTTTCCCTATCAACAAGGTTTCATATGTAATGAACCTATTGAAATCATTGAATATCATTTTAATAATTCTATTCAGCACCATGTTCAATAATGTGAGAGACTCGACAGGGGCAAGAAGTTTTACCACCTTCATTGTGAGTGGAAAATTTTTATTTCACCTTCTCGAGGCTACATGTGCACTTGGTATGTTTATGTGGAGTTGCATAGAGATACTTGAAATTGGTATGACTTGATAGTAGGAATGGTCTAGACTTTTACTCTTTTTCCACTAAACCTCGTTATGAAAGAGGCATTATAGGTTATGAAGCGCTTGACTATGGGAGATAGTGCAAAATCTGAAGAAATCATTCAAGAGTTATTTGGTGAGTCGACTTAGAAGTGTGTTTCAATAAAGTAGATGAGACAGATGCGAAATGCTTGAGAGTGCTTTCCTATAGAAGGAGAAAGAAAATATGGTCTACATGGTGGATGATGAAGAACTAGAAAATCTTGACATATATTATTCAGATTGTATGCGTGAGGTCTTAGATCGTATGGATGAGAAGGTGCACACCTACCATGAACCTATGAATATGAATAAAGTAAACATTGGAATGGATTTTGACCATAAAGAGGCTATAATTGGAGATTGCTCATCTAACTCAAGAAGTGGCTAAGACAATTGAGTTGTTACATGATTTCCAAGACTTGTTTCCTAGGGGCTACCATGTGTAGACACCAAAATTGTGTCACACTCCCTTGGTCCATTTTTGAATAGCTAACTTAAAATTTTCAACTAACCATGACCCTTTTACCCCACATTAGTATTAGTTTAATTATTTATAATTAAATTTAAAATAGTCATCCTCTCTTCATTAATTATTTAATTACCTTAATTCAAACTAATTTACACCTCACCTAGAAACCTCATCATGGACCTATTCTTAGCATGTTTTCTAACTAACTAGGACTCAACCCCTTCTTACTTTAATTAACCAATACCTAGTCTAACCCTAAAATCACTTGCCTATTATTCCTCTAACAAAAATCCCTCTTATCTAAGTGCTAAACACCATTTTAGACCTGACACAAATGGGAAGAGCTCAAAAAAGATAGCCAGGATCTATTATTTTGGGAAACCGGTGAATTCCTACCTAAACTGAGCCGGTCAACCCTAAACCAATGCCGGTCATACTAAATCATCTTCGCTACCATATATTCACTAGGGTAACCTTGTTTGAGAGGTTGACCACATTCTCAAGTTTTGGAATGAAGGATATCAGCATGGAAGTAAGAACCAGAGCCCTTTCACACATACAGATAGCCATAGATAGCGCCAATATGGATCTCAAGATATTTGCATCCATGGTATCATTCCAAGAAGCACTACTATGGAACTGATAACCATGCCATAGATCAACTATCAACATCACCTAGCCATTAAATATGTAAACACCAAGAATATATCTCTAAACTACATGATTTCATACTTATTCGATTACAAAGTTTCATCATATTTGTTTATCAACATCTATTTGGATTATTCATCCCTCCCTTGTTACCTTCTCGATGAATCCAACCATTCCATCACCCACAATCATTTAATCATGTATACTTGATCCCCGAATATGTTTGAGTACCCCAAAGACCGTTGAAAACCTACCCATTTTCCTCGTACTCACCATCTTATCTTAAAAAGTTCCCAAAACCCAGCTTTATTGAATTTCTACCATCCCACATTAACCTTCGTTAGTTCCCTCTTAATCTGTTGTAAGTCATACCTCACCAACATTGTTCTCTATATTTGGTGACCCTACCAATAACAAAAATTTAAAACCTTCATCCAAGAAACCCAAACTACCTGCAATTTGACCCCGACCTATTTCAAAGACCTTGACTACTTACCTTATCTCTAGATTTGATTATAACCTAGCATGTAATATTATATTTTCTTATTGTATTTAAATGAGATACCTAAATCATATCAACTATGGTAGAGAATTTTTGTTAAATAGTGGGTTGATCGTCAGTGAAGGAAGTACAACACTTCCTGGATCTAGCACATGCTAGGCAGCCCACTAGCATATATTGTTGAACTCTCTTTATGGTCTTCTCAGTATTTCGTAGTTCCTCCTAGCCAAAAGGAATTTCTTATAGTCAAGCATTGGATCAAGAAGTTAGAATGTGCGCATGACCTTTAAATTGACCATCATAACAGCACTCTTCCTTGGCCCACCACCTTATCTTTTTGTCAAATCCATAAAGAAAGTGGTGAAACATTTTGGCACGTATGGTGGGAACCGTTAGGGGTTATTTTGCATTTAAATCTTTCTTAGGTGAATTTTGTGTGTTTTTTTCCTTTTGAAAATCTTCCACTTTAATTTTCTTCTCCGAATCTTCCCCTCTTTCTATTGTCTAAAAGTAATCATGTTTTTGGTGCTTTAAAAAGAATACTTCTTTATTTCATTAGTATTGCATTAGTGAAAGAGAATCCCTCTTCCTATTCATCACTTAATGCATCAAACATCACATTTAAATTTGGGTTTAAAATACTTGCATAGCATTATATCTCACATTAAACCTAAGGAAAACCTATATGTTGGAAGTCATGCCCAAATGATGGTTGACACAACCGAGTCATAGAAAGCACATTCTCTCTTCTCTCTTTGCCAAACTACACAAATTGAAATTACACATTTTATTAAACAACATCTTACCCGAAAGAGATTTTCAATGATCACATGATCGTAGGATCGACAAAGGGCACCCAGCTAGTTTTCTTTTTCCATTCATCACCTTAGAAAAAGACTTGCCCCAATCAAAACATGACCTCAAACCTCACCTTTAGAATTTAATTCTTTGTAGGAAGCTTTTCCAACCAAAATATTGTTTCTAAATTCACGATTCAATCCTTAAATAGTATAAGATAAAAACACTAAATCCACTTCTAGTATTACATATTTTTCTTAGCTTTGTTCTTGACTTGCATTCTGAGGTGTGAGGTCGTATTCTCCATTTTATTTCCTTTCACACTCCATAATCATATTTGGTGTATTCTGACTATTCCTGAGTGTGTCAGGACTCATTTTTTACCATCTCGAGACTTTTGGGTTGGTGTTTCATTCCACTTTAATTCACAAAAAGAAAATTTTATTCATTCTAAAGAGTTCACAAGAATCATCATCTATTTACATTTGATCGTCATCGCTAACTCCGACTCAAAGGTCGGGCCATGTGATTTTGGTCATTTTACCTAAAGAGAACTCATCTCATCTTATTCTCTATTTAAAATCTCTAGATTTCACCATATCCTTTGCATTCTGATATTATTGACTAAATATAGCTTCCTAGTTGAATTTCCCCAATTTCTATCTCACTTTCTCAAGATGTTACTTTCCCATAGAACTAGAATTGGTTACCGTGATTCAAATAAGTTGGCCTGATCGGCATCACCAATTTGTTTTGGTTTTAATCAAATCCCTTGCCACTTCACCTCCCATAATTAATTCTTTTCCATCCCTACTATTTTTGTGTCATTTATAAAATACATTATTACCAAGTCAACACTTATTCACATGGTGTTGACTCATAGCCAAAATAATTCCCTTTATTTCATGCTAGTCGTCAACCACTCCCACCTAGTCCATCACTGCCATCCATCCTATCACCTATGGATCCAACTCAACTTATCCCCATTGCTATCGATGATGAGGAGTTCGCAAGACTCCTTGATTAGAACCCCACGGCCCTACAATACTATCTCACCCACTCATCCACTCAGACTCCTTGGGACAATTAATATATGGAATGCCCATATCTATCCTTCCTACTCTTGCCCTCATCTCTTCATTAGGTAGCACCAGCTCAGCACTACTATCATCAACTTTACCACCTGTGGTGTCTCAGCTAGGTCCCATAGCCACTATAATTGCATCATCTATGTCATCTATTGAACATGTGACATCGTGGCTCCTCCGATAGCCTCCTTAAGTATAGCCCCATCCGTACCATCTCGCCTCACATATATATATTGCATTGCAAACACCTCCGGTGTCGAAAACTACACCCTTTTCCAAAACCTCATCCTTTCTATCCTAGCAGTCCTTACCCCCAATCACCACTAGATTTTTTATGACTACCCCACCTACTTACACATACTACCAACAACCCCCGACCTCATCTATCACTTATTCTAGCTATGTGTCACCTACATCTATTCCTCCTACATAGTTCTCATACTCATCACCACCATACACTAACATACCACCCACCTCATACATTCAACATCAACACCCTTTTTCTGCATGGGGAACTCATTAATCATAACCTACCAACAACCTCATTAAGATGATGATGGAAAAGATACATACCTTAGAAGCATTTGTTTCTGGCTCCCGTAATTCTTTAACTTATGATGAAATCTATAATGATTCTATCCATCTAGCTATACCCATTCACCCCTACCCTATGTATTGGGAAATTCCTAAATTTAATCGCTTTAAACATGGGTGCTACCTAGTCACCCATGATGATGCTTTTCTCCTACAAATTTTCCCAATGTCCTTGATAGGACCAACATTTGATTAGTATAGCAAACTACCTAGACATTACATTTATTCCTTTAATCAAGTGGCCCAAGCTTTCTTAGACCATGTTTCAATTAATTTTATCAAGAAAGTCACCATGACCAATCTCTATTAAACCCGACGATATGAAGACAAATCTATCATAGATTTCGCTTTCCCATTGAGTAGTCTTATCAACCAATTAATTTTTAGCTACCTCAAAACAAAATTATTGAGTTGTTCACTAGATCTTGTGCTAGACACATCTCACCAACTCGCACATACAAACCTTCTCAACTTTCGATGAAGTGTTGACCATGGTGAGAATGCTGAAATTCCCATTGAAAAAAATAAAATCCAATTATGAAAAAATAATTCTCCATTCAAATCAAAAGATTATTCTTCGTCTTCAAAACCTCAAAGTAACTATTCAAATCCCAAAGGATATACCAACACAATAGTCCTCAAGGAAAGACCATCTCATCCTTCTAATCAAGCCCAACCTTCATCCAATCTTTCCCCTATCCAGCCTTTCAGCTCTAGTGGGAACAACAAAATTACACTTAAATTGAGAGCCATATTCTTCACCTTGGAAATTATTCTTAAATATGGAGCCATTACACTTCCTCCCATAAAACCATACAGTGTTTCGATCCTACACATCCTATTCTTGCATGGTACAAAGAACATGACTATTGTAATTATCATCATCATGTCAAAGGCCATATTGATGGTAACTACATAAATTTCAAGAACATTTTCCAAGAGATGATAGATAATGGACAACTTGTCATGGACAACATGAATGCGCTAGCAAATCAAAATTTTCACATCTTTAAAAATTTGTTCCCTAATCATAAAATATCATCTAACCAAAATAGTGAACCTTCATCCAATGAAAAAAATGTTTGTGAAGTCCATACGGTTTTTTATATCGTACTCAATTGTTCCTCAAAACCCACCTATTTCGTCTATTGAGGAAATTATGGCATGAGTTCCTTTACCCACATAGGAGAATATCACTTCCACCCATTCTTCCCTAGAGGTTTCCCCTCTATATCTCCCTTCTCCCATGGAGAAATACACAATTTCTACTGATTTAATTTCACCATCTACCTCACACCTACTAAACAATCAACACATTTAATTATCCCACTCAAAAGAGAATTATCATCACCTTCTTCTCCATCAAAGGATAAGTGTTCATCACCCCACCTATTATCTCTCCTATCATTGGGAGACTCTTCATACATGTCAATTCCTATTGGGGAAGTCCCCTATCAGCATCCTATAACCCCATTGACATGATCTTGACTCTTTTACTTACAGAGTCTGAGGCTAGTAAATTCCCTGTCTTATAAACATATTTTACAGGGATCACCACCAAACCAATTCCATCTTCTTATTCAGTAGTCCCATTTTTATGGCTGGTGGATCACTTGGATTACGTCGATAATTCTATGCTCTAGGGACGTCTTTGGCTCCCCTTTTTGACCCAAATGCAAATGCCTCCCGAAGATACTTACATGATCTACCCAAGGGTATTTTTTTGTAACCAGATTGACATTAACCATGCCTATTGAAATTGCTTCTTCTTCATCATCCCAACCTACATCTAAACCTCTACCCACAACAAAATCTATTCCCAAACCTAAAAACCTACCCAAACCTCTCTCCTCACCTCGTAGCTAGACCCATTACTATCTTGGGTGTCATGAAAAATCAAGCCTTACTCACCCACATATCAAATTAGACTTAGTAGCATCATCTCAAACCCACAACAAAATTATCCCTCCACCTAAAAATAAATCCCAACCTTCTAGACCGCATACACCGGTCTCTCCTACCACACCTTTTTCACCTTCCCCCTTTCCATTTATCTTAGGGCCTCATCCATCAACCATGATCAAATAGTTTCGTACCCAAGGTTAGTAAAAAGCTAAATAACCTACTACTACATCACAAGCCTCTGTTACACCTCATTCTCCCAAAAACAAAAATCCCTTACCCTCACCCATGCACTTTTTACCTCATATACCTCCACTAGTTACTATTCCCTCAACTTTACCTATACGACTTCAATCCATACCGTCCACCCATCCTCGACCAATGACTTCCACCATGACTCGGTTGTCCCTTTGGGTAGCCTATCCTCTTCCACCATCTTTTTTCCCTTCTCGTGTCCTCGTACTCCCATGTCGCTTTACCCAAGAAGGTGTAACCCAATGATAAGAACCCACTACCCTCCAATAAGGTAGTCAAACCAACAAAGCCTTTCATTACTAGAAAAACATAAGACAACACCGCCTACCAAACCAATGGACCAACCCATTCCCCTTTTATAAAACCTCTATCCTCATGATCATCCTCACCTTTACCTGCACTCCACACTCACTTCCCATTGTGATCTGTTAGTAGGGTCCTACGCCAACATTTTAACTAATCTCTTAGATACTTCCATAATCACATAACCACCGCTTTGACCTTATGATCCTCTCAAACACAAACCAAAAGGGTTTGATGAAACCAATATTTGTGCCTATCATCATGTGCCAAGACATGATGTCAAAATATGTAAAGCCTTGAAGACCCTTCTTCTCAAACTTTGTCCTCTTGAAAAAAATTTCAAATATGATGACTTTCTTCATGAGGATTGCGTCCACCATCACATGTAACCACACATCATCATCCTTTACCGATTCAGCGACTATTATCTCCATCCCCACAACCATTTTATCCACCTCCAAAATTTGAGATCAACATGGTCTGTATTAGAGAGTTGGCCAAATCACCACCCAAATGTCTCAGCGCCCTACTCATTTCACATGGCTCGTATCCATCTTTAGGGTTTTTTCCTCATGTCATTAAACCTTTCATTGCACACCCTCTCCATCCACCTCCCCTTAGCTTAACATGGTTCACATTTCCTCCCACACTTATAAAAACAAAGGCAACTAAAAAGAAACTAGCCCATCAACCAACCCCATGCCCAATATGTCATTTCGCACCCGCACCTAAAATCACTATCCATGGACCTATATACCCTATCTCTAACGGGGTCACACATCGTGTAATGATAAAACAATTACATCAGTATCCCCTAAATATTTCTTTGTATAATATCATCCAAACTTTTAAATCTCATAGACAAACCCTTATCAAGGTTTTAAAATCCATTGAAGTTTTACCCATTGACCACACACCAGTGGCCTCCATTATTACCCCTCACCGCATGGCCTCAATTACCAAATCATTTCCCTCTTCTACCCCCATGCCCACTCCTCAAGTATCCTCCTTGATCTTCTTTGATGAGGAGATTGTACCTCTCTAGTCAAATGACCCTGATCCCACCCTATTCATTTCTATCTATATCGATAACATACGTGTATGACACGTCATGATTGATGGTGGTGCTAGTATTAACATCATCTCCTCCCACACATATAATCAAATGTGTATCCCTTCTAATTATATACATAATAACCCTATTGTGTTGTGCTCATTCAACGACGTCATTACCTCCACCCTTGGCACCATTATTCTTCGTGTTCGTGTAGGCCCTCGCACTGTCCCGGAACTATTCTATGTCTTAGAGGGGGAGTTCCAATATAACCTATTACTCGATAGACCTTGGATTCACGTCATGGGTTATGTCCCTTTAAATTTATACCACTATGTAAAATTCAAACATGAAGGACATAACTATACCATCCCCGCCAACCCGTCACCATTCAAAATTTGTAACATGTTGTACCGGCCCAATGATGTACTTATACCGCTAAGGCATCTTCTACTACACCATTTCTCCTTCACCCACGACCCCATCCAAAAATGTTTTTTCCACATCTCCCACATCTAACTCTTCTATTCCTACTGCCACCTCATCCTCTATAGCTAAGCCCTCTACTTCCCAACAAACCGCTACCCTCCTACCCAATCATATAGTGACTTGTCTATCCCCGCTCCCCACATATTGAATATTGATCCCTTAGAAGGTTTTTTTCAATTCCTCACTGGGGGAGTACCGCCTATACAAAATCAACACATTTATCACTCCATAAGAGTATGAGAACCTCGCACCAAAGACCCTAGTTATGACTACCATGTAGGTGAGGTATTTATTTATGGTCCTCCCCACCTTCACACTAATCAAACATATGGGGGACTTGATAGTGTAACTTATTCACCTAAACCTCCATCCCAAACATGACCATTTTCATCTAACCTCCAATACCCTACTAACCGCCGCTTCACCCACACTTTCCTTCACCATCATGCATGGAAAGGATTTGGCATTGGTTATTATGAAAAAGGCTGCCATTTTGTCATTTGATGTACCACCTATAAACACAAAGTGATTGTAGTGGTTTTGGATTTTTTGCACCACCTTCCAAGAAGGCTGTGTTGACCTCATTGAGTAAGACAAACCTTCTCCACCCCATTCACCAATTTCACCACCTTCACACACAAAGTCCATAAATCTTGAATCGATTCGTCCTAATTTTTTTTCTAGTAAAAACAATTTCCCTGGGACTTCTAACCTATCAACACGATGGTGAGGTTCCTTCTTCTCTTCCCTTCCTATATCCTAACATGATCAATGATGATACACCTTTTATTAACATCATTCAATGCCGGGATGATGAGTCTATCCTCACCTACCTCGCTGAAAACTATTCTTATATTCACTGGTTGTTACCTCGTGAGACACAAACCATATTGAATGAATGAAATATTAAAATCAACATTAGCATTTAGGATGACCCACACATTCTAAAGATAGGTCAAGATTTAGATACAACTGAACAAGAAGCTTTTACCTCTTTCCTCCAGTACCATAGCAACACTTTTTCTTGGTCCTCTCGTTAATATGCTCGGTATTGATCCAAATATTGTGGTCCACAATATCATAACCATTGCTGATGCCAAACCCATAAAATAAAATTTGTGGAAAATGCATCCTCATATTTCTCTTCTTTTCAAAGAATAACTTAAATGCCTTATCTCGCTTTCCTTTATCCTACCTATTGACTATCCTCAATGAATTTTTAATATCGTCCTGTCACAAAAGTGACAGGGGGACTCCACATTTGCATGGATTTTTGTGACCTCAACCTCACTTGCCCCGAGAGATGATTTTACTCCACCGTATTGAAAAAATAGTTGATCTCACCATTGGCCATGAGATGTTATTGCTCGTGGATGATTTCTCAAGTTATAATATAATACTACTCACTCAAGAAGATCAACACAAAACTACCTTAATCACCCCTTAGGGGACCTTCTTGTAGATCGAATCATGCCTTTTTCCTTAAAATTCTCATGCTACATATTAGCGAACCATGATTTATACCTTCCATGACATCATGCATCATATATTGTAAAACTACCAAGATGACCTTCTTTCCAAATCAGAATATCGAGCCAAATACTCCGACAATCCTTAAGGTCATCTTTGACTACCTCATCAAGTATTGCATTCTCCTTCAACCTAAGAAGTGTGTCTTTGCAGTATTTTCAAGAAAAATCCTTGATTTCGTCATTTATTTGTGTGGCATAGAAGATGATCCAGCTAAAGTGAAGTCTATTCTCAAAATTCCTTCACCCATTAATCTTCGTCAACTTAAAATCTTACAAGGTAAGTTGCAATCTATTCATCATTTTATCTCACATCTTTCCGACCACTGTCAATCATTTCATCATCTCCTTAAGAAGAACATCTCATTCAAATGGGATTATGAATGCCACAAATCCTTTGACACCTTAAAATAATACCTTCTTCAACCAGCGGTGCTCATTCCTCATAAGGATGACCAAACCTTTACCTATACATTTCTACTACCGACAATTCCTTAGGTTCCATGCTCGCTCACCATGATGAGCAACATAGAGAGAAAGTTGTTTATTACATAAGACATACCCTTTTATGGTATGAAATTAGGTACACCCATGCTTAAAAAATTACTTAGCCTTAGTTTTATCACCACTAAACTTGTCATTACCTACTCAACCAAAAACCTTTATCGTCACTAGCACTCATCCTCTACATTACATGTATTGTAAACCCTACCAACATTAATGTGTTGCACCTCGATCATGCTTCTTGCCAATATTGACCTCAAATTCATCTATAAAAATTACATCAAATGCCAAGACATCACTTACCAACTAGCGACACACCACTTTCTTGAAATCAACCCTCTAACTTTGATTTCCTTGACAAATCCATTGCTACCCTCTCCTTAGACGATACCACTTACCAAATGACCCTCTTCTTTGATGGTTCCAAATGTCAGCATGGGGGTGGTGTAGGTGTTATGCTATTTCCTCTTTACATGCGATGAACCCATTCCTTTATATTTCAAACTAGATTTTGATTGTATAAACAATATCACCAAATATGAAGCTCTCGTATTAGGTCTCTAGGCTTCTTATGCCTTAGATGTTAAGTGAATCAATATCTTTGGTGATTCCTAGCTGTTTGTAAATCAATTCAATGGTATATACTAGTGTCGTAATGAAATACTGCAAAATTACAAGCATCTTGTTGGTATGAACTTCAAGCCAACCCCATTCTACCAATAAATTTGTAGATATCATGGCCTTTCTCTGGATTATCAAATACCAACTTCACCTACTAACTCCAAAATATTTTTCACAATAAAATGGTTGTAATCACCCTCTTATTTACCTCATGAGGTCCCCTCCGTCGGAACCGTTGCACCTTACCCACATGAACTTTGGTATAAGAAGTTTACAGACTACCTTTCCCTTTCCATTCTACCTCCCGATCTCACTCGTAATGGACAACGTGCCTTTCTTAAAAGTGTCTCTCGCTATGTCATCATGGATGGTCTCCTTTATAAGCGTGGATTTGATAGTATTATCTTATGATGCCTTACATATTTTGAAATTCCCTACACCATCAAAGAAGTTCATTAGAATTTTTGAGGTCACTTTAGTTGTTTATTTGTTGCTAAATGCATTATTTTCCTTGGATATTATTGGCCAACCCTAAACCGTGACTATTGTGAATATGTCAAACATTTTGTGAAATTCCTGCAACATGCTTATCTTCATCATACACCTAGTTATGCCTTACAGGTTGCATGAGACCTTTGTCCTTTCTCTCAATGGGGTTTGGATCTTGTCGAGATATCAATCCTCATTCTTTATAAAGAACATTAATGGATTCTAATCTGCTATCGAATATTACACTAAATGGGTAGAAGACATTCCCTCATTTCTATAAAAGCTAAGAAATTATGTGAATTCATCAACCATCACATCATTTTTCATTTTGTTGTCCCTCACTGTCTCATCATTGATAACATAAAAAAATTAAAAAACAAAACCCTATGAAAGTTGTGCAATGATTTTAACATTCAACTAAGTTTCTCCTCACCTTATTACCCATAAAAATCACTAAGTGGAATCAACCAATAAAACCTTGAACAAAATTCTTATGAAAGTAGTTGATGATACTAGGAAGGATTAGCATACGCACATTACTTTTCCTTGTCACTTACCACACTAGTATTCACACTTCGGATGCTCGTCACACCTTTCTCTCCAAATCTATGGTACCGAGGTTGTCTTGCCTCTCTTGAAGTCCAAATTCCATCTCTCTACATCTCACTACAAGACATGCTAAACTACGATGACTTTCGCTAGGACCTTTTAGCACAATATGAGTTGTTAGATGAATGTCATCTCAATACTCTTGACCATCTCAAATTTACTAAAAATGTATCAAACATGCCTATGATAAACATGTCCATGAATAAACCTTCCTGGTTGGGGACCTTTTCCTGAAGTAAAATCAACATGTAACCAAAAAAGAGAAAATTTAATGGGGTAAATTTTCTCCTAACTAGATTGGATCCTATATTCTTACTCATGCCTATGGATCAGGTGCTTATCATTTGTCTTTACTTGAAGGTAAAACTAAACCTGATCCCCTCAATGCCTTACATCTTAGACAATTTTATTGTTGAAATCAAGTCCTATATCACCTTATATATTTTTACCGCTCATCCCTTGAGTGTTGTTCACCTTTCATGTTACCTATTTGGAGGATCAACGACTAAACAAGAATCATGTGACTTCCCATCACCTTTCAACCTTATCTTCAATATGAGTATCAAGGCTCTACTCATAGCATGATTCTCATGGATACTTTTTCACTTGAAACCATCTCTTTCATAGTTATCCTTTGTGTGCTATGGTTTTTTCTTCAAAACAAGAACCCAATTTTCCTCTATAGTCTTGTCCATGACTTAAACATCTCAAAAATGGGATTCCACTCCTTGAGTGAAACTTCCAGAAAAGGATGACTCCCTCAAAAAGGAAATCTCTTCTCTCTATCTCACTACTAATAAATAGACTACTCCTCGAAGAAAAGCTATATAAATTCATTTTTAAAATAGAATAAAATTTTCGTAAGCTTCCCGCATCGATCGATCAGCTTTATTAAAAACAAAAAAAAGAAGAAAATGTTAAATTTTTCATCATTTACTTGCCTATTTTTGATCATATGTTTGTTGCCATGAAACCATACCATCGCACTCCTAAGTTATGCTAAACCACCCACTTTCACCTCATTTCCTGCTCACCCTAATTTTTCTCTCGCTCAAGGGATTTTCTCAAATCGCGACATTCTCGTGATCATGTGACTTTCTTCACCCATAGAATAGTCCATTATGCAATGCCTTTTAGGTATTACGCTCATAATCCGGCATTTGGTATGATATACTTATTTAGGTTCTTATCAATTAGGTGCCTCTTTACACCTCTTACCTTTTACCCTCCTCAATCCTTATTAATTATCCTATACAGACTAGACCATCAACACCTACATTTTAAAAGATTTTGAATCTCACCTAAGAATCAACCATGCCTATCACCTAAGACTCAACCATGGCTATCACCTAAGACCCAACCATGCCTATGACCTAGACTCCATCATACCTCAAAAATATACCAACCCATTCCTCTAACTCATCATATTCTTCCCCTCGGCTTATGGGAGAACTACATTGGCCTCGAGGTCCCTTTCCGCTTGGGCTATGTAGGCAACACTGAGGGTATGGGGCCCTTGAGGTTAGCTTGGCCACCCTTTACCATGGCCAATTTCCCCTTCGCTTCCTATTCACATTATACCTTAGTTTCCATTTTATATCAACAAATGGAAATTAAACCAAACAAGCACTAATTAACAAACATTTTTACCACTTCATCAAATCATTCATTTATCATTTTTATATTTTGACCATAGAAAGTTTTTGGAAATTTAAACCATAACATGCATATATATCACTATTTGTCTCCTTATATCGATAACTTGGACATTACATCGAAAGTAAACATAAAACTCTACCATGCCTAAACCAACTTGACTCCATCATCCCTAAACCACCTAAGCCCATCATGCCTAAACCGACTCCGACTCCATCATGCTTAAACCGACTCAATCCATCAAGCCTAAATTAACCCGACTCCATCATGCCTAAATTTACCTCGAATCCATCATGTGTAAACCGACCTAATTCCATCATGCCTATAACCTAAAATCAGCCATCCTTAAACCGACTTAACTACATCATGCCTAAATTGACTTAACTCCAACATACCTAATCCACCTGGTTTTCACCTATATGCATATAACAATGAAAAATTTACAATATAAGCACAACATAATACCATAAAAATAATCATCTCAATATTAATCCTAAGAATTGTGTGTCCATACATATATGCACATAAAAAATCAATACATATGTATGTGAATACAAATACATACATATATCTCAAACTTTCATATTGGTATCACCATATTTTGCACGCAGCACCGGTATAATAATCAAAAGACTAAAAAAATCTCATGTTCATCCTCGTTATCCTCGGCATGTAGGCCAATATAAATAAAACATATATAAACATCTATATCATCAACAAATATGGTGACTAATGGACACCCCACCGGATGTCTAGGTCGGTCTCATCTGTCTCCTCCTCCTCTCCTCCATCTCGGCACCCTACCACCATCTCTCTACCCTATACAGTGTCTAGCCCTCACCTTTGTTGGGCTTGTAGCTAGGTCGAGCCTTTGTGAGATAGGCATCTCTCACTAACCCTATCTATGGGCTCGGTAGCCTCCTGTACTCTCTGCACTGTGTACAAGATCAGGTCCTCTCACTCAAGGCTTATTATACCCTATACTCTATGTAGGAAGGGACATCTTTCCGAGTAGCATTCAAATGAACCTGGTAGTAACTGGCCTCTTTCAAGGCATCCCTAAACCTGGGAATCGGTAGTGTTTATGGCAGCACCATGGGACAATGTCCCGCTACTACTGTACTCATGGGACCCTATCCCTTACCCTATCCTAGTCCTTGTGCTAGTGCCTATGCTATGACCTGGGCCTATAGGGCCACAATTAGGGCCTATGTAATAGCCAAATGGCCCTACAAAATTACTAATTGTTCCTGTAGGGTGGGTACTTGTCCCCCATCTCCATCTTTTCCCTGTGTGGGTGCATGTCCTTGGGTAATCTGGGCCTGTAAAGCCATAATCGGTGCCTGTAATGTGGCCACCTGTGCTTCGCACCCTGTTAACTGCCCCTGTAAATCTATAATTCGGGCATGTAAGGTGACAACTTTCACCTAAAAGTATCCCTTTAAACTATAAGGGTATGCAAGTTTGACTTCCCTGGCCTATGTGGTGTTTCTCATAGTTAGACTACCCACCACTACCTATACCTCTCTGTAACCCTGACATCATCAATCCACTAGTCAACTGCCTACTCCTCCTTCCTTCCTAATCGGCCAAGACTCGGGCTGCAAGCGGTATGGTAGAGGCATAGTCCTCTCCACATCATCCCTCCTGTACTTT
This sequence comes from Taxus wallichiana var. yunnanensis, assembly GCA_018340775.1. NCBI lineage: Eukaryota > Viridiplantae > Streptophyta > Pinopsida > Cupressales > Taxaceae > Taxus > Taxus wallichiana. The sequence goes on from CM031234.1 coordinate 754,331,517, forward strand.
CAAGGGAATGGTGGTGGAATGTCTTAGAGTAGCCCAAACTACTATCCGACCTTATCTATAAGTATCATCTCGTCCTCATCGACACAACATCCTTGTATCAACATGAGTTGCTATAACTCCTCTAGCTCCACCGTCATCTACCTGTATGAAGGCAAACCAACATATGGCCTCCAAATGATGTCAACCATAGATAATCCCTCCAACACCCACCTATAGTATGCCACATTGTGAGTATCCTTGATAGTATTGTGCTCTCCAACAACAGGCACTCAACACTTGTACCCAACTCAAAAAAATCCCACATTGAATGAATTTGATCGAGGCATACCAATTGCAATCACACATATGATGTGTTCATATGCCCAAGAGTGGAGAAGAAATGTGTAATAGAAACTAAACCTCCGCAACCATCCGTAGGCCCATAATTACTCTGTATAATTAAACAAAGTATGTTGGTGCACAAGAAAAGTGGGTCCTATCCTCCATCATGTCAAGGATAACCCCATCAACACCCATGGGAATATCCCACCCTCTACATCTAGTAGTGAAAAACAGCACACTACCTCCATTATTAAGACCACTAACCTCATCTCCTCAAGATGTGCTACATACATGTATCCATAACTCTGGAATGCACTATGGAACCTCATATCTCTCATTCCCTCTTCAAACATTTTCAACATCAGCTCCTCTGATGCCTATGAGGAAATAGAGTAAACCTACATCCCCATTATTGGTAACCACAAGATCCTCGCACACATCCTCTAGGGTGATTGTTATCTCACCCATCAAGAAATAAAATGTTTTTTTCATTCAATCCCATTTGTTGATGAGTGTGACCATCAAGCTTGACTCCCAAACTATGTGCCTTTATCATCTGACCCCAATAAGTCTGAAATTTGTAACGTGACACCACTCCTATGTCTTCATGCTCCTCATACCACTAGTAACAAAGGTGTTACTCTATCTCTCATCCACAAGTGGTCCCTTTCGTACACCCAAAAATCACACCATTATTAAAATTTGACCACACTTAACATATCACTTACTTGACTAAACTATTAGTGAAATTCTTACTATATATTTCCCCACAACCCTAAGAACATACCCCTTTTCCCCATCCCACTTTCAAAACCCTAAACTCATATCATATATACCTTTTACCCTACCTATTCTCAACACACTTACCTCACTTCCTCTCTTTCTCTTTCCCTCCCACCATAACCCTTGACAAATTTTTCCTCAAAATCTGATCGGTCTCAGGGCCAATGGTGATTGGAATTGGTCCATCATGACCGGCATCAGTCACCTACTATTTGAATGATGCTTCCTATATCTTATCGATTTCATCAACCCTTGACCGACATCGCCACTATCGCGCTAACCAAATCTGCATAACCCTCCCCATTTTTACAAACATTTGAACATACTAACTTATAAACCTACCCTATCCTACTCAAACCTCCACTAGTTTCCCCTACCCACATTTGACCCACATTGGACTTCCTACTCTTCCCATTTAATCAATTTTAATTCTAAATTCAAATTCAACTCCTACCCGTAACTGCTTTCTACCCAAACGAATTTCTACACACTATTTCAACTAATAAGAGTAGGATTAAATCAAATCTTACCTCATCTCAGTGCCATCAGTGTGGCGGTACATTTTACCACTATACAAGTGGCCCTCCCAAACCCTTTCCCACCTCTACCATGAAAAAATCCACTCCTCACCTCCAACCAACCAATCGAATCACTCGACCCGATCTCGTGGACCCACCAACCAAATGCCAATCACCCGCTACGAGGCTTGCCAACTCATCTCTCTCTGTCTCTTTTCATCACTTTCTAACTTTCCACCTCTCTTCTGTCATTTTCTACAATTGGAAAATGAAAATGATTCCATAAAAATATAATTTTTCCTTTTTTAAACCCAACCCGAGTGGACCGACGCCATTCATACTTATGCCCTACCCAACCAAAGTTAGTCACCCTATAACTGATATTGGTCAATCCCTATAACTATTTGGCCTTGCTAAGCTCCCCTTTTACCTACAACCATTAGTGCCCACACCCCTTTCATCATCCCGGACACCTATGGAACCATACCTACAAGCCCACACTACCCTTACATTTCCTTAGTTACATCTTAGGATTTGTTATTTTACCTATACCTTGGCCTTACCCATGCCATGACCTATTTTCCTGAACCCGACCTACTTGGTGTGACCATTGACCTTATGTACTCATTATACCTTGTGATGTTATTACCTACATTGTTTTAGACTAACAATAATAAATTTCCTATTTTTGTGTCGTTTATCCCGACTAAACCTTTAGTGGACCGTAACATACCTAAATGTTCTTCCACCTAACCTACATTGTGTTCTAGACCATATCCCATACCTTGATACCCGAAAACTTCACCCTTGTTTGGATAAACATATCAACCTTGGATGATGTAGATTTGGCAAGCTCTTAAACCTAGTATTACGTTACAATCTACACATGTGCGTGCATTTGATTGTCATTACCCATTACCCAATTTTGACCCTGGCCTATTACCTATTACCCGAGTTGATCATCACCCTTTCCCATACTACTCATAACCTTCCCCACCTATCTTCGCAGACCTACACATTTATTAAACCACTCACCAATTCCATATTACACATCATCCATTCCTGGTTTGAGGGGGTCACCTTCACCCAAACATGGGGCAATCACTTCTTTTTTTGTTAACGTCACTTACCAATACAATATACGCAAAAAAAGGGGCATAATGTGGACACCAAAATTGGGTCACAATATCCAACTTAAACATATTCACCTGCCATGACCCTTTTACCCCACATTAATATTAGTTTAATTATTTATTATTAAAGTAACGCTCATCCTCACTTCATTCATTATTAAATTAACTTAATTAAAACTAATTTCCACCTCACCTAAACACCTCAACCCACCACCTCACCTAGACACCTCATCATGGACCTATTCTTAGCATGTTTCCTAACTAACTAGGACTCAACCTCTTCTTACATTAGTTAACCTCATCACATGTGTATTCTTCCTCTAACAGAATTCCCACTTATCTAAGATATAAGCACCATTTTATACCTCGCACCATTGGGAAGAGCTAGAAAAGATATCCAGGATCTGTTATTTTGGGAAACCTAGTATTTCCCACATTAAGCGATGCCAATCAACCCTAAATCGACGCGGTCATACTAAACCATCATCATTTACCATATATTCATTGGGGTAACCTTATTTGTGAGGTTGGCCACATTCTCGAGTTTAGGAATGAAGGATATCTTCATATAAGCCAGAAGTAGAACCCTTTTGCACATCTAGAAGCCATAGCTAGTGCCTGACAGATCCGAAGGTATTTACATCCATGGTAGCATTCTGAGAAGAACTTTTGTGACACCGAGCACCATCCCACAGATCATCTATCACCATCACCTAGCCATTAAATCTATAAACACCAGTAAGTGTATCTTTAACCTACATCATTTCATACTTATTCAAATTAAAAAGTTTCTTCATCTCTGTTTATAACCATCTATTTGCATTTTTCATCCCACCCTTGGTACCTTCCTGTGAATTCAACCATTCCATCACCCATAATAATTTAATCACATATACTTGATCCCTGAATACCTTTGAGTACCCCCAACACTTTTCCAAACCTATCCATTTTCCTCACACTCACTGTCTTACCTTAAATAGTTCCCAAAATCCATTTTATTAAATTTCTACCATCCCACCTTAACCATCGTTGGTTCCCTCTTACCCATCATCAGTCATACCTCACCGATGTTAGTCTCTATATTTGGTAATCTTGCCAATAATAGAAACTTAAAAACCTACATCCAAGAAACCCAAGCTACCCAGAATCTGACCCTGACCTGTTCTAGCACCTTGACTACCTACCCTACCTCCAGATTTTATCATAGCCTACCATATTATATTATATTTGGATGAGATACCTAAATCATATCAAATATAGTAGGACATTATTTATTTATGAAATTTCATACATTAAGTTGTGTTAAACAATGGGTTGACTACCACTAAGGAAGTACCACACTTCCTAGATCTAGCACACGCTAGGTAGCCCACTGGAATATATTGTTTAACTCTTTTTGTGGTCTTTTTGTGTATTTGAGGTAGTTCCTCCTAGCCAAAAGGAAGCTCTCACAATCATCATTCAATCAAAACTTGGATTGTGCACATGAAATTTAAACCAATCATCACAACAAGTAATCCTCCTTGGCCCATGACCTTATCTATTTCACAAATCCATAAAGAAAGTGGTGAAGACCCATGAGTTGAAAGGAGTGCATGAATATTTGGGTGAGATGAAAATTATGTTAAAGTAAGGTGCACTACTAGCTAGGAAGGGACCTTTCATTTTGAACCCTAACTTGTTCATAAAATTTCAAGAAGAAATTGACAAAATATTGGAATATTGCATTATTGAGCCCATAAGGGAATCATATTGGGTTAGCCCTATGGTAATAAACATGAAAGAAAGATATAAGAATAAAGATTTATGTGGAATACATGGAGTTGAATGTTGCATGTGTGATTGATCCTTTCCCTACACCATTCCCTGAGGAAATATTGGAAGGTGTTATAAGGCACGATATTTATTATTTTATAGATGGATTCTCTAGGTACCATCAAGTAAGAATTGATAAAGAAGATCAAAAGAAGACAAATATCACAACTGAATGGGGAAGTTTTTCATACACGGTGATGCCTTTTGGATTGAAGAATGTACTGCAGATTTTTCACGCATTGTTGTTCAAGCATTTAAGGATTTTATTCGTAAATTCTTGCAGGTTTACTTGGATGATTGGACTATGTATGGGCTTTTCAAGGATCATTGTGACAATTTGAGGTTAATGTTTGAGAGGTGTAGATAATTACACATCTCTTTAAAAATCGGGAAGTGCATATTTTCTACACCTTTGGAACTCTGTTGGGGCATATCATCTATAAGGAGGATTTGTCAGTAGATTCAACTAAGGTTGCAGTCATCATATGCTTGTAGGATCCTAATATTTAGAGAAAGGTGCATGGATTCTTGGACAACACAAGGTATTACACAAAGTTTATTAAGGGATATGCTAAGATTTACACACTCTTAGGAGTTATTAAATGGTAAAGGAAATTTCTATTAGGGAGAACCACAATAATGCACATTTAAAATGTTGAAGAAAAGGCTTACTATTATGCCTATTCTATGTTTTCCTTCATGGAATATACCTTTTCACATACATGTGGACAACTATTGCATGGCCATTGGCATAGTTCTTAGGTAAGTCTAGACAATCATGTTTTAAGAAAATTTGTCTTGTGGACAAATTGGTGAGTTTAAAATGAATGCTATGGGAATCTAAGTCCCTCTACTTGGATGGTGCAACTTCCATATGTAAATGCATGAAAAAGTTGATTTCAATGGTGGGCTTTTGAGTAGAGATCTAACAGGGGCACTCCAATGACCTGCGGCAAAGCTAGCAATTTGTCACTAGAGAAGAACTTTGTCTGAGAAGGGGGAAATGAGTGAAAATGGAGGTAGGAGAAACTAATGTTGCAGTAGAATATTAGATGCCCACACACATTAATTAGAAATATCATTCACATGAATTTATAGTCGGAAAAAAATCCACAAGAGAAGCTACAAGACCGAATGAAACTCATTGCTCACAAAGTACTAGGTAATTCCTCAATCAAAGAGGAAAAAACTCCTTTTATTATTGAAGCTCGAGAAAAGTTTGTACATAGCTTGAGAATGGAATATATTCGAGGAAGAAGAGAAAATAGAAGAAGAATGGCCTTTTCTATCTTTTCTAGGTACACAAAGACTCTGGTTTCTTTTGAAATCAATCGCCACCATTGAATGACATTGAGAAAGAATTACATCCTTTTCTAAAATGGTTACAATATTTACAAATCCTTTACACATCTTCAAATTCCTCCATTGTGAAGAAAATGCTTATGGCGGGTTAAAAACTAGATCTTGCAAAATGGCCGTTACATTTGATTTGCCGCCTAATATAGACCATTTGATTTTCTCTTATAGCTTTGAAATTAGGCCATCCACATTACAAGAAGGGATTGGAGTGGTTAATGGGAAAGCCCTTTGCATTTTGTGATTTTTAGAGATTTGGCAATTTGGAAAAAATTGGCCCGCACCCCCGCTTTGAATTTTCAACTTAGACACATGGCACGTTCTTATTGGAAATGGGATCATGGCCCTTTTCTCAACATTTCAATATTTTTTGGAAAAAGGCTCAAAAACTCAAATTTATCCCCTGACCCACTTCTCTGATTTGACTGGGAAATGTGGCACATTCTAGTTGGAGATGGGGTCTCAGCTCTTTTCTAAATGTTTTAACCTTTTTTGGAAAAAAGGCTCAAAAAATCAATTTCTTTCACCAGCCCGCTCTTCTGCTTTGACTTTTCAATGGTGGCCCCGAGACCTTGGCAAAGCCATGGGGTATTCTAGAAATTTTACCTCACTTATAAAATTTTTGTTAAATTTCCAAAAGTGTCCCGATGGCCCGCTCATCCGCTTTGACTTTTCAATGATAGGCTTCACCCTTGACTTTTTGCCTGTGGGCTTCAACTTTGATTTTTTCCCTTTAAAGCCTGATCGGGGCTGCTGTCACTTTTAAATTTTCACCTTTTTGCAAAGGGGCTCAAAAACACAAATCCCCCAATGGCCCACTCATCTTCTTTGAATTTTCAACAGCAGGCTTTGATTCTCCAATGACTCTGACCACATGGCGATCTGGTGCTGATTAGGTAATTGCCCCTTTCTGGCCCACCCTAGAGTTGTGCCATTATGAGACATGGAGCCATCTACTAAGGTTAGAATTTTCAATAGTGATTCAACTTTTCGGGTCTGCAAGAATAATTTATCATTTTTTCCAAAAGTGACAAAAAGTGTTAAGTTCACCAAAAAGCCCATTCCTCCCCATCCGATAGGATCTGACCATGTACTTCCATTCATTGAGTCCAAAATTTGACTAGGGAAAAGACACCCGTTATCCCTATTGTAGGAAAAATACATAGAGGAAGAGAACTTTGTCATTTTGAGTCCAATTCTTGAATTTCCTTCGTGAACCAGAGGCATGGAGGAAAAACAAAGATTTGACGACCCAGGCCATAGAATAAGCGAACAATTTTGATCACAAAGGAGATTATAAAGAGGATATTTCATGCATAGACTGGGAGATGGAGAATTTCTCAAAACGAGCAAAACAGAGATTTAAATAGCACTAGGGCATGACTTTTGCTAATTTCTTGAATCTCTAACTTGGCTTAAACACCAATGAAGGGCATGAGCTCAAAAAAATTGAATTTGGCTATGAAAACGTAGAGTAGTTTTTAGGAGGCAACAACAAGGTATTGTATATCATCCTATTTTATTTGCTAGCATAAAATATACTCTTAAAGAATAGAATTATACAACTACGAGCACGAGGTTTTGTTAATGATCTACACAATGCATAAGTTTTGAAATTACTGTCTAGAAACGCATTTTTTTGTATATAGATCACATGGAATTGAGAAACTTAGTGAATAAGCTCGCCTTACTGGGGCGCATATGTCGATGGGTTCTCTTATTCCAAGAGTTTGACTTTACAGTGGTGGTAAAGCTAGGTAAAAGCAATTCTGGTCCAGATCATTTGTCAAGGATTCAATCAGGAGAGGACACATAGAGTATTGAAGATACAATGTCGGATGCATAGTTTTATAGGTGAAAACATGCACCCTCATAATTAGAGGATATTGTTTTTTTTATGAACAACTATGACACCAAGGAATGAAGGACTTGGAAAAGAAAAAACTTACAATTCACACCATACCTTTCATGTTGATCAGTGGTGACTTATACAAACTAGGACAAGATGAAGTATTGCACCAATGTGTATTGGATCACGAGCGAATGAAAATCATGGAGGAGGCTCATGAAGGTATTGTAAGTGGACACTATGCAAATGACACCACTAAGCGCAAGATTATATTAGTTGGTTTATGATGGGAGACCTTGTATAAGGATCATAAAGACTATTGTAAGGCATGTGATCACCGTCATCACCTTGGAAAACATGTGTAGAGTGATCAAATGCCTTTGTGTCCTATTACTAGTGCAGAACCTTTTGATAATGTACAATTGACTTTGTGGGTCCTATTTCCCCAGTCGCACATAAAACTAGATCGAGCTTCATCATCAATTGTACATATTATCTTACAAGGGGGTGGAAAAAACAACTACAAAGGATTGTACAATAGCTACAACAACAAGGTGTTAGTACCCAAATTTGTTCTTTTCAAACCAAGCGAAACACAGATTCAACAGGGAGCTTAGAGGTAGCTAGATCATAAATGTATGTTGCTTTGTAGCTAGGGAGAAATCTAGCTATCCCTTTATTACTTGGATTTGTGGAGAGATGGATAGCACCTCAAAAGGATGTGATCTTATCCTAACTATTTTAGGTTGTGCCTTTTAACCATGGTAAGAGAACCTATTGTGTAACCTCTATTATTTGAAAGGAGATACAGGTACCTTTCTTTTTCATAGATTTTATAGAGAATGCCTTAGGTTAAATATGATTAACACACCAAATCTGACTCTCACATGTTGTCACTTCCAAATTATGGAGATATTCTCACAACAAGGAAAAGGTTACTAAAGACATTTGGAAACCTGATTTGTTCTGCATACTTTAGTAAAAGGATTTTGGTCTAGTGTGGATATACAGAGCAAAAATAGGGGTAGTATGGGTAGGATTGGTTATTATTAAATGAATTTTGGTGGGAAGGGAGATATGATGGACTTGACTCACTAGATCCTTGAGAGCTTATGCAAAATGGAAATATTCAATCAACAAAATGCCACAAAAAGTTAAATTGTTTCCTCAACTAGAATATGTGCTTTAATGGATGCCCAAATCCACACTCTTTCACACAACCTTTGGGATTCTATCATGAAGGATTGAGTTAGAGGACCCAACAAAGCAAAAGGTTTAAACCAAGTCATGCCTGAGGTACACCTAGAGGCTTACAAAGAATATCTATCAACAAAATGAAAGAAAAGTGATTTTAAACCATTTATCCCACTCCCAGATGAAGGCTCTTCTAAGAAATGAAATTGCAGATGCCACTAAACTATCAAAAGGAATGAGACCTATGTGATTGGACCCTATTTTGGTACAATATTGCAATAGAAACAATAAAAACTACTCGTATGCATTCAAAGATGAAATAAATACACTTTACTCAAGATTAACATAGAATAACTCAAAGTTTGATCAAATTTATCAGCAAGGGAAAGTTTCCAGAACAATCTCAAATCTTGTTAATGGTTGTACACTTGCAACCACCTTGACATGATCAAATTTGACACAAAGAGAGATATATAGGCTTCTCTAGATGACTTCTCAAAATGGATGGGCTTTGTCAAGATTTTTTTGCTAGAGAAAATTAGTCTTGATCTTTTCAAAAACTCCCAACCATTTACACAAAAATTCGTGCCATTTATAACATTTCCAATAGAGCCCCTTCCTCCCAAAAGACAAAAACTTTAAATGCACTAGTGCTCACCATGATTCTTTTGTGATTCACAGAATCAGATCTGTAAAAATTCACCAGGTGCTTGAGGGTAAATTTCTTCAATTTCTTCTCACATTCAACTCCTTTCTTAGGAAAAACATGCCTCCATCCATTCACCAACCACTTCCACCCCATATCAATGAAATTTGACCACTTGCGTGCTTAGGTAAAGAAAACCAAAAAACTAGATCGGGCTTGAGAATCAAATCATTTTAATGGTGAAAGACATCTCCAAATCTCTCCCACCAAACTTTAGATATCAAAATTAACTCGCTCAAATAGCAAGAAATCATGAAGACTCGCACTCCCAGGAGCTTTATAAAAAAAATGGGGGGAAAATCAGATTTAGATGCTCAGGAGCTGTTGATCTTTGATTTTTAATGTGGGCCATCCAGTGGAAGATCCAAAAATAGACTCGGAGGATTCCTTTGACCTTTTCTGACCCTTTTGAAAAAATGGAAAAATTTCCCATTTTGCTCCACACCTCCACTTTTGAAAATGGGCCCGACACGTGTCCTGAGGTGGGTCCCAAAGGAAATGTGGAGAAATTCTGCCATTTGACTCTCTTTTGGAAAAGGAAAATTTTCCAAGTTTTCCTTGTAGCTCTACCCTTGAGAAATACTTTTGACACGTGTCCCAATGTGGGTCCCAGTGGAACTACGCTTCCCCTTTTACTTTTAACTCTTTTTTCTCAAAAGGAAAATTTTCCAATTTTCCTCCATGGGTCCGCACCTCTGCCGTTGATCAAGGAAAAACATTGACTATTTCCCATTGGGCTTGCAGCCATTTTTGATATTTTAACCTTTATGAGGCAAAGAGGCAAAAATTTTAAGTTACCTTCGATGGTCCGATTCCTTGTCTCTTGTGACTTATGAAATTGTCACTTGTCACCACGGCTCACCTTGAGACGGTCCCAAAAATTTGATACCTTGAATGAGTGTGGGCTTGCCACGTGTCTTGTTCTGGAAAATTTGTTTGAAGGCTTGAAGCTCAGTGGAAGGCACCACTTGTCAAGCTCCGAGGTAGTCTCCTTTTGGCCATTCAAAAGTCTAAGTAAAATATAAAGTGAGCGGAGGCCTACATGTGTCATCCTGGCACTTCTTTAGAATGAAACACAAGGGCTAATCCTCGAACATGCGTGGTTCCTCCACATGTCTCCATGGTGCAACTTCAAGATGGCACCCAAAGCAGAGACCGTGAATGAGTGCAAGCTTTCCATGTTTCCCATTCCACCAAACTACTCCAACTACGTAAAAAAATTTCTAAGTATAGGAAAGCATTGGAAGTCTCCACATGTCCTCTCGACGATACTCCAAGGCAAAGCCCAAAAGTATATCTTCAAATGAGCGTCATTCCTCCATGTGTCCTAGACTTCTTGAAAACCTTTTGAAATTTTTCTAAGTATGGGAAACCTAATGGAAGCCTCCACGTGTCTCTTTCCTACCAACCCTCCACATGTCCTCCTAGTGCTACTTCAAAGCCAAACCAAAAATTTGATTCTCAAACGAGCGTCATTCCTCCACGTGGACACATTTTAAAAATGAGGCTTTTCATGGAATTTCTAAAGTATTAAGTTGATCCACATCCAACAAAGAGGTGCCACATTTCCTGTCAACTGAACGATGTAAATTTGACTCGGATAAACACCAGTCAAATCGTAAAACACAAAAAAACATTTATTCGAGCCAGGAAATGAGGTTTTCTTCAAGGACAGAATTTAGACTATTGCAAGGCTCAAACATGATCCTTAGAGACACATCAACTCATTTCTCCTTGAGTACCTAGGGAAAAAATGGCAAGAACAAAAATTCGACTATAGAGAATGGAGAAAATGGGAAAACATGAGTTTTGAAGGTACGGAGCGTGGGAGACCCATAATACGAGCTTTTTAAGATGAAAAAAGGAACCATGAGACAAATACAGACCCACAAATGATCCTCGACCTAGGAGTAGACTAGAAATGGCAATAAGACAGACCAAGCACCATACAAGGAAGGAGAAAATGATAGAGGTTGTGAATTAATAATTTTTAAAAGGCACAAATAGGGTGAGACAATTCGAGCACCAACATTGGCTACGACTGGGGATGTGTACTCCCTGCGAGTTCCACAAGAACACTAGCGGACCAAGTGCCAAAATATCCATTGGGTAGTAGATTCATCTTTACAGGCGAGTATGTGAGCTTTCATAAAAATAAACAAAGAAACCAACAAAAATAGGTCACGGAGGACCATAACGAGCAAAAACACAAAAACAGCAGGGAACAAACAACAAACTATACACTGTACAAAATATTTTTTCTTGATTTAAAGAAAATAATTAAGGAAACAATTCAAGCTCCTGCCATCCTAGATATGACCATGCCAATAGGTTATGATATGTTTTCATCAACTAGAAGTATACCTCTGCTTTCTTCTTTTTCTCGTTTGTAAACCACCAATCTTCTCTTAAGCTCCTCCATTTTATTTAAGTCAAATTCTTTGACATTCTTCAAGGCTGAAACATAGATAAAATTTCCAGAAAAAGTAGAATACTTAGGAGCTCTATTTTCAAAACTTTCATGCTCCTGAAATCCACAAAGCTCAAAAAATTGTTAAGATTAGCATCTACTTGCAAAAATTCATAATATGCATTCCTTGGGTCTTTAATCGTGTACATCATCTTCTTTCCTCCATACAATTTCACCAATTTTCCTTCAATGGGGATAATGACATAAGACATGTCCATTTGCACACTATGACCAACACTTTCTTGGCAATAACATCCCCCATTTGGCAGTCGCTTATCAACAATGACTACATCAAGCTTTAAAATTTTACTCTCGGTAGGTGCAACCGCACCACCAAACCCTTCACACATCCCACTACCGGAACCTCTCTAGACTCCATGGAAATGGACTTCCCATATGGTGTTGTTATTTTTATACCTAATTCATTCATGCCCTCAAGAGGCATGACATTACATGAAGCTCCGTAATCAAACATACGCTTATGTAACAATTTTTCTTTGATAACTAGGGTAGTGAAAAATGGATCCACATTCAGCTAGGATTTAACCAAATAAATTCCTAAATAAACCTCTGGTGGTTCCCCCAGCTCTTCCAATACTTGTGGCTTTTCCAACTCTACAACAGTAAGGGGAACCTCAACCTTGTTTACATCTCTTCCTTGTATGATCTCTTCCTGTTGAATCCAAAATATTCAAAATACCTCTTCTTGTGCTCGTGATCCTAAGCAACTCAACAATTGGGACAATAATTTTTATTTGACTCAAAATTTGGGTAGATCAGCACTAGGGGAAAGATTGGAAAATTCATCAAATGGAATGAGATTCTTTTCATTTTGGGCATGGGGAGGAACACAAGTTTTCCTTAGGGAAACAAGCTCTCTTCCAGATGCATTTTTCTTTGGAGTTTCTTTGGTAAGCACTGGAAATTTTGACTTGGCTTGTTTCACCTTGGAAACTTTACTTTTGGTATTGTGCTCCTTTTCTTGGGAAACTACAACATTCATTAATAGATGTCTATCTTCTTCTAAGGGAACTCCTCCATCATAATTTTCAATAATTAATGCCCTCGAGTATTCAAAATCATTAGTGGGTAATTCAAAAGCTTGTACAATGCTTAATTCTAAAGTATGAGAGGGGGAAGAAGAGGTACCTAGTGGATGAAATCCTAAATAGTGGTAGTAGTTCTAGCACTTATTACCTCGATTAAAGTTTCTTCCCTTAGTGAGCTCACAAATATCTCCATCATGCATGCATCATCATCATTATCATCCTCTTCTTCTTATTGATCTTCCTCACATGGAGCATGGGGCATGAAACATCTGTCACACCAATCAATGACTTTTGTCTCTTCCACCACAACAACTCCTGGCAGCTAAAGGATTAGCTACCATTCTAATTTCTCTATCTTGGGCTTTCCTATTCCCAAATCCAATAGCTCCTTTTCCTCTAGCATTAGCTCTTTGATGATTTCTAAATCTCTCTTTGCCTTGTTTCTTATGTTGACCTTGTGAACTCTGCCTAACTCCTTTCTTAGTTCACGCTAGCTTGTAGGAGATCTCCTTAACTGACCCGCCAAAATTTTCACCAGCTTCTTCCAAATCGGTTTCCTTGCTTGTCTAAGGTTTTTCTAGGTTAATCAGCTTCACACCATCCCTGTTTGGATGTTTTCCTATTTCCTTGATATTATTCTCTATTTGTAGGGCCATGGTGAATGCTTTCCTTAAATTGGTAGCGTTCTTTTCCCTCAAGTAGTAAGTAGCCTTTTTATCAAATGAATCAGTATATTTGATCAAACATGACTTAAGCACATGGCCTTATCCTAACAGTGATCTCCTTAAGGTCTTATTGAACCTTGTATTGAAGTCATGTACTAACTCATTGGGATTCTTCTTGATATTTTCAAATTCTGATAAAAGAAACCTAGGTTCAATCCTATCACAATAATGCAATCTAAATGCATTATTCATCTTAGCCCAAGAATCAACAGAATTATTTGGAAATTCTTTATACCATTCCATAGCATCCTCCTCTAGAGTGTGAACAAACAATTTGATGTACACATCTTCATGCTCAATCTCAAAATATTCCATCATATTGAGGAAGAGCTTTAGATGTTGGTCACCAGTAATAGCATTATTTCCCTAGAACTTTGGAAGTTTTTTCCTCACATCTTAAGGCACTGCATTTGGATAACCAACCATTCCCACAAAATTTATAGGTCCAAAGGTGTTTACAACAAATGGAGGTCTGGGTTGAGCCATATTGATTTGAGGAGGTGATCCTGGAGGGGTGACAAAATGATGGGGGGAAGAAGGTTCTTGGAACACAAGAGTATAATTTTCAAAATGGATACCCCCAAAGGCCTTGTTTCTTGGAAATCCCTATCTACTTCAAAGAAAGATAGGTGCAAAATGTGAACCAAATCTTTCAAAATCAAATTAAGGCCCTTCTCCAGCTGGAGAATTCAGTTCCACAAAGAGGCTACCTGATTCAGAGTCACTTGAATGGGAATCTTCAATGATAGGCCATTCACTTTAATCAATGGAGATCCCTCTTCTTGTCTGTTGTTCTCCCATAACTCTCCAGGCTTTTCTTCCTTCTGATTTTGCTTTTCCTAGCTCTAGAAATAGTGTCCTAGTAGGATCCCTAGTGAAGAAAGACCTTCTTCCTTCCATCTTTGCAAATTTTAGTAACAAATCTGACCTTGACAGAGTTTTAAGACATTGGTCCTTATCAAAATCAAATCAACAGGGAGTCACCACTAAGGATTTCCACCTTAGTTGTACAAAATGCACTAGAATATGATCTATCAAGTGTTAGGGTCTCAGTATGAACTGTAAGTCCCCATAAATGGTGCCATAAGTGTTGGTGTTGTTGACAGGCTAAATAGACATGGATTGGTAGTGAAACAATAAATTAGTCTCAGCAATGTAAATTATTTCCTAGGAGTTCCAAACAGTCCTCGACAATGGCGCCGCAAGTGTTGGTACCCAAATTTGTTCTCCTTTTCAAGCCAAGTAGCGACACAGATTCAATAGGGACCTTAGAGGCAAATAGAACATAAACGTATGTTATTTTGTAGTCGGGAGAAATCTTTTTGTCCCTTTGTTACTTCATTTGTGGAGAGATGGATAGCACCACAAAAGGATATGATCTTATCCTAACTATTTTAGGTTGTCCCTTTCAACCAAGGTAAGAGAACCTATTGTGTAACCTCTTTCATTTGAAAGGAGATACATGCACCTTTCTTTTACATAAATTTTGTAAAGAAGACCTTGGGGAAAATATGATCAACACACCGCATCTGACTCTCATTAGTTGTCACTTCCAGATTATGGAGACATTCTCACAACAAGGCAAAGGTTACTAAAGACATTTGGAAACCTAATCTGTTTGGCATACTTTAGTAAAAGGATTTTGGTCTAGTGTGGGTATACTGAACAAAATCGGGGATAGTATGAGTAGGATTGGTTGTTGTTCAACTGAATTTTTGGGGGAGACAGGATGGACTTGAGTCACCGTGTCCTTCGAGCTTATGCAAAATTTAAAGATTCAATCAACAAAATGCCACAAAAAGTTAAAGTGTTTCCTCAAATAGAATATGTGCTTCAATGGAGGCCCGGATCAACACTTTTGCACACAACCTGTGGGATTTTTTCATGAAGGCTTGAGTAAAATGACCCAATAAAGAACAAATATTTAAACCAAGTCACGCTTGAGGTACAACCAGGAAGCTTACAGAGAACCTCTATCAACAAAATGAAAGAAAAGTGATTTTAAACCATTTATCCCAGGTCCAGGATGAAAGCTCTTCTAAGAAATGAAATTACAGATGCCACTAAACTATCACAAGGACTGATACCTATGTGATTAGACCCTATTTTCATACAAGATTGCAATTAAAACATGAGAAACTAGTCGCATGCATTAAGAGATGAAATAAATACACTTTACTCAAGATTAACACGAGAATAACTCAAATTTTGATTAAATTTATTAGCAAGGAAAAATTTCAGAAAAATATCAAAGCTTGTCAATGGCTATACACTTGCAACCACCTTGAGATGATCAAATTTGACACAAAGAGAGATATACAAAGCTTCTCTAGATGACTTTCAAAACAGATGGGCACTTTCAAGCTTTTTTTGGTGGAGAAAATTAGTCCCGACCTTTCCACAAACACCTAACCATTTGCATAAAAATTTGTGCCATTTATAACATTTCTAACAGATCCCCTTCCTCTTAAAAGAAAAAAATACTTTAAATGCACTAGTGCTCGTCATGATTCTTTCGTGATTCAAAGAATCGATCTATAAAAAGTCACCAAGTGCATGAAAAACATGCCTCCATCCATTCAACATTCAACTCCTTTTTCAAGAAAAACATGCCTCCATCCATTTGCCAACAACTTCTGCCCCATATAAATCAAATATGACGCCTTGCGTGCTCAGGAGAAGAAAAATAGAAAACCAAATCGGGCTTGAGAATTTGACCATTTTAATGGCAAAAGACATCTCCAGATCTCTCCTACCAAACTCGGATATCAAAATTAGCTCACTCCTCTATTTGGCGTGTAGAAAATAGCAAGAAATCATGAAGAATTGCACTCCCAGGAGTTTTACAGAAAAAATGGGGGAAAATCAGATTTAGACACTCAACAGCCATTGATCTTTGATTTTGAATGTGGGTCATCCATGTGGAAGATCCAAAAAGCAGCTCGGGGATTCCTTTCACCTTTTCTGACCCTTTCAAAAAAATGGAAAAATTTCTCATTTTTCTCCGCACCTCCACTTCTGAAAATGGGCCCAACACATTTCTTGAGGTGGGTCCCAAAGGAAATGCATAGAAATTCTGTCATTTGACTCTCTTTTGGAAAAAGGAAATTTTCCCATGATTTCCCCACAGCTCCGCCCTTGAGAAATACCATTGACACGTATCCCAATGTGGGTCCCAGTGGAACTACACTACCCCTTTTACTTTTAGCTCTTTTTTCTCAAAAGGAAAAGTTTCCAATTTTCCTCCGCGGGTCCACACCTCTGCCACACCGAGGAAAAACATTGACTATTCCCATCGGCTGTGGACCATTTTTAATATTTTAACCTTTATGAGGCATAGAGGAAAAAAGTTTAAGTTACCTCTGATTTGTTTGTTTCCCTACCCCTTGTGACTTTTCAAATTGCCACATGTCACCACGGCGCACCTTGAGGCGGTCCCAAAAATTTGATACCTTGAATGAGCATGGGCTCGCCATGTGTCTTGCTTTGGAAAAATTTGTTTGAAGGCTTGAAGCTCAATGGAAGGTGCCACTTATCAAGCTCCAAGGCAATCTCCTTTTGGCCATTGAAAATTCTAAGTAAAATGCAAAGTGAGCGGAGGCCTCCATGTGTCACCTAGTGCTTCTTTAGAATGAAACTCAATGGTGGTCCACGAACATGCGTGATTCCTCCACATGTCTCCATGGCACAACTTCAATAAGGGTCCCAAAGCGAGACCACCGAATGAGTGCAAGCTCTCCATGTGTCTCGTTTGCGCCAAACCGCTTCAACTACATAAAAATTTGTCTAAGTATGGGAAAGTAGTGGAAGCCTCCATGTGTCCTCCCGGAGCTACTCTAAGGCAAATCCCAAAAGCAAATCTTTAAATGAGTGTCCTTCCTCCACGTGTCTTGGACTTCCCAAAACCTTTTAAATTTTTCTAAATATGGGAAACCCAGTGGAGGCCTCCACGTGTCTCTTTCCTACAAACCCTCCATGTTTCCTCCCGGCGCTACTTCAAAGCCAAACCAAAATTTGATTCTCAAATGAGTGTCTTTCCTCCACATGGACACATTTTAAAAATGAGGCTTTTCATGGAATTTCTGAAGTATTAAGTTGATCTCGCATATAATCAAGAGGTAATACATTTCCCTATTGACTAAATGATGTAAATTTGACCAGGAGAAACACCTGTCAAACCATAAAACACAGAGAAATGTCCATTCGAGCAAGGAAATGAGGTTTTCTTCAAGGATAGAGAATTTAGACTATTACAAGGCTCAAACACAATCCTTCGGCACACATCAAATCATTTCTCCTTAATTACCTAGGGAAAAAATGACAAGAACAATAAATTCTTACTATGAAGAATGGAGAAAATGGAAAAATGCAAGTTTTGAAGGACAAAGCATGGGAGACTGAAAATATAGATATTTTTCGAGGAACAAAGGAACCCTAAGACAAATACAGACCGACACATGATCCTCGACCTAGGAGTAGACTAAAAATGGCAATAATACCGACCAAACACCATACAGGGAAGGAGAAAATGACAGAGGTCATGAGTGAATAATTTTTCAAAGGCACAAATGGGGCGAGACAATTTTGAGTACCAACACAAACTTCTTGTGGCAAAATCTTCTTACCAGGTATGGATGTCCTTTAATTTTTAAAAGTGATAAAGGAATTCATTTCCTTAATAAGACCATAAGGATATTATTGGATGAATTTATGGTTGCACACCATAAGACAACACCTTATCACCCTCAATAAAATTAGACTACGATGATTTCAACAAGATATTGAGAAAGTTTTTGTTGTTCTTTGGGCATATAAAACAACCTACAAATGGTTAGATAAGGCAACACCCTTTCGGTAGGCGTTTGGTACAGAGGAATTTCTACCCATGGAATTCATATTACCTTCTTTACGTATTGTGCATCCAGGAGAGGAATGGATGATGAGAAAGCATTGAAAGAATGAATTGAAAAATTGATACAACTAGATGAGAGGCACACATATCACAATTGAGTAAAAAACAAGAAAAAGACAGGGAAAAGGAATAAAATGAAAGACACATCGGGGATAAGAAACTAGAGGTTTGGAAGATGGTACTTATTTATGACTCAAAGTTTTTGTGCCGCACGGTAAGCTTAAGGTGCATTGGTGGGGACCATATGTTATCACTCGTATACTTGACTAAGGCACTTTCCAACTAGAGGCACTTGATGGAACACAGTTTCCCGGTTACTTCAATGGGAGTAGGTAGAAGACCAACTACAAATAAGTCTTCTTGGTGTTTCTAATAAGGTAGTATTACCATTTAGATTATATTTCCCTTCTTGTATTTCCTTTAGATGTGTTTCCTTCATCCTCACTATGATTTATCAATTTAGTTCAGTTTTATGTGTAATAAACGTGCTTGCATTCCAGTTTTGCAATCTAAATTTTTTTAATGTGCAGAGGACTGCACATACCTTTAGTGTAAGGTAGATAAAGAAGGTTATTCTAGTACAAAAATAAATAAACTTATGGGTGACCGTAAAGGGAACATGATTTCACAATTAGTGAAAACATCGGGAGGAATTACTAAAAGTTAACACCACTTGTAAGGTGATGATAACTTAGTATAAATCAAGGAGGCTACAACATTAGAGACTACGTATGTTGGGTCACATTGGATAAACTACTTCGGTATAAGGAAGCATGGGTAGAGGAGATCTATGACAGATAAGTAGTGGCATGCTAGAAATTTATGACTGAGGCACAAAATTTTGAGGCACGAGAGATTGGGGTGTGGGACAAAGAGGTACAAAATGCGCTCAAAGGGAATTAATGTCATGTATGGTGGTAGGTGGAGAAATTAAGGAAGGGGATTTTTGAAACTTGTAATAAAGTGACATTTAAAAATAAGTTTATTACCTTACAAGTTCAAATAAAATTGTGAAGTGTGAAGAAGAGGAACATTCTACAGATTTATTGTACCTAACAAGATTCAAAGCATGTTGATTAAGCATCTAGGCACGAGAAAATCTCAAATGGTGGTATCGGTGTACATTGAAGGGGTTTAGGCACAATTTGGGTCTACTATAGCTAGGGTTATACCGCACTTGTGGATTAGAAGGAACAATGGCACCATGAAAGGATCCAATTGTGGAGAAGTAAGTTTATTACCAAGTAGAGGAATGGCTAGTAGAAATGATTTACCCAGAATATGTGATTGAGGGGAAGTGATGGGAGATAAAAATAACGTAGTGTAGGGTTTCCAAAATTAACCACCAAACCTAGAAGTTCTTGAAGGACATTGTTGTAGAGGTTTACAAAAAAACTAACCGAAGTTTAGTAGATGACACTAGAGTTTTAGACACCTTTGTGAAGAGGTTACTCAAAAGCCATGGGGTCATGAAAATCCTAGATTTTCATGACCCCATGGCAACCATGAGTAATTGTACTAGTGTCTTATGTCACATGTGCATGAGAAATTATTCTACTTTGTGGGTAGAAAAATGAGGATCACTGCCAAGTTGATTGGGAAGGTGACAAGGTTATGCGACTCGATCTTGGAGATCACTCATGATTTATCTGATGATGAGGGTATTGATGCAATGACCTTCGTACATCAATATAAGGAGGGTCAAGCCTTTAAAATAACCAACATTATAGACATGGCCACAACAGGTTGCAACACACTTGGGAGGAAGCAAGTTGGGTGCGATCTGAATGGTGGAATGAGGTGAATATGTGTTGGTTACATATAGTGCATAATATGGTAAACAAGACATATTACATCATTACAGAGTACATTGCAAAAAGCTTGGTCAATGAGGCATGTGTCCAGAAGATAAAGATGAGAAAATAACTTGGGGTGATTTTTTTTTGTTGATTGCATTTAAAGGTGAGAAAATATGGGATTTTCCATTGGAGAATAAATCCTCAACGAATAAATTTTCCAAATAGACTCTACGCAGAACTATTTCTAATGTATCTAAGGAGAACACAGGAAAGTGGTTATGGAGGTTATGCAAGGCATTTGAAGGATAATGATATATTCTGCGTGAGATGCCAAACATGCTTTGAATGGAGAAGATAAGTATGCAATTTACCAACACTTGAGCTTAGGGAATTTCCTTATGTATTCAAGTGGTAAGAGCCCATTGTGTAAGTTTCCCTTTTCTTTTACTGCCACATATTTCAAGGATTCAGTGAACATGTTCCACGATGCACGTAAGCTCAAATTTTATGCAAAAAAGTAGATTCAAATATCCACATTCTGCGTAAGACTTATGTATGACTAGGGAAAGAGGCCTATGTGAAAATCATGCTTGAGAGTCTAGTCGTAGGACAAATTGAGGTAGTGTGTGTGTACATTTATCTAAGGCTAAGGTTCAAGGATGACAAGGTGGTAAAGGGCATGGATATGACACTCCCAGGACCTCCAAAAAAGGGGAATATTGTGGGAACATCAAGGAAAGTTTCCTCTGTTCCCCTTACTCAAAAATATCCAGATCCCATCAGGTTAGAGAATTTCCTTGACCGTAAGGAACTAGGAAGACATTACAAGACCGGGTTCATACAAGGAGAGTTCTATGGAAAAGGTGCACATCTAGAGACACTAGCACAGGGACTTTACAAATGGTAAGAAGATCACCACATGTAACTCCTGTGAAGAATGAGGAAGAAGAAAGGAGAAATTTCCAAAAATATGTTCTTGTAAAGGATAGTGAGGAGGAAGATTCCCTCAACAAAGCACATAAGAGGAGGACACCCCTATCATTGAGATGCGGGAAGATGGAGAAGATATTGGGGACCCATTAGTAGATAAAGATATTGACAATAGTATGAGTACCCATGACCAACACTCAGGTGAAGGGGAAAGCAATGTTGGTGGGGATACAAAAGTCTTAGAATGCCCTGTGCTGAAGGAGATGAGAAAGAAGGGGAAATAATCCAAACCGAGGGAGGAGGAGAACAATGGGACACATGAGATGAAGAACCATAAAGGGAAGGCACGCATGGTCAAGAAGACGTGGGGAATAGATAGGGTCAATATGAAGGAAAAGAGGTCGTGGGAACTCAAAATTTAGGCTACTTGGATGACCAAGAAAAAATCATTCACACCCACTTTTAGAGAACTCTACCCAACAAGAAATTATATAGCTAGGATTGGATGGACCTAGAGCTGGAAAATATGTGCACTCAAAAGACGTTATCATGAAGCATATAGAATTGCATCGATGATCCTGATTTTTATGTTTTCGTGGATGCATATAGCTCAAATAAGATGAGAAAGGCACCACGTACACACCATATAACCATCAAACCCACACAATTTTTTGATGAACATGTGATTAACTCATTGGTTAGAGTGTCCACTTTGAAGTAGCTTGTCGAAATACTTATAAGTAAAAGTACATGAGCTCCTAGAAGATAAGAAAGATAAGGATAGAGAAATCAAATGACTCACCCATGAGTGGGATAATGCAGTTTCCAAAGCCCATAATTTAAAAAAAGATGGCCAAGTAGATTGTCTATGAAATCTTGCAAAAAAGGCCTCATTTTTAGGAGAAGGTGCCAGAGGAGTTCAAGTCATAACTGCATTACCTCCGTACAATAGTTTGTTTAATTTTAGAGGACAAACTAGTACGCCTCCCTAAACCAAAGGATGTTGCAAAAGAATCATCCAGGGTCAAGGATTCAATTGCAAGGAAGATATCAAACTTTGAGTCTATTTTGCAAGCTTTGCGGGATGAAATGAAGAAGGTAGATTTAGTGTTGGCCATGTGTACAATGCCTGATAACTTAGTTCAAGAAAGAATGAAAGTAGAGGAAAATGAATTTTTGCAGAAGCAAAGGATGAAACAAGTAAGCACATAGAATGGGTTACCCTAGTAGAAATGAAGAACGATGGGTTGGATTTTGCAAGGAAACAACACATTGACCGAATAAATAGCATTAGAAAGATCATTTCGCAAAGTAACATGTCATGGAAGGAATGGTCTCGGTATGGCTAACATCCTTAGAATTTCGAAGATTCAAGACGCAAACATGACTCTAGATGAGTTAGATGGTATAGTGGTAGACATCGCTCCTAAAAAAATTTAGTTCTTAAGGACTGGTATGAATGTGAGGGGAAAATTCAAAGTGAATATCCGAGTTCATTTTACTAGAGGAGGAAAAGGGGAAAAAATAAGATGACTCAATGTATTATTTATTCTTTCGTTCTCATTATCATATATTATTTAGATTTATAAGTTGATTACCCATTGTTGGGGTGAAAATTCATTTTTAGTGTCGGGTAATGTTAGGAAAACAAAAATAGCCAAAGTTTTGGGCACACAAATGTAGGGCGTGGGACAAATATGTGGTCCGGCACTACAAGAAGGTTGACGTGCCTGTAATCAAGACTTAGTAACTTATTTTGTGAAGGCTACTTTTGGAGTTAGCATACTGAGCACACAAAGATAGGAATACTTGCAGCGTTTGTAATGGTATTTTAGGATCAAGCATCTATTTGAGCACCATGCATGGTTTAGTCTAATAATAGGATTTCTACTCTAAGTTATTTATAGGAAGTTTATTGTTAGAATACTTGTATGTTTTTCATCCTTTTAAAATGTGCATGGAGATTATTAACATGTGGTCTATTTTGGAGAAATTTCATGGGCGGTGAAAGGAAATTCCCACCCCTATATAAATGTATTGATTTTCACGCTTAAGTGTGTCTCAATTTGTAGAATTATGTTGTTGGTTTTGTCGCACGCATGACTCATGTAGATACCTCTATAATGTATGAAGCTTCTGCATTTTACATTATTTAATAAAATGGTTCATTGTCATTGGGTAATGGTGTTGAACATGACTAAATTTTGTTCTTGCATGGTAAATCTTGTTAAAGTTATTATTTATTTCATCTTACATATCTTCTAAGATCTAGATTTGGTTTATGCAATGCGTGTTTGTTTACTATTGGTTATGAATTTGAAAACCTATATGCACCATCATGCAAACATTCTATACAATAAACTCTTAAGAGGGACCTAGTATCTTTATGCACTTAAGGTGAGTGCTCATCTCAAAGCTAAGTGATGTGCCAGTGGGCCTAGGTTATTCACAAAGAATTCTAGGTTACATCACTTTTCTTACTCGAGATCCATAAATATTACAACATACTTAGTGATATAGTAAAATAGAAATATTTGCATGATTTTGAGTCTACATTTTCCCCTTGTTTATGTTATTTGTGTGAAATTCATTTAGTTCAAAGGAACTAAAGGAACATACCTATGAGAAGTTTCGAGAAGCTGAATTACAAAGGTACATGAATAATGTAAGAACTTGTAGCGTGACAAACCATGGACCAGTGTGTCGATCCATGTGGTGTAAGTAGAGATACCAAACCGTTGTAAGGAGCATGTGGAGAAAACATTGAAATGATTTGTAGATTTTGGAGATTATAATTGTTTGCAATAGATATTAAAGAGGTAGGGATTCATCAATTCCCATCCATATTTTGTTTGTAAATATAAGGATTTGGACATCCTACAACCAAAGGAAGAGTTTTGGGGAGAAAGGTATAGTTTTAATCTCCATCCATGACTACATTACTAAAAGGTCCATCTTTTATAGATGGATATAGAAAAAAAATATTTATGTGTTTAGTTTCATGTTGTACTTGTATTATTCGGTATTAAAGAACCCATATAGGAGTTGTATAGGAAAGGAAATGACATCTCATTTCCCCCACTCCCATGGGTTTCTCCATTTGTATAGTGCTATATGGATCCCATGTTAGGTCACATGGATGTGGTAGAAATGTCAAGTTACTCCCAAGTGAGATCATCTCGGGAGTGATAGTAACTGTGATATAGCTCCCAAGAAGGGTAATGTGGGAAAGATAGTAAATTATGCTTGTTGTACCAATTGATTGATTTTATTCAAAATTCTATAAGTTTTCTTTTATATTGTTTTAATTAATAGATTACTTGTGGAAATTGTTTTATGTTTTTCCCCCAGATTAGGTCATTAGGGGGAATAGATTTAAATCTAGAGAAAATTTTTGAGTATTGAATATTGAGTGATTTTGTTCCTTTGCGTTGAAATATTGCAATAGTGATGTGATAAAAGTGTTGATTGATTATATTGTAACGTGAGAGGGATCGTGAGGTGATCTCAATTGTATGCCCCCCTTTCGGCGAAAGGGTGAGGGGTGAAGAGACAAGCACTGATCCAAAAGTAAAGATAAGAGTGAATGAGAGATAATATAGAAGAAAATGTAATAATGTATGTAGATTGATGAGTACTTATTCCATATTTGAACATATTATTTTGAAATGTGTATTGTACAAATAATATGAGAAATTTTAATCTGAATTATGTTAACGGGGAATAAAATAGAGTAACAGGGCCCAATATTTGAGTGAAACTATGTGTCATGTATTAGGTTAAAAATGATTATAAATAGTAACTATAGTATGTGGAAAATTGAAAATCACTATACATAATGTAATGATGAAAAGTGAATAGTAATTTTATTTGCAGACCGTGATCGATTAAAATTTGGGGCTCTAAGTTGTGAGGATGCCACATCTTATGGAAGTGAGTTATACGCGATTAAAAAGTGTAAACGATGCTTTAGATGAATGATGACTTGGTGAGTATGGTTATTTTTGAAAAAAAAAAACTTACGTTTGCTCATTTTTGTCGATTTTTGTAAAATTTTAACTTTTTTATTTTTATAGGTTTCGAACTAGGAGGGAGAGATCATCTATTGACATCCTTTAGGATTCCATCACCCAATTATAGGAGCTGGTGACCTCTTTCGAACACCCGTAACCTTATAATACCTATGTCGTTTTAATATCGAGTTGTAGACACCAAATTTGTGTCTTACGACCCCTTGTGACCCGCATCTCATCTCGCAACCTAAACTCATCACCTAAACCTTACACAATTATTTATTAATTACCTTGTAATTGATAAATCCACATCATCTCACCTGCCACCTCATTTTGCCACTTCATCATGACCTAGCCCTAACCCTAAACTAACCTAATTAAGACCTATAACTTGGTCTACACCTACACCCATGACTAAGGACCCCTTTCTCACACCTAAAACCGACCTTCTAGTCACTTGACCAAGCCCGCAACTAATCTCTCGGGAGAAAAGCAGGGAAGGTGGGCTGTTTTACTAAAAATAGCCTACTTTTTCCTTACCGATGCCGGTTCCTACTCGACCGCCGTCGGTTACGTAACCGCCATCGGTTCCCTGTAAATGGCCTCCCCAAACCAAAAACAAAGGATCGGAATTTCATTTTTGGATCAGAGAAAAGGATTCTTTGAATCAAGAAAGAGCATCAGGAGCGATCGAGAAAACCCGGATCTTTACTTGACTGAGCAGAGACAAGTGAAGAGACAAGGAGAGTTAGCAGCAAGGGAGAGCAAGCCCAGGACTGCAACTGGATACCAGAGCCCTGTGATACTCAGCTGATTTGATCTGCTGTGTGCCAGACCATCCTACCTCAGTTCTGCCTTTGCCATCAGAGCTCTTGGACTTGCATCTCCGCGAATAATCAGTAAGCTACTTCTTGCATGTACTCTTTAATAACATTTCTTCGACTTTTTGAATCATAAGTCCTCACAAATCCATTCTTGGATCCACTACCCAACGTGTCATTGCATCTAACTGTCATTCATCTACCTCTCATCACCCTATTTCCTAATATTACCTATATACAGCCCTACAAATAACACAACTACCAAATAACACCACCACCCCACAAAACAACTAACCTTCAGATCCTAGACTCTACCGATATCGGTCATCAGTAACCGCCATCGGTTATCAGTAACCGCCATCGGTTATACTGACTATAACCAATAACCAGCCTTTCCCCTACCCAGTTCAACAAAGCAATTTAATTGATATCTTATAGTCTTTTGTGTTAATTCATATTAGCAAGGGAACTGACCACCTTCGAAAGGAAGTTTTATATTTCCTGGGCCCAAGGCAGTTTCCTCATTTATTGTCTAATTAAAATCTTGTGGTCTTGTGTTCTTATTTGCAGGTAGTCCTTCCAAGACAAAAAGGAGTTCTTCGCAGTCAACCTGATCTTTCTCTATGGTACGCGCACATCATCTCGACATTCTACAGGTATTCCTCCTAGCCCCAACCCTTATCTGTTTCTAAAAGGAATGAAACATTCCGAGTGAAACATTTTGGCACGCCCGGTGGGACCCATCTTGGGTTTCTGTTTCTCTTGCTTATTTTCATTTTAGGAAGCATACTTGCTGTTGCTGCTTTTGTTATATATTTCGTAAAGAATTTGTCTTGCTTTCCTAGTTTCGCATTAGTGAAAGTCATCTCTCTTGCTTCATCGAACATAATTTTCGATTTGGGTTTAAAACACGTGCATTGCATTCCTGCTTGTTGTTTTTCAATTCTAGTGAACGTAGATTAAGTAACAGGTCGTACACGTGGGGGTGATATCCATGGTATTGACAGGAAATTAATCTTACATTCACTGCACAACACATACCGAATCACTTCACAATTAACACAACAGCTCAAACATCCCCCTTTTTCCGCGGTATTCCTCCGCCCGATTGAGGTAACCTTATAAGCCAAAACAACTTGACATTTCCCCTAAGTCTCTTGTTTAGGATTCTGACATCATTCTACGTCTAAAGGCATAAGCCCACGATAATTAAAATTAACCCTAGGGTTAATCTCTGGATTTGCGTGTGCATCTTGCTTGTTTTTAGTTCTGTTTTCTTTCTCATACTCTGTCTTCTGTGATCAATAATTGGACAAGTATACTAAACGTTGTTAAAAATCAAATTAGCAGCCTTTTTATATCTTGTTAGCCCAGACTTCTTACACCGACATCGGTTACCTGACCGACGTCGGCTATAGTATAACCGACATCGGTTACTAGACCGATATCGGTTACTGTCTTTTCCAATTCCTGACAAACCAGCAACCTACCAATTTTACCAGTCTGAGTTTGTTTCTATTCCTGACAGATTGAAACCCTACTGTGAACTCCTGTCCATGGTTGTTATCACTCGAAAGCAAGCCACCGCCATGGTTTCACATGCTTGCTCTGTTTCTTTTCCTGAATCACCCCCTTCACATTCTGTGGGGAATCCTACGGATACCAGCGAGGTTCCTAAAATTCCTGTGGGAGATAAGGACTTCGCCAAGTTTCTGGATGCTAATTCTAGCGCTGTACAATACTATTTGTCTCATACCCCTGACCGTACACCTGATGGTCAGCTCCTTGTTGGTATGCCTATTAGTATAGCTGCTCATTTAGCTCCCACTCCGCCTGATAATACCGCCTTGCTTCCTGCATCTCTAGCCCCGTCTCCCAATCCGACGGCTTCAGAGGTTCATACGACTCAGATTGGCTTTCCGTTGGTTAACCTCGGACCCCACATATCATTACCGCCGATCGCCCCTACTCTCTCTCTCTGCAGATCGCTCCGTTCATGACTTGCTCTCTGCCACCTATCCACACGAGCTTTCCTTCTCAAGCTCCGCCTACCTTTTCATTCCCATACACGTATCCAGTGACCTCAACATCCTATATGGGACATCCCTATTCGGTTGCCTCAACATATTCATCCTCCACACCTTATCAACAATTAACCCCACCAGGGTCTAGCGGTGGTCCTTGGCCCAATTTGCCTCCGTTTACCACAACCACACCATCATCTCATCCAACTACTGATCTAATTAAACAAATGATGGACAAAATGCAAAACCTGGAGGCTTCTGTTTCAGGAAGTCATAGCGCCTTGACATACGAGCAAGTTTGTCGGGAGCCCATTCACCCTTCTGTCCCCCTTCATTCATATCCTCCTCAATGGGAGTTGCCAAATTTACTCGTTTTAATAGTAAAGAGGATCCTCAACAACACTTGCGATCATTTAGACATGCTTGTTATTTGATTGCCCATGATGATGCCTTGTTACTCCGCACCTTTCCCATGTCCTTATCAGACTCGCCTTGAGTGGTACAAAGTGCTTTAACCCAAAGACTCAATCTTCTCTTTTAACCAACTAGCCCAATCTTTCTTGGATCACTTCTCCATTAACATTGCTAAGAAAGTATCCATCACCGACCTTTATGCCATTCGACAATTCGAAGACGAATCTATCGCAGATTTCGTCGGACGATGGCGCGGCCTTATCAACCAACTTACATATGCCTTGCCTCAGACTGAACTTATCAAACTTTTCACGCGGGCATGTGCTAAGCACATTTCTCCTACTCTCCAAATTCAAACTTTCCGTACATTCGATGAAGCCTTTACTATGGCTCGAAAACTAGAGATTCGAGCCTTAGAGGAAGAGAAATTGCGGTTGCGTAACAAAAACCCCAATTTCCGAACTCCTGATTCTACCAATAAACCAAATACCACCACTCCTCACGCGTCCACTTCTTCTAAATCAAAAGGAGCTGTCCACGCGGTGATGGTCAAATCTCAAGCGCCGTCCAATACTCCACCAAAAACCACCTATAAGTACAAAGCCGAGCCCATCAACTACACTCCCTTGGGAGAAACATATGGTGTGATATTGGAAAAATTGCTCAAAGCAGGAGCCATTACATTACCTCCTGTTAAACCTCATTCCGGGTTTGATTCCACTCGCGCCATACCTTCCTGGTACAAAGAAAATGACTTCTGTAACTTCCACCGCGTGAAGGGACACAGTCATGAGAACTGCAAGATGTTGAAAAACATAGTGCAGGAAATGGTTGACGCAGGGGATATAACCCTCGATAATCCTAATGCCCCTGCCAACCGAAATTTGAAAATCTTTAACAAACCATTCCCGAATCACTCTTCCAACAGCAACGTAAACCAGGATATCTTAGCCGAGGAGAGTGTTCATGAGATCCATGCAGTCTTTGATACCCAGCCCAAAGCCTCTATCGAGAAAATTTTGAATCAAGCCTCTTCACTAACACAGGAGCCCGAACCTCCTTTACCACCATCGAACCAAAGCGAAATCATTCCTTTACCCATAAAGGAGTTAACTACCCAGACTTCTCTTCCCATCGATGAGTCTTCTTATACCACATCCCTACAAGATTGCGAACGGATGTTATCTAACCTATCTATTTCCCAGATTTCCCCTTCTACCCCTCTTGCTGCACAAGAGGAAGGTACGCCACTCCTTTTGACATCCTTAGACGAGGAATCTCTTGCACCGACATCACCAAATTCTTTAACCATGACGGATCCTCTCGAACATGCCCTCTTACCTATTAGTTCTTCATCGCCTAAATCTTTTCAACGACCGGTTGACCTCTTGACATCTATTGATACAGTGCCTCATTTACCCCCTGTATCACACCCACAGTGGACCGGAATCACAACCCACCTTTCTTCCGTACAAAATTTACAATTCAAACCTGAAGACTGTCATTCTTCAGAAGATAGACGAATCCTATGGGAACGTTTGAGTACTCCCTATTCTACTCAAATGCAGATGACCGATCCCGATACCTCTACCATATACCCGAAGTGTTTACAGAAACTCAAAATGCCTATGTCCTCACTCTCACCCCCCGTATCTATACTCAATATCCCATCCACCTCTATCAACCTAACCAAATCTTCCCCTACACTTGGGACCTCGCCAATACCCAGTCTAACACACCCGCCTAAGCGACTAGATTTGTCCAAGAATAAAGCCGCCCCGCCACTTAGGAGATACACTCAACCCGTGCCTCTATCACAATCAAAACCATCATCGTCATACCTACCTTCCATATTGGGACCTCATCCTTCCACCTTGCACCAATATATCATACCTCCTGCGTTTTCTTCAAAACGACCTACGCCTTCTGCACCCATACAGGGATCAAAGGGTATATCAACATTATCACTCCGCGTATCCTGTCCACCTATCAACCCTAAACAAATTCCATCATCAAAAGATTTGTTTTCGGTCACTCCTATTTCCCCGTGGTTGTTTTCTGATACCACACCATCTGTGGCCTCATCATCCAATATAGCTTCTGCGCCAAAGAAACCACGTTTAGTGAAAAACACGTGTCAACACCCCTCGGCTAAACCACCACCCATACGAACCAACCACGCCCAAACATTACCAAAACCCGCGCAATCAATACCCTCATCCTCTTCTGATTTTGACCCACTTAAAGGATCTTACGCCAAAATCCTTGCTATGTTAGTAGAGAATGCGACCATTTCCCTACCCCCACTTAGACCTTATGACCCGTCTAAACCTCGACCTATAGGTTATGATGAGTCTAAGATCTGCGCTTATCACCGCACACCAGGACATGATGTGGAGGGATGCAAAGCTTTAAAAACCATCCTTCGTCAGTCACCTCTCCCAGATAGAAAGGTTAAGAAAGACAACTTACGAAGGGAGAGACCTTTAGTTTCCATTCCCTCTCCTATACCATCTGTCCCCGCCTCACCAAGATCTGTCATTATTACAACCCCACCTCTTGAAGACCATGATTTATCCCAATCATCTTCTTCATCTCCGGTCTACGAGATTAATATGATTAGTGTTGCTACTCGAGCGCAGAAAAACAATGAGAAAGCGAAAGAAAGCACACCTGCGTCCTCTCCTTCTCCGTCCAACATCCCGATTGCACCACCACCCAAAGTGGTTATTCGTGGACCCGCTTACCCCGTCTCTAATGGAGCTGCCCATCGAGCCATGATCAAACAGCTTCACCAATCACCCGTAAAAATGACACTATATGATCTCATTCAGACTTCTGAATCTCATCGACAAGCTCTCGTTGAAATTCTTCAGGGGATCGAGGTCTTACCTAATGAAACCCTACCCGTTGCCTCCATTCTAACACCCAATCACGTTGCCTCTCTCACCAAACAACCCACCACCCCAACCACTTCTGTCTCTGTACCACAAGCTGCTGCAGTCAGTTTCTCTGAAGATGAAATTGTCGATTTTGGTACAGAAGATCCTGACCCTGCCCTGTTCATCTCAGCTTACGTCCGGGACATTCGTGTACATCCTGATTAACTGTTATGATTGACTCTTATGCTAGCCTAAAATCATCTCTTCAAAAGCTTTTCAACAAATGAATATCCCTTCTAGCTACATGTGTGCCAACCCCATCATGTTGCGGTCATTCATGACGCTATTACCTCTACCTTAGGCACCGTGATCCTCAACATTCGGGTAGGACCACGTGGTTTACCCAAACTCTTCTATGTCCTTGAGGGAGAGTTCCAATATAATATATTGGGGTCGTCCTTGATCTAAACCCGGGATGCGTTCCCTCAACATTACATAGATGCATAAAATTTGAGTACGAGGGAAGTCCATACACCGTAAAAGCTGATCCTCCCCTTTAAAATATGCAATATGTTATACCACCCTAACGATGTGCTTATACCAATCAAGACACCCATACATTCAACCCAACCATCCTCTTCAAATGTACCTCAACCATCCACCTCAATGGGGAGTGACGCCGTGCCTACGCCTTCTCGATGAAACCACCGCTCGCAAAAAACCACTTCCACTTCCTTCCCAAGTATTAACATCCAACCTCCGACCCCTTCTCAGTAGATGTTTTTTAAATGCTTTTACTGCTGGGATACCGCTAGATGCTTTCTCTCATGGAGGCTTTTTTCCAAATTTTGGTTGCCCCTGCCGATCAACACAAAACTGCCTTCATAACTCCTTGGGGAACCTTCTGTTACCGTGTAATGCCATTTGGCCTTAAGAATGCTGGTGCGACCTATCAGCGGGCTATGACCTACATTTTTCATGACATTATGCACACTATCCTTGAAGATTACGTCGACGATCTTCTTGGCAAGTCTAAACATCGCAGTGAACATCTCGATGTTTTAACCATTATTTTTGATCGCCTGTTACAATATTCTATCCGTCTTCAACCAAAGAAATGTGTCTTTGGTGTCCTTTCGGGAAAGCTTCTTGGTTTTATCGTCTCTTTGCGTGGCATTGAGGTCGATCCATCTAAAGTCAAAGCTATCATAGAAATGCCCCCACCTACTAATCTCAAACAATTGCGTAGCTTACAAGGTAAGTTACAATCTATCCGACGTTTCATCTCCCAACTCTCGGATCGATGTCAACCTTTCCATCACCTCCTTAAAAAGGACATTGAATTTCAATGGAGTGAAGAGTGCCACCAAGCCTTTGAAGCTCTCAAAGCTTATCTCTTGCAGCCACCCGTGCTTATCCCACCTCAAGACGACCGCCCTTTCTACCTTTACCTTTCCGCCACTGACCACGCTGTAGGGGCCATGCTTGCACATCATGACTCTGAAAATCGAGAACAAGCCGTTTATTATATAAGTCGTACTTTGGTGGATTATGAGACTAGGTATACACATGTAGAAAAGTTGTGCCTAGCCCTATCATTCGTGGCTACCAAGCTCCGACACTACCTTCTGAATCACAAAACTTTCGTCATCACCAACACAGACCCCATCCATTACATGTATGCCAAACCTCATCTAAACCAACGCATCGCCCGATGGCTCATGCTCCTCGCCGACCTCGACCTTGAGTTTGTCCACCAGAAATCAATCAAAGGACAAACCATCGCAGACCAACTTGCGGAAGCCCCTTTACCTGGGGAACAATTTACCAATTTTACATTCCCCGATGAACTCATCGCCACTCTTTCACTCAAGGAGGAGTCGTATCCAATGACTCTCTTCTTCGATGGATCCAAATGCCAACGCGGTGGAGGAGCCGGTGTTGTTCTTATTCCTCTCGACGCCGAGCCTATGCCTCTTTCATTCCGACTCGATTTCCCTTGCACTAATAATACAGCGGAATACGAGGCCCTTGTTCTGGGTCTCCAGGTTGCGCTGCACTTAGGTATCAAATCTATCAATATTTTTGGTGACTCTCAATTGGTAGTCAATCAAGTTATGGGCATCTACCAATGCAAAAATGAGGAACTTCAAAAATACAAATACTACGTGGACTCACTTCTAGCCTTATTTACTCACTATTCTATCCAAACCATTCCCCGCTCCACTAACAAATTTGCGGATACTATGGCTTGCTTAGCCTCGCAAATTCCAGCTTCATCAACTGACTCTGAATTATTCGTCGTGGTCCAACAACTCTTTGCCCCATCTTATTCAGCCCCGGTTGTTTGTACGATAAATACTGTGTCTACTAATTCGCAGGATACCTGGTACCACCAATTTCACGACTATCTTACAATCTCTATTCTCCCACCTGACCTTACTAGTAACGGCAAACGTGCTTTTCTTAAAAGTGTTTCACGTTATGTTGTCATGGGGGGACTCCTCTATAAACGTGGCTTTGATGGTATCCTCCTTCGCTG
Source organism: Taxus wallichiana var. yunnanensis (assembly GCA_018340775.1). Lineage (NCBI taxonomy): Eukaryota > Viridiplantae > Streptophyta > Pinopsida > Cupressales > Taxaceae > Taxus > Taxus wallichiana. Next base: position 754,365,773 of record CM031234.1, read on the forward strand.
TCTAACCGGCGCGGAGGTCACCTATACCATCCAACAAGTCCATGATGGGATTTGTGGTGGACATTTTAGTGGCCTTGCCGTGGCTAAACGAATCCTTCGCCTTGGTTATTATTGGCCTACTCTCAATAACGACTGCTACGAATATGTTAAGCGTTGTGTTATGTGTCAACAACATGCCAACCTTCAACATACTCCTAGCCACCCGCTCCAGGTCGCTCGAGATCTTTGGCCCTTCTCACAATGGGGTTTAGACCTTATTGGTGAGATTCACCCATCCTCTTCACAACGTCACCGATGGATAATCACAGCCACCGAATATTACACAAAATGGGTGGAGGCTATTCCACTCATTTCAACTAAAAAGGAAAAAATTGTCGAATTCATTAACCATCACATTATCTGTCGTTTTGGTATTCCTCATCGCCTAATAACAGATAATGGTAAATCTTTTAAAAACAAGTTGTTACAAGACCTTTGTGACAACTTTGGTATCAAACTTAGTTTCTCATCACCTTACTATCCGCAGGCCAATGGTCAGGCTGAATCTTCTAATAAAACCCTAACCAAAATCCTCATGAAAGTTGTCAATGAATCCGGAAGAAATTGGCACGATCACATTCCCTTTGCCCTTTGGGCTTATCGTACTAGCATTCGTACCTCTACTAATGCCACACCTTTTTCTTTGGTATATGGTACCGAGGCTGTTTTGCCTCTCGAAATACAAATACCCTCCCTTAGAATATCTCTTCAGGATATTCTCACCAACGATGATTTCCGCCAAGAGCGGTTAGCCCAATTGGAGCTTCTTGACGAACGTCGTCTTACAGCTCTTGATCACCTTCAAATCTATCAAAAACGCATCAAACGTGCTTATGATAAGCGACTTCATGAGCGTACCTTTAAGGTTGGTGATCTTGTCCTCAAAGAGAATCAACATGTCACCAAACTAGAAAAGAGCAAACGTGGAAAATTTGCTCCCAATTGGATTGGGCCTTATATAATCACTCACACCTATGGATCAGGCACTTATCGTTTAGCTTCGCTTAATGGTAAACCTGAGCCTGAACCCCTTAATGCCTTGCATCTTCGACCATTCTACTGTTGAATTTAGTGTTATATCACTTCTTATCTACCTACCGCTCGTCCCTTGAGCTCACATACCACCACATGCACTTCGTTTCCTACACCTCATAATAAAAATCAAGCTCACATAGTTTGATTCTCACCTCACCTAAACGATGCCTTCCCCTTTTTAGTCTAGTCCATGACTTCAAAGTATTAAAATAAGCCATATTCTTATGGGATTTTCTTGAGTCAAACTTCCTACCAAACTAGATGCTTCACGCCAAAAGAACATCTAGCTATCTAAATTATATATAGACTGTTCCCTCGAAGGACAGCTATATGCCAAATTATTGCTGCTATTCTATATAGACTGCTCCCCCGAAGGACAGCTATGCACTAAAATCATATCTGCTACTATAAATAGACTGCTCCCTCGAAGGACAGCTATACACAGTCAGCCTTTATCAGAAGCTTCTCGCATTGATCAGCTTCGTGAAGACCTCAAGAATAGCACAATCAATATCCCTTGTAGACTTCCCGCATCGATCAGTCTATATTCAATAAAATAAAAGCCTCATTCAAAAGAACTTTTGGGTCATGGACTTGTCTATTTAGGGTAGGTTCTCTTTCGTCAGAACACTCACTTTGTAATAAGTTCTCTGTACCTCAGCTATATCATCCACCTCACCTCACCATTTGTTTCAACTCAAGGGACGTAACGTACACCCGATATATTGTGATCATACAACTCTTTTCACCTATGGACTTCTCGTCTATGCACGGTACCTAGGGCTTCAAGCTCGTTCTACGTTGTGTGGTTTGTTTAGCTCTTTTCACCTACGGAGCACTCTTTCCACTTTGCCTCGCATCTAGGATTGTGTGTTGATCTTAATCAAGACATGGTTCCCTTCTACTTGGGTAGGCTAACTTTCGCTTCCCTTATACCTTTTACAACATCACCAATTCATTACCGACACCAACAACCTTACCTTACCAATATTAATATCAATATTCTTACCAACCAACCAATTGCCTAAACCGTACCAAATTGCCTGAATTCACCTCTCCCTGATCCTAAGGGAGAACTACATCGGTCTGAGGCCCCTCCTTGCTTTGTGCAAAGGGCTATGTAGGCAGCACTTCGGAGACATGGGGTCTCCCAAGGTTAGCTCGACCATCCCCTACCATAACCTATCATGTGTGGTAAATATAAATATTTTTGTGTATTTCTATTTAATCACATTCCTCTTTATCCTTTTTCAAAACACCGAAAGTCAAAACGAAAACATTCTTATTATTATAACTCAAATCAACATACATATCTCGTTTTATTTAGATGTTAAACAAATACATCTTCTCTATCATCGACACGCAGGTCGGTACTCTTATTTATTCTTATACCTTGCTAACATTTATTTAGACCCTCACGCCTCATCCCGAACTAGGTGATGATCGTGATCGTCGACCCCTCTCGCCAGGCCTCTCTGTCCTCAAAGGTACCACGGCTATTGGTACCGCCCACTGATCTGCCAATCTCTCCTGTAACATATGAATACGCCCTCTCGCATGGAGGACTCCAGCCTCTAGTCTCTCCGCCCGTGACTCCGCAACCACTAACAATCCTCTTGCCTCATTCACCTGCGTTTGGAGCTGCTGAACTAAACTCTGCAGACGATCTCTCTCTGCTGTAATCACCGCTATGTCAGGACGATCACGTATACCTCGCAGCTCCGCTACCCACCATAATCTATAGGCCTCTGTCGTTCCTGCATCCATTACCCTGCGATCGGCGGCTATTTCCTCTGGCCCTTCTGGAGGTGTTGGCCGGGGAGGTGAGAATGCTGCCTCGGCATCGATCCTCATATATGGTCTATAAGCCTGGGGTATATCCTACACAAATCCAAATTATCGCCGCACGCGATCTAGAGGAATCCTCTCATATTCACCTGGCCTGTGCCCTGCGATCCACCTCAATCGCTCTACACCCCTCAACTCCTCAGCTATATTCTCTGTTACCATATAGTTCCCGTAAGGCCTCCAACAGATATCAGCAATCGTCACCCTCTCCCATACCTGCCTGTAATACTCAATGTCACCCGTCACGGCCTGAGATCTTGCCTCTTGTTCTGTCTGGACCCATCGTCTGAATCCCAACCTCTGTACTCCGGTTTCTCCTGACTGGATGGATCGGCCTACTGGTCGCACACAAACAATGTGCTCATAGGCCCAACAGTGTAATAAGTATGAACAATCCAGTGTCGTCCTGTGATTTCACCTACAAGCCCATAAACCCCTGTATAACTCCACCAAATATGCAGGTGCCCATGCAAAAGTCACGTTCCTTTCTATCATCTCCCAGATAACACACATCAATGCCTTTGGAAATCTTCCCCCTTCTGCCCTCGGTAATGCATAATACCCTACCGCTATCATTAATATTACTGCTAACCTTGTCTCCTCAGGATGTGCTGCATACATTATCCCATACGTAAATGATAAACCTCACTGTGTCAAATCTCATGCGTATGGACCAAATACTACTGTTATCACTCCCCGCGCCACGCTAGGTAATGCCTGATATACTGGTTCTCCTGTAATAGGGAGTCTCAAAATACGGAACACATCTTCCAATGTTACTGTCATCTCCCCTGTTGTAGATAGAAGGTATTTGTCTCAGGATTCCATCTCTCAATCAACACCTGTAACATAGCATGGTTACGTGTGATTCGTGAATAATAGCGGATTCCACTTAACCCCAAACGATTTATCAATGTCCATTCAGCTGGCGTTACATCCGCTCGGATTCGTGACAACAACGCTGGTACACTATCATTCATCCTCAACCCTGCCTCTGCCTGCATACATCCAAATAACAAACAACCATTCAATTCCTCAAATCCCCCCGGGTTTTTTCTCAAATTCTGGAAATTCCTACAGCAACCGGTATCGTTTACAGCTAACCGGTACCGGTTGAGTAACCGATACCGGTTATCCCTAACCGATATCGGTCACTGTTACTTTCATACACCTTGCCTAAACAACTACCTACGACAATAAATTGCTCGTTTATTCCTCTCTGTATACACAGACATACCCGAAACCCTTGATTACCTACCACGTAACACTCACCTCATTTATAACCCTTGTTATCATCTTTTCTTTCTCATATCTACCCACATACTCTCCCCCATCTTATTCACAAAACATGCAGAAATCAAATCACAACCAAAACGTTTACCTCTGGAGTTGCAGCAGCTTGAGGTGGCCCTTGTCTTCCCTCTCGTCCCTGCCTGCTGGATGCTTCTCCTCGTTCTGCCATGATCACCACCCTTTTCAAATTCACCTTTCTGCCTTCTGAATCTCAGAACACATTCACTTTCCCTGTCTCTTTTCTCCTTATCACTCAAATTTCTCATGCAATTACCTGTCTCAGTCGTCAAAAAGCGTCGCGTTCGCGTATTTAACTTCTTGCATGGCTCTCAAAATTAGAACTTAAGTTGCCACCCTAGCTTTTTTATTTTTAGAAAAGCTCATACCTAAATAACCGGTATCGGTTATGTAACCGATATCGGTCTACTAACTACCGCCGTCGGTTATCTAACCGATATCGGTTATACACCTGCCTTTTTGAAACATGGTTCTTTTCTTCATTTTTTACCTAATTTTTGTATCGTGCATTACCCTTTCTTTTCCCCGCATCACAACACCATTATCCATATTTGTCCATCCACCACACATATCATTACAATTTCATTAACATCATCTATTTTACAAAAACAAACCAGCCATCAGCTAAGGATACCAAACCAAAACAAAACAAAACAAAAAACTATCTATCTATACCTCATTTGAATCCAACTCATCAGATACATATATAACAATGTCACAAAACCAGCCCAAAACATGCAACATTTCATCATATAACACATCATCCATATATCAACATGTCAATTAAACTCATCATATATTCTATACCACAAACCATTGACGAAATACTTAAAAACATTTTCAACACTGCATATGGATCAAAACATCATCTATATATATATATATAAGTTTTCAAATATACACTGTGCCCTACATCGGGGCCTCTGTGATCTCATAATCCAACAAAGCTGGCACGCAGGCCGCAATAACTATCAATAATCTCGACTCGGCTCGCAGCAGGCCGGTCCCTCATATCAAAATATATACTCGGCAGACAAATCCATACTCCATACTCGCTCGCAGGCCGGTATACAATAAATGAATGAATGAATAAATGAGTAATATGTAGGCACGCAGGCCTCTATAAACATAACCGGTTCGCAGACCGGTGCCCATATCCAATATACAAATACAAAAACCATGCCGGGCTCCCTCAGCTCTCCCCACCGCCCTCAGCACCTCTCCCCGCTGGTCCCTGTGGTGCCTCTCGCCTCCTGCCTGTCACAGACACGCCGGCTGTGGCTGCACCTCCCTGAGATCTCTGGCTGTGAGAGGTCTCTGCTCTATGAGCTGCATAAGGCTGATACTCAACTCCGGTACCATCAAGAATATCCTGATAGTATCGGGCCTCCGCTCTAACCTCCATATAGCGCTCTCGAGCCACTGAAGGAGCTGGGGCTGGTCCCCTGGCACCTAATACTAGTACCCCCCCCCGTGCTCGTGCTTTGGTGGTGCACTGTGGCTATGCGCTTCTTGGCGGGGTATCTGTACACATGCTGGGGGGCGTGTGGCTGCGCTTGCGCCACTTTGTGGTGGTGCATGTACTGTCTTCTTCTGTGACCGCTGCTACTGTACTGCACACGCACTGTGCTGTGCATGGCCTTGGTGGTGGTGGTCTTTGCCTGCCCTGAGCTCAAGCTAGCTGCCCCTGTAAGACCCCTATCTGTGCCTGCGCAGCAGCAAGCTGCCCCTGTAAGAGCTACACCTGACCCCTGAGCTGATCTCTCTCTGCCGTCACAGCTGCCAAGTCTGGCTGTGCGGGCTGTGCTACCCTCGCCGCTCTCTGACCAGCCCACCACACCATGTATGCTCCTGTACAACCAGCATCATCTACTGTGTCATCTGCTGGCCTCTCAGCAACCCAATCTGGATCCAAGGGCTGTGGTGCAGGCAGTGGGGCCTCTACATCATCCCTCCTGTACTGAGGGAAGGGAGGTGGCTCGTCCTGTCGCAGCCCCATCTGCCTGCGTACCCTCTCTAGGGGTATCCTCTCGTACTCTCCCGGCCTCCGTCCTGCTATCCAGAATGTGTACTGGATCAGACGCAACTGTAAGCGGGCTCCTCCGTGAGGGTGATGACCTCTGTAAGGTCTCCATACAATATCTACCGCTGTCAGGCCCTCTAATAAATGCCTGTAGTAGGCAACGTCTCTCCCCGCAAGCACTGCTCGTGGCTGCCCCACGACTCCCAACCACCTCTGAAAGCCGTATCTGTATATAACCTGTGGCCCTGGCTGCTGGGGCAGCCCTACTGGTCTGATGCATATGATGTGCTCATATGCCCAACAGTGAAGTAAAAAAGTTCGAACAAATACCAAATCGCCGCATCCGGCGATAACCCCAGAGCTCTCTGTATAGCTGCACCAGATACACTGGTGCCCACGCATAGCAAGTATGCTCCTCCACCATCTCAAGCAGCACCCCCATCAATGCCCGTGGAAAATGGCCTCCCTCTGAGTCCGGGAGGGCGAAGCAGGTGATCCCAATCATCATCAGCACGGCCAGTCGTGTCTCGTGTCGGTGCGCACGGTACATGTCACCATACCCGATACTCGCGCTGTGATAGGTAAGTAGCGCGGCTGCATCTCCAAAAACCTGCAGGATGTTGTCCATCGCCGTCTCCGAATCTACCTGGAACACTGCCTCTCCCTCGATCGGCAGTCGAAGGATGCGATACACATCCTCCAATGTGATAGTCATCTCCCGGTCGGGAGATGGAACACATTGGTCGCCGGATCCCATCTCTCGATGAGGGCGACCATCAGGCTGTGATCTCTATCAATAGCTCTGTATCGCTGGACTCCGCCGAGTCCCACCTCGCGCATGATCACCCAATGAGCCGCAGATACGTGTGGCCGCATCCGCACCAACAGCGGGGGCATCCTATCCCGCATCGTCAACTGCTGACGTGCCTGCAAAACCAACCCACATCCTTAGACCTACTCTTTATCACAACATCTACTTTACCCTCTAAACCCCCTTTTATCCCCCCGACCACACCCCAACTCTCTACCACCCCCCTCTAGCAACCTACCTTCAACCACCCAACCCAAAACCCACCCAACCCCAACCCATACAAATCCCATATCTACCCACAACTCAACCCACCCAAACCACTACCCGACCCAAAGCCCAAAATCTACCCAAAACAAACCAACCCAAAACCAAACCCACCCCACCCAAAACAAACCCCACCCACACCCCAAAACACACCAACACAAAACAAGCCCAACCCAAACCCAAACCCACCCAACCCCAAAACAAAACAAACCCCACCCACACCCCAAAACACACCAACACCAAACAAGCCCAACCCAAACCCAAACCCACCCAACCCCAAAACAAAACCAAACCCACCCCACCCAAAACAAACCAACCCAAAACCCAAAACCCAACCAGCCCAAAACCAAACCCACCCCACCCAAAACAAACCCCACCCACACCCCAAAACACACCAACACAAAACCCACCCAACCCAAAACCAAACCCACCCCACCCAAAACCCACCCAGCCCAAAACCAAACCCACCCCACCCAAAACAAAACAAACCCACACAAACCCCCAATAAACCCCGGACCGGTACCGGTCCCAAACAACCGACCACGGCCCTCTTCCCACGTCGATCGGTCGACCGCCGACGACGCCGGTCGGCCAACCACAGAACCCGCTTTAAAATTTAGCGGCCGACATCGGTCACTTATCATTTCCGGGCCGAACCCCATGCGGCCCCCACCCACATTTTTGCATTTTTCTACTTATCTACCCACCCAAACACCCTAAAAACCTACCCACCCAGCCGCCTTGCCCTATTTTACCCATCTATCCTCTTCGTTTTTCAAATTACGTCCATTTACTCATTATTTCCTAAAACATGTAAATTCCTACCCAAACCCCCAATTTAGCTTAATACCATTCAAATGCACAAAATAAAGAGTTCCGAACATACCCGAATGATGACACGTCGTCGTGGTGGGATGGGTGGTGGTGGTCCAGCTGGTCCAGCCCCTCCTGCTCCTCCTGCCTGTGCCATAGCTCCAATTCTGATCTGCTGGGTCCCCGGCCAATCAACTGCTGCCTCCTCCTCACTCGGGCCCGCAAACAACTCACTCCTCCAGCAAAATAGCTCCACCTCACTCAATAAAACCTCCAATCTCAACTCTCCACGTCAGACAAATCAATTTGGTTTTCAAATAACAAAAGTGACAATGACAAGCCGTATTTTTCTTTTTATAGGTTTTTCGCCCATAACCGATATCGGTTTCATTTTGCCCTAATGAACCGGTATCGGTCCCTTAACCGATATCGGTCATGTAGAATCGACATCGGTTTTTCTGCCAACTTTCCCCCAATTTTTTTTGCCCCTATTTACCATTTGCCCCTTTTTAACCACATATCGCCTATATCCACCTTTGCTGAACACCATTTGTTTACCTATTCGGCCCGACCCAAGGCCTCAACCTACCTATTCGGCCCGACCCAAGGCCTTAACCTACCCATTTGGCCCGACCCAAGGCCTCAACCTACCTATTCGGCCCGACCCAAGGCCTTAACCTACCCATTTGGCCCGACCCAAGGCCTCAACCTACCCATTTGGCCCGACCCAAGGCCTCGCCTACCTATTTGGCCCGACCCAAGGCCTCGCCCTACCCATTTGGCCCGACCCAAGGCCTCGCCCTACCCATTTGGCCCGACCCAAGGCCTCACCCTACCCATTTGGCCCGACCCAAGGCCTCAACCTACCTATTTGGCCCGACCCAAGGCCTCAACCTACCCATTTGGCCCGACCCAAGGCCTCACCCTACCCATCCGACCCGACCCAAAGCCGCCACCCAACAACTTGGCCCGACCCAAGGCCTCACCCTAACCATCCGGCCCGACCCAAGGCTGTAACCTAACAACTTGGCCCGACCCACGGCCGTATCACTTCAATACCATACCCACAATCAACGTTTTATTTTATCCATCCATCCTGTACCTTTTGTTCAATCGAGCTCACCTGTTCGTGTTTTAGCATGATTAGGGTCCTTGACTTGATCTGTCGACCAACTTTGCCTAGACCTAGACCGTGACGTTTATCTCAACCAAACCAACCATTTGGTACTGCCGAACATGCCTAAACGTTCCTGTACCTTACCTGTTATATACCCTGGAGCTACTTCCTATGCCTTGGATACCAGGATTATATAACCCTTGTTTGGATAAACTATCGACCTTTGCCTATACATTGCTGGTTTGCTCGCCAAATCATGTACCCTAGTCGCACTATTGCATTTCAACATGCGTCTGCTGCCTTGGACCTCCCCCACCACCTTACCATCCTCTCTACAACATGTACCCTTTATCAACCCTATCCCTGATTTCCCGTTCACTCAATCCGTGATAGATTTGAGGGGATTACCTATATCCTTAACAGAGAAACCACTTCATATTATTGTCCGCGCAGCTTTACAACACAAGCTACACGACAATAAGGGGCTAATGTAGACACCAAATTTGTGTCTTACGACCCCTTGTGACCCGCATCTCATCTCGCAACCTAAACTCATCACCTAAACCTTACACAATTATTTATTAATTACCTTGTAATTGATAAATCCACATCATCTCACCCGCCACCTCATTTGCCATTTCACCATGACCTAGCCCTAACCCTAAACTAACCTAATTAAGACCTATAACTTGGTCTACACCTACACCCATGACTAATGACCCCTTTCTCGCACCCAAAACCGACCTTCTAGTCACTTGACCAAGCCCGCAACTAATCTCTCGGGAGAAAAGCAGGGAAGGTGGGCTGTTTTACTAAAAATAGCCTACTTTTTCCTTACCGATGTCGGTTCCTACTCGACCGCTGTCGGTTACGTAACCGCCATCGGTTCCCTGTAAATGGCCTCCCCAAACCAAAAACAAAGGATCGAAATTTCATTTTTGGATCAGAGAAAAGGATTCTTTGAATCAAGAAAGAGCATCAGGAGCGATCGAGAAAACTCGGATCTTTACTTGACTGAGCAGAGACAAGTGAAGAGACAAGGAGAGTTAGCAGACAGGAGAGCAAGCCCGGGATCGCAATCGGATACCGAGCCTGTGATACTCGGCTGATTTGATCTGCATGTGCGGCCGACTCATCCTACCTCGATTCGCCTTTGCCATCGAGCTCTTGGACTTGCATCTCCATGAATAATCGAGTAAGCTACTTCTTGCATGTACTCTTTAATAACATTTCTTCGACTTTTTGAATCATAAGTCCTCACAAATCCATTCTTGGATCCACTACCCAATGTGTCATTGCATCTAACTGTCATTCATCTAGATCTCATCACCCTATTTCCTAATATTACCTATATACTGACCCTCTAAATAACACAACTACCAAATAACACCACCACCCCACAAAACAACTAACCTTCGATCCTGGACTCTACCGATATCGGTCATTAGTAACCGCCGCTCGTTATCGATGCTTAAGCATCGATTATCTGACTATAACCAATAACCAGCCTTTCCCCTACCCAGTTCAACAAAGCAATTTAATTGATATCTTATAGTCTTTTGTGTTAATTCATATTAGCAAGGGAACTGACCACCTTCGAAAGGAAGTTTTATATTTCCTGGGCCCAAGGCAGTTTCCTCATTTATTGTCTAATTAAAATCTTGTGGTCTTGTGTTCTTATTTGCAGGTAGTCCTTCCAAGACAAAAAGGAGTTCTTCGCAGTCAGCCTGATCTTTCTCTACGGTACGCGCACATCATCTCGACATTCTACAGGTATTCCTCCTAGCCCCAACCCTTATCTGTTTCTAAAAGGAACGAAACATTCCGAGTGAAACATCGTACTTACCTCTTTGTGAGTGGATTGGAAAACATTGACATGTGATTATGTTCTAAGTTTTGTGCTCTGTTAAACTGTATAATCATGTATTTTGGAATGATATCAATTAATTATAAGATATGGTTTATTAATGCTTCTTATGGTAGCTTTTTTTACTTATTTGTTGATCAATAAGTACTTAGTTAATTGGTTTTTGAAATGGACTTAGTGATTCAACTTGTTGAAAGTAAAAATCATGTTCTTGGAATAGTTAAGTAATTAGGTAATCTCGTAAGATTTTTAATGTCTTGATATAATTACTACTTTGGTACCGATATATATTAGGATAAAAATTGTATAAATTTTAGTGATCCAAGGTATTCTCCTAAATCGATATGTGATTATAACTTTAAATTAAATAATTACATGGTTTCTTATTGATTCCTTATGCAAATTTAATTATAGATCTTGTGACATAAATATAATATTATACTTGATTTTACTACTATGACTAAGGTTTACCTTTGATTGGAAGGTCTGTTCATTTAATTAATTCACTTAATGGTATAAGTGGATATGTTAAGCGAAGATGGTCCTATTATTTTCATTACATGATGAAAACCTAATCTAACCTTTTCTAATGGTGATGTTTAAAGTATTGTAATAGTCTAATGTAACACTTTGGAATTTTGATTTAAAGTGGACAACCTAATCTAAGCTTTATATATGCATATTGATTAAATTAGATCCTAATATTTCTAAGTGGATCCTAAGTCCTAACCTTATGACCTAACTATGGTTGGTATTTTTGAAGGAAGGGTTAGTTGAATGGTTAAGAAAATGGGTGCCACCCATAATCGAGACTTGTAAAGTTTAAATATTTTATTTTTATTGTCACTTTGCCACCCTTTGACAGGATACCATGTTGGGCTTGGCCATGCATGATAAATCTTCCACTAAATGGTTTAGTGTGATTTTGGTTAATTAATAGTTCAATTTCCAAGTTTTGTTGGCAATAAACGACTAGAGGGATTGAGGGAGTTAAACTAGTAGTTATGTCTAGCATTTATGGCATTGGTAATACCAAATCCACCTTGAGAAAAGCATGATGGTTTTGAGAGAAAATAAAGGAATCGGAGGTTTTATTTTTCATTTTGTTATATAAGTTCTTAGGCTCTGCATGTAGACCTCATGGTTTTTAAACTTTTTGTTTATTTTTAGATAAAAATGAACTTATCGGTTACATGGTGGAGGAAATATTGTAGAAAATAAAGTGGGATCACTATTAAGATGGAAAATGGATATGGAAGGGTTTATGTGGGGTTTTGCAAGGAATCTCCAACAGGAATTCATGGAGCTTGGAGAGGAAGCTTCAAGAGCTCCACTAGGCATGATAGGCTTGATCTCTTTGAAATAATTATCTGTGTATAATGGCTTCATAAAAAAACTCTTCTCTTATATGAAATCTAGTTATCTAGTTCTGATTTTTTAGTATGTGTTATAAAACATGTTTATCTCTGAGTATCTACCTATTTGTTGCTCGATATTGATGTATTCCTTCATTTGGCTTTTGGTTCGTGTATAGATAATGTGAAAATGGTAGTGCTATGTTTTTAAGTAGATGGATTGTGTTTGTTAAATGAAAACCATTTAGTTGCACTTGTGTGCTATTAGAGACATTGTATTCTTGTTTATTTATTACTTCAAAGGGTTTTAATGTTTTTATTCTTAAGCAATATTAAACTTGGAAGTGGATTTTGTTTGGATTATGAATCGGTTGATTCTTCTCTTGTGTATTCATTGACTCAACCATGTAGGTGTTGGGTGTTTATTATTATTGTGAATAATGGTCTTCTATTCAACTGAGATTATTATGTCATTTTATCTTTCAATGATAGCATTATTTGTTGATACGGCTTAGGGTTTATTGGAATTACTCTTTCAAATTGTTTTCCTTTAATGGATATGTGAGTTATGTTTTATCTAGAATTTATTGTCGGTGAATTGTGCAGGTATCATCTCTTTTGTTCTTATCGGATCGAATGATTTTATCTTGGGTGAGTAAGATCATTTTTATGTCTTGTTGTTTACTTTCTCTAAAAATTAAAAGAAGGTTTAGGTTGATGGCTTGGGGAATAATGGTGGTTTCGTAGACGCCTGACTATATTATTCATTTTTTTGCATCCTGTATCTACTTTCACTTTCTGTGGAAGGGTTCGATTACTTTAATGGTTGTGTGATTGCACCTCCTTCACTCTATGAAATAATGAAGGTTATTGTGGTTTCAAGTTAAGTTAATACTGATTTATATTGAGCCTTAGGATCACTCGTGTCTAAAAGGATAATTAGCATCTGCTATGTTTCCAATTTTTATCTAATTCAAATAAAATCTATATGTTGCTATTAAGAATTGATTTCAAGCTCTAAGTTAGATGGATGAGTCTAGGTTAGCTTATCTTCTTATCATAGGTATGGTAGATCCTTATCCCACTTTCGAATGTTTCTTCAATTAAGATAATCATATTAACATTGGGTTATCCATAAATATCTATTACCTATTTTAAACTTATGAAATGCTCAATTAGATCTTGGACCTTGATTGGTGATGGACTAGCAAAAAGGATTGATTATATCTTGCTTGTATGAGACACTAAAATATTTATCCTAAATCGAGGAGTATTAGACTAGGATGGCTCATTTTGAAATGTTTTTGAGTTTTGTTTGATTTATTTTAAAGGTGTGACTGTGAAGTAGACACTTTTTCACTTTTTTTTGTCATTCGATTTTATTGATGAACTCATAACTTGTGTTATGATGTGACTATTTGGCTATGATATGGTTATCTGTTGAATGATATAATTAAACGTATTATATCTCATTATGGATTCTTATTTCATACTAGTTGTTATGATAAGCTAAGGAAGTTTTGACTTATATGTAAGTGTGATCAAGATTAGGTATGTGCACCTAGTTGAACATTGATCCTATTACGACTGATTGTCATAGGAAGTAACTTTTTATGTTGTGTTGTATTGAAGGTTATATAGGATTGTTATACCAAGTTAAAAATTATATATTTCCTTTGTTTATATATGTTATAGTGTATATAACTTATAACTACAAAAATGAAATTCTACCTTAATAAGATATTAATGGATTGGTATTCAATAGACATTTTAATGAAGTTGTGTTCTATGGACTGCATATAGACTGAATATAATACTACGGTGATATAAGTATGGGCTTATATGATTGTAATATTAATATTTAGACTTTGACACTACATAAGTTTAGTGCGATATTTTTATAATTTTATTTGAATAATGAAAGTTTTGTTATATAAGTATGAGATTATGTTATTGTAGTATTATTATTCTAGTACTAGTACATCATGGATTGATTGTGACCCATTATGTTTGATTGGATTACTTATGTTTTCCTAAGATAATGATTTCTGGAATCACTTGAATGATGTAATATGTAATCTTATCTTCTCTAGATGATGTATTAATATGACTTGGTGGAATGTTCAAAAGAGTCGTGTTATTTTTTAACCTTAGAATAATTTTAGTTAAATGTATCATTCCTTTTAGAAATTATTAGATAGAGCATTCTATTCTAAAGATTTATATCTTATCATGCCGATTCGTATGAACTTACAAATGCCAACAATATTACGAGATGGACTTCGTAAAATATGAAAGAAGGAAGATGTATAAAAGTTGCATTTGTTCCATTGATCGAAGATATTTGAATCAATTAAATGATTATTTTATTCACTAATTTATGTACTTTTGTTTTGGAAATAAAAAATTCCTATGGCTCATTTATCATAAATTGTTCGAATTAATTATTGAGTGGATTGGAAAACATTGACATGTGACTATGTTTTGAGTTGTTATGCTCTGCTCAACTTTGTTTAATCATGTTTTATGGAATGATATCAAGTTCTTATAAGATTTGGTTTATTAATCATTCTTATGGAAGTATTTGTACTTATGTGGTTCACCATTAAGTATTTGCCTAAATGATTTCTGAAATGGACTTAGTGATTCATCTTGTGGAAAGTAAAAATCGGTTTCTTGGAAAAGTTAAGTGATCAAGATAATCTAGTAAGCTTTTTAATGTCTTGATATAATTACTACTTTGGTATCGATAGTGGATTAGGATAACACCTTGGATCAATTTCAGTGATCCAAGGTATTCTCCTAAATCAATATGTGATTATGAATTTAAATTAAATAATTACATGGTTTCTTATTGATTCCTGATGCAAATTTAATTACAGATCTTGTGACAGTGAATCTAATATATTTCTTGATTATATTACTATGATTAAGGTTTACCTTTTCTTGGAATTTCTGGTTCATTTAATGAATTTTCTTAATGGTATAAGTAGATATGTTAAGCGGTAAGGTCATGTTATTTTCATTTTATGATGAAAACCTAATCTAACCTATTCTAATCGTGATATTTAAATTTATATAAGGGTCTAACATAACCCTTTGGACATTTGATTTAAAGTGGAAAACCAAATATAAGGTTGATATATACATATTGATTAAATTAGATCCTAACCTTTCTAAGGGGATCCTAAGTCCTAACCCTATGACCTAACTATGGTTGGAATTTAAGAAGGAAGGGTTAGTGGAATGGTTAAGGAAATGGGCGCCACCCATACTCATACTTGGAAAGTTTAAATGTTTTATTTATTATGGCCACCACCACCCTCTTGTAGGATTCATACTTGGACTTGGCCATGCACACTAAATATCTGGTGCTAAATGGTTTAGTTTGAGTTTTGTTAATTGATAGTTTGATTTCCAAGTTTTTTTGGAAATGAATGGTTGGTGGGATTAAGGGATTTAAAATTTAAGTCATGTCTAAAATTTATGGCATTGGTAATACCAAAACCACCTTGGGAGAAGTATGATGGTTTTGGGAGAAAATAAAGGAATCAAGTTTTGTTTTTCATTTGGTTATACGAGCTCTTGGGCTCTGCATGTAGAACTTATAGTTTTTGAACTTGTTGTTTCTTTTGGATAAACATGGACTTATCAGTTGCATGGTAGAGGAAATAGTGGGGAAAATGAAATGTGATGGCTATTAAGATGGAAAAATTGATATGGAAGTGTTTCGTGGGGTTTTACGATGAATCTCGAGAAGAATAAGTGGAGTTTGGAGAGGAAGTTACAAGAGCTCTACTAGGCATGTTAGGCTCTAACACTTTAATATTATTTTATTTTTTAGTGCTTTATCAAAGAAACTCTCCTCTTGTATGAAATCTACTTCTCTAGTTCTGGGTTTTTATTATGTGTTCTAAAACTTGATTATATTTGAGTATCTACCTTTTTGTTCCTAGATATCAATGTATTCCTTCATTTGGCTTTTGGTTCATGTTTAGAGACTACAAAAATGGTAGTGCTATTTTTTTAAACATCTGGATTTGTTTGTTAAATGAAAACCCTTTAGTTGTACTTATGTGCTATTGGAGACATTGTATTCTTGTTTACTTATTGCTTCGAAGGGTTTTAATGTTTGTATTCTTAAGAAATATTAAACCTAGAAGTGGATTTTGTTTGGATTATGAATCAGTTGATTCTACTTTTGTGTATTCATTGAATCAACCCTATAGGTGTTGGGTGTTTATTATTATTGTGAATAATGGTCTTCTATTTGACTAAGATTATCATGTCATTTTATCTTGCAATGATAACATGATTTGTTGTTATGACTTAAGGTTTACAGAATTACTCTATCGAATCATTTTCCTTTAATGGGTCTGTGAGTTAAGTTTTATATATAATTCATTATTAGTGAATTGATCGGGGTATCATTAGCTTTTGTTGCTATCATCGATTTAATGATGTTATCTTGGGAAAGTAACATTATTGCTATATCTTTTGTTTACTTTATGTTAAACTTAAAAGAAGCCTTAGGTTGATGGCTTGGGGAGTAATGGTGGTTTTATAGACACCTGATTGTATTATTCATTTTGTTGCATCCTATATCTACTTTCACTTTCTATGGAAGGGTTCAGTACTTTGATGGTTTTATGATCAGACCTCCTTCACTCTGTAAAATAATGAAGGCTATTGTGGTTTCGACTTAAGTTAATACTAGTTTATATTGATCCTTAGGCTCACTCAAGTATAAAAGGATAATTATCATCTGCTATGTTGTTAAGTTGTTATTGAATTCAATTTAAATCGATACGGTGTTATTAATAGTTGATTTCAGGGTCTACGCTAGATGGGAAAGTCTTGGTTAGCTTATCTTCTTATCACAAGTATGGCCAATCCTTCTCCCAATTTCAAAATGTTTCTTCAATTAATATTATCATGTTTTTTTTTTTAATTGGCATTTTTTTGAAAGGTTACCCTCAAAGATGACTCGAGATGTGCCCATGAGCTATCAAAAGGTCAAAAACAACAAGTATGGCAAAGTTTACTATTAATATTATCATGTTAACATTGATCTGTAGAAATAAAACATATGATTGAGAGTTTAGATCTTGATTGATGATGGACTAGAAAAAAATGATAGATTATATCTTTCTTGTATGAGATAATTTGAAATCTTTATCCTAAAATGAGGATTCTTAGATTGGGTTGGCTCATTTTGAAATGTTTTTAGTTTTGGTTTATCTATTTTAAAGGTGTGGTGTGGAGTAGACACTTCGTCACTTTTTATATTTTCATTCAATTTTATTCACGAACTCATAACTTGTGTTATGAGGTGGTTGTTTGGATACTATATGGTTCTCTATTGGATGATATAATTAAATGTATTATATCTCATTATGTATTCTTAGTTCATACTAGTTTCTATGATAAGCTAAGGAAGTTTTGACTTATATGTAAGTATGATCAAGATTAGGTATGTGGCCCTACTTGAATGTTGATCCTATTATGAATAATTGTAATAGGAAGAAACTATTTATGTTTTGTTGTATTAAAAGGTTATACAAGATTGTTATACCGAGTTAAGACGTATATCTTTCCTTAGAATATATATGTTATAACGTATATAACTTATAAATATGAGGAATGAACTTCTACCTTAATAAGGTATTGATGGATTGGTATATGATAGACTATTTAATGAAGTTGTGTTCTATGGACTTCATATAGACTGAATATAATACTACAATGATATAAGTATGGGCTTATATGACTATAATATTAATATTCAGACTTCAACACTACCTAAGTTTAGTGTGATTTTTGTGTTGATTGGATTAGAATAATGAAACTATTGTTATATAAGTATGGGCTTATATGACTGTAGTATTATTATTCTAGTATTGGTACTTCTTAGATTGATTGTGATCCATTATGTTTGATTGGATTACTTATGTTGTCCTAAGTAAATACTTTCCTAGAATCACTTGAATGATGTAAGATATTATCTTATCTTCTTTATATGATGTATTAAGATGTCTTAGTTGAATGTTCAAAAGAGTCATGTTCTTTTTTAACTGTTTAATACTTTCGAGTTAAAAGTAGAATTTATTTTATGAAATTATTAGATAGAGCATGTTGTTCTTAATATTTAGTTATTATCATGCTAGTTTGTATGAACTGACATATGCTAACAATATTATAGATAGACTTTGTGAAAGGTGAAAGAAGGAAGTTGTTGTGAAAATGTGCAACAGGAAATTGGAAGTTTCCAAGCATGACAACTATACCCCTATGGTGAAATTTTCATGTTTTATCATTCCTAGGAACCCCAGGTCAAATCTGTTAGTCTGATCACCCCTATTTGATGTCAATTTGGTCCCCTAGGTGATTTAGGAAATTCTATTCATTCCACCTAGGTGATTTTAGGGAGTTCTAAAAAGATGCTATCTTCTGGCAGTATTGGGAAGCAATGTTGTTGGCCTTCCCAGGACTAGATTCAACCCCATGGAGTAGAATTGAAGGAAAAATTTAACATGGAGGTGAATGGAAGACCTTATAACATCATGGAAATGATATTGGAAGGTTTGGGGAAGTTTTTCAAGACTTGGAGCAGTTTGAGTAAAAAATAGGGTTCATAAGCTTAGGAAGTACACATGCCTAAAACAAATGTTAGGCTTCAAGAAGATTCGAGAGCTCTAGATGAAGTTTGAAGAAAAAATATATATATCCAAAATAGGATTCCAATACCCACATGATGGTGAAATAATATTTTTTAGGACACTTTGGTGCATCAGGTCTGCAGGTAGTTTTTCTCAAGAACATGTGGAGTACAAAATCACAAATCTAATTTTTCAGTGATCAAATGGAACAAGAAAGACATTATAACCCCACCATTGGATTTAGAAGGAAATTTTAAGTCAGGTTCATATAAATTTTTCCCAAAAAATTCCATCGGGAGCTCAAGTTATCACTGTTACAAGTTCAAGACTTAGCTAAATTTTGGGAGGACACGTGTCAGCACCAGGAGCTTGGCGGGATTTTGTGTTCCTCACCTCCCCAAAGGTTAGGGACATAAAGGTTGGAAAATTGCACCCATACCCCTCTCAGCCATCATATGACCTCGGGAACCCTCATATGACCTCCGGACTTGTGATTCAATCCTCGGGTGCTTATTTGGAGCATTCATTCCCTGTCGTTGGATCGGGCACCACGTGTCAGCTCTAGGACAACCATGGAATTTGATGTCCCTTATGCACCTAAGGTGGGGGACATCAGACATCTAAAAATGAAACTAGACCATATGGAGAGTCATTTGGACACCCATGTGACCGACTTTCAGCCCCTAGGTGCATTTTTGGAGCAACCATTCCCTGTCGTTGGATCAGTGCCATGTGTCACCTCCAGGACCACCGTGGAAATTTATGTCCCTTATGTACCTAAGGTGGGGGACATCAAACATGGAAAAATTCACCCAGCCCCTATGGGGAGTCATTTGGACACCCATGTGACTGACTTTCAGCCCCTAGGTGCATTTTTCAAGTAAATCCTTGCCATCGGATCGAGGACACATGGCATCACCTTGACCACCATGGAAATTGATGTCCCTCATGTCCCTGAGGTCAGGGACATCAGGGACATAAAAATTCACCCATCCCCTCCATGTGCATGTTTTGAAAGTTTAAATCCAACACTTAGCCTTTTTCTTCCTCTCATTTCTCCTCCACAACTTCATACCTTGCCATGGCTCCTTGCATGATTGTCCAGACACCTGGTCCACCATTGTTGCTCCAAACCAGCTCCACCATGGCCACATAAACTCTCCACACCATGAATACACATAAATATGTAGGTATCAGAGAAAAATGGAGTGAAATGATGAAGAATGGGGAGAAAATGAAGGTTTTTTGCCAGATAACCATGAAGTCACCCGATCGAAAAATCTTCATATCTCACAAGATACAAGTCAGATCGAGATGCCATTTTTGCAGAATTCTTCATTTTTCAAGGTGATAAAGATGCAATAAACAAGAGGTCAAATGGTGCCCATAATCATTTGCTCAAAGAAAACCCTCTCTTCACACATAAGCTCACATTCATTAGATTTCCCATCATTTCGGCAATGGAAATGAGCTAAAAACTTACACAAAAAATCCAAATGAAAAACCTATCACAATGGATTTGTTTTCATTGAAAATAGAGAAAAAAACAAGACCTGAAAATTTCAAGCTCCATTAATGGCCGTGCCATGGCAGCTCCGTGCCCAAAGCCACTACCAGGTCAAAATTTCAAAATTTATTTCCAGGCATTCTAGTGGGCAAAACTATGTGAAATTCAGAGGGTGTGATCGTAATGAAAAGAAAAATCTAAAAAGTATGTTCCATCACAAATAGAGCACTGGAAACACACTTTCTAAAAATAGTAATTTTTCCTATATAGACTTGCTATGTTTGGAAAGTCATCATCAAAAGCAGCTGAGACAAAGGAAGCGGGTATTGAAGATCTCCAAAAGGCTAGAATGATTATCCGAAGTAGAAAATAGTGATAATGGCCATTTACTAAAAATAGTAAGCCACACTCAAAGAGCAGCTTTGGCACAATGGGACATTTAGAACTTCATCGCATCAGAGCTTTCCATCAGCGAGGATCAACAGACTTCATCGGGAATGACATCTCCTCTTCTTCTTCTCCCTCTCTTTCTCTCTCCTCTTCCCCCCAACTTTCTCTCACTTTCCAATATTCTAATTTCACGTTGGGGTTTGCACTTTTTAATATGACTTAAGTGACTTTAGAAATATAATGTAAATTAAGTCGCCTTACTATTATAAAAGGGACTTAAATATTTAAAGTGGAATATGAATAGTCTTAAGTCATACTAAGGCATATGGAAGGTCCTGAGGTAGATGAAGAATCACCTCTAATTATATAAATTGTAATGTCATTCCCATTTCAAAGGGTTGGTGATTGATCTTGTAAACTCAAGAGTGCATTATACCTAGAGAAAGCAAAGGAGATAGCCAATTTTCTTCTACTTTCCTCCACTTCTCAATTTCTTCCATTCTCACATTATGTACAACTTTGATTTGAGCAATCAATACAAGAAGAAGGAGTTTCTATATTTCTTTGACTAAGGGGTTTCTTGATACTTGGTGATCAGTGAATTCTATTTGGTCTTGTTGCTATTCGCAGAGTTGTTTCTTCCCATAAATGCATGTGTTGAAGTTTCTAACTAGTGTGTGTGCAGGAATATGATTTTCTACCTGTAACATTAGTTCTCCTACCTCTATTCTCACTCCCTTTCCCACCTTTAGACAAAGTATTCCCTAGCAAGATATTGCTAGCTTTACCACAGTTCAGTGGAGTACCCCTGTTAGATCCACGGTCGAAAGGCCACCACATAAATCCACCTTTTCATGCGCATGCACATACAGTAGCTGCACCGATGAAGTAGAGGGACTTAGATTCCCAGAGCATTAGCAAGAAATCCACAAGTTTATCCACCTGACACACTTTCTCACCAACTGAAGCCATATAATAGTTTCATTTGTTCCATTGATTGAATATATTTTCTTTGAATAAATGATTATTGTATTAATTTATTAATGTACTTTTGTTCTAGAAATAAGAAAGGCATATGTCATTTTTATTGTACTACTATGAAAATAAATTGTTGATTAATTGTTGAAACATGAATTTGATATTGAATTCAGAATGAAATAAAGAGGGTTCACTTTATTATATTGTCTTGAATGAAAGTGACTAGTTGATAAGTGTTGAACTTAGTTGTGTTTCATTTGTAAAAGAAAGGTAGACTTCATTAGTTATATTAAACATAATGTAACCACTATTGAAGTACTATATGCCTTATTTGATTAAATATCAATTATGAAATAAGTGAAGATTGGTTGAATGCCTAAGTAAACTTATGTAGTATGACAAGTTATATGGTTGTAGATTAATTCTACCTAGCTTGAATGAAAACAAGTTGTACTTGTACAATGTAGAGTGACTTGTAAAGGTTGATCTCTTTATCCATATGATTGTTTAATTAATTAAAATAGTTGTGATAACTTAGTGATTATAATGAATTTATGAATAAGGGGATGCTTATTGGATATAACTAAATTATAAATAAAGGGGTCACAAGTTAATGGTATAAAATGTTATGCTTATTATTGATGTGTTTTGGGTTGCATTTGATAGGTTATGTTTACTTAGTAATGTATGAGAACATACCTAAACAAATTAGTTATGAATATTTAAAATATTCCTAAGGGATTTTGTGTTGAAATTATAATGTATGCTTTATTTCCTACATTATATGCAACAAAAATAAGAACACGACACTTATGTGTTTTGATGGAAATTGTATGCTTTAATGATTAAGCATAATGCAGACTTAAATCTACAAACCTGCGCTTAAGTGATTGACGTAAGTCAAGATAGCTCTAATATAGATAACAATTTTGATTTTGGTGAAAGACATTCCCTTAAGGAGTATGTCATCTAGGAATAAAAGTATGGCATACATGTCTTATAACTTTGGCCAAAGTATCGCAAGCTTTTGATTATGTTATCTTGATTTCACCAAGACTAATGATGTGTGATATCATATGGGTATCCATAACAGATACCTAGATAGACCCTTTACAAGTTTAAAATTGATTTACCTTTAATGGAACAAGGAAACCATGAGTATACTTAGTATACACATTGAATAAAACATGAGAGATCCATGTCTAATATTGACTCATGATTCTTGCAGATGGTTTATTTTTATGAGATGGATTAGCTAAATGAATGTTTGTTATAAATTATGTGAATTTGGAATAGTGAACATTATTTAAAAAAATTAAAATTCCCTTATCATTGAAGTCTTTAAATGAGGATGTTACATACCTACTCACGGGCGTTGGTGTCCTAGAATAAGGATTTGGAAGTGTGATGTAAAAGAGTTATGTTTTGAGAAATTTGTGTACAATGATGATCTGTTTTACAACATGTATGAAGTACTAATGTAATAATTTTAGGTGTTTTGGTGTTGTATAGAGAGATATACACTCAAGAGAGTTCCACAAGTTTCGGCATTTTAGCACATTGTTGACTCTGGGGTTATTTGATGTTGAATGGGACATATTGGGTGTGTTGGCTTGCAATACATAACGAGATAAAGGTAGGTTTCCCATAATATGCCTATGGTGACTACATTTTGTAAGAGAAGGTTTTCTCAATACAATACATATATATATATATATATTCCTATATATATATATATATATATATATATATATATTGGTTTCTCTTGGTGAGATGATGGTTACCCTAGATGATGTATATAGGATACTACGACTACCGATTGTGGGAGAGAGACCAGGTTATGAGCATAGTGGATGCCCAGAGATAGATGAGAGTAGTGAGGTGGTATTTTACGGGAACATAGGTACAAACCGAGAGCCATATTATTTTATATACTATATTGAGATCATATGTTTTACAATTGGTCAAGTTTATTGTAGTGGTTATAGCTTTATTTATGGTAGGAGAGGATAGCAGAGTGGGTATATTGTATAAAATGCATGATATTTTTCAGCACGAGAGAGGAGAAAGGGACAAGATTTACATGGTTGAATTGTGTGTTAGGCCATATATATAAGGATCTATATAGATTAACACATCGTAGAACCATTGGCATGGACTAGGAGCCACCACATTATTACATATATGGGCCTATGAGCATATTGTGATAGTGATGCCACTCATTGGGATGTGGGCTGAGTGGGCGAGGACAGATGTTTTCTTTGAGGTGGGTAGTTACTTATAACGGAGATTAGATATAACCTACGTGTCGATGCTTGACCGCATGGGGCCAGAGGCGATCATATGGATGTCATATAGAGACTATGGTTATTCGTTGGAGGATGGAGTAGATTTTTGGTACATTCAATGCACCATGTGGTTGATGGATAGATTTACAAGGCTGACATAGTTATTCCATATGGAGCATGTATCTATATAGTTTGGTATGGCTCAAGATTTTCCCTCAATCCATATGTATGTGTTAGAGCTGCTAGAGCACCAAGGCATCCGAGTGAGGCCGGATCCTATGAGAAAAAATAGTTAGTGCCTCCTTATCTAGATGAGGCTAATGCGGGAATAGGGCTAGTACACATGGACAATGTGGGTTATATCTAGGTCTATAGTGAGTTATTGGCATCACATCGATGGGTGCTATTATTTCCATTTTTCTTAGATGAAGTGGGTGCACCACTTGTTGGAGGAGTAGAATGAAAGCAACCTACCCCCGATGGATATGGCATAGAATCAACACTAGCAGAGAGAATGAGTATTGTTCACTTCTATTTATTAATTATAGTGATATTTTTATATATTGTAAAATATGAGTAGTAACTAGTGTGGTCTAATATGATTACAAGTGATGTGTATTGGTAATTTATTGTTGATTCATTGATACACAAGTGACATGGAATATACCTCCGGATGTTTTCATGGAAGGTGACATGTTAGAGTGATTTAATGTGATCATGGGTGTATATGACGATTTGTTTGATCTAGTGTTGATAGTAGCAGCCACATGTATTGTGTTATTAGGTGAGCATGATGAGGCTCATGCGAAGATGGAGAAAGATAGACTTTACATAAGAGGTTGGGATTTATATGAGGATATATTTGGGAGATATGTGGAGCTACACGGTGAATTTTCATAGTCATCGAGGCAAATATAATATGGAGATAGGTAGAAATATATAGAGGTTGTGACCAATGATGTAGATTAAGTGGTGAAGCATCTAGTTCTAGAGCTCCCGCGATTGTATATAGTGATAGTGATGATGATGTATAGCTTATAATGGATGTAGTGATGCATGGGAACTTGCCCCTAGTGATTATATTTTGGTCACTATGATTTTTGACGATATATATATATATATATATATATATATATATATATATATATATATATATATAGACACACACACACACATACATACATATATATATATATATATATACACACACACATATACATATACGTGTGTATATACACACACACACACACACACATATATATATATATATATATATATATATATATACACACATGTGTTGAATATCATATGTGTTGAGCCCGTGCATTGGTATATGATGTGACGGTTTTTATTTACACTTTGATTTTGTGAGATGTTATATGCATATGAAATAGTTTTGTTTCTTGTTGAATGTTCAAAATGTATCATGATGTGGATACAATAGATAAGTATTTAATTGAAATGAATGCATATGTGAATGAGAAACTTAATGATATGACTACATAATGTATGTATATGATTTAATGTGATACGGTAGTAAAATTAGGAATTAATGTGTATGAGATTAGAAAAATGAGACATTAATATGTTTATGTTGACAAGATGTAAGACCATGTTTTTAATAATGTGTGATGAATGAAAAATAAAGATGGGGTAGAAATGAGAGATTCCCTTAGTGTGAGAATGAGGTTCATTTTTGTAACAAATCCCTCAACATTCATGTAAGAACCTTAAGAACATGAGTGCATCATAGAGTAATGAGTTGACCATATAGAAATAATCTAAATAAGATGGAGAGGTTTGTGAGGGATGATGAAAACATGTGAGGTGGTATCAGCATGAGTGTAATAGCCAAACTAAATTTCAGATGAAATGGTGTTGATGATGGGAGATGTTGTGGGAAGTAAGTATGTTGACAACTTAGATACCCAATGGGATATAGTAGTATTGTGAATCGGATGTGATGATGTTGAAATGGATGAACTAGTTAGAGGATGTGGATGGATAAATATCTTAGGAGCTGGATGAATGAAAACCTTAAAAGTGGGTGAAGGTGATAATTAAAAACTTGTGGAAGCACGCTTTTGTGGAATGGGAAAGAGAGACCAATTATGAGAGTGAGCACTAAAGCTAATGATACATTTGTCTTCTAATTGTTTCAACTTATCATGAAGGGTACAAAGTCATTCTCATAGTGGCCATTGGTGCGGTGGAAATTTCAATAAGGGTGATTTTGCTTTGGCGGTGCAAGTGATGAGGAGAAGGATGTTGATTAGAGGGAAAGGGAAATTTAGTGTTTATCAAGAAAAGTACGCAAAACATCATGAGGCATAGCAAGTATGTGGAAATTGAAATGGTTCTCGAGTATGAGATGGAGAATACTTAGATGGAGACCAACATGGGGGATGCGAAGGAGGACACTTTCATGGAGTAGGAGATGGAGACCATGGAGAATTTTTAATAGATGGAAGAGCATGTGAATTAGTAAGAAATGGAGTAGTGGAAGAAGTATAAGTAGGAGGAGATGGAATAACATGTGTTGCAATTAAATATGTTCTAGATCTATAACTTTATAGCACAAAAGCATAAAAGATTCACATGTATCATATAATAAATTTTCTTTTAATGCAAGAATTAAGCCATAAAAAAGATAAATTGCTTTTCTAAATCAATTGGCTCAAATAATAATTAATGCATACAAGAATTAAAGCATAAAATGTAATCTATAATGGGTTCTTTCTTTCCTTGATGAAAAGTAGGTAAATGATCATATGTAACTCTAGGACCATTATTAACCATAAACCACCTACCAAATGTATCCTCCATGTCACAATAAGAGTTAATAGATCCATGAGGTAAATGAATGTACCATTGAAGAGCATGATCAACAAGACTGTGATGAATAGATTTTAGGAGAAAGTGATCATTAGAATAAAAATCCATTGTTAAATGATAATTCTTGAGATGCAAATAGGGGTTGTAAATGTCATCAACAAATTTGAATGTAGTCATGATAAAATTATTATGGAAAGTGATATTGTGAATTTTTTAGGTATTAGATTTCAATGCGAAGAAATTTTATCAATAGAATCATAGGAGGCTTTTCTTTCAAGAGTGGGAGTATGAACTTGAGCTTGAAAATTACTAATAATATGCTTAAGAGAGAGAATATCATGTGAGGGGATTTTTGAAGAAGCAAGAGACACATTAAGAGGTCAAAGTTTTCCATTATGAGTGATCATGAGAATATGAGAAGAAGAATTGGATGTGGAAGGTGGATAATTACATGGAAGCATTAATGGAACGCTATCCATAGAGACAAAAGAAACACTAATAGGAATAGTAGAATCGTCATGAATATCTATAGTAGAAGAAGAATACAGAAGTAGAAGAGGAGAATAATATAGAATATCAATGGGGATGCTAAAAGTATGATCATAAGAAGATATAATACGTGTACTAGTAGGAATAGTAGAATCAGTATGAATAACATCTATAGAAGAAGAAGAAAGAGGTGGAAGAGGAGGAGAAGAACATGGAATGTCAATGGAAATGCTAGAAGTAGAATCAGAAGATATGATAAGAGGTGTATCATTATGTGCAACGACTTCGAAAGAGAAGAAAGAGGAGTACTATATTGATACTCATTTTTCGGAAGAGAAATAACATCATTACTTCATGATTAGAAGCATAGCCTACATCACTATCAGACATATTTTCACATGTAATTAATTCATCAAGAGATTCATCAACATATAGAGAAGTAGTAGGAGAACTATCATGAGATTTAACATTACATTCATTGGATACATTCTCGTAAGTAGGAAGAGTAGGATATATAATTTTACATTCAGATTGATAATAAGTAAAAATAACATCGTGCACATGTACATTTTCAACACTATAAGTAATCATTATCACCAAATCATAGCACACCTCTATTCATACAAGTGTATATACTTGAACTCATGGTGTGATTGGATAACATGGGTACTATCTCTAAGTTGTGGGACTTGCTACTTTGAGATACACCTCCAGAGAAAGTTGGTTCTTGCTCCTAAACTACCCGCCACAATCTAATCTAATGCGGGATAAGTTAAATGTTCTAATCTAAATTTCCAAGGGACCAGGGAGAGAGAATGCATAAAATGAAAGCCTACACTAAAGTGGTGATGCACTAGAAAAGCGGGGGTGTGAGAGTAGTCTACAAATGTGTGAAATACGAAGCAAAGTGCACACTAGGAGAGGTGATGACAGCTTCTCCATAATCTAGCAAAATGCATTCACAACAATATTCCAAGCATACATAATGATAATAGATTCCTGCAAGAACATAATAATAGACACAATATTATTGTAAAAAGATTAAAGGGGCAAGAAGAATGCAAGAAAAAACAGCAGGGGAAGATACATCCACAAACTGATATTTTATTGCTTCATGATATGCACAGTTCAATCTATTACAAGATAAGGGCTTGGATCACCATGCAAGGAGTCCACTACAAGGGCCTGCAGCACATTGGCTTCACAAAGAAATTTTGACAGAGCTTTGCTATCTAGAAAACTCCCCCTTTACAATGAGCCCAACACTCCAATTTATAGAAAAATGAGAAGGGAAAGAGAAGGGAAAATGGAAATCCCAAAATCTGTCCTTCAACCACCTGTAAGAGGCATTAAATGGAGTAAAATGATTATATATTACTTTCAAAAGGCTCCCCATACTATCCCAGGTGCTGCAACAGAGAAAGAATGATGACCATGCCTCTTAATTGTACTCCCAACCACCAAATGAAACACTGTTATGAACCCAGCCACGTTTTCTAAAAAATCTCGACCAATTTCTCATAAAATCCAAAATTTCTTTATTTCTATGCATCAGGCTCGGAGCCATAATTCCAACGGTACCAATTTTGTGCGATTTCGTTGAAAAACGCAAAAGTTATGGCCTTCTGAGTGCGGGCAGCTATTTTGGGTCTGGTAGGCGTTTTCTGTCATTTGACGGGAATGAGCATTAACTGACTGGAGCCGAATATGTTTATTTTATTTAAATATTTCTACCCTTGTTAAAAATAAGAAATCTAGCTTTTGTGGCGTAGAGGACGTTGTGCTCATTCCAGAAAGTCCAATTTTATGAAAATCAGAGCTTGGAGTCAAAAGTTATGGCCGTTTGAAGTTCACGGGTCAAATGTTGACTTTTCTCCTTTACCTTCGGCCGCTTCAGCTTTCCGTGTCCCTCGCGTACTTTTGTCCCAACTGTCCCGGATGAAAATCTCCTGCTTCGGCTGATTCGGGCTTCCTTGTTCCTGCGGTGAAGACACGTGGCGAGATTCCATTCGCTCTCGGCTCTTTCGGCTTTTCGCGTCCCACGTGTACTTTTGGCCCAAATGTCCCAAACTGTCTTGCACGAGAGTCTCTGTTTCAACCAAATCAGCCGGTTTACGTCCTCCGCGTACTTTTGTCCCAACTGCCCCGGGCTGCCCGAGGCAGGATCTTCGAACCTCCCAAAATGGATTGTCTTTGACTTTTCACCCGATTCATGTCCCTCGCATACCAACCTGTCCGGATGTCCCAAACCACTTGATAATAAAAATCGGTGATTTTTTCCACTTTCGGCCGGTTCACCTTTTCATGTCCCTCATGTCCCGACATTTCAACTATCCCAATCGCTTTGCAAACTAGGACTTAGCCAATTTTCTTCATTTTTCCGGAAGCTTGGTTTTTTGCAAATTTTTCACCTTTTCTAACTCGTTGGGTTTTCTTCTTGGATGGGAGAGTTAGAAAAGAAGCCGAAGGGGCCCCAAAAACATGATTTTTTTCCTTGAATCCATATACTTTCTCGGGATTGAATAATCTGATGCATGTTATTAAAATTACCTTGAGGGGGTGAATTTTGGATAACAAGAAACATGATTTTCATCTATAGTGTTACAATAAGACCAAGGATAAAATATATAATAGTATTATCAAGAACTACAATATGAGTATAATAATATGGAGAAGCATGATAGACTATGGAAGAACAAGGAAAACATGAAGTGAAATTTTAAGAAGACGAGATTATGGCAATACTAGAGTTGTCAAAAAATAGTGGGAATAGTGTGTTCATGATCAAGAAGTTGTTTGAAAATTTTGGAATCACAAAGAGCATAACGATAAAGGTAATTAATTACATCTTGCACATCATAATCAAGGAGTGGTTGCACATAAATATGTTTCACAACCTATTTGGGAGAAGAGGATCTATTTTTACTCATGATGATTTTGGGGATCCTAGGAAAGGAAATATAATAAGAGAGGGTTCACCAATTGATTTAATAAAAATAGAATTAATTATTATTAAATATAATTTTAGTGTTACTACTATGGTAATATACAACGAAAAGAAATTCTAACCACTCTAAAAATGCAATCGTGTAACAAATAAGGATCAAGATAGGGAACTTATCTAATTTGCACTTATCCTAGAACAAGTATGAATTTGGAAAACTTATGAACATGTTTCGAAGAGCGTAAGAAATTATCGATATCAATTCTTGAAGCTACGGACATAGATAGACATAGGCACATGGTATAAGGTGAGGAATCATATGTACTTTAGACCACTCTCGGGCGCTAGTGGTTATTTAAATGTTCGAAATTTACTTTTTTGTGTCTTTAGGGTTTCACACTTATTCACTTTTGGTCACATGTATGTCACACTTGGATTGCCAAGGTACCCGTAACCTATAAAAACACCATAGGTACTTTCTCAAGCTGAAAAAAACATCAAATTGGAATGAAAAATGTAATATGTGAAGTCCGACTAACCCCGATGGTTATCTAAAGGATGAAATTATGACCAAGCATTGTACTACATTATAGAATGCATGTATTTCTTTGTTCTTGTGTGTGAAATATTTTCCTTAGGTTTCCCTCATGCCAATGGTACAGAGATACTAGCCTAAAGATATATAAAATTCAAATGTGTGAGATGAAATTCAACACTTCCCCTTCCTATGAAGTGTATGTAGAGTAATTAGCCCAAAAATGCAGTCCCTTTGATAGTATGTAGATATAGTTTTCCTTTGGAATTTCCTACCCATTTAATGGTATGTATTTTGTGTATATATATGGATCTCTTGTTTGTATTTTGACACTAGTTACATGACATGATAACTATGACCTCAAGATAAGGATGGGAAAACCAAAAAGGCCAACCAAAAATTCTAATATAAGTAAAAAGAACAAAGGGAACATGAGCACCTAGGTTCTATTGTCCATAATGGGCACTAGGGTCTAGGGATAAATGATGAAAATGTGAAAAAACTAAAAATAGGGATCTCATGACTGACTTAATCATGTGTATCAATGACAAATGTGAGATAGAAATAAAAAAGAAATCAAGTCAAACATGTGGATGGATGAGGGGTTGTGTCACTATTGAAAATTTTTCTTACTCAAGAACCATGCATATAACAACATACATGACGGTATAGTAAAATAGTAATATGTACTTGATTTTTGTTTACATTTGGACAAATATTCTTTCTACAAATTTTCAAAACAAATTCCTTTTTAAAAAGTGCACCAATTTCACTATCTCAAGATTCTTATTATGTCTTTAAAAATATCTTATAGGACTGATCCTATCTGTTAGATCTTATCAACCTAGGGCTTATCCTTGAGAAACTGTTCAAAAATATTAATAAGGAACCTCTCAAAATTCTTTCCCAAAATTTTTAGGAATTGGAATTTAGTTTTAAGCCTTGAATCATTAATTTTAGTGTAAACTCAAGAGGGTTTCCTTTGATCTTGAGAGATTTTATTTTCCTACAACTTTCTTTTCTCTTACTTCCAAGGCCTTAAATATACTTCTATTCATAAGCTTTTAATCTTACAAGTAGGTTTTTTGTTGGTGTGTGGGATCCTATGTTTCCTCCATTCACATATGGAGGGTCATCTCACATGGGTTAGATTTAGGGTTTGTTTGTGTGTTATGCATTAAGGTTACTCAGCACCCTATATGTACCCTTTTATTCTTGATTTATGAGTATGCCAAGACACTCCGTTGTCTTTCTTCTATGTGTAAGCTTTATTTCTGTTCAGCAATTTATTCCATTGTTGATCAATCCTTGTGATTACGCTAGAGCTATCGTGATTCTGTTTGATTGTAAATAATTCATGGTGCATCGTTTCGATTCAATTTTCACAAACTCTTTTATGGTATCAAATATGAGATCAAGTAAATGTGCATTCATCATTTGAGTTGTGATTACTCCTGGTTTCATTTTTTTACTCCTTGTGCAAGTTTTTCAATCATTATATTATGGAAATTTATTGTTAATGTAGTTAACAAGTCGTTCTTGGAATTTTTTTTGGTTTTGTTTTGTTTTTCATGCATGTGCGGTATCTCCTTGAGTTTTCAAGTGTTTTACAACTAAATTTAGCTAACTACAGCTAAATATGGTAGATCGATTCAAATAGAGGTTTTTTTATGGTTTTTTTAATTTTTTATTAAACTAAGAATTTTTAGATCTTTGTTTTTTTATCTTTTTGTTTGTGTGGTATTTTGTAGAATACATGTTTGAATTTTAGGTTTTAATTTTCACGTTTTTGTCGCACTTCTCCAAATCGAGCTCTCCACCAAGCTCCTCAACTCACCTCCGAGCTCCTCTTCTCTGCCTGGTCTCCTCAACTTGTCACGACTCCTGGCTCGTGCTTAACATGTCTAAAAACTTTTTTCATTTTTCCCCTAACTCGAGTTCCCTCGGTGTTTTTTAGCTCGGGATCATTTATTATCTCTAGCCAATCTATTCTTATTTGTGTGTCCGCACCATCTTTTTCCTGTGAAGTCGTGCTTGCTCTCGGTGAGTCTTGTTCATGTCGGCGGGATCATGGTCTTCCCGAACAAACTGCTACCTTGCCCCGAGATCGAGCTCCTCCATGTGCATTCTCTCCTATGTGGGTGGCCATGTCTCCTTTCTTGAGCCCTCGGGATTCCACTATCCCACTTCTAACACTTGTTCCCGCTCCCCGATCCTACCCCATGAGCTCTCTCTTGAACCACTCGCCAAGACCCATGTCAAGCCCATTCTATCAACCTAGCTATCACCACATCTCTCGGTGTCTTTTGTGGCATTGATATCCATATAGCTCGGTCACCACATGGATTTCCCGACCTTTGACCACCTAACTCGGAATCCTCCCACCTCAATCGGTTTTCACCGAGCCCCGTTCCTATTCATTTATAGTATGTTTCAATTTAAAAATTACGTTGGTAAGTTTTTTAAAACAATTCATTTATGGTAGGTTTTTTTTTTTGGTGGGAATTCTTTTAAAGGGAAATATATTTAAATATTTAATTAGGATTTAATTTTAATTAGTGTTTCTTTATTATTCGTAATTAATTAGATTTAATTATATTAAATCTAGTTTTATTAATTACGAATCTAATTTATTTATCTTTTATGATTAGTAATAATTTAAATCATCTTTTAAATTAATGTTAATTGTCATTTTTTAAAAACTCCAATAGCTCTAAAATTAGCCAAATTGGTGATTCAAAATGATAATTTGTTTTAGGCGTTATTGTCAAATTTTTTACTAATTGTGTGCTCAAGTGTGTAGTGACACTCTGAGCACCTATTTTCCTTCCGAGCACTTTTCGACATTCTAAAGATCATCAGGACTCATCTTGAGTTCATCTAAAACTTGTATTTACCCTTATTATTACTTAGGACTAGTGAGCCCATCCGTCATAGTTTGCAGCGAGGGGTATCCATTCCGACGTTAGACGCTCTTTCTCATAACCAGGATTTGATTTCACCTCCATCCTAGTTTTTTATAATTTGTGCTTGTATATGGTGTCTCTTTGTTGCACTCCACGAAACACGATTTTAGTCTTCTCTCTTGTGCATTATTATGTTGATTGCAAGGTGATTTACTAACTGTTTCAAGATGCACACCCAAACTTTATTGTATCCAACACACTCAACTATAAAGTGCCAAAAGTAGGGGGTTTCTATATTGTCCTGGGTGGTTGTGATTCTTTTCTGCATTCCTTCTCTCTCTCTTCACAATGGATGCTTATTCACTTCCTTTGCTTACACCATTCAAATTTTTGAATGGAGATCAAAAATAATTATGAAACTAAGAGGTAAAGGGTTATTCCACATCACCATGGGAACTGAGACTGAACCAAATGACGACCCTAAAAAATCTAAGTGGTTAAACCGTAGTGATGAAGCTTTAGGTCTTCTTTGCATGTCTATTTCTCCTGAGTTTCTCTTCCACATTGAGTCATGCAAACACCTAATTCTGCATGGAAAATGTTAGATAAAATGTTCGACAACAAGATGATATGAGAGCGTATGATTTGGAAAACTAACTTCTACGGTTAAACCCTAGTGATTTTGAAATCCTACAAACATACTTCTCTAAGTTTATCCACACTATATTGTTGTTAAAGGAATGTCAAGTAGAGAAGAAATATTTTCAACTGATCTTGTCGATTCTCTCTAAGTTAGGTCCCGAATATTCTGTCTTTGTGTCAACTTTGTATGCGCTACAAAATTTACCTTGGGAGAAGATTGGAATATACCCTCCTTTGACTATTTTTCGTCCCAACTCATTCAAGAATAGGAAAAACTCATTAAAATGGGGTCTCTCAAGTCCAAGCCACATGCCCTTATAGCAAGAACTAGCAAGGAAAAGAAGACTAAAAAGAAGAAAGAAAGAAAGGATCAACCTAAGAAGGAAACCAAGACCAAAACTAAAATGAATGATTTGACTTCTGAGCCTAGAGCACAAAAAGACAAGTTTTTGTGTTCCTATTACAAGAATCCTAGTCATAAAAACATTTATGTATGAGAAAACAAATTAATCACCTTACTCGTTTACACGAGAAAAATCAAATAAGTGTTCTTGAGTCTATAAAAATGCTCCAAAGGTCGAGTTTTCTCTTTGCGCAAAAAGGTTCTAAATTTGATAAGAAGAAAGGAAAGGCCCTTGTAGCCAAAGTTTTCCTTTATCTAAGTGTAATATAGATGTCGGTGCCTCGCACCACATGGCTTCTTTACATGTTGAGTTCTCCAACTTCGAGCCTTGTGGTATGTCCCAAATCACGATGGGTAATGACATGATAGTGTCATTTTCTGTAGTGGATTGGTAGAGATGGATGGGGAACATTCAACCAAGTGCTTTGAATGTTCATAATCTCTCTACCAATCTCCTATCGGTTTACAAATTACTCACCTTCGTGAAAGAATGTGAGTGGAATTTGGTCCTAACTTGGTGATTATTCATGATCTTAATGATGACACTACAGGTGGTTGAGGGAAAGGCGAGATCACCAATCACAGGTTGTAAACATTTTCCTACATTACTTCTAATTCTACGCCCACTACCTTGCTCACTCATGCAAATGATTAGTAAATTATGACATGAGTGTTTCGGACATTTAAATTATCACTACCTTGAAAAATTGAGCCAAAATGAAATAGTCAACGGGTTACCCAGCGTCAAGTTTTCTAAGGGTCTTTGTGAGGGTTGTACCCTTAAAAACCGCCTAAAAAGAACTTTAACAAAGGAAAAGCTTGAGAGCTACTCGTCCCTTAAATCTTGGTCACAATGATATTTCTAGTCCATTTCCATCTTCTTTGTTTACTGGAGCTCTTTATGTGCTCACCTTCATCGATGACTATTTGTGATATACTTGGGTATATTTTCTTAACCTTAATCCTGAAGTATTTGAACATTTTCAGGACTTTAAATATCTTGTTGAGAAACAAGCGGAACGGTCTATCAAGCTTATTTGAATCGACAATGGAGGTGAATATGTAAATAATAGGTTCAATGATTTCTATACTTATGAAGGGATATCCTTGCAAAATATAGTTACTTATAGCCCTTCGTATAATGGAGTAATAGAAATAAAGAACTGTACTCTTAAGGAGATGACCGCTTGTATGATTCACTCAAAGTCTCTTCCTCCATAGTATTGGGACTCGAATCGGTGAATTGTGTTAATTACATTCAAAACTGTGTTCCACATAAGGCAATAAAAGGAATGAGACCCTTTGAAGCCTATTTTTGACACAAGCGTAATGTTGAGCACTTTTGAGTCTTCGGATCCAAGGATATGGCTCAGATTCCCAAGAAGAAATGTAAGGCATTAGAACCACAATCCTAACCTTGTATCTTTTTAGGGTATTCTGATGGAATGAAGGCATATCGTTATTGAATCCTACTTCTCATGATATTTATATTGAGAGAAGTGATAAGTTCAATGATTCTTCTTTAACTTCTACTTCTCTACCTATTGAGGGTCTTTAGCTCACTAATTCGAATTATGACTCATCAGATGATGATGTTGTTGAGCGTGCTCCTCTTCCTAATCCTCCCAACCATTAGAGCTTTGAGTCTTCCAATTTTGATAGTAGTGATGATGAGGACTATGTGCCTTATCACTCAATTGAAGAATATTTTGGCTCTGAGCCTGATCCTCCTAGTCCTCTTTGGGCTAGGAAAACTTTGTAAAGTGCTAGATATTTAGTTCAAGATACTTCGGATATGAGACGTACTCACTCATTTTTCATTAGACCCCACTCTTTCTTCACCTCTTCTTCTATCCACAGTATTTCCGTGGAGGCTTCTCATATTCTTGATTGGGATTCTACAATGGATGAGGAGTATTCCTCTCTCACGAAGAATGATACTTGGGATCTCACCCCTCTTCCGAAAGGAAGAAAAATCTTTCATTGTAAGTGGGTGTTCTGAAAAAAGTATGGAGTAGATGGAGACTTCAAAAGTTTAAAGTGTGATTAGTTGCTAAGGGTTTCTCCCAAATATCTTGGGTTGATTTTATTGAAACCTTTTCTCCGGTTGTAAAGATGACTTCTATTCAACTGACCCTTTCCATTTCCATAGCAAACAAATGGAAATTCCATCAAATGGAAGTTAAGAGTTCCTTCCTTCATGATGACCTAGAGGAAGATATCTACATGGAACAAACTCCAGCATATGTCCATGATCCCTCCCTCGTTTGTAATTTAAACTCTCTTTATGGCCTCAAACAAGCCCCTTGGGGTTCGTATGCCAAGATGGACTCCATTTTACTTACATCGGGTTTACTAGGTGTCACTCGGATTCAAATGTTTATATTCTATGGAAATATGACTCCATACTCATCCTTTTTCTCTATGTTGATGACTTGTTGATCATAGGAAGCTCTTCCTCTATCATTGATTTTGTAAATATCACCTTGGCTAATAGGTTTTCCATGACTGAATTATGTCTTCTTCATTGCTTTCTTTGGATCCAAATTTCACAATCGACTCAGGAATTGGGATTTCACAACCAAATTATGCTCTTAACTTGCTTTCTCATTTTCAAATGTCTGATTTCAAGTATTCTCCTACTCCTTTTCTTTATGAGGTTAAGTTGGTTTTGATTTCTCTACTACCTTTGTTGATGGTACCCTTTATCGATAGTTGGTGGGGAGCTTATTTTACTTGACTCACACTCGGCCAAATTTATCTTATGTTGCTGGGATAGTGTTCAAATTCATGCATGAGCCACATGAGCCACATTGGAAAGAAGATAAATAGATCCTTCATTATGTTCGTGGCACCTATACTGATGGAATTCACTATTATGGAGGGGTGGATATTGTCTTGATCGGGTTCATAGAATCTGATTGGGATGGTGACTTAGATCATTGGAAATCTACATCTAGCTATAGTTTTTCTCTGGTTTGGGTCATATTAGTTAGTCTAGAAAGAATCGAATGCAATTGTGATATCTTCTATAGAGGAAGAATATAGAGGACAAGTTAATGCTGCCATATATGTTGTTTAGCTACGGGGTATTCTAACGAGTTTGGCATAAACTTTCGGTGGCCTACCATTATCTATTGTGATAACACGAGGAATATCTCAATTTTCAGAAATCTAGTTTAGCGTTAGTGGATGAAGAACAATGAGATCAATATGGACTTCATATGAGATCTTATTCATGATGTTATCATCGACATTCGGATAGATGATCGATTGTAGATATTTTCACCAAGTCCTTCACCGAGGTGAAGTTTCTCCACTTATTGGGGTGAGGTATTATGTAACCGCTCATCTTCTTTGGGCTATATAGTTCTTCTCTTCTTCTTTTTCTAGGAAGATGTTGTTTGTATATTGGCACCTTATCGGGCCTTTAGCTATTGGGTCCCATTGACACATCTTTCGTAGTTGTTTAGGGGTTTCTTCTTGTACACTTGACTCATCATAGTTGTTACCCCAACTTTGATGAAGGGGGGTATTGGTGTGTGGGATCCTATGTGTCCTCTACTCACATATGGAGGGTCATCTCACATGAATTAGCTTTAGGGTTTTCTTGTGTGTTATGCACTAGGGTTACTCACCACCCTATATGTAATCTTTTATTCTTGATTTATGAGTATGCTAAGACACTTCGATGTCTCTCCTCTATTTGTAAGCTTTATTTATGTAGATTAGTTCTTCCATTATTGATCAATCCTTGTGATTACGTTGGAGCTATCACAATTTCCTTTCAAAGTGAAACTAATTTGTGGTGCATCATTTCTGATTCGATTCTTGCAAATGCAAAGATGTATTTACATTAATAGTTACCTTTCTTTACCTTAGAAAAATAAGGGTATGATACCTATTATGATTTTCAATCGCTAGACTGACTTATTCTTAACTTACGTATCTCATGAATAACTTCTAGGCTCTTTGCACGTGCTAGGTCCCATTTAATACCACTATCTCCAACATTTAGACTAAAATTTCTTCCCTAAGTGATTATTTTGCATCAACTTTTGTTTTCCTATTGTTTGGTACAGTAAAAATTAGTCTCTCCAAACATCCACAAAAGCTCTAATCAATAAATTGACAAGTCAATCTTAAATGTTCTTCAAAATATAACGTACAAGAAACTTTAATCTTTAATGATGATAACACACACTTTTCTTCTTGTTCATTAGATAACCTTTCACAATATATTGTTCCAAACCTATATAGGTGCACAAAACAACAACAAAACCCTAGGTTGTTTTCTTGAATTTTGTCTCCTCATTCAAATGAATAGTTTAAAATAGTTACAATTAATGTTTTTAATACCTCCTTGATATAACTACCTCCATTACAACAACAATGGTCACTAGATAAGGGCATATGGAGATTACATTTTTAAAGAAATGAGCTTAAATAAGAGTTTAAGGAGTTAGATGACTTCTAAACACCCATGAAAACCCTCTAAGGAAATTATTGTGTTTCAAAACTCTTCTAAAACCTTATTATGCCTCCTAAACTACTTATGTAAAGAAAGTAGTCCAAAATGGCTCAAACTATATTCAAATATTCAAATATGCAAAAATGGAGGGAAACTCCATAATTTGAATTTTTGAATTGTTGGACACACGAAACAACTTAAGATGAATCCTAAGTCACGTAAGGACTCAACAAAACAAAAATTGGACATGGAACACCTAAAATAACCTTAGGAGTGATGTTACTACATCATAGTGACATTTACAAGGCTAGCTATTTTTCTCAATAATGCCTTCATGTGATCATTTTGAGTTGGTTTTTTATTTGATGAGGAAGGAATGGCTTGATTATAATTATGTAGTTTTGATTTTTAATATACATGATATTGTAAGGTATGATGCTTGGAAATGAGGTAGACCCCTTGGGATGTTTTTATCTTGTTGGGAGACTAAAGACTGCAAAGAGGATTGAATATATTGATAAAATATAGGGATAGATGTGGTGATGAGAGGTTTTGTTGGTTGTCATATTTATTGAGAGATGCATAACCATATTACAAGATGGCGGAAGTGGATGCATGTTGTGACAACGGGAGAGCCCTAGCAATGACACTTGTTTCGATATGTGGTGTAGATACGGGGATGGATATGATTAGATGTTAGATAGAATACATACATTGTTATGATGAAATAAGTTGAGACATGATCAATGGATTTGTAGAGAGAAAAGGAAACCACATGGGTTTGTAGGAGGAGTGGTAGAGGCTACATGGAAAGATTTGGATAGGGTGGTATTAGTTCACATTTTTGTACCCTATAGGATAGGTAAGGAGACCGATGATGTAGGTACCTATTTGTTGGACGTGTTATGTGATGATATGGAATTAAGGTAAAAACTAGCAACATGAGAAGTTGGAGTAGGTGCTACCATTTATGTATCATTAGTGGAATGGTAAGGAGATAATTTCTCAATGATGGGTTGACATTTGTTGTCATGAAGTTTGGAGTAATCACAAGTACAATCTTGAGTAGATGGCAAATTTTTGGATAAGGAGTGGTGTAAATGACACGAACACTTTAAGCGAGTAAAGGTAACCACTAAGGTCAATGGGATTTGTTTCGAGTTCTACAAAGACTAGGTTACCACTTTGGAATAACCAAGGAGGGTCAACGTAAGGAGCTTTTAAAATTTTGGATTAAGTGCCGGGGAATGTGGGGCTTTAGGTTTGTTTCTAAGGAATTTTGTAATCGATCATACATTTTTGGTATGTTTTTCATATGAGAATGGGTTGTTTCTAAGGATTTTTGAAAATATTGTTTTCCATATTTTAGTGGTTTTGAAGAAAATAATGTAGTCTAGTCGAACCATGAAAAAAAAAAATGAATAAAATAGGAAAGATAGTTATTTAAAAAAAAAATACAACAAACACAAAGAAATTTTAGATTATCTTGATTAGTTAAAAATATATTAGAATGAGGAGATGGTTAATGAGTGAATTATGGAAGAGACTAGCTAAGGTTGGTTTCGGTAAGTTCAAAGTTGAAGTCCTCTTATACTTGAAGGTACGAGAGGCGTAGATATGTTTGTGTTGGTACGAGGCATGATTTTGGGCCTACTCCCTCACAACGCATCCCATACGAAATAAGGGTGTTCGATTCTTAGCCATTATAATGCCCACCAGGTTGTTTAAACTCAGCTCAAACACCAAGTCAACTTCCCTCTTAATGGTGAAATATAAGTAGGTAGACTCGAGACGGAATTATTTAGAAATAAGTTTGATTGGAGATGTGGTTTATTTGTGTGTAAGGGATGATTTTGAATGTAAGTTTCTAACCCCTAATTAGACTATATGGACACACAGATATGAAGGTTATTTTTAAGATCTAAAAGCAAAAGTTGATTTCGATGAAGAAAAATCAAACAAAATGCAATACTAAGAGAAAATGAAGGAAACGAAGTATCTCGTATTCATTATTAC
Source organism: Taxus wallichiana var. yunnanensis (assembly GCA_018340775.1). Taxonomy (NCBI): domain Eukaryota; kingdom Viridiplantae; phylum Streptophyta; class Pinopsida; order Cupressales; family Taxaceae; genus Taxus; species Taxus wallichiana. The sequence goes on from CM031234.1 coordinate 754,407,319, forward strand.
TTTTTATTTTTCTTATTTTCTTTGTGTTTCGAAGAATCAAGAGAAAATCACTCCAAGTTGCAAGGTTAGATGATTTGACAAGAAATGAAAATATATTAAATATAATGAACAAGGGACTTAAGTCCCACTAGGCATGCCAAAATGTTTGGGGTAGATTCGAGCTTAACTTGTTAGTAAAAAAACTAAATCTTCAAGACTCAAAAAGACCGTAGGGTTTCATAATACCAAGTGCGCTTGTTAAATTTTGGGATGAATGGATGTACAACAGACATGGGGATCCTTCCTTACTTTGGATGAGAGAACCTTCATAGAAAGATATATGAAAAAAATAGATATTTGATGATTTTATCGGTAAATATTGATCCTAGGAACCAATTGGATTCCTCAAAGGGTTTCAAATCATTTTTACAATAAACTCATATTATCTGAAATTAATTGAAAATAAAATGATGATTTCAAATTCCAATGGGATAGAAAGATAATGTTCCATGTGGTAGGTAGCTTAGGTGAGGACTACGTCAAGAAAAAAATTCCATGAAGTATTTGAACTGAACTATTTAGTCATGTCCCATTCTTCTTAAATATGATTTTGATTTTTATTTCATGTCTCTAATCTCATGTGTTAATTCGATGGAAAAAGGATAAGTTCATGAATGAAGTCAAATTGTTCCCAAATGAGGGGTTATTTAAGGATGCAAATATTATAGATAATGGTAATGGGGTGTGACTCATCCGCACTCGTCATCTACAGAGAGACACATCCTTAAAAACTAGCAAAATAGATAGAAAATAGAATGATAAAATGATTGCAGATATGATAAATATAATTAAAATGGTAAAAAGATAGGGATCCCTAGCGATTTTATATGGTTGCTAGAAATTTATGTAGAATCACATGTGATTACAATGATAAAGTTGATCTTTTAATAGAATGTAAATTTGATCTAAAGTGAATGATTTATAACTTGATGTGGTCTCTAATAGGATCTATTGATAGACTAAAAGTGATAACGAAAGATAAAACCTCACCTTTGTTGATAAATGATATGAAATGATGTTGTGATATTCATACGAGATTACAAATATTTTTAGGATGCATATTACTAGAGATGCCAAGATGTCTCAAGTGATGTCCTCTCGATCTTGAAAGGAACACATATTCATTTTGTATGTAAGAATATCCCTTTCCATGAGGTTTGGTGTTGATTTTATAATCATCGGTGATTTTTTTAAGGGTCGTTGGTGGTCTAGAAAATGTGGGGAAACCCACTTGGAATTGGTTTTAACTACTTCCAAATAAGGTTTTTCATTCTTGGATTGCGAGTTAAAATGGTTGACAAGGTTTTTATGGAGTTGGGAAGTTGGATGGTTGGCGATATAATGGCTTACAATATGTTTTTGGTGGTTCGGGGTTTAGGATAAGTAATAAAGTTTTATGGGGATAGAAATGTGTTTTAATGGGGGTTAGGGTATGAATTAGGATAGTTTATGTTTAAATGATAGGATAAGGTTAATATTTGAGATATGAATGTGAGGGATGTAGACAAGTGACATAGGTTATCGACAACCCGATGTCTACAAAGTGACTACATTCTTAAGTGTAAGGATAGAAAGTAATTAGTTATCTATCAACTTATGGACCTAGAGGAAAACTTTCTTTAGCAAGCATATTGTAACCCTACTTGAGGAGTAAACACTCTATCATGAATATTATTGATATCATGTTTTATATATTAAGTAGTTTTTAACTATTATATCTAAATCCAAATTACTTCTCTAGTTCCATAGGTTTATCGATTAATCAATGCTTTTTATATTTAAACCTAATAAAATAGTCACACATGTGTTCATTTGTACATTTTTGAAGATTTAAAAGGTTTTATAGTGTAATATAATTACCCTTTTTAATTTCTTGAACGAGATAATAAATCCAATTATAATGTATGAAATATATATATATATATATTTTCATACATTATAATTGATTTATTATCTTGTTTAAGAAATTAAAAAGTGTAATTATATTACACTATAAAACCTTTTAAATGTTCAAAATAATATATATATATATATATTAACTAGATAAGGTATATAAAAATCTAAAGCACAACTCACAAGATCCTAGGAAAAGTTTTCACTAATAATTTTCCATCACGTGCATACTTTCTCGTGAGAACAAGAAAAGTGTGTAAGGTTGTTGGTTGGATATTTTTAAAAATAAATAATATGCCATTCGACCACATCATATTGGACAAAGTGCCTCCTTTAATAAGGGGGCACCTTGTTTATTACTAGGACAATAACAATGAAGGATTAGTTGAAATATATTCACTAACCTAATCATGGAGTGGGATCTCATCCCAAGAGATTTAATTTTTGGGAAGAAAGGAATTAGGAAAATAGAGAAAGTTAGTTATTTAAGAATATAAGAGAGAGAAAGAGAGAAAGAACTTGTGATTTTAAATGGTAAACATAGATCCTAATCTACTCACACAATTCTAGGAAAATAACAATAAACTAGACTAATATTTACTAAAAAATATAGAATCATAAGGAAGTAACGTGCATATGAACATAAGAAGAATAAAATAATATAAGCATTGACCTCAATACAAAATTTGAAATTTCATTTCTTGTTATCCTATTACTTTCAAAAAAAAATACAAAGTTTCTTTTCTTCGCACCAAATTCCTAAAAATGTAAAAATTCATTTCTACCTTCATTAAAAATTCCCTAAATTCAATTTTCTTTCTTACATTTATAGACAATAAGAGAGAAAAAATAGGGACATTTGCAACCTTTGACTAATTCCTAATGCTAACAATAGAATTTAATCAATTGACTTGATTTAAACTTTTATAATTATTCTTCCTTGAAAATTTGACCATGCTAAATACATATTCAATATATCTCATGTAAAATGACCTATTAAATTTACATGTTGCATGGTATGGTACAATAACATATCAGAAAATGACGTACTATAAACAAAGTTAGAAAAAGCAAAAAAGTTCAACTTGTTTAATTCTCATTTCTATATTTCTTCATTCAAAATTTGGACCATAAATTAAATGGTCTCATAGTAATCATAGTGCCTACCTCATTATATAATTACTTTCTCCTTGATGATAGTATCATCATATACCTTTTTCAGTTTTTTTAATGCCTCCAAAGTGAGCTCCTGGTTATTACATTGCTCTTCAAACTCATTTGGGATCTTCCTAACTAATAACTTCTTAGTTTTAATGTCATCACATGGACTTTGATAACTTATTGAATAAATCATTGTCTATATGTAATAATTAGTTCGACCTAAGAATTAATAGCACTTCCCTATTGTCCTATTTTCTCAATTATTGTGATGGATGATGCATCCAAGTTCATTGTTGCAAGAGGGGTAGTTTGAGTCCTACAGAGTGATTTTATATAAAAGGGTTTTTAATTGATCCTATTTCTCCCTTAGTTCATTTTTGTTTCCTTGGCCTTATCAAGATTGATAAATATATTTCAAAGAGTAACTTTCACATCCTATTTGATGCCTTCGTAGTGGATTTTCCTAAAGTAACCTTAAGGATTTGATCATATGTAGTAATCTACACTGGCACATCAATTTTAGAAAATATCTTTACAAATTGATTATTAGTGATATGATAAAGTGTTTTTGGTTTCTTCATTATCTAGGAAGGAGTGTAATACACCGTGTTGAAATCAAATGCTTCTAGGAACACCATTTTCTTTCTTTTCCTTGGGGTTTGGTTGGTTAACAAAGATAGAGTTAAATAAGGAGATACATTTTTGTGAATAATATATGGATGTATCCACATGATTTTTACTAGAAAAGGATGTAAATATCGATACAAAGCGGGAGAAGTAGACAAAATTTCCATAGGAATGGTGGAAGAAGAAAAAAGGGGAGATAGGAAGGATACTCAATGTATGGAGGGAAATGGTTGGTGGAGGAGGAGAATTATTTAGAGAAGAACCCATGAAAATACCAATCCTCTTTGAAATAGGTGTAAAGGAAGAGAACATATGAGACATAAGGGAAAATGGTGTGGAAGAAATAATACAAGAATTTCATATGAATGGGGATAATGAGGAAATTAGTTTTGGAGATGATGCAAGATCAACAACAATAATTATTGGCAATGTTGATGGAGAAGAAACATGAGGCGAGGAGGAAATATGATTTCTAGGAGTAAAAACAGGAATAAAAGGAATGACCGTAGGTGAGGAGGTGGAAAAGGGTTACATGGCAAGAGAATTAGTTGACAACCCTTGACTTTCCTGATGTAGAGGAGAACCTAGGTTCACCACTTTTGAATTAGTAGAGGAAGTAAAATACCTTTCCCCTTTGCTAACAAATTTGAACTTTATTGGCTTTATGGGAGCCTTTCACTTATCCCGAGAGTCTCGGGAGGGCCCACTTATGATGATGTCACCATGCTTGTTTTAATTAAAGGTATATGCTCCAAATTCTTGGGTTGGATTCTAAAAGATACAATCCAATGAATGGTATGACTAAGAATAATGGAAACACATTCTTAATGGAGGTGCTTAATTTAATTGAAAAATGTATTTAGGAAACCCTGTGGTTTCAACATTCATCTAATTATATATATCATCTATGACCTCCCCATCATCATATGTTCCCTCAGGTACATCAATAATTGTTTACTTCTCAACCTCCTCAAGAGTCATCCTGCAGTAATCCTTCTTGGATTTATGATTTTTTCACAGTTTAACATCTAAAACTTTATTTGGAAGACTATGTGATAATTTTAATTAACCCTTCTTTCTACAATTTTTTTCCCCTGCAATCAATGCATATTTCTTCTAGTTTGGGAACATGTATATGTAAGATTATAATACTTTTCATCACCCCCTATAATTACAATTGAGCCTTGGGTGAAAATATTTTAATGTTACCATTTTTATCTCAACCACCACACTTCTGGCTTTAATCGTAGATGAGCATCGGTAGTGACAATAGAATTTGGGAATTGAATTCCCATATTGTGTAGATCCAACACCTATCTTTCTGATTCTATGAGAATGGGCATTTATCACTTGGGTCCTTAAGAAAATGTAAGAGAAGATTGGGAGATGAAGGAGGATGTATCCCCATTATGAAAATGTACTCCAAGAATTGTTTGTACATCTACATTTGATGAGTTCTTCACCAAAATTTCATATGATGTTCCAGAAAAAGGAATCATTCACCCTCCAAAATTGTTTAAAACTTTATTCTAAGGTTAATTGAGGGTAGAAAATCACATAACCTAGTTTTATTTTTTAACATAACTATTTTAAACCTAGGATATAATTTCATCTCGCTTACATCATAGACAAAGTATGATGTCATATAAAATATTCACCGTATGTGCACATCTGTAAGTTTTCTATGCATAGAATCACTTATCTTCTTTCCCAACATAATGAATTTTTTATTTTTCCTTATAAAATAGATGTATTGATACATCTATTCTTAGAATTCTTTAGCAATAGGCATACCTGCAACTCTTCTCAATAATGTGATGATTTCATTTACCCCATGTATAAAACCACTTCAAAGTAAAGTCTTTAGGTAACTATTAATTGAAGGATTATGATTCTTTAGATAGTTCTTGTCAAGATACATGCTACAAACCATTGAGTTATTGTTCCATTCTTGAGCTTGTTCCAGACATGTATCCACATATTCATTGAGATTAGTGATCCTGAATAATTATTTGAAATATTCAATGTATAATCTACTTATACCCTATATATCTTGATTCTTCATAGTTTTAGTGTCAAGATCATAGTGGATTTTAAAAGAAAGAATGGATTCAAGACACTAAGCTTAAAAGGGGAAAGTTGTTTTTAGTGTTAATTTTTTTACGTAAATATCATGAATCTAATTTAATTTAGATGGATTATTTACACTACTATGAAAATTGAGAAGACCGATGTGCCCTAAGCTAGTGTATTTTATTTTATCAACATTACAATCAATGTTTTAAGGGGTAACTACCACTTGATAGCCATATTTCATTCTTTTCTATCATTTATGTAAGAAATGTCACCGATAATTTTACAATTAACCTCTCATCATAGCCTCAAAACCAATTCAAACTTATTTACCTTCTCTATAACCCCATCAACCGAAAAATCACTTGGGTGGGGTTTTGATCTTATTTAGCACCTTGAAAATTATGATATACACTTGTCGTGGATTTACACTTGTTTAAAAACCTAAGAATCCCAAAGTAGATTGATAATGGATTCAAAATTAATTTATACCTTGAAAATGTGCCATAGACCTTCTTAGATATTCTTCCTTATTAAACAACATGCAAATACGAAAAATATTCATCATAGTTTAGGACTTGTTTAACACCTTTAGATTTCACAAAATCATACTTTGAGGATGTTTACTTGTTTGAAAAACTCTAAAACCCGAAAGACATTAGGCGGGGTTTTACCTTGATAAGTAGGTGAAAATTCTCATCGTAGACTTTTTAAAAGTTTTTACCCTATTTTTCAATTCAAAATCCCAACAACTGCTAGAATTAGAATTTTATGAACTCCAATATTTTCCCATGAAAAATAATCATCAAAACAAGAGAAAAACACCAAGTAACCCCAAAACAATAAGAGAAAACTTGGAAGGGGAGAAAGCCAGGGTTATGAAATCCAAAGAACACGAGACTAATATTATACATAAAATGAGCTCAAATATCAATAAAAATGATAATGTGAGTAACTCACCAATTAGGCTAATGGGTCGGAAGAAGTTTTCAAAAAAATTCATGTAAGCGAATAAAAAAACTCAATCGAGGATTTTGGGTGTCATGTGCAAGTCACATTAAAAATCTAAATTAACACAAGGAAAAATTCCGTGGAAAAAAAAAATTTAAATTAAAAAATACATGAATTATATGTCGGTGACACGTTCATAAGTGAAATCCACTTGGCATTCAATACGTTGACCTAGGGCTTAAGATTTTAACTACATATTACATGAATTGATTTTATGCATGCAAACTTTAACAACCCAAAAAAATGGGGTGCTTTGTATTTCAAAGTATAACGACTAAGTAAAATTTTACATGCTTTGATGTATCAAGGTTTTGATGTCTCAAAGCCCTAAAATTGTGAAATACATTATCATTGTATCTCGTAGTTTGAGAAACAAGTTACATGGATCATGTTTTCATGCTTGAATTCCCGATGTCCTAAACACCCGAAATCCTAAAATGCATTATCAAGTGTATTTCAATTTTTTTGAAGAAAACTATAGTTAACATTATTTTATGTTCAAAAATCCTGAAAACCCTAAAAAAAAATAGAAATTCACAATTTAATCAAATTTCTTGATTTTCTTGGAAAAATAACTAACCCCAAATTTTCCAAAGATAAAAATTTTCTAGGTTGTCCCAAAATTATTATGAAGCTTGATTTTGGGATAACAAAGGTTTAAATGGGGACCTCAATACCCACCAAATTAGATAAATTCAAGCCATGAAAATCGGGAGAATTATATACCTTATGAACAATATGTTTGCATTGTATAGCATTGTGTTGTATCCAATCATTAGATGCAACATGTTTTAAGTATAATACATCAACTTGATTTTAGATTTCACGTGTTCTATGCATTAACTAACTATGTGACTAGTGAAAATGTTTATATATATATATATATATATATATATATATATATATATATATATATATATATATATATATATATATATATATATATATATATTAAAGGGTCATTTAATGGCTTCATTGCACTATCTAAAACGTGGGTGTAAAATAATCATGACAAGTAAAATAATGATATATGGATAATGATCATAACTATAAGATATAGAAACATGAGGCATAGAAACATATTTTCAAGGTAATAAAAATAAGGAATAAAAACAATTTTTCAATATGTATCAACATGAGTCATAAAATCATCATTTGTAATGTACGAATCCTTGTGTGCCCTATCTAACAAATTATTTATTATATTCAAGAAAAATATCTTCTCTACTCATTTTCCCAATAATATCTAGTGTGTTGGTCTAGAATATTTTATCACTATGTGTTTGGTATACATTATAAAAATAGGAGTATTCTAAGAAAATGTACAAGAATAACTAGTTTCTTTCATATTAATTACAATATTATTTTTACATAATTATCCTTCACTACCACTACACAAAGATATATCACTATCAAACTAATCTACATTTTCATCATCTGCATGGTGATTGACATACCTATTTATATATTCATTAATATGGTCAAAAGGAGTTGAATGTGTAGAAAATAATATGTATAGAGGAAGATAACTAATTACATAAGTAGGGTTTGAATGATGTGTATAATGGGTAGTTGTTCTATGACATGAAATAATAAAGCATAAGATCACAAAACATAACCCTAATAAAAATTTAAAAACCCTTAAAAATTTAAATCCTAGAGGAAACCCTGAAAAATGAAACCCTAAGTTGGTGTTTAATCAAACATGAAGTTCACTAAAATGATTTAACTAATTTTTCAAGAAAATATATAAGATTCACTAAACTAGTCCTAATTTAAATTATTAAATACATACAAGAAAACACTATTCTAAACCTAAGTTAAGTTTACTCAATAATCCTACAAAGATAAAATGGAGAAAAATAGATTAGAAATGCACACTAGAAATATTTAACATATTTCTACCTAAAGGAGGAATGTACATTACACATAGAGATGTGGAACGATTTCCAAACACTTTCATCAATATTCGTATTGAAATTTAATAGTTTAAAGGGATCTAAAAATGTCGTTGAGGATAAATAATGTCATTGGATCATAGTAATGGAGGAACTTCAAATTATATTGAGATCTACAACAGGTTTAAAGTATTCCAAGAACATTTTCATGTGCATGCAATCTAGATTTAGGGGACTCAAACTAGGATATAATGCAATGTATTCTTTGAAATTTTCTTTTATCAAAGTCTTAGCAATATACTTGAATGAAAATACATGCTAAAATGTATACACATTTTATCAAGATAGACCAAACCTCATTACTTACCTAATACAAGTGATTTTCACAACATAAGAATACCCCTGAATAATGATCAATTTGAATTTATTTATCTTGCTTCTTATTTGAATGAACAATAATGAAAATAGTTTATGATCTAGACTGATACTTTCTTGGACATATGATATTGGCACCATGCAACATTAACCATTTCTAAGTTATATTTTAGATCATTGGATTTCTGTAAGGATTCTCTTAAAATATTTGAGATGTGTATATTCCTTTTTAAAATTTGTCTCTAAGGTCTGTAGATGTTCCTTAGGTGATAATGACCTATTGTGTTATATACATATAAAAGTGATAATTTATTAATTTTGTTTCACATCTAACTCATTAGTTAATATTAGGAAAACTAATGAATGTCTACATGTTTGAAAAATAATAATTTCCCTATGACGAAATTTATAAAATATGAGGATAATTCCATCATATGGTATATTTAAAGGTGTTTGGTGTTGTTGTCCAAAATAACCACCTCATTTATTGAGACAAATTATAGTTCCATGATGGCTCGACATCAAATTTCTAGGTTGCATGTGCTATTGGTTTTATAATTTGGCCAATTTTCATGGTTGTAACTCTTACGCGCACCCTTGCATGTCATTCCCGCTTCTTCCTTTTTTTTTTTTCTTATCCTATCTTTATTCCACATGTTCCCGCCTTCCTCTTTTATTCCTTTGTCTCTTTCCATTTTCCATGCATGTGTGATCTTCATGCGAACCTCTTTTATTCCAACATATTTTGTGCACCATCTCGCGTGGATCTATGGGTTTTCCTTCCATTTTCCTTGGTCCCTTGCATTTTTTCCATTCATGCCCTTTCTTCCTAAGTCCCGCATATCCCTTCACACACACCCACTTCCTCTTTAACCTTCCATCTTTTTGCACCTTGCCCTGTGGATTTTTCCGCACACCCTTGTCTTACATTACCATTCTTTTCTACATGATTTTGTTAGGAAATAAGAGATAAAATATGCGTAATGCCACTCATAATCCTAATAATATAAATTAATATACATAAAATATTAGAGATCTGAAATAAAATGGTAGAAAATAAAAGAACATAATATAGAGACAAGAATTAATTAACATGGTTCACCCAAAATATGCTACATCTACCAAGAATCACTTGCTCATATTTATTATAATCCACTTCTCTCTCAATACAATACCTAGATCTGTTTCGAACTATACTAAACAAACTCTCATGAATTCACACTTGAACTCACACACACCTACAATAATAATGTTTCCCCTATAAAAAGTATTGTTATGTTGTGGAGCCTTTTTTCATGTGCCTTTGAAGTGTAAAAGATTGTACATTAAAAGTATTGTACTTTATGCATAATTTTTTATCCTCGGAAAATGTGCCCAATAATTCATGAAACATGCTCTTCTCATATGGGTAGGATTTTTACCCATAAGTTTATGGGACTATTTTGGCCCATGGTTTTGAACTCATTGTATTGTAAAACTGCTCAAGTAGTTTCCTATATATGTGATTTTTGCATATGGTAGGGTGGATGTTACATGGTAGATGTGTGTGAATTCAAAAAAGTTTTTGAGCATAACTCTAAATAAATATGTGAATTGTATTGAGAGAGAGGTGAATTTTATTAAAATATGAGTAAGATATTCTTGGTGGACATAGCCCGAATTGGGTGAACCACATTAAATATTGTCTATGTGTTATGTTATTTTAGTTTATGCACCTTTATTTTTTAGATTTGTTATATTATTCTACATATTAGTTTCTACTATTTCAATTTTATGTGGGATTGTTCCACATATTTTATCCCTTATTTCCTAAGAAGTAGATCAATATAAAACTACATAACTTGTTTTAGAATAACATGGGTACCAAAACCATGGGCCAAAAGTGCCCCATAAACCTATGTATCAAAAATCCCACCCATATGTGTCAAAAATCCCACCTATGTGGAGTCGAGAAAACTTTGGATATTGTACATTCTTTAACACTTTCACACATGAAAATAGGCTCCACAACATAACAACCTCCTACTTTGAGACTATTTTTCCTCCGAGCAAGATTCTCAATCCTTCACTGTCATCCGTGAAGACCAACCAAAGATGAACATAGCTTCGCTTTCTCCTTGTTACCACCTTGGTCATCATATCTACAGGATTTTGACCGGTATGAATCTTCTCCATCTTAAATTTATCTTCCTCCAAAGTCATCATGATGAAATGGTACCTAAGATCATATATTCTTCATCCTAGAGTGAAAAGCAGAGTTCTCGGCTATGTGTATCACTCGACTATCACTATACTGATTCCCTTCCTTCTCGCTTATGCCCCAACTCCTCAAGCAATTGTTGTAACCAAATCATATCTTTGTTTACCTCTATGGTAGCAACATAGTTAGCCTTTGTGGTTGAGAAATCCATAAGCTTCTCTAGTCAGGAAATCCATCTCATTGTTGTCTCACCTACAATGAAAATATAACCTGTTGTGTTCCTCCTTCTGTCTACATCTCCAGCCATATTTGAATCTACATAACCACAGAAAGTGGTGTCCGATCCACTATACCAAAAAAATTGTCCCCATGCTCCCTCTCAAAAACCAAAGGATCCACTTTATTTCCTTTCACTGATCTTTACCTGGATCACTCATAAATCTAGTCACCGCTCCCACTGCATGTGTAATATTAGGCCTAGTGCACACCATGGCATACATCAAACTGCCAATTGTTGATGAGTGAGGTATCTTGGACATCTTGTTTCTATCCTACTCCATATTTGGAAACATCTTCGTTGATAACTTGAAATGGAATGTGAGAGGAGTCCCAACCGGTTCAACATCTTTCATATCAAACCTCTCTAAGACCTTCTTAATATAGTCTTCCCGAGATAAAGTTAGCTTTCGCTCCTTCCTATCATGAGATATCCTCATACGACGGATTTGTTTAGCTGGCCCGAAATCCTTCATATTCAAGGAATCACTTAGTTGCTTCTTGATTTCTTTTATTTCCTACATTTTTTTACCTAAAACCAACATGTCATCCACATACAAGCATAGGATAATATAACTGTCATCTTAAAAAAATTACATACACGGAATGGTCGAATGAAATCTAATATAACCTTGCTCCATCATGAAGGTATCAAATTTTTTATACCATTGATGTGGGATCTTTTTCAGGCCATACAATCTCTATTTCAGTTTGCACACCATCTCTTCTTTACCTTTTACCTCATATCCATCTATCTCGCTGCATATATAGATTGTATTGCCCACATTTTATAGCCTCAATTATTTGCTGACTTCCTTACTCATAGTTATGATTTGACAGGATTTTGACATATTTTGGACATTATGTTATGTTATTTGATCTTCATGGACATGTATGGTGATTTGGGCATGTAGTGCCAATTTAGCTTTGATTAGTATGTTGGCACATTTTAATAGATGTTGTGGATACTAACATATTGCTATGTTATTTGGGCCTAATTGATATATGATGGATACATAGTTTAGTCGCACACCTTGATGATATAAATTATTTGATTATTGATGAGAACACATGATAGCATGGATATATGTCATTTATATGTATTGTAATGGCTAACACATGGTGAATTTGTGTGAAATTGTGCATGTTTCTCATTTACAATTCCATGTTGATGATGTGATAGCATAGATTTCATGTTTAGACTTGATCATTTATTAAGTAGTTGATTTACACTTGTATTGGGTAGATGTGTTTAATGTGTGCATTGAGTGTGCAGGTTACATGGCACAGGAGAACGTGGGTTTCAGGGTGGCTATGCAAATTTTGCACAAGTGGCCCACAGGGCTAAGTCCTAACCATGTTAGTTGTATGAGGCCTTATTGTTTGATTTTATTGTTGGGCACCATGAGTGACCCTTAATTTTTATTAGGTTGGTTTATTTTGTTAAGTAAACTAGGTTTGGGGACTTAATGGTCCCCACTTGCATTAATTTTTGTGTTTGGGTAAGTGTGTGATAATTAAAAGGATTGGGGTCACATGTGCACCCCCGAGTGGGCCCCACATCCACTAAACTTGTTCCCAAATGTTTCAATCCCATAATTGGTATATTTTTGGCATTTTAAGTGACCCCTTTTAGTTTTGGGAGTTCACTTAGCATGAAAATAAGCCCTTGGACCCTACCTATTAGGTAGGGGATTAATTTCAAGGCATAGAGGGATTTTCCTCCCATTTATCCTCTCTTTTTTCACCATCCATGTAATATGGATTGGAATGTGTGTGTTGTAAAAAGTTGCACAAACTTGTCTCATTTTATTTTTGGGCAATTTGGGAGAAGGGTGTTTAAAAGTGAGTTTATCTTTTCTTCTTTTTATTTTGGGAATCTTTGACTTGGAGGGAAGAGAGGGGTGACACATGTCACCCCCTCATTTTTGAGGAAATTTAATTTATTTTCTTCAAATACTCCCTCATGGGGGAGAAAGAGGACTTGTTTTGGCTTTTTCTTGGTGCTTGGAGGCTTTTGGAGTTAGAGTTTGCTTGGACAAGGAATTGGGAAAAGATTAGAGATTTGGAGAGCTTGTGGAGGTAGGCTCTTTGATCTCATGTTATGTTATTTTGCATGTTAGATGTAGATTTTCTTATGGTTGAAAGTTTTTCTTGGTTCATGTGTTGTATGGTTATTTGTTTGTGTTATTTATTATTTTCTCCATCCATCATATGGTTTGATGGATTTTGGAGTTTTTTTGGGGAAGAGGGAGGGATTTTCCCTCTTAAACCTCATGGCTTGATGGGCAAGCCATGTTGGTTATTTTATTCCCCTCATATGGTTTGAGGTGGGGAAGGTGGTTCATATGGTTTGAACCCCCTTCCCCATCCTTGGAGAGGAAACCCAATGGGTTTAAAAATCCTCCCAAGGAGGATTTTAGGCGAATGGGTGGAGCAATAAGGAGGGATTGTTGTCTTGGAGGGATAAGGAGGTTTTGTGAAGAATCTTGTAAGTGTGCATCCTATGGTTGGACCACACTCTTTGGCATTTTGATGTCTCATCTACTCTTCCCCATTGTTGAGGATGAATATGGTTTTCTCCTCTTTTCTTTGGTTGGTAAATGTTGTGTTTCTTTAATGTATGGTTTTGTCTTATATGTGAATGTGTTTTTGTTTATGTCTCCCTAAATATTGTGCACATTTTTGGAAGCTATCTCTCTCTCCCATGGGCTTGGGGGAGGCTAGCATGTCTTCCAACCTTTGGAAAGGCATGTAATGATGCCTATAGGTTGGGTGGTAAAACAATCTTTTCTCTATGTGTTGGTTTCTTTGAAAAGCACTCAAAGTTGGAGCTCAAGTTTGGAAGATGGTTGGAGTTTCTTGACATCATGGCTTCTCATTGTTTTCTCCAATTTTTGTGAACACTACTCTCATTGTAATCTTATGGATATGGCTATGTGGGAAGTTTCTTGTCTTGTAAAGTTTCCATTTTGTGATTTGGGATTGCTTGTAAACTAGTGTTGCATTAGTTTGTGCATCCTCTTTCAATCTTGCAAAGAAGCCTTGTAATGTGATTCCTTGTGTATTTTAAGTATTTTGAAAAATATTGCATTTGTGAGCTTAAGCTTCTTGGAAATGAAATCTTGTAAAATAGTTGATCCCTTAATATGGATTGTTGGAAACTTCATTTTTTAAAAGAAAGTTTGTTCATTGAAAATATGTTTTTTCCCAATAAAAATGCAAAATGTGATGTTAAGAGCACTAAAATAAAATGTGACATTTCTTTGTGGGATCTCCTTCTTGTTAGAAATCTATAGTATTTATTTTGCTATTACATTTGAAAATAAATATAGTTGTAACATGGTGCTTGAGGTTTAATATTGAATGGAATATTATCTTTCATGTAATATATCTCCTTCTTGTAAATTTTTGTAACATTATAGAATGGAATGAAATTAGTTTTTCTTCCTTTCCATGTGAAACTTAACGAATTGATCTTATTAGGAAATCAAATGTGAATATGTATTCTTCCTTACTAATTTTTAAACATATTCCAAGCCCTCTCTTCTTATTTGAAATACTTTGCTACATTCCTTTTTATCACATAAATAAGTAAATCATTTTAATATAGATATATATTGAAAATTATTAAGTTTCATACTTCACAAAGATAACAAAATATAATCTATCATTTTACAACTTGTAATAATTTTATTTACATAGTATATGATATACATATATTTAATATAGTTAGATATTATAATATAATATATTAAAACATAGTATACTATATATATTATATGTATATATATACAAATTTTAAGTAACAAAAAAATGTAATAATAAAAAAATACTCAATGAAGTTTTATTGTTTTAAAACAAAAATAGCAATGTTGTGGGGAGGCCGAGCCCTCCCCAAACCTACGCTTACAACCCCAACACCACCGCACCCTCCCCTTATCCCAAAACCATATGCCATACTCCCAACTCCAACCTCCCTCTCCCCATGACTACCAACCCCTTCCACCATGGATCCCCCTCCCCACACACCTCCACGCAGATCCCTAACTACCTCCATTTTGGATGCCTCCTCCACTCCCTTCATCGGCCTCTACACACGTATCACCGATCAATACAATATCCCCCACCTGAAATTTATTCTCAGGAATTTATTTAACACACACACACACACACACACACACACACACAAATACACACACACACTCAAGAAGATTGTCTTCTTATATAAAAAATGGATATTCTACATACCCAACCAAAGATTTATCTGGTAAATAAACTAATAATGGGAAAATACTTGAAAACCCTTGGTAACTAAATCAAAAAGAAAGAAACTAGCATGGAATGAAATGGGGGAGAAGGAATTTCTCCATCAACACCCAAAGCAACAAAAATTCTTCATGGCCATCCATGGCCTCTCCCAAACCTACAAATAACAAAATAAAACTAAATGAGAAAAGAAAGAGAACATAAAGATGGATTAGGGAATTTCTAGGGAAACATGAAATCTAGGGCCAAGATTAGTTTGATCCTAGGGTCCACATTTAATCCTACACTACTTTTAAGTCATGGGATTTTGTGGGATTAAGAAATAAATTAAAATAAGTGTTAGTGGGGGTTAATTAAATAAAAAAGGGGGTTTAGACTTTCTATTATGATCCAAGAAAACATTTATTAGAAATAAGTAATTAAGTTTTTATTTGTACTAGTAGTTAATTAATTGGGTAAATAAAATTAGTATAGAATAATTAATAACGAGAACCAGGTAAGTATAGTAATTTTTTATACTTTTAAAAAAATTACCCAAATTTTTAACTACCTTTTGGTGTGGTTTTCCATACCCCAAGGAGGAGCATTACATATATCCTCCTCCAAATCACCATCGATAAATGTAGTCTTTACATCTAGATGTTCTAAGTGTAACTTATTCACTTCCACTACTCCAAGAATAGCTCTAATAGAAGTCATTTTTACTACATGAGAAAAAATATCATCAAAATATATGCCTTTTTTTTGTGTAAACCACTTGACCACTAGCTCAGCCTTGTATCCTTTCTTACCTCCTTCCTCTTTTTTAAATTTGTACACCCACTTGTTCTGCAATACTCTTTTGCTTTGATTAGCTTCGGGAAATCCCAAGTCTTGTTCTCCATGAGAGCTTGATGCTCCTCATCCATGGCTTGCTCTAACTTCTTCTTGGCATCTACCTAAATTGCTTCATCAAATCTCTTTAGTTCTCCACTGTCAATGAGTAACAAATAATAAAAATAAGGAGAAAACATTTAGCTTCTCTTAACTACCCTAGAAAACCTCCTCAATATCAGATTTTGGGGTTCCGATTGAGTAGGTTCTTGAACTGATTTATGTGTCACTTTCCCATACAGAATATCCTCTACCACTGTATATTCTTTCCAATATTCTTCATTGATTTCTTGAAACTATTTTTTATACATAACTTTCTCATTAAATACCAAATGTCTAGTTTGAATGATTTTCTTTTCATTAATACTCCAACATTTATGTACAAAGTTATCACCACCATAACCAATGAAATTGTATTTTTTTATTTAGTCTCTATCTTAGCCCTATCATACTTGTCAATATGAAAAAGAACCTCACATTCAAAGACTCTAAGAAATGAGCAATCAAATTTCTTACCATACCAAGCCTCCTTAGGTATTCCTCCATTTAAGGAACTTGAGGGTCATTATTTTATCAAGTACACAAATTTTCTCACCGCTTCTACCCAAAAGGAAATAGGCGGTCCTGCATGTAACCTCATGCTCCTAGCATGTTCTATTATTGTCTCGTTTAATTCTCATACGGAGTTCTTTGAACCATTATTTTCCTATGGATTCCATTCTTAGAACAATAATCATCATAATCATTGCTAAAATACTCCAATTCATTATCCGAGTAGAGAAGTTTTAGCTTAAGACATGTTTTACTCTCTACCAAGGCTCTCCTTTTAACAAAAGTGTCAAATACATAAAAAAATTATAATATAATATACCAAAAATTTCCTAGTTACATCATTAAATAAAGTAACATAATAATTTGAACCCCTAACAGATGATACCCGAGCTATCCCCCACACATTAGAACGTACTCAACTCCAACTAAGTTTCTTTCTTCATAGGACAAACCTTGAGAAACCTTACACACTTTTTTCACCATATACATAGTTCTCACATAAATCCAAACATGTTTATGTATATCTCGAGAAAATTCTTCTTTATGATCTCTAGGTCCTTATGGAACATATGACCAAGCCTATAGTTCCACAATGTTGTAGTTGCTTATGAAGAAACAAGGTTACAAGCATTAGTATTATCAATGGTTAAATAGAATATTCCAACCTTCTTACTTATTTCCACCACAAGAGCACAATTCGTAACCTTATAAGATTCTTCTTTAAATATCACATTACAACCATCACTTTCCAGCTGCCGTAATGCCGATAAAAATTTCATCTTAATGTAGGAAGATGTCTATCATCCTTCAATAGCCATGTATTCCCATTCTACATATTAACTCGAACATAACCTTTTCCAACTATGTTGCGAGGCTCATCACCACTAATAATAACATACCAAAATCCCCTTGAACATAATCAACAAAATAATGCCTCTATTGAGTAGCATAGAAATAAGCCCTCGAATCTAAAACTCTAGATTCAACAATATTATGCAAAGAAATAATCAAAGCATCCTCGACTTGCATTACTCATTTCCATATTTGCATCCTTGTTTTCTTCCTAGTGTTTCTTTTTATCCCAAAGCTCACAGCATTCCTTCTTTACATTCCCATACTTTCCAAAGTGCCAAATACTATTTTGATTTTGAATTTTGAATTTTCTCAATCTTTCTTTTTTCACGGCTTCCTCTATTCTTTTTCGTCCTCTAGTTTCCAATGTCAAAGAATTCCCTAAAGTAGAAGATTACCTAGAGATTTTTCTTCACATTTTTTCACTTATAATCACCCTTACAACATCCTCAAACTTCAAATTTGAGTTATCTAGAACCAATTTGCTTACCACCATTACCAGGCTATTCTAACTCTCAGGTAAAGAGAATAGAATTAATAAATCCCTAACTTCTTCAACAAAATCTATTGCAACCGAAGCTAGTATATTCACAACCATATTAAATTCATTGAAATGTTCTACTACTAAATTATTCTTAGACATCCTCATATTAAAAACAAAAATCATTAAAAATATCTTGTTACAGGTAGAGGATTTTTCATACAACTTCCCTAATACATCCATAATTTCTTTTGTACTCTTTTCCTTTGAAACATTAAATAATACTAAAGATGCAAGACATAGTTAGATTATTCCAAGTGCCTTCCTATCTAGAAAATCCCACTTCACATCCATCATGCTCAAGGGTTTGTTCCCTTTCTCAAATACCGAATATAAAGATCCTTCTGATAAAGGTAATATTCCATCTACATCTTTCAAAGACTAAAATTCTTCACATTAAATTTATCAACCCTTGATCTTCTAAAATCTTCCATAGCTCCCACTCAAGATAAAACTTTCCCTATGATTCAAAACTTTAGCAAACCAAACTAGAATCTGATACCAATTGTTAGGAAACAAGGAATAAAACATGTAGAACAATCCCACTCATAATCACTCTAACAGAAATTAATATGAAGAAAATATCACGGATCTAAAATAAAAGGGCAAATAATAAATGAAGACAATATAGAGAGAGTATTTAACTTAGTTCTCCAAATTTGGGCTACATCCACCAAGAATCACTTGCTCATATTTTATTACAAGCCACATCTCTCTCAATACAATACCCAGATCTATTTGGATCTATACTCAACAAACTATCATGAATTCACATTTGATCTCAAACACACCTACATTAATAATGTCTCCCCTATCAAAAGTACATCAACAGAAACCGCTTAAGCATTTTTACAATATTGTGGGTACTAAAACATGGGCCAAAACCGCCCTATAAACTTATGCATCAAAAATACCGCCCATATATGAGAAGAGCACATTTTCCAAGATATCATGCATTTTTTCACTCCTAGACCCCCGCTAATAGTCTGGCTTGACCTCGAACCCCGGTGAGAAAACTATGGATGGTGTAGAGTACTTTTAGTGTATAGTATTTGACACTTCCACACATGAAAACATGCTCCAAAACTTAGCAAATTGCATAACTTTACAAATATGCAACATTCCTTCCCACTCCTCATAAGCCCTCTTGTACGCGTGCTCATAGACCTTTGCATTCATCCCTATCACACCTCTTAGTCTCACACACATGTTGGAGATATTCTATGTTGTAGTGTGAATTTTAGGATATCATTGTTAATATGGATATAATATTATCATGGATAATATTAATGTAAATGTAAATGTAATATTACATATAGTAAATAGTATTTACTATATGGTAATTAGTAAGTTAGTGTGTTAGATAATAAAACAATGAGATATTGTTTTATTATCAATATTATTAATGTTGTTGAAACCATCCGGGTAGATTGGTTTCATGTGCAAACAAATCTTGTTGAGAAAATTTGCACATGAAGACAAAGAGATTGTTAGGAGGGTTGTTACTATGCAATGTCTGTATAATGGAGTGCATAGGTATGGGCACATTGTTAGAGTCGATTAAATGGATTGTAATAGAATGTGTGAATTACAATACTATAATATATTTTGTGTTTAATATAGGCTTGTGTAATATCAATGGTGTGTGATATATCAATGTAGTAGATAAGAGAAGGAAACAAAGCTATTATTCGCTCCCAAACTAGGATTCCGTAACATTTGGTATCAGAGTAGGATAATTTCTTGAGTAAATTACAGAGCAGGAGTTGACAAAGCCGAAGAAGAGAAAGGAAATGATGCAGATTTGAAGAAATATGGAACTAAACAATTTACATAGGGATCGACGACTATGATAAATCAACGACAATAACCGGGTCCAATCATCATCAACTAGATGAATCAAACAATTATCGATAATCAATGCCAACTATTGCTAATTGGAAACATATGCTTTGAGTAATCACCGATAATTACTATATTTTGGTAATATTAAATTTTTTCCATTTTTTGAAATACTTTGAAAAAAAACACAAGGATAGAAAAAAACTTTCCATTTTTGGAAAGGGTCCGAAATGATTTTTTCGAAAATTTAATTATCAATCTATAGATCAGTATTGTTTGAAAGGCATCATGGAAAGGACTAATCTAAACCAGATAGATAAGTTTGAAGGCCAATATTTTCACACATGGCAGCTACAGATGTAGTTGCATCTCATAGAGAAGGATCTATGGGATGTGGTGAAGCCTAATTCAACTCCACCCACTAGAGGAAATGAATTGGAAAAGTGGAATGTGAAGGATCAGAGAGCCATAGGGACCATTGGATTAGGATTGTCTAAATCCTATTTGCACCATATAGATTTATCAAAATCTATAAAGGATATCTGGGAGTCTCTCAACAAAATTTTCGGATCTGAGGCAGAAACAACAAAGACGTCACTAAAGCAATGTCTGTATGGATTGAAGATGGACGAGAATCTAAACATTGTTGAGCACATTAGTAAGTTTTGATCTCTCTTAAATCAACTTGTTGGAATAAAATAACATGTAAAGGATGATGATGCTAAAGCCATCCTTCTTAATAGTATGCCTAAGAGTTACTCAAATATTGTATTTACTTTGAGTAAAGTTACTATTAGTCTAGAAGGAGTGATTTCTACATTGTTAGAACAAAGAAGTCATGAAGAACATGAAGAAGTACTATATGTAAGAAACAAACCTAGCTCCTCATCTAAGAAGGAAAAACATAAACCAAAGCAGGTTCCTTCACATGGAAAAATAAAATGCTTTTATTGTAATGAGATTGGGCATGTAATACTGAACTGTAAAAAGAGAGCTCAGGATCTTCATAATGACAAGATAGATCAGAAATCCCTTCTAGCTGAAGTAGAAACTGATTGGGAACCCTACTCAACTGAGGAAGAAAGTTCCTATCCTAGTGATAAGGATTACCTATGGTAGACTCTTCTCTTGTTGGAGGAAGGAGGACAATCAGCATCCTCTCGTCATTCACCAACGATGGGGTCGCAGACATATGTGGTGATGTTCTATTTTAGTTGTGTGGTGTGTTTATAAACAAGGGGGTGAAACTATTTTCATGTTTTGATTTTAATGTGTTCACATAGACTAACAACAGTTCCTAGGTGTCTATTTGGTGTGGAAGAAGAAAACTACTTGAGTCAGCTTATAGGGGAAAAGCATCTACGTACGATCCTCTAAATGTCGTATGGTCCTCTAATTGCCATACTTCAGTGGAAGGTACTCCGTTGGAAGGTGATCAGTCGATGAAGATGTTCATATGAAAATGATGATCATTAGCAACAAGATCTAGTAGCAATGGCTACTCCAACAAGTTTGATGTTTCCAGGAGCTCTTACCCCATATTCACACTAAGGGTTGAGTTGGAGATATTCTTGTAATATCTGGTTCACCTATATGAATTACAAACAAAAAAACACACCAGAAATAATATTAGCCTCTTGAGTTTATTCATACATTCAAGATAACATATATATAGGAATATGCTTTCCTATAAATATGGAGGTTGCTCAACAACACTCCTACAAATAACTCTACATTCCTATTCTACGTGAGTTCACATAACTAGAATATTGTTATGATTTGTTTATAATAACAAATCTATAACAATACAACTATTTACGGTTTACACATTACACATTAATAATAATCACAAAAATATATATTTGCTCAAATATGTGAGTACTACTCCATTTTCCTAACATTCCCCCCCTTAGTGCGAACATGGGGAGAAACATAAATCTTCTGACTGAGCAGCGTACACATGTCTTGACCTTCCTCTGTGCACTCTGATTGTGGGAACACATCAACCAGATATGGGAACATCAACCAAGGTGGGAAACTACATCGACCACTTGGGAACACATCGACCATGCAAAGGGAACTGGGAACATAACATCACCATCAACCATATCTGGGAACATCAACCAACTAATCAGAAAAGTAGTGGGAACATGACATCAACCATCTACTTTTATCAAGAACATCTCCTGCTTCAGTACTCTGTTCTGAATCTCCTGCACTATCTCACATCAGGGGTTGATCTAAAAATCATACTCACAAATTACACACATGAACAAGAGGTGGAAATGAAAATGGAACATTGAGACCATGTTCCCCCCCTCAATGTGAACATTTCACTTATTCAACACAAAATAGGAACTCTGAAATCATACTGCAATCCAGAAATGAAAGTAAAATCACACACACATAGTGTCACCACAACTTCATGCGGCCCCATCGTTGGCAACTGACGAGAGGACGCCAATTATCCTCCAGCCTCCTGTGCCTCCTTCCTCCAACAGATGCATTCTTTTTAGAAGAGAAAGTCTTCTTCACTATCTTGAGCATCAACTTCTTTATCATGTGAATGGTTGGATCCTGCTTCCCAATCACTTTCTTCTTTTCTATTTTCAGAAATAAAAGCATTTTCTTTTAATTTTCCCTCAAGCAAATCTTGTGCTCTTTTCCTGCAATACATAATACCATGTCCTTGATTTTTACAGTAATGACAAAGGAATCTTTTCTTGGAGTCTGTGAATGTTGATCTCTGCTTAGAAAATAATTTGGATCATTTTTTTTATTGTCACCATACAATGCATTTTCTTCTGGTGTAACAGTCTTATTTTCTTCATCTATCAGTGAAGAAATTAGATCTTCTAGGCTGGGATTGATCTTGCTCAAAGTAAAAACAATGTTTGCATAGTGAGATGGCATACTATTCAACAAAACAACTTTTGCATCATCATCCTCTACTTTAATTTTTATCCCTGACAATTGATTCAGAATAGACCGAAACTTACTTATATGTTGTACCATGCTTTCTCCTTCATCCATCTTGAGTCCGAACAACTTCTGCTTCAAGGTCACTGCTGCGCTTCCGGTTTGGGATCCAAACAACTTGTTCAATGTTGTCCAAATGAAATTTGAACTTTTTGAAAGGTCTATATGATGCAAATATGCATCAGACAACCCAAGTCCAATGATTGCTATTGCTTTATGATCTCTACTCTCCCATTTGGCCAGCTTCACCAGCATCGGTTGGTTTCTTGAATGTTCCATCCGCAATGTCCCACGATCTTTGTTAATCAATATCAACTGAGTTCGTACTTGCCAAGTGTGAAAATATTTTCCATCAAATTTTTCAATATGACCCATTTTCTCCATTATAATATTTTCATGAATTAAATCCAATTAAAGATTGGATTTGATATCTTCAAACACTATGCAATGGAAAGTGGAAAAAGAACTAAACCAACGCTATATAAAAAGAACTTCGTTTATTTGGCAGATCAATTGAATAATATGCAGACTTACACGTAGAGATGCATCACCTTTGACTGGACTTCACTGCACATCTTTTCAACACGTCTATGAAGCCACTCTTATTATTTTTAGTGATAAAGAAACTTCTCCCCTTAAACAAATAGATTTCTTTTCAGTTTCCACGTGATTCACATTTGCCAATTAATGTACCATGAGACAATGCCTCCCAATTATTTTATTTGATAATTAACAGCTGCAGACATATGATCCACCATCAAACTCCAAATACATTGTGCGTGGACAATATAAGATAATTCCAAGTTGTAAAAGTTTGATTCAGACGCAATGCAAACCGTTATCGCTCAGTCTGGATACAATGAACATGTGCATGCAGAAAAAAACACATGATGATAATAAATGAGGAGACGTTGTCCTGCGCAAAGATCAAAACATTTCATTGAATTCGCATAGTATTTTGACCGAACGACTCACTGCAAGTCCAAACGATCTGAGAGGGTAGGTTGTAGTGCTGGCCGATGCTCCACCAAGTTTCTCTCACAGGATCGGCTTGCTGCTTTGATACCAGATGTAATATCTGGTTCAGTCTATATGAATTACAAACAAAAAACAACACACCAGAAATAATATTAGCCTCTTGAGTTTTTTCATACATTCAAGATAACATATATATAGGAATATGCTTTCCTATAAATATGGAGGTTTCTCAACAACACTCCTACAAATAACTCTACATTCCTATTCTACATGAGTTCACATAACTAGAATATTGTTATGATTTGTTTATAATAACAAATCTATAACAATACAACTATTTACGGTTTACACATTACACATTAATAATAATCACAAAAATATATATTTGCTCAAATATGTGAGTACTACTCCATTTTCCTAATAATTCTATGTTATAGTGTGAACATTAGGATATCATTGTTAATATGGATATAATATTATCATGGCTAATATTAATGTAAATTTAAATGTAATATTACATATAGTAAATAATATTTACTATATGGTAATTAGTAAGTTAGTGTGTTAGATAATAAAACAATGAGATATTGTTTTATTATCAATATTATTAATGTTGTTGAAACCATCCGGGTAGATTGGTTTCATGTGCAAACAAATCTTGTTGAGAAAATTTGCACATGAAGACAAAGAGATTGTTAGGAGGGTTGTTACTATGCAGCTCCTATATAATGGAGTGCATAGGTATGGGCACATTGTTAGAGTTAGAGTTAATGTGATGTAGAAGAATGGATTGTAATAGACTGTGAATTACAATACTGCAATATATTCTATGTTTAATATATGCTTGTGTAATATCAATGGTGTGTGATATATTACTGTAGTAGATAAGAGAAGAAAACGAAGCTATTATTCACTCCCAAACTAGGATTCCATAATAACACATGCCAAGAGAAATCCATCGTGCTAGTCATCAAGTGTCACATGTTGACTTGTCAAAGAAGTCTCAGAACACACAATCTATTAGAACATGTCAAATGCATGTCGAATACTTACATCAAATGAATACATGACATGTAACATAAAATAAAAACAAAAAAACAGTAAGAAATATCCTTCAACCGAATAGAGCATGTCACGTGTCTTCCACGTTCAACTTATACTAATTTTTTTAAATATTCATAACTTCTACTAAAACGATCGATTCATGCACTCTTGGACTTATTAAAGAGCTGCTGAGGTAGGCTACACTCTAGGCTATTCAAAACCATATTTTGTTGGGATTTGGTAGGCGAAGAACATTGAAATGCATCTCAGGACATTAATTCACACATCTAGTCAACTCAACCACATAAATTTGATCATATCTTATCTCTTTCCTCCTTCCAAAAGCTAAATTGACATGAGGAGGTGGATCTGAAATTGATATAAGAATAATTGTAAGCATTGATTATTTGTTGTTAGTGGTTGAAAGTTTGAATCTAAGTTTCCCTCCCTCTCTTCCTCTTACTTCTCTCTCATTCTTCTATAAATTATTGAACAATGCTCATTGTAAAAGGTTTGACCCTCTTGGTTTGTTGAGTGTATTGTTAAAAGTAGTGTTCCTTAGCATTTTAAGTTATAGGCCTTAGATCCGAATCACTTTGTATGTGGATTCCTCACTCGTCCACAATTATACTTGACTTTGCATTACTTGGAAGCAATAAAATCTTATTTTGTGGCAATTATCTACCTTAATTCATGCTTTATTGGATCCTCTTTCTGTGCTTTGCATTATTTGTTTGTTGTGCATTATTTCATGTCCTCGCATGTTCATTTTCTGTTGTGATCCATGAAAATGAATGCAAGAATATATTTTTAGACTGTGGCATGTTTTTCTGCCCTCCCTATGCACATCTTCCTTTTTCTCAATTTATTATGTTCATCCCCCTCATTCTAGTTTTATCACCCACCCTTATCTTAGGTTTTCATTTCATGTATCTACTTCTCACCATAGTTTCTTTAAATCTTAGAGTAGTGTTAGGTAGTTTCATTTCCTTCATAGGGAGTTATTTTAGTAAAGTAGAAATAGCTAGAGGAATTCATTCATCTCTAGAGATCTATCTCAAAACAAAACTCCCACAACTTGAGATAGTCCCATGTTTCCTCAAAGCTCCGATCATCCCGATATAGAACGGTGCAATTTTGAGCTCCAACACTTTTATGACATGCTCAAAGTGGGAGAAGAATTGAAATTTTATATTTCATTGTTACTAAGTTAAGGTGCATGATTTAGAAATTACACCATTTGGAGGCTTGTTTGAACACATCCGCAACTCCCAACATCCATATCTATTGTTTTCATCAATCATTGTGACCTATTCATGAGAAGGATACATACTAGAGAGAGTGCAGTAGTTGAAAAAACTTTTGAATATCTCTATTTTTCTCCCGGAAGAAGGAGCACAATTTCTACATGTGCATCTCTATCCTCTCGCATGTAAAAACATTGTAACCAT
This sequence comes from Taxus wallichiana var. yunnanensis, assembly GCA_018340775.1. Taxonomy (NCBI): domain Eukaryota; kingdom Viridiplantae; phylum Streptophyta; class Pinopsida; order Cupressales; family Taxaceae; genus Taxus; species Taxus wallichiana. The sequence goes on from CM031234.1 coordinate 754,434,253, forward strand.
CCTCTTCTCACACCTACAATACACTTTACTAGGGTACTGCACCCTTTCAAGCCATGGCACATAGAAATCTACCTTTTGTTAGCTTCAACAAAGGAATTCCTTTGGCTCTTCATGCGAACATGATATACTAGTATATGCACTCAAAATTATACCATTTTTTACAAGAGAGAATAATTTTACCCCTACCGAGCACATTTAAGACATTGAAAACATATGCTCTGTTCACCAAGTTATAGAAGATGATGTAGTTGTAAGACTCTTTGCCTCTTCACTCAAAGATAAAAGTGCTTTATTGGTACATAAGTTTAATTAATGCCTCTATTACCAAATAATATGGTCTTGTCACTAATTTTTGTGATTAGTTCAAGGAGAAATATGACAATATCTCCTTATTAGAACAACTCACAATAAGCAAGAGAGCTTCCAATGAGCTCATCATTTATTTTAACTTCAAATTTTAGAATACATGGGAGAAAATTATAGCCCTTTGTTTGGAAATGTATCGAAGGTTGTAATCGATGTCAAGTTGTACATTTATGTCAAATTTTTCCCAAGGTGTCTAGGTGGTTCCATGAGGTGTCAAGTCATGATTCCATGGCATGAAAGCAAGATCCAAGTATATGGTCAAGCAACGGAGTTGTGTGTTGATTCCTTCCAAGGTTGTATGTAATAATTATAAAGGTCGAGAGATGGTCAATTAGGTGTGTGTGAGGTGTTAACAAGTCTGTAACAAGTCTCCATTGTAACCTCATGAAGTTTCGGGTAGCTTTCGGCAATTCTCGGTCCCGGATCAAGAACGAAGGCATAGAAACATGAGAAATGGATCAAGGAAAAGTAGGAAGAGCATGGTTGGAGTAATATTATTGGTAATAACACGTGTGGAAGGATTATTAGGTCAATCCTCAAGCATATATGGCATGAATTTTAGTAATCGAGAGTTTTTCATAGAAGACAATCCCGAAAGTGTACAAGTGACATTTCTCAATCAAGGCATGATGATGCAAACCAAGCATGGAATGAGCATAATATGATGACATATGATATTTGAGAGCTTCATAGGTGACCAAAAAGGTTAATTGGGCACTCCTATAGATCTGAATCAAATTCCTTCTCAGTACTAGAGAAAAAGTGTTAGATAAATGAGATAAGACTTATATGTTTTAGAACAATATGACCAAATGTTCATTGTAATTCATTAATGAGTGAGTTTTCAAAGTGTGGTCAAAATTTCAAGACCTAAGGAGGTTTTTTGTGGAATTTATGGAATTTTAACTATAAGTGGAAGTTATGAAAGTTTATCTACAACGGGGTGACTCAAAAATACAAATTAAGCACTCTAAATTCTTAATTATCAAGAAAAATTGAAAATAATTCTTTAGATAAATCATATAAGAATTTTTGTATGTAATTTGGATAAAAACATGATGCAAAAGGTCTGAGGGAAATTGGTTAAGCATTGAAAATGTTCTAACAACTTTTCTCAGCTAGTTTGAAATCCTCCAAACCCTATCCAGAAGTGATAGGAGAAAATGAAGTTTTTTTATCTTCTAATCAATTAAAAATTCCATGAAATATACTTTTATTTGAAGAGGACTCCCCAAAGAACATTTTATGAAAAAAATTATGTTTGCATGTGTGAATGTATAGACTAGAAAAACATTTTTTTGAATAAAACTACATGTACATGTATGGTATGAATATTTCTTGTAGAGAACCTTGATGTTATGGAAAGCTTGAGATTTTTTCTACATGCTCATGAAAGGATTGGAGAAATTTTTGTAGAGAAGTTGGAAGGTGCAAGTTAATCACTTATCCATACTATTAGAAGCTCAAAACATGTAATAACCATTCATTAAGTTTTTAAGTAATTCTTATAGATAAGCTTGACATTAAAGTGTGAAATATTCATGATAAAAGATATAAGGTCATAATGAATTGATATATTCAAGGGTATTCTCCTATGGATAAGTTGAAATGTCAATCTTATGGGTATCAAACTATCCTACTTGGTTGGTCAAGAAATCTTGCAAACCTAATTTGAACTAATATATTTCCTTCAATAAATCATGCATAAAAGTATTTTAAAATTATGTATAGGCTCTCATTGATGTTCTCACACACTCACAAAGTGGCATAAAAGAAAAGGAAAATGTTGTTTAAGCTCTAAAACAATGACCTATGGTTTTGAGCTTAAAACCCTCATCAAGAATAGTTTGTGGAAATCAAGAAAGATTATGATCTTATGGGAATGAAAACAAACAAAGGATGGATTTCATGGGTTTCCAAGGCCATTATCATCCCTCAATGATGTCCTTGAATTTGTATTTTCTTGAAAAATTGTGTGTGGATTGGGTATAACGGTGAAGATACATCTCAATCAAGAAAAACATGTTTCCTTTCTTAAGTGTATGCCTTTGTTAAAGAAGATATGTGACTTCTAATATGTTGGTAGGTGAAAATAATTCAAAGTAGACAAAATTCATCTCTCCGAGATTTGAAAACATATACTTTACATGTGGTTAAGCACATTATTTACTATGGGAAAGCTCTTCAAGACTATGTGTTTAATAAAAGAAATGGCTAAGAGGTTCCTTTCCTTCCTAGATGCTTTGAAAACTTTTTTAGATGATGTATACCTCATGAATATCTAATTCACCAATATGCATTTCTGATTTTGACTCATGATTTCATCCTTCATCCATGACTTAAGACAAGAACATTAGTTTTTACCTTAAATGTGCTCATATTTGTTGAAATGAAGGTGAAAGCCAAAATGGAGAATAAGGTTTAACAAGTTACAAAAAGGTTTTCCAAATGTTCTAGTAACATCTAAACCTATAAGTGATGCTTGATAGAGACTTATTGAGTGACTATATTAAGGTTTACTCACCGAAAGATAAGACAAATTTCTGATTTTTTAGTTACAACATGAAGAGCGAAGTCGAGTTGTGGCGGTATTTGTAAGGAAGTTTATAAGCACTTATTCTTCATCATTAGACCTCAAAGAATCCTTGAAGAAGACTTCAAGTCATAAAGAAGCCAATGAATATGTCAAATGCAAGAAGACAATTTTGAGGAAGTTTTTGTAAAGTCCTATTGTATGCACTTGTACATATGGAAAATAGGTGATTTTAATATTAATTACACTTGAAAGGTCAAGAGTCATGTTTAAGTGTCATGTTTTTTCATTTAAGATCAATTTTTGAGTTTGTAGATGTTGAAATGTGAGAAGAGATGAGTGATTGTATTAATAAAATTAGGTTAGTATTAGTGTGTTGAAGCCATGGAAAATTAAGAGAGGAGAATAGAAAGGATTTGAAATAGTGATCACATCATGTTGATGAAAGAAACAAAGTGGTGAAGGTGATTAAACAAATTCTTATAATAAACGTGTTAGTGGTAGCTCAGCAATTTAGGAGTGATATTCCTAACAAGTAGGTTCTTACAGAATAGTAGTCAAGTGGGTGCTTCAAAAAAAAATTTAGAGCTTCAAGGTGACTTTATGTTCACCACTTGGTGAGATCAGTGTAATTATTGATGGACAATTGTCCTTGATATTTCTTTGATTTATTTTTTCTATTTGTTTTCTCCCTTATTAGGTTTCCCACCTTAAATCATGTTTTCTCATGTGTACATGTGTGTTTGTTTCTCTTTCTCTTTCATGGTTGGATGCTCATGTTCTTCATGGTTAACATAGTTAAAATTCGTTCATTGAATCATTGTGAATTGCATCAAAATTTTAACAAGAACTAATTAACCCCCCTCTAATTTCCTATAATTTCTAACACTCTCCTAAGACCAACTCCTTAAGGTTATTTTCTTTACTTCTTAAGAGCTCTAAGTTATGTCATTGCAGTAAAGATCAATCTTCATGGGTGATATGCAACTCCCTAATGCCTTTAATATAGCCATCATGGTAGAAAATTGTTTAATCCAAGAGGGAAAATTATAACCTAGACCACCTACACCCTTGTTTTCTAAATTACCTCAAGTACCTCAGCCCCTATTACTCCCATTCCTAAGAGAAAACTCCCAACCTATTGCCTCCACATCCTACTCTCCCTAGCGAGAAAAAACATGATGGAGAAATGAAGGCATTGATTAGAAATCTATCTAATAAAGTTATATCCTTAGAAAAGTCGTCAAGCGCAAGCCTTCGAATTAATTATAACTACGGATTTAATCAAATCCATCAATCTTTTAGAAAGAAATATCCGAATCAAAAATATGGGAATAACTAGCCCAATAATAGATGACTTGTTAATGTGCACCTTCCACTCCAAACATTTTCCCTTGCATAACCCCTCTCAGCACTTTGGCATAAGAAAATCGTAGTTCCAAAAAATAACTTTTTCTAAGAGACACGATCAAGTTTTCCTTGTAACTTGCCACACAATCAAGAGAATTGTTCAAATTTCTTATGCCCACAATCCTTTATTATTCATATTTCTTTAGGTTATGATCCTTCCACTAGATCACCTTAACTAGAGAATGAATAAATTCATGAAGTTGTTTATGAGACCAAACTTATGTTATTTTATGTTGATCTTGTAATAAACCAAGCTATGGAAATCTCAAAAAGGTTAGGTTTATTGGTTGTTAACAACACAAGATACAGAAAGATAATGTTGGAATATATTTTGTAGTCTTCTACTTTTTCCAATCAGATTCATCCTCAAGAATCGAAGGATACTAATGCACCCAATAGTTAATGGCACACATATTCATGCATGTGTCATTCCATGCAAAATTCCAAAAACTTGGTGTGCTATCCTCCTTTTGTAGGTCAATCCTTTGCACAAGCTAATCACCTACCTTTGCACCCAAGTAATCAAGAAAATATGTTTTCATGCCTCAAATACACAAGTCCATAAGCCTTCCATTCAATATTGTCAATTAGATGAAGAATGAAAATGTCAATGTCATAATGTGGGGTGCCCTCACCATTCCATCTCAAAGCATAACCTATTACATGAACCTCTGTACAATTCCTGCTCATTGATCTATTTATACAAAGACCTCATTTTGTTTTCAAATTATGTCAAAAAGAGGAAAGTAATGTAATAAAAATTATTAAAATCCCACCATTTTACACGTCTTTGATAGTAGGAAAACATCTTGCTCACAATTATATGATTGACTCGGGAGCTAGCACTTTTTCATGCCTATGAAAATTTTTGATGTCCTAGGTCTTAAGTACAACCCCATGTCCAAAAGAGTCTTGCAACTTCATGGTTAAACAATTACCACTCTAAGAGTCATCAAGGATCTTGATTTAACTTTCCATGTATTTCCAAGCATTACAATAAATTAATATGTGCAAATCATTGACTTACCTCCTTTTTTTCCATCTACTTATTAAGAGATTTCACTACTAAGGTGGGTGGTTACTTGTCTTCTGATTGGTCTCATATGTTACTAAGAACAAGGTATGGTACCCGGTTTACCATACAAGTTGAGCCTATATTTTCCTATCATGTTGAGTCATATGACTCATCCCCTCTCCAAGATAACTGCCTCATCCAAGAAGGCCAAGAAAAATATTCGGTTTGGAAGAGAAACCCATTCCTCCCTCTATACTTGATCTATTATTACATGAAGGGCAAAAGAAAACTATGAATTATATCCATATGATACGATTATTGAAACTGGAATTGGTGCTTATTTCAACCTTCTAGAATAAGTTGTGCTACTTTTTGGTCAAAAAAATCTGGAACTTAGTGAAAAACATACAGAAGGTTCACGCCGAAGAGTAGAGTGCATTCAAATGCACAAGAGGATCGATAACGAATTGTGTGTTGAGGAAAAAGACAAATTCGGGACTTAGCCATTTTAATGATGAGGAGATATTTTTGAGATAGTATGTCGAACACACAAAATCATTAAAGAATTTTATGACACACATTTTCTAATTTTGGAGGAGCATCTACGAAGTGCTTTGCATGAGTACAAGATGAGAATATATTTACTACTAATAGTTAACTAGAAGAAGTCTATTGTTAGCACACTTACATGTGTTGTTATAATTGTAATGGTGTGTGGCTAATAATATCATGCGGCCTATGTTTGGATTGGATAAGTGGTGAAGAGAAATTCCCCACCCTTATAAATATGTAGTGAACTTTGTAGCATAGAGGAGGGATGTGTAAGGATTGGATTATTGTGAGATTAAACTATCAGATCTATACACACATGAGCAAATGATGCCATTATTGTAAGAAGCTTCTATGTATTATTGCATTTAACATAATGGAGGTTATTGAAAAATCAAAGTGTTAATCATGGTTATAGTTTGCTACTGCATGAATGAATTCGCTATGATTATTGTTTGATTCATGATACTTTAATATCTAGCTCTGAATATGTAATGTAGGATGATATATTAGTCATAGATCTGAATGCTTTAAGTCTTCATCACGCTAACATCTTGTAATAGAAACCCTAAAGAGGGGCTTGGTCCCTTTATATGCTTCAGTGAGTGCTCGGTCTAGGCTAAATGACTTACCAATGCGCTTGGGCTTTTACTAGTGAATTCTAGGCTGCATCACTTTGGTTCCATTTCTAGGAACTCTTTTTAGTTTTTTTCAAGATTATTCATGATGAAGACATATTGGTTGACCCTAGAAAGTTTTTAGGAGTGGATACATGACCTAGCGTAAGAATATGCACAAAGGTTGAGCACTAGATTTGAGTTTAATGCACGCACTTGGGTGGAACAAAATCAGTATGATAGTTGATATGAGAGATTCTTCGCTACCTTTTTGTTAGAATTGTATGAGTTCCTATTTGCTTATGTGTCTACACAAAATTTAAGGTATCGCACACTTGTCTAGATGCGGGTAGAATTTCATACCCTTTATGATGCTGATTTGATTTGGACTCACATTGTGGATACGTGGCTCTATGGTTTTTAAACAACTATATCTTGAAGTACTCAATTTCCACTTATTTGTGCCCATAGGTAGCTGAATTCCAATTTTTACGATATCCCAAGGGAGCTTACCTATAGGGCATTCCACTGGTGATCAAAATTTTGATGGTAACTTTGAATTTGGAGAGAAAACTGATGGCTAACTAAACCCCACCACACGTGGGGAAGGAGCGAGCTTGGTGAAATATGGAAGAGCTAATGAAAGAGAGGCAAAGAGAAGAAAGGTGGATTAATTATAATGAGGCACACAAGACAGTGTCGAGAGAAGCAAAGTGGGAGGTTATAGAGAAAATAGTGTTGTGGAGAAAGATAGTTTGAGAAGGAGTTGAAGTTCACACAGAAGAAGTTAAACCTGAGAATCAAGAACTCCTCCATTTGCAAAAGAATGAAAGGGAACCCTCCTCAAAATCATGTAGAATTGTGCCACCAAAAACAACCTGGGCCATGGGCACACTTCTGAATCCACCTTGCAACTTTTCCCTTGTGTTTGGTCTTCTAGTATCTAGTACAAAAATAGTCAACAAGTCAATTCAAGGAGTGGGAGAGCAGGAGTGAGTCATATAAGAAGCATATCGATGGTAGTGAAAATGGGTTCATTGTTATATGGGAGTAAATTTTTTGGTGTATCATCCACATAGAATTCAACCGCGCAGATTTTAGGACTATCTTCTTAGAGTAGTAATACTTCACAGATCGTTAGGGTGTAGTTCAAGATTACTACGGTTTGGAAGTAGGGAAGTACATCATCTAGTCTTAACCTAGCTATAGGTTTGGGATCAAGAGGTATAGGCGGCTCTAGCTCCAGTGGATCTGGTGGTTCTGGAGGAAGAGGAAACACAGGAGGTTCTAGATCAGGTGGGAAAGGTCTGCACCAACCCCATAATATTTACATGGAGATATCTCTGTCTTCCGTAGTATAGGGGCATAGAAGATGTTGTTAAACATGGAAACATGTGTGAAATACTATGGAAGTCAAAAAGGAATCATGCATTTTGAGCATAGGGAAAGTGAATTTGCTACTACGTTACAAGGGCACGCACACAATTGGTACAGAAATTTTGACCCTGATCGAATTACGTAGACTATGCAGCTTTAAAATATGTTTTCCTTAAATAGTTTCACATCCTTGAGTTCAAGAAGAAGAGTATAAGTGCACTCAAGGATATTAAGAAAGGCACTACTGAGAGTGTCAAAGAGTATGATGCCCATTTTAAAACATTGTTATCTAAGTTGTCTTATGATATTCATGCAAGCCAACATGCACAATGGTTTTTTGGAGGTATGATTACACTTTTAGGAGGGTGTTATCACATAAAACATAAACTGATCCATGTAAAGCACCTGAAGCATCCTTACACACTGAGGAATTTGGAAGTATAGACACTAGGGTGAGCCCATTTTTAGAAGCACAGATCACAGCTATGGCAAAGTAGTTGGAGAAACTATCAGCAAATTCAGCACATGAGACACGCATAGGGATTTGGTGCACAAATTGTGAAGTGGAAGGTCACATAAAGGATATTTTTCCCCACATATCAGTGTGCTTGTTGTTGTTAGATTATGAGATATGCCATTTAAACCATGATGCTAGTCGTTGCCCATTACTATAATGCTCAATAAGGAAGAACATCTCTTATTCGTAAAATTTGCATGTCCACGACTCATGACACATAAGACTACCGACCGATTGGCTAGATCCAGGAAGTTATAGGTATTAGTGTACGATAGATGGGAGTTTCATATAACTCTAAAGGAAATAATGAGCATCAAGATTGGGATCACAATCAGGCACGCTATGAGCGAATGAAGTAAATTTTGAAGGCGGGTGTTGCAGAGGTTGAGGATACTATGGTGGATTTAGAGGATGAGGCCGTGGCGAGGGAAGAGGTGAGTTCCCTTTTTGAACATGTTATACATGTGGATCTCCTGACCACTATAGGCATGAATGTCCTTAGAATATTACATGTTCTTTCTATGGAAAGAATCATAGTTATGAGGAGTGCCCAGACTTGTATGAGCATCTTAGCAAGCAACATAAATAGGAAAACAAAGGTGCAAGGATGGTTAGGATACAACATGCTATGGAAAATTAGTGGATGCCCAAGTTAGAAGTAGAATCGAGGCATTGTAGGTAAAGATCACAACTGCGCCAAGCAGAGCACGCTAAAGAAGTATTATAGCGAGAGGCCTACCATAACTAAGGAGGAGGTTCTACATGCACAGTACCTAGATCCTACCCATCGAAAGGAGGTTTACTAGGAAACCATGAAGGTAATTAGGAATCTTTAGGGTGAAATATGGTATTTAAAGGAGAAATCATGGAAGATTGAGCACAAGAAAGCATCAAAGATGGTCAAAAATCATATGCATGACTTGAGAGAAGTGTGCAAATTATTTTCCCAGAGAATATCATTCCACTATTGGGGAATTTATTAAAATGAGACACTCCACACGCAAGTAATAAGATTGGATGTCAAATCCTACATGCAAATCTTCCCCCTCATAACCTAGATTATGATATGGAAATAACTTTGAATGTTGTTTTGGATGGGTGGTTATTGAGTAACATACTGATTGATATAGGCATGGAAGTCAATATTCTTACCTTAGATGCATGGGTAAAAATGTGGAGACATCCATTACATCCATCATCTAATGTGTTGTTCATGGTTAAGTGGACTAAGGCCACTCCCATAAAAGTTTTAAAATATGCATCCATTACCATACAAGGAGCCAATTTCACTAGAGATTTTGAGGTTTTAGTGCTGGTAGAGTCAGATAGTTTCCTAGCTCTATTGAGATGTCCTTGGTGCTATGAAAATAATTTTGATCTTAGATTCAACAAGGGTTATATCAGCTTTGAAAACAAGGAGGAAATAGTTATTATCCCTTTAACAGATGGAAAATATGCACCCTATGTCTAGCCCTTAAGTGAAAAAGACCTTAATAGGATTTATGTACATGCCATCTAGGATCCAAAGGTACTTGAACCATGTAAAGAAGGAATCCTTCAATGGGAGGATTCATAGTCTATTAGTGATACTACAAGTGTTGCTTGTGATAATGGGGCTGATAGAACTTATGAGTTGGTAGGGTACAAAGTAAAGAGAATACTTCTTAGGGTCAAAAACCATGTTATATTAGGAGAATAGATAACAAATCGATACCTTATTACACTGGATAATTAGACCATATGGTGTTCTTGTGTGCCATGGAAGAACAATTGATAGACCCACTTTGAAATGAGTAATATGCTAGCATATACATTAAACGCGGACAACAACGTGCTAGTGGGTGGTAAAAAGGATAATATTATAGGATGGAATGAAGTTAGGAATGCTCTTACCACTACCTTCTTCAGGAGCAATGAACCTACTCCAATCTACACTTATTATGGTATTCAACCTGTTCCAGAAAATGTTTAATATTGTGAGATACTCTAGACAGAGGGGTAGGAAGCTTTACCACCTTCGCTCTTGGTGTACAATTTTTATTCCACTTTACAAGGCTATGTGGGTTCTTGGTATGTCTATGCTAAACTTCATAGAGAGACTAGAAATTGGTAGGATTTAGATGCAGATGTGTTTGAATTCTTCTCTACCAAGCCTTTGGTGGAAGAAGCATTAAAATTCATCAACCACTTAACCATGGGCGATAGTGCCAAGGCTAAAGAACTCCTTCAGGATTTATTGCAGTGTGTCTTATTGAAGAGACAAAGGTCGATGTCACACTACTTCAGTGTGCTTTCCTTGAGAAAGAAAAAGGGAAAATGGTCTACTTAGTGGATGATGAAGAAGTAGAAAATTTGGATATAAACCATTCAACAGGTAGGCGTGAGGTGTTGGACAGTGCAGATAAGACCACGCATGCCTATCATGAACCTATGAAGATAAATAAATTGAATATTGGATCAGATGTTGAGCCTAAGGAGGCCATAATTGGAGACTATTGGTTAAAATATGAAGTGGAAAAAATCATAGAGTTACTACGGGATTATCGAATTATTCCCTTGAGGGTACCATGAACTTAAATTTGTGCATGAATTATTAGGGAGATGAAGATAAAGCTTAAAGAGGGTGCACGTGCAATTCAAAACAGAACCTACAGGATGAACACCAACTTGCATGAAAAGGTTAAAGAAGAGATTGACAAAATTTTGAAGTGTTGAATTATCAATCCCATGGATGAGTTAGAATGGGTTAATCCAATCGTGATCGAGATCAAGAAGTATGGTCGGATTAGGATCTGTGTGGACTATAGGGAGTTGAATGTTGCATGTGTGACTGATCCCTTTCCTATGCCATTCACTAAGGAAATACTAGAAGGCATTGTAGGGTGCAAAATCTATTCATTTACTGGATGGATTCTCTGGGTATCATCAGGTTAGGATTGCCTAAGAGGATTAGGAAAAGACTACTTTTACTACTGAATGGGGTAGCTTCACCTATATTGTGATGCCTTTTGGTCTGAAAAATGTGCCTATGTATTTTCATGCATAGTTGTTCAAGCATTCAAGGACTTTATTCACAACTTCTTGCAAGTTTATTTAGACGATTAGACGATGTATGGACTTGTTAAAGATCATTGTGACAATTTGTGCTTAATGTTTGAAATATGTAGATAGTTGAGTATCTCTTTGAACATCAAGAAGTGTATATTTTCTACACCATTTGGAATATTGTTAGGACACATAATCTGCAAGGAAAGTTTTTGGTCAATCCACCTAAGGTTGCAATCATTATAGGCCCGAAATATCCTACCACGGTCAAAGTGAGGTGCATGGATTCATTTGTAACATGGGACATTATATGAATTTTATTAAAGGATATGACAAGATTTCCACACCTTTAGAGGAGTTACTGAAAGGAAAATTTACATTCTACTGGAAGAACCACAACAGTGCACATTCGAGATATTGAAAGAGAAACTTATTACCGCACCTATTCTACATTTTCCTTCATGGGACCAACCATTTCATGTACATGTGGATACCTCTCACATGGCCATTGGTACGGTGTGTTGGCTCAGCTAAGATAAGATATTATAGATCATCCTATCTATTTTGCTAGTAGAAAGCTAACTCTTGAAGAATATAATTACACAACTACAGAGCGCAAAGATTTTCCAATGATCTATGCAGTACATAAATTAAGACAATAACTCCTAGTGACACTATTTTTCTTTTATATAGATCATATGGCCTTGAAATATTTGGTAGATAAGCCCATTTTAGAGGGTTACATATGCATATGGGTACTCTTATTTCAAGAATTTGATTTCACATTGAGGTAAAACTAGAGAAAAGTAATTCTAGACTAAACCATTTATCCAAAATACAATCGAGAGAAGAAGTACAGAAATTGAAGATGCCATGCCAAATGCACAGCTTATATAGGTTAGAATGAGAACCATCAGAATTAGAAGACATTGTTATGTTTCTATGAATAGGAATATCACCAAAAGGAATGAAATCCTTAGAGAAGAAACAACTTGCTATACGTGCGGCACCCTATATGTTTATTAGCGGTGACCTGTACAAACTAGATCGGGATGAAGTATTGCACCTTTATGTACTAGAACATGAATGCATGGCTATCATGGAGGAAGCTCATGGTGGTATTACAAGTGGCCACTATCTAGGTGACGCCACTGCGTGTAAGATTCTACTCACTAGATTATGGTGGGAGACCCTGTATAAAGATTGTAAGGACTATTACAAGGCTTGTTATCACTATCAGTGTCTTAGGAAACTAGACTAATGAGATGAAATGCCTCTATGACCTATTACTAGTGCAAAACCATTTCAAAAATGGGCTATTAATTTTTTGGGTCCTATTTTACCAAATTACAGTAGGACTGGATCGTGCTATATCTTTACTTGAATATATTATCTACCAAGGTGGGAAGAAGTAGCGCATACAAAGGATTGTACAAAGAGCTACAATGTGAGGTTTCTATGGGAAAATATTATTACACGGTATGGATGTCCTTTAAATTTGACCATGATAGGGGCACACACTTTCGAATAAGACAATCATAATTTTATTGGATGAATTCATGATTGCACACTATAAGACTACAACATATCATCCTCACTAAATGGGACTTTTGAGAATTTCAATAAAATTTTGAGCGAAATTGATAAAAATCTGTGATGTTAGAAGAAAGGATTGGGAATATAAAGTATCTACAAAGACTTTTGGGCATATCGAACAACATATAAAAGGTTGAACAAAGCCACACCATTTCAATTAGTGTTTGGCGTAGAAGTAGTTCTTCCTATGGAATTCATGTTACCATATTTGTGTATTGTGTGCGCTAGAGGTCTAGCTGATGAGAAAGCATTAGAAGAATGGATTAAAAATTCAATCAATATGGATGATCGATGAGAAATAGCACGTTGGAGTCAAACACAAGAAAAGGCCAAGAAGAAAGTATGGCATGACAGGCATGTTAAGGATAAAAAGTTCACAATTGGACAAATGGTGCTCCTTTATGATGTTATGTTTTTGTGCCATCCATGAAAACTCAAATTACATTGGTTGGGGTTGTATGTTATCACTCACATACTCGAAATAGGTTTTATTCAATTATAGGTGCTTGATGGAATACGATTACACTGAAACCTCAACGGGAGTAGGATGAAGCCCTACTATAAATAAGTCTTCTTGGTGTTTGTAATAGGGCAGTGTTGCCATTTAGATTAGGTTTCCAATTCTACATTTCCTAAATGTTTTTCCTTATTTTCCACTATGCTTTGTCAATTTAGTTGGTGTGTGTGTAATAAAGTGAATTTAAGTGCCGAAGATAATTACTATTTGAAGAATTTTTATGTGCAAAGGACTGCACATACCCTTAGTGTGGGGTGGTTATTGATATCTAGGCATAGGACTGTAGGAAATATGTAAAAATGAAAAGAACATACTGCTACGGGTGCTATTCAATTTGGAGAACTGAAAAAAAAATCTTCTAAACAAAATGACCGTAGATGGAGATAAATGATGAAATTGTATAACGTGAGGTAAGAAGAGGCCAAGAAAACTACCAGTGGAAGGTGTAGTGACAAGGTACTTAGGCTCATGGAAGTGCGTTGAAGAGAATTATATAGCCAAAAGGTAGGAGGGCATGCTAGAAGGTTATAGATGTGGTGTGAAGATGTACTATGCAGAAAGAATGAAAATTGTTGATTAATGAGAGTCTTGTTGGTAGGTGAAGGAGTAATAAATGCACTAACTTTTTGAAAATTTATATAAGGATGAGATGTGAGTTCATTCTTATCATTTCAATCACAATAATTCAAAAGAGAAAAGTGTGACTGAGTTGCAAGAATAGTATTCAAGTGCGAAGAGTTTGAATCGAGACGTGACAAGTAGATTTGTGCGTAAAGCAAGCTTGCGTCCCAAGTTGCAAAGGGTTTGAGAGAATCAAGGCATCACAAAAGAGCTAGGGCACGTGATTTGAAATAGGGAATGTTGAATTGAACTATGGTTTTGTTTTACACATTGTAGGAGATAAAAGGTGACTATTTGAAGTGAGGATATTGCAGGTTATAAATGGCACCAAAGAAAGCACCTACCGTAGGAGCTAAGGGGAAGAAGAAAGTGGAAGTAGAGGTTAAAATGACTCCTGAGAGTAATTTCTCATAAATGTACCATCCAGAGGGTGTGATTGTGGGTCAGGAATCATATTCCCACATTTGGAAGAGAAAAATCATTGAGTACAACCATCATATAACTAAAAATGATGAGTTTCATGCGTTATGAAACACAAGGACAAATAACCGCACAACAAGACATGTCGGTGTATATGAAGACACCGGGAGAATTTGTTAAAGTAGATTGGATTTTACCAGTTGTATGAGCTCCCTACTTTGGGAAATATGAACCATTATATCGATGGTTGATGAGCAGGGTACATGAATATTTCTTCTACTTTGCAGGACGCAGGGTAAGGATCACAACCGTGTTGATCTCAATAGTAACATGGTTGAAAGGCACAGGGGTAGATTTAAATGGTGATTTAACTGATAAGGCCACAATCCTGGAGATAAGGAAGGAGTTGGGGTATACCAAGGGTCTGCGTGGCATGGACATTGATAAATTAAAGAAGTACCCAATCATACAAGCAACTACACACTTAGTGACAAAGTTGAATGACCAAGAAATATGGTCACAAGTAAACACAATGTGGCTACACATTGCGAAGAATATGTCATAGGGAGTGACTTACAACATCTCCAATTACATCATGAAAACTATCATTGAAGAAGTGTGCACAAGAGAGAAGATCATTTTCGGGGTTGTTCTATTGTCTCTGGTGTTTATGGAAATCGGGGTGCCTAATGGGCCAAAGGAGAAAATCTAGGAATACCCTATGGAGAAAAAGTCACCTATAGAAAGATTTGGCAAGTACTTATGCAAAGGATCAATGAGTGGACCAGTCAAGTAGATGGTGGAGAATTGGTATGATAGACTCCACACAACGTTTGAAAAATAACGCGCATACCCAAGGAGTTACCTTTGGTAGTAGGGAAGGTAGTGCAGTTCACGGTATACCAGCACTTTTGCATCACATGATTCACCATGAAATATGGGGCTTGGAGCCCATGGTGAAAATTACCATATGCCTTCATAGTACAATATTTCTAGACATCATTTCACCAGCTTTTAGTATGTGCATGATTAACCTTCAATGTAGACAACGGTGATTGCGACTACCATACACTAAGAAAGACATATGTATATCCAGGATGGACTACCTACATTGAGAGGCTTATCTCAGATGTATTAAACATGAAGCCGGTAAGATTGAACATTGGATATGTCGAGCGAACTTGTGTATCTTAGACTCAACCCCAAACTAGAGAACAAAAATATGTGGAGAATAAGTTCACACTCCTGGGCTGCCAAAAGGTAAGCATACAATGGAAAATGCTCTAGCCCATAATCCCACAAAGACAATAGAATTAGAAGATGAAGAAGAGGATCATGAAGATAGTGGTGGTTTGGAGCACAGAGGTAGGAGGAATCCCTCAGACAAGGTAGAAATAGAGCGCATGACTACGCCACCTTAGGGGCAGGAAGGAGAAGATGAGGATCTATATGTAGCACAAGGAGAGCGATGCTTAAAAATAGTATTCGGAGAACAATAACCCAAGGTACTACTCCAAAATCGGTGTGTAGATAACCTCGACACTCTTCATATAAGGAAACAATTGAGAAGAGAAGAAGGAAGTTGAAGTTGAATGAGGAGGTGGAAGAGTATAAGGAGAGCCCGCCCGAATCTCCTACACCTTCTAGAGGATGAGGAAGAACCAAAGGACGAAGAAATGAAGGATAGAGAAGAAGGAGAAAAGGAGACATATGATACAATGCACAAGACTACTCAAGGCGAGTAGAACAAGCTTTGAATCTTAAATCTCAAGTTCCTAAGGGGCCAAGATCGAAAATAACAAGTGGAGAATATGTTGCAATGATCATGGGCTACGCTGCGGAAACACATAAGCATTTTTGTGCCCATTTCAAATCATAGTAACACCAAAGGATTTGTATGGATGGGAGCTTATGGATGAAGATGTGGCAAGCACGATGAAATATGGACAAGGCTACAACAATTAGGGTGTTAAGAGAAGAACTAGAAACTTAGGATGTAGAAATAACACGTCTAAAGTAGGAAAAAGACTTGGCACAGAAGAAGAAAACTATTTTCATCAGCATGGAAGTGGAAATTTGGGATAATTTCATGAAATTAAAGCCACACTTAGAGCCTAAGGTACCTAAAACATTTCCTTTGGTAATGCATTATGTACAAACCTTGGTGGACTTTATGCTTGAAGATGAACCTTTGTGCATGCCAGCACCAAAGGATCTAGCACAGAGAACATAGAGGGAAAATGCTTCGGTTATTAGCAAGATTTCATCCTATGAGGAATTTCTCTAGAGCTTACAGGAGGAGCTAAATAAATCGATCGTGTGCTCAATATTTTTACAGCCCCTAAAGCCATTATAATAACCAGGACCATTGTAGAGGATAATGAAGTCCTAAAAGCCATGAAATATGAGACCTTGGGGCACATAGAATGATTATCACTTGTTAAGCAGAAGCACAAGGCCTTTATATAAGCTCAAGAACCACACAAGGAAAGGCTAGATGACCATGGGAAAATCATCGTGCAAAATATGGACTTATTAGAAGGAAGAATGACTGCCATGTCTAGCATTGTGTTGGTCTTGCAGAATGAGAAAGGAGAGATTGCAAAAGATGAGCTAGAGTCAATTGCAGTGGATATCCTAGAAAAGGCAGAGGTCGTGCTCAATGATTGGCAAAATTTAGAGGCGAAATAAAAGAAGAATATCCATAATTGATTTTTAGGTTGAAGCAGATGATGTTGTAGGGTAAATTCATTCTTTTATTCATAAAATTATTTCTATCTCTCTATTCACATTCTTTGATTCATTTTGGAGACAACCATTTCCAGGGTGACAATGCAATTAGTGTGGGGTAATGTTGGTAAAAAAATATGGTACTTAGCAAAAACATACAAAAGGTTCACACAGAAGAGCAAAGCACATTCAAATGTGCAGGAGGATCGATAAAGAATCACACGCCGAGGACAAAAAAAGATTCGATACTTAGCCATTTTCACGATGAGGATATATTTTTGGAGATAGCATGTTGAACACACAAACTAGTTAAATATTTACGTGACACGCATTGGCTACTTACAAGATCGATACGAAGTGCTTTGCATGAGTACAGGTTGAGAATAGATTGACTATTGATATTTAACTAGAAGAAGTCTATTGTTAGTGCACTTGCATGTTTGGCTATTATTGCAACGGTGTGTGGCTAATAATACAATGCGACCTATTTTGGGATTGGATGAGAAGTGAAGGGGAAGTCCCCACCCTTATAAATATGTAGTGAATTACGTACATATAGAGGTGGGATATATAAGGACTAAATTATCGTGAGATTACACTATCATATTTATACGTGCATGAGCATATGATGTCATTATTGTAAGAAGCTTCTGTATTACTACATTTAATATAATGGAGGTTATTGACTTGTGAATCATGGTTATAGTTTATTACTGCATGAATGATTTCACTATGATTATTGTTTGATTCATGATACTTTAAGATCTAGCTCTGAATATGTACTATAGGATGATATATTAGTCATAAATCTGAATGCTTTAAGTATTCATCATTCTAACATCCTGTAATAAAAACCCAAAAGAGGGGCCTGGTACCTTTACGTGCTTTGAGTGAGTGCTCGGTCTAGGCCGAGCAATGTGCTAGCATGGTTGGGCATTTACTTGGTGAATTCTAGGCTGAATCACTACTTACTGTGCTCAAGAAATAAAATGATGGAATTTCAGGACTATGCAAAATGTATTTTGATGGCTTCAAAATTAGAAGTGGAACAAGTGTAGGTGTTGTTATCATCTCTCCTAAGAGTGTTAAATTATTCGTTGCACACAGTGTTGCGGTTTGCATGCTCCAACAACATAGCACAATATGAAGTGTTGGTGCATGGTCTTCTTATTACAAAGAAGAGGTAGATCAAAGAATTGCACATCTTTGGGGATACTGAATTGGTCATCCAATTGGTCATAAAAAAAAGTATGCAGCAAATAATAAGCTCTTGAAATATTATAATCATAGAGTTTGGGACCTCTTAAAGAGCTTTGGAGCTCTTAATCTGTAGTTGGTGCCGAGGAAATTGAACAAAGAAGCAAATCAGATGGTATCCCTTGATTCAATATTCTCATTAGTTGAGGTTTTTGTCCAAAATAAGGTGCAACACATCAAAGTTGTGGTCAGGCCATCCATTCCAAACAATGAAACTAGCTAGCAAGTGTTTGACAATGATGCATAGATTGTATAGTTCATTTAAAATGAGGATAATTTATCTTAAAATATCGAAGCTAACTTACATGACAACTACGGTGAATAAGTGATTCAAATCAAGATGAATAATATTCCTAAAGGGTTGGTCACCTTAGAGTGCAT
The DNA here is from genome assembly GCA_018340775.1 of Taxus wallichiana var. yunnanensis. NCBI lineage: Eukaryota > Viridiplantae > Streptophyta > Pinopsida > Cupressales > Taxaceae > Taxus > Taxus wallichiana. The sequence continues at coordinate 754,453,204 of CM031234.1, forward strand.
ATTTATCCCTGATGATGAGTTCAAGGGTGAAATAAATTATATACTTGCAACATAAGAAGAATGCATTTGAGTTACTATTATGAGGCAAAGAGTTGTAGTTAGGTATAGAACGCATGCAAGATGAAAGACAGGTCTTCATTTCTATATATTAGAAATACTTTGCGACATCTTCTCATGGGAATATGAAGACATCAAATGATTTGATCCAAGTATTTCTCAATGCTCAATTGACCTTGATCCTTATATTAAGCCCATCATACAAAAGAAAAGGCCCATCAACCCTAAGATGAATCCTCTTATGAGGAAGCAAGTATCCAAACTTATTTAGGAAAATATTATTTTTCCTATCAATTATGCTACTTGAGTGGTGAATCTTGTTTTAGTGCACAAGAAGAATGGTGAAATCAAACTCTACATTGATTTTAGAGATTTACAAAAGGTATCTTTGAAGGATCATTATTTGTTTCCTTCTATTTAGTAGATGCTACAAACAAGGCTAATTCACAAAAAAATCTATGTTGGATAGGTACTAAGAATTCAATCAAATCATGGTCAAAGAAGAGGATCAATTGAAGAAAAAATTTACAACCAAATGGGGAACATATAGATATCGGAAAATTCCATTTGGATTTTCAAATGCTAGTGCATTATTTTAGAGATCCATGGGCATTACATTTAAATTATATATCAATGATTTCATCCTAATCTACTTGGATGAAATAACTATCTTCTCAAAGTAATGTGCGAGATCACCCGAGACATTTGTAGAAAGTATTTGAGAGATACGGAGAATTTGGGGCATCCCTTAACCCCAAGAAGTGTAACTTTTATGTTCCAAAAGGAAAGATTCTAGGCCATGTGGTATAAAAGGATGGAATTTCTATTAATCTTGAGCACGACCTAAAATTGGTTATCCAATTTAGTGTCCCTCGTGCGCATTTGCTCTCTCAGGTAACCTAAGGCACGTTTATATCACCACTATCCCCTTGGGGTATTATTCAATTTGGGATTTAAACACCTATCCTAAGTTTAATTCACCCCTTTATGTTTTACCCATGAGTAATTAAATATTAACTATTTAATTACACCTTTTTACATGTATCCTAACCACTTATCTACCCCATATCTATTCTATCCATATATCCCCCCTATTTCTCCTCCTCCCAAAGCGGGATATTTCCCGTATTTGAGGTGGAGGGATCACTCTTATCTTTCCAGAAATCGCTCCTTTTGGCCATCTCGGGAGTCTGTTCCGTGATCGGCGCCGATCGGTACTCGGTCGACGCCGATTTTTCGGAGCGGCGCCGATTATAAATAGAGGCCCAGAACTCAGTTCTGAGACACAGAGAGACAGAGGTAAGAGAGAGACACAGATTGTAAGAGAGAGAGCGAGAGATCTTTGAGCATCAAGTGTGAACATTATCTATCGAATGAGAGTAGATCTTGTCCAAATCAATCCCTGAGAGGAGCACCGTTACTCTGCTCTTATCACATCAACATCACACATCTCCATTGATTTTCTGGTGACTCTGTTCCTGCATCTAGCATAGGTGGAGCCTTGCCAAGATCTCTCTGCTTCGCAGATCCAAAGCAGACGTTGACGATCTTGCCTTCATTTTCCGATTCCCAAATCTTCTCGCACTTTGTCTCGGATCGACGCCGATCTGGACCAGTCGATGCCGATCTGAACCAGTCGATGCCGATTCTACATAATCGACGCTGATCATCCTATATACAGTTAAAAAGACATAGGTAACACAAATGCAACTTTGTTTTCACAGCTCCCTATTTTCTGTTGCTTTCTGTCTGCTATTTAGATTCCATTTATTACTTTGATCAGAAAATCTAGTCCTGTACGTACATATTTTATCATGTATGCTTCTTTACTTAATTGAAAACGTGGACTGACATCCGCCGAGGGAGCTTATCGCTTCCTGGACCCGCTTCTCGGGCAGTCCACCTAAATATCTTTTAACGTGGTCTTTTTCTATCAAGCATCGGTGTCTCGCAGGTTACTTGGATCTACTGTGCAAAATTGCTCGTGTGCGCCCGTCTTATCTACATCGGCTTCCTTATCCATCTACATCTTCGGATCTTGTCCATCAGGTATCAATTTCATTTGAGTTTTTCAAGGTTTTTGTGTTTAGTTTGGTACATTAACTTGGACAGGTAACAAGCGTGAAATTCTTGATCAACATTCTGGCACGCCCGGTGGGACCCAACCAAAGTCCCTTATTGGTAAGTTCATCTCTTTTTTTTAGTTTTGAGCTTTGATCTTTTTCTTCACTGATTTTTATCATTTCTACTTGAACATTTCCTTTCATCGTTTTAATCTTGCTCTTTATGCCAAATTGTTATTTCCTTGAAATTTTTCTAGTTCCTTAAAATAGAAATTTCCGTTTCACCATTATCTAGATATATCTTTCTGGATTTTGTTTGGTGTTTGCTTAACCTTTTCTTGTGGAGCACTTTGCTTGTTTGTGGGATTGTTCGAGGGAAGAGCTCAACAACGCACTTTTTGAAGTCCACACACCTTGAGAGCTAAATCTACAGTATTTCTCTTTACGGTGTTTTCTCCTTTTTAGAACTAAAAAAAAAAAAAAAAAAAATCTTTGTTTGTGGTCTATCACATTCAAACATTTCAATTTTTGTGCTTAAAAAGAATTTAATCGCATTTGGGAAAGAATCTGTTTGACTTGTCTTCATCGAAATCAAACACTTCGTTTTTAAGTGCTTAAAAAAAAAAAGCTCTTTCTTTGTCATTTCTACTGTATGTTTTTCATCTAGTTTTAATTAGGCTGGAAAATTGATCAAAATCGGTAGTGACACTATTTGATTTTTATTTTTCACCCTTGCACACAAAGCCAAAATCACTAGGTATAAAGCATTTAAACAAAAAAATTCTTTCCCTCGGCCTCGCCTACTGGAAGTGACATCCAAGAGGAAGAGCCTACGCGGTACTCGAAGCCGCACTATAAATTCACGGAAGTTCTCGGTATATATTGGCAAAGCACCCGACTCCCTTATCGCAAATGCGGTGTGTGAAGTGCGGGGGTAGGCCCCTATATCAAGCCACGTACGGTCTTTTATCAAGTGCCTTCGGACTCCTCACCAAAACATCCCCAAACCATCCTTAGTTTGGCTATCTCGAGTAGTTCCTGCTTCTAAAAGGCCTTCCTAATATTTTCTTTCTTAAAAGCATAAAAACTTAAAAGAGATAATCACCTACGCTGCTTGAATTATCTCGTGCATTAGTTAGGTCAATCTTCTTTTCTCGCTTGTTTATGACGGTCATCACTGGTTACAATCTAGAAGAATGGCTCAATCAGCCCCTTCCTCCTCCGAGATCACCACTAGTGTGGATATTTCGCACCCCCTGTGTCTTCCTCGACCGCCGTTAGTTGGTTCCCATCCTGGTCATATAATCCTTTCTATCGTGCCAAAGCAACCCCATCACGTCCAGCTTCCCCTAGTCCTTCGTAAATATCATCTCGCTTCCGACTCGCAGTATGTTCCTCGTGGGGATCCCGACTTCAGTGCGCTCCTTGATCGCAATCCGCAGCCCTCATGGACTACCTAGTACACAAGTCTATTCAAATATCCGATCGTGGGACCACCAATCCAACAAGTGTATGATTATCCTCGTGAACCATCCCAGCCTTTGTAGAGAATAGCTTAGCATCATTTTTCTCTCGAACCACGGAGGAGGGTGGCGCACCCGTGCCTCCTTTTTTCTTCCACCGACCATATCGACTAGTTCTCAAATAGTCTTACCTATTCCTAACGCCGCAGTTACCTCGACTATTCCACAACCTACTTCTGAGAGGTCCTCTTCTCTGGCTATAATGAGTGCGTCTGTGCACCCGCATATTGCTGTTAATTCATCTATGCCGCCCATTATGTCCTGTGGTCAATACTTTTATGAGTCAACCCCCTTCGACTAGTCAGCTTGTTCCTCGCTTCTCGTCCTCCAAAGGGGTTTTTCTTCCAATGTTCCAACAAATAAAGACCTTCGCCCATCCTCTAAAGATCGGGTGCCCTTAATAACTAATCCGCAAAAGAAAAAGCCTCTTTCAGTCTTGTTCCCACCATGTCCAATCAAATCGCACCCATGTTCCTCAATCTGCTTCCATTCAATCAACAAGCATAGGAGTCCACCAATCACAGCTCCATCCGTCATCCAACCTTCATTTTCTCAACCACTTATTATCCCACAACTTTGCTATATACACAGCTCCTTCACAAAGAAATACCCCACCAAAGCGTCACCTGTAACACCTCCGTTACTCCTCTTATCATCCTATCAATCAACAGATGAATCCCCGCTGACACCTCAACAACATCCACCATTTGCTTCTTATGTAGGACATGCCAAAGGTGCCCTCCTCCTCAATCTGACGTGGTTCAAATTCTTTTCAAGAAAATCATAGACTTGAAGCCTCCACCAAAGGGGCTCGCCCTTCATACTCTTTTGAAGAAGTGTGTAATGAACCCATTCACCCCTCGGGGCTTTTAAGCCTTATCCTCCCCAATGGGAACTTCCTAAATTTTCAAAATTTCATAGTCGGAGGACCTCAACAAAGATTTGCGAGCATTCAAACATGCTTGCTACCTCATAGTCCAGATCGTGAGCTTATGCTCCATACTTTTCCTATGTCTCTAAGCAGTCCTACTTTAGACTCGGTACAATAACATTCCTCAACATTCCTTGTTTTCTTTTCTCAATTGGCCTGATGTTTGTTGAAAAATTTTCAATAAATATCACGCATAAGATCTCGATTACAGATCTTTATAACATTCAATTCGATGATGAGTCTATTGCAGAGATTTATCGCTCGTTGGAGAGGGATAATAAACCAATTGTCTTTCTCCCTTCCTCAATCCCAACAGATCGAGTTGTTTACTCGATCTTGTGCTAATCATATTTCTTCCACTTTAAGGATCCAGACCTTTCATACATTTGAAGAAGCCTTTACGATGGCACGCAAACTTGAGTCTCGCGCCATCGAACAAGGGAAGTTAAAACTTCACTCTAAATCTAAACCAGATTTTTCTCGGTTTACCAAATCAAATCCTTCCACTTCTAAAGACAAGAATCAGGGATCCACCAACGCTATCATATTAAAAACATCACGAGCCGATACCACTTCTAATCAAACACCACGAAGAGACTCCTCATCTTCTCGAAAAGGGTCCTCATCATCTCGATCTTTCACTTCATTGGGGGAATCATATGCTTCTATCCTGGAAAAAATGTTGGAAGTCCACATGATCGAACTTCCCCCCATTAGGAATATTGATGAAAGCCAAGAACGTCCATTCTGGTATAGGGAAAATGACTTCGCATTATCATAAACCAAAGGTCATGACATCAACGATGTCGACCTTCAAAAAAATCTTGTCCAGAAATTCATTGATAAAGGCGAGCTCATTCTGGATAACCCAAATGCTCCCCCAAATCAAGCGCTTGATGTCTTTAAACAACCTTTTCCCAATCATTCCCCGAACCATGATGCTTCAGAGTCTCAAAAACCAAACACTCATACTATCAGCTTCATCTCTACTGAAGAATCTTCTTCTAAAACTAAGCCATCTGCAAACACATCGACCGAATCAGAACCTCCTTCCACTTCGTTAATCGCTGGGATTCCACCATCTTCAGATAGCCCGTCTTTGAATATTCCAACATTGTTAGATACGGATTCACCTCTCTCTACTTCTTTTTCTGATCTCCCATCCATACCCGAGATAGTATCATCCTCATCTGTCTCATCGTCAGACATTCTTTCAATGCTCGAGGCAATTACATCCCTTCGAGTTTCCACCGTGGATACATCCACTTCTGTTTCTCCCATTTTTGCTGCGACTATGCCCTTGGTGAATGTACCTATAGTTGTGCCGACTTCGACGGAAGCGTCTTCGATTTTGACTCTTCCTGTTTCCTTTCCTATAGTAGTTTCACCCACAATTACTACACCGTAAAGTAGTTCCCTCACAAGGAACTACTTCTTCATCACTCACTTCTTCCATCACCAATGCTACTTTGCCTATTAAGGGAAATTTAAAGAAGTAAAGACTAACACCTATACGCTTGGTTCCCGAACTTAGACCGAGACAACCAAATCTAACATTGCGCCATCAAGCACTCTCCCCATTTGCTTCCCCGAAAAGGTTACAATCACCTTATGCGGTTGAAATTGTCACCATCCCCGAAAAGGAAAGCCCATATTTCAACCATCAAGACTCTTGGTGCTTTCCCCAAAAATCTCTCTCTCGCGCCTCATAAAAGATTGGATTTGTCCACCGAGAAGGCGTCTTCTTCTACAAACTTATCAAAACCATCTTCTTCTACAACACATTCTTCACCAAAGACTCTCGAAAAGTGGACTTACCTACTAAAAAGACGCTACCTCTTTTATCATAATCATCATCTTCGTTACAAAAACCAGGGCACCCTCTGTTCCTCCGATTATACCTACTTTGGAAGCTTCTCCCTCATCTAAATCAACATTATCTAAATCATCATTAGTTTCGACCAAGCAGCCTCCCTTATCTCTGAAGACCACAACACTTGTCACATCTCCATCATCTTCAAAATCTATTTTAGGGGCTCCTCCTCCATCGAAATCAATCATGTCTCACTTACTTCCATCTCAAATGCCCAAGGCTGCTCCTCCAGAGGTCCAAAAAAATAAGATGATCCCTAAAAAGACTGTCAAACCTAACATGCAGGTTCTTTTACCTCGGCAGTTTGTTAAAGTAAAAGAGGTGCCTTCATCATCTCTGTCCTCATCTTTGTCTACCGGGTTCTATACTGAAATCCTTCACCAACTTATCCAATCTTCATCCATATCTCTTCCTCCGATTAAACCCTATAACCCTAAAGGAGTTAAACCTACCTGGTTTAACTCTGATTTGATTTGTGCTTACCACCGTACCCCGGGTCATGATACCGAGGGATGTAAAGCTCTTCAATCTGTCGTCAACAGCCTTTTGGAAGAAAGTGATCTTTTGTTGGAGGAGGAGGAACAAGCACCTCCTATCATCTTAGCTCCATCTGAGCCCCAACGATCTACTCAGGCCTCTACTTCTAGTGATTCCACTCCAAATGATCTTCCACCTTCTCAAATCGACACAATTCATATCGCCACTAGAACCCAATAGTATGATAATCCATCCTCATCTACAACATCTCGACCACGGGTTGTCATTTCTGCAGCCCCCGAAGGAGTTCCTCCTTCCTCATTAGCCCCGAGACCTCGGGTCTCTATTCGTGCTGCACCTCGGGCTCAAATTCCCGTGTCAGTTGAGGAGAGTGTTATGAAACAACTCACCCAGGCTCCGGTCAAAATGTCTCTTTTTGACCTCATTCAATCCTCTCCGCAACATCACTAGTGCTCGATTGATAATCTGCGCGCATCGCAGTTGAATTCGTGATGAGCCCACCTTTCGAGATGGTTTTGGATCAATAGACCATCAACCGCCATTTCTTTTGAAGATTCAAAATTCCTTCCTTTCTTCCGAGGATTTGAGGCTCCTCTTTATCACACCAAATCGAATCGACAACACTACATTAAAACGCATTATGATCGACATAATGGTGCTGCACTCAACGTCATCTCCTCACACACATTCGAGCAACTTAAGTTACCAAAGAACGTAGTGTCACCCCCGCCTTTCGCCCTTCGATCATTTAACGATCAGCTAGCAGTTACTTTAGGAACTGTGGTCTTACCCATTCGAGTAGGTAAGAAGCTGCTTCACGAACTCTTCTACATTGTTGAAGGGAAATTCCACTATAATATGATCCTCGACGCTCCTGGATTCGTGCAATGCATTGTGTCCCATCCACCCTCCATCGATGCTTAAAATATCAATATGAGGGAAAAATCTATACTCATCCAGGAGATCCTTTTCCTTCCGCACAATGCGACATGACCACAGGGTCTGCCCCTCTAAAGGAAAATGCCTGTTCTCCTGATGGGGCCTCATCTTCTTCCATACCTACAACCAAACTACCGGATGTACAAAATTTAGAAGAGACATTGCAGCGTTTCTCACTAGGAGAGCTTCCTCTCCTTTCTTTTGACACCCATCTCAAACCTAGTGAGTATGGTAGACCAGACAAACAACCTGAATATCAGCCAGGTCTTGGTCACATCGTCACCATTGGTCTGCCCAATCAACAGACTAATTTCATTTACGGTGGTCTTGATACGCCTCACTATCACCCGATTCTCCTCCTAGGACCAAACCTTATTTAACAGGGTTCGATTGTCTACAGAATCCCACGTTTGCAAAAACTTATTTATATCGATGCGCGTGGAAGGGCTTTGGCTTAGGTAAATATGAACAAGGTGTGCATGACCTCGCGTCCATTCCAACTCTCAAGCCACATCAAAAATTTGGTTTAGGATTTAAACCTCTTTCAAAAGCCACCGTCACTGTTCTCGATGAGCCTCTTCCTATTGAGGAACCATCTTCTCCCGCTAAGTCAGAAGCATCACTCGATGTGGACGACGCCATTTCCATCCCGTCTAACTTTTTTTTTAGTCAATACCATTTCCTTAGGGCCACTAGCCTATAAGACTAATGACAGGTCCACTTCCATACCGTTAATTTTCCCTGAAATAGTTGGAGACGACTCTCCTACTATCAACACTATCCACTGTGCGGATGATGATTCTGTCCTCACCTATCTGGGGGCAGAGGATTCCTATCTTCCTAAAACCATTCCTTCTGACACGTCTACGCTTCTCAACGAAGCCACTGTTGACCTTAATATAGGGACTTCTAAAGACCCTCGCATCATTAAGGTCGGCCAATCCCTTAATCCACAGGAGTTAGGAGACTTTACCACTTTTCTTTCCAACCATCGTCAAGCCTTTGCTTGGTCATATGAGGATATGCCAGGACTCGATCCCGATATCGTGGTCCACAATATCGTTACTCTTCCCGACATCAAACCAGTTAAACAAAAATTGCGTAAAATGCACCCTAGAGTAGCCCTTCTTGTTAAAGAAGAATCGCAGCGGGCTGCTCTCGCTAACTTCATCCAACCCATCGATTATCCACAATGGGTTTCCAATGTAGTACCAATAACTAAAGCTACTGGGAAAATTTGAATTTGTACCGACTTCCGGGATCTTAATCTTGCTTGTCCAAAAGATGATTTTCCTCTACCTAATATCGACCAACTCGTGGATTTAACTATGGGTCATGAGATGCTTTCTCTTATGGATGGTTTCTCTAGGTATAATCAAATTCTCATCACACCAGAAGACCAACATAAGACTTCTTTCATAACTCCTTGGGGGACCTTTTGTTATCGTGTCATGCCTTTCGGTCTTAAGAACGCAGGAGCAACCTATCAACGAGCAATGACCTACATCTTCCATGATCTCTTACACAAAACTATGGAAGATTACGTCGACGATCTCCTCGGTAAATCCAAATGTCGTCAGGATCATCTTTTCATTCTTGCACCTCTCTTTGAGAGGCTTATTCACTTTTGTCTTCATCTAAATCCATCTAAGTGCGTGTTTGGCATTCTCACTGGTAAACTTTTAGGTTTTATCATTTCCATTAGGGGTATTGAAGTAGACCCCGCAAAAATAAAAGCTATCCTTGAGATGCCTCCCCTTCTAACTTAAAGCAACTCCGCAGCCTCCAAGGACATCTTCAATCGCTAAGTCCATTTTATCTCACAATTGTCGACATTGTCAACCTTTTCATCATCTCCTCCGTAAGAATGTTCATTTTGAATGGGATGAACATCGCCAAAAGGCCTTCGATGATCTCAAAGCTTATCTTCTTTCTCCACTGTGCTTACACCTCCACGTGAGGGGGAGCCTTTCTATCTTTATATCTCTCGTGATCGACCATGCTCTGGAGCCATGATCTCGCATCGGACGCTTGCGTAAAGAACAAGCTTGTCTATTACATCGCCGCACCTCTCCATGAGTATGAAACACGTTATTCCGAAGCTGAAAAGCTATGTTGTGCTCTCTTCTTCGTAACTTCTAAGCTTCGTCATTACCTCCTTAATCACAAAACTTACATTGTCACAAGTGTCAATCCACTCAAGACAATTCATGCGAAGCCTTATCACAATGATCGTATCACTCGTTGGCTCATGCTTATGACAGAATTTGATCTCAGTTTATCCCGCAAAAATCTATCAAGGGTCAGGTCATTGCAGATCAATTAGTTGATGCTCCTCTTCCAGACACTCAAGTCCCCCTTGCTCAATTCCCCGATGAATATATCCAACAAATTGATTTTGGTCTGTCTCCATTTAAAGTAAAGCTCTTCTTTGATGGATCCAAATGCCAGCAAGGGGGAGGTGTAGGTTTCGTGATGATTCCTCCTTGGGGTACGCCTATCCTAGTCGCACACAAATTGAACTTTGAGTGCACCAATAATATGGCTGAATATGAAGCTCTTGTCTTGGGTCTTCAAAATGCCATTAATCTCGGCACTCATCATATTGACATCTTTGGTGATTCTGAGCTCATCGTTAATCAAGTCACGGGTGTCTATCAATGCAAGAATGATATCCTTCAAAAATATCGTGATATCATTCTCATTCAACTCCAATCTTTCGATAAATTCACTATCCAAGCTATTCCTCGCACTGCAAATCGATTCGCGGATACAATGGCTTCGTTAGCCTCACTTATCCCACCTTTTACCGAGGACTCGCGACTTTATGTGGCTATGCAACGATTAGATCAACCATCTCATCTTAGGCAACTAACTTCAATCCATGTTGTCACAACCCATACTCAGGATGAGTGGTATCAATAGATCGTTGATTATCTATCTCATTCGGTGCTTCCTCCAGATCTGACTTCCAATGGTAGAAGATCTTTTATCCTACGCGCTAATCGCTATACTATTCTAGGCGGGATCCTCTACAAACGCGGCTTTGATGGTATTTTGCTTCGGTGCCTCAAAACCCTTGAATCATCTAAAGCTATCCAGGAGGTCCATGACGGTATCTATGGTGGCCATTTTAGTGGCTTGGCCGTAGCTAAACGCATCTTACGTTTGGGATATTATTGGCCTTCTCTTAATCGAGATTGTTGTGAATACACTAAGAAATGTGTCAAGTGTCAACAACATTCCAATCTCACACATATCCCTAGTCAAGCTTTACAACCTACAGCAGATTTGTGGCCTTTTTCGCAATGGGGTCTTGATCTCATTAGTCTCATCAATCCCCGTTCTTCACAGCATCATCATTCTATCATTACTGCCACCGAATACTTTACTAAGTGGGTGGAAGCTATCCTCTTTCTTCAACAAAAGCTAAACCCATAGTTGATTTTTTCTATCAACACATCATTTTTCGCTTTGGTGTTCCACACAAACTCATCACAGATAATGGTAAATCTTTCAAAAACATTGATTTGAGAACCTCTCGACGCTTTCAATATCAAACTCAGCTTTTCTTCTCCATACTATCCTCAAGCTAATGGTCAGCCGAAGCTTCCAATAAAACTTTGCGTAATATCCTCGCAAAGGTAACTAGTCGAGCCGGTAGGGATTGGCATTTACATATCCCTTTTGCTCTCTGGGCTTATCGACTAGCATTCGTACTCCTACCGGTGCTACTCCTTCTCTCTCTCGCCTATGGGTCTCGAGGTCGTTTCTTCCTTTGGAAGTCCAAATCCCATCTCTCCGTGTTTCTCTTAGAGAATTTTCTCTCGATGAGGACTATCGTCAAAATCGCTCTAAAGACAACTTGAATTATTAGATGAGCGGTGTCTCAACGCTCTTGAACATCATCAAGTCTATCTTGACCATGTCAAACGTGCTTATAACAAGCACTTGCAACACCATGACTTCAAAATTGGTGATCTTGTTCTTAAAGAAAATCAAAATGTCACTACACTCGAAAGGAGTCAACGTGGTAAGTTTGCTCCCAACTGGATGGGTCCGTACGTTATCACTCATAAATATGGGTCAGGGGCTTATCGTCTATCTTCCATGGATGGTATACCTGAAATGGAACCTCTTAATGCCTTGCATCTATGGCCCTTCTACTGTTAAAATCTATCTTACACAAATCTAGTCACAAGACAGATCTTTCATCCCTCTAACAACCAGTCATATACTTTCATGGTGATTCAAAATTATGTGGTTCTCCGCCTATTGTCTTTTTTACCTTAAATATGAGTATCGTGGCTCTACTCATAGCATTTTTCTTCTGGATATGTTTCTCCTCATGGTAGGAATACCTTAATCACCGCTTCATTTGTCCCAAGTGCTTATCTTAATCGGATCTACTCGGGGCATGAGTGCGTGCTCTTTATACGTTTTCTTCCCCTCTATCTGATCTATCTAGGTCTAAACTCAGCTTCTTCCAAAAAAAAATTTTTCAAAAAAAAAAAAAAAAAAAGAAAGAAGAAGAAGAAGATGCTATCCAAAAAAAAAAAAAAGATAGACTGATCCCTTGAAGGACAGCTATCCATACATTATCAAATGAATCAAAAGATATAGACCATGCCCTCGAAGGATGGCTATCATTAAAATTCAAAATACAGACCGCTCCCTTGAAGGACGGCTGTTTCTCAAAGGAATACTCAAGGCTTCTTGCATTGATTAGCCTTTCAGTCAGTTTATACACTTTTTAGCATCACTGAAAGACTTCCCGTATTGATCGGGCTTTTCCACATCTAGCAAACTTCCCGCATTGATCAGCTTTGCTTTTTGCCGTAAATCATGAAGTTGAGATATAAGACCTTTTGTCGATCATATGGAGAATCCTATTTTCCCAAAGATGAACATGTATTCTGTCCCTTGTAAATTTCGACGAGATACCTACTTATCGCTCCTTCCGCTTTCCCTCCTAAATCTGGTTTGCGCTAGTTAGTGTCAGTTTATTTTAACCTCATATAAGGCCTCAGTATGCATGATCTTTTGGTTTCCTATCCAATTTTTATTCTATTTATGGTCGGTTAGGAGTCCAAAGATATCATTTTTCTTCTTATCTCGGTGTATTTCCTTTATTTCTAATCAAGGTCATTTTCATTACGCCCTCGCTCTCACAAAGAATATTTCCAATTATTTCATCCAGTTGAATTAACATTTAACATGTTAATTTAATCAAACTCTATCATTTATCTAATTTCATCTGATTTACTTTGTCCAAAACACATCTCATCACCTCTATTATAAACACATGTGGGTCTATCTATCTATTTTCATCAAAATTTAATTAAAAATCTCAAAAAAATATCAAATCCATTCCAACTATCAACTCCCACCTATCTATCACATCATCTAATCACTTGTCTATCCAAGTAACATTACATCTATCTTTATCTATTTTCTCAATCAAGTTAAATCCACATATCAATCACATCAAATCACATCTATTTATGTCCTCTACATCTATGTCTATCCAATCATCTATCAATCTATGTCTATATCCATCACAATTACGCTACATCTATCCATGTATATCAAAATTAAAAGCAGGAGAACAATCATATGACAAAGGAAATGATGAATCTATATATATACATGAGTGTCTGTACAACAAAAAATGGGTGGCTCTCAATCAAGCCATCTATAAAATGCCTTCCAATCGAGGCTACATCACTACACTGATACAAAATACATCAATCTCTATATCGTAAAATCTGATGCGTGGAGACACTATCTCCTCCACCCTCCTCTGGACCAGGCTGTCTCTCCTAACCGCCGCCTATCGAGCTAGACGCACCTACTACTGGAGGCCTCTCGCCCCACCTCGGCCTCTCCTGCCTCCTCCTCTCGATGCCCCGCTCGCTGTGGTTATCGCTGATCTCCTCCTCGCCCCGTACCGAGGCACATCTGGGGCATGCTGCGCTAGGGCATCCTCGTAGTATCTCACCTCAGCGAGGAGAGACTGATATGTACTCAAGCTCACGGTACTAGGTGCTCATAGTGGTGCTACTGGTGCTGGTGGTGGTGCCCCTCCTATGGTCATGCCCTATGTCCCAGACTCTGACATGGTACCTGTCTCACCATATTTGGCCCTGAGGGCCTCCCTATGTCGATGGTAGCGATCCTCTCGCTGATCGCCAGTATCTCGCTCTCCCGGCGAGCGGTGTCTCTCTCCAAAATCAAGGCATCCTCTCCGCCTGCCGTAGCTCGATCTCCTCGAGAGCCGCCCGGTGTGTATGTGTGTCGTGGTGGCGCATGCTCTCCTCCAGCTCTCTCAAAGATCAGTAGCCATATCCTCCTCTCTCATCGCATCTATAGATGCTGAAGGTGTCGTGGTAGCTCTGCGCATACCATGCCGCATAACCATCATCTACTCTAAGATCATCATCACTGTTCATGGAGGGTGGGGCCTCTCCCAATGGATCTGCTGATCAAAATCGGCGAGATCGGGCTCTCTCGCTGCCTCTCACTGTAAGGCTCGTAGGTGGTCGGATTGTCTATACTTAGGCCGAACTGTCTCAATACCCGTATAAACGGGACGCGCTCCCACATGTCAGGCCTGCGGCCCCTAACCACCCTGCTCCATCTCAATCCCACCAAGTGAGCATCCTGACCGGCCCATGTCGGAAATACCCGATATGGTCTCTAGATGACTCGCTCGTGTCGCCGCGTCTCAAACGCTCAGCATACCAATCTGCGGATCTCCCTGTATCTCCCGAGGCCATATCGGCCCGCCATCGCCGGAATCCGTAATCAATAGCTCCCACTACTGCTGGCATCCAAGGAAGCCTGGATGGCCTGATCACTGCTATATGCTCATATGCCCAAAGAATGGAGCACAAAATCGACATCAATACCTATCCTCTCCGCTGGTATACATCCATAACTCATAATATATCTGAGCTATCAAGGCATCAGCAAAGGCGAACACCTGTCTGAACTGCAGGATGTCACAAACGCAATCTAGTAACAACAATGGGAATCTCCCACCTCCTGAATCTGGTAGAGCAAAATAGGAGATCGCCATCTGAATCAAAACTATATGTCTCGCTCTCCCCGGGAACATCTTGTCTCATATCAACGGCTATCCTCACTACCCCGGACACTATCTCTGAATCATCTGCCCTGTCTCCATACAATCGAACTAGGGCCCTCTGCTGCTGCTCTCGTGGCGTAATCTCTATCGGGTCCCCAGTGATCGGCAGCCTCAAAATCCTGTATATGTCCTCATGGGTGATGGTCATCTCACCCGTCCTGAACCAAAAAGTGCAAGCCCTCTCAAGCTATCCCATCATCGCACTAGTGCTCGCATCAACTCTACATCTCGCGGCACTCGCCTCAGTAGTACCGAAAGCCCCGAGCCCATATAACTCTAAGTGGCGCCAATCAAGTGTCGTTGACGCTGTGAGAATGGTCTCCAGTAGCTCGGGAATCACATCCCTCATGTGTAGTACCTCTCGTGCCTGCATCCACGACATCAAGAGCAATATTAGCTTCATATTTACCCAAATCCGAACATCCAAAACAAATTTTATCATTTTCATCCAGAAGTCCTGTCCAATCGGCGTCGATTAAATACAATCGGCGTCGATCTTATATAGTCGACGCCGATTGAATTCAATCGGCACCACTTTCATAAAATCGGCGTCGATTCTACCAATCGACGCCGATTGTCAGCCGATTTTAATTACACTCTGGCCTCCCACCAAACAAAACCAAAAAATAATATATATATATATAATAAAAATAAATATGACGGGTTCAAGAAGAACCACTTACCCCAGGTCGTGTCCTCCTCCGCTTCTGACCGCTTCCAGAAGCTTCCATGGTGCTCAAATCCAATTTTTGACTCTCTCTGAATCAATCGTCATGGTGTAAATAAATCGTTCACGTTTTCCGTTCACATATTTATATGTGCTGTGAACGGTCGGCGCCGATTTGTTTGGTCGGCGCCGTTTATTTAGGTCGGCGCCGATTAGTGTGATCGCCGCCGATTTTCCATATCTCTTTGCCATAGTGTTGATGCTTGGCTTATTTATCTGGTCATTATTGTGCTCAATGTTGCCTTTTGGCACATATTTTCGATATCACCATCCATTTCGAGTTTGTTCCCTTTGCGTGGGGCACTCGTACTTTTTGGCAACTTAGAGTTAACGGGTCTCAGAGGCACTAACGCCATCTACTTTGCACCGTCCGTTGTCCCTACCAATGTGTCTCTCTTTAGATGCTGACTATTTTGCAGCCCTCCTTACACTCATGGGTCTGTAGGTACTAATGTCGTCTCATGAGGAGACCGTCTAGTTTGCCCTACCAATATGAGTTCATTAGGTGGCTGCCTCTTTATTTATGTTTGTGCATCAGTAATGATCAGATCTACTCCAGACATCCAGCTGGGGCATCATGCGTTTTTCATCTACCTTTTTCAAACTTGGGATCGTTTGTTCTATCACCCATCCCATCCCTAGTTTGAGGGGGATCACATCATCACTTTTTCTTCCTTTCTTCCACCTCCTTGTTTTTGTCTCACAACCTTGCTTATCGCAAGTTACTTGACAAAAAGGGGCAAAATGTAGACACCTAAAATTGGTTATCCAATTTAGTGTCCCTCGTGCGCATTTGCTCTCTCAGGTAACCTGAGGCACGTTTATATCACCACTATCCCCTTGGGGTATTATTCAATTTGGGATTTAAACACCTATCCTAAGTTTAATTCACCCCTTTATGTTTTACCCGTGAGTAATTAAATATTAACTATTTAATTACACCTTTTTACATGTATCCTAACCACTTATCTACCTCATATCTATTCTATCCATATATCCCCCCTATTTCTCCTCCTCCCAAAGCGGGATATTTCCCGTATTTGAGGTGGAGGGATCACTCTTATCTTTCCAGAAATCACTCCTTTTGGCCGTCTCGGGAGTCTATTCCATGATCGGCGCCGATCGGTACTCGGTCGACGCCGATTTTTCGGAGCGGCACCGATTATAAATAGAGGCCCGTAACTCGCCTTCTGAGACACACAGAGACAGATTGTAAGAGACAGACATGTAAGAAGAGAGAGAACGAGAGATCTTTGAGCATCAAGTGTGAACATTATCTATCGAATGAGAGTGGATCTTGTCCAAATCAATCCCTGAGAGGAGCACCATTACTCTGCTCTTATCACATCAACATCGCACGTCTCCATTGATTTTCTAGTGACCCTGTTCCTGCATCCAACACAGGTGCAGCCTTCCTAGTATCTCTCCGGCTTCTACAGATCCAGCAGACGTTGACGATCTTGCCTTCATTTTCCGATTCCCAAATCTTCTCGCACTTTGTCTCAAATCGACGCCGATCTATATCCGACCGATCTATACTGGGCGATGCCGATCTGAACCACCGACGCTGATTCTACATAATCGACACCGATCATCCTGCAGACAGTAAAAAGACACAGGTAACACAAATCCAGCTTTGTTTTCACAGCTTCCCTATTTTCTCGCTTGCTTTCGCCTCATTGTTTAGATTCTGTTTATTACTTTGATCAGAAAATCTAGTCCTGTACGTACATCTTTTATCATGTATGCTTCTTTACTTAATTGAAAACGTGGACTGACATCCGCCGAGGGAGCTTACCGCTTCCTAGACCCGCTTCTCAGGCATTCCACCTAAATATCTTTTAACGTGGTCTTTTTCTATCAAGCATCGGTGTCTCGTAGGTTACTTGGATCTACTGTGCAATTGCTCGTGTGCGCCCGTCTTATCTACATCGGCTTCCTTATCCATCTACATCTTCAGATCTTGTCCATCGTATCAATTTCATTTGAGTTTTTCAAGGTTTTTGTGTTTAGTTTGGTACATTAACGTGACAGTAACAAGCGCGAAATTCTTGATCAACATATACCTTAAACAAAATGAAGAAATAAATTATTTGTTCCCAACACTTATCAACTCGTATTACTCTAAGGATTTCATCTCATTATGTATATGGGGTTGATACTAGTGTTGTTGTTTTAAGACAAGAAAATGAATAAGGACTGGAGAAGTTAGTGGCTTTCTTCAGCCAAACACTTTGAAGTATTATGAATTTAAATACAATCACATGGAGAAACATGTCTTTTTCATCATACACACTCTTAATAAATTTAAGAGTATGCTCACCAAAAATCATGTTAAGGGGTTTTTTTCACATTCTAATGTAAAATGCTTCATCATGGGTGAAAAAATCAAAGTGAAAAAGAGTGAGATGGGTGACCAAGATCATGGAATATGATGTGTATATCAAATCCACTAATATTTTTAGAGATAATACACTATGTAGACAACTTTTTTAAAATGTGTAGAATGAACAAAATACTTCATTGTTTCTCGGATGAGGAGATCCTGTGCACCGAACATGAATAGAATTAAGACCTTCTAACATGTAGTTGGATGGAGTACATTATAACATTTATCTCTTTTTGAACTTACCCTCCTGGAGTAAATAAAAAGGATAATACATATAAGGCTATATTCTATTCCATATGTGTTGATTAATGGTGTTCTCCTCAAAAGGAACATTGATGGCATGTTGTTGAGATGTATTGATGGCATGCGTGTCAAAAGGTGTTAGCAAAATTTCACAATGGATCCTCTAGTGGACACTTATCTACCAAGGAAATAGAAATGATGATCATAAAGTAAGGATAATTTTGGCTCTACTCTCTTTGCAAATGTGCACAAGTGGGTCATAAAATTTAAGGAATGTGCTTTCTTTGTAGGAAAGAAGAAATTGACTATGCTTCCCCTCTTCCCAATCTAAGTGAATCATCATTTTGCGTGATGGGGTCTATAATTCATCAAAGCATGATCAATCCTCATTTTTATGCACAAAATCATGCACATACTACTATTTATTATACCGCTAAGTATATTTTTTTATACATGGATCTATCATAAGAAAAGTATTCACTAGTGATACTTTGTCTAGTATGTCTTTTTGATTTGAGTGTCTCTATAATTTTTCCTCACCTCTCTCAATGCTCCACCAATTTTCTTTTCAGTCACAAATATATTTTTATCAATCTTTGCACATTTTTCTTCATTTGTATCTAGACATCAACACCTAGGACTAGACACTAGCACCCAGACGCTCCCGGCCATCCTAGGTGTCCATCTCCATTTGGTCACATTTTTAACATTTTTGGTTAGAATTTTTGGTTTTATTTCTCCTACCCCGAGGTCCTATTCGTAATGTCCTGTCACTAGTGTCGAAATTAAATAAATGTATTCCTATATAAACACAACATACATACCATTATAATGGTTGGAAATTTCTATCAAGGGCTATCTATCTATATATCAAAAGGGACTACATCTTGGTCTTATTGCTCTGCATGTACACTACATAAGAAGGAAGTTCACTTTTATTCCATCCACATATTTTCATCTATCTAGCTACCACCTAATATCTTTGCATGATTAGTGCATGGGAAACCTATGAGCACTATTTCACACATAAGCACATTAAACTACATTGGGTTTGAGATGTAGTGTAGGACTCAATTGAAATTGCACTTTGTTGACCACACGAGGATAGTTCGACCCCTCATTTTACATATTTATTTTTAGGATTTGATGTGGTTTGAGGGTTTTGCAGGAGATTATTTGTGTTGTATATTTATATGTACCTCAAAGATCTAGGTGTGACATATAAGAGATCATTGGTGAACAAGTTTGAAACCCTGGAGACACTAAAGAAATCATATTTTGACCTTTTCAATATACTACGGTGGCCCACAAAGGTCTCGGGTGCCCTAGGTACCCTCGCCCCTACCTAGGCATCTGTGTCTATAAGTGTAGACACAAAATCACACACTTTGAGTCATTATCTAGTCTTGATTGCATACTATTATTCATAAGGTTACCAAGTAATAAAAGTACTAAATAACCCATGTCTTTGTCCACCTTTATTTTATTTATGATTCTGTTTTCCATCTTGCACTTGCACTTTCTCAATCTGTATTTACACCTTTTGGTATTTTTCATTTTGGGCGCCAAAGATCCCGCCAGGATGCCAACATTAGATGCCCCCGTCCCCTCTAGGTGCCATTTTCCTCTTTGTACTTTGGTCACACTTTCTAGGTCCTTTCTAACCATTTGAGAATCTTATCTTTTTGGTAATAGGCCTTTTTGGGGTTAATCATGAAATTCAAACAAAGGAATCATATAAATATAAAGTTATATGATCATAGTAAGGGACAAAGTACTAAGCATATACTATCTCCACCTAAGTTTGTATCCATCAAAGGCATCCATAGCTCTATTTTCATCCATATAGCTCCATCACAAGGCACAAAGGTTGGTTCATCTCGCATCACATTTCATAATAAGGAATTCTATTGTTTTGATGCACACATTATTTAGATGCTAAATATAGTTACTTTCTCACTACTTTGTGTGTGAGTGAAACAATAAAGAACATAGGGAAAAATTATGTGCATGTGCACATGTGCACACACACACACACACACACACACACACACACACACACTAGAACTACATTAGGTCTTAGATGTAGTGCATCACTCAGTGATAAATCAATCAATTTTATAGGTGAGGATAGTCTGACCCCTTCATATACATCTTTAATTTTTAGGGTTTGATGTTTTTCTTGGGTTATTATAGGTTATTCATCCATTGCGGGTTTATAACGACATCCAACAAAGTTCAACGACATATATACAACAAGAAGGGAATAATTACAAACACCTAATGTCAATACCAAAAATATGTTTTGACCATTTATACAAACTAGGGCTCCCAAAACTTAGACCAGAGCACACATTGGCACCCCTATCCCTCTCCATGTGAGTTGGTCCATCCAAATCACTTAGATCTAAAAATTTATAGGATTCTTTATGATGATTTTCTATCTTTGTTTAGTCGGTCTCAACTAGGACATGATTCAGCTAAGGCTCTTTTAACCCTCTTTTCACATTAGGGTTTCATATTTTTTATCTTAGCTTACTTGCGTATATTTTATTATTCATTTATTTAATACAAAATTTCATTATATTAGGCTATTATATCACCTTTTAGTTTAATAATTTTGGTGAACCTCACTAGATCTACACATTATTAGGATCCTTGTTTCTTTATCATCATGAGTATCTCAATTAATGACTTCTTTCTTGCCAATCCTCATACCTCCTTGACACTACTTACATTTCTATGGATATGCATCCAGACTCCGTATATAATTCTTTTATTGATGCATTTTCTCAACATATTGCTTTCCCATCTAATCCTCATGTTGATATTTCTATTTTTAATAATGATCCACCCTTGCATATCATGATTCACATTTATAATATGGGTATCAAGTGTACTTTAATAGAAAATAGATCTAAACTTAAAATTTATTTCCAATGTAATTTCTTGAAAATATTGGTCTTTTGGATCCTAATGTTAGTATGTCATGTCTCTCTCTTCATGCATATGATGGATCTACTCATCTATGTGTATGTCACATTGTTTTACCTATCATTGTAGGACCAAAAACTCTCAACATAGTATTCTTTGTCATTAAATTTATGGTTTCACATAATCACACTTGGTAGGCCATGGCTCCATGCCACGCAATATGTTTCCTCTACCATCCAACATTGTATCGGTGTTTTACATGAGGGTGTTGAGTATACTATTCTTTGTGATTGTCATTCATACAAATATTGCGACCATGATACAAATACTACACTTCCTATTCCACAAGAAGATACTATTGATGACCCACAACCTATAGATGAGATACCACATTTATCACCACTTGAAGGTATTATTTTCATGATAGATTTCATGCTAACTACATCTATGCATTTCCTTACCTCTACCACTTTTTGTGTTTATTTATCATGGGCATATCTATACAAATGACATCACTCTAACTACCCCACCTTGTAATGGACCGCCTTCATCAAGACGAAATCCTTTCACATTCACACTTTTCATGAATGATTCTTATTGGGAGCATTTTCCAATTGATCCTAATTTTTATGATAGAGTATGTGCATATGATGGATTAACTTGGCTAGGTTGTTACTTTGAGGATCTTTATCCTCCGCCGCATTCTACTCACCTTTATCATGGATTCATTCACATTATTGTCACTTATGGTCTACGTGTCTTTCATCTCACAATTTTTCTCACGTGACTTCACCACTTACATGTAGGTAAAACCTGGCTTGATTACATTGGGCAGCACGCTCAATCTTGATCATAATAATATATCATTTCCCATGCCTTTTGGTCATGTATTCATCTATAATAGTTCCTGTCTTGGTTATATAAAAATATCACTTGTTGGTATGCACATGGATGTCCATTACCACCCTTCACTGATGAGGAGTATGCCATGGGTATGTACAACTTATGCCTCAATGGCTCATTATGTGATCAACCCAAAACTATTACTTACCAAGTCTCTGATGTTTATCCATTTGGCTTTGACCCTAATACGATGACCTTCGAGATGAAATTATAGGATTATTTCTTCATCATATGCCCTTGGGGAAATTACACTTATCCCCCACATCCACACATAGTATACTTTTGTATAGACATCTTGACAGACGCTAGCATCGACATTATCTGATGACACACTCTTGTGCTTTGGTTCACACTTGATTGTTGAGGGAATATTATAGACATGAACCTCACACACTACACAATAGACATTACACATCATGCATCTTCACACATCTTACATACATACATCCTACATCTTACATCTTACATATTATTATCCTTCTACACATATCTTTTCATCCACACATATTTCATTGCATAATATACCTCCTACATTACACACATTACACATGAGGATTTCTCGTCACCACATCTAGTACACATATCATGCATTTTTACTCATCTAGTTATATGCACTACACTCACTACCTTGTGACGCACTCTGGTCTCACAGTCCATACTAGAATATTGAGGGTATACAAATAAAATAGACCTCATCACACTCACACATTCAACCATTCAATATTTCTATCATGTGACATTCCTCCATTAGTGATACACTTTATAGGATACATCATCAATTCTTCAAACATCCATTAGTGATATATGTCATAGGCTACATCATCACTTCTCCTAGCATGCTTTAGTGATATATTCTTTAGGCTAAATCAT
Organism: Taxus wallichiana var. yunnanensis; assembly: GCA_018340775.1. NCBI lineage: Eukaryota > Viridiplantae > Streptophyta > Pinopsida > Cupressales > Taxaceae > Taxus > Taxus wallichiana. Next base: position 754,476,304 of record CM031234.1, read on the forward strand.
CACATATTCCGTTATCCTATTGTGATATACGCTTTAGGATAAATCATCACATGCTCTCACACCTCATCTCTAGGTTGCATATTATCATTATGCATTCCTCACATCATGCTATGCACAATGCATAGTTCAACCATTTCCTGATGACGCACTCTCTTTTACGGTTCAGTATTAACTACTGAGGGGGAAAATAAATGAACCCCACTGCATACAAGTCCATTCACTCAAGGGGCATGTGGCTCCTATCATTAAATCTACAGTCCATTCCATACATCCACAACATACTACATATTTTTGTTTCATTTACTCTTTCTTGCATTTAATTACACATGTTCATTTTATTGCACATGCAAGATAGATATCTTGTATTTAATTATATTTATCATACACACATGTTTGTTCACTTTCTTTCTAGTTGTAATAAAAGATTATATATAGGGCCATTACATGTAACATGGATATTTGGAGTGATGCCTAGTACTAGTCCCAAAGCGGCACCTAGGGGCATCAACTTTCATACATTATAGGTGCTATCGTTTCATTTTATTTCATAGCACACTACTTTCTCCTATTATACATGCTTTGACATACTTTTTTATCTTTCTAACATGTTAATGGGTGCTTCACGTGTAGCATTTGTTATGCAAGGCTATTTGTTTCCATGGTTATCTATTAGATTGTTTGTACTTGTTTGTCAGTGTATGCTATTGTATGTAGGATTTTCCCTTTGTCTTGTGTGCACACTTATATGATTTTTTCTTCATCTTCCTTGATTGTCTTGTGACATCTTAAGTGATTTCCCATGTTTTCAATGCACTCTTCGTGGTCTATATTGTCTTCTTGGGTTTTTACATTATTTGTTTACATATTCTTCATAGCTTACACTTGTATTTTACATGCATGCTTGTTTGTACTAACACTTGTTTCCTAGCCACTTTTTTGCATGTTCCTTGGGTTCTACCAAGCACATCATCCTCCTCTCGTAGGGCATAGTTTCGTGTTCATTATTATTTTAGGTTGCATACTCCTAAAGTTAATTTACATGTGACCCTAAAGAGGGGCCCATCATTTTGGTGAATGATTCACCCCATACAACGGTCTACACACAGTATACAACATAACACAATATCAATACAATATATTTTATGGCTCAAAATAAGACTTGGGTCCTTATTATAATGATTTATTTCCTAGAACACCTATAACCAGGGGGTAGGTACACAACAATTTGATTCAACACAGTCATAGAATTCATACACAACAACTTTTACAAAGCGGGTTGTTGTTAGCACATGTCTTGGTGCACATCATCTGCAGTGGTGTTTTTCTAGGGAGACGTTAAAGGTTAGAGGATAACACCAAACCTTCCTCTCTACACTAATTATTTCATGGTTTCAGATTACCCAAAACCTAGATAGTACAGAGATCTCTATAGTTTCGGGAAGAAATTAAAGGTTCAAGGATGAATCAAATTTCATCCCTATACTTCTTTGGCTAGTTGCATGAGATCACCAAAAAAACTCACACTTCATCACAAGATCCTTTCTACCCCCTTTCTCTCATCACATATCAGGTGTGCATGTCCCTTTTTCACATTTTTAGCATTTTTAAATACTTTACTTACACTTTTTTACACAATTTCACATATACATGCATATTTGACTACTTGATAATCTTCTCTTTTACATGTCCATCAATATGGGAAGCAATAAGTCAACATCAACATAAACAAACAACAATAAAGAAATACTAACAATAGGTACATCACACACACATGGGCATATACACACATGCTTCGACCCTAGGTTAATTTCATCATATATTACACTTTTGCATTTTTAGTCTCCACGCTCCATATTTTTATCACTCCACGCTTTGTCTAGTCCCTCAAAGACACTTTCTACATCAATATACATGGATATCAGGTACACATATCTATCTACTTTATGTTACCAAGAATTCTGCTCACCAACATAAAGTGGGGGAAAATGTAGACACAAAATCACACACTTTGAGTCATTATCTAGTCTTGATTGCATACTACTATTCATATGGTTCCTAAGCAAGAAAAGTAATAATTAACCAATGTCTTAGGCTTCATTTCTTTACTTTATGCTTTTGCTTTCATTCTTGTACTTGTATTTTATCATAGTGTCTCTACACCTTTTGACATTCATCATTATAGAAACTAGCACCCATCCAAAATAACAGTCATCAAGCACGCCCGTCCCCTTTGGGTGCCCTTGTCATATTTATAATTTGGTCACACTTTCTGGGATATTTCTATCTATTTTATCGTCTTATCTTTTTAGTAGTAGGCCTTTTCAGGTTTAATTATGAAATAAAAGTGAAGGAATCATATAAATATAAATCTATGCAATCATAGTAAAGGACCAAGCACTAAATATCTACTATCTCCACCTAATGTGGCATGCATAAAAGACATATATAGTTCCATTTGCATCCATCTAGTTCAATCACAAGGAAAAAGGTTGGCTCATCTCGCATCACACTTAATAGGAGGGAAATCTATTATTTCCATGCACACATTATTTGAATTCTACATATAGTAACATTCTCACTCCTTTACGTACGATTGGAACAAGAGCAACCTAGGGCACAATTCCACACACACACACACACCTAGAACTACATTAGGTCTCGAGGTATTGTGCAATGCTCAATGACAAGTCCATAAATTTTTTAGCCGAGGAAGTCTGAACCCTTCATATGCATCTTTCTTTTTTAGGGTTTGATGTTTTTCTTGGGGTTTTACAGGTGATTCATCCATCGTAGGTTTACAACGACATCGAGAAAAGTTTAGCGATATACATGTGATAAGTGGAGACACCTTTCGAACATATTAGAACTAGGTTCCAATAATTTCTTCGACCAAGGTGCCCACAAGCACCCTATCCCTCTTTGAGTGCCCACTCCAGCTAGAACACTTAGATCTATAACTTTCTTTGATTATATATGACAAGTTTCCATATCTGTTTAGCCATCTCTTATCGCAACACACATCCAAAGAGCCTTTGTGAATCATCTAAGTGACTTCTAACCCTTTTTGTAAATTAGGGTTTCATTTCTCTAGCTTAGCTTGTTTGGGTATATTTCAATATGTTAGTATTCATTTATTTATTGCTTACATTAGGCTATTATATCAAATTTTAGTTTAATCACCAAGCTAGTTTGTAGATTCTAGGATCTTAATCGAGTATTTTCAATTACTTTCCCATCATGTTCATCATCTTGTTCCAATTCGACATACTTTGGCATAATTTAAATCAAGATAAGTTCCCTACCTCTCTTATTTTCTTTCATAGTTGCATCTATAAAATTTCTTGCACTTTTGTCTTATTATATATAATTGTAGCAGCTTTTAAACTCAAATTTTAATAAAAATATATTCATATTTTATTGAATCATTTTGGTGAACCAAAATCTTAGAACTCCTTTCCCTCGGATCCATAAAACCCTAATGGCTAAAGGTAGCTCTTATTATCCTAGGAAAGATATGCCTCATGAGATTGTTAATCCTACGTGTGGTGTTGTTGTTGAGGCTGAATTGCTTGATATTTATTGGTCTTCTCAATTTGATACTAATGTTCAAATATTGCATGATGTTAATGAACACGTGATTCCTACTAGTTTTGAACACTCTACTATTGGCCTTGTTCCTAATGCTCAAACCTTTTCTAGATACACCCCTTCTTATCTCATAGGTACTAGGACTACTCTACCTTCTTTTATTTCTATTGAAACTATTGATGATGTTATTATTGATTATATGCATGGTCTTGATTGTAATAGTATAGATAAATATCATGATAAAAATGTACATGTACATCAAGCTAAATGTAAAGTTATTTCTCATGTTTATCATATTTCTAAACATGCTTCTACCGATTATAAATATGCATCTCATGATAGTTCTCCTACTTTGTTATATGTTGATGAAACGCTGGATGAAATACCTACATGTGAAAATTTTTCTAATACTAATTATTATTCTAAGCATGAATACGTTAGTCCCGATTCTACTTCTCTTAAGACTGTTGAATTTGAATTTTCTACTCCGCTTTCATCTATTTATGATGCTATATCTAATAGCATGCATGATGATTCACCTCCTTCTATTTTTGTGCCTCTTATCACTTCTTCTAATGTTACTCCTAATTTCTCTATCAATATTCCATCTTCTTCTCCCCTATCATTTATCCTTCTCTTCATTTTGATGTTCATTATGATTTTCCATGTTAATCCTCACCTCATCCTTCTTCTAGATCTACATCTAGTGTGCTCATTACATCGTCATCCTCCACTTCTTTTTCTTATGTTCCCATGATCACTCACAATGGAAAATTATAACCTCTCAATGTGCCTCACACATCTCCTACAAATCCTTCACATGAAATTTTCTCACTCATGCACGATGTTGACAATTACAATCTCAGGTATAATCCCTCACTCTTAACATAAAATCCAACTATGTGCCTATTGATAATAACTCTTCATGGAAATGCCATTCTAAAGAAAATTTACAATTCAACATTTCCATAATTTGATGGAACTTAAAATCCATATCTACATCTCAAACATTATCATTTAATTATGGCGTCCTATTGCAATGATCAATTTTTGCTCAAAGATTTTTATCATAGTATAGTTTGTGACACTCTTCAATGGTACACTCATCTACCTTTTTGATCTATCAGTACATATTTTGACATGGAAGATGTTTTTCTTAGATGATTTATGTTAAATAATGGTCGTGAAGTCACACATGATAGCCTACCTAGCTTTCATTAAGGAAAGAAAGAACCCATTCTTGATTACATTCTATTATTCAATTCTTGCATGCATCAGCTAGTGTTTCAGCATGACTATTAAGAAAATGAATTTATATTTTTTCATGAATTGACTCGTGTTTTACAAGAATGCTTACAATATGACACATGCAAATCCTTTACACTCTTATGCTACAAGGTCATTGATCTAGAACAAAATTTAATTATTACACATGTTATAGATCCTCCTGTTATTTTTGCTACTTGTTGCATCATCCTCTACTTATTCACCTCTTACATCGATTAATTTTCCTCCAAGGTCTCCATCTCCTCCACCTCACAAGTATATTCCATCTCCTCCATGCATAATTCTCCTTCTAAGTCTTTGCCATCTCCTACTCATGATCCATTGCATTTCTTGCATTTTGATAAGCCTCATGATGTGTTGTGTGCTTTTATTGATAAGTGCTTAATTTTCTTTCCTTATAATCAACATCATCCTCCGCATCACTTGCATCACCAACGTGATCATCCTTATTGCAATTATCATTGCATCAATAGCCATCGTGACAATGATTGTTGCGCCCTTCATGAAAAATTAAAACAATTAGAATACAAGGGTGTCATTTTTTTGACTCTCACTCTCATGAGAGGTCTATTTATCTAATTCCACACAATCATGCTACTATTTTCTTTAATCTTTCTCCATCTCCTACTTCTAAGGTCGTCACTGTCCACCACCTAAGGTCATCCTTTATTCACAAACTCCACCTCACTCATCCACCACTGTAAAGCATCTCATCTTCTTTGTAGTGCTCCTTCTTCACACTAGATTCCTATGTCATCAGCATTTTTTTCTTCCCACCATTGCATCTCCCATGATTAGAGTCATATCATCTCGACATTCAATTCAACTCATAGACTCATGTTGCTTCCATTTCACATTCTTTCACTTCTCCATGCCCACTTAATCTTTGGTAGGTGACTTTTCTCACCTCACCACCGATGTCACTCATGTTCTTATGGTTCTTACATGATTGTTGAGGGATCTGTTTAAATAATAATGTCACTTCATCCTAGCATTATACACCTCAATGATCTATCTATCTAGCATACACTATCACTTTATTTCCTAATGACACATTCTTATTTTATGGTTCATTCTTGATTGCTTTGAGTGGTATTATATAAGTGAGCATCATATTCTTATGCATATATTGGGGGCATTGCTTTTCTTTCCCCTCCCCATATTCATCATACTAATAAATGATTACATATAGTTTTACAATCATTTCATTCACATGGATTTTTCACATTATTCATCTCATACATACATGTATTACAACTTATGACATCTCTATTTTTACATACAATCTCATTTCCATTACTCATATATCTATGTCCTACTCAACATCATCATTCACTAGTCAATACCTTCATTTGCGTAATACAAATCAAATAACCTACATATGAACAATAATCATCAACACAAGATACAATATACCAATCATATATATATAATCATATATATATATATATATATTTTTGTCAAAATTAATCATTACAAAAATAAAATCATTGGGAGAAAGCCCCTACATACATATACATCATATCTCATCATCACTATCACTATATACAATTGTGAGAGCTCTAGAAATAGAATATTGACTTCTCAATTTCTGTCATTGGTCATGGCCCCTATATCTATCATATTACCTCCATAGTAATGCCACTGGGACCGAATGATATGTGAATCCACCTTATATCTCTACATACTTCACAAATACATCATGTGTTAGGGATCCTCCTCCTACAACCTCCCTAGGTCATTTCTTCTCTGTGTGTTCCTTCTCACTCAATAGAATAATACATGTGGCCACCGCTATCGCCACTGGCTCAAACAAATGGGATTGCTCTCCGTAATAACATCTACTCACTCTAAGCATGCCACCTCCCATGAGCACATCTAGAGGTACATTCCACTTCAATGTACCGATTGATGAGTCAACAACCAAGGACCAATACGCATCCCCTGCAACCATCTAATACAACACTAGCTTACACATGTGATTACAAACATACAAAAATTAAATACTAATCAATACTCACGCTCTCTTATCATCAAGCTACTATCCCATCGCCATTGTAGGAAAGTGCATGCCCCTCCACAAACCTAACTTGCATGATCTCGCCGCATCTAAAATATCTAAAAACAATAGCACCCAATGGTGCTCTTCTCACCATGCTCCATATGCCTTAGTATACCCCCGTATCATCTACTCGTGTTGGCCCTATGGTCGTATCCATCTCATCGACACTTGGGGCGTATTTTTGCTCTTGTAGGTCTCAGTCTCGCTCTCATCCTTCTTGGTGCTCTTGTCACTTGCATACATACACATGGCTCTAGGGGCACATCTTGAGCCATTTGAACCGCCTAACACACAATCTACTTGGAATAATTTTCCCACCCATAGAAATATTTCATCTAACTTTAAAGTGTATCAAATACATCCTAGATATACTAAATCCTCTATCCATCACACATAGTCTTGATGTAGACTCCATATAATGGCCCCGGCCCCATGTGATTAAGCATCGATCTATATGTATTAGTGTCCATCTTCCTACTCCGAGCACCTACCCATCTTGTAAAAATATATCTGGCCTCACCAACTCCACACATGGCCCACCAAGTGGCCATAATATGGAAATATGTTCATAGGCCCATGCATGTAATAATGTGGTGTCTCCAAGCCCACCCTCGTGGTCCTCATGTATAAAATTGAAATTTTTCTAGTATAAATGTGCCAATACACAACGTTCCCATGCATATCTCATCCCACTCTCCTCCATATGGGTCAATGCACAAAGTTGGGGGCCAAAATTGGACAAAAACCTGAAAAAGAAAACGCGTGACGCGTTCTATTATAATGCTATCTCATTTTAAATTATTAGGTTTAGGATTTACCAAAGCATAATGTGTACATGTTATAATGCATACGCATTATGTCTGCTATAAATTAAAAAAATATGCCCGATCCTCTATCATTTTAACTCCCTCAAACGCGAGTTTCAGAGCTTAACTGTGCCCTCATGTTTTTTCATTTAGCTGGATCTCAAGCTCAAAGGATCATTTATGGATCGCTGGGAAGATCATAATCAATGATGGTACCATGGAGAAGAGGTAGGTAGAATTATTTTCTCAAAATTGCATTGAAAGATATTAATTATAGATTAAAATTTGAATTGAATACATTTTTTTATTATTATAGTTGGAGGTTGAGGGAATTAACCACAACCAAACCCTGTTATTCCTATCATCCCTCCCAACACTCCCACAATTTCGCAACATCCCCCAGGTAGTCAAGAAGATTTAACAACCCATATAGTTGAAAACAAAATTGAAATTGAGGATTTAATCAAAATAATGAGGGATTCAAAATCTACAAACCCCACCATGCCTCTCTTGCAAAAAATTTGGAGGCATTACTTTCTCAAGTTGACATGGCAACAGGGAAAATTGATCATTGGATAACTTACAGAGAGGGTTATAGGGTTTATTATTCCAAAAAATTGTCATATGTGGATGTAAAGAAAAAGAAATTACAAAAGACCTCATATGTGCCTTATTCACGGACCCCCACACTAATTTTCCTATTTCGTTGTCATGTAAATGGTTTCCCATCCATTGGTGCAATAATAATTTGATTAAAAATAAATTTTGGGACCGATGGTGGATGGTGTTTGATTTTCCACCTTGTAATAACAACGAGGTGCCACTATACTTTTGAGGAAACTATATTGTGAGTTTATCTTCAAACGAGATCCCAAATTATTTTGATTTCCGAGATTTCCAGGGCCAAGGAAAAGGATTTGCACAAGATCGACCAAGTGCAAAACATGCACCTATTTAGTAGGGTAGATTCTACGCACGTAAGACCCCGACCCCGAGATTGTCCCTTAAGTAGAGAAGAAGATAATAGAGATTGATAAAATCCATGCACTTTAGGGGCTATCTACGACCCTTATTAGACATATGAGGGATATTTCTAAGCCAGATGGTCGTGGAGGTACAAAGAGTATTCCCTTAGGGAATAATAGCATGAGGCCACATCTTTGCTCATCATGTGGTAGCATATGTTTGGGGCCCGAGGAGGATGATACTTTCATGCATACTGATTTTAATGGAGTTGGTTCTAGGGCTGCACATGATAATGTCACTATGTCAAAGGTATTTTTGAGTGATACATTTGGATTATAATCATCGGCATAACCTTCGTAGGTCTTTGTTATGTTGTATTATGTGTGTTACAAAAATTTTGGAGTACTTGATTTTCTTATATATGTTAAATTTTGAAATAATTGTATTTGTACATGTACATGCATTGATATTACAGTAACACACGGGAGGCACATCTTCATCCCGACCATAGGTGGCGAGCACCATCCATACACATACATTCATAGAGGTAATTTAGAATATTAATTATGTAAAAATTCACATACATGCAACTATATATATATATATATATATATATATATATATATATATATATATATATATATTAGTTTCAAGTCAAATATATGTATGTTCTTGTATGTCCATCTAACTCATGTGATACATGTTTGATAAATATGTTGATTTCACTAGACACCCCACCATCTCTGCGAAAAGTAGAGAAAGGTGTTGTTGTTGCAATTTCATCCGCGCATCAACTCACCGAGGTATTCAAAAAACATGTAAATTTTGTTAAATTTCTCATGTAATTCATATTATGTTAAATTACATGTTAATAATGTCTTTCATTGTAGAATTATTAAATTATGTTAATAATGTCCTTCATTGTGTATATGCTAGAACTTACCTATGACATAGTAAAGCAGCCTGTTCATTTGATTCACAAAGCGTGGAGGTAAAAACAATAGTTCTATATTGATAAAATTAGTTAAAATATTGTCATTATGTACATACATGTACTTAGTTCTATTTTTGCTAATTATGATGTTAGATTTTCTAATCTTATGTGTATGTAGGGAACTTCAACCCCCTCCATTTTGACTTCAAGGGCATGAAATCCTCCATCTTGTCATCTTCGTACCCCCGTTCATACTCCAGGAGCTCCCAATGACTCATCTGAGTGTGAGATGCAAATTCAGCGTGATCAAAAACTTGCGGTAAGTTTGTGTATTTATGTAAATACTTTCATTCTAGCATGGTCTTAAATACATGTTGAAAACATATATAAATTAAGTTTTGACAAAAAAACATTGTTTGCATTTACAAGCTCCTCTACGAGATGAGTATTCAGTGGAAGAGGACTCGTAGCATGGGCTCGGATGATCTAAAGTCATCTCATAGATCTCCATCTTCGTCTAAGGGAGGGCCTTCTTCGAGCAAGGCCAAGAGAGAGATATATTTTGATGATTAGGAAATATATATGTCTTACATGACATTTTTTTGTATGCCTATGTGCATGGCATTGTATGTACGCCTATATGGCATTTGAACTTGATGGTATATGACCTATTTGGGCATTTTTATATTTATTATGCACATTAAAATACTATTTGGAACTTGATATTTTTGTATGAGACCTTACATTTCTGAGATTATTTTTGCATGAAACTAATAAGACGTGCACTTGACAATATTTAAGACATTAGTGATTTTTTTCATTTATTGGTGATGTACATGTGCTAGCATTTTCAATGTATAATATGCATCAAACTTTGGAACTCAATATTTATATAATGTATGTATATAAAGAGTTACCTAATCTAATTAATTATTCATTCAATTTATCAATGTATATATGTGTATTTACCATACTTGTGCTTGTTCTTTCTCATGGTCTCTTTGTACTGGTTCCTATATTATCATGCACTTACTACATTCTTCTATGTTTCTTAGTCTTCTCACCTGTTAAAACACCTGAGATTCTTCTATACATTACTCCAATGCTTGAGAATGTCTCCAGATGCAATGGAATTCTGATTCAGACACTCAATGATTCTTGATTGTCTAATCCTATCCAATTCATGTTATTACCTTTAAATCTATAGGCATTTCAAGTTATTTGGAAATCACATCACACCCTTCACTAGGCTTGATGACTACCCCTATCCTTTTGAAGGCTCTTTTGAAAGCATCCATGGGTTTATCATACTATAAATTATCAATAAATGGAAGGTCACTAAGCCATAGGCTAATTGACTCCCATTCAGAACTAAAGAAGAAATATTTATTAGGTGATTGATAACTCTCGTGTGTTCTTACACATTCCCCTATCAAATTCATTCTTAAACCAATCTATACATTCAGGGCTCTTAAGGAACTATGCCCAGACAAGGTAGCCTGAAAAGCATGGGGAGTGTAGGGAACCAAAACAAAGCCTCCCCTAGCATTTACCTAGCCACCCCGATGTGTTTGCATAGTTGGTTTGGTTCCAAGAGCTTCCGTTTGCAAAGTATTGCATCTGGTATCCCTACACTGACTCAGACTACACTATTTCACGCATTTGCAAAGAATAAGTCATCAAGAGAACCAAATAGAGATGGAAAAAATGCTAGATTATTTTGTATACGGATTTGACATGGAGGTTTCGGATCTAACGAGACGTCTCTAGGTGCCATGAGTCTGAGAAATCACCCGTCAAAGATATAACATGTTTTGGTCTTAGGGCTCTTAAGAGACTATGCCCAAACGAGGTAGCCCGAAAGAACGGGAGCATAGGGAACCAAAAGAAAGCATCCACTAGCATTCACCAATAAATTTTTATTTCTTTTCCCGATGTTTCAGTCCCATGAGCTATCGCTTGTAAAATATAGCGTCTAAAGAAATTTCTTCCACCGACTCGACTACACTATTTCACATGTTTGCAAACAATATGACAAAGAGAGAAATGAATGAATCTAGATAAAAACATGATATTATTTAATAGAGAGCCCGACATGGAGGTTTTGGATCTAATGAGACATCTCTAGGTGCCACGGAGTCCAAGAAATCACCCATCAAAGATATAGCGTGTTTTAGTCTCAGGGCTCTTAAGGGACTACGCCGTGCGATGTGTAGCCCAAAGCATGGGGAGTGTAGGGGACCAAAAAAATACTCCCCTAGCATTTACTTAGCCACCCCGATGTGTTGGTGTAGTTGGTTTGGCACCAAGAGCTTCCATTTACAAAGTATTAAGTCCAGCGACCTTATACTTGACTCAAACTACACTATTTTTCTCTCATTTTCAAACAATAGAACAATGAGAGAACTGAATGGATATGGAAAAAACCACAAGATGATTTCATAGAGGGCTTTGACATGGAGGTTTTTGATCTGACAAGACATCTCTAGGTTCCACAGAGTCCAAGAAATCACCCATCAAAGATATAGCTTGTTTTGGTCTCACGGCTCTTAAGGGACTATGCCTAGAGGAGGTAACCCGAAAGCACGGGAGCATAGGGAACCAAAAAAATCCTCCACTAGCATTCACCAAGCAATCTGGATGTGTTGGCATAGATGGTTTGGTCCCACAAGCTACCATTTGCAAAATATAGTGTCTAAAGCAGCCTTGCACTTGCTCACACTACACTATTTCACAGGTTTGCAAACAATAGGACAACAAGAGAAACAAATAGATATGGATAAAGTTGTGATATTATTTCATAGAGGGCCCCGACGTGGAGGTTTCAGATCTGAAAAGACATCTTGCAATGATGCATAGTCTAAGAAATCACTTGTCAAAGATATAGCGTGTTTTGGTCTGAGGGCTCTTAACGGACTACGCCCAGATGAGGTAGCCCAAAAGCATGGGGAGTGTAGCAAACCAAAAAAATCCTCCCCTAGCATTTACCTTGCTAGCCCGACGTGTTGGCATAGTTGGGTTGGCGCCAAGAGCGTCTATTTGCAAAGTATTATGTCAAGAGAACCGTATGGATATGGAACAAACCTGCGAGAGGATTTTTATCGATTCCACATGGATTTTTTGATCTGATGAGACATCTCTAGGTGCCATAGAGTCTCGAGAAACCACCACAAATATATAACGTGTTTTGGTCTTAGGGATCTTCAAAGAGTATGCCTGAACAAGGTAGCCTGAAAGCACGGGGAGTGTAGGGAACCAAAAAAAATTCTTCACTAGCATTCTCTAGGTCATCCAGACGTGTTGGCCTAGATGGTTTGGTCCCATGAGCTACCATTTGCAAAATATAGTGTTTGGCAACCTTACACTGACTCAAACTGCACTATTTCACATGTTTGTAAATAATAGGACAATGAGAGAACTGAATAGAGATGGGCAAAACCGTGATAGGATTTTGTAGAGGGCCCTAATGTGGAGGTTTTGGATCTAATGAGACATCTCTAGGTGTCACGAGTCCAAGAAATCACCCATCGAAGATATAGTGTGTTTTGGTCACAGGGCTCTTAAGGGACTACGCTCAGATGATGTAGCCTGAAAGCATGGGGAGTGTAAGGAACCAAAAAAATTCCCCCCTTAGTGTTTACCTAGCTACCTGATCATTTGGCATATTTGGTTTGGCGCCAAGAGCTTCCGTTTGCAAAGTATTGCGTCTAGAAGCCTTACACTGACTCAGACTACACTATTTCACGCATTTGCAAATAATAGGAAAACTAGAGAACCGAATGGAGATGGAAAAAAATATATATTATTTCATAGAGTGATTTCACATGGATGTTTTGGATATGACAAGATATCTTTAGGTGCCAGAGTCCGAGAAATCACTGTCAAAGACATAACATGTTTTGGTCTCGGGGATCTTACGAGACTACCTCACAACGAGGTAGCTCGAAACCATGAGGAGCGTAGGGAAAAAAAAATCCTCCACTATCAATCACTAGACCATCCAAACATGTTGGCTCAGGTGGTTTAGTCCCACGAGCTACTGTTTGCAAAATATAGTGTCTGGAAGCCTTACACTGACTCATACTACATTATTTCATACGTTTACAAATAATAGGAAAACGAGATATCTGAATGGACATGGATATAACCACGATAGGATTTCGTAGAGGGCTCTAACATGGAGGTTTCAAATCTGACGAGACATCTCTAGGTGCCACGGAGTCTAAGAAATCACCCATTAAAGATATAACGTGTTTTGGTCTCGGGGCTCCTAAGGACTACACCCTTGATGAGATAACTCGAAAGCATGGGGAGTGTAGGGAACCAAAAAAAATCCTCCCCTAGCATTTATCTAGCCATCCTGATGTGTTGGTGTACTTTTTTTTTTCGCCAAGAGCTTTCATTTGTAAAGTATTGCGTCTGGCAACCTTACACTGACTCAGACTACACTATTTTGCGTGTTTGCAAACAATAGGATAGTGAGAGAACCGAATGGATATGGAAAAACTGCAATAGGATTTTATATAGGGCTTTGACATGAAGGTTTTATATGGGATGAGACGTTTCTAGATGCCACGAGTCCGAGAAATCACCTATCAAAGATATAACGTGTTTTGGTCTCAGGGATCTTAAGAAACTATGCCCGAACGAGGTAGCCCGAAAGTACGGGGAGTGTAGGGAACCAAATAAAATCCTCCAATAGCTTTCACCAAGTCATCTGAATGTGTTAACTGATATGGTTTTTTCCTATGGGCTAGTGTTTGCAAAATACAAAGACATCTAACACCTTACACTGCCTCGCATCAAGCAAGTATTTTGTGCATTTGCAAACAATAGGATAACAAGAGAACTGAATGAAGATGGATAAAACTACGAGAGGATTTCCTAGAGGTCTCTGACATGGAGGTTTTGTATTTTAATAGATTTCTCTAGGTGCCATGGATTATGATAAATTACCCATCGAATATATAGCATGTTTTGGTCTCAGGGCTCTTAAGGGACTACGCCCGGATGAGGTAGCCTGAAAGCACAAGGAGCATAGGGAACCAAAACAAAGCCTCCACTAGCATTCAATTCTTGGTCATCTCTTTATGTAAATTCCTTTTGATTATGTATTTTTGGCAGCTACCCGGTGTGGAACTGCATTGTAACTCATCATCCAAAGATAAGAGGTTTTATCATGTTGATCGTAAGATGCTAAGGGGGCTAGATGCAATCAATTTGGGATTAGATCATAGTAATCAAAAAATATGGACTACCAAACATATTTATCAACCATAAAATCAATGATAAGCCCTAGCTTCTTGTTTTTTCCAAATTTATCTTTAGACTCCTTCATTTTTTTGTTAGCTTTTGAGCATGAAACAGTTTATTTCATGTTGTGTCTGTTTCTTTTCTTTACAGTTACATTACTATTTCTAATATGTCAATGTCCTACACTACAATGCTCAATTCTTTAGAAGTTGAAATATATATATGCATAATAAAGTACTAACAACTCATGATTATAAGTCTCGTATAAGGTGTATAGGACATGAGCATCAATCTTTAAATTACTTTGAAGCGGTATGTTATGTTAATATTAATAGCAAGAGAATGCTTGGCTAACTCCTCTTCAATCGGAATGCAATCTGATTCCACCTGCACTACCTATAGCCAATCAATACAATTTTTCCATGTTAGTACTTGAAGAGATTCAAACTTTTGACCCCTACATTACAACATTCTCATCTCTTCTTTCAAGGACACATAATTATTGCATCTTATTAGATGTTTGAGATCATTTCTTATGTATGTAATCATCTCATGATTCATTATATGAGAAAATATGAATAATTAAAGTTTCAATCCTCCATATCACACCAAAATTCTCAGTCACATTGCAAGGAATCAAAGTTACCAAGTTAATATAAATCCCATAAAAAGATGTCATATGTGGCCACCTACATCAAGCCATAAATTTCTTGTCATGACCACAACAGCCAACAATTCATCCTCCCTCTACTTTTCTACTTCTACAGCTATCGAATACATAAATATACCTAGTAGTACATACATACCATAGTCACAAGTATGATTCCAAGAAACATGTATCCAAGCCTTTTTTTTAAAATTGAGTTGGTGAGGCTCATAGCTGAATCACACACATCATGTTTTTTGCATTCATCTAGGTTACTACTCCAAGCTACCATCATAGTTTGTGATCCTTGATGTGTGTTTATGCATTTTTAAGGATAAAGGAGTATTTCATTTCATCTCCCATTTCTATGATAGATATCAAGATAACTCTATAATTTATACAGTCTCAACTACTCATGTTGTTCATATTTGCAACAAATTTCATTGAACGACTACAAAAATCTAACCTAAATAGTCAGAGTAGATTGATTAACAGGTGTTGGCCCTATGGCAGCATGAATCTTGTGGAGTTTGATATGCATATCTGTGATGCAAACACTACATGTAAAAGTTACCACTATCAGTTGATGCCATTTTCCCTGCCTGTACCAAAAGTAACTCATTCCTCTGATAAAGATCCAATGCAAAACTTGGCAGGATTTTTGACTTGGCCATATACATGGTATGCAAAAACATTAGGATTCTCTATAAAAACTTTCAGCTAATGACATTTTGATGTTTTCATCTACATTGTGTTCAAAAACACTAGCCCTCTCTTCAAAAAACTAATAGATATTTAACTGCAAAATGGATAAACCAAAAGCACCTCTCTGGAGATGGCATGTTTACTACCTTACAATTCCTTAACCACTGCATATAAAACAAGTGGAACTAACATCATCTATTTAGGAGACCACTCATTGGATATCACAATGGTAGTGACTACTGTATTTACTACCTAGTTAGAGTAATAGACTAAATCAACATTCTATTTCTCACATATCAAATGAATTTCTTCCTTCAAAAAAGAAACTATGGGTGAATGCTCAATCAAAAAATAAAGTACAATTCTAAACAAGTTTCAGGCTCAATTATCAATACTTCATTGCATTTTTATTGCCATTTTTCTTCTTTTGGAACTTCTTAGTTTGATTTGTGAAGTTGAAGCGGCTCGGATTAATAAAAATAATCAACTTGGCATGTTGTCCTTAAGATTATTCATGATTCTATCGACAACATCACATAGATCATCCATTCCAGTTAATTTGTGATCCTTCCACGCTTCCCATTTTTCTTTTTCTTTTACTATTATATTCTCTTTAAGTTCTTCCAAAGGTTTTTGGGTAATCAAAATTGACTCTTTATGACTTTCAGAAGGCATTTATTCTTGAATCATAGTGACATCTTCACCTAACTATCATACAATCTTCAAATTTTACCAGATGTTGTTCCTTTATCAGCCAAAAATATCTAGAAACCATTGACCTCTCTTGAGATTCATGGCCCATATTCTTGACACACCAAATCAACAATGTTTTTTACATCTCGTAAATTGAGCACCACACTTGAACTTTAACTCTTCTCTTACAAGTGCTCTTTTCACACATGCTCCCGCACCATCATGCTCTCCTTTTCCATTCCATGCCTCAAGAAAACTCTAGATATGTTGTACATTTATTTCTTTGTGCATCCTTCTTAGCCAATACAAAATCCGTGCATCTTGAATTTTATGTGCGGTTGTCCAACCAAATGTAATGTTGATCGAAACTAATGTTCCTCTCACCAAGTTTGCATAAAAACCCGAACCACCCTTATACATATTCTATAGAATGTGTCCGATCATCACTGATGTAGAAATGATACTCTCTTAATATTTTTTATCTTTCTTAGTGATTTTTGGAGAGTGCATGAATGCTATATGCATGAAAATAACAACTTACACTAAGTTATAATATTGAGACTGAACCTCCATTTGTGGCAGCAATGTGTAATTCTCTACGAATTCAACTACTAAAACAATAGTACCAAGTGGGAATATGTCCTTGCTTAACTTGAATTGTTCATCCAACCATCGAGCTCTATATGTGTGCCTTGCATACTCATAAAAACATTTCTCTCTGAATTTGACCATATATTCTCATACAGGTAATTGTTTTGTAACAAGCTCAAACCTCTTATATTATTCTCCATCTTTTATTTAATATGCCACCGATTTATATTTTTGAAATCAACCAATTCTTTTCCTATTGAATTTGTACTCTCCTCATGGATACAACTTTTTGGATTTGGCAAGCCACCACATACATTGCACGTTTCATCCAAACATGCTTTGTTAAAAAAAACATTATCTAGTTGATTTTTCACAAAATATTGTTGAAATAAATTCCCTTGACAATTTTGGTGGGACATTTAATCCACACTCCTACAACATGATGTCAATATGCAAAACACGACGTATTTGATAAAAAAATCATAATGTATTGAAAATTCAACATGATGCCTACAACAAGTGGTACATGAGTGATTGATTTTCACATAAAAGGGTTTTCTCATTTCAAATAATTCTTTGGATAATGTTAATTTGTGGATTTTCATTCTTAAAGTTAGAGAATAATTGTGTTTGAGTCGTATCTAAGAAATGTTTTTCACACAATTCACAATTACAAGAACCTATTCTTCTTTTTATTGTATCTCTTCTATTCGGCGACACCCTTTTTTTCTCATTCCAAAGTTTTACAATTAATTCTTTTAGAATATCAGATGTATTTTTGTCTTTTCATGGAATTCTCGCTAGAGAAATCCCAATAGCCGGTGTGTTATTGATGACTCAAGACATTTACGTCTATTTATTGCTTTCATTAGTGTTTTTTGTTTAGCTTCAAAGAACTACTTGTTTTTGTAGTCAAGTGTTTATTAATTATTTTATCACTTACTACACAATTAGTAAGTGCATTTTGTGTAGCATTACTATCTTTGGTGCGTCTTTAGCCACCTACAATTTACTTTGATTTATGTATGTTTTCAACAATTAACGCATTTTGATCAACAACATTAGATGTTCTTAACCCGAGGGTCTTCATTATAGGTCTCATCTTAATTAAATTCATCATTGTAACAAATAATTGACATCTTTGTGTGTCAATTAAATTCTCAAAGTAATTATCCCAAATTCCACTAGATTTTCTTCTCGCATTTCATTCGTATACATTTTGTTAGGCATTGGTTTTAT
The DNA here is from genome assembly GCA_018340775.1 of Taxus wallichiana var. yunnanensis. NCBI lineage: Eukaryota > Viridiplantae > Streptophyta > Pinopsida > Cupressales > Taxaceae > Taxus > Taxus wallichiana. Next base: position 754,495,074 of record CM031234.1, read on the forward strand.
AAGGTTTTCATCAATTTCAATAAAGTGAATTGGTTTTCTTCACAAAATGGAAGGAGGTGTTCTTATAGGTGAAGATTCATTTACAAGGTTACTTTTTTCATTCAAGTGTTTTCATACAAATTACAGGGGTTAACATTTGGATTCTCGAGTAAGGGTTCAATAATTGGATTCATATCAATTTATTCATCCATACCAACATTATCATTCAATTCAATATCATTATTCATTATAAAATCATTATCCATTGAAAACTCATTATTCTCTACATTTTCATTATGTATTTCATCCCCATTTTCTAATACATTAGCTACATTTGATATAGCAGATGTACCTTGCCCTACACGAAGTTTTTGCATTCTCTTCAATTTTTTATTTTCATCTCTTCCAATTGCTCCAATGTCTTGTTCTTAACTTTCCTCTTGTCCTTAGCTTGAATTTTATCGCCCATGATTAGAAAAAAATCAACTAGTGGGGTAGGGGACAAAATGAACTACTAAAAATCATGCAAGAATGTAGAGAAAATTGCAGACCAAACAGAATGTATGCAGAATTCTCATGAAAGAGATGAAAGGGATGTTGGGGGCACAATATATAAACAAAGCATAACACGTACACACTATTCTTTTTACCTTTTTCTAGCACATGCCTCAAGTCTTGGGATCCGGTTAGGAACCCCAACCCCGAGTCATGGACCTATACAAACACAACAAATAGCATGTTTTTCCAGAAAATGTAAAAATGTCATTTCTTCTATGATAAATTGAAATAAAACAATCAATCCATTTAAGAAAATTATACCACAACGTAGAGCAGAGTTTCTTCTTTCTAAAAATATAATTTTTCAAATTTTCTGACTAATATAAGGTTTCTATATTATTTATTTTCTAACTATGCCTTTTTATATCTATTTTTGAAGTTTAAATATATTTCTATATTTCATCATGTATCTTTTGTTTGGGTCATCGAATTGAAAATGAATTATACTAGCACAAACTAGGCATAATTTGTACATATTCAAAAAACAAATCTAAGTTTTGATATTTTTGAGGTAGTTAGGGGGGGCACGGTCAAAGCTCCATTATTTTTTAAAACATAAAATTTATGTACTAGAAAAATCATAAATAAAACAATACTCGTTAAAAAATCTTTAAAAAATCTAAGAAAAACTAGATGTTCCTAGCTATCTTTCTACCAAAGGGTTTTAAAATACTCAATGGTGCTAAAAATGGTGGGGGTCACGAAAGTCACTCTATTATGTTTTTTAACAAAAATAGGAGTACCTGTTAATATTTTAGTTGTTTGACCCACTTAAAATTATCTCTTTTTAATAACATTAAGTAGCTTAGAAACTAGACCGAAAATGCTAAGAATCATATTTCTACATCTTCTAGTTTTGAGTGTAACTATTTCAAAAACTCATACAAGTTGAAGTTTTTTTATTTTTAAAAAAATGCATCCACTTAATACCCCCTTTTGGTCCCCCAACTTGGTGCACTTACACCTATGCCAGTTCGGATATCATAAATCTTATACAAGATGCTTACACCACCACCCTCCAATGCCATTATCAAGCAATAACTAGTAGAATGAAATGTTGCACTCATGGAACACTTGATATTAGTATGATAGTTGAACTTAAATGGGTCTTTGTATGTTTCTATGTCTCTATAAAATACCACCTAACTTCTCTTATCTATCATTGTGCATCCTCTACTACCATCACTTGGACTCTCTCACCCACAACTAGTAGCCACAATATGTGATATACAATTCTCCAAGGTCAAATTCATCTCCTTGGTAGGAAATTAAAACATACAAGTGTTTACACACAACTTTTCACATAGTGCAGTGATCATAGGCATATTATGGGGTACCTCCCCAATCTTGATATGTGTGAGACCGGTTGGCACAGCTACTATATCCATCTCGACATCGTATAATCCTAATAACAATAGTGTTATCAAGTTTTGAACTCCACGTAACATTCTTGAATGCATATCCTGTACACAACACAAAACACCAACAAAAATGCAATGTTAGCATTCCACATCAACATAAACACAACTACTACTAACATCAAAAGGAACCAATTTTCACATTCATCATGTTCTGGGCTCAAAACAACCTCATGGGTCACCAACACCCAGGAGCAAGATGTAAGTGCCAAGGAGAAGGCCACCAATACCTAGTATTAGGCATTGGTGTCCCAAAGGATATTAGCGCATTGATCACTCATTCCCAAATAAGAAATGCCTAACAATTCAAAACCTAAAATTTTGCAAAACTTCACAAAAACGAGATCATTTCTACATTTTTTGAAAATCACCATACTTACCAACTCATATATTGTATGCGATGCCACAACCACCACCACCATCTCAAATTGGCTTAATATCATTGATATAATTTATGGCATCATCATAATTTTAGAGCTCAAAATCACACTCACGTAAGGTTCAAATGAAATTACTTTTCACCTTTCAGATTACTATTTATAGGAAGTGTCAATATCTCACTTGGCTATAGTTACTATTCATGCGCATTCTTCCACTTAATACATGCCACACATTTTTACTTATCTCTTAAGCCTCGCTACTCTATTTCATCTCTTGTTTGTGCCATTCGGTTCAAATTTTCTCATACTATCGTGTTGTCCATAATCTACAACACTATATTCTCATATAGCACATTTTCAGCTCGATATATACACACTTTTGTGACATCTACAATATCTCATTTTACTCATTATTAGAATATTGCATTTCTACTTTTTAATCAACGATCATTCTTACTATCACTTCCCCTTTCACCGAAAGGGGGCATATAATCGTGGATCACTCTATGATCCCCTCACACTACTGAAAAAATCATTTCAGTCTCCAATTCACCATTATCAAAAACATTATCATACAAAATGCTACATTTCATACCACTTTCTAAGTGATTCCCCCTAATGACCTAATCTGGGGGCAACAAGTAAAAAAATCTCCATGAGTAATTTATAAAAAAATCAATCTCAAGCATAATTTTATTCTACTCAAATCAAATCAAATTATATTTATAGCATAATGTATTTAACTACTCCTCCTAGATGACCTAACTTGGGATTTATAGCATTACATTCTCACATGACCTAACATAGGAAGTCAACTTACATTCGCTTCTAAATGACCTAAAATGCAATCCATATATAACTATATCAGATTTCGGTAACACCCTTAGAGTGGGGGAAATGAGACATCATTGCCTTTCCTATACTGATCTTATATGGGTTATTCTCATTAGCTCGACATGAACAAATAATTTTCTTTGTCCATCTCAGTGTAACTAAACTTTTTGAGGATGTAGTCATAGTTGGAGGGTAAAACTAAACTTCTCTCCCTAACAGTCTTCCTCTAGTGTCAAGACACCAAAATCCTCATTTTTCACACATACAAAATCAGGTTAGGAACTGATCACTCCCTACCCCATCAAATGTCCATTAATAATGAATTTAAAATATCCAGATTCTCCAAATCAAATCATATATCTTGCCAAGTTCTCCTCACAATGGTTCACTATCTCTATTTATGCCACATGGATCGACACACCGATACATGGTTCTCCATGCTATATACTCTTATTCTTCGCGTACTTGTGTAACATGGCTTTTCCAAACTTCTCATAGGTATGTTCCGTATTTCCCTTACACTAATTGATTTCCATTCAAATAACATAAAGGGGGGGAAATATTAACACAAAATCATGCACATACTACTATTTACTATAGTGCCAAGTATGTTGTTTTATATATGGATCTTGTGTAAGAAAAGTATTCACTAGTGACACACTGTCTAGTCTATCTTCTTTCTTTGAGTGTCTCTATTGTTTTTATCTCTCACCTCTCTCACCGCTCCACCTATTTCTCGGTCAGTCAAGGGGATCCTTGTCTATTAGTCTTCACACATTTATTGTTAGTTTTCTTTGGACACAAACGTGGAGGAATATATACTAGCACTCTTATCCATCCAGGGAGCCCATGTCCTCTTTGTTCTTGTTCACTTTTTTGACATTTTTGGTCAGCCTTTTTGGTTTTCTTCCTCCTATCCCTAGGTCTTAGTCAACATGTCTTATCACTAGTGTTTAAATTAAAGTAAGAGATCCCTATATAAAAAGACATGCATACCATTATAATGGCATAAAATTTATAACAAGGGTTATCTACATATCAAAGTGATCGTATCTTGGGATTATTATTCTACATGCACATTATATAGGAAGGGAAGTTCACTTTTGTTCCATCCACACATTTTCATCTATCTAGCTAACGCTTGCTATCTTGGAGTCACCGGCGTGAGGGAAACCTAGAGAATTATTACACACACATGAACATATAACTACATTGGTTCTATGATGTAGTGCATCGCTTGGTAGTAACTTCACTTTATTGATAGTCAAGGAAAGTCGACCCCTTGTTTTACATCTTTATTTTTTAGGATTTGATGTGTTTTTAGGGTTTTATAGGAGATTATTTTTGTTTCAAATTTATAGGTACCTCAGAAACCCAAGTGTGACATATAGGGGATCATCAGAAAATAAGTGTGAAACCCTAGAAAAACTAAAGAAATCAAGTATTGACATTTTCATGAGACTCCAATGCCCCATAGAGGTATTGGGTGCCCCAGAGCCCTCACCCCTACCCAAGCACCCATGTCCAGCCCAACTTTTAGGTTCCAAGATCTTGAATGAGTATTTTAAGTTCCCTTCCTAATGTATTCAAAATCTTGTTTTAGTTCATATATACTTTGGTATTAGTGAAATCAAGATAAGTACCCTACCTCTCTTATTTTCCTTCACATTTTCATCTACAAAATTTTTAAGCACTTGTGTCTTGTTTTATAGCATTGTAGAAGTTTCTAAACTCATATTTTATTGAATCACCTTTGAGTCTTAGTCACAAGTGGGTGTTGACACCTACGGCTTACTTCACTAGATGGATAGAAGCTATCGTGCTCAATTAGTCAACCGAGTTAGTTATCCTTGACTTCTTCAAAGAAATTTCCATAAGGTTTAGTGTTCCTCAAACCATTATCTCTGATAATACAAAATTCTTCCTCGGTACATGAATTTATAATTGGACTCTTAGCTTTGGAATTTATCTCAAGACCTCTTCTAACTACTACCGTCAGGGAAATATCTTTGGAGAATTTACTATCAAGAACCTTATCGAATCATGAAGCGCATAATGAATTTCAACCGAGGAAGTGGCACAACAATGTCTCAAATGCACTCTATGAAGATAAAATAACAAAGAAGAATGAAATAAATACTTTTCCTTACAAATTGATTTATGGTAAAAAGAGGGACCTCTTTTATCACTTGAATTTCCTTCATTAGAGTTAACCCAACAATTAGAATTTGAGGGCACGTATATAAAGAGAAATCAAAATGGAATAGCTAGTTGAGCTTGAAGAATTGAAAAATTGTACCATGATCAAGTTAGAAAAACATCGAGATCAAGCAAGCAATGGTTTGACAAAAGGGATAGAGCTCAAAATTTCAAAGTGGGTGATCTGGTCTTAAAATGGGATGTTGATAGAGATAAACTAGGGTGTCATTCAAAGTTTGATGCACTTTATAATGTCCCATACATCATCAATTATTGTAAGGAGGCTAAGTATTTTGAGTTTTCTCATCTTGATGGAATATCCCTACGAATCCAAATCAATGAGATCTATTTGAAACATTTCCATTAAGTTTTTATACATCATGTACATATTAGAGTAGTTTCAATTCCTCCAAGTGTGCTTTAAACACATTGTCTTTTTTATACATAGTTATTTCCCCGCACACTTATGCACGCACTCTTTTATTACTTCTAGGTTAACAATTCAGATTAATTTCTTCCAACAGCCTAAGTACAACCCAATAGTTTTATGTACACTTAATCTTTGAGTCGAGATAGTGTTTTAAAATGACCTCGGGAGTGTTCATCAATTTGTAGATCAGAATTTTATATCCGGAGTGCGACTCCATGCTCAATAGATTCTTCAAGGCTCATGATATCTTTCATCTAGAAGGAATATGGCCCTAAGATTTTCTAAACAGTTTTCAAAAATAACCACCTCGGTTATTTAGACAAATTTTAGTTCCATGTTGGCTCTAACATCAAGATTTCAGGTTGCACGTGCTTTTGGTTTTAAAATTTGGCAGATTAACATGGCTACAATTCTTTGTATGCACCCTTGCATCCCATTCACATTTATTCCTTGTGCTTTTCCTTTTCCTTGAATTCTTCCACATGTTCCCACCTTCCTCCTTTATTCTTGTCTCCTTCCATTTTCCCCATGCACAAAATCTTCTGGGCATCTACTTTCACCAACAATTTTTGTGCACCCTCTCATGTGCATCTATGGGTTTTCCTTCCATTTTGGATAGGTACCTAGCATGATTTTTTGTTCATGCCCCTCCTTCGTGATTCCCGCACATCCCTTCATATGCAATCACTTCCGCTTTCACCTTCCTCCTTCATGCACTTTCCCTACATAGACTACTTTTGTACACCCTCATCTTGTGCTTTCCTTCTTCTGATTGCATACCTTTGAAAATATGCACCCTTCCTTCCCACTCATCACATGTCATTTTTTTGTACACTCATAGTCCTCTACATTCTTCCTTCTCTAACATATTGCTCTTGTTCACGTGTCAAGAGAAATCCTTTGCTCTATTAATCAAGTGTCACGTGTGGACTTGTCAAAAGACGTGTGTCACAAGTAATCTATCTAAACATGTTACTATCACGTCGAATCCTTACATAAAATTAATATATGACACGTGGCATGAAATAAAAATAACCGAAATTCAACTAAATCCTTCATTGATTAGAGTGTACCACGTGTCCCGCATGTTTAGCTTGTATTGCACATTTTTCTACATGACACATTACCACATGAATGTTGTTTCATAATGTGGCACATTTTTCTACCCTCCATGTTTACATCTTCGCTCATTTTCACTTAGCTAAGAGTGTTCATCCCCCTCTTTTTTGTGTTATCACCTCCTCTTATCTTTGGTTTTAATTTCATGCATCTCCTTCTCACCCTAGTCCCTTTGAATCTTAGAGTATTGTTAGGTATATGCATTTCCCTTCCTAGGAGTAGTTTTAGTCTGTAGAAATAGGTAGAGGAAGTTGACCTTCTCTGGAGGTCTATCTCAAAGTGCAATTCCCAAAACTAAGAGACAGTCCCATGTTTCCTCAAAGCCCTAGTTCATCCTAATCTGGGACGGGTGTAATTTTGAGACCCGATATGTGTTATTTAGAGACTATAAATAGGGGGATGTGAAATTAAGAATGCTTATGTATTATTTTAAAGTTATTTTTGTATAAATTTTGATGATCCTCAGTAATTATAAATTTTATATAAAGGTGGTTAAGGTGATGTATTGGTTATTGGATAGGATTATTTAATGTAATAAAGAGTGAAATATAAGTCAATTTTCCAACTATTCCAATGAGATCCAAAACTAATGTAAATAAGTGCCAAATACCAAACTAATGTGTGTACCATTGTTACCAAAATGAAGTTAACCAAATTTTCATTTTATTAGGTAAAATGTTTACTTTTGCACACATAGTCTACACATATCCCAAGAGTTATAGGCTTAGTGAATAATGTATTCTTCCCCTTCACATGAACATTTTCCTCAATTTTGACAATCATTGGATGTTTCTAAAATAATTCTCCAACTTCCCATGTCGTATACTCAAAGGCCATATTCTTCCACTTGATCAAATAATCTGCATCCCCGTCATAATCAAATTTATAGTGTCTATCTATATGATTCACTTAAGTTACAAAATTAGTATTCCTTCCTCATTAAATTTTAATAAATCTATCTATGTTGAAAATCTTTGTTTAATAGCCTTCTTCAAGTAGGAAACATGGAAGACTAGATATAATTTTTTTATAAGGTAAGCCTTATTTATATGTTACACTTATGATCTACTATAATACCTTATGAGGGACATTATAATTAGGTCGAACCTATTTTTCCTTATTTTTTAAAAGGAAAGTGTGTTTTATAGTTATAGTAACTCAAACACTAAAATTCATATTTCATAATGCTTTTCATTATGGAATTGATCAACATCTATTTTGAAATACAATGAATACTGGAAAAAAATAGAATTCTCCTTATAGCCCTTTGCATAATAATTCTTTCTTGATTCTATGATAACTTATCAAGAAGCTTTAGTTTCAACAAAATGGAGATGCATGGAGTTACATAAGAACCTTATGCTTAAGGTTTAAGTTCTTACACATGTACAACCTTTCTTTATACCATAGAGCCATTTCCAAATACAATTATTCAATGTTCTCTAATCTTGTTGGATTGTTAGAACATGATTCAATGTATATGATTCATTCATCCATTAAAATGTGGCATCATCTACATGATCTACTTTTAGTATCAATATGACATAAAATTGTAACTCTACGACCTCATCTATCCTAGATAGTGCATCACCCATGACATTCTCCTTCCCTTTATTTCATATGGTCTCAAAGGCATATTTATAATCTTTGTGAATCATTTCTAGTTAAACCCATTTTTCCAATAAGTATTTAATATTTTCACGACCTTTCTTCACCTTAAAGTGTCTTTTTGTAATATATATAGTATCTAGTTTTAACTATATGAAGGATAACCATTATTTACTTCTACTAAATGGATTTCAAAAATGCATTCCTTTTATTCAGTGACATGCTAATGCAATATGAATCACTCATACATGAGTATCACCCCCATAAAATACCTTGAAGCATCATATTCAATAACGAAGGTTTTGGAAAAGTTGGGATTAAATAAGAAAATGGGTAGTGAACATGGTTTTCTTTGACTTATAAAATTCTCTAGTTGATGTCTCATTTCAATGGAATAATTCTTTCTTCAATGAATATGTGAGTGGATTTTCCATGCTTTATCATAAATTTTTACGAAATATTAATAGTAATATGTGATCCCTAAGAATCACCAACCAATATATTACAGTGTTTTTCATCGGGTTCCACCTTAACGCCTTCATATGAAATAATGGGACCCAAATAATTCAAATCCTTGAATCCAAAAGCACAATTTTAATGTTTTTATAAGCATAATGTTTTTCAATATTATCAAAAACTTGATTTGAATAATCCAAGTGTCCCTCTTCTTTGGCTATATATAAAAATTTGTCATAAAAAATCGCTAAGAAAAAATATACATTATTGGTTAAAATATGGAGTTCATTAAACTCTGAATTGTATATTTTTTTATTATGAAACCTCAAGGAATCAGTTTAAATTCAAAGTGGCCCTAATGTATTCCTAGAGTTTTCTTATGTATATATCCTTGTCTCTTATAATTATGTTATGATAACCACCATGTAGATAAATTTTTATATAATGTGTAACACAATATAACTCATCTATTAACTCATCATTTACATTCTAAATATGAACATATATTTTATTATGTACTTGTTGAATTCTTTGTATTCTATGCACATGTTCTAGATTTCATGCACCTTATTAATCATCACCATTAAAGAGAAAGAATAATGTTGAATTAATTAGATAATATTTGCCTTTATAATATCATGCACAATATTTTCAATATCAATCTTCTATATATCAAAATACTTATACGTTACATCTGCTAGGTAGTTAGATAATTAATAATGGTATAACGACATGAGCATCTTCCTCCTTGGGTGGTGGTTCTCTCATAATATCTCTAAATGAGGATGAATGTCAACCTATCACTTTGTGTGTGTGTGTGTGTGTGTGTGTAGGAACCTTAATTGGTTATGATTCTATTGAAAATATTTGTGTTGAAATCTCATTTCTTCATTTTTTAGAATCTTCTTCATCTAGTGAAATCACGAGAAAATGTGGGGACTTTTCACACAACCAACACAATTAAAATGTCCTTCCTTTTGAATGAAAATAGGTGAATACATCTTATAAATATATTTGAGTCATTCACATGCTAGTGACCCATTAAAATCCCATATGAAGGAAAAACATAGGAAATTTTAGTCAATACTCTCCAATGGTGAGTTCAATACATGTATTATCCCTAAATAATTGAATGCACTACCATTTGTAATCAAGACTTGAAATTATGGTGCTAAGTAAACTAAAAGTTCAATCACCCAACCAAATTATAGTTGATGAAGTTGCGATTATTTCCCAACTCAATCAATATTGTCACCATTTCCTAGAAGCCCCTCTACCTTGATAATTTGTGGGAGTTAATGATTGAAACCGCACCGCAAGACATAGTTGTTCGAGCTTATCTCCTAATTCATATTTTATCTCACCAAGGAACTCTAATGTTACTTCCTACATTTATTCTATGTTGGAACCTTAAATATAGAATTTTCTTTCCACACATTTATAGCCCCAACTATATTTTCTATCACATTTTCAAACAGGGTAATTTTTCCTATTTATGTTTACTTTGTTGAGAATTAAATCGAAATACAAGAAGGGAATGTTTGAGTTGGAATTATCATATCTCCTATACTTGTGAATGCATGTCTTTTTTTACTAGTGCTCTTTCCTTTGCCTTGCATTCCATAATAATAGACTCAAACATGTATTAATTGGATCAAACACGCATACATTATGTTCGATGCGATCCTTAGGCCCAAAAATAAATAATTCATTCAATTTTTGGTTTATGATTGTTTCCACTTACATCCTAAAAAGTTATGGAATTGCTAAATATAATCCATGGTGAGTATTGTTTGTCAAAACTTTATTAAGTAGATCAAGTAATTCTTCATCACTTTTTGGTGATAGTGCATATGTAATTCATCAAATTAACTAACCATGTGACCCTACAGTCTTTCTATTTATTTTGAGCATACAAAAACTAATACTAAATAATTTTTTCATCCTCCAAATATGAAGACTCCATTAAAACATTTTTCCACATGGGATTTGATGTATATTAAAGAAAATATACTTTTGGTTGATCTAGGTGACCAAATCCTTTTTAATGAAGTTATGCATTTTTTTATATAGAATGTTATGTGGTCGTAAATTGGAGAAATTTTTGGCTTGAGGATGCTTTATACTTGGATTTGTATTGTCCTTGATAAAAGGTCCCATTTGACAGTGCCAAGTATTGGTGACTGTGATTAGTTTGTTTGATTTGTGTGTATCTAATAGCTAATTGAAAAATTGATCCAATCAGAAATTGATGTTTTCCACATCATTGTTTTCTCCATTTCACTTTGTACTAAAGATGGATTAATTTTTCATGTATCAAAGAAAACCCTGTATTAAAGCTCCACCAAATCCAATTTCTAACCAAATATATTCTTTGTTAGAATGTTTTCTCATAGTGACTTTATTCTTGTTGTAGCATTTAGTTTTTGAACATCACATGCCAAGAAATTTAGGATTGATGGTTTTGAGTTCAAGATTTATGGTTCAATTTGTTGGGTTAACAAGGACAAACTTGGGGGTACTTGAGGCTTATATTATTGCAATTTGTTTTATAATAGGTAAAACGGGTTAACGGGACCCTACCCCATACAAAGTCACATCTCCATGAGAGGATATAATTACATTACAAAACCATAAAAAAAAGATAATATAAAAGCCCATAATAAATGGGCTCCCCCATGAGCATAAAAGAGTATTTAAACAACATCATCAAAAAACTCAAAGGAACTAACAACAACGTAGAAACCTAGAAACTAATAGCCAACCGAAATAGAAACAATAAATTAAACATGACACCCCTCCCCAACTCATTTCTAGGATTTTTCAAGCCCCTCCTACACCTTCGCCCATTTCTTAGCTAGAGCATCTATGTTACTAGCCAAAGACACCAAGTCAAAACCATCAAGAGTTTCCTTTATTTTCCTACCCTAACTATCCACAAAACTATATGCATTAGCAAGCTAACCTTAGAATCTAGAGATGTTGTAGAGTATATTTAACCATGACAAAACTCAACTCCATGTAGCTATCAAGAATAACACAAAAATGGCCCAACTCACTAGCTATAAAACCATAGTTGGCTTTTAAAACATCGATCTCTATGCCATGCCCATTGTTAATTACTTCCTCAACCCGTGCTTTCATCTTAGCCAGTCATTGAACAAAACCTGCACTGATCTCTTGGTGAGTCTCATATCTACCTTAAGTTCTTCAATGTCAGCCACCATCTTAGCCAGGTGGTTTTCCCCTTTCACCAGTCCAACATGCCCCATAGCCTCGAACTATTGTTCCAATTACACACTGATAGGAGCTAGAGATTCATGTCTACTAGACTCCCTTTGGTATTCAAAGGAACACTAGGAACTTGCTTAGATTTCATCTCTCTAAGATTCTAGGCCACCAAAATTTCAACCTCATCTTTATCCTCTTCCAAGTCACCTTCCTAAGAATCAGACTCTTCACTCGAGTCTTCTTCCTCCAAGTCCGAGTTAGCCCCATCCGCATAAGCTTCCAGGGTTTTAGTTAGAGAGCCAGACTTGTCAATATCTAGAGCTGCTCTTTTGACAAGAGAGAGAATAAAGCCCTGATGGAGTGGGACAGACCCTTCTAGTTTTAAACTGAGAGATAGAAGCACTTAGGGAGTGAAAAGAAAGTAGGGGAAACTAAAAGCCTAGCCATGCCTGAAATGATTAAGCATAGGCAGGTGATAGGCGTAAATACATTTGTGATGTCCCTCAAGAGTGACAAATTGGATAAGGGTGAGAGCCACATCATCAAATGGTTTCGGTAAAGACAGACAAAGATAACTTGAAGAAAGTGGGAAGTGATATTTTCACTACCTTTGAGAAATAGGTTCAACTTGTCGAGGCTTATTTTTGGGTTTATAGACCTCCCTCCCGATAATAGCGGAAGACCCATCACTTTGAAAACCGAATCCACATAAGTCTCCATGTTAATTCCTTTCATTTCAACAACCGCACCTTTTTTATAGACTTCCAAGCACTAGCAAAATCTTTACTAAGATTTTCAAAATGACCTTTAAAATTTTGAGGAAGGAAAGAAACCCCTAATATCAAACAAAGCCATGGATTTAGGCATCACCCCTTCGAGATCAGCAGGTTCAGTTCTAACCAGGTCTCCACCCATTTGACCGCTCAAAAATCATTCACAAAAAATCCAGAATTCCAGTAGCCAGAGGATTACACGTAGGCCCAAAAATATTATTTCTCCAAGCATGGGAGGAAACAAAGGCTTTCAAGACACACAAGTGGATCCTCTCCCCGATCTTCGTATTATTCAAAAATAAATGCACACTATTCCTATGGAAAATGACCATGATGACTTTGACACACCATGAACTGACATTATTTGATGACGTGTCCATTTATGTCATTATGTAAGTGTGCTCGCACCTTGGGATCAAGAGCTTCCACTTCATTGATAAGTGTCAACTCATCACAATTAACCCCCATATTAGCAAAACAATCCACAACAAAGTTAGCCTCCCTATAAACATGCTTGAAGGTAATAATTTCAAATAAATTTGACATTTCCTTTATACTCTTAATAGAGTTTTGGATGGAAATTGAAATGGATCCTTTCCCAGTAATGTTGTTAATTATGTTCATAGAGTCTCCTTCCACCTCCAAATTGACAAAATTATATTGAGAGTTATAGACACCCCCCAAAAAAACCCCTTTGCTTCAGCAACATGGTTATTTTGAGTTCCAAGATTGTGATGGTACCCAAGAATAAATCGCCTTCAGAATCATAGAACACCCCACCGTAGCCAGCTCTACTAAGGTTTCCTTTGGAAGCACCATCAAAGTTCAACTTTATAAACTCCTTGCTAGGTTTCACCCATCCTTTGAGTCTAGGGTTAAGAGTAGGGGTACTAGTAGATGAGGATCCCAAACCCCACTTTAAGGAAAATCTAGCTTCATTATGAAAGATAGTCTTCTTTTGAGGGTTTAGATTAGAGAAATTATCCTGAATTGTATTAACACAACGGGCTCCAACTTTCTTAATCGACTCTTTCTTACCTTTTAAAATTATTCTATTTCTCTCCTTCCATATCTCCCAAGATAAATGCTTAATAGAAAAGGTCCACAAAAATTTTAGACCTTGAATCTTAAAAGGAAAGACCATTGAGACCGCAATTGTTTAATGGAATTTGGGAATACCCAATTAACTTCAAAAAGATTAAGAATAGTCTTTCTAACCGAGCCCGTAGATAGGGACAATGAGAAAAAAATAGTGAGGAGTCTTCACTCTCACTTTCACACAACACACACATGTTAACCATATGGAAATTTCTCTTGTTTAGGTTGCTGACAGTTAGAATCTTATCATGGATAACCAACCACCAAAACATATTAATCTTGGGGATTAACTCTTTGACCCAAACACTTCCCCAATTGAAGTTTTTCGCTTTCCCCACATCTGAAAGAAAAGAGTTGTATGCACTTTGAACCGAGAAGATTCCATTGTCCTCCTTTGACCAGTAAATACTATCATCTTCTAAGCTCTCCTTATTAACAATAACTCTTAATTTGTTGTTAATAGAAGAAATCTCAATGTTGTTAGAACCATCCAGTTCTATAGTTTTCCATTGGCCAAGGGGCTCATCAAAGTTGAAATAATCTCTGACCTTGGTCCCATATTTGGCTACATAATCTCTATAGATCATGGGGTAAATGATCTTAAGAGGAAGGTCCCCTAACCAATTGTCCTCTCAAAAAAATATTATTGAGACTCTTCTAGTGAGTATTCTAATCTACAAGGGCATACAATACTTTGTAAAATTCAAAAAAGAAAAGAAAAGAAAAACCCAAAATTTTTGAGTTGGCATACATTTATAAAGTTGTGAATGCTTCCACAAGTTGAATCCAACAATTGTTATATTATGCAAGGGTGCAAAAACTTCTAAACTTTTTTAATTAATAATATGGGTTAACAATGATTGTATATTACATAAGCGTGAAAAAAGACTACTATATATTTCTAATTAATGCCCAGGTTTTCTTAGTGGACATGGAAACTTTAAATTCTTTATAGATTAAAATTTTTTTAATCCTCCAATAAGATAGTCTAATAGTAATGGAAGTAAAGCTAGAAAATGTTTCTTTTCAAATTGAAACTTTTATACAACTTGTAATTAAATTACTTGACTAGATAAGTTGAATGAATAATAATAGAATAATAGTTGAGACTCAAATTAATTGGAGGATAATAAAGATGATCCATTCAATATGATTGAGATCAGGGGAGAATAATAGAAATATATGAGCAAGTGACATCGATGGGAAACCTCCTCAACCTTAAAATAAAAACATAATAGAAAATAAGATACTTCAATACTAGTTACTACCATATATATATATATATATATATATATATGGACACCTCGTACTAACAAAATGAAGTTATATGAATTATCATATGACTATGTAACAAACTTATAAGACATATGTCAATACACTATATAGGTTAAGGGTGTAATACCCATCCCATGAATCCACGCTTCCACAAAACAATATAAAAGTCGCGTTATTAGATATTACATAACATTTAAAGTAAATATCTTATGATGCTAAAGCTAATTTCAATTCAATGATGGCAATGACATCTTTACTTTAATTGTCGGGCCAAAAGAATAAGACTCTCTCTCTCTCTCTCTCTCTCTCTCTCTCTCTCTCTCTCTCTCTCTCTCTCTCTCTCTCTCTCTCTCTCTCTCTCTCTCTCACACACACACACACACACACACACACACACACACACACACACACACACACACACACACACACAATAAATTTATATGTATGAAGTATTTTATTATCCAAATTCTATAAAGTAGTATTACCCATATGAAATACAATACAAGAATATAGTATTATGGCCATCAAATTTAATCCCACATTTTTTCATTAATCAATAATGTAAATGGTTGATGAGATGTAGAAATATTGGTAAAGTGGGTTGGTTGTACCCAACTCCACACATGTTCGACTCTTTGTTGGACACTAGAAATCGATTGTAACTATTTGTATTATTTTTAGTGGTAATTGTTTGTGTTACTTATTTGATTCTTTGAGACCGAGACCCCTATTATATATCGGATGTTTCTCATTCATAATTATAAAATAAATACAAAAAAATTATTAAAATTTTAAAAATACATATGGTCAAAAGTCATCATTAATACAATTGGATCCTATTTTTAACAAGATGGTCAGATCCATTTTATATCCTTAAATTTGCTATTTTTAACTTCATCACATTGTGTTTTTAACCTCATCCCATGAGATAAATATTATGGTAATCGATTGGAATAAATGTATTTAGGCCACCGTATCGAAACTTACTTGTCTCTTAGAAAAGTAGACGTCTATCCAAAAAGGCAATAACGTCCCCACATGACATGTGACTAACTTTTGAGAGGTTGAAGAGTCGCCGCCAACTCAATAATATTGGCACCTGTCATTTCCTTGTACCCATCAAACAGGGTGACCCGGTCCTGAAGACTTATGCTGGGATCTCATGTGGGGCTACTTGGGAAACGTGGTCTCATAAAACATAAATATATTGTTTGTTTTTAAATTTAAAATAAAATAAAATAAACTTAATACTTTTTGAGTAGTGGTGTTTTAGGGAATGAATTTTTGGCACATGTAACGAATTGAAGTCCAAAATAATCCACTCGTTTGGAAAAATTAGGGCTTGTTTTTCTTGCTCGAGCTTTCTTCCTTGATAAATCTTTTCTAAAACTTCCTACTTTTTATATGCAGCATGTGATGAGGAAATTTAATTCGCTCCCTTGCATTGGACCATAACGCTAATAAACTTATATATATATATATATATAGACACACACACACTAACTATGCCAAGCAAACCTAGTTTTATATTTTATAGGATTTTTATCAATATAATTTTTATCACTTTTATGTATTATGGTAGACGCAATGCAACATCCTTAAGGGATTTACATGTTAAATTATTTTGTAAATGTTTTTGGATGTGATAGTTTTGTGATGTATGCATTAACATTGTTTTGTTTTGTATGTTGCAGTGTAGATAGTGAAGATTAATGAATTAGGAAGAATGTAAAAGATGAAAATATTTTCATCTACACACAATACATCGACTTCAATCCACTTTTGGTTCACCATAAAATCTTTACCACACTTATATAAATTCTCTATTCATTTTGTACATATTCTACAAAATACAATCAACCATACGGGCATCATGAGTTCAACACCTTTCTAAATTGTGTTTTCTCCATTTTACTATGATTTTCGTGCACCTTCACAATCTAGAATGGAAGGCGTTAAAATCTATCAATACACCATGTTTTGATGGCACATGGGACTCGAGCATCTTGTGTTACAAAGAGAGAACATCCTAGTGGCATACTCAATAATAGATAACCATTCAAGCACAACCGCCAACTTTCTCGCTATGGTAGAAAATGAATCATTTGTTTCCCTCGTTGTCCACATCAACCAACACATGTTTTGAATCTAGAACATAAATATAAATCTAATATTGTTTGTATAAATATAAATACAACCACAAGAAATAAGATTCTCTGGATTAAACAATTTTAAGAAATTAACTTACCCATGACCTATTTTGGTTTTCTAGTACATTAGAAACGATATAATATTTATGGGGATGAACAATAGATATATTGCGATAAAAATGGGCTAATGGATAGATAAATGATTAAGCTTAGGAGGAAGAATTACATTAACACAAGTTGTTCTACAAATTATTTTTGTGTATTTACTATCACTTATCCCAATACCTCACCGAGGTGAAACATCAAATCCTTACAATCTAGACATGTTTCATATGGAAATGAGTGGATAAATTATTTAAATATTTGTTGGTTTCTTGGGGTACAATTACCTAACCAAAACATGTGCTATATGACTAAATATCAAAAATATCAATTTGACTATGAAATTGGCCTCACATTTATGCATTATACCCACCTCAATCTATAAATTGATCATGGCCAATAAGTATGTTGTTGGTGATTTGAATTGGTTTAAAGTCAAATAGAACTCACAAACTTTTACAACAACAAAAGGATGAAACCACCCTTATTAACCTCTCACCACCTAGCAAGTGAGAAATTATGCAAGAGCTAGATTATGGGAAGAAAGTAGGGAGGGTAGACTTTCCTTTCCAACTTTTCTAAATTTAGAATATCTAACCATTTTACAAGTTTTCACTACATACTTTTGCAATATTATTGGACTAATGGAAAATGAAAGGAAAATATTTAGAACAATGAGATGATTCACTTGAAAGCAAGGTCTTAGATCAAATTAAATCCTTGATCTAAATTTTAGGACATTGGTGCATGTGCATGATAAAGTATTTATGAATACTTGCTAATAAAACAAAATCACAACTTACATGGTTAGTGAATGTTCTATGAGTCCACATCTCTTTGAGGCTTTTTCAACTACATATCTGTTAGAGTGTTTGTAACTATATCTAATAAACATATTTTTCTATTATGCTTTGATGGTTTTCCGTGCCGTACCTTAAAATTTCCATTTTAATATAGTGGTTGGGAGGATGCTAGCGAAGGTCATGCGAGTTTCATTTTCCACCTACCATTAGCATTTTATTGAAATTTCCAAGGTATTTTCAACAAACCTATTTTTGCATATCCTAAAATCATTGCAGTCCATTCGACCACATATGTTTCATGCATTTTTTCAAACAATTCATGTGGTTAGAATCATTTTACATACATATCTACCAAGGTTCTCAACCAAAACATATAATAAAAACTCCATTCTTTGTTTAATAAATTGGTTGATGTCCAAGTGTCAAACAATATTTCAATAAGTAAATAGTTTAACAATCGCATATATATGAATAACATTCATTATTGTAAGTATGAAATATTTTTTTAATTTGCCATCCCTACTGTGAGTTTCCCCTACTAAGATCCCCAAACAAATGAAAGAAATGGTGATTAAAATTTTGTGAAGTTACCCATCACTTGTGCTCCTACGAAAACTAGAGAAGAAGATTGTATCACTACTAGCATCAACTAAAATCCTTCTTAATATAATAGAACCGAGAAAATATAAGGAAGGAACCTCCAACTCCTATATGCAACATGAACCTCCTTAACATTCCCAGTGGCTAGCATGGCCATCCACTTGTTCAAGCATGGCTTCACAATGCTCAAGAACTTGTTATCATTAATTTGAATTGGAGAATTTTTGTGGATGGGCACATAGAGAAGTTAGCTCATGAACTTGAGGAGGGAGAGTTGATGTTGGCCTTCTGCATGGAATAATTGGTTAAGGTGGAGTACATGGAGCTCAAGGTTTAGGATAACTAGTTAATTATAATAATTGCATAATGCACACTTACATGAGCTTTATTTTTTCCCTAAGTCTTATATTTTTTTAGTATATCTCTTACATACTTCGGGTCTATTTTTGTATTCATGAACTAACATACATTTATTAATGCAATTTCATTTTGTACATCTTAAATGGATATGTGTGATAATTATTGATTTAGGAAGAATGTAAA
Source organism: Taxus wallichiana var. yunnanensis (assembly GCA_018340775.1). Classification (NCBI taxonomy): domain Eukaryota; kingdom Viridiplantae; phylum Streptophyta; class Pinopsida; order Cupressales; family Taxaceae; genus Taxus; species Taxus wallichiana. The sequence continues at coordinate 754,514,630 of CM031234.1, forward strand.
AGATGGAAATATTTCCTAAAAATAAAGAAATTGTAAAAACATAAACGAATCTTACATGGTCAATGTATGTTCCATGAGATCACATCTCTTTCAAACATTTTTTTGAACAATTTAATTACCTTTTTTATGCTTCCACATTTTACATACATGTCTAATAGGGAACCTACAATCGCATCTAGAAAACATTCACTTCTATTATACTTTTATGGTCAGTTTCATGCCCTAATCTAAGCCTCTCGATTTTGGACAATCACAATTAGTAGTGTCGAAGGGAAAATTGCTAAATTTGAGTGTCTACATTTTTTTATAAAGGTAGAGGATATGCACCTAAAACATTGACCAAAAAGGGGAATCATTGTCATGTTAATATTTGGTTAGGAGTTTACAACCGCTTATTGGTTTGAACTTCACAAATTTATGCACATTAACATTAATCCCATTCTTACTTCAAATCATAAGTATGACATTAGTTGGGAATATAATTTTTGTCAATACCTTGAAAATTAGCATTAACAAATAGTTTTTGCAAGCCGATCTACAAAGTTACACAATCTTGATAGAGTATTTGTAGTTCCCTATCCAACTTTGTTCATCAACTTGTTCCAGTTTATATATACTTCGGGATAAGAGAAATAAAGATAAGTTCCCTACCTCTGTTATTTTCTTTGATAGATGCATCTATAAAATTATTTAGCACCATTTTCATGTTGTATATCATTGTAGTAAACTGTATTTTAATAAAATATATTGAAATTTTATCGACTCACCTTTGAGAATTGGTCATAAGTGGGTGTTGACACATATGGATTATGCCACTACATGTACATAATTTATTATTCTCATGGAGTCAATCGAGTCGCTTATCCTTGACTTCCTTGAAGATATTGTCACGATGAAGCTTTGGGGCTCCTCATACCATTATCTCTGATAATGCAAAATCCTTTCTTGGTACAAGAATTTTTGATTAGGCTCTTAGCTTTTGAATTTATATGAATACCCCTTCTAACCAATACACTCATGGAAATTGCTTGGGAGAATATACTAACAAGAACCTAATCGGAATCATTAAGTGCACAATGAATTTCAACCGGAGGCGGTGGCGTAAAAAGGTCTCGTGCGTGCTCTTGATAGACAAAATAATTGTGAAGAAGGAAATAGGTACTCCGCCTTATAAAATTGTTTATGGTAAATAATAAATAATTCCTTTATCACTTGAATTTCCTTCATTAGAGCTATCCCAAGTAATTGGAATTTGAGGACATAGATTAAATAGAAATTAGAATGGTAGAGCTCATTGATCTTGAAGAATTGAGAAACTCTGTCATGATCAATTTAGAAAAACATCGAGATCAACCAAACGATAGTTTGAAAAAAACTATAGAGCCTCGTACTTTTAAAGTAGGTGATCCGATCTTAAAATGGGATACTAATAGAGCTAAACTAAGGTGCCATTCAAACTTTTATGCACTTTAGAATGGCTCATAGATCATTAGTTCTTGTAAGGAGGATAACTCTTTTGAGCTTTCTCTTCTTGATGGAATCACACTACAAATCCCAATCAATGGGATTTATTTGAAACCTTTTCATTAAGTTTTTATACATCATGTACTGATTAGAGTAGTTTTAATTCCTCCAAGTGTGCGCTACACACATTGTCTTGTTTGTACATATTTCTTTCCCCTTGTGCACTCTGCTACACGCGCTCGTTTGTTGCTTCTGGTTGGCACTTTAGCTAAAGTTCTTCCAATAGTTTGAGAAGTACCTAGTAGTTTTATGCACACTTTAGCTCGAGTGATACAATGTTTTTAAATGACCTCGGAGTGTTCTTCAAGTTGTACATCAAAATTTCATATCTTGGAGGATTCCATGCCCAATGTATTCTTCAAGGCTTCGATCTCCTTCATCTAGTAGGATGATGGCCACAAAATTTGCCAATTTTTTGTCAAGAATAACCACCCTAGTTATTTTGACAACTCATAGTTCCATATTGGCTCTGAGATCAAGTTTTTAGGCTGTACATGCTATTGTTTTTATACTTTGGTACATTAGCATGGGTGAAATTATTTGTTTGCACCCTTGCATGCCTTTCCCGCTTCTTCCTTGTGCTTTTCCTTCTCCCCACTTTCTTCCATGCGCTCCCACCTTCCTCCTCTATTCTTGTCTCCTTCTATTTTTCCTTGCACATGATCTTTTCCATTTGCTTTCATTCCAATAGTTTTTGTGTACCCTCTTGGGCACATCTATGGGTTTTCCTTCCATTTTGGCTAGGTCCCTAGCATTATTTTCTCTCGACATGCCCCTCCTTCCTAATTGCCATGCATCCCTTCACGTCCACTCACTTCCTCTTTCACCTTCCTCCTTTTCGAACCTTCCCTACATAAATTACTTACCACACACCCACATCTTTTGCTTCCTTTATTATTCACATGATTGCATACCTTTAAAAATATGTTCCCTTCCTTCCCACTCCTCACACACCATTTTGTGTGCATGCTTTATGAACCTCTACATTCTTCCTTCTCTCCTTATTACTCTCGCACATGCACCAAGATTAATCCTTTGCGCTAGTCATCAATTACCACATGTTCACTTATCAAAAGAAGTGTATAACATGTAATCGATTAGAACATGTCGGTCACGTGTGGAATCCTTACATCAAATGAATACATGACACATGACAGAGAAGACAAAACATTGAAAAGTCAGCTCAATATTTTAGTTGATCGTGAGCACACGTGTCTTATATGTTTAGCTTTTACAACACATTTTTCAGATCATCATAAATTCTTCTAAAGATCTCATATTCATGCACTCTTAAAGTTATTGGATAGTTCTTCGACGTGGGCTACACTCTAGGCTATTCAAAATCATATTTCGGTGGGATTTTGTAGTTAGAGAGAAGAGAAATGTGTCTCGTGCCATTAATGCACACATCTAGAAAGCTCAACCACCTAGATTTTATCGGATCCTATCTCTTTCCTCCTTTCAAAAGCTAAACCGATATGGGAGGCTCATCTTAAATTGCTACATGTAAAATTATAGACAATGATTGCTTTATTTTGATGGTTATAATTTTGAATCTAAGTTTCCCTCCCTCTCTTCGTCTTTCTTCTCTCCCATTCTTTTATAAATTATTGAAAAATTCTCATTGTGAAAGGTTGGACCCTCTTGGTTTGTTGAGTGAATTGTTCGAGAGAATTGTTCAATGGCATTTTGAGCTGCGCAGCCTCGGATCCGGATCTTCATGTGGATGCATGCCTCATCCACCATTGTAATCTAATGTGTGTTACTTAGAAGCAATAAAATCTTATTTTGTGGCTATTCTCTGCCCTAGTTCACATTTTATTGCATCATCTTTGCTCTCCTTTGCATTGTTTGTTTGTTGTCAATTATTCCATGTCACTTACAATTTTATTTTCTTTTGTGCTCTATAAAGATGAGTGTGTGATTTTTTTTTTTTCAGACTATGGTATGTTTTCCTACCCTCCCTATGCACATATTCCCTCATTTTCACTTAGATGAGTGTGTTGGTCCCCCTCTTTCTAGTGCTATTAGCTCCCCTTATCTTAGGTTTTAATTTCATGCATCTCGTTCTCACCCTGGTCCCTTAGAATCTTATAATAGTGTTGGGTAGATGCGGTTCCCTTTCTAGGAGTAGTTTTAGCAGTAGAAATAGGTAGAGGAATTCGACCTTCTCTGCAGGTCTATCTCAATGCGCAAGATTCATAACTTGGAGATAGTCCCATGTTTCCTCAAAGCCCTAGTTCATCCTGATCTGGGAACGGTGAAATTTTGAGATCCAATATGTATTATTTAGAGACTAAAAATATGGGGATGTGAAATTTAGAATGCATATGTAGAATTTAAAAGTTATTTTTATATAAATTGTGATGATATTGAGTAAGTATAACTTCTAATAAATGTGGTTAAGATGATGTATTGGTTATTCAATAGGATTTATGTGTAATAAAGAGTGAAATGTAAGTCACTTTTCCAAATATTCCAATGATATCCAAACTAATGTTAATAAGTGTCAAATACCAAATTAATGTGTCTACACACTGTTACTAAAATGAGGTTATAAATTTTTTCATAAAACTAGATAAAATGTAAATTCTTATCCACATATAGTCTACACATATCCCAGACAAGTTATAGGCTTAAAGAATAATGTATTATTCCCCTTCATATCAACATTTTCCTCAATTTTTACAATCATTAGATGCTTCTACAATAATTCTCCAACATCCCATGTCACATACTCAATGACCATATTCTTCTACTTGATCAAATACTTTTCAATCGCCCTCATAATCAAATTTCTAGTGTGTATCTATATGAGTCACTTAAGTTGTAAAATTAGTATTCTTTCCTCATTAAATTTTAATAAATCTATCTAGGTTGAAACTCTTTGTTTAATAGCATTCTTCAAAAAGGAAACATGGAAGACCAAATATAATTTTGTTGACTAAGGTAAACCTAATTTATATGTTACACTTATAATCTTTTACAATACCTTATGAGGGACATAATAATTAGTTCAAACCTATTTTTCTTTCTGTTATTTAAAGTAAAGTATATTATATGGTTGCAGATCACTCAATAACTAAATTTCATATTTCATAATGCCTTTCATTGTGGAATTGATCAACATATTGCTTGAATTATAATGAACACTACAAAAATAATTTTGAATTCTCCTTTCACCCTTCGCATAATAAATCTTTCTTTTTCTATGATAACTTCTCAAGAAGCTTTAGTTCCTAATAAATGGAGATGCATGGAGTTATGCAAGAACCTTATGCTTAAGAGTTAAGTTCTTGCATGTATAACCTTTCTTTATACCATAGATAATCCATTTCCAAATAAATTTATTCAATGTTCTCTAATCTTGTTAGAGTGTTTGAACGTGATTCAATTTATATGTTTCATTCTCCCATTACAATAAAGCACCATCTACATGATCTTATTCTAGTATTAATATGACATACAATTGTAACTCTATGACCTCATTTATCCTAGATAGTGCATCACCCATGACCTTCTCCTGCCCTTTATTTCATATGATCTCAAAGGCATATTTTATCACGGTGACCTATTTCTAGGTAAACCCATTTTTCAATAAGTAATTTCAATTTTCATGACCTTTCTTCACCTTAAAGTGTCTTTTATAATATATAGTATCCATTTTAAAATTTTTGAAGGCTAACCATTTTTAGTTCTCATAAATGGACTTAAACAAATTCATACCTTTGATTTGGTGACACGTTAATGCAATATTAATCACTCATACATGAGTATTACCCCCATAAAATCCCTTGAAGCATCACATTCAATAATGAAGGTTTTGGAAAAGTTGGGATTAAATATGAGAAAATGGGTAGTGAACATGGTTTTCTTTGACTTATAAAATTCTCTAGTGGATGTATCATTTCAATAAAATAATTCCTTCTTAAATGAATATGTTAGTGGATTTTTCATGTTGTCATAATGTTCTATGAAATATTGATAGTTATATGTGTCCCTAAGAATCACCAACCAATATATCATGGTATTTAACTTATGGGATTTCACCTTAATAATGTGACCCAAATAATCCACATCCTTGAATCTAAAAGGACATTTTTAATTCTTGGTATAAACATAATACTATTCAATATTATCCAAAACTTGATTTAAATGATCCAAGTGTCCCTTCTCTATTTGGCAGTATAAAAATGTCATCAAAAATCACCAAGAAAAACTATACATTATTGGTTAAAATACAGAATTTGTTAAACTCTCAATTTTAGATTGTTCGGTTATAAAACCTAAAGGAATTAGTTTAAATTCAAAGTGGCCTTAATGTATTCCTAGAGTTGTCTTATGTATATCCTTGTCTCTTATTATTATATTATGATAACCACCATATAGATAAAGTTTTATAAAATGCACAACACAATATAAATCATCTATTAACTCATAATTTACATTCTAAATAGGTGCATAAATTTGATTATGTACTTGTTGAGTTCTTTGTATTCTAGACACATGTTCTAGGTTTCATCCACCTTTTTAATCATCAACATTAAAGAGGAAAAATAATGTTGCATTAATTGGATAATATTCACCTTTAGAATCTCATGCACCATATTTTTAATATAAATTTTCTATATATCAAGATATGTATAAGTTACATATACAAGGTGGTTAGATCTTTAATACTAGTATAATGAGAGGAGCATGTTCCCTCTTAGTTAGTGGTGCTCTCGAATATGTCTAAATGAGGATGAAAGTCAACCTATGAATTTATATACATATTAATTGGTTATGATTCTATTCAAAATATTTGTGTTGAAATCTCATTTCTTCTTTTTTAGAATCTTCTTCATCTAGTGAAATAACGCAAAATGTGGGGACTTTTCACACAATCAACAGAATTCAAATTTCCTTCCTTTTGAATGAAAATATGTGAATACATCTTATAAATATATTTTAATCATTCCCATGTTAGTAACCCATTAAAATCCCCTATGAATAAAAAAACATAGGAAAATATAGTCAGTAGTCTCCAATGGTGAGGTCAATACATGTATTATCCCTAAATAATTGAATGCACTACCATTTGTAATCAAGACTTGAAATTATGGTGCTAAGTAAACTAAAAGTTCAATCACCCAACCGACTTACAGTTGATGAAGTTGGATTATTTCCCAACTCAATCAATATTGTCACCATTTTTCAAGAAACCCCACTACCTTGATAGTTTGTGGGGAGTTAATGTTGAAAGTACATTGCGAAGACATAGTTGATCAGTTATCTCTTAATTCATATTTTAGCTCACTAATGAAATCTAATGCTACTTTTTCCTTTTATTCTATGTTGGAACCTTAAATATAGAACATTTTTATCCACACATTTATAAAGCAACAACTATATTTTCTATCACATTTTCAAAACATGATATTTTTTCCTATTTCTCTTTAATTTTTTGATAATTAAATCAACTATAATAAGGGAATGTTTGAGTTGGAGTTATCATATCTTTTACTTGTGGATGCATGTCTTTTTTTACTAGTGCAGCGGCGGTGCTCTTTCCTTTGCCTTGCATTCCATAATAATAGACTCAAGCATGTAGTGCTTCGATCAAACATTCCTACATTGTGTTGGATGTGATCCTTAGGCCCAATAATAAATTATTCATTCAATTTTTGGTCCATGATTGTGTCCACTTACATCCTAATAAGTTATGCAATTGCTAAATATAATCCATGACGGGTATTGTTTGTCAAAACTTTGTTAACTAGCTAAAGTAATTCTTTTTCACTTTTTTTTGACGGTGCATATGCAATTCATCAAATTAATTGACCATGTGACCCTACGATCTTTCTACTTATTTTGAGCACACAAAAATGAATACTAAATAATTTTTTCATTCTTCAAATACAAATACTCCATTAAAACATTTTTGCACATGGGATTTTCTACTTATTAAATAAATTCTCCTTTTGGTTGATCTAGGTCATGATAACCATATAGTTCTATACTTAGCATGCAACATCTAAGACTATGGTTTTGTGAGATAATGGCAAAGGTTGTGGAGGTTAGTTTAACAACTACCAATTATATTTTGTTGAAATTTTTCAAGGAATTTAATACTTACCCATTTTTAAAATCTTGTAATTATTGTAGTCCATGATACCACATACCTTTTAGGCATTTTGTCAAACAATTCAAAATCTTACACGTTTTGCATATATCTCTTCCATGGCACTTCAGAAAAAACATTTTGACAAACGTCCCTTCTCCATAATACTTTAGTATATATGTCCACACTATGTTTTAAAACTCTTGTTTTGGCACATTCGAGGAGTATGCTAGCTATCCAACAAAAACAAAAAACCAAAAACAACAGAAAAAAATAATACCACAACTAGTGGCTTGTTAATTACCCACGAAAATGATATTCCTTCACTTGTCTCTCCACTTTATCAACCCCTTTTACCAACAATATACAATAGCATCAACACCTTAAGATATATAAAACTATCTAGCACATTCCTATCCAAATTACAATTCATGAAAAATCACAATTTTTAATGAAATCAATGATCCACAATCATCATGAATACTTTCCAACCTAGTGCAAAAATGAAATGTTTTAAAATATCAAGCACTTAAACTCCCAAGATTGTCTAGAAAAGAGAAAACAATTTCACACCCTACTCATATTCACATAACTTGAAATTTCCAATTTAAATTATAAAATGAATTTAAAAATGGCTTGTAAAATATATTTTGTCGGTGACTATACAATATCTTCTCTCACCAACTATAAAATATATGCATTAAAAAAACTAAATATCGTTGACCTAGCCTATAGACATATGGAGATTAATATTGTTGACACAAGCATGATTGAAGAAGCCTTTATAGAAAGAGTCTTGAGATATTATTTATATTCACAAAAAGAGGCTTGTTAGAAAGGCTTAACACTTTTTGGCAATATAATTTCACCATAAGGGACACTTCTAGTGTGAATAGATTATAACCCACCTATTCTCATAAATAATTTGGTCAATATATACTAATATATGAGAAAATACAATTAAATTGAACAATAAAATAAGTAGTTGTGTATATAAATAAAATAAATAATTTTGGTAAATAAAAAACCAATGCCATAAATAAAAAGTAAATGAATATTTATAAAATAATTTTTATTGTTAGTATTAAGATAGACAATTCTTTATCATATATTGCATGATAATAGTTTAGTTTATTATCCCGCCAAAGGTAGATATATAGTCTTCAAATTTCTATTACTTTACTTTTGCTAACCACCCCGATTTAAACTTGTGACATTCTCTATTTTATAAAATAAATGTTTTTTTTTGTTTTATCATTGACTTAAACATTTTGAGAATTGATAAAAAATGGCCATCTTTTTTTAGGTATTTTAGTCTTCCACCATTCTATGTTTTAAGATAGATAGGACAAGTATTTAGCTAGTAATTTTTGGATTATTAATTTTATATTATCAAATTGTAACTAACCACAAGATAGTTATAACTTTTAACCTAATATTCATGTCAATAATTGTTTTTATAATTTTAGTAACACTATTTTTGTTTTTAGTAGGATGTAATAATTTCCTAAGGGTTTACAAATTATCTCTCGACTATATATATATATATATATATATATATATATATATATATCATGAACTTGGAACTATCCATAAACTAATTAAGTAAATGTATTTCCTATTTTCAAGGATAAATAGTAACACCTAATGCATATTATAAATATTTCATATTTATAAAAATCCTTAATTCCCATGTGTCTTCTCTCGAATGTGCCACATTTACGAGAAGTTTCTAGATAACTATTAATGATGAGCCATAAAAATTTGTTGAATATCAAATTCCTTCCTTGTTTGAATTCTTGGGTTGTATTATATGATATTAGAGATTACTTACATAGACTGAAAGATTACCACTTATCCTCGTGATTATGAGTTCTATATGAAGGGATGTATTCCTTCTTCAACTTTAGGTGAAAATATATAATGGGGTAGTGGTAGATATTAGATGACACAATAGGATATTAGTGCATGGAACCCCTTCCTACATGATCTTTGAAGCATTCACTATATCTATAGACATAGATTTGTGGTTGTTGCAAATATGTGTATATATCATTTTTGTTCAATTGGGTTTTAATCATTTTTAAAAATTGACATCATGAAGATGCATTCGATTAGCAGGAGACAAATAATTTTTCCGTTGGTCAAGATGTGAGGGATTCGGCATATAGGTTTATATTTGATTGTTTTATTGGCATGTTCAAATCCCTTATTGGTATTTTTATATTGAAAGATTATAACTATTTTTTTCCAATATTTATGTTTAATATGGAAAAAATAACTACTACTAGAGTACAATAGAAGAGTTCACAAGAATCAATGCGAAACATGAGGTGATCAATACTAAAGATGTGAATTCTATAGTTAAATAGTGTGTCATATTAGCCTCAATTATTTCTATACTTTCCATGTTATTTATAAGGTAATACTTTGACATAATGAACCCTTTTAATCCATTTAACTAACGTTCCTATGAACTTTTTATACAACTCCATCTATTTGTTGCTTCAACTTCGGTGTTGGTGCTACCTAGAAAGTGTGGTCGTGTTAGTTTTTAAAATTTTAATGTTCTGTGTATGGCAATATTCCAAAAAGGAAGAATAACATTAAATTTGAATCGTAGAAGTAAATATGTTTCTATCATTTTCACATTTGATTGTCAAAGTGGGGTGAAGAGGGTGTTGTTTATCTCAAGTATGAGATGGAACATATAATTATTTTAACTATTAGTTGATGTCTCTTAAAGGAGAGAGGTTAGTGACCGGTTGTTTGAATACATTTCTAGCCTTTTCCATGATCTTTACAGTTTGATGATCCAAATTAGTGTTATAAATTCCCATACATGCGCATTCCAATGCATCATAAACATGATAGAGAAAGGAATAAAACTATTGAAATATTTACCAAAATCATCCATACTTAGAGGCAATCTAGCAACAAGGAAGCAAGTATGCTACAATCATTTGTAGAGAATATGTAGAAATATGGTCACCCCACAAAAAGGTGATGTCACCGGTCTATTAATTGGATATATTTTGTTTGGTCAACATACAAGCTCAAAAACCAAATATTTCAATTATTTCATTTTCCATTATTGAATTTATATTGTCGAGTTAAACATTTTTTAAATTTAAACAAAAACAATTGTCTTTTTTCTAGTTAGTTTTCACGTTTCCCATCTTTAGTATAGGTAGGGGATCCTATTACAAATTGAGGAGTCTAGCTTCACACCTTCTAATTGCATTACACTCCATGAGCTCACATACTTTTGAGACATTAATAGTCAATTGAATATGCTCCATTGCATATGCTTCCATATTTTCTATACATATCTCTCCAAAAATATTACAAGGAAATATATTCATACTAAAAAAAAGATAAGAAAGATTTCATTACAATTCAATAATTGTCGTTATGCAATTAAGAAAATCCAAAGATAAAATTACTTTTAATAAATTTTACATAAAAAGAAATTGAACTTCCTTTTAAATGATACTAAAAAAACTAATATTAATAAACATAATTTCTTTTAAACGAGTCTAAAAAGACTAATATTAATAAACAATGTTATCAGCTTATATCACTCATAGTCTACACCATAATATTAAGGTCAAAAACATAAAATACCCACATGTCATCATTTTCCATGCGCCTATAACCAAGAATTAAATTTGAAGGCCACCTATGCATGTCAAACAATTTTCATGTGACGATTATTCTCAAATATCACCTTTCAAAAATATAAAATAGTGTTATTTTTATACTATTAATAAAATATTATAAACATTATTGTATATATATTTAACCATTTTGATATATATTAATATATTTTACATGTAAATCTATATTAAAAGTTATGACCATATTTAAGTTACATGTGATGGTTAATTCAAATATTTGCAAGTATTTTACGGTGAAAAATCATTAAAAATGTTTAAACGTTCATCAAATTTAACATTTTCTATAACCAATTATTTTAAATAGGTGATGACACAAGAAAGGGATCGGATGGGTGACAACCCATGATGAGTGCAGTACTAAATTTGAAAGAAGGGTCTGAATTTTATTATGAAGGGTAAATATTACACCAACCCTTCTATGATGAAAAGTAGTATAAATATTTTACACTTCATATGACAAGAATAAATCAAGTATACACATCATACAAATTAAGAATAATTATTTTAAAATGAGAAATTGTTGAAAAATAAAATCAAGTATCATTTGAATGACACCTTAAATAAAAGCAAAAATTCATTAAACTAAACAAAATGACCCCATAATCAGAATGGTCTAAAATTAAGATGCATTTAAACTAGTAAAATAATCAAATTATGATGGAATGAAAGTCCAAATTTACAATATTCTAATTTCCTAAAAATTCATCCAAAGTAGAATAAACATTAAATAATTATAATATATAAACAACCAATTGAAATTAGATGAGAAGACAAACAGATTAGTAAACACATATAAACCATAAAATGCGTGGGACATTGAGATATCTTATCAAAATCATTAAGAAAAAATTTTAAATAGTAAAATAAATAGCTTTAATTTTTACTTGGATTTAGTGCTAAAATTAAAACCCATTCAAATTCTTACCACTTCAATAAAAAAATTCATTTAGATTTAAACCACTAAAATTAAAACCCATGTAAATTTTAACTAGTAAAATGCATTAAATCATATTTTTTCCAACTAAATTAAAGAAAATGTGTATCCATAAATTTAAATACTCACATTAACTATGTCACCGATAGATACATCGAGTTATTCTTGTTTATATTTCAGAGCCAAGAGCTTCACCTCATGCACAATATGCATTCAGATCTATTACACACAAACAATGTATTACCAAATTAGACTACTTCGGTAAACACACACACCCTTCATAATCCTCCCTAAATATTTTCACAACCCTCTTCCTTAGCTCCTTAGACATATAATTGAGTTGCATTTTCTTAAGCATAACTTTAAATATAATATTCTAGTTGGCCTCTAGATCTCTACTATTAAACAATGGTTAGAGAGAAGATACCAATGATAAGTTGGAGGGGTGATTTCAATGGACGAAGAAGCTTATATCTTCATGTTTACCCCCTTTATAACGAGCTCCCCTCCTATTCCCTGCATAATGCTATCTTAGATAGGTCCAATCAACCTTTGCATTAGGGAATAGCTCAACACTTAGCTTGGTTCTTCTTTGCAAGGGTCATAATGGGTGAGCTCCTCAAGTGACTTGATCTTTTTTTCTTGAAAGCAAACACCACCTACCTTTTCCCGGAGCTCCTTCTGCATTTCATACAAACTAATTTAATTGAATCATCTCAACCCTTGACTTGTTTAGACCGAGCTCAAATGGATTTGGACAATCTAGATCAAGACCATTGTAAGACCATCACATCCTTTGGCACCAATGTGGCTCCTATAGACCTGCTCGACACCCTACATTACGAGTCATGAATTGAAGTCACCCTTTGAGATCACTTCAATACGTTTCTCCAAGCTCTGCCCCATCCTCAAATATCCATCTCATCCCATATCCAAGTTCATGGCCACTCTGCATGTTCGATATGTTCCAAATCATGTTGTAAAGGCTCCCAAGTGGGTAGATATTTGTGTGCAAGTCAATCCTAGCTCTATTCTTTGTCTCTCAAGGCGCTCTTACTGAACAAAAAAATGGGAAAAAATTACAAGGCGATAGATAAACCATATGAGTAAATCATAAGCAAACACTCGAACCAGGGGTTAAATCTAATGACATTTTAGGCGTTTTTCATTATTTTAGCCTTAAAATACTTTCAAATATTTGAAATAACCATCACATGTGACTTGCAAAGTTTAAGTTTGACCATCAGTTTTTATATAGATTTATAAGTAAAATATACTAATATATATTAACAATAGTTAAATATATATTGAATAATCTTTTATGCATTTTATAAACAGTAAAAAATAACAGTAATTTTACATTTTTGAAGGGCAATATTTAAAAATTATTGTCACCAAAAAAATGTTTGAAAGGTACATGTGGCGGTCAAATTTACCTGTGGCCCGAACCCTAAATGGTAATATTAAATCTTTGGTCTTTAGATAGTTGTGCTCAACTATTTGTTGAGCTAGCATCACCAACTTGCCAGAAACTTGGGATTTGACCTTAATAATATTATAAAACTAGTGTATATATTATATTTTATTTTTTGATAATTTCTTTATACCCCTTATCTAACGTATCTATGAGTCACTCATGAAAACTTGGAATTCTCGAAATTGTTGTTTGTAGAATCATCAAAAATATTTTTTTAGATTTTAAAATTTCACACAAAATGTCTTTTCACCATAACCTTTCTTTGGAGTGTTCCAGAAATAACTTCACTTCTATATTGTCAAACAATTTTTTACATTTTGAATTTATTTTGACATGTCAAAATTTTACGCGCCCTTTTCTGACGGGTTTGAGGCCTTGTGAAGGGCTATGACTGGTTCAAATTTAAAGCATGACTGCGGGTGTATAAGTGAACGCACGTGCCGGGAGAAAGGGCGGCGCAAGCAACGAAACGGTTTGCAAAATCCATGTCACCGGGTCCCGGAGGTCATGTGATGTATGTTCTCGGGCAGCGGGCCTTAGATTAGGTGTAATGCGGGGCCCACGAGCACGTGACCGTGTTCCTAGGGTGCCCTGGGACGGATGCTATGATCGCCACGTTTGGGTGGGGCCCAGGCGTTTGAATAAGATTAGCGATGACCACAAGGTGATTCTCCTCGGGATTCGCGCGGAGGCGCAGTGGCCGAGAAAACGTCTTCATTTGCCGGCTGGCAGCTTCAGATGACCCAATCGCCGCCGTCTCGCCACCGCTGGCCCCACCCAAATCCAATAAACGTTATATCATATTTCCTCAAAACTATAATAATGGCATCACGCCTTTCCTTCTCTTTTGATTTATAAAGCAAATGCCTTCCTATTGGCAATGAGTGAGACGACAAAGTCGGATTTGAATAGACATTGGTGTTTCCCATAGAGTCAATCTCCATGACTCCAATGATTATTGGACTATTTAGGCTATGGGGAAGCATGCTCAAGAGAAAGCTCTGCCCACCATTTAGATTCACGTGGCCCAGCACAAGTGGGGGTTGGGGGTGATGCTCTTGTTTTTTCTACCCTCATGGGATCCAATGTCATTCACATGTTCTACTGAAAATACTTTTAGCTTCGTTGTTTAGCCATTAACATGGGAGAATGAGTCCATGGTATTATTCTCGTAACAAACCACTCTCCCACAATTCCACGTACCACCAACCTACTACCATTTAATTTTCTAGATCTCTCTCCACATAGTTCTTATGTCCAATCATCATAATTCCACTTATATCTTTTCACCCATCTTAATCAATTTAAATCACACACTATGCTCTTATTTTGTCTATGTTGTCATCTGATTTTCATACTATTGTTCATATTTGTCATGATTATTTACATCATATGTTTTATATAGTCCATATATTTTTCAGTTATTATCATCCTTGACTTGCATTTTTCCAAACGCCATTCATTTTCTTATTATGTGTTTGTCTTGTGCACATTAGTTTATTTCCACTCGGTTGTAACCTGAGTTGTCCACTAGAAGGCTTTTGCACAACACATGTCTCTTCTTTGTTGTTGCTTCGTGCTCCATGAGATTATACCTCAATACTCATTGTAACTCTATTCGTGAGACTCATACATGCTCATCTCACGAGCAACCTTTGTCCACCTCCATTGTCCGACATTATCCATCTCTTCGTAACTTCTAATTTCGATTATATAATAGTTACATGAATGTTTTTGAATGAGTATCTTCAAAAAGGATATGTAAGCTTGCCTCTGCACCTTAGAACTGAAGAGGTATTTTCCTACATGATTGTTTACTGCTCCATGTCTTCTTCTTTTTAGATTTACTTAAAGCTTTTGATTTTTTGGAGGTAATTAAATGAAAATGTAAATTCATAACTATTTTATATTTGCTATTTGATGCTTCTAGATTATCTCTTCTGAGATAGTAGAGGCATTTGATACAAATATAACATACATCATCAAAGTGTGGTGACTAAATTTTGCTTTTAATTGATAGAATTTACAACATGTTAAACCCATGATACAAAGAGTATAAAGTGTTTACACCATTTGTAACCTTATGGGTTTTATGCTATGGATATGTCTAGACAACACTAAAAGGAATGTAAGGTTTGTCACATGGGGTTATTTTGATTAATTAACTTCCAACTTTAATCATACAATATCAAAATAACACATTAATACTTGTAAATGGTGATAAAAAAATATGCTACAAGAACTAATACATTAGAGGAGATATGCACTTACCTATACAAGATTGTACAAGAGAGATTTGGGTACATGGACTGTAGAATCTGGGAGTACAAAGACTAAAGTCATTTCAGTTTCAATACTATGATATGAAATTGCCTTGGTTCATAACCGTACAACTTAGTTAGGATGTATAATCCAGTCCTAGACCTTGGGTACAGTCTTGGACCTTTATGAAATTTAACTATGTAACTTTATGACTCGTTTGGTAGCTTGGAGATGTACTTTGCTATCAAACCCTAGTTGTCGCACAATCCCAAAACCATATGTAATTAGCTAAATTGTGCCAAATCCCTAACCATGGGTAGAAGATCATACAGAAAGGTTAGTGTTTGTGTTGAAGTACAATTTGTGCACAGCCTACCTCGGCAATACTTTCAAGAGGCCTCAAACCAAACCTAGTTCTGTACTTAGCATGCAACATCTATATGAATGCAACTAGTTGACAACTTGAACCACTTTGATAATGTTTGATATGGATTGTGCTCTTGCTAAGATTTTGGAGTGAGGAACTTGGTGTGCTTGGGAATGGGGGAAGCTAAATTCCTTGACCTAATTGAGTGCTTCAAATCTATATTAATGGATGCCCCAATTGATGTGTATAAGCTTTATGAAGATTTAGGGATCCATGAGTTCCTCTTTTGAGTGTTGCAAATGAGTGTGCCAATAGATTCCCACGTGTCTCAATAAGGTAACATTAACTTGCTTATACACGGATCTTAAGATAAATTATCATTATAAGGATGACCCAAAGAAATGAAAAGACCCAATAAATGTTATTACATTGATAGCGAGTTGGAATATGTGTCGCTCTAGGACCATATAGGTTGGTCAAGCACCGGATTATACAACATGACCATTATGCATGGTTTTGGACATATATGTAGTAAATGAAATCTAAAATTTACACAATGGAAAGAAGAGTTTGAGCATTGGTCTTATGTGTTAATATTCAAGATTTGTACATCAATGTGCAGAAATGAACAAGTTAGAAAAGACATAACAACATGCACTAAGTGGGGATAGGATGTGGGGTGTTGTCTTAGCAAAGGAGGACAATCACAATTAGTAGTTTTAAAGGGAAAATTGCTAAATTTGAGTGTCTACATTTTTTTATGAAGGTAGAGTACATGCACCTAAAACATTGACAAACAGGGGAATCATTGTCATGTTAATATTTGGTTAGGAGTTTACAACGAGTTATTGGTTTGAACTTCACAAATATATCCACATTGACATTAATCCCATGCTTATTTCAAATAATAACTATCACATTAGTTGGACATATAATATTTTCAATACCTTAAAAAATGGCATTAATGAATAGAGTTTGTAAGAATGAAATGAACAATATTTTAGATAACCTTCCAAATTATATGTACACATGTATGTACATATAAAAAGAACTTATTAATAAAAATAGACAATAAGAGTTGATGGAAAGCAAAAAAACCATATAGGATGTCAATGTAAGAGAGAGTTTTGTTGGACACACACAATTTTAATTTAATTACATCTTTTGCTTTATATGATGTCACTTTCATAATTTTATTTGTCAAAAGGTCGTATATACTAAAATGTCATATGTACACTACACCTATTATTTCATGATAAGTAGGGATGAATTATATCATATCACGGTTTATCGTTCATCATGTTCGTATATTTAACATCTATGTAAGATATAACCATAGTTACAAGAATCATGGCTATTGATTTCATTTATTTCAATCTCATGCTTGACATTAGCTTTTAATAACCGTGAATGAATTCCATTTTTCCCACCACCATGAAATAACATTAAATAGTCTTGTATCCATAAACATGACTAAATTTGTAACCAATAACATGGAAAACATGAGAGAGTCCTCAAATAAGCCATAGTCAAAACTCATAGCGAGGGCATCATATTTATTGTTTTAAAGATCTTAAATATATTAGTAATATCGTGCAATTCATATGCATGTGAAAGAAAAAAATCCTATATAAATCAAAATAAAACAAAATACAAAAGATACATGTACATGACATAAGATAAGATTATAGTTATTTGTTATAAGTTATTTAGGAAAAAGATGAGGGAAAATTGTGTTTATATATCATTCGAAACCAGTTGAACACTTATTTTATGCATATCAATAGGGAAAATTTTCTACCTAAATATTTAAAGAGAAGAAATTTTAGTGCCCTACCTCTTTTATTATCTACCTTTTTTTTACATTAGCTAAAGTAATTAGATATACATGCATATTTTGAGGGTATACTAATTAGTTGTCATGTTGTGGATATTACATTAACATTAAAGATACACTATTTCTATATAAAGAAAATACTTTTCCTTACAATTTCCTATACAAATGATTCAATATATATTATTCTAAGAATTTCTTTGGGATTGAGTTACTTTAAGATCCTCTTTTTAAATTACTTATGTGTGGAAATATCATGGGTGAAAGAAAGAGGAAAATATTACAACACCCGTACATTTTTCCTATGTTTTATTTCTTACCCTTTTTATAATTTAGAATTTCAAGAACAAGATACATGTTATCAAAGATTTCTCTTTCGTTTGCTAGTGTAGTTTACCGAGTTCAAAACACGTGTGTTGATAAACCATGTAGTGCCTACTCCTCTTCGATAATATTTTCAATGTATAAAAAGTAATTAAATATTACTTTTATGCAATTGTTGTTGTGGTTCATATTTTTATTGTTAAGTTGATGTCATAGTGTCAATGTAATCAATATCAAAATTTAATTTCATCAAAAGTAAGGTGGTCAAAGTAAATAATTGTTGACATTGTGTTGATTCTAAGTTAGTATCAAAATTCCAAAACATTTTATCTAAAAAAATAAAAATTCCTCACTTGTCAAAATCGATGCATTTTGCATGTTTTTTTAGGAGCTTGCATGGCGTGACCTCATATAGTGAGGGGTGCATTATGGCATCGAAAGGTCTGATAACCATAAAGAATGTAAAATGTTGTGCATCGGTTTAATATTTTTTTTTTAGAATTTGACACCCAATAGAATTGTAATTGAGCCTCAAATAACAAATCAACTTGAGTTCGTAGCATCACAATGGAGGCAAGAGGCAAGAAATTATGAAGAAGGTTGATGAGTGACCTTCTCCTTTGTAGGAGCCAATTGATCTATATAATGTATTCTCAAAGGGGCCACCCAATGCATTTGTGGCATTTATTTTTGTTGTGTTTGATTTTAATTATGTATTATAATAAAAACATATGATTTATTCCTATTCAATCTTGTAATAAGTGAGCTCTTTGAAAAATTAGCGATATTTCTTGTATTTTCCTTTGAATGTAAGGATGGGGTGGGGAAACTGTTGGTGTGTGTTATTTTCCACATCATTAGGTGAGTCATCTCACTTTTTGAGGTGAGATCGTAGGTCCACGTGTCATTTAGGGGTCATTATAAGATTCCCTTACGTGTTAGTGCATCGATGTGTCGGTGCGTTAGCACGTCGGTAATACATCAATGTGTCATATGCATCATTGGGAGTTACACTTCTATTCTCAGAATGTAACTCCCCTCTACTCGATTTGTCATGATTGCAGAAGTTATCGGGGTTACTCAAAAAACCTCCTATATGTACACCCCTTTAGATCTATGAGATAGAGGAGATTTTTATGGCTTAACTAGGTTACGCCCATGTTTCAAATCTTTGCATGCACATTCGGTTTTGATGCTCGCTCCTCCCGAGATCTCTTCACTAAGTTAGTTGTCATTATTGCACGTCACTTTGTCAAAAAGTGATGATGTTACGTCATCCCTCGTGATCCTCGCTTGTTATCGGGTTTTAAACCCTATTTCATGGTATCGTGAGAAAATCTTGTGGATCCGTGCACTCATCGGTGTTTGTGTGCGTGTTTTCTAGCTTAAGCGTGATATATGATTTCGTGCGTGTGTCGTAATGGTGATTATGTTCATGCTCTACTTGGTGGGCGAAGAAGAAGATTCGTGACCTTTGAATGTGCCCATAAGGGATGATCGTTTGGGTGATTATGTTCATGCTCTACTTGCATTGATTTTGGGCCTGGGTTTGTTTGTTTGTTTGAGTTCATTTGGTCATGTTGGTGTTCACGTACGGATTTTTAGTCTTCTTTGAGGTTTGCATGCTATTTTTTGGAGCATATTCAGGTTGTAGTTTCAAAGTTTTACGTCAGGGTTTGTTCGCTTTCAGTTGTTCATGTGCGTTTCTAAAGGTTATTGAAGTGCTTTTGGGTCTACCTCGACTCATCGGTGTTTGACTCGCCAAGATGGGAACCGAGCTCCCCCTTGCTCCTTTGCCTTGGATAGCCACCACCTTTGTTTGGGTCACTTGTACCTTGTTTTAGCTTGAATGGCTGGGTTTTCCTTTTTATTCGGGTTTCTTTGCATTGGTCTTCAACATATGAGTTTTTTTGTTGGCTTCAACCTCCGTTCTACCTGCCTCGGGTTCCCTACTTATTTCTGCATTAGATTTCTGGTCTTTTCATTGGTCTCGTGGTTGTTCATTGTTGCCTCTGGCTCATTCCTATTCAAACTCACCTCTGCGGGATCCTCTGTCGAGCTGCTTTTCCTTGAAGTCTCTGGCTTAATCCTTGTTCCACATCAGCACTACCTGCACCCTGTTTGGCCTCGCTTCTGCATCGTTCCATCATTACACGAGCTCATGGTGTTGTTGGTTTGCTCTTGGGAGTTTTCTCTTCATTTTTCTTGCCTCGAGCTGCTCCCAGATCCTTCTCTACTACAGGTCTTCATCCCACTCGTTGTGGTTGGTGTTACCATGTTGTAGTTTCTTCTCGGGCTCTCTACCATCTCGACCTCAAGCGACACTATCTTCCAATGCCTGGCACCTCCTTGACATACTCGTGCTCATTTCGACATGTCCTACTCCCTCTCTATGTGTCACTCAGCCGGGCTTCCCTCTTGACCATTTCAACCAGTGTTACACACTCTCTACGTGGGCTAACCACTTCAAATCACACACAGATCTCGGCCTGCTCATGCCTCAACGTGGGGAGTGGAGTCCACATCTCGTGCAGACCCCCCTGGCTCGTTCAACAACCACCTATTAGCTCAAACAAGATGCCCACCTCTCACTGACACGTGGCTTACACTCTAGCACGTGGCATTTCACCACAACACATAGCAGCTCAATAGCTTTGCACACTCAGCTTGGCGTTCAAACAACAGGTTCAACATTTTTTTGCTGGCAGCAAGCTGCAAAATTGCAGTTACAAGCCACATGGCTCCATAATGTGGGCCCCTACCTTTTAGTCTTGTTTGGAGGATTAAAAAAATCTCTGTTTTTAATGTTTTAAGATAAAAAAACATTCATAAATAATTTTAGGCTCTCATTTTTGCTTGTATTACTTACCCTCCTACGAGCGTTGAAGACGGAGGGCGAGGTCCGGGGTTGGCAGGAGGCTAATCCCCCCTCGCAGTCAAAACAAACCCTACTAAAATTCCATGCCATTTCCAATGAGTAGTCACACGACACCCTTTGCACCCATCTTGTGCACTTTTTTAATGCATTTTGCAGCGTTTATTGCTTTTTCTCATCAGTTGCAGGAATTGTTTTTTGCTATAACTTTTGACTCATTGCTCGGATCTAAGCACTTCTTTAGTCAAAGTTACATGTTTTTTCACAATCTACATGATGGGATTATTAGTTTTGTAAATACACTACTTTTATAAAGTGCCACATTCTGGGGGTTGCTTGTACTCTTGGGCCTACACACGCAGACGCATTATCGGCCGAGTCCGACATCTTGCTTTTGTGCATCTTTCATTTTTCATCATGGAGAGTGCTCTTTCTAGACTTGAGCATCGTAGGATCACCTTACAGACCTCCGCCACTTCTCACCGGAGAGAGACCTATTCAGCTTGGCGTGCTTCCATGGAACGTTACTTCGCCTATGAGGGTCTTTCAGCCTTCTTACTTGGGCCAGTTCCTACACCCGCTGATCATCATCATCTAGAGGAATTCCTTGACACTTGTGACCACATATTTGGTCACATGATGATGCATGTCTCTTGTTCTCTCTGGTTTCATGTGGTAGACTCAGATCCACCTCATCGTGTCTAGGAGCATTCTTCAGTCCCTCTATGGAGACCCTTCACATACTGCCACCATTGTTGTTGTTGTTGATTCAGTCATCTCCTCCATTTCTTCGTGTGATGGTAGTTCCATTGACATAGACTTGTTTGGTTCTACTTCTGATGATGAGGATTGGATCACCCCATGCTTACGATGCAGAGAGTACTACAGAGGACTCTTCTCCTCTTTCTCTCACTATTCTAGACAGTGTTGTCACCCCCCACATCTCATCAGATATCGATCAGTCTCATACTTAGTCTCATACAGTCATTACACCATCCTCCTTTCCACTTCCAATGTGTGCGAGGCCCACTTCACTCCTCTACCTTCATTGGATGACTCATACCTATCTGACATCGCTCTTCTATTTGTTGAGCCCCCTCATTGGGATGAGTATCTACTTGACCTTAGTCATATTTTTGTAGAGTCTACTTGTGATGCACTACAGGTCCCTCATCCATCTACAAGTGTTTCAGAGGAGTTCATCATCTCCGTTGTTGGGAGTGCCCATTCTGGGACTCTTACCACTTCCACTTTTCCAGAGACCTTCATTGATCCACCCTCAGCTATGGATCCCTTTTCTATTGTGGAGGATGTTTTGTTCCCTTCACATCACTTGGACATCCTTTCTATGGGTGTTCCTCTTCACTCTGATAGTTCTACACACGTGGCATTACCTTCGGTTCCTTGGCACTCACTCGCTAGACCTATGTCACACTTCCATGCACCAGACTCAGAGTTCTTCGTGTTGTTGCCTTCAGTTTCCTTTGTGGAGTGGGCAGACTTCCAACACATCATTTCTATCCTTCCTAAGGGCAAGCACATAGTTCGTTGTGGGTGGATCTTCTTCAGTCCAGAGGCAGAGGATCTCATCATCGACATTCTTCTGGGAGACTTCCTAGAGCTGTAGAGTTCAGATCCATCCATGGCATCTTCTGCATTCCTCTCGTCTCCCTCTTCTTCTCTCTTCTTCTTTCTAAGAGATTACCTCTTTGTACATGGGTACCCTTTCAGGCTTGTCTATGGCCAGGACCCATATTTGGCATCTTTCTTAGATTAGAGAGTGTGTTTTTCTCTTATGGTGGATGTTTTTCCCACTGGGTTTTCCTTCACTGCTTGGGATCTTTTTCTTGTACATGGGTACCTCATCAGGCTTTGTGTTGGGACCCATTTCTCATTTCTGACTTGCCACCTCATCCTAAGTTACGATGAAGGGGGGGTTTTGTGTGTGTTATTTTCCACATCATTAGGTGAGTCATCTCACTTAGGTGAGATCGTAGGTCCACGTGTCATTTAGGGGTCATTATGAGATTCCCTTATGCATCAAGGCCAAGTTCGTGCATCGACACGGTCGTCATATGCATCATTGGGAGTTACACTTCTATTCTGGGAATGTAACTCCCCCTCTTTACTTGATTTTTCATGATTGTAGCACTAGGGGTTACTCAACACCTCCTATATGTACACCCTTTGGATCTATGAGATAGAGGAGAGTTTTATGGCTTAATCGGGTTACGCCCATGTTTCAAATCTTTGCATGCACATTTGGTTGATGTTCTCTCCTCGAGATCTCTTCACGCTGCCGTTCGCACGTCTATTGATGTGCACGTCATCCCTCATGATCCTTGCTTGTGGGTTTTAAACCCTCTTTCAGAAACATGTACGCTGCCATGAAAGTGGTTGGTGGTCCACTAGAAAACCAATTTGAGAGTTTGTGAATCTCTTAGAAAATCACATATAGAGTGGTTAATGGTTCCATTAGAAAACCTATTGGAGTTAATGGTACTCTTTGAAAACCATCGGATTGTAAAACATGAGTAGGTACTAGATGAACTCACCCATATTCACACTAAGGGGTGAATGTTAGGAAATAAGTGTTCATATTGTGAACATAGGGTTCAAATAATTGTATTATTTAATATTTAAATAATACATGAGTGTGCAAATAGTTGTAATGCACAACTCATAGATAGGGGTGTGAGAGATTCTATAGGAGAGAATAATGCTTGAGAGATATGTGGATTATGGAGAGATAAGGGGGATTCATGATTGGTATTGAATCCTCCTTTGTAGGAGATCAATTGATCTATATAATGTATTCTCAAACAATGAATAAAATATCCCGAATGTTTTTAATTTAGTGCAATATTATTTTATTTGGTGTTTTGAAGTGTAATAATTTGGACTAGAAATATTAGCTTAATTATTGGGAATTTTTTCATTTATTAACACTTGCTAATGTGTCTTAATTAATTAGTTTAGTTCAAATTTGAATTAAAAGGGAAGATATGACATGTGTGAAATATATTGGGTAGATAGTCCTTAAAATCTTGTGGATGTAAATTAGATTTGTGTTGGGTTTTGTGTTGTGCACTCCTTCCCAACTTCAAAATTGATATTTTTACTTCCGAGTATTTTTTTCGAGGCTTGTGAGACAAGCTAAGCTTGTCCCATGCCTCTTAAATTCATCCAACAACCATACCTATGGTATGTGGAGTTAATTTTAGGCTTAATTATGCATTTTAGAGTGTAAAAGGGTAAATAATTGTACTTGTTACTTACCACATTTAAGTTTGTCCTTGATAAGCATGGTGTGTAAGTTGGAGTGTCATGTGGGCATGTCATAAGTCTTACATGTGCATTTAATTACTTTGGGCTTGGTGTTTGACTTGTGTGTTGGAATGGAGGGATGATGAAGTGGCATCCTACATGGAGCCACCTCATCATCCTCACATCCCTTTTCTATTTATTGGATGATTTTGATGGATTTTGGGTTACTTTACTTATTTTATTTTCTTGCACTTTTGAAATTGGGTCTTGGATTTCATAATGGAGTTTTTATTTTTAGAGTTGCATCTTGGATTGATCTTGGGTGAAGGATTCAAATGCTTGTTTGAGAAAAGGAATTGGAAGCTTGATGGAGAGGTAGGCTCTCCTCTTTTTGCATCTTTGTATTATTGTATTTGATGTAGAAATGGTGTTGTTTGTATATTGTATGAGTGTTGTGGTTATGTTGTTTGTAAATGGGTAGCTTTCCTTAAGTTGTGTGTGGGAGATGGATTTATGGGACCATTGGGGAGGGAAAAGGGAGATGTGAGGCATGAATTTTGGAGGGAGTGTGAGTTTGAGTTCCACCTATGGGGAGTGAAAAGGATAACATGGATATATTTTACGTTTTTGTAAGTGTAGAAGTAAGGATTGATTTATGTTTTTAGTTTTGCACATGGAGGCTCTTGGGTGGAAATCCTACATCACTTGGGAGAAAAAAAGAGGTGGTGCCCATATTCCATTTCTCCTTGTTGGCTTGTTGTAGTCAAGCCTTTTTTCTTGTTGGGAAAATTTTTATTTTGTTTGAATGATTTGTTTTGAATGTGTTATTTGATTGTGTTATTATGGAATGCTTGTTGTGGAAGCCTCTTGTAAAAGTTGTCAAATGTTGCATAATACCCCATATTATTCTTTGGTTGGGATCGGGGCCAATAAGGGGATGAATTCTCCTCTTATTGGATTATAGGTTAGGTGGAGAGCATCACCTATACCCTTTATTTGTATTGTGATCCAAGTTTTGAAGAGTTGAAGGATGCAAGTTGAAAGCTAAAAGTTGGGAGATGACCTTGAAAGAAAATTTTTGTTTTGAGTTTGTTGGGAGAACCTCCATGTTGTAAATCATATTATTGTTCCCACTTAGAGTGGAAGATTGTAACTCTTGTATATTTAAAGGAAAGCTTGTACATTCATTTACTCCAATTTGAAGTATTATAGTGAAAGAAGAAAAGTTAAGTTGTACATTGGTTGAAATAAAACTCTCCTACACTTGTATGTTATTCAAAGTTGTAGGATAGATGTATCTTGTAATTCCCACTTTCCTTTGACACCTTGTGATATTGATCTTGATACTGCTAACTATATTATTGACATTGTTATAGTTTAATTTAATATGATGTTAGATGTTAGATCATGGTTTATTGTGGACTTTGATTCATATATGGTGCATGATGATTATTAGAGACATTTTAGATATTGATGTTGATATATTGTTTGACATGGTTATATTATAGATGTAGTTCAGACTTGTGATATTTGGATATTTTGAGTAGACCTAGAAAATGAGAATTGAATTAAAATTGATGATGATATAGTTGTGGATGAAATTGTAAGAGATACTACTAATTGTCTTGATGATTGTTGTGATTCACATATATGTCGATGATCTTGAAATTATATTTATACTTATTGGGATGTTCTAATATGGCCATGAGGCCAAAGGAGGTATTTGTATTTTTCAGGTTTAAAATATCACAACAAACATCGGGGGATTGGAGACCAACCACTTTGGAATTCTAGATGAATTCAACAAGGTCACCATGGCAACTGTATTGTTTGTGTGTTTGATTGTGCTAGGGATTCCCATGGGGGATCACCTTTAAATGTGACCAAGGGGTTGTATGTATTTTCTTTTATTTGGTCCCTTTGTTAATGTTTTCATGTTTTTATTTTGTGGTGCTTTGACCCCCTTTCATTATTTATTATATGGTGTGTAATATTGTGAGTAATCTTGTTGTTAAGTTAATTAATTAAAATATGTCATAAGAAAGTAATTAATAGAGTTGTTGGCCTTGAATTAAAAGTGTTGTAAAAAATGTGTAAGTAATGTGTAAGGGGTATGTAAGTTGATTTTGGAGTAAGAAACACTCCATCTTTCTTGGAAATTGGAATTTGTCCTTGGAGGCTGATTTTGGAGGCTTGTGGGACAAGTTAAACTTGTCCCATACCTCTTAAATTTGTTTACCAACCATACCTATGGTTGGAGAGTTGAATTTAGACTTTCATTATGCATTTTGTTAGTCAAGCTGAATGTTTTAATTACACTTATTTCTTGAAATTAATTTTAGTTCTTTGGGGTATGGGCTTGATTTGAGTGTGTAAGTAAAACCATTATATTATTCACCTACTTATTTATTGTTTCTTGGATATTGAAGTTGACTTGTGAGTTGGAGTTGAGGATGTGTGATATGGCATCCTACATAGATCCACCTCATCCTCCTCTCTTCCCCTTATATATATTCTAATTCATTTTATTGTTTTGAGGTTACACTCTATTGATTGCTTAATTTTTTTTTTTGCATACTTCAATTGGGGAAAATTATTTTGTTGTTTTGAGCTCTTGCTTTTGGAGAAGATTGGAGACTATTGCATGCTTGTAGATTGTTGATCTTGGACTGTGTTTTGCATTGGAAAGCTTGTTGTTTTGGAACACGGGAACAAAAATTCATCATGGATAGGTAGGATCTTGGCTCTTAAAATGATCTCCTTTCATTTATCTTATGCACTTAGGAATGGCTGAATGTTTGAATGTGTTGTTTTTTTTTGGACTGGTTGGGTAGACTACCCTAGGATGGTGTAGGAGAAGACTATGGAGTATTTTGTGGGAGGCGTAAGTGTTTTAAGGAGGTATAAGTGTTGAGGGAGTTGGGATTTTGGTTCCACCTTATAAAGAAATAGCTTGCATTTCTTTACTCATTATGGGGTGCCATAAGAGGTTGGGGAGGCATATAGAAATGTGAGGAATAAGGGTAATTGAAAGAGGCATAAGGGCATGTCAGGGTTTTGATATACTATATTTTTGGTGGTTTGAAATTAGGTGGTGATACCCATTTCCCCTTTGGGAGGCATAAGTAACATCCCCCATAGTTCTTGCTCCTTTGGCTTGCATGAGGAAGCTTGAGTGTTGTTTGTTGTCTTTTATCGTGGTTTGCAAACTACAATTTTGTTCTAGATTGTGTTTTAAATGTGAAATTACATGTGTGTTGTGGAAGCCTATTGTTTCCATGAGTTGAAACACATTTCTTATTGCATTGTGGTTGGGGCTCGGGGGCCAATGAAGAAGGATGGCTTCTCCTTTTCATTGGATGTCTTGGTTGGGTGGAGAGCATTGCCTTTCCCCGACTTTGTTGTGATCAAACTGGAAAATGGAGGATCTTCATGTTGTTGTATTGGAGCAAAGGAAAAAGACAAATTTGATAGTCCTTGTTGAGATTATTTCTTATTGTAACCTTTTCCCACTTTGAAGTGGATGACATTGTATATTATTTGTGATGGAAAGGCTACTCTATTTTAGTTATGAAGGTTATTATATATATTGTATTTTGAAAATAAATGGGAAAGAAGTTGTACAAGATTCATTTGAATTAATGGAAGTTGTCTACATTGGAAATATGTGTTTGAAATATAGTATGAAACCTTTGTTTTGAACATTGAAAAGTGAATACGTATGAAGAGATGTTATATTGCTCTGTTCTTTTGAAATGCATGATTTGGAAATCAGAACTGTATTTTGGATTTTGAATACTTTGATTTGAATCAACTTAATATGTTAGATTGGGTTTGAAATGAATTCATATTTAAAAGTTGGTAAATGTAAATGGATCAATTCAAGTGGAAGTTGTAGAGCTCTGTTAGATAATTTTCATACTGGAAAATATTAATAAGAAAATGAACAGAATGACCTTGAAAACTATAGAAGGAAAATGAAATATCAATTTGAATCTAATATGATCAAGATGTTCCCAAAAAATCTAAAATACTTAAGAAATTTCCTTAAACCTTTCAAAATCAGGCTCAGACAAAAAAATCAGACTTTTACTATATAAAAATTGGTAAATTTGAATTACAAATTAGTAAAACTATTTAACTCTTACAATCCATACCAAATTCTTCCAAGTGAAACCTCTTAGTGAGAAATCACAACACCCCCAAATGACTTCTAAAGATTTACTTTTCTAAGGTAGAATCATCTAGTGTGATTACATAACATGGAACTTTTCCTAAGGTGTGGGACCTTGCAAATTGGAAAAGCTCTCTAGATTAAAGGTTGGTTCCTTATTCCTCTATTTAGGTGCATATGTAAGGATTCATAGAGGATCTATATCTATACCTAGTCTAAAACTTGCCAAGGAGATAGGGATAAAAGAGTACAAAAATAAGAAATAACTAAACTACCAGGTGATGCACCAAAGGAATGATGAACACTTAGTTTTCCTTTGACACGAACCAATAAAATGCATACAATAAACAAGCACAGATAGCTAGATCTGTAATGAGAGACCAAATAGAAGCAAAAGAAACAAGAAGGATCTAAGATCGATCACAAACGTATTTTATTTCTCTATAGATTGATACAGTTCATTACAGAATAGCCGAAAGGTAGAAACATATTACAATTTTAATGGAAGGCTTGAACCCCACAAATATTTTTCCAGAAGGAGAAGGGAGCCTGCAAAACTAAGAATATCCAACCCTTTACAATGAATCCTACCCCCAAATTTATAGATTCAATCAGAGAGAAGAAAGAGAGAGAGAGAGAGAAGTGGGAAAACGTGGGTCGAAGCTCAACCACCGTTGTTAATGCTTCTACTAAAATCTTCCTTGAATCCATATTTTTACATCGATCCTTGGTTCAACACCTTGAAGGAAGAGGAAATGATGGAAATAGATCGAATCCGATCTGGTTGTTGAGACTGATGATCCTACATTAAAATCTCGAAGATGTTTCTCCATTTTTCTTCCACCTAACTTCCAAAAATTAAAGTTTCAGACTCCCATGGCATAGATGAGATTGAGATCTTTCCAATGGTATCATATTTACAATCTCTCAAGCCCTGGGTCGAAAGATATGCCCCTTTGAAGTTTGAATCGATTCTGTACAAATGGGTGGGAAATTTTTTTGAAAAATGGGTCCCCCTTTTGGATTGGGACATGTGGCAGCTAGATTGGGACAAAAATTGGGTCCATGGGTCTGCAACGAATTTACATTTTGTCTTTTACACAAAAAAATGTAAAACTTTAAAAATCCCCGCAGCCCCGAAACTCCACATGAACACGTGGCTCCTTTTGGTTGGCTAGGAAATGTGCTTCCATCTTTACTTTTATGCCTTTTGGACGAAAGGAAAACTTTCAATTTTTCCCCGAATCCCCGCCTCAACTTTGACTTGGGCTCAAACGCTGACTTTTTCCTCTTGGTGGAGTCGTGGGCCTTTTTGCAACTTTTACTCCTTTTAGGGCAAAGGGCAAAAACTAACTTTTTCCCCGACGCCCGACTTCCCCTGGGACACGTGTTAGTATGGCACTCACTTAGGAACATTTTCTCCTTTTAACCCTTGAAACAACTCCCTTAGGACACTTGGCAACTTCTACTAGCCTGGCTTATGCATTTATTATTCAACAACTCTCCCCCTTTGAGGACATGTGGAGGCACTGCGCTTCTTTGAAAACATGACCCAAATTTTCCCTTGGAGGAGCATCTAGTTGACACTTCTCGACCTCCACTGCTTTGTGGAGTTTTCAACAACCCCTCTTACTTTTTGACTTTGGGCTATGTGGCGAGCTCACACTCACTTGGGTTTCCACCTTTAGACCAACTCTTGGAAATGTGCTAGGTTGACACTTGGCACTCTCCACTTACACTTTCATACTTAGCCATTTTTTTAAGCTTTCTGCCTGCCCCTTGACTCTTTTTGACCATTTTCTATGTGGAGGGCTGGTGCAAGTTTGAGCTCCCCTTTTTGGATTCACTTTGGAGAAGCACCATTAGGACACGTGTCTCTTCCACTGCCTCCTCCATACTTAGTCATTTTTGACCTTTTCTTGAATCGTTTCAAGCCCAGGACTTCGAATCTTCATCATTCTTCCTTCTTCTTGCTTCTAGATCCTTTGTAGCATCTTCCCTTCTTGTCTAACCCTACTATTTTATAGTTCTGCTTTCCTGTAACTTGGAGAATGGATTTAAGATGTAGAAACGACCCGACAGAGTCATTTCTTTCTGTATAGGATCCTTTGCTCTTTCTTCATCTCTGCCACTTCATTGCTGAATATTTTTGCAACCAATTTATAGGATTTGAATGAGTTTTCTCAGGTTCCTCCTATGTGGGGTCATGATTCGATCCAATATTTAGCTCAAGGTGAAATATGGATAACAATTTGGTGACTCACGGGGACATTTTCCTGCTAGATGAAGAGATCAGTTTCTTTGTCATATATGTTGGGCATGGAGTCAAGAATAATAGTCTAATAATAATCCTACCTTTGGTTCATGAGCCTGGCCACTTGCACTCTCAAATTTTATAAGAAAATCTTGAAATGAAGATTTCTGAGAGTAGAAAATTGTTTTATTCCCAGGGCTTCATCTGTCTTTCTGAATGGACTGCATAAGAGCAACAAAACAACACCACGACTATGTACAAAATTTAAATCATACATGCTCCAAATGGAACAGGCAGAGTGTGCAAAGCACTTTGGAGAAAATCAATCTATAATACAGTAAGACAATGTGTAGAAGCACTTAGAGGAAAGAGAAACTAAACTAATATGTATAGAGTGAGACCCCCTTTAGTAGTGGTGTTTAAGATAGATCCCGTTCATTGGAATCTGTAACTCTTCACCCTCTAATGTGGAAATTGGAAAGCATTACTACTTTTGCATCTTGTTATCATATAAGGGCCACTTCAGATGGCATCAAACTTAGAATGTCTCCCTGGTTTTGCTCGATATGCATCCCACTTCAAAACAAGGTATCCTTCCTAGAAATTCCTTGCTTTTACTTTCTTATTAAAGCATTTCTTGATTAAATCTTGATTCTTCTCCAATGATTGGAGAGCATTCTCTCTAGATTCTTCTAATTCTATCAGCTCCACATACTTGGCCTCCATTGGTTCAAATTCAGACATTTCTAGTTGCCTCACAAGCTCCAATGCTAGTAACTCAAGTGATATAGGCAACAATACTTCTTTCCCATAGAAAATCTTGAATGGGGAGCTGCACCGTAGATCTCTTGGATGTTATTCTATTAGCCCATAAGGCCATTTTGAGATTTGTGTGTCAGGTCCTCTGATTCTCATCCAAAGTTCTCCTGATGATCTTTAATAGGTTCTTGTTTGTAGACTCAGCCTGGCCATTACCCTAAGGGTAATAGTTTGATGAGGTGCTCAAATAAGTTCCCATTCTTAACAGCCCATCCTGTAATCTTGGAACCTAGGAATGCTAATGCATTTTATGATATGATGGTGGCCACACTCCAAATCTAGTCACTATCCCTTCATAGAAATCTAGGATATTAGACTCATTTTCTTCCTTGAGTGCCACTACCTCGGTCCATTTGGTGAAATGATCTGTCACTATTAGGATCCATTTGTGACCTTGGCTTGAGTTTGGATTTATGACTCCAATGAAGTCCAATCCCCATTGCATGAAAGGTTGGTTGACTGAGATTGGGTGTAATGGAAGTGCTGCTAGCTTTTCCTTGCCTTTGAATAATGCACAATTCTTGCACCTTTTGATCCATGTGTAGTAGTCACTAAACACTCTGGGCCAATAATATCCCACTTTCATGATTTTGAGTGCTATCACTCTTGGAGAAAAATGGACTCCAACTGCTTCAACATGGAATTCTTTTAGACCTCTCTCTACCTGATCTGTCCTAATGCATCTCAGTAGAATGCCATTGATGTCTCTTTTAAACAAGACACCATCAATAAGAACATATGGGATGGCTTGTAACCTAAAATGCCTTGTTTTTTCTTTATTCATCCCATGAGGGCACATGCCTATTTGAAGGAAATGCACCATGTCTTGGGTCCAACAAGGAGCAGGTACATCATCTCTCCCTTCTTCTTGATCCTCTTGTAGAATAAGAACAACCTCCTTCTTACTATTTGTTTCATCTTTTAGAGCAAAGGCTAGCTTCTCACACAAGCCCCTCCCACGGACCAGCTTGGTGACCTTAATCTCAATGTCATATTCCATGAGATGAGTGATCCACCCTACACATTTCTCATTTAGGTCCTTGATGAGGAGGAATTCTTTAACTCCTGTATGGAAGACCAATAGTTGGATTTTATTGTTTGACACCAAATTCTTAAACTTCTTTAGTCCCCTAGATCACCACTAGGACTTGCTTCTCAATGAAAGAATACCTCACCTCATAGTCTTCTAGACTCACATCAAGAAATCAATTGGTTATTGAGCTTTCTTTGTTTTTGCTAAACCAGATTACAAAGATATTGTTATTGACACCAAAGGCATATAATATGAATTCCTTGAAAAAAATTTGATTTATAAGAGTTGGGGCCTATGATATGGCCTCTTTGATAGCTTCAAAGATTGTCTTTCCTTCAGTTTGTCCATTTGAATGCTAAGCTCTTCTTCAGCATCAGTGTTATTGGCTTAACCAAAGCAAGCAAAGTTTGGGACAAACCTTTGAACAAAGTTGATCTTCCCCAAGAAGCTTTGAAGAGCCTTCTTGTGACTTGGCAATGGTAGTGCTTTTATTGCTTCAACTCTTTCTAGATCAATTTCCAGACCCTCCTTAGACACAATGTGGCCCAAAAGCCTGCCCTCATGGGCCAAGAATATGCATTTTTGGGGGTTCAAAGATACCCCAAATCTTCTGCATCTTTGAAACACTTTCCTTAGATGAAAAAGGTGGTTTGCTGCGTTCTTGGAGAACACAGTGATATCATCTAGATAGATCAACACTATCTTGTTGATTAGCCCTTTGAATGCCATATCCATGGCTCTTTGGAAATTAGCACTAGCATTAGACAATCCAAATGGATTTTTTTGCATGCATAGTTCCCCCATTTGGTGGTGAAAGTAGTTTTGAATTGAGCATCTTCTTTCACCATGATCTGATTGTATGCTGAGTAGCCATCCATGAGAGAAAATCTCTCTGACCCAGAAACCACTTGCAAGATCTATTCTATTGAAGGGAGTGGGTAGTGATCTTTGAGGGAGGATCTATTCAAATCCTTGAAGTCAACACATAGTCTAATTTCTCCATTTTTATTTCTGACTGGGACCAAATTTGTAACCCAACTTGAATGCTTGATTGGGAATATGATACTTTCCTCTATTAGTTTGTTTAGATCCTTCTTGATTAGTGGCTCAATATGTGGGTTGATTGGTCTCTTCTTCTCCCTGATAGGCTGAGCAGCTGGGTCCAATTCAATTGTGTGTTGTGCTAGTTTTGGATTAAAAACCCTTAGGTATTCATAACTCCAAGCAAACACATCAGGGAATTCTTGGCTGAGTTGTATGAATTCATACATTTCTGATCAAAGGCCACCTTACTAGTTTGAAGTGTTTTTCCTTCTCTAACTGGGATTGATTCTGAATCCTCTCCTTTGACCTACATGTTAGCCTTCTCTTTTTTGAACTAATCATTAGGATTGAAAATGGATTCCAGTGTCACTAAGCCCTTGGAAATCTTGTTTGTATGCACTGTTGTACTATCGATTTGATATATCCGATAGCCAATGGGAGATAATTATTTATAGTAAATCTATTGTTGAGCTCTATAATGAAGGGATAATTAGTATACATGTGTATAATATTTAATTTGTGAACATAGTAGATATAAAGACTACATGCATTCATTGTATAGTTTATACGATAGGAATTGTTGCATATGTTCTTGCCATATCCATTATATGGAAAAAATGGATCAACTACTAAGAAAATAATTGTTTTAATGCAATATATCTCAAAACATGCTATAGAAATTTCCTTATGGGGGACATTTAATGAACATGAGGGATGATTTTTAGATGAGACGCGTGTCAAGTAGAATCATATACCAAACCAATACTTGTAATGAAGAGAGGAAAAGTGGCAACATTCAATATGAAAATGATTTATACCATTTTGAATACACAATTTTTCATAAATCTAGCAATAACAAAGAAAATGATTGAGAAACATGGGTAGTGTCGGAGACCTCCCAAAACTTTCCTTTACCATGTTGAACGATATCATGCTCGATTCCATGACTATTTCCGAACTTCACCACCCTTCATATATACACATGAAAAATAATGTTTCACTATATATGACCATAATCCACATCAAGATAACCAAATTATGTCATCCTTCTTACACTAATGTTATTGTTATAAAAATTGCTAGAAAAATATTGCAAAGCATAAATTGTTGGAATTGTCCTCGTGTATTGCAAATTTAGAGGATTGTGAATATATGTATGCATTACATTTTTTTTGGAGGATCAAATAGGTACAATGTGGATATTTATTTTGAATATGTTGGCACAATGATGATGGGATTAAGTGCAAAATATTTGTAAAATTTGGATCTTACGTTAGGAAAATTTTTCATTGTTGTGGAGTAAGTAATTTTTCATACATATGAAAATTCATCTTTATGCCAAAAAGGAATTGCATGATAAAAATGTGTAAACCAAATGTACTATATTAAAAATTTTGAAAATGGAAATCTCACCTAACCATGATGATGTACGTGGTGCTTTTATAAATGAAGATGGCATGTAATCATTTGTACTATGTAATTTTTATTTTTCTATGTAACAATACATATTATGTTTACACCATTGAAACATGTGATTAAATAGATAGTTGTACATTCTTGTAATGTATTCAAATCCTAAAAATTACTATTTATAGTTCCATTTAGCATGTATTCTTTGTATCTTAAAATTGTAGAAAAATGGTGAATGAAAATACACTTCCTAAAGATGACGCCAATCATTTAAAATATAGACAAAATACTACCATACACACAAAGAGAGAAAATGTAAATGAAAAAGTACATATGTGATCACATCTACTCCAAATACTTAATGCTATAAACATTTGGATACACACTTTGAACCACTACCTATAAGGTGTTTTCCTTTAAAAAAGGATTTCATAAAAATAGATTTGCTCTCATATAAATGTATACATTTTATATGTTAGTGAACATTTATGGGAAAAAATTAAAAACATATGGGAATAAAATTTGTAATAGGTGTGATGGATAGGAAATAGACATTGATTATCTACTTGGAAAAACGTGGACCTTAGTCCATGACTTGAGGTATTAAGCACTCTTACTCAAGTTGAGGAAATTGTAATGCCACATTAACACACACAAGTACACCACCGAAAAATGCCAATTTTTTTTTTTTTTTGAATTTATTTGCATTGTAGTTCACATGACACTACATGTGATCACTAAAAACTACAAAAACTCATGATATATTTTGCACAACATTAACCCACATAAATAACATGAAAAAATGTGATGCACATCAAGACCATTTCTTTTTTGTTGACAAGGAAAAACATAACAGTTTGACTCTTACAAAATTATAAGTAGGGTCTTCCCAAAGTACTATCTTTTAGGATTACACATCTATTACAATTATGTTTCAATTCTTAACTTAAGTTCTAGAAAGCTCATGATATGGGAATCAGACATACCTTTTTCCTCTTTCTATATTTCCTCTATATTGTTAACCTTTAACTTACGGTGTATCTCACTTAATAGATTCATCAAAATTATATCAATTACTTGTTTAGTTTGTTCATTACTAAAAGGATATTTAATTACTAACAAGGCTATTTACCTACACAAAAGCTACTTGATATTGTTAGATACCTCCATTGCACAATGGAACAAGCATAAGTCCAAATTGAGGTGAAGTACCATTTAGGTTCGAACTAATATTCCTTCATGAAAGGATCATAATGCGAATCCACTTAAGTGAAGGATTCTAGGTTGCAAAATGCATTATGCTTAATTATTAGGCTTACATTTTTCCATAAAAGTCAAATAATTGTCATGGTTGCATTTAGATTGTATTTAATATAGGGAAGCAACCACATAAAGACATACATGTGTATATTAATCCTTTAAGAAAGGATCATAATGTACCTTCTCATAAGTTGAAGGTATGCGTAGGTCAATTTTGCATTCATCTTTATGCACTCGTTATTCATTTACCATTAGTTCATTAAGCCTTATGATTCAATCTAACTTAGACAATTAAAGGACATCACCTAATTCTCATTTATTTAAGTTCATCAATGAGTATAAATCAGATTGTATAATAGTTAAGATAGTCCTTAATGGATTCTTTATCATTTATCCCCATCTTAACATAACCTTGTTATCTTTCAAATTTACCATACATTGGTTTACATTTTAATATAATTTTATATCCAATCAACTTTAAGGATATGATTACCAACATAGGTTGAGGATCATAAAGTATGTCCCTTTTAACATAATAAGAATTTTCCTTTTTTTCCACTTAAGGACTTATTATTTCATCTATATGTTTACAACATCATATTTTAGTATAACCTTTATAAGGATCACAATATCATTCTGTAATACCTAGTATTACATTATTGTCACAATCTAGTAAGGTTTACTATATCAAGATTATAACTCAAATTAGTTTACCATTATCTTTTAGATTAATGGACTTAGATATATAGTTTCCTATCCAATCAACACATAATCCAAAGGTATCTAATAAGTCTTATATACTTTGACTTAGGATTAAATAGGCAAATCAATATTGATCATGTTGAAAGATAAACTACCTTTCCAAGTTCCAATCATACAATAAGATACTCATAACAAATGCATAATTCACTTTATTCCATCCACAATAATATTTCATAAGTTTTTCACTCAATAAGAATGACATTACTCAACAATTACAAAATACTAAGGCACTATGCCCTCCTATCTTTTCAAAAAATTCCATTCAAGATCCTTTCAATATATTTAAGCATCTGAGTAAAATGAACTTCATTAATAAAACAAATGCAACTTTCTATAAGTCTTTCTCCTTTCACTACTCACGAAATCCATCTGCACAATAGTTAGCATGTGTTAGTTCACGAGAACTGAGCATGATAAGATCTAACACATTAGAATAATATGCTACTATTTATCAATTTCATGGAAAGAAACACTTGTATTTATGACATCGTTCTGAGTTCCAAAAATACGAGTTTTTTTTAAAGCATGCCAAAAGCAACAATTTCCAAATACGAAAGAAATTCAATTAAGTCACATCCATAAGAAAAATAATTAAATCAATAGTAATTCAATAGATGGTAAGGTCCATTTGAATCTTACTTGAGTCATAAATATACATGTGTTAGGATTCTAATTATATAATCCTGTAGGCTATACGAATGGATTCTAACACCCTTTTCTTCCATTTAATGTTTAATTACCTAAGAAAATTGCTTCAACACACCACAAAAATCAAGGGTATGCTAGTTAAAAGATAGAGTAAGTCTTTAACATAATAGTCAAAGAATTCATCTGTTATCCTAATAATATATTTTTCAACTACAACGAGAAATTATACAAGATTAATAAATAACCAAATATCCATTCAATCAATCAAATGAAACTTGATAAAAATCACATTATTATTCTTTTATTATCTATCAACAAGGTTCCTGTCACAAGATTTATAAATGATACCACTATCAAACAAGAAGGATTTGACATACCAATAAAACAGTGGGCTGTATCTATTCAATCAAGGATTTACTGACCAAGTCAAACTTAGAAATCCAAACTGGATAAAAAACCGAAGGGATGTTATTTACAATTGATGTCAACGACCATCTACTAGAATCAATTCAAACAAATAATCGGATAATGAAATGCAATCAAATAAAATCAGGCCAAGCTCATTTTCCCATGATACAAGATCATGACTTTGAACTCACCAGGATTAAGAATCCCCTTCGCAACTTTATAGTTAAATCTACGAGAACTAGTTCAAAGGCATTCCAAATAAATTTGATGAACCCAGCTACAAGCTGACAACATGAAGGGGAGAATATCAAATGATATTGATTTAGAGTTTGTAAAATGAAATCTCAAACAACAATTCGATATAACCTCTCGACAATAAAATCTTACAGTCTTAACAACAATTGCAGGGTACGAATTCCATTCCTATCTCAACCAAATAAATGTTACAAGACACAAAATTCCATCCGAAAAAAAACTTTGAAATCCCAAGATC
The DNA here is from genome assembly GCA_018340775.1 of Taxus wallichiana var. yunnanensis. Classification (NCBI taxonomy): domain Eukaryota; kingdom Viridiplantae; phylum Streptophyta; class Pinopsida; order Cupressales; family Taxaceae; genus Taxus; species Taxus wallichiana. Next base: position 754,553,582 of record CM031234.1, read on the forward strand.
AAATGAAGTCCCAAATAACAAAATACATACTTAAAGAAGATATAATAATGAAGAGTATAATCTAAGTATTATCCACTTAGATCAGAAATTATGCTAGCCCGAAAGGATAGATTTAGATAAGAAACAACTAGCCAAACTATAAAAAAAGATACTTTGGATAACACATACCAGTAAACCATTAGTCTTATCTTCATGGAAGGACTCAAAATAATCCAACTCTTAACACCCAGAATGGGTTAAGACCAATTTTCAGGTCTTTAAAAAAATATCGAATCTAGATTCATAAAAGGAGTGGTCAATAAGACCAAAACAAAGGCCTCAATAGAGACATTCAGAATTCGACACAATATTCCATTTCTTAATGCCTAATTTCTCAAGCAAACAATGATCCCAATCATTATTCCTTGTGGGTTTTGACCCTAAATCAAGAACTATTACTCATTACCCAAAGCGGTTATACACAATCTCAATTATACAACCACTAACAAAGGTGAGCACATTATCTATTTCAAAAATCATTCAAATATTCATATTTAGTAAAAATGTTGTTTTCAACCAACTTAAGCCAAGTTTTAAAAGTATATCGGTCCTATATATTAAAATGCAGTCATTGTAACCAACTATTACACATTTTTAAATTATAAAATATATATATATATATATATATATATATATATATATATATATATATATATATACACACACACACACACATATGAAGAAAAGTGGTTTTTAAACAACCCAAAACAATATTTTGATAGAAGAATAACTAGAAAGATAAAAACAATAATATTACAACTACAAAACCCAACCGAGAATGCGATTTTAGTGAATGAGAAGAATTCTTTTCATGAGATTAATAAATATAGCATAATTTTATAATGGGTTAGAAACTATCATTCATGGTTGGCTCTCTACAAAGCTCCTCTAAGCTCCTTGAGTTTTTAAGACATTTTGTCAAATGGTTCACATGCAAGTCTATGATTCCACACTTTTTATACACGTCTACCGAGCATTTGAAAATAAAACAAATGACAAAATTCCTCTATATTTTATGCTTTGACGGTTGTCCAAGGCCGTGTCAACAAACACATTTTGTGCATGTTGAGTTGATCGAGTTACACCATAATTTCCCGCTCAAAATTCCCTCTCAAAATCTCTATAGACATGTAAAGATCTGATAAAAGACCAAACACATTTTGTGCATGTTGGGTAGTTGTGACTAAAATTCCCGCTCAAAATCTCTCTAGACATGTAAAGATCGATAAAAGACCAAACAAAACCCGCCCTTTTCATGTGTTGGCAGAGAGATATGAAAAAGATATGGTTTCACATAGAGGAAAGGTGAAAGAGACAAATCTTAGAGAGACATGAGTGGGATAGCAGGAAAATGGCATGATTAATGACTTAAAAAATACCACAACTACTCAAAGTAAAAGAAAAACAACAGAAAACATTGAGATAATCGCACAAAGTTATAATGCCATGTGGCACGATGCTTATAATTTGTAATTTATTTCTTATTTGTTTAACTTCCTAATTTATTTTTATTTAGTAAGTTGTTTCTATTTATGTATTTGATTTAGTCTATTTTGAATAATGTTTTATTGATTAATAAATATTGTTTAAATTTGTTTATTAATCTCCTTATTATTTTTATCCAACCAATGCGAAGAAGAGAAATAAATAACCAGGTGTAAATTGGTGTCTATAGAGGTGCTCAGAGCTTCAGTAAGATAATACGATTGGGATCCGATACCTCCATGAACATACGAGAAATTGAGGAGTACACTCTTTTATCGACAATCAAAGTGCGAAGGTGGGAACCACACTTCACCGGTTAAGGAGTGAAAAAGTAGGGCATTACATAATTTTTTATTGCCAAAATAAGCCCCATAGTGCAAGTTACTCATGTATGTGGTAGCCAATACAAATAAACTTCTCACACTATCATTGCCCACAACTTATATCTTATGTTCTGTAATACCTAGCTTGCCATGTGTGAAGATGTGGACATCTTAGTGATCAAAAGGAAAGGGATTGAAAACACAATGTATGAGTCTTTTGTAAATAAATATCAAGTTAATGCATGTTTATAAAATAAGATAAGAAATTACCGTTCTTATAAATATGTTAATATTGATGAAGAATATGTGAATAAGTTACCAACTTAGGATACATATGTGATCTCTAACATCATGCGCCACCTTGCAATGCTACCCCTAGAACCAAATCATAAGGATGTAGAATTACACAAGGAAGAACATTTAAACATAGATGAAGATGAGATAGATTCATCATTATTTTTCCCACTATTTTGAATGCATGAGCTGAATTTGAAGAAATCCAAAACTATGTATAATTAGATAATTCATATTTTACACCTAAAGTTTATTGGCCAAGTATTAATATAATTCCATCTAATGAAGATAACATAAAAGGGTTATTTTCTATTAATTTTCATTTTTTATTTCCAATATGAATAACTATGTTCAAATAACCTCATATACTAGAGGTATAAATGCATGAATATGCAATTCATTTAGTAAGTTACCATGATAAAAGGTTCGAAACTAATAATTGATTATGATATTTCATACTAAAATTTATTATAAACCATCACACTTAGGAAATGTTTACTCTATTTGTGAAGAAAAATAATTATGATGATTTACCAATTAAAGTAGAAGAGCTTTGTTGTTAGTTAAAATAATTTTATGAATTGTAGCCTTACTCGTTCAATTTTCATCGAACCTTTGAGGAACCAAATCATATTAGTCTAAATGTAGAATCGGCTCATAGATAGGATTGTATAATTGGGGTCCACAACCTTGTTTGTCAAACTTATCTCGAGCTGCTTTATTGAATGGAAAAACTTGCACAAAATCATGATTAGGTCATCACCTATAACTATAGTTGTTGGCCATTTTTGAGGACATAAAATATTGTCAAGTATTTACATTTAGTCTCAATATACATGGAATTTTTGTTACCATATCCTCTAAAGAAATCCTATATCAAAACTTTCAAAACAAATATTATTAGTATATGTAAAATCATCATGTATGTTTTTTTATAGTTCTACAATAAATACATGTTGTTATTAAACTCTTTAAAGTTTTCTTTGATAAACATGTATGAATGGAAATATAGATCTTATGTCATATATATTGTTTCTTATGGTTGAAAAATGCCCCTAAATGGGAAATTTAGGATTGGAAAAATAACTTTGAAGTAAGTGGAAATTTTTTTCTTTGATCAATATGCAACAAACATGGAACCCAAAATAAAATCAATGCTACCTATCTAGGGTTCACCACTCTAGTTTAGAGGATCCTTACTAAAAACATCAGTGATACTTACAAATTATTCAAAAATGAATACGATGAGATTTTAGACCATGTTGAGATACATAGAAAACATATTGCACACATATGATTGTATAAAAGGGATCAAATTTATCTATTTACTCCTTATTAATGACATACCAATGTATGCAAATATCTCTACTTGTCAACATAATGAAAGAAATTTGATACTATTATAATGTTAGACACTCGTTTTCTCAATAAGAATGTACTTAATCATAAATTAGGTTTAGGAAACAACTATCAAACATTAAAAAATCATAACCAATAGAATAATATTGGAGGAGTTTCATGCCTAAAACAACATCTACTATGTGTGTTGAAGAATTTTTTTCAAAACATACACTTATTATCATAAAACCAATAGCTTAGAATTTTTTTATAGCTATTCCACACTCAAATCACTAAAAAGAAAATTTACCTAAACAAGGTTGAGAAAAACAACCAAAAACATGTGGCTACAATACATGGTACACAACTTAAGTAAAATCACAACCAATTTGTGGGTAGAAGTTATAGTAGTCAATGGAGATCTTAGGAATGTAGTTTCCAGTGTTTACAAACCACACTCTATACCTCACCACTTTATGTTGTTTATTTTAATAATACACAAGACTTGCATGAGATACTAAAAACCTGGCCCGCTTACATATCCCTCTAGTCACAAGAAATAATTTTTGATATTTTCCTTTGAAATGGCATGTGAATTAAAAATACGTAAATCACAAGGCATGGCTCTATAACAATTTATAATAAATATTGGTAATAACGATTGTAAAGGTGTAAACTTTACCAAATTTTCATGTGTTTGAGTGTTATCTAATATTTATGTCTCTTCATAAATTTTATTCATTAGTTACACGTTAATGAGATATAATAAATATGAAGACAACCAAAAAGTCTAAGACCAAGTTCACTTGAATCTATCAATACTATACCTGATGCATAATAAAAGGTTCAATTCACAGTTGTTTTACCTTTCCATATTATTTTTCCTCAAGATACAATTTTACTAAAAATTTATTTCTTTGAAACTCAATTCTTTATTTTGTTTCAATTCTTCTACTACTGTAAATTTTGTATATTTAATTTGTATTCAGCAATAAAAAAATCCACACATATGTTTGTTTTATAATTTTATTTAGAAATTTTTATTATTTTTATTATTGTGATAAAAACATGGAAAATAAATAATATAATTTTTTTTTGTTACTTCAAAGGTAAATCTAAAATGGAAAAAGAACCCATATGTTAAGGATGAAGTGATTATTTCTAAAATTATAGCGACTTGCATTGATAATGATGCAACTTTATTACACCTATTGATATCTAATTCTCGTGGATGTACATTCCCAAAGTAAGGAAAATATTAGAGATGATGATAATATAACTCTATAGTTGAATAATAAAAAGTAACAAGGTAGACATATAGTGAATTCAAATACCAATTCAATTGAGGACAATCAACAAATCATCCGAGAAAAATTGGATGAACACTTATATGCATAAGAACCACAACTTAGCTATAAGAAGTGATAAAGTTTAGACACCCTCCTCTATTATATAACTGTACATAAAATATGACATGTATGACACCCAAAAATCAATAAGTAGCTTTGCATATCATCTTACACATTGTTGTTCTAAAGCCCACTTAATTATATTCAATTTTTTTCTACACAATGACATTCTATTTCTTAAGTTCCTTTGTAAGGAGATTAATTAGGCTTACACCTTTAATATTACATTTCTAAATTTCAAAATAAACAACCACCTTTCATTATTTATTTACTAAGAAATACATATTCAAAAAATCTATGAAGCACTACAAATTAATCGACTCATTTTTACACCAGCACAATTACACTTTAAGCAAATTTTATAGACGAACCACTTATAACATCATACACTTTCCAATCGTTATATTTACGATACAAATTATTATTTATCCTTATAAAAACCCATGATAAATATTAATTTCCCATTAATTTCCTTTAAATACATATAAACTATTCATGAACGAACTCACTCGTTTTATATTCCATATACACGACACCATATTTCTATTAAAAACCGTTCACTTCCACGATGTCCTTGTGAAGCCACCAAGGGAGCAACTTCTATTCATACACTATGTTATAATATTGTCATGTTATCATCTTAAGTTTACACTAATTCCCTTATTTGTTAGGTTATCATCTTAATTTTACACTAGCATCCTCATTTGTCATCCATTAACATTTAATGTTAATTATTAATATAATATATTACATATCTTTAATATAATAGATATTATATTTAAATACTTTAATTTTAACTAAAATTATAAACCTTTAATTGATCTTAGCATCATAAACCTTCATAAAAAATATTATAATTTTTTTAACTTTTCATGAAAAATTTAAAATGGGTCATACTTTTATATAGTTCTTGCCAAATTACATTTTATTAAAATAATTAATAGATAATTTTTTATATTAAGGATTAACAACCAAAAACATAGTAGAAATTCCCACTACTTAGAAGCATTTTCATACATATTTTATAATCGTTATTGTGGCCAAAATAATTGCGTATTAAATTATTTCTATTAGTTCATCCAAAAAATTATATTCAATCAATATGTTAGATAAAGAAATTATCACCATATAATGGCAACCCCATACTAGTAACAAATGGATAGTAATATTTATCCACTTCAACATAAAATTTCATTTTCCCTAGCATCTAATGCCAAGATGAGGATGTGCATCTAATAGAACCAGATAAATCATCCATGAATAACATATTCATCTTTAAAGTCAACACGTGGGTGATTTTGTTTTTATCATTGATTTTAGATAGAATTCCATTCACACCTCTAAACTATCAAAAGGACTTGAAATAAATTATCTATCAATTTAATATAATATTTTTCAAACCCATTAAGGGACTTACATGCCTTAATTTTAGATGTTAATATTGTTTCCAATAAATCAACTGGTTTAAAACGATTTCCCTTTGAAATGGAAAAACTATTGAGGGAATATAATAATTACTACAAACAACATCCACAAGTACTTCTGGAAGGATGATATGTACCAAGGATAATTTTAAGAATAGACCCTAATTTTTTTCTATAATATCCTAGTGAATCAACAAGCATAATTCCATAGGATATTATTTGGTAAAGTTTCCATGCAGTATAATTTTAGTGGATATTCCACTAGTTATTTTTAAAAATACACATAATTATTTGGAAAATTAAATTAAATATTCAAATAACTATAAATTGTTGAAAACAATTCAATTCACTTAGAGTTTTTATTTGAGTTAATATATTCTATTTAATGTACATTGCGATTATGAACCTCTACCAATATATAACTTGAAGCCAAAAATCCTTAATACATTATATAAAATAACCTACAAAATACATATCCATGATAATGAGTTATATAAAAGAAATTAGTAGAAATTTTTTTAAAAATATATATTTTGAGGAAGAATAAAATTAAAATAAACACTTACATGTAGTCGTCTCCATAAAACTCTACAAATACCATAAAAGTTATAATATTATTTGATATAATATTGGTGGGCTTTTAAGAAATTGGATTTAAAAATAGTGGGTTCGAACAAAGGATTTCAAGATTGGAACTACAAATTGAACCATTAACGATTGGGTCAAAAATGGTGTACGAGAGATAATTTTTTTATCTTGGAAAATATAGCTAACATGGATAATGCAACAGATGAGAAACTTGGACCCTCAAATCAAGACATGGATATAAAAATTGATGAGACATTACTAATAAAGATTCCCCTTTCAAAGACAAACTAATTGTGATACAAAAACTTCTTGGGAAAATAAATGGCTACTTGGGTAATTTCAAAGATATATTTACATGATTTCAAAGGAATATACAAAACATGGGTAAAAATCCAGGTAATTGTATTGGGTTTGTTGAAAAAACATGACAAAAAGGATAACTACATTAAGGGCCTACGAACTAAAATTATCCTTGAATGAAAAATTAGGGCTCAAATTTATGATTTTAGGGATCTTCCCATAACTTATGTTATGGTTCTTCAATAGATTTAGTTCAAATTTCAGTTAACTAAACCGACCTATTTTCTATTGATGTAGATTTCAAGAGGCAAAAATTTATGTGAAGTTTTATTTTCTTCATAAGAGAAGAGAACATACACAATATAGTCATAGCTTTGAATAGTTAAACCTTTTAATGATAATTGGAATCCCAATCCACTTTCTAAAGATGTGGTGTTAATGGAATTTTTCATACATTCAAAATGAGGTTAGGGTATCACAAGAGATGGATATTTATGTTACAAAGGAGGAGTCCCAATATTTATGGCTAAGGAAAGAATAACCCAAACTTGTTGGAATACAAGAATTTGTGGTAAAATTTTGGATGGAGAATAAGATAAATGAAATTAAGAAATTTATGGAAGCATTAGGCCAAAAGTATATTCACGACTTTGGATTTTAGGAATACAAAGGGATGTTTTCCCAAATGACAACTCCTTCCATAGGTTATCAATAAATGAGATCTTATGTCCCCATATAATTTTGGAGATTTAATATTAAGAGCCAAATCCTATATTGGAGTATTAGGAATAAATATGGTTAAGTGGCTCAGATAATATTTCAGCTACCTTTTTCTGGTCACCACTCATACACTTGTTAGGAAGGATTCTTATGGATAGGGAAGAAGAAATAAAAAAATGAATAAGTTTTGAAGAAAATTTAGGCTATTACACAATAATGAATGGACATTATATTTAACGTTTTGAAATTTCTACTTTGTGTAAACAGCTAGATTTAAACTGGTATTCGTAATGGAAAAATGGATATATACGTAGGAATGATTTTATGTAGATATTTCTATGAAAGAGTCTACAGAAGATACAAATGTAACTACCAAAGATATAAATAACCCTTTGATAGGTATTTTATACTTTTCCACTTCTTTTTTCTTGGATAAATTGTTGAAAAGTGATTTTCTTATGTTTAGGTTTATATTATTATTGTAATAGGGAAGAATTTGTGTATAACTTTTACTAGTGTATAAATAAATAGGAAAGGGACCCACAAACCCTATTTTACTAATTAAAAAATTGACATAATATATATTAAAACACAAAATAAAACAAATATGTTATCTATCAATCACTCAATAACCAAGATTCTTGAAAGCATTAATAAAAAAACAATAGAATTTTGTAACTAGCACATTGTTTTCTAAAATTTGTTTCTGTAACATGAAAATATGGAATCATTTGAGAATATAGATGTAAAATAAAACTATAATGAGAGACTAATTAATAGATTCATTTACCTTAATTTATATCTTGATGTTTTCAAAACAAAAAACTACTACTTAAAGCTTTAAGTTCTCAAACATTTTCCCCAAAAATTAGGTAACAAAGCTAAAATATTTTTAACATCTATGGTGATAAATGAGAGAAAAGTATATTTATAATTGAACATGTATAAATGAATTATTTTCTTCATGACAAAACTTCCTAAGATGATGCATTGAACAAAATATTCATAAAGAAAATATTTTTACCCATATACAAGCCAATTACACATGGGCATATCAAATTAATTACATGATCATTTGGTGGATCATTTCCATAGAAAATATAGATTTAGTATGACCATATATACATGGACCATAATATATTACCTATTAATTTAATTACCAATACATTTGACCCTTTAATGCAATGCAACAAATAATAATAGAAACTAAATAGTTATTTCAAATTTTACTCACAAAACTTCACAGACACACACGACTATAAACCTTCAGGAGATTGATCATAATGAATACATGTATCTTATAATTTTGAAGAGAATGAGACCAATACACGCATAGTAATTATGGGTAAATTTTGTCTAAAACACGAAGAATAAATATAAGAATTTGTATAAAAATTTGGGTAGTGGACCTATCAATATATTCACATAGTTAACCATTTTCAAGAGGACCTAAAGCTAGTTTTAGTAAAATAGAGAATATTGGCCACTCAAAATACCCCTAATACAAATAAGTTTATTGGTGTTAAATGAGTAACTCAGAAATAAATATGTACACTCATTAATATAAAGTATAAATGATTTTTTGTAATCTTATGTAATTTGACATACAATCTCAAGAATCGGTTTCAAGCCTACTAATAATAATTAATGTCATGATTTTATTTGTTTAAATAAATATTTGTGAAATATTAAAGAGACTAAATGTTCCTTATATACTTTAAAAAAACCATGTATCATCTAAATGTTTCCACATTTTACATATATGTCAATTAGAATACTTGTATCTATGAAACATGAATAAATATTCCCAATCATGGTTTGATGGATGAACATATTTTAGTTTACAGTGTCCAATTTGAAACATGTTGAGAGGATGCTAGAAAAGGTTTTAGAGATTGAAATAACACCCTCCAATTAAAATTTCTTATAAAATTTCAATGCCTTTTTTATTAGCCATTTTTTTGCATAAATCATCACACTACATGAGATCAAATTTCTTTCAAAATATTTAGAGCTTTATCAATAATATCATTTTGTGTATATTTTACAAGAATAGTATTCCAACAACCCATCTATTTGAGAATTTTTCTATCTATAGTTCACATACCATAGTGTGTATGCTTCCACATTGTAATAAAATCTCACAACATTCTAATTTAATTTTTTATTATGGTTTTCTTTATACTAAATTATTAAATAAAAATTTCATTTGATACAACTTGGAAGGAGGTTGGAAAATGTTGTAGAATATGGATCTTTAATCTTTGTAATTACATTTTCTTAGAATTTTCCAATGTATTGCAAACTTATATTGTGACCTTATTTTTGAAAACCTTTCCCATCCTCTATATTTTTTCATCAATTACCCAAAACCAAATCTCATTATTTGATACCTTAATCTATCCTTATCTTTTCATTAGTTGATATCTTCAAAAATGGAAATATTCATCATGTAATGTTGAATTATGATATTTAAACCAAACATTTTAATAAAAATATATATAGGTAAGAGTTGCATGTAATAGTGAATAATGAGTATCACTAAAGATAAGGTGTTTTCCTTTATTTATTAATAGATTTGAGTTATTACATAGTTGTAATGATACAATCTATGGGAGTTATCCAATTAATTGATGCATATTCAATATCCATTAGGGCTGAGAATTTTTTAATTCAAGTTGACAAGATAGCCCCTAGATTACTTTTGCCTATTTTTCCTGAACTCCCTCAAAGTACCAAACCTTAGTTTTCTCCCATTATTGATCCAAATTATTAATCTTCCACCTCCACTTCCTATTCTTTTGAAAAATAACATGATGATGATGAAATTAGAGTCCTAGTTAAGAACTTGTTTAATGAAGTTGTCTCTCCGAAGAGACAACAAGCCAAATCATCTAGAAATTACCCAAGATTTAACCAAGGCAAATCTTTAGGCCAAAAAGTTAATCAAGGTTATCAACAAAAAACCCAATATCGAGAATAAAATATATGGCCAAAATCAAAAAATTAATAGATTACAAGGCCAAAACCCACACCCACCTTTTTAAACGGTTATCCATACACAACCACTTTGTATTGCCAAGTAGAGAAAAGTCCTTCTCCCAAAGTGAGAAATAATGTAATAAAGGAAGATAAATGATTTCTTCCATGCGAGTCAAGCACACAATCATAATACTTTTGAAATTAGCGTCAAGCTACAGACCTTGATGGTGAAAAAATATTTCAATCAATAAGAATATTTTATGGAAATGAAAAGTACTAGCAAAAATTGTCTACCCCCAATCCTAACTTTATGTTTTTTGGGTTTTATGATCTTTTATGGTTAACAATGCCATAGATAATTTGAGCAGTGCCACAACTCCATGTTGTGGATCACTAAAGGTCAAAGAAGAGGTATATTGAAATGGTTACTCCATCCCCTTCATTGCAAAGTCCCTATTTCAAAGATAAATAACCCATAGAATTAATTAGAAATATGGATTCATCTGGTAATATATGGAAAATGGAAAACCCACAAAGTAATTTTGGTCTAAAAAAACTCACAACCAAAGAGATTTGACTGGATGAAGAAAAAAAGAAAGGAGAATACCACACCCTTGATGTATAAGTCCAAGGGTGCTCCCTTCAACATTGTCAAGTAAAGTAAGAACATACATTTGAATGTGACCATGTGGGACACCCTATCTATCCAATCTCATAGGGATATTCTACAAGAGGATTTGAAACAACTTCCCCAATCTTCGAAGCTATGAAAAGAAGATTCCACAATCCATATAATGGCTCCCGAATTCTCATCTTAAGGAACTGATAAACTAATTGAAGTGGGTTGGATTTGAGGGAGTGATGAACAATGAAAATTTATTTTTCATTGATAGTGGGAATTTTTTCAACACTCAACCTACTAACTCAAATTTGGGAGGTGATTAGGAGACACCTTAACAAAGGGGATGGCTTAACCCTACTACTTCTAGCTCTGCCTAGACCAAGGTGAGAGGACCTAGTTGGAGGATATGAATAAAGGAAAATATTTCCTGGCTTGGTTTCCTTTATGATTGGTGTAACTTAATTTGAAGCAAGTGCAACCACATATACAATACTCACTCAAAAGAGTTGTCACTTGATTATTGTACACACTTGACACATCAAATACAGATCAAAACAGATAGATAATGGACAATTTCAGATATTACATTTTCGTAATAGTGTCAATAAAGGGTGTTTTAAATGATATTGGATCACAAACTTGGTGGGATTCTCAGCAAATCTTACTAGTAATGAATAAATCTTAAACACAACTTTGTAGAATAAGCATATGTATGGTATGCAAGTATGATATGCTTAGTAGGTATGAAGATAATTGGATGTTTTTAATTGATATTTTAAGGGGGAGGGTAATTTATTTTATGAATTTGGTATGTTAATGTTCCCATGGAAAGAATCCATCCTTAATGGTGATGCTTGAAAAGAACAATCAATTTAACATAATTTGTGAAATAACATTTGCATTCATTGATACTCAATTTGCACAAATGTTATTGACAGTCTTTAGAATCCTAACTAAAAATTATAGAGTTAGAGTTGATATAAATCACTTTCCATATTCGTTTTGCACACCCAAAATACCCTTAAAGGATAATAATAGCCCATCAAGATGTCACAAACTAGACTAAACTATTGTAAAGTATACACTACTCTACAATATTCTCGAGTGACCAGAAGAATTTAGCAATGAAGAATGACCCTTACCTACTTAACAAAGTAGAGCCATTGGAAGACTATAACAAAAATTATATTGCCTCATTCATACTTTTAAAACATGAGAAATGGGAAAGTATAGTTTCATCAAAACAAAGAGAATCTATTCATGTAAGTTTTGGCAAGGAGACATAAACAAATGCCTTCAAAACCTACTAATGGTTGTACAACGCAACCACCTTAGCTCTTCCTCATAGAAATGGATACATAAAAATGTTTTTCAAGAAACTAGAAACTGGAACTTAACTTAGCTTGATCAACAAAATTCTACAACTACCCCCCTTCCGCCTCTTGCACAAAATGAAATACTTTTACAATATATAGAAGAGAGAGAGTGATAGGATTCTCTAAGGTAGATTCATTTGGTGTGATTGCATAACATGGAACTTTTCCTAAGGTGTGGGACCTTGTAAATTGGAAAAGCTCTCTCCAGATTAAAGGTTGGTTCCTTATTCCTCTGTTTAGGTGCATATGTGAGGATTTGCAGAGGATCTATTTCTCATACCTAGTCTAAACTTGCCAAGGGGATAGGGATAAAAGAATACAAGAAATGAGAAATAACTAAACTACTAGGTGATGCACCAAAGGAATGATGAACACTTAGTTTTATTTTGACACGAACCAATAAAATGCATACCATAAACAAGCACAGATAGCTAGATCTGTAATGAGAGACCGATAGAAGCAAAAGAAACAAGAAGGATCTAAAATCGATCACAAACATATTTTATTGCTCTATAGATTGATACAGTTCATTACAAAATAGTTGAAAGGAAGAAATGTGTTATAATTTTAATGGAAGGCTTGAACCCCACAAATCCTTTGCTAGAAGGAGAAGGGAGCCTACAAAACTAAGAATATCCAACCCTTTACAATGAACCCTACATCCGTCTTTATAGATTCAGCCTGAGAGAAGAAAGAGAGAGAGAGAGGAGAAGTGGGAAAATGTGGGTTGAGGCTCAACCACCATTGTTAATGCATCTCTAAAATCTACCCCGAATCCATCTTTACTGCATCGATCCTTGGTTCGGTGCCTTGAAGGAAGAGGAAACAATGGAAATAGATTGAATCCGATCTGGTTGTTGAGACTGATGATCTTATATTGAAAGCTCGAAGATGTTTCTCCATTTTACCTCCACCTAACTTCCTAAAAATTAAAGTTTCAACTCCCATGGCATAGAAAGATCGAGATCTTTCCAGATAAGTGTCGATTTTGCAATATTTCGAACCTTGGGTCGAAAGATATGCCCCTTTGAAGTTTGAATCAATTTCATACAAATGGGTGGGAAAAAAATTTGAAAAATGGGTCCCCCTTTTGATTGGGACATGTGGCAGCCAAATTAGAACAAAATTCGGGCCCACGGGTCCGCAATTCACCTTTTATCCTTTTGCACAAAAAAATGCAAAACTTAAAAAATTCCCATAGCCCCGAAGCTCACATGGACACGTGGCTCCTTTTGGTTGGATGGGAAATGCGCTCCCATTTTTACCTTTATGCCTTTTGGGTGAAAGGAAAATTTTCACCTTTTCCCCGACTCCCGCCTTGGCTTTGACTTGGGTCTAAATGCTGACTTTTTCCCTGGGTGGAGTTGCGGGCCATTTTACAACTTTTACTCCCTTTTGAGGTAAAGGGTGAAAAATCAACTTTTTCCCTAACACCCCACTTTCCTTTGGGACATGTGTCACTCTGCTTGTTTGGAAACCTTTTCTCTATTTGACCCTTGAATCAACACCTTTTAGACAATTCATAGCATCTGCCAGCATGTTGTGCATTGACTATTCAACTAACTCTGCCTCCGTTGATAGAACACATTGAGGCACCTCTCTTGTTTGCAAACCCAACCCAAAGTTTACCTTTGGAGGAGCATCCGAGTTTGACACTTGTCAGCCTCCACTGATCTGTGGACTTTCCAATAGTCTTTATTACTTTTAGACTTTGGGCTACGTGGTGAGCTTGCACTTGTTTGGGTCTCTACCTTTGGGCCAACTCTTGGAAATGCACCAAGCTGACACTTGGCACTCTCCACTTACACTTTTATACTTAGTTGATTTTGAGGCCCACCTATCCACCTTTGACTCTATTTGACCATTTTACCCTACCTCCTGTTCTACCCTGGGACATGTGGAGATGCACGCGTGTTTGAGTCTCTTCTATTTGGATCCATCTTTGGAGAAGCATCATGTCGACACTTGTCTCTCTCCGCTTGCTCCTTGACTTCCTTTGACCATTTTCTACATGGAGGGCCAACATAGTTTGAGTTCCCCCTTTTGGATTCACTTTTGGAGAAGCATCGTTTGGACACGTGGCCTCTTCCTCTTACTACTTTTATACTTAGTCAATTTTTTCCTTTTCCTAAATCATTTTGATCCCGGGGACTTCAAATCTTTGTTGTTCTTCCTCCTTCTTGCTTCTGGATCCTTATAGCATTGATCCTCATTTTCTGACCCTACATTTTCATAGTTTTTCCTTTCCTAGACTTGGGGAATGGATTTAAGATTTGAAACGGCCCAACAAAGTCATTTCTTTCTGTGTAGGATCCTTTGCTCTTTCTTTATCCCTACCACTTCATTTTTGGATGCTTTTTTGCTTCCAATTTGTAGGATTGAGTGTATTTTCTCAAGTTTCTCCTATGCGGGGTTGTGATTCGATCCAATATTTAGCATGGGGAAAAATATGGATAACAATTTGGCAACTCATGGGGACATTTTCTTGCTAGATGAGGAGATTAGTTACCTTGTCATATCTGTTGGGCATGGAGTCAAAAATAACAATCTGATACTAATTCTGCCTCTGGTTCATGAGCCCGGCCACTTGCATTCTCATATTTTATAAGAAAATCTCGAAATGAAGATTTCTGAGAGTAGAAAATTGTTTTGAAATAGGGCTTCATCTGTCTCTCTGAATGAACTATCATAAGAGCAACAAAACAACACCACGACTATGTACAAAATTGAAAATCATACATGCTCCAAATGGAACATGTAGAGTGTGCAAAATTACTTAGGAGAAAATCAATCTATACTACAACAAGACAATGTGTAGAAGCACTTGGAGGAAAAGAAACTAAGCTAATATGTACAGGGTGAGACTTCCCTTTTAGTAGCAGTGTTTAAGATAGATCCCATTCACTAGAATCCATAACTCCTCACCCTCTAATGTAGAGAATTGGAAAGCATTACTAGTTTTTCATCTTGTTATCATATAAGGACCACTCTAGATGGCATCGAACTTAGAATGTCTCCCTAGTTTTGCTCGATCTGCATCCCATTTCAAAACTAGGTCCCCTTCCTGGAAGGTCCTTGCTCTAGCCTTCTTATCAAAGCATCTTTTAATTGAGGCCTTGGTTCTTCTCCAATGCTTGGAGAGAATTTTCTCTGGCTTCTTCTAATTCTATCAGCTCTACATGTACTTGGCCTCCATCGGTCCAAATTTAGACATTTCTAGTTGCTTCACAAGCTCCAAAGCTGGTAACTCAAGTGATATAGGCAACACTACCTCTTTCCCATAGACAAGCTTGAATGGGGAGCTTCCTATAGATCTCTTGGGCATTATTCTATCAGCCCATAAGGCTACTTTGAGCTTTGTGTGCCAGGTCCTTTGATTCTCATCCAGAGTTCTCCTGATGATTTTCAACAGGTTTTTGTTTGTAGACTCAGCTTGGCCATTACCTTAAGGGTAATAGTTTGATGAAGTGCTCAAATAAGTCCCATTTTTAACAGCCCATCCTATGATCTTGGAACCTATAAATGCTAATGCATTGTCTGAGATGATGGTGGCTGGTACTCCAAATCTGGTCACTATCCCTTCATAGAAATCTAGGATACTAGACTCATTTGCTTCTTTGAGTGCCACTTGCCTCGGTCCACTTGGTGAAATAATCAGTTGCTGTCAGGATCCATTTGTGACCTTGGCTTGAGTTTGGGTTGATGAATCCAATGAAGTCCAATCCCCATTACATGAAAGGTTGGTCTATTGAGATTGGGTGCAATGGAAGTGTTGCTAGCTTCTTTTCCTTTGAAGAATGCACAACTCTTGCACCTTTTGATCCATGTGAAACAATCACTAAACACTCTGGGCCAATAATATCCTACTTTCATGATTTTGAGTGTTGTCACTCTTGGAGTGAAATGGCCTCCAGCTGCTTCAACATGAAATTCTTGTAGCACTCTCTCCACCTGATTTGTCCCAATGCATCTCAGTAGAATACCATTGATGTCTCTTTTGAACAAGACACCATCAATAAGGACATATGGGATGGCCTGTAGCCTGAAATGCTTCTTTTTTTCTTTACTCATCCCATGAGGACATAGACCTATTTGAAGGAAGTGCACCATATCTTGGGTCCAACAAGGAGCAGGTATATCATCTCTCCCTTCTCCTTGATCATCTTGTAAGATAAGAACAACCTCTTTATCACTGTTTGTTTCATCTTATAGAGTAGAGGCTAATTGCTCACACAAGCCCCTCCCATGGACCAGCTTGGTGACCTTAATCTCAATGTCATATTCCATGACATGAGTGATCCACCCTACACATTTCTCATTTAGGTCCTTGTTGAGGAGGAATTCTTTGACTCTTGCATGGGAGACCAATAGTTGGATTTTGTTGTTTGACACCAAATGCTTAAACTTCTTCAGTCCCCGATCACCACCAGGACTTGCTTCTCAATGAAGGAATACCTCACCTCATAGTCCTCTAGACTCTTACTGAAAAAAGCAATTGGCTGTTCTAAGGTTTCTTTGTTCTTTATAACCAGATTGTAGAGATAGTGTCACCGCCACCAAAGGCATACAATATGAAGTCCTTGGAAAAATATGGATTTAAAAGAGTTGGGGCCTATGATATGGCTTCTTTTACAGCTTCAAATCTTGTCTTTCCTTCAGCTATCCATTTGAATGCTAAAATCTTCTTCAATATCAATGTTATTGGCTTAACCAGAGCAGCAAAGTTTGGGACAAACCTTCGAACAAATTTGATCTTCCCCAAGAATATTTGAAGAGCCTTCTTGTGACTTGGAAATGGTAGTGCTCTTATTACTTCAACTCTTTCTGGATCAATTGCTAGACCTTCCTTAGACATAATGTGGCCCAAAATCCTGCCTCATGGGCCAAGAATATGCATTTTTAGGGTTCAAAGATACCCCAAATCTTCTGCATCTTTGAAACACTTGCCTTAGATGAAAAAGGTGGTCTTCTACATTCTTAGAGAACACATTGATATCATCCAGATAGATCAACACTATTTTGTTGATTAGCCCTTTGAATGCCATATCCATGGCTCTTTGGAAAGTAACACTAGCATTGGACAGTCCAAATGGCCTTTTTTGTATGCATAGGTGCCCCATTTAGTGGTGAAAGATAGTTTTGAATTGATCATCTTCTTTCACCATGATTTGATTGTATCCTGAGTAGCCATCCAAGAGAGAAAATATCTCTGACCCAGACACCACTTGCAAGATTTGTTCCATTGAAGGGAGTGGGTAGTGATCTTTGAGGGAGGCTCTGTTCAAATCCTGAAGTCAACACACAACCTGATTTCTCCATTTTTCTTTCTGACTAGGACCAGATTTGCAACCCAACTTGAATGCTTGATTAAGAATATGATACTTTCCTCTATTAGTTTATTCAGCTCCTTCTTCATTAGAGGCTCAATATGTGGGTTGATGGTCTCTCTTCTTCTACCCGATAGGTGAGCATCTGGGTCCAATTCAATGTGTGTTGTGCTAGTTTGATTGAACCCTCTTAGGTCTTCATAACTCCAAGCAAAAACATCAGAAATTCTTAGCAAAAGTTGTATGAATTCATACCTTTCTTTCTTGGTGGCCACTTTGACCAATTTGAAGTGTTTTGTCTTATCTAACTTGGATTGAATCTAATCCTCCCCTTTGATCTATGTTAGCCTTCTCTTTTATGAACTGATCATTAGGATTAAAAATGGATCCCAGCATCACTAAGTTTTTGGAAGCTTGTTTGTATGCAACTATACTATCTCGATTCCCGTATCGCTTTTCTAGTTTTGTTTTGCTCTGGTTTCTAGATGAGAATTCATCTTCTTCTTGTAGAAAGTTAATGATCTTCTGATCATTCTCAAACACCTACCAACATGTATTATTATCTGGAACCTTTGGCCTCACAACCACATGGATATGTGGCTATTCTTTGTCTCTTTTGATGTTGTCCACCACATCAAAGGTTGCTCCAACTGCTGCAAGTCTATCAACAACTTCATTTTCTTTTCTGGGTATGGACACAATGTTGAAGGCTTCAAAATCCTCCATGAGGTCCCATACTCTATTCTTATAGTTCTTGAGCAGGTCATTCTTGACAACATTAAGTCCTCTGACTTGATTGGCAACCAATTCACTATCACCAAACACCTACAAATTCTTGATTCCTAGCTTTCTTGCCCAATGAAGACCTTGGACTAAAGCCTCATATTCAGTAGTATTATTTGAGCAAGAAAACTAAAATCTAAAGGCTGAATAATACTTCATACCTTTGGGAGACACAATCATAGCTCCTCCTCTAGCTCCTTGTCTACTCCTTGAACCATCAAAGAATAATTTCCATACCTCATTGTCATCTTTATGTTATGGCTTGATTAAGGTAGGGAGGGGGTGATTTTATTCATGTAGAAGGTAGACACCTAGCTCAGATTCTTCCATTTCTTCATAGGGGTCAAAATCATGTCTTTTTCTGGCCCACTCATCTAGAGTCAAGTCTGGGATACATTCCAACTTGGTATTTGCTTCATTAATGCCTAAGAGGTCTTCTTGTCAAAAGATGAGCACTTAGCATTGATTGAGCTAGGTACATAGGATTCAATATGATAGTCATCAATAGGTTCAGATCTGATGGTGGCCTTTGCCCCATACCTTGTCCTAAAGAGCATATGTGACTAGTCAAGATAGGTAGCCTCCCATCTTGGCCGTGAAGTCCTTAGATGACATACACAAAGCAAAATGTGGTGGCAAATATATGATGGACACATTTTTCAAGATAGTCACATTAGGGCAGGCATGTAGGGTGAGGCTCAGATCTTTGATGATTCCCATAGTGGTCACTATTGTCCCATCTAATTGAACTACTCCTCTAGAGATAACCTCATATTGGAGACCCAACAGGTCGGCTATTTGTTTGGGCATCACATAACTACTAGCCCCAAATTCAATCATACAATTGTGTACTAATTTGTCCCCAATAATTAATGAGACATAGAATGGAGGGGGTCTCAAGTTCTTACCTTGTTGTTCTCCTTGATTCTTCTCAAGTTGAGCTGCATTGGCAAGCACTCTCTCTTGCTGATTAGGGGTTTGATTTGAACTTGACCAATTCTGCATGGTACAATATGTAATAGATCCCTCTACTCTGGAATGGCTAATGACTCCCTTAGTGAAATTTTTACATTTTTCCTCTTTATTTGCTCAATGATATTGAATGAGCTATCTTTTTTTGCCCTTTCCAAGATATTTTATTTCTTGCACATGGGCTATTAAAACCGGTGCTTGGCTTGATTTGGAAGGTGGGTTAGATTGGTTCTGCATGTTGGGGTTGCACTTGGAACACCAACACCTTGTGGAGTGATGGAAGGTTGAGGATTACCTGAGTTCAGTGGTTGGCCCTCTCTAATGCTTCTCTTTTTGGACCATGTATTGGCAGCCACACTTTGAGGAGGGAACTGATTCATCCCACATAAATCTTTAGCCTACCAATTTACAAGCATGGTCTCTCTTGGAGGTTCACCTTGTTGAGCTCCTTGCTGCTGATCTTCCTCTTGACTAGGCTCTTGTGACACCATACTGGTTTGCACCATTAGAGCTTGATTCAGCACCATTAAAACACATGGATTGGTTATGTGGTTGACTACATGGAAAACACCAATCATATTCTTGTGCCATATTGTTCTGTGTAGGGACCAATGCCTTTGATGTTGAGGCTATACTAGGATCATAAGACCTAAAAGGTCTAGTAGCTTGAGGTTGTCCTTGATTTTGATTTTGATTTTCAGTCTAAGGTGGTGGCCTATTTTGCTGGTATTGGGGTCTAGCTTAATATTGAGCCTGAGGCTGATATGGCCTAGAGCTCTATGCTTGCTACCTTTTTATGGTCACTAGTTCATTTCCTAGGTTTTACAGTTATTTCATCACTTCTTGAAGCTCTTTAGAGATGTTAGATGATGAAGTAGAAGCTTTATCTAAGCTTTGACTCTGGGGGGTGGGTATATGATTTAATGTGGGCACTTGGTTAGTATCTAGGCTTCCTAACTCAGTAAGTACAGAGGCATTGAATGGCCTAGGAGCGATTTTTCCAGCTTGAATCAAATGGTTTTCAGCCTCTATAGAGAGGCTATAGGCTCCATGTAATGTAGTGCCTCCCATTGATTAAAACATTAGGTAAATTTCATAATTTAAAGCCCTAAGAAAGTATAAGAAGGCACCTTCATTAGTGGGATTTACTGCTATTGGAATCCTATCCCAAGTTCACTAGAATCTGAGGTTGAAGTCAGTCAGTTGTTCATTTGGGGCTCTCTTGATTGTTGTTAGTTGCTCCAACAAAGACAAGTTGTCACCTTTCTCTCCAAACTGGTTGTGAAGAGTGGTGCATAGCTGATTCCAATTTTGAATAGAGCCTGCCTCAAGACTCCTGAACCATTGTGAAGCCTTCCTTTGAGTGAAGAGGCAAGCAACTTGACTGCTATGTCCATTTCATGAATCTCATGGATTGTGTAGACATTTGCAATATCTTGGACATGATCACCTGGAGAAGTTTGGTTCTCCCCAATGAAATATGGGATACTCTTTAATGCTGCAATAGGAACTAGATTTTTTGCATTCAAGGAAAGTGGACTACTACCAATGAAATTAACATAAGGATTTGGCTGAGCCATTCTGATTGATTGAGCACTCATCTTGATTGAATGAATGTTCTGCCGAGAGGAGGTGTTGATAAAGCTCTGCTTGGTGGGGATAGAGACCTCTGGAATCTTCTTCCTCTCCCTCTGTCTGGGGATAAGTCTAAATAGAAAAATAGTCCCTTTTCTTTGGTTCTTGACCGTGTTTGTATCCTTCTCATGAACTTACTTGGACTGATGAAACTGGTAGATTTTTTCCTTTTGGATTCGCCAGATGTACAGTTTTAAAATCTTCTTAAAATCCAGAATCACAACAAGTGTACATCAATCCCTACTGTAATAAGATGGAGACTTCTTGTCCCACCGGTGTGCCAAAACTGTTAGTGCAGAATCACAACACCCCCAAATGAGCTCTAAAAGATCTACTTCTCTAAGGTAGATTCATTTGGTGTGATTGCATAACATGGAACTTTTCCTAAGGTGTGGGACCTTGCAAATTGGAAAATCTCTCCAGATTAAAGGTTGGTTCCTTATTCCTCTGTTCAGGTGCATATGTGAGGATTTGCAGAGGATCTATTTCTCATATCTAGTCTAAACTTGCCAAGGGGACAGGGATAAAAGAATATAAGAAATGAGAAATAACTAAACTACTAGGTGATGAACCAAAAGAATGATGAACACTTAGTTTTCTTTCAACACAAAACAATAAAATGCATACCAAAAACAAGCACAAATAGCTAGATCTGTAATGAGAGACTGGATAGAAGAAAAGAAACAAGAAGGATAAAAAATTGATCACAAACATATTTTATTGCTCTATAGATTGATACAGTTAATTACAAAATAGCTGAAAGGTAGAAATGTGTTACAATTTTAATGGAAGGCCTGAACCCCACAAATATTTTGCTAGAAGGAGAAGGGAGCTTGCAAAACTAAGAATATCCAACACTTTACAATGAACCCTGCATCCATCTTTATAGATTCAAC
This sequence comes from Taxus wallichiana var. yunnanensis, assembly GCA_018340775.1. Lineage (NCBI taxonomy): Eukaryota > Viridiplantae > Streptophyta > Pinopsida > Cupressales > Taxaceae > Taxus > Taxus wallichiana. The sequence goes on from CM031234.1 coordinate 754,576,095, forward strand.
CTGAGAGAAGAAAGAGAGAGAGAGAGAGAAGTGGGAAAACATGGGTTGAGGCTCAACCACCACTGTTAATGCCTTTGCTAAAATCTTCCCCAAATCCATCTTTACTACATTGATCCTTGGTTTGGCACCTTGAAGGAAGAGGAAACGGAAGAAATAGATCGAATTCGATCTAGTTGTTGAGACTGATGATCCAGCATTGAAAGCTCAAGATGTTTCTCCATTTTACTTCCACCTAACTTCCCAAAAATTAAATTTTCAGACTCCCATGGTGTAGAAGAGATCGAGATCTTTCCAATGGTGTCATATTTGCAATATTTCAAGCCCTGGGTCGAAATATATGCCCCTTTGAAGCTATAATCGATTCCATACAAATGGGCGGGAAAAAAATTTGAAAAAAGGGTCCCCCTTTTCGATTGAGACACGTGGCAGCTAGATTGGAACAAAATTTAGGCCCATGGGTCCACAATTCACCTTGTATCCTTTTGCATAAAAAAACACAAAACTTAAAAAATTCCAATAGCCCCAAGCTCCACACGGACACGTGGCTCCTTTTGGTTGGATGGGAAATGCACTCCCATTTTTACCTTTGTGCCTTTTCGGTGAAAGGAAAATTTTCACCTTTTCCCGACTCCCCGCCTTGCCTTTGACTTGGGTCTAAATGTTGACTTTTTTCCTAGGTGGAGTTGCGGGCCATTTTGCAACTTTTACTCCCTTTTGAGGAAAAGCGTGAAAAATAAACATTTTCCCCAATGCCCCACTTTCTTATGGGACACGTGTCACTCTAGCACTTGTTCGAAACCTTTTCTCTATTTGACCCTTGAATCAGTGCCCTTAAGACACTTGGTAGCCTCCACCGGCCTGTTTTGCATTGACTATTCAACTAACTCTACCTCCATTGATAGAACACGTGGAGGCACCACGCTTGTTTGCAAACCCGACCCAAAGTTTTCCTTTGAAGGAGCACCAAGTTTACACTTGTTGGCCTCTACTGATCTATGGAATTTTCAACAGTCTTTATTACTTTTAGACTTTGGGCTACGTGGCGAGCTTGCACTTGTTTGGGTCTCTACCTTTGGGCCAACTCTTGGAAATGTGCCAAACTGACACTTGGCACTCTCCACTTACACTTTTATACCTAGTTGATTTTGAGGCCCGACTATCCGCCTTTGTCTCTGTTTGACCTTTTGAACCTACCTCCTTTCTACCCCCGGACACATGGAGATGTGGCACACGTTTGAGTCTCTTATATTTGGATCCATCTTCGGGAAGCATCGTGTCGACACTTGTCTCTCTCTGTTTTCTCCTTAACTACCTTGAGCCATTTGCTATGTGGAGGGTTGGCACAAGTTTGAGTTCCCCCTTTTTGGATTCACTTTTGGAGAAGCGCCGTTGGGACATGTGGCCTCTTCCGCTTACACTTTTATACTTAGTCAATTTTGTTCCTTTTCCTAAATCATTTCAAGCCCAGGGACTTGAATCTTTGTTGTTCTTCCTCCTTCTTGCTTCTGGATCCTTGTAGCATTGATCCTCATTGTTTGACCCTATAATTTCATAGTTTTTCCTTTCCTAGACTTGGAGAATGGATTTAAGATGTAGAAACGGCTGACAGAGTCATTTCTTTCTATGCAGGATCCTTTGCTCTTTCTTTATCCCCACCACTTCATTGTTGGATCCTTTTTTGCTTCCAATTTTCAAGATTGAGTGTGTTTTCTTGGATTTTTCCTATGTGCGGTTGTGATTCATCCGATATTTATCTTGGGGAAAATATGGATAAAAGATACCTTTCTAATAATATAATTTGTTCAGGATTTGGAGCAGAGAATCGAAATATATGGCCCTGTAAATTTTTTCATGTTGGGATGAACAAGAGAATGACACATGGTAGCCTTTCATTTATTTGGGGATTTCCTCTTCTAAGGTGTGTATTGATTTTAATTTTTCCATGTGTCAATTTTTGGTTGGGTCACGGGTTCGCTTTGCTTCCTTTTACTTTCCTGCATTTCCTTTGTCCTTGTGAGCAGGTTTTTTCCTTAATGAAAAGTGAGCCAATAAGACAATGCAAAAATCCTTCATCTTGTAAGACTCTTCTTAGCACTTACAAAGCATGATCCAATGATAAATATCCACACTCCCCATAAATTTCAGTTTTTTTTTAATCTCTTTTGATATAAGTACGAAATCCCATCCAATGTGGAGGATCCATGCTCCTCACAAATATCAAGCTATGTCGAAATGTTGAGAACCCCATCTCGACATCTTTAAAGCATGAGATAATAGGAAGCTCCACACTATTTATCATGTCACTCTATTTTATCCCCTTTCTAACTTTCAGAACATGAGCCAATAGAAAAGATTCATGTATCCATGTATTCTCCTTTCATTGGTTGCACATTCATGTCGCAAATTTCCATCGTGGGTGGACTTAAAATTTTTTACTTCATAGAATTCTGCCATGTATCCTTCCTTGAATACCCTAATGACCTAGACCCAATGTTGTTATTGATCTTATTTTATTTCGTGGACTTGAGATCTAAAAAATTTGAATAGCTTGGAGAGTGCCAAAATGCCGACACATGCCTTGTCTTTGACTAGTGATATTTTGACGTGTGGCTCTGCTGATTTTTGGTGTTAAAATTGATGGCCAAATGCATGTAAAGCAACTTTTAAAACATAACCCGCTAATGAATTAGCCTTAGTCTCCCATGGGTTTTGAATGCCGATGACTAGTTCTTTTGAGTGGTAGAATTCAAAAGCCATCTAAATGTTTTTTCCTTAAAAATGGATAAGTCCATTTTAACCGAGTTATTCAATCACGCAAATTTATACTTCATGTTTGGGTTGCATGATTTTGTACCTTAAGATTTTATAATTTCTAGAGAAAATAAATCATTCAGTGTTGATGGTAGGTTCTTCTTAAAAGATGTAGTCATATATAGATCAACCGGAAGTTTGAATATTTTTTTCTTTGGTCAACTAGTCCATTAACTAGTTCCACTTAATCTTTTCATTTTACTTTGACAAGGCACATAAATCATTACAAATTGAAAATTTTACCTTACTTAGACATATATTCGAATCATGGGGAACAATGTGAAGCACACATATGAGTTACATTTAAAAAAATTCTAGGAGAAAGATCAACTCAATCCAATGTACCTAGATTGAACACCAACACCATTTATGTTAGAAAAGGAGGAACAAGTAAGTGAGGCTAAGAAGCCTCCACACTTCTACATGTCTCTAATTTTGTAGGAAAGAACCTAATTAATAATTACATGATTGAATTAGATGATAGCACCTACATATTGCCGAAGAAATTTACTAATAAATTTAGGCATTGAATACAATCCAATTTCTAAAGTTTTCATGAAACTTGATGGCTCAACTATTAGCATATTAGGAGTGATCAAATATCTTGAGTTAACCATCCATGCTTATCTATGTTTAACCATATCTCAAGATAACTCTGTAATTGATTTTCCTCCTTTATTTTTACATTTTCCTATCAAGAGATTTCATAACCAAAGTGGGTAGGTATTTATCTTCCAATTGGTTTGACATGCACCTAGGAGCTTGATATGTTACAAGATTCACCATTAAACTTTATCCAATTTCTTCTTATCATGTTGATTCATATGACCCTACTCATTTCTAATACAATTGGATGATACATGAAGATCAAAAGCATGAATCAATATCAGTTCAATAGTCTACTCCTCCTAGATGATTCCTTGATCTATTTTTATATTATGAGTTTGATCATTATGACAAAACTATGGAGACTGGTCTAGGAACCTAATGTATTTATGAAGAAGAATTGATAGCCCCCATGCTACAAAAAAGAAGATGAAGATAGTGCTTCACGATTATGGAAGATGTTTTTGACAACACAAGAAGTAAAACTAGATCCAAGGTGAGTGTAGTTGTTGTTCCTCCATCGGAAAAGAGGATTTTCTTTGCACATAGGCTGTAGTTTTCTTGTTTAAAAATGTGGTAGAGTAAAAATAATTTCTCCACATATTATTTTTTTGTGGATAAAAGGAAAATTAAGCCCTCGCAAGTGTTTGAGGATACTAAATTATTTATTCTATAAGCTAGAGTAAGATGTGCAGCCAATAAGAATATTATAAAATATTGTATACATAGATTTTATCATATCTTGAAGAATTTTGATGTTATCAATTTGGAAGTAGTGTCAATGAAGATGGACAAAGAAGTAGATCATATGTCGAAAACGAATCACGCTTTTGCTAGATGAACACCTCATCTAACGAAATGAGCATCATGCTAGGATGGTTGTGAGACCACCAATCCCAGATAATGAAGTAAGCTGGTAGATATTTGATAGTGATTGAAAAAAATGTTTATGTCATCAAAAATGAAGATGAGTTATCTTCAAAATCGTATTCCTATTTACAAGATGGTTATGGTGATCAAATTATTCAGCTAAGGATAAAAAAATTTCCTAAAGAATTGGTCACTCTTAAATAAATCTTTATCCATAATGATGAATAAAGAGGAGAAAGAAAGAATAAAACAACAAAACAAGAGGACTTCTAAAAATCACCATTATAGAAGACAATGAGTTATTACTTAGGAAGGTATGTGATAAACCTAAAAGTAAGAATTTATATCATTATGTCATATATTTAATGATGTTTTTCATGGAGTTATGAATATATTAAGGGTTTTGATCCCAACATTACTCAACAAAGCATAGATCTTGACTCAATGCCAAGCCAACAAGAAAAAAATACACGCATTTCAGGTCCCAAATAGATCCCCTTATGAGAAAAAAAGTTAACCAAAATATTTAAGGAAAAAATTATATTCCCCATCACAAACTTCTCTTAAGTGCTTAACTTGGTGTTAGGAAGAAAAATGGATAATTCAAGTTTTTTTAGATTTCAGGGACTTGAATAAGGCCTCTTTGAAGGATCATTATACTTTTCCCGTATGGAGAACATTTTACGTATAATAGAAGGAGATAAAATGTTTTCTATGCTTCATAGCTACTTAGGTTTTAATCAGATCAGGGTTAGGGAAGAGGATCAACATAATACCACATTTCAAAGAGCCATGGATATTACATTCAAGGGATAAATAAATGACTTCATCCTTATCTACTTAGATGATGTCACCATTTTATCTAAAGAGAGTAGAGACCATATCATTTATCTTGAGAAAGTGTTTGAGAGGTGTAGAGAGTTTGGAGTCTCTTTTGATCTCAAGAACTACATTTTTGTAATTCCGTAGGGAAAATTTTTAGTCACATTGTTTTAAAGGATTTTATTGCCAGTGAAAATGAAAGAATTTATGCCATACTTTCTCTCTCTTTTCCAACTCACAAGATGGATCTGTAATATTTCCTCGGTAAGACTAATTTTGTTAGGAAATTTATTCCTAAATTTATAGGACTTTTCAATCCTATCACCTTAATGCTAAAGAAGGATGTATTTCAAATGGAACAAAGAAGGGATATATACCTTAGCTAATATAAAGCAAGAAATTGGTCAAGATCCCATGCTTATCGGTTCCTCGAATATTCAAAGGAATTCATCCTTTCTTAAAATGGGGTTGAGGCTAGCATTGTGACATTGTTGACACATCAAAATGATAAGGGTGTAGAGAAACAAATGGAATTCTTCATTAAAATAATGAAGGATTATGAATCAATGAACAAATGTAGAGAAAAGGTATTCTCCATCATGAGATATTTGAAGAAATTAAATAGCATGTTTGCCACTAGCTACATAAAATTTTTACTATCACACCTTAGTGTGAGATATTTCATTATGGGATTGCAAATTAGTAAAAGGAGAGTTGAATGGGTGACCAGATTATGGAATATGAGGTGACCATCAATGCTAAAAACTTGGTAATGGGTAGAGAAATCTCTCGAACAACTAGCCTTGGACACTTAGGATAATCAAGAAACCTCCTTATTAATGAATGAGGAGCAGGAAAAAATTCAGAAAACCCATGGGACATGAAAAGTCAATAAAATAAAGAGGTTATATGAAATAGAGGAGGTCAACATAACATTTAAAATTGGATTAATAACATGGTTGTATTTTTACCCATTGGGGTATATACTCCTATTTTGAGAAAATATAAGAGGTATTATGTAAGATTTCAATCTATTATTTTTGTTTTGATTTGAAGGGTTATTTTCAAAAAGAACCTTGATGGAGTGTTGCTAAGGTGCATTAAGGGTGAACAAGTGAGAGGAAGTACACAATTTTTTTAATGGAAACTTCTCATCCAAGGCCACACTAATAAAAATTATAAAAGTAGGTTACTTCTAAGCCACATTGGTTGTGAATGTTCCTCAATGGGTTATGGAATGTAAAGAATGTGCTCTCTTCATTAGTAAAAAGAAGATGAAAACCCTATGAATTCATCCAAATCATGTGGATGAACCCTTTTATTAATGGGGTATTGATTTTATTGGTAATATTAATCCTATATCAAATGTAATTCATAAATGGGTTTGAATAAAATTTGATTATTTTACTAGTTAGATGGAATTTTTAGCACTCAAGGAAGCTACTGAATCAACTATCCTTGATTTTATTGAGAAATTGTGCTAATATTTGGGGTTCCCAAATAATCATTTTTATAATGCAAATGCCTTCTTAGGTTGTAAAATCTCTAATTGGGCTCTTAGACATGGAGTACACTTGAAGGCCTCTTCCAATTATTACCCTTAGGGTAATGGCTTGGTAGAATCCACTAATAAGAAACTCATCATAACCATGAAAATAAAAATGGAGATCAATCAAAGAAATTGACACACAAAGGTAAAAAATGGTCTGTGGGCTGACATGATCACATCAAAAATAGAAATTAGAAAATTTTGGTTTTTCCTTATCTATGGTAGAGATACCAAGATTCCGTTATCTCCGAAGTTACCCTCTTTGCAAGCAAGCTCAACAGCTTATATTTTTAGGGTGAATATAAAAGAACAATCATAATGAAAAATCTTATTGAGTTTGAGGAATTTAGTAAGTCTACCATGACCAAATTATAAGAGTACCAAAGGTAAACTAAGTACTTATTTTATAAGAAAGATAAAGTACATGACTTTAAAATAGGATATATGGTCCTGAAATAGAAGTTAGAAAGAGATAAAATAGGGCGTAACTCTAGATTTGATGTTATGTAGAGTGACCCATACATAACCACTACATGTAGGTAGGCCAAATCTTTTAAGTTTTGAAACATGATGGGGAGGTAATGTCGACACTAAAATTTTCCTCCGTAATTTCTATTTAATGTATGTATTAGGAATAGGATGTTGTTAAGTATAATTAGTAGTAGCATCCGATAGAAGATAACGGTGCCGCCAGTACGGTGCCGCCAATAATGTGGAGTACGGTAACAGTCAAAGTACAATAGGAATGTTGTAAAAAGTAAATATTTGTCGTAAGTGGTCCGGTAATGTTAAAATGTCAAAGTTTGGGTAATTAGAGAAGTAGGGTCTACATGATTAGGAATTAGAAATATTATATTGGTAATAAGGACAAGGAGTGAGGTCATAAATATTTTGTGTATTTTATTTGTAAAAAGTCTAAAATGTGGAACCCATGTAAAATGATAAGGTTTATCTTATCTTAAAAGATAAGCTTACATGTACAGATAAGAGTTAAGGTATGGAATATGATTCGTCAGAGTGGATTTCTTATCCTATCTTAGAGATAAGATGGATAAGCCTGGAAGTTCTATAAATAGAGAGGCCACCCCCCTCATTTAGCATAGAAAGAAGTAGTGAGAAATATTGTATGAAGTGTGTAAAGGAAGCCATCAGTTTAAAGGTGTGTTGAAGAAGTCATTAAGAGGTGTAATTGTAAAGTTTCTCCCATAGTCTTGGTGAAAGGCAAGTGAAGTCAATAACACTTGAAGTACCTCATGGGTGAGATTGTAACAATTTCATGTTAATATTATAATTTACTTTGATATTTCAGATTTGTCATCATTCCGTCTTATCATAGTTGATGGTATTCTTGTGTTATGTTGTTGTTTTGTTTCAGATTACATCCACCAAACTAAAGGTGTGAATTAGTAAATAATCATAAAGCACGAGGAGTTCCCGTGAAGAATTATCATAGTGCTTGGATTGGTGATGACATTTTAGTTCCGTTGCGGGACCATTCCTCGTTGGTGGATTTTCTTATTCCCACTTAGTCAAAAATCAATTGAGGGTAACCTTGTTTTTACTATGCATAGTAGTAGTTACCATGGTAAAGTCATTTTTGCCATGAATAGTAGTTACCATGGTAAAGTTATTTTGCCATGAATAGTATTTGCCACAAAAAGTCACTTTTTACCATGAATAGTATTTACTAAGAACTTCACTTTTACCGTGAATAGTGTATACCACAAAAAGTCGGTTTTACCGCAAAGAAGTCAAGTTTTACCATAGTTACCGTGGTCATTTCTATTTTACTGTAGAAAGGTGTAAAGTCACTTTCTATTACAGTGATTCCAATTATTTGTGCACATAAGTCTTCTTGATTGTATTGTGGGTTGGTATTTCACGATGGTTACTTGTGAAAATGGGAAAGATTCCTGCTTTTTTCAGCTCAATCTAATGAAGATGCTTCTTCTTTCATTCAAGAGTTTAAACGATCTTGTATTTGTAATGGCCTCATAAGAAGGGAACAATGGACTGAATTTTTTCCTATCTTTTTGGATGGTTCAACACTTAGGTGGTTTGAAACACTAGGTGATAATGTGAAAAATTCATGGGATTTATTAACTAAAAGTTTTCTTGAAGAATTTGGTGAACAACAAATATGCAGATCTCATGATCGAGATCACAAAGCTATCCCAAGGAGAGAAGGAGAAGATAAGGGATTATCATGCTCGTGTTCTAGAGCTAAGGAGGAAGCTCGATGCCCGATCCTAAGGAAGGATTAGCGGATGGGTTGATGAATGGTGTGGATAATCTCCTCTGAAGCACTTCATTCTTGGGATGAAGCCAAAGATCGACAACAAGTGAAGTATGACCGCCTGAGATACCATTGAACAAGCAAAGGAGATTGCAAGAAGGCAAGAAGAAAGAATGGAAGAGGAGCCCAAAGAAATTGTTGCTAAAGTAGAGCCTACACCAAAGCACCTTTGGTCCGTAATCCACAACCACTCCCGGTGAGGACAAATATTTCTCCTAGTACATCTACCTGAGTATGAAGATCTGCTAAAAAAGATGGGTCGGTTAACTATTAATCTTCTTTAAGGAAAAGAATTTAGTTCTTAGGGAGGAGATAGAGGTCCAAAAGAAATATTTCTGAAGTTGTAAGTTATGGTTGTTATAAAAGGGTAATTATAAGTATAATTGTCCGATAGAGCTTCTTACATCCGGAAAAGGAGATAATGATAAAGGAAAAGCACATGTGAATTCTTTTGATGTAGTAGATAAGAGCAGAAATAATGAAGTAGATGTGTTTGTAACAAAAAGAAAGAAAGAAAAAGATAATCAAGATAGAAATGATCCTAAGAAGATGAAAGGAGAAACTAATAAGAAACATAGGAGAAGAAAGTCAGTGTGCAGATTTTTGATTTCACAAGGGCAAGGACCATACTCCATCCTGGAAGATCTGTCCAAAAGGCTTGCAAATATTACATATGGTCAACACTTGGCTATGCCTTCTCGAGAAGAGGCGGAGCTGCGAAGTGGACTCAATGCTCGACGAAGAAAGGAGGTTGAGGTCCCTATTTTGGAGGCAGAGATAGATCCCTATGCTCCACAAGCTGAGGTATTATGTAATGGTATTTCAATTCATGATGTATTAGTTGATGGAGGTGCTGCAGTTAATGTAATGACCGAGTTTGTAATGAATATGTTGGGTTTAAAATTGATCGCCCTTCAACACTTATGTTAAGGTCATTAAATAAAGGAAAACTAAACCAGAAGGTGTAGTTTCAAATGTGGCAATATCTCATGGGTGTTGTATGTGTGGTAGACTTTCAGTGATGAAAAATGGTATCTATGCACCTAATGCTTTTGGGAAGACCATGGCTAAGGAGAGTTCATGCAAGAAATTACCTGGAATGAAGGTTTCATGACACTTGGACGTGGTAGAGAGAGGGTGAAGATAAACATGATCCTCGACATCATAAAGCGTAACCCAGTGGATTCAAGTGATGAAACTCGATGATTGGACATCCTCTCGATTACTCTTGTACCAGGTGAAGTGGACACTCAAGATGAAGAAAGTGAGGTGGATGTTTTAGTCATGGATATCCTTCCACCACACCAACTCATGACCCCATAAAATTATCTCAAGAAGAAGTTCACGATCATCTCCAACAAATAAAGATTGGTGATGTTGTGATGGAGAGTGAGAAGGAATCCTACCTCCAACTCTTTCGAAGGTACATACACATATTCACTTTTGATTACAAGGAACTCCATCAAGTAAGTTGGGTAGAACATTCTATTGAGCTGGTAGATGGTGCTAAGCCCATAAAGAAAATGCCATATAGAATGAATCCTAATTTTTCAAGATTGTAAAAGAAGAAATAGATAAGTTGCTTGATGTAGGATTCATATTTGCTATGGAGAATTCAGAATGGGTTTCTCCCATTATGATCTCAATAAAAGAATGGGAAGCTACACATTTGTGTTGATTACAGGAAAGCTCAATAAGGCAACAAAGAAGGATCATTACCCTCTTCCATTTTCGATCGATCTTGGATGAAGTAGTGGCCAGAGTGCTATAGTTTTACTTGATGGATATAAATAAGCTACAACTAAGTTCATATAGTAGAGAAAGATCAGTGAAGACCACGTTCTCACCACTCCTTGGGGAACGCTTTGCTTATAGAGTTATGCCTTTTGGGTTGTGTAATGCTCCAAAGAACATTCCAGCGCTTTGATGAATAGGGTGTTCGAACCCTACATTGGGACCTTCATTAGAGTATTTCTGAATGATTTTTACATCTATGGGAGCAAGTTGGACCACTTGCACTAAATGGAGACAACATTTCAAAGGTTAGATGAAGCACAAGCCTCACTAAACCCTACAAAGTGTGTCTTTGGATGTTCTAAAGGTGTTTTGTTAGGGCATGTTGTATCCAGAGATGGTATTGGTACTGATCCTGATAAAGTTTCCAAAATCAAAGATTTACCATTTCCTATGAATAAAAGTAGGTTGAGAACATTTTTAGGCCATGTGGGTTACTATAGAAGGTTCATCAAGAATTTCTCAAAGATTGCAATGACCACTAACCTAGTTCTTGAAGAAGGATGTTACTTATGAACCAGAAATAAGGCGCATGAAGCTTTGGACAACTCAAGGAAGCCCCGTGTCTTCACTTGTTTTGAAGAATCTAGATTGGAGCAAGCCATTCATTGTGTACACTGATGCCTCGATGCAACACTAGGAAGTACTTTGAGCTAAAAGGATGAAAATGGGAATGAACATCCAATTTACTTTGGGAGTAGACAAATGAGCAAAGGTTGAGGTAAATTATACTCAGTAATCGAAAAGAGGCTCTATCATTTTTGCTATAAAGAAGTTTAGAAATTACTTGCTAGGGAAAAATTTCTAGTTGTAATGATCATCGTGCTCTAAAATATATTGTAAATAAGCCTAACCCATCGTGAGGATAGCAAGATGGATAATTTTGCTACAAGAATTTGAATTTGATATTATAGATAGGCCAGAAAGAAGCATGTCAATGCAGATGCACTCTCTTGAGCCTATGATGGTTTAGGATGATCTTGTGATGATGATGATTTCCCGATGCAGCCTTTGTTATCCCTTGACACAATCCCTAGTGAATACATAGATATTTGGAATTATCTCGAATGAATTCAAATTTCCCGATGGTGCCAATGCAAAGACTAAGAGAAAGATTACTCAAGCCACCATCCATATTCTATTCTCGTGTATGGAGTATTATTTCAATAAGACCTCGATGGATAGTACAAGAGGGTAGTTGGACGTGATCAAGGGAAGGAATTGCTAGAAGAATTCCACAATGGTACATGTGGAGGGCACTTCTCTGGACAACTTACAGCAAGAAGGATCTTGGATGCAGGTTATCACTGGCCCACTCTTTTTAAAGATTGTTATAATTATTGTAAGACATGTGATATTTGTCAAACACATGGTAACCGTAAGACTTCATCAGCTCCATTATGCCCTATTCTTCCACTTAGTCCCTTTGAAAAGTGGGGAATAGACATTGTAGGTCCACTTCCAACTACCTCATGCCAAAATAAGTATATTGTAGTTGCCACAGATTATTTAACCAAGTGGGTTGAAGCTAGGCCATTGAAAACAACTTCCATGGATGAGGTGGCAAGGTTCATATATGAATGCATTGTCACCGATTTGGTTGTCCATTAGAAATTGTAATGTATCAAGGAAGCCGCTTCATTAATGAGGTAGTAGAAGCCCTAGTCAATAAATTTTCTATTAAGCATAGGAAGGCAACAACATACAAGCCAAGTACAAATGGACAGGTGGAATGGAACAAATTTTGTGTTGTGTCAAATTCTAGCAAAAGATGCAGCCTTGCAGGTACATAAGTGGGATAAAAGGATTCATGCAGCATTGTGGGCATATAGGGCAACATCAAAGTCACAATGGATACTCCCATTTCAAATTGGCTATGGCATTGATCCAGCTTCTTCCTATTGAGTTTGATATTCCCACCGTGAGAGAGTTATGAAAAATGAAAGGATGGATGAAAGTGATTCAAGAAAAGAAAGGTTGGTACATCTTCATTTGCTAGAGGAAATGAGGGAAATAGCAAAGGATACAAGCCATAAGAAGAAAATGAAGCGTAAGGAATACTTTGATCAAAAGATCCGTTGGTCTCCATTTCATGTGAATGACTTGGTTCTAGTATATGATTCCGTATAAAAAAAGAAGAAGAAAAATTTCTTCCAAAATGGATGGGGCCCTACAAAATAGCAGCCTGCATGAAAATGGTAATGTACTTGGAGGAATTAGATGGCACTCCCATTACGAAATGGGTCAACCACGACAAGTTGAATATTTTCCAAGCACTGGAATAGTCTACTCGAGGACGGAGTAGAAGCTAGGAAGGGGGAAGATGTCGACACTAAAATTTTCCTCCGTAATTTCTATTTCATTAATGTATGTATTAGGAATAGGATGTTGTTAAGTATAATTAGTAGTAGCATCTGATAGAAGATAACGGTGCTTTTGTCATTACTGATGCCGCCAATAATGTGGAGTACTGGTAATATCAAAGTACAATAGGAATGTTGTAAAAAGTAAATATTTGTCGTAAGTGGTCCGGTAATGTTAAAATGTCAAAGTTTGGGTAATTAGAGAAGTAGGGTCTACATGATTAGGAATTAGAAATATTATATTGGTAATAAGGACAAGGAGTGAGGTCATAAATATTTTGTGTATTTTATTTGTAAAAAGTCTAAAAATGTGGAACCCATGTAAAATGATAAGGTTTATCTTATCTTAAAAGATAAGCTTACATGTACGTATAAGAGTTAAGGTATGGAATATGATTCGTCAGAGTGGATTTCTTATCCTATCTTAGAGATAAGATGGATAAGCCTGGAAGTTCTATAAATAGAGAGGCCACCCCCCTCATTTAGCATAGAAAGAAGTAGTGAGAAATATTGTATGAAGTGTGTAAAGGAAGCCATCAGTTTAAAGGTGTGTTGAAGAAGTCATTAAGAGGTGTAATTGTAAAGTTTCTCCCATAGTCTTGGTGAAAGGAAAGTGAAGTCAATAACACTTGAAGTACCTCATGGGTGAGATTGTAACAATTTCATGTTAATATTATAATTTACTTTGATATTTCAGATTTGTCATCATTCCGTCTTATCATAGTCGATGGTATTCTTGTGTTATGTTGTTGTTTTGTTTCCAGATTACATCCACCAAACTAAAGGCTGTGCATTAGTAAATAATCATAGCACGAGGAGTTCCCGGTGAAGAATTATCATAGTGCCGGATTGGTGATGACAGACTTGTTGGCCATTGTGTGTTTATGTTGTCATTGATGTTAATTCCATTTATGAAAAAGGGTGTCATGAGGTCATATGATTCTCCTCAATGTGTCAAGCATATGTCAAGCATGAAGGTTTATTGGTAGTGTAAGAATAATGTTAGTTCTATGTTATCTGGTGTAGACACAAAATCATGCACTTTAGGCATTATTTAGCCATCCCAATGAATCTAGTGTGAAAGAAAGGAAAAGATTTAGATCACATTACAACTATATAAAATTCAGATTTTTAGTATTTACAGAGATCGAGGCACCTAATCTACTGAACCGGGGTGTCCTGAGTGCCAAGATTTCCCCTGCACACCCTAGTCAATTTAGATCTTCTAGATCTTATCTTCAAGGATTCTGAGTGATTGTTTCCAGCCCATATTTTATTTCCAGACATGTGGCAATCTCCGATAGTATTTTCAAATCAGCTAATCCATTTCCTTTCCTTCCCTTTCATATTTAGGGTTTTATTTTAGTTATAATAATTAATTACAATTTTTCCATACTATTTTAGTTTCATTTATACAAAGTTTTAGTCCTCATATTTAGATTAACTAGTGACTATACTTTCATAGCTTAGTTTTATTTTATTTAATCATTTTTGTGAACCCGAAGGGAATTCATAGCACCTTCTAGGGTTTTCACATTTACCCATCATGGGTAAGCATCATAGAAAATCAACTTCTTTTAATTCTTTGGGTACTTTATAATTTTGATAGTCGTGGCCATGCTTTTGTCGACACTCCTACTATTTCTTCTAGATATAGACCTTGCCCTTCGTTTAATAAGCTTCCATATTCTAGAATGGATTCTTGTGTGATTGAAGATTCTATTTCCACATTTGTATGCACTATTAATCCCACTACTTTAGCATAAATTTAAACAAAAGTCAAATCTCTCTCTCATGATCATAGAGTTCCACCTAAGACCATTAGGGAACCATGACACCAATTACATTCACTTGTTCATTCTCTTTATATTAGACATAGATGATTCTACCGGTACACTACTTCTACCTACATCTCCTTATCCTCATCCTAATATTGATTATCAACCTTGTGAGTCCCCACATGACTTGGTTCCTATCATTTGCATGATTGATATGGCCCCTTCTTCTTCACCACTTACTCATGCTATTACACATTCTCGATACCATCTACCATGCATACTCCACAATAATCGATTCACTATTCATATTACTCCCTATCTGATTTTCTCTACGAGATGCCATTTGTGGAAACTATTCGTATGCTTAACAAATTTTATTCCCAACGTCTATTAATACTACCATTATTGTACCATACTAGGTACCTTTACTATTTAGGGATATCATCCCATCCTCTCTCGCCATCATCCTCCTCCTTAGTATGCCTACCATTCATTTTCACTTTCTTCATAAATAATTCTTATTGGGAACACATACCACTAGACACATCATTTCCATCCTCTATATGTTCCCATGATGGTTTGCTTGAATTGGTTTTGAATTTGATGACCTTCATTCTCCTTTATGCGATCCACATTTGTATCATGGTTCTGTCATCCTCACTGTTATATATGGCCCACGTGTTTTCCATCTTGTTTTTCATCTCACACATTCTTATATCACTTCTCCACTTACTCTGGGCCAATCTTGGTTAGATTATATTGGAGGGATTCTTGATGATGTTCGCATTGATATTTCCTTTCCCATGCCTTTTGGTGAAAAATGCATTCGTAGTTGTTCCTTTCTTTTCTATTCACCCAACTTAACTATTTGGTATGCTCAGGGATGTCCATTACCTCCTTTTATGGATGAAAAAACACCATGGTCATGTACATATTAGGCATTTATGGTTACTTGGATGACCAACAACATACCCTCCCTTATCATTTTTTTTGAGCTATCCAATCCGATTTTGATACTTGTTATCCCAATTTCCCCCACGGAAAAATTTACCATATCGGACCTGCAAAGGAAGAAATCTAAAAGCCGATTCCTTAATATGAGCCCATGTTTCAAATCCAACAGTCAGGTTACAGGAGGATTGGGAAATGGAGAAACCAGAGACTTAAGGAGGAAAATAGCTTAAAGGAGGCCAAGAGAGGCTCTCGGGAGAGAAACAAGGAAAGGCTTAAAGTATTTGGGCTTCACAAATGATTCAGAGCCTGCTAAGTATGGAAAAGATGGAAGAGGCTGCCAAGTGTCTCATTGGCACACCTTCAAGGATCAAAGCCAAGGTTGGTTCCCCCAAACGAGGGCGAAGATTCCACGTGGCCCAAGTCCAAATGGAGACAATGCAATTGAAAAGTCTCGGGGTTAGCGAAAGCCTCCACATGTCTCATTGGCGCAACACCAAGGCTAGGTCCAAAGATTGGGTTCCCAAATGAGTGTGGGTTCACCACGTGGTTAGAATCAAAAGAGGAGACAAAGCCAGTTGTAGAATTGGCTAAGTATAGAGAGTGTTGGTGGAAGGCGCTTCCCAAATGAGTGTGGGTTCACCATGTGGTTAGAATCAAAAGAGGAGACAAAGCCAAGCCGTAGAATTGGCTAAGTATAGAGAGTGTTGGTGGAAGGCGCTAAGTGTCTCAATGGTGCAATTTCAAAACTAAGATCCCAGGGCAAAGAATTAAATGAGTGTGAAGATTCCACGTGTCCCGGTCCAAAAAAAAGGGACAGAGTTGGCCCTCAAATAGACTAAGTATAACGAATAGATGAAAGTCTCCACGTGTCTCATCAGTGCAAATTCAAAGGCGTGACCCAAAGTGGAGACTCAAATGAGTGTGAGGCTTCCACATGTCTAGGGTTCAAGAAAGGCATCGAACGAATTAGCTAAGTATCACGAGACTTGTGGAAGCTGCCACGTGTCAAATTGGTGCATCTTCCCAAGTAAATCTAAAAGCGTTCTCCCAAACTAGCACTTTGGACTTCCACATGTCCTAGGTCCAAACAGACACAAAGTCGACAATTGAAAAGTCAAGATCGGGTAGAGTCAGCGGAAGGAGCCACGTGTCCGCCTAAATTACATGTCAGTTGGTGGGCATGGGGAGGAATTTTCACCCAAATGGAAAATGCGGTCCAATGGGCCCTAAGATGGTTTTTTTGCAAAATTAAATTGTGGGACTATGGGGCATTTTTGCATTTTTTTATTTTTGTGCAAAAGGTGCAAAGTGAATTTTGGGCCCATGGATCTTTCATGCTAAAGCTCGGATATCACCATTTTTGTACAAATCTAACTCAAATGTTCATATGGACATATCTTTCCATCTAGTTCTTGAAATTCAACAAATCTGGCACCATTAGAAAGGTCTCGACCTCGTCTACACCATGGAAACTTGAGATTTTAATTTTGACAAGGTTAGGTGGGTGAGAATTGGGAAAATGTCTTCATGCCATTAATATGTGATCCGATTGCTTCAACAACTAGATCAGATTTGATTTGATCCGCCGTTCTTCCTTCTTCAACACGCCAAATAGACATAGAGTGGCGGACTTGACAGATTGTGGGCAGATTTTCATGGGTATGGATGGCTAGTAAGTTGAGCCCAAAATCACATTTCTGCCTCTTTTATTCTCCTCTCTTCACTGCATCTATAAAGGTAAGAGCTTGGCTCATTGTAAAGGGTTAGACATTTTTGTTTTACACCCTCCCTTCTTCCCTTATCTGCAAGTGAATTTGTGGAGTTTTCCAAACCTCCCATTCGAGTTGCAATATAATGTTTTTTTGCGTCTTGGCTCATGCAATGTACTATATCAATTATGGAGCAATAATATATGTTTGTGGATGATTCTTAACCCTCTCATGTGTTCATTTTTGTATTTTGATCTCTCATTGCAGTTTGGTTATCTGTGCATGGTGGTTATATTACATTTCTATGGTTTTTATTAAATTGTAAAATGAGTGTTTAACATTCCTTTGGTGCATCATGTTGTTAGCTTAGGATTATTTTCTTGCATCTTCTCAACCCTATCATCTTAGCAAGATAGAGTATGTTTTAGAGTAAATCCTCTACAATTTATTTTTGTGCACCTGAATAGAGGAATAGGAACTGACCTTCATCTAGAGAGCTCTCTCAATTTCAAAGTCCCATACTTTGAGAGATGCTCCATGTTGTAAATCACACTGAAGATCTTAACCCATGAATTTACTGATCTTAGGGGTGTTTTGATTTTGCACCAATAGTTTTGGCTCCCGGTTGACTAAGAGGTCTCCATATTTATTATAACAAGATTGATGTGCAATTGTTTTAAATTTTAACTTTTAAGAAGCTCTAAAATTGCACTTCGGTGACTCCAAAAGAGGTAGATTCCACTAGTTTTAGCATCACAATCTTGAAAGATTCATGAGAAGGATTGTTCATCTATCTTCACTTGTCCCTAGATAGAGAGAGAAGGGGGAGAAGAGCTCAAAGGTATCCATCTCCACCAAATAGAACCTTGTCAACACCCCCTTGTAGGCCTTTCATCCAATCAACAAGGGTTCTTAGGCCAATCATAATGGCACATCCACCACCCAACCCCTATGTCAACTTCACTAGCAGCAACCCACTCACTCTCAATGCACAAAATTTAGTCCCAGAATGACATTGAAGAGTGTTCCATATTTTAATGGGGAGAACAAGACTACTACTTAGTGACCACATTCAAGACACTACAAAATGTTTGCGCAGTTCATGAAATCATTGAGATGGACATTGCAGTCAAATTTTTATCCTTTTCATTCAAGGGGAAGGCATCATAATGGTTCGGAGTATAATGGTAGGCTCTATTTAGAACTGGGACCATCTAGTGCAGAGCTCTTCATAACCAATTTGGAGAGAAGGGAGACAATCTATCCTTGTTGGAACATTTGACAACCATCAAGAGGGCTCCTAATGAGAAGTTGACTGATTTCAAATTTAGATTCCAGCAGACATGGGATAGGATTCCAGTGGCCGTAAGACCAACAAATGAAGGTGCTTTTCTATACTTCCTTAGAGCTTTAAATTTTGATATTTCCTTAATGATTCAATCCATGGGAGGTGTAACCTTACCTGCAGCCTATAACATTTCCATTAGAGCTGAAAATTGTTTAATTCAGGCTGGTAAACTTGCACCTAGGCCACCTATGCCTCTATATCTAGAATTAGGAAGTCCTAAGCACTAGTTAGATACCCACATTAGCTCCCATACTAGGCTCCAAGGAATTAGAGTTTAGTTGAAGCTTCCACCTCATCTTCTAGCTCCTCAAATGAGCTCCAAGAAGTCTTGAAACAACTGTAGAACCTAGAAACAAGATAGTGACTATTGAGAGACAAGATCAAAGTTCTAGGACCTATCTACCTCAAGCTCAGTATTAGGCTAGGCCCCCATATCAGCTAAATAAACCACTAGCTCAAGCTACGTAAACAAAATCAAAACCAAGGACAACCATAAGTCATCAGGCCATTCGACCATATAATTCAAATGTAACTTCTACATAAAAAGTGTTAGTCCCAACACAAAACAACATGGCACAAGAGTACAACTGGGGTTACCCCTACATACTACCTCATTGTAAATCAACACATTACAACGGTGCACTAAATCAAGCCTTGATGGTACAAGCCTTTGGTGTGTCCCAAGAACCTAGCTAAGAGGAAAATCAGCAGCAAGAAGCTCAACAAGAGACACCTCCAACCAAAACTATGTTGGTTAACTGGAAAACAAAAGACTTATGTGGAGTTAACCAAACCCCTTCTCAAAGTATAGCTGCCAATACATGGTCCAAGAAAAGGAATATTGGAGAGGGACAATCATCAAACTCAAGTAATCCACAACCCTCTGTTACTCCACAAGGTATTGGCAATCAAGGTGTAACTCCCAATGTGCAAAACCATCCCAAGCCACTTTTCGGACTCACTCAGGCACCGGTTATAATGACCCATGTGCAAGAGAAGAATGTACTAGGAAAGGGGGTAAAAAGATAGCTCATCCCCATTTAACATCATTGAAAAGATGAAGAAGAAAAATGTAAACATCTCAATGTGGGAGTCATTGGTTATCCCAGGAAAAAGGGACCTGTTGTAGGCTACTATGGCCAATTGGTCAACCTCAAACCAACCCCTCAACCAATAAGAGAAAGTATTTACTAGTGTGGCTCATCTCGAAGGAAACCATGGAAGAAAAGAATTTAAGAGTCTAAAGCCCCCTCCATTCTATGTTTCATTGATCATTAGGGAAAATTGTTACATAATTACATGATTGATTCCAGAGCAAGTAGCTCTATAATGCCAAAACAAATAGGTAATTAGTTGGGTCTTCAATACGAAGTCATCTCCAGGGTGTAGTGTAATTGGATTAGATCATGCGGTAACAATGGTTGGGGTAATCAAGGATTTAAGCCTCACATTACATGCATGTCCCAATGTGACCATATTGCAAAATGTATCGATCATATATAATTGCCACCGTAATTTGCATTATGTTTTTCAAGGGATGTCATTGCTAAAATAGGAGGTTGTTTGTCTGTTGATTAGTCACACATGTTATTTAGAACAAGATATGGGGCTAAGGCTACAATCAAATTTGATCTTATTACAAAAATTCCTTATTGATCCTCATACGCTAAGTCTAATCAATGTAAATTGTTCAGATCCTTGATCAAAAAGATTATCCAAGCACCCATGAAGCGATACCAAAGTCGATATATTCCATAATTAACTCTTAATGAATGGGCAAGCAAGAATCATGCTTTTGACCCTTACAAGTAAATGGAGGAATCTGAGCTAGGAGTCTATTGACTGGATGAAGTTAATCATCCTCTTCCTAACATCACTATGCCAGACCACAAGGATGATAATGAGGTATGGCAGTTATTCTTTGATGGCTCAAGAAGTAGACAAGGTGCAGGAGGAGGAGCTATGCTTGTTTCACCACAAGGTATGAAATACTACTCAACTTTCCATTCAAGTTTTCTTGCTCAAATAACATGGCTGAGTATGAAGCCTTGATTCATGGATTGCATTGGGAAAGAAAGAGAGGGATTAAGAATCTACAAATATTTGGTGATAGTGAGTTGATTGTGAACCAAGTTAGAGGAAAACATGCTGCAAGGAATGACCTACTCAGGAGCTATAAAAACTAGGTATGGGACCTCATTGAGGACTTTGAAGCTTTTAACATTGTGTCCATACCCGAAAATAAAATGAAGAAATGGACAAATTGGTGGTAGTTGGGGTTGTATTTGATGTAGTAGAGAATATCAAAAGTGATAAGTCTCAACCCCATATCAAAGTGGTTGTAAGACTAGTTGTTCCAGATAACAACACAAGTTGGCAAGTCTTCGAGAATGATCAACAAATTGTCAATTTTCTACAAGAAGAAGCTAAGTTCTCTTCCAAAACCAAGACAAGTTGGAACAATGTTATGGTGACAAAAATGGTGCGATCGAGAACAAACAAACTACCAAAGGGTCTTGTAATTTTGGAGTCAATCTTCAACTAAAATGATCAATTCTAGAAGGAGAAAGAAAATATTCGGTAAATGGTGAAGATTCGAACCTATTTCCATAGATGAAGGAAAAATGTTGTGAATCGGAAGGTAAGTAAGTACGCAACAAGAAAATTTGAGTTCGTTTAACATTTTCAATAATTCCACGATGTCTTTGCCTATACTTACAAAGATTTAAGAATTTTCAACTCAAAGTTGACACAACATACTATCGAGATGGATTCGAGATCCAAGCCTTTTAGATAGAAGAAGAGGCCAATAAACCCTCACATTGAACCTCTCATGAGAAAAGAGTTGAACAAGCTAATTGAGGCCAACATTATCTTCCCTATCAAGCATTCAAGTTGGGTTACAAACTTGGTGCTTTTAAGGAAAAGGAATGGAGAAATCAGTGTGTGTGGAATTTCATGATATGAACAAAGCATCACTTTGAAGGATCATTATCCACTTCCATCAATGGAACAAATCTTACATGTCATAGCTGGATATGAGAGTTTTTCATTGTAGATGGATATTTAGGATATAATCGAATAATGGTGAAAGAAGAATATCATTTCAAGATAGCATTCACGAACAAATGGGGTACATATGCTTATAAGAAGATGCCATTTGGATTGTCAAATGCCAAAGAAACATTTCAGCAAGCTATGGACATGGAATTCAAAGACTTAATCAACAAAATAGTCCTAGTATATTTAGATGATATCACCATCTTCTCAAATAATGCTACAGACCATCTCTTCCACCTCAAGAAGGTATTTTAGAGGTGTAGAAGGTTCAGAGTGTGTTTGAATCCAAATAAGTGTGTATTCTTGGAACATGAGGGTAAATTTTTGGTCCACATTGTCTCAAGAGAAGGGTTAATAATTGATCCATAAAGGGTTGAAGCCATCCAAACACTTCCATTATAGAAACACAAGAAGTCTTTCCAAAGCTTCTTAGGGAGAATAAACTTTTTTCATAGATTTGTGCCTAATTTTGCCACTCTTCTAAATCCTTTAACAATAATGTTGAAGAAGAGTGTTGCATTTAAATGGACAACAAAAGGAAAAGAGTTTTGAGCTTGTCAAGATCGCAATATCATGGGCCCCAACAATTATTAAACCAGAATTTTCAAAGGACTTCATGTTGTATGCTTTTGAAGGGTCGACACAATTTCAACTATCTTGGTTTAGCCTAACAGAGAAGGTTCATAACAGCCCATAGCTGTCTTCGATTAGAGCTTGGAGGATTACAAGGTAAAGTATTCCTTCATTGAAAGACATGACCTTGCTGTTATTAGGAGTTTGAAGAATTTTAGACACTTGGTCTCGAACAAAAAGATTCAACTACTAGTATCTCATGCCAGTGTTAAGGATTTCCTCGTAAACAAGGACTTGAATGAGAAGAGAGTAGGTTGGATCACTCATGTAATGGAGTATGAAATTGAAATCAAAGTGACCAAATTGGTTCATGGAAATGGTCATGTGATTAGCTCACTTCTAAGTAACAAGTTGAGTTAGTGGATGAAGAAGAGGTTGTCTTCCTAGTGCAGAATGATCAAGAGCAGCCAACTAATGATGCACATATTCCATGTTGGACCAAAGCCTTGGTGCATTATCTCCAAATAGGTTGGTGTCCTCCATAATGGAACAAATAAAAGAGGAGATACTTCAGACTACAAGCCATTCCATATGTGCTTATCGGTGGTGTCTTGTTTAAGAAGGATACTAATAGTGTTCTATTGAGGTGGATTATGACAAGCCAAATTGAGAGGGTGTTGCATGAGTTCCATGATGGAGAAGAAGGAGGCCAATTTTCTCCTTGGGTAATAACTCTTAAAATCATGAAAGGTGGTTATTATTGTCCTACGATGTTTAGGGGTTGCCACTCATGGATCATGAAGTGAAAGAAGTGTGCATTCTTCATAGGAAAGGAAAAGATAACAGCCTACCTCTTTATAAAATTTCAGTGGATTAGCCATTCATGCAATGGGGACTAGACTTCATTGGAGTAAATAAGCTAGGGCAACAAGTGGATACTTACAGCAATAGACTATTTAACCAAGTGGACTGAAGTAGTGGCACTTAAGGAGGCAAACGAATCCAATATCTTGGATTTATATGAAGGGATAACCACTAAGTTTGGAGTCCCTACCACTATTATATTAGATAATGCATTAGCATTCCTTGGTACAAGGATCACTTTGAATGTCTGTCAAGAATGGTGTATACCTCAACTTAATCAAACTATTACCCTCAAGGTAATGGCCAAGTAGAGTCCACAAACAAGAACTTACTAATAATTATCAAAAGACTCTTGATGAAAATTAGAGAACTTGGCACACAAAGCTGAAACAAGCTCTATCGGGCTGATAGGATCACATCCAAAAGGTCCATAGGAAGCTCCCCATATAAGCTTGTATATGGAAAAGAGGCGATGTGCTCATACCATTGGAATTTCCCACTTTGAACTCTTGAAATAGTTGGAACTAGCTGATTTAGAACCTATGGAGATCAGTGCACGCAGAGCTGATGGAGGTAGGAGAGAAAGAGAACATGCAATGTAGCTCATGGTGAAATATCAAGCATCAATCAAGAAGATGTTTGATAAGAAAGCAAGAACAAGGAACTTTTAAGAAGGGCACTTAGTTCTAAAGTTGGATGCAGATCGGGAAAAATCAGGAAAACATTCTAAGTTTGATGCCATTTGGAGTGTCCCCTACATGGTCACAAGATGAACAAGTAGCAATGCCTTCCGGCTGGATAAGTTAGAAGGTGAAGAATTACAGATTCCAGTCAATGGGATCTACCTCAAACACTACTACTAAAAAGAAAAATTCCTTTCCCTTGTAAATATTAGCCTAGGTTTTCAATTTCTCCAAGTATGTATGGACATTTTCTTGTTGTAGCATAGGTTTTATTTCCATAAGTGCTCTAGCACATGTTCTGTTGCTCCAAGTTTTCATTTTTATACAATTCAATGTGCCTCTAGGTGAATGTACCAAGCCCTTCAACATTTACAATAGGGAGACCCATGGTCACCATGACAATTGCTAATTTTAAAATAGAACAAATATAGAGCAACTAAATAGGGTTTTGAGGGATCCATTTCTAGAACAACGGGGCAGGTTCAAGGTCACCAAGTGCAAACATCAGATTCAAGCTTCAAATAATAGGACCAGTATCAAGCCACCACCCATGACTTTGTGCCCAATGGATACAATAGGGTGGATAATCTCTTAATCTAGCAAGTAGATGTCATCATGAGTTGCCAAATTATTATCCCAATTTTTCCCCTTGGAAAAATTGACCAAACCTGACCATACACAGGAAGAAATATAAAATTCAGTTCCATCGTATGAGCCCACATTTCAAATCCAATAGTCATGTTATAGGGGAATCGAAATGGAGAAACTAGAGACTTAAGGAGGAAAATACTGTCAAGGAGGCCATAGGCTCGCAGGAGAGAAATGGGGAAAGGCTCAAAGTCTTCAGGATTCACAAATGATTCAAAGTGGGCCCAAATTGGCTAAGTATGAAAAAGACAACGGAGGCTTCTAAGTGTCTCAACTATGTAACTTCAAGGGTTGAAGCAAAGGCGAGTTCCCCCAAAAAGCACGGGGCTTCCATGTCTCCCATGTACGAAAGGAGATAGTTGGCGGTTGAAAAGTCTTAGGGTTATCAAAATGCCCCACATGTCTCATTGGTAAAAAACTAAGGCTAGGTCCAAAGATCGGGTTCCCAAATGAGCAAGGGTTCACCACGTGGTTAGAATTAAAAGAGGAGACAAATCCGGTCATAGAATCGGCTAAGTATATAAAGTGTCGGTGGAAGGTGCCAAGTGTCTCAACAACACAATTTCAAAATTAAGAGCCTAGGGCGAGAATAAAACAAGCGCGAAGCTTCCATGTGTCCCAGGTCTAACAAAAGGGATAGAGCCGGCCCTCAAATCGACTAAGTATAAAGAACAAGTAGAAGTCTCCACATGTCTCATTAGTGCAATTTCAAAGGCACGACCCAAATCAGCGACTCAAATGAGCATGGGGATTTCACATGTCTAGGATTCAAGAAATGCATCAACCTAAATCGGCTACGTATCACAGACTCGTGGAAGGCGCCACGTGTCAGCTCGACACATCTTCAAAAGGTAAATCTAAAAGTTGTTCTCCCACACTAGTGTTGGCCTTCCATGTGTCCCAGGTCTGAAAAGGGACAGAGTTGATAGTTGAAAAGTCAAGATGGGGTAGATTCAGCAGAAGGAGCCACGTGTCAGGGCTAAATTACATGTGGTTTGACACGTCTGGGGAGGAATTTTCACCCAAATGGAAAATGTAGACCAGTGGGCCCGAAGATGGTTTTTTGGAAAAAGTAATTTGTGGGGTGTTTTTGCATTTTCGTATTTTTATGGAAAAGGCACAAAGTGAATTTCGTGTCCCATGCAGATCCATTTTGATAAACTATTTTTTGCCATTTTTGTATAAATCTGACTCAAACATTCAGATGGACATATCTTTTGATCCTGTGCTTGAAATTCAACAAATTTGGCACCATTACAAAGGTCTCGGCCTCGTCTATGCCATGAAACCTAATATTTTAATTTTAACGAGGTTAGGTGGGTGAGAATTAGGAAAATGTCTTCATACCATTAATATGTAATCTAATTACTTCAACAACCAGATTAGATTTGATTTGACCCACCATTCTTCCTTCTTCGACATGCCGAAAAGACATAGAGTGGCGACTTGACAAATTTTTGTTAGATTTTAAAGGGCATTGATGGCTAAGGCCGAGACCCAAATCACGTTTCCCTCATTTTTTCTTCTCCTCTCTTCGCTACATCTATAAAGGTAATATCTTAGCTCATTAAAAAGGGTTGGGCATTTTTGTTTTGCACCCTCCCTTCTTCCCTTATCTGTAAGTTAATTTGTGGATTTTTTCAAGCCTCCCATTCGAGTTGTAATACAAAGTTTTTTTCCTCTTGGCTATTGTAATGTACTATATCAACTTTGGAGCAATAATATATGTTTGTGGATGATTCTCAACCCTCTCATGTGTTCATTGTTGTATTTTGATCTCTCATTGTAGTTTGGTTATCTATGCATGGTGGTTGTATTGAATTTCTATGGTCTGTGTTAAATTACAAAATGAGTGTTTAACATTCCTTTTGTGCATCACCTTGTTAGCTTAGGTTTATTTTCTCACATCTTCTCAACCCTGTCTCCTTGGCAAGATAGAGTAGGTTTTATAGTAGATCCTCTACAATTTATTTGTGTGCACCTGAACAGAGGAATAGAAACGCCTTCATTCAGAGAGATCTCTCGATTTCAGATTCCCACACATTGAGAGATGCTCCATGTTGTGCAATCACACTAAGGATCTTAACCCCATGAAGTTACTAATCCTAGGGGTGCTGTGACTTTGCACTAACAATAATTATCTTGATAATCCTTTAAAAGATGTTTTTCCTCTATTACCTTCTAGCATTCATACTAATCCACCACCAAATCCAATATTGTCTATATCTACCAATGCGATTGATGATTCTTGCACTTGCAATCCTCCATCTACCTCTAGTGTAAGCTATAGAAGCACTAAAAATTTAGTTTAATTTCATGGAAGCCACAATTACATTTCTCCTTGCTGAGATAGAATAAGTTAAGGATGTCACTATCTTGCATACTCATACTACTCCTACATCTCATGTTCCATCTACATCCCTTACTAGTCACCTTACTGACCCTCTAGCTATACCATTACCTTCACCCCTTATATTTCCTTCCAATGCTATGCCACATGACATTCTTGGCCCGCTTCTTCACCATCAAATCATTGCTCTACCATCTAATCATCATTATCCTCCTTCTCAACTAATACAATCTCATGATCAACCATTTTTCCACTACCATCGAATTTGAGGGCATCATACCAAATCTTATCATGCTTTGAGCCATATTATTCATGATATCTAGTAGTTAGGCCTCCTTTCCTTTATTACACAACCTTCTCCTATAATTAAGTAGCACACAAGTGATACGTGAATATCCCCTTTTCCGGATGTATCACCACGATTATGTGTCCTCTATCTTAATCTTACCCATTCATTGATCCCTCACGTGCGTATCGATTTCACTCATCAACATTGACGTTATTTACTATATCCCCGCAGACCCCGGCCCTCCATTTTCCTCATCCAGGCACCGATCGATGGACCTTCATCCCTCAACCTTATCGATTCGTTCCTCCTTTATAACCACTTGGGGGCATAGCCATTATACAACACCCCCTTCCTCATATTACCGTAGCTGCATCTCTATTATTTTTATTGGCATTCATTCATCTCTTCAATTATAAGAATATTTATCACATGTCATAACACCCTCATTACTCGATGACGCATTCTTGTGCTTTGGTTCACACTCGAATGTTGAGGGATTACCATTACACTGAACCCCACACACTACACTATAGGACCTGAAAACTTTCATTCTATCATATGCACCATTTATCCTACACCTATACATCACACATCTTCATAGCATACATTTTTCATATACTATACTAGTCGTAATTACATATGAGTCTACTTTTCCATTTTCATCCACACATTCTACATTGACGCTAGGTTGCATTATATATGGGTCTAGCTTTACATGTCATTAATATATATTGCATCTACACCTATCACCACATCCTCTATAGTCTATACACCCTACATTTCCTACATTGTATGATTCACATAGCACATCTATCCATCATATACATTCTACATACTACACTAGATTCCCTTACATATGGGTCTAGGTTCATCTTATCATCCTTATATATTCCATTTCTATATATGACTCATATTGTATTTCACACAATACATATTATATACACACCACATATCTTACATTGCATTTTCCACACTACCCATTTACATACCATCTTCATCACTTGGTCATTTATATACTACGTTGTTTTATACCCACTACACTATCCACCCTATGAAAAATTTAGTTCCTCGGTCTATACTTGACTACCAAGGGTTTACGAATCATATGGAACTTACACTCATCATGTGACATTCCCTCCTTCAATATATTTCTCACACAACATTTAGAACATTAGTGACATACACCTTAGGTTAAGTTGTCACCTATCTTATCATCTTGTAGTGGTATACAATTTAGGCTAAATCAACACCCCCATTCTCATCTTGTAGTCACATATACCTTACGGTACATCACCACTCCATCCTTTCATCTTATAGTGACATACACTTTAGGATAAATCATCACCCATTATTATCCCTTCATCTTATAGTGATATACACTTAGGGCTAAATCACTACTCATACATTCAACAAGTCATGGTCTATGCTTAGGATATAGGGTGTGTGTACACATCTTTCCATATGTTTCATCCCCTCAAACTAATTATATAGTTATATAAGCTAGGATAAATCATCACTCCCCATTCAACGAGTCATGATATACACATCGGATATAGGGCCCACGAACATATCTACACATATTGCATTTCATCACCATTTCATATACACATTACCTACAACATGCTAGATAAAACCAAAATAATTGACCATTTCCCAATGAAAAACTCTCGTTTACCATTCATTCTTGATTGCTGAGGGGGAAAATAAAATGAAGCTCACTACATACACATTCCATCAGCTCAAAGGGCACATTGTTCCTATAATGTCAACTTGCATTCCATTCTATCCATCCATAACATACTTTGCATGGTCTTAGGAGCATTTACTTTTTCTTATTAGTGTTTTACATGCTCACTTTCTTTCACATGTTATATTGCTTTCTTATATGTCATTATCATAAACACATGTGTGTCCATGCCTTTGTATAGTGTGAGTGTAGATACATAGATTTACATGTGGCATGGATGATCACCTTCTCGCGCCCCCTTCCTAAACCAAATGATGGGGGCATCCACATTAATCTTATCAAGGTGCTATTGTTTCATCTTATACATAACATTTTATACTATTTGTTCATACAAGTTTTGACATATTAGTTATCACTCTGATATGTTGATGGGTGTTCCATGTGCAACACTTATTTGGTAGGATTACATGTTTCCATGACTACCTCTTTGTTTCTACTTGTCTTCTTTACTTGCAATATTTTCCCTTTGCTTGTGTGTAAACTTGTCTATTGTTTATGACCATAACAACCTTGTGTGTCTTGTGACATTGTGAGTGTCCCATGTTTGCAAACTACTTTTTGTAGTCTACATGTTTTCTTGCGTGTTTACAATACTTTATTTGGTAGTTCTTACCTTGTCTGCATATTTTACACTTGTTTTCTTATATGCATATGTTTTCATACTAACACTTGTTTTGGCTAGTCATCCCCTTTTGTGCATGCCTTGGTATCTACCAAGTATTTCCCCTTCCCCCTGCAGGGAAGAGTTCTATAGGTCAGAGTGTGGTTAGTCCTCTTTTGGGGCCACATTCTCCTTTACTGCAACGTCGCATGAGACCCCAAAAAGGGGGCCATCATTGAGGGTTTCTACAAACACAATGTATATACACCATTTGAATATAATGCACTTTCCTTCTTTTGTATTGTGGGTTTACATATAATGAGTGAATTTAGACTAGTCTACAAACTCCATACATAGTGGCCTCTACAGTATATGGTGTCCTTCAGTAATTTTATGGAGTAGTTACAGGCTTGGGGTTTGCAGTGGGTGTGCCTCTATTCACTAATTCATCCAAAGTGGCATCGGATCGCCAAAATAAAAAGGACAATACAGAGATCTCTTCACACAGTTCAGTCAAAGTGGTTAAAGGTTGGAGGGAAAAGAGCATTTCCTCCCCATACTTCTCTATCAAGGGTGGCATTTTAGTGAGGGTGGCTTTAGATCCCCCAAAAACTCGCGAAAGTAAAATATATCCTTCTACACCCTTTCTCTCAACATGGACCAGGTGCATATGTTCCATTTACATTTAATTCATTATGATTTACATTTGTGTACTTTACAAATTTCTATATAGATGATCTGAAAATGTGTGTTGTATTTTCCTCACTTTTAAAAGTTTCCAAAGATTGTTATTTTCTTAATCAATTTTAAGTATTATAAGCTCCAAAAATTGATTAAATTCTGATTATTATGCATCCATAGAAGTGTGGAAAACTTGGGTAACAAATAAATAATCAAATCAAAACACTCGGATAACAAACAAGATTGTTTATGGGGTTCGGAAATTCCTACGTCCCTGTGTTTGGATTGAACCGATCAATTAATATTATTGAAATGTAAGTACAATAACTCTTAAAAACAACCAATAATGAATCACAACCTGCAAATGAGCTGATCAATGTCCCAAGAACTCTGAAAATAGCAGAAACTATTCCAATAATGATCTGTGGCTCCTGCAATGTTTTCACAATGTGATGTCCCTGCAACTATGTTAGAAAAACACCTACAAATGGAGATTTAAAAACATTATATGAAAACAAATTATATATCTGAGATCATCTCTAAATTCTGAACACTTTTCATATTTACACCAAGTCACATTTCGGACTAGAAGTGCATTGAAATTCATGTTTTCCAACTAGTTGTCTTGTAAATCCCTGTTAAAAACTGCATTCAAAGCTTCAAAAATTAGGATAAAACTCAATAAAAAACATCAAATATTACATTTTTGGAATCGCCTTAGAATTCCCTACATTTCACCTTTTACTCGAGTTCCGATTTTGAGTGCAGGCCTTCAAAATAGCATTTTCTGAAAATTTCCTCCTTATCTTTGCTTTGCACGCACCTACCACCTTTTGTATAAGTTGAAGCGGCCCATTTTATAATCCACCCAAGCCTCTAGGTGAGTTGGTCAAAGAAATTTGCTTGAGGGCATAGGTTTCAAGTTCAAATCCTTCTCCTTTCTCCTATGTTGTCTCCTTTTGATTTAATCCCACATCCAATTTGCATAAAAGTGGAGTAGGTCTTAAAAGATAGGGCGCTTTTAGTTTATAATTGGCTTTTGAGCCACCGTTTAATGTGGAATGCACCATATTTGGGCACTATGGCTATATGCTTATGAGTTGTGGCTGCTTGGAGGGATAAGGAGATAAAGTGATGGAGTTAGCATAACATGCGTGGCAAATGATGTAATGCGCCATAAGGAGATATTGGTTTGTTTGGATATATATATTCATACCCCGAGTTGATAGGACATGAGATATCCTTGGTTGTTGATAAGGTAATCCCCAAACTTAGTGTTATATCCTCGAGCTCTCCAAGTTGGATAATAATAAGCCCGAACATAACAAATAATTTGGCTTTGTAATTAACATGGACGTTAATATCAAAGATTTACAAAGGTAATAAAAATGGAATTTGACCCAAGTAGTATAATGACATTTCAAATGAAATATGGAAATAAATACTACTTTTCGACCCTCGATAGGAAAATCAAACTTGTGGTGGCAAGCCACGTGGTGGTTTGAGGACCCACCACGTTGGTGATAATATTATCGTCCTCACGGCGGCCGGGCTCCCCTCCGTAACAAAAGTTGAGCCTCTTGTTCTAGCCCGCTTTTACGTGTGTCAAAGACTGGAGGTTGAAAACAACTTGAAAAACCTTTCCTTTTTCCACATGTCATATTGTTATTGGTCCATTATTGACATGTTGACCAGAGTTGACTTTCTTGTTGACTGAACTTTGACTGGACATATCTTGAGCTCAGAGTGTCTATTTTTCACGTTCTTATAGTCGTCGGAAATCTCTCTAAAGGATCTACTACACTGGCATGGTTTAGGGAAGTTTAGGGAATATTTGACACTAAAATTTATCCCCTGATCACTCCTCCCTACTGAGAAGGCTTTTTGTCCACAAAAAGTTGTTTATCAACCCACAAATAATGCTATCTCTTCCTGCATTGCACAAACACATACAAGAACCTGAAATAACATTATAGGTTAATAAAAATACAAATATTTGATTAGCTAATTACATAACCGATCAGATAATAACACCCAATTAAGCTAGTGTTCAACTGAAATGTTATAACCCTATCAACTCGTACAAAATCCGTGATTTGTCATACCCCACTTTAATGCCATCACAATTAATTGACCGGATAATAACACCCATTCTATTATGGAAAGCTAGTGTTCAACTGTCACTTTGTGATACGACAATTACCAAAAATTACAATTCCATAACACATATCAGTATACAAGACATCTAAACTGCCCACAATTAGGCTAGTGCCCACTGCCATCGAAATTGTAACAACTGCAAGTATTCACTATCAGAATATAATAGACTATCAACGCCCAAAAATAGCTATAGTCAAAAACTGAACCCACGTGAAGCTGCCAAAACATTGTATCGCCATCACAAATAATAACTCAGATAATAACACCCATCTATAATGGAAGCTAGTGTTCAACTGACACTTTGTGATTATGCTGATTACAACTACAGTTTCAAATTTAGACATGCTACTGATGCCTATCCCTACATACTATTTTCAACAATGGAACTACTAACCAATATGAGAAAACAAAACATGAGTATGATGAACCTATCACTCAAATCTTCTCTTCAGCTGTTTCCATTCATTTTCAAAGCTTAAATATCAACTCGGGAGAAAATCCTTATCAATCAACAGAATCCCTAAAATATAGCTCTAAAAAAATTCTTTCCTACTATCAACAATTTCTTGTAGTGTGCAAAATAAATTTGAGGAGTGTTTTCCCAACCAATCACTTAGTTTTTTTTTTGGTTGTTTTACCTTCTCGCACTAAAATGAGTTTTAGTTAGGTTTAGAAACATTGGTTTTACAATATTGTTCTTTTTAACAACTTTCCAATTTTGTTGTTTAGGAACAAACCAACAAACCTTAACATCATGACCATTCCTATTACAATGGGAACAAAATTTAACTTCCTTGTTTTTAGGAGTCTTACCCATTTTACCATTCTTAGAACTCTATCTATGAGAATGATTCCCCTGTTTAGGAGAGGTAACATTCTTGCCATTTCTCACCTTTCCTTGGTGAGATTGGTCTTTAGCACCTGCCTTATCATTCACAAAAGGCATTAACTTCTTAATCAAAATTTTCCTCTTCCAACAATATGCAACAAAATGATTAGTACCTTCACAAAATGTGCAAGGGAAAGCATATTTTTGCCTACCAAAGTTATATTGTTCCAACTAAAAGAGTGTATTAGAAGTTTTAGGATTTGATTTTCCCTTAGTGCTCTTTTTAGTGTAAGTAGAAGGAGGTGGAATCTAATTACCTCTTTACCTGTTTTCTTACACCTATCATTGTTCCTCTTGATGGTAGAATCTTGCAATTCTAGTGGCATAGATCCTTGGTTGTTGGAAGCTTGTCTTCCTTCAGCTGCTTTGGAACTTTCTCAAATTTCCATTTTCCCACTAGAATAACCTAAACCTACAAACCGAGGCTGATCCTCTACTTATACTAGGTTAGCATCACCTTGTCCATTTTTACCAAGGCCCTTTCCATTAAATCCCATCTTAACCATTAGCTTAGACCCAATTCCCTTAGTGTGTTTTTCAAACTGACCCAAAGGAATATCTAAAACTGAATGAGAGGAAGAATTAAAATGTGAACAAATTACAGTGCATTCTATCATAGTACCTACATCTAATTTGGAAGGCATTTCCTTCTTATGTTCACCTTGTTGTAGCTTTTCCAAGAGGGCATCCTTGGTCCGTATTTCTTCCTACAACTCTTTAACAAAGCCCATCAACTTCTTGCTCTCTTCAAGCATCTTGTTAACATACTCCTCTTTCTTGGTTATAGAGGATTGTGGCTCAGATTTTAACTGCACTATTTCCTCTTCCAAGGAATAAAAATTATCTCTCAAGAAAGAGTTTTCTTCTTGGAGTTGGTGGTTTATGGCTTCAAGCTCATCCAGTTGCTCCTGTTTGGATGACTTGCCCATGATTCCCGGTTCTTGCAAACACAACTTGTACTTCCAAAACTGCACATTGCAAAAGAAGATTAACAAGCCCCAAAACGTCTGCACACTGAAGAATGAAATCAATACTGAAACTGAAGCCAAATTTTCAAACACAATTAGAAGCTAATCTGGCAATCTAACCACTCTCATGCCAAAACTTTATCTGAAAATGTGTGTTGTATTTTATTCACTTTTAAAAGTTTCCAAAGATCATGATTTTCTTAATCAATTTTAAGTATTCTAAGCTCCAAAAATTGATTAAATTCTGAATATTATGCATCCATAGAAGTGCGGAAAACTTGGGTAACAAATAAATAATCGGAAAACTGAAAACACTCGGATAACAAACAAGATTTTTTTTTTTGGGTTTGGAAATTCCTATGTCCCGGGTTTGGATTAAACCGATCCATTAATATTATTGAAATGTAAGTACAATAACTCTTACAAACAACAATAATGAATCAAAACCTGCAAATGAGCTAATCAATGTCCCAAGAACTCGAAAAATAGCGAAACTATCCCAAGAATGATCCATGGCTCCTACATTGTTTTCACAATGTGATCTCCCCGCAATCGTGTTAGAAAATACCTACAAATGGATATTTAAAAACATTATATGAAAAAAATTATATATCTAAGATCATCTCTGAATTTTGATAACTTTTCATTTTTACACCAATTCACATTTCGGACCGTAGTGCATTGAATTTCATGTTTTCCAACTAGCTATCTTGTAAATCCCTGTTAAAAACTGCATTCAAAGC
This sequence comes from Taxus wallichiana var. yunnanensis, assembly GCA_018340775.1. Lineage (NCBI taxonomy): Eukaryota > Viridiplantae > Streptophyta > Pinopsida > Cupressales > Taxaceae > Taxus > Taxus wallichiana. The sequence continues at coordinate 754,611,251 of CM031234.1, forward strand.
TTCCAAAAATAGGTTAAAACTCAACAAAAAACATTAAATCTTATATTTTTAGAATCTTCTCAGAATTCCCTACATTTCACCTTTTTACTCTGAGTTCCCATTCTGAGTGCAGGTCTTCAAAAATGGCATTTTCTGAAAACTACCTCCTTATGTTGCTTTGCACAGACCTGCCACCTCTTGTATAAGTTGAAGTGACCCATTTTATAATCCGCCCAAGCCTCTAGGCGAGTTGGTCAAAGCACTTTGCTTGAGGGGATATGTTTTAGCTTCAAATCCTTCTCCTTCTCCTATGCCGCCTCCTTTTGATTTAATCCCACATCCAATTTGCATAAAAGGTGGAGTAGGTCTTAAAAGATAGGGCAGTTTTAGTTTATAATTGGCTTTTGAGCCGCCGTTTAATGTGGAATGTGCCATATTTGGGCACTATTGTTATATGTTATGAGTTGTGGCTGCTTGGAGGGATAAGGAGATAAAGTGATGGAGTTAGCATAACATGCGTGGCAAATAATGTAATGCGCCAAAGGAGATATTGATTTGTTTGGATATATATATATATATATATATATATATACCCCGAGTTGATAGGACATGAGATATCCTTGGTTGTTGATAAGGTAATCCCCGAACTTAGTGTTATATCCTCGAGCTCTCCAAGTTGGATAATAATAAGCCCGAACATAACAAATAATGTGGCTTGGTAATTAACATGGAAGTTAATATCAAAGAATTACAAAGGTAATAAAAATGGAATTCGACCCAAGTAGTATAATGACATTCCAAATGAAATATGGCAATAAATACCACTTGTCGACCCTCGATAGGCAAATTGAACTTGTGGTGGCAAGCCACGTGGTGGTTTGAGGACCCACCACGTCGGCGATAATATTATCGTCCTCACGGCTGCCGAGCCCTCCGTAACAAAAGTACACTACACGCAAATAAAAACAACACACGCATTCTTCCCCATGTTTACTTTCATGACTTTATATGTGCATTTTTCATCTTTAGAATCCACGCTCCTCCACATTTTCACTTGAGTCTAGTCCATTGACATGTATTATTCTACACTCTACATGGATATTAGGTACACATATCTATCTAATATATATGTTACTGAGCTTTTAAGCTCACCAATATAAAGTGGGGAGAAAATGTAGACACAAAATCATGCACTTTAGGCATTATTTAGCCCGGACTTATAGTACTATTTAGAAGGTTCTCAAGTGAATAAAGTAATAATTAATCCAACCTTTTAGCCATCTTTTTCCTATATTTTATGTCGTCACAACCACATATTTCTCTATATTTATCCACCTATTTCATAAATGTCCCATCAATCTAGTCTAAAATTAGGGTTCTAGAGTATGTACTATGGTGCCCCGAGCCACCCTTGTCCTAACTTGGGTGCCCGGTTTATGTTTCTATCTTCCTTCTTTTTTGGGGCCTTTCTAGACATTTTTCATCCTTATCCTTTTCTCGATTGGCCATGCAAAAGTTAATTACAAAATTAGGCTTGAGAACCCTATACATATAAAGTTATCGACAATATTGAGGTCCTAACATCACATACTACTATCACTCCATCTAGAGTTGCATCCATTGCTTCACTTGCATCCATATAGTGTCATGCATTAAGGATAGGATATTTTCATCAACACACACAACATAGGGGGAGGGATTCTATTCTATTCCATGCACAAATGCTATTACATTTTCTATAGTTATTATTGATTTCCACTTCATAAAGTGTGGTTTGAAACGAGTGCACCTATGGCACGACATGCTCACATACACAAGAACTACATTAGGGTCTTTAATGTAGTGAATCGCTCGATGATAAGACCACTAGTTTGGCAGATGAGGTCAGTCTGATCCATTCATTTTGCATCTTTATTTTCCTAGTTTTTGATAATTCCTTTTGTATTGCAGGTAATCTTTTAATTATTCATTTCCTTTGACACATCCCATTGAATCAAATGTGATAGAAAAATAGTTCTTCGGATCACATTGTGACCATACAAAATTCAGATTTTGAGTATTTACAGAGACCAGGGCACCTAATCAGTGACTAGGGCTCCCCGATGTTCCTTAGTACCTTCCCAGGGTGACCCATTCAATTCAGATTTTCCAAATCTTGTCTTCACAAGGATTGTCAAGTAATACACGTACTAATAATAATAATGAATTACTAAGTGATCCTCTACAATTCCATATTTTATTTCAAACCTGCGAACAATCTATGACAAGATCTTCTAATTAGCTAAGCCATTTCCTTTCCTTCTCTTGCATACTTAGGGTTTTATTTCACTTAGAATAATTAATTACAATTGTTCCATACTATTTTAGTTTCATTTATACAACATTTTAGTCCTCCTATTTAGATTAACTAGTGACTATACTTTCATAGTTTAGTTTAATTTTAGTTAATCACCTAGAGCATGGTTCAATGAGTATAGTCATAATATGTGATAATTTGATTTGGTTAGATGTTTTCATTTTGGTAAACATGGTTGGTATGATATATCATGAGTGTATAAGGATATGAAAGAGGTCAACAAGATTACTTCATGTGAATTCAATGTTGCATAAGTTCATTCCATGACTATTCCTAGCTCTAGAGCATGCGAATGCGATAGAAGTATGATTTTTAAATCTGATAAGTATTTTCAAATAAGGGTATCATATGGTATCAGTTTATATGAGGTTTATGGTGAGTTTGTGGTTAGAACTAAGAGGAATGATGCATATATGAGGCCCTTTAGAAGCAAGTAAGTTCAAATAGGTAATAAAACACGGTAAATGATATTAGATGGAGATTTTTAGATATATTTTGGATATATGGTGAGTATGGATAGGTATAGGATGCTATAACGATGTTTCAAGAAAAATTATGGGTATTTTGAAAAATAATTTGCAATATATGATAGTTTTGGAAAATCCAGGGTTTTCTAGAGTGAAGATTTGAAGTAAAATGGACCTTCTGATGCTCATTGTGAGATGTGTGATTTGCATGGGTACCAAATATATTTGGCAATAATTTTTAGGTCATTCATGATAATTTCACAAAAAAATTATGTGCTTTCATTGTCATGTTTTTATGAACGATCATTAAGAATATAAGTTGCTTTGAAACCCTATCTAAACCTTAAGTCAAAGAGACTTGGAGAAAAAGAGGTATGCTGAGTCTATTTTGATTAGTTTTTCAAAATTGATGATTGGATGTTGTAGTGTAATCCTCCATCTTTCCAAAAATTCAAGATAGTGCATGTGACTATATGTGGGGCACCTGAAATTGTTTATTTTTAAAGAAGTTCAGTTTAAAGAAAGATTGTCCAAAGAATTTTGAAAATAAATTGACATTGTTTTTACCTCTACATTTTTCTACATCTCCATGATAGTTTCAAATCACAGTTGAAGTGAAAGAGGGAAAAGTGTGCCCTATTTATGAAAGTGGGGTTGAGGCCAACATTGCCACATTGTTGACACAACAAAATGATAAGGGTTTAGAGAATCAATTGGCCTTCATTAAAACACTAAAGGATTATGAATCAAAGTACAATCATGTTGAGAAGAAGGTCTTATCCATAATTATATCTCTCAAGAAATTAAAATAACATGGTTTTCTCTAGCCATATCAAAGTTTTAATATCACACCTAGTCTGAAAGATTTCATTATGGGATAGAAATTAGTCAAAGGAGAGCTATATGAGTGACCAAGATTATGGAATATGATGTGACCATCTAGGCTAAAAACTTGTAAGTGGTAGAGAAATGTGTGAACAAATATCCTTGGATGTACTCGGGATAATACGAAACCTCCTTCTTCATGGATGAGGAAAATGAAAAAAATGAAGAAAACCCATGAGACATGACCAATCAAAAGGATGAAGAGGATCTGTGAAATAGATGAGGTCAACATAAAATACACAATTGGATTAATAACATGGTCCTAGTTAGTTTGATAAAATATAAGAAGTGGTATGTAAGATTGCAATATGTTCCTTATCCGTTGATTACAATGTTGAACTCGGTCATTTTCATTGATGTTTTAATTGATGTTAAGTTGTTTTGATGGGAAAAAAGTGATTGGTGTAGTGATAAGATCTAGGAAACGAGAAACAAATGTGAATGGTGATTATAAGGGACAAGTTATCTTTGATAGTTGCATCTTATAGTGTGGTTCTAAGACATGTGCATCATTCAACAGTACATAGGATCAATCAACATGATGAAAATTATTGAAAGGTGTCTTCTAAGAGATACAAAGTGAATTAGTGACTAGGTAGGTTCATGGATTCAAGGTGATTGTTAGAATCAGATCAATCAAGATCATTTATATGTTCAATAGGTGCTTCATTATGAAACAAGTGTCTCTAAGGTGTATGATGTGTTTCACTAATATACAATTGTCTCTAGAAAATTTATTGAGCATTTAAATGACTTCAGTATGATTCAAATTGATTGCAAGTTAATATAGGATAAGTGCACACATGGGTAGTGAAATAGGGTTCATTGGAGAAATAAAAAGGTTAGTACACTTGGGTAAATTTATTTACAGGCCTAAATGTTCTTTACAAGTGTCCTAAGTGCTCATTAAATTCATATCATGAAGAGAATATATTTTTGGATTTATAAAAAATTTAAAAAGTGATTATTATTGGTTTCTAGAGTAGTGTGGGTAGAAGGGTGCATAAAAACTAGTTCCAGGTGGAAAAATCATTCTCTGCAATGGTTTGGAAGCCACATACATTGTAATGTGGGTAGTACAGACTTTGAAGACCTTATCGGTATAGTTCCTCATATGTCTTAATTCCCCACAAGCTTGGTCAACTTGAGTCAAAGGATTTTGGGCACAAAGTGAAGAGTTGTTTGTTGTGTGGCGGAGGGCTAGTAGTTAGGGCACTAAGGCCTTGAATGGAACAAGTACCACTGAAGATCCAAGTCCCCCATAAGTAAAGTGAACAAAAATTCAAAGGGAGTTGGATGAATGGAGAGAGGATAGTGTGTTTCGATGAAATGAGGTTTGCATGAAAAATGAACCCTAACAACACAAATTCCCAGTACTGTGTTACCCAAAAATATGAATGATATGTATAACAAAGAAAAGAGAGAGAGAAGTGTTAATTGTGGAAATATAAACTGCGGGAGAAAAAAGCTTACATGACACAAATTCTTCAAGTTACCTATACACCCAATATACTTGATTTAAAATAGAAAATGTTTTAAAATATAAAATGGATTTTTACATAGTTTATAAAGGTATGTTATATTGTTGTAAGTGTAAATATTTAATTTGTCTAGTAATTTTTTTCCTCATGAGCTACTAATGTCAACATGGCCATATATCAAGTTCTAGTTAACCAAACACAATCTTCTTTTACTCGTTGGAAAAGTGGTGTCATTCTCTATGCAATGAAACAAGAAAAATCAGGATTAGATCCCAAAAATAGAAACAATACAACAAATACCATGTGGCACATGGTTAGAGGAGAAATTTTTAATGTCCCTTTTGGTTAGAGGATAGTGGCATCCTAAGAGTAAAAGAGGGAGTTATTTGTTTCTATAAAATATAAATTCCATGCACAATTCGTGTTGATGAAGGAATGAAGAGTTGAAGATCCTGAGGGAAGAGGAAAGGGAAACTAGGCTAAGAGTGGTGTAGACACAAGATATAATATCATCAATGAACATCTAAATAAATTGAAGGAAATATGATCCTTATTTTTCAATGAATACCTTCTAGTCAAATCAAAGGAAAGAGAGGTGATCTTGCACTATAATATAACATCCATTGAAAGAAGATGGTTTTGCAGGGAAAGGAGATATAGTTGTAGAATGCGAGATCTACCAAAGATAATGAACAAGGATAATTCAAATAGAGGGGTGTTGTAAAGAGAGGAACAAGTTAACGAAATTAGATGAATATAAAAGATCCATATATACTTCCGAATAATAATTGCTACATAATTAAAGAGGAGGCAAAGCCATCAAATGAAGATCTATTGCTAAAGGAGAATAGATGTGTGAGTGCTAAAGAGATAGATCCATCAAACAGAGAACCAAGTAAGTGAATGTTTGAGGGGAGAAACTAGAAAGAGATAAGAATAGTATTGCATATTTGTATTTGAGGAGTGATTGAAAAATAACAAAAGAAGAGTGATGATAAGTAGTTGAATTTTAAACAAATAATCTAAATGATGAAACTGAGTGTATAATATAAGTCTAAGTTCTAGATTTCTTACTAAATACCACATTGGATTTTGTACTAAATTTGGGAGTTGTGGCTTGGACAAGTTGTACTTTGTCAAATATCGAGTGGTGGCTTGGTTAAATTATTAGAGTTAGAGCTCAATTGGGAAATCATTATAACTATGTAAGGAAAGTTGTCTAGAATTATTTCATTGGTTTCCATGGTTTTTTTCTTGAAAGGGTTTCCCACATTATATATAGTCTCCTTGTGTATATGGTTTTCTCTCTATCTTTCATGGTTATTATTGCATGTTTATGGAAATCAATATATTTTAACTACAATAACCTAAACAAGTAGATATCATTTGAGAAAGTTTTTGTTAACACTAATTCACCCCCTCTCGCCTCCCGAAAGTCATAAAATTTGGTATCAGAGTGGTGCTTCTCCTTTGTTAAGTCTAACATTTTTGAGGTGATCCTGAAGACATAAGCATGACAAAATAAACTCATAGTGAAAATAATATGAATCGGGATGAATCTCACAAAGAAAGGTTGATGATGGAAATGGAAGGTTGTAGTAGCTTCATGCATGATTTAGATGAAGAGGAAGCACAAGTAAATCTAGAAGCTGAATGAGAGTGTGCACTTGATGAATTAGACAAGTCAAGGAAGAAAGACAATAAGTTGAACGTCTACATCACAACCTATGGGAAGAACATTACTCTTATTGAAAATAAATTGAGTGAGAAAGATCAAAAGGATTCTCAAGAATGTAAAGATAATGATTCTCAATTAGATAAATTTCTGTACTCTCTCAAACTCAAGGAAGAAGAGGTTACCAAACTAAGAATCTTGGAAATGGAACAAGAAGACCGAATTACACATCATGAAGAAGTGCAATCCCAAAAATAGAAAGAGTATGAAGAAAAGGTAAAAGAGCTTCACGAGAAATTCAAACTAAATTATAAGGATCTCAAGGAAAAAATTGAAGAGTGTGAAATATTCATCCCATCCATGAAGACAATTCAAAAGGACAAAAAGAAGGAAAAGTAAGCAAATTAGAAGAACAACAAAGATAAAGAGGATGTTTTCCTAAATTATTAAGAAGAATTGAAGACCTTGAAGATTGAATTGGAACAAGTGACTACGTAGCTCAATGACTTACAAATAAAACAAGGACACTCTAGTGTAATATAGCATGAAACATTTCTAGGTGATTTGTTTTTATTGTTCATTCAGTCGTTTTTGAGAAAGAAGGATGTTGATTTTGAGGACGTATTTTCTTAGGCCATAAGAATGAAGTGAATGAAGCATGAGATGGATGATTTGATGCTTGATATCACTTGAATAGTGAATAGGGATTAAATTTTTTCATAGTGAAGGAAATTTTAGGTCTTTGAAGTGATGGAAACGGTGCAAAATAGTTAAGTTAGGACAAATTTATTTTGAGGAAACATGATTTGGAGACGAGGAAAGTTGATGTGGTTTGAACACATGGATGTTTACATAGATCTAGCATACATTGATGTGATATAAAGGTGACGAGGATTACATATAGTGGTTATATACCATAGTTGAGTTAATTTTCGATGCACGCTTGATTACCAAAGGTGAAGTTAGGTCTGAAACAACTGTTTATTGAAAGATACAATGTTTTTGAGTTGTGTTATGAATATTTTGTTTGCCCAAGATAATTAATGATAATGGATGATATTTTGATGATATATTTCACATGTGTGATGAGTTTTGGGGCTTTAATAATCATGGTTTTTTACATTTACGGCTTTAGTCCATTTAGGTGATGGTGTTTTGAGCTTGTTTTGAGCATGTTGAGTGATTTTGGGCATGGCCTACCTATATGGGTCATATGTGAACGTTTTTATTATTTTATTAATTTTTTAAAAGTAATATTTGTCTAACCAAAGGAGAAAAACTGACTTTGCATTGTGTTTGAAATAAAGAAAGCATATTTTAGTGATTATTTGGTTCATTTTTAACTAGTTGTGAAAGGGGGAAAAATGCAACCCAAATAGAAGTGTATTGTAGGTATGCTTAAATTTTATAAGATATTAAAGAGTGTATTATATGTTGAATACTTATTGAGATCATGTTTACAAGGGTTTAGAGCCAAGACAAGTCCAATAAGAAGAAGATAGAGCAAGTTAGAGGAATGAGGGTTTGATTGTGATTGTGTGAGCTGAATTAGAGATCTCCATTAGTTGTGGTAGCAAAAAATCAGAGATAATCATCATTAGGTGGCTTATTTTTTCTTATTCATCTCGGGGGTTATATCTCCTGTGGAGTGGGTGCTTCACTAAATTAGGGGTTGGTACTCCTTGTAAGGCCGGTTCTCTACTAAAGTAGGGGTTGGTACTCCTTGTGGGGTTGGTGCCTTAGTAAATTTGAAACATGGAAATATAATGTTTTTTTTTCAGTGGGTTTTCTTTCCCTTGAGGGTTTCCCACTCAAATATTGTTTCTATGAGCTATTTCTCTTGTGTGTTAGGGTTATTTGAATGTATTTTACACACTTAATAAGACATTATTTAATGTATGCAAATGGATGGATGTTAATGGATGATGTAATTAATGGAATATGAAATAATAAATATGTAGGACTAATTAACCCCTTATATCAGTAAATTTTTCTTTCAACAATTAGTATCGAAACGAGTCCTTATGAAGCAAGTTTAATAGCTTAAAGGAGATCATAGAACCATAAATAGTAAGCCATCTTATCTTTGGAGGATAAATTATGAAATTGAGGAGAATTTGGTATTTGGATTGCAAGAGAAAATGAGTGATATGGAAAAATAACATGATCATTCCATCAAGAGTTTAGAGTCATAGGTTGAAAGTGTGTCCAAATTCCTAATGGAGAAAGAAGTTTGTTGTTCCAAGTATGAAGAGAGGTTGTTTAGAATATTACTCTATTAGGTTGAATATGTATATGAAGTTAGAGAAGAGTTATGATACTCTTGAGGAGATATTGGAATGCAAAATAATGTATAGTAAAAAAACCGGGCCTAGGGTTTAAAGGAGAACATGTAAATAATGATGGTGTATTTGGAATAGGTTATCAAGTAGATGAAAAGGTGACTTAAGAAGGCTGATTTGAGAAGGTCTAACCATGCTATAAAACAAAATTATATGAGGTATGGTTCTTCATTAAATGGTTATTTGTTCATTTTTCATGTTTTGTTTGAAGATCTCCATATTTCAAAAGGAAGTCATCTAAGAATGATGTAGGTATCTTAATAGGTGAATGTTTTTCATGTTGATAGTTTAGTCATAAGAACAAGGATTTTGGATGGAATCTAAGTGTGTATGAACCAAGTGGAAAGAAGGATGTTATTTACTTCAAATTTCAAAGACCAGGTCATATAGGAATACTATGCCAAATTAAGAAGAGGTTCATTAAAAGGTATGATCCTAAAGGAACAATCAAAGGATCTAATCATGGAGGTCAAACTAAGAAAGATACTACAAATTCAAATATTTTCATAAGGAAGGATGATCAAGTGAAGGTTGTCAAAGAGATTTATAATGGAATCAAGTTAGAAAATAATGTCACTTTGAGTAAAAGTCAAGTTAGGGAATCATGTTTTCTTTGTGTAAATAAGTAAGATCAGAAGAACATCATATGTGTCTATCAAATATTCAATCTCCAGTGCATGACAAGTTGAAGGATCTATTTTCTTGGAACACTTCAAGTGTATGATATGGTATGTTAAGTGATTTCTCCTTGATTTTTGAGTCTTTGATACTTGTAGGTGTCTTATTGTGTCATGTTGTCATTTGAAATTTGAGTTAAGTATGAATTCCTAATAGTTGTGTCTATGGTCTTAGTCCAAGTTCTTCATCATACAAGTCAAGTCATAGTTTCCTTTTGAGAGTATGTTGCATCATATAAACTATGATGTTATGCCTTAATTAATTAATCAAAGAAAGAGTCTATAAAAATATTATTTACTTGTACTTTAAGTCATCATCGAGTTTTGTTTAGGTCTATTACTATGATAAAAACATTTACTAACTAAGAATAGTATGAAAATGGATCATGAAGTCTATGTCAAGGTGTCCTAGTCTAGAAAATGAAGTAATGTGTGTTCAAAATGAGGTTTGGAGAGGATGATCCTGTACCTTCACAATCCTTAATGTCACATTATTAGTCTCTTTGTTTGGGTCATCCCATTCAAAATTTTCAAAGATTTTCAATGGAATGAATCATTATCTCAAGGTTAAATGAAAAGTATACAATATTATGAGAGTATGCAAAAAAATCTCTAAAGCATAAGTAAGCATGTAGTCATCAAAAGTCCATGTCCTGAGTCATTGAGTTTGTCAAAGGTATGAGTTGTGTGTGGTAATGTATGAGTTAATTCTATGACTGAGTGGTATGTGTTTCCTACAAAGGTACTTGTAAGCTTCATGTGAAGTTGGAAATTGGTATTTAGTTTTGAACCAAAAATGTTGCAAGACATAATAATTTAGTGCCTTGAAGGTTTGTGTGAAGGTTTTCAGTCATATGAGTTTAAATTATGAAAAAGTGATTATAGAAGAGAATACCTATGTTGGAAATTTGTGTGCCTCAAAAAACATTTTCATGAATATCTAAATCTTGTAATGTTGGTTCAAGTATTAATTATCAAAAGGAACTCATGAATCATTGAAGGTCTATATTGAGGTCTCATTATATCTATCAGATGTCCCATCCTACATGTTGTGTCTAAGTATATGTTAAAGTTTTGAGGAAAAGAAAGTAACACAAAGGATCTTAAAAGCATCAAGTTTTAAGTTTCCAATGGTCTAGAGACTAAGGTTCAAAATTAAAGTTGAAAATAGTATAAATACACTGGCATCAAGTTGATGGTCCAAAGTAGACAAAAATATTTTGAATACTTGTAAACGAAATTTGGGACAAGGAATGACATAGTAAAAATTTTATCAAGTAGATTCCAAAATCATGAAACTTGGTTCCTTAGTTTTGTGCATAAATGTTGGTTTTTATAAGCATAAATGAAGAAAGTGCAAAATTATTAACCCAAATAAGAGAATTTAGGGTTTTATGTATATGTTTGGTCACTCTAATGACTATACAATTGTTTTTTAGAAAATTATACTATGAAAGTAGAATGTAGTGCATAATTATGGTGTATTCGAGGTTTGAGTAAAGTATATGAGGTGGAAATGTTGAAAATATTTCAAAAAGAGGCATTCTCAGTGGGAAGAGGTTATCGTGTCTAAGAAATTACAAATATGTAGCTACATGTATTGAAAGAAGTTTATAGGGTCTAAAAAATTGATCAAAGTTGACTTGCAATGTTTGAAGGTGTGGAGTTATTCCAAGAAAGTATGAAATTTTGGAGACCAAAGGAGAAGAAAAGAAGGCTTGTATAAGTAAATTTATGCATAGAATACTGAGATAAACTTATGTGTGGTGACTTCAAATGGTATTATGTTTATAATTTCATTTGAAAAATGTTAAAGCCAAGTTTAGAATTAAAAAGTTATTTTATAAGATTGAGAAGGTTGATGAAGTATATAAGATAGTCTTGAGGAATGTGACATGTCCTCTCGGGTAATTCTTGATTGTAGCATGCATAAAGACCTTAAGCATGGGTGAATCATGATGAATAGAGTATTGCTAAGGTGAAACAAGGTCTTTGTAACTAATGTTGCATCAAGTGAATGGTGTCTTCAATGTGTCATGGGATAGGAGCCAAGCTACAAAATATTGTTGAGATTAAAAGTCAAAATATGGTAGTCTCAAGTGACATCTACAAGAATAAGTATGATTTAAGGACTAATGATGGTTAGGTTACCTATGGAGGTCATAAAAATTATTGTTGATACCTCAATAAATGATGTGAAGGTCTGTATATTTGAGAAATACATTGTAAGTTCATGATCTCACTATGTATTTACTTTAACAGAGTATGTAGGAAGCTAATGTGGAAAAAGTATGATATGATACAGGTTTGTGAATCTCTCTAGAGGAAGAGGGATATAATATAGATATTCTAGTAAGTATTCAAAGAAATTTGAAGATTTTTTCCTTCATTAAGCTAATTGAGTATTTTAGTGACAAGTGTATGCTTTCCAAGTCTTGATGTGTATATTTCATGATTTTTCCATCATGATAGTGTTAAGAAAGAGATATTATATCTTTTAGAATTGCTAAAAATGAAAAGAGAGACATATTATAGGGATTGTGATGTTTGTTTCTAGTAGTATGGAAGGTTGAATACTCTTGGACACCGATAAGAAATCTGAGATAAACACCCTACGGTATGTGTGACTCACCAATATAGAGGTAGTAATTCTCATGATTTGAACAATTATGGTTAAATATCTTAGTAATCATATCTAGTGTTGTAAGGTATTAAGGATGTATGTATGTTGGTCTATACTATAAATGAAGCTTGAATATTATCACGTTATAGACTATGTCTAAAGAACTATGAAGGATAAAAGGATAGGTACATGTCTAATATAGTTCACCAAGATAGGGTAGTCCATGATTGACTCTCAAAGAGGAGATAAGATGCCAAGAGACTAGTTGATAGTAAGTTTACATGGAAACCAAGTCATATGATTAAGAGATTATTAATTGCATAAAAAGAATATTGGGACTACTAAAAAAGTTTGTTTGATCCCTCTACATGACATGAAATAAAGGAAAGACCTCAAAAATGTTTGTCCTTATATTAGAGGTAGATAGTATAAGAAAGGGAGAGTCATAAGAATATTTTCATTAGGTATGTTAGCTTCTAGATCTTAGAAATGTTGGTCTAAATAGAACTAATGTCTACTTAAGGCAACCGAGTCTAAAAGTTGTGTGAAGACATGATGTCGAAGATTTGTGCTAACTTTAAGTCTTACTTAGATGAAAAGGAAAAAGAGAAGGTAAGAGTGATTTTTTATGCAAAATCAGGTTTGTTGGCATTAATGATTGTTATACCTAGGGGAGTTATGTGTGTCTATTATTGACAAGAAGGTAAAAAATAGAGCATTATAACAAAATGATTGCATCGAGAGGCATATTTGGTACTTTCAAGCATGGTTAAGGCATAGAAATAGATGTATTACTATTAAATAATGCCAAAATGGTGAGCATAAACTCAATGGGAAATCTTTCACATCTCATATCATGATCATGGATCTTCATATGCTTTTGAAGGAGTCAAAGAGAACATGATTCAATCCCAAGGGGAGCTTTCTAAATCAAGTAAGTTGTGTTGTCATTTTCCATGTAGTATTTCCATTGTATCCTTTTTCATAGATGTAAAAGGGTGAGAGAAGCATAAGGAACATGAAAAAAGGTCATGTAGGTTATGGTCTTGTTTGTTGCCATTAATGACAAAGGGGGAGATTTTTGGACATTATGTGTCTATTTTGTCATTGATTTCAAGTCAATAGATGGAAAATGGTGTCATGAGATCAAATGAGTCCCCTTGAGGTATCAAACATATGTCAAGCATGAAGGTTGAATGGTAGTGTCAAGGATTTGGTGAGTTTTATGTTGTCCTGAAACATGGTTCGGTGAGTATAGTCATGGTATGTATTTGTTTGATTTGGTTGGATGTTTTCATGTAGTCAAACATGGTTGGTATGATGTATAATGAGTTTATAACAGTCTACATGAGGTCTACATGATGAGTTCATGGGAATTCGGTGTTGAGTCATGTCATTCCAGGCCTATTACAAGCTCTAGAGCATGCCAAATGAGATGGAAGTATGAGAATTGAATATGATAAGTATTTAATAATCATGTTATCAACATGGTGTATGTTTTTGATGTGTATGGTTATTTTCAAGTAAGAAATTAGAGGTATGACACATGTATGAGGTCTTTGGGAAGCCAACAAGCGAGAATAGGCCGGAAAACGTGGGTAAATGAGATTGGATGGAGAGTTTTAGAGATATTTAGACTAGATGGTGAGTATGGATAGGTAGAGGATGTTATCGTTATGCTTTATGAAAAAATTAGGTAATATTAAAGAAGGATTTGCAGCATATGCAGTTTGGAAAAACTATGTTTTCTAGAGTGAAGATTTGAAGAAAAAGGACATTTTGATGCTCATTTTGTGTTTTGTGATTTGCACGAGGACCAAAAATATTTGGAATATCTTCTTAGGTCCTTCATGATATTTTCATAAAAATAATTGTGTGGTTTTATGTCTCTTTTTTATGAACGATCGTTAATATGAAAAGTTGCTTTAAAACCCTAGCTAAACCCTAGCTCAAAGTGACTTGGAGAAAAAGAGATATATTGAATATATTTTTATTGGTTTTAAAAAATGATTATTGGATTATGTAGAATAATCCTCCATATTTCAAGAAAGACAAGATAGTGCATGTGAATGTATGTGGGACCCACTTGAAATTTATTATTTGTGAAGAAGTAAAATTTAAGGAAAGATTGTCCAAAGAAGTTGGAAAATAAATTGATATCATTTATGTCCCCTAAATTTTTATAAATTTCCATGATATTTTTATATGATTTTTGAAGTTAAAAATGGTAAATTGTGCCCTATTTATGAATCTGGTTTTTGGGCAATTTGAAGTAACTTACACTAAAAGTGGAATTACAATAGCTACAAGAAGGGTTTAGACTCCATTAAATTTTTTTATCTTGGTTTAGACATATTTCCATTGGTATATCAAACCTTTGTTTTTGATATTGTATGAAGAAGTTATTACCTGTTATTTGAAGGTAAAATATTGAGGATGCTTGACCCAACAGGGTGTCAAATTCCTTCAAGAGGTAAAGTGATGATTCTGAGTTGATAATGCTTAGTGAAGGTTTTTGAGTTATAGGAAATCATGTATAAGTTTTTACATGCTTTTTTCAAGTGTGGAAGTGAGATTTTGTGTAATGGAGAAAGTTGAGGTCATGGTTAGTTCTTGAGTCTTAGAAGGCTTAAGAAAACGTTTTGAGAGATTGTCTTTGAAAGCATTGCACTTGGAGTTGGAAGGATTTATAATCATTTATGGAAAGAGGTTTCATATGTATTTCTGGTGATAAAAGGTTTTTGTCTTTGTGATTTAATTTGATAGGTCATTCGGTAAGTCAGTTTGTGAGAAAGAAGGATGAAAATTTTAGTTGATTCTTGATATCACATGGAAAGTGAAGAGGATGAATTTTTTTCCTATTAAAGGTATTGTTTTTCTTGGAAGTGACAAAAGGGTTTAAACCAGTTGATTTTGGAAGACTTCTTTCTAGGAAACTTCATTTGGAGAAGAGGAAAGTTGATGTGGTTTGAAAACATGGATGTTTCAAGAGGCATAAGATTCATATATGTGATATAAAGTCATGATAATTCCATATATAGGCTACATGCCATAGTTGAGTTATTTTTAAGTGAGCTTGATGCCCAAAGGTGAAGACAAGTTGTTGGAAACAAATATTTAGTGAAGGATATTATTCTTTTGAGTTGTGTTATGAACATTTTGAGTGGACCAAGATAATTAATGACCATGAATGATGTTCTATGATATATTACACATTTATGATGAATTTTGGGCTCAATTAATCATGGTTTTTGAATTTATGGTTTTAGTCCATTTAGGTGACGATATTTTGAGCATAATGAGTTGTTTTAGAAATGGCCGACCTATAGGGATCATATATGAATATTGTTATGATTTTACTGGAATTTTAAAAGTGTTATTTATCTAACCAAAAGATGAAAATTGACCTTCCTTGAGGTTAAAAGAAGGAAAACATATTTAAGTTCTTATTCGGTTCATTTTTGAACTAGTTGTGCAAGGGGAAAGTGTTACCAAAGTAGAAGTGTATTGCATTTATGCTTAAATATTTTTAGATCTGAAAGAGTGTATGATAGGTTGAAGATTGATTAAGATCATGTGTGGAAGGGTTTAGATCCAAGAAAAGTCCAAGAAGAGGAAGGTAGAGTGATTCTAAAGAATGAGGGTTTGATTGTTTTGTGTGAGATTGAATAGATATCTCCATCAACATTGGAAAAAAATCATATATCATAATCATCGGTGACTAATTTGGCTCTTAGTCATCATAGGGGTTTTAACATCCTTGTGTAGTGGGTGCTTCACAAAGTTAGGGTTTGGTGTTACTTTTAGGGTAGGTGCTATCCTAAACTAGGGGTTGGTGATCCTTTTGGGGTTGGTGCCTCAATCAATTTTAAACATGGAAATATAATTTTGTGTTTTAGTTATTTTTCTTCTCCATGATGGTTTCCCGATTAAATCTTGTATCTATGAGCTATCTCTTAAAATATTCTTGAATGTATATGAATCGATGGCTGTTGATGGATGTGATAATTAATATTAAAGGAAATAATAAATTTTTAGGACTAATTCGCCCCCTCTTAGTCTATTTTGCTTCCAAAAACACTTAAAATACCCAGTTAATAGGATATATCTCAAAATTTTTGTTTAAGTTGGTTTCTTACATCTTATACATATTTTTATTTCCTTTTTTACTTTCCTTATTGTTATGTTTTGAGGTTATCTCATTTTATTGTGTGATAATCACTAATTGAGTGCATTTTACTCAATCTTTTTGGTGATCATTTGAATAAGTAATTGCACACAATCTGATATGTTTTACTTGGAGTATGTATGATCTTCATATTTTATAGATAGATTATGAGATTCAATTACATTTGTACACGTAAGACATTATAGTTTCCTCCCTCCATTACAAAAAATAAGAAGCTTTTTATGGTAGTTTAATAGATATTCATCTAAATATAAAAGGGGATTAGCTTCAAAATAGAGTTTCAAGGACAGTTGTAAAAGTTTTAGATCAATTTTCAGGCTCACATTTGACTCCATTCCAAGTGGATGCTTCAAAGATATTGATGTTTACATCTAGTAGGAAAATGTCCTTTGATATTCACCAAACTATTTTCCAAAATCACACCCCATTATATTTTAAATAAACCATCTAAGTTTTAGACTTGGATGGATTCAAATTGAAGACCAATGGAATGAATAATTCATAGTGTATTATTACGTAGTATGTGTGAAAAGATTAGTGCTTTACGATATGGAAAATATAATGCTATGTGGACTTGGACAATATAGAATTTCTTAGAGTTGATTAAATAAACATAAGAAAGCATTTATTCCACTCGGGAGAAGTTATGATGCAAGGAAAATTTCCACGAGATACCCCACAAAATTAGTAATCAAGTTTAAATGTGACTAAGGTTATAAGATGTGGAACAAAAAGTTATGTATTCTACAGGTTCTTAAAGAACAAGGGACATTATTATAGGTCTAAAATCCATGAGGAAAAGAAGTGGAGCATTGTAACATGTGTAGAAGTACATTTAAATGCATAATACATTAAGGCCATGGGTCATCAAAAAAAAATAAGGAAAGGATGAAAATATGATAAACACAGGAGAAATCCATATTCTAGGTAGGGTAAGTAGATGGAAATGGGGGACCAAAAGGGGTTCAAAAGTGGCCACCTTTTTTTTTTTTTTTTTTTAAATAATTTTTTTCTAAAATCAGCAAAAATTAACATCAACTAATAATTTGGATTGCATATGCTCAAAATATGATAATGTGATAAGAATAAAAATTGTAGTGCTCAGAATATAACTTCTAAACTACTTTTTTTAAAAAATAGTGCGGAGTTAAGAAGGTCAAATGTGGTGTGCACACAAAGTGTGCCAATTTTTGTGACAAATATATAACATAATGTTTTGTGTACACCCCCATTTTTGAGTTCTTTAAACTATTTTAGAAATCTATTCGGGAGAAAGTTATCTAATACCATGTGTTAGGTCCCATTAATCTTTTCATATTTTTAGATGAATGTATAATTTTATACTAATTTTCAAAGTGAACACATCCCAAAAATTAAATATTTGTGTGGACACCTCGTAATTTTGAGAATAATAGTTGATTTTTTTAATGCATGTAGAATGGAGTTTAGATCAAGCATTTTTTAAATTTTGGATGAACAAATCATAAATTATGTATTAAAAGTATACATGTATTTTGGCAAGAAAAGATGACACTAGATAAAGAAATGAAGGATGAGAGTCTTAAACTAATCAAATTTTAGAAAGAAATATATCATCACAAATGTAAAACAGAGCTTGACATCGTAGTCTTGTTTTATTAGAATATTATTTCATTAAACATGAAAAATTGGGTCGTATTACACTTCAGATTGTTATTTTTGGTAAAACATGGTTTTATTCACGGATTATAGATTCCAAATCTTAGGTTTTGATATCCTTCGAAAATCCAACCCTATGGATTGGAAATTTCCAATCCAAAAATCTATAACATGCTTGCATTATAACACAAGTACGTAATAACATACTTAAGAATGACATCCAAACATAAAAAAACCATGATTTTGGTCCCGCGAATCATTTTTTTTTACATATTCCTACAACATTTTATTCCTTTAAGACATTCTTTTTGAAAATTTTTTATATTTTGTCTTATATAGATGATTGGTTTGTGAAATATTTAAGCATTATTTGATATTTGAGTGTGTTTTTATTATTTCTTATATTATTAACACTCATTAGAATTTTTTTGTCATTTTTGTGGTGATAAATAAATTTTAAAATTATGGGAGAGAGACCCTTAAGGAAAAACTTGAGGAGTTGGAAAAATAAAGGAAACGGATGCAAAAGGGCGTGAAAAAAATAAATTGAAAACATCCTTACCATAGATTGGAGATGTTTGTAAAGATTATATATTATCCAACAAAACTAAGAAAGAAGAAAAAAAAAGAAAACAAGGGAGTGAGTGTAAAAAATCCGTGAAAAAAAAAAATCAACATATGGAGATGAAGGTATGTCATATCTTACAAATGAAATTGACAATAGAACATATCCTAAAACAACAATTGAATCAATAAATAATGAATCTTCAATGAATAATGATGCAATGCCAAATTTAAACATAGATGTTACACCAAACGAACAACCTATTCAAAAAACACTTGCTATACCAAATTATGTACATGAACAAAAAATAGGAAATGAGCAATGTTTATTTGATGTTAAAAAATCCTCACCATTGTAATCACTAATTAAAATTTTGTATAAAATACCTAGTATTTTACTTGAGATTGATGAAAATATTATAAACCTATTGAATAATAATATTAGTGAACACACTCTTAGAAGAAAAGCTAATCAAATATACAAAATATATTTTAATGAATAACATGAAATAAGAAGATTTCAATTGGTTGTTGACATGATGAAAATTATTAATTTTAGACTTAATATGAGGATCGTTGGTCTAAGAAAATATAAGACCAACGTAGTGAAAAATATATTGTAAAAATATAATAAATGGATACCAATCAATATGTCCAACCTCATGTACGAAAGATAGTAATACCACTTGACATGTTATTACATCAATTTAGTAAGTAATGAAACAATGAAATCTTGTTTGATTAGGAAAACAAGTAGTGCATTAAAAACATAGGAAAACACTATTGAAATCTCTCGGTTGACATGAAAAAATTAAAGATAAAAATAGCAATGAACCATGGGAATTTTATTAAAGACTTTCATGAAAATAAAAATACATAGTTGAAGAGTTAAAATAAAAATTTGAAGAATTTTGGTAAACTAATAGAGGATTTTACATAATGAAAAATACATTATAAAAAGAAGAATTGGTTGTAAAAATCGTGAATCACAACCCAAATGTTTTAGATATGACACAAACATAATATTGTAATAATTTTAAAGAGACTCATCCCGAAATAGAAATTAGTCAAAGGTATTTTGAAATGGAAAAACATTTTTATGTTAAAATAAATCATTTTTGGACTACTTGTTGTTGTAGGATCCATATTGAATTAGTTATGCATTATGACGTTTTCCAACATATATCTATTAATTTGCATACTAAAAATATTTTACAGGTGTGTATGAACAATGTACTAACTAAATTAGCAAGATATTTCATCTCAATTGTTTTTGATACAAGAGTAGGACATTTTTAATAAGAAATCATGTTTGGAAGGAACTTCTTATAATTGTGGTAGTTTGTAACATTTGCAAAATTGTATACGGACATAGAATACACATGTAATTGGAAATAAACTAGTTTTTTTAGGAAATATAATTCGATGGCATACAATTCAAAATATGGTAAAGAGGCCAAGAGATGTGAATTAGTGAGTAAAGAAATTAGTGTATCAGATTTTATGACTATATTTCAAGAGAATATAGTGTATGAGTATGCACACATACACACAAAGATCAATGGTAAGATGAGCAATTTAGGTCATGCAGGGCACATTTCCTCTTGGTACCATTGTGTCAGTTGTTGATTTGGTAGAGAAATATACTCTAGAGCCAAAAATTAAGTGAAATCACAATACTAATACTCTATTTAGGTTTCCATAGTTGTGCATACAATATTCACTCATGCTCTCAAAGAACATAGGAATAAACACATATTTTGAGGGGGTATCATTTATATATTAGTGATGATCTTACACATTCAAAAAAATTTGTTCAAGGTTGCTCAAGATCTTCTATAAAAAATTTGAGTAACATTAACATCATATTTGATAAACGCATCATATGTTCAAATAATTGTACATCACAAATCAATAATGCAGAATATTCTACTAGTTTAATAAGATGCATATGATGAGATTTTTCAACATTTTTAGACTTTCACCGAGCTCAAAAATGTAAAAGGAGATATTGATGGTGCAGGAACAATTTTTAAAAGAGCCCTAACAAGAGAATAATTGAATTATAAATATGTTGTAAATTTGATCAATGCAACATCCATCGTGGAATGGTGTAGCTCAACAATGGGTACAAGTAATGAGGGTAAGTCTATAGTTAACAGTTTTTTTGGTTAGTAGAAGAACCTAATTTAAAAAAATATGAAGATTATTATTACGCTAATAGGATTTCATGTGTTTCACTATTTTAGAAATTCAAATGAGGGTTCATGGACTATTCATACATGGAAATGACATGCTTTTAATATTCATGTCGGGAAAATTTTAATAGCGAATATTCGTTAATTTGCATATATTTACGTCTTCAAAACTTTAAATTGGAAATTTCTTTGGGTAGGAATAAGGAATGGGTCTCCAAAGTTTTTGGGTACAAGTTAAATTTAGGGGAGGATTCACCAAGGTGTTTACACCAATAATAGACTGTTATCATTCAAATCACCCTTAATACCAAATTAAAATATGACAAACTAACCTCATAATTTAAGTATTTATAATTCATTACTCATAGTTAAAAATTCTAATTTCCACTTTCTTATTGAAATTTTTATTGTGATTATCAAATATTCCTTGTAATTCCATTTTGCTTTAAATATCATCATTGACCTGATGAATGGTCATTGGATATTTCCTTTCTTCTTTCAAGGTACTTTAATTTGTTCTGTACCATTTTAAGTGCATAAATTTACTACCAACTAGTAGTATACATTTTCTAGCGGTCGGTAGCATACTTTTCTCTGAATCTAATGCATAAATTATGCTACCATCTAGTGGCATGCAGATAGTATGCAACCTGCCATTAGCATACAATATTCTCTTTGGACGATAGGATATTATATGCTACCGATAGGTTTTATATTGTCTACATGCAATTTTCCAATTAGATACAAAATGCTAACATCTGGTAGCATACATTATGCTATTGACTAGTAGCATAGTGTATCTTTATAGGCGATGATACGTAAATATGCTACCGACTAGTAGCATAATTTAGATTTTAAATTTGGTTGCATTTACAAAATTTTAAATATTGTTTAGATTTTGATTAAACTAATCTATTACAAAAATTTCTCATGGATAGGTATAATGGATTCTATGAACAATAAACAAAAGGAAGATAAACTAAAAATAAAAAGTAGCATAATAAAAATTTTTCAACAACCCAAAGAAAATGAATACCCATCTTGAATCCACTAGAAATAGTAAAATGGGTATTAATAAGTTGCAAAAATGATCTTTAACTTTCTTTTTCCTAGTTTAGTTTAATTTTTTTATATTCTTAATACGAAAAAAATTTCATGTTTAATCTGAAACTCCTATTGTTAATTATACTCGGCATGAAACAGTAAACCAAAATATAAACCCTAAAGAAACAATTATTTTAGTAGATGAAGATATAATTGACCCAGACATGCCAGAGCTAGAATACATTCCTCATGACCAAATGCCTTCAATAGATGAATATTCAAATGAAAATATTCTAATAGAAGATGATTCCATCGAGAAAAATAAATCGGTGAGAAAAAAACCATTTGGGACAATTATAACGTATTTTCATGTAGATTGGGCAGAAAAATACCCATTCATTGAACCTGTACAACCAGATAATGGTAGTGATACTCCAAAATAATGTAGATGTACTATTTGTGGTTGGAAATTGGGAAAAGAACATAAAATGCAACTTAAATTGGACACTATTGAGAAACATTGTGGAAAATTATATTTCATAGTCAAGAATAGTGATGGAAAAAAATAAAAAAATCATAGATGGAAAATTGCTAAAGAGTGCATGCATGTAAGATATAAGGAGGAGTATGAAAATAAGATGAAACCATCTTGAAAAGTTGAGCGAGAGGAGGAACCATTAATGAATTTTTTTGAAAAGCTGAAAATGAAAATCGAAGGCAAAAACAACACAACTTCTAACCATATTCTTTATTCTTAAAATGGGCAGACCTATTTCATATTTTTTGAATATAAGAAATTGTTTAAGTTTAATGGGTTTCAAAACCTTCCACATTCACATTGGCCATAGATAACTTCTTTGGAGATGGTGAAATGTCTCTAAATTATTAAAATAGAGGATTCAAAACAAAATGTCAAGAATGCAAGTCTCATATCCTTTTCGTTGATGATGTTTTAGTTGTTGACAACACTTCTTAGGTTTGTATACATGTATATAATTTCTAGAACCACAGAAGGACACCTCATCTTCTATCTATTTATAAAATGTAAGAAAATTTCAATGTTTAAAATATTTTCAAACTAGTTGTATCTAATTTGAAGGATAAAGAAGGAATGAATGATAACTCCATAGCTACAAAGGTTATTTGTGTTGATGTGGATGGTGCATCATTCATGCAGGGTCATATAATAGATCTATGTGTGCATATCTAAACATATGTTTCTCCTTATGTGATTCCTATTCATTACATAAATCATAGGATTACTCTTGGATACAATATAATTAATATTTCAATTCGTTAAAAATGTTGAATAGCTTATCACATGTGAATCGCATGCCTATATGTCAAGAAATCCAAAAATATATCTAGAGTTTACAAAGTTTTCAATTGGGGTCACAAAGTATAAGAAAAATTCTAAAATATGTTGATACTGAGATGGATTTCTGTGTATGATTCTACACACGATTTTTGATGAATAGCATCCTTAACTAGTTTCATGTATAAGAAACCTATGGAAGGTAAAAAGGAAAAAAACAATCTTTCCCACTTAAGAGGCTTAGAAACATTACTTACACTTTATGGGATTCTTAAATGTTGAATGAAATCAATTTCTTAACAAATCTTTCTCAAGAAAGATCCATCTATATAGTGGACTTCATTAGATTCAAAAAAAGGGTGTGTGAGACTTTAGATATGTTATACAACTCTGATGAATGCTTTCAGGAGATGTATTCAGTCATTGGAAAATTATTACGAATTTAAAGGATCCTAAAAGCTATTTCAGATTGAATATATCTAGTCATCTTTGTATCTTTGTAAATGGGAAAGATATTCAAATACACACATTCGAAAAATAGGTGGATATTCTTGGATCAAAGATTGAAGAAGTACATGTGACACGTAATTAAAATCAATCTATTATTTCTCGGATGAATAAAATTATAGAAAATTTCACACTTCTTATCCAACGAGATCGGAGATCACTTTAAAAGGAGATATTATTCGGGCCATATTATATAGGAGTTGTCAATCCTATATTTTGGAATCTTGTAGGAGGCATACTTGTAGATGATTCATTTAAAAGACACATCGGTACTATCATCAAAATTTTGGACAATCAGTTAAATGTAGTGGATTTTAGATTAATGGTGTTTTTCAAAATGAAAAAATTTGATTGCAATCAACTCATTTCAGCCACATAATGAGCAAAAAATATAACTTCTTGAGTGACCCAACAAAGAATGAAGCAATTACACTTCTATGGAAAATATTGTATCCTAGTACCATCCTTAATGAACAAATTTGTGAATATTTATTATTGTATGAATTGTGTCAAACAATGATATTGGGATGAGTTGAAGATGAAAGTGTTTTCAACACATTAACATTTATAAAATCAAAATATCAAAACAGAATGGATAAAAATATCAAGACTTGTTTAAGGTTATAGGTTTCAAGATATGATGTGGATAAATTTCCTTATGAATGGGTTATGGTAGTATGGAATTCTCTCATAGAGAGGAGAGGGGTCGGTAATTCTAATACAAGGGCATTAGATACCAATGAAATTGTAATCGAAAATATCACCAACATATAAGATAACGATGTCAATGATGGTGACTAGAATTTTCAAGATATGTTTCAAATTGAACTTGCTGATATTAAGCAAAGAAGAATATATGCACTGCTTTGTAATTTAGGAAATTAAATTTTATATCATATTATATGCATGCATATTTTTATTTTTGATATACACATGTTATTTATTGAATAATATGTACAATGTTGTAAATTGTTTATATTTTTTAATGGAGAAATGTTACTTATTTTTTTCTATTGTTGTTTAAATGAAAATAATATCATTTCATTTGGGAGAACATATGCACGAATATAGTACAAATAAAACACCATATAAATTTTTATTATCTAATATTTTCGATAATTTCAATTTTTGGAAACACAACTTCTAGTTCTCTCCACAATAATGTATTATGTTATATTAATACCAAAAATATTGAGAATAATAAACATTAACTATATTTGAAGAACTTATGCACTAATAAAACTAAATTAAAATTCCATATCGATTGAAATTTGAGACTTAATATTTTGATTAAAAAAATATATTTATACACTTGAATCTGAAATGATTTTACTAGATTTTAAAACAACAATTAAAATTTCACAATTTCTTTTTGTAGCCTTATCCTTAAGAATATTATTTTGTTTGTGTTGTTGTTTCTGTGTGACAAAAATTATTTCACAAAACTCAATTGAACAAGATCCTTCGTTCTGACTTCAATATTAGAAAAATTTCAAGTTATTCATTTCTTGCATCACTAATGACGACAGTAATGTTGTATCCTCTTCTATTTTATTCTTCAATAATATATCTAAATCCATTCCATTTTCCTTTATTATCCTTCGTAAGGTATTATTTAGCTTTTTAAGAAAATAAGATTCTGCTTCAATTCAATTTATACATTTTAAATTTTCTAGGTAATTTTATATGCACATCGAAACACTTTAGCCGCATGATTCAATTTTTCATACTTTTAATGCATTTCAAAAGAGAAATAATTATTAAAGTTTCAAAAATTGTAAGCAAAACTTGAAAATTTAGTAAGACTTACCAATGCCTTATCTTGTTACGCATTTGCAATAACTACAAGGCCCTTTTCTCTCGACCACATATTATGGTAGGCATGTGATTTTGCATTTAAATTATCAGTTATATTCAACATTATATCCAGAACTTCATCATCATAATTATTTTCAAAAGATGCAAAAACAGACACAACTTTGATTCAACAAAATATCAAGCTTTCTGGCTAGTTCTTATTGGAAGAATACAATATATGTTTGTGGAAGTGATTTTTAAATTGTGAATTTATTTCTTTAATCAGAACTTTAGACCTAAAATACCATAATTTTAATTGTTCAATATGCTTCAATAAAACATCAACATTGGCTTTATAAGTATCACCCAAAAGAGCATTAAGTGCAACAAGATATTTTTGGGGCATCGATTAAGGTAATTTTTAGTAGAGAAGGTGTGCTTGATCTATTCACTCTTATTGAATAAGGCGTCCTTTCCCGATGAATTATATTTTGGGGATTGAAATTTCCATAAGGTTGAAGTCTGATTTCAATCCCAATATATTCCTCATCAAAATTAAATTCATTCAAAACTAAGACACGCCTCTACCAGAAAATTGCCCAATGAAAACGTTGGAAAATCAGCAAAAAAATTAAGGGTGACCCTACTTAAAGTTGGCGGAAAAAATGAAATATTCTTGCCATATAACCTGGTCCTAATATTTTTGATGGGGATGGTGAATGTGGAATCTTCCTCTTCATATCTGCAAATGAATTTTGAATTAGATGTGGAGCCACTGCTGAAGAAGGAATTGTAATTTTGTAAATAAAATGAAAAAATTCAAAAGACAAACATAATAGGAATGAAAAATAAATATTATGTTATTTCATATAGTATTAACGAAAAATTTAGTTGAGAGGATTCCAGTGAGGTGCAAATGAATCCTATTACGATTAATGTGGTGGTTATATAGAAGTAGACTACAAATTCAGGAGTTGAACTTGTAGGTGTTATCTTATGTTTGATCAAATTCAAATACATTTTTAATTGGGATACAATGATACCGATAATATATATGTATTAGTGGATGTTTTTTTGTATAAAAGGAATATAAGTTCCAATAAATAATGAAACATACACAATTCTATAAGTTTTAATAATTAACTACATTTATTTACAAACATTTTGAAACATATATAAATAATAAATTAAAATAAGTACAATTAATAATTTTGGAATGATGGATGTGTGAGTTTGATGATTTAAGCCACTCCTCATCCATTTCATAGATTGAGGGGTGTCCTCATCTGTGTGCTAATCATCTGAAACAATAATCAAATATATATAACCTAGCAAGAAATGACCTCTAATATAAGCTTCCCTTTATGATATAGCCACATCAAATATCTTATGTTATAATTAAATAGTATGTTGTTTATTAATCTCAACCATAATAGATAAATATTACAAAAATGAAGAAGAATAATTAATAACTGAATAATCGAGAATTGGGACACACCTCCTACTCTTGAACTGTTAATGAAAAAGCCAATAGATTTGTATGCATTGTTGTTGGAGGAGTTGTGCCATGTAAATTATAGAGAGATTCATAATATAAACAAAGAATAAAATTTGTTGAGCTGATAGTAACATTCTCATTCAAATGAATGTTAGCCAAATCAGCTCTTATCCTAGAGGATAAGAAACTACACCAATAAAATTTCTACCCACTTAGGGTGTAAATGATGTAAGCTAAAGCCCATAATGGAATATCCATATATCGAACTTGTAATATAAATATGGCCTTTAAGAACTACAAAACGACCTACAAAAATGGGTGACTAAAATATTTGAGTTGAATTCCCCTTTTTGAAAGGTTTTGGAAAAATATAAATGTAAGTAGTTAATTTTTTAATGGTTAATTATATTTAAAAAACACAATAAATTTTTGTAAAATTTAAAATAATCAAAATAATAATGTTGTAAAATTTAAAATAATCTTACAAGTAGTAACAACTACAATTGTATCGATAGATAATTGAAAGTGAGAATCCAAATACTTGCAATTTTCATCTCATAATAAAACTTAAGACGTTCAATATCCTCGGGTGATATACAAAATGACTATGCATGAGATGGAAGTTGATAATTGAATGTGAAAGTGGGAGTTTCATAGGTGGATAGAATATTGTTCTATAGTTTCTAGTCTCTCCAAAATTGGGGCATATACATAATCCCTATCAAACTAGCACTTCCATCCATTGAGAAAATGTAGTAGGATCTTTGGAAATGTGTATAGTTGAGAAAATACTTGGCTCTTGAATTAAAACTACCACATATTTTCTATTGTCACATCAGTCTCTTTGGTTGTGTGGAAATTTCCTTTCTTCTTAGAATTTTTGAAATCGGTTATTAAATCCTTGGTATTTTGGTTTGTATTCTTCTTGTTGTGATTTGGATTCTGCAGATCACCTTATTTAAAACTTAGTTGACACTTTTTCCTCGTACATTGTAGTTATTACGGTCTATGCAAAGTTAAAATGACTATGGTTCATGTATTTATAGGTTATTTATACTACATGGCCACTGGCCAGTATCAATCTTTATCCTTCAAGTGGTGGAGCATTAACCATGTAAGTGGCCGATAACAATCCCCATGATACCTCCTACCACATTAGGGAATGCTACTAATCGAGCATGGGGATTGATACCAAACATTAGGATGGGAATGTTGTTGGTTGACAAAATATTCCATGCTTATTGATTGGTTGCATTATGCATGCAAGCTGTTTTTTGGAAGCTTGATTCCATGCTCTTGGCTAGCATGCAAAATTCTACTCACTAGTAGCATGCGATTGCTACCATCTGGTAGCATTATTCATGCTACTAACTGGTAACATTCTACGTATGCTTGTGGATGGTATAATTATGTATTCTAACGGATAGTAATATTATGCACACTATTAACTAGTGGCATTACTCGCATGCTACCTGACTATAAGTATGAAAGATAATTTTGATCTCATTATATACGCGAGAATGCGGCCGGCCAAGGGACCATGGAAGATGCTTTATCGATCGGTAGCATGCAAAAATATGTTCCTTCTACCCTACCTAACTTTCCCAAAATGATGCTATGAAATTTCTTTCCACACGAAATAAAATTTTCAGTTATTTACCATCAATGCAAAAGTGATTTTTCAAAATTTACAAAATATTTTCTAAGTATTTTTCTCTGAGAGTGACCCTTAAAATTTTTGTTGATGGTGGTTGAGATGTTTCAAATGTGTGAAAACCAAAATTATAATTAGGTTAGTTAGATGAGGTTACTATGGTGATTTGGGTCATATTTCAAGTCAAGGTTATGAAGGAGTTACAAAAAAAGTAGTTTTTAGTCAAACGAGTTCTAATGAGTGTGAAATCCATGTCAATGGTGAAATTCAGATACTAACCCACTCATGAAAAAAATTTCCATGGGGTATTTTTATTTTCACATATATTAGTACATGGAGTTAAAAAGCTAAAGCAAAAACAATGAGGTCAAATCAATGTTAGACATTTAGGAACGAATGTTAAGAGGGTAAACATGTATAAAACCCTAGTTAAATCCTTCCTCTAGAGTGATATGGAAGATATGCATGGTATTGTCTCTAGATGAAGTGGAAAGGAAAATGTGATGACTCAAGGTTTTAGAGGACTTTCTTAGGGATCCTAATGGTGATGGTTTCATGATCCTATTGTTACGATAAGGCATATAAAAATCCTTATTCTCATGGAGATTTGTAATTTTGGACATGAGATGGAGGTTTCATGAAAAGGAGTGATTTTTTTAGATAAACAGGGAGGTGTGCTATATATCCATTAATTTTTTTAGAAAATTTGTGTGACCAATGTTTGAGTTACATGTCTTAAAAATTTCCTTACCACTTTTGGTATAGAAGGGATAAAAATTAGTCTTATAGTTTGAGATGAATTTGGTTGAAATCCATGTTGGAAAAAGGTTATTTGAGCTTGGATAACATGTATTTATATGATATTATATGTTTTATCATTTGGAGTGATCAAGAAATATGTATTTTGGATTAATCTATAATGGTCAAATTTTCCCTATATTAGGCTTGGACATATAGGTGATTGAAATAGGTGTGTTAGACTAATTTTCTTCATATGAACGAAGTTTTGAATTATTAGAGATGTGTAGTAGTTTTTACTTGATGTGTTACAAATGGTGGTAGATCCTAAAATTATCCTTGGAGATGATGGTGCACATTTCTACAAATATTAGTTCTTGAGTCCATATTCGTAGCTATTCTGACGTATTTCGAGATATTGAGTGATTGAGTGCCTTAAACCCTGGTTTGGATGATGTTCTCGAGTTGTTTTAGATAATAGACTTAGAAAATTTTCTAATTGTATTATTCTTGAGCCTTGATGATGAGTTCTTATATGTGAATGCATTCTCCTTCAAGGAATTATTTATGGGTGCTTGAATAACTTGTTGAGATTACTTGCATCTTGGTATGCTTTATGGTGTTGGCGAAGGTTACTCATCTATAGGGATCAAAATGAACTATACTTCATCAAATCATCCACAACTAGAAGCAAAATGGATAAAATAAGGTTTTTAGTATTTTAATAGAACCGCTAATCCTTGTATGGTGGAAGTCCTGTAACCCCCATTCTGCAAGGAAGCTATCCTATTACTTTTGAATGGAAAAAAATAATATCGAGAGTGAAAAATCCTAGAATTTAAAAGGATGACTGTATCTCTTCCCTTAGATGACTTTTCCCATTTTCTAATGCATAAGATGACATGGTAAGGGCTATAAATATAGGAAAGGAAGAAGAGAATTGATCATTGGAAGCATGAGAGTAAGTGAGAATATTATTATTGGTGTTGGAATTATGTTTGTAGGAGAAAGGAGATGGAGGGTAGAGCAAGTAAGTAATTGATAGGAAGTGTGAGATATTGTCAATTTCCTCCCATACTTATTGTAATTCTATAACTTCATATTTTTGAATTGGACAATACAAGTGGGAAGAAAAGTAATTTCCCTTCCTAACTGGTTTTCCACCTCTAGGGGTTTCTAGATATAAATTTTTTTATGTGAGATTAAATTCATTTCTCTTTGTGTAATTTTTTTCCCATAACTTAGATAATTTAGTCACTACCTCAAACTCTCATTTTATAATAGAAAGTAGAACAAAAAACTTTTAAATTTTGAGAATGTAGATTATTCTAAAATTGAAGGTTTATAGATAATTTTGGTATCGTAGATAACAAGTATCCAAGACAATGTTATTAATTCTTGTGATTTGTATGAAACTCACAAGGTCTAAAGGTGAAGAAGTTTTAGCGTGCATACGTAATATTTCTACAAAGAAGAGGAAACATAGAATTTGAGAACATATGGAGGGAGATAATTTGGTACGTAGAATCAATATTCGGAAACCATGATAAATAGAATATTTTAAAGACAAGAAGAAATTGTAGACTTGATCAAGATGGTTTTTTTAAGCATGACTACATGGAATCAATGGTTCGAGGACTAGCTGAAAATTTTGACTTATGAAACAGCCACAATGAGGAAGAAGATGTTGAAGAGCCCGAATAAGAGACTCTAATTGCGAAAAAAGGCAAAATTTTTACCATGCTCCTTATAAAGTTGAAACAAAATTTTAAATAAATATCTTTGAAGGAAAAGTACATGCAAGTTCTTGGATAAATGGTTAAAACAATTAGAAATCTATTTTAGCATCCATAATGTCACTCATAAATAGAGGATCACCTTTACATGTCTCAAAATGGAGGGACACACTCTTTTTGTTTGGAAACTCATCAAGCCACTTGTGAAAAGAAGAAATGTCCAATTGTGAAATCTTGGCAAGAATTTAAAGAATTAGTTAGAGCTAACTTCTATCCTATTGGCCATAAGGCTGACCAAATGATTAAATGGCAAATATTTTAGACAAGGGAGTGTCAAAGTGTATAGGATTATACTATGGAGTTTTAGAGACAATCCATGTTGTTGAATATGGACTTAGAGGATGATGATATCAAGACCAAGTATTTTTTAGGACTTCACACTCACCTTCGGAGGAAGGTAATCTTCACAAAGCCCAAGGATCTAAAATAATCTTGTGTGCAAGAATACTACATTAGTGATGAAAATAATTAAGGAGAAGCGAGCGAGCCGAAGGAAAGGAAATTGACAAATCGAGAAGAAGAAAGAGAATGGGAAAGCAAGTAACAAACGTAAATGGAAGGGAAGGTAAAGATACTACCAAAGACTTTGAATACTTGTAAAGATCCTAATTTTTTTACAAGAATTGTGATATCAATGGTCATACTGATGCTACATGTTGGAATTTACATCTAGAGATGCATCCGAAGAATCAAACCAAGGATTATAAGAAGTCCATGATACCTTTAAAGATATATTGGGAGGTGAAAATTGAAGATGACTCCGATGTAGAATAGAGGCTTGGATGCATGACCACCAACATGAACATCGAGGAAGAAGAGATTATTAGACTATTCTAGATCAAAATCTAGATCAAGAGAACTAAGGTAAGGTCTTTGGTTAATAGCGGTTCTTAATCTAACTTGATTTCTGAAGAAGTTGTAAAGAATCTTGATCTTGATATTTACGAACATCCACATCCTTTTACTTTTGTTTGGGTGAAAAAGGTTGTTGAAATTTAGGGAAAAAAAGATGTAAGTTCAATTTTTTGATAAATTCCCGATATATTTATGTATTGGAAGCTGATGTAATTCCACTTGATGCATTTGATGGTGTTTTAGATAGTGCTTACTTGTATAGGGTTGCTATATTCATGAGAATGGAAAATTGATACAAATTGTTCAAGGATGGGATCAAATACAAATTCGAGCACACCAACATAAGTCATTGGTTACTATGGTGAGTGTTAACCAATCAATATGACTTATTCAAGAAAATCATAATAAGTTTTCTTTTTACTTTTTTAAAGGATAAAAAAGATGGGGTAGGAGTTTTAAATATTTATAACCATGGGATGAAGGATTTTTAATGTATTAATCAGTATTTTCATGAAAATTTTCACTCTCCCAAAGAGGTTATAAACAAAATAGGAGGTAGATCATGAGATTTAGTTGTTACAAAGATTCCCTCACTAAACATCTAGTTGTTTATGAAATCCTTGTTGAGAGTATTGAGGTAAAGAAAGAACTCTAGGAGCTATTAGACTAGGGTGTGATATGTTCGAGCACCTCACCATGTAGTTCACCTATTTTGAATGTGTCAAAGAAGGATGGATCTCGGATAATGTGCATTTACTATCTGTACTTTAAATAAGATCACCATCAAGAACATGTATCTATTATCCCACGTAGATTGTGACGTGGACCACTTTAAACATGCAAAATTATTCACGAAGTTGGATCTCAAGTCAGGTTATCACCAATTTAGAATGAAGGAGGATATATGGAAGACTTCCTTCAAGAAAAATTAGGGTTTGTATGAGTGGTTAGTACTTCCATTCGGTTTTTGTAATGCACCTTTGCTACATTTATGAGATTGATGAATGATGTATTCTCGAAATCATAGATTCATGTGTCATTGTATATATAGATGATATTTTGATTTTTATTCCACATGGGAGGAACATCTAACACATTTGCGATAACGTTTTCTAGTTCTCGAAGGAGAATCAACTTCTATGCAATATGAAGAAGTGTGATTTTTAAGCAACCACTTGTCTATCTTGGGCACGTATTTTTAGGAGGAGAGGTATGAAGGGACCAAAAGAAAGTGGAAGCCATAACCAAATCACAAACACCAATGAGAGCCAATTAGACTAAAATATTTATGGTTTAAGTACAATACATGAGGAAATTCATTCTGGGTTTCTCCACTATTGTAGCACCTCTAGCACACAGTGGCCACAAAGAATAAGAGTTTCAACTGGGATAAGGAACATGATCAAGATTTTGACTTGCTATAGTATAAAATTAGTCATGCACCCATTCTTGGTCTTCCTAATTTTAAGTAACCCTTTGAAGTAGAGACAGATTCAAGTGATTATGTTATGGGTGCAATCTTTCTTCGGGAGGTAAACCCATATGCTATCATCCTAAAATTTTTACTACAACACTTAAAGGACATTCAATATATGATAAGGAAATGTATGCACTAGTTTAGGAAATTAAAAAAATGAAACATTATTTTTGGGTAAAGAAACTTTAGAGAACATTGACCACAAACCTCTCCAATATTTTCAATCATAGTCAAAATTGCAGTAGGAAAGGTACTACAAATGAATTGGATTCCTCTAGTAGTTCCTTTTTTGATCAAATACAAGAAGGGTAGTACATAATTAGTGGTAAAATTTTTTTTCTATGCCACCCACATAGGAGAAGATCTCTTGCTTGGCCACTATCTCTTAGATTGAGCCCTTCACAAAGGAAGCTTATAGAGAGGATATGCCTAAGAAAAATACTTTGGGGTGACATTTCAGAAGTTACAGTCCCAAGGGGCTGAAAGGATGGGGATTGAAGATTGTTATCTCAAGGACAAGATGCTCTACCAATGGGGAAGCTTTGTGTGCCAAAAGAAGAAAGAATTCTATTGATGAAGGTAGCACATACCTTGAAACTAGTGGGACATTTAGGTGTTGGTAATACCTTAGACCACTTACAAAGGTACATGTATTTGCCCAATATGCAAGAAGAAGTATCAAAATTTATACGTGGATGTAAACTTTGTTATACTAGAAAGGCTAAGACTAGAAAGGAAGGTTTTAAATGCCTTTACCAGTCCCTACTCATCGGTGTGAAGAAATTTCTATGGATTTTGTAGGAGAATTACCTATATCTTAAGATAACCATGAATATCTCTATATTGTTGTTGATAGATTCAAGAAGATGTGTATTCTTATGGCATGTAAAAAGACATTAAAAGTACATGAGGTAGAAAACATTTTCTTTGCTAATGTATGGGTGCATTTTGGTTTGCCAAATTTTATTGTTTTTATAGCGACTCTAGGTTCTTGGTGAATTTTTGGACTACTTTTTGGGACAAGATGGATATCAGGTGATAGAGGAGCACATCCTTCCATCCATAGATAGATGGACATACAAAGGTGGTGAACATGACTTTGGTACAACCGACCAGAGGGTATAATAACAAATATCTAAGGACATGGGATGAGACCTTATCCTACATTCAACATTCCTAAATTGGGCATTACATACATCTTCCATAAAGTCACATCTTGAAGCATGCTTGGGATATCGAACTATAAATCCATGTGAAAGTTGGATAGTAGGATGAGGAAGAGACATGAGACACATAGGTAAATAAAGAAAAAAATTCATCTCAAGGTCAAAGAATAGTTGGAGAAGTCCAAAGATAAGTAGGTATATGACCAACACAAGAGAGAGAAAAAGCTTCATGTTGGAGACATAGTTTGGATTTACTTGAGCAAGGAGAGATTACAAGGTCAAAAATGAAAGCTCAAGCCACAACGATATGGACCCGTCACCATATTGGAGTAGGTTGGAGAAAATTCTTTTGACTCGATTTTCCACAATTTATGAGGATGTACTCAGTAGTAAACTGTGAGACTTTGCACCTATATGATCCATCCATGCTTAATGAAGATGAAGGATTAAAATTTCTTCTTTCCATAGAAGATTGTGTATTGGAATCAAGGGGTGAATTGGATGAAGATGTAGTAATGAAACAAAATGTCGGAGAGAATAGAAGAGGTCCACATAAATCTTAGCAAGTTGGATTGAAAGGAAAGACACCAAGGCAAGCCTAGTGGTACTTTAAGGAGCAAGTGAGGGAATTATTTCCTCATCTACTCCCCCACTAACATTTTGTGGGGCCAAAATTGTACATAGAAGAAGAGGTTTGATCCATAGGGATAAAAATAACTCTACTTCATGAGATCATCAAGCACCGAAGGAGAAAATGGAGAAAAAAATATTCTATCAGCATTTTAACATAACCACCACCTTGTGCAGAGTGGTTGTCCTGTAACCGCTTATCTATGCGGGTGGTGGTCATGTAACTACCAATCTACATACGGTGGAATTCCTATTACTCTTAATGGAAAACAATCGAATTGAGAGTAAATAGTCCCATAACTAAAAAGGCTAGCCATTTCTATTCCCTTCCATCACATTTCCCATTCTCCAAAGTATACATGAGGATATGTGAAGGTCTATAAATACATAAAAGGAAGAAAATAATTTATCATCGAAGCATGAGAGTAAGTGAGCATAGATTTTGTAGGACAAAGGAGATTGACGGAAGAGAAAAAAATAAATTGAGAGGAAGTGTGAGACATTTCCAATTTCCTCCCATATTTATTGTAATTTTGTAACATCATATTTTTGAATTGGAAAATACAAGTGGGAAGAAAGAGCAATTACCCTTCTCAACTAGTTTTCCTCCTCTGGGGGTTTCCAGGATAAAAATTGTTGGTGTGTGAGTTTAAATTCATTTCTGTCTTTGCAATTTTTTTCCATAGCATAGATAATTTAGCCACTATCTCAAACTGTCATTTTCTAATAGAAAGTAGAACAAATTCAAAATTGTGAGACTATAGATTATTCAAAAGTTGAAGGTTTACATATCGATTACAAATGTTCCCGAATCTGTTACTTGATGTTGAGAGGTTTTCCCGGTATTTTTGAAGGTTTTGAGTCTTTCAAAATCTATACTAATCCCTTGAAGATCCTTGTGCATTTATTGGAGCTAAAATACCTTTTTTAGCCTAGAATAGAAATGTGTGCTTGATCATGCTTAAGTGATCTATGTTTTCCTAATTGAGTCTCTTGGAATATTTTATATGATGTTATAGAATGTATTTTCATGTTGTGAAGACTAACGTATATGATCTTGGATGACCTAATGGTGTTATGAGATAATTTCATGTATATAAAGGCTAGTTTATTTACTCACTTGAAAAATTTATGATGAAGAGTATGTGAGTGAGCTAGAGAAGGTGAGAGAAGAGCTTAGAGGGGTCAAGGGTAGAGTTGAGAATAGAAATGAATAGTTGAATAGAGTTGAGGATTAGGTATTGAATGTCAATATATCTAATCATCCTATGAAGAATCAAGAATGAGAGAAGTAGGATACTAAGTTGTTTGAAGAGGCTTTCAAGTGTGTGAGGTGAATTAGTGGTCACAATCTATTGTAGAAGAAACATACATTAGTTATCTTCATCATCAAGTGATTGAGTGGGTGCTTGATCATCGGAGGGAGTAGTATCCTCCTTGTATAGTGGGTGCTATAAAAAATAAGGGCGTACTCCTTGTGAATTAGGTGCTTCACTAAACAAATATGGTGTGATATGTATTATTCATGCAAGTCCTTTGTTATGAGTAATATTAGCAGAGGTTTTAGTGGGTTTTGTTTCCCTTTATGGTCTACAAGTTTATATCTTGTGCTATTGTGTTCTCTCTTGTATTTTTCAGTTGTGGATGTAGACATAAAATCATGCACTTGGGTAAATTTATAGGTCCTAATCACATACTACTATTCATATGATACCTATGGGAGAAAACTAATAATTGAAATCTATCTTTAACATATTTTTGTCTTTCTTATTTCCTCTATGGTCTTACACACCTCATAGCCCAATATGATCTTCCTTTCTCTTATTGAATCTAGATACCAGCGCCCAATTTAACCGAGACACTAATGCCAAGCTATCCCCGTCCACTCTAGGCGCGCTTGACCTATTTGTATCTTACTCACCTCTTTGGGCATCTTTTAGCTATTGGAAATCTTATATTCTTATGGTTCATCCTTTTAGTTTGTTAATTATGAAATTCAACAAAGGGAAAAACATAAATACAAAACTATGTGACCATAATAAAGGTCCAAGATCTAAGAATTTATTATCGCACCTAAGGCTGCATCTAAAGGAATTCTAAGAGCATCAATGAATCCATATAAAACTCATTCAAGGGACAAGGGAATGCATATTTTTCACTCATGCATAGGTGCGAAGTTCATTTTTCCATCCATAGATCTATCTAGATTGGTAGATCTAGCTATCGCTTGTTATCAAGTGCATCTTTAACAAGATATTCCTAGGGCATTATTTCTACAAACACACACAAGAACTAGATGGTTTATGAAATTTAGTGCAACTCTCAGTTCTAAGCTCACTTAGTCTCATGACTATTAAGGTTAGTCTGATTCCCCATTTACATCTTTCTTTTTAGTATTTGATGTGTTTTGGGGTTTTGTAGGATACCATTTAATCTAAAGGTTACATTCAAAGATAATGATCATCCAATGATATACAAGAATCCAAAAGTGAAGGTTAGCGACACTCATGTGTCATAGTTTTTGTAAATATATCCCCACAGGTAGATATAGACAAATAGAAGAATATGGAAATCAAAGAAACTCGAGCTTTGATTTTTATTGCGTCACCAATGACAATAAAAAGTGCGGGTAAAAGGCCCGGCGAAGGTGTCGACATGAAAATGGATGTGTCCTTGGCGCGAGTAAGAGGCACACGATAAAAGTTGACATGAAAATGGATGCGCCCTTGGCATAGGTAAGAGGCACATGATAGAAGGTGTCGACATGAAAAATGGATGTGCCTTTAGCGCAGTAAGAGGCGCACGACAGAAGGTGTCGACACGAAAATGGATGCGCCCTTGGCGCAGGTAAGAGGCACATGACAGAAGGTGTTGACATGAAAATGGATGTGCCCTTGGTGCAGGTAAGAGGTGCATGACAGAAGGTGTCGACAAAAAATGGATGCGCCCTTGGCATAGGTAAGAGGCACATGACAGAAGGTGTCGACACGAAATGGATGCGCCCTGCACCGATAGGAGAGTGTCGACATGGCGAGAGTTACGCGCTTGGTGCATGTAAAGAGCGCATGACACGTAGAATGTCAACATGATATAATTCATGCCTTGGTTCACGTAAGGGTATGTCAACATGAATATGGATGCGACTATGGCGCACCTTCGAGGCGCAACATGTAACATTCGAGCGGCCGATAGGAAGCAGAGACCACGACCCGAGATATTCGACGGTGATAACTTTTCACGGGAGCTTGGATTCATGCAAGGTTGGAATTTTTGGAAAGCTTACGAGGTCCTCTGATCCAACTATGACTAGGATATATTTAATTGGGTGGGAAAAAGTTCTTAAAAATGCAAAATATAGTTCGCCACTTTTTAAGTTTGCTAGGGTTCTCACCTACCACCATAATGAGATAAATTAAATGCAACCTGGAGGTGGTTGGGGTAGATTTGGATTTCCTCTCTCTTCCCTCTCTCATTCTTCCTATAAATTTTAAGGAGGGGCTTCTTTCTAAAGGTTGGACATTCTTGTTTTGCCCCTCCCTTCTTCTCTTTGGCAGGTGAATTTGTGGAGTTCAAACCTCCCATTAAAAACTGTAATGCAACTTTGCCTCTTGGCATTTTGTAGTGTGTTGTATCAATCTTTGGAGCAAATAATGCATGTATGTGGATGATTCTCAACCCTCTTTGTGTTCATTTGCATCCTCTTGATCTTTCACTGCAAATCTAGTTATCTGTGCATGATCTTGCATTGCATTTTTATGGTTTGTGTTTATTGGCAAGACAGGTGTTCTTCATTCCTCGGTGCATCACCTTTGTAGTTTAGGTTTTATTTTATGCATCTTCTTACCCTATCTCCTTGGCAAGTTAGTTTAGGTTTTGAGTAAACCCTCTACATTTTTACGTGTGCATCTGAATAGAGGAATAGGAACCGGCCTTCATCCTGGAGAGCTTTTCCATTTTCGCAAGGTCCCACACTTGGGAAAAGCTCCATGTTATGCAATCGCACTGAGAGTCTCAACCCATCATGTTGCAGACATTCAGGGGTGCTGTGATTCGCCTTCAACAATAGTAAAAACAAGTTTATGAGCTCTTGTGCGGTCACAGGGCACCAAAAGAGGTCCCTAGAGC
Source organism: Taxus wallichiana var. yunnanensis (assembly GCA_018340775.1). Classification (NCBI taxonomy): domain Eukaryota; kingdom Viridiplantae; phylum Streptophyta; class Pinopsida; order Cupressales; family Taxaceae; genus Taxus; species Taxus wallichiana. The sequence goes on from CM031234.1 coordinate 754,650,927, forward strand.
CCAGAGCCCTAGTCCTATTCAAAGATCACTTTCTTGCTAATCCAATGGTTCCAAGATTTTCTCTGTGTGATTTTGAAAGTATAATCTTCTTGTTCATTAGTCTTCTAGTCCAAAAACTTTGGTATTAAGAGAATATCAACTAAGTTTCTTATTATCTATCTTACACCTAGGGTTTTATTTTTATTTATCTTATTTCTTTTGTCAAATCTATGTTTTATTTTGTGTTTATCATACATGAATATGAAATTAGAGTTTGAAAAGTTCTATATTTATTAAATCATTTATTGAACCCAACCTTTCTTCTAGGTTTTTTTCATATTTTTATCATGGCTCAATCTTATGGACCATTTACTAAAGCCAACCTTGAAGAGATCAATCATCATCTTGTTCTACAACCCTAAGATATAGATCTACTCTTATTCATTGTTCATGAGGAGGCCACCAATCTTGTTGAGCTTAATGTTCCTACATCCATCCCCACTTCTATTCCTATTACTACTCAACCCCTACTTCCATACTTTCACCTACTTATATTGTTCCCATATCTATTCCTAAATCCACACCTCTTATTTCTCACACGTGGCTAGTCTCTTCCACTAGAACTCAAAACCTAACATGTATTTATTAGGATCTCCAAGTTTAAAATTTTCAACTACAGCAAAGCTAGCTACTTTGTGTACATGTGCATCTCTTGATTCCACATTACTACTTCATACTCCTTTTGCACCTTCCTTTCCACTTATACACTTCATCCAAACTTTGTCACTCCGTGTTGCCCACCTTCAATGGTCATGGTGATCCTCAAGAGAATATTTGATCATTTCATGTGGCATGTCTAAATTATGTAGGTGATCATACTTTACTAGTAAAGATATTTCTTAGAAGCCTCCAAGATTAATGTATACATTTTTCTATGATATACATGTTCATTTAGTACCATCATTTATGCATATGGTCAATGTTTTTGAGATCTTTTTTCAATCAATATCGGTTATAAGATATCCTATGATCAAATTTCACAAATTAAATAAGGATATAGTGAGCATCTAAGAGATTATGTGTTACGATGTAAGAACAAACTAGCTAGGATAATAAATGTTCTCGTTGACCAGAAGTTCAAGATATATTTTCCCAAAGTCTCTTACCACCTCTGCAAAAGAGTGTCATATTTGATACCTCTCCTTCCTTTGATAAACCATGCCACAGTCTTAAGCTATGTGAAAGTAAATTGTTATCTACAAGAAAACTTAAATATAATTTTCAGGATTCATCTTCTACTCAATTTCAAATAAAATCAACTTTCAAGCCATCTACTAAGCCCACTGAAGCAAAATCTATTGTTAACGTTGTCTCTACTCTTGAAAATATTAAATGGCAGCCTAAAAATTTATATTCACCAAATTTCCTTGAACTCCATATTCTATTTCCATAACTTATTGAGAGATATATTATTATGCTTCCTCCTCAACTTAATCTAGATCCATATTAACCTAGAATACACAATTATAATGAAAATTTTATATGTGACTATAGTCATTGGATTGGGAATTCTACCAATTGATGTTTCAAACATATGAATATTAATAAATATATTATTTAAAAAAATTAAATTGATCTCACAGAGCCTTCGACATCTATCTTTGGTTAATGTAAACAAAATGATCAAGACATTTAATGATACTTTCCCTAAACATGAAAAATAAGTTGCTGTAATCTTTGGCTAAACATACATATAGTACAATACCTTCTCCTTCATTCGGGGATCTTGATTTCCTAGTTGTTATGACTGATGCATATCCACCATTCATTACATTCTTTGATCACGATTACCTTGATACATTCTCTTATTATACATCACATATCATGACTTCTATTGGACTGAGGATATCAATAATATAATGATCGATCCATTGATACATATGCATGTGTGCTCTATTTCACTTCATGTTATTGTCAACTATCTACTCTCACATATCTCATATCTAGTTCCCAAATATTATGGCTTTTTTAAGATTCCAGTTAATTTTGGACCTCTCACCATGTTTATACCATTCATTAAGGAACCTTTAATCAAAGATTGTGATATGTTGTTGGGTATTCGTGGGCTCTGTGATATTAAGGCTATCATTTCAATGAATCAGTTGTGCCTCAAATTCATTCAAAATAAGCAATTTTTCACCATCAAGGGTGTTATTCCATTAGCAACGTGATTGCACCCTCCTCTTGAGGTTTCCATTGCACAAGCTAAAACATCTAGATCCCCTAGACCTATCAAATCTAAGGAACATTCTACACCTAGCTCACTCATTCACACATGACATACACATCTTCATTGGTCTACTAGTCTATTTTATCAGCCAAATTTCCCTTCTCTGGTTATCCTTTTACATAGGATTTCACCTTTTTCATCACCTCCTAGGTATAGTTCATATAGGTGCTCATCACCTCCTGAATATTCTTCAAGTTTGTTCTCATCACCTCCTCGGTCTTCTTCATATATAGGTGACCATCACATATTAGTTCAACCTAGTAGAGGTTCTCATCACATCCTCGGTCTTCTTCATATAGGCTCGATCACCTCCTTGGTCTTCTTCATATAGGAACTCATCACCCCCTCGGTCTCCTTCACTTATAGAACATCAGTCTCATACACCACCGATCTTAGATCACATGCATTTATCTCCTCACACACTAGTTGGAGGACCCTTTCCTTTCTATTTCTTTGGATAGTTAGATTATTATCATACAATTAAGGGCATCATGTTTAGTGCCCCCATTCTAGCATCGTAAGTGTCTATAATTTATACTCATATGATTTTCTTTTGATATTTCACATCTTTGAGCATCGTTGTGTAACTTTATACACTTTGTATCTTCACTACCCTATGAATCACTCTGGTTCCATAGTTCATACTCAAAAACTAAGAGTCTAAATTTGAAATGAACCTCACCACATTCACTCTCTACACTTTTACTTCATTAATTATATCTTCCTAGTGCATAGGTTCAAACCATTTCCCGATGACTCACTTTTGTTCTATGGTTCATTCTTGACTACTACGAGGTATTTATAAATGAACCTCCTCTCACATTTACATAGAATTACTCGGAGGGCACACTACTTCTATAAGATTCACATTTCATATCATTCCATCTCACTCATTCACAAGATAATCTTTATCTTTGTTGCACATACTCTATTTTTCTTATACTAGTTACATGTACACTTTGTTGTCATGCTAGACATATACTTCATATGTCATTATCTTTATCATATACACATGTGTGTTCACTTTTTATCTAGTTTTGAATTCATAATGCTTACAGATCCTTTCATGCAACAATGATGCTTTTCATGGTACATATTACTAGTCCCACCAAGGCTCCCGACGACATGAACTTTTTACATAGTAAAGGTGTTATATTTTTATTTTATATTACTTCCTATTCTTACTATCACACTACTCTATCAATATATACACACTTTGACATAAAATTTATCTTTCTAACATACTACTAGGTGGTTCATGTGGAACATTTTGTTTGCAATACTATTTTCCATCATGGTTGTCTGATACTTTCTCGATACTCTATACTATGGAAAAAAAAGAAGATGGAGAAAAACAAAACTACAAATTGCATGAACCTTTACAATAAACCTCATGTAGGTCAAGTTAGAATCTTAGGAGCTCATGTAACCTTGTGTGTAACTGATTATGGGTTCTCTTAAATGACCTCCAAATGTGAGCACAATTGCTACAAACAAAGAAATTTTGGGAGCTTCTAATATGCACATACTGGAATGAAATTTAACATAGTAATTGTGTTGTAAATCCAAGATGGTTTGTAATAGGATAATCCTACACTTTAATAAGGTAAAATTAGTTAGAAGTTGGTTGAACATTATTGAATGCACATGCTAAAAATAACATTGGGGAGGTTGCAGGTAGTTGCATGGAGTTTAAATTCCATTTGTGGGCGGTAATGGGAATTTTCTAGAATAATTTTCATTTGGGAGGGTGGTTGTAAATGGAATTCAATTTCCCCCCCTTCTAGAATTCTAGATGTGCGATTTACTATTAGAGTAGGTATTTACCTTAGCTCATGTTTTCCTAAGAACTTTATTTACCTTTATTTTATTTATCCTCACCTACTTATGTGTGTGGATATTTATTTTATTTTATTTAGATTGTAGGGAGATATTATCTAGTTAGGAATATTTCTTTCATTGATTTATGGCTTGATCTACGAACTTGACTAGTTCTTAGATTGATATTCCTTACATATATAAAAAGTCCCATTCTCGTTATATTTCATTTAGTTCCATAATAATATATGATATTGCTATTCATTTGTTTGCAATGGTTTTATTAAGGTTATTTAGGTGAATTACTTTCACATTATTGATTGTGGTATTTGATTAGCATCTGAGTTATTTGTTTGGTATGATCTATTGATTATTACTTTTATGGTATCGAGCATGTGATTGTTGTTGACATCCATTTGTAAGTTTCATTTTGGAAACATATATTTTGTATATGTATATATTTGGGATTTGTTTGCATGCGTTTATATGAAAACACAACCTTCCATTGGATCCTAAAGGTGTAAAAACCCTAATATCGGTGTCGGTAGGGAAGTAAACCTAAAAATCATTTTTCTAGGTTTTTCGAGATGCCCACCGGGTTTTTCTTCTATGGTGAATTTTTTTGGGTGGTGGGTAGCGAGGCCATTTCTGGAAGGGCATTTATTTCCTCTTTTAACAAGTTGTGTGGGTTCTTTATGCACATTTTTCCATTTTAGAAAAGTATGTAAATTGTTATTTTTGGTAGCACATGTCATTATCTACAAATACCGAAATAATAAGTGTTACCATAATAAGTAATTGGATTTGACTTTCTCGAAAATGGCACACCCGGAATAATAGGTTGTGGAAACACCCATTGACATCCTTAGACCACTGTCATATGTTAAGGTCATATGAGGGCTTAAGCTTATGATTCCTATTAGTAGGTGCTTCACTTGCAGATACACATTCATTTTATTTTTGTGGTGAAGGAAAGAGAATTTTATTTTGTTTTAGTGTTAACTAAAATTAATAGTAGAGCATAATATTGAAAATATTATATCTTTTGATTAGTAACTTGGATTTGAATGCCATTTTTTACAAAAGTGCTTGTTTTTTCGTGCTCATTCCATTGGATATATTTATTTTAAGAAAATAACTATAATTATAAAGTTCCATATTATAACACGCATTTAATTATAAAGCTCCAAAATCCGTGGGGGGGTCTTTTTACATTGTTTGGTTACGCATTGTTTTGGTGATTTTTAGAATGAAATCTATATCTACTTCTGCATTAGATCATGTTGAGCCATTAGAACACATAATTACCACACATGGAAACTAAGAATGGAAATAATAATTAAGCGGAAAATATTATAGGATTTAATTTCTTCATAACAAGAAGTGTTAACTAGAGAATATGAGAAATTTCAGTACAAAGTGCAAATTTGATGAGTGTATGGGTTTGATAGGAACTTATATAAGTGATAGATTTTCATTTCATTTTTAAAAATGTGACTCTCCTTCCTAAGTATGGGAGAAATTAGAGGGTTTATTTGGTAAGGTGGATCACATGAGAGCCATGTAACTTGAAATTGAGATCACCTCTATTAATCGTAAATATTTTCCATCGATTATAGACTATATTACCAAGTTAGAAAATTTGTTCAAAAATTGAAGGGAGTGGAAGAAATGATAAAGATGAAGAGTGTGTTTACTTAATTATATCCAAGTTACGATGACTATTCCAAATATTTGTTTCTACATTTTTCTCTAACATGGATGCCTTAGGTGACACCTTCAAAATGTCCTGACTTAGAAATATTTTGTGAGAGAATTACTAGGGAAGAATCCAAATTGTCTAACCTTGATTCTTATACCTCTGAAAAGGAATTAGTTGCATCTAATCCTAAGGGAAAGGGAAAACCAAAAATTAAAACTAAATCCACCCCTTTTACATCTTAAAATGCTCCTAAACCTAAAGAAGACAAATCTAAACCCAAATACTCTTCTAAATCTAATAATAAGTCTACCCTTTCATGCTCTTTTTTATGGGGTTATTGGTTATGAAGAACATAGGTGTTATAAGTGAATGCAAGCCTTAGAGGATGCAATAAAGAAACACAATATTTGTATCTCCACTCCACCTCTTTCTAATAAGCATGGAAAAGCACTTAATGTTGTTGGGATATCTTAGTCACCACTTGTAGATGGTTGGGTTATAGATTCATGTGCTTCTCATCACATGACTTCATATAAGGAGTCTTTAGTATCTCTTCATTTAAGTTCTATTTCCAAAATTGAGGTTAGAGATTGTGCCTTTATTTCTATTAAAGGAAATGGTGAGATACACCTTGATAGTGGAAGTATCCAAGATGCAATATATGTTCCTAACATCACTACAAATTTTCTTTATGTATATCAAATTTTTCATTCTAGTCATGGAAAAATAGTGACTTTTACACCACATGGGGAATAAGTACGAACTTTTTGGAGCCTCATTCACTTGTTGCTAAAGGTATTATTGATCATAGTTATAGACTATAGAATTTTGAGGGTTTTTATGACACTTCCTCTATATATATAGGTTTGGTTTCTCATGCAGATTTAGAGAGTAAAATTTAGCATGAGATATTTTTACATTTCAATTACATATATTTAAAGGATTCAAGAAATCATGGTATGGTTGATGGTCTTCCAAGAGTTTCTTTTCTTGATGGAGTTTTCATGGCTATGCGTATTAGGAAAAAACACCAAGATCCATTTCCTAAGAATTTGTCCGAGAGAGCTTCTTCACCACTTGAGCTTGTGCATAGTGACTTGATGGTTTCTCCTACCCCCTCTTTCAATGGAGATAAGAATGAAATTAAGTTTATTGATAATTTCTCGAGGTGTAATTTGGTTTATTTTCTCAAGTAAAAAAGTGATTTATCGTCACACTTAAAAGTATTAAATGTTTTGGTTGAGAAATAATATTCTAGTTATATAAAGAACCTTTGCACTGATAATGGGGGAAAGACCTTAAACAACGAGTTTTCTATTTTTTTTACAAATCATGGCATTATTCAAAAGAATTATTTTCCAAATTCTCCACAACAGAATGGTTTAGTAGAATGAAAGAATTTAAATTTGAAGGAAATGGATAACGCATGATGCATTCTAGAGATTTAAGTCCTATCTCTTGGATAAAAGTAGTTAATTATGATAACTACATTTAGAATCGCACACCACACATAGTGCACTTGAGAATTTGACTCCAAATCTATTTTGGTCCAAAACTAAGCCAAATGTCTCATTTTTTCAAGTCTTTAGGATCCATGCTAGGGCTTTTGTACAATTTGATGAGTATTGTGAGGACATGAGAGATTATCAACTTTTAGATACTGATACTCATGAGGTTATATTTTGAACACATGTTCAATTTGATGATTGGTTCAGACCTCAATATTATTCATCTTCTTCCATGCATAATTCTTCTTCTTTATCTCATCTTGAGGATACTTTATTTGAGGAGGTTGATGAGGATGTTATAGATGCCGAAGAGGATCTTGTTCCCACTATTTTTGTCGGTATGCCTACGTGGGCTCATACTATAGTTTCTAAGGTATCACCTTTCATACTTTGGATCTTCCATCCACTAGGCATCATCAAGGACATTCTATAGGTTTTGGAATTTTGTGTCATGTAGTTTCTTAGGATCCACAATCATTTTCACAAGCTCATGGGATAAAGGAGTGGGATGATGTGATAATAACTTAGTATTCTTCTTTGATGAAGAATCACACTTGGGATTTGGTATCTCTTTCTAAAGGAAGAAATATGATTAGGTGTAAGTGGGTATACTAAACCAAATATGTAGATGATTGGTCCATTGACAAGTATAAGGCTCGTTTTGTTATAAAGGGTTTTTCTTAAGTTGAAGGTATTGATTTCTCTAAGACTTTACACCTTTTTAAAATATGGATTCAATACACCTTGTACTTGTAATTTTTACATCACGAGGGTGGCCTTATATACTAGATGGATGTGAGGAGTACCTTCTTACATGGATATTTACAAGAGGAAATATACATGGAGAAATCATTGGATTTTTCAAGATTCTTCTCTTGTTTGTAGGCTCTCAAAGTCTCTCTAAGGTATCAAACAATCCCTTCGAGATTGGTATGAGAAGATGAATTCTTTTCTTATATCTAATGGTTTTGTTCATCGTGACCCGATCATACAATATATCTCCATCATGTTGGTGAGGATATTGTGATACTTGTCTTGTATGTTGATGATATATTACTTACTAGTAACTCTTCTTTCCACATTGAGACTATTTAGAGGATCTTTCTACATATTTTGACATGATAGATATTTGGTTATTTTATTATTTCCTTGGATTGTAGATTTCTAAAACAAATTCAAGGATTCATTTAAGTCAAAAAAGTACACCCATGGTCTTCTTCATTGCTTTGATATGGCTGATTACAAGCCAAGTCCATATCTTTTTCAGTCTAGGTTTACTCTCACTTCCATATGTACCACACCAATTTTTGATCCTACATTGTATAAGAAGTTGGTTTGAATTCTCATGTACTTGACCCATAATCTCCCTCATATTTCACTTGCATTAGGGCTTGTATCTTGGTTTGCACATTCTCATCATAGTATTCATTAAAATATTTCGAAAAGTATTTTACACTATTTGTAGAGAACTTCCAACTTTGGCCTACACTACACTATGGTTTCTACTCAATTGGTTGGATATACGATTCATATTGGGTAGGTTCAGATTACAATAGGTGTTCCACTTCCGACAATATTTTTGTCTTGGTTCTTCTCCAATTTCTCGGGTTTTAAATAAGCAACTAACTATTACACTTTAATAGTTTCCCGATTATAGTGGGAATCCAAAGTAATTCAGGGATGACGTTCTTTTGTTGGAGTACATTCCGACTAAATAATAAGTTACTGAGACATCTTTATGAAGCCTTTTGCATCACCTTGTTATATTGAGTTGCGTGACATGTTTTGGGTTTTGTAAGTTGATCTAGGGGGTTGTTCATGAGAAAATATTCCTTCTTATTCTTATTTATCTATCCTTCTAGCATGATTATTTCCTTCTTTTGGTTCAAAATTTCTTCATGGATACATTGTACATGACTACCTCATTAGGCCTAGTTTCGAGACTCACACCGTGGATATGTCACTTTTATTTTAGGCCCTTAGCTTCACTTGAGGGGGTGTTAAAGTAGGTATTTACGTTAGCTCATGTTCACCTAGGTACTTTATTTACCTTTATTGTATTAATCCTCGCCCACTTATGTGTGTGGATATTTATTTTATTTTATGTAGATATTAGGGAGATATTATATAGCTGTTAGGTATAGTTCTTTCCTTGATCTATGATATTGACTAGATCTTTGATTACTATTTATTCCCTAAATCTATCGTCTTGACTAGTTATTTGATGACTAGTTCTTTCCTTGATTTATGGATTGATCTACGACCTTGGTGATCGTTATAGATTTATATTTCTTTCCTATATAAGCAAGGCCCATTCGATTATATTTTATTGAGTTCGGAATAATATATGATATTGTTGTTCATTTTTCTATAAAGGTTTTATTACGATTATTCGGAAAAAAATTTCATCTTATTGATCGTGGTGTTTGATTAGCATCCGAGTTCTTGGCTTGCAAGATCTGTTTATCATTTCTTTTATTGACTAGGATGAGGATGTGGATTCGAAGTGGACGTTGATTAAGGGTCTTAGTGGTAGTTAACTAGGACAAGAAAACTAATTAATTAATAAATTATAATTAAATTACAACAAAGGGGGAACAAGGGGTATTAGAAATTAATTTAATAAATCTAAAGGGTGAAATATGTATGAATTAATTGATTTAATAAATTAATCAAAATGGGTTGATAATAGGATGTACTTTAATAACATTGGGAATATGTAAGTGATTTTCGTGTGTCTAAATTTTCCCTCTTTTAAAGTTCTATTGCAGAAGTAATAATTATTTAAAGATACTAGACACATGCAAAACAATAAGCAAAAAGAAAAATGAAGCATTAAGATGTCCCAAAGAGTAGGAAGAGGTGACATATTTGGATACCTCAATGATTAGAATGGTAGAGGAATGCCCTCTCAAGTGGGTGGATTGTGTAGTAAAGTGGTGGACAACTACTTGATAGGAAGATAAATAATGGATTCAAATGAGGATGGAAAAGGACCATGCTCATAGCATGACAAAAATTTGGAGAATAATATTAGAGAAAGCTTATTTTGATGTTGTATAATAGATTTTTCACCATGATTATGAAATATTCAAGATGGTCAACCAAGATGTACGTAAAAAAACACACATAAAAAGAAATTGAAACTAATGTATATAGTAGGTGGAGACATTAAGGTTATAAAGAACCAAGATGCAATCAAACTATTTGCAAGTGTTCCAAAAAGCAAAAATCAACAATGTACCAAAAATTCAAAAATAAGACAATCAACTATTCCCCTAATGCGAGCCAAAATGTAGATTAAATAGATGAAAATACTCCCAAAGAGGGATTCAGATCATATTGGAAGAGTTCAAGTGAATGAATCCTTATGACACTCTTGTCGTATCCATTGTGAAAATGATCGATTTGAAATTTCCCAGGTGAAGTTATATCGCGAATCAAAATTAATTTTATGACTTTCCTCAAGTAGAATGTGTGCAAAGGAATAAAGTGATATTTATAAGATTGGAATTATCACGAGGAAGTAGATAAAGGTATGACATTTATCAAGATTTTATTGAGATGTTGAAAGATTCACTTTAAGGGTTTTCTAATTGTATGATTTTTTTGATAAGTGAATGTTTGTTCAAATTTTGTAATTTTTTGGATTTTGAAATATTTTATTTTTTTGGATTTTGAAATATGTGATTTTTAAAAATATTTGCAAGTTTTGAAAAATTTGAAACAAAAATGAAAATAAATGCCAACAAACATGGATAAATAAAGGAAAACATTCTATGGCTTAAATAAATAAGGAGTAAAACACAACACGTGTAAGAAACACAAAATACATGAAACAAGAAATGTAAACAAACCCAATATGGATAAGAAAGAACCACACAAAATTTATGTGTGAACTAAGATCTAAATAAAATTTCCTGCAATTAGTCTACAACCAAGGTAAACAAACTACAATAAAATAACAAACTAAAAGAAAAAATCATCATCATGATGTTGACAAACTACAATAGTACAACACAATGTGTAAAAAGGATGTCAAATGACACTATGAATGTGTTCCATATTGAATAAATAGACAGATTTGAATGCCCCCAAGCAATAGGTTATAATGTGAGAGGATTGGATTAGGCCATAGAGTAGAGTGATACTTAGATACTCTTATCGGATGCCATTAAAGTTTGATCTGTAATTAGATTAAAATGTAAAATCCAAATGTTCCGCAAGAAAAGTTATTATGAAAAGGGTAAATGATTTCCTTGAGCATAGATATACACCATGGGAAATAAATATGAGTTGGAACAGTTACATGTGGAGTGTCGTCAAATGGAAAAAAATTCAAACTATCTTACACAATTGCTTTGAAAGTTGGTCAAATGTTATTTGAATGCTTTGATTTTGACATTTTATACTATTTTTGAAGTTTTGAATAATTTATATTGTTTTTGTATTTTTGAACAGTTTTATATTATTTTTAAAACATTATAGAATGTTTTTGGTATTTTACAACTCAAAGAGAAAGGTTGCATTGGTTTAGAGTAGGTGTAAATAATTAGAACCTGTTCCATTGCATTGGTAGAAATGTAGATGAAAAAATGATAGGGTCTTTCACTCCACTCATGGATCCATGAAACTAGGAAAATTTGAGGGCTCATCACCAAGATCTAAGAAGGATGTGAAAACAAGGTGATTAATGATATGAAAGCGATGATAATGGATGCGAAAGACATAAGGTGTAAAAATGATCCATATGATAAAAATGTAACTCATGTCTAGTCAATATTATTTGAGTGATCCCAAGATGATTTCAATTCATAGGTTTTGACATGAATTAGATCTGTAGATGGCCTCTTGATTAGAAAAATCCAGTTGAAGAAATTGTTGTCTCTCTCTAACATGAGCAACTAAATGTCTTCTCGAGAATTTTTTTACTTAAGCAATTTGATTAAGATTTCATAAAAGATTTATTGGTTAATTGTTTTTGTGAATGCCCTCCTAGACATTTCCCCATGTCATTAGTAAAGGAAAGGGCTCAACACTAAATACAAAATTTAGTTGAGTAAGGGATTTCTATATTCCCAGTCTCATTCCCATTAAGAAGTATGAGCTTATCACTAAAGATTGCGAAGGAAGAAAGGTGTAATGATTTAATAATATATTTTTGTCGTTTTGAGATTGATTTAATTTGCATTCTATGCTAATAGTGTGCTTGTTGGGAAGTAAATTTTTCCCCTAAGTCTCTGCCTCATGTAACTAGTAGGTCGTAAGGTTTCAACGCCATAGATTAAGATGGGTGGTCAAAAGGACTGGAAAATGAATTTTAGTGATGTATGTTAAAGAGATATCTTATTTTAAAGGATTTTCCATCGTAAGCTTTGAGAAAAAACCGTAGGTAAAAAGATTTGAAATGGTAAAAACCATAACAAAGATGAGACACAAAATTCCCTATAGAACAAGGTTAACTTATGTCATAAGACGTGAAGAAGGTGAATATATGATAAAGACATGATTAAGACATATTCCACTAGATGGAATGCTTAAGATTATTTGTACTCACTTTTTTATTTCCTATTGGAAAATAATGCTTTAATAAGGAGTTTTATCCTCATTTTTATGCTTTTAAGTTTTCAAAATTTAGGAGGATGAAAATTTTAAATGGACTCATCATAGAAGAGGTCTATGTTTATTAAATTTGAAAGCTCCTAAAGGAAATACTTGTGCGGATGAAATCCAAGTTGAGAAGGGGAATCAAAATATTCGATAAACTCATAAATATAAGACTTAGGAAATTTCGTGCCCAGGGTAACAAAACACACTAAAATTTAGGGTAATTTATTTTTTTTTTTATTTTTTTTTGTTTTGTTTTTAAAGTGATTACTAACAATACTAAAACTAATGATACAAAACTGATTGCCAAATTATTTATTTTAACTAAATTGATCAACCCAATTTCTCAACCACTAGCCCGAAACAATTTTCATTTATTTAATCATTATTAGGTTTATTAGGGACAACCTGAAATGAGACTACACTCCTTTTTTTTAGTTATTTAGATTTTCCCCTTTTATTTTATTTACTCACATGCACACCTCTTAAACTTTATTTTCCCATTCAATTTAAAACACACTTGGCTCCAAAAGAATGTAGGGTTAATTTATGGACCCTAGGATCAAAACAGATCTCAGCCCTAGATCAAGTTTTTTGCCCTAAATGCCCTAAATTTTCCTTAGCACCTCTTTTCATTTCTTTCTTCTTCTTTCTTTTTTCTTCATTTTTTTCTACAGTTTTAGAAGCCAGAGTGGTCATGGAAGCTTTCTTTGTATTTTATTCTTGATCTCATTTTTATTATTATTTTTGCATTGCAGTTTAAGAGGGAGGAGATTTTTCTTTTGTTTTCAAAGATTGTTTCATTAGTAAAGAGTTGGGAGAACCCAGGTTAAATTTCTGTTTGTTCTTCTTTTTATTTATTTTCTCTTACCAGGGAAGATCTGGGATGGCAATATTTTATCTTTTGAAACATACAAGTAAAATGGGTATTTAAACATGTGAAATAAACCAAGTATGCATTCACTTGAAGGAAGAACTCGGGTGCGATTGTATTTAAAAATCCGCGGTTAAGAGGATGGACCGGGCCGGCGAGAGGTGAGGGTGCGTGGTTTAGGCGCTTGAGGGGGTCTGCATGCGGAGGGGGGGGAAATGGGTGGGGGAGTCCGGGGGTGCGTGGGAAGATAGGGATGGGACGCAAAGGAGAGAAAGGGGGGGGACAGCAACGGGGGGGGGCCCCCACCGTGTGGAGGACGGGGGGGGGGCAAACCTCCCCCAGTGGGTTTTTTTGGAGGGGGGAGGCGGGGAACCGAGGGAGGGTAGAGGGATTGCTGCGCATGGAGGTGGGTGCGTGGGGAGTGGGGAGGGGTTATGGCACTCCCCATTTTGTCTTTTATTTTTTTATTCTATTTTCAGTTTTAATAGTTTACTAATACAAATATATATATATATATATACATATTATATAATCAAATAAATAGTCCTAACATATTTTAATAAACACAAATATTTACATATATAACATATATACATAAACGTATATATATATTATTTTGTTTAAGTAAGATATAATAACCATATAATAAAACTATATTGGGTACATACATATTTTAATATCTTGTACACAATGTAAAGGTAAATAAATATTTCATACATGGAAACTTCAATCTTAATTTATTAACTATAGGAAAGGTATCGATATGTGGTATACAAATTTTGCTATTTCCAACTATTTATGTTATGATGATTTACAATTTTATTTTGAGCTAAAAAAATGTAACAAAGTATTTTCAAACAAAAAAGAGGCTTTATGTCTAAATAGAATAAATTTCAATTTGAACAGGAGATTGCCTATTCAAGTATGATTTACTAATAGGAAATAACTCATTAAATTTCATTTATAAGAGAACAATGAAAGAATTTTGTAATATTTCAAAGATACAAAATTTCCTAAAAAAATCTAATATACTAACTTTATTTTAAAAGGTTGCCATCAATTTGGCATCACTTAACCCAACATATAGATCAAACTCACTTTATGAAATTTCTTTCAAGGACTTGAGTTCTCAACTTTCACCATGATTCAAAATAAATACAACTTTGAAACACATAAGTGCTTCCAAAACTATACATATATTTTCCAAGAATGAAGACTTGCAAAAGAGACTCTTCAACATATTTTACAAGAACATAAGTTTATCAAGCTTCAATTTTCCAAACAAGAGAGAGTCAAATAAGACCATGCCACCAAAGATACTCCAGCACACCTCAAGGACAAGGCTCCAACTTCAATGCTTTACAAGGATTCAACTTCAAGAGAACGAGGCTTGTTTAACCTCCCAACCTTCAGGCATCATTACATGCCTTTCCAAGGGTTGGAAGACATGCTAGCCTCCCCCAAGCCCATGGGAGAGAGAGCTAGCTTCCACAACTTTGAGCACAAGATCTTTAGGGAGACAAACACCACAATACACTCACAAACAAGACCAAACCATGCACGAAGGAAAAACACAACATTGAGCAATAAAAGAAAAGAGGAGAAACCATATTCATCCTCTAAATTTGGGGAAGAGTAGATGAGATACCCGAAAGTGACATAAGGTGTGATCTAACAAAAGAATGCACACATCAAACTTCCTTCTCCACCTTATTTCTCCAATGTCAACAAGATCCTCCTTATTACTCCATCCATTCACCAAAATCCTTCTTGGGAGGATTTTCAAACCCTTGGGTTTCCTCTCCAAGAATGGGAAAGGGGTTCAAACCAAATGAACCCCTTTACCCACCTCAAACCATATGAGGGGAGTAAAGAAACCGACATGGCTTGCCCATCAAGCCATGAGGTTTGAGAGGGAAAATCCCTCTCTCTTCCCCCAAATAACTCAAACATCCATCAAACCATATGATGGATGGAGTAAAACAATACACAAATATACTCAAGCAACAAACCATACAAGCAACTAAACAAATAAATCAACTATGAGCAAGCTAAGATTTAGTAAAGGAACATACCACATAAATGAGCTCAAGAGGTTACCTCTAATAGCTCTCCAAAACAAGATTTTGCAACTTTCTTCCTCAAGCAATCCTCAAGCTCCCAATTTCTCAAGCACCAAGCCAAAGCTCCAAAAAGAAGAACCAACCAAAAAAAAGTCCCTCCCTCTTCCCATGGATGGGAATTTGAAGAGGAGAAAGCAAGCATCCTCACAAATGAGGGGGTGACATGTGTCACCCTCTCCCTCAACAAGGTCAAAGATGCCAAAACAAAAGAGAGAAAGGGTGAAATTATCTTTTTGCCCTCTTCTCCCAAATTCCCTAAAATGTTAGCAAGACAAAATAAGAGCAACTTTTAATAAACACTCAAATCCACATCCCTTACATGGATGTGACCAAAACAAGTGGTAAAAAGGAGGAAAACTCCCTCAAGCCTTGAAAATAAGCCCCCCTACCCATTAGGTAGGGTCCAAGGGCTCATTTTTGTGTTGGGGGAACTCCCAAGCTACAAAGGGGTCCCCAAAAATGCCCAAAATACCCTAATTTCGGGTTTTGCATTTTTGGCACAAGGGTAGAGGGTGTGGGGACCACCCAAGGGTCTCACATGTGACCCTAAACCCTTGTGATTAAGTGACACATTAAACATAATCAACAATTAAAAGAAAGAGGAGTTATTAACTCCCAAAACAAGTTTACATCATAACCAACTACCCTAACCAAAATTAATAATTCAAAGCACAATACATTACATACATTGGGGTCACTCATAGTGCCCAAAATAATAATCACCTATACTAAGGCTTCACACAAAGAACATGGCTAGGACTCAGCCCGTGGGCTGCTTGTGCAAGATTGTGTAGCTAGTCTGAATCCCACGTTCTCCTATGACCTGTCACCTGCACACTCATTGCACACATTAACCGCATCTGTCCAATACAAGAGTAAACTAGCTGCTCACTAAGCGAATAGATTCAAACATGTAAATTAATGATATCACCATCATCAATGTGGAATGCACAATCTCACACAATTCGTCGTATGTTAGGTATTACAATACATATCATGTCATATCACCATGTCATCATGTATCCTTATCAGCAAATGAATACGTTACAAAATCAAGGTATGTGACTAACTAATTATCCAACATGTATCAATTTGACCTAAATCACATAGAAAAGTGTTAGTGTCCACAATATCAAATAAAAGGTGTCAACCTACTAATCTAGTTAAATTAGCGCTACGCGCTCCAAATCACCATACGTGTTCATAAAGGCAAACCAACATATCCAAAATCCATAACTGTGGTTTAAGAATTCAGCAGATCATAGAGGTTAGAAAAAGTGGGCACTACATCCCCCTCTCCTAAAATTAGACTTCCTCCGGGAAGTCACTGGAAGAGCTAGGGATAAGATTTTACTGGATATCACATCGTAGTGTGAGTACTACATTAAGGTCATTTTTAAAGGAATTAACATATTATTTATTTTTTTATTTTTTTATTTTTATTTTTGTCTTAACAACATGTCTTTTGAAAGCGTAACTAGGTCCAAGAACAAGTATATTTCAAATAGGGTAGTATTAACCAAAGGGGAGTGTATAAACCGAATTCATTTTCCTCATCATATATGTTTCCTATTAGGGTCCAAATAAGAGGATATACAACATAAGGTCCAACATGATGGATGAGCGAAGGGAGCATAAATGTTGTTTTAAAATGAATTTAAAGTTTTGAATATTAATTGCATACTAGAACACTTAAGGAAACTATCCAAGGTGTCACAAATACCACACAATGAGAGAGAAAAAGTTTCCAAGCTCCGTGTGGTTTCATCTCCTAACTCATCATTACTCTAACTTTTGAAAAAGGAAGGTTCACGCGTCTTTTTAACATAGTTCAATAATCAACATTATTCACTAAGGTCAAGGAAGAATATTCCCATACTACCAAACATAGTTAAAGGAGTTGTCTTAATTTGGTCATTATTTATTTGTTTATTTATTTATTTATTTTTGTTTGCTAAATGATTGTAAAAAAAAAATAAAATTTGTGGGTGGAATATATATAGTCCACTACCAGGTTAGGATTAGCTTTCTAATTTGTTTTCCAAAGTTTCATAGCATGTACCGTTTTATAAAACATTTCCATTCCGAGACAAGATGATTTATAAGTCTCATAAACAAAAATTTATTTTATTATTGTTTGTAAGTTGGTTTATATGAGTTCTCATTATGACGAAGCAATTTTAGAACTTTCTACGCCCCAAACAAGACATAACTTCTTAATGAAACAACAAACCAAAATTTTCCGTTCAATAAAAAAAATTTACTTTATTTTATCATTTCTTAATTATTATAATCAAAAGAAAACAAGAATGAGTTACGCACAAAAACAAAATCCATTTAAAGAGAGTGTTTCCCAAATCATATCAACATACTTATCAAAATTTACAAAATACCAACATGATGGAATGCAAAAACTTTTCCGTCCATACTTTTCTCAAGCATGCAAGAGTTAAACACTCATTTTCCTTTAATGAAAGGTAAGGTCTAATTCTTCTCAAGATTTCTGACTTACGTTAACTTTTACTTAACAATTATTTGGTCAAATTTTGCCCATTAGGTCGCAAGAGATATAAGTATAAATAACTTACATTAACAAGGGTGGAATTCATATTACACAAAGAAATTTGAATCACGCCACCCTATTTGAGTGGTAATAAGAAAATAGAACCGTGTTTTAAGAGGACCCCAAAATAATTTATGTTTAATATATATATATATATATATATATATATATATTTATAAAACCTAAGTTTATACTAATTTCAAAGGACGTCTCTACCTATGGTAAGTGGAAAGGCTAAGTAAGTCATTTTTGTTAGTCCTCATGAATAAAAGTCTTACATCATTTACACATTATAATAACATACTAAGAGTTCTTCTATGTGGATGAATCTTATAAAGGAGTTTCCTAAGAATCTAATAGTTAGAGCATAACGGATTTGCGAGATCATCACAACCATTCTATCAATCGTGTTAACTCTCTCACCTAAACATTTAGGAAGACAAACAATACCTAAGTTTCTTACAGGATTCCCAACATTAATTGAGTAAACCATATGAACATTCCAAGACAAAGATTAGTAACCAACGCCTATCACAACTGAAGCAATAATTTTAGAATCGCCACAATTTTAGCTTTTTGAGGGGTAACAATGATTAACATTGTTTATCCAACCAACATTGTTTAATTATATATATAACGAGTTTTCCAAGATACAAATAATTACAATATTCCATTACTGTTTATAAGGTAAGCGCTCACAATTGTGCTTTTAGATTTATATATAAATATATACTTTTGTGGATTTTGAGACATTACTTTCACCCACAAAGGACCACATTACTTGCTCTTTCACAATCAACACCATCATCGATACAACATAGTGCCTAACCAAGAAAGTGTTCAACACTAATTCATTTCATTTTATTTTCTTTCCAAGAGGGATACAATATCGTTGTTTATATTTATTATAGATATAAAAATTTTGCATGACCATTGATCTTATAAGTCCACTAATTTGAGGTTAGAAGAGGGTGATTCCCTTATTTCTATACGTAAGTAAAAGAAGTATAAACATGATCACTCATAACATTTTAAACCAACTTGAGGAGAGTTAAAATCATATGTGTAATCACTAAGGTAATAAGGTTTTAACCATGTTACCATGCAACAAAACTTAATAAGAGGTAATGGTATAGAGATAGGTTTATCAAGCTCCAAAAGGATTAAGAAAATTAACTAGATCATTTCTGAAGTTAACTCTAAAATTTATACCAAGAGCTTCGATAATAATTTTAAGTTGTGAAACTAGGTTTGTTTTATAATCGCACAATGAGTTCTTACATTGCACGAAGAGGATAAACTAGCTATGAAATATTATTTCGAGCAACACCATCAAAAAGGAGAGGCACTAACTTTCTTTCCTTTTATCATTTATGTTTTAGAGAGGGGTTAGCAATTATTTTCATCCAATTATAACCAATTTTAAACCACAATTTTGAAGCGGAAACAACAAGGTCAAAAGATCATTTGCTAAATTTCCTTATAAAAGGGTTGTAAAACTAAGGTTAGAAACATATATCATAGGAGTACAAATTATTTCCAATTTCATAGTAGTGAAATATCAAAATGTGGAAGATTATTTTATCATATTGGAAAATTTTTACAAGATACAGACATTTAATTTACACCCATACCAAAGGGTTTCATTAGATCTAAAGAGGCTCCTCTAACACGACAGTTGATATTCCCAGAAACAAAGGATCACTTAGACAAGAAACAACCAATCAAATGTCATAACAAATTTCCTATATCAAGGTTACAATTCCACATTCTTATCTCGACCTACTTATTATTTTCAAACCAACAACTAGACCTTTGATGACCAAAATTACATACCTAACCAAGGTCGCTAGCAAAATAAAATGACTTGTTGTACAAAGTTTATTTTGGGTCCTAGCATTCAACCTAGAACACGTAGCTTAAAACAATAACCATATTGTAACATGTTTCACTCCCAAAGGTGTTCTAAGAAACCTATTTGTTTATTAAGACCTAATTTTCTTGTTCCACAAACTAGAGAAAGAGGCTACAAAGGGATCCTGCCAAGACATGTACCCAACACCCACATGGTGAAACAAAGCTTTCATTCAATTCTCTATTATGCAGAGAGTCAGACAAGACGTACATTTCTAATTACTGGTGAATAGGTTTCAAATTGGAAGCACTATCTCGAAGGCCAACTATTACAGTTTTACTATTGTATACCAGCAGATTTATAGTGACAAAAGGCTACAAAAAGGATCTTGAAAATAAGTAATCCCAATTCAAAAATGAGTTCTAACAGCTTGACTCTATTCTTCTATAAATAGAGAACCCGACGCAACTCACAAAATGAAAAACTGATGATCAAACTCTAGATATGGCATACTTTCCGGGCTAAATAATGTTATTTACAAGTTTGTATTTTGAACAAATCATCTAGAGGCCTTCTAAACACACTTGGAAAACTAATTATCTATTCCTTTTTCTCGAATCTAATCATTGTAACCACTCGACATGGAGAAATACTACAAGTTAGAAGCCATAAGTTTTTTTTTTTTATTTCCTACTAACGCTTTCCACTTTACAAGTCCACATCGAAATGATTTTACTCCAATTTTAAGATGTTGTCCCAACAATATGCGATTAAAAGAGCTCAAAAAAATGATTTTATCTATATGATCAAATGATTTTAAAAGTTGATTTTAAAAGTTGATGCGGCTTCCCATGACGCTAGGGAACAAGATCATCCAAACCATTACTAATATGGAGACCAAGAAGACATTTGGCACGTTATTTACTAACGACTTTCTCTTCACTTTTACTAGTTTGTTTAAACAAATTAGGTTATCAAAATTAGTGTACCACCTATTGTGTTAGCAAACATTTAACTCCATGCGGTTACTCCAGAGATACTTGCCCCATGGCACGGTTTAGTGGAAACGATTTTCAATTGTTTTACTTTTAATGTAATAAAAACATTTAATAACCAATTAAGTGTTTTACCCAGAGCGTCCACGTGTGTGAACCATCGCTCTGATACAAATGTAATGCCCCATCGGGACACAGAAAAACCAGACCAAAGTATAGCAAAAATTTAGGGTAATTTTTTTTTTTGAAAGTGATTACTAACAATACTAAAACTAATGATACAAAACTGATTTCAAAATTATTTATTTTAAACTAAATTGATCAACCCAATTTCTCAACCACTAGCCCGAAAACAATTTTCATTTATTTAATTATTATTAGATTTATTAGGACACCCTAAATTTACTACACTCCTTTTTTTAGTTTTTTTTAGATTTTCCCCCTTTTATTTTATTTACTCACATGCACACCTCTTAAACTTTATTTTCCCATTCATTTTAAAATACACTTGGCTCCAAAAGAATGTAGGGTTAATTTTGGACCCTAGGATCAAAATAGATCCCAGCCCTAGATTCAATTTTTCCCTAACTTTCCTTAGCACCTCTTTAGCTCTTTCTTTTCTTTCCTTTTTCTTCATGTTGTTTTCTCTCTTTTTTTTTTGAAAGCCATGAGTGGTCATGAAGGGAATCCAAGCTTCTCTTGTATTTTATCCTTGATCTCATTTTTATTATTATTTTTGCATTGCAGTTTAAGATGGAGAAGATTTTTCTTTTTGTTTTCAAAGATTGTTTCATTGTAGCAAAGATTTGGGAGAACCCAGGGTTAAATCTCTGTTTGTTCTTCTTTTATTTATTTAATTTTCTCTTACCAGGTGAAGATCTGGTTGTGGATGCCAATATTTTACCATTTGAAAATACAAGTAAAATGATGTATTAAAACATGTGAAATAAACCAAGTATGCATTCACTTGAAGGAAGAACTCGAGATTGTATTTAAAAATCCGCCACGTTAAGGAGGATGGAGCCACGGCCTTTGAGAGGTAGAGGGGGAGGTGTTGGTGGGGAGGGGCGTGTGGGAGGTGGGGAGAAAGGGGCAAGCATGGGTTCAAGGAGTGCGAGGGGTACAGGGGGGGGACAACGGGAGGAAAGGGGGCATCAACGTGGGGAGGAAGTGGTAGGGGGGACGGTGGTGGAGGGGCCCATTTGCGCTTTTTTTTATTTTTAGGGAAGAGGAGGACAGGGACGTGGGGGCTGGGAGCGCAGAGGGATTGCTGCGCATGGAGGTGGGGCTGCGTGGGGGGTGGCGAGGGTTCGGCCCTCCCCATTTTTATTTTTTTTTTTTTTAAACATTATTCTATTTTACAGTTTTAATAGTTTATTAATATATAATATATATATATATATATATATTTATATATATATTTTTATATATATATATATATATATAACTTTATAACTATATATATATATATATATTATAACAATC
Source organism: Taxus wallichiana var. yunnanensis (assembly GCA_018340775.1). Taxonomy (NCBI): domain Eukaryota; kingdom Viridiplantae; phylum Streptophyta; class Pinopsida; order Cupressales; family Taxaceae; genus Taxus; species Taxus wallichiana. The sequence goes on from CM031234.1 coordinate 754,673,726, forward strand.
ACAATAAATGTCCTAACATATTTTAATACATACGTATTTACAAATATATACATATAACGTTATTTTTAAATATTTTTCTTTTAATTAAGTAAATATAATAACCATAAAATATCACTTTTTGGGTACATACATATTTTAATTATCTTGTACACAATGTAAAGGAAATAAATATTTCATACTATGAAAACTTCAATCTTAGTTTATTAACTTGGAAAGACAGAACTTACAAATTTTGCTATAACTATTTATGTTATGATGATTTACATATTTTGAGATAAAATAAATGTAACAAAGTATTTCCAACAAGAAAAGAGACTTATGTCTTAGAATTTTCAAAGGAGATTGCCTATTCAAGTATGATTTACTAATAGAGAACAACTCATTAAATTTCACATGGAAGGAAATAATGAAAGAAATGTAATATTTCCATACAAGGTTAATCCTAAAATTCCATAATATACTAACTTTCTTTTAAAAAGGTTGCCATCAATTTCCTATTATATAGATCAAACTTGTTATAACATTGTTTTCCAAGGAGCTTGAGCTCTCAACCACACCATGATTCCAAAGTGTTTAAAATACATAAGGGTTCAAACAATCAAGTTCTTTTCAAGAATGAAGCAATATTCCAACAACATATGTTAAATCAAGATTACATGAGAATTTCAACTCTCAAGAGGAAATTTTCCAAGACAAGAAGAGAGTCAAATAAGACCATGCCACCAAAGATACTCCAGCACACCTCAAGGACAAGGCTCCAACTTCGAATGCTTTACAAGGATTCAACTTCAAGAGAACAAGGCTTGTTTAACCTCCCAACCTTCAGGCATCATTACATGCCTTTCCAAGGGTTGGAAGACATGCTAGCCTCCCCCAAGCCCATGGGAGAGAGAGCTAGCTTCCACAACTTTGAGCACAAGATCTTTAGGGAGACAAACACCACAATACACTCACAAACAAGACCAAACCATGCATGAAGGAAAACACAACATTGAGCAATAAAAGAAAAGAGGAGAAACCATATTCATCCTCTAAATTTGGGGAAGAGTAGATGAGATACCCGAAAGTGACATAAGGTGTGATCTACAAAAGAATGCACACATCAAACTTCCTTCTCCACCTTATTTCTCCGAAGTCAACAAGATCCTCCTTATTACTCCATCCATTCACCAAAATCCTTCTTGGGAGGATTTTCAAACCCCTTGGGTTTCCTCTCCAAGAATGGGAAAGGGGTTCAAACCAAATGAACCCCTTTACCCACCTCAAACCATATGAGGGGAGTAAAGAAACCGACATGGCTTGCCCATCAAGCCATGAGGTTTGAGAGGGAAAATCCCTCTCTCTTCCCCCCAAATAACTCAAACATCCATCAAACCATATGATGGATGGAGTAAAAAAATTCAATACAACAAATATACTCAAGCAACAAACCATACAAGCAACTAAACAAATAAATCAACTATGAGCAAGCTAAGATTTAGTAAAGGAACATACCACATAAATGAGCTCAAGAGGTTACCTCTAATAGCTCTCCAAAACAAGATTTTGCAACTTTCTTCCTCAAGCAATCCTCAAGCTCCAAATTTCTCAAGCACCAAGCCAAAGCTCCAAAAAGAAGAACCAACCAAAAAAAGTCCCTCCCTATTCCCATGGATGGGAATTTGAAGAGGAGAAAGCAAGCATCCTCACAAATGAGGGGGTGACATGTGTCACCCCTCTCCCTCAACAAGGTCAAAGATGCCAAAACAAAAGAGAGAAAGGGTGAAATTATCTTTTTGCCCTCTTCTCCCAAATTCCCTAAAATGTTAGCAAGACAAAATAAGAGCAACTTTTAATAAACACTCAAATCCACATCCCTTACATGGATGTGACCAAACAAGTGGTAAAAAGGGAGGGAAAACTCCCTCAAGCCTTGAAAATAAGCCCCCCTACCCATTAGGTAGGGTCCAAGGGCTCATTTTTGTGTTGGGGGAACTCCCAAGCTACAAAGGGGTCCCCAAAAATGCCCAAAATACCCTAATTTCGGGTTTTGCATTTTTGGCACAAGGGTAGAGGTGTGGGGACCACCCAAGGGTCTCACATGTGACCCTAAACCCTTGTGATTAAGTGACACATTAAACATAATCAACAATTAAAAGAAAGAGGAGTTATTAACTCCCAAAACAAGTTTACATCATAACCAACTACCCTAACCAAAATTAATAATTCAAAGCACAATACATTACATACATTGGGGTCACTCATAGTGCCCAAAATAATAATCACCTATACTAAGGCTTCACACAAAGAACATGGCTAGGACTCAGCCCATGGGCTACTTGTGCAAGATTGTGTAGCTAGTCTGAATCCCACGTTCTCCTATGACCTGTCACCTGCACACTCATTGCACACATTAACCGCATCTGTCCAATACAAGAGTAAACTAGCTGCTCACTAAGCGAATAAATTCAAACATGTAAATTAATGATATCACCATCATCAATGTGGAATGCACAATCTCACACAATTCATCGTATGTTAGGTATTACAATACATATCATGTCATATCACCATGTCATCATGTATCCTTATCAGCAAAATGAATACGTTACAAAATCAAGGTATGTGACTAACTAATTATCCAACATGTATCAATTTGACCTAAATCACATAGCAAAGTGTTAGTGTCCACAATATCAAATAAAAGGTGTCAACCTACTAATTTAGTTAAATTAGCGCTACGCGCTCCAAATCACCATACGTGTTCATAAAGGCAAACCAACATATCCAAAATCCATAACTGTGGCTTAAGAATTCAGCAGATCATAGAGGTTTTTTGATGGACCCTATTATATTATGTCAAGGGTTTAAAGATATCCTTAGAGAAAAGTCAAACTCTCATTAGGTGTTAGAAGATCGCTTCTGAAAAAGGTTCAATGTTTGCGGGATGAATGGGGAAAATCCGGAGAAAAAAGATATCAGTTTCAAGGGAGATATAATTGACATTTATCATGATCTTTTTGAATGATAGTATGTACAGAAGTGGGGAAAATAGTCAACTCCTTAATAAAAGAGAAAATTGATGTGTCATTGATCGCAAGAGCTTTTCATCAAGATCGATTGACATGGTTCCATTTTAAATTAAGTCTTGGACATAATGATGAACAGAGTACAATTATTAATAGAGTGACCATGCATGTGATGATATTAATAATATTTAGATGCATTTTATGAAGTAATATTGGATTCCGCATTAGAAAAGGGTCCCATAGGTGGATATTAGATCATATTGGGATTTACTAATTATTGATAAACTCTCTCCAAGAGGTGTAACTCCGCGCGTTTAATGGTGCAAGGAGTAGTATTTTTAACAAAGGATATGATGGATTTATAATCTATGATGTTCGAGGATTCACCATGTTTGTGATACTTTCCTATTTATTAGGATTAAGTTGTAGGTCTTTAGGCACTATGTCTTCATTGTCAATGAGGTTTTGGATATAGTTGCGAAGTTTTTTGCATTTTTCTATTTGATGATCATCTATGCGATAAAAATCATAATATGTGTTACCTCTATACCAACCAAGATTAGGTTCACCTTTAGGGTAGGATTTCGTGATAGGTTAAGTAGCCATATTGGCACTTGCTAGCTTTTTTAAGACATTTGAAAGAGATTCCTTCAAAGACCTATATTTTCTTTGATTGTAATTACAAGGAGGAGGAAAAGTTTTTCTTTTGGAATGGTGATGATCATTTAGACTTAATTTGTTTCAATTGATTATTCTATAAGTTTTACATGTTCTTATTATCCATGACACTATAATTGACAACAATTTGGTTATAATTGATGTACGTAGGTTTATCGTGAGAATTGATCAAGTGGTTTCGTTGTTGTGATTATTATGCCTATTGTATTCATAATGCAACTTGATAAAGCCTTTATAAATATGGGATTTCTTTATTTGAATTCCATTTTCATGACTTCCTCAAATATATTGAGGTAGTGCATCTGCATGTGAAAAGACAACTAGTCACTAAGGTTAAGGATGAAGATGATAACCATCTATTTTTCAGGGATTTTATATGGAAATCGACTTCCGATTCCTTGCCAATGTTGTAATAATTATTTAAAGCTATCATTTTGTCATTGTTTTGCATTGCATAAATCCATCATGGTTATTTAGAATCAAGGTTCAAAGAGAAGTTTTTGAAAAAATTCTCAGAGAGAACCTTGAAGGTAGAGATATATCCCTTTGGAAAGTGTAAGAACTATTCCAAAACTTTCCCTCAAAGAATTTTAGAAAAAATGTGTAAGAGAAAGACATCATTGTAAGCCACTTATGGGCATGCCATGAAAAATTATTTGACATGCTCTCTATGATAAATTTTTCCTTTGTATTTGTCAAATTTGGGTGTCTTAAAAGATCATGGGAAAGGTAACCATAATATCTCCATGTGAAAAGGGTATTGAAACAATTCAACAAAGTTGAATTGTTTTGGTTGTTTTTGCGTAATGTCGAAAATGGTGTCCTTCATCATTTTCCACTCTTAAGAAAATGGTGAATTTTTTTAAATGGGATATAATATTTACAAAATGAATGGTAAGAGTGATGACAAGAGGGTGGAATTGTAACACTTAACAAAATTAATGATGTCAAAGTTTAAGATGGAAAGAAATGTTAATCTAGAAGAATCTTAGAAAAATGAGTTCTAATAAAGATGAATGAGTTTGAAGATGTCATGACCCTTTACGAAATTAAATGGAGAGAGGGAAGTGATAAAGAATTTAGTGTGCTCAACTTGTGAAAAAGTGAGTGTGACAAGAGGAGACTTAAAACATGATGGACGATGCTAAAATCTTAAGAAAACAAAACTAATAAAAAATAATTAGGAAAATAATGAAAATGTCAACTCTTTATCAAAAAGTGTTAAAGAGAAGACATAAGAAGATGATTAAATATGTCTACTGTTGATAAAATTATGTTGAAAGAGGATACAAAACAAAGAAATGGGATCACTAAAATAATGAAAAAGGGAATTTCATCACAAAGAGTGAAGTAATGATGATGAAAAGGTATGAATCTCAAAAATGAAGATAAGAGACAAGGGGAAAGTGATGGATTAGTGAGCTCAAATTAAAGAAAAGTGAATGATTTAAAGAGAGAAGTGATGAAGTGATGAGGATGTCATCAATGTAATAAATTAATTACAAAGTGTGATGACATAAGAGTGATAAAAGTGACATAAAAGAATTTTTTCAATTAAACAAAGTGAATGCACAATGCAACTATGTAAGATGATGAGAGAAATATATTGAAAATGTCATCAATTCAACAAAGTGAATGTGTAATGTGATGACATAAGATGATGGGAGAAAGAGATTCAAAATGTCGACAAGTCCACAAAGTAAATGTGAAATGCGATGATGTAAGAGTGTGGAATTCTTAGAGTTCAACAAGATAATGTTAAAATTAATACTTACAACCATAAAATATCAAGGTGATGAAGAGATTTCTTTACTATGGTTAAGTGAGTATCACGATGTCAAAACTTAGTGAATAAGAATAAAAGTTCTCAAGTGATGATATGGATTTCTAACCCGAGATTAGATGCATTTACAAAATTAAAAGGTGGAACAACAAAAGTGAAACAAAAGTGTGTAACACACAAGAATAGTGAAAAATTATGTTTGTGAAAGTTTTGGCCTCTACCTTAGATTGGCTTCGACAAGGCATGGCTTCCTACCTATGGTTCACTAAACTAGGTGTCAACAGTAAAACCGAGTGAGCACGGTGCTATTGATATCTTCTAACTTTACTTTAGCCCTTTGAAATCTGAGAAAAAATCTTTCTCGTAATGAATCGAACTAGTGTCATCACTATTGAGTATTTATGAATCTAAATCACAAGGCTTTACTAGTCAGTTGGGATAAAATGTGTTTGTTTCATCAGCTAGTTCCCTCAATGTGTTGACTACTTTGGGGTTCTTATGGTAATCCTCAAAATATTTTTATGGCCTATGCCAAAAAACTTCCCATAGTTATGCGGATGGGATTTTACCATTATCCAAACCTATAAATATAGTGTTTAGAAATGTTTGTTTTATCTTATTTAGAAACAATTCCTGCACTGAAGAATGAGTAGTTTGAAGCTCACGATTAAAGGAAACCTATAGTTACGATTTTTAAGTGTTTGAGCAACCTTTGTGAGAGTAGGTCCTACCAAAAATATTAGAATGTTTACCTAAGGTAGGTAGAGGCCAAGAGGATAGAAACAAGTTCACACTTTTTATTTCCAAGATCATTTAAAAAGTGTGAGGAAAGAGGCTACATGGAAACAAGATTTGATTGAAAAAAATAAAAAAAGTCATTCCCACAAATCAAAATGAGAAATAATCACGTTTCTGATTGGCATGTTCTCTTTAGAAAGCACAAGGAAAGAGCATACGTGTGATCACACAGTGATTAGTCTTACCAAAAACAAAAAAAAAGACAAGGAAACACCAAAAAAACACGTTACAAAGTGTTAGTCTATGTTGCAAAATAATTAAATGGGTAGAAAATGGATAATAAGCGATAAAAAGTGGGCTTAAACACAAAGTAGCCCTAGTTTAGCAAATTGTACAAGTATTCCTGTTTGCAAAAATGAAATAAACTAATTCATAAATTAACTAATTAACGAAAATAATTTTAACGTAACTAAGTTAGGAAAACGAATGAAATAAATTTAAATTTAACTAAATAAAAAAACTAATTAAATAAATAAATATTACTGATGTAATAAAACTAAGGAAATAAATTAAAACTTAACTATGTATTTAAAAATAATAAATTAATGCTAATAATAAGTTTTATAAAACCCTAAGTGTCTACACTATAGCCAAACCTAAGTTAGAAATGAAGTTATAAACGTAAAGTTTTAGGTTTTTTGGGGCTTTTTTTGGTTGATTGTTATGTTGTGTGTACATATTTTTTAAGGCAAGGGATGGCAATGAGAAACTTGGGAGTAGATAAGGATCAGTCTAGGGAGGATTTTCACCACGGGGTGTGAGTAGGGAACTCACAAATGGGAGAATGGCATTTGGGTGCGAGGTAGGGGTTGGGAACGTAGTTGACATGGGGGAAAAAATACAAAGCGAGGTCAATGATGGGTGTGTCAAGTTGAATATGGAGTGTTTAATAATGGGGTGGGTTGAGATCTGGGGCGGGGTTGTCATATTAGGTCCCGGGTAGGAAATTCATTGAGGAGGTCTTTTAGATTATGGTAGTTAGGTGTGGGAGGGGGATGTTGTGTGCATTCTATGGGTTTAGTCGGGTTAAATTGGTGTATATCACCGAGTAGAGTTCATGGGGAGGTGTTAGCCAATGTGGTGGGAGTCCTATAAAATAGGTAGCTCAACAGGCGGGGGTGTTAACGAGGTTGGGTGGAGATGGGGATGAGAACTCAAGGGATGTGTGTAGGGTTAGAAAGGGGGAAAGGAGGGTTCGCTTAGATGAGTTGGCCGAGATGGCTAGTGTGACGAGGCCTAGGGGGTAAGTATAAGGTTTTTTTTTTTTTCAATTTTCTTGATTCGAGTCTAAATTTTTCTTTCGGTATTTTTGCAAGTTTAACATGATTTATAACATGAAAATATGAAAAAAAAAAAAGAAAAATAAAAACAATTTGAATCTTTCCCCAAAGATGGTCAAGTGCTTAATATAGCTACAACTAATGTTTTTGGCTAAAGTTAACAAAAAAACACATGAATGGTGAAATCGAGGGTGTTGTTTTGTTATTTTTCGCACTAAAAAATTACATAAAACACCTATAAGAAGCATATATATTAATGTAAAAACAAAAAATATCAATAAGTTATTTTAATTTTGACATTTCACAATCAAAATCCTACATAACAATTTTTTTATAAAATGCACCATACAAATAATGCCAACAATACAACACAAAAACACACAAAAACAAATATTAAGCAAATAAGTTAGAAGATTAGTGTAATGTGAAGCAGAAAATGAGAAAATATAGGCATGTTTCCACCGGGCATGCCAAAATGGATACTATAGAAAAACAAATAAAGTGGAGAAAAACAATAAATGAAAACATCACGAACCTTTCCAAACAACCTAAAGTACATTGTTATTAACCTTAGGAGCTTTTTTAATTTTGTGAATATTCAATTGTGGGTGGTCGTGAATGACCTCAAATTTAGGTGCAATTGTTGTAAACACGATATTTTGGGAGCTTCCAATATGCAAATATTGGAATGGAATTTGATAGAGTAATTGTGTTGTAAATCCAAGAGGTTTTGTAATAGGATAAGCATGAAATTTTTAGAGGCAAAATTAATTAGAAGTCAAGGTTGAACATGGTTCAATGAATATGCCAAAAATAACGTTGGAGAAGGTTGCATAGAGTTGCGTGAGTTAAAATTCCATTTAGGGGTAGTAATGGAAGTTTATTACCAGAAGTTACATATGGAAAGGTAGTTGTATGTGAAATTCAATTTCCTCTATGTTTCTAGGATTCTAGAAGTGTTGTTGGCTACAATGAGGATGTGGAGTTCAAGTGGTTATTACCCGAGGGTTTGAGTGGTAGTTAACTAGGATGTGCACACTAATTATTTTATTAATAAATTTTAATTAAATTAGCACAAAGGGGGAATAATGGGTACTATGGATTAATTTAGTTAATCTAAAGGGTGAAATGTGCATGACTTAATCAATTTAATTGATTAATAAAATGGGTGAATAAATGGATTTAATGTAATAGCATTGGGAACAAGCAAGTGATATTGGGGTGTCTACAGATACTATTTGCCATTGCTTACTATTGTATGCCATTTTTCTTGGGCTATGCCCTATGTCTTGTTTGTTTATTTATTTTGGTTTCTTCGGCCATGATTATCTTGCAAATATCATTGTGGGAAATTTCCCATGTTTAAAACCCTCTTTTTGTGGTCTACTTTGTCTACACTATTTCTTGTTTACATTGTCTTCTATTGCATGATTATCTCTTTTTATACTAACACATATTTCTAGCCACTTTGTTTTGATGTGCCTTTTTTAATTGATGCACATCCCCCCCCTAAAGGGTTTAGTTTTAGAACAATTTCTACTCCTCTCTTTTGGGTCACATCCTCCTAGTGATGTCCCATGCATACCAAACAAGGGGGAATACATTAAATGAATTAATAACCCCACACAATAGCTCATAACATCAGTACAAGTCTACATAGTACAGAACAAAACAAAGTTACATACACAAACCGGCCCAGATTCTTACTCGGTCCTCATTTTAACATAGAATCCAACACCTAGATACACACATGAGCACGTAGATGCTCCTTACACATTTCCTAGGTGCCTATGACCATTGGGTAGTTACATTTATTTTCTCATATTAAGACATTTTTCAGCAGTTTATAGAGCAATTTTAATAGTACAAGCATAATCCCATAGAAATTAAAATGTATTCTATCTCCTTTTTCTATTTCCTTGGATTGAACTGGAACAAACATGAAACAAAACATAATCACATTATCTGTAGTGGTGTATAAATTGCAGGAAGTAGTCAGGGATTGGGAATAACACTAGACCTTTCTCCCTAATGCTCTTCTATCCCGGCATGAGATCACCCAAAAATTTACAATTTGTGTGAGATCACCCTAAATACCCGTTCTTGCATGTGATCACCCCAAAACCATGTTCTTCTATAGTAGTTTAGGAGAATTTCTATCCTTTTCACTCTTTATGGACCTGATGCACACTTTCCTTTTTTACACATTTTAAACATTTTTGCATATTGTTACATGCTTTTAACATAGTTTTCATAACACATGAATTTGACTACTATTTCACTCTTCTTTTACAGGTCCATCCTTAATATTCAAGAAGAAGTATACCCACATCAATGAAGTGCAACAATAAAAATAGGTACAAACATGACACAACACATACGCTTCACCCCTAGGGTCACTTCCTCTTCCTTAGCTTCCACACTTCATCCGCATCACTCCAAAAATTTCTTATCTCTTCGACATGCTTTTTCTATCAATGTACATGGTTATTAGGTATGCATATCTTATCTACTTTATGTTATCAAGTATTCACTCAACAACATAAAGTGGGAAAAATATCGACACAAAATCACGTAATTGGGTACATTTCTAGGTCATAATCACACACTACTATTCATACAATTCCTAAGTGAGAAAACTAGTAATTGACATTTATGTTTGGCCTCTTCTATAACTTTCTTATTTCATCTCTAGTATTGTACACCCCACAACCAATTCTGATCTTCATTTGTTTATTTTTATTGAATCTGGATGTCAATGCTCACCAGGACACCAATGCTCAGGAACCCTTGTCTCTACTCAAGGCGTTGACCTCCTTTTATCTTTTGGGAATCTTGTTTTCTTATGGGTTAGCCTTTTAGTTTCAATTGCAAAATTAAACCAATGGAATCATATAAATACAAAGATATATTAATATAATAAAGGACCAAGATTTAAGCATCTATTATCACCACCTAAGGTTACATCCATAGATAATATAATAGCATCAAGCAATCTATCTAGCACTCACTCAAGGGATAAGGGACTACATTTTCTACATACATGCATAGAAGGGAACTTCATTTTTCATCCACATATCTATCTATATTAGTACATCTACTTATCACTCGCTATCAAGTTCATCTTACAAAAGAGAATCCTAGGACATGATTTCTACACACATGCGTAAGAACTATATGGAGTCTAAAATATAGTGCAGCGCTCATTGTAAGCTCACATAGTTAGGTTACCTTTGAGGTAAGTTTTAATCCCCATTTACATCTTTCTTCTTTAGGATTTGATGTGTTTTGGCGTTTTCTAGAAACCATTTTTTTGCAGATTATTGGTGAACTCGATGATCATCTAGTGATATACATGTGACAAAAATAATTGGTTAGCGACACTTGTGTGACACAATGATAACCAATTTTTGAGCTCCTTCCTAGTCACAGGTGCCCGTTAGAGGTATGTAACACATAGGGTCCCTAGTCCTATTCCAGGTTACCTAGTCTAGGCTAATCTAGTGGTTCCAGGAATTTTATGTGTGATTAAAAAGTATGATCCTCCTGTTCATCATCAGTCTTCCGACTAAAACACTTTAAGATTATGTGAATATAAAATAAATTTCTTATCCTCTCTACACAGGATTTTATTTTTATCTAGTTTTTTTTTTTTTTTTTTTTTTTCGATTTTACTTTATCGCTTATTTATCATACATGACTTTGGAATTAGGTTTTTCCAAATTCCACATTTCTTAAATCAAAGTATGGTAGCAACACACTTTTAATAAGGTCAAATATGGTTATATATTATGAATGATTGATTTGAATGATGAATGTATGACCTGGTAAATGAAGTTTAAGTTTTGTATTACTAATTCACCTCTTCTCATTCACTTTTCTATAAGAAATTGGTATCGAGCAAAGTATTTTCACAATAAGTTTAATCACTTGAAGGATATCCTCCTAAAGCATAAGTTTTTGATAAAATTTGAGAAGAGATTTCATCATATTAGGGTTATATGTTCAATGGAACCAATTATTCCATTTGGAAATTCATAATTAAGGTCCACCTTAGTTCTCTTGGTTATGTTATTTATTTTGGATACACTAATTCATTAAACACCATAGAATACATTTCTAAGGATATAATTTTGAGTGCATTGGGAGAATCTATATGTGATTTGGTAGTGGAGTGTGAATCAACTAAGGATTTATGGGAGAAGTTTGAGTATTTGTATTAATATGCAAGTATCCCTTATAATATCAATGAAGATGATGTTCTAGCTTTTAAAAAGGAAATACAAAGATGGTATGTCTTATTTGAATGAAGAAAATATAAAATATGAATATTATTTCGAGGTTGAATTAGTGGTCTAAAGAATAAAGAATCTCAAAATTGAATCAATCATCAAGGATTTTTAAGATGAAATAAAATATTTAAAGATAGAACTTGAAAATATCTCTAACAAGATGAAAACTTTTGAAATTTTTAGAAAATAACAAGAAATATTGATGAATGATTGAACAATTAGAGCCACTCTTGTGACAAATCAGGTTTGGGTTTCAAAGACAAGACAAATAAGGAAGAGATGCATGTTGAACCAAGTCAAGGAACTACTAAAGCCAAGGACGATGTCGAAGATCACAAGAAAGTTATTATGCAACCTAATGCAATGAAATTTTCAAGTAAGTTCAATGGTGTGTGTTATTCATGCAATATTTTTGGTCATAGAGCTAGGAACTATAGAACAACATTCCAAAATGCTTTTTCATGAAGAAATGGTAGGCATGATCACTCATATCAGTCAAGATACATTACATAATAAAATTCTACAAAAAGTTCATATACTAGGACTTATTTTTCGTGAGTCTCCAAGAAAGAGTTAGAATATTGAAGGTAAGAATGAGGGTGTGTGTTACAACTGTAATCTTGTTGGTCATATTGCTAGATATTGTGATCAAGGTCCACCAAGAAAAAATTGATGGATGGAGATTTTAAAGGTAAAATTCTTGTTATATGTTTCAAACATAACATTGTTAGTCATATTGCAATATATTATCTATGGGAGATAAAAAAATACAAAAGGAAGGAAGAAAACATGACATATAGGTAGAATGTATAGATGAAATAGAGTGAAAGAAAACTATCTTATTCAAAGACGAATCGAGCTCTATTAAGGTTTTCAAAGTGTCTGATCTTGAAAATCTAGCAAATGAAAATGAATCATAAAAAGAAGCTTAACATGATGTCTGGGTCCTATGAAGGAAGCCAAGTTAAAATTTTGTCAATCATAAAAATAGGAAGGTATGTTTTCTATGAGTGAGGAAAAATAGAAGATAATAATATGTGTTTGATATGTATACAACCAAAGAAGGCGAAAGAGACAAAATAATTACCAAGCCTAGTGAGTCAATGAAAAGAAAAATGGTTCTAAATATTGACAAAAACTTGGATAAAAGGAACATGGAGATTTAGGAATATCACGAATCCTAGGTATTTTAGTCTCCTAAGATACACCGGGTGTCTTCATTATGCTTCTTGAAGACATTCATAGCTAATAAAAAGAAATGTAAGAGCATTTTCATGTTGAAAAGTTGTAGCTGATGAGGAAAGGTATGTTTGTGATATCATTCATGTGGAATTTCTCCTTGGAGATATGTTTACATCATGGTCCTATATGCTTCAAAATGTATGGTTTTAGTCAATAAATCTATGTTTAAAAATGACAGATGCTTAAAGGTCTCAAGTATGTTGTGTCATTGAGTACGAAGGAGTCCAAATATGATTTTTTTTTCCAAATAATACAAGTAATATGTTTGTCTAAGCCTTGTTTATGTCCTTCCACTCATTGAAAGGTGTAAAAGTAAAATAATGGTTAAAGTAGGTATGAGGTGTTGTTCATTCTAGGAAGAGTTAGTGGCTCATCAAGGTTGTCTATTATTGTTAGGTGTTATGTCATGGTTAATCAAAGGTGTTTGAGGAGTGAAACTAGTCATATTGTTTCCTTCGTGGTTGTTTAGTCTTTAAGAAGTCTTTGTGAGATCCTAAAGTTGTAATCATGCTCGGTTATAAGTTGTCATCGTGTAAAAGGTCTTTCAGTTCAATAAGAAGAAATGTTGTTCATACAAGAGGTTTAAATTTTTCACAAGTTCTTGATGATACAATTGAAAATTCTAAAGGTCTTGTCATTTTACTTGAGCTCAAGGGGAAGTGTTTGTATGGTCAAGGGTTTTTTTCAAAGCATTCATGATAGTAGGGTCTCATATTGATCTTCAAGATGTCAGGTGATAAGTAGATATGGTATTCCCTTTATACCTAAGTCCTGGGATTAAAGTGTTATCGCAAGTCAAGATAAAGGTTTGTTTTTGAGTAAGGTGCAGTTGGAACTCAAGAAGATATTTTTCTTTCAGGTTGAATTTATAAAGGTATGTCTTAAGGATAATTTGTTTTGTATGTTGCATTAAGATTATAAAATGTGTGACAAGAACTATAACAAGTATAATGAAACTTTTCTATTAGAAATAGAAGTATCAACATGTTGTGATCTATAATATTTTGTGACAATGTTGAATAAATTAAAATGTATTCCCAACAATATAATTTAGATCTATTGAGCAATATGTGTATCGACAATCTGTGTAAGTACTTTGCAGTGTTAAAGGATAATATTTTAAGAAAATATGGATGATATCTATATATTGCTATTTTCTTCTTGGAGAAAGAGGATGAAAATAAAATATTTAAATGTTTGAAGATGTATTCAAGTTATTATGACATGATGAATGCCTCAAAAGTAATCAATAACATTGTACAAGTAAGAAAAGGATGATTTTGAGTTGTATTTGAATCTTTCATGTGCATCATGAAGGTAAGAGTTTGCATCATGAATATATATGAGTTACATTAAAAATGATCATGAATCAACTAGTCCTAGGTGAACTATGAATACATATCAAGGAATATATGTATAGATATATGTTGATAGGTTTGAGAAGGCATGTCTATATTAACAAATCTCTATTATGAATGTTCAAAAGGATGCATGGTTTACAGGGATAGGTATAATCCATGTTCTATGATTTTAAATAAGTCTATGATTTTTGTATTTAAAGTAACCAAACAACATTAGGCCCTATGAAGGTAATAAATATTATAAATGTGTTTATAATTTATAAAAGCTAATGAAAATCATAAGGATAGTTATAATGAAGATATCAATGCACTAGTAGGGCATAAAGTGTTAATATGATAACATGAAAGAGGTTTATGAAAGGAAAGAAAAGTGATTTAGGAATTCTAAGTATGTGGTCCTTTGGGTAGAAGTTTGTGAAGAACAAGGTATGATATTCCTTTTATAAAGTTGTGTGTGAATAGAATTATGTTTATCCACAAGTAGAAAGTCAATTTAAAGTATTTAGAAGGTCTAGTGAGAATTATTGAAGGGGAGTATGATAAATAAGCTGGTTAAAATATAAAATAGATTTCAGAAGTTGTGATGATAAGAAAAGAAGACAAAGAAAAATAATTTTTTTCTTTAGGACTAAGGTAGATGATATGACATATATCCATGGATATTTCTCAAGGTATGTGACCTTATATTTGTCTTTATAGTTAGAAAATGATAATATATTGTAAAGGTGATCTATAAGATGATGGTTCATGTGCTTAGCATTCTCCTCTAAAGAAAGAGAAATTTGGAAAAAATGGTCCAAGGAATGATTTAGAGATGAGTAAGTGCACCAAGATGGTGGACAATTAAGTGGACATAAAAACCTGAAATTCAGGTACCGCGAGTGCCGTTTTTAAACCGCACTCACGCAATTTTTTGTATAGGCTTGGTGATTTCCAAACCTAAAATTGTACTCATGGTTTGCAAACCACAATCGTAGTTTAAAACCATGATCATAGTCCTCCGAGAAAAAAAAGCAGACTGCGAATCCTCATTTTCCTCATTTTTCCTTTCGAACTGTGATTTCTCCTAGACCTTTGGCACTTGCACTTTGAATACCCCCTAAAAATTACTCTTCGGACTTGTGGATCATGATAGTTTCAACCATGCCACCAAGACAAAGAGGTAAGCCCTCAATTTTGATCAATTTGTTTGCATTTTAGGTTATTTTTTGTGATTTTCATGGGTTTTTCAATTTTTGTTTATGTATACAATTTTTTTGTTTTGTCAGTTACTCGACAAACTTGTAATCCTGCAAACCCTCCAAAAATCATCAAAACCCTCCAAACATTCTACAAAACCCTCCTCCAAACATAGATCCACCACCTGTGGCTCCTTCTGTCCCCACAGAGCCAATAGGAACATAAGCTAATATTGTTGGAAAAATCCAACAAAATAAAATTACCATTGAGAACATTATTTAGAATATAAGAAGAAAGCATGCCACAAATCCATCCCGCATGACTTTAGCCAACACATTGCAAACATTGATTGGAAAATTTGACTCCGCAACCAACCAAATAGACAAATGGAATATCTTTAGAGGTGATTGTAGGCGGGTGGTAAGCAAATAAATTATACCTTGTGGCTATAAAAGATAAAAAAATTGGAAAAGAGCACATTTGTGCATTATTTACTGACCCAAGAACTAATGCCCCCCCACAGTTACTTGCAAACAATTCCCAATCCATTGGTGCCACGATGACCGAATCAAGAACAATTTTTGGGACCGATGGTGGATGGTTTTTGATTATCCACCATGCAACAACAATGAGGTTCCCCTCTATTTTTTGAAGAAATTATATTGTGAGTTCATGCTTAATGAGGTCCCAAACTATTTTGACTTTTCTAATTTTTATGGACAAGGTGGTGGCTCTCACATGTGAGTAGACTGGTGCATGCATAGGTCAACCAAGGATCCCCATGCCCCAAAACCCCCACTTTGCCTTTAGTTATCCCTCCTACAATGAAGGAGGTTGTAGAGATTGACACACTACATGCATTGAGGAGTTCACCGACACTCGACCCAAGATAGTGAGCAGATTGCATCTAGTGATGTTGGTGGAGGTGTGATTTCTAGCGCACCATACCACTATGGATCATGTGGTGCCGTATGCACTGTGGGTGAGACATCATTTCTGGATCACATGATTTATTTTCTCTAGATGAGATGATGGCGGATGTTTTGGAACCGGTGCAATGGATTCTGGTCTTTCACGAGGTAAATGTCAAATAAATATTTAATATATATACAATATTTTAATTCATGTTTGAGATTTTAATATATATGTATTTAATTGTACATTATGTACATACATGTAAAAACTAATTTTTATTTTATTTTAAACAATGAGAGCCGATGAAGGCAACATCAAGTGTTGACATGTTACAAATGTAAGTTTCAAGTTGTACTTAAATTTCAAATTTCATTTGATTGTGCACTTTTATTATTATAATGTTTCACCTGTACATGTACATATTAATATATGTTTGTCTTTTATACGTGCAGAGCCTAGCGGGTCATCATCTTCTCTGGGAACTGAGGCTATTGGCATGCCTCACATGACTTTTACGTAGGTTAGTTTCTCTTTACACTTTCTAGTTCTAATTGTGGAAGTTCACGTGGATTATGCTTTGGCTCTATTATGTGGCAGTCATGTAGATTAATATTGATTTGTACATGTTTTTTGTATAGCTTATGACTGCCAGAGAGACTCCTACATTTATGCAGACTGTGGAGGCTGCTGTAGATACTTGCCATAACATCTACAAATCCACTAACTGAGGTATAATTTTTCAAATTTGTTAAATTTATTTAGGAATTATTTCTTATTACTTAAATCTACAATATCAAATTTTGTACATGAAATATTTAATTTATTTAATTATTTGGATGTAGCTTACCTCTAATGAGTCTACCATTGTCCCTGCCATGCATCAATGAAAATTGATAGGGATCATGACATTGCAATAAGATTTCACATGCATTTTAACTAAATTATAATTTTTAAATTTTGAATGTATTTTAAAAATATGGGTGTTAAAATCTTGTTGTTTAAGAATGTGCAAGTTAAGTTGCAGGCTTACTTAGAGACGTCCTAGGACCACACAGATGAAATCCATAATGGCATCTCCTCCAATACATCCCCGGGTTATGGACATGTACTTCTAGTAGGACAAAGAGAGGAAGATGTTTCATGATTAGATTCATAGGACATGGATGTACATAGATATGTATATGGGCCAGCTGGTCCTAGTTCATGATTCTTCATAGGACATTGGATATAGCCTTATGCAGCCACATGTGGTCTTATATGTATGACACACTTTGTTCAAGATGTACACATGTTATGAACTTATATTTTTAGAGACGTGCATTCAACACACTTAGTTCGATACATTATATATCTAGATGTGTTGGTTTTCATAATGATATTACTTCTATGTTTGATTCAAATTCATTGCACATGATATCCTTCTATGTATGTATATTCTATGTATATTAATTATATATGTATGTTTGATTTAAAATATTCTATGTATATTAATTCTATATGTATATTAATTCTACTTGTAAGGACCTATCAGTTGGATTTCAAAGCTTCAAAATATTACAATTTTTTCAACTACTAAGGTAGAATATGTAGCTGCCTATCATAGTTGTCAGGAGGTAATTTGGGTAAAAATTTTATTGGATGAGTTTTGAAGATATCAATAGAAGATGAAGGTATTGTGTGATAATCAAAGTGTTATTTAATTATCCAAGAATCTAGCTTATCACAATAAGACAAAGCATATTTTAGTTAAGTATAATTTGGTTATCTTCTATTCATTTGCAGAAAAAAAGGATGAGTTGGTCGTGTAATATATAAAGTGGATTGGTTATCAAGGTGGATATTATAAGATATGTGACAACAAAGTTAAATTTTAGATCCCTTTACGACAACAAGTTTAAAAAGTTGTAATTGTTGAAAAAGTTGAAAACGGTTAGTCGTCGCACCAAACTGACTTCACAGGACATGTCCAGTGGCAAGGTGAATGCTAGAGGAGGTGTCATTTCAAAGGCGCGATAACCTTGTTGCTTCTAGGCTACCTTGTCCAGGTGGAGTCCCTCAAGAGCCCTGAGACCAAAAAATTGTTCAACTTCGATGGGTGACTACACAGACTCTGTGGAACCTAGAGATGTCTCGTCTGATCCTACACCTCGGTGTAGGGACACTCTACAATATCTTTATCTGGGTTTTTGTTCTAAAATTGTGCTCTCGCTACCCTATTGTTTCCAAATGCGCCGAATAGTGTAGTTCAAGACATTCTAAGGTCACAAATGATATATTGTGTAAACGGTGGGTCATGGCCATGAACCGACTATGCAAACACATCCAGTTGGCCAGGTGAATGCTAGAGATGTTGTTTCGGTTCACAACAACGTCGTTGCTTTCGGGCTACCTTGTTTGGGTGGAGTCCCTTAAGATCCCTGAGACAAAAAAATCATTCAACTTCGATGGGTGACTACACAGACTCAAGTGGCACCTAGAGATGCCTTGTTTGATTATACACCTTAGCATAGGGACACCATACAATAGCCTTTCTCATATTTTTACTTCTCCAAATGGTGCTCTCGCTTGCCCTATTGTTTGCAAACACGCCAAATAGTGTAGTTCGAGATAGTGTAAGGCTGTCAAATGGTATATTGTGTAAACGATGGGTCATGGCACCAAACTGACTAAGAAGAAACATTTGGGTGGCTAGATAAACACTAGAGGAGGTGTATTTTTGTGCGCAACAATGTCATTACTTCCGAGCTACCTCGTTCAGGCGGAGTTCCTCAAGAGCCTTGAGACCAAAAAAATTTTCAACTTCAATGGGTGACTTTACGAGACTCCGTGGCACCTAGAAATGTCTCGTCTGATCCTACACCTTGGTGTAGGGACATTCTACAATAGCTTGTCTCAGTTTTTTCCTTCTCAAATGGTGCTCTCACCGCCTCCTATTGTTTGTAAATGCACCGAATAGTGTAGCTCGAGATATCAAAGGTTTTCAAACAAGTATATTGTGTAAATGGTGGGTCATGGCACCAAACTGACTACATGTGGAAACATCTAGGTGACTAGGTAAATGCTAGATGAGGAATCGTTTTGGTGCTCAACAACATCGTTGCTTCCGGGCTACCTTGTTCAAGCGAGTCCCTCAAGAGCCCTGAGACCAAAAAATCATTCAACTTCGACGGGTGACTATGTAGACTCCATGGCACCTAGAGATGTCTCATCTAATCCTACACCATAATGACGAGACACTCTACAATAGCATTTCTCAGTTTTTTCCTTCTCCTAATGGTGCTCTTGCTACCTTATTTTTACAAACACACTAAATAGTTTAGTTCGAGACAGTGTAAGGTCACAAATGGTATATTTTGTAAACGGTGGGTCATGGCACCAAACCGACTATGTGGACATATCTGGATGGCTAGGTGAACACTAGAGATGACATCCGCTTGGTGCGCAACAACCTCATTGCTTCCAGTTACCTTTTTAGACGGAGTCCCTCAAGAGCCCTGGGACCAAAAAAATTTCAGCTTCAACGGTGACTACGCAAACTCCGTGGCACCTAGAGATATCTCATCTAATCCTACACCTCACGATAGGGACACTCTATAATAGCCTATCTTGATTTTTTTCTTCTCTAAATGGTGCTCTCACTTTGCCTCTTATTTGCAAATGCACTTTGAAGAGTGTAGTTCGAGATAGTGTAAGGATGTCAAACGGTATTTTATGTAAACGGTGGGTTGTGGAACCAAACTAAATATGTGGACATGTTCGGTTGGCTAGGTGACTACTAGAGGAGGCATTTCATTTCAGTGCAAAACAATGTCGTTGATTCCGGTCTACCTCGTTCGGGGAGTCCCTCAAGAGCCCTTAGACCAAAAATCTTTCAACTTCGATGGGTGACTAGGAGACTCCATGACACCTAGAGACATCTTGTATAATCCTAAACCTTGTTGTAGGGACACTCTATAATAGCCTCTCTTAGTTTTTCCTTCTCCAAATGGTGCTCTCGCTGCCCTATTGTTTGCAAATGCGCCGAATAGTGTAGTTCGATACGAGTGTAAGGTCACAAATGGTATATTGTGTAAACGGTGAGTTGTGGTACCAACCAACTATGCGGACACATCCGGTGGCTAGGTAAATGCTAGATGAGGTTTCGTTTTGGTGCGCAACAATGTCATTGCTTCGAGGCTACGTCATTCGGGTGGAGTCCCTTAAAAGCCCTTAGAAAAAAAAAAAAAACATTCAACTTTGATGGGTGACTACACAAACTCCATGGCACCTCAAGACATCTCGTCATATCCTACACACATGGTGTAGGGACACTATATAATAGCCTATCTTAGTATTTTACTTCTCCAAACATGGTGCTCTGCCTGCTATTGTTTGCAAAACACAATTAATAGTGTAGTTTGAGAAAGTGTAAGGTTTAAATGGTATATTGTGTAATCAGTGGGTCAGTGGCACCAACCAACTACACGAACATGTCTAGGTAGCTAGGTAAATGCTAGAGGATCTATTGTTTCGTTGTGAAACAACGTCGTTGCTTTGGGCTACCTCATTCGGGCGGAGTCCCTCAAGAGCCACGAGACCAAAAAATCATTCAACTTCGACAGGTGACTATGTTTACTCTATGGCACCTAGAGATATCTCGTCTAATCCTACACCTCGGTGTAGGGACACTATAAAATAGCCTGTCTTGGTTTTTTTCTTCTCCAAATGGTGCTCTCATGCGCTATTGTTTACAAACACCGAATAGTGTAGTTCGAGATAGCGTAAGGCTGTCAAATGGTATATTTTGTAAACTATTGGTCATGGCACCAAACCGACTACGTGGACATGTCTAGGTGGCTAGGTGAACACTATAGGAGGTGTCATTTTGGTGCGTGACAATGTCATTGCTTCCGGCTACCTCGTTCGGGCGGAGTCCCTCAAGAGCCTTGAGACCAAAAAATCATTCAACTTTGATGGGTGACTACGTAGACTCCATGGAACCTAGAGATGTCTCATCTGATCCTACACCTTGGTGTAGGGACACTCTACAATAGCCTGTCTCAATTTTTTCCTTCTTCAAATGGTGCTCTCATTGCCCTATTTTTACAAACGCACCGAATAGTGTAGTTTGAGTCGGTGTAAGGCTATCAAATATGTATATTTTACAAATGGTGTGTCATGGTACCAAACCGACTATGTTAACATGTCTAGGTGGCTAGGAGAATGCTAAAGAAGGTGTTGTTTTGGTGCACAAAAATGCTCGTTGCTTTGGGCTACCTCATTCGGGTGGATTCCCTCAAGAGCATTGAGACCAAAAATCGGTCAACTTTGATGGGTGACTACAGAGACTCAGAGCACCTATAGATGTCATGTCTAATCCTACACCTTGGTGTAGGTACACTCTACAATAGCCTATCTCGGTTTTTTCCTTCTCCAAATGGTGCTCTCGCTGCCCTATTGTTTGCAAATGTGCCGAATAGTGTAGTTCGAGACAATGTAAGGGTGTCAAATGATATATTTTGTAAAGGGTGGATCATGGAACTGAAATGAATATGCAGACAGTGAAGGTGGCTAGGTTAACACTAGAGGAGGCTTCATTTTGGTGCGCGACAACGTCGTTGCTTCCAGGATACCACGTTTGGGCGGAGTCCCTCAAGAGCCCTGAGACCAAATAATCATTCAAATTTGACAAGTGACTACACAGACTCCATGACACCTAGAGATTTCTCATCTTATCCTACACCTTAACATAGGGACAATCTACAATAGCCTCTGTCTTAGTTTTTTCCTTCTTCAAACGGTGCTCTTGCTGCCTTATTGTTTGTAAACACACCGAATAGTGTAGTTTGAGCCAGTCTAAGGCTGTCAAACGGTGTATTTTGTAAATGGTGGGTCATGGCACAAAATTGAATTTGATGAAACATCTGGTGGCTAGGTGAATGCTAGAGGTGGTGTTGTTTTAGTGTGCAACAACGTCATTGCTTCCGAGATACCTCATTTGGGTGGAGACGAAAAAAAAAATTCAACTTTAATGGGTGACTACGTAAACTCTGTGGAACCTAGAGATGTCTCATATCATCCTACACCTCAAAGCATAGGGACACTCTATAATAGCTTGTCTCAGTTTTTTCCTTCTCTAAACAGTGCTTTCGTTGTCGTATAGTTTGTAAACGTGTCGAATAGTGTAGTTCAAGACAGTGTAAGGATGTCAAATGATATATTGTGTAAACGGTGGGTCATGGCACCAAACCAACTATGCAAACACATCTAGGTGGCTAGGTAAATGTTAGAGGATGTGTCATTTCGGTGTGCAACAACGTTGTTCCTTCTAGGCTACCTCATTCGGCGTAGTCCCTCAAGAGCCCCGAGACCAAATCATTATTCAACTTTGACGGTGACTACACGAGACTCGTGGCACCTAGAGACATCTCATCTAATCCTACACCTCGGTGTAGGGACACTATACAATAGCCTGTCTCAGCTTTTTTCCTTCTTCAAACGGTGCCCACACTTCCCTATTGTTTGCAAACACACGGCCGAATAGTGTAGTTTGAGCTGCGTAAGGTCACAAAATGATATATTTTGTAAACGGTGGGTCATGGCACTAAACCAACTACACAAACATCCACTTGG
The DNA here is from genome assembly GCA_018340775.1 of Taxus wallichiana var. yunnanensis. NCBI lineage: Eukaryota > Viridiplantae > Streptophyta > Pinopsida > Cupressales > Taxaceae > Taxus > Taxus wallichiana. The sequence continues at coordinate 754,696,874 of CM031234.1, forward strand.
CATGGTGAATGCTAGATCAGTGTCATTTTGGTGTGTAAAAACATCGTTGCTTTCGGGCTACCTCTTTCTGGGCGAGTCCCTTAAGAGTCCTGAGACCAAATAATCATTCAAATTTGATAGGTGACTACGCAGATTCTGTGGCACCTAGAGATGTCTCATCTAATCCTACACCTTGGCGTAGGATACTCTACAATAGCCTTTGTCTCGCTTTTTTTCCTTCTCCAAATGGTGCTCTCGCTGCCCTATTTTTGTAAACGCATCGAATAGTATAGTTCAAGACAATGTAAGGTCACAAATGCTATATTTTGTAAATGATTGATCATGGCACCAAACCAACTACACGCAGACACATCTAGTGGCTAGTTGAATGCTAGAGGAGGCTTCTTTTTTGGTGTGTAACAACGCTCGTTGCTTCCGGCTACCTCGTTCGAGCGGTGTTCCTCAAGAGCCCTGAGACCAAAAATTGTTCAAATTTGATGGGTGACTACGAAGACTCCAATGCACTTAGAGACATCTCATCTTATCCTACACCTCATTGTATGGACACTCTACAATAGCCTGTCTTAGTTTTTTCCTTCTTTAAATGGTGCTCTCACTTCCCTATTGTTTGCAAATGCACCGAATAGTGTAGTTTGAGCCAGTGTAAGGTTGTCAAATGGAATATTTTTTAAATGGTGATTCGTGGCACTAAAAAGACTACATGAAAATTTCCATGTGGTGAGGTGAACACTAGAGGAGGCATTGTTTCGATGCACAACAATGTCGTTGTTCTGAGCTACCTCATTTGGGCGAAGTCCCTCAAGAGCCTTGAGACAAAAAAATCATTCAACTTCGACGGGTGACTATATAGACTCCGTAGCACCTAGAGATGTCTCATCTAATCCTACACCTCGATGTAGTGACCCTCTACAATAGTCTTTCTTAGTTTTTCCTTTTCCAATCGGTGCTCTTGCTTCCCTATTGTTTGCAAATGTGTTGAATAGTGTAGTTTGAGCCAGTGTAAGGTTGTCAAATGGTATATTTTGCAAATAGTGGGTCGTGACACTAGACCGACTACATGGACACATCCGGGTGTCCAGTGAATGCTAGAGGAGGTGTAATTTTGGTGTGCAAGAACTTCATTACTTCTAGGATACCTCGTTTGGCGGAGTCCCCAAAAGCCATGAGACCAAAATTCATTAAACTTCAACGGGTGACTACGTAAACTCCATGGCACCTAGAGACATCTCATCTGATCCTACACCTTGGTGTAGGGACCCTCTACAATATCTTGTCTTGTTTTTCCTTCTCCAATTGGTGCTCTCTCTTTCATATTGTTTGCAAACATGCTGAATAGTGTAGTTTGATCTAGTGTAAGGTCACAAATGGTATATTTTGCAAACAGTGGGTCATGGCACTGGAACGACTATGCACACACATAGGGATGGTCTTGTAAACACTTGGGGAGGTGTCATTTTTGTTCTCTAAGCTCCAAGTCCTTCTAGGTTACCTCCTCCGGAGCCAAGAACCCCCTCCATAGGTACATAAATCATTTTTAATTAATTCTCTTTTCTTGTAAAACAATGAAAGCTTCTCTTAGCTTCAAGAATTTATAATTCTCTACTAACAGTGCCAACCACGTGAAGGTGGAAGCTTTTCTGGCACCACTAACCTACATATAAAAGTCTTAGTCAAAGAAATTTAAGTTTCAAATCAAATCCATACTAGATATATACAAAATACACAAATTTAATAAAATATATGAACTTAAATTTATCTAACTAACAAATTTATATATACCAAAGAAATTATATATACCAGACATGAGCATTGTAAATTCATTGCAATGAACCATCAGGATCGGATCTACTCTGAATAGCGGACAAGATTGCTTCATGATCTAACTCTCAAACCTTCCAAAGAATCTTGTTATTAGGCCTTACTCGATATCTATACAAACCGAATATTTGTCGCTAGAAATAGATGTTAATATAAGAGTATTTTCCTGTGTCTCAAAGTCTTCAAACACACAAAGAGAGGATTTTTTTAATGGATATCATCAAATCCAAGTTCTAGTAACTACCACTGACCTTGTAGGGTACTCAATATCTTCGCCATCTATAACAAGAGAAGTCAACTTCTTTCTTTCCTCGATGCAATGACATAAGAAATAGTCTGTTCCTTCTTCATTGTCTTATGTTGCAATAACTGCAAACACATGTCCTACAAAAAAAAAGGTTTCAACTCAAATTTAAATTGTACATATTAAAATTTCAATGGACATAACTGAATACAAAAATTGTAAATAACCATAAATACCTTGTCACACTAAAATCAAAATTTCTTCAAAATCCTTGGATGTTGTAACTTCATATGTAAAAACAAGTCATAATACTTGTGGAGGTTGATAACTAGCAAGTGGAGTTAAAGGCCTACAAATCCATCTAGCGACCCATTCTTGTGAATCACACTCAAATGTGAAAATTCCATACAAGATGCACAAAAACATGTCAAATTTCTTGTTGATGTGGCCCACGAAGTATCTTCTGAGCTAAAAAATAAGTGCATATCACTGGACCCAATGAGTGTCATACAATCCTCATAGTTAGCAATTTGTTGTTCCTTTATCAACCAAAAATATATGCGAATTGTGGAAATTTCTTGAGAACCTTGGGCCATGTTGTCAATACACCATTCCACTATTCTTTTTGCATCTTTCAATTTAGCACATCTTTGTACTTCAACTCTTCTCTTGCAAGATCTCTTTTCACACATGCCCTTGCATCGTCATGCTCTCCTTTTCCATGTCGATCCTCAGTGAAACTCCAAATATGTTGCACACCCATCTTCACGTGCATCTTGTGCATCCAATAAAACATTCATGTATTCTTAAACTAAGACGTGTAATTATCTACCATATATAATGTTGTTTGAAGTGGATGTCCCTATCACCATATTTCCATAAAACAACTGAAACACCAATGCACAAATTTAGAAGAATGAGTATGATCATCACCGATATAAAAATGGTACTCTCTTAAAATTTTTTGATCATTTTATGTCTTGTCGAGAATGTATAAATGCTATATGCATAAAAATGGCAACTTGTACTGAGTTTTAATATTGTGATTGAACCCCCATTTGTGGTTACAATGTATAATTCTCTACAAAATCTACCACTGAAACAATAGTACCAATAGTAAATGTGTTTTTACATATCTTGAATTGTTCATCCAACCATTGAGCTCATGTGTATGCCTAGCATACTCAAACAATTTCATCCTTAAATTTTCTCATAAATTGAAAAAGAGGCATATGTTCGTAACTAGCTCACACCTGCTTTAGACTCTTTTGCATCTTTCAATTGATATGCAATTGATTTATGTTTATCAAACTTAACTAAATTATTTCCTATTGCACCTTCAATTTTCTCATGGATGTAACTTTCCAATTTAGGTAATCTGCCACATGTACCACAACTTCCATCTAAACAATCCTAACTATAAAAATTTTCTCGACTTCTATTTCACAAAATATCATAGGAATGAAATCCTTGGAAGATATTGGTGGAACTTGAACACCACATTCGATAACATAGTTTCGAATGCAAAATAGAATGAATACATAAAAATTTAGCATAATGCATAGAAAATTAAATAGGTTATCTACAACAACAAGTGGTGCGAGCATGGTTGATTTTCACATAGAATGGTTTTAACATTTCAAAAAAATGTTGACTAATTTTAATTTCAAGATGCTCTTGTTCAAAGTTACGAAAAAATGAGTTTGAGTCATATCTAAGAAATGCTTTGGATGTGGTTTACAATTAATAGAACCAACTCTCTTTTTTTCCAACATATCTTGTATTAGGTGAAACTCTAGTGTCATCATGCAAAAATTGAATAACAAATTCTCTTATAGCATCGATATTATATTTTTCCTTACGCAGGTGCTCTAGCGAGAAAATACCCAAAAATCGGTGTTATTGAGTGATTGAAGGATATTACGTCTTTCAATTTCTTTCATTAGAGTTTTCATTAACTTGCAACATTCGACTTGGTTGTGTAATCAAACGTTGTTTTGTTATTGATTCACTTACAACACTAGTAGCAAGTACACGACGCACAATATTACTATCCCTAGTGCGTCTCTTGACACCAATAGTGTGATATGCATCATGAAGGTTTTCAAAATTATAGAGGTTTGACCATGTATATTAGATGTTGTCAATCCTAAGGTGTTTAATATAGGTCTCATTTTATTCAATTTCATCAAACTAACCAACAACTAACATCTTTGGGAATCATTAAAAATTTTAAAATGATTATCCCAAATTTCAATGGCTTTTATTCGATTTGTCATTCGAAATTTTTCACACATTGGTTTCAAAATGTTTTCATCAATTTCAATAAAATAATTAGGTTTCTTACGGAAAATCCTAGGAGGTGTTTTTGTCAAATTTTGCTTGTCTACAGTTTCAATCTGAATTTCTTTATTCACATTTTCATTGTCTCCTTCAATTTCAACATTTGCTACATCACGAGTATTTAATTCTTCTTCAACATTGATAGTAAAAACATCTTCATCACGAGTATTTAATTCAACTTCAACATTGATAGTAGAAACATTACTTGGTTCCTCATTACTTACAATAGTAGGGGTTGAAGATGAACCTCTTCTTGATTCACGAAGATTCCGCATTCACTCAACATTTTGAAATTTGTTTTCCTCTAATTTATTTGGTGTTTTTTTACTTAATGACTTCTTTTTTTGACTTCGTTTCTTGTCTCCCATGATGTTTTACTTCGGTGATAAGAAAAACGTGTAGAAAATGATAGAATTTCATAGTAATTCATACGGTAAAGTAAAACAATAAAAATCACATGGTAATTAGAACATTGGGATACATATAAATATGATTTATAAACTGCGATCGTGCTTTATAAACTGTGATCATGATTTATAAAGCGCGATCATGGTTTATAAAGCGTGATCATGGTTCATGTTTAAAAACCCATGATTGTGGTTTATAAACCGCGATCACGCTTCTTTCTGTATCATAAAATCTGACCCTAAGGCTCGGGAAATCTTTTTTTCCCCAACCAAATCTATGAAAGGTCATTATGAAGTGTAAAGGGTCAAAAAACTTCAATTTTTCTCTTCCATAGACTTGAACCATGCTAAAAACTGAAAGCATTTCACAAAAATGGTGCTATCGCATAGGGGAGACTATTAGCTTCGTAGAAATATTGATTTTAAAGTGAATAGAATAAGATAAATATCATTTTATAATTTTTTACTAATAATATGTCTTTAAGACATTTTTCCGTGAATGTTCATGTCTACATTTTAAGACTACAACTTTTTTTTCTCTTATCAAAATGTGATAAAACTTATACCATCCCAAGCATGGAGAAATTCTATACATGTTAAAAAAATATTTGATTTCAATATTTTTAATATAGTTATAGGTAGGCAAATGAAAGCTCTCCATTTTCTAAATCATTTTAGACCACTTTCACAGAAATAATCATTAAAAATAAAATATTACTCAAAAAATACAAAATAAAATCCATCCCAAGATAGATAACTACATCTAAATTTTCACCAAAGGAAAAAAATTACAAGATTTGGTCATCCAAATCACGGGCAAATGGACTACAATCTTATAGGTTTTTGCAAAAAAACCAAGTCATATAATTTTAAGTGTTAATATATAGCTAAACTTGTTTGTTTTTTTTAAAAAAAGTATTTTAGAAACTAGATTCGGATGCTATGATTCATATTTATATAAATTTTTCTACTTTTGAGTTCGCGTATTGATAATAATCCCTACAAGTTGAGATTTTTTTTTTTTTGCAATATGACGTCCACTTATGACCCCTTTTTTGTCCACCAACTTAGTGCACTTACCCAAATATTGATCCTAAAGGGATTTACTAGTCTATTTTGAGTAGTATCAGATGCATTTAATGATATGTGATGCCTAAAACATGGTGATTCTAAATGGATGAAGTGGTACTATTGTGTTCTAAGGTTGTTTCATATGATTCATGGATGGAGAATGCTATTACAAGGGTATCCGATCTCTTCAAGTATCATACATCAATAATACAAGTTCATGTTACTCTTCGAGTTTGTGAATGTATGTCAAAGTAATGAGTGTCAGTTGTAGAAAAATAAATGAAGCTAGCAGAAAATAAGTTCATTTGTTACATCATGAGGGATTAGAATGGTGTCTAAAGAAGGAGAATACCAAAACTAGAATATAGTTAGGGGGGGAGCATTAAAAGAGTGAAGATCAAGTTCATAATAGTTTTCAAAGTGATGGAAGGTGTATAAACCAAAATAATGCAATTAATTCAGTATGATGATGAGTAATATCTTAAGGGGATCTATGTCTACATGTACATATCATGTCCATGAATCATGTGAAGAATTTTATGCCAATAAAGTGAGTATGTAGTCCAAAGAGTAAATTCATAAAGGTGATTGTTTTTATTATGTTTTTTTAGTTGAAATCTAAGTTGTCATGAAGATGTCGGGGAGAGTATGCTTAGAAACATGAAACGCGATGTCATGGGTGTTGTTATGTGCTCCATTTCCATCAATGTTTTTGAAAGTGATTGTCATCAATGACAAATGGGGATCTATTATTTATCTTTGTGTCTGGTGTTGTCATTGGTGTAAAGTAGCACATTGATTTAAAAGGGTGTCAAGTTTTTTAGGTGTCTCCATGAGGTATTATCCATGTTCAAGCATGAAAGTTGATTGGTAGTGTCTAGTTTTTTTTATCTTCACATGGTGTCTAGGCATGGTATTTGTGCACTGTAAAGCTAGTAGGTGATACATATTCTCTCCAAAGGTTATTTGAGCTTATACTTAGGTCTTAAATGTTGCATGAGATGTATTAGAGGTATTAATGAATTTTTAAGGGGTCATCATGGTCTAGTCATGATAAGTTTAGCGTTTAGTCGGGTCATTCTCAGCCTAGTCTTAGACCTATGTCAACTTAGATAAGATAATGGCATGAGATATGGTTCGTGGAAGTTCATATTTAAATATTATAGTTGTGTTTTAATACTACATATAAAACATGTAAGGCATATAAGGTCAGTAGGAAGAGGTTTAGTGCATGTTTAAGGTCCACTCAAGAAGGTTTCTTGAGAACAAGGCATGTAGACAAAAAAATGTCATGGTGGTTGAGATGTTTCAGAGGTGTGTAGACAAAAAGGAGACTTGGATAAGTCTCGATGAGTTTACCATGGTTTTATGGGTCAAATTTCAAGTCATGTTTGTTAAGGATTTATAAGAAAATGATTTTTTGGTCGAAATGAGTTCGAGGAATGAAAAATCCATCTTGATGGTGAACTTAAGATGTTCACCCACTCATAATATCTTTGCATGGGGTCCGGTGTTTTTCAATAATTTTAGTATATGGAGTTAAGAATACAAAGAAAGAAGAAATAGGTCAAATGAACATCAGACATTTATGAACAAATGTTAATAAGGTAAACGTGATTAAAACCCTAAGTAAACCCTTCCTCTAAATGGATATGGAATAAATTCATGGTATTGTCTCTAGATAAAGTGGAAAGGAAAATTTGATGACGTAGGGTTTTGGATGAATCTCCAAGGCTCGTGATGGTTGAGGTTTCATGATCGAGGTGTTCTAGTAAGGTAGAGAAAAATCCTTATTTTGTGGAGATTTACAGTTTCAAGGTTTAGATATATGTTTTATGAAAATAATTCAATTGTTATAGATGCCTTGGAAGGTTTTGTAGATAACCATGAAACATTTTAGGAAGGTTATGTGAATAATTTTTGAGTTACCGGTCTCCAAATTCACCCTACCATTTTTGGCATAGAAGGGATAAAGCCTAGTCTTGTTGTTTGAGATGATTTTTGTTGAAATTATTAGTGGAGAAAGGTTTTGGGATTGGATATAATTTAGGAATATCATATGATGTGTATAAGGATTTTGAGTGATAAGAAAGATAAATTTTGGCATAATTTGTAATACCTTGATTAGCCCTATTCGGCTTTCCAAGGTAGGGTATTGAAACAGTGTGTTAGATCATTTTTATTCATATGAGATATGTTTTGAATGATTAGAGAGGTGTATAAGGTTTCCCTTAATATTTTTGGGTTGTTGTAGATCATAGAAGTATCCTTGGAGGTGATGGAGCATGTTTCTATCAAGACTAGTTCTTGAGTCCATATTGGAAGTTTTGAGATGTTTACGAGATTGAGTTTGAGAGCCTTTAGCCCTAATTTGGAGGATAGTGTGATTTTTTAAGATATTATAATCATATACCTCTCCATTGGTATGTTTCTTGAGCCTTGATGATAATATTTTATATATAAACTCATTCTATTTTTAAGACTTATTTCGGTTCTTGAAGACTTTGTTGAAATTGCTTGCATATTGGTGTGTTTCATGGTGTTGGTGAAGGTTGCATATATTCCTGACATGGTTGGTGATATTGAGAGGTTATTCTTATATTTTTTAATCTTTTGGATCCTTGAAAACCTATATTCTTCCCTTGAAGGTCCTTGTGCATTAATTTTAGATAGAAGACCATTTTTTGAGCTTAGAAGAAGTATGTGATTTATCATGATTGAGTGACCTATGCTGACCCACTTGTGTCTATGGGAATTTTTCATATGATGTTTTAGAATGTTTTTTAATGTTACAAAGAATGAACTATATGGTCTTGGCTAACATAATGGTGTTATGAGCTAGTCATGTATATAAAGACTAGTTTTTTTCTCATTTCAAAAGTTACAATGAAGAAGATATGAGTGAGCTAGAGAAGGTGAGATAAGATCTTATATGGGTCAAGGGAAGAGATGAGAAGAGATGAATAATTTAGAACTTTTAGGGATTAGTTATTGAATGTAAATGAATGTAATCATCCTATGAAGAAGAAAGATTTAGTGAAGTAGGAGAGTGAGTTGTTTAAAGAGGGTTTTGAAGAGTGTGAGCTGAATTTATGATCACAATATATTGTAGGAGAAACATACATCAGTGATCTTCATCATCAGGTGGTAGATTAGGTGCTTGATCATCTTGGTGGATAGTAGCCTCCTTGTATATTTGGTCCTTTACTAAATTGTGCTCCTTATGAAGTAGGTGTTTCACTAAACAAATATTATGTGATGTGTAATATTCATGTAAATCCTTTGTTATGAGAAATATTAGTAAAGGTTTAAGTGTGTTTTCCTCTCCTTGAGAATTTCCCACTTTTTATCTAGTGTTATTGTGTTATCTCTTGAATTTTTCACTTGTGGATATTGTAACACATTTCATAAGCTCGAGATGTGGTTATGTATGACGAATCGTTTATTTGAATGATGAATGTATGACATGATAAATGAAGTTAAAGTTTTGTATGACTGATTCACCCCCAATCTTAGTCATTATGCTTCTAACATCAATTTACGATGCATCATGGAAGGACCATGATGGTTTGACAATGGATCAACATCACCAATAAAATCTAAGAACCCACTTGGATGTGTGAGAACCATCGGTTCGGTGCCATGAGGTTCCCATTACAAAATATCACCCTAGATTCACATGTGTTAGTGTTAATTGAAGATTTGAACAAATGGCTAAAAGATGGTAGAAACCAAGATTGGATTTTTCAGGAGGACTAGATCTGCAACTATAGGTTCGGATGAGATATTACCAAGCACCATGGTTTTGTAGTTATGATCCATCAAAGTTTGAAAATTTTTACTCTCGGTGTGCTTAAGAGAGATCATCGACTAGATTAGATAGAAGGATTAGAATGGTGGCTAAAAAAACACCATTGATAGCATCTAATAGCCCAACCAGATGTGTGGGAATCATCGGTTATGTGACACAAGGTTACCATTGCAAAATATCATCCTTCATGCCCTCGAACCTAATGTTAATCAAGGTTTTTTCCATGTTTCATTTGCTACCACTTAAGAGAATGGGCGAGAGACACAAGAAACCGAGATAGTATTTTATAGGTGGATTAGATGTACACTACATGTTCGAGATAAGACATTCTCAAGCACCAAGGTTTGTTATTTTTGAACCATCAAATTTTGACATATTTTTCTCTCAAGGCACTTAAGACACATCACCAAACTAATATTTTGGAGTTATAATGACACCACCGATAGCATATAACATCATACCCAAACATATTGGAACCATCATTTATGTTCCACAAGGTTCCCATTACAAAATATAACCCTAGATTCCCTAGCACTAGTGTTAATTGAAGGTTTTTGTCACATTTCTATTTCTCTTTGTCACTCTTATTCTAACTCTTTCTCATTATATTTTTATTTATCTCGTTCTCTCTCACTCTCACTCTCTCTCTCTCTCTCTCTCTCTCTCTCTCTCTCTCTCTCTCTCTCTCTCTCTCACTTTCTTTATTCTCTTATTCTCTTTCGCTCTCACTTTCTCCTCGTTCTCTCACTATGTTTCTCTCTCTCTCTCACTCACTCTCATCTCTCTCTCTCTTCTCTCTCTCTCTCTCTCTCTCTCTCTCTCTCTCTCTCTCTCTCTCTCTCTCTCTCTCTCTCACATGGAGGATCATGAGCTATAATTTATTGTATGAAAAATTAAGGAAGTTTGAAAAAAATGTTTAATCTTTGATTTTGAACATTTTTGATAGTTTTGCTATGAAAAGCTTGTTCTCTTAACTGTTTTGATTCTACGTTAACAATTTATTGATTGTTTAAATACATTTATTAGGGAATAAGCATGAATTTATTTCCTTTCCTATTGGATGATCATATTTTATATTTCAAATGAAGGAAAAAGACCTATTTTTGGGATTAACAAAAAAATGTTCTTAGTTGTTTCTTGTGTGAAGAACATGTGTGATAACTTGGGGATGGTATTATATACTATAAGTCACTTGTAGAAAATGAATGCATCTTCAATCAAGATTAAGATGAAAATATGAAGGTATATAACCTATCTTGTTTTTAAGGTTGTTGGAATGTTGGAAACCTTGTTTTCTTGGTACAATATAGGTTAATAATATGACATTTTGTAGTTCAATGATTATATGTGCTACACCGCCAAATCTGGAGTATTGGTAAGAAGATTATAAAACTAAATATGCATTTTCAATGTTGGAGTTTTGTATTTCTAATTTGGTAAGTCTTTTCCTTCTATCTGCTGCATGTATAAACCCTATCTAGGGTTTGGCTGAAAAAAAAGTGAGTTAGGAGCCTTTTTCCTTTGTTCTAAATCTTGATACTTTTAGAATATCATCTAAATATTGTGAATAAACTGATTGTGAAGGTTTTAAGTTTCAAGAAGCCAATTTTTACTTAATGAACATGATAGTTTTCTTAGAAGAAGACTCATATAGTTAAGAGGGCTAAATTGAGTAATCAATTTAGTAATAAAAGGGTTGTTAATGGATTTGGTGCAAGATACTTTGCAAGCAACTAGATATAAATAATGGGTATTCACTAATCCCATCAACATGTTTAGGAATTTCTTAACATATATTTTATGTAAGAAAATCACTTGTTGCAAGGCTACTAGGAAATAACCGTAAGGAGAAAGTGAACTTTGTGAATGAAGGTGTTTCACTAAGAGATAAGTAGCAAATTTTGTACATAACACATATGACCTAAAGGGTACTCAAACCTAATATCAATTTTATTAGAGCCCTTAGAGTTTGTTCCAAACTAGTTTTGGTGAATGAATTTGTTCTTAAGAACTATAAAGCAATTTTGAGAAAGGTAAAGACATTTGAGTTTTTCTTTGTTTTTCATCTTTGTGAAATTTTATCTTTCTTTGAATAGGTGTATAAGAGTAGGATAAAATGACAAATAATCCAATTTAAAGCTATAAGATGAATTTTACTTGCTATGATCCATTTTGGGCTATGGTAAGGGATCCTTAGAGCAGGGATTATAGGTTTTTGGAGTGTTTGATCTTATTTAACTTGTTGAATTGATTGATTTAACAAATTCTCTGTATCACTCTCTCTCTCTTTCTCTCTTTCAATTTACCTCTCATTTTCTCTCACTCTCTCTTTATTATTCTCTTCTCACTCTCTCTTAATATTCTTTCTTTCTCTCACTCTCCTTCCTTCCCTTAATCCATCCCTCTCTCTTTCTCTTTCACTTTATTTCACTCATGTCATCTTGCTCTTGCTTTATCCTTTTCACTCTATCTCTCTCTCTCTCTATATATATATATTGTGTTCTCTCTCCATAAATCTCTCTCACTCTTAATCTCTCACTTTCACTCTTTCGAGATTTGTCTTTCTCTCTCTCTCTCCCTCTCGCTCTCTCATATTATCTCTCACTCTCACTCTCTCCTTCTCATTCTGTCACTTTTTCTTTCTCTCTCACGCTAACACATTCTCTCTCTCTCTCTCAATCTCTCTCCTCTCACACTATCACTCTCTCTTTCTCAATATTTTTCTTAGTCTAAATATTTCTTTCACTCTATATATTTGTTTCTCTCTCTCACACTCTCTTCGCTCTCATTATTGCTCTCACTCTCACTCTCTCTCTCTCTCACTCACATTCTTTGCTCAATCTCTCACTTTCTCTATTTCTCTCTCTCTTATTATCTCTTACTCTCTTTATTTATCTTATTCTATATCTCACTCTCTCCTTTTCATTCTCTTAATTTCTCTTTTTCTCTCTCCCTCACTTTCTCTCTTTATCTCTCTCGCTCTCTCTCACACTCACTCTTTCTCTCTCTCTCATGATCTCTCTCTTGTTCTCACTCTCTCTTCCTCTCTTCCTCAAATTATCCCCATCTCTCTCTCTCTCTCTCATTACATTGTAATAATGAGAATTAATGTAATCTTAGTTTGTCTCATTACATATGTTTCAATTGAAATTTTTATATTTCAGAAGTGAATGACATTGGCATTAACATTATATGATTATAATTGATGGAATTGAATGATTATAATAATGACTAAATTGTATGTTAATTACATATATATTTTAACTCCCATGTTCAAACAATAACATAATTTCCATTAATAATACATGTTAGCATATCATACATATGGAATCATAATAATTCACACATATACATATATAAAAATGCTAGATCCACTATACATGTTTTAAAACAAAATATCTATGCCTCATACATTATATCAAATTAAAAATCCTTATACCATACAAAATTTGAAAAAATCAATATCTAAAAAAATCCATGTAGGCATACAATGATATACATCAGAAAAATATAAATCGACACTAACATGCCATGAAGGATTATAAAACAATCCATATACATCTAAGCTATGGGGTATCACTAAATAATATAGTTCTCTTTGACCACGAGGAATATAAACTAGTCGTATTAATGGAATTTACCTTTTGTCGATCGCACCTCCTACGCTCAAAGGATGATTATAGCTTTGGATATTAATATGAATAAATATCATACACATTAGTATATATATAATGAAATATAAATTACAAATAAATACTTATATGAAATCCCATGATCCCTCAAAATAATCCTCTTCCTATCAAGATAAACCACCGGGAATGAAACTTAGTAGCATGAGCATGCAACCGGTGTTGTCACCTCTTCTTGTGAAAAACCATGATGAAGAAAATTGTAACACACATGAATGTAATTTAATTATACTACATATTGTTATTTAATGCAATCAATTCATTGTGAAAATTATATTACTAGATCATATCTATGTAAGAGGAACAACAGATGTTATGCCCATAGAAACTCCAATATATAATGAACTTTGAATGTCAAAAGGAGAATCAAATGATTTCATAAAGTGAAAACAAGGAAAAGGTTATGCATTTAAAATTTACATGAAATTATATGCATCTATTAGCTATAGTTCATTCTCTTCATATATTATGATTACAAATATCAACATTAGTAAATTCACCAACATGCACACTCATACCGACATCCACATATGTTGAAGGTCCATAGGCTACCTATTCAACATCAAATTTTCATTTTAGGATAACATATCTATATGGAAAACAAATTAACAAAAAATATTTACTAATTTATTACAAATTTATACTTAAGGGGTTGTCGTGCCCGCAAACAAATGTGAAGAAGTGGAATGTGATATTGGATGTATAGTTTGACCCTATAATTTTATAAAAATACACATGAATCATTAATTTTCATTCATAATGGATTAATATTGTTAATTATTAAATTTTGTATGAAAAATATATACTAAATTGTAATTAACTTCATGTAAAATTACGTATCTAGCCAATACCGAAGGTCAAACCTAGTAGATCATCTATGACAATAATAGTCTCAACGAAGAATTGTGGTATGTCTCAAATAATAAAATTCCCTCTGAGTATAAGGAGCATCCCGACTAGGATGTTGAGAAAGACCATTATGTTTTAGATAAATCTTACTAGGATATGGAACATCCTCATTAAGTTGTGAAGTTGCCTAAATAGGGTGTGAAGCGACCTCCCTAGGATGTGGAGCTACCTCATCAACCACATAGGTGCTTATACTCCCACAAGAATGAAAAACTATGTTATATGATGTCGATGCGTTGAAGGACCAATATCATCATCTTGGGAGTGATAAGTGCAATGTTGAAGCATTGAATGTGTCAAATACCTAATAGACTCAAGAGTCTCAACCTCCATGGTCTCCTTCAAAAAGAATGGAATGAAACATGATGAATATATGGGTGATAAAGGGTTCTAAGTTGTTGGTTCTGTAATCATTCTTCCCCCAGTCTATCATGTGTAGAGCCTTTTCCTATTCCTTGAACTACTAGTTTTCAAAATAGTGTTGTATTTCATTGAGGACGAACTCACAAGAGAGTTTTCTCAAGATATATTTTTATACCTAAAAAATTTACAAGGTGGTTGGTAAAGAAGCATCCACCATCTATTCCAAAAATTAACTTTTATCCCCTCGTGGTTACACTAGTGGATCAAGAATCTTTTGTAACTCAATAGTATGGGTACCCTAGTTTTAAGGTGAGTTAAAAAAGCACACAACCTTTCTTTGGTGATTTTTTCTTTCATTGTTCGTAAACAACTTGTCTACATAAAATTATGACAATTAGTTTTTAAGCCCTCCGATATGTTTATTTGGCCTACCATATTATCAATATTAGATATTAATGACTCTAATGATGAAGAAATTTTTTGGTGATGAGTATTTGTCACATTAGTGTTTTTAGGGTATTTATTATAACCTTAATCTAAATTTTTAATTCTCTATCTTCCCTATAATATTTTTTTCGGTGTTTGAGGATGTCCTAGAATTAGAGGGGGTGTTTCAGAATGTTTTGTTCACATTTTTATGAGTGAATGAAGGATTTCACGTGAAGATATTTTATCCTTTGAAAAAAAAATCAAGAACAATGGAAAAAAAAAATAGTTTAATAATAAAATAACCCTAAAATCAACTAAAACTAACCTTTAGAACTCTTCACTATGGTTAATTCGATCAACAAAAAATTTTTACCTCCAAAAAATGCTCTCCCTTTTCCCACTTGGGTTATTTTCACAAGAACATTTTTCACTTTGTGGAATTAACTCAGTAAGGTCTTGACCTAGATGATTTTTTATTATATTCTTAGTGTGAGAAAGTTATAATGAAATTGAGTAATGGTTGGTAAATTTGAACCATGGTGTGAGTTTAATTTTTGTTATCACATTATAACATGACCGAGCTATAATGTGATAAAGCTATGGTTAAAATGTCCAAAAAGTGAATTTTTGGCCTTTTTTGGTCCCCCATATCCATGCACATGCCCGGTAAAATAATGTAAATTCTAAAAGGCATGATAAAGTTGCACTTGTTTTGGACCAGGTGTTTAACCACTCCACTAACCCAAATTTAATTTTGAGTGATTTCATCCTCCTGGACTTGAAATCCGATGGTGTTTAATTAGATCTCTGTTAGGTTCCCATACTAAATAGGTAAAATTTATGGTGATTGTTTGTTGGTGTGGGAACATAGTTTACTTAATTAATCAATGGATGTTATTGGCCCACTCTCCTTTATTTCTATAAATGTAAACACTAAAGCTATAATACCGGTTTGATTTATGTAAGTCTAGAGATATTCCTTTTAAGATAGAAAACTCTTTCTCCGCACCTTCGTAACTCTCATGTGTAGATTTCTTACCTCTAATATGTGCCTGTAAATGACTTATATTTTATATTAATTAAAGTGTGTCTTCATTCCTATGAATCCTCTATTTTTATGTTAACTTCTTTATCCTCTAAAGACTCCATTATTTTCCAATTATTCTACTTCAAAGATGTGTGCATATTTTAATTCTTCACTTGTGTTCTCATATATGTTTATCTTAGAGCTAGAAATGATCCATTTTCTATTTTGGTTCATCACGTCCCCTTTGTTTTTAGTTTTCCTGTCTCTACCCCATCTCCTTGGACTCGAATTATATAGTGTTAGATTAGAAGCTAGTAACTATAGTTTTAGTGAAGTAGGTTAAGAGGATCTTACCCTTTCATCCGAGGATAGACCTTGATTGAACCCATGCCATCAAGATCCCTCATTGTTTCATTGAAATTCTCAATTCATGATTCACCAAGGGTTTGAATTTAAGTGACAATAGAACAAAAACCAAATATGTAGAGGTGTTGAAATAATATGTTCAAGAAATGATTTACCCATAAAATAATAGAAATAAGATTTTCAATTCTTTATTTAAATTTAATTTACAATTACCAATATGATACATATTTAGATTATTATAAAAAATTAATTCCATATTAGAAAATAGATATGAAATATTAAAAATTAGATTAATTAGAACATGTGAGAAATATGGAAAGATGGATTAAAAATAATGTACTTAGATTTTTGTGGGTCTTGAAGTTTACTTTGGTGTGATAGGTGTATGAAAAGGTTTAAAATAGTTACTAATATTTGTTTGCATTTGTATAAAGCCATTATGTTATAAGATATCCTAGAATAAATTCATTTTATCTACATACAAAATGGGAAGAATTTTCCTCTGTAAATACTATGAATAATGATTTTATATCCTACCCATCAAAGTGAATGACCTAATAAACTACTATAAATGTATTACATATCAAGATAAAATATAATTTTCTATGATAGGTCTCATATTTTGATGATTCAAAATACCAAAGGAGAGGAAGTGTTATCAATTATTTATAAGAAAAATATATAAGTAAATAAGATGAACATGGATTGATTCCTTACAAAATTAAATATATGCGAGACAAAAATGATAGCAATCATAGTTGCAAACAAATATACCCATTAAAGGTGCATCAAAAAATATTAGCATGATCAATTTTTTTCTATTTGGACCTTGTTTTAGTATAAAATCATGACAACCTTCTAGTAACAAATATCCCATATATGGCTTGATGATAAAATAAATCTCCATTTATATACCTTCTACACTAGTAGATTTTGAGTACATAATGACATAATTTTTTTCACATTTTCTATGATTCCAAATATTTTATTCATGCTTATGTCATTAAAATTATATGAAACTATAAAAACACCAACCTCTAAAAATGGATATAAAAATTCTACAATATTGGCATGATTTTTTTTTATGTTGACACAATCTGTGTCAACTTTTTCACTAATAGATCATGGTGTTGTAAAATCCACTCACATTAATAAATATTTGACTAGTTCAAACTAATAAAAATGATTTTTAAATTATTATTGTTGTGGTGACTACGTTATACATAAGTGAGATAAATATAATAAAAATAATATTTAATCTAGGTCTTAGATTAAATAGTAATAAATATAATAAGATGAATTTACAAGAAGTAATTGATTGTGATCAATTGGATTAGAATTTAAAATAAAAGATCAATGTGAGCTAATTAGTTGATTCTAACTATTTTTCATTCATGGAAGGTATATAACAAGATCAACAAATGTCCTTGAAATTATTTTCTAGGTTCTTTGGTATGAAACAAGGGATGTCATACTCTTTGGATGATGTATGATAGATAATATGGTAAATAATATTATCCTCTCTCTCTCTCTCTATTCAGGAATTTTTATTATAATATCAATAGAGAACCATTCTAGGGCCAAAAAATAATCCAAAGGAAGATACTAGGGGTAGAAATATGGATATAAGAGATAAAAAACACAATTGTCAAAGGTATAAGGTTATTAAAACTATGTATAAGACAAGGGGTGAAGTATTACCATAATCCTAAGGTTCATAAGAGTTAATTTAATAAGTAATGTAAGATAGTTATTAAGATTCCAATTTTCAGTAACTATGAGATATAATGAAGTTTCATAATAAAAATAATATTCTAAAATATCCTACCCTAATACATGATACATATATAATAATAAATCATAACAAAACAAAGGAGAAAAAGTTAGGGATACTTACATTTATGAAGATATAGTTGAGCATTAAGAAACTCTAGGTTTAGAAACACCTCATGTAAGATTTATCTTAGGTATATCAAATAGAGATAAGTAGAATTCCTAAATAAATAAATTTTGGGGACTCCAAAGACTTAGGTAGAATTTTCTAGTGAAAATCATGTTTTTTTTTCATTATAGCAATCCAATTCTCTAATGATGACCTCTAAGAATAATATCTAGTAAATCCTTTTAAACCTTTAAAATTTTGTGAGTGAAAGAAGAGAAAAGTATGTGATGATCATATAGAAAATTTTTAAAAATGACATGCATACACAAGGGAACATAATTTTAATTCATGATATATCTTTGAAAATGGAATAAACGAATATTAATATACTCATTAGAATAAATGGTTCTACTAGACAACATCAACCATGCATTATGTTGTTGACTATAAATGGTCCCCAAACTTTAATAGGGGAGGAGAGAGTTTGAGGTAGAGAATACACTTGGCGAGGGTATAAAAATGTTACAAGCATGATCTAAAGGTGAAATAATTATATTATGTGAATATTAATCATAAAATAATAATAAAGAGATCATATGAAGGCATATTAAGGAAAGTTAAGACTATACTTGATGAAACTATAACTAAGTAATTCTAACAAATTAAACCTAATTCTTGGTAGAACACTAAATGCACAAACATTAGGATTTTATGATATAAAAAATTTCAAATATAAATCATGAGTATGTGTGAAGAATAAGATGTATACATATGCCATAATTGAAGATGATTTATTCTGACAATAATGTGATGAATTATAGTATTTGGTAAAGAAACATGGTACATTGAAATTAAATAAAATGATTATAAATGAGGGTAATAAGTGAACATGTAAAAATACAATTATTTAACTTTGAGACTTTAAATTTTTATATTTCCACTATTATGAATAGCTATGGGATTTTCCCTACAACTTTCCCTAGATAGATATTGACATTTATGATACACCATTTTCATAATACTTATAATAGTTGTATAATGTGTATTTATAGTCGTATATAAAATATCATGAGTGTTCATAATCTCACAATAGTAATAATTATGTCATTAAAAAGAGTTTTGAAACACACATATGCAAAATCAAGGGCGTTTTCTCCGAAAAAGTGGAAAAGACACTTCAAAAGATAATCTACACTTCTAAATTTGTAGGTTTGTTTATTAACCTAATTATGAAAAGTAATCATAGAAATATTCATATGAACCTTAAAGAAGGGAATTAATATGTTTAAATGTGGTGTTATGATATTTTTAAAAACTACAATGAGATAAGAATAATTCCTCTAGTTGAGGGAAAGATTGATATATCCACTTGGTAAAAAAACAAAATAGAGACATCATTCACCTATAAACTTACTCAAGAAATTTTAAAATGCTAAACTACCATTATGTGTGTGTTTTCCAATAAAGAGAAAAAGTTTGTGTCAAATGTAGATACACATATCCTAATACAGAAAAAATTAAATATAGAAATCCTAATGTTATATAGATAAGGAGAGATAATAAAATTTTGAGAAATGGTTTGAACTTTAATAACATCATGGTTGAATTGAGATTTATTTTCAATTGAATATATATTCAATGTGTTGATTTGATATCAGTATCTCACTTAATGTGTGCATCACGGATATGATTTGGCTAGTAAATAGTATGTTGTTTTTGAAGGGGACTGCCTAGAGTCTAATGTTTCCATTTATTTAAAATATAGGAAAGTAAATATCACTAGGAGATAGATTATGGTCAATATCAAGAAAAATTTAATAACTCATGGAGTAGTATTATTACATGGACCATACTTTTAAGTATGCAAAACAAAATCATTACTATATAAGCATGAACATTAACACTAGGATTATCATGTTAATTTATGAACCACTTATTTATGGAGATTTCCCAAATGAGGCAATTATCCCAATTTAGAATGGTTTCCCCTAGATATAATCAATTTCAACCATATATATGTATACCCATGTCTAGATGTTATAAAAATGTTGTGCATATAATTCATGTACATTGGTGTAAAATGGATATAAATTACTTTGTAATCTAATAAATTATATTGAAATTATAAGTTTTTATCATAAAAAGTAGTGATAATGTCTTTGTTTTGTATTTTTGTTAGTATTATTATAACAAAAAGAAGCAATCATGAAAATCTAAGACAAGATCAATCATTAATGACCAAACATACAATATTGAAAATAAATTAAAGGTGTAAAATAAACTAATATAGTGAAAATTTAAGTAATGAATAAAATCCAAATGGTGATAAATTAAATGGATGAAAAGAGAAATAAACTAAAAACTAGTAGATTTTTTTATCTTCTATAAGTGTATAATGTGTGCAAGATATAAAATTTAAGGAATATTAGTATTGTGGGAGAAGTTATAAAATACAAATGTATTGTCAATGTAAATAGTGTAATGATGTCTCAATAGATTATGTCAAATAATCATAGTAGAAATATACAACTAATGAGAAATATTATGTATATAGGAAAGTTTCATATGATGTGTTGGTATAAAAAGAGGTGATCATGCAAACCCAATGTGTGCCATGCCAAAATAAATCTCGAATAATCAAAGGGAATGGAAAAAATCCACATTGAATTTTAATGAGTGTTAAAGTATGTGTAGAAATCTCAAACTTCTATAGAGAGTGTGTATGGATCATTAATTATAGGATAGACAATGTAAATTGTAAAAATAGGATAAGTAATTAAGGAAAATATCTAGTGATAAATAAATAAATCCAAAAAAAGTGAACAATGATTAATGTGAAAAACATGCTCATGGAAACTTAAGAATGGATTAATCAATATTATAACTCAATAAATGGTGATCAATTAAAATAAAGTGACCAAAAAATAAGAAATAATAATTTTTATAGAATAAATCGTGTAATTAAGACATAATATGAAGATAGGTTAGGGGTGTTAACCTATGTTTTTGTAGTGACCACAATTTAAAAACCCAAAACCATATAAAAATATAGATACTTTTTTGCAACACTCTATAACACTTGCTACAAAAAAATGCCTAAAAACTTACGCATTCAAAAACATAATGAAACAAAAATTCATTTCTTTACACATGAGTGAAGGGAAATAAATTAATATGAATGTAAAAAACAATAAAAACTATCAAGCTCACAAATAAGACTTGTAAAGTTGAGAGATCATCATATGTACTACCTTTTTCCCTCCCCAAAAAATCAACCTATAATTTGGTTCCTCCAAGATATAAAAATAACAACATATCCTTTTACCTCAACATAAAACACCCCTTTTCATACCACTAAGACTAGCCACATATTCCTTTAGAACTTCCAATAAAGTAACACACAAATAATTATCCATCCCTTTAGGTAAAAAAATAATTTACCCTCCACTATATAATTAATTACACATACATTCACTCTTGCATGCCCACATTGGTATAATGATAGTAAAATTGATTTTAAAAAATAATGATTTAGTAGACCTAAAACTAGACACTAGGGTATCAATGTTAATATAATTAGGAAGACTAGAACGCTTTAGTAAATGGACTAAAAATAGTATGAAATAAATGCAAGTAACCTATTCTATTTGAAATGAAACCCTCAACATGCAAGTGAAGGAAAGGAAATAGCTTAGGTGATTTGCAAATTTTGTCGCAGTTGTCACAGATCTAGAAATGAAATGAGGAAGTGTAGATGAACACTGGGACCATGCAAAGGACATATCCAGAGGATTTGGCATGAATGGGGCACCCTAGTTTGTAATATGGGTACTCTGAGTACTGTAAATGCTCAAAACCTGAATATGATATGGTCGTAAGGTGTCTTCGAATACTTCCTATCTATCACGCTGGATCTATCGGATGAATTGTGTAATGACCTATAATGCAAAAGGAAGTATCAAACCCTAGAAAAATAAAATATGTAAATGAATGGGTCGATCGACCTCAATCACCAAACTATTGGTCTTATCACTAAGAACTACACTACAGCCGGACTGTAATGTAGTTCTTGTGAGTGTGTGCATGTATTTCCCTAGGTGTTGTTGTGTAAGTCACACTTTGTGAAGTAGTAAGAAATAGTAAATATAGAAAATGTAAATAGAAAGTGTGTATGGAATATAATAGAATCCCTCCCCCTATGCACAATGGTGTGTGATGTAGATTTTCTAGGCCCGATGCATCACACTATGTGGATGTAAGTGATATAATAGACGCAACTCTAGATGTAGTTATAGTAGTGTGTAATGTTATCACCTAGACCCTCATTATGGTCTAATATCTTTATATTTATAGGGCTCTCAAGCTTCATTTCTTAATCAATCCCGATTTGGCCTTTTGGGTAAAATATAAATTTAAAAATGGCTATAAATGCCCCAAAAATAAGTGGAAAAGGATGTGCATAGACTGAGGCACCAAAAATTGGGACCAAGGTGCCCTAAGGAGCCCCACTTTAGGTTGGGGTTCCTTGATTTTGGGTGATATTGATGAGGTAGTTGTGAAATGGGTGGATAAGTGCAATAACATATGTCGGAGTGAAGAAATACAATATAAAATAAATATGGCTAAAAGTTGGGATTAATTAGTACTTTATCCACTTCAGAACCTTCTAAATAGTAGTATAAGACCAAGCTATATAATGCCTAAAAGTTATGATTTTGCATCTACATTTTCCCTCACTTTATGTTGGTAAGGGGAAATCACTGGTAACATAATATAGATAAATATTTATACATGATATCTATGTAGAGTGTATAAGAAGATGTGTCGATGGACTAGACTCAAACATGAAGGATAAAAATAAAATGTGGAATATTGTGGATTCTAAAGATGAAAAATGCACATAAAAAGTGATGCGAGTGAACCAAGGGTGGAACACGTGTGGAGTGTACCCGCATGGTTACTAAAGTCAAGTTCATGTAGTGGTGTGTTGTCGTTGTCACTATTATACTTGTTGTTGTTTCCTCCAATTTGACTATTTGTTTCTCATAAGATGGACTTAAAGGAGAAAATGATCAAGTAGTCAAATATGTATGTATGTAAAAATGTTGTGTAAAATATGTAAATGTAAATAACACAAATGTAAAATATGCTCGAAATAAAGTGTAAATGGAACATGTGCACCTGATCCATTTCGAGAAAAAAGGTGTAGAAGGATATCTTGTATTGTCAAGAGTTTATTGGGTGATCTCACATCACCGTGGCTAAAGAATTACAGGAAGAAAATACTTTGTGTCATCCAACTTTAACTACTTCTGCTGAAATGTGTGAAAAGATCTCTATAATTTCCTAGTTTTTTGGGAAATCCAACGCCACTGGATGGAGAAGTGTAGAGAGGCACACCCACTGTAACGCCCAAGCTTGTAACTCCTCCGTAGAATTACCAAGGACACCATGTCTTGTTCTGTCCACTATGTATGGAGTTTGTTGACTTTTCATAACTCACTCATTGTGTCTAGCTTAAATTAGTGTAAATACGATGTGTTAGTAGAAAAACGTCAATGATTCCCCCTCTTTAGGGGCACATGTGACGTTACAAAAGGAGAATACGGCCCCAAAAGAGGACTCAACCACATTATGACCTATAGAACTCGCGCCTACAAGGAAAGTAAAATGCTTGGTAGATACCGAGGAGTGCGCATAAAAGGGGATGTCTAGACAAAAAAATGTTAGTCTAAAAAGACATACATGTAATAAGACAAGTGTAAAATATACAAAAAGTGTAGAAAATAACAAGTAAAGTAGTGTAAACATGCAAGAAAACAAGAGGAATGCAAAAAGAAGGTTTCAAACATTGGGCATCACTCACGATGTCATAAGACATGCAAGGCCATGATGGCTATAAACAGAGAGAAAAGTGTGCACACAACCAAAGGGAAAATCCCGCATTTAATGGCAAAAATGCCAAGTATAAAAATAAGTATTTATCGAAACAAGTAATCCCACAAAATAAGTGTTACACATGGAACACACGTTAGCATGTTAGAGTGATAACCAATATGTAAAAAACATTTATTACTAAAGTAATATAATATGCTAAGTACAAAATGAAACAAGAGCATCTAGATAAGATGAATGTGGATGCCCTCAAAGGTGACTAGTCTAGGAAGGGTTGAAGGTGATCATCCATACCACATGAAGAGTCTTGTATCCGTGATCACACTAAAAAAGGCGTGAATGCGCATGTGTGTATGATAATGACATATAAGAAAGACAACATATGTGTGAAAGTGATCATGCAAAACACTAATAAGCAAGACTAAATGTGCCCAAGATAATGTAATATGTTGTTGATGAATAGAATGTAATGCAAGATAAAATGATAGGAGTAACATGCCCCTCGAGTGAATGGAATGTGTATGTAGTGAGGTTCATTTTTTCCCAAAGTCATCGGCTTAAGAATGAACCATAAACAGATTACACCATCGGGAAATGGTTAAGTGGTGTTGGTTGCATCTAGCACACTTTGATGAGTGTGTATGTGTAGTGGTGATGGCATGCGACATGTGGAGAGATATGCGTGAAACCTATAGCTGAAGCATAGATCATGACTTGTTGAATGGAAGAGTTATTATTTATCCCTAGAAGCTTATATCACTATAGAATGAGTGGATGAAGATGAAATATATGTAAAGATGTGCGTGGACCTTATAGCCTAAGCCTATATCACAACTTATTGAATGGAATAGTGATGATTTATCCCTAAGCATATATCATTATAAAATGAGGGTATGGGTATGAGATATATGGAAATATGTATGTTGACCTTATCGCCTATGTGTATACCATGAATTTTTGAATGGAGAATTGATGATTTAGCCTGAGCATATATCACTATAAGAGGAAACGATGAATATGGGTGGAAATTTAGCCTAGAGTGTATGTCATTAAAAGATGAATAAGAAGGGAATAGTGATATACCCTCAGGTGTATGATACTACAAGATGATAAAATACGGGTGGTGATTTTTCCTAAAGCATATACCACTATAAGATGATAGGATGGGGTGACGTAATGTAACCTAAGGTGTATGTCACTAACATGGGAGATGTTGGATGAGGAAAATGTTACATTAGTGAATGTAAGGTTAATTTGATTGGTAAACCTCGGTAGTCAAGTATGGACCGAGAAACTAGAGTGTGTCATAAGGTGGTGAGTGCAAATGTAGAAGACAACGCAGGAAAATGACCACGTGAAAATACAAGATGTAAATTTTGGTGTAAACAATGCAATGCAGAATGTGTAGCATGTGTAGTGTAGGAAAGGAACCAAATACCTATATATATATATAAAATGGAATATGTAAAGATGATAGATGGAACTAGACCCATATACAATGGAAGCTAGTGTAGTATGTAGAATGTATATGATGGATAGATGTGCTATGTAAATCATACAATGTAGGAAATGTAGGGTATGTATATGATATAAGATGAAAATGTAGGTGTACATAGAATATACAAGAATGGGATGGAAAACTAGATCCATATATAATGTGACCTAGCATAAATATATAATGCAATAGCATGATACAAAACTTGATGCGATGAGGTTACACTAATTGTATTATGTATAAGATAAATGGTGTATAAATGACTAATAGATGAGGTATGTATAGGATAATGTAGGATGTAGGCTTGTGTATGGAAATGGTGATAGAATGTAAATGTGTAGAACTTGTTGTGTCCTATGTGGGATTCACCATAATGGTAACCCCTCAACAGTCCATTCTAGACAAAAGAACAAGAGTCCATCATCACATTACAAAGGTGTTGTGACCTATAAGAAAACATGCCTATATATAGAGGAATGAAAGAGGTGGATCATATAAAGATGCATTGTGATGTAGGAGATAAGCTTTCATCGCATATTCTTGATCTATAAAATCAATTAGTGGGAAGCCATGAGAACACCAACGTGAAATTTTAGGTATATATGAGGAGAAGAATCATTAGAAATGGATATAGTGTTGAAAGGCATGGGAATCGAGTGAAGAATAAAGTGTATCAAGTGTGCCACCAATATAATCAAGCCAAGATCATCTAAGTGTAAACAG
Organism: Taxus wallichiana var. yunnanensis; assembly: GCA_018340775.1. Lineage (NCBI taxonomy): Eukaryota > Viridiplantae > Streptophyta > Pinopsida > Cupressales > Taxaceae > Taxus > Taxus wallichiana. Next base: position 754,723,346 of record CM031234.1, read on the forward strand.
AAAGCCATGTGCAATGTATGTAACAAATATTGTTAAGTGAAAAACCCGTAAGCCATAAAATACAAAGAATATGGATGTAATTGTGATAAAGGTGAGGTCAATGGAGTGGTTTCAATATGTCATTAAGCATCATGTCAAACCTAGATAAAAAAATCACATGTACAAATAATATCAAGGCTAGTGAGGTTGAGAGGAATGTGTTCCAAAAATATCTAATAGATATATAAGGTACATGTGAAAGGGGGTGAAACTAACTCGGTGGAGAACAATTTGAAACGACATCAACACTATTAATAGATCCTTTGTATAGTACCATAAATGGATACACCTATCCATCCCCATCCTTGGATTCCGGTGGTTCTTAACAGCGATGGCCATCTATTTGAGTCCTTGTGTGAATCCGCTTGTCCAATGGATTTTTTAAGTGTATGTGTTTATTTATTAGTGGATGGAGGGTTCTTAAAATGATATTCACCTGAAACATCAATGGAAAATGTTTTTTCAAAATATTAATTTGCCACATGAAGAGGAGTGAAATAAAGTTTTTTAGTGACTCATCGTGATGTCTACAACAAAAAATTCATCATCAAATTCAAAGGAAACATCGGTATGTGTATCATCAGTTTGGGTAGCACTATCAAGGACATTAGGAAGTGGCATGGGAGTAGAAGGCGAAGCGTATGGAGAAGATGGCAGAGGTGGAGTGCCGACGTGGGAAAATATAGTGGGTGAAAGGATAGAGGAAGTATGAGTAGTAATGAGGGGAGAAGTGATGTCAGGGGTATTAGATGTGGGTGTACTAGATTGACCAACATCATATTTATACTTGGTTAACATACATAATGGGTTGAGGCGGATGACACGCATATAATTGGTAGGATCAATATGGCAATATTTGACTAGTTCTAGTTCAAAGGGTGATAGTTTGTCCATAACCACCATGAAATATTTAGACACATTGATGTACAATAGAGGGAATAGATTGCATTATGTGGATCCAAGTTATTCCTAAGAGGATATTAAATTACAAATAAGCATTGAGGATGTATAATTCCGTAAGAACTTTTTTAGTTTCATTGTGAATCTGAGATATATAGTGTCAAGGCGTGTGAGTGGATGAATCGTAATTCCAAAGATGGGGATGGAGCTATAGGAGATGATACTATAATTGATACCTAATTGTTGTAATAGAGAATGGGAACAAAGGATAATAGCAAACCCATTTTCAATGAGGACACACTTGATACAAGTAGTTCTAACAACAATGGTAATGACCAACATGGAAAACGATTATGTTTGGTGGTGGGTGATATGTCTTCATCTATAAAAGAGATAGAATGAGGAAAAATACAAAGAAAATGAATGAGATGGGTAAAATCTTGAGTAGAGTATTCATGTTTGACATGAATTGTGCAAAGGGTAGCCTCTTATGTTAGCCAACAATCGGTGTATTGTGAAATAAGTCATAAAGTGATATTTTAGCTGGTGTATTCTTGAGTTGGTCAATAATATCATAACTTTTGAAGTAGTTAATGGAGCGGTAAACGTGATAGGTGGAGGAAGTGAAATAGGTGGAAGAACTAGTTGTGTAATGTGAGTGCGTTAGATAGCAATGACGTTGATGGATGTGTCCTATGTAGGCATGACAAAGCGAGGAAGGTTTTGTGTACACAGACATGAAGTCGGTGGTAGTAGTAACAACATTAGTGATCTTGGTAGGTGTATAGGTAGGATATGAAGATTGGGCCATGACTGGATAAGGAGATGACATGGTGGAAAAATATGGGAATACTAAACACTAGAATGGGGTAGTAGGGGACATCAGCTCATGAAAATTATTAACAAAAATAATGATCTAGTAGGCCTAAAAGGGGACACTAGGGTATTAATGTTAATCTAATTAGGAGGACTAAAATGTTATAGTAAATGGACTAAAAGTATGAAATAAATGCAAGTAAACTATTCTAAGTGAAATGAAACCCTAAATGTGCAAGAGAAGGAAGAGAAATAACATAGGTGATTTGCAAATGATTGTTGTAATTTGTCACAAATTTTGAAATGAAATCAGAAGTGAAGACGAACACTCAAATGACCCTATAAGGATAGATCTAAAATATTTGAGATGACTTGGGCACACTAGAGTGTACTAGGGTACTGAGGTGCCGTGGTCTATAATCTAGGTGGTTTGAGCACTATAAATGCTCAAAACCTAAATCTGATATGGTCACAAGGTGTCTTCGAATATTTCATATTTTTTTTGCTGGATATGCCAGTTGAGATGTGTAATGAACTAGAATGAAAAAGGATGTATCAAACCCTAGAAAAATAAAAGATGAAAATGAATGGGTCGACTGACCTAAGCTACCAAACTAGTGTTCTTATCACTTAGTGTTTCACTACATTTAAGACTCGAATGTAGCTCTTATGGGTGTGTACAGTCGTGCCATAGGTTCTCTTGTGCCAATTTACTTTTTGAAGTATCAAGCAATAAGAACTATCCAAAATGTAAATAGCATATGTGCATGGAAAATAATATAATCCTTTCCCCTATGTAGTGTGTGTGATGCATATCTCCTAGCGTTGAGGCATGGCACTATGTGGATGCAAGTGATGCAATGGATGTAACTCTAGATTGAGTGATAATAGTATGTAATGTTATCATCTACATGACCCTCATTATGGTATTATAACTTTATATTTATAGGGCTCTCAAGCTTAATTTTGTAATTAATCTATACAAGGTTGAATGGGGAATATATAAAGACAAAAAAAAAATGATAGAAAGGCCCCAAATGAATTGGGAAAGGATTTTCATAGACCAGGGCATCCAAAAGTAGCACTAGAGCACCCTAGGGTGCCCGATATAGGATGAGGGACCTTGATTTTGGGCTTTAACGATGCGGTAGTTGAGAAATGGGTGAATAAATGTAATAAAATATGTGGGAGTGACGAAATAAAATATAAAATAAAGATGGCCAAAAGGTGGGATTAATTAGTACTTTATCCACTTGAGAACCTTCTAAATAGTAGTATAAGACAAGGCTAAATAATGCCTAAAGTGCATGATTTTGTGTCTACACAAATAAATTAAATGCATATGTTATGACATGATAAATGTAAAAATTAAGATATGGGAAAGAAACATAAATATCCACAATTTATATTTTTCATAAATCAACTTACCCACTTAGTGTAATTTAATTGCATATTGAATATTTTATTTTGATGACAATCAAGATATAAGTATGCATATAACACTTATATTAAAGTTATAAAATTCTAATTCTATTTAATTTGTTTCCTCAAGGAAACACCTCATTTTAATTTTATTAAAGAAATCTACAATTTTACAAATAAATTTAAAGAGGGATGTTATTTAATCCAAATTATAGATAAATCGGATTGATTTGTTACACAACATGATACATTTTAACACAAGGTTCACAAGGTTGCCTTCCCACTCGAGTTCAAGGTAAAATTTAAACACACATTGAGTTTTAAATTATTTAAAAGTATTTTATGAAAATAAGATACCAAATGCTAATAACTAGTGGGCCTAGAAATGAGCGGAGGGTTTTTTAGGTTACATAAGATTAGAAGTAGTACCATCTCTTATTATTCAAGATAATATAAGATTTTATTAATTAGAATTCAAGTATCATTTTACATAAGTAATACAATATACAATAGATGATCACTTCTCACACAATTTATGGTTACTGACATACTTAATTTCAACCATAAGAAGTGTCATGGTTATATATATTTTGAAATTATTCTAGTTCTATAAAGTACAATATTCTATTCACCACACTACATGTTTTTTCCTTAATGGAGTAACAACATTTCAATGAATACAAAGTTAGAAATATAATATATTTTTTTGGGTTGATTGATAAGGTTTACCAATCATACTAAGTCGAAGTTACTTTAACAAAAAATTCTTATTGGTACGATGTTAAACCAAGGGACATTTTGGATCAATACTAATGGAGGGTTACATATATGTGGCCTACTTTGTAGAAGTTTGCATATATTTTTAATGTGATCTATATTAGTTACTCAAACTGAGTAGAGTATTAAGGTTATTAAAATATAGGATTTAAATTTGCTATCTTCTTACAAAACCTAAAATTATCCTTTATAGTAGTCATGAGTGATTTACTTCACTCAATATTTAGAACTTATATTGTAAAAAACATTAGCCAAGTAAAGTGATACACTTCAAGACGTGTTTAAATTAATTAGTTCAATTACAAATTTACTCATTGTTTTAATGCCTATATACAAAATTGGATATGCCTCTATTTAATAATTAAAAACTAAAAATAACATATTCAAATAAATGCAACACACTCACGAAAATGCATAATTATAAACATTTCAGTTTCTTATAAAAGATGCTAAGGGTATTATACTTACCCAAAAATTACATAGTGCAATATGTGGGAAACACTTCTCTAGAGATGATAAATTTACATTCAACCAAGAACACATTCTAGATCCCTTCCAATTATATTTAAAATAATTTTAACTCTCCCCATCTTATCGTGAAACCCAAATTATGGGATTTTTCATTTTAGTGAAGTTTTCTTCTTAACCATGGTGATACCAACAATATTTATAGATAGTTGGTCTCAAAACCTCTTGTATGGAAACCCTAGGATATTTTTCATCATTCAGATCAAATTAAAACATGTGTTTAAAATGCATAGTTTATTTTTGATTTTATTTCCTCCATTTTTAATTTGTAAAATTTTCTAAAAGTAGGTTTGTTGATTTCTTATTTTATTACCCATACATTCTTATAAAAACCCATTCATTCCTTCCACATGGGATGTGTCATCAATTCTAAAATTAGATTCCAATTTGATTTCTTCACTACCAACACCTTACAAATAATATTCTTTCATATGGTTCAGGGGTTGATGATTTTTTAGTTTTGAGATAGGTTATTCTACAAATTCATTGAGATATTTGGATAGAAACGTCCAATATTCTATCACAAAAATATTTTCATTTACATTGTAGAGCTATATCCCTATGTCAAACCATCCATATTTTTTAGTAATTTACATTGTTACCTATTGCATCATCCATTTCTTTCCCATTATATCGCATTGTAATTTACACTAGGAAGGAAGACAAAACTAAGGAGTCATAAAATCACTACCAATAAGCTTAGGAAAATATGCCAAAAGAATAGAGTGACCAAGTTGGGTGGTGTAGTTAGTTTTATTTCAGTTTTATTAGAGTGTTTATTTACACATTTTCTATAAGAAAAAATTAGATTTAGATATATAAAAGTTAATTTTTCTAAGAATTGGATTGGAAATTATTGCAAATACTATTATGAACAATTCCTTTCTTCTTCTATTTATTTACACTTGTATAGAAGTCCACACTATTAATAATCATACCTCATGTCTTTCCTTGTGGATTTTTTTGGTGAAATATTAGAAGTGGGGAAGAAAGCTATAGTATTCTTTTTAATTTTTTTCTCCTACATTTCAGGAAGCATTCCTTTCTTGAGAAATTCTATTTAGGTTGAAATAAAAAGATTTTTAAAATATCATAATACCAATGAATTGATGTTAAAAGTATTGTTATCACCAATAAAAACACCCTTATGTTTTCACAAGTGCATATACTTGAACTCACGGTGTGATTGGATAACATGGGTACTTACTATCTCCAAGTTGTGGGACTTGTTATTTGAGATAGACCTCTAGAGAAAGTTGGTTCTTGCTCCTCCCAAACTACCTACCACAATCTACTCTAATGCAGGGTAAAATAACTATTCTAATCTAACTTCCAAGGGACCAAGGAGAGAGAATGCATAAAATTAAATCCTACACTAAAGCGGTGATACACCAGAAAAGGAGGGTGTGAGAGTAGTCTTCCAATGCATGAGATACAGAAGCAAAGTGCACACTAGAAGGGGTGATGACAGTTCTCCATAATCTAGCAAAATGCATTCACAACAACATTTCAAACATACACAATGATAATGGATCCCTACAAGAACATAAAAATAGACACAATATTCTTGTAATCAAGGTTGAAGGGGCAAGAAGAATGCAAGAAAACATAGTAGGGGAAGATGCATCCACAAACTTATATTTTATTACTTCCTGATATGCATAGTTCAATCGGTTACAAGATAAAATCCTGGATCACCATGCAAGGAGTCCACAAGGGCCTGTAGCACATTGGCTTCACAAATCAATTTTGGTAGAGCTTTGCTACAAAACTACTCTCTTTACAATGAGCCCAACACTCCAATTTATAGGAAAATGAGAAGAGAGAGAGAAGGGGAAAATGGAAATCCCGAAATCTTTCCTTCAACCACTTATAAGAGGAATTAAATGGAGTGAAATGATTGTGTGTTACTTAAAAAAGGATCCAAATACTATCCCAAAGCGGCAACAGAGAAAGAATGATGACCATGCCTCTTAATTGCACTCACAACTACCAAATAAAACACCATTATGAACCTAGTAAAGTTTTATGAAACATCCCCACCAATTTCTCATCAAATCTAGAATTTCTTGATTTCTTTGCATTGATCTTAGAGGCACAATTCCAATTGTACAAATTTTGTGCAATTTCATTGAGAAATGTAAAAGTTATGGCCTTCTAGTGCGGGAAGCTATTTTAGGTCTAAGCAGGCATTTTCTGTCATTTGACAGGAAATAACATTAATAGACTTGAGCCGTATGATTATGTGGCATAGAGGATGTTGTGATCATTCCAGAAAGTCCAATTTTTTGAAAATCAGATCTTGGAGTCAAAATTTATGGCTGTTTGAAGTTTCGGGAAGTCAAACATTGACTTTTCCTTTGAGTTGCGGATATTGCGGCAAAATCGGGTTCGCATGTCTTTCTGTTCTAGACACATTCTTCTTCTACATCGAAGATTTAGGCTTTCTTTTCCCCTATCACAGATTTTTCACCTTTACGCATCCGTGCCTCCCACATGTACTTTTGTCCTACCGTCCCAGACAAAAATCTCCGCACTGCCCACAATTGACTGACTTGCGGCAAATCGGCCGATTCGCATCCTGATGTCCCAAATGTCCCACGGATCGCTTTGGGAAAAAAATTTCTGGCTTATCCAATTTTATTTGTATTTAATCCCCAAAATTGGTACATCGAACCTTGTATGACGACCCGCATTGGTACGATCCACACCCTTCGCACCCGTAATGGTTTAAAACAATCTCGCGACCTTATTTTTGCATTTTTTCCATTTTTTCCAACTCATTAGGATTTATTTATTTTGGATGGGAGAGTTAGAGAGAAGATGAAGGGGCCCCAAAAACATGATTTTGGGCCTTGAATCAATCTACTTGCTCGGATCAAGAACTTGATGCATGTTATCAAAATTACCTTGAGGGGTGAAATTTGGATTACAATTTTGGTGACTCAAGGGGGTTATTTGCTCCGCCGATGAATAATGGCGAGCTTCTCGTATCAATCCATTGGGCATGGAGTCTGTTTGATAATCTCTCAGCTAATCTGAAATTTGAAAACCTGTATCCTTGAGCCAATGAAACATTTGTCTGATCTGATTCTCCTATGGCTGCAAATTCTTTTCCGAGAGCTCGATGAACCGTAAACATGCACATAGTAGAAGCAATAGGACATGTGCGCTATCACTTAGGGAAATAAAAAGATACTCTAACAAAGAGTATAATGTGCATAAGCACTTAGAGGAATGGAAGTTCTACATTAATATTTATAAGGGTGAAAAGCTCTCTTTCTACTAAGAAGCAATGTTTGAGATAGATTCCATTAACTCGGAATTTGCAACTCTTCACCATCCAACGTAGCTAGTTGGAAGGAATTGTCCCCTTTTCATTCAATGATCATATACGAGCCACTTGGCAAGCTTGGAATGCTTTCATGACTTTGTATGATCTACATCCCATTTCAACACTAGATCTCCAATTTGGAAGGTTCTAGCCTTGGCTTTCCTATCAAAAGTCTTCTTGATCAAGGCTTGATCCTTCTCTATTGCTTGGGATGCATGCTCTTTGATTTCTTGAGCTCCATTAATTTGGCATATCTAACCTCCATGGGTTCAAAATAAGCTACTTCCAACTATTTCATGAGCTCCAATGTTGGCAACTTGAGTGATATAGGTAGAACTGCTTCTTTCCCATATACAAGCTTGTGTGGAGAGGTTCCCGTAGACCTTTGGGTGTGCGATTCTATCAACCCATAGGGCTGATTTGAGCTTTGAGTGCCAAGTCTCTATTGTCATCAAGAGTCCTTCCGATGATTCTTAGTAGGTTCTTGTTTGTAGACTCGCTTGGCCACTACCCGAGGGTAATAATTCGATGAAGTGCCGAGGTACACACAATTCTTGATAGCCCATTCAGTGATCTTTGTGCCAAGGAATGCTAATGCATTGTCTGATATGATAGTGGCAGGGGCACCAAACCTCGTGACTATCCCTTCATAGAAATCTAAGATATTGGATTCATTTTCCTCCTTGAGTGCCATTGCTTCAGTCCACTTGGTGAAATAGTCTGTTTCCGTAAGTATCTACTTGTGGCCTTGACTCGAATTGGGATTGATAACCCCAATGAAGTCTAATCCCCATTGCATGAATGGCTGATTTACTGAAATTAGATGAAGGGGCAACATTTTAACCTTTCTTTCCTATGAAGAATGCACATCTCTTGCATTTCTTGACCCATGAGTAGAAATCATTAAACATCGTAGGCCAATAGAACTAGCCTTCATGATTTTGAGAGTCATTACTAGTGGAGCAAAGTGGCCTCCTACTTCTCCCTCATGGAACTCGTGTACTATCTTCTCAATTTGACATGTTCCAATGCATCTTAATAGAACACCATTGATGTCCTTCTTGAACAAGATACCATTAATGAGTACATATATGATGGCTTGTAATCTAAAGTATCTCCTCTTTGCTTTGCACATTTCTAGGAGGGCATAAGCCTATTTGGAGGTAATGCACAAAGTCTTGGGTCCAAAATAGAATGGTTGCATCATCAGCTGGTTGTTCTTGATCATTCTGTAGTAGCAGGACAACATCTTCTTCACCTTTTGACCCGTCTGGTTGTTTGGAAGCGAGCTGCTCACACAAACCTTTGCCACAAACCAGCTTGGTCACTTTGATTTCAATATCATATTCCATCACCTGAGTGATCCAACCTACTCTCTTCTCATTTAAATCCTTATTTAGAAGAAAGTCCTTGACACCAGCATGAGACACCAGCAGTTGAATCTTATTGTTCGAGACCAAGTGTCTAAACTTCTTCAAGCTCCTGATGATAGCAAGGACATGCTTTTCAATGAAAGAATACTTTATTTCGTAATCTTCCAAGATTTGACTAAAGAATGCTATGGGCTGTTCTGAACCTTCTCTATTCAGTTGTGTCAAGATAACTGAGATTGTGTCTGATCCTCCAAAGCATACAACATGAATTCCTTTGAAAATTTTGGGTTGATAAGAGTTGGATCTTGTGATATTGCATGCTTGATGTTCTCAAAACTCTCTTTGCCTTCTACTGTCCATTTAAATGCAAGACTCTTCTTCAACATCATTGTTAAAGGCTTCACAAGAGTAGAAAAATTAGGCACAAATCTGTGGAAAAATTTTATCCTTCCCAAGAAGCTTTGAAGAGATTTCTTATGGTGTGATAATGAAAGTGTTTAGATGGCTTCAACCCTTTTAGGATCAATTGTTAGCCCTTCCCTATAGACAATGTGGCCCAACAATTTTCCCTTGTGTGCCAAGAATATACACTTCTTCAGATTCAAAGATACTTTGAACCTTCTACACCTCGAAACACTTGTCTCGAGTGAAAGAGATGGTCTCGCTACATTCTTTGAGAAGACAATGATATCATCTAGATATACTAGCACTATTTTATTGATTAATCCTTTGAACACCATATCCATAGCTCGCTGAAATGTTGCTCCGAATTTGACAGTCCAAATGGCATCTTCTTGTAAGCATATGTGCCCCATTTTGTAGTGAAGGTTATCTTGAATTGATCTTCTTCCTTCAACATTATCTTATTATAGCCTGAATATCCATCTAGCAATGAAAACCTTTCTCGAACTAGCTACAACCTGTATATTTGTTCCATTAATGGAAGCGGATAATGATCCTTAAGTGATGCTCTATTTAGATCATGAAAGTCCACACACAATCTTATTCCTCCATTTCTCTTTCTTACGGCACTAAGTTTGCAACCCAACTTGAGTTGTTTGATGGGGAAGATGATACTTGCTAGGCTCAATAAGCTTGCTCAACTCTTTTCTCATGAGAGGTTCAATATGGGGATTTCCGGCCTTTGCTTCGCCTCGAAAGGCTTGGATTCCGATCCACTCAATAGTATGTTGTGCCAACTTTTGGTTGAAACCTCTTAAATATTTTTAAGTCCAAGCAAAGACATCTGAGAACTCTTGACAAAGTTGAACAAAATCAAAATTTCTCTTGTGGATTACTTACATTTCCAATTTGCAATGTCTTGCCTTCATCTACTAAAATAGGCTCTCAATCTTCACCCTTTACTTGAATGTTTGCTTTCTCCTTCTGGAACTGATCATTTAGGTTGAAGATTGACTCCAAGGTTATCGGCATTTTAGTAATTTGTTAGTTCTCACTGCACCACTTAGTCACCATACCGCTGCTCCAGGTTGTCTTGATTTCTAGCGGAGAACTCAGCTTCTTCTTGTAGGAAATTAACAATTTTTGATCATTCTTGAAGACTTGGCAACTTGTATTGTTATCCAAAATAGCTGGTCTCACAACCAATTTGATATGAGGTTGATATTTCTCACTTTTGATACTTTTACAACATCAAATGCAACCCCAATTTCTGCCGCCTTTCCACTGCTTCATTCCTTTTTCTTGGGATGGAATTAATGCTAAAAGCTTCAAAATCTTCAATAAGATCCCATACCCAATTTTTGTAGTTCTTCAACAGATCATTCTTGGCAGCATTTTTCCTCTTACTTGGTTCACGATCAGCTCACTATCACCAAATACTTGCAAATTCTTGATGCCTTTCTTTCTTTCCCAATGCAATCTGTGAATTAAGGCTTCATACTCAGCTATGTTGTTTGAGCAAGAAAACTAAAAACAAAAGGCTGAGTAATACTTAGTACCTTATGGTGAAATGAGCATAGCTTTTCCTCCCGCACCTTGTGTACTCCTTGATCCATCAAAGAACAATTGTCATACTTCATTATGGTCCTTATGATCTCGGCTTGGTTATGTTGGGGAGAGGTTGATTCTCTTCATACAAACAATAAAATCCTAGCTCATATTCCTCCATTTCCTTGTATGGATCAAATGTGTGTCTTTTGTTTGCCCATTCATCAAGAGTCAAATCCAGAATGCATCCAACCTTGGTGTCAGCTTCATGAGTGCTTGGATAATCCTCTTGATCAAATGCTAAACAATTTGCATTGATTGGACTTGGTGTATGGGGTTCTATTTGGAAATATGCAATAGGCTCAGATTTGATTGTAGCCTTACTTCCATACCTTGTTCTAAATAACATGTCTGACCAATCTACCAAAATATAGCCTCCAATTTTAGCAATGAAGTCTCTTGAAAAGCACAATGCAAAGAGTGGTGGCAAGTCTATGACCGACACATCTTGTAACACCATTACATTGGGACACACGTGAAATGTGAGGCTCAAATATTTGATTACCTCAACCATTGTCACCGCTGTCCCATCTAATTGCACTACACCATTGGAGATGACTTCATTTTCAATCCCTAACTAATCAACTATTTGTTTTGGCATAACTGAGCTACTTGCTCCCAAGTCAATCATGTAATTATGTACCAACTTGTCTCCTATGATCAATTAGATGTAGAATGGAGGGGGCTTCAAATTTTTACCATGTTTTCCTCCATGGTTCCCTTTAGGCTGAGTTACATTAGTAAGAAATTTTTCTTGTTGATTGGGTGGCTGATTTGATGCTGGCCAATTTTCCATAGCAGCCTGCAATAGGTCTCTTTGTCCTGGGATAGCCAATGAATCCCACATTAAGATGTTTACATTCATTTTCTTCATCTGCTCAATGATGTTGAATGGAGATGCTTTTCTATTTACCGCCCCCTTTGCACATTTTTCTCTAGCACTTGAGCTATTGTAACCGATGCTTAAGGTGGCCTAGAAGGTGGTTTGGGCTGACTTTATATATTTGGAACTGTGCTTTGATTCCTAGCACCTTGTGGAATAATAGAGGGTTATGGACCATTTGAGTTGGATGACTGTCCTTCTCCAATGCTTCTCTTTTTGGAGCGTGTATTGGCTGCTACACTTTGAGAGGGTATTTGATTTATACCACAGAAATCTTCACTTGTGCCAATTTCAAGAGTAGTTTCATTTGGAGATGTTCCTTGCTAAGGTGCTTCCTGCAACTTATTTTCTTCATGGTGGGACTCTTGCGACCCACTAACGGTTTGCACCATCGAGATCCTAATTTAATACACCATTAAAGCACATTGATCGGTTATCTAACCTAACTCGCATGGGAAACACCAATCATATTCCTGGGCCATGTTATTTTGCACCAAGATACAAAGCTCTAGATGTGGATGCAACATTAGGGGTTGTAAGGTTGGAATGGCCTATTAGAAATTTTTTTGACTTGATTCGATTTTGAATGGGTGGCCTATTGGGCTGATATGGAGGTCTATTGGGTTGAGTTTGAGGTTGGTATGATCTAACATTTTAGGCTTGTTGCCTCTTTATTGTCACCAACTCATTACCAAAGTTTTAGAATTGCTTTATGACCTCTTGGAGTTCATTGGAGTTATTTAGATGATGAGGTAGAGGCTTTAACTGAGCTTTGATTTCTTTGAGTAGGGATGGGGGCTAATGTAGGTGCTTTATTAGCGTTTAGACTTTCTAATTCTGGGTACAGAGGCATGGGTGGCCTAGGTGTGATTTTACCATCCTGAATCAAATGGTTCTCAGCCCCTCAAGGTAATTTTGATAATAGGTATTATTATAAGAAGTTATAAATTAGCAAGAGATTACCATTTTATCATATTTTCCAAAAGCTTTTTTTTTCCAGTTTATGTTAATAGTTCAGTAACAAAGGAATAACAATATATGGTTATTCTCTATTTAGTTTATTTTATTTTTTTAAAAGGAACTATGGTAACTTCCTATTTAATTCATTTACTCATAGTTCATTAGTCATTTAATCATTGTAATATATTTGAGAAAACCCTAAAATATTAGTTAGTTTTTCTATTTTATTTCCATTTCATTTGAAAAGGCATCTATGAGAAAATTAAATCAAATAAATTTTTCTTTTTCTTTGATATTGAATAACTGGAAGTGACTTAATTAAATAAAAGTTATTGTATATAATATTTTGATTTAAATAAATTTAATTTTCATTAATCATCTATTATTTTAATATATTTAATCTAAATAGAAAATAAAACACAAAACATTGGTATTAGGAGATCATGTTACCCATACTTAGTCTCAAACTCCTTTAGGTCATTTTCCCTCCCATAATAAGTTTATATCCAAATATGACCATTCCCTCATATGATAATGTTTGAGCCCATTTTCAATCCACATCGTACTTACCCATATCAAGAAGACATAAAATCAACACCGCACATAGTAATCTTTCTCTCTACTCATTTAGAATCTTTGATCATCAACCAAATTGAGGCATTAAATTAACATATATCTATATATAAATGAGAAATTATGGTTTAATATATTATAGACTCATAGGTGGATGCGTTCATATATTTTCACCATGCACATTATCACATTTTATTATGGCCCTAATCAAGAGGAATATCTTGGGAAAGAAAAACACTTTCTAGGGGTCCTACAACCTATTCATAATTTATTCCACATAAGTGACATAGATTAAGAACTAAATAGTGCTATTAACCTTGATCTTAAAACCCCTCAATAAGAAATAGTTATGATTATCACTACCCTATATTCTCAAGTTTTATTATTTTGAGTTCATTAGATTAAGAGAAGGTAGCTTGAGAAGGTAGATTAAGAGAATGTTCAACCTTCTCAAGCTTCGTATTTTACTTGTCATAATGTGGGATAAGACATATGAAAAAAATATTAAATTCCCACAAAAATGTCCAAAATCATGATAGTAGTAACACCTAACTATTCAAATCAGCCAAACCTAGGATATCTCCTAACCCCAGGGGATGACACATTAAGAAGGGATTCACCTCCCTCATACACATATCCCATCAAAAAATAATTCAAAAAAACTACTCACATGTCATTCCTAATTATACGGCCATCGTTACCCAAAACTCCGATACTCATAAACATATTTTAAAATTCCATAAATCCATATATGGACATGTATTCTAAATATACGCAACTATATAATTATAGATTCCATGATCAACCCCCAATATTTCATGGAGCCCCATATGTTCTTGGTACTCTATATATTCATGTCTTTTAAAATTCTCCTCCTCCACCTATTTATTATGAAACCTCCATGGTAGAATCATATGTAATGGGAATTGATTTTGAATATGGATCTAAATATGGAACAAATGGAAATTTAAAATATATTTCTCAAATCACTTAACCATGAGAGTAACAAAAAGGGTACATAAGCTACCCTTATGCACCTATAAAGAGTTGTTTGAAGGTGCTATATGAAATGACCAAGATAAAATGTATAACATGTGTAATATGTATGGATAAAATGGATAATTGTTAAAATCATAACCAAAACAATGAGATTTTTTAAAATAAAATTAATAAAATCAAGTACCTAAGGTATTAACCCATAATTGGTTTTCACCATTGATGGTGTTATTGACTAGACCAAGAATCCTAATTTTTTAACAATGGATACTCAAACAACAATAATAATGAAATGGTAAACTAAAAAAATCTCAAATTTATTCCATATATTATTAGGGTTTATTTATATCATCCACCAACTTTGAACAATCAATACCAAAACTTTATCTAGGGATTACAAAACTATGCATATGAAAACCCTTCTTAAAATGACAACCAAGCTATTAACCAATAAAATCAAAACCAGACACGTAGGGATTCTAATAAAAATATCTATTATGGTTTCCATAAAGTGTTTTAACATGATGCATAAATATTTAGATAATCCAATTAATTCATTCCAATATTTCTAGAAGATCTATGTAAATTTTTAATTTCTATGCTCCAAGCAAGTTCACATGGAAGTTTACAAAATTGTCACATAAGGTTTATATTTCCACAAAATGATAATTTATGTATATACCAAAATCCTTTTCCAAGATGATCTACTGGATATAATAATACTTACTAAAATTAAATGAATTTATACCTATAGAGATACATAATGTTGAATAATCTAGTTTTGAAAACCTTCATGTAATGCCCAACCTAAACTAGAAAAGAAATAAAATTGTGGGCCTAATTGAACTTGATGTTGAGTTAAATTTTAATGTGAAGACCTGAACTAGATATTATCCTTCGAATATTCCCTACTTTTCCATTTTACGTAGATGTTACGCACACCATCCCTAAACCAAAAAGACCGTATTCCTTAATTGATATCCATTTTTACCCATGGTAAAAATGGACAACTAGGGAGAGATAAGCTTGGACACCGAACATGGATTGATGGAGGAATATGTCCGGATACGAGTAAAATTTCATGTTTTGGAAGCATTGTAAGTAATTTTGGGAAGTTTGGGGTCAATTGAAGAATTTTTCCTCTTCCACATTTTCAAACTTAGCCATTTTGGGGGAAATGAGGAAAACAATGAAATTTGGTTCTTGTGGAAATCATTCCTATTTTTTTTACTCCTACAAAAGTGAAAATCTAAAGCATTAGTACAAAAATTGGTAAAAAAAGGATAAGGTGTCAACTTTCATGTATTACAAGTCTAGAGGCTACGGATGGAACAACCGCAAAATGGAATAAGGGTTTAGGGAATATGGTTTTGAGACATAATGAAAAGGACCCTTGTATTACAGCTAAGCTGGATAAGTAGGACCTAGAACGAACATGAACCACAAGGAGGTGAGTTCCATGAGGACCAAATTTCTCCAAAATGTATTGTGGGTGGTTCAGGTGTAGGGAAGTGAGCAGTATGGGGAACTGGTTCCACACAATATAAAAAAACCTAATCCAATACACAAGACCCATGTGGCCAATCCAGGAGCTATAAGGAGGTGAGTAGACAAGGATATTGGTGAGGTAACAATGTTTTCTGAGTGAGAGATGAGTTATAAATCTAGGTAGGTATAATTAATGTGCAAGGATTACAGAGTTTTAAGACACCAAAGGAACTCCAAGCCCAGTTCCACCCGAAGACAAGTTCCCTACATCCACTCAAATCTAGTGAACCAATTGCAATTAGACATGTGGCAGTATGCGGTCAAAAATTAAAAAAATTGACTAAGTATAGGAACCAAAACATAAGAGAGAGGTTGAGAAATTGAGGAAATATCTTTTTCAAACCCCAAGACCCACATTTCTTTTTCTCTCTCCATACTTATCAATTTTTGATAAAATTAGTGTTAATAGGTTCATTTTTTATCCATCTTCACTCGGGAGCAATAAAATATTGAAATTTAGTGGAGTAGGTGAGGATAAATGCAAATAATATCTAGATTCCAAATATCACATCCTGGTCGAGAAGAAGAGCATTAATGAGATAGAGGTCAAAATTTTCTTGACACATAAGCCAAGGGACTATGAAGCATGGGTTTTGTAGGTCATCCCATCGCTTATCTAGGTCATTTAATGAAAATTTTGGGGTGGTTAAAAAGGAATTCAAGCCTCGGTCTTTTTTTTTTCTAATATATAGTAAAATGAGCTCATTTTTGAGGCGTGGAACATCTCCATTTAGCTTCACTCCTCTCTAGTTTTATTGGTAGTGATGTAATCATATAACCTTCCATTTTAAGAATTTGGAAAGAGATATGGTCCTCTTATATTTGTTATATTGAACTATGTTACTTATTGGATCAATAAAATTCGCTTTTGGTTAATTTTCAACCCTTTTTCTCATGTTTTCTTCCATCATATGACATCTACACTGCAATTTAAGGTATTTTGTGCATTTTAGTGGCTTTTTCCATGCTCTAGATGGTTTTATTTCATTGAGATTGTGTTGTAAATATGTGTTGTATACTATGAAGTTAAAAACATCTTTTCTATCTCTATGTCTACTCCATTCTAAGTCCCGAGAGAGTTGAACCACCCTTTCCTTGGTGCTATCAACCCCCTAGTGTATAATTTCCTTAATTGTATAATTTCTCCTTCTCCATGGTCCTTTCAAAATGATAAAATAGGATTATACTATAGATTTTCCTTCACTAGAGTTAGTTGTTACACTAGTTTAGGATGAAAAACCACCTTTTCTACGAGAATTGTCTCAATTACAAGTTCCCACACCCTGAGACAACTCCATGTTAGAAAATTACACTGACTTCCAAGGAATTTACTTGTAAGTATTCAGGGGTGCTGTAATTTTTCACTAATATTTCTTGCACACCCAAAGGGACAAGAAGTCAATTATTCCATTTTTATCAAGATTGGATGTGTGTGTGTTGTTATATTTATAGCCTCTAGAGGATTTGTATCAACACATCTGAGACTCCAGAGATTAGGATTCATTGGTTTTAATAGCAAAAGTGCCTCAAATTGATGAGAAAGATTCAAACAAATTCTAGAATAAGAGAATAAGGGATGTTTTAATACTTGCAGCTATCTCTAGGTAGAGGAAGAAGATGAAGATAAGTTTAGATATATCCATATCCACCGAATAGGACACTTTCAACACCACCACCCGGTAAGAACTTTTACAATAAACTAGAATTCTTAGAACAATTATAATGGTTGCATAACCCCAAGGTCCATTTTTCAACTTAACGGATAGTAGCTCACTCAATCTCAATGCACAAAATCCAACTCCAATGGTAGCACTAAATAACATTCCATATTTCACTAGAAAAATAAAAACTCCAATTAATCACATTGGAGACATTGCAAATGTTTGTGTTATACATGATATTGCTAAGATGGATGTGGTAGTGACATTGTTAGCTTCGTATTTTAAAGGTAAAGCCTGTAGTGGTTGAGGAGATTAGCCACGAGGATTAATTTAGAATTAGGATCAATTGTGTATAGATCTTTGTGGCTAGTTCGGAGAAACAAAAGATAATTTATCTCTATTGGAGCAATTAACCACAATCAAGAGAGCACCAAATGAACAAATGGATGATTTCAACTACAAAGTCTCAAGAAAGTGGGACAAGATTCCAATTTCGTAAGATGAGTTATTAAACACATGCATTCTATATTTTTCACAAGATCTTAATTGTGATATAGCTTTGATGATATAGTCTATGGGAGGGAAAAAAATTCCCGGAGCTTATGTCATAGCCATTAAAGAATATAACTTCCTAATTCAGGTTGGTAAAATTGCACCTTGGTCACCTATTCTCATTTATCCGGAAATGGGTAATCTTATTTCTACTCAAACTCCTATATTAGCCACTATTCTTACTCCAAAAATTAGAATTCCAATGAAGCTTCTACCTCTTCTTATAGAACCTCAACTAAACTCCAAGAGGTTATAAAATGATTGCAAAACCTAGGGAATGAGTTGGTAACCCTCAAGAGGGAAAAGATCAAAATTTTAGACCTCATCACCTTAGTACCAAAAAAATAATAAACCCCCATACCAGCCTAATACACCTCATGGTCAAGATTGCAATTAGAATCAAGGAAAACCCCCATTACTAGGTCATTTCAACAATACAATCATAACACGATTCAACATCTAGAGCATTTCTTCCAATTTGGAACAACATAGCACCGAAATA
Source organism: Taxus wallichiana var. yunnanensis (assembly GCA_018340775.1). Classification (NCBI taxonomy): domain Eukaryota; kingdom Viridiplantae; phylum Streptophyta; class Pinopsida; order Cupressales; family Taxaceae; genus Taxus; species Taxus wallichiana. The sequence continues at coordinate 754,742,220 of CM031234.1, forward strand.
TGAATGTTTTTTCCCTTGTGGCCAACCCCATAATCAAAAAAGATTTCCAATGGTTATTGGAATAAGGATTTGATGATGTAAAGCATTGGTGCTTCCCAAGACACAAATCAGGAAGAAAAACAATAATAAGCCAATGAACAAGAAGCACCTTGAAATGATACTTCATAAATGGTGAACTGAAAAGTAGAGGACTTCTGTGGCATCAATCAGTCTCCTTCTCAAGGAGTAGAAACCAACACGATTTCTAATAAGAGAAATATAGATGAAGGAAAATCATCAAATTAAAATACTTCTCATCCTTCTATCACATTTAAAGGAGTCATTGGTTCAAATTCCTAGAATTATCCCAAAGCACTAGTTGTATTAGATCATGTGCAAGAGAAAGTTTAGCCAAAAAATTGGAAAAATAAATCTAATCCATCTCTATTTAACATCATCGACCACATGAAGAAAACAAATGTTAGCATTTCATTTTGGGATTAACTAAAAATCCAAGATAAAGGGATTTTCTATAGGATGCCATGGCCAACTTTTCCATTCTAAGTGATTCATCTAGAAATCAATAAAGGGTGCTCGCTAATAAAAATCAACAAGAAGGAGGTCGACAGTAGAAATATGAAAACTTCTCCATTTTATGTATGTCTAATGATTGGAAAAAACCTGGCACAACCCCGTATGATGGACTCGGGAAAGGATAAAGGTGTCAATAACTTACAAGTATTTGGAGACAATGAACTAGTTGTAAATAAGATTAGAGGGCTCAATGTTGTAATAAATTATCTCCTTAAGAGCTTTCAAAATTGGGTATGGGATCTCATTGAATATTTGGAAGTATTTAACATAATTTATATATACCAAGGAATGGGAATGAGGTTGTAGACATGCTTGCATAAATTGGGGCAACGTTTGATGTGGTTGAAACCATTAAATGGGATCGAAATCATCCTCATATCAAGGTACTAGTAAGGTCGATGTTCCAGAAAATAACACAAGCTAGAAATTTTTTGAAAGTTATGAGCACATAAAAAAATTTCTCCATAAATAAGGTGAGTTCTCTTCTAGAAATCAAGATAAATTGGAAATATACTATGGGGGTCTCAAGTTTTCAAGTTAAGAAAAATAAATTACCGAAAGTTGTTTCAAAATTTGAATAAATCTTCAACCCTAATGACCAGTTATGGGAGGATAAATCCAACATTCAGGTCAAAGGTGAAGATTCATATTCCATCTCAGGAGGTAAATGCAAGATTATTAAAATTGGAAAGGTGAGTACTCATCAAGAGAAATATAATTTCATTCAAAATTTTCAAGAGTTTATAGATATCTTTGCTTCAGGTTATGAAGATTTGAGAGGATTTGATATCAGATTAGCACAACATACTATTGAGTTAGATCCATGATCTAAGCCCATCATGCAGAAGCAAAGGTCAATGAATCCCCAAATTGAGCCACTCATGAAAAATAAATTGTCAAAAACAAACTCATATACTTTGAAGTATCATCTTTCTAATCAAGCACTCATCATTGGTAAAAATATGGTGCAAGTTAGGAAAAGGATTGGAGAAATTAGATTTTTTTGGATTTATTGGACTTAAATAGAGCTTCTCTCAAAGACCATTATCTACTTCCTTCCATGGAGAAAATCATGCAAGTAATAGGTAGATGAGAAAGGTTCTCACTACTATATGGATACTCATGATAGAACCAAATTATGGTGAAAAAGGAAGATCATTTTAAAACAACCTTTACCACAAAATGGGACACATACACTTATAGGAAGATATCATTCAGATTATCAATGGCAAGAGTAACATTTCAGAGGGCTATGGATATATTTATCAAGGGATTGATTAACAAGATGGTTCTAGGTTATCTTGATGATATTAACATATTCTCTAAGATCACTGCTGATCACCTCTCTCATCTTGGGTATGTTTTGGAAAGATGCAATAAGTTTGGAGTATATTTGAATCCTAGAAAATGTATATTATTGGACATGAAGGCAAGCTCTTGGGCCACATTGTGTCTAAAGAAGGGTCGACAATTGATCTAAAAAAGCTAAAGCAATTCATGCTATACCATTTCCAAGTCACAAGAAGGATCTTCAGAGCTTCTTAGGGAGGATCTTTCATTCAGGTTCGAGGATCCAATTTCCATTAACAATGGTTCAAGAAAAACATGGCATTCATGAAAAATGAATGAGGAAGGATATCTCAAGCTCTAAGCTCATTATATTTCATTCTCTATGCCTTTAGTTTCAACAAAATCTCTTCCTTTTTGATGCAGATTAGTCAAATCCTTGAGGAGGTGAGGTAATCTTTCATCAAGAAGGATTTCATCATCATTATAAGGAGTTTAAAGAATTTTAGGAATCTGGTTTAAAATAACAAGAATCATTTGATAGTTTCTCATGCTAGAGTTAAGGATTTTGTCCTCAAAAATGAATTGAATGAAAAAAATCTAGTCGATTACCCAAAGCATTGAATATGACATTGAGATCAAGATAACTAAGCTAGTCTCAGGAAATTTTTGTGCGAACAACTTGCTTCAAATCGAATGTTGAGCCAAAGGATGAAGAGGGAGTTGTCCTACTGCTTTGAGGTTGTCGAGCAAGAAACAAATGGTACACCCACGCCTTATTATACCAAAGACATGAAAATAAATGTACTTTAGACTCCAATCCATTTTGTATTTTCTTTTTGATGACATATTGTTCATGAAATACATGAATGGAGTCCTCTTGAGAGGTGTTTCCTAAAATCAAATTGAGGGAGTGCTACATGAGTTCTCAGGTTGAGAAGTTAGAGGTAATTTTTTCCACAAGTAATAGCCATCAAAATTTTGTTTTGGAAAATTTTAATGTGTTAAGAGATTTTCTATTTCACCTAAATTTTGTAGGTAAAATTTTATTTTAGGTGTCGATCACTTAGTGTGTACACAAATATCTAAATTTATTAATTCTATTTACCATTAGTGTGAAATTGAAATTTGTGAAATTCACCTTATGTTGTCGGTTGGTAGCATAATATATGATGCCATTCGGTAGAATAAAACATGTTACTAACCAAAAACATATATTATGCTACAAGATAACATAAATAAATGTGACTAGATTTAGACAGTAGCATGGGAAAATGCTACTAGTCGGTACGATGAGAAAATATTATGGTTAGTAGTAGTTTTTCCATGCTACCAGCTTGTAGCATTTTTCCATGATATCGTCTAGTAGCATTTTTTCAGTTATCTCATTAGATAAAAAATATTAGTATGGGAATTTTTTCTTGTTACTCCATATTTTTGGGAGGACATAATTCTGATTCAGATGATCATTTTAACTGCTAACATAAAAAAATTCAACATTATTTTGTATTTTCCATACAAAATTAGTGAAATATGCACTTTTTAACAAAAATTAGTTTTTCTCGAATTTGTTTCTTTGTGCCATATTTCTTAGGAAAAATTTATCGTCGAGCCATTCATTTTAAGTGCTACTCTGAAAATAATATTTATCAAAAAATTACATATTATTTTTCCTTACTTCATATACTACCATCCGACAATATATGCTATCGGTTGAAAATTACTACTGACTAACATCATTATTAAATGATTTTTCAAACCATTCGAATCTGTTTTCTTTAAATTTTCCATCATTTTGAAATTTATTTTCATAGATTCACTAAGGAATATATATTATTTTTTTGGGGATCTTATTGTTTACCCTGAGTTAATATTCATCTTAATTATACCTATGCAATTATTGAAATGAATCCAACTTCAAATGAATGTGACACTAAGTCTTTTCTTGGAAAATTTTGTTAGATTTTTATATTTGTTATATGTTCGTGCCTGATTTCATCCAATCCAAAATCATGAAACATATTGAGTGTTTCCATAATAGTATTGATCTAGCATGGTCATTTTTATTGTCTTCCTAGTTTCTTAAGTGACTATATGCCTTTTTGAGCTCTAACTATTGGAATATGTTGCCCTCCTATCAATTTTATGTGGTTTTTTGCTAACACATTAATGTTTCCTCTATTTTTCATTATTTTTATAGTTTACATGTTTAATGGCATAAATGAAATTGTTAGTGATATATATTACATACCCGGCCTTCAAATATAGCCTCCCTAGCCTTTACAACTTAGTATTTTGTAGTTGTGTGAGTTTGTATCAGTAAGTTTTCAAATTGAAATTTTACCCATAAAGCCTAATAGAAATAATATTTGAAGCATATGAGGAAATGTCGGCCTGGAAGCATTTTTGTAATTTTTTCAAAGTTGTAACTTTAGTTTTAATTTTGAGACCTAAAAGGGAATATTTCAATATTATACTTAGTTTGTTATTATTTGTGAAAAGTCAAAGTCGATGTGGATTTTCAAGTTATAACTCCACCCCTAGGATGTGATTTAAGGAGAATATTCAAGGAATCTTAACATTGCATGACATATAATAACTTTGTATTTTTGTAGTTTGTATCTTTGTAGTTGATGTAAACTTGAAAGTTTTACTTTTACCCCTGAAGCACGATGACAAGGGACACATGGCATGATTTGGTAAAGGTTAGTGGGTAGAGAAATTTTGCATCCTTGTAGTTCGAATTCTCATAGTTTTTGAAAGGTTGTGAACTATGCTTCCATCTCTAAGGCCTAATAAGGAAGACATGTGGTGTTATGTGGAAAATTGACATGGATGTGGTAACCTTATAGACCCACAAATGGCAATTTTAAAATTTTTACAATATAAATAACTACATTCATACATTATCTGCCCAAAGTTATGAAGTGAGCAAATGAATGAGTGAAACATCACTTAAATGAATATGATATGGATAATATTTCCACGTGTAGGATCATATTCAAACATAGATTATAATATTAATAGTCACAAATTTTAAATAAGCTATGGAGTTCGGGATGCCATTAATGACAGCAAGTGAGGAACATTATATGGTTGAATTCCTTAATAATTCATACACTTTGCATTTGAATTTCAAGAGTACTAAGGGTTTTCAAGCCTTAGAAAGAGAAATATCCTAACTTCTATGATTAATCTATGTGAATATCATGCTTGAAGCTTTAGTTGTGTTTGACTACTCTTGTTTGTTTAGAAAAGAGCTATAATTACCTTTATGTGCACGTATGTTCTTAAAAATGGCCTTAGTGTGTTTTATGCTATTACGATATCATGTCAAGAATTATTAAAAATCTTGATGTACATCCTAGGTTATTTTCATCCCCTTCCCCGAGTTGAATTTCCTCTCTTTCTTCCCTAAAACAATGAAGATCCGATTAATTAGTTTCTTAACCTCGTCCAACCCAGGTAAATTTTAAGAGACCCATTAAAACCATAGATATTAATTTGTAAATTTGTAAATATAAATTTATAAATATTGGTGAATTCCATGAATTGAAAGGAAAATTACAAGTAACCTAATACCCCAAAATAAGCCAAATCCAAATTTCAAAAAATCAAATATTCATTAATTAACAAAGATTGGCCACTAAATGTTACACTTTTCCAACCTTACTTCTAACATGGACAACACAAAAAATATAAATTTAGGTTGAATGATTTCCTTTACAGTGTTGAATGTGGTTAATAGGAAGGAAATCATGGAAAATTTGACACTAGAACCATTTCTTTAGAAACTCGCATTTCTCACATCGACTCAATATCCAAAATTAATCTAATATTTTCTAGAGATCTATTACACAACAAAGAGGGAGGTTAGAGATGGGATTGGTGCTTTGGTTCTATCAATAACTCTAGATTCTTTTGATGAAATGTTAGGAATCCCAAATTCTATTGAGATAATGAATATCTCAATAGTAATGGAAAAACATTTTGGAATACCAATCATCTAAAGTATTCCAAGGTAAAAACCAACTCGCTTGAGAAACAAGAGTTTTTCTACCAAAATCCATAAGAAATGTAGTAGAGTAGACTTCATTGAAGAGATTGATGAAATCATTTCCTATTGAATAGGATAGTGGGGAATGAGACTGTATATCATTATTATGACCTGGATTTTTAGGTACTTCTAAATCATTCTATGTGGAAAATACCTATATAGTTGAGGGATTTGATAAGTAATTCCATTCATAAGTATCTCATCAAGATGGCAATATAAATTTAGGAAGGTTTTAGGGTTAAATGTGAATTGTACATGACCTATTATTTTGTAAGCAACATTTTATGCCATAGATCATTCCCAAGGTTGGTGAAGGGAAAGATTATTCCATGGAAAATTTTAGTGGTGAATTTTCGTAAACTCACGAATATTAGGGATTTTGGAAATTTGAAATGAAAATTTTCAGCAATGGGCTTCCATCCAATTCACTAGAAATTTCAGCCGACAAGTCATTTGTATGGGTAATTTTTCATAATATTTATATGTAAAAATTAACTTATGCATGTATTCACCAAGGTATACTACATAGCATGGGGTGTAATGAAATTACTTTTATAATTTAGATTATGAGAAACAATAGAACACCAAATAACACAATATTTCATAATAATGATCTTAATATGCAATTAGAATAACTTTACCACTTAGAGGGGGAAACATTCAAACCATAAAATAAGACTAAAATGCTCCAATGATCATGAACTATACTACCTATAATCCCATATATATACTATTCATATGTTATGGCCATCACCAAGGCCAACCTACTAAGCATGAGAAAGTCTAAATGATATACTAAAATGATATGGTAAGCCACAAGTTGGCTACTCATATCCTATTACAAGAAATAGGTTAAAGGTGTAGTATGCCCTTCGCCTTGAAACCAACATTGTCCTCAACATTGAATAATCTTGGATGTTCTTATAGAAATCCTTCATCCTCCCATAGGTTGCATCTTCTATGCTAAGATTTTTCTATTTGATCATATATTCCTTAATGTCTCTTGTTCTTAGCCTCTTAGTATGTGTTTGTAGAATCCTCTTTAGCTCCAAAATGATTCTTCCTTACCCATCAAGTTTTGGTAACTCTTTCTAGGCTTCAAATTTATGTCCAATAACCTTCTTTGGGTAGGAAACTTGGAATACTAGGTGTATGTGTGAAGATTGAGGTAACTCTAGTTTATAGGAAACACTACCAATTTTGTGTAGAACCTTATAAGTGCCATAATATTTAGGAGAAAGTTTGTTGCCCTTATAGTGTTGATTTTCTTGTTGTTTCATCCTATTTTGTGCCAATGCCAAATTCTCCTTCAAACTAGCCAAAACTTGATTTTGATGTTGAATGTGTTCTCGAACATCTCTAACCTTATTTTTCACTCTCAAGGAAGAAGTGATAGAAGGTGGATGGTAACCATATAATGCTTAAAATGGGGTAATTTGAGAAGAGGTATGAAAATATGTGTTATACCACAATTCTGCAAGTGATAGCCATTTAATCCACCTTTCCTTTTTATCCGATATAAAACAACGTAGATACCCCTCTAAGACTTTATTGACCACTTCCATTTCCCATCAATTTAAGCATGATAAGATGATCGTGAGCTAGCTGATTACCCAAACATGAAAATAATTCCGTCCAAAAATTACTTGTGAAAATAGGATCATGATCATTTACAATTATCTTTGGGGTTCCATGTAGCCTTTCAATTGTCTCCAAAAAAATAGTTGTGGATCGTATTGGTTATAAAAGGATGTGATGGGGCACAAAAATGGGCACATTTTTTTAGCCTATTCACAATCACAAAAATAACATTATTACCCTTTGAAAAAGGCAATCCAAAGGATGAAATTCATGGATACCTCCTCCCATATTTAACTAGGAATTGGTAAGGTTACAAAAGACATGGTTTCTAAATTATTTCCCCTTTGTTTTGTTAGCACACTAAACACTTCTCATACAAAATTTTGTAAATTCCCCCCGAGTCCTTCCCAAAATAATTATCTTTTTATTTTATGATATGTATTCAAAAACCCAAAGTGTCCTCCAACAGTGAGGCATGTAGCTCTACCGAGAATCTTATGCTTCAAAATCTTTACTCAAGTATAACTTGTCCTTGTACCATAGCGCATTACCTTTCTACTCAAATTTTTTAGATGTTATAGATCATTGCTTGATATTTTGTATCGTAGATTGTGTATCCTTGTCCTAATACCATTCCAATCTTGCTTCATCCACCCAATCGGCCATCCACATGGACATTCCACATAGTAAGGCATCTAAAGATGTATCCCTTCTAGACAATGCATGAACTACTACATTTTCTTTACCCTTATTGTATATGATTTAAAAATCATAACCCAACATTTTTATTACCAACTTTTGTTGTTCCTCGAATGATAACCTTTTCTCTAAAAGTATTTGAGACTATCATGATCAGTTTTTACCTTGAAGTCTCTACGCATGAGATAGGCTCTCCATTGCTTGACCACATGAAAAATAACCATCATTTCTTTCTCATAGACAGGTTTGGACAACGATTTTCCTTTGAATTAGTGACTCTTAAATGTAATTGGTCTCCCTTCCTACATTAGAACCACTCTCAATCATGATCCTGAAGTGTCACATTCAATAATGAAGGTTTTTGAGAAGTTGGGAGTAGCCAAAACTAGGGTGTTGCACATGGTTTCCTTCAACCGAACAAATGATTTAGTTGTTATGTCTATCCAATGGAATTCATCCTTCTTCAACAATTCAGTGAGTGGGGATTCTATTCTACCATATCCCCTCACAAATCTTCCGTAGTACCCTATTAGTCATATGAACCCAAGAATATTTTTGAGAGTTTTGGTCCTTGGCCATTCCACCATAGCTTTGATCTTTTGAGGATAAAATTTGAAACCTTCATCGGATATAATGTGACCCAAGTACTCTACCTCTTGTACACCAAAAGAAAATTTTGATGTCTTTGCATAGAGAGTTTGTTTTTCCAAAATTTCCAACACTTTATTTACATGTTGTAAGTGTTCTTCCCATGTCCTATTATAAATCAATATGTCATCAAAGAAAACTAATACAATTTTCCTATAAAATGGAATAAAAAATAGTGTTCATCAAGTTTTGAAAGGTCGAGGAGCATTTTTAAGACCAAAAGCATTACCAAAAACTCATAATGGACCTCATGAGTCATAGAATCCATTTAATGAACATATTTCTCTCTGATTCTAATTTGATGGTACCCGAATGGAGACCTAAAATTTTGAAATAAATAGCACCACGAAATTCATCAAGTAAATCATCAATTACTCGAATAGGAAAATTATCTATGATGGTGTACTTGTTTAGTTCTCGAGTAATCTAGAAACATCCTCCATGTTTCATCCTTGTTACGTACTCATGACCAATGGTGAACAATATGAACTCTAGTTATGCCCGATGATACCTTCCTTCAACATTTCTTGTACCATTTATCGATCTCAATTTTATGGGAATATGGGTATCTCAGTATGGTCCTATGTTAGGTGTTTAGCTCCCTAGAATCAACTAAATGGCATGATCATGATCCTTGAATGGAATTATAACTTGCATTTCTGGAGTTAGTTAACAAAAACAATTGAGGTGGGTAACTAACTTACTATTTATGAAGATATGAGTACTCCCCGAGTCAATCAACAATGTCACCTTTTGTTTTTTGAGATATTCAATAACCTTGAATGTTTAAGGAGTAGTAATACCTTAAAATGTATGGCAAGAAATTGTTGGTTGGTGATCCTCTACTTCATCTTGTATGACAGGTTCCTTAACCTCTCCTATAATTTCAGATTCGTCATTATCCTCATTACCTCCTTCAATATAGAACAAATTCTTCTTAGCACATTTGTGTCTCGGTCCATATTTGGTGTCACGCTTAAAACATAACGCTTTTTCTCTCTTTTCTTTGATTTTTGAAGAGTCAATCTAATTTGACTAACGAATAAAGTGAAATAAATACTATGGTCTCTAGATTAATAAAAGGATGCCTCCTATTACAAATAACGCTTTTCCTCTTATCAACGTGCCATGATAATAGAATCAAAAGCTTGAGTGGATTAAACATACATACCTCATTCAAATTCCCTTTGAAATATTCTCCATCCTTAAGGATAGGTTCTCGAATTGGTGCACATAATGTTTGACTGATCCTATTTGCTATAAATTTTCCAATTGACTAAATTAGTTCTCTAAAACAATGGAACTATAGTGCAATTGCAAATCCTTAGTAAATATTGTCTAAGTGACACTAAGACCATTCTTCGCCTTCTCGGCACATAACCATCGATACCAAATGAATTGGTCTAGTTCAAGATAAAAGGATACCAATGTCACCTATTGTCTTGATGGTGTTTAATGTAACTTAAAGAATTTTTCCATTTGATTTATCCAATTCAAGGGATCCTTAGAATCAAATTTGTGCATATCCACTTTCGACATCATGTTTTGTGGTTGCGAATAAGTTGGATTCTAATTGGGCTGGAAAAGTGATCCAAAATGGTTATTTTGTCCATTATTTTGAAATGAAGATCCTCCTTGGTTGATATGGGGTAGATTTGGGCCATATTGTTTACCCTTTACATGTTTCATGATATCATCCAACCGCTAATTGATTTTTTTGTCTCCTTCGAGAGGCCACCTCGGATTGTACATTTCACAAATTATACTCAAGTTGGCTCACCTTATGATATACTAAGGTAAACCCTAGTGCTTTGAGGAATATGTATATACCCATTCTAACACCAACTTTTCAATCAATACACCATATTTATCCGGGTTTTACCCATAGTGACCAAATTATTTTTTTCTCTTTTAGAAGACCTCATCATGATGTCAAACCTAAGGGTTTAGGGTTTTGATACAAATTAGGAAGAAGAAAAAAACCATAGAGAACATACTAATAATTTATTTTGGGAGATTTATGAAAATCTAAAGAAATATGAAAATTTCCATAAATTTTGGTTTAGGGAGCATTTTTATCAAAAAAACCCAAATTTTTAATAAGTTTTTCAAAAGATATCAAAAAGGTCGAAATTGTTAGAGATTTTTACTTGACATGATTCACAACTCGGTAGAACAATATCCCAAAAATTTGATGTGGTTTGTAAGATAGAGTGGAAACAAAAATTAGGGTTTTTACCCTAGTTTTGGCTGGAACAAATCTCTGCTACCACTTGTAATAAAATTACTTGTATAATTAAGATTATGAGCAGAAATAGAACACCAGATAACAAAATATTTTAGAATAATGATCTCAATATGTAATTAGTATAGCTTTGCCACTTCAAGGGGCAACCTCCAAACCATAAAATAAGACTCAAATGGTCCAATGATCATGAACTACTACATATAATCCCATATATATATACTATTTAGATGTTATGGCCATCACCAAGGTTGACTTACTATGCATGAGAAATAATAAATGATATAATAAAATGATATGGTAAGCCACAAGTCGGCTACTCATATCCTAATACAAGCAATAGGTTAAGGGTGTAGTAGGGGGATTACGGGGGTACCCGTTTAATACGAGAAATGTAATAAAGAGTGGTTGTCCATCCTACTTTGGTTTTACAAAAGATGATAGATGGCCATCGAACTGTGTTGGACGGTCATCCATTGTCTAAGTCATCTAACCCAACCATTTAACCTTGGTTGGATGATAGATAATAGATGGCCATCCAACCCGAGTTGGATGGTTGTTTGTCTACCATCCACTCCAATCATCCAACATGTGTTGGATGACCCTCTAGCCTAGGTTAGACATTTTCTAACCAAGGTTGTACAACAGATGATCGACAACCATCCAACCGAGTTGGATTTGCGACCAAACGATTGTTTAGAAATTCTCCATTGAGGTGAAAGTTGATTTTCGAGATTCATCACAAATTATAAACCAATTTTTTTGGAGGAAGGGTCTTAAAATGAACATTGGAATTTTCTCAATACAAGGTATATAGTGTATACCCACAACTCAACTTAGAGAATAAAAATTATAAGTACAAGTTGGTATCTCGATGCACTTTCTACCCCTATAATTTGTTTATTCAAGCCGAATTACAACAATAAAGATGTCATATAGGAAAGAGGGGTGATTATTAAACATGAATGTTATTTAATCTAATTCAAATTCTTCCCTTAAATTAGAGTAAGTGGTTTTCTAAGGCACACCATATATGTCACCTAGATACTCGGATGATAAATGGGCATAGATAGAATTTCAAGGCAACTTGCATGGAGGTCCACAAGCTTATTGTAGAGGGACAAAAATGAATTTCAAGTTTCCATTAACTATTGGGAGATATAGATTCCCTACATTTGTTTATGTTATGATCCTGTGAGGGTCAAAGAAATAGGGATATCATGAACAAATTTAAGGCTAGGTCCAACTTTGACATCATGTGGATAGTACAATGAGCACATAGAAATACATAATAATCGAATGACCTTCATTATGATGAATTTTAGATGGATTGTAGGGATGATGAATAGGTAAGACTTAGATATTACCCTATAATGAATCTCACTCAAGTCATTTAGTATAAAATTATAGTTGACCTTGAGGGTTTAGTGGATGAATGAGATGTACTTGAGAAAATATATTACAAATAATAAGATTGCAACATAGTCAAGTGCAACCTCTTAATTAGGATACATCGAGACTATCTAGTTGATTAATATAACCACTCACATAATCAAGAAAACCTTATTCTATATTATAAGGAAAGGTGTTGATCTATCCGTTCAAAACAATGCAGCTTTAAGGGGTATAGGGCCACAGGTGCAATCAAGTATGTACTTCCACATTTTGTAAAAAGTGGCATAGGTCTAGATTCTTTAAAATGAAAATTTCCACAAATTTTCATCAAGGGACAAAGTACACACACAATATAGGAGTTGAGTGTTGAGACAAGAAAAATGTGGATCTCTTTATCTATATAATCATAGAGGCCTACCAAAATATTGAGGATATGTTGGGTTTCAGAATGGAACATGGGTTGAAACCACAGTTAAGGGAAAAGAAGTCCATCCTATTTAATGGGAGAGGTTTCCGTTATTAAAAACAAGAAAAACAAATGTATAGATATACAACTCTCAATGTTTGGACCCTGATATTTTGGAATGTTTTCATACTTAAAATATTATCAATCAAAAGGAATGGAAGAATATAGAGATGGGGGAAGGAAGAAAACAACAATTATTTTGGGAAGTATAGATAGCAGAGTATCTCCTACTCACATTAAACTAAGAAAATATAGAATAGGATCAATTACTTCACCACCGATGCAAATCAGAGACACAAAGTTCTTAGGATTACACACACCGAACACAAAGTTTCTATTGAATTAAAAACAAATGATCCATTGAATCGAGCTAGGAGAGAGAGATATAACAGAGGAAAATAAGAAAAGAAAGAATTTTTGTATTGAATTACTTGAAATTTACGTTGACCTTCCCGTAAAACCAAAACCCCTTTTCCATTGCCAAAACCATGTTCTTATAACAATTCATGTACATCCATACTTTGTCCCCAAGAAAAGAATATCCAAAAGGAATAATGTTTGTTGTAGATCCATTTTTGGAAAGTGACATGAAACAAATGCACTCATGAAAACTAGAGGTTCAAAAGGCAAATATTTCATTAGTTCAAGCATGATTATTTTAACAGGGGCATCTCATTATTTTCTTCTTCATATGGTCCTGATATTTCCACCTTTAAACCACTTTAATAGCACTCAAGTGCTTACTAGTAATTTTTCTCCTTTTTTATCGTGTATGCCCAATAAACTCCATTTTCTTATGATTAAACTTTACATCCCTTCAAAATTATTAATTTTACCCCATAATAAACCAAAAATTCATCTCATGGGAAATGACAAGAATGAAGAGAAAAAGAAATAAGAATGATCCATTATTGAGATTTGTAGAGCTCTGGTTCGTTAATGGTGTTAAAAACTAGATGAGTGCAAGATCCAAGCAAGGATGGCCCTGGGAAGAAAATTGCATTTCCCGACATTTGGGAGAAAAAACATGATTTCTCATTTTTCTCTCGCACTCCCGTAGCTCCACCAAAATTAGACACATGGTGCCATCCGAGTGGCTAAGGAAATGTAGTTCAAATATACCATTTAAACTCTTTTTTAACAAAAATCTCAAATTATCAAAAACATCTGCCGGCATGCTTTGAATTTTCAACATGAACATGTGGCACAACACGATTGAAAAAAATGGGTCATGGCTCGATTTACAACATTTTAAGTTTTGGTGAAAAAGGATCAAATTCTCAATCTCCCCCACAGGCCCACTATTGTGATTTAATCCTTCAACACGTGGCATCTTCTCGACTCAAAGCGGGAATGTGCTTCAGCTTTTATACTTTATATATTTTTGAAAAGGGGAAAAATTCCAACTTTTCCCCTGAAGCTCCATGCCCCTTCCATTGACTTTTCAACATAGGCCAAGTGTCTCTTTCTAATCTGCTATGGGCCTTAGCTTAGAAATTTTCCCTTTGTATGAGTGGGGCTGCGAGCCATTTTTAAAATTTTCACCTTTTGCGGAAACAAGGCTAAAATTCCTAAAGTCCTCCGTTGGTCCGCCAAAGCGCTGTGGAACGAAAAAATGACCACGTATTCTTTTCTCGATTCTCAACACATGGCCTCACCTGATTGATTAGGGATGTGCTTCACTTTTTATCTATTTTGAGAAGGGGAAAAATTCCAACTTTTCCACCAAAATTACATGTCTCGCCTTTGGCTTTTCAACATGAACACATGTCCCTTTTTGATTTGCTGCAGGTTTCAACTCAGAATTTATCCTTTCGCTTAGGTGGGGCCATGGGTTATTTTAGAACTATTAGTCCTTTCGTTGTAATGCTTTAGAGAATAAAATGGGTCCGTCAGGATGAACTTCCACCAAAATGCTCTAGCCAATTAGGGACAAGTGGGGATGCGAGGAAAATATGACATTTTTTCCAAAATCACCAAAAGTGATAGGTTCCAAAAAGAACCCATTTGGATGCATCTAATGGGAAACAAACGTGTAGCTTCACCTTTCTAAGAAATAATTTGATGGGGAAAATAATGTAGGAAGTTGTAGGAAAATGGAAAATGCCATTTTTTCTCCTGATGAATAATTTCTTTCTCTACAAAAGGTTAAAAACAAAAGATGCAAAGTTCCACACATTCCAAACCCATTAAAGAAGAACTAATCATTTCCCATCGATTTAAAATAGGTAAAATGTTTTAACGGTAGCAGAATGAGGGAATTTTGATTAAAAATGTCATGGGAAATGAAAATGAGCATTTGAGGAGTTTAAAACATGAATATCTTCCATGGCAGGGATCCAATTTTCAACAAAATTAGATTTGAAAGGGTGGGAAAATTGAGAGGACAACATGATAGAAATGAATGATTTCTTCATTATTCAAGCCACCCCAATCTAAGAAGCTCCTCATCGAACTTCAAGTATTTAGGTGAATATTCGCCAAGGGAAAACCTAAGTATGTTCATCATCCTCTTCTCTTGAAGGATCACGTAGCAAAGGAAAAAGGATGAGGGAAAGTGTTACTTAGGTAACTTAAGATGAGTCAAACATTGGAACCCATGTGTGAGGAAGTGGATGTACCATTTACTAAACACTTTGTAAGTGTTAAAAGACAAAAAGTTGCAACAAATGAAGTAGAAGCACCCATAAGTGCACCAATACAAGGATCTACCCAGTTTGACATAATTTCTAATGTATTAGAAAATCTACTAGTATTGGATAATATCCCTCCTCATGTGTCACAAAAAGTTCCTATATTGATCCAAATTCATGAAGAACAAGTTACATCACTTGAGGTTGTGGGGCGAAAAGAAGGGTGCATCCCATGAATAGGTATTCACCGACTTATTTCATGTCTTGAGCTAAGATTTTGGAAATGACCTTCACATGTAAAATTTCAAGATACATTAGTAGAGTTAAAGGAAGCAAGCTTAGTATTTAATGAGAAATCCACAACAATAGTGTCTCGAAGCAAAACAAATAGAACATTTTTATGTTTGAAATGTTCCATTGATAGGCATTTAGCAATGAAAAATTATGGATCCTCTTCAAACATCTATAAACACGATGGAAAATATAATTATAACCCATGAATGATCAGGGGATCATTTTTGATATCAAAATTTCCCTAAATATCCCTAAATTGTGTCAGTGCTAAGTATCTTTTCAAGATACTTCCATAGACTATGAGAACGTGAAAATGAACATTGGGAGCTCCAGCTATGTTCAGTCATAATTGAGTCAATGGGAAAGTCAACTCTGGTCATCAAGTCAATAGTGGACCAATGACACTATGACATGTGGTGAAAAGGAAAACTAGAGTTTTTTGTTGGTTTTTCGATCTCCGGTCTTTGAAGGTTGTAAAATGATATAGCTCAAGGGAAAAAGAGGCTGAAATTTTTTAACAAAGGGGAGCCCAACCACCATGAGGACTATGATATTATCATTGACATTGTGGGTCCTCAAGCCACTACATGGCTTACCACCACTTAGCCATATCTAATTTTGAATATCATAGTATTATATGTTAAAATTTTATATTATTCACCATGTTACTATGTTATTTCAATTTTTAATGTTTTGAGAATTAACCAAGTTTATTATACTTGGTATTATTTCCACTAGCTCGGGAGCTACCTTTTTACTAACCGAGTTGATCATTTACCATGGCCCAATGCCACATATTTACAACTTTAGGGATATGTATTATATCCCACAACAAATCGTGAGGAGCTAGGTACATATCTCAACCAACATGGGCCAGGATGAAGACCCCTCAACTCGCACACCTTGCCACATGGATTAACGACACCTACAATGTAGAACATAGTGCTCAAACAAACCAACATAACCCACATCACTCAAATAAAGAACAACACACATCCCGAGCACAATGGATAATGTGTGATCGAGGCCATGAAGAGAATAAGGCCAAGAGCTCAATTAAAACCTCCCACCCCCATTTGCATCGGTCAATGTGGGATTTCCCACCATATACAAAGTGGACGAGATAATTAGCGAAGGAGGTTTTAACCCATGAGATCGGTGGGATAATGGGCGACCCAACCAACTTGGCCAATGAGTTGGTTAGGGGGTGAGTTGGCCGATAAGGCCTTAAACAAAATTTTAGGGTCTTATTTGCACTATAAAATCTGACCCCTCTTCATTGTAAACACACAACTTGGAAGCTCAAGAATAATGCTTGAGGAATATTTCCTGAGCGAGTGGAGGAGAGTTTTTTTGATAAGACCTATTTATTTAAATAGGAATTATTATGACTAGTAGTTTTAATAATACCTAGCTGACCCATAGCACCACATTAAATTATTAAGAAGCCTGGAGTATCGATCGAGTGCCATAGGGCGTCAAAATCATCTACAAGGCTGATCAACCTCCAGTGGATTCTCGATCGGTTGAGTTGGTTCCATAGAGCTTTCCAAATACACGAGGAAAGTGGAAGTTGGGTTTTATTTTTAAACCTTATCATCTAAGAAAGTTCTTAATAGTTTCCATTAGGTTTTCTTGTGAAAAGTACTATTGTAACTTGTAATTTTTGACTAGTGGAATGATTTGAAAGAAGCCTGAGATGTAGGCAATTTCCAAACTCGTAATCAACCCTTTTACAAAGTGTCATACTTATTGCATTATTTTAAGTTGATTTTAACGAGGTAAAAATTAAACGGTAATTTGATAAGCCTACAAGGGTTTGAAGATCGAGTAGATAAAATTTTTGGTCTATTTTCGGATCAATTTTGGTATCAGAGATGGTTTTGTAGAAATGGATCTATACCTCTTCTTCCAGTTTCCAATCATGATTTCCTTATTAGGCACCATGTTTCTAGTGATGATCACTCGACATCGAGAACATGATTTCTAGATTGTGGAGTTACACACCCACCTCACTACTATTTGAGAGCCTCAATGCCAAGCATCAACAATGCATAATAGAGTTTCAAAGAAGCTTTGATGCTCCACTTAGGAAGGGGATGAAATCGTGCAGCGATTTTGAAAGCACCCCTTGGAGAGGAAACCTTCACCAGACTCGGTTATGTGTCATCATTATCGCAAAGGGAATGATACCCGAGTGATGTTGGGATTTTTACCCAGAGAGAAGGCCTAAGTTGATGCAGAGGAAGGGAAAGGCTATTATAGGACCTAACACCGACCAGTTAGTGGCACCATTCATAAGGGGAGCACTAGTGGAACATCTAGACATTATACTGCGACACACTAAGTTTCTTGAGATAGTGGATTCCAGTAGTTGCACGAGGATAGTTAGTGACCCTTATTTTTAATTGGACTATTAGAGTAGGGTACATAAATTTTGATGTGGTACGCCGACTAGGACTTCCCACCACACCACTTCCTCATACAAATAAATTTGGTATAGAAGATAGCACTCAACATGGAGTGTCTACCAGTTATTAGATCTTGAGATTCATATTTGGGAGACGCATTTCTAACAATATCACTCTAAACATTATCCCTTTGGAAATGGATGAAATGTTATTTGGAAATTTCTACCGATCGCTAGTCTAGGTTATATCACTCATAACAAGAGTAGAGTGGAGCTTCACATTGGGCATAGCTCGAGGATCGATTTTCAATGGGTCATGTTTTTGTATTGCACACAAAGCGGAATACAATGAGGCTTGACTCATATGTACCTGAGATCATGCACATCCTAGTGTAGAGTTGACCTCATATGCCCCTTCCGCTTTAGCTGATCCCGAAATTGAAGTTGCATACATTCCAACAGACCATGAGCATATGTATGTAGAGGAGAAAGAACCCAAGGATCCATAGGACACCTATTGAGGTATCCTAGATAGGCACCGAGGATTCTTCATTTTTAAGAAATCTAAGGTGTAAATAAAGTTAACTTTTTTCAGCTATTGTATTAGTTTTTTTATCATTATTTATTGCTCTTGATTTAATAAAAACTATAGTGTGCACTTCCCTTTGACACCTTTTGATACATATCATGATAATGTTGATTATATTATGGACATGATTATGCACCTTATTACAATATGATGTTAGATGTCGAGATCATTGATTATTGTTCACTTGATTCAGATTATGATGCATAATGATTATTAAAGACATTTTGGATATTGATGTTGATATACTTTGCTTCACATGGTTATATTAAGGATGTTGTTCGAAATGTGATATTTGGATATTGTGAGTAGATATAGAAATAAAAATTATTTGATGATGATATAGTTGTTGAGTAAAATTGCAAATGATCTTGTTGGTTGCTTATATGTTGTGTTGATTCATATATCTAGATCATTTTGGAAATTTATTCATATTATTTTGGATGTTGACGATATGGCCACGAGGCCAAAGGAGGTATTGTGTTTTGCAAGTTAAAATATCAAAACAAACATCGGGGGATTGGAGACCAACCACATTGGAATTCTAGATGAATTCAACAAGGTAACCATGAAAACTAGTATTTATTTGTCCATGTTTATGTGTGTTAGGGATTCCCATCATGCGGGGGGATCACCTTTAAATGTGACCAAGGGGTTATGTGTTTCTATTTATTTGACCCTTTTGCTTAATATTGCATGTGTTTATTTTGTGATGCATTTTACCCTTACTTTATTTATTGAATGTTGTATTAATATTATGGGTAAGCATGTTGTTAATATTAATTAATTAAAATATATCATGAGAAAGTAATTAATAGAGTTGTTGGCCTTGATTTAAAGTGTTGTAAGAGATGTGTAAGTTAACTTTTGAGTGTGAAACACTTCATCTTCTTGGAAATTCGAATTTTTCCTTGAAGGCTGATTTTGGAGGCTTGTGGGACAAGTTAAACTTGTCCCATACCTCTTAAATTTATTTACCAACCATACCTATGGTTGGAGAGTTGAAATTTTACTTTTATAATGATTTTTGAGAAGACAATTTGTAGGTTTTAATTGCACTTTTCTTACATTATTTAATTTCAGTTATTTAGGTATGAGTTGGATTGGAGTGTGTAAGTAAACCGTCATTTTATTCACCCACCTATTTATTCTGCATTGGAGAATGAAGTTGACTTTTGGGGTTGGGGTTGAGGATGTGTGATGTGGCATCCTACATGGATCCACCTCATCCTCTTCCCTTTCCTCTTCTACAAAATTAAAATTTCTTGCCTTGTTTTGGGTGGCTTCACTTTGGAGATTTCATTCTTAGGTGAATTTTTTTGTTGTTTTGGAGATCTTGCTTTGAAGAAGTTTTTGGAAGATTGTTGCATGCTTGTGCTTGGCTGTTTTGGATTGCTTGCATTGGGATAAAGCTTGGTATTTTGGATCTTGGAACAACTCCATCATGGAGAGGTAGGAGCTTGGCTCTTGAAATTCTTCTTTTTTGTTTATGAAAATGTTAATGTGTGAATGTTTTGGCATGTTTGTGGGTTGTTGGGTAGATGGCCTAGGAATGGTGTAGGAGAAGACTATGATGTTTATTTTGTGGGAGGCACAAGTGTGTTTTAGGGAGGTATAAGGGAGGAGGGAGTTGGTATTTGGGTTCCACCTTAAAAATAAATAGCTTGCATTTTATTACTTGTTATGGGGTGCCATAAGAGGTTGGAGGGGTATAAGGAAATGTGAGGAATAAGGGGTAGTTGGGAGGCATAAGGAATGTCACGGTTTTGATATACTATATTTTGGTGGTTTTTAATTCGGGTAGTGATACCCGTTTCCCCTTTTGGGAGGTATAAGAAGCATCCCCATAGTTTATTGCTCCTTTGGCTTGTTGATGAAGGCTCAGTAATGTTTGTCATGCTTTAATGTAGTTGTAAACTACATTCTATTTTGGACTTTTTTTTGTTGTGAAAATGTTGCTTGTGTGTTTATGGAAGCCTATTGTTTCCATGAGTTGGATCACATCTTTTATTACATTATGGTTGGGGCTCAGGGGCCAATGAAAAGAAGTTTGGCTTCTCCTCTTCATTGGATGTCTTGGTTGGGTGGAGAGCGTTGCCTTTCCCCTACTCCTATTGTGACCAAATTGGAGGAATGAGAAATACGCATGTTGCTATTCAAGCCGAGAAAAAAATAGTTCGACAAATTCTTGTGAAATGAAATCTTATTGTGGTCATTTTTCACTTTAAAGTGGATGATCTATATATTAATTGTAATGGAAAGATACTTTGTATTGACAATGAAAGTTGAAATTTGAAATGTAAAAGAGTTATACTCTATATTCTATTTTTTTGGAAAGAATGTGAAAGAATGATACGTATTTTGTATGTTGTATTTTGAAATCAAATGGAAAGGAAGTTGTAAGAGTTTCATTTGAATTAATGGAAGTGTTTTCCTTTTTCATATGATATTATTTCCATTTGAAATATGTGTTTAACATGCACTATGAAATCCCTGTTTGGAAAGTGGAAAAGTGAAACACGTGAGGAGAAAATGTATTATTCTAGCCTTGTTTATAATATATGATTTTGGAAAGAATAGAAACCGTATTCTTGTTTTAATGTTGATTGAAAGAAAGAAAACTATTTACAACCAACATGGAATGAATTCAATGTTTTATTTCATGGAAAAGAGATAGTTATTTTTTGTTTTGTAAATCTATACATCTCTTTTAATTCATTGCTACTTTATCAAATTCCTTATCAAATGTTAAAATAACCATGCGAATAGATAAGAGGAAAATGAAATAATCAATTGGACTTAATGAGGAAAACATTATCCCAAACCAAACTAGAAACACTTAAGGAAATGTCTTGAAAATCTGCAAGATTTTTTTGTGAAAAAAAACTTGTAATTTCAAAATGCAGATCAAACCAACAATTTTACACTTGAAATATATCCTATCACCTTCCCAATGTAAACCTCCATGTCTTTTTGACATGTTGAAGGAGAAAGAATGAAAAATTTGAACACAATTTTATAAGTTAAAATTTATCGCCGCACCGTAAAATCCTATAGATCGTTTTCATAAAATTGACTCCTTAAATTTTATCAAAACCTGAATTTAATGAATCTTGTGCAAAGAGGACGTTGAGAGATTTCTAGAAAGTCCTCATTTTCCCAAAACTGAGATCTCTATCAAAAGTTATGGCCTTCTGAAGTTTTTGTTCACTTGGCGTAAAAAAAAAAGAAATTGGGAAAATTTCCTTCACGGACTAGTGGGTCCAAATTTTTCCCTTAGCACTTCGGAAAATTTTTGGGAAAATTTTCCTAATTTTCCCCACTAGCCTACCAACCCGCATCCAATCAGAGGCTGCCATGTGGCACCACAAGGCGTTGGCGGAGGGGCAAATCTCTTTTTAACTTAGCACTTCAGAAACATTTTGGGAAAATTTTCTAAATTTTCCCCACGCCGACCCGTAGCCAATCAGGAGATGCCACATGGCATCGTGATGCATCATGGAGGAGCGGGTTCCTTTTTTCCTTTTACACTTTTGAAATTTTTTGGGAAAATTGTCTAAAGTTTCCTCTGCACCTGACAACCAATCGGAGATGCCACGTCGCATCGTGAGGCATCGGCGGAGGCACGAGTGAGTTCTACCCTTGTTTCCCTTTGGGCATTAAAACTCTTTTATCCCCACTACCCTACTTTCCCACATTGGCTTAGGAGATGTCATGTGTCCCTTGTGGACCTGCAAGGGAGTGAGGGTGTAAAGGTGGTTTTTCACCCCACGTGGGAAATTCCCTAGATATCTTCCGCCGCCCTGCCGACACGACTCCTTCCCCAGGAAAAAAATTCTTTCCCATGGTCCACGACCCACTGTGGAAAAATATTTCTCTCCGCAGCCGGTAGACCCACCCTTGGGGAAAATTCTCTCCTTGGGCTCGCAAGCCCACTCTTAGGGAAAGTTTTCACCCCTAGGCTCGCCGGCCCATAACTTGAGAAATATGAGGGGTTAGGAGGACTTATTTATATCAATGGAAAGGTGAGGAAATTTTCCATCCAATGGGAATGATTTAGGGAATTTTTGAATGTAATTTTGAGAAAAATAAATTTGAATCTTTAAATCTTGTTAGAGAGTGGGTATGGTGAGGAATTACCCTCTAAACCTAATTGAACTTTCTAACCCTAAATTTTGGGACCTTGTGACCTCTAATAATTATTAATAAAAGAAAAGTATATTCTAGTGGATTGGAATTTTCAGGAACTTTTTAGTGACAACTATTGTTTGTAACCTAGTTGTAGACTCTTTTAAACAAAAAAATTATTCCATAATTTTCCCAACTAATCCTAGGTTGTTCTTGGGTCTCAAGTGGGTTGTTTTCAGCGGGCATCACAAAACCATAAGCTATTGTGTTATTTAGAATGTATTAGTAAGACCCCATGGAGGGAAATGTTTGTATACATCTAACTAGGCAGGGCACATTAGTTAAAGATCCAATTCTAGAAAATGTTTTTACTCTTTAATACATGTATTATAAACCGCAAGAGGGAAATTATATTGGTGGCTAGCTAACACCATAAGATGTAGTATTTTTTTTTTTTTTTTTTTTGACTTATTGGTCTAGTTGGGAGGAGGAAAATGAAGTCAATCCACATGGCAATGCTTTGTGGAGAAGATCAAGCACATAAGCCACCAAGTAAGATATATTTTGTGATAGGTTTACCATACAAATCTATTTTCCTATAAAACTGGTAACTAAGCTTATTGTACAAGACTCCAAAAATGGAGTATTTTTACAACTAGTTTTACATGATGTATTAGGAAATATTTTCCTTACGCTTATGTTTGAAAGTTGTATAAAGACCCTTTTAAGGACACCTATCTCCTAATCAAATGTTTGAGTGACCATTATAGTTAGATACTCATATCTATGAGTTTGGAGATTTGTCAGCCATTTGTGCAGACAAGAGCTCACAAGTGTCAACTCGGAACTTCATTCTATGTAGAGGCATTGTGACCATGCAACAAAATGGTAGCTAAATCACCATTGGCATTGACATCAGTCGGAAATTTGTTCTATGAAGAAGATGTCATGGGCATCTAGCGAGAATAGTACTGATATTGTTTGTAAAACAAAAGGAGCTTTCAAAATATTGGCTCAAAATTCATTCATGTTAAGGCATTGTGACCTCACATTTGAATGATAGCTGATCACAATGATTAGCACTACATAAAAGGGGCATTAAGGTCCAGTAAGATACTTAGAACTACACAACGGAGACATTGAGGTCTATAAGAGACTTAGCATTGCGAAGGCATTAAGGTCTGCAAGAGACTTAGCACCGCAGAGGGGTTGAGGTCTAAAAGAGACTTAACACTATGCATCGGAGGCATTGAGGTCTAAAAGGGACAATTCATTGTCCATCATCAACATCAGATCAATCATAGCTCTAAGTATTTTGGAGTTCCTTCAAACTAGTTTGGATTTTGTGGAATCAACTCGGAGCCGTGGAGGTGTGTTATAGAGTAAAAAATAATCCTTGTTGTCATACATTTTGAATCTTAGCACCACATAGTGGGATTATTGAGGTTTCATAGGAAACTTAGCACCATATAGTTGAGGTGTGGAGGTCTTATTCAGTTATCGAGTGATGAAATAGAAGTGTCTTGGGACCATAACCCAAAGGTTCAGGATCGTAAAAAGTGGTTGAAGAGAGAATTTTACAGGAAGAGACCGGAAGGTATGTTACAACAGTACTTCCGAGGTGGCAAAAGTGTTTCCACATTAAGGACAGGATGGAAAAATGTTTCAATAGAAGCTTTTAGGACAAAAATCCTTTCTCGGTGGGAAGGTGTCATCACAGATCATTTTTTATATCTAAATTTCCCTAAACATCTCTATATTTTGTCAGTTTTGAACATCTTTTAAGGATCTTTCCATCGACTATGAGAAAGTGACAAATGAACATTGCAAGCTCTAGTTATGTCCGTGAAAGTTTAGTCAATGGTAAAGTCAACCCCTGGTCAATAGGTCAATAGTGGACCAATGAAACTATGACACATGGAAAAATGCAAAAGAGAGTCATTTGTTGGTTTTCAATCTTTAGTATTCAATAGTCATAAAATGATATAGATCATGGGAGAAAGAGGTTCAAATTTTTTAACAGAGGGGAGCCGAATCATTGTGAGAACTATGGTATTATCACTAATGTGGTGGGTCCTCAAGCCACCACATGGCTTGCCACCACTTAGCCATATTTCATTTTGAATATCATAGTATTATATGGTTGAATTTTATATTATTCACCATGTTACTATGCTATTTCAATTTGTAATGTTTTGAGAATTGACCGAGTTTATTATACTCAGTATTATTTCTACTACTTTCTCGATGGGATACCTTTCTACTAACCGATCGGTTGATAATTTACCATGGCCTAATGCCACGTATTTACAACTTTTGGGATATGTATTATATCCCACAATAACTTGTGAGGAGCTAGGTACATAGCTCGACCAACACGGGCAGGCTAAAGACCCCACAACTTGCACACCTCGCCACATGGATCGGTGACACCTCCAATGCAAAACATAGATCTCAAAAAACCAATGGAACCCACATAACTCGACTAAATAATAGCACACAACCTAAGCACAATGGATAAGGTGTGACCGAGGCCATGAGGAGAATAGGGCGATGAGCCCAATTAAAACCATCCACTCCCCTTCGCGCTGGTCAATGTGGGATTTCCCACCATATACAAAGTGGATGAGATAATTAGCAAAGGAGGTTTTAACCCAAAAGCTCGGTGGGATAATGGGTGACCCAAAACTCGGCCACGAACCGTTTAGGTGGGTGAGTTGGTTGATAAGGCCTTAAACAAAGTTTTAGGGTCTTATTTGCACTATAAAATCTGACCCCTCTTCATTATAAACACACACTTGGAAGCTCAAGAAAAAATCTTGAGGAATATTTCCCGAGCGAGTGGAGGAGAGTTGTTTTGATAAGACCTATTTATAGTCTTATTATAAAGTTGTGAAGACCTATTTATTTAAATAGGCATTATTGTGACTATGAGTTTTAATACTACCTAGCTAGCCCATAGCACCACACTAAATTATTGTGAGAAGCCTAGAGTATCGAATGATATCCATAGGGCATTATGATGCGTTTGGAAGGCCAATTGAGATCCGAGATGATTCTTAATAGTGGAGTTGGTGCCATAGACCGTGCTCCGAATACACTAGGAAAGGGGAAGTCGTGTTCTATTTTTGACCCTTTTGATCGAAAGGTCTCATATGTTCTTCTAAGCAAGTTCATAATAGTTTCCATTATGTTTTATTGTAAACTACTATTGTAAATTAAAAGTTTTGATTAGTGGAATGGTTCGAAAGAATCTAGAGACATAGGAAATTGCCAAACTTTGTAATCAACCCGTTTACAAAGTTTCATACTTATTGCATTATTTATGTTGATTTTAAGGGAGTAAAAATAAAATGGTAATTTAATAAGCCCACAAGGGTCCAAGATCGAGTAGATAAGAATTTTGTTCTATTTTCATATCAATGAAGTTGCCAACTGAATTTATGGAGGTTAAGGCTGAAAATGAAACAAAGGAGAAAACCAAGACAATCAAAGAGCCATTTCTATCTAAGAAGAAAGTTGTTGGGTTTGAATATGCTATAGCTATAAATGAAAGCACTTAATATCATTCCATTGAGGAATAAGAAGAGGTAGCAAAGGATGAAACATAGGTACATTAATCTAAAAAGATCACCACACCATAGGTACATGTTAATGATTCCAACAACACACTTTTAAAATCACAAGAGATTGTGATTATATCGTACTTCTCAAAGAACAAGCACAATGGGAGTGAAATAATCTAAGTGAGAGATGATTGGGAGCACAAACCCTATGGAATAGAAGAGTGAGGGTGCAGGTAGAGGAAGTTGACCTTGAAACCATCATTTCATTGAGGACATCCAAAATGAAAAAAAAAGAAAGGATTTTATGAAGAACACTCGTCAGTAGTTAAGGAGACATATTTTTCTAGATCGCAAGTCCACAAGTTGATCTTTTAAGGGATGAAGATACCCGATCATATTTTTAAATTAACAAGGTCTCATTAGGTAAAAGAAACAATAGATGATATCAAGTATGAACTAATAATGGAAACTAGAGGTTTAATCCAAAAGTAGATAAGGACAAACAGATAGGGAAACACCATGATAAAAAGGTTTAAATCTTTTCAACTTACGTATAGAAGTGGATACAACCTCCCCATGGTGAGATAAGAATTACCACCACTAACATTCAAGAATTGATAAAGAATGCTAATGATATGAAGTGTAGGGTTGAGGCCATTAAGGAGTGGAAAATGAATTCATAAGAAAGAGCAAAAATTCCTCAAAGACATAATAGAATATTACTACATGTCAGTATAGGAAGATAGAGGAAATTAAGGTGTTAATTGACAAATATAAGACAAATCTTGGATTTTAGGATGGGATGTTACCTAAAATTGAATATGTCATAAGAATGGATGATGAGGTGGTGGTGACAGAAGGAATAGTTCCCTCATATTTCGAAGGGAGAAAATATAAATACGAGGGAGAGATAAAATTGAGAATAAAAACCTTAGGTGTTTGCATAAGAAAGAAAAGTCTAAGACATGAGGGGAAAAACAAGGAGTATGCAAATGACATTGACTCTAAGATTGAGAAAATACTTCCACTTAAAGATAATCACATCCAAGGATCTACATATGTAAAAGAGATAATTTAAACTATTCAACAACATATTGGAGGAAATTTGGAATCTCCAAAGGATTTAAATTATTCTTCATTTAAAAATTAAAGAAACTTTTTATCCCAATTTTACCCTCGGTTTAAAATTGATCAAACCCCCCGCACGAAAGAATTAAATCCAATAAATAGGTTCAAATCCAATAAACAGATGGGATCTAAAATGGAATAGAAGGGTTGGTGAAGAGAAGATAGTGTCAAAGAAACTAGAGGCTCAAAGGAAAAGAAATGGTGAAGGCTCAAAGTCTTTGGGCTCTGTAAATGATTTAGAACGAGCCCCAAAATTGGATAAGTATAAAGGTGTTGGCAGAAGCTGCCAAGTTTTCAAGCAACGCACTCCAAAGTTTAAATCCAAAAGGGAGACTCAAACAAGTGCTAAGCCCCCACATGTCCAGAGCCCCACAAGTGGCACCGGCCATTGAAAAGTCTTCAACTCAGCGGAAGGTGCCAAGTGTACAAATGGCGCTACTTCAAAGAAAAATATCAAAAGAGCAGAGACCCAAATGAGCACGGACTTTCCATGTAGTCCAAATTAAAAATGGGACAAAACAGCCTAAAATGAATAAGTATAAAGAACCAGCGAAAGCCTCCATGCGTCTCATCGGCGTAATTTCAAAAGGAAAGTCTAGATGTAGTCCCAAATTGAGCACGGTCTCGCAACATGTCCGAGGTCCGAAAAGGGACACATTCGGGGTTGAATAGTCAAATCGAGAGGTAGGCCAATGGTGGGAGCCAAGTGTCAATGTAGTGCTACTTCAAATGTAAAATATGGGGCAGGTTTCTAAACAAGCACCAAGCCTCCATGTGTCGAGGGTAGGACTTTTGGCCCCGCAAGCAAGGAGACTTTAGAAAAATACAACGAGCCCAAGAAGATCGTAGAAGCCACCACGTGTGAGTCTCACACGATTTCAAGAGCATAATGAAGGAGACAAATCTCCAAGATGTGCGAGGCTGCCACGTGGACCTTGTATGGACAGGCTCTTTAAATATTGCACTCGTGCAACCCGAAACTTCAAATGGCCATATCTTTTGACTGGAAACTCAATTTTGGGCAAGAGATGCCTTTTTGAAAGTGTCTCAAAACCCTCTACACCATGGAAAAATAAAATATCATTCTTAATAGGCTTTAGTAGGTGAAAAAAAGAAAATGTATTCCATGTTATTAATGCAACATCATATTTCTTCAACTACCAGATTAGATTTTATTTGATCCATCATTCTTCTTCCTTAGCACGCCAAGCAGACATAGGAAACCAAAATTGACAGATTGTAGGCATATTTAGGAGGCGGAATTGATTGATGGTGGTCAAACTTTCAAAGTAGGATTCAATGCATATCTCAAGGTGGTTGAAGTCGGATTCGAATTCTTCCCTCCTCTCTCTCTCGTTCTTCCTATATATTGTAATGAAGGGGAATATTCAAGTGGTTGGTCATTGTTTCTCCTCTACCCCCTCTCTTTCTTCCTTAGGGTAGAATACAAAGTCTAAGCCTCCTCCCATAGCTCTGTAATGGCATTTTATTGCCTCTTTCCCACTGATGATGTATCATGTAACATTTTGGAGCAATAAAAACTATTTTGTGATGCATCTGTCCATCCTTGGCTTATTTTTTTGTCTCTTCTTACCTCTCATCATTGTAGGGTATATTGTGCATACTCGATGTTTGTTGTAGGTTCTGGGAGCTATGCTTAATGGGTTTTGAAGTGGTGTTCCGTGTGAAATCTATCTCTGGTCCATGGTGCATTTTGTCCACCCTCTCCTTTGTTCACCTATCTCCACTTCAAGCAGTTGGATCTATGACTCAACCACTTCCTTTTACGGTGTATTTCCACTTCTGTAGGCTTTTTCACCCTCTCTCTCTCTCTATGTCCCCTTGGAATGGTTAGATTAGGATAGATTAGGTTTTCCTGCACTGGAGTATCTTGTGGCAGGTAGATTAGGAAGCAAGACCGACTTTCTTCGAGGTCCATCTCAATTTTTGCAAGTCCCACGGCTTGAGAGATGGTCCAATGTTGTGCAATCACACTGAATGCCCCACTTTACACCCGTGCCATTCGGGGTGCTTTGTGATTCTACACTAACAATACCTTAATAAATTAGCCAAGAGGGTTAAGAAGAAAAATAATATATTTTATGATTTTGACACCGTCCTATCCAAATAAGAAATAGTCTTTCTTTACTTTTATGTAGTGCCGGATGAAGATCCAATCTTGGTGATGTTTGAAATATTTGATAAACACATAACTAAATAGGAAGAAGAGTCTAGGACAAAAATAATTGATCTCGATCCTCCTTGAGGAATCTTTTATTCTTTCTCCCATCCCATTCTTTATTCATTTTTTCTTCATTCTTTCATAAGAATAATCAATTCATTGATTGTAATCTACTACTAACTCCTCCCGGGTTTGTGAGAAATGATGACAAGGTAGAAGAAGAAAAATAAAGTTTGTTTAGAAGATACATATTCTCCACCTCCTCCACGGGATCAATCATGATCTAAAACCATTCCAACCTAGCATATGAAGGTGGAGTATTTTAAGTTGGAATGACCTTTCCTTTTATTTTAGGAGGTTAAGGATCTTAGCCCCATGTTTTGTTTGCCTCTAAAGGTTTTCTTGAGGGGTATTTAGGCATATTCCCTTAGGGAATTTTTTTTTATAAGAATGAAGGTCAATGTTTATTATAGGAGTTCTAATTTCGGGTTTTCCTAAGGAGATTACACTTCGCATAATCATTAGCAGGCATTGTTAGGAATATATTTGATTAGTGCTCCATTATGTTTTGTAATATATTGTTGTATTGAGTATTTTAATCTATTGTTATACCCATGAATAGTATTTCGAGTTATTTGTTGTAACGCTTCCTATTTATTAAGAGGTGGTTTGAATATTTAATTGGGTATATAATAGTCATGAATAGTGTAATGTACTGTTGAATATAATCTAGAGTAATTATTATTTATATTAATGCTTTGTATTTACGTTTGGCCGTCAAAATCTCCAGATTTGGTATCAGAGCAGGCCGAATCCTTGCCACATTCTATGTCATGCTTTGAAGCTTCGATGTTATGTTGAATTCTAGGCATCCTCAAGTTCCTGCGATAAGTGTCAGATTTCTTTCGCATCCTTAAAAGTACATTGTTTGTGGGATTCATTTTTTAGCATTGACATTTTTGTTTATAAAATCCCCTTTGTATTATCTATTTGGAGCTCTTTAAAACATGCCATATAGTTCATTCGTATTCTGTAGACTTGGTTGGACAACGAATAGAGGATGAGCACATTTTAAATGCATATCAACAGGATATGCATGTGTTAACGCACTCCAATAGTGTAAAAGGAAAATTTTTATTTGGTTTTCAGATCTGCCAATGAGGTTTTTCTTATCACATCTACATCGAGGTCCACAAGTTCACTAAGAGGCTTAAGAAATGTTCAGCTGTAGATAAAGCTTGGTCTGACTATTTGCTCCCTTCAAAGCGCAGATTAATAATGGCGTGGCAATTGTACACTGCTCTTGTTATCATCCCAAAATAGACTTCTCAGGGACGTGCTCGGCCCCCAACATCAACGTCTCGCCACATAATCTTCAACTAATCTGAGTAATCTGGTGATCTTCTATATTGATTGATATTTTATGATGGCACTAGGAATATAAAAATGATATGATCACATTGTGAGTCAGAACAATCTAATTTCAAACTCCATCGTGCACTCTTGAAGTCGTCCATTGGCTTATGAAGTCGCCCATACATTTGGATATTAACTCTTCCTTTTACGCGTGATGTGCGCATCTTTTTCAAATTTTCAATTTTGTTTCTACAACGATAAATGTGGCTATGTATCCACTCATAGTCACCTTATCTTATTCATCGTCCACATGGTAATTTGTGCAGATCCTATAGCGGATAAAGTGGGTTATGCTAATATAGGTAGTGTTACTTTAGGTTATGGATTTTTAATTAAAGTTGATGCCTAAATTTTTAGACATTTAATTCTATAGGTTAATAAGTCATTGTTGTTAGATTATTGTCAATAGTTTGTTGTTAAATTCACTTTGACATGTCATGGTCATTTTTTTCGTAATAGTAAAATTGTTAAATTGAGTCAACATTTTTTTCACAATAGAGTCATTGTAAAAGTCTCGAATAATATATATATATATAAAAAATTTCCTATATTTCAAGTGGATGCATTTTTGCTTGTATGCGACGTCCAACTTGTGGCGGGGGGATGGAGGCAACAAAGGAAGGAGGATAATCAACATCCTCGAGTTTGTCACTTCCTCGAAGTCACATAGTGCTTTCATGAATTTTTTTGTTTTTATTGTGATGAATAATAATGGATGAGCATCCTTATTCATGTGTGCATTTCAATCGTTTGTGTTTCCCCTATGATGATGATAATGATGATGTGGAGATTTGTACCAAAGATGCTTTAGCATGAAGTGTTCTTGATTAGATTGACTTGATGGCTAATGTGAATTGGTTGATGGGTCCTGTTATCCAAAATAACTC
Source organism: Taxus wallichiana var. yunnanensis (assembly GCA_018340775.1). NCBI lineage: Eukaryota > Viridiplantae > Streptophyta > Pinopsida > Cupressales > Taxaceae > Taxus > Taxus wallichiana. Next base: position 754,774,401 of record CM031234.1, read on the forward strand.
CCCTAGATGTTTGGATAACTTATATTTTCATTCTACGTATGAAGTTCTACATTGCAGGTCGCACGCACTTCATTTGTTTTCTTGGCACATTTCCTTGGCTCTTATTCCTCGTGTGTACCCTTGCACGTTTTTTCTGCACTTCCAAACTTTTCCTTCTCCTTTCTTCTATTATGTCCCATCATCCCTCACACCCACTCTTGGTGCATTCACATTCCTCTCAACAATTCATTTACCCTTCACACGTCGTTAAACTTGCTTCGCATATTAGCTAAGTCCCCGCATCCTCGTGCGCCTCTTTCCTCATACCACATTATCTTCTAATGATTGTGGCTCTTCCATATGTTCCTTTTGGAGTTGTTCCTTCCATTCCATCGTTTTATTACTTATGGCATGCCTCCTTTTGCTTTCTTCTTTCATATTTCTTTCCTCTCGCGCACCGTCGCACCTTCTTTCTATAATAGTTCCAATGCCATGTGGACTATCAAAAATTGAGTGTGCTACATGTAACTAATCAAAACACGCCAACTCGGCGCCTTATCTAGGTGACAAAACATTTTGTTGACACGTGGAAAGATGAAAAAATAGATACACATTTTGCCATCCTTCATCCATTTTCAAACCGCCACATGTTATTACATGTCGAGTGACTATAGACTTTAAATCATCATAACATCTACTACATGGCACAATATAGGGTGTGATTTGTCTTATTCAACTACTGCTGGTGTAGGCTATATTCCAAATCATTTGTGAAAATTACTCTGATCTAATACACATAATACATGAAATAGCTACATAGACAATAATTAAAATCAGCAACACTATATTATTCTCACACTCATTTTTTTATTGATTCACTATTTCATTACACTCCATTATATAGGAGATGTATAATAACAATCCTCACAACAACCTTTGTCTGCATATACAACCATACACCCGTATGGTTTCAACCTCTCAAAGAATATAATAATAAAGTAACACTATTTGTTTTAGAATTCTAACTTCTAACTTACCACATACTAACCACATTCTACATTAGCTATTTATATTTACATACTAAATGTACTTTCACTAATTTACCATAATAATAATTACACATGTAATTATTATTCACCCATACATACAAATGGAGCACTAAGATATATTTCCTAACATTCCCCCTTAGTGCGAACATGGGAAAAACTTGCCTTTGTACTTGCACTTACTTTCATGATCTGATGATTTTACAGGATGATCATAAACCTAATAGATGGTTTTTCATAGGGTTGACCATAAACTGAAAATGATGGTTTTGCAACTGGTTTACCACAAACCAAAAGGGTGATGGTTTTGCATAGGGTTTACCAACAACCAAAAATGGTGGTTTTACAAGTGGTGTACCACAAACCAAAAATGAAGGTTTTCAAGTGGTTTACCTACAACCACATCATGATGTGTCAAATACAATTATCAACTCTCATCACATTTCACTGCATGGAAAAACATAGGAAATATAGCTGCTCACATATAGAAAGAAATGTAGAAAACTAGAAATGGAACATTGAGATCATGTTCCCCCCTCAATGTGAAATTTCCTTTATTCTACAAACCACAATAGGAACACTACAACCAAACACTCTACTAGACACACAAAGAAACAACAGGAACACACTATATAAAAAAAATCACCATAGCTGATACAACGACCGTCATTGGTGACTGACGAGAGGTCGTTGAATGACCTCTAACCTCTTGTGCCTCCTTCCTCCAAGAACTTCACTTAGTATAGAAAGTATTCAAAATTATAGTCAATTTCATCTATTACTTGTTCATTTTCATTGTCTCAGCCTTCTTTAGTGACTATATTTGCTTCTTTTTTTAGATTTCCACAAAGTAAGTCTTTATCTCGATCTCTACAAAAACTTAGTATGACCCTTTTCTTTCAATAGAAACATTCAATTTCATCTTTTTTTAAAAAGAATTTTTGTATTTCTTTTTAACATACAAAGCAATTTCCTCTTCTATATCTTCTTTAGTTATTTTCTCTTCATCTAGGAGAGCTAAAATCATGCCCTCTAATGACTGAAAAGATATTTTCCCTAGAATAAAGACAACATTATTGTACTTAGATGGAAAATAGTTTAATAATATGGCTTTTGCATCTTCATCATCAACAAGAGCTTTAGCTTTTACTAGTTGTCTAAGAAGAGATCTCAATTCATTTATATGACTTGACATTATGACTTCTTCATTCATTTTCAATTTGAATAATTACAACTTTAAAGAGAATTTTTCATTATTCATTTTGGCCCCAAAAGTTTTGTTTAGTAAATCCCATATTTATGTAGAATATTTTTCTAAATCTACATGATGTAATTTAGAATCTAAAAGACCAAGTCTAATTATTGCTTTGGCTTTGTCATCTCTAGTTTCCCATTCTATAATTTTTCTTACATCTATAGGTGCTTTTTCTTTTCCATCTACTATTCTCCATAGGTTTTTATTCATTAACTGCATCTAGATTTTCTCTCTCCATGTTTGGAAGTTCAGCCCATTAAATTTATCTAATGGTGTATCCATTTTACTGAATCTAAATATAAAAAAATTGAATGTAGATTTGAATTACCTTTGATTCTCTGATTTCTTCAAAAAATAGTAGTGATACATGTGTTGTATAGTAAATTTCACGTTTTTCCCAAATGAAGAACTCGGGTTCGATTGAAATTGTTGTTGTATTTTTATGTATAGCAGATAGTTCCACGCACAAACTTGTGGAGAAACCCAGATCACAAAACAAAAGTTACAAGATATCTTCGACACAAATTTAACTTGCTCTGCTACCAAATGTGAAAATTACTCTGATCTAATACACAAATTACATGAAATAGTTACATAGAAAATAAAAAAATTTAGCAACACTATTTTATTCTCACACTCATTTTTTATTAATTCACTATTTCATTACGCTCTATTATATAGGAGATGTATTATACCAATTCTCACAACAACCTTTGTCTCCGCATATACAATCATACACCCGTATTGTTTCAACCTCTCACCAATATAATAATAAAATAACACTAATTTTCTTATTATTCTAACTTACTAACTTACCACATACTAACCACATTTTACATTTACTATTTACATTTACATAGTAAATGTACTTTCACTAATTTACCATAATAATAATTAGACATGTAATTATTATTCACCCATACATACAAATGAAGCACTAAGATATATTTCCTAACATCATTCAAATTCAAATTTTGGAGGGTTCTGTAGGTGAGGAGGTAGAAAATGTTTCACATGTTATTAAAGAAAGATATCATTATTCCAACCACCTAATTTGAATCAAATCTCACCCCTTTCCTTCTCCCACATGCCAAATAGACATGGAAATGCACATTTGACAAACTAGTAGGTGGATTTACAGGTATTCATTGCTGCTTGTTAGTGGTTGATTTTTCAAATCGGATTTTCCTTCCTTCTCATCTTATTCCTCTCATCCATTTACCTATAAATGTAAAAGCATTGATCATTGATAAGTGTTGGATTATTTTAAGTTTATTTAGGAACTTCCTTACATTTTAAGTTCTGCAGACCTTTAGTTCAAGTCTTTTACATGTGAATATTGGCCACGTGACGCCAATATAATGTAATGCATATTTTTGGAATTAATAGAAGCATTGTTTTGTGGCTATCTTCTACCTTAGCTTGTTTCTATTCTTAATTCTCTCCTCTCCTTAACATCATGTATTTGTTATGATTTTTCGTGTCCCTTACCTCTCCTTTTCTATCGTGTTTCACGAAAAATGAATGTGTATTTATGTTTTGGTCTCAGTATTATACGTGTCTAGCCTTGCTTTGTGCATTTTCCTTTGTTTACATTCAAATTTGATCTAGTTCATCCCCTTCTTTTTTTTTGCTGCTATCTCTTCCCTTAGTTTAGTTTTCCATTTTCATGTTCTCCTCTATCCCAAGTCTCTTGGCTCCATTAGCTTAGGATTTACTTTCAGCATCGGGAGTACTAGTAATAGTAGAAATAGGTAGAGGAACCGGGTTTCTCTAGAGGTTTCTCTTAATCGTGTAAGGTCCCACGAGTTGGCGATAGTCCCATTTTTTCCTCAATGACTTAGTTCAACCTGATCTGTGATGGGTTCAAGTTAGAGCTCCAAGAATTTTTGAGATGCCCCATGGGACCAACATTGAAATCTTAAATTTCATCATTTCTAAATTTTGGTGTGTGACTTAGTGACTTCTATACTTTGGAGGTTTGTTTCAACACATATGAAAACTTTGAACATCCATATCTATTGTTTTTAGCATTCCTGAGTGCCTTTCATAAGAAGAGTGCATACGAGAAGAAGCGAAGTAGCTGAAGTGTCTTTTGAGTACCTCCACTATCATTGAGGAGAATACATAAAAGAAAACCCATGCATGAATATGCACCTCCAATGCACCATGCACATTCCACTCCTCCTCATAGTAGACCTACGTATCCTACCATAGTACTACAACCACCTCCTCCTCCAACAAAATTTACCAAATTCATTGGAAGAAGCTCTCTTGTTTGAATGCATAACATGATATGCCAAAGACCACACTTAGAAGTATTCCATAGTTTATCGTGAAAATTAAGTCACCCATATTGAGAAAATCAAGGATGTAGCAAATGTGTGCTCTTTCTATTTGATCTCACACGATGATGTATTAATCAAGTTGTTTTTAGCCTCATTCAAATGGAAAGTGCTTCATTTGTACATATGCTTGAGACCTATATCTATTGCCACTTAGGATGAGATTGGAACAACTCTATGCAATTACTTTGAAGACAAGTCAGATAACCTATCACTGGTGGAGCCATTAACTACAACAAAGAGAGCACCTGATGAACAGATGACTAATTTTAATATCAGATTAAAGAAATTTTTGGATAGAATCCCTTAAGTGGTAATGTCTACATCCCAACATGCTTTCTTGTATTATCTAAGCGCCTTGATTATTGAAATTTCATTCATGATTCATTCCATAGGAGGTAGAACCTTACTTGTTGTTTATAACATTACAATAAGGGAAAAAATAGTCTCATTCAGGAAGGAAAGTTAGCTTCTAGACCTCACGTGCCCTTATTGCTAGAAATGTCTCCACCACCCCAGCTTTCTATTTCTTTTGTTCGTATATAGAGTGCTTAACCTACTACATACACATCCTATTCATCCATGTAATAGAAATAAGATGAAGAAATGAAAGGCTCAATTAGAAAATAGTCAAATAAAGTTATATCTTTAGAAAGATAACAATTGCAAGCTTTAAAAACAATACTAATAAGGGGCATAACCAAAGAAATAAGCCCTGGAGGAATCAATATGAAAACCATAGGAACATGAAAAAACAAAAAATGATAGATGGGATGCTAACTCTCACCTTCCCTCGCAAGTAATTCCTCCTACGTAGCCTCTTCCAACACCCAACATAGGCCAAACACTTGTTCTAGTTCATAAGAACATGGTGAAAGAGTTAGAATGGTGCTTCCTTGCAATATACTTCATAGTCAATATCACTACGCTAATGTTGCATGCATGCAATCCTACATGATCACATTGCTTCTAACTTTGAAACTTCCACAAGCGCAAGAGAATCTGAGATTCAGAAAACCATAAGCTCTTCTTGAGGCCAACTTTATGTTATTTGGCACCAAAGAATTTATGCTATTAATCAAGATTTGGATAGCCTTGATAGACTGCGTGCAAAGTTGTTGATAACACAAGGTATAATAAAAGAATGGTTGAGTTTGGTAAACAACCTTCGATTCTCTTAATCCAGGATGATCCTCAAAAGCAAAAGGCATGTAGCCAAGGCACCCAACAGTAAAGGCGTGCGCAGTTATTACACTCGAGGCTCCATGGAATACTATTTCTAAATTGGCATTCACATCGCTCCTTTGGTAGGTCAAGCCTCTGCAAAAGATAAGACCCATGTCTCTGCACCCGAACAAATAAGAAAATATGTTGGTGTTCCCTAAATGCACAAGTCAATGAGCCTTCCATTCAATACTTTTGACAACATGAAGAAGACAAATATAAATGTCATAATGTGGGGTGCAAGCCATCCCATCTTAACCTATTGATGAAGCATTGGTGTAGCTTTATCCGATATAGCTTTCCAAAAACTACACGTTGTCAATATCTATCAAGAAGAGGAGAAGAATGTAAGTAAGGTTACTAAACCCTACCCTTCTATAGGTCCTTGATCATAGGAAGGAAAAACCTTGTGCACAATTATATGATTCAATCAGGCACTAGTACTTATGTCATGCCTAACAAAATTGTTGATGTCCTAGGCCTTAAATACACCCGTTTGTTCAAAGGAGTCTTGCAGCTTGATGGATCAAATGTTACCACTTTAGGAGTGATAAATAATCTTATGTTAACCCTCCTTACATCTCTAAGCCTCATAATAACTCAAGATGTGTCAATCATTAACTTACCCCCTTTGTTTTCCCTTTGTCTATCATGATATTTTACTACTAAAGCAAGTGGTTACTTGTCTTCTTATTGTTCCCATATGTTACTTAAGACAAGATATGGAATCTAGTTTACCATACAAGATGAGCCAATATTTTCCTATCATGTTGAGTTATATGACCCATCTCCTCTCCAAGCCAATTTCCTAATCCAAGAAGAGTAAGTTCAAGTTTCTAAAGAGCATCTTATTCCCCTCATCTACGACTCGGTGTTAGATGATGGGTGGAAAGGCATAAAAATTTGATCCATATGATGACAAGTTTGAAGAATTTTAAACGAGGCTTGATACTTACTACATCCTTGAAGAAGATTTCATGTTCCAAAGACAAGTTCAAGAAAAACAAAAATATTATGGTTTGTGGAAGCATTACTTTCATGGATCAAGAAATATAAATGGCGCTGTGTAGGTGTTGTTATTATTTCTCCCTAGGATGAGAAATTATTCTTTGCAAGACAAATTGAAGTTCACATTCTCCCACAATGTAGAAAAATATGAACCAATGCTTTGGATGGTCTTGATATTATAGAGAAGAGATAGATTAAGGTGTTGTAAATCATTGGGGATAGAGAATTTGTTATCGAAACAGATCACAAAAAAAGTACGCAATAAAGAATAAGCTTCTCAAAGATTATAATCACAGAATTTTGAACCTCTTTGAGAGATTTGATGCTCTAAATCTGTAGGTGGTGTGAAGGAAGATGAACAAAGAAGTTGATCAGATGGCGACATTTGGTTCACAATTCTCCTCTGCCGAGGAAATTGTACAAGGAAACATGCATCATGTCAATATGGTGATCATACCATCCATTCTAGACAACAACACCAATGGCATATGTTTCACAATGATGTGCAAATTATCCATTTCATTCGTAAACAAAGATAAGTTGTCATCAAGCATACAAGCTAGCTTACATGACATCTATAGTGACCAAGTGATCCATCTAAAGACAAATAAGTTGCCTACATGTCTTGTTATCTTAGAGAAAATTTTGAGCCTTGATGATGAGTTCAGGGGTGTAGAGAAGGATATACACGTGGAACAAGAAGACTTCTCCCATGTAAATATTATGTGTATAAAAGAGTTGCTTTTAGCAAGGCTTGCGCTTGAATGAAAAAACAGGTGACATCTCTCTATGCCATAAATAAACTGATATTTTCTCATGGGAGTATGAAGGCCTCAAGGGATTTCTTAGGAAATCTGTTGTAAACATTATTAATATTATGTTAATTGTTATGTTTGTTATTTTATATGTGAAGTTTTTCATTATCAACTCACATATATAGGAAAATATGAGATATTTGTGGGATGAGTAGCTGAGAAGTTTCCTAGATTCTAGGGATGTAAAATCTTACATATAGGGAGAGTTTTATTTTGTGTAAACATCCTAAATGAATTGAAAGAAACATCATTATTTTGTGAATCTTGTTGTGTAAATTGGGTTTTAAGATTTCATTTGGTACCAGAGCTACGGTTTGTGTAATGGAGCACTAAATTGGTTACAGGGGTAATCGTATTGATGGGCATTGCCTTGAATGATGTGATGTACAACCAACAAAGAGAGATTCGACACACTTCTCATTTGAGGTGCATCAAGCTTCTGTCACTCTCTCATGTCTGTCTTGGATTCTAATGCTTGTGGATTTATATCCATTCCTATGTGAATGCTGCAAATCCTATTGTCATTGAAAGAAGCGATTAGATATAATATGTATGTTCAATAATAGATGATCATTTTGTAATCAAGATATAATTGAACGTGGAAATTTGAATATATTGCTTTTCTCTATATTAGATCTATTTTTTCCGTATTTCCATCATCTACGTAAATAAGGGTCAGACCTGCTTACTTCTCCATGATATTCCTTCATGTAAGAAGGATGTCAACCTGTATATTTATAATTCTAAGGTTGAACATCATTTATTATTTTGAATCAATCTTTTCTTGATCTCTGCTCACATTCCTCAAAACGTCCAACCCTTATCCTGTACAATAAAGATTTTTAATCAGCACAAAGGCCTATTTTCACCTGTGGATCGGTGTTCCAAAGAATTTTTTTCAATTGCATGGTGTTTATAACTTGAGATTTGTAAATATCTGAATGTGCATGTGCCCAGAATAGCATATTTGTGAACTTCGTGAGTACTTAGAGTAAATGCCTTAATTTAACATCCGCACACAGTTGCTTGAATTTCTATTCATCTCACTTAGATGTGATATGATTTCATAAAATGTATACACCTGTGTACTGAGTCTGAGCTACAAAATTTCTCGTCTACTATCTCTTACATGAAAGTTTTATCTTCTATCGCTACCCATGTATGTCTCACTTGGCGGACGTGATTCCACTACATCAGTTGGTCAAATGTTTCATAAGACAGTAAATTCCTGTCGGGAATCTTGTAAAACTCACCCAGTGATGGGCGGTTAACATTGGTTTGAATCTCCATGGTAGTGGTGTCTTTCTTCTCTACCGACAGTAGCTGCTCCTAGAGAGGTGGCACGAATGCTTATAAGGAAAACACTAGCAATTACAATTATCCTTCACAATTGTCCTTTATGTCTCCACGTGGCTATATACCACCGGTCTAGGTATGTTTTTTAATAGTTTTGTCATAGTGAGTCATAGTATTTTCTATAAAAGTATTCTCTTAGAATCTTGACGAGTATAATCAAAATCATTTCTCTATCAATTGTAGTAGATTCATCGTAAATTGTCTTTTTGTCATTTGTTGATATTGTGAGTAAGAGTTATTATAAAAAGTTTTTAAGATTTGTAAGTGTCAAAAAAATTCAAAAAGAAATTTGTCATGGACGTATTATTCGTGGAATCTTACGTCCGAGTTGTAGTTGAGCTCTATGATCAAATCCAGTTGAGTCATAAGCTTCAAAATGGAGGACAGAGGCATCAAAGGTTGGAGGTCATTTAACGAGCTCTCGTCGGTTGTCAACAACGGAGCCACATAAATGGTTTGGTGGCATTTTTTCATTGTCGATTTTCACTATGATGTATTTTCGAGTTCCTGTTTTTTAGTATAGTGGTTCGCTTTGAATAAATTCTTTTCCATAATTTTGGGGAAGATTCTTGTTTTCAGAAAACTTGCTTTTGGGAGCAAGAGAAGATTTCATAGTAGATTTAAGGGATGGTTCTTAGTTCCATGTTTGTGGATATTAGCGATTCATAATTCGGGCACCCAAAGAGGCATGGAACATTCCTACATACTTTTTCTCGACACTATGCCTTTATGAGGGTAAAGATAAAGTCTCATTGAGTTTGTACCTAGTCTAACCATTGGTTTTAGGAGGTGGTTCAACTTCTTCAAAATATGTTTTTTTCCCATGTTCATATTAAGGGGGTGAATATTGGGATTTAGTAATGTTCACACCAAGGGGATGAATGTTACGAATTAACTATTGTAAATATTAATTAAAATTGGATTAATTGTTACATTTTCTATTTTATATGTGAAGTGTTTTATAAACTACTCGTGTATATAGGAAAATATGAGATATTTGTGGGATGAGTAGTTGAGGCGCTTCCTAGATTCTAGGGATGTAAAATCCAATATAAAGGTAGAGTTCTATGTTGTGTAAATATCTAGAATGAATTGAAAGATACATCATTATTCTATGAATCTTGTTGAGTAAATTAGGCCTCAAGCTTTCAAAGCATTTGATCCTAATGTTTCTCAACACTCCTTTGACCTTCATCCTAACATCAAGCCCATTAGAAGAAAAAAAAGGCAAGTCAATCCAAGGATACATCCCATCATAAGGAAAGAGTTATCTAAAATCACCGAGGTCAAAATTATATTCCACATCAAATATTCTATCCGAGTTGCGAATCTTGTTCAAATACGCAAGAATAACATTAAAATCAGAATTTGTGTTGATTTCATAGATTTGAATAAGGTGTCCCTAAAGAATCATTAACCTTTTCCTTTTATGGGGAAGATCCTCTAGACTGTGGCTGGCATGCAAAAGTTTTCTATGATGGATGCATATTCTAGCTTCAATTATATCTTGGTCAAGGAACAAGATCAATTTAAAACAACATTCACAACTAAGTGGGGAACATACACATATCACAAGATGCCCTTTGGTCTCAGAAAACGTAGACATAACCTTTCAACGTGCCATGGATATTGCCTTCAAAGGTTATATTAACGAGTTCTTCCCGTTTACCTTGATGACATAAATTTCTTCTCAAAGAAAAGCGTGGATCATATAACGTTCCTAGAGAAAGTGTTTGAGATATCAAGAAGATTTTGGGTGTCTCTCAAATTTCTAATAAGTGTAATTTCGAGTAGCAGAGGGAAATATTTTCCGTGTGTGGTTTCAAAGTATGTCATCACAATTTATCCCGAGTTCATTTCAGCTATCCTTGCTCTTTCCTTACCAATGCATAAGAAATCATAAGAAATCCTTTTAGGAAAAATAATTTTTTTAGGAGATTTATTCTTAATCGCGGCAAGATTGGTAATGTGCATCACCATCATCCTAAAGAAGAACATAACTGCTTCACCTGATTCTAGAGCGTTTCTTCAATGTTGACGAAACAGATAAGGGTAAAGGGCTAGGAGGAATACCTGTTAAGATGTTGGTTGTAGGTTGTTGTGCGCGTATGACTTCTGAATCCACAATTGATCATGAGAGATTCCTTTTTGCTTGGAGGAACTACTTGAAATGGAAAACAAGACCACCAAATAATAGTTAAACAATATATGCACTGGACTTGCCTAACGTGTGTTAGATCCGAGAAGTGTGATACTTACTAGATGGCTGTCAATCCAATGTTTAAAACAACTTAATGCTAACAATAAAGGAAATCCTACTGTAGTTAAAATGATTTAGGTATCTCACTCGTCTACAATAAGCAAATTCATTCACAACAGATAAGATATGATCAATCTAAAGGTGAAGGTCTTAGTCGGTGGTGCTTTGGTATGGGTCGAGTGAGCTTCTGGGTTGTTTTGGGTATTTTGGTGGAGGTTTCAAGCTATTTTCTTAGTTTCTATTCAAAAACACAGAGACCAACATGGATTTGGTATGACTGATGTCGGTTTAGGTTAACCGGTAATGGTTGTGGATAATCAAGCGTCGGTATGGTTGGGAGTACAGAAACTCAATAAAAACTTGTGAAGGTGATAGATCCGAGGCTAGGCAAAAATGGAAGGGCAATGGTAAGATTTGAGTGGGACCCGGTATGCACAGAATGATTGCAATCTGCATATGGGCAGTTCAAGGTGTGGGTAAAGGGGTGGTCAAGTTTTCATGGAAGTAAAATGGTGGGGAATGGAAATGGGAGTAGTATTTAATAACAAAAGTAAAAGTATCTACTCAAATGATAATGAACTGTGCGAGTTAACAAAACTTACTGTTTGTATGAGCTTGATGTCTAGTTCGCAATGGAGGGTGATCAAATGGAAGGAACTCGGTGTGGTTTTGACACTTCCTTGGATTCTCTTTTGAAGGACAATGGCTCTATAGTTGCTTTTGGTGATGGATATGGATGCTCTCGGTGTGTACTGGATGCTAGTTCTTATTGCATGCGCTCTAGTTTTGTTACTTGTTCTCGAAAGATGTCTCTAACCTCTCGTAAATTTTCCATTCTCGAAATAAGGTTGTTCTAGGGGTTAAATGGTAACCGACGGTAGTTCCGGGTTGACCAATACATGGTTTAGGGTATAGGGCAGTTAGGGCGGGATTTCCTAGGTTTTCTAAAATGGGCGATCCTTTTTTATCTTCTCGGATCTCACCCATTTTTGCTCCACTAATAGAATGGAAGCTTCCTTCTAACATATGAGAATGTGGTTAGAGGGAATATAGGCTTTGATTTTTAGGGTTTGGGTAGGTCTTAGTTAGTTATGGCAACTTACTAAGAATAGGTCTTAGGGTGAGGTGGCTAGATGAGGTGGATATGTGGGCATTATCTCAATTAGGATATTAAAATAATAAATATTGTGAGGATAATGAATTAATTTAATTAAATTAATTAAATTAATATTAGAGTGGGGTGAAGGGGGCCATGGTTAGGTAAATGTGTTCAAGGTGTTTATTTGACGAGGGACAAAGGAGAGTGTGACCCAATTTTGGTGTCTACATTTTTCCCTTGTTTTCATGTAGCTTGTATTGGTAAGCGACGCTGACAAAAAAAGATATTGTTTCCCCATGTGTGGGTGAATGTGATCCCCTCAAACCAAGAACCGATGAGGCTAAAGGCATAATTGGTGAGTGGTTTAATAAAAGATGAGTTTGATGAAAAGGAAGGTGGGAAATGGGGGTAAAAAAGGGAAAAAGGTCCACTTGGGTAATCTATGTAATGGGTCAGGGTCAAAGGTAGTAACAATCAAATGCATGCACACGTATAAAATACAGCATGGTACCAGATTGAAGAGTAGGTAAAATCTACATTTTCTATGGTCAATAGGTTTATCCAAACAAGGTTGAGGTGATTTTAGTATCCAAGGTATATGACATGCTCAAGAAACACGACACAGTCAAAGGCAGGAACGTTTAAGTATGTTCTGGTACACCAAAGGTTGGGTAAGGATAAATGGTCATGACAAGAGGCAAGGTAAGGTTAGTATGTCCATCAACACAGGTAATAGTGCCGCAAGGTATAATGAACACATGAGGTCAAAGGTCACTCAATGATCCAGTCTAAGTATCCATGTAACGACATGGGTAGGGCTGAGGTATGGGTAAAATAACGAGTCCTTGAATGATGACGAGGCTAGGGGGTAAAGAGTAAGGTAAAGAAGGTTAAGTGGTGTGGCCAAGTGAGGTGAGTGTAGGATAAAAAGGATTTAGGACAAAATTGGGGGTAGGGGGTAGGAAAAATACTAAGCGGGAAACATATGAGAGTTAAGGGAAACAGATTAAGAATGAATTGGTGAGTGTTTTGGTGGAGGATAGGTCAATCCATAAGTTGAGTTGGATTGATTGGAGTGGATTGACTATTTGGAGAGAGAGAGGGTCATTTGGTGATGGTAGAGGAAGGAGAGGATTCAAGGGACCACCAAAGGTAAGAACTGTGAGGTGCCACCATGGAGATGGTAGTGAGATGAGGTAAGGTTCAAATCCTTTTCATGTTTTGTGAGGAATATTAGGGTAGAAGTCAAGTTTGGAGAAAACGGGGTTGAGGGGAAAAATGAAACTGCATTACTAAAAGGGTAAATTGGGTAAAAGAAGGATGGGGAAGGGTAGAGGTAGGGAGTGGAAGAGGTGGGAGGGGGTGTTGGAGTGGTGGGAGGGTGGGGAGGTGAGGAATGAGAAAAATGGGAAACCTAGGGCACGCTTCCATGGGGTGTCATCGAGACAAAGGACCGACATCGGTTGAATGTTGACCGGCATCGAAAAGTCTAACTAGAATCACCACGGATGAGGTGAATGATGCTGGGTATTGTAAACCGTGGTCGATCTGGGAGGACTGGCACCAGTCATGGGGGATAGAACACTTGCCTAAAACTGTGGAATATGCAAGGGCTGGGCGGTTGGGGCCAAGTGTCAAGACTTGTGGGCAAGTAGGTAAGGTCGGGAGTGGGTCAAAATGGAAGTAGGTGAGGGGTGCATGTAAATAGGTAAAGTGATGTTGGGTTGGGTAGGGTTAGGGTAGGTAGGTCGGTAGGTTAGGGGTGGATTGGGTAAGTAGGAAGGTGATATTGGGTTGGGTAGGGTTAGGGTGAGTAGGTGTAGGTTGGGTTGGGTAAGGTTAGGGTGAGTAGGTGCGGGTTGGGTTGGGTAGGTAGTTAGGCCATGGGATAAACGGGTAAGTAGCGAAGTAAAATAGGTAGGGTAATGGGTGTAGGTGATTGTGGGTATGGTTTGAGCTTGAATAATGTGATTGTTTTGTTGGATGTAGGTGAGAGATCAGTTGAGGATGTGAGATAGGGTGCCACCCCTTCTCGTGATAGTGTGAGGTGCAGTGACAACTAAGGAGTTGTGGCATGTTGAGGAGGTGGGCTTGAGTGGGGTCCGATGCTACTAGCATGTAGTCCGGTAGCCGAGTTTGATGGTTGCCCTCATCGATAGATGGGATTCGGAAACCAACATGTTCCACCTACCAATGGGTGAGATGATAATCACCCTAGAGGACGTGTTCAGGATCATGTGGTTACCTATATTGGGTACGCAGTATATTCGATCTCCTAAGAGGCATCGAGAGAGATGATGTTGACAGTATTTAGAGAGGGGATGGTGGAGCTGACATTCCATAGTGCCAGCCTAAGCTATGGAGAGATGTACCTAACCCATCTAGAGGAGATGAGGCTAGTAGTATTACTGATGGAGGCAGTCTGCTATTTTGCACTACCGGATGAGAAGGGTGAGAGATTCCCACAATCTCTGATGGGAGTGTTACATGACATGATGATGGACAGGACCTGATTTTCCTCGGCGCTAGCATTCTTGTAGTTATATAGAGAGTTTTGGGCATATGGGCAGCTTTGTAGGTTCAACCTATGTTGTACATTCATTCTTCACCGCTGCTTCTATGAGCACATTGTCTGTGTGCGTCAAGTGGGTATGCTCCGAGAAGATGCCTTTCACTGGGTTTTGTACAAGTAAGGTGCAGACGATGGGTACATATTATTGGAGAGCGCGATTGACATGGCTACACATGATGTAGCATATTACCGAAGGCTACTGGAGGGATTTTCTGGGGTAGATATTATATGGAGACCATATGTGGGTTATCCCTCATACAGATAGATGGCTGAGGAGTTAGCTGGCCTTCAGCTACTCAGATGGATAGTGGGGTGTCATGCAGGAGACCACGAGATGATCCCCATAGATAGGGTCAGACAGAAGTTTGGACTATTACAGGATATACAACCACCCTTCCCACAATACCGGAGGGATGATATGGAGAGACCACTGTGACTTCCACAACCGACAATACCTATTGGGGAGGAGAAGCAGGTTATAGACCAAGAATTGATGATGTCGGTGTGACAAACATGTATAGAAAGTGGTGGGTGGCTAGCTATGAGAAGTACCTCCAAGCCCAGAAGCCAAATTTAGCCACCATCACTATGCAGAGAGACACCCTACAAGGGCAGGTGGTGACCCTAATTACACAGTTGGGGATGGTACAAGTGTAGCTAGCAGCATCAAAGGTAGATTTGGCCACATTACATGCGTAGGTGACTAGTCTATAGGCCCAGATGGCCCAAGGTAGAGATGAAGAGGGTGATGATGAGCGGTGTAGCCTCCTTATAGGCACAAAGTTACAAATTTAGCTGGGCTAGTTGGCCACTAAACATGAAAAGATTTAGGCATTACAGATTAGGCACAGCTCGGGTGTGAGGCCAATGACACCTCCACAGTAATTCTGAGATAGGGACTTAGCTCATAGGTAGGGAGGAATAGGTTCCCACAAGACAGTTCGGGGGTTGAGGCTAATGGAGCCACCACGGCATAGTACCCCTATCTAGATTATAGGATGCGTTAGGTGAGGCCGATACTATCGGGATTAGTTGAGAGCAATGGGATAGATTTTCTATCCAAAGTGGAAAGTATAGGGCACAACAGCCTCTAGTGATACAACGAGATCCTATACTCACAGCATGGAGAGCATAGGGGCCATCGAGCCCGAGACATGATTGAGTCGTGTTTTTTTGTGGCATGGATGAAGTTAGGTTTTAGGCATGGTGGAGTTAGGTCATAGGCATGGTGGAGTTTAAATTGGTTGAGGTTGTAATTCATTAATTTGTGCAATGAATGATGATATGGATCATGTTTAAAATGTTTTATAATACATGCATGATGATGGTAAAGAAATGGTAGTCATAATAAATTTATGTTTTGATGATGACAAAAATGTGAAGCAACTTGTTGTTTGTGTGGTTTAATTTCAAATTTTTGGTATAAAAAAGAAAATAAGGAGGGTAGAATGTGATTTAGGAAATGAAATATGAATTGGTTAGGGTAGAGAGTGGTGAGCTAACCTCCAAGGGCCCCATGCCCTTGGAGTTGTGCCTACATAGTCCCAACTAAAAGGTACCTCGTGTCAATGTAGTTCTCCCATAAGTTAGGGAAGAATGAGAGGAGGTAAGAGTATGGGTGGGTATGTTATAGGCATGATTTAGTCTAGCTCTATTAGGTATGGGTGAATTGTGGGCTCATTGGTAGAGGTGATGTCGAGTGTGGTGGAAGAAGAAGATGACCCAAAGGTAAGTGCCGAGGACCAAGTCTTGCATAAGGTAATCAATACGTAATAAGGAAGGTTAAAAGAGAAGAGGAGGAAGGAAAGCCACCTAATTGGTTAGAATCATAATGAGTAGGTCATATCTAAGATAGGATGATGAACATAAGATCCTAAAGACATTGCAAGATCAATTATTCTAGAGGTGTAAAGTAGTCACATGACCATAAAATGTCAAGGTTCCATGAGGTCCCTTGAGGTGGTAGGAAATGAGAGTGCTAATGGTGAGAGGGTGAAAAGTGGTTAGTTTTTATATGGTACTAGGTAGCATGCCCTTATGGCAAGAGATCCAAGGTCATAATGGGAAAGTCCATGACTAAAAGGTTGTTTGTTTTAACTAATGATTGAGATAGATTGATCAATGCGGGAAGTCTATATGAGATGAGGAAATTAACTCCTTAAGGTCTTCGTGAAATTGATTGATGAGGAAGCTTGATTCTCTCTCTTTTTTTAGTTTTTAGTTTTTTTAAAGAGCTTTACATAGTTGTCCTTTGAGGGAGCAATCTATTTATAGCAGTGATTGTAGAGAGAAAGATGTCCTTTTGAGGGAGTCATCTCTTTATTGGAAGTTTGACTCAAGGAGTTGGATCCCATGTGAGGGATTTTAAGTCATGGACAAGACTAAGGTGAAGAATAAGATTCTTGTTCAGAAATCAGGGTGAAATGACCATGGGATGTCATCTAAATGTAGACGAAAAGTATCCATGAGAATCATGCTATGTGCAAGCCCATGGTACACATAATTAACGAATATAAAAAGTGACAGTACGCACATGATTCTCATTTAATCATTGGTAATGGCATAGAAGTGGATAACACTCAAGGGATGAGCATGGAAAGAGGTAGAAGGTGAGGTAGGACTAAAAGTCAACAATAGAATGGTCAAATATGCAAGGCATTAAGGGGCTCAGGTTTGGGTTTACCCTCGAGTGAAGATAAATGATAAGCACCTGATCCATAAGTATGACTGATGATGTATGGTCCTAGCCAATTAGGAGAAAATTTCCTCATTTACTTTTTTCTACTTTGGTTACATGTTGATTTCCTTTCATAACAAGGTCACCAACTTGGAAGGTTTCTTTGATGGACACGTTTTTCATAGGCATATTTGATACATTTTGGTAAACTTGTAGATGGTTAAGAGCATTAAGACAAAATTCATCTAAGTAACTCAAGTTACGCTAAACGGTCTTGACAAAAGTCATCATCAGTGAGCATGTCATGGAGAGAAATGCAGTGAGGGAATCTGGACCTCGAGAGGTAAAACAACCTTTATACCATAGACTAGAGAAAAGGGTGTGAAAATAGTGGAAGTACGGATACTAGTATGGTATGCCCATAGGGAAAAAGGAATGTGCATATGCCATCCCCCCCAAAGATATCGTTAACCACTTTCATGAGAATTTTGTTTAGGGTTTTGTTGGTGGATTTAGCTTGGCCATTGGTCTATGGGTAATAAGGTGACAAGAAACTTAGTTGAATTCGAAGGCGTTGTGAAGTTTTGCAAGGATTTATTTTTGAATTGTTTGTTGTTATCAATGATGAGGTGTCAGGGGACACTAAAGCGTGAGATGATATGATGATTGATGAATTCACATTTTTTTAGCTTTTGTGGAAATAATAGGTATGGTTTTAACCTATTTTGTCTAGTATTCAAAGTAGTGGTGATGATCCATTGATATCGTTGGGAATAATGGGGATTGATCTCTTTGACAAGATCCAAACCCCATTGAGAGAAGGGAAAAAGGTCATGTGTGACCTGTAAGGCATGACTGGGTGTATGATGAAGGTTTGCATATTGTTGGAATTTGACACAATGCTAGATGTAGTCACAACAATCATGGTTGAGTGTTAGCTAGTAATAGCCTAGGTGAAGAATACACTTAGCAACAACGAGGCCACTGAAGTGACTTCCACATATGCCATCATGAAATTCCTTAATGGTATAAGGAATTTCGGAACTCGTAAGGCATCGTAAGAGAATGCCATCAAAGTTACATTTGTAGAGGAGGCCACCATGATGACGTAACAAGAGACCTTTTTGAGAATGGCCCATTGTCCATTATGAGTTAGGTCGAGGCAATATGGAACATAAAAGGTATTCTCGAGTATTATTATACCAATGGTCCCTCGGGTCGCTGGTAGCGGTTCCAATGGAGTAAACCTCGCAAGGTGAATAAGAGGGTGATTAAAGTCTTTGTACGGTGACAAATATTTTAGAATTGGCGGGTGAAGTGGGGATTTGAGAAGCCAAGCAAGCCATGGTATTTGTAAAATTTTGGTTGAACGTGGAAGGGTTTGAAGGGCGTAGTGGTTGAAGATGGTCAAAAGTATGTCAACGTTATACTTTATACTTTTGAAGTGTCTCATGACAACATTGGTATATAAAATTGACTTGTTTTAAGACCAATTTGGAATCACCTAAGATGTTGATGGATTTGACATCCAAGGCATAGGTATCCTTGAGACCTAATACGAGTGCTTCGTATTCAACAATATTGTTTGTATAATAAAAATCTAGTTTGAAAGATAAAGGCATGGGTTCACCACCAAATAGAATGAGGATAATGCCCGCCCCACCCCCACACTAACACTTGGAACAGTTAAAGAAGAGTGTCATTTGGTATGTGGGATCATCCAAGAAAGGGAAGCAATTGACTCATCTAGAGAGGAAAAATTAGAAGTTTGATTCCCGGAAATAGGTGCGTCACCAAAATCATGAGCCAACGCAAGACAAGTTGATTTTGGTAATGTTTGGCATACATGAAGTGTAAGGGGTTGGTGTTGGTAACAAGATAATTTTTGTGATTAAGTAGGTAATGGAAAAGTTTTGTGGCAAGGAAAACGAAGGCTAAGTAGAGTTTTTCAGCATAGGTGTATCGGGTTTGTAGTCTAAAATAGTATGTCTTATGTAATAAACCACCTACTCCGTGTGTTTCTCATCGTGATGAGTGAGCATGGCCTCCAAGGAGTGATCGGAAGTTGAGATGTATAGGTAGAAGTGTTGATGGTATTTAGGTGGAATGAGTATGGGTGGTTGGAGAAGGTATTGTTTTAAGGCCTCAAAAGCTTTATGGCATTCATTATCCCATTTAAAGGAGACATCGTTCTTGAGAAGATGATGAAATGGATGACACCGATCGAGACAATCAAGAGATGAAATGGTGAATAGACTATAACTTACCTTGCGCAGGCTATGGAGTTTCTTAAGATTAGTAGGAAGAATCATTTTTAGAATGGCCTTGACTTTAGTACATTCAACTTCTATACCACATAAGGAAATGATAAATCCTAGGATCTTTCCTAAGAGAACCGCGAAGACACACTTCTTGGGCTGAAGGTGAACATAATATTTAATAAGGCGGTCAAAGATGGTTTTAAGGATGGTGAGGTGCTCAAGTGGTGCTTAGATTTGGCTAGGAGATCATCAACGTAATATTCTAATATACGATGCATGATGTTATGGAAGATATAAGTCATAACCTATTGATATGTGGCCCCAATATTTTTAAGGCCAAAAGGCATGACTCGGTAATAGAAGGTCCCCCAAGGGGTGATGAATGCAGTTTTGTGTTGATCCTCTAGGGAAAGCAAGATTTGGTTATAACCTGAGAATCCATCCATGAGTGACAACATCTCATGACCAGCGGTAAGGTCAACCAGTTGGTCAATACCAGGTAAAGGAAATTCATCTTTTGGGAAAGCTAGATTGAGGTCATGGAAATCCATGCAAATGTAGAGTCCCCCTGTCACCTTAGTGATAGGACAATGTTGGAAATCCACCGGGGATAATCAATGGGTAAGATGAAAGAAACAGAAAGGAGGCACTGAAGTTCTTCTTTGAGAAGAAGAGCAATGCGAGGGTGCATTTTCCTCAGCTTTTGTTTGACAGTTTTACATCAAGAATGGTTATGATATTGTGGACCAATATGGTGGGGTCGATAACAACAATGTCTCGCATAAGTGATGGCTTCTTATTCAAGAACATCTAAATATTGATCGATCTTTAGGATGTTCGGAGTCGTCCCGAGTATGAATGTTTATTTCAATAGTCAATTTATTCAACATGGTTTGTGTCTCAAATGGTAATGACCGATGAATATAAGAGTCTTTGGCACCAAGGTAGGTGAGTATAGATTTATCACCCGACATTAAATGATGTTAGTCGAAGGTGTATCATTTTCGATCATTTTAGGATATAGGAAGGGAAGAGAGGATGGAGCCTCACCCTCACGTTGATAAGTCGGATGCTCCAAGTAAATGGTCTTTATGGAAATTTTTTTATGAGGAATGGATTCTAGATCCATCGAATCTATCGGTGAAGGTGGTGATGGTGGTGAAGAAGATGGAGAGGGGCTAATGTCCTCAACGAGTTCAATGTGGGCCTTCTTGGTAGATGGTTCTATAAAGCTGATACCACTACAGTCATTATGTTTGCAGTAGTACATGGAATAATAGTATGGCATCCTTGTTCATAAAATCCAAAACCAAAACCTTTCCATGCACATTGGTGCAACAAGGTGTGGGCGAAATGTTGATTGGTAAGTGACTAGAACTCAATGGAAAATAGGTAGGTTTTTTACGATGGTTCAGTGTGTAAGTGGTAGTATCAAGTCCCCCATAGGTGAGATTGCTAAGAAGGTGGGGAGGACCATAAAGGAGGCACTCTCCTATATGGTGATCATAACGAGGTTTTTGGTGAAGAATTATGTATTCTTGTGGAGTAAGGAATTTGTTGATGCTATATAGCTCATACTCCCCTAGAGTGAGGCATTGAAAAATGCCTTCCAAGGGATCGGTGGTTGGTATAGGGGTAGCTGGAATAAACGATGTGTCAGAGGTCAACTCGGAGGTGGAGCTAATGGATTGGGAGGCTGATGGTTCAGATGTGGAGGTTGTGGCAGCGGTAGGAATGGAGGAGGTATGTGTGGTTGAGGTAGTGGCTGCATTGGTGAGCGGAGGTGTAGGTGAAGAGGTAGTGGTCATGGAGGTAGATGCCTTAATGGGTATAAGCATGTCATTGGGTTGGTAAAGCATGTTGTAAGTTTTGAAAGGTGACGGATCAGATGGAATGGTATAGGTGTGTCCTTCATGCTCAAAGTTTACACAATGATGCAAAGTAGAAGGAACACAACCCATGACATGAATCTAGGGTCTACCAAGCAACAAGTTATATTGAAATCCCCCTCAAGACATTAAAAACTCTAGAACTATGCGGGGATCCACGCGAACATGGAGGATGACAGTGCCACAAGTGTAGAGATGATAGCATCATTGAATGAATGTAACATGATAGGATATTTATGCATGCAATTGTTAGGTATGCACATTTGAATGAATGCATGGGAGGAAATGATATTAATGCTAGTGTCCCCATCAATCATAACACGTCATAAATGTATATCATCAATGTGGACAAAGATGAAGAGATTTGGGTTTAGGTCATCAGTTTGGTGCGGTGTGATCTCTTCCTTTGAGAATCTAAGGGAGGCTACTTGGTGACCAGGGAGGTGCGGATAAAGGTGGTAATTTGGTGAGGGAGGCTACTTGATGGGGCGTAATAATGGAGGCTACAGGGTGTAGGGCCATTGGGTAAAACCTCAATAGATTGTAAGACCTCCATGAGAGCTTGATGATGGGATTCCAAGGTTTGGATGAGGTCATACAAAGACATTTTGAGGGGGATTGGTGTAATTGTTTGAGCATTGGGCGATGTGTAATCTCGTTAGAAATAGGATATATGGGGCCACGGATAGTGATTTTACGTGTAGGTGCAGATGGTATGTTGGGTATAGGGTTGGTTGGTGGGTTGGTTGCCTTTTCCTTTCCTTTGTATTTAGGCACGGGTATGAACATGGATCATGTTGATCTGAGGTGGGGAGGTAGGAGAGCTAGGTGAGCCATGCAAGGTATAGTGACATGAAGGGTAAAATCCCGGTTATAGGAAGGAACCTTGTGAGATGAGCTGAGCACACTGACATTTGGGTGGAGGTTTGACAAGTTCTTTGATGTAAACCATGTTAATTTCAAATCTCAAAGGTGGTTCTAGGAGTTGTGGGGGTAAAGGTCTAGGTCATTGAGTAGGAAATGAGGGAAGAGCTATGGGAATGGGTGTTGGTGAAATGGGGTCCTCATCAAGAAGGTCATCATCATCAAAGTTTTCTTCAGGAGGACATAATTGGATAAGAATAGTTTTTAAAGCTTTGCAATTCTCTACATCGTGCCCTGGCACACGATGGTAGGCACAAATTTTGGTGTTGTCAAACCCTTTTGGTTTGGGTTTGAGTGGGTCATAAGGTTTGAGCGGTGGTAATGTGATGGTAAAAGTTTCAAGGAGGTTGGTTAAAATTTTGGCATAGAACCCCACTAGTGGATCACAATGGGATGTGAAGGTGGGTTTGGGTGTATGCATGACAGGACTATAGAGGAACAAATGTCTTTGCACAAGGGGGAGTAGTTCGAGCTACGGTTTTAGGTGATGGTGTGATCAAAAGTGTTGGTTATGTTTGTTTGGGTAGGAGATGATAGACTAACTTGTAGGAGAGTGTGTGGTTGTTTTGACTACCTTATTGGAGGGTAGCATATTTTTGTCTTTATGTTGTACCTTCTTTGGTAAAGGTGATATGGACACATGAGCTCTAGAGGGAAAGATGAATGGCGGAAGGGGGCATGTCACCCATGGGGATAATGGAGGTGTTGTGAAGGTAGTACACACGAGTCGTTAAGGAGGCATGAGGGAAAGAGATTGAAATGGTAGGGGTAATGCAGAAGCTAGTGATGGTATTGGAGGTATGGGTGGTAAAGATCTTTGCCGCGCAGTGTAAGTTGCGTTAGGTGCTTGGGTATGGGAGAGGTCTGCGAGGGCTGAATGGGTTGTTGAGTTTTTAATTTACCAGCGGGTGGAGGTTTCTTAACCACGCTGGAGGGGAGAGGTCCTAGGACGGATGGAAAGGGTGAAAGTGATCAAGGTGTAATCGGTGAGGTTGGAGTATAAGATTTATGGGATTGGTTCTTTTGTTTGAAGGCCTGAGTAGGTTTGGTGTTGGATTTGGAGGATGTCACTAAATCTAATTTGATGGGTGGAAGAGTAAGGCAATAATAGGTTTAGGAAAGGAAAATGATGTAGGTGTGGGTTTGGATTTATATGCATGTTGGGTTATGGGTAGAAGTGTGAGTTGAGTCGTGAGGGGTATCATGCTGAAATTTTTGGTAGTTGTAGATGTGCTTGGTTCAATTGGCTGAAATACTTTTGGGTAGATAGTGAAAGTGTCAGCAAGTGACATCTGTATTTGTGTTGAGATAGGAAGTATAAGATGCCCCCAAAGTAAGGCCCTATCCACATAATCTAAGTGATTGGCTAGGCGTTAAAAAGGAATTGTTGTAGGTGAGGTTGATGAGGATCCAATGGAAATTCCTGTAAAATGAGTCTTAGAGATGGGGAATTTTTTAGCTTCGGGTTCGATGGGTAAAAGAGTCAAAAGTAAGTCCGCAATATTTTGGGTAGCTGATGGAGAATGGTCAACTATAGGCAAAGGTATTTCTATTGGATCGTTGATAGGGCGAAGAGAAAATGGGTGGTCATCTCGTGGGTGGAGGAGATAATGGGTGCTTCTCATGGGTGGAGGAGATAAACAAGGATCTTTCGTGGGTTGGAGATGTATTATAGGTGATGGTTCTCTAGGTGGAGAAGCCAAAGGTGAAATGATCAAAATGTTAATAGGAGGTTCCTTCATAGGGTGAGGGATCGGATGAAGGGTGTTCCTCTGTTGGTGGAGGAATAGGTGAGGTGGGTTCAAGTGCAGGTGGAAGACTTCGGGCTAGGATTTCCTTGATGGAAGGAGTATGAGGTAATTAGGGCAGCAATGGGTGCATCACTAAAGATAGAATGGACCTCACGGGTATGGCTATCATGAGTTGAGGACTCTCCGGTTTGATCGAAAGAAGAGGCATGATTACGAAATTGATTCTTGAAGATGTGTAGGTTTTTATTGGTAGGTGCATTGGGATTATCCAAGGTTAAGTTGCCTTTATCGAGCATTTCTTAGAAAATGTTTTTGAAAGTGATGCAATTTCCATCACTGTGACCCTTTACTCGATGATAGTTGTAGAAGTCATGATCTTTATACCATGCGGGTGTGGGGCGAGCAGGGTCAAAACTAGTGTGTGGTTTTATGGGAGGAAGGGTGATGGCCCCAACTTTAATGAGATTTTCTAAGAAAAAGAATAAGGTTACCCAATTGGGGTGTATTTTCGTGTTCCCATCTCAATTGAAAAGTCAAGATAGGAGAAAGTTTAGATGAGGGACTAGCTTGATTTGATGGATGAGATGGGCCGGCCTTGAGTACCACTGTGTTAGTGGTTCCCTTGGATTTTGAATAATTGTTCTGTGGTTTCAAAGTAGAAGAGGAATCATTTGATTTGAATGTCAAATTCTTATTGCATAGTTGGATTTTCTTCTCTTCGATAGCCCTAATCTCTAGCTTTTGTTCCATGGTGAATGCCTCATAAAAGGTTTGGAAAGTCTAGACTTATAGGGTTGGTGAGATATGTCTAGCACAAGCCCGCATGAAGATCTCTTTGATTTTGGTTTGTGGTAGTTAGAATGTGAGTTTATTGATCGTGCTATGACAAAGAGCAATAAAATTTGCGATAGATTCATCATCATATCGACGCATAGAGTAGAGGTTAGTCATGGTAACCTTGTTACCAATGTTAATGGAGAAGTTATCCAAGAAGGCTTGGGCTACCTAATTAAATGAGAAGATAGAGTGTCTAGGTAACTCACTATAACAATATAATGAAGGCCCAATGATAGACATGGGAAAGGTCTTGAGAAGTAAAGCGCCATAATGGGCGATCAGATAACACCCATGTTTGAAAGACCAAAAATGTTGTTTCGGGTCTTCTTTGCTATTGAAGAGGTTAAATTTAGGCATTTCCCAATGCATGGGATATGGGCAGATAGGAATGGATGAGTGGATAGGATCATTACAAATCTCATCATAGGTGAGAGTGTCGTAGGAGCCAAAAACCGATGCTTCCAATGTTTACATCTTTTCCATCACTAACTTGATTAGGTCATTGGTAGGTGTGATGGTTGGGTGACTCCTATAGTGTAAGAGGGTTGGTGTTGGGCATATGACGAGGGTGGCATTCCAATATATGGCACTGCCATATAGGTAGATTAAGTAGGAGGGAATGAAATAGGGGGTACGTACCTAGAATGAATGATAGATGAAATGGGAGGATGCTAATAGTACATATATTGAGGTTGAAGGGTCATGGTGACCTTGGTGGAAATGAGGGTTAAGGATTGTGAAATAGAAAGAAACATTTTAAAAAGGGGTAGGGGTCACCGACTCTGGGGTTGGTTGTGTAGCTACGGGTATATATGAAACAATAGGTGCAAATGAGGTTATGTTCGGGGTGGTTGGCAAAAGCTATAGTGGATGTGGTGGGTACAAAATATGTGGTAGACGTGGCGGTCGTAGCATGTATGCGGCTAGGCCGAGAAACGAATGGGGGTAAGGAAGATGCGGGTAGCGTGGAGCCGAGGGGACCGACGTAGAAGTAGGAGAGAGTATCGGGGATAGATACGGGCATGCCATATATCAACTCACCCGAGGCATCTCAAGTGGAATAGTGGGAAAGATAAAAATACAAGGCGACAGGGGTTCCGGTCAAGGAGTCATGTGAACTCCTTGTCTCCCGTGGCGGTAGTGATATGTTGGGTAGGATCCATGGGTGATAAAATAGAAGGTGGTGAAGGACTAGATGGGAGTGGTTGATGACCGACATGGAATATGAAGTCGTTTGCTTCACTTTAGTCAGCACCATGTGAACAAGCACCGATGTGGAAGGATGAATTTATGTAAATGACATAGAAGTACAACAAAGATATGATAAATAGGTAGTGGTAGGTGAATTGGGGTTAAAATTTTAGCTAGAAAATTACACAAGCTAACCGATGCCGCTTAGGTTAAATCGATGCTGGTCACGAGTAACCACGGTTGGTCATTATGGAAAGTGGATAGTTGTTCAAAACAAGGAAAAAGGCCGATAGTTTGCCCAAGATGTAAGATGCTGATGGAATTACTAGGTAAGTGAATATGATAGCAGTGATAGAGACTCGAGCAGGTTAAAGAAGGTGAATAGGTATTATTTTGGGTAGGTTAACCAAAAGAACAAAGAACCGATGTCGGTTGAGTGAAATTGATGATGGTCGAAGGTAATTGATGATAGTCGTTGGACTAACACCAGTCACTATGAAATTGAAACAACAATGAAGAAAATGTGGATGTGAGTTAAAATTAAATGCGGAATCAAACTCAAAATTCAAAGAATGATGAAAATATAGTCTAAGCACACTCAGATGAAGCTAGAATATGATGATTGAAAAACAGGGATGGAAGCCTGACCACTTTTATTAAATTCAATCAATCAACCATTACAGAGAATGGGCTGCAATATTTATAGATATTGCACAGCCAAATACATACGGGAGAATAAGTTGCACAGGTGCAACCAAATGCCAGAATGAATAAGCTTCCAATAACATCCGGGAAGTAGGAAATGAATAGATACAAATATATTGTTCACAACAATATAACAGTATGAAATAAAAGACAAATATGGTTGATTAACCATATAACCAAATAACAATTATTATTTAATTAAAATTAATTAAATAATTTAAACTATGCATAATTAATATTAGGATAATAATATTTAATCCTAACATTCCCCCCCTTAATTGTGCATTGTCTGAAGAGATGAGGAGAGAAATGCTCTGAACAACTCGAACTTGTCACGTGCAAGTGACTTTGTGAAAATATCTGCTCGTTGTTCAGCAGTTGGACAAAACTGAAGCTGGATGTTGTGCTTCAACACATGTTCACGTATGAAATGAACCTGAACTTCAATGTGCTTTGTTCTCTCGTGAAAAACTAGATTGCGAACAAGTTTGAGAACACCTTCATTGTCAACATACATGGTGGTCGGTTTGTCCTATGGTATTCCAAGTCCTTCCAGTATGCGACGTAGCCAAATCGCTTCACAGATAGCTTCTCCTGCAGAACGATACTCAGCTTCTGTGGAAGAGCGAGAAACAAAGTGTTGTTTCTTACTTCCCCATGATATTGGTCTAGATCCCATAAAGAATACAAATCCAGAAGTGGATTTTCTATCATCAATGTTACCTGCATGATCTGAATCCAAATATCCAGTCAAGAAGAAGTTTTCATTCTTCTTGTATTCTAGACCAAGATCCACTGATCCTTTGAGATATCTCAAAATGCGCTTTGCTACTTTCCAATGACAAACTTTGGGTTCCTGCATGAACTTGGATAGATAGCTCACTACAAAGCTGATATCTAGTCTAGTGTAGGTCAGGTAAATGAGACTCCCAATCAACTGCCGATAGAGAGTGGCACTTACCTCAGGAGATGGATCTGAACGAGATAACTATAATCTGTTCTCCATAGGTGTAGCAATTGGTGTGCAATCCATCATCCTAAACTTCTCAGCGTTGTCTTGGTATATTTCATCTGAGAAACAAAGATATGATTCTCTTTCTGCCATACTTCTAGTCCAAGACAATGTAGTGCATAAGCCCGAGATCTGTCATGTCGAATGATCGCTTAAGATCTTTCTTTGTTTCATCAATCATCTTCACTGAACTACCAATGATGACTAGATCATCGACATAAACTACAACAATCACCATCTCCCCCCCTTGCTTTTTGAGGTAGAGATTGGGATCGTATGGATTTCTGACAATCCATGTTGTACGAGATGCTCATCAATCTTGATGTACCATGCCCGGGGTGCCTGTTTGAGGCCATACAGAGATTTCCTGAGTCTGCATACCTTTTCTTCTTGACCAGGTACAACATATCCCTCAGGTTGAGTCATGTAGACTTCTTCTTGTAAATATCCATTCAGAAGGCACTTTTACGTCCATTTGGTGAACTTTCCATCCAAATCGAGAGCAATTAGAGCAAAGATCATCCCGATCATTTTGATCTTAGCCGTGGGAGAGAAATGTCTCCTCATAGTCAATGCCTTCTTTCTATGCATACCCCTTTGCTACAAGTCTTGCTTTGTACTTGTCCACTGTCCCATCTGCTTTGTACTTTGTTTTGAATATCCATCTGCATCCAATGGGTTTCTTCCCTGGTGGAAGATCAACAAGCTGCCAAGTGTTATTCTTCATCACTGATTGATATTCGTAATCCATGGCATCTTTCCAAGCTTTGACCGTAGGGGCTTCCCCGGACTATAGAGGGCTCGCTTTGATTCAATAACTCTACTCATCAAAGCAAAGTTAACTTCTTCTCTTGCTTTACACGAGTCCGTGGTCCAGGGGTGGATGTATCCGGTGGAGCATCCAATCTTGCATCTCGTAATGTACTTGTACACCATTTAGGCATACGTTGACTGTTCCCATGGGTTGTGGTTCTATCTGATCAACACCATCATCCCCATCATCACTTTCATCTTCTGAGGGAACATTAGCTTCAATTTTTACAATGGTGAAAAATCTACATCTTGCGTCCTGGGAGGAGGAGTCTCTCGCTTCCTTCTTCTCAAAAACTCAACATCTCTACTTGTGTAGACTTTTCTGGTCTTAGGATCCATCAGTCTGTACCCAAGAGTCTCTTCACTGTATCCAATGAAGATGAGATTTTGTGACTTCATATCCAATTTCTTTCTGTTCTGTTTGGGTATGTGTATGTTGGCTTTACACCCGAATACTCGAGGTGTGCAATGGATGGTTTCCTTTTTACCATGCTTCTTGTGGTGTAATTCCATCAAGAGTAGTTGTGGGCACTCTATTTAAAAAATACACTTCTGTTTTTGTTGCTTCTGCCCAAAATGTCTTTGCAAGTCCGGAATCATCGATCATGCATCGCACCATTTCCATGATAGTACGATTTCTTCTCTCGAAAACACCATTTTGCTGCGGTGTGTGTGGAGGAGGCATTTTTTGATGAATTCCGTGAGTTTGTAGGTAGTCTCTGAACTCATCATTAGTGAATTCCCCCCCTCGATCTGAGCGGAGAGTTCTAATGTGACGACCAGTTTCTTTCTCAACTGCAACTTTGAACTTTTTGAATGTTTCAAAGGCTTCACTTTTCTTGCGAAGACAAAAAATCCACATTTTTCGTGAATAGTCGTCAACACAGAGCATGAAGTACTGGAACCCTGAATGACTTGGTTGCATCGGACCACACAGATCGGTATGAACCAGGTCAAGTTTACCATGAGCTCAAAAGTACTCTTTTGGAATGAAACTCTGTGTTGTTTTCCTACTAAGCAGTGAGGACACTTGTCTGTATCCTTCTGAAGAGATGGTAGCCCATGTACCATATTACACCGGTGAAGTGTTTCGAGATATTTGAAACTTACATGACCAAATCTCCAATGCCACAACTGGGATGAGGTGGAGTTTTTAGCCACAAGTGCTTGATCATTTTTGTGAATGAAATCAAGTTGAAACATTCGTCCCACATTTGAGGCTTTTGTAATTATTTTCGAGCCTCTGGATTTATCTCGAATCAAACACATTTTCTTGCCGGATTGACTATCAAAGTCAATTTTCAGGTTGTGATCTAGGAGTTGACTGACTAAAAGAAGATTCTTTGTCAACCTAGGGACATATAGAACATCTGATAGTCTGCATTTGTGTGAACCAAGGGGTAGAGAAATGTTTCCAATCCTCTGAACTGTATATGAAGAATCATCTCCCAATGAAACATGATTTTTCGATGGCGTGTCCCTCATTGAAATAAACCAGTCTCTGTGGCCGGTCATGTGTCGAGTGGCTCCCGAATCAACATACTAGACGTCACTAGATGACGTGGATGGTTCACTTGATTGAGCAAAGAACAAGAAGTCTTCATTGTCATTCTGTTCTTGTTGCTCAAAGAATATTACCTTCTTTGGTGGGGTCTTCTTTTCCAGTTCCCCTTTTTCTACCCGTGATAGTTGTTTGAATGTCCCTTGTAAGATTGTTGTTGTTGTGGTCTAGAATTGCTTGATGAACCTTTCTTATAAGTGTTAAACCAACATTCTTGCAAGTCATGTCCTCTTTTACAAATTGGACATCGCTTCTTCTGTTGATTGTCCCCATGATACTGATTCTGATGTGGGGACTTCTGATAGGATTTAGGTTTTCCTTTACCTTTTCCTTTCCATTTTTGATGTGAAGATAGTGCCTGCTCCTCTTCATCATCCTTGTTGTGCATTGCTTCCTCTTGTTGCAGTAGGTTTACTAGCTTGTCAAAACTAATTGTCGTATCTGACAAGTTTAGAGTTGTGACAAAAATGCGGTAAGAAGAAGGTAGAGCTCTCAGAACAATGGGAACGAGAGATTCATCTTTGACCTCTTCTCCGAGGGCTAGAAGTGAAGCCCTCAACTCTGCAACTCTTCTTAGGAAGGCTTCAATTTTCTCATTCTGCTTGAACTTCAATGTATGTAACTGACTCTACAAATTGAGTATGACATTCTTGTTCTTGGCCTCATATATTGTGCTCAGCTTATCCCATGCTTCTTTTGCTGATGTGGCATCTCGAATGTGGGCTTGCACATCGTCGGACACTCCAAACAAGATGATGAGTTTGGCTTTCTGATCTGCTCTATCAAATTGTCATTTTTGTGTTGCATCACTTGGTGATCTCGGTTAGAGTACCAATCCACAACAAAGCTAGATTTCTTCAAACTCAAGTCCGTGTCTTTATTTTTGTCTTCCATGTAGCATAGTTTCTTCCTCTAGCAATTGTGAATCCGAAGAAAAAAATTTGGGGGCATTGGTGCCCATTTTGCAGATATTACTGACAGGGTTTGGCTCTTATCACTCTAGGTATTAGGTCTCCCAATCTATATACCGTTAGTCCGATATACCGAACCTTTCTATATACGCGCCCTTCCAATATACCCGCTCGGTACTTGGAAGAAGCTCGCCTTTCTATATACCCGCGCAGACGTGAAAGAGGCGTTAACGTACGTGAAAGAATTCAATACGTGGTACCAAGACAATACTGATGGGGTCTGTGCGATTATTGACACCGGCTCAAAGAAATATCCTCATACGCGTGCGTAACTTCACTATATACTCGGATAATTTCTCAGTCCGGATTTATGTCTTGCAATCGTTCACAGACGGATGGGATGGTTCATAGTGTGTGCACTGTGACCTTATTACTCCCCATCGATTTATAGGGATGATGCCCAGACAACGTTGTTGCAGCTATATTAGGCGTTAAGTGCAGTAGTAGTCACGACGGCTTTACCCGTAAGTGCTTCCCAGAGGCACCGTATATACCGAACGCTGCGAATGAGATCTAGGATCTCGTGAGTGTTACAGAACCAATTTTACTATTTTTTATTACAATTCTGCCAGTTTCTAAGCAGTTACAAAGTTTTGCAGTTGACTATGGCAACCTACAAATTAGTACAATATGCAGCAGTATACAATTTACATTCAAAAATTGTACAATTTGAATGACAGGCAAAAAATTTCAGTTTCGGGGTCCTGGTGGCCTCCTGAGCCCAATACGACCCAAAATGCTAAAAATTGCAAAAAAATAGCTGAAAATGCAATTTTTAGATGGGTCTCCTTTTGCAAAAAATGTCTGGAATGAAAAAACAGACCAGATGGGAGAAAAAAATTTCTACCCTAAATTAGGGATTTCTCCGCTAAATTTAGTTAGTTGTAACTAAATTCAAAAAAGTATGCTAAATTTAGCAGTTCCGCCAAAAATTCCGCCAAATGCAAAAGGTGAGTTTTTGAGTGTTTTTGAGGGATTTGACCCCCAGACCTCTCACTCCCAAGGTGCATGCACTAACCAACTTGGCCACTTGGGGCGCTTGAGCTATGAAAGGAAGAAACTTGTATTTATTGACAAGTAAAATCGACTTACCTCTTTAAAAATGGATGACTTGTAGAGGCTCCACGTGGCGCATGCTGGTGAAGAGGCATTTTTTAGGGTTCCTTTGCTCCAAATCTAGATCTGGAGCTTGTTATTTGTTATTGTTTGCTTTTGTGAAGCCGCCTCCTTCTTTTCCAGCCGCTTCTAGCTTTTGTTTTGTTTGTTTTTTGCTTGTACAGGTCGCAGATCTGTGTTTGGCCGCTGTTTTTTCTTCCTTGGCCATGCTTTTTTTTTGTTTCTTTTGTATGATATGCTATTGTATTTGGTGCCTTTGTATTCTTTGCTTTGTTTCTTGGCCGGGCCGTTGTTTTTTAATTGTTTTTCCTTCTGTGCAGTCGCAGGTCTGCGTGAGCATAGTGGAGAAGGCCACGTGAATAGTGGAGAAGGCACTGTTTTTTGTTTCTTTTCACATAAATATCAGACCTGCCATCTTAGGCTTTTGCATTTGTGAATGCTCAATATGTCAATCACTAAAGGTTTGAAATGTTTGTTGACATTCTACTGAACAACTCTTACTTGATCCACTGATAACTAGATTTCACAACAACTAGATTTCTCGGGTCGAGTTTGCACAATAGTTGAATGACACATACCAAGATTGGTAGATGATGTGGCGTACAATGATGCTTTCTTTGCTTTGCTTTTGTATTGGTGCGCAGGTCGCTTGGAGAGTGGAGCAGGCCGCATGGACCAAGCTTTTAACACTACCAGATTTGATCAGAGTTCCAAATCCAGTCTGAGGAGGCTGTTTGTTCACTGCAGGTGCATATACACACAGACCTCCAAAACAAGCCAAGCAACTTCCAAATACAGTAGAGACCAAATGTAGAGAAAAACCCTTATTGGGAAAAAAAAAAATTAGTATTATTTCCAATACCAGTGTAAATTTTGCACAGTCAGTGCACCGTGCACCAAAGGTAAAAAAATTGCGTTCCAAACACCTGAACCGAACAGAGGTCAGGTTTGCAGGGGATTCTGGGAAGCTGCAGGAGGCAGCACTGGCTCTCCTTCTGGTGCAGATTTCTTCTCCATGAATTCTCCTTCTTCTGCAACCTTCTCCAACCTTGCCAGGAGCTTCAATTCACTCTGGTACCAAATGATGATTGAAAAACAGGGACGGAAGCCTGACCACTTTTATTAAATTCAATCAATCAACCATTATAGAGAATGGGCTGCAATATTTATAGATATTGCACAGCCAAATACATACGGGAGAATAAGTTGCACAGGTGCAACCAAATGCCAGAATGAATAAGCTTCCAATAACATCCAGGAAGCAGGAAATGAATAGATACAAATATATTGTTCACAACAATATAACAGTATGAAATAAAAGACAAATATGGTTGATTAACCATATAACCAAATAACAATTATTATTTAATTAATAAAATTAATTAAATAATTTAAACTATGCATAATTAATATTAGGATAATAATATTTAATCCTAACAGAATACACCAATTTTGATGAGGAGCGTGCGGGTAAATAATAAAATGAAGAATATAACCTCTCACCTCAAAACACAAAGCCAAGCGAAACACCAAGAAAAATACGATCCTAAGAGTGCTTTTTCTATTATGTTCATTTAGCTTAAGTCATTTAAGGACTAACTCATGAAATTTAGAATAGATTTTTTTGGTGTGGATGGATTCCTAAAAAAAGAGATCTACAAGGAGAGGTTTTAGGTATGTTATCATGGCGGCGGGTTGCCTCTTTAATGGGGTATTGGAAAGAGATAACCAGTGGGGTGCCCACTATAATGTGATCATGTGATAACCTACGCCTTCCTCTGGGTGAGATGTTGTCTAAGAATGTGTATATATTTTAATTTTGTGATGTTTTGTAAGACTCGGAGAGAGAAAAAAAGGAAGTGTTTTTCTATGATTCATTTTTCAACCATAAGTTGGGCATGAATTCCAAAGCATATAGGTTGCCCTTAATTAATGTGAGCTAATGCAAAGAAGTAGAATGAAATGAAATGAGTTTTAAACCCAAATTGAAATGTTGAATTTGATGACAAAAATATGAACAGGAGAAGGGATGCTCTTTCATGAATGTGATACTAATGAAAGGGAAGAAGTGTTCTTTTTAAATCACCAAAATATGATTTCTTTTAGACAATAGAAGAAGAGAAGGTTCCACGGGAGAAAATTTAATGTAAGTAATTTGTAGAAAAGAAATAAACATACAACCTTTTAACCTAGAAAATGAAAGAATGAAGGGAACCCAAGATGGGTCCCATTGGGCGTGCTAAAATGTTTCACCTGATTCTAGAGCATTTCTTCCAATGTTGAAAAATAGATAATGGTAAAGGGCTATGAGGAATACATGTTAAGATGTTGGTTGTAGGTTGTTGCATGCGTATGACTTCTGAATCCACAGCTGATCATGAGAGCTTCCTTTTTCTTGGAGGAACTACCTGAAATGGAAAATAAGACCACCAAATAAAAGTTAAATAGTATATGCAGTGGACTACCTAGCATGTGCTAGATCTGGGAAGTGTGATACTTCCTAGATGGTTGTTAATCCACTGTTTAAAACAACTTAATGCTAACAATAAAGGAAATCCTACTGTAGTTAAAATGATTTAGGTATCTCATTCATCTACAATAAGAAAATTTGTTCACAACAGGCTAAGCTATGACTGAATCAAGTTCAAGGTCTTGCTTGGGATCTTGGTATGGGTCGAGTGAGGTTCTAGGCTATCTTGGGTATTTGGTGGAGGTTTCAAGCTATGTAATTAGTTTTTGGTCAAAAACATAAAGACCGACATCGATCGGTATGGCCGATGTCTATTTAGGTTAACCAGTGACGGTTGTGGGTAACCAACGTCGGTATGGTCGGGTATAGGAAACTCAATAAAAATTTGTCTAGGTGATAGATTTGAGGCCAGGTGAAAATGGAAGGGCAATGGTCGATTCGTGGGTCCTGGTATGCATATGAATTATTGGATGTTGGATATGGGTAGTTCAAGGGTATGGGTAAAGGGATGGTCAATTTTGCATGGAGGTAAAATGGTGGGGAATGGGAATGGGAGCAGAAACTAACAACAGAAGTAAAAGGATCTGCTCAAATGATAATGAACTAGTGTAGGTTAACAAAACTTACTATTTGTACGAGCTTGATGTCTAGTTGGAAATGGTGGGTGATCAAATGGAAGGAACTTGGTGTGGTGTTGGCGCTTCCTCGATGCTCTCATGAAGGAAAATGGCTCTGTAGTTGCTTTTGGTGTTGGCTATGGATGCTCTAAGGTGTGTATGGATGCTAGTTCTGATTGCATGTAGCTTTGATTTCATCACTTATTCTCATAAGATGTCTCTAACCTCTCAAAAATATGCCAACCTTGAAATAAGGTTGTTTGGGGTTAAATGGTAACCGACGGTAGTTTTGAGTTAACCGGTGATGGTTTAGGGTGACCAGTGTCGGTTAATGTGGGATTTCCTAGGTTTTCTAAAATGGGAAGATCCTTTTAATGTTCTTGGATCTTGTCCATTTTTTGCTCCGCAGAAAGAATGGAAGCTTCCTTCTACAGATGGGAATGTGGTTAGAGGGAATATAGTATTTGATTTTTAGGGTTTGGGTAGGTCCTAGTTAGTTATGGAAACTTACTAAGAATAGGTCTTAGGGTGAGGTGGCTAGATGAGGTGAATATATGGGCATTATCTCAATCAGATATTAAAATAATAAATATTGTGAGGATAATGAATGAATTTAATTAAATTAATTAACTTAATATTAGAGTGGGGTGAAAGGGGCCATGGTTAGGTAAATGTGGTCAAGGTGTTTATTTGACAAGGGACCAAGGAGAGTGTGACCCAATTTTGGTGTCCACAATAACCTTTAAGTGGAAACTAGAAGGAAAACACAGCTTCAACAAGATCAAGCAAGAAATTTCTTGTGTTCCAATACTCATAAATCTAGATTATTCTAAGGAATTCATCTATTATTCTTATAGAGCTGATGCAAGTGTTACTCATGTCTTGATACAAGAAAATGAATAAGGACTGGAGTAGCCAAAGTGGATTTCTTCATGAGACAATGAAGGATTCTCGAGTGGAAATACATTCACACAAAGAAACAAGTCTATTCCATCATGCGCACCCTCAAAAATTCAAAAGCATGCTTTCAAAAATCACATTAAGGTGTTAGTTTCACACTTGATTGTTACATAATTCATCATGGGAGAAAAAATCAAAGAAGAAAAGAGTGCGATTGGTGACAAAAATCATGGAGTATGATGTGAGTATAAAAACCACAAAGCTGGTAAGATGAAGCATACTCTACAAACAAATTGCTGATGTCACACAAAATGAACTTGAGACTTCATTTTTAAAGATGAATATTTATCACACAAAGATCCTAAAAAAATGAATCCCTTAGTGCACATGGCTAGATGAAGGACATGATTACATTCCTTTCCGAGGGCACGTATCCTTCTAGTTTAAAAAAAGAAAAGAGGAGGAATCTAAGGATGTAGTCAATTTTATATGTTCTAATAGATAGCATCCTCTTCAAAATAAATCTTGATGGTATGTTATTGAGGTGTATTGATGACACGTAAACTGAAAAAAATTAGCAGAATTTCACCGTGGATTCTCTGGTGGACACCTATTTGCCAAGACTACATCAATGAAAATTACAACGACATGACTCTTTTGGCCTACCCTATTAACGGACACACATAAGTTGTTCGTGAAATGTAAATAATATGATTTATTTTTAGGAAATACAAAGTTGGTGGTGCTTCCCCTCTAACTAATCCAAGCTTATCATCCTTTTGCACAATGGGGTATTAACTTCATAGGCATGATCAATCCTCCTTCAAGCATTGTACATGAATGGATGGTCACTACCACGTACTAATTCACCAAATCGATAGAATATTTCATACTCAAGGAATCAACCAATTCAATCATCCTTGAAATTTTCAAAGGTATTTTAATAAGGTTTTGCATCCCTCGACATTTATTTCAGATAATGTGAAATCCTTCCTTGGTATTAGAATCACCGATTTGGCTATTATTCCTTGTATACACTTGAAGACCTCTTCCAACTATTACCCTCAGGGAAATGGTTTGACACAGTCATAAAACAAGAACCCGATCAAAATCATGTAACAAACAATGAATATAAACCAAAGATAGTGGCTCACAAAGATCTCGCGTATGCTCTAGGAAGACAGAATCATAATGAAGAAGGCAATATGAACTTTTCCTTATAATCTTGTCTGTAAAAAGGAAGATACATTTCCTTTAATACTTGAGTGTAATTCATTAACTCTTGCCCAACAAATTAAATTTAAAGGTGCATACCAGAGAGAAGTTAGAATTGTAGAGCTGGTTGAACTTGAAGAATCAAGAAATTCTGTGATGATCAAGCTAAAACAACATCAACAATAAAAAAATAAATGGTTTGATAGAAAGGCTAGGCCTCATGCTTTCAATGTTGGGGACTTGGTCCTAAAATGTGATGTTGACAGATCCAAACCAAGGCACAATTGAAAGTTTGATGCACTTTGGAGTGGCCCATATGTTATTAGTTCTTGCAAGAAGGATAACTCTTTTGAGTTATCTCATCTTGGTGTAGGTGTGATACAAATCAAAATCAATGGGATTCATCTCAAACCCTTCCATTAAGCTTGGTGAATCATTTTTTTATATATTAGAGTAGTTTCAACTCCTCCAAATGCACTTTGCACACACATTGTTTATCTGTATATAGTTATTTCTTACCACATCCTTCTTGCATGCATGCTCTTTTCTTTCTTACAGGATGTCACCATCTTCCAATATTTTTCAATAGTCTTGCAAGATTCATAACAAAGTTTAGGACATGCTTCAAGTCAATCGGTATATTTCTTCAAAGTTACAGATCAAATGTTCATATACACGTTGACTCGATGACCAATGTATTCTCAAAGCTATTTATATCCTTATTCTAGAATGAATATGACCTTAAAGGTCACTAAACTATTATCCAACATAACTCCCCTAGTTATTTGGATAACTTATATTTCCATTCTATCTCTGAAGTAGTGCATTGTAGGTCACACACACTTCAATTGTTCTCTTGGAAAATTTTCTTGGCTCCTATACCTCATACACCCTTGTGCACTTTTTTCCACACTTCCCATAATTTCTTTCTCCTTTCTTTTATTATGTCCCATCATTCCTCATGCCAAATCTTG
The DNA here is from genome assembly GCA_018340775.1 of Taxus wallichiana var. yunnanensis. Taxonomy (NCBI): domain Eukaryota; kingdom Viridiplantae; phylum Streptophyta; class Pinopsida; order Cupressales; family Taxaceae; genus Taxus; species Taxus wallichiana. The sequence goes on from CM031234.1 coordinate 754,813,244, forward strand.
GTGCATTTTCATTCCTCCCATCAATTCATGCATTGTTTGCGTGCACCTTAAAATTGCTTCCCAGATTACGTGAGTCCCTAACAATCCTTGCGCATGCCTTTACTTCCTCCAAAAATAATCTTGTAATGATTTTGTCTCTTCTAGATGTTCCTCTAATGGTGTTCCTTCCATTCCTCTCACACCAATTAGTTATGTGTGCATCCTTCTTCTTTCTTCTTCTTCAATTATTTCCTTCGCACACTATCATGTCATCTTTTGCACTACTTCCTATTCCATGTGGACTATCATACACTAAGTGTGTTACATGCAACCAATCAAACCATGTCAATTGGTTTCCAAATCTAGGCAAAAAACCATTTCTTGACATGTGGAATAGATGACAAAACAAATACATAGTTGCTCATCCTTCAATCATTTTCAAAGTGTCGTGTCATTTCTTGTCGAGTGAGTTGAAGACTTCAAATGATTATAAGTTTTTCTATAAGGATTAGTACATGATGTGATTTATCTTATTTGATAACTCAAGCTTGATGTGGTCAACATCCCAAATCATTCAAATTTAAATTTTTGAGGGTTTTGGTAAGTGAAGAGATAGAAAAATTCTCTCATGCCATTAATTCAAGATTTAATTGCTCCAACCTCCTAATTTGATTCACATCTCACCCCTTTCCTTCTCCCACATGCCAAACAGACATGGAAAATCAGATTTGAGAGTTTTGAAGGAAGATTTCTAGGCATTAATTACTAGTTATTTGTGGTTGATTTTTCAAATTGTATTTTCCTTCCCCTTCCTTTTCCTCACATCTATTTATCTATAAATGTAAGATAATTTCTCATTGATAAGGGTTGAATTTTTTCATTTTTATAGGAATTGCCTTACATTTTTAGTTCTATACCTTTAGATTTGGTATTTTGCATGTGTATATCGGTCTCAGATGCCATTATAATCAATGGTGTATTTCTGGAAGTAATAGAAGAATTGTTTTGTGGATATCTTCTTCCTTAACTTGTTTATGTTCTTCTTTGATGTCTCTCCTTAACGTCGTGTGTTTGTTGTGATTTTTCATGTCCTTGCATCTCCTTTTTTGAATGTGTTTATTGAAAATGATTGTGTAACTTTCTGGTCTATGTTATTCATGTTTAGCCTTTATCTCAGGCATTTTCCTTCATTTTCACTCAAAGATGATCATGTTCACTTTGCCCTTATTTTTCCGGTGCTATCACCTCCTTAATTTAGTTTTCCATTTTCATGTTTTCATTCTATCCATGGTCCCTTTTCTCCATTAGCTTAGGATTTAATTTAAGCATTATGAGTAATAATAGTATAAATAGGTAGAAGAATCGGCCTTCTCAAGAGGTCTCTCTAAAGTACGCAAGGTCCCACAACTTGGATACAACCCCATTGTTGTCTCAATAACTCGCTTAAACCTGATCTCGAGATGGGTGAGATTTTAGCTCGAATAGGTCCTATTTCATGTATAATCTTAGATAGGTTGATGGACTTCTATTCATGGATGATGAAGTTCCCATAGTTAGTGTTGAGGATCGAGACCATGTGCGGGATACAAAGTGGTATACTTCTTGGTTGAAGATGGTGTTTATCCCCATGTTCACACTAAGGAGGGAATGTTAGGAATATATTATATTAGTGCTCCATTATGTTTTGTAATATATTATTGTATTGGGTATTTTGATATATCTTTATACTTGTCAATAGTATTCCTGGTTATTTGTAATAACACATCCCTATTTATTATGAGGTGGTTTGGATATTTAATTTTTATATAATAGCCATGAATTGTGAGATGTACTTTTGAATATAATAAAGAGTGATTAGCATTTGTTTTATTGATTTGTATTTCTCAATCAAATCCAAATCTCCATAGGCATTGCGAGCATTATGTAGGTCTCCTTATCTAAATAGAAGCACATAAAACTATTTTCCATGCTCTAGTCAATCATTTTGGAATGTAAATGAGTGCACGAGTTAAGGAATATAACTTTTAATGTAATCTTGTGTTTATTGAATCAATGAAATGTGAATAATTTATCTTGGCTACTATGGATAAGATTGGTCACCGAGTAAATATGGTGTTGTACTATTACTTTGTAATATTTGTTTGGTTTTAAAATCCTTCCTTAAATTGTACTTTTAAGGAAATATCTTACAACCATTGAGTGTATTTTTGGTGTCATGGAATCTATATAATAAATATTTTATTGAGGTTTTCAACACATGTGTTTTTGTTAATATAATATTTCATATATTACATGGTAATGTTTGTGTTAATTTGGTATAAATGAATTCAAATGACCATTTGAAGGTGATGTTCTCTTGATTTTGTTTATCTGGATTTTGGAAGTAATAGGATATAGTGGTGAGCACTCGTATTTCACCCCATTAGATCCACCACCCACACTTCATCTAATAAAGTACCATCCTATCCTACCCTTTCATATCACATTAGATTTGACTATTTTACCTATTTTTTCCTACAAATTACACCTATCCTTGATATTTCAAGTGTATTTCTCATGATGTATGAAATTTTACATCCAAACATCATCATAGCCCAAGTTGTCAACAATTTCTATAGAGATGATGTATGTCGTCACATTTTATCTATCTTTAGTGTCTTGTGTCTGATTTATCAAATATTTTTAATGGCCATGTGATCATTATTTTGAGTGAACCTTGGTTTTTTTTGTCGTATTTGATGATAGATTAAGGTTATAAGAAGTTTGAGGGTTTGAAATATAATATCTAGCTCTCCCCTTCAAGCCACCCTTCACATTCTCTCACCTTGGTTGAGGGAGAGATATAAAGAATCAAGATAATAACCAAATCTTTAGTCACATGCCTCCTTTTCAAGATAATAAGGGATAGAAAAGATTGATAGATAGATCCGACACTAGCTATAAAATTACATATCAGGTGGGCTATCTCTTCTCCTTGTTCGTCCTTTCCATCACTTCTTTATTTGGGTTATTATATCAAAACCAACATGATACTTGTGTCATTTCCAATGATAAATTTCCTCAATTTGTTTCTAGATCATTTTGAAAGCTTGGTTCATAATTTGAAATGGTATTGATCAAGAACTACCTAGTCTAGATTAATGGTGTTCTTGTAAGATCTATATGTATCTCAATGTATCCAACATGATATCGACACCATTTATGGGAATATAATGATTTTTAAAACAATATTTATCAAATTTTGTATTGTACAAAGTTTCTCCAAGGTTTCTATTCAATTTGCATGACTTAAATGGTTATCATATGCTCTACATATTCATCAAAAACATTGTTTCTAGGTGACTCTCTTGGTATTTGAGTACGAGGATTTTTAGGATTTTATCCATGTGGTATTTTCCTGGTCTCAAATGTGTATGATATATGTTTCATGCATATGGTATTTTTAAGGAAACATCAAGTATCATTTGTTTTTTGTTTTTAGAGTAATGTTCAATTCATTTCAAGGTTTGTTTATCATTTTTAGAGTACAATCCCTAATGGTTGATCCATTTTGAGTTATGGGACAGATCGGTGCTATATTGTTTATTATATGTTGTTGGTTCTCATGCATTTACAAACATGGAAGGAATATGATCATAATTCAAATAAGATCTTTTAAGAAACCTCTTCTTGAGTTGGATATCTTTTAAAAATAAGGGAGCAAGTTTGGAAGGCATTAAAAGGTCAAAGTTCAATAAGTAAGAACATCTAGTCTTCCGATATTGGTCATTCCCCTTATTTGATGATTATTCCAATTCTTTTGATAGTTCTAAACCAATTATCGCAGAATACCACCTTCATTCCTTATTTCAACATGGTTATGTGCCTAAATTTTCTATAAATTTTCCTAAACCTGCCCATTTTTCACAAATGAAAATAGAGCCTTTTGTTTAGAAGCTATATCTATGATGAATCCTCATATCACTTACCTTACTACCTTGGTTCATATATCATCTATTCCAAAACTATTTGATCATCCTCCTAAATAACGAGTTCATAAAAATATGGATCATGTTTCTCACCATGATCATTTCAAGGTTAATTCCTTTAGACCTACAAATTTTAGGGTAGGCTTGAATACCCAAATAAGATGCCTAATGAAGTTAAAAACAAGTTACCTAAATTTAAAGGAAATAATTATATTAGTGGTGATAAAAATATTAAGATATTTCAAACCCAGGTCTTCGATATTGGTCAATCCCCTTGTTTGATGATTATTCCAATTCTTCTGATAGTTCTAAACCAATTATCATAGAATACCACCTTCATTCCTTATTTCAACATGGTTATATGCCTAAATTTTCTATTATTTTTCCTAAACCTGCCTATGTGTTCACAAATGAGAATAAAGCCTTGTGTTTAGAAGTTATATCTATGATAGATCCTCGATCACTTACCTTACTACCTTGGTTCATATATCATCTATTCCAAACCTATTTGATCATCCTTCCAAATAACGAGTTCATAAAAATATGGATCATGCTTCTCCCATGATCGTTTGAGGGTTAATTCCTTTAGGCCTACAAATTTTTAGGGTAGGCTTAATACCCAAATTAGGTGCCTAATGAAGTTAAAAATAAGTTACCTAAATTTTAAGGAAATAATTCTATTTTTTTTTGTTCATACCTTGGAAGAAGATGAAATATAATGGTTGAATTCCTTCCCTCATGGTTTAATTGATTCTTGGGATGAAATGACAATTACCTTCAGAATACAATATGGTCATAGGACTAACCCAATGTTCCTCTTATCTACATTAAAAAAATAATGAAAACACCTAATAATTGCATAAAGGGTTTCAACACAAGGTTCAACAAGACTTTGAAAAGGATACCAACTAGTCTAAAACCAAGTGATGAATCTTGTTTGATCAAATATTTTGATGCATTTGAAAAGAAGTCACCTAGTTCTTGAATACAAAAACCATTTTCTCAAGACAAGAATTTAGGATTGATATCTAAATTGAAAATAACATCAAATTTACTCATAAACCTTCAAAAGGGGAAGGGGTAAAAATTTTCAATCCTGAAAAAACCCAAATAGTTAAATCTACTATTATGGAATAATTTGTTAAGACCTTGGAAGGATAAGTCAAGGAAATATCCTATAAGATGAAAAGAGCTAAGAAAGGGCTGTCTTTTGGCCCTCAAAATCAAAACAAGAACCAAAATCATAACAAATTTAGAAGAGATCATAGGGTTTTGGTAGAGGAAAAAGATGTATGGGTCAAAATTATAGGACATATACATTCAAAAATAATATAGTTCTTGATCCATTGGGATGAGTGTTACAACAATCAAGAAGAATACCCCATTGAATTTCCATATCAAAATGGCATAATGTGTTATTTTACCAAAATTTCATCAATTATTTGTAAATTCACATTTGAAAATTATTTTCAAAACTTGGTTGATATATAAGATTGTGTTGTTATAATGGTGTATTTTTCCTATCTTCCTTAGGCAAATTTGTAACCTCAAAAACTAAGAAAACAACCATTTGCATGTATTACACTGTCAAATTTTCATATATTTCCTTTGTATTTCACCTCACAAATATCAATCTTGGAAGATGGATATTTGCTTCCGTTATGCTACTAACATTACCTAGATTTTCTTAGGTAATGCCTCATCAAACACCTTAAACTAGGAAAATCTTCATTTTTTAGTCATTATGCTTTCATTAGATTCGATTTGAAACTCACATAAGCATCATAATCTTCAACAAAATTCTATTTTGTAGCCATTACAATGCTCAAATTGACCTAGAACTTCCTTTAAAATTAAATTTTTAATAAAACAAACTAGGTCAAGGTATTTAAATCAAATTATGTCCTCTATGAATAGATTTATGACACTTATTCACATCACAAACAATAGGGAAACCATTATATATCTCATTTCCCTTCCTTAATCTCCTAATCAATCCCATCCTTAAACCAATCCTCCTCATATCATTGGTTCTTATCCAATTGAATTTTCTAAAGAGTAATTAGTCACCAAACCTACGTCCTTCCTTCATTAAAAATCCTCTAATCAAACATCCAATTTTACCCTAGCATCACGATCCAATCAACAAGAACCATTTATTTTAGCCACATTAAATTGTCTTGTAAGAAATATGATACCAACCTATGAAAAATCCAAATCTAATTCAACTTTGGGTCCATCCCAATCAATAATCTTCATTCATCCCTTGATTAATCTCCATCTACAAATCCAAATCCAATATCTCCATTTAAACCATACCCTAATATATCATCACCTATACCCGATTGAACAATTTTTTTGTCCACCTCAAATAATTGACAAGAAAATATGTGCTAAGCTATATTCTCAAAATAGTATCAAGTTCCTTTATGGAAAAAACAAGGTAAAAACCATCACATTCCATTGTCTCCATTATAAAACATTTATGAATCCTAAAGAATTATTATACCTTTTCCTTTCAATTGATAAAACCTCCATCATGAAGCAATAAGGATGTCTTCTTATCCTCCTATTATATAATTTCCATTTACATTTAGAAATTTATAGGTATATCCTTGATCCATCTCATATCCTCTCATCTTCTATTTTCCCTTACATATCACATCCCCTAAATAAAAATTGATCATTGCCCCCACCTCCTACTATCCCATTACCACCTCTCCTTGGGACATATCCTAATATCTCATTATTGTATCATCTTGGGCCCCATCCTTCTCACCCATCACATTAATCCATGGGCCACCTCGTATAGGTGCATCATACACTATCCTTTAGAAAACACCTACTCACCTATTACCATCAATCCTTTTTGTGCATTGTATTCATCCATCATATTATCCCTCTCTTAAAAAAGTCACAAACCAACATCATCCTTAAAAACCCTCTCATTAGTCCCAAAAATTCAATTTATTTCCATATTTATTGGGACGAACAAAACCACACATTATCTTATATGAAGCATAAACAATCTAAGAAAATCCAACAACCATAAATCTAAAACTCAAACATGATTCAACATTCAAAAAAATACAAAACGTTAAGTATGGTGAAAAGTTTACAATGCGGTGGGAATGGTGTAGTCTAGTCACACGGTTGTGTGCTATTCCACCCGGTTTTAAATCCCCACAAGGCATAATCCTCTTTGGACTTGGTTTCACGATAGGATGTAGAATATCTTAAATTACTATAGTGACAACACTTTGTTCTAATTTTCTACAAAGGAAACTCTTTTCTCTTCACTATAATTACACCAATCCTTATATTATTTTCACTTTGTTGTAGATGTATCTATGGAATCCTTATTAAAATACGTTGTAGCTACAACACTCCAAAAATGGCTTCACTCAGTTGTGTATACTTATTTTTGAAATACGATGTAGCTGCAACACTCCATAATTTACTTCACTCATTTTCTTTGTGATGGTTCCCATGTTGTAAACAAGGATACCAGCTTTTATCAAGAAACCATAAAAATTTCACCCTTAATATAAAAGTATGGAAAAAGTGTAAAAATCAATAAATATGGAACTCAAAATCCCACATACAAAATCCATGGTACAATACAAGTCTAAATCACTTATCGAGTATGATTTTACCACGATCTTTAAGATTAGAGCCAATATCACTCTTGGATAAGAAAAAAAACCTAGTATCTCTCATCAAATAAATCACAAATATTTTGTTGGGGTGCTATCACATGGATTGACAATTTTGGTTCTAATCTTCCAATCCATCCCATCCTATTCTTCTTACCCGAAAATGGTTATTTTTCCTCTATCCAATTTTCACTCCTATCTACAACCATTTTATTCATTTTCATCATCACCCTTGACGTTAGAAAAATTATTCCCCCTTTGTAGTTTTTCTTTCACACACCACCAAAAATTCTAAACATTCATAAAACCTAGAATATCCAAAAACATTTGAAAATATTAGAAAATCAAAACATTTTTGAATAAACAAAAACATTACAAAACGTAACACAAAATAAAAACCGTGTCTAACCTAAAAACACTAAAAATTAAAAACTATACCACAAAATTCCCTACTTTAGTTCTCTATAGTTATAGCACATGGCATGTGGATCATCTTGTGATTTTATTTCATAAACAAATCTTGTTTTCTTACTATGTTTGTATTCTTGACATATATCATTTATGAGGGTAGTTTCCTAGTGCACGTTTTCTTTTCCCTTGGAAGTCTATGACCTTAATATATTTGATTATGTGTATCCTCACTTGGGTCATCATCTTAAACCTTGTCGTATAACTCGAACATTTGGGGTACTAAAACTTGATTAAAAACATTTGTATAATTGACTTGACCATTATTTGTTTGAGTGTGTTTTATTTTTCTTTCTTTTTTCTTCTTAGATTACCTTCATGTATTACATTACTTATGTAAGTTCATTTGAGTCATTTCTTTAACATTACACAAAAATTGGTAAAATTGTTTTTCATGTCATTTTACCTTTACCTTTTTTTATGATTACATCAAATAAAAATATACTTCCAAGCTATGACGATATACAAGTTATGTAAGGATCATATCATCCCTCATCATATCTAATCCATCATCTATATTGCTTCCCATTCTAACTAACATTCCCTCTAACTAACATTTTCCATTTCTTTTAACTTACTAGGACATAATGGTAAAAATGATTTATTCTTACCCCACCCTCCCTATTTATAGTGATCTTTGTGATGGTTTCAATCATGTACGATGGGATTTTATCCCACCACGATCATTTTTCTCTTCTTTTTGAGTTTCAAACAACTTCTTATATCCCCCATCAATGATCGAGGAGGAATAGTCTATCCTACTAATTTTTCTTCTACCCATACAAAATAAATTATCTACTTTCTTTGAAATTTCATTGCTCATGCTATACCACATCAAGGATAGCCAAATATAGAAACCTAATTTTGAGCATGTAATTATAATACTCAAATTGTACTGATTTCCTTATTTCCTCTAATTTGAAATTATAATTAGCAATTTTCCACTGATTATATGATATTCCCCATCTTCTCGGTCAATTACCACATTTTGTTAATTAATTGGCCTTTTTCCTCATCCGATACACTAATTAATGTCATTTCATTAGTTAAAATCTTCTTTTAATTAGTTAATTAACCATTATTAATTAATTAACCATACACAATATTGTATTTAATTAACAAATCCTCATATTATTTAATTCCACCTCTCAAACCTCTCAAATTCCACTAATTTCCCTCCAAATCATATCTAAATTGATTCTATAAGATAAACTTGGTCTATTACTTAATCTTAATTGATTAATTAAACATTCCTAGACTCCCATGAGTCATTAATAACTTATTATTCTCTTCTAATCATATTTATCCTTTTCTAATTATATGTTCACTTTATCTTACATTCTCTAGGTTTTAAGCTTCTCTTAAATTTGAAATCTATATAAGAAACAAGGTACACCTTGTTGCACCACCATACACCTTTTATTTGTATGACACTATCTATCTCAAGAGAGAATATGTGTCATAATAAAGCTTACCAATTAAGAATCCTCCTTTACGAAAGGTAGTAGGATAAGATTCAAAGATAGTACTTTAGCCATATTGATGAGATCTCTCCCACATTATTAATACCTTTGATCATCTATAACTTGTGTTTGGATCATATAAGGAAGTATCTATATATATGAGAATATCCAAACATCAAAATGGAGGTTTTTATTTAGTGTTATATTTACATTTTATGCAATTTAATTAATATTTTCCTTTTTATCTCAATCTTGATGTATTTTTTTAAATGAACTAAGTTAGGATTTACTTGGTGTTAAATCAATTCCATTAGCTTAGTTACTTTGACATGCATAAAAGTGAAAAAGATAAATAATTACATCATTGAATCCAATGCCTTTAATAGCATCATTCCATCCAAAGTTAAAAATTCCCCGATCATAGCTTTGAACCACGGAACAAAAGAGGTTCCTCTTATTGGTGATATCAAGGAAACCAAGGCTACTTTTGTCTCTTGTTTAGATAAGAGCATAAAGATAACCATATTGGTTGTGGGGATGCCCTCATCTTAAACAACTTTTCTCAAGACAAGCTTTTCTTATGATGTAGGTGGTGAAATACAAATGGATCGGTCTTATGGTACTATTCTTATCAAGGTTGAAATGAAAAATATTATTCTAGAGATTAAAATGAAGTTCATGGTTTAAAATTTAGATGACACATTAGTTAATATTTAATATCAAGAAAGAGAGATATGAAACTAGTTTATGAAAAAAAAGATAAATAGTTTCCCATTTTGATGGAGGAGGATGGAAATGGATTCTGAATTTGGTATTTGATGAAATTTTTTCTACTTCTAGATCAAACATAGGTGTGGTGCTCACATCTCTTGTTGTTAAATTAATGCCCATCTCATAAATGTTGTAATTCTCAAACACAAATAGTACAAAATAGGAAGCCCTGTTGTTACAATGAAAGTTACTAAAAAATTGGAACTAAGAAGTTTTACAACCAAGGATATATCAAGCATAATAATAAAGAAGTAAAAAAGTTCTAAGTGTAGAATTCAAGGATAAGGAATGAGGGAGAGAGGGTACAAGATTACATAGAATACTTCAAAGAATTTTCAATTTAGGAAGTCCCATATATCTAAAAATAATAAGGAAGATTCTTTAGCCATTTCCTCCTCTTTACTTATTACCCATCCTTCTTTTTAGGAGAAAAATATTTAGTTAAGATTATTTGTAGAAATATTGTGCCAAATAACGTTGAAAGTTAACAAATTTTCAATGATGAAATCCATATTTTGTCTTTTATAGAGCATAAAAACAACTACATCATCATTTATTATGAGGGAAGTGATGCTCTACATTCTTAGGTTTATTTATGCATTATATTACATTAAGTAATTAATTATTTAATAAGGTAATTAGTTTATATATTGTTATAAAGTTTTATAAAAAAATTTTCATATTATTCCATAGGTTATATTGTTACGTAGTTGTAACAATTATTATTTGTTTTAATTTAATTATTGTTACTTCCTGATGTATTTATGAAGCGCTTTTGATTTTGGTTGTACCTCTGCGCAACCCATTTATTAGTTTGTATATTGTTTTCAAATATGTATAAATATTGCAGCACTCCATTGTAATGGCCAATTTATTTCACATTAATAAATTTATACAAGCTTTTGTCCCTAGTTTTGAAACTACATTTGGTAAAAGAGCTAGTTGAAGCTCCTCGCAAGGTCGAGAAACATCAGAGAGGAAGGAAAATTCAACGAGAAAAAATCTACATCATCGAGAGCTAGTGCTACCTCCAATAGCTTCCCACATCTCCCTGTAGTCCCAAAACCTCCATTGTGATATCTAGGTAAATGGAAAGTAATTTTTTTTCCTTGGTGCTCTTGTCACCAGGAAATTTTTTTCTAGAGCTTATACATATATAGGAATTTTATAAAAATAAAATAAAATTCCTCATTAGGGGTTTTGTCTCGAAATTATTTAGTTACAGATAATATTATCTATACTATAAAATTTGGAGGATTTGTTTGTGTTTCTCCCATAGAGAGTTGTCAGAGTTTCACACTAAGCCCATGATCGAGCTCTACCATTACACTAGGTACCTAGGTTCTGTAACAAGCTATTCTCCTCTTGCCGAGTCATCTTTCATAGGTGAGTTGATTTATTTCAAGGTTGACTATACTTCTTCATTAAGAAATCAAGTTGTATTATTTTTATTGAGAACCGGGTTGTATTACCCATTGGCAAGTTGAAATCAAAAGTCGAGCCAATTCAACACTATGGGTGATTCTTTCAACATATATATTTTTCCAGTCAAGGCATCTCGCTTCAACTACAATCAGAACCAAAATGATCTACACAAAATCAAAGTGGTGGAAGAGGATATATAAATGGAAATCCATACCAAGCGGTGGATGCTCCATACAAAAATGACTAATTTGATCTTTCGGCATTAAAAAAATCAACCAAAGTAAACAAAGTGGGTTCAATAGATAATGACAATTAAAAGTTGCAAAGGAAAAATGATATGAGGTTATAATCAAGTCCTCCACTCGGAACTTACGAATACTCCCTGAATTCTTGAAAAATCCAATGTAATAAATGATCGAACCTCACAATGATGGTCGTGACCCTCTATAGTTAAATCGTGAAAACAAAACACAATAAACAAAGCAAGAAGGTGTTAAGAGGAGATCTGATTCATTTTTTACGATAAGGAAACCATAAATAGTAAACAACAAGCTCAATCCATGTGGATATTCACTCTTAGTAGGTTCCATTCACTTTTTTCAAAGGTTAGTCCATGTTTTTCTAAAATAAATTCATTTTCCTTCATTTTATATACCATGTGCACAAGGTGCCTAGTTGGATAAGTGGAAGGCTTTGGGTGTGGAAGGTTTAGGGTTTGACCCCACCACAAACTTGAATTTCAAACCATTTTTCCATTTAGTGGAAATTTTGAAAAAACCACAAACTTTGGAGAGGAATTGAGTGGGAAAACCTCCCCAAATAGTTTAGTCATAACTAAACAGCCCCTAAAATTATAGTGAGAAAAACCATATTTTTGGGAATTTTTTTCTCCTAATAGACCTATTTTTTTATTCCAAAAAATTGACAAAAGGGGGATACTGAATACTCCATTTTAAGAAAAAAATTTATGGTTTTTTTCTCACAAAGTTTTTTTGGTTTCTGAGGCCACCAGTCCCGTAAAACATTTTTTTCCTACCATTCAATTTTTCCAAATTTTTGAATGTAATTTGTATACTTCAGTATATTGTACTAATTTACAGGTTTCCATAGTCAACCGTAAACTTTGTAACTACTCAGAAACTGGCAGAATATTGTACTCAAAAATAATAAAATTTGGTTCAAAAACACTCATGAGATCCTAGATCTCATTTGCAATTTTCGTATATACAATGCCTCTAGGAAGTGCTTACAAGTAAAGTCATCATGACTACTACTACACTTAACGCCTCATATATCTACAAAAATATCATCGTGGGCATCGACCTTTACATTGACAGGAGTAATAAGGACACACCGCACACACTATGAGCATTCCCATATGTCTATGAATGATTACATAACATAAATCCAGATCGAGAAATTATCTAAGTATATAGAAAAATTACATGCATATATGAGGATATTTCTTTGAGTTGGTGTCAATAATCACACATGCACCGCTTTCAAGATTTATCTCTGGTACCACATATCGAATTCTTTCACATATGTTAATGCCTCTTTCATGTATCATTGGGTATATAGAAAGGGTAACCTTATTTCGTACCTCCGGGTATATCAAAAGGGAGCATATATTAAAAGGTTTGGTATATCAATCGATGGTATATAGATTGGGAGACCTTATACCGGAGTGATAAGAGCCTAACCCTATCGCTGATTTATGCAAAATGGGCACAAATTTCCCCAAATTGTTTCTTATAGATTCAAAACTACTCAAAGGAAACAACTATAATGCATGGAATAAAAAAACAAGACACAACTTGAGTTTGAAGAGATCTACCCTATTATGATTGGTACTATAACTAGATCAACTACTTATACAAAACAACAAAGTGATAGTTTGATAAAGAAGATCAAGGCCAAACACATGATCTCTTTTGGAGTGTCTAATAATGTGCAACCCCACAATCAAGATGCCAAAACAGCCAAAGAATCATGGGATAAGTTCAACATAGTATATGAGGTCAAAAAGAAATCTCATATTGAATTTGTAGATTCAATTACACACATTGAAGTTCAAGCGAGAATGAAAAAATTGAAGCTTTCTTAAGAAGAGTTGTAGAGTTGAGGGATTCAGTTCTAGCCCTACAATAAGCCATCATAGATGAAGCTTTAATTCCCATTGTTCCGAGAGCTCTCCTTTCTTCTTACCACATTTTTGTAACAACACTAAACTTTTCAAATATGTCAATTAATTTTGAGAGACTAGTAAACCTAGTACAGCAATTGGAAGCTATGGATAATAAGGATGATGAAGAGGAGCGGGAAATTTCTTCACATAAAAATTGAAATGTAAAGGTAAAGGAAAATCTAATTCCTATCAAAAGTTCCCAAAATCAGTATCAGCATCAAGGGGACAATCAACAGAAGAAGAAATTTCCAATTTGTAAAAGAGGACATGACCTACAAGATTGTTGGTATAATACTTACCGTAAAGGTTCATTAAGAAACTATGGACCTCCACAAAAAAATCTCACAAGGGACATTCAAACTACAATCAAGGGTAGAAAAGGGTAACCGGAAAAGAAAACCGTATTAGTAAGTAAATATTGTTGAACAACAAGAACATTGAGATAATGAAGACTACTTGTACACTTCTTCGATCAAGTGAACCTTCAACATGATCTACTACTTGTTACCATGATTCAAAGATCTAATCAAAACATTACCAGCCACGAGTCCGGTTTAATTCAATTAGGGAAATTCCTTCTAAAACCATGTTTTGTTGGGTGATGATTCTTTATATACAGTTTGGGGATTCGAAATTTTCTCTATCCCTTGGTTCACGCAATTGTAGACTATTAAATGTCTTATATGTCCTTGGCTTGAAAAAGAATCTTCTTTTAGTAAGTCAAATCCTAGATCAAAACATAAAAATTGACTTTCATAGTCATTCGACAAGAAAACATGTTTGATTCGAGACAAACTACAAGGCTCAAAAAAGTTTCAAAATCCTCCAATGTGAGACGTATGTTCCAGCTTGATTTTTTCCATAGAGACGATCGACACTTTTGGATAAGAACTCTACCTTAGAATAGTTGTGGCATCGAGACTTGGTTATGTTAGTTTCAAGTATCTCAACACACTTCATCGGTTCAATATGGTACATGAGTTACCATATCTTCATAAGGATACAGAAAAGTGTCCTCACTACCTAGCAGGAAAATGATGCTAAAATTCATTCTAGAAGACTACTTTTTAATCTCATGGCAAGCTTGACCTCATTCATACCAATCTTTACGGACCACCGCAACCGAGTCAATCTGGATTTTATTATTTCATACTTTGTTTTAATACCTATTGGAGAAAAATGATGTTTTTTTGTTTTCACAAGAAAATTAAAGCTTTTGAAACCTTTATGACATTCAAGTATCTATTGAGAACAAAACTAGTCATCACATTAGAGTTCTTTGCTCATATCAAGGGGGGAATTCACTAGTAATGAGTTCAAAGAATACCTACAATCTCATGGGATTCATCAAAAAATGCTTCCTCCACACACACCACAACAGAATGGTGTTATTGAGAGAAGAAATTGTACTATCATGGAAATGGTGTGATACGTGATCGATGACTCTGGAGTAGCAAAGACATTCTAGGTAGAAGCAACAAATATAGTTGTGTATTTGTTGAACAGAGTGCCCAAAGTTGCTCTTGACAGAGTAACACCACATGAATCATGGTCAAAGAGAAAAACCATCTACTGCACACATTAGAGTATTCGGGTATAAAGCAAGTATGCATATACCCAAGCGAAGAGAAAGATATTGCACATGAAGTCATAAAAACATATTTTCATTGGATATAGTGAAGAAACTCTTGGGTAGAAATTGATGGATCCGAAGAAAAGGAGAGTCTACACCACTAGAGATGTTGAGTTCTTTGAGAAAAAGGAAGGAGAGTCTCCTCCTCCAGACTCACTTGATGTTAATTCTTCACCGTTGTAAAAAATGAAGTTAATGTTCTCATAGATGAGGAAAATGATGATGGGGATGATGGTGTTGATTTGATAGAACCACGATGCATGGGAATAGTTCATCGTATGCCCAATTGGTGTACTAGCACATTACGAGATGCAAGAATGGATGCTCCATTGTATACATCCACCCTGGACCACATACTCACAATAAATCAAGAGAAGTAAACTTTGATTCGATGAGTAGAGTTATTGATTTTGATGATCCCTCTACAATCCACAAATCCCTAAAATTAAAAGATTAGAAAGATGCCATGGACTCTAAATATCAATTAGTAATGAAAAATAACATTTGAGAGCTTGTTGATCTTCCACCAGAAAGAAAACCATTGGATGCATATGGATATTCAACATGAACTAAAAATTAGATGGGACAATTGAAAGTATACATCGATACTAGTAGCAAAAGGGTATGCACAAAAAGAAGGCAATGACTATGAGGAGGAATTTTATCCCACAACTAAGATCAAAATGATCAAGATGCTCTTTTCTATAGCTACAAAGTTTGGTTGGAAAATCCGTCGATGGACGTAAAAAGTGCGTTCTTGAATAGAGATTTACTAGAAGAAGTCTATATGACTCAACAAGAGGGATATGTTGTACCTGCTAAGAAACCAAGGTATGTAGATTCATGAAATATTTGTATGGCCTTAAACATGCACCCTAGTCATGGTACATCAAATTGATGAACATCTCGCACAACATGGATTTGTTATAAATCCATATGATCCCAATATTTACCTCAAAAATCAAGGGGATGAGATTGTGATTTTCTTTGTCTAAGTCGATGATCTAGTCATTAATGGAAGTTCATTGATGATGATCGATACATCAATAAATATCTCAATCGATCATTCCACATGACATATCTCGGGCTAATGCACTATTGTCTTGGATTAGAAGTATGGCGTAAAAGAATCACATCATTTTTCTCGGATGAAATATACTAAGATGACTCTTGAGAAATTAAGGATGATGGATTGCACACCAATTGTGACACTTATGGAGAATATATTGTAGTTATCTTGTTCGAGATCCATCTCCCGAGGTAAATTCCACTCTCCATTGGTAGTTAATTGGAAGTTTCATTTACCGACTTCCACTAAAATAGATATAAGATTTACAAAGTGACCTATCTATCCATGTTCATGCAGAACCCAAAATTTTTCATTGGAAGGTAGTAAGGTGCATCTTGAGATATCTCAAAGGATCATTGGATACTAGTCTAGAGAACAAGAAGAATGAAAAATTATTCTTTTCAGGATATTCAGATTCGATCATGTAGCCAATATTGATGATATAAAATCCACTTCGTGGATCTCGTATTCTTTATGCAATCTGGACCAATATCAAGGTGAAGATAGAAATAAAAATTTGTGTCTCGTTTTTCTAAAAATCCATGCAATGTTCTGTAATGTTCTATAGGATTTAGTTATGTTACATACTTGAAGGACTTGTAATACCACAGACAAACCGATCACCATGTATGTTGATAATGAAGGTGTTATCAAACTTGTTTGCAATCAATTTTTTCATGAAAGAACAAAATGCATTGAGGTATAGGTACATTTCTTATGCGAGCATGTCTTGACGCACAATATATAGCTCCAGCTTTTTCCAACAATCGAACAATGGGCATATAAATTTACAAATTCACCCGCACGTGACAAGTTTGAGTTGTTCGAGTGTTCCTATTCTCATCCTCGAGGCAAATCTAAATTTGGGGGAATGTTAGGTTAATTTATGCATTATATTACCTTATTTAATTGATTATTTAATAAGGTAGTTAGTTTATATATAGTTATAGAGTTTTATAACAATATTTGTCATATTATTTCATAGTTTATATTATTACATAGTTGTAACAATTATTATTTGTTTGTATTTAATTGTTGTTTCTTCCTAGATGTTTTTTTGGAAGCTATTGTGATTTTGGTTGTAGCTATGGAACCCATTTATTTTTCTATATATTGCTTTCCAATATGTATAAATATTGCAACACTCCATTGTAATGGTCGATTGATTTCACATTAATAAATGTATATAGGCTTTTGTCGCTATTTGTGAAACTACATACACGGGGATTTTACTTCATGTAATGGAAAGAGGGAAATTAAATAAGTAGATGTAAATGGTGTTATCAAATTGAAAGATAACTAGATACATAAAGGAATCATGGCTTTGGAAAATCTATTTGAAAAAATTATAGGTTTATGAAAGGTAAGGCTAGGAATCCTCTAAATAGGTTTTATGAACATAAAAATATCAATATTATAATAATGGATCACCCAAGGTTGGTTATTATTGGAAAGTGTTATCCTCCATATAAATGTACAGCTTTGATCCACTCTTACATAAATACTTAGATGTACTAGCCTACTCATATGAATAACTAAATTTCTTTATGCTAAAGAAAATGTAACATTCTATTCATTTGAAGACAATAAAAATCCATTAAGGAAGAAAAAGGAAATACAATTAAAAATAGTTGGAACCATTGATGAAGTACTCACAATTTTGAATTCCCATATCATTTTTCCTATCCATCACTCCACTTGGGTTACAAGCATAGTTCCGATTCACAAAAAGAATGGGGAAATAATGATTTTTCTCGATATAAGTAATTTGACTCAGGATTCTATGAAATATGATTACCCTCCACTAATTATAGATGAGATCCTACAAGGACTTACTGGTTTAGAAACTATTTCTATGCTTGATGGATTTTATAGATATAATAAAATTGAGGTAGCACCAAAAGAGCATCACATGACCACATTCACCACTCCATGGGTAACATTCACGTACAATAATATGTAATTTAGTCTCATCAATGCCATTTAAAATTTCTCTTTACCTATAATGAATCCGCTTAGTAAAATTTTATTGAGTAAAGTAAATTTCCTTTGTGAATTTATTCTGAAATTTTTATAACTAACCCATAATTACAATGATCCGATGAACCAATGAGGAAAATTTCATTAGAATAAGTGAGGGAAGCTTTCTTTTGAAAAGATTGATAAGTCAATTTCTCAAGCTCGACACTGGTGTGCCAAAATTTTGATAAATATTTCATTCTATATTGATATACATTTTAAAACACATTATTATATGTTTTGGTCGATAAAAATGAAGTAGTTGAATTAGCTATATGTTTTCATGAAATTTGTCTTACCCAAATATTCAAAACTAAAGCCATGACAACCAAGCCACAATCTGAAATATTTCTTCCAAATCTTCTGAATCTCTCTCATGGTCACTTGCCTCTTGTGTTATTGTCACCTTTTCCTTGAAAGTAGTTATAAAAATTGGGTGAACATGTATATGTTTGTAACATGTTTTAATAATTTATATTATTCGATTTAGTTAGGTGCGGTGAAAGATTAATTCTTCAAGAAGCTTATAAAGAATTATTTTGGATTTTTTAGAGCATGTGTTTAACCCCTCGAGAGTTCTAAAGAATTATAAAGTACCTATAGGTTTTATGGGAGATCCATAAAGGTGTTGGAATAATTTTATGAATATTTAGGAAAGTTTCCATCATTCAGGGATAGTTTGTTAAAAAGTGGATTTTGAGGTGTTAGGAATGGGTAGTTCAAAAGAAAACCTAAAGTTCTCTAGAATATTTCGAGAGTTCCATAATGAGATATGAGGCAATAAAATAAGATAAAAAAATATTGAAGAATTATCTACGCTATGAATATTTCTTGAAACATTAAAAATAGTGCAAGAACACCTCGTAGTTCCAAACAAAAAAAAAAGAAACTTTTAAGGGTTCCTTCTAAAAATTCTTAGAAATAATTTCTAGAATCTAGAAAAATATCTTTTGCATGAACGGCTAATATCAAAACATCGTGACATCACTATTAAATACTATGAGATGGTAGATTTTTATATACTATTAGTCGGTAGCTAATGTTTTTCTACTAACTAACAACATATAGTATGGTGTTAGCTGGTAGCATTTTCTATGCTATCGACCAATAGTATTTTTATGCTCCCACCGATAGCATACTATATGATGTCGAATGGTAGCATAAAATTATGTTACCGAATGATTATATACAATTTTTTTGTGAATTTCTATTCCACAGAATGGCGAATTGACCCTAAAATGAACTTATACCGAGAAAAATTTGGTGAATGGGTCCTAGGTTATACCCTAAATATTCACCAATTTCAAATTTCTAAACTCGGAATATTCATGAATTAATGAATATTTTTCGCTAAACTTTTCCCTGTAAAAAGGGCCCATTTTTAAGTTACAAAAGAAAGTTCAAAACTCGCCTACGTTTATCTTATAATGTGTTTTGGTGTCAAATTCATATACAATTTGACCCCAAAATATTATCCTAAGTTGTTGTGGTGAATGAAGTATGTTCTCAAGATTTTTGGGACAATAGTGTAAAATATGGATTTCCGTAAGTGACAAGGCACACTTTTGAGCTGATCTTGTCCCAATTCTAAACTTGGGAACATGGTGGACTTGAGGGTCACAAAAGTGTACCATCATATACCTCAAATATGTTCACTTTTTAGTCCTTGTTATCCGTGATGTCCATGTTATCCCTTGTTTCCCTATTGTCCCCATTTACCAAGGGGAAAAGATGGAAAAGAAATCATGCCCCATGAAATTTTTTAACTACCAAATCCCTCCACATGTAGTTAAGATAACGTTGGACCTTGGTTGAGTCTAAGCTGACTTAAGATGAGTGTGATTGAGAGAGATGTTACAAATCCATATACTTAGACATTTTTGCATAATGCCACATGTCACCTCCTTGCTCTAAGGTGCACTTTTGTGTACCTTATGTCTCCGTGTACCTTATGTGGATAGAGGGTAAAATAAATGTTCCTCATAATAAAAATTACTCTGGACTTCCATATGATCTTCTATAGGCACCACAGGTGATTTTTAGCCCCTCCATCTCATCCTCACTTTTTCTTGTGATGCACTTATCTCAATATTTCTCTAAGGTGAACTGTCTTATCCATACTAACATTAGTTTCCCCAATTTTTTCCCCTCAAAATTCCCCTCTTTTGAAAGTTGAAAATTTTGAAAATTTTGAGTTGGAACCCTTTGGAAGTGTTTTGGTAAAGAGGAAATTTGAAGAGATGGTGAAATTTTGTTTGTTTGGAGTCATTTTAGTAACTTGCGGGTCTGTCAGACATTTTTGTCCCTCATGTCCCAAGTTCTAGCGGGCCTTTTGTTGCCAATTGGCCAATTTTCTCGCAATTTCTTATCTGTCATCTTTCTCACACTTTTTCAGCCCATTTGTCCCAAGTTCACCTAGGTTTACTATTACCTGATTCCTCGCATAGCCCGCATCGACTAAATCAGGTCTTTACATCCTTCACATTTCTATGTCCCTGGACCACCCATGCTCTTTTGGCCCACATTCCCCACATCTCCCACATTAGATGAATCAGATTTTCACGTCCCACATGTCCCAATGTCCCATGGACCATCTGGGCTAGTTTTTTCCACTTTTCCTACATTTCACCTTTTTGAGTTAGTGCAAGGTGTATTTAATGCACATTTATGATCTTCTCTCTCCTAAATGGCTATTTAAAGGGACCACCATCTATGCATTTTTCACATTGCTTGCTTGCTATTTCTTTCCCACATTCTTGCAATTGAGTCATTTGTTCATCTTCTTGTATCCCTTTGCATTTTTATTGGGAATCTATTTTTAGAAGGCCTTTCCTCTATGTACTATAAAAATGAAGATCATGTTTCAAAGGCATGAACATTTGTCACCTCTAGAGACCTTTGTTGCTAATATTAGGGATAGTGAAGTTCAAAACCTAGATTTTCATGATTTTTGGGGCAGGTTAACATGTGGCAACCCCTGTTCCCATGGCCAAAATGATAAATGATGTTAGAATCACATGTGCTACTTGTTTTCCCTTTTACATGCAAAAGGTGTGTTGACACCGTGCTTGCATGTGGAGCTCATTTCAATCCATATAAAAAGGAGGTTGTTAATGTGCATGGATAATTGATTGCAAAACTGGATGCTTCCACCATCGTTGCTTCCCTACGCATTCTTGAGACAGAAGACTCCATTGTTCTCACTCTCACTCAAGATCAAGCTTTGTTTGATAAGGACAACAAGAAATATAAGGCTCGGGTAGCTAAGTCATGGCTAAAGTGCCCTAAGAAAGGAGCGTCCCGACTCTCTAAGGCATTATTCAGGGTTGATTTTAATGAGGAACTATCATATTTCATCACTCTGCTCACCCAGATTATGGGAATGCCCTCTACCAATGACTTCCATTTTTGGATGTGTCCTTTCATAAGCATCATCTCATGAGGGTAAGAAAAACATAAATTGGGCCGAGATTATCTCATGGGAACCTGACTAAACAATTGTCAAATGTTTAATAGACTAAAAATTCTACATGACCTCCTACCTCATGTACACCTTGGCAACATCTCGTGAGTGGTTTGGCTTCACTTTCATTGAGGGCAAGAAGAATGAACCCATCTATGCATATTGCCCTCAATTTACCCTTAAGGATAGTAATCATAATTTCGTAGTGTAAACGATGCCTTCACCATGTACATTGTGAGACTCTTAGAGGGTGACACTGTGAGAAGATTTTCTAATGAGGTTATGGCTCTGATAGTCAAGTATGGGGATTTCTTCATTTAGTTCATAAGGTTCTCATACATCATGTCTGGCTTGTTTTGAAATTACACCTCTCAAGCTTCCCATGTTCTATAATGATAAAATGGCTCTGGTTGAGGTGTGTAGACAATTGGACAAGCTCCATAGAACCTACAGAGACAAGAAGATCATTGGTCTTCATTTCCCTATCTCCTTGGGGAATTATACATGCAAGACAACTCTAGATGCCCAAAACATAGAAAGGGATATTACTCCTCTTACTGTTCATTTCTTCAGGCCTAGGACTTGTTTTGATCTAAAGAAATTCATTGATCAGAATCTCAGAATAACCTATCATCATCGTCCTAACACTGAGGATTACTAGGTTGACTGTGTTGATGATTTTGAAGCTAGGAGGAGGCATTTTGGCAGATTGTCTCTGCAACAGATCATAGACCTCAACCTCTACCAGTGCTCTGAAGGTCTTAAAGATGATGATGAAGATTTGCAATCCTATGAGTACGAGAGATCCATCAAGCACACTCCTCTAGAAACCCTAAATTGGTATGTGAAGGAGAGAGATGATTTGAGTGAGATAATTTCCCTTGTCATCGTCAAAACTAAGGTTTGGTTTGACATAAAAGTTCATGAATTCAGGAGGAGCTAGGGTAGATCTTCTTCAAGAGAAAATTCCACACCTAGGGAAGGAAGTACATACACCCAGTACTGAGGTACTTGAGAAAAATCCTCCTTCTTCCTTGATGAAAGAGCCTAAATTGTCTACTCCTTCTTCCACTCAAGTGTATCAAAAGAAGGTCAAAGAGGTTAAGAAAGAACCAATCGAGGAAGAGACTCTTCTAGAGCACTTAGAATTACTGTTGGGCTAGAGAACATTATTGTTCTAAGTGAGAATGAGGATGATGAGATGAAAGAACCAGAAGAAACCCCTAGAACCACTATTGAGATGGAGAAGGAAGGATCAAGAACTGAACCTCCAAGTTTAATAGACTCCTCTGTAAAGGAAATTCTTGAGGTTCCATGCACTTCCCCACTGGAGGAAATAGTAGTTCAGACTCTGAGTGCCATGAGTTCTCTTGCACTTGGACCCCTTGACTCCTCTGTTTCTTCTTCTTCCTTTTCCTAGGTACAACCCTAGTAGATAATAGGAATAGAAATTTTTCTTTTGATTAACCCACCTTATTTTGATGTTTTTACAAATCTACTTGGTACTACCCCCTCCTCCTCTAGCAAAGAAAGCAAAGACTACTTCAAGGTTGGTATTTGATGCTCAAGGTCAACAGTTTCTAGAGGTTTCTAGACCTAGGGTGGATAAAGAGGAGAAGGATCTTTTGATCTCTAACTTGGAGCTTTCCAGATTCCACTGGGAGAATCTACACCTGAGAGTGAGGTTCATAACCTTCGGGAAATTGTCACTAAGGTTATTGAATGGGTTGAGAAAGGCAAGCAAACCATGGAGTAGTTAGAAGAACAAAACCATGTTCTTTCCAACTTGATCATATCATTATTTTGGATCAAGCTCCATTGTCTACCCTCCCACCTCCCATGGTTCTCAGTCATGATGAGGTTCAAAGCATCAAAGACATACATAATTATTCTACTAATGGGAAGGCTGTTGAAGTTTTGGTGGATGATATGATTATAGAAGGTTTGAATTTCATTGAGGAATCCTTCAAAAACAACAAGAAGGTGATAAAATTGCAACAAAAACTCACTTCCTCAATCAAATCCATGGACAAAGCGCTGAAAGTATGGAGTGGATGTATTGCAGACATCCATCTAATGGGCCAAACTGATGAGAATATCTTGTTGGCCAATAATGTGTTTGATGATGCCAAGAATAACTTGTTAAGTGCATGGATCTTTAGCATTGAGTAGAAGATAAAAGTTCTTGAGGAAGGATTAGGAGAATTGAGGAATGTATTGAAAAAATGGGATTCCTTTAAAACTTGTGTTTTATCATCCTTCAAAGATATCGACTGCCATCTTCAAGATGAAACTATAGGTGTTTCCTTCTCTCTTCAAGAAATCAATGCTCAGTTTAGAACCTTTTTCAACGGTGATCTAATCAAAGAACATTCATTTACTAAGGAGAAGATGAAAGACATTTGTTCTCTTCATTCAACTATTGCTTGAGGCTAATAAAGAATATCTAGAGCATAGTGAGTTTGATAAAGATATGGAGAAATGCTATGCGCATGGAAACATGCTTCTTCCAAAGCACAATAATTCCAAGAGGCATGGAGACAATAGAAGTATTAAAAAGATTCAACCAATCAATGGGCCCTCCTTAGCCATAATCAGATGTATCTACTTCTTGATCTCCATTCTCGTCTTCTATTTTTCGCTCCAATCTCATTGTAATTTATTTAAGGACTTTGTATTGTGCATTTCCTTAATTAATCTTTTGGTTAAAAGAAACGGTTACCAAATGTAACCACTTTGTAAGCTATATATTGAGCTCTCCTCACCATTCCAAGGGGTTGGAACTCTGATAATATTTTTAAGTGTAAAAGAACTTAAAGCTATCAATACAAAAGATTTCCCTTCCTTTTTCATCTGCATCATTTTATTCTCCTGTATGTCTGAAAGTTTGTGAATCATTATCTATTACATTAAGAAGCTTTGTATTCTTATGGATGTTATTTCTAGAACTTTGTGTCCATGAAATTATATCTGATTGTTTTAATATGAATGATTTTGTTCTATATATTATCCTTGCTCAACATTTATAAGGAACTATTTTTCTATCTATACTTACTGAAAGTGTTATTCTACCTTTTCCCTTCCTTATTTCTTTTTTTCTTTTGTATTGATAATTTTTCTTGGCATTAAAAAACTTTCATAATATCAGAGTTCCTCATCAGAGTAGACAGTTGTAAATTTGTAAATATTTTTGCTACTTGCTTCTAATAAGGGAACCTCACCCATTAAAGAGGAGGGACTTTCTGTCCCCTGACTTTTGCTTTCATTAAAGTCCTAATTTGAAAACCAATAGTTTTTGGTGACTCTACTGGGATTTATTTTAACAAATTCTAGTTTCAAAAGAACAATTTATTGATCATTTATAATCTAGTGACTCTAAGATTTACTTGCAGAAGAAGGGCTCTTGGAATTGAAGATTCACAATTTCAACTCCTGGAGTAGAAAGTCTTTCCCCTTCCTTCAACAAGGAGAGATAGAAGGACTCATTCTACAAGCACACCACCTGTTGAAGATAGAGCTTCTAGGAGTGGTGTCCCTCAAGAACAACTCAGCCCTAATCTTCATGCTTTGGTTCTTGCTAGCATTTCAGTTCCACTTCAAGCAATTTTTCCAAGAATGGTAGTTCCATTACCTTGGGGCCAACAAGTTGGGCCTCTTTCCCTCCCTCAACCTTTGCATGAGTTACCCAGGGGTAACAGAAAGAAATTTCCCAAGTTCAGAGGAGATGGTAAGGTACATCTTGATGAACACATTACAACCTTCATAGTTGCATGTGGAGTCCTTGGAGTTGAACATGAGGATGTATCTATGAGGATTTTTGTGGAGACTTTGCAAGAAAATGTGGCAGATTGGTTTTATCATCTCCCCATTGGGGCCATCACCGATTGGACTACCATGAGAACTAGATTTGAGAATCGTTTCAAACTTGCTAAAGATGTGCATGCTTTGCTAGCCTAGATTTCTCAAATCAAGAAAGAACCACAAGAGCCCATGAGAGAATTTGTGGCCAAGTTCAATAAGCTGATTAACAAGATCCCACAAGACACCCAACTTGTGGATCAAATTCAAAAAATTTCTTCCTAAATGCTCAATTTCCTAAAGTAAGCTATGCGTTGAGGAGATCCAATCTCACAACTTTGGATGTTGATCAGAGATTAGCCATAAGTGTTGAGGATGACCTGATCATGTCTGTAAATTAAAAAGAGATCCTTCCAAATCTAAAGCTTCTTCTTCCTCTTCCTCTACTCCTAGAGATAATGCAAATCAGTTAGTACAAAAGCTTGCTAATGACCTCATTACCATCAAGAAATAATTGGCTCAGCATGCTCCTTATCAAGATGTTCGAAGGAAAATTTTAAACCTAAAAACTATTTTCCTTCTTCTCAGACAAGGTTGTAATTGAAGGATGACCCATCCATGTCCTTGTTAATGCAACTTGTGAAGTTAAATAACTTGATGATGAAGAAGTTAATGAATATTTTAAAGAGTTTGAATAAGAGGCTAATGAAGAATTGGAAGAAATCGATGGGTCTTGAGTTAATTTCCTCATCACCGAAGGTGTTGATGAGGAATATTATTATGATGAAGTACTGGCAGAGATGAACAGTGAGTCATATATTGTTATGACTCGGGAGCAAACAAATAAGAAAGAAAAAGTGATGTAGCCCGTTAAGAAGTCCAAGGATAATCCCATGACTATTCCAGTGATTGTAAGAAGAGGATCTCCTATTCCCACTGCATCCACAAAAAGGTGAGTTCTACTAATTCTTCTACTCTTGCTTCTAAAAATTCTTTTCTCTAGTTCCAAAACCCGATAATCCTAGGATTCCTAGTGATGATAGCCCATCCACCTCTGGATCTTTTGATATCATTGATCACCTCAAGAAAACAAAAATCCATATTTTTGAAGCTAAGTTTTATTAGACTCATCCAAAAGCCTTTGACAAAATGGTCCACTTTGTCAGTTCCCATTCCAAAACTTCATCCAACACTTCTAAAGGTATTTTTCTTACTCCCTTTTCCACATCCCAATAAAATATTGTGGCTGCAGTCACCTCACCAAATGTGAAAATCAAACCATTCTATGTAACCCTCCTCATATCTGGCCATAATCTCAAACAATCGAGTCATAGACTTGGGAGCATCAGATAATGTCATGTCTACTAAAGTGGCTCATGCTTTGGATCTTACCCTCACATGCACTTATGGTTCTTACTATTCCATGGAGAGTAGGGAGGTTCCTTTGGTTGAAAGAATTAAGGATGCACAAGTAGCTTTCACTACTTTTCTAGAGAAGAAGGTTTTAGCTACTATTTTGGTAGCTGATATTCCTCCTTCATATGGTATCCTGCTGAGTAAAATTTTTGTAAGGGTATGCGAGGAGAAATTCAAATGGATTGGTCACATGCCCTTATACCAATCAATGGAAAGATGAAGAAGTTGCTACCCGAGAAACAATCTAAATATATTGTGTAAAATATAGATGATCCCAAGGCACAAATACTTTATGAAGATATTGGGCATGGAAACTACATGATCATGTCTCAGGATGAGGTGGAACATCCTAAAGTAGTGCCCCATGATCCTAATAGCATTTGGAATTTGGAATTTGATGGAAGTTGTTCTTCAGCTGGTTCTAGGGTTGGTGTGGTATTGATATCTCCGAAGGAAAGATTCATCCTTTCTCCTTCAAGCTATAATTTGAAAATAAAAATAACACAACAGAGTATGAAGCTCTCATCCTTGGACTGAATACAAGAAAAAGAAAGAGGTGTGAAGAACCTCTTGGCTCGTGGAGATGTAGAATTGGTTGTCAAACAAGTCAGAGATATTTTCCAAGTAAAGAATAGAAGGTTAAAGCACTATAGGAATCTGGTCTAGGATTCTATTGAATTCTTTGATGCCTTCTCTATCGGCAAAGTTGTCAAGGAGAAGAACAACAGGGAAGACTCGTTATTGTTTCAGGGTCTTTGTTGATACCTCATCCTGATTTTTCTCAAGACAAATTCACCATTGAAATGATCCATAGACCAAGCATACCGTAGATAATGCAAATAACTGGCAAGTTTTCAATGATGATCAACATTTTCTCTCTTTCCTGGAACTTAAGGATAACTTTGATCAATTGTATTTTGAGGGAAGTGGCAATCTTCTTGAGAGAGTGTCTCTTCTAATGAGGAAGGTGTCAAAGAGGAGATGGATCAAGAGGGATGCATCAAACTAAAAGGAAACAAGATCCCTAAAGGACTGGTGAGTTTGGAGGAATTGTTTGATAAACATGACAGGTATGTCAAGTCCAAAGCTTCCAAAGGATCTCAACAGTCTGTTGAATATGAAAAGATTAATATTGGGAACTCTGTTGAACCCAAAATGGTGAATATTGGAAAGTGTTGTACCCATGAGGAGAAGAAGAAGGTGGTGGATCTTTTGAAGAGGTACGTTGATGTCCTTTCTTATTCTTACGATGATCTGAAAGCTTTTCAGCTAAAAGAAATGCAACATTTCATTCCCCTCAAACCTGGGATTAAGCCTTTCAAGTAGAAGAAAAGGTAGTACAATCCAAAGATTGCTGACACTATTTTCCAAGAGATACGAAGTTGTTGAAGGCCAAGATTATCTTCCCCATTCATCATTCAACATGGATTGCTAATATTGTGCCTGTCAGGAAGAAAAATGGTGAGATTCAGATCTGTGTTGATTTCAGGAATCTGAATCAAGCTTCTTTGAAAGATAACTACCCCCTACCCATGATGGACCAGGTGTTGCAAGTTGTTACGGTGTAGAGATGTTGTCCATGCTTGATGGTTTCTCAGGATATAACCAAGTGGAAGTTAATACTGTAGATCAGCACAAGACTACCTTTACCACTCCTTGGGGTAATTTTTTTCTACAAGAGGATGCCCTTTGGTCTCATTAATGTTGGTGCCACATTTTAGAGAGAATGGATTTGGACTTGGGGGTTTGAAAGGAAAATTTATTGTTGTGTATCTAGATGATTTAACTATGTTTTCCAAAACTAGGGTAGATCACTTTCAGCACCTTGAAATAGTCCTCTTGAAATGCAAAGAACATGGAGTCTCTTTAAATCCAAAGAAATCTATATTTTGTGTCATGGAGGGAAAGTTATTGGGACATGTTGTCTCCAAAGAAGGAATCAAAATTGATCCTAAACGAGTTCAAGCCATCCAGCAGATTCCTCTTCCCACAAGTAAAAAGGGAGTGCACTCTTTCTTTGGTAAGATCAACTTCCTGAGAAGATTCATCCCTGATTTTGTAGAGCTGACTTTGAACATTTCCCAAATGATGAAGGGAAAGCAGACGTTTGGTTGGTCCTTTGAAGGAAAAGAAGCATTTGAAGGCATTAAGAAAGCCATTGCTAAGACTCCTATCTTAGCATGTCCATATTTTAGCAAAGATTTTATTATCTATTGCTATGCCACAGAGAGTACCTTGGCCATTGTGTTGACTCAGAAAGATTCTGAAGATCATGAGCTCCCAATTGCATTCATGAGTTATATTCTGAAAAATCATGAGTTGAAGTACACTATGATGGAGAAACATGCTTTCACAGTAGTTAAAGTTGTTAAGAAGTTTCGATTTTACATTCTTAACTCTCATTCTATTGTTCTTGTGCCTAATACGACTATTAAGTCTATTCTTACACAGCAGGAGTTTGGAACCAAGAGAGGAAATTAGGTAGCAAAGGTTTAGGAGTATGATCTCGACATCAGACCAATAAAACTTGTTCGGGGTAAAGGCCTGTGTGAACTCATTGCTGAGGGAGCTAGTCATGAAACACCTCAGGATGAAGTTGATGTCCCTATTGTTCTATTCCTCAGTTTGATAGATGAATGGTACGCTGATATTTCTCACTTCCTCACCTATGGTGAGTGTTCATCTCACTTAACTACCAAAGAAAAGAGAGCCATCAAGTTAAGGTCAACACAATACATATTGTGGGAGAATGCTTTGTTCAAACGAGGAGTGGATGGAAGATTCTTGAGGTGTGTTGACAAAGTACAATACAAGACGATGTTTTAAGCCTTTCATGATCACTTTATGGGGGTCATTTTTCATCTACCATTATCTCAAAAATTCTTCGTGCAGTGGTACTATTGGCCTACTTTGTTTAAGGATGCATCAAGGTGGGTTGACAAATGTGAAGCTTGTAAAACCTTTATGGGAAGACCTTAGTTGGCTGCATTGCAGTTAAGCTAGTTATGATTGAAGAACCATTTCAACAATGGGGTTTGATTTCATCAAAACACTAAACCCATCTTCAAGTGCGTGATGTAATCATGTGTTGAATGCCACAGATTATTTCACTAAGTGGGTAGAAGCCATCCCAGTTAAAATTACTACTTCAGAGGTAGTATGTAATTTCATCAAAGAAAACATCTTGATAAGGTTTGAGTAAAAACAAGATCATGATAGATAATGATTAAAATTTTCTTCTGCTCAGATGATGGATTTTTGCTATGGGTATGGGATTTCCCTCACTCATTCTTCATATTACTATCCTCAAGGGAATGGATAGGCAAAATCAACAAACAAGAATTTGGTGACCATTGTAAGAAAGCTTGTAAATGAATCTTAGAGGAACTGGCACAAGAAGCTCTATGATGCTCTCTAGGCAGATAGGATTACACCCAAAAGAGCAATTGGGATGTCCCCTTTTCAAGTGGTGTATGGTGTGGAAGCCCAACTACCAGTGACAGTGGAACTACCAGCTTTGCATTTGATGAAAGCTATTGAGGACACTAGTTTCAGTGATTCTTTAGATAAGAGGATCATGTATCTCCATAAGCTAGATGAAGACAGGCTACAAGTTTTTGATAGGATCTCTACCCATTAGCAGAAGGTGAAATCTTTATTTGATAAGAAAACTAGATCCAAAGAGTTCAAAGTGGGAGACATTAATTTTCTATGGGACAAAACACATGAACCTCAAGGAAGAAATAAAAACTTTGACTCTCTTTGGCTTGGTCCTTTCAAAATCACGCACTTTGCTGGTGAAAATTCTTTCTATCTTGATTACATGGATGGATCTTCTCTCCCACTTCCTTATAGTTGGCGTGACTAAATTGTTCAAATCCTAGGTGAATCGGAATTCTTTTGTATATTATGTACACTGTGTGTTTTCTTTTCCTTGTCTTTGTTTTTTGTTTTCCTTTCCGTGTTTTTGTGTGTTTCCTTCTATATTATTTTTCCTTTGACTCTTTTTTTCCAATGGATAAGGCAATGATCTTTTTCATAGATTTTTTTTTGGATCCTTGTCTTTCCTTATTCCACTGATCTAGTCAAGTGATCCCCAGAAAGAGCCAGCTATTGTCCCCTCAAAATTCCCCTCTTTTGAAAGTTGAAAAATTTAAAATTTTGAGTTGGAACCCTTTGGAAGTTTTTTGCTAAAGAGGAAATTCAAAGAGATGGTGAAATTCCATTTATTTGGAGTCATTTTAGTAACTTACAGGTTTTCAAACATTTTTCTCCCTCATGTCCCAAGTTCCGGTGGGCCTTTTGTTTGTTAATTGGCCAATTTTCCCACAAGTTCTTGTATGTAGGCTTTCTCAATCTTTTTAGCCCATCTGTCAAAAGTTAGCCCAGCTTCCTATTCCCGATTCCCTCGCATCATCCACATCAGCAAAATCATGTCTTCATGTGCTTCATGAATCTGTGTCCCTAGACCACTCGTGCTCTTTTGGCCCACATTCCCCGCATTTTCCACATCGGCTAAATCATTTCACCTTTTTGAGTCGGTGCAAGGTGTATTTAATGCACATTTATGACCTTTTCTCTCCTAAATGGCTATTTAAAGGGATGACCATCTTTAAATTTGTCACATTGCTTCCTTTCTATTTCTTTCTCACATTCTTGTAATTGATTCATTTGTTCATCTTCATGTATCCCTTTTCATTGTTATCGGTTATCTTTTCTTTGAGGCCTTTCCTCTGCGTGCACTATAAAAATGAAGATCAAGTTTCAAGGGCATGAGCATCTGTCACCTCTGGAGACATCTTTGTACCTAATATTGGGGATAGTGAAGTTCAACACTTGGATTTTGATGATTTTTAGGGTAGGTTAACATGTGACAACCCTACTCCCATGGCCCAAATGATAAATGATATTGGAATCACATATGCTATTGGTTTTCCATTTTTGTGCAGTGTGTGTCGACACGGTGCTTGCCTAAGGATCTCATTTCAATCCATATAAAAAAAGGTTGTTAATGTGCATGGAGAATTGATTGCAAAACTGGATGCTTCCACCATCGTTGCTGCCCTACGCATTCCTGAGATAGAAGACTCCATTGTTCTCACTCTCACTCAAGCTCAAGATTTGTTTGATAAGGACAGTGAGAAATATAAGGCTCAGGTAGCTAAGTCATGGCTAAAGTGCCCTAAGAAAGGAGCGTCCCGACTCTCTAAGGCATTATTCAGGGTTCATTTTAATGACGAACTATAATATTTCATCACTCGTTTCACCCAGATTATGGGAATGCCCTCTACCAAGGACTTCCATTTTTGGAAGTCTTCTTTCATTTCATCTACGAAGGTAAGAAAAACATAAATTGGGCCGAGATTATCTCTGTGGGAACCTAACTAAACAATTGTCAAATGTTTAGTAGACCAAAAAATTCTACATGACCTCCTACCTCATGTACACCTTGGTAGCATCTCGCGAGTGGTTTGGCTTCACTTTCATTGAGGGAAAGAAGAATGAACCCATCTATGCATATTGCCCTCAATTTACCCTCAAAGATAGTAATCATAATTTCAGAAGGGTAAATGATGCCTTCACCATGTACATTGTGAGACTCTTAGAGGGTGACACTACTAGAAGATTTTCTGATGAGGCTATGGCTTTGATAGCCAAGTATGGGGCTTTCTTCATTTAGTTCAGAAGGTTCTCATACATCAGGATGGATTGTTTTGAAATTACACCTCTCAAGCTTCTCATGTTTTGTAATTATAAAATAGCTCTGGTTGAGGTGTGCATACAATTGGACAATCTCCATAGAACCTGTAGAGACGAGAAGATAATTGGTCTTCATTTCCATATCTCCTTGGGGAATTATACATGAAAGACAGCTCTAGATGCCTAAAACATAGAAAGGGCTATTGCTCCTCTTAATGTTCATTTCTTCTGGCCTAGGACTTGTTTTGATATGAAGAAATTCATTGATCAGAATATCAGAATAACCTATCATCATCGTCCTGACACTGAGGATTACTGGGCTGACTGTGTTGATGATTTTGAAGCCAGGAGGAGGAATTTTGGTAGATTGTCTTTGCAATAGATCATAGACCTCAACCTCTACTAGGTGCCTAAAGGTCTTAAATATGATGATGAATATTTGTAATCCTATGAGTACGAGAGATCCATCAAGCATACTCCTCTAGAAACCTTGAATTGGTATGTAAAGGAGAGAGATGATTTGAGTGAGATAATTGCCCATGTCATCATTAGAACTAAGGTTTGGTTTGATAGAAAAGTTCGTGAATTTAGGAGGAGCTAGGGTAGATCTTCTTCAAGAGAAAATTCCACACCCGGGAAGGAAGTACATATGCCCAGTACCAAGGTACTTGAGAAAAATCCTCTTTCTTCCTTCATGAAAGATCCTGAATTGTCCACTCCTTCCACTCAAGTGTATCAGAAGAAAGTCAAAGAGGTTAAGAAAGAACCAATCGAGGAAGAGACTCTTCTGGAGCACTCAAAATTTCCTGTTGGGCTAGAGAACATTATTGTTCTAAGTGAGAATGAGGATGATGAGATGAAAGAACTAGAAGAAACCCCTGAAACCACTGCTGAGGTGGAGAAGGAAGGATCAAGAATTGAACCTCCCAGTTTAACAAGACTCCTCTGCAAAGGAAATTCTTGAGGTTCCATGCACTTCCCCACTAGAGGAAATAGTAGTTCGACTCGAGTTTCATGAGTTCTCTTACACTTGGACCCCTTGAATCCTCTCGTTTCTTCTTCTTCCTTTTCCCCGGTGTAGCCCTAGTAGATAACAGAAAATAATGTCTTCTTCCCGATTAACTGGGAATTATTTTGATGTTGTGGAAACTCGCTGCTAGTACTACCCCTCCTCCTCTAGCAAAGAAATCAAATACTACTTCAAGGTTGGTATCTGATGCTCAAGGTCAGCAGCTTTATAGAGGTTCAAGTAGACCTAAGGCACATAAAGAGGAGAAGAATCTTTTGGTCTCTTACTTAGAGCTTTCCAAGATTCCACTGGTAGAATCTACACCTGAGAGTGAGGTTCATAACCTTTGGGAAAATGTCACTAAGGTTATTGAATGGGTTGAGAAAGGAAAGCAAACCATGGAGCAGTTGGAAGAACAAAACCAAGTTCTTTCCAACTTTATCAGATCATTATTGACAAAAGATAAAGTTTTGGATCCAGCTCCATTGGCTACTCTCCCACCTCCCATGGTTCTCAGTCAAGATGAGGTTCAAAGCATCAAAGACATACATAAGTATTCTACTTATGGGAAGGTTGTTGAGGCCATGGTGGATGATATGATTATAGCAGGTTTGAATTTCATTGAGGAAGCCTTCAAAACCAATGAGAAGGTGATCAATTTGCAGCAGAAACTCACTTCCTCAATCAAAGCCATGGACAAGGAGCTGAAGGTCTAGAGTGGATGTATTTCGACCTCCATCTAATGGGCCAAACCGATGAGAAGATCTTGTTGGCCAACAATGTGTTTGATGATGCCAAGAATAACTTGTCAAGGACATGGATCTTCAACATTGAGTGGAAGATAAAGGTTTTGGAGGAAGCATTAGGAGAATTGAGGAATGTATGGAAAAAAGGGGAGTCCTTTAAAACTTGTGTTTTATCTGCCTTCAAAGATATCCACTACCATCTTCAAGATGAAACTACAGGTGTTTCCTTCTCTCTTCAAGAAATCAAGGCTCAGTTTAGAACCTTTGTCAAGGGTGATCTATTCAAAGAAGATTCATTTACTAAGGAGAAGATGAAAGACATTTTTTCTCTTCATTCAACTATTACTGAGGCTAATAAAGAATATCTGGAGCATACCAAGTTTGATAAAGATATGGAGAAATGTCTAGGCACATGGACACATGCTACTTCCAACACAACAATTCCAATAGGTATGGAGATAGCAAAATCATTGAAAATATTTAGGCATCGAATCCTCAAATCAGTGGGCCCTCCTCAGCCATAATCGATGTCTCTACTTCTTTCTCTCCATTCTCTTCTTCTATTTTTAGTGCCAATCTCATTGTAATTTAATTAAGGACTTTGTATTGTGCATTTCCTTAATTAATCTTTTGGTTAAAAGAAACAGTTACCAAATGTAACCACTTTGTAAGCTATATATTGAGCTCTCCTTGCCATTCCAAGGGGCTGGAACTCTGATAATTTTTGAAAGTGTAAAAGAACTTAAAGCTATCAATACAGAAGATTTCCCTTCCTGTTTTCATCTACATCATTTTATTCTCTTGTATGTCTGAAAGTTTGTGAATCATTATCTATTGCATTAAGAAGCTTTGTATTCTTATGGATGTTATTTCTGGAACTTTGTGTCCATGAAATTATATCTGATTGTTTTAATATGAATGATTATGTTCTATATATTGTCCTTGCTCAGCATTTATAAGGAACTATTTTTCTATCTATACTTCCTGAAAGTGTTATTCTACCTTTTCCCTTCCTTAGTTCTTTTATTCTTTTGTATTGATAATTTGTCTTGGCATTAAAACACTTTCATGATATCAGAGTTCCTCATCAGAGTAGACAGTTGTACATTTGTAAATAGTTTGGCTGCTTGCTTTCAATAAGGGCACCTCACCCATTAAAGAGGAGGGACTTTTTGTCCCCTGACTGTTGCTTTCATTAAAGTCCTAATTTGACAACCAAACCCATTATCCCCACTTCAACATTAAACCTTGTTTTCTAACCTCACATTAACTCTCATCTAACTTGGGTTTGATCTATAGTTTGCACGGAAGTATAAAAGTGATTTAAAATATAGTTTTAAAGAATTTCTTCTTCACATGTCGACCTCCCACCATTTGCGATACTGAAAAAACTTGAATAATATTAATTTTTCCATAAATGGTAGAAAAATTATTCCAAAACCTTCATATCCTTGAACACATAGATTCCTTTGTATCTCACTAACCAAAAATCATATTCTCATGAAAATTTGTCACATTTATCTTCACCAAAATGAATTTGGGAAGATTGCAGGTTACATGCCATATATTTTTATACATAAGTTTTAAAATCCAAACCCTAGGGGATTCATTTTTATTTCCAAGAGTGCCAATAGATGAAAAATTGTGAAAATTGGAGCATGAGATCCTACCAAAAGTAAAACAAAATGATCATGGTTTCATTATAATTCGACACCGGTAAGTCCACCATCTAAAAATAATATATAGTTTGAAAAATGACATGCTTAAAATGGTAAATTTCCTACAATAGGAAACCATCAACATTCAAAACATCCAAAAATAGTGAGAAACACCAAACAAGGTCAAGTGGGCAACTTTATAAAAATAACAAGTTAAAAAACATATTTCTTAAACTAGAAACTTTCTAAAGATAGAAAATAATCATCAATGGAGGTAGCTTAGGTATATTAGGATCTTTAGGGAACTGTAGAAACTAAATCATGCAATTTGGGTACATTTATAGGTCCTAATCACATACTACTATTCATATGATTCCTAAACGAGAAAAATAGTAATTGACATCTATCTTTGGTCTTACACACCCCACATCCAAATATGATATTCATTACTTTATATTTATTGACTTTAGACAATAATTCCTAGTGAGGACATCAAAGCACTCAGAACCCTTGTCCCCTTTAAGCACCCCGACCTCTTTTTACTTTAGTCACTCCTTTTGGGCATATTATATCTTTTAGGCATCTTATTTTCTTATGTGTTGACCTTCTAGTTTTAATTGTGAAATTCAACAAAAGAATCATTTAAATATAAAGGTATGTGCTTGTAATAAAAGAACAAGATCTAAAAATGTATTACTTACACCTAAGATTACATCCAAATCCATTTCAAGAGCATCAAAGCATCCATCTAGCACTCACTCAGGAAACAAGGGACTACATTTTTGGTATACATGCATAGGAGGGGAATTTCATTTTGAAATCCACACATCTACTAACATTTCTACATTTATCTATTGCTCGATATTCAAGTGTATCTTGCAAAATATCCACATATGGCATGATTCTTGCACACACACACACACACAAGAATTTCATGGATTAAAAATTATAGTGCAAAGATTAGGTCATAAGCTCATTCTCGGGTTTGGATGACCGCTAGGATCATTCCAACTCCCCATTTGCTTTTCTTTATTTTTTAAGATTTGAAATGTTTTGTGGTTTTACTGGAGACAATTTGTTTTAAATGTTACAAATGAGCTATGCGATCATACAACCACATATATGTGAAAACGAAGAATGTTGGTGACATTGGTGTGAAATAAGAATAATTTTTTTTTAATTTCTACTTACTCACACGTGCCTAGAAGTAGTCTCCAATGCCCAAGCTTTTGTGACCTCATCCAGGTGCCCCATTCTAGTAATATTTAATAGCCATAATTTTTTTAGCATGGTTGTGACAATTTTCTCCTATTGTTAGTCAATATTCTAGTGCAATATACTTCGGATCAATTACGAAAT
Organism: Taxus wallichiana var. yunnanensis; assembly: GCA_018340775.1. Classification (NCBI taxonomy): domain Eukaryota; kingdom Viridiplantae; phylum Streptophyta; class Pinopsida; order Cupressales; family Taxaceae; genus Taxus; species Taxus wallichiana. The sequence goes on from CM031234.1 coordinate 754,851,032, forward strand.
CAACTAAGTCTCTTATTTCCTTTTTCAACTTAGGGTTTAAAATTTCCATTTACTTATTGTTTGTGTCAAATATGTACTTAAGCACTTTATTTATCTCAGTAGTGACTCACAAATATCTAGGTTTTTTCAAAATTCCTTATATTTTTAAAATCATTTGGTGACCCCATCTTATTTGAATACTCTTGATCCTTAATTTTCTTCTTTCATGGCCTATAAATCTCCTCAACTCCCCTTGATTCAATTACTTCAAATGCACCCATCTTGTAAAGATGTTCGAAAAGATTCATGCATGATATCTACCTCCCTCTGACACACCACCTACTCTAGTTAGTTTTATATTTGATGATATTTATGATGGCTATTTTGGTCCTAATTCCAATCAATATTTTTGCAAATCAATTCAAGAGTTAGATTCTCTATTTCAAGATAAATTTCCGGCTATGGAATCCACAATTACATTCCTTAAATCCACTCAAACTACCCAACCACTTCTCAAAATAAGTCCACCCTCTACTCCTATCGAGTTTTATACGACGTCATCAATCCCACATATGATCCAATCAATCACTTTTTTCAAAGAAACTAATCCTTCTATTGATGGGTAGGACACATTTCAAACTCAACCACCATCACATGGTCCTATTGATGCTTCTTCCTACCATTATGTGGGATATTTATCTTATCATGATATAGATAATGCTCTCCCAAACGAAATGGTATCTCTCGCGTCGCTACATAGATATCCATCATCATAAAATTTGGGGGCATCATTCTTATTTCACCCCCTGCTTTCTAACATCCTAGTTATATTTGATTTCTACTGCTTACACTTTTTGATTCATGTTGCATCTCTCTAAGCATCATTATACATCTCAAGACATGCTAATTATATCATCACTACCCTATGATGTACTCTCATGATATAGTGCAGACTTGATTGTTGAGGGCATATTACATTCATGAACCTCACATCATACACATGACACATTTCACATTCGACACATTTATGAAATATATTTTATAGCATCACATTCTCACACATCGTCACTACACTATGACACACTCTAGTTTTGTGATTCAAAATTGACTATTGAGGTTCTAATTATTAAATGAAATTCAACGCACCATCATTCACTCTATATGCTCTATTCTTAACTGATATGTCCTTCTAAGGCACAATTCAAACAATTTCCCGATGACACACTCTTGTTTTATGCTTCATTCTCGACTTCCAAGGGGTATTTTATAAATGAACCTCATCTTATAATCATTCATAAACATATTATTGGGGAAATTTTGCTCTTATATTTAAATTTAAATTCCATTCCATTCACACTCACCACATGTTGCATATCTTAGTTGCACTTATTTTTTTTTCTTACACTCGTGTGTTATACTTTTCTTAGTATGTTAGCTGGATATCTAGTATGTCATTATACTTATCATATACACATGCATGTTCACTTGTTATCTATTTTTTAATGCATACTTTATACATATAATTATACACACCACGATGCTTTTCACCGTACTTCTTACCAGTCCCACAATGATCCTAGGGGCATCTACTTTCATACACATCACATGTGTTATTGTTACATTTTATACTATTCCTATTCTTACTAGAACACTAATTTATATCGTAACATACATGATTTGACATAATTTTTATCTTTGTAACATGCTAACGGTTGCTTAATTTGAAACATTTGTCTTACAGGAACTATTTGTCACCATGGTTGTATGATACTTTTCTTGCTATTGTTTGCCATTGTATGAGGGTTATGTGTTGGCCATTTTCTGGTTGTGTTTTAATTTATGTCAACCCCATTGATATAAAATGGTGTCATGGTGTCATGTGTGTCTCCCTATGATGTTTTTCAAGAATCAAGTATGAATTTCATGTGGTTTGATGAGTTGTCATGGTGTCCTAGTGCATGGTTTAGTGATATTATTTTTGATTTCTTGAGGTCGACATGGTTGGTATGATGTGTCATGGGTGTCCATGGGTCTGTATGAGGTCATCATAGGAAATTTATGAGTTGTCATGGTTTAGTTAGGTCATTTCATGCTTGTTTATTTCTCTAATGCATGTAGAATGAGGTAGAGGTATGCATTTTTGGAAAAAATAAGTAAAAATTAAGCATGGTAGCAGTGTAATTGAGGTGTATGGTGAGTTTTATGTCATAATGTAGATATATGATCCATTTATAGGGTCCTTGGGAAGCAAGAAGTGAGAAATGGAAAGTTTGGAACACGAAAATGAGATTGGATGGAGATTTCTAGGAATATTCAAGCTAGATGGTGATCATGAAAAGTTAGATCAGGTTTTCATAGAAATTCATGCCAAATTCTACATCATTATGAAGAATATTTTAGAATATATGTATTTTTTCTTAAACCGGGTATGTAACTATGTGTTTGTAAGACAAAGTTGGACTTTTTGATGCTCATTGTGAACCATGTGATTTTAATGGGGGTTTTATCTCTTTGACATAAATTATAAGGTTATTTATTAAGGTTTCAAAAAAAATGAGGTGGTTTGATTGTCACATTTTTATGAAAAATCGTTAATAAGGTAAAGTGGTTTGAAACCCTAGCTAGGAGCATCTTGTTGAAGAAGAGGTATCTTGATTCTGTTTTGATTGTTTCCTCAAAAGTGATTATTTAATGTTATAGAGGACTATTCCACATTTCTAGAAAGGTAAGATAATGATTGATAAAGTATGTGGTCCCCACCTAAATTTTATTATTTATGAAAAGTTTGAGTTGGAGGAGAATTTTCCCAAATGAGGTATGAACTAAATTTATAATTATGATATCCCTTGATTTTATCTTTATGTACATTAAGGTTTCAGGTCATGCTTATGTTCAAAAAGTGAAAAGTGTTCCCTATTTATGGTGGATAAATTATGGGGCAGTTTGGAGAAACATGTGGTAAATATGGTTCATATATATTTACATTGATATATCAATCCTTAATGTTTTCAAATATATCCAAAGTTATGAGTTGTTATTTGAGGTTAAAGTTTGTTGGATGCTCATGTTAGCGGTGTAAGAGGATATATGAGATAAAGATGTTGATTATGATTTGATAAAGCTTGGTGAAAGTTTGTATGGATTATAAATCAATTTTAACTACGTTCCATGCTTTGGTTAATCTTGGAAGTGATTTTTGTGATGATGGAGCATCTTGGGCTTGTTGTTAGTTCTTGAGTCCTAGACGGCTCAAAAAGTAGTTTACAGAGAAGGACCTAGTTGAAGGCCATCCAATTGGATTTGGAAGGAGTTGTTATATGTTTTGGAAATGTATTTTATATACATTTATAGTTAGGTATGACTTATCTCATGATGAGATGTTTTTCTTAGTGATTCACGTCACTTTGGGAAGAAGATTGTAGTTGTATTTTCAAGACAACCTTGTTCTTGTTGAGGTTTTGAATTATTTGAGTCTTGAGATGGATGAGTTGATGATTTATATCACCTAGAAAGTGAAGAGGGGTTATGTTTTAATATATTAGAGGTATTTAATGTATCATCAAGGGTTGTTATCAACTATTTTTGGAAAACAATTTTTTAGGAAGCCTTGTTTTGTAAAGACAAATGTTGTTGTGGTTTGATCTATGAGTTGTTTCATGAGCTATAACTTGATTAGATGTGTTGAAATTTTCTTTAAATTTTAATTGAGTGGACATATGACATATTTGAGGTGTTATTAGGTGGTCTTGAGGACCAAAGGTGAAATCAAGTTGTTGATAACAACTATTTAGTAAAGGTAATGAGATAGTGGGTCCATTAAATTAAATAATCTGATTCGCTCATAATAATTGTGACCATGGATAATGTTGAAATATTATTTTTAGCATGTGGTGATTTTAAGATCTTGAATAATAATGTTTTCTCGTGTTAGGATATATTTGGCATTCTAATGGTAGGGTTTTGAGATTTATCGGTGCATGAAAAATGGTTATTGGATAGGCCGGCCTATTTGGGTAATATATAATTATTGTATAAAATTTATGAGGATTATTTAATGATGAATTTAACATGAAAAAGGTTTAGGAAAAACATATGGTGATTTTGAAGGAGTAAAAGCATATTGAGGTGGCTTTTTGGTTCATTATTGAACTAGTTCTCTTAGAGGGAAAATCGTGACGATGTAGAAGTATTTTGTAGTTTTTACATATGATTTGAAGGATGAGGAAGAGAATGAAATATTTATGGCTGATTGTAGACATGAGAGAAATTTCTTATACAAAATAAATTTTAATAATGAAGAAGATAAAGCAAGATTAAAGACCTAGGGTTTGAGTCGGGGTTTTGAGTTGAATAAGTGATCTCCATCAATTTTGGCAGCTAAAAAATTAGAGAACAAACATTTTCGTGGAGGGTGAGTTGGTTATTAGTCATCCTAGGGGATTCTATCCTCCTTGTGGAGTTTGTACTTTAGTAAATTAGGGGTGGGTGCTCCTTTTAGGGATGGTGCTCCTTGTGAAATTGGTGCATCACAATGTTAGTTTCTCGTGAGTAATATAAAAAAAAAAAGTGGGTTTTATTCCCTTGAGGGTTTCCCAAATATATTTGGTCTTCTTCGTATGGTGTATTCAATGTTAAGTAAACACATATATCTTTTTGTATGATTGAATGGTAAATTGATTGGTAATGAATGATTAATGGAAATATTTTAAATCTTTAATACATTGATTCACCCCCAGTCTCTTGTACTTCAAATATTATTCCCTTTATCTTTTGTTCAAAGTGTATGCTTTTGGCCACTTCATCCCTGATTGTCTTGTGGAATTGTGAGTGATATCTAAGGTTTAAAACACGCTTTTCTGGTCTAAATTGTTTTTACTTCCTAGCTTACAGTTGTATTTTATATTTGTATTTGTCTTTCTTTCAATAACACATGTTTCAAGCCACTTTGTTTTTATATGCCTTGGTTTCTACAATTCACATTCCCTCTCCCCTATAGGGAATCAGTTTTAGGTCATCATCTAGTGCTCTCCTTTGGTCCATATCCTCCTAATGATGGCACATGCACCCAAAAATATTAGGGGAATACACTGGGTGAAAGATTCACCTCATTTAATAGTACACAATCACAGATAAGACCTACACAATGAAAGAATAGACCATTTATGAATTACAAAAATGACCTAGAATCTTACTTGGCTCCTCAGTTCACCATAGATACCAGCACCCAGATATAGACATGAGTGTCTCAAACCCATGACCCTTACTTGGGAGCATATAAACAAGGGAATTTATATATTTTTTCTTAGTTCATCATAGTTTCAAGTACTTTACACAATGGTTTGCAAAAACTAGGAAAATTCCTTCGAAATCAGCATGCATGAAATTTCCTTTTTCTATTTTCATTGGATAGAACTAGAACTAAATGGATCAAACTTCAGAAAACCAAGATCAAACCATCTCGTAGTGGTGTAAAAGTTTCAAGAAATGATCAGGGGATGGAGAATAACAACATACGTTTCTCCCCACACTTCTTTTATCATGGTGTGAGATCATCCAAAATCATTCTTGAACAACGCTTCAAGATACTCTCTATCATTTTCACTCATCAGGATCGTGCATATGTTACTTTTTGCATTTTAACATACATTTACATCAGTTTAAGACACTTTGATAAGATTTTTCACATATAATTGAATTTTACTACTCTTTCACTCATTCTTTGCATGTTTATCCTTAATACATAACAAGAAGCAATCCTTCATTAAGTGACAATGACAAAAGGTACAACATGCCCGAATACATACACTTTCACCACTAAGGTCACTTCCTCTTTCCTATCTTAGCTTCCACGCTTCATTTTCATTACTCAATTATTTTTATTGTCTCCTACGAACACTTTCTCCATCAATCTACATGGTTATTAAGTACGCATCTATTTTCTACTTTATGTTATATAGTATTCATTGAACAACATAAATGAGGAAAATGTAGACACTAAATCATGCACTTTGGGTACATTTTTAGGTTTTAATTACATACTACTATTATTAAAATTCCTAATTGAGAAAACTAGTAATTAACATCTATCTTTGGCATCTTTTCTCTCTTTTTGGTTTCATGTTTGAGATTACACACCCCACAACCTAGTTTGATGTTCATTATTTTATCTTTATTGACCCTTAACACAAACTCCCACCTATATACAAGCACCAGCCTACCCTCATCCCCTCTAGGTTCCCCGACCTCTTTATACTTTACTCACTCCTTTTGGGAATATATTTATCTTTTTGTATCTTATTTTGTTATGGGTCACCTTCCAACTATTAATTGTGAAATTAAAGAAAGAGAAACATATAAATATGAAGCTATGTGACCATAATAAAATACGAAGCTCTAAGCATCTATTACTACCACCTAAGGCTGCATTCAAAGGCATTTTAAGAGCATTAAAACATCCATATAGCACTCACTCGAAGGGACAATAGACTACATTTTCTACATATTAGCATAGGAGGGGAAATTCATTTTGATATCCACACATCTACTTACATTGCTACATCTAGCCATTGCTATTTATTCAAGTTTATCTTTAATAAGAGCCACCTAAGGCATGATTCTTGTAGACAAACATGTGATAACTACATGGACTTTGAAATGTAGTGCAACGATCAGTCAGTCTAAGTTCACTCTATTAGATGACTTCCTGTGTTAGTATAACTCCCCATTTGCATCTCTTTCTTTTTAATAATTTATGTGTTTTGGGGTTCTACAGGAGACCATTTGTTCAGATTAAAAGTGAGCTATGTGATCATACAATGACATATAGGTGATAAACAAAGAAGGTTTTTGACATTGGTGTGACACAAAAAAAATCATTTTCTAAGTTTCTATGCAATCAAGGGTGCCTGAAGTAGTCTCCAGCGCCTGAGATGCACCATTCCACACATATCCGAGATTCGTATATTTTTTAAGCATGGTCATAACAATTTTCTCCTATTGTTTATCAGTCTTCTAGTATAACATACTTTAGGATAAATTGAAAAAATAGGTAGGTATCTTATTTCCTCTCTTACACTTAGGGTTTCAATTTCCATTTGCTTATTGCATGTGTCACATTTGTACTTTAGCAATTTATTTATCATTAGTGAATCTATAATATATAGGGTTTTAAAAAATAATTTTATTTATTACATCATGAATAAGTATTGTGTAAATGTTCTAAATTTTTTTAAAATAACAACTCTTGACCCCACCTACTAAAAATATATAGTTTCGATTTGAGGTTAGAAAGTTACTGGATGGCTCTATTTTAACTCATATTATTTATTTTTTCCATCACCACGAGGTCAAGAAGATGTTTCATGGATCAAACAATAATACTAACCCTCTCCAAGATTTTAAAGGATCTGAAGCATCATTGTGATCATATTTGTGTCAAAGACCATTTCAGAGCACACCAAGACATAAAGCAAGTAAAACTAGGAACATTATGAGGCCAAAAAGAGTCAAGAGCTTTATCAAAATTAAAATTCATCAAGAGGATGAAAATGATAAGCATGATGAGATGAGCTTATTATGACTGAGGAAGGAAGTCATATCAAGAAATATATACCTCACAAAGTGTTTCTAAACACTTAATCCATTATTCATAATGAGCATACATATTCCAGTCGAGGAGGTGGAATTTTTTTCTTTTGATTTTTATTTGGAGGTAAAAACATGTAAATCATCATCATAAAGATCCATCCAAAGGTCAATCATTCCATCTGTAGAAATAATTTCATTCCCATGGGAAGAAAATTGATGAAAAGGTTGTCCAAGTGTCATATTCATGTTTCCACTCAAGTGGAATATCTATCAAGGAGGTGGATTGTGAAGATAAAAAGTGTGTAATCTTGTTCAAGATTTAAATATGAATCTCATGGAATAGGTCGAGAGTCATCATGTACTTAATATTCCACCATCTCTTTGAGGAGATAGTTGAAGCGAGCTAACTGAGATATCAAGGAACTCAAGGTCACCATATGTGAAGAATCTAAAAACCGCCTCATGAGAAACATATGACTAATAGGGTATATAAGCATCCCAAATCTGATTTCATTCAAGAAGTTATCTACACTTGAGAATATTAAATAGGTGATGTTCATGTGGGTTACCATGTATACAAGAATGAGAAATCATCCTCAAATCAATTTGATGTCATACACAATAGTGTTCTTAAACACATGGTTAAATAACTAGTACTATACAACAAAACCTTATTTTAGTGTAATTGAGAACCATTGAACAACAATATTTGAAAATAAGGATCATAAAAATTGAGCGCACAAAGGTTTACTATTCTTAGGAAGCTTCAAAAGAAGGTGTGATTCATCAAAACCCCACAGAGCCTCTTAAGCCTAGTAAGATAGATCGAGTTACAACCTCATGGCAATCATCAACATTTAATTATGTTTTTGTTGGTAATGTAACCTTCTAATAATGAGAAAAATGTGATCCTTCATTAAGAACATGAATATGTCCCTATGGCTGACATCAAATCTACTCCGAAGATATATTCTTATGGATTTAATAATTTCCCCTAAGAAAACAAATAATAACTTAACAAGCTATAATACCTTACCTAAGAGCCATTACAAATATTATAAATACCAAACAAGGTAGGAAGGCACATGTAACTTCCCACATTTTTAGTGGACTTTTTTGTAATCAATATGTTGAGGTTGCCCTACCCAAAGTTGAAAAACTTGTAGAAGAAATGAATCATCGGGACTATGAGTTGACCCACATATAATTTGATCACGCTATGCATGAAGGTGATGCTCACTTATTAAAGGACCCTTATAACCACCTACTCTCTTCAAATTAGGTCCATAAGAGAATAATTGAGCAATTTAAAGAGCATGTGAGGTATCTCACCTCCTACATTCAACCTTTCTTGGAGCCCTATTCAATACATCCTCTTCCTTTGGAATACATTTATTTGTTCAATAACCTAAACCATGAGATGATCAAGAAGGTGCAATGGAATATGATGCAAGTGAATGCTGGTGTAAAATGGATTGACAATTTCTTGACAAAGGAAAGGATTTTCTCCTAGACGTTCTCTCTCTATTCAAGTATGTTCTTTCTAGTATTTCAGAAGTGAATAAAATAAGGGAATAAATTGAAAAGAAAAAAATCCATTCGATGATGTGTTCCCACTTTTCTTTTAAATTACTTTCCTTTACTCCCACACTCTCGTGAGTAGGAATTTGTTCACATCTGTCGATGACAACTCGTCCTCGCCTTTGGATCCGCACAAGGAAATTTTTTGTGGTGAATATTCACTAATTCATGAATATTTTAGATATCAAATTTTAGTTTTCCTAAACTTTTAGGGGTTGGTAGCTTGGATATTTATCCTAAATTTAATACTTACAATTTAATATTAGGGGTAAATTTTGCTATCCTTTACACCAATATGTGAATTATTTAATTTAGTTCCCCTTTAATATGAAATTGAAATTTGTGAAATTCACATTTATGATGTCGTCTACTAGCATAAAACATGCTACCCTATATCAACATATATTATGCTAATGGATGGTAGCATACAAAATTTTTACAATTTGGTAGCAGCTTTTCCATACTAATGGTCATTAGAATTTTTGATGCTACCTTTGGATAACATTTTTAGTGATGTCGTTAGACCAAAAAAAAAAAGAGTATGGGATTTTTTTTTCTTACGCCATATTTTGGGAGGATATTTTTCTCATTGAGATGATCATTTTAACTACTAACATCAAAAATTAAAAAATGTTTTTCCCTATAAAAATAGTGAAATTTGCATTGTTTTCACAAAAATCACATTTTTGAATTTTTCTTTGTTCCATATTTTATGAGGACAAATTTCTCGTCAAGCTGGTCATTTTAACTAATATTGGAAAAAAAAATTCAAAAAATTACATATGATTTTATCCAACATCTTATACTATCATTCGACAACATATATTGTCGCTTAAAAATTTCTACTAACTTACACCATTATTAAATTATCACAAAATTGTTTAAAACCCATTTTCTTCATATTTTCCATCATTTCTAAATTTAGTTTCACATATTATTTGAGGAATATATAAAATTTTTTTGGGGGTTCTTAAAATATACTACTGACTCAAACAATTCATGTTACATACGACACATTAGAAGATGAAATCTCAAAATTGAGTATAGTGAACAATATGCTTTTAATATTTTGGTTGATGTCAGCAATTCTATTTAAAATCTTTGATCCATTCCACTCACCAAGAATTCATTATAGGAGGAAATCATCATTTCATTCCAAGAGCTAGTAAAAAAGGTGGCAATTGATCCTCTCTCCTTCAAAAAAAATATTATGGAGTCCTTTCAAACATTAGAGGTTATATTTACAACATTTCAAGAGATCATGTGGAATGGTTTATTTAGTAGAAATATATTAATGAGTTTCCCAAGACATGGATCAAAGTGTTGAGATACGTTCATATTCAAAAGGAAGAAAGAGTTGTAACTACAACATTCTAGTTCAATAGAGAATTCAAAGGATAGAATCTTATTTTGAGAACTTTCCATAAAGGGTCATGAAAGGATAGTTATTCATTAGTAATGAATCCATCTTCATCAGATTAGTTAACCACTTCTCTCCCCCTTATTCTCTCACCTTATTCTAATTTTTAATTAAGAATGTACTTTTTGCTATTTCAACCTATTTAATTAGATGACCCTCAATACTAACATTGTAAGAGTCTTTTTCACTAATAAAAAAATACTCACTTGCTAGGAATATGAAAGGTAACAAGTGATGGGGTTAAGTGAAAATTAATTTGGGGTAGATAAAGAGAAAATTTGTAATTATATAAATAGGAATGACTTCTCCATTCTAAAAGGTTGACAATTGTTGATAGATTATATATTGTTGAAATTACCACTACTACATCAAGAAATAAAAAGATACTATTCTTCCATTACTTTTCTTATGTTCCTCTCTTGTCTCTCTCTCTCCACATTCCAAATTTTTATATATGATAATCTTGTGAAATAGAGAAAGGTATCTTCTCTAGTGATAAATTAGTCAATGGAATTTTGTGTCTATGATTTTTTGGTCTTATCATTTTTTTAATTTTTTGTGTTCTTCTTTTGAATGTGGACCTAATTTTGTTACCATATGTGAATTATGTAATCCTACTCATGACATTAAACCTTTCTCTTATTATTTACCTAACTCCTTGTATGTTGTAAAATCATTTTCCATAGGTTTAGTGTAGTATTCCTATGTGATCCTCGGCCTAATGACCACCCAAAAATTAAGGTGAGATTACATTCAATAAGGGGAGCCTCCCCATATATATGAAGGAGGGGATTATCCCCATGACCATTTGTAGAAACAAAATACTTTGTAACACAAAAAATTATTTCACCTACACTATAGATTTAACAAGTTTTTCATCCAAATAACATGATATAAAATATTCAACCATGGAGAATAATGAATTTTCGGTTGTTAAAGATGTTAATAATTTTATCTTTTATATCTTGAACTCCAATACAATAGTATTTGTTTCTCATATTGTGGTGAAGTCATCTCTTATCCAATCATAATTCATATTCAATAGAGACAACTCAATATAAAATTTCAAGAAAATGATCTTGAAATATTTCCAATAAAGCTCTTAAGAGGGAATAGATTATGTAAAATTATTTCCAAATATAATGTAGATTTAATTTAGGAATTGAACCAAATTCACAAAGTGATATCTTGAGTAAAAATGACCTTAAGTACTCATTTCAGTACTACCTCTAAATGTTATTCTGACATTACTTATTTCTTGGAATATGGTTACTACCTACCTCATTTAGATGGAAAAAATGAAAGACCCTCATGCTATGTGAAACATGGTTTGTATTCTGGAACCATGTACTAAATATAATAGATTTGAATGGTTACTTCTTATGTGTGTTCATAAAGAACAATATAAAACATTTCAAAAGCATATTATGATTGATCTTTTGGTGGTAAATTTTTAGTCGTAGTCATAACTCATAAGATTTGGTAAGAGGGGTAAATTATTTTCCTACTATGTTCTAGGATGCTCATTTGTGGATGGGTAAATGTAAATTGTGTCAATAATTAGTTATTCAACTATAGTTGGTTTTGTTTCTTTTACAACTTTTAGTCATTAATGACCCATTTTAGAAGTGAGGATTAAACATAATAGGTGTACTCACACTATATTCTAAAGCATGTTATACATATGAGCTTATAACTATAGATTAATTCATTAAAATGGATAAATCCATTCTAGTCAAGCATGTAAATATTGAAATGCTATCAAATTTCCTCATAAATAAGATCCAAGTCTATTTTGGTGTTCCAAAAATTATTCTTATAGATAATGCCACCTATTTTTCCTATCAAAGAGCTAACCGATTCTACAAAAGCAACGTATTTTTTAGCATGTTATTTTTGTCTCCTATTCATTTGATTATTAACCGCCAAGTTATTGATTAAGATGATTCTATAAATACAATCATTTTACAACCATCCATAAAATAGTGGACCAGAGTCAAAAGAATTGGGAAAATAAATTGTATGATATATTATGAGATGATCTAGTCACACCCAATAAATTAAGTGGAATGTCACCATTTATATTATTATATGGGATAGATGTAGAGGCTCCCATATAAGTTGAGATACCTACCTTGTACCTAGTAAAGGAGTTAAAGATGGCCAAGTTAAGTATTCCTTAGATAAAAGGATCTTTTACCCTAAAAACTAAATTTGAAGAAATGTTCATGGTAGTTGACTCAATTACAAAATATAAAATAAGGGTTAAGAAAATATTTCATTATAAAACATGTGAAACAACATTTCGATTAGAGACCTTTTCGTAATTTGGGAGAATATAACACAACCAAAATGCATCCATAAGAATTTTTATTCTATTTGGTTGGGATACTTCAATATCAGACATTTTTTCTAAGAAAATACATTCCATGTATGTTATTAGGATAACACTCCCTTTGAATTTCCTCAGAGTGGAAAATACTTGAAATTAAACAAACATCAAAGTGTGTTGTCACCCACTTGTACCATAGGTGATTTCAAATTTTTTTGTCATGTTGTATGTTTCCTTTTTTATATCTTTCCCATTGTGTAAGTTAGTCTCATTTCTCTCCAATATCCCTTTAAGTCCATTTTGTCCAATTATATACAAAGAAATGTGAAATAAGGGAGGAAAAAGAACACAAAGTGCAAACCTCATTCTTCCATCAGTATCTCCTTATAACCTCGGATGAGATTGGATGAATATTGGAATGAAGCACCAAGATTTTTCAATCTCCATGATCAATTGGATGTGGATGCACAAAAAATGTTCCAAATGGAACTATATTTTATGTAAAAGAAATACAAATGAATAATTGAATTTATTGATAGATTATAAAATCAAATGGATGGTGTAAAATTGAATGGAAATTTGACACAATAAAAATTTAGATTATTAAGATTCAAAATAAGAAAAATTTAGAGGAATAATTGTTTATTTAGCTGAGGGAAGAGAATCACAGAGCCTTGATTTGTGTGATTGATTTTCCGATCAAATGATGATCAATTATGCTTAGAATGACTTGTCTAATTTTTGTATTTGAATGGTAAGATAAGCTACTAATTTGAGTTGTCATTGAGTTTGTAATAGTGGCACATCCATTGAACAATTCAAAAAAATCTTTGAATTAATAATTCACATCTTTTGTTTTATTCACCCAAAAAGTGATGTGAGTTTTAGCTTGAGAGATTTTTTCTTTACTTTTGAAAGCCATAATTTGAGGGATATGTTTTAGGTACCTCAAACATAGGATTTTATTTAATTTAAACTCGTGATATTATATGTCATTAATGATTTTTAACCTTATTCATGATTAAATTTTCTTTAGTAAATTTGAGATCTCAACTAGTGAGTTGAAATGGATAATTGAGGATTTATTTATTATTCTAATATTCAATTAACTAATAAAATTAACTAACAGGTAAGGTATGAATAATAAAAGTGATGGGATTAATTATTTATTCCTAGGAGCGAGTGATTTTTATAATAGGGTTTGTAGTGTGAATATTTAATAATGTGAGTGTATGGGTGATTGATAGGAAGTTTTGGGGATGATAGAATTTTATTCGAGACAATGTCCTAAAATGTCATGAAGGGTCATAAAATAGGAAAATATATAAAAAGTGGTCAAAATATGTTAGAATTGGTCATAATAGAGTTAGCACCATGATAATTAATGAACCATCATGATAACCCATTATGTGCATAAACACATATACTCACAACAATCGAAAGGTAAAAATTTCCCAATATATAAAGTAGACTTTTACACTATGTCTATAACTAAAATAAGATATAAAATAATAAACTTTTAATTGGTCAAATAATTAACTAAGAAAAGTAGAAACAAACCCAATGTATACAAAAGAGATGGTCCTACCATGGCTATAAAGGAATAAGGATGAAACACAACAACCTTGAATTGGTAAAAACAAATTACCAAGAAAAATAACAATGCAATACAACTCTATATATAAACACACAAAAAATTGTCCTTAATGTGATATAAAGCGAAGATTAATTTATTTAATTTTCCCCTAATAATGAAATATATAAGGGTAAGATTATTTTTGATTAATGGGGCCATTTCTCCAAAGCAATGATACATAGAGTAAATGAGACGAAATTTCCCAGTGAGGATACACATAAGGGATTTAGATTAGTTTGTTTTTTTTGTTTGATATTTAGAACAAACAATAAGATAAAAGTCAATGTGTTCAATTTTCAGATTTTGTTTGTTGTAAATAGTAAGGTTTTTTATAGTTGTTTCAATTTTTTGTAGATTTTTGACTGGTTTATATGTTTTTGGTAGTTTTGGAAAAAAAAATTACAATTTTTTTTTTTTTATAAAATTTTGGGATATTTTTTATGTTTAGGGATTATGTGATTATTGAATATTTAGGTAACCAACAAGATACTCTAGGTGATCTAGGACCCATATGAGAATTCATAATAATGCAAGAGCTCTATGAGACCAAGGGATGAATGAAAATGGATATGAGCGAACATGGATACGATAAAACATGGTAAATGTTCAAACTAGGAGATACAAGTGACCAAAAATTTATTGGGATGAGATGGTAAGAGGAATATGATTAAGAATTGATACATGTGGTTATGCCAAAATGCCCCTACCACAAAGGGTAATCATGAATGATTCAAGAGTAGATTTTTTTAGACGAACTACATTTATGGGTTATTTAAGCTCTTGGCCATCTTCAGTGGATAGCTTATATGATACAAATCTAAATTTTACAATGCTACCATAAGGACCTAAAAATTAGGTTGAAAATTTCCTTTCTTTTCCCGATCTTTAGTTTTGTTTTTCTCATTTTATTTAAGGATAATATTTCCAAGCTCAAACTCTCTCGTTATTATATTTTTCTTGTATCTACGAATAATTCTATTTTGATACACTTTAAAATGGTTTAAGGATTTAAGCCTCATTTCATCCAAGAGGTTAACTTCAACAAGACAAGCCTATTTGTATTCATCTTCATTGATTAAATATTCAAGTGATACACAGAGTGATGGGAGCTCTTCCTCTATGGGTAATACAACTTTAGAGCCATATACAAGTGTAAAAGGTGTAGATCCTACTGAGTATAGTAAGAAGTGGAATATGCCCAGATGATAGGATAAAATGTTTTATGCTAATTACAACCATGTTTATCAATAATGTTTTCCAAGATGGATATTACTGTATTATTATATGCCTCATCTTGACCATTACATTGTGGATAATATGGAGTGCACCAATAGAGGTTGATATGGAAGCGTTTGGCTAACATTTTTTTAAATGACATATTCTTGTCAATAATAATGGAGAAAGGGAGTTTGAAAGGACATACAAGATGGTTTAATATTAACTTGGAAATATTATCACCAACAACATAAGTGAGAGGTATTTCCTTTACCCATTTGGTAAAATACTCAATTATGGTGATAATAAATGTATGGGCATCAAATCATGCGCATTTGATTTTACTTGTTTTGTTGCGCACCCATTGATAGAAATGCTAAAGTGTGGTGATCAATAGTAGATACTGTGATGGGTCATGAATGATATTTCCATTTTGTTGATATGCCAAACATTTCTTCACAAATTTAGAGGCATCAAAATCTAGAGTGATCCAAAGAATAAATGATATGAAAAATCATTTTAGCTAAAACCCTACCACTTGAGTGTGTGCCACATATACAAATAAGTACCATGACTATATATTTATGTACTTCATCTTAATTGATACATATTAGGATAGTTCCTTCATAACCTCTTCGATATATGGTGTCGCTGAGGATAGTGTAGCATGAAGCACATTTTGCTCGGGCTAGATTTTGTTGGGAATTCATCTTTTCAGGGAAATTTTTATCATGGAGGAAAGTATAGATATCATGATACTAGGGGTTTTTATGACCAACTATGTCACATATCATGGATAATGCAAGAAATTCATAGGATGGAAGTTTAAGTTTTTAACTCATTATGTTTTTTATTTAGAACAAGCTCTAGAAGAGATCTGATAGTCACCATTAGATTTGTTGATTTGTTATGTGTGTAAGGAACTTGTTCAAAAGAGATAAGTTAAAAGTAACATTTAATGTTATGAACCATGAGCATTCAAGGGAATAACCTAACATCCTTGACATTATATGAATGGTGAATTATTTTATTACCAAGAGGGAATCCCCATGAAATGTTAACTCCTTAAGATTCCATGAAATATTCAATTTCAATCGAACTATGAGAGCTTCTTACTCAACAATATTATTGGTGTAGAGGAAACCAATGTGGAATTATTTTTTAACGAAATAAAAATCCAACATGAGTAGTAGAATACCATATCCTGACCCATGGAATTACATTATCCATCAAATAATAGAGTCCAAGAGGAATTTCATCAATGTACAAGGGTTCCTCATCTGGGAATTTAAAGTGAAGATGTTTTGTCTTGGTAAAGGTACTGCAACAAGTTTGTATGTAAAGGATTTTCCTTGATAAATTTTTCATTGATGGAATCTATATCAAATCCAATTAGTAACAAAACTTATGTAGACATTCTTATTATTAAGAAGTGTCTACAAAATAGATATTGAATGAATCTACTTTTGAGATAAGCTTGGTTGTATGATTGAGTAACTAATGAAGTAGCTTCAAATGTGAAATCCATTTATAATCATACTTTTCAGAGTGGTATTAAATTAGTTAATGATAAATAAAGATCCTACTAGATAGTAGACAACCTCTTCTTGTCCTTGATCATTATGTTGTTCTAATCATACTCCTATTGTGTTTTATGTGGAATATGTATAGAGAAGCATTGGTTATTTTGGGATATGTGGCATGATGACCAGAGGATTTGAGATATATTTTTAATTTTGGAGAAATAGTCTTCACAATCTTGAGTGCATTTAAAATGTACATCCCTTTTTAGCAATTTATTAAAGTTATGGCACTTGCCTACTTAGTGAAAAATGAAACATATGATGGACTATATTTTTCCTCGAATACCTCTTAACTATTTGATATTTTGCAGAGGAGGAATTTCCATGATATATTTGATATTTTTGGGGAAAACTTTAATGTCTCTCTATGAGATAATGAATCCCAAATAGATTTACCAAATTTCAACCAATGTTTTTTTCTTTGGAGTAAGTTTAACCTTCTATTTACACAAATTTTCAAAGATATACCTTTAAACCGTTGGATGATAAACTCTTTTTTTTTAAATTTTGAATGTATATCATCTACATAATAGTCCATAATATCATGTAATATGTCATGAAAATATCTATCATTTCTCTCTGGTAAGTATCACCTACATTTTTAGGCCAAATTACATTACCTTATAACAAAGTGTTCCCCATAGGGTATTAAATTCTATTTTGGTGTGATCTTATTTAGAAATTTCTCTTTCATTATAACCAAAAATCCATCCATTATGGAGATCATTTCATAACCCACCGTAGAGTCAAAAATCATATCAATATTTGTTAGTGAAAAGTACGTTGAGGTGACAAGGATTGAGAGGGGGAGTGAATCAATCCCCAATAAAAACATTTCAACACTTGTGCTTCAAACCCTAACCACACATGCCCATATACAACACATCAAAGCATACAACCTTATAAATGAAGTAAAATTAATGAAAAGAACATAATATGATCTCAAACACACATATATTGATGATAAAATCATATCCACACACTTATATAGATGCTCAAATCATATCACAAAAGATAGTGTCTTCAACAATGATCCACAAGATACAATAGAGTGCTCTCAAGACAATCAATGTCTCATGAATACATATGAAGAAATACAAGCTATGAAAATGTCTTCAACCTTCAAGCTAAGATATGAAAATTAATTAGAAAACTACAAATAACATCATCATGCTATGAAGATAGCATTCAATATCAAGCATAAAATTGTTTTCTCCTTCTCCAACTCGCTCTCAAGGAAACAACACCAACATTCACTTTCTCAAATTATCCTCATGAAAATTCTACAAATAGTTGTCCTAGAATGAGATTCTAGGTGTTTTGGGCCAGACCCAAAGGGTTTTCCTTTTTCAGAAAAATGGTTCTTCAAAAGAAGATAAAAGGGGTTTTCAAAAGCTAGAACCATTGTACTCAAAAACTCCATTTTATACCCTTTCCTTGATTCCAATCAAAACAAGGTTGGTTTCCCTACACTTGCATGACCATGTGAGCCTACAAACATCTCATAAGAATCACTAGCACATTTAAAATTTATCCATATGCAAAATAATCTAAAGCCCAAAGATAATGTAAAGTCCTCAAATATGCAAAATACCAAAAGGTATCAAAACATGTTAAAATATATTTCAATATTTGTGTAGTGCCCACTCCTCTTCAACACTATTTTTATTATGTTAATATTAATCGACGGATTGATATTTATGCATTTTGATTATTATGTTTTGAGAAGTAGATGCATATATTTGACTATTGACATGTTTTGAATTAAATTTTGATATTGATATACTAGATGAAATTGGTAAACAATTCAATATATGTTCATTTGTATTATTTGGATTTTATATTTAAACATTATACTTTGGATGTTCTTAGTAGAATTTTTATCTCATGGATGTTAGAATCAAATTATTTGATATGTTGATAGATGATAGAATTACTTAAATTTTCATGATGATTATTGATTTCTATGTATATGTTATTTCTCCATTTTTTTGATGCATTCGTGAGGCCGAGAGGTATTTTGTTTGTGTTGCAGGGATATTTTATCACATTCATTGAAATGGGATATGGGACTAATCACGAATGATGTCGGTATTTTGCAACAAGGCAAAATTTTACAACATGTGTCTAATGTTTATGTGGTTTTGTTTCATGTCTAGTTAGGATATTTTCAATTGGGGTGACTTCACACATGTGGACATGGGGTGTAATTTTTTTCCTTTCTTTTAATTTTATGTGTTCCTTATTTTGTGTTATATGTATTTAATTAATGGAATTTTTGTCACTTTATTAGCAATTAATAATGTTTCTTGATTAGCTAATACAACTTAATTTCATAACTAAAATAAGGATGTGACATTTGAATAGTTATGAGGGTGGATTGTACTTGAAATATTATCGATGTAAGCTAGATTTGTGTTGGATTTTGTGTTGTGTACTCTTCCCCAACTTAAAATTCGGATTTTGACTTGGAAGGATTTTTGAGACTTTTCGGACAAGCTAATCTTGTCCCATGCCTCTTAAATTCAACCAAACCAATTCCTAAGGTATGGGGAGTTAATTTTATCTTTCTGTATGCATTTTTGAGTGTAAAAGTGAAAATAATTACACTTTCCTACTTACCACAATTAATTTTTCCTTGGTAGGATTAGAGTGCAAGTTAGAGTTTCATGTGGGCTTGTCATAAGTCTTACATGTTCATTTATCATATTCAAATGATGATTGACTTGTGTGTTGGAATCGAGGAATGATGATGTGCCATCCTACATGGAGCCACCTAATCATCCTCACACCCCATTTCCATTTGTTGATTAAATTTGATTGATTTGGGGCTACTTGTTTATTTTTCTTCATTTTCACTTTTGGAATTGGGAGATCATTGGACTTTCCTTTGGAGTTTGCTTGTATTGAAGGTGTAAAATAGCTTGTGGAGTGAAGACTCTTGGAATCTTGATGGAGAGGTAGGATCTCCACCTTTGTTATCTTCTTATTTATGTTTGTATATGTGAAAATTGTGCTTGTTGAATATTGTATGAGTGTTGTGAATGTGTTTTTGTGTGGTTGGGTAGTTTTTCTTAATAAGCGAGTGTGAGATGGAAGTATGTAACCATTAGGGAGTGAAAAGGGAGTTCTGAGGCATGCATTTTGGAGGGAGTGTATTGGAAGTTTCACCTATGGGGAGTGAAAAGGAAAACATGGACATATTTTTTCATACTTGCAAGGGGAGAGACAAAGATGTTTTTTATTTTAATTGTGCACATGGAGGCTTTGTGTGAATCTCCTACTTCAGTTTGGAGGCAAAAGTAGGTGGTTTTCATATTACTTGTTCTTTTTGGTTTGATGTCAAATCTATGTGTTGTTTGATAAAGTTGTAAATATTGATGAGTATGTCCTTTGAATGTGTTGCATGTTTTGTGGATTGTGTGCTTTTGTGGAAGGTGCTCTTGTTAAAAAAGTTTTCAAATGTTGTTCAATATCTCTCGTTTTTATTTGGTTGGGGCTCGGGGAAAATAAGGCGATGGATTGTCCTATTATTAGATTAAAGGTTAGGAGGAGAGTGTCACCTAATCCCCTTTTCTTTGTATTGCGATACGAGATTTTGAAAGATTGAATAATGCAAGATTGAAGCTACAAGTTGGAAGATGAAATTCAATGAAGACTTGTGCTTTGGCCTTGTTTATTGATCGGGATAATTATTGAAAGTTCCATAAATATACCTAAAGGTTTCAGTGGAGAAGATTGTGTCAAGAGATTTGTAAAGACCGTGAGTACACGAAAAATAGACATCGGGAGTTCTAGATATGTCCGGTCAAATTTCGGTCAACAGAAAGTCAACTCGGTCAACTAGTAAATATTGGACCAATAACACTATGACACATGGTGAATAGGTAAAGGGAGTCGTTTGTTTATTTTCAATCTTCGATCTTTGACAGTCGTAAAAGATTGTTCACCAGAGCAAAAGGATCAACTTTTGTTATAGAGGGGAGCTTGGCCGCCATGTGAACTATGGTATTATCAACAATTTGGTGGGTCCACAAGCCACCATGTGGCTTGCCACCATGAATCTAATATGATCAATTTTCCTATGAAGGTTCGACATCGAGCTATTTATCTCGAGTCATGAAAGGACCGAGTTACATTTTAGCTCATCGAGCTATCCACTGATCGGGCTAATCTATGTTGCATAGGTTCTATATTATCCCATTAATCTCCAACATGCATGTATTATTATGAAGTGGTAGCTATTATACTAACTTACCCACATAACCACCAACTTATCATGTTAATCTATGACCACGTGGAAGGAGGTGAAGCAAAGGTAGGGGGCTAAGCCATGCATGGAAAGAATCATGTGAATAATGGAGTGGGTTAGGTTTGTTAAAACATTACCCAAATATAAGTGACACCCAATGTGTGATAGTACACCAACTTAAAACATGCAAAACTACTCCCTTCATTAAATCGCCACTATGGGATTTTTGTCCCATTAAACATGCAATCCTCCCTAATATGGGATAAGCATATCTAAATGCTACAAGGAAGGATAATATTAGGCTAAGGATAAATAATAATCCATTATTTTAGGGTCCTAATTTTTGTATAAATAGGAAACCCATTTCATTGTAATGGACACACAATCAATAGAGAAGCTCATTCCTAGAGCTCGGAAAGGCACAAAGCGAACCAAGAGGAGAGTTAGCTTCCATGAGAATAGTTGTGTGAAGACCTAATCTATTCATGAATTATTATTTTATTTATTATTGACTTCTTATTTTTAGGCAATAATAAACAAAAATTATTGCATCTTGGAGTTATTATTACTACCTATTCATCCCATAGCCCCACACCAAATTATTGTAAATATTGGAATATCGATTTGAGTGCCATAGGGAATTACGAAGCGTCTGAAGGCCGATTTAGAACTTAAGGATTCCAAACAAGGGAGCTAGTGCCATCGAGATTGTAAATTACCTCAGAAAGGGGAAGTCAGGTGCTATTTTTCACCCTTGTCTTCTGAAGGTCTAGTTATTCTTCTAAGAAAGTTCTTTATAGTTTCCATTAGGTTTTCTTGTGAAAGTAATATTGTAACTTAAATGTTTTGACTAGTGGAAAACAGGTTTGATAAGAACCTAGAGACGTAGGCAATTTCTCTAATCAGAATCATCATTGTGTAATTTTATTTATTGTCTTGCATTAGTTTTTAAATGGATTATTGAAAAAGGAGAAAATTATCGGTAAATAATTAAATCCTATAAGGGTCCAAGATTAGGTAGATAAAAACTTGATTATTTTTAGATCAAGTTTGGTATTAGAGCTGGTTTAGCTCCATTTTTTCTTCAATAAATCTGATTAACAGAGTTATTTCTTCAAGATTGGTGTAGTTGGTTCAATTTGTGTGAACAGAGACAAGTGCACTATGGAAAATATGTCTAAACAGGTAAAGCTCAAGAAAATTGAAGCTTATAATCACTAGATTTAGGAAGAGAACTCTCTCCTGTGATGAATGTATTACTCCTTAGAAGAGGAGAATACTCGCTTAAGATTAGAATTACAAACCAAGGATGAGATCTTAGAAAGGTTTCAATGTGGTAAACAGAGAAAGGAAATACCTTGTACTTCAGATGAATGCATTGTAAGTTGTTCACCACTGGAATCTTCTTCTTCCTCACATTCGGTTTCGGATTCAAGTAATGAAGTATTTGGTTTGTTTAAAAAGCATACGAGAGGCATTGATCCATGTTACTAGATAAAATGGTATTTGATCAAAGAGGCCTTGGTAAAAATGGCTAAGGTATTGCTAACCCAATACAAGTTGAGGATCGTCCTCATTTTCTAGGTTTGGGTTTTTCTAGTGTGGGAATGGATATTGGAGAATGCTCCAAGAATGTTGATGGGAGACAAGCTTCCAAAAGAAAAGTGAATACCCCACTAGTCCTGTAAGAAGATTCTCGAGAAGGAAAGTTGTGCTTCATCGACGAGAGGAAGGATGCGGTAAGAGAAATCAAAGAATAAGTCATGAGATTCCACCTCCAATTTCTTACCATAATCATAAGCATAATAAAACTTATGATCCAGTTTTTCATCTTAAGAAGTATGGTCATGATTCTAAGAAGATGTGGAATTCCTTTCCATGTACTTTTTTTGATTGCATAATCATTTTGTTGTCATATGCTAGAAAAGAAGGACACTACTAAAGAAGTTGATTTCGCTTCATCAGAACAATGCAAATCAAAAAGACCATTCTCATCATGCGAGTTGAGAAATGGTAGAAAGAGTTCCTCATCCTAGAAAAAGGATTTGAAGAGGAATTTTTGTGCTCATTTCCAAATGAATGGGCATTGGGTGGAAAATTTCTTGAAACTGCATCCATCTCGCCATTAGAGTAATGGAAAGCCAAATATGGTATGGAGGCCTATTACAAATGCAAAGGAAGTCTCTACTCCACCACTAGTTGACAATTTAACCCGGGACTAGGTAATACATAAAATTGAAAGTAATTTAAAATGGGTAAGTCAACAATTGTTTAATTATATATTACATAGTTCATATTGATGAATAGCATGCAATATTTGTTTGGAGATCAAATTTTCCGAGAAAATGCTAAGAGAAAGGTTTACCATACTCAGTGGATTTTCTTACTTATTAAATTTGATTAATGCTCCGAACATATCTCCTAATCAGCATGTGAGTACCTATTACAACTTGGATATTTGAATTAACGCATATAAATCTTGGAGATTGATCTACCATTTGTGTAGACATTAGAGTTCACAAGAGTCACTCAAAACTTCATTCTATGTAGAGGCATTGTGACTATGCAGCAGAGTGGTACCGATATTAGAGTGTCAACAACAAGAGCTCTCAAAAGATCAATTCAAATTTAATTTGGTGTCAAGGCATTGTGACCACACATTCAAATCGTATCTGATCAACGAGACTTAACATTATGCATTGGAGTCTTAAGGTGTCAAAAGATGCTTAGCATCATGTATTGAGGTGTTGAGGTCTATAATGACTTAGTATTGTGCATTAGAGGCTTGAGGTATTGAAAGAGGCTTATCATCATGTATTGGAGCCGTTGAGGTCCATAACATACTTAACATCGTGTATTGGAGGCTTGAAGTCTTGAAAGAGGCGTAACATCATGTATTGGAGGTGTTGAGGTCTGAAAAAGGACAATTTATTATCCATCATCGACATCAGATCAATAATAGCTCTACATAACATGGAGTTCCTTCAAACCAGTTTGGATTCTCGAGGAATCAACTCGGAGCTAGGAGCTATTTTATAGAGTAAAAGAAGATCCTTATTGTCAGATATTAGGAAGCTTAGCACCGCATAGTAGGAGCATTGAGGTTTCATGCAAAAAGTTAACACCATACAACAAAGGTATGGAGGTCTTCTCCGGATATCGAGTGACACACGGAAGCAATGTGGGCCCATAACCCATAATTCCCAGAATCAGCACAAATTTGTTGAAGTGAGAAGGTTGCAGCAAGGATAATCTTGAAGGGTCTACTATAACATAAATTTCAAGGTGGTAGCAGAGTTTGTAGATTTACGGATAGGATGGAAGATTTTTGGGACAAAATCCTTTCTTAGTGAGGAGGTATGATCAGGGATCATTATAGAAAAATCCCTAAATATCCCTAATGGTGTCGGTCAAAATATCGTGTCTAGAGCTTTCCAACTATTGTGAGAACGTAAAAATGGACATCGAGAGCTTTAGATATGTGTGGTCAAATTTCGGTGAATAGGAAAGTCAACTCTAGTCAATTGGTCAATATTGGACCAATGACATTGTGACATGTGCAAAAAGGAAAAGTGAGTCATTTGTTGGTTTTCGATCTCTGATCTTTGACGCTCATAAAATATTGCTTGCGAAACAAGATGTTCAACTTTTGTTACGGAGGGGAGTCCAGCCGCCATGTGGACTATGGTATTAGCACCGATGTGGTGGGTCCACAAGCCACCACGTGGATTGCCACAATGAATCGAATACGATCGATTTTTCTATCAAGGGTGGACAACAAGCTATTTATCTAAGTCATGCAAGGACCAAGTTACATTTTAGCTCATTAAGTTATCCACGTGATCGAGCTCATCTATGTTGCATGGGGTCTATATTATCCCATTAATCTCCAACAACCATGTATTATTGTGAAGTGGTAAGTATTATACCACCTTACCCACATAACCGTTAATTAACAAGCTAACCTATGACCACATGGAAAGAGGTGAAGTGGTGTAGGGGGCTAAGCCATGCGTGGAAAGAACCACGTGAATAATGGAGTGGGTAAGGTTTGTTAAAACCTTACCCAAATAAAGAAGCACCTAATGTGGGATATTACACCCACTTAAAACATGCAAAACCGCCCCCTTCATTAAATTTGCCACTATTGGATTTTTATCCCATTAAACATACAATCCACCCTAATATGGGATAAGCATATCTAAATGCTATGGGAAGGCTAATATTACCCTAATTTTAAATAATAATCCATTATTGTAGGGTCCTAATTTTTGTATAAATAGGGAACCCATTTCATTGTAATGGACACACAATGCAACAGAGAAGCTCATTCCTAGAGCTCGAAAAGGCGAAAAGAGAGCCAAAAGGAGTGTTAGTTGCCATGGGCATAGTTGTGTGAAAACCTAATTTAATTAGGCATTATTATTGACTTCTTTTTTTTAGGCAATAGTAAATTAAAATTATTGTGGCTATGAGTTATTATTACTACCTAGTCAGCCCATAATGCCACACAAAATTATTGTGAATCTTGGAATATCACCGGAGTTCCATAGGGCATTATAAAGCATCTGGAAGCCCGATCATAACCGGAGGAGTTTGAACAATAGATTTGGTGCCATCGAGCTTACCAAATATGCTAGGAAAGAGAAAGTCGGTGTTATTTTTCACCCTTTTCTTCTTAAGGTTTGGCTATTCTTCTAAGCATGTTCTTAATAGTTTCCATATGGTTTTGTTGTGAAAGTACTATTGTAACTTACAACTTTTGACTAGTGGAATGGTTCGATAAGAACTCGAAGACGTAGGAAATTTCTGAACTCCGTAATTAATCATCATGCAATTGTATTTATTGTCTTGCATTAATTTTTAAATTGATTACTAGAAAAGGAGAAAATTATCGGCAAATAATTAAAGTCTACTAGGTCTGAGATCAAGTAGATAAAAACTTGATTATTTTCAGATCCTTTATAATGCCCACTCCTCTTAGAAATTGATATTTCTTTGATTATTCATATTTTGATTGGAGCCATAAAAATTATTATCACATTGATCCTTAGACATGGATGGATGGACATTGTTATATTTGATTATCTTATTTGATAGACCATATGGATGTTTTAGATTTATGAAAAGATGTGATTTACGGATGGATTATATGCATGGACTGAGATATTAGTGTTTGATGATCTTGAGTTGCTACTATATCGATAGATTGGATTTGATATATAGATGTTGCTAAATGATTTAGTTAGTTTTGTGATCTTATTGTGAATTGATAAATTGGTAAAATCAAAATATTTAGAATTATGAACAATTGATGAATTACGTAATTTTAGCAATTGTTTAGTTATGATATTGATGATGTGAATTTAGATGGGTGTGTGCATTTTATTATCTCGATGTCATTAATATGCCCAAAGGTCAAAAAGGTATTTTTTTGATGTTTGCAAGAATTTGTAACACAACAAACAAAAAAGGATAGGAGACTAATAGTGAAGGAATTTGGGGTATCGAGAATAGGTCACCTTGGCAACTAGTGAAAAAGTTTGATGTTATTGTTGTTAGATTTCTAGGATGTCCGTATTCGGGAGTGGCCTCAAATATGACCTTGGGTATTGTGATTTTCCATTTTTGTTTTATTTATTAGTGAGTGATTGTATTTTTGTAGTATTGTGAGTCACTTTGTTATTGTTTTTAAGTACTTCATTTAAGTTAATTATTCTTGATTAATTAGTGTAATTTAGGATGTGATAAAAGGGGGTAATTAATGTGAGTAGGTAGTTATTGTTTTGTGTTGGATTTGATAGAATTTAATGAATTTTGAGTGTTGTGCCCTCAACCTTGCATGCAGATTTATGATTTTGACTTTCAAGCCAATTTTGGAGGTTTTTGGGACAAGTTAATCTTGTCCCACACCTCTGAAAGTTACCCACCCAATATTCCTATGATGTAAGGGGATTATTTTAGTCCTTTTTATGTGTTTTAATGGAGAAAAAGAGAAATTAATTACACTTTTTGTATAAGAGTATTTAAGTGTGTCCTTTAGGTGTGTGGGTTTGGGTTTGAGTTTGTAAGAGGGTTGTCATTCCCTCAACAACAAATTTATTGTGCTTTGGAAATTGGGTTTGACCTTGTGATGTGAAATGGAGGAGAAATGATGTGGAATCCTACATGGAGCCACATCACCTCTCTCTCCTTACTTTTTATTTATTTTAATTTGTTTTAGGATTTTGGGGTTCCTTGTTTTATTTTTGGTTTGTTACATTTGATTGTTTGAGGTGAACTTGTTTGGGACTAAAAATATGCCAATAGAAAGGTAGGGTCTTCATTCATGTTTTCATTTTCTATTTTGTTGTGCATATATTTGTGAATGAATTGTTATTGCATGTGTGATTTTGGAAAGTAGAATGGCCTTTAGGTTATGAAGGAGAAACTGGAAATGGGGATATTTAGAGGGAGGTATAAGAATTTTTATTGGGCATTTTCAGAGTGAGTCGGCTTGGGTATCCCAACTTTTGATAAGTAAATTTTTTGCTTATCTTGTTGTCATATTGTGGGAGGCATAAGAGTTGTTTTTCTTTGAGGAGGCATAAAAGTATTGTTGGTTGTGATTGAGTTCTTGGAGGTTAAAGGTGGCCAGCCAAACCCTTGAGAGACATGAGTTAGAGCCTTTGTGCTGGGAACTTTCTTATTTTTTTATTATTTTGGTATTGTGGTTATTTTTCAACTGTCTTCATTGAATGTGATTGTGAAGCGATGTAAATTTTCCAATGGTTTTCTTATACCCCTCATTGATTCATTTTTTGGGCTCTAGGGCCAATGAAGAAGAAGGATTCTCTTCCTCATTGGATTATTGGTTGGGTGGAGAGTGTTTCCTATTCTCCCTTTTGTTGTGCTTGATTTTGATGAAGATGGTGGAGTTCAAGTGAAGATTGGTTCATAGTTGTATTTGAATAAAATGAAGAAAGATCATACCTTTGTAAATTTGTGGTCATGTTGTTTCCACTTAAAGTGGAAGGCTTGTAAACTTGCATTTTAAAAGTGAAGCTCTTGGTTATTTTGTTTATCAAATTTGTGATGTTATCCCTTGTTGTAAATGAAAGTGGAGAGCTTGAAATTTATTCCCTTGTATTTGTTGAAAAGAGAGACTATTATATTGTAAGAATGAACCAAGTTCTTGAGAAAGATTTGCATTGTCTAGATGAAGTAGAAACTTGGAAGTGGACTTGAAATGGAAATGAAGTTATTTTCAACCTAAGTTATTTTATTGTCTCCAAAGTGGGATTTGTATCATTTCAAAAATATTGATGATCTTGTTAAAATACACTTGTTGCTTAAAATGGGTTGTCATTTAGTTATTGTGCAAGAAAGGAAATAGTTGTTTGTTCTATTGAAAAGAAGGCATATGGAAGTATTGAAGTTATAGTTACATTCTTGTTATATTGAAGGAAAGAATAGAGAATGAGTTGATGTTATGTAATTTGAGTATGAAACTAGAAATTTTATCAATATAGAAACCAATGAATCAAATACACTTTAGTTCAATTTATTATTTCTTTAAAAACTAGCCTAGGTTGAAAATTGTTATATAAATGCATTGTTTGAAGGTTCTGCTTTTGGGGAACTGAACCGCAACTCTATGCAAAGTGGTAGTTTCAGAACCACTATCCATCATATAGTGGCATTTAGTGAACCACACCCCGGGTAGGCGGTGCTCACGGACCACCACCGGCCTATGTAGGGTGGTGGTTTCGTCACTTTCGATGGAAAAATAAAATCCGTATGTTAAAAAACTCGATTTAAAGTTATATGAAATCTAATTCTAAAACATTTAAAAGGTAACTTCAAGAAACTAGAAATGAGTTGAAATTAAGTGTTTACACTTTCTAATCTTGTTTTATGGAACCCAAATGTGTAAAATTATTAAATTAATGGAAATGGGGTTTTTCCCCAATTGTTGAACTCAAAACAAGAATTTTTTTTCATTAAATAACAAAATAGATCCATTATGATGTTAGGTTAATTATTATCTACCTTTATTAATTATGCATTTCATATTAATAGGTTTTTTTTTTTTTGGGTATTTGGTTATATTTCTTCATAACCATCTAATTGTCTTTATGTCTGCGTATGGGTGTAGTTATTTTTTTAACAATATTATTGTAATTATTCATGTGTGCTTCCCTCAATGTAACTTGGAAGCTACAATATTTTAAATTGGTTGTTGCATAGTTGCAAATCCTCATTTTTTGTATCCGGGTATCAAATATGTATAAATATTGAAGATGCACTATTGTACTGGTTTATTTCACATTAGTAAAATTCACGAGCTACCATCCCTATTTTGTGAAAATACATGTAGGATCTCTACAATAATCAAATGAGCAATATTACAATAGTAAAATTCTTTCAAATAAAACAAATAAAAAATTTCCATGGTTATTCTTCTTTCTCTCATGGCTCCTCCTCCTCCTCCTCCTCCTCCAAAGACAAAATAAAAATTAGAAAATAAGCCAAAGGATAAGAATGAGAACACTCCATAGAGATGATTAGGGTTGGTGAGAATTACCTAAGATCCAAAGGAATTAATTAAATCCATCGAAGAGTTGTGATTCAACCCTATAAAAGATGGGTGAGAATTAGGTGGAATATGTCTTAAATAAAAAATATTTGTAGCTTAGGAATGAGGCCACTAAAGGAGTGTTAGAAGGTAAACTTAAATTGTAATCTTAATGTTTAATTGGTGAATTTTAAAAATAAAAATCCCTTCACTCTTGTACTTAATTAAATAAATTTACTCTATGGTAATTAGACAATATTTATTTTAGGGATTAAATTTATTTGACCTTAATTTTATGGGAGGATAAGTTTAGACTTAGCCCTAGAATAATAAATTAATAATTGACATTAGAACTATTTTATTAAATTTAATAAAGATTGTAACGAGGAGATTTGATGCCCGACATGGGGAATTAAATAATTTTAATTAAGTGTTCATTAAAATGAATAAAATATTAACCGATAAATAAACTAAACCTAATTGAAGTTTTCTCCATTGCAACCGGTTTTTAACAAAGACTATTATTCCCAAACTTTTCAAATCCAACTATTGGGTTGTCTTAGGTTTTGTGCAGGAAAGCGTTGGGTGTTACACTTGGTATTAGAGTCATGTGTTCAACTCTTGGACCCTTCGGCACACTTAAAAACTCAAATAGTGAACCTAGTATAATCTACAACCAGATCACACAACTTTTCATGATATTTTAAAATGTAGAAATCCTAGAAAACTAAAACAAACCCTACAATGGAAAACTAACTCGCATCTTGATTTGAGAAAGAGGCGCAAATCAAATGAAGGGATGTTTCATGTGGATTTAGATATAACACCTCTGCAGAAAGAAGTGGCCATTATACTACCGCAGATACTACAAACATTATAGGATGTCGGTGCTTTATACGAAGTGAAGTAGTTAAGACATTACCTAGCCAAAGATGATAGGGAGCCATCACACGAGGCTCAACACCCTTCAAGACATACTATTGAGCATAGGGTAGAGAAATCCCACATGGAGTCATCTACAAAAGATTCACCTCAGAGGGGACATGGAGATAGGGTTTTAAGACACGAGAGACAGATCTAGGAGCCCTAGGTTGAGGGATGAGCATGTAGAGAGACCTAGGGGTCGATAGTCATCAACTACAAATCATATCAAGGAGATCTTAAAGCTATGCCCATCTCATTATTTTCATGATATAGGAGATTTCCAGGAAGAGGCTTGGTTAGTAAGCTTGAGCGGGTGCTTCAAGCTTTTCCCATTTACTAGCAACACGAAGGCTCATGTTGGAATTCATTTTTGAGGGATGAAACAGTGTCTCGTAGAGGACTAGAAAGAAGAAGCTCCATATAGACTTAGAGAAATTTACGTGGGAGTTATTTGAGGAGCATTTTAAGAGAAAATAATTTACCAAAAGTTTTATGCATTAGAGGATAGATGAGTTCCATGACTGCGTCAAGCATCCATGTGATAGAATAAAGTATGAGAGCCAATTTTCAAACTTGCTCTAGTATGTCAAATAAATATAGGATGAGTAGGTTAAGATCTAAAGGTTCATTAGGATCTTGAACTTGGATTTGGGAAGTACAAAGATGCATTCATTGTCCACGAACTTAGTTGAGGCAATTAAGAAGGACTACATTGTAGAAGAGACTAGGGGGAAGATGCAGTAAGCCATAGATAGAGTGAGCATCCATATTAAGTAGATTTAAGATATTAGGTTGAGGGGGTCATCTCCTCCTCATTGTGGACATGTTTCGCATAGTCTTCATCTAGGTCAACATAATAGCAATACTAACAAAATAATCGTTCACCATTTAGACCTCCACACCGATTTGACACTCAAAGGGAATTGAGTAATGAGCCTCCACCTTGGGGTCCCATCATGACACAGGGAGAACATAGAGCTCACCAAGAGTATCTCATTAGTAGCGACTGGTACAAAATTCCATAATAGGATCTTCAAGATCCATAACACAAATCACTAGAGTACCGTCTGAGCCGGATCTCATTGGAGGGTACTAGGTTCTTACTATGGATGTTTTATACTTGGAAATCACTAGATAGAGTTCCCTTGGGAGCCCTAATAAAAGGGTAAGGCACCGATTTCAGAACCTATAGTTTTGACATGATACTTAGCTGCAACGGTCAAGAACTACGAGGCAGAGCATCAAGGCATGGTGATTGAGACTGCATGTAGCATTGGTGGTATCCCTATCTCTATTTTGTTTGTTTCTCACTTGTCCGATTATTTTATTACACCATCTTTGGTAGAGTGATGCATGATGGTGGTAGTTAGGAACGTCCTTAGTTAGGATTTCTAGATGAATTCTAGAGCCAAGATCTCGCTTAAATCGTAATTAAAGGAGCACGTAGTGGAATTAGATTCCTTCACCAAGACCTTGCATCTTCCTATCCTTCCTCGGGATTCTTATGGAGTTATCTTGGGAATGGATTGGTTATCCGAACAAAAATTAAGAGTAGGCTATTGCAATAAGGTCATATCTTGTATACATGATTTGGGAGTTGAATCAATGATAGTTGGAATTACGATACCCATCACGATTCACACTATTTCGCTATCTAGTGTAAGTGTTGTGGCGGATGTGATTAGGCCTTTAGTACCATTGTTAGTCCTCGGGAGGTTGTCTTATGTAGGTAGCCTGATAAATTGTCACTGCGCGCATGGGTGTTAATTGTTTTTCATTACGATTAATGATAGGTCGAGGATGGGGCTAGTGAGCCTTCACTTAATGATAACCACATTTTGCAAGATTTTTCAAAAGTATTTCCTAGTAAGTTATTCAACCAGGGTTACCTCCCTCACGTGAGATAGAATTTCACATTGACTTGGTTTTTAAAGTGAATCCTATCTCATGGAATCCATATAGAATGAACACTATTAAGCTATGTGTGCTCATGTTGCAGCTTGAGGGACTATTTGAGAAAGGCCTAATACATCCTAGTATATCTCCTTAGGGTGCACTAGTGATTTCTCATCAAGAATAAGGACAAATCATTGTGGTTGTGTGTGGACTACATGAAGCTAAAAATGTAATTTTCAAGAATCGTTACCCCCTTCCTTGCATAGATGATTTATTTGATCAGATCAAGGAGGCCATGGTATTTAATAATATAGATCTTAAGTCCAGCTACCAATACACTCGATGATCATAGAGGAAAATATGGTATCCACAAAATAATTTTCTGCACAAGATATTGCCATCGCGAGTTCACATTTGTACTTTTGGACAAACACCCCTAAAGTATTCATGAGTTTGATGAATGGGGTGTTTAGGATATTTTTGAATTACTTCGTGTTCGTGTTTTTTTGAAAACATTCCGATATACTCAACTAGGCATGAGGAGCATGAGGACAACCGTAAGTAGGTTCTACACTTGTGTCTTCATGAGTAGTAGCTATATGGGAAAATGGAGAAGTGTGTGTTCTTCTATTCAGAGCTGCATTACTTGGGTCACATAATTTTTGTGGAAGGTATCATTGTCAATCCTTCTAGTATTAGAGCTATAATGGATTGGCATGTACAAACCAATGTGACTGAGGTGGATAGTTTTATGGGGTTGCTAGGATACTATAGGATAGTTGTTCAATAATTATTGGATTACGCACCCCATCACTTACCTTCAATAAGAAGGGAAGAATTAATGAGTCGTGAATGTGGGATTTTTGGTGTAAATGTGGATGTGATTAGGCCTTTAGTACATGGGATTGAAGGAATTATGTACAATAACACCAATTCTTGCGAGTTACAAGTGCCGATCCTCGGAGGTATTTCTTTGTGTGTATGGATGCTTCTTTGGTAGGATTAGGAGGTTTTTATGTAGGAGGGCCATGTAGTCACCTTTGACTCTCAAAAATCGAGGATTATAAGATAAATTATCGACTCATGATCTTGAGCTTGTGGAAGTGGTGCATGCTT
Source organism: Taxus wallichiana var. yunnanensis (assembly GCA_018340775.1). Lineage (NCBI taxonomy): Eukaryota > Viridiplantae > Streptophyta > Pinopsida > Cupressales > Taxaceae > Taxus > Taxus wallichiana. The sequence continues at coordinate 754,885,110 of CM031234.1, forward strand.
TTGTGTTGGCATTATTTATTTTTTCGTAGGAGGTTTATTCACGAGGATTAAAAAAACCCCTTGGTTCCAATTGAGCTTACGTCACCTCTTTATGCAACCCAATCTCAATGCCGACCAATGGCATTGGATGGAATTTCTTTGCAAGTATGACATGGAGATTGAGCTTGTGAAGGGGAAAGAGAACGTGATTTTTATGCTTTAAGTAGATGGAAACATTTGGTTATGGCTACTTTAGGATGTATAGACTTACGAGAGAAAGATTTTGCAATAGCCTCCACATGACATCTTTTACCTTGCATCTAGAGCATACATTGAGTCTCAAATAAATCTTGAGGGGAATTTTGATGGATTTGCATTAGAGTCGGATAGAATTCATAAACACAAAATTCATATCTATGTACCTAGGGATGGATTTTTGATAAATGATATATTGGAAGAGGCTCATTTTGATGGAATGCTTATTCAACCAATCTAGGGGTGAAGAACATGCATACCACCTTGAGGCATTTGTACCCTTAGAGAGGTCTTTAGAAAGATGCATCTCAATTTTTGTTGCATCCTTTAGAGTTTCGAGAGGGTGAAGTTTAAGCATCATCATCCTAAATGGTTGTACTTCTCTACCCACATGATATCCTGGAGTGCAAATGGGACATCATTTCCATGGATTTCATAGTAGAGGCTACCGACATCAAGATACCACTATGATGCCATCATCACGGACTCGTAGTAGAAAAGTGCCACAACCTTGCTGATGAGTAGAGTTATTAATTCTATGGTGCGAGAGATTGACTTTGCTCCACAAAGTGGCCCATTTTTCTCTAATGAATACCACCTATACTTATGAGGGTTGTCAATACTTGCCATTAATAATGTCAATCCGGGTTAATGTCTCAAGAGTGTATGCATTAAGAGAAGAATATCTTGGAAAAAATCCATTAAACACAATCCAAACTTACATAAGTTGAAAGAACACATGCAGAAATTTAAATACACACTTGCAGAAAATGTAAACACACTCACATAAAGCAAATCACACTTCACAGGAATAAAAAAAATTTGTCTTGCATAAATTTAAATTTTTGAATTGGAAATAAGAAAAATTAAATGGAATACTACTAGGTTTACAACAAACTGAATGCTACAATACAAAGAGAAGAACAACAAAATAAGATGATAATTACGAAAAAGGAAATAAACACAAATTATTAAAAATAAAATCACAAATATATAGATCCATCTTCCTTAGAATGAGTGGCCAACTCATTCCTTAGAGGAGGATTTTTATGGAGACTAATATCATAGGAAGTAAGAAACAACACTTCGCTTTCACTCAGAAGCTTCACTCAGAAGGGACGAAGCGCCGTGTACACAACATCGTTGACTTCAAACTTTTCGTCAGCCATTTCGAAAGAACAAAGCACATTAGAAGTTCATTTCATACATTTAACATGTAATCACACAACATCGGCAAATTGTAATTTTGTCCAACGGCTGAACAACGAAAGCAGATATTTTCACAAAATCCTCACTTACACGTGACAAGTTCGAGTTGTTGAGCATTTCTCTCAATGCTTTGAGATCTTAACTCAAAACTATGCAAAATATTAGAGAGAGAAAAACCAGATTCTTTTCTTGTGGTAAAAATATTACATATCTAAGTGTGGAAGGTTGCATTTATAATTTATGCATCCAACCAACTCCTTTTTTTTTGGAGATACAATATGATCTTATCTTTATTTTAATCCTAACAACTAATATCTCCATCCGCACAAAATATGGAGAGAGATATATTATTGAGTCAAAGTCTTATCTCACTTATTTTAGGAAAATTTTCTCTCAAATATTCTCCTTGCTTTTCAATAATAAGAATCATAATGATTTTATTCTCCTACATTATTAGAAGGAGGATTTTCCTCAAAATATGATTTTGACTAAATACCTTTCCTAGATTTTCCATTTGACTTTGTTGTTTTTGATTTTGGAACTTTTGTATGCTTGTCCGATACGCTTTTTCCTGGACTCACTCAATATTCTCCAGATATTAATTCATTTCATCAAAAGTTAGATTCATCTTCATTGTTAAAACATGTTACGAATATGAAATTTTTTTATTAAAAACATTTCTATGAATTTGACTAAACCTCTCTCATGCGTCATTTTTTTCCTCGGACTCGCTTGACTTTTCTGTTTACTATTTATGAAAATATTTAACGTTCATCCGATACACTTTTCCTCATGTTGTAGCTCACTAAACATTATATCTCTCTTCATTGGTAAAACTTGTCACAAATCTAAATGTTTTTTTGGTTAAACACATTGCTATGAACAAAAACCTCTCTCAACTTTTCTATTTGACTTTTCTATTTCTGTTTATGGAATTTTTAGTGCTAGTCTAATACACTTTTGCTCGATCGCAAGGTCACCGAAAGTTAGATTTCTTTTCATTGGTAAAACCTATAGAAAATTTGAATGAGGTTTATGTTGAACAAGAACCTCTCTCATATTTTCCATTTGACTATCTGATTATTCATAGTCCCTATTTGATGCGAGTTCGAACTAAACCCGCAAGTACAAACTAACTGTGAGTTCCGTAATCAACTAACTCTGTGAGTTCCAGAACTAAACCTGTGAGTTTTGGAACTAACTCTGCAAGTTTCATAACTAACTTAAAATAGATATAATTGTTGCATATGATTTCGGATTGAGATGATTCATTTTTGAACTTGCATAATTTTTCGAGAGAAATCTGAATATGAAATCAAATTTGATTTTATATATACCATCCATGATCAATTCAAATTTTCCCAATACTAGAATTATCTTTCCTTTATGACATGCATACATAATACTTTTCATATTTTCCCAAATAATCAATAAGATTAGTCAAAAAATAGATAACAAAAGATTTCTAAAGAATGGAAAAGATATATATCCTATATTCTATCTTAAGCAAACTATAAGTTCCTAGATTACATTTAAATCCACTTTCAAAGGTAACTTGGAAGGAAAAAATAATGGTAATTTATGGTCAATTTATGGCCTCATCATACACCACTAAGGTAGTGGCCCATGTATACTTAGATGAGATCATCAAATTACACATGATTCCATGGATAATTATTGTGAACACGATCCCTTATATATCTCTCATATTTGGACTACCATGCAACATGCCCTTGGGATGAGTATAAATTTCATTGCAACATATCATCCAGAGATAGATGGATAGACAGAGTGGGTGCATCATATTTTACAAGACATGCTTAGGACGTACATCATGAACCATCATTCGAGGTGGGAGGAGTACTTATACTTAGTGGATTTTTCCTACAACAAAATTTTCTAGAGTTCGATTGGTATGGATAGATTTTAGGCATTGTATTACAAGGAGTGCAATACACCATTGACTTGGGATAGGTTTGAGGACATGGTTTTTATTGGGCCGACTTTATTACAATATATGGATTAGCAAGTTATCATGGTTAAACAAATATTATAGGAGTCTCGGGATAGACAAAAGATATATGCAAATCAGAAAGGACAGAGATCATAGTTTTAAGGTGGGAATGAAGGTTTTTCTTCGTGCAGGCCATAAAAGATCCCTATTTTTTATGGAAAATCCTTTTAGATTTCACCTAGCCTTATGGGTTCCTTTAATATATTAGAGTGTATTGGTCCTTTGTCCTATTTTCTAGCATTGTCACCCATCTAATCTCACCTGCATGATTTATTTCAAGGTTTGGTGCTTAGCAGGTACATTTCAAATCCTTCTCATGTCTCGAGATTAGACCACATTGCGAGGTTCAAGATCAAGGGAAGGTGATGGTGGAGCCCATCCATATTTTTGAGGGTGAGAGCCTAGGCCTTAGACATAGAGATATTGATCAGCTTTGCATCTAGTGGGATCAATACAATGAAACAATTGCTACTTGGGAGGATGCCACACCCTTGAGAGCACAGTTCTAACATTTTTTTCCAGTGACTTTAAGGAGGAATTCAAGTCTAAGGGGAGGGGGATGTAGTGCTCACTCATCTTTGACTTTGATATTACTCTTATTTTTCTTATTTTGGATTCGATCCATAGACATTATTATCATATTGAGCTTTATACATTAATAGATGGCCATTGTTATATTTGATTAGCTTATTTGATAAAACAGTATTGAAATTTTAGATTTATGACATGATGTTATTTATAGGATGGATTATATAAATGGATTAACATATTAGTATTTGATGATCTTGGGTCACTACTATAGTGACACATTGGATTTGATATATAGATGTTGTTAGATGATTTAATTAGTTTTTGATCTTATTGATAATCGATAAATTCATAAAATTAAAATATTTAGAATTCTCAACAATTGGTGAATTACTTAATTTGAGCAATGGTTTAGTTATGATATTGATGATGTGAATTGATATGTATGCATGTGCATTTTATTATCTCGATGTTGTTAATATGGTCATGATGCGAGAAAGGTATTGTTTTGATGTTTGCAAGCATTTGCAACACAACAAAAAAATGGATAGGAGACCAATAGTGAAGGAATTTGGGGTATCGGTAATTAATCACCTTAGAAACTAGTGTAAATGTATGATGTTATTGTTTTTATATTGTTATGACGTCCCCAATGGGGAGTGGCCTCAAATGTTACCTCGTATTGTGGATTTTTGTTTTTTGGTATTATATATTTTTGAGTAATTGTATTTTTGTTAGTATTGTGAGTCACTTTTCTTATTATTGTTAAGTACTCCATTTATGTAAATTAGTCTTGATTAATTAGTGTAATTTAGTATGTGAAAAATGGGTTAATTAATTTGAGTATGAAGTTCTTGGGTTGTGTTGGACTTGAAGGAATTCAATTACTTTTGAGTGTTGTGCAGATCAACCTTGCATGAAAATGTCAGATATTTACTTTAAAGCCAATTTTTTAGGATTGTGGGATAATTTAAGCTTGTTCCACGCCTCTTAAAGTCACCCACCTAATATGCCTATGATGTGAGGGGATTATTTTAGGCCTTTTTGTGTGTTTTAATGAAGAAAAAGAGCAATTAGTTGCATTTTTCTTACAAGAGTATTTATTTTTTTCTTTAGGGGTGTGGGTTTGGGTTTGAGTGTGTAAGAGGGTTTTCATTCCCTCAACCACCAATTTATTATACTTTGGAGATTGGGTTTGACCTTGTGATGTGTAATGGAGGAAAAATGATGTGGCATCCTACATGGATCCACATCACCTCTCTCTTCTCTCTTTTCTATTTATTCTAATTTGTTTAAGGATTTGGGGGTTACTTTTTTATTTTTGGTCTCTTGCATTTGGAGGTGCTTGCTTTGGAGGTCTTGTTGGAGTTTAAGATAGTTTGTGATTTCTTGGCCTGGGAAAGGTTGGAACTTGCTTGTGGATTGGAAACTATTGAAATGGAAAGTTAGGGTCTTCACCCATGTTTTCTTTTGCTATTTTTTGTGCATATGTTTGTGAATGAATGGTTATTGCTTGTGTGGTTTTAGAAAGTAGAATGGAATTTAGGTTGTGTACGAAAAATTTGAAATGGAGATATTTTGGAGGGAGACATAAGAGTTTTTATTGGGAGTTTTAGGAGGGATTTGGGTTGGGGTTTCTACCTTGTAACAAGTAGAAAATTTTCTTATCTTATTATCTTATTGTGGGAGGCATAAGATTTGTTTTTTTATTGGAGGGAGGCATAACAGTTTTTTTGGGTTGTGATTGATTTCTTAGAGGTTTAAGGTGGACACCGAAACCCTCGAAGCTTGGAGAACTTTCTTGTTTTATTGTTATTTTGGTATTGTCATTATTTTGTGAATGTCTTGATTGAATGTGATTGTAAAAAGCCATGTAAAGTTTTCAATGGTTGTATTATACTCCTTATTGCTTCATTGTTGAGGCTCGGGGTCCAATGATGAAGAGCGCTTGTCTTCCTCATTGGATTATTAGTTGGGTGGAGAGTGTTTCCTATTCCCTATTTTGTTGTGCTTGATTTTGATGAAGATTGGTTCATAGTTGCATTTGAATAAAATGAAGAAATATCCTACCTTTATAAATTTTTGGTCATGTTGTTTCCACTTAAAGTGGAAGGCTTGTAAACTTGCATTTTAAAAGTGAAGCTCTTGGCTTTTTTTTTTTATCAAATTTTTAATGTTAGCTCTTGTTGTAAATGAAAGTGGAGAGCTTGAAATTTATTCCCTTGTATTTGTTGAAAAGAGAGACTATTATATTGTAAAGATGAACCAAGTTCTTGAGAAGGATTTGCATTGTCTAGATGAAGTAGAAAATTAGAAGTGGACTTGAAATGGAAATGAATTTATTTTCAACTTAAGTTATTTTATTGTCTCCAAAGTGGGATGTGTATCATTTCAAAATATTGATGATCATGTTACAATACACTTGCTACTTAAAATGGCTTTTCATTTAGTTATTGTGTAAGAAAGGAAATAGTAGTTTGTTTTATTGAAAATAAGGCATATTGACATTATAGTTATATTCTTGTTATATTAAAGGAATGCATAGTGAATGAGTTGATGTTATGTAATTTAAGTATGAAACTAAAAATGTTATCAATCTAGAAACCAATGAATGGAAGACACCTAATTAAATTTATGATTACTTTAAAAACCAACTTAAGTTGCAAACTTCACAAAAAATGCATTGTTTGAAGGTTCTATTTTTAGGGAACATAACCACCTCCCTACGCAAAGTGGTGGTTTGTTCACTTTCGATGGAAAAATAAAATCCATCTATTAAAAAAACCTAGATTAATAATTAAATGAAATCCAAGCCTAAAACCTTTAAAAGGTAACTTACAACAACTAAAAATGAGTTGAAATTAAGTGTTAAAGCTCTCAAATATTTTTTTATGGCACCCAAATGTGTAAAATTATTAGATTCATGGAAATGGGGTTTTCCCCAATTTTGAACTCAAAAGAAGAAAATTTTTCATTAAATAATAAAACACATCCATTATAGGATCTTTACATTAATCAAATGAGCAATATTACGATAGTAAAATTCTTTCAATTAAAACAAAGAATTTTTTTCATGGTTTCTCTTCTCTCTCATGGCTCCTCCTCCCCTTCCACCTCCCCTTCTCCTATTTCAAAACTTGCAAATAAAAATGAGAAAATAACCTAAAGGATAAGAATAACAGCACTCCATAGAGATTTTTAGGGTTAGTGTGAAATTCCTAAGATCTAAGGGCCCTCATTGAATCCGTCCGAGTGTTGTGATTCAAACCTACAAAAGCTAGGTGAGAATTAGGTTGGAACATGTCTTCAATGAAAATTATGTGTAGCTTAGGAATGGGGCCACTAAAGGAGTGTTAGAGGTAAACTTCAATTGTAATTTTAATGTTTAGTAGGTGAATTTTAAAAATAAAAATCCCTCGACTCTTGTATTTAGTTAAATGAATTTACTCTATGGTAATTAAACAATATTTATTTTACGTTGATTAAATTTATTTAACATTAATTTTATGGGAGGATAAGTTTAGACTTAGCCCTCAAATAATAAATTATTAAATGACATTAGAACTACTTTACTAAATTAAATAAAGATTATAACTAGGGGATAATAAGTCCCAATCTTGGGAGTTAAATAATATTAATTAAATTTTAATTAAAATGGATAGAAAATTAATCGAGAAATAAACTAAACCTAGTTGAAGGATACCCCATCGCAATCGGTTTTAAATAAATAAATAAAATTCTCAAATTTTTAAATCCAACTATTGGGTTGTCTAAGGTTTTATGCGAGAAATTTGTGGGCTTTATATTTTTGAAAGTCTCTATGTTGTAATTTTATCATATTATTATTCCCAATTTCAGTGGAAGATTATAACTTTGTATGCTTGAATGAAAGTTTTCATATTGCATTTATTTCAAGTTGAAATGATTTAGTGAATATAGAAAGAAATTTTGGTTGTTTACCTTGTTCGAAAGGACTAGTCTTAGTGAAAGAAATGGAATTGAAGTCCTTGTATTGTAAAATAATTATATGGTAACTTTTAGTTTTCATATTTGTATTGTAATGTTATAGTGAAAGGGAAGCTGAAGTTGTTTAGTTGGCTTGAAATAAAACTCTCCTAAAGTTGTATGTATTTAAAGTTTATATATATATATATATATATGGAAAACAAAGATGTCTTGAAAGGAAGTGTGTTGAATTCTTGTTGTTTTGTTCGCAAAATTGAATATGTGAAAGAGAATGAATTGATGTTATATAATTTGAGTATGAAACTAGATACACTATTAATCTACTAACCAATGAATGGAAGACACCCTCATTAAAATTAATTTTGCATTAAAAATTAACTTAAGAAGATTTTTTTTTTTTTTAAATGCATTGTTGAAGGTTCTATTTTCGGATAATAAGACCGCCGCTTTATGCAGAGCGACTATTTCATAATCGTCGCCTAGCATAGAGTGGTGGTTGATGAACCTCCCCTAGGAAAATATGGTGGTCACAAGACCGCCAACCTGCGTAGGGCGGTGGTGTCGTCACTTTTGAAGGAAAATTAAAATTCATCTCGTGAAAAAACCTAGATTTAAAATTAATTAAAATATAGCCTTAAAACCATAAAAAGGAAACTTCCAACAACAAAGAATTACTCAAAATTAATTTTTAATCCCTCCAATCTCTTTTATTGCACCCAAATGTAGAAAAATCATATATTTAATAAAAATGGGCCAATTGTTGAGCTCAAAAACAAGAAAATATTTTCATTAAATAAGAAAACAAATCCATTGTAGGATCTTTATATTAAACAAATGAGAAATCTACAATAGTAAAATCTTTACAACTTAAACCAAGAAAATTTTTCCATGGTTGCTCTTCTTGCTCTCATGGCTCCTCCTCCTTCTCCTCTTCCAAAACCCGCATACAAGAGATGAAAAAAAAATGAGGTTGTTTGGAGCGAATAGAAATTAAAAAGATAACAATAAGGAAATGTAGGGCAACCTAAATCTAATGGCTAGGATAGATTCAATTCAATGGCCCAAATTAAACCCTAACTCAATTAAGTGGAGGGTATTATGTGGGAATGTAAATAAATGAATTTAAAAAAAATGGTTAATGGGGTTAATGGGGCCACTTAGTGGCTAGGTAAAACAATTAAACCTATGAGTTAGAAAATAAGGTAACCTTGGTACTTGATAACTAATTAAACTAATGAAGCTTAATAGATGTTTTAAATCGTAATTATTTCTTAGAAGTAATTAAAAATAATTAATTATTAATTAAATTTCATCTTTCACAAGCTTGTGTAGAAATACTTTAACAAAGTAAATTATTCATTGTGGAAATGTTTAACCTTACGTGAACCACGTTTAAAACAATAAATAAATATCACAATAAACTTGACTATTAATTTATTAGTTCTATTTTTTTAAGTAGTAGAAATTTGTGGGCGTTACTGACTTTTTAAAAATAGACTTTTAGAAATCATGTTCGATTGTTGATGAGGATCTATTTCCTTCTCGCAAATCTATCCAAATCACTAATTGCTAAAAATAGATCTTACTACTTTATAAAAATAGATTATTACAAATCTTGTTCTAATCTCTAAGCACTCATCCAGTTATATGTTCCCTTTTATTCTCATGTGTAACTCATCGACCTTGGTGTTGTTTATGCATTAAAGATGCAACTACCATGACGAGAGTGATATGTAGTTCCATTCTTGTTACATTATTAATTTTACTATTAATCCTAAGATTAAAAATACAACATGATGGATTGGGTTATTTTGTTGGTATAGTTCATTATTTAACATTTTCATTCAATCAATAATTTGTCATCCATAAATGTTCTTCTCTTATTGATCCCAATGCATTACCACTTTCAAGTGCACCCAAATTATACCATTTTTGCTTCAACATAGTTTTCCTTGCAGTATAGTTGTTTACCTTCATCAAACTTGTTCTTAATACTTCTTATGCATATTGGTTTGTGTTAGGCTTTGTATGTTTGATACTTATATTAGGAAAATAGTTCTAGAATTTTTAAAAGGATACTAAGGGTAGTAATTTAGTAAATGATAAAATTAAGTAAGAAATTCAAAGTGAAAATATTAATATTGAGAAGATTTCCCTTATAGTTATCGCTAATACTTGTTTTATCCCATTTCTTGGAGAAGTCACCAAGCTAATCATCCACATGAAAATGATCATAGTTTGTCCAAAATGTTTCTAAAGCCTTAGCAAACATCCCAATTTGTTGCTTTGAAGTGGGTTTTCTTTTACAAATCAAAGGGGCTTGAGATCAATGTAATTATTTTAACTATCCTTATGTGCTCCATATATTTAGTATTAATAAATAACCTTAAACACAAATACACACAAAAATATATAATGCATCATAATAAAATACTAATTTAATACATTTGAAAACAAATATAAATAAATAAAAATACGATAAAATAATAATAACAAAATAATAAATAAAACTAATAAAACTCAAAATGATTGATTTGACGGGTGGAGTGTGAATGGAAATGGAGTATGGCATATTTATGGAGTGTGGAAGGAGGTTCGAGGGCATGGGCGTCCATCAAGCATAACGAAAATCTAAATTTTGTTGTTCTCTCAGCAACCCTGTTTCAAATCTATTATCCCTTGGATGAAGCTTGTCCTTGTATAGTTTCTACCCTAATTACGATCCATGGTGTAGCCACCATTATATCTTATAAGGAGCTTGCTTTGAATAAGGTAAGTACGCTACAAAATTATGTTGCATATGTTACTCCTTCATGTTATGTGTCAAACAAATGATTGGCGTGCGATTGAATCTATTTCCGATGGTAGTTACGTAGGCTAGCAGTGGTAATGAAATGACCATTTCCATGTTCATGCACAGTTTGAAGTCCGAGGCCATTCCAGGGCTATTTTTTCTAATTAGAATCGTAACATTGTTAAGTCGTTTGATCAAATCGATAAATCTTTCATAGTATGATGATTTGTTGTGTTAGAAAGCTATTTTAACACTTAATTATTCCTTTGAAAAACATACAAATTTAAAAATCGTCTAAGAATAATACATTATTTTTCTCCCTTATCTCTCTAGAACATACTAATGAAATGCAAAATTGTTTGAAGATAACGAATTCTTTCCCTCTTCCTTTTTAATTTTAAAGTTTAAAATGAATGCGAACATTGTGGGGATGGGAAATTTTTAATTTTATGATATTGTGCCTAGTATGGAAACGGGAAAATCCCTGCTAGTTTCGTGTTGATTCGTGTTGCTGCAGGAATGTCAAAAGAAAGTAAATGCAATATATGACCTTTTCGTGATTTATTATATGTTAAAGTAATTTTAAATTATACGTTGTTTGGACATGGGAAGAAATGAAATGGTAAAGCTTGATTTAGGAATGCAGTCATGATGTAAATTAGATAGTATTGTTCTAAGAAATATATCGTTAATTCATAACATATGTGACAACGATGGTGAATATTATGGAATTTAATACTTATCGAAATAATTAGGTCATGTAAAAAGTATTGTGAAAAAAATTGATTACAATCTTGTTTATGTATGCTTAACAATTGTTTCTAGTATTCTTGAAACACCTATAAGATCAAAAGTTAGAGGGTGGGTGGATTACAACTATAATTGATATTTATACAAAATCTAGTCCTTAATATGAAATTTATGAATCTAAACACTTTGATATTGACCTCATCTAAAATGCCTCTATTGAAACCCAAGGTTGGGGATATTTATCTTGTAGTAAATTTATCCCTTAATAGTATTAATACACCGAGTTAGTAAAAATAGATAATTTGTAGATCAAGATACAAAATATGTGCAAAATTGTATAAAGTGGAACACACATATATGAACTTTGTATTTTAGTTAACCTTGCAAGACATTTCTTAGGTATCATCCCTCTAGAATCGCATGTTAACCTTAATTAAACTCAATGTTAATGGAAAACATTTAGAGTTTCCTAGTATGGAAAAACACATGCAAATTCCTAATTTATATTACCAATCTACCTTCTATTATCAAATCATATTAGGTTGGTGAGACTCTAAAACATGTGAGAAATGGTTATTTTTTAACCCACTTGTTCTATATCATTTTATATATGTAAGATGGTACTTGCATTCCAAGCAATGAAAACCCTCCATCCTAGTTTATCCTTAGTAATAAGATATAATAAAACTTATTATCTTGTGTGACCATGTCAAAGGTTTTGTATCTAGGTGGAGCTCAAGTGGTATCTAGGCCCATTACACATCAACCTTTGTTTTATATCCACTCGTAAACTACTTGTAAATAAGTTTGAAATGAATATGTTTTGCATTTTTTAATTTGAACATGAAATGGAAAGAATTCATTAGAAACCTTGTGTAAACATATGGCCTATTGTATAACCAATTTTTTAGGATGCATTTGTAATATGTAATTGATAACTATCCCTCCCTAAAATTATTGGTTTACATTTGGACTACTTAGTTAAAATGACAAAGTGATGTTTTTCCTAATCAAAAACACATTAGACCAAGAATGTTATTACATCTTTATGTAATTTAAATGTCCTACAAAATAAAATATCAAATAAGATATTAAATATGACTAAGTGTACAAGATAAATAGTAGTATGTGTAAATTGTGGATGAAATTATTCCTTCTCTCTATATCTTTAGTGGCTTGCTTTTATGCTTAAAATTTTTGTTCAAGAAAATTGTAAAATCAAAATATTTTTGTGAATCTTGAATATAAGTATCAATATATGCATGTGGGTGAGAGCACATCATTGTTTAGTGGATAAGAAAATATGTGTTACAAGAAATGGAAAAAAAAGGCTTTTGTGTCGTTACATTATAGGAATTAAGGGAATATACATAGCTAGTCTTAGTGGAGTGAAAGGGGATGGTTAAATTGGAGGTTAAATTCTATGTTGTTTTTTTAAATTTTGAAGCGCCAAAGGATTTCCATGGTTCATTTTGGGTGGGAAAAAGGTATTACATAAGATGTTATCCACCCTTTGCAATTTTTGTTCGTAGGTTTGGTAGTATGTGGTGTTTCTACATTCGTGGTAATGTATTAATCTATTTCTTGTTCCAAATAAAAAAATTTAGTGCAAATGTGTTTGTGATGCAAAATCGACTAGTTATGTTGATGTGTACTAAGTGTTGGGTGTTTAACATGTTTTCATTGATGTCATGGTGTCATTGATTTCAAAGGGTGTTTAGGTGTGAGCATGTACTTTCATTAGTAAACTTGCATTTGTGAAGGTTGGTTGGTTCAAGATGAGTGAGATAATTTGAAGATAACTATGTAATCATGTGTGGTTTCTCCTTTAGGTGTCATGGTGCATGGTAAACTAAGCATGGTTTGTATGTATGGTCTAGTGTGTGTGCTCCAGTGTTTATATGAATTTTGTGTGATATATAGGAGGTACAAATGAGGATGTAAATGGTATGAGAATGTTCCTTAGATGTTGTCAAAGGCATAAAACTTGTAACATGTCATGAAGTAGTTTAGTCAAGGCCTAGTCTTAGCATATTGCAAGATCTAGTGCCAACATGGGTAGAGTGGCATGAGGTAATCAGAAAAACAAGTCACGAGGAGTGAGTATGAGCATGAGAGAATAGTTATGTAAAATCATAGGCACATGAGGAAGGTATAAGAGTGCTTGGTACATGTGTGAGAGGTAAATTCAAGGTCCATTAAAGTAAGATCTATAATGCAAGGAGATATAAGCATGGAAACCCTGGTAAGAGAATTAGATTCCAAGGGTGTTGATATCATATGAGAATTATCATATGTGGAGAAGGTTATTGCAAAGGATTGAGAAAAGTTACAGTCGGAGGTAAAAGGATAGAGTCATTTTTTTAAGCTCTCAAAGCTCTCAAAATTGTGGTTTCCAATTGTAGACCAAAATCTATCCACTTGGGTACATTTCTAGGTCTTAAAGAATACTAATGTATACATGATTCATAAAAAAGAAAAATAGTGGTTGAAAACTCCTTTCGGGATTTTTCTTATCTCTTGCATTCATACTCGTCTTACAAAACTTACAACTTTGGCGAAACATGAGGGATTTATTGTATCACCTCGCACACTAGCGCCTGAGCTTAGGACTCGAAGTGCCTAGGTGCTTCTAACACTAAAGCATTCTTATTCTTACTCTTTTGGGTCTCTTTTACTTCTTGGTAACCTTTTAGAACTTTGGGTAGGCCTTTTAGTTTTCAATTTCTAAATTCAAAAAAGGGAATAATATATATACTTAGTTATTCAAAATAAAGGGCTGAAAACTATAAGAGTTATCTATCGCCACCTATGCTTTCACAAAGGCACAAGATAATTCAAAAGAATTCATCTATTATACATATAAGGGAAAATGATTGCATTGATCTACATACACAACATACAAGGGGTAATTTCATTTTATTCCATCACACACATTTACATACTTGGAGCAATATAGATCTAGCTAGCTATCATAGTGCAAATTTTACAAGGGAAACCTAGGGCATTATTACACACACATACACATAGAAATACATGGATTCTAAAATGTAGTGCACCACTTGGTTTTAAGATAAATATTTGGGTCACCGTCATGGTGAGTCAGAATCCCTATTGTGCATCTTCTTCATTAGGTTTTATGTGGTTTATGGGAATGTATAACTAGTTATCTATTTCTTAGGTTACAATGACCGGTTACATTAAACAGAAACAATAACGACAAAATAAGATCATCAGTAAAGCTCCTTTATCAAAGAAAAGACCATAATTTGAGTATCTGAATGGATTAAAGTGCCAATTTAGTCACCAGTGGTTAGGCGCTCATGTCCTCCCATGTGTGTTTTGTCTTGTGTAGTTCGAGTTCCATAAACCTCAATCAGCTTTGAAGATACTCTTATCCCACTTTTTCAAAAAGTCACTCAGTCCAAATCATCTCTAGGTTACAAGAAATGAGCTAATTCATCTTCCCTCTCTCAATTTCTTAGGTTTTTACATTATTGCAGCTTTATTTATTGTGTCTTACTATAGATTATTACATGTATATCATAAGCTACATTAGTTACTTTGAAATATGGTTGAATTATATTTAGATTAAATCATTTGGTGAACTTTCTCTCTCCAACCCTTCTACGTCTTGTAGGAATTCTTATGATTTTCCTTCCGTGGAAAATACTTATAAACCCTTTATCATGAAGATGTTCATGATCTCTAGGAAAATATTGTTAAGCATCCTCAACACTTAGAATTCTTATTATTTGTTTCTCATGAAGAACCCAAAATTTATTTGAGCTGAACTTACTAGTATCCAATAATACTTATCTTCCTATTGTGACACATCCTCCTAATTTTTCCACCACTCTTCCACCTATAACCATTGTCCCCATTTCTATTCCTACTCCTACAATTCACTTTACTCTTCCTATTAGTTCTCACACATGAAATCTCTCCTCTTCGGAACTCAAGGCCTAGCTTCTTTGTACCATGATTTGAAATCCCAAATTCTCCAATT
This sequence comes from Taxus wallichiana var. yunnanensis, assembly GCA_018340775.1. Taxonomy (NCBI): domain Eukaryota; kingdom Viridiplantae; phylum Streptophyta; class Pinopsida; order Cupressales; family Taxaceae; genus Taxus; species Taxus wallichiana. The sequence goes on from CM031234.1 coordinate 754,900,614, forward strand.
TAAACAAGATTCTTCATCTTTCTCCCCATCTCTAGATTCCTCACTCCTCCTTCCTAGCCCTTTTTCACTCATCATTTTTTCCTATCCACTTCCTCCTAACTTCTTCGCACATAATTATCCTATCTTCAAATACCATGGTGACCGTCATGAAAACCTTTAATCATTTCATGTTGCATGTCTTGATCACATTGATGAACTTATACTATTGACAAAAGTTTTCCTCTAAGCTTACAATACTAGTTCAAGTAATGGTTTTATGATCTACCTATCCATTTGGTCACCTATTTTACATCCTTAGATGATGCTTTCCTTTCTCATTTTTCTATGAACATTGGCACAAAAATATCTTATGCACAACTTTCCAAAATAAAAAAGGATCCAACAAATATCTTCATGGACTATGTCTTGCGGTATAAGAACAATCTTGCTAAAATGACCAATGTCCTAGCTGATTCAGAATTGCAAGATATTTTAATTCAATTTTTTCCATCATTCCAAGAGATTGTCATGTATAATACTTCTCCATCGTTTAGTCAATTATTCCATACACTAAAATTGCATGAAAGAAAACTAATATCTATGTGAAAAATGAAGTATTATGGCACTTCCTCATCCTCATCCTCATCCTCTAATGAGTTTGAAGTTAAACCCACCTTTAAACCATATAATAAACTTACGGAAGCTAAAGCCACTCTCAACATTGTTTCTTCACCTATTATTCTTCAATTGCAATCCATGAGGCACAATTTCACTAGACTACCTTATGCACCTCGGTTCATACTACCGCATCTTATCAAATACAATCTCATTACTCTTCCTCCACCAATGGATCTTGATCATTCTCACCCACATGGTAGTAGTTATAATGAAAATGCACATTGATACTATCACTAATACAATGGGCATTCTATTGATCATTTTTTTAAGCTCAAACATTTTATTTAATATATTATTCATAATAATAAAATTGAGCTCACTGAGCCATGTACTTCTAAGTTGGTCAATGATATTAAAAATATTCAAATCTTCAATGACCCATTACTAAAGCAAGACAAGCCAGCTATTAATTATTTTTCAAACCATACATATCATGTTTTATCTCCTCCTTCATCGATGCCACTTGATTTTCTTATTTCTACTACTAATATTCCATCACCAATTATCACATTATCAGATCATGATTACCATGCTACATTTTCCTTTGACTCATTGCATATTAATGCTTTAATTTGTAATTATATTAAAGTAAACAATAATTTGAAAAATTCATTGGCCATTTCTAATGCATGCTCTATAGTACTCTATTGGCTATCAAATTTCCATCCTATCAAATCACATTCCCAATCCTTAATTATCATGGTAATTTTGTTCTTCCCATTACATTTAGGTATCTTATAGTACCTACACAATTTCTAGTTTCATATGAGATCAAAGGCTATGACATGGTCCTAGGTCTTCCTTGGCTTCGAGCTACCAAGGATATCCCTTCCATGATTCACTTATGTCTCAAGTTAATCCATAATATGAAATTTGTCACCATCAACGGTATTCCACCACGTAAACCTTGCCTCAGCCACTCTTGCCTTTATTTTAACACTAGTCACAACATTTGGGTTTCTTATGCCTCTCAAGTCTAAAGATATTTCTACACCTAGCTCACCCATTCGTACATTGCATACATCACAAGGCTATCGTCCTTATTGATCCATTAGTCTACCTTATTGGCCTAAGTTCCCTACTCGGGTATTCCATTCCTATAGGTGATCTCAACCTCCTTTACCACATCAGTCTCATTCAAGTATACATAGTTACTCTCTTACACTACTAATCTTAGACCATGGTCTCTTTCCTTTGTCTCCTTAGAAATCAGGTTGGGGGCTCACTTTCCACTATTTTGAATATCCTTTTATCCCCACACACTTGGGGTGCATCGTATCAACTTATAACATATTTAGTACACTTAACGCTCCGTGCTTCATGTCTACCTTTCTAATTTCTTATACATATTTGATACACACATTGTACCATCATTACCCAATGACGCACTCAAGTTCCATGGTTCATACGTGACTATTGAGGTTCCAATTATTAAATGAACCTAAGATCATCTAATCTTATATCATTTATTATATGTTATGTTCTTCATGATAAATCTTTTAAAATATTTCCACATATCTAGTGTATACACTCTACGGTAATTACCCTAGGACGCACTATGTTTTATGGTCCATAAATGACTATTGAGGGCAAATTCCTAAATGAACCTCATCTCACACACATATGCTATGGGAAAGGAATTCCCTCTCATCTGCACATCACATTACACCATCGCATCCACATAGCATCTTTTATCTAATTTTTCCCCTTGGGAAAAATTGGACAAACAAGACCCCATGGAGAAACAATTGGGGATTGATTTGGCGAGGGAGATCACACCTTGGGATTAGCTAAAGATGTTGGGTAGGCTGAGAAAATTGGATAGGATTTTGGGAATTGAATATGCTCAATTCCAAAATATAGAATTTAGAGGTGACACCATTCGAGAGGTAGGCCGAAAGTAAATTGAGGGACTTGACGAAAAGAAGTGCAAAAGAACAACAGAAGTCCAAAACCCAAAGTCTGAAATTCAAACTTTAGGTTTTCAAAGTTTCGGAGGCTTAATGAGCTTCGCACCGAACAATGCCACATGGGGAGAAGAAAGTCTAAAACCCAAAGTCCAAAATTTAGACTTCGGGATTTCGTGAGGTTTCATGTACCAAACGGATAATCTAACCCGAAACCCAAATTCTTGAATCCTCAAAACTATAAGTCCCGAATTCCCAAACACAAAGTCTTGAAACCCTAAAACTTGAAGTTTGAACTTTAGATTTTGAAATTTTGGAAATTTTAACTCAAATGATGAATAGTGTTACATGATATGATTTTGGATTCCAATCTCTAAAGTCTAAATTTCAGACTTTGGTGGTTCATAATTTCCAAACTCTCAAGCCAACTTGAGCGATGAACAGTAACCCAAAATCCAAAATGAAAATGCTTGAAGTTTCGAATATCAAAAGTCTGAAACTTCATATTTTGAAGGGTACGATGAATTGTCGATGTGGAAAACATAGAGCCAACCACTCGCCTTTATTATAGTATGCCACCCTCATCTTTAGATGAGCATAACATTTGACTAGGGCTCAAATTTGCATAAAATTAGACTTTTAGTAAAGCTCTCAAAGTGTCCTCTACATTTTATAGGATGGTTCAAAATTTCTTACCCACCAAAATGATGAAGGTATGGGCTTGATTTCTTCTCCAACAAGGAAAAGTACATGGTGGCACCCCTCATTGTTGCAGTGATTTCAATGAATATTTTTGAGGTTGAAGGAATATTTTGAATTCCTCTCTTCCCCTTCTCTCATTCTTCCTATATATTATAAGGATGGGCTCATTTCAATGTTGGATAATCTTGGTTTTCACCCTCCCATATTCTCTTGTCTGTAAGTGAATTTTTGGTGTTCAAATCTCCCATTCAAACTATAAAGGAAATTTTTACTTCTTTTCCATTGTAATGCACTATATCAAATCTATGGAGCAATAATATAAGTCTATGGATGAATTTCAACCCTCCATTATGTTCATTGCATACTCTTGATCTATCATTACAATTTTGATTAATCTGTTCAATTTAAATTGTGTTACATATTTAATGTTATGTGTTTAATGGTGAATGAATTCATAGCAATAGGTTGACTTGTGGTGTGTATTCACCCCCTTCAAACTTATTGGTTTTCATCTCCATGTAAAGTAGGTGTTCAAAATCCTTTTGGTGCATCACCTCCTATATCTTAGGTTCAATTTCTTACAATCATTTTAACCTTGTCTCCTTGGCAAGTTAGAGTAGATTTTAGGATAGATCCTCTACAATTTGAGTGTGTGTGTCAAAAGAGAGGAATAGGAACCGACCTTCATCCAGAGTGATTTCCCAATTCCAAAGTCCCACACTTTGGGAAAAGCTCCATGTTATGCAATCACACTAACAGTTTCAATATATCAAGTTACAAACAATCAAGGGTGTTGTGATTACGCATCAATAGTATCTACACATCTTGGTCGCATTTTATCTTGTTAGCTTATACTACTCACATGCTACACTTTGTTTCATGTACTAGTTGGATACTTAGTATGTCATTATATTTTCTATTTACACTTGTGCATTCACTTGGTATATTGAGGTGAATGTGAGACCTTTACAAATTATTACACATTGCATGATACTCAAAACTACTCTTTACCGGTCCCACCGAGGTTTGTGGGGGCATCTACCTCCCTAGTCTTATACTCTACACATCAGAAGTCCTATTGTAACATTACTTACTATTTATTATTGCTATCACTTTAATCTTCACCACTATATATATGCTTTCACATACTATTTATGTTTTTAACATGCTAATAGGGGCTTCATGTGTAGAATTTTGCTTACAAGATCTATACAACCATGGTTATCTGTCACTTTTTTCTTGTTATAGTCTTTTATTATTTACAAACTATTCCTTATGTCTTTCTTGATAATTTTTTTCTTATGGACGCTTCATTCATGATTTTCTTATTACATCGAGACTAATGTACCATGTATGAAACAAATTTTGTATGGTAGCTCTTGTTTTCATAGTTGTTTGATACATTTTATTCTATTAAATGACACATTTTTTTAATAATACTTGTTACTAGCCTAACTTGATTGTATGTGCCTTAGATTCCACCATGCACATCCCGTATCCCCTAGAAGTATTCACTCTCATATTAGCATATCAATATCAGGTCCTCTCCTTTACGTTACATTCTCCTAAATTTTTCACATGCACACAAAATGAGGGGGCACATCTGTTGGGTGGAATAAACACCCTTCCAAAATCTTAGATCATGGAATAGAAAAACATAGTAGAGAATTCAAAAACAAATACAAATACATAGAAGTCCATAATCAAATTTTAATAAAAACATAGAGTAGAAACTAGTTCCCAATAGTAGACAATAGTGGTTGGAGATAGTGTCCCCCATGGGAACTTGTGATTTATGGGAACTAACAACCAATTTCTCAGTTCAACATATTTTCTAGTAGTTTACAATATAATCCTTGATTATAAAATAGTTATCTTCATTACAAAATGGATGTAATCTACTAAAACAACATGTTAAAGTTGGTTACAAATGAGGGATGTGCAATATTTAGTGGCATTTATTTAGGAATAATCATGGAAGAAGATAAAAACATAACTCTCTCCCGAGCACTCTTTTGGCATGATATCACCCAACAAAAATTCTCGTGGCTTGAGATATCCGAAAACCTCACCGAGATCGGAATAAGGAATTCAAATCTAGTAACATCTTCAAAGAAAACATGAAAATTTTCTATCTCATAATCTCTTACACATTAGGTCCATTCTTTCCTTTACATACTTTCTTCCTACTTATACATACATTATGGTTATTTTACATATATGAGAGTTTCACTACTATCTTTCTATTTGTTTGCAGTTCATCCTTATATGCAACAATAGGAAGACCACATAACTGAGCATAAGCTCCAAAAACACACTACTACACATACAATTCACTTCTAGAGTATATCTCCCTTTCCTTTTTCCATGCTTCACATTACAATCACTTCACGATTCACTTGTCTACTCATCATGCTATTGGAAACACTCTTCTCTACAAGATTATAAGGTACACATCTTCTATCTACTTTATAATGTCAAGTATTCACTTAATAACATAAAGTGGTGGTAAAATTAGTCACAAAATATATGAACTTGGGTAAATTTCTAGGTCCTACAACATATTAATGTATATATGATTCCTAAGGAAAAAAATTATTGGTTGATAACTCATTTTGGCCTTTTTTTCTTTATGTCTTGCATTCTTACTGGTCTTACAAATTACATCTTTGTAAGAACTTAACTGATTCTTCTTTAATGGATTTTTACAAGAGCACCCAATTAGGACAAGAAGCACCCATCTGCTCTTGTCTCTCTTGGGTGCTCCTGACCCTATCTTTCTTCTTACTTTTTGGGTCTTACTTACTTCTTAGTCACCTTTTAGTATTTTGGGTCAACATTTTAGCTATCAATTACAAAACTCAAACAAAGGAATCATATATATACTTATTTACTTATTTTATATCAAGGACCAAACACTATAGGCATTATCTATAACTACCTAATCTTAGACAAAATCACAAGGAGAATTCCAAAAATTCATCTACCACACCCATACAAGGGACAATGGCTACATTGATTTCCATACAAATATAGGAGGGGAAGTTATTTTATTCCATCACACACATTTGCATACTTAGCGATATCTATATCTATCCCCCTATCATAGTGTAACTTTCACAAGGGAATCCTAGGGAATAATTTCACACACATACACACAAAGATACAGGGAGTCTAAGATGTAGTATAACACTCAGCATAATTTCACTCATCCGGTGACCATTAAGGTTTTTCGACTCCCCCAATTCCACATGTTCTTTATTAGGTTTAATGTGTTTTGTGGGCATGTGAAACTAATTATCTATTTTTAGGTTTTAAGTACGAGTAGAGACATTAAAGTGAAACTAGAATGACAAAAGAAGATCATTAGCAAATCTCCTCTAGCCCATAAAAGACCAAAATATGAGCATTTGGGTTAACACTAGTGCTTAGTTCATTCACTAACAACGAGGTGCTATAGTCCTCCCATGGGCACTTATTTCATGTGCATTTATGAGTTTGAAAACTCTCTGTGAGATTTAATGACACTATTTTCCAACTTTTTCCAAAGAGTGACTTAGTCCATGTCATCTCCAAGTTACACAAAATAAACTAAGTCATCTTCCCTCTCTCATTTTCTTAGGATTCTACATTATTTCATACTTATTTATTTTTATTATTGTAGTTTGCTATCTTTATATCATTAGTTACAATAGTAACTCTGGAAGAATGTTTAAATTCATTTATATTAAATCATGAGATACATATTCAAATTTAAGTGCTCACCCTCATATGTGTGCTTTGCATGCAGACAACATATTTTGAGAAAAGTTTAAGGTGTCTAATAAGAATGATATCTAAGGGGAAAGAGGTATGTTTACTGTCAAAAATTTATGAATAATCCTTAAGAAGCCAAGGTGGTCTAAACACTTCTAAACCCCTAGGTTGATAAAGATAGCAAAGATGATAAAATTTTCTCCTTTAAATTATGTGAAATAACTTATGTGATGGTTAGGACTTGTAAATATTTCTCAAGAGATTCTTTAGATAGTGGTGGTGTGTTTTGGGTATATGTGTATGTTACAATAAAATCCTAGTTTATGAATAATTTGTATGAACTATCATGAGATGTAGTGGTCATGGTAATAAATTGGTGAAGAGAGGAAGTATGTGAGTCATTTTACAAGTATGTGGAAAGTTCTAGATATGATTGATAAAATAAATCAGAAAACTCTTTACAAGGAAGCCTTTGTTATTAGGTTAAACAAGAAAAAATCAGTCATATTTCTCAAGAAGGGTATTTTTTTTATTTAGATATTTTTATTTATATGACATATGTACATGAGGTAGAGGTCATGTATGATCTGTGAGAGCTCACACAAGGTATGAAAGTGGATTATTCATGTTGAAACCCTAGTGGCATATATATTAATTAGCATATGATTATTTGTGTTTGAAAATGTTTCTCAAGTCCCTATATATGTGTTCTAATCATTATAATAGGTTGGAGGAAATGTTAAAGGTGTTGAATACTTGAGGGCTCAAAACTGGGTCTTTAGGACTAAGAGTAGTTTTTAGCTATCTTGGAGAAGGCAATGGTTTTAGGCCTTAAACCCTAAACACATTATGCCATTAAATATTTGAGGACTCTTAGGTAAATATGCTTCTATAAATATGTCATATAAGCTTTAGTGAGGTGTATTGTTATGCTAACTTGTTCATTTTTTAGGATGGTTAATTATGTGCATTGACCTAATTTGAGAAACATTCCTAATAGAGTACTCCACATTGAGATTGGACATTGCAGAGGTATTCAACAATGGATATGGTTTTGTGAGGATTTGGTAGATATATTTGGATAATACTATATTTTTATATAGATGTTGAGTTCCAAAGTGAGATCAAATTGTTCTTGTTAAGTGTAGACCTAATGTTTTAGGCGTAGTTAAGAAATTTTGTGTTGTAAAGAATTATGCCAACCTATATGGTCATATATATTGTTATTTTAAAGTATATGTAACATGTTATATTATGTCTTAAATAACCTCCTTGATGATAAATTTATCATGTTTGACCTAGAAGGGTTGTGAGCAAGTAACTTGTATGAATATCGAGCATCAAAAGGAAAAATCTAGAGTTGAGATGATATAGTGAAATAAGCTAAGAGAGAATAAGAAAAAGGTTATTAAGGGATTAAAGGTAATCAAGGAAGAGTATATTAAGTAACATTATAATATATAAAGGGAAGTGTTGTTGTGTAAATGTGCAACAAGGAAATTGACAAGTTCCAAGCACAACTATACCCATGTGCCGAATTTTTCATGTTTTATCATTCCTAGGCACCCTGTGTCAAATTCACAATCTGTTACCCCCTATTTGACATCAAATTTTTCCCCTAAGTGATTTAGGAAATAAATTTAACCCCTAGGTGATTTTAGGAATTTCTAAAAACATGTTATCTTCTCGATCAGTATTGGGAAGGGTTGTCGCTAGCCTTCCTAGGACTCGGATCAAACTCCTGAGTGGAATGGAAGATTAAAATTCAACAGGAGGTGAATTGAAGACCCTATAACATCATGGAGATGATTTTGGAATTTTTGGGAAGTTTTGAAATACTTGGAGTAGTCTGAGTAAAAACCAAAGTTCACAAGCCTAAAACATCCTAAAACATTGGGCTTTAGAAGAAGATTCTAGGAGCTCCAGATTGATTTAGGAGTAAAAAAACATTTCCAAAAATAGGATTACAATACCTACATGATGGTAAAATAATATTTTTCACAACACCTTGGTGCATAGGATTGGTTGGCAGTAGTTTTTTCCAGGCACAAGTGGAGTTACAAATCAAAAAAATTATTTTTATGGATCCGATGGTTGAATCAAGATATTATACCCCAACAATTGGATCCAAAATTCAATTTCATAGGATCATATATAATTTTACCAATAAATTCCACTAGGATTTCAAGTTATCATCATTCAAAGTTACCCTCTTAAAGGTAGTTCGGACTTAGTCTTTTTTTGGGAGGACAGTGTCAACACACCAGAGCCCGGATGTATTTCATGTCCCCAACATCTATGAGGTCAAGTACACTAGCCCTTGAAAAATGTACCCAACCCCATATGACTTCTCGGACCCTCATGTGACCTCCAGACTTGACATTTTCAACCCCTAGGTGAATTTTTGGAGCATCCATTCCCTACGATCGGATCAAGCGTCATGTGTCGGGCTTCTAGACCACCATGGAAAATGATGTCCCTCATTTTCCTGAGTTCAAGGACATAAAGCATGGAAAAATGTGTTGATCCCCTTCGGGAGTCTTTTGGTCACCCGCGTGATTGACTTTTAGGCCCTGTGCATTTTTGTTTCATCCAACCCCGCTCGTCATCAAATCAAGTGCCACATATCATCTCCAAGACCACCATGGAAACTGATGTCCCTCATGTCCCTAAGGTGAGAGACAAAAAACATGTAAAAATTTTCACATCCCTATAGGAAAGTGTTTTGGTCACCCATATGACTAGTTTCAAGAACCTTGTGCTTTAAAGCTGATTTTGGAACAATCATTCCCTACCATCAGATCATAGCCACATGTCGCTTTCTTTATAATTGTATAAATTCATGTCCCTCACATCCCTAAAGTTAGGGACATCATGGAAAATAAAGTTCTCCCAACTCAATACTAAAAATTTGAATTTTTTCTAATTGTTGGCTATTTTTTACCGCTTCTAGGTGCATCTAACATCCATGTGCACAAACATCTCCATCTCCTCCTCTGTAGCTCCTCACCTTCACTCCTCCATTGCAATATATTGAACCATATCCATTACAACACATAATCCTTCAATACATGGTGGCACACAAGTCACAAAATGAATATTTATCAAATTATGAAGAGAGAACAAAACAGAGGAAAAGAAGTTTGAAAACTGCATTGCATAAAATAAGGAATCAAACATATCTTACAAACTCGTTGGACGGATTGAAAAACCATTTACTTCTGAGTTATTCTCTCTTGAAGGCCATTAAAAACTATTATTCAAAACCCTAATTTGTAGCAAGGGACATTCATAGCAAAGAAATCTCATTTCTGCTCAATGAAGGAAAATTGAATTTCTGTCAAAACCATTTGTCGAGTTGAAGAGAAATTTCTCCTGAAGCATAAAAAGAAAAAACCTATCACAATGGAATCAATTTTATCATGAACAGAGACAAAAATAGACCTGCAATTTTCAAGCTCCATTAATGGCTACCATGACACAAGTAATGGAAAAAATCAGTGAGCTACCTCTCCACTTCTCAAGGTTCTAGTGGGTGAAATCACGCGAAAATTGGAGGGAATGATCATTGAAAAATCTAGTTTCACGCATTCTTCCTCCACCGATGAAAATATCATTTTCCCACTTGTTCAGATGAAGGAATTACTCAAAATTTAGAGCATGGAACCTTAGAATAAAACCTAAAATTTCAAGACCCGTTTTGTCACAATTTGACATTCATGGTGCACTTACTAAAAATAACATGTCTCCCTACATAGGGGTCTGTTACTTCAAGTAAGCTACCATTTGAAGAGGATACAAAGAAGGTGGTAAACACATACGGATCATCGAGGAAAGGTCATCAAAAAGGTCATCTCGGTTCACAATTCACACTTACTAAAAATAGTCAGTTACACTCAAAGAGTAGATTTTGCACAATGGGACATACATGGATAATAATTTAGGGGACATCATTGTTCAGGATCATTCTATTCATTTTTCACAAGGCATTTGAGATCCATCTTAGTCCATTCAACTTGGTGAGATTTCATGAGCTAATTGGAAGGAGTTTCACATTGTGTAAGGAGTTTGAAGATTCGAGTTTAATCTGAATTTGGAGCTTTCCATCGACAACGATCAACGGAATTCATCAGAATGAAATATCCTCTTCTTCTTCTCTCTCTTTCTCTCTCCTCTTCCCCCCAACTTTCTCTCACTTTCCAATATTCTAATTTCATGTTAGGAATGTAATTTTCATATGTCTTAATTTTCCTAATGTAATAAGTCACCTTTATGTTATAAAAAGGGACTTAAAAGTTTTCTAGGAAGTTGAAAAGTTTTAAGTTGTGCGAGGACATATGAAAAGGTATTGGGGATAGATGAAGATTCATATTCTAATCTATAAATTGTAACTCCATTCCCATTTCAAAGGGTTGGAGATTGATCTTGTAAACTCAAGAGTGCATTGTACCTAGAGAAAGAAAAGGAGATAGCCATTTTTCTTCTACTTTCCTCCACTTTCAAACTTCTTCCATTCTCACACTATGTACAACTTCTATTTAACCATCAAGATAATAAGAAGGATTTTCTAGCTTTTTTTTTGACTCGGGACTTCATGATATTTTTTTCATCAAATTATATTTTGTCTTGTTACCATTCACAAGGTTATTTCCTCTTAATTTAATGCATGTGCTGAAGTTTCTAGATATTGTATGTGCAGGAATCTAATTTTATACATGTAGCATTAGTTCTCCTACCTCTTTTCTCACTCTCTTTCCCACTTTTAGAAAAATTATTCCCTAGCAAGAGATTGCTAGATTTTTCACAGGTCACTTGAGTGCCTCTGATGGATCCCATGTCGAAAGGCCACCACAAAAATCCACATTTTATCACACATGTATATATAGAAGATACATTGGTTAAGTAGAGGGATTTAAATTCCCAAAGTGTTGGCAAGAAACCCATGTTATTTTCCACCCAAATTTTTTTCACCAACAGTTTTGGTGCCCACTGTGGGGTAGAATTGGCAACATCTACACCAAAAATATGACCCCAAGGTCCAAAAATTATGTGTGTGTGTGTGTGTGTGTGTGTGTGTGTGTGTGTGTGTGTGTGTGTGTGTGTGTGTGTATGTATATATATATATATACATACATACATACATATATATATATATATATACATACATACATACATACATATACATATATACATACATACATACATACATATATATATATATATATACACATACATACATACATACATACATACATACATACATACATACATACATACATACATACATACATATATATATATATAAAGAGTTCATGAAAGTCCATTTCTGAAATATACACTTTAAATTTCTTGCGAGTGACCCTTCATATTCCACAGTGTCCTTTCATGTTTTCAGATCGATAATTTCCAAAAGATGGCTGAAGGAAGACACATCAAGTTAAGAAGATTGATAGGTGTTGTTGATTGTGATTTCAAGGCTTTGAAAAATCAGCAAGGACAAACTAGAGATAATCCATACTTCTTCTCTCAAGCCTCCTCTCCATCCATCTCTTCAAACAGTTCACCTGGAAATCCTGTCAAGACTCCTATTGATACTCCCACTTCAAATTCTCCCTTTTTCAACCATTATTGGTCATTAAGTTCACGAAGAATAATCATTTTTAGAAGAAAGAGAAGAAGTAGAAATGAAAATAGAAGATGAAGAAATACCTCAACCCATTGTTCCATGAGGAAGAAATATAGGCCCTCTTTCGTTAAACCACCTCTTCATAATCTACCAACAAGTTCCAGTAATAAATTTCCAAATTATAAAGGTAAAAACACACAACACCATGAAGAACACATCGATGCTTTCAAAACATCATGTGGAATTATTGGTTTCCAACATGAAGACATTGCTATGAGACTATTCATGGAGTCCCTCCAAGAAAAAATAGCAGAATGGATTTACCTCCTTCCTGCCCGGTTCATCACGGGTTGGAATGACATCAAGGATTCCTTCGAAGATAGATTTAAATCAAATGAATACTATCAAAATATCTTGGTGCATTTGGCTCAAATGAGGAAAGGAGAAAAAAAAAACCATGAGAGACTTTGGGTCTCATTTTGAAAGGTTACTTTCTGGGATACCTCAAGAGGATTTTCCGTCTCAAAATAATATCAAGAGATTCTTCATCAATGATCAATCATCAGAAGTAGGATTTTTCTGCAAAGACCCCAACCAATTACCATGGTAGAAGCAAAATGATAGGTATTGAAATTGATGACGATCTCATCCTCTCTGGAAAGGTCTAGAATCCATTAAAGGGAAAGACCCAACATCCTAGAGATGAGAGAACCATTCCATCGCTGCAAAATTTGGCAAATGATATGGCATCTTCAAGAGGGAATTATTTGAACTAGTTTCTTCCCAAAGAAGCAAGGAAAATCAGATTATAGGAGTACCCCAAAGGCTCGCGTTGAGGCCCCACCCATGAGCGTAAATTTCAGATTTCAAGTAAGTGAAGAAGAGCTTGAACAAGAAAGTGAAGGTGGTGGTTGCCTAGAAAATGAAGAGCTTGAGAACGATACACAAATAAGATTTTGTGAGTATTCTTGATGTGATGAATAATACAATGAAGATGCACCCGATTTCTCATGTGCGTATTCACTCATTCTTAGTACAAGAAAGGAAAATCTCCTTCCACTACTATAAAGAAAAATAATATTGATTATCATCCTATGACGACTCCACAAAACAAAATAATCAATCGGGAATCCCCACTTACATTTTCCATGAAGTATAAATTGTTGGAGCATGATCTCATAGCAAGTAAAAAGCTCCTAAAATCCCAAGTGGATCTTTCAATGTCTCTTCCAAGTCTAAATCTAAATCTACTCCTGCAAAATCTAATACCTTGAAAGCTCCTAGTGTGTTGTTCAAAATACCATCCATCCCTCAAACATCAAATATTTCTCCCAAGCCTATCCAAACTCCGAAATCAGTCCCTTCACCCCCCTTTTCCACATATTCTCCTTTTGACTTCATATAATATGCAAACAAAGCCAAAGTGTAGATTACCAAAACTGAATTTTTGCGGACTCACCCTGAACAATTTGAAAGGTTTGTTCAATACATCAGGAGTAGTAGTTTAACACCCAATGATGCAGCTCCTCATTCTAAAGGAATACCATCAAACCTACCTACACCTCCCTCATAGAACATGCTTTCTCTGAGTGCATCGAAGAATGATAAAGTTGAACCTTTCTATGTCTCCCTCCTTGTTGGAGAATATGTACTGAACAATTGCATAATAGATTTTTGTGCCTCAGACAATGTGATGCCTTTGAAGGTTGCGAAGGATCTCAAACTTACCATGATTCCACCCAATGTCTCTTATTACTCTTTGGGGTCAAGAGAGGTCCCACTTGTATGGAAGGTCAAAGATGCATAGGTGGCTCTTGCTAGATCTCCAGAAAAGAAAATTTTCATGATGATTTTGGTAGTAGATGTCCTAGCCTCATTTGGAATGTTGCTTAGTAAAATTTTTTGCCAAGAATTGGGAGATAAAATTCAAAAGAATTGGTCTTTTGAAACCATACCAATGAAGGGAGACATGTATAAATTTCTTCGCGAAAAGAAGATGAGGTACATTGTACGAAATTTTAGAAGCCCAAAAGCTAACATTTTATATCAGGGTAGTAGGCGAGATGATTCCCTTTGTGGAAACCTGGCAGAGGAGGATATCCCCATATTTATAGGTGCATGCATGTCTTCCCGGAGATATTTGGACTTTGAACAACCATTGAGGAGAGTCAAGTTACCGCAGAGGGCAACCCCACATTACTAGATGATGCAGATCATGAGGAAAAGGAAATGGCACATGATTATTTTAGAGGAGAAAAATCAGCTTATATGCTTTTCTAAGATGAGGAGTTATTCTCATTCCCATTTGGGGATGAATATGATCTCAGTCAAGCCATCTATGGAGAGAAAAATCAGCTTGTGATGAGCCTTTGAAAGGCTTGAAATAAATCTCCATACAAGGATTGTTAAGAGCCGCAGAAGAAACAAAAGACCCTGAGATAAGTCTCAAACTCCTGATGTAAGCCATGAATATGCAAGACAAACATGAAGCTGACTTGGAAGCCTCAACCAGTGTGAAGGTTGGCTATGTTGAAACAAAGAAAGATGTGAAATATGATGTCCTTCTCAAACCAATGGTTGATGGATACAACAACGAAATGGAGATATTTTCTTTCCCATTTGCAGAAGAAGATTATTTCCATGATGAAGAAATGGAAGATGAAGCTCTTTTCAATGAAGGATCGTTAGAGTGTAGAATTCCCAAGATTATGAGGTAATCCCTCTAGATATTTTCCTTGAACTACAAAATAAATATTATTCAAAGGCACACAAAGAGGAGCTACATGAAATGACGAAGCATAACTCCGTGTAAGAGATCTTGGATGCAGTAGAAGTTGCGAAGATCCTGAGCTAATCCTTGATCTCTTCACTCATGTCATGGACATACAATACAAGTATGAGGTCGCATCAAATCCTATCATCGTACTCAAATGCCCTCATAATGGAGTAGAGATAAAGGGTGAATCAAATGTTTCTCATGGAGAAGATGTCAATGAGCATAAACCCGAGAAAGAAATTATCTCGTAATATCCAAGGTATTGGAATGAAAATAAGCTTTGGTGCAGCATGATATGCTCGATGGAGAATCAATTATATCGATAAACATGGAAGATAACTAGAACTATGAAACCAACTTCAAAGAACATGAAGGCAAAGTGAAATTTCAAGCAATGACTTGAGCATTAACAAGCTCACATGGAATAACTCCTAAAACGTAAGAGGACAATCATGTAAGAACCTAGCTTCCATAACTAATTTAGGAGGTGAGGGTACTTTTAAGAACCTATCAATGGCTTCATAGAACATATTCACTCATTGTTTCCCATCCACAGTAACGTTTGAGAAATGAAACTTTTTCACCCTCAATGAGTGATTATTACGTGTGTTTCCCTTTTTGTTGTTTCTTTTATCCATTCCTATTTTGTTTTGTGTGTTTCCTTTCTATTATTTTGTGTATGCATCCTTCTTCACTCTATTTCTCTCTTGTTATATGTTGTACATGACTCCACAGAACCCAATGGATAACCCATTGGTCAACAAACTATCTCGGTCTAAAATTGAGATTATATATATTCTGTGTCATGTGTTCACTTTGCTTAGTCCATCTTATGTCCCCAAACTAGAGCCAATTGTTTTCATGAAAATGTGCAACTAGGAAATTGACAATTTCCTAACATGAAAAATATACCATTGTGCCAAAATTTTCATGTTTTATCATTCCTAGAACCCCGCATCAAATTCATCGATCTGGTCCCCCTATTTGATGTCAAATTGGTCCCATAGGTGATTTAGGTCATGGACATCACAAAAAAAGTGCACCCAACTCCATATCAAAAATTTGAATATTTTTCTACCTATTGGTTGCTTCTTACTTTGCTTCTTAGTGCTTTTAGGTGCTTCTAAAATCCATTTTCACAAACATCTCTATCTCCTCCTCTATAACTTCTAACCATCATTCCTCCATTGCAAAATATCAGATCCTTATCCTTCATCCATGTGGTACACAAGTCACCAAATGAATATTTATCAAATCATGAAGAAAGAATGAAGAACAAAGGAAAAGAAGTTTGAAAACTCCATTTCCATAAAAACAAGAATCAAACATATCTTGCAAACCATTGGATGGATTGAAAACCATTTTTTGTTGAGTTATTCTCTCTTGAAGGCCATTAAAAATTATTATTCAAAAATCTAATTTGTAGCAAGGAACATTCACGGTGAAGAAATCTCATTTCTAGTTGAATGAAGGAAAAATTGAATTTCTGTCAAACCATTTGTCGGGTCGAAGAGAAATATCTCCTGAAGCATAAGAATCAAAAACCTATCGCAATGGAATCGATTTAATCACGAATGCAACAAAAAATTGAAACTTCAATTTTCAAGCTCCATTAATGGCCGTAATGACATAGTAATGGAAAATATCAGTGAGCTATCTCTCCACTTCTCAAGGTTCTAGTGTGTAAAATCATGCGAAAATTGGAGGGAATCATCATTGAAAAATTTAGTTTCACGTGAACTAGTTTTCGCACCATGAATTCCCTATTTTTTTAGTGATATGGATGGATGTTGTTTTTCTCAATATTCTTCCCCTACCGATGAAAATATCAATTTCAAACTTGTTCGTATGAAGGAATCAATAAAAATTTGGAGAGTGGAACCCTTGAATAAAACCCATAATTTCAAGACCCATTTTGTTACAATTTGACATTCGTGGCCCACTTACTAAAAATAACATGTCTCCCTACATACAGTGCTGTTACTCAGGGTAAACCACCATTTGAACAGGATGTGAAGAAGGAGGTAAACATAGAAGGAACATCGTAGACAAGTTCATCAAAAATTTCATCTCAGCTTACAATTCACACTTACTAAAAATAGTAAGTTACACCTAAAGAGTAGTTTTGGCACAATGGGACATACAGGGATAATTATTAAGGGGGACATCATTATTTATAATCAATCTAGTAATTTTTCACATGTCATTTGAGATCCATCTTAGTTCATTCAACTTGGAAAGTTTTTGTGAGCTAATTAGAAGGATTTTCACACTATGCAAGGAGTTCAAAGATTCGAGTTTCAATGAATTTAGAGATTTCTATCAACAACGATCAATGGACATCATCATAAATGAAATATCCTCTTCTTCGTCTCTCTCTCTTTCTCTCTCCTCTTCCCCCTAGCTTTACCTCACTTTCCAATTTATTCTAATTTCATGTTGGGATTGGACTTTTCATATGTCCTAATGTTCCTAATGTAATAAGTCACCTTTATGTTATAAAAGGGACTTTAAGTTTCCTAAGAACTTAAAAAAAAAAAATAATTGTGGGAGGACATATGAAAAGGCATTAGAGGGTAGATGAAGAGTCATATTCTACTCTATAAATTGTAACGCCATTCCCATTTCAAAGGGTTGGTGATTGATCTTGTAAACTCAAGAGTGCATTGTACCTAGAGAAAGCAAAGGAGATAGCCATTTTTCTTCTACTTTCCTCCACTCTCAAATTTCTTCCATTCTCACACTATGTATAACTTCTATTTAAGCATGAATATAAGAAGTAGTTTCTAGCTTTCTTTGATGAAGGTACTTCATGATACTTTGTGTTCACTAAATTCTATTTGATCTTGTTTCCATTCGCAGGGTTCTTTTGTCTTAATTTAATGCAAGTGGTGAAGTTTCTAGCTAGTGTATGTGTAGGAATCTAATCTTCTTCCCGCAACATTAGTTCTCCTACTTCCTTTCTCACTCTCTTTTCACTTTTAGAAAAATTCTTCCCTAGCAAGATATTTTAACCTTTGCCATACGGTTAGTGGAGTGCCCTTGTTGGATCCCTAGCCCAAAGGCCACCACATAAATCAACATTTTCTCATGCATGCATATACGGAAGATGCACCAATTAAGTAGAGGGATTTATATTTCCATAGAATTGGCAAGAAACACACAAGTTTATCCATCCAAAAAAATTTATCACCAACAAGAATAATAGGTTGCACTTGAAGGTCATATGACCTAATCAACACACATTGGAGCATGTATGAGAAAATACGGAGAAGGAATGGTTTTAGAGGTGTATGAGTTGAAAGAGATGAGGGAGTATTCATCCTCAGTTGTTGAGAAACAAGTTTTTAGAGGTGATATTTATATCTAGGTGTGTCATTGGGTGCTTGTTAATTTTGATGAATGTAGCCACCTTGTCGAGTGTGTGATCTACTAAATAGGGGTTGGTGCTCCTTGTGAAGTGGGTGCTTCACTAAAAATTATTTTTATTTTGTAATATATGTAAGTGTTTCATTTTATTTTATTCCCTTGATGTTTTCCCAGGTGAAATTTTTTTTTGTGTTGATATCTCATGTGTATGGTTGTATGTGTATTCTTTATTCTATTTAATACTTAATGGTCTATCGATATACATGTGTAATTGAAAGAGAAATTTTATGACACTTATTCACCCCCTCATAGTGATTGTGCTTCATAAATTTTATAACAAAGTAGGCCTATGAAGAAAAGCTTAATAGCTTGAGGTGATATTTGAAGCACAAAGTGCATACTATGGAAAATTGAGATCTAAATATTGAAGGAAAAAATAGGGTTGTGAAATATTATTATGGGAAAGGAAACCTCAAGTTTCACAAGGTACATGAAAGATCATTTCATTGATTTTTCTTGATGTCATATAGATATGGATTGATTTATTTATTCCCCATTGACAAAACTTTCAAGCATCATGTTTAAAGGAGCTAAGAAGATTAGAAATCACCTAGAATATGTCCAATCCAAATATAAAGAATGCACTCAATAAAATAAAACTTTAAAAATTAAATAATAATCCTTTAATGGTCAAAATGTATTCCACTCTCATAATGAGGACATGATTTGGTACATTTATAGTGGATGTTTAGGTCACATGACAAGAAATAAAAGTAAATTTATCTCATTAAAAGAGAACATATCAGGATTAGTAAGGTTTGGTGACAATATTCGTGCCAAGATAGTTGGTAAAGGATATTTAAGTTTTTATAATAGTAAGACCATTAGAGACAATGTTTGTATGTAGAAGGGTTGAAGCACAATTTTCTCAGTGTGAGTTAGATGTGTAGTCAAGAAAACACATTGAAATTTCATAACAAAGGTTTTGACATATGAATATATAAATAAATGGACATGATTGATAAGTCCAAGAGAACTATAAAAAAATGTATATATTAAATGAAATAAAGAAATAGAGTTGTTTCATGAGAAAGAGTGATGAATGCTAGATCGGCATAGGAGGAGGGGACATCTAATTTGTGAAAATTTGGTCAAGATCATTGCTTAGAAATGTGTAGGGAACATACCCAAGATCAAAAAACCTAAAAGTATTTTGTGCAAAGCGTGAAAACATGGAAAACATACTAGGAGGTGTTTCAAATCAAAGGAATATTCCACCTCAGGTCCTCTAGAGTTGATACATACTAATCTATGTTAACCCACTAGGGCTCAAGGCATGCAAGGTGAGATTTATTTCATGTTACTTACATATTATTACACAAGTATCACTTAGATAGAATTCTGAAAAGAAATATCATAAGCACTTTAAAATATCAAAGGATTTAAAGCATTGGTTAAAAATGAGAAGAATTTCTAATAACCGATAGGGAAGGTGAGTTTTGGTCTAATGCACTTTGATGATTTTTGTGAAGAGCATGGTATTATAAGACAAGTATCGATTCTTTAGGACACACCAACTGAATGAGGTAATTGAAAAGATAAATAGGATCATTAAAGATATGACAATGACTATTGTAAGTGAGTCAAAGTTACGTGATAGTTTTTGTAGAAAGGCTACAAGCACAATTTTTTGTTTCTTGGTTTTATTTAATTTTAATTAAATCTAAGTATTACATAGTAATTGATATATAATCTTAAATATAAAAATGACACAAATAAAGTAAGATTTAAAATTTGAAACCCTAAGAAAGAGATAAAGATAGAAGAACATAGTTGATATCCACGCATTTACAAGCTAGTTTGGGTAGGAATACATGATGAACATGATGCCAAAAATGTCATATAATTAATTTCTTTAAAATATAAAAATCATAAAAAATGATAGATAAAGCCCCACTTGAGGGAAGGGGTACCCATGAGAGGACATGGGTGCTTGGGCACCGATGGCCACTCCAGTGGTAATAGTGACTACACATAGTCTTAGAATATGCTTTCTATTTTTTCAAAATCATGTCGTAACTACACTCTATTTTATCAAATTTTGTTTTCACTATGATCTCAATGGGTACCTATAACGTGTAAAAGAGATGTTCACATGCACAAGCCCACAAATCACATCAATCATAAAAATGAAAAATGCGAGAATAGGGAGTTAAACTAACCTTGGCATTCACCCCAAGATTGAACTTACAACAGAGAAAGTGCACTACATCTTAGACTCCATGTAGTTATAGTGAGTGTATGTAGAAATTGTGTCCTATGATGCCTTTGTGCAAGTTGCACTTGTTAGCAAGATGTATCTAGAATGTAGAAATTTAGTAGTCTGTGTGGATGGAATATATTAAAATTCCCCTTCCTATGTTGTGTATGGAGATGTGATGTAGTCCTCTTGTACCTTGAATGTATGTTAGATAAATGATTTTTATTTATTTAGGTTCCTTTTGAATGCAATCTTAGATTAAGATATTAACTTTTAGTGATTGGTCCTTGATTTTGAACACATAACTATGTATTTATATGAATCCCTTATTTTAACTTCATAATCGACAACCTGGAAGGCCGAATCATAATGGAAAAATATTCCCAAAAGATAAAATATTCATAAAATGAGTGAGCAAGGTGAGAAAGTGTCGGGGTGCCCAAATAGGATAGGAGCGCCTAGGTGTTTTTTTCTTAGTTGGGTGCTAGTGTTTGAATCCATAAGAGATAAATCAGTAAAATCCCGGGCTATAGGGTGTGTAAGAAAAAATAGAAAATAAGAAACAAATAAAATATGCCAAAAAGATAGTTGTTAAAGACTAGTTTTCATGTTTAGGAATCATATAAATGGTAGTATGCTTTTAGGACCTAGAAATGTACTCAAGTGCGTGATTTTGTGTCTAAATTTTCCACCACTTTATGTTATTGAGTGAATACTTGATAACATAAAGTAGATAGAAGATGTGTACCTTAAGATCCTATAGAGCATGCAAAAAAGGCATGATGAGCTAAAAATTAAAGCATGGAGACTAGGAAATAAAAGTGAGCTTAGGGTGAAGCATCTACATTGTACCATGTTGTTGTAGCTTGTTATTACTGATTCTTGTAATTACAGACTTGCAAAATAAATAAAGAATGTATTATAAGTCCTATATATTATAAATTAGAAAAATAAATTGCATTAGTATATAAAAATTATGTAAAAGTTTGTAAAGGATAGAAAAATGTTTAAATGCATGTGAAGAGTGAGTGTTTTGGGAAATCTCATGCCAATAAAATTTTTTTTGGTGATCTCACACTAAGAGTGATTTTTGGATGATCTCACACCAATGACAAGTCTCATACCAAGTGTGAGTTTTTTTGCAAATATCATGCCAAAGATCAAGTATTGGGGACAAATGTCCGGTGTTAATTTCCATCCATAACTTTACCCAATAAGCACCACCGCAGATGGTACATCCCTAATTTTTTCTAGTTGTCCTCATTTATTTTCATTGTATTGATTATTTAGATTTAAATTAATTGTAGGAGGTTACATACATGTTGCAAGTAAAGGACTGTGTGTGTAATTGTAAAAACATTATGAAGACTTTTGTAGATTTTTTGATATGATAAAATGAATGTGTACACCCAAGATATTAGCACCCGGGGAGGACATATGAGTCCAGGTGATCTTATCTCGAGTTTGGGTTTTTGTACGTACGATTCTAACCCAAGTCTAGTTATCATCCATTCAGTGACTATGTTCCTATATTGTTTCTCTACTATGAAAATTCTAAATTTAATATTTGAGCTATTATAGGGGTGATTTTTTCACCCAATGTATTCCCCCTCTTTTTAGGTGCATTCAATTTCTATATGAGTGTGCATCTCAAAAGAGAGGAGTTGATAATGATATTAAGTTGATACATGTAGGGGTATGGGATGTGCATGGTAGGGACCAAGGCACATGTAAGAAAAGTGGCTAGTAACATGTGTTAGTAGAAAAAAGTAACAATCATGCAATAAAATATAACGTAATCAAGCAAGTGTTCAAACAAAGTGGACCCCGAAAAATTAGGTTTCATACATGGGACATCGGTTAGATTGTCACAAAAAAATCAAGGCCTAACTGGCCAAAACTATACAATGATACTAGAAAACATAAGGTATATCCCCCAAACAAGGGGCATGCAATAGAAAACAATGTCAAGCAAATTGTATTAGATAACCAAGGTGGCATATAATCATGCAAGAAAATGGTATACATGACACAGTCCCTTAGCAAGTTAGAAATATAAATAGTATGTCAAAAGCGTATATGAATCAATGAAACGTGAAGGTAATTTTAAGTAGAAGTAGTGAAAAATGTAGCTATAGTTCACCTATCTAGTATGTGATAGTAAAGAAATTAGATGCCCCAGAGCCTCGATGGGCTTGTTAAAAGGTACAATTCCAAGTATCATTGTAGTGTGTAAGATATCTACATTAACCAAAAATAGCAAGTGAATACACATGTGTATATATAAATAGTGACATAATGATCATCTAATAAGTATAATAAGTAAAGAGCAACATTTAAGTAGAATATGGATGAAAGAGTAAATACAACTAAGATATGGAAATGCTATGATGGTTTGATCGAATGGTATGTAATATGTGAAGATGATAGAGTAAGCGTGCCCCAGCGGATATGTATGAGATGTGGTTCATTTATAAAATACCTTTGAATAATCAAGAATGAACCATAGATCAAGAGTGTGTCATTGGGAATTTTTTTGATAATGTGTGCAAGAATGATAGATCTAGAAGCATACAACATGAAAATTGAATGTGGTGATGTTAATTTCAAATTTATACCCTCAACAGTCGAGTTTGAACCTCGAAACTTGAGTTCATCATATGATAATGACAATGCAAAGTGTGTATTAAGATGTATAAGTGTACTTAGAAAGAGTAAGTATGAAGAACAAAGTGTGATAGTAGATAATATAGACAATTGGTGATGTTAGGAGAGGGGAAGAAGAAAGTGTGATTCCCCAAGTGTGTGATCATAAAAATCAAGTAAACTCATCTAGGATATCATTAGTGTCGATTCATACTCAATAAGATCTAGATTAGATACTTGGTAAGAAATAGTGTGAGGTTGATCATGGAAATAACTTGTATGAAATAAATTGTACATATCTATTGTATATTCTTCATCAGTAAAAAGAAGGTTAACGATAATCCATCACATACCAACAAGTTATATTTCCTATATAGCCTTAATAATGATTCATTACAAAGAGACATGTCATCAAAAGGAATATGAAATGTGATATCAATATGATTAGGATACAACGTGCCACCAATGTAATCGAGCCAAGACTGCCAAAGTGTGAGTGGATAGGAATGATGAGTGTCTAAAAATGGAAGAATCAATTCCATAAACAACAATAATGAGTACACATCTATGATGAAGGTGACGAGTTATGTGGAGGAAGGATACCAACAATTGTGAATCCTAGCTAATCCAAGTCATCATGTGTGTAAATAGTATCGAGAAAAAGTAAGGTCAAATGGAAATGAGCAAAGTAATAATTTTGGATGAAGAGAGTACACTTGAAAGGATCAACGTGAGACATAAATGAGCCTAGGGAGATGCATCGAGATAAAATGTGCAATGTATGTACAAAGACTTGAAAAGGGTTCATGTCATTAGATGAAGGAGGAGGTTTCTTGAATTGATATTCACCACGGCCAATAGTAAAAAAGTATCCTAGAATTATGGTTCATCTATTTTAATGGGAATAAAGTAAATAATTTTTAGTGTGTCATCATTAAGTTCTACGACATCAACCTCATCATCGAATCATTAGTTCTAGCATTATCTTGTTGTATAACATTATCAAGGATATTTGTAGGGATGGAACTAGATGTAGAATTGAGAGGAGCCATGATAGGTGGATTAGTAGCCATAGGGGTGGACATGGTTGGTGATAGGATATCAATAGTATGAGTAGGAATGGATCAAAGGCATGGAAAAGGAGCGCTAGATTGAAAAACAACATATGGACCAATATTGTGATATGGAATAGGATATGATGGAGGAATGGGCTCAGCGGTGGCAAGCTCTATATAAAAATATTGAATGTTTCAGGGTCCATTGCAATGGTATGTTCATAGCCATTATGTAGAAATTTAACGCACCTATGAATTGTAGAGGGAATAACATGCATTACTAATAGCGAATGACTTGCGAGGATTTATTTATTAGATCATTACTAATGCCTATTTTTCCGAGGAGGGATAAATCACATACATTTATAGCTAAGCCATTATCAATGAATACTCACTTAATACAATGGTGCCAATGGATCTTCAACAACAAAGGGAGTGATATCCTAATCACTAAAATATAAAACATGTGCTAGATTTTGAGGTATTTATTGAGGTGGGTAAAGGAAACATCTGAATTATTTCTTTTGATGTGAATTAAATGAAGTTTGGCCTCTAATGTATGACAAAAATTGGCTGCATTTTGAAATAAATCATAAAGAGATATTTTTGTTGGTGTATTCTTAAGTTTCTCTATTATGTCATAACCCTTAGAGGTGGTGGAATGAATTATAAAAGTAATAGGTGGTGGGAAAGAAATGGATGAAGCTATATGAGGATGTGTGCAGAAGATCTTAATTATAACAATGGATGGATCAAACATTGGAGTAATAAAGTGAGGAGGATGTGTAGTAAAAACTTGCATAGAATAAGTAGCGGTAGCAGATTGTGGCGAAACCTTGGTTGGAGTTAAAAATGAATGAAGATTGATTCATGAATTCAAAATAAGGAGATAAATTTCGATACATTCACAAAAGGTAGGGTTTGAGTGGTCCGGTTCACAAATGATTTAATTTAATTTGAATTAAATAGAGGTATTATATAGTAACTGATATATAAATTATTAAATATAAAAATGATAGAAAAAAATTAAGATTTAAAATTTCAAACCCTAAGTAAGAGAGGGATATATAAGAACTTAGTTGATATCCACGTGATCTCGGAACTATTCGGGTAGGAAAAGAGATATACAAGATGCTAACATCTTCATAATTAATCTTTGTAAAATATGGAACTCATCAATAATGAAAAATAGGGGCACCCATGGCAAGATAGGCATGCATGGGGGCCGATGACCCTTCATGGGAACCACTGACTGCACAAAGGCTTGGAATATGTTTTTTGTTGTGTTGCAAGGGTGTCACAATTTCTCTCTATGGATCATGTTTTTGACACTATGATCACCGAGGGTACCTATAGCTTGCAAAAGAGATGTTCATATGTAAAATCCCATAAACCACCTCAAACCTAAAACTCAAAATACATAACGGGAGTCGAATAGCCCTGGTCATCACTCCATGAGTGAACTTGGAACCGAGCACTACATTACAACTCAAATTCCATGTAGTTCTTTTGAGTGTGTGTAGAAATTGTTCCCTAAGATGCCCTTGTTAAAGTTGCACTGATAGTGGGTTGTAGATAAATTGTTTTAATGTGGTAGAATGTGTGGATGGAATAGAATGAACTTCCCCTTCCTATGTTTTGTATAAAAATTGATGTAGTCCTTTGTCCTTGAATGGATGCTATTTGGATGCTTTTAAATGCTTTAGGTTCCTTTTGAATGAAAAATTAGGTGATGATAGTAATTTTTAGTCCTTAGTCCTTGATTTTGAACACATAATTATGTATTTATATGATTCCCTTATTTTAATTTTGTAATTGAAAACTTTGAAGGTCGAACCATAAGTGAAAACTATTCCCGGAAGATAGAAGAGACCCAAAAGGAGTGAACAAGGTGAGAAAGGGTCAGGGGTTCCTAGAGGGGACATAAGCACCTCTATGCTTCTTTCCTAGCTAGGTGCTGATGTCTGAAGCCATAAAAGATAAATCAGTAAAATCTCAACTAGGGTTTAGGGTGTGTAATACCAAATAGAAAACAAGAAACAAAGAAAAGAGGCCAAAGATAGTTATTACTCACTAGTTTTCTTTCATAGGAATCAAACAAGTACTATTATTCTTTTAGTACCTAAAAATATACCAAAGTGTGTGATTTTGTATACACATATACATCTTAAATAGAGTACAAATCAGATTAAATAGAAAATATACTCCTTATGAGCTATGGACGAGAAAATATGCTAATGTAGAACATCTTAGGGTATTTGGCAATAAGTGTTTCATTAAGAGGGATAAGGAAGATGTACATAAATTTTACTCAAGAGATGATGAAGGGATATGTTTGGGATACTTAGAGTAAGAACAAATTAGAGGTGTTATAAAAAGAAACTAAAATATATAGTATAAAGCAAAAATGTCAAAGTTGATGAGATATGCTCAAGTAGGCCAAAACTATTCCACTAGTAGTGAACTCAAATGATAAGGAAGAAGACATTGAATCATTTATAAAGGATGATGATGCTAAGGAAAAGGAAAGACATAAAAGGACCTTTAAGGAAAATACAAACAGATCATCCTAAGACTTAGATTCTTGGCAACAAGGAAGTTAGTGTGCAAACAAGAAGAAGACTAGTAAGAAATATGAATCAAGTAAACTCCTCTATGTTATCTGAAATAGCACCTAAAAGAATTCAATAAGCATGTAAATATGAGTGTTGGGTGAGTGCCATGAATGAATAATTAGATCAAATAAATAAAATTAACATTTGGGAACTTGTTCTTATGTCTAAAACCTAAAATGTCATTGGCACTAAATGGGTGTTTAGGAATAATTTGGATGAGAATGGAAAAGTTACTAGAAACAAATCCAAATTGGTATATAAAGGTTATTCATAGGTAGAAGGTATAAAATTTGAAGAGACATTATATCTGATTGCAATAATGGAAACTATAATACTGCCTTGACCTATGCATGCTTCAATGGATTCAAAGTATATTAGATGGATGTTAAGTCAACCTTCTTAAATGGAAATATTGAAGAGAAGGTATATATAGAAAAACAAAAGGCTTTCTATTGACATACAATCAATTCTATGTATATAAATTGAAAAAACTCATCTATTGTCTAAAACATGCCCTTAGGGATTGATATGATTAAATGGATACAATGTTTTCAAAATAGGTGAAATAGATATCAATCTATATATATATATATATATATATATATATATATATATATATATATAGAAATCCAAAATCAATCCACCTTCTTAAAAAAATAAATATTCACGACATGTTTTGGGTGAATACAATAGATGATATGGAATTAAAAATTTAAAAAACATGTGGAACCCCTTTCCAACTTAGTAGCTACTCACTCATTCAAATCTAAAACAAGAATATAAATCTCAAATCAATCTAGAAAGTCGACTAAAAATATCAGTCATATTTAGTTATATCCAAATCATATTAGTCTAAACTTAGCTTATGGATTCACTTTTCTCATCTCAGAAATCAATTATCCTCCCTTTGTAAATCATCTAGCAAAATATTTAGAATTCATGTTGTCATTTTATGCATTTACTTGGTGAATCAAATCAGTCATTTGATTTCATTACATCTCCCACATAATTTTAAATCAAACAACCATTATTGCAGATTTATAAAACATCCATTCGAGTATCTTAGAGCATCGAAAAATCAACAAAGTTCACAAATAAAATAGATTCAAAAATATCATCACTAAACGATGCTCTTTCAATCATATCTAATTTGAAATTGTTTTGTGATTTACAATGAAAGGTTTTCATTTTTTTTTTTTTTTTTTCCTCTTTTATTTTAATTTACATGGTTTACATTTTGGCATGCCCGGTGTGACACCCATGCATACTTTATCAATTTAATATTTTCTTTCAATAATATGACTTTTCCTTTTTATTGTTTATTTTGTTTAAAATTAACTATCAAAATTTAAGGGTTTGTTGTGCAACAATCAAGTAAAAAAAAGTCATTTAGTAGTACTTGTTCAAATATGTACATTCATAGGTTATACATGCTATCTTTGCATATTATTTGTGTTCACGTATCACTACGTGTCTTAGTTTAAAATTACTGGAGCTAGAATATTCAGACACATGTTTTTGTAAAACTTAATTTTTACTTACTATACCACCTTGTATGTGCTACTATAGTCTTATATGTGCTAGCATATTCTTTCACAAACTAGCATAATAGTAAATTGTTATTGTTGTCTCTTGCACAATTTGAGTATCATTATACATCCTATCGTATATAGAAAAACTTTTTGTTATGCTAGTGTGTATGTGTAAGTTTGTTTCCATCAGCAATTACACTAATACACATAATTCCACGTACTTAGCATAATAGTATGTGTTCTACTATAACCAATGTTCTAGAGCTAATAACTTTCGATCCCAAACACAAAACAAATTTTTTTGATAGAAATGTCTCAAGACAAGATATGCAATGAACCTATAAGTTTTAGATTTAACATTATTAAATATTTAGGTTTTCCTTTCTCCCAAAACTTTTCATTGTATTTACACATTAGATTCATTTTTTGGTCCAAACTACTAAATATTACTCGTATGTTTCCATATTTTCTTGTAAAATACAAATTACTCACAAAACTGCTAACATTTGAAATCTTTTTAATGTTTTGTTTTTTTTTCTATCGATAAAACGAACTGTATAAGCTCTTCACTCACACCCTCTTGGGTTATCTTTAGAATAATAAATAATGAACTTTGTTTCCTTATTATAAACCATATTCTTGCTTCATGAAAACCACTAGGTCATTCTTTGGAAGACCGCATAGTATGAATATTACCTTGAACATTCAATCAAACTTCTAAATACATGTTTCCTTGATTGATAAATCCAACCAAACTTTGTTTTAATAAACATTATAAACTTGTATTGCAGATTCATATAATGATTTAATCCCATATCCTTTAAAAATGGGAATTTCATGGACTGGATCCACTAACTCATTATGAGGAATCACCACTGAACCCCAACATAGTTATCACCTTGATGGAACTGCCAATGAAATGGTTA
Source organism: Taxus wallichiana var. yunnanensis (assembly GCA_018340775.1). NCBI lineage: Eukaryota > Viridiplantae > Streptophyta > Pinopsida > Cupressales > Taxaceae > Taxus > Taxus wallichiana. The sequence continues at coordinate 754,930,441 of CM031234.1, forward strand.
CCCCACCTACTTGATGAGTACACATGTGATATTTAGATCCAAGGTTATCCTTTCCGATGGCCTTGGTTTGATTCTTTGAGTTGATTAAAATCTATCTTACTTAATCAACGGGGGTCAAGTAAATCTTCCAACTAGAAATTTTCTAGTGTACCATGCTTGTTTGGATGATTCTTAATTCTTAGAGAGAGATTCAATATAAAGCAAGCTTAACTAATTGAACCAAGTTTTTGAATTTCTCCCTACCACCATTTTTTTCATCCAAGTTATTGAATCATATTAGTTTGTATTCCACATTATTCTCTCAAATCAAATTCAAACTATTTTCCCATCAACATTAAATTAATTTCCAAAGGAAAACTCTTTCTTTTGGACACCCATTCCTAATCAAATTCATCACATCTAATAATTTATCTTTGTATTCACTCTCCATAGTTTAAGTACATCGGTCAATTTAAATAAATGTTTAAGTCTTAAACTTTGATACCTATATCCTAATTTAAGTAATCCATTTCAATCCAATTCTTATACTCTGGTATTCACTTTACCAATTTTAATGATAATTGTAATTCAAACACAAAGTCTTTGCTTTGGATACCTACTTTATCCAAGCTAAGAAAATACACAATCTCTCTCTTTCTTTAAGTCTTATATTTTAACATTCAACTTTTTAGAATTTAAGCACTCCCTTTCATTCTCGAAGTATTCTATTTTAAAATTCACTTTGTTAAAATATAAAAATTCCCCTTTCATTCTCTAATGATTCTATTTTAACATTCACTTGGTCAATATTTAAGTGTTAAATTTTCATCTCTAAGTCTTCTATTTTAACATCTACTTTCTTGAAAGTTAAAAATCCCTTTTCCTTATTTAAATCTTATATTTTAACATTCACTTTGTTAAAATTTAAAAAAACTCTTTCATTTTGAAGTCTTCTATTTTTAAATTCACTTAGTCAAAATATAAGAAATTGATTTCATCACTATATCTTATATTATGACATTCACTTTATCAAAGTGTAAGTGAAATCATTCTCTTTCTCCATGTATCATATTTTTACATTCACTTTATCAACATTTAATCGAACCATTTTTTTCTCTAAGTATTACATTTTGACATTCACTTTGTCGAATTTTGAGCACAACTATTCTGATCTAATTCATCTACCCTGAAATTCACTTTGCCAAATGCTACATTATCTATTCCCCTCCTAAGTCTTATACTTTGACATTCACTTTTCAAAAATTTAATTCCAATCATTTCTTCATTAGCCTTTGATTTTCACTTTATTGTGCTTAATAAAACTCACTTTTAAATCCTCGCATCTCATAATTTTTACATTCACTTTGTCAAAGTTAAAGTGTTATCCTTTGATATTCACTTTTTCATGTTTAAGCGCGATCAATCTTCTTTCTTAAGTCTTATACTTGGATATTTCAATTATCAAGGTTAAGGAATTTCATTCTCAACATCAATTTAGATATACACATTATTAGTTGCTATTCATGTTATTAAGTTTAAATGGAACCAATCATAACTTTCACACCTTAAATTTTGACATTCACTTTGTTAAAGTTTAAACACATCAAATTTTAATCTGAATTCTTAGGTAATCAGATATTCACTTTACCTAAAATCTAAGCACATACCACCATATTTTCAAAACAATTTATGAATGACCTCTTCAATTTTGGTATTTACCTAAGTATAATGGTAGAATCATGCAAAAAAACCAAAAAGCTTTGTCAAAAAAACCATGAGATGTCATCACATATTTCTCATATGGCTTCCCAACTCAGTGAGAAATCAAATCATTAACCATTCAAACCCATTTTGAAGAAACTACACTATATGAATTCAAACAACAATTTAAAAATCTCAGAGAAATGCTCTCTAGTGTATTTCATCAATTAAGTGTCAATATGATAAATTATCCAATCATGATGTCCTTCAAAAATAAAAACAATAACCTAAGTGGTATAAAGAATCACAATATTTTGAATACCACCACATCAAAGTTCACTATATGAATCTTTTTACAATATTTTCCATTTTTTCCAAGACATAATTGACAATGGAGGTATCGATATAGAAAACACGTCCACTACTAATAATTCCATTGATTATTTAAACATTTTCCTATACTCTTTAAATGATAAAACTCAAAAGATCAATATTAAAATGGCTAAGGATATAGAAACCAAAACCTATCAACTTCTCCCTAAATACTCTTTTGTTAGTTAAATCAGAAATTGATAGTGTTTTAGACAACTATTTTCAAACATCTAAGGGGAACTTGAAAGAGTATCACGATCCCATTTTAACAGATGATACAAATGAATAATCTAAAGACAAGGGTAAACTATCATACATAGATTCTTGTTCCTTCATTTCATCTCCCATTTTTGCACCTAATATCCCTAGTTTTGTTGTAATGATGGAAAAACAAAAAAATTAGACATTTGCAACAATGCAACCTTCCATGTCCATAATACCTCAAATGATCAATCTTGAAATTATTAATGTTTCATAATACTTATCCATTGTGATTTCTCCAAGCAATTCTCATGATATTATCACACAAATTAGATAATACATATTTAAAAATCCCTTTCATCATTTTGACTAAAACAACATATCTCTTTCAAGACATTTTTGTTCATATGCTCCATGAAGTGCATGTTCCTATTGGTATTAAAACATAACCATTTAAAGTTTTAATCATAAATATATCATCAAACAATCTAATCATATCATATGGTCCTTGTGACCTTTTGAATATCAACATCACAAACACCAAATTATTACACATTGAAATTCTTATTATTGATCATCAAATCAAAAGAACGTTTATAGAAAAGGAGAAATATTGAATATTTCCTCTATAAAGCCTAAAATATGTCATGCATTCCCATCTATAGAATAACTTTTCAGTCCTCACATCATTTCATTCATGGATGAAAATTTAATTAACACAAAGAACCTTTTAAAACTCCAACTATATAATACATTGGAAATCATCGACAATGGTATTGAAGAATATGAATTTCAACATATATTATCCATGTTGAAAAATTACCTCTATCCTAACATAGGTTTGTTTATCTCATTCAAAATGAATCCAATCACATACCTATTGACTTATACCTCTTCTTCCCAAGTCTCCTCAATAAAGACCAATCAAAACATAGGTTCATAAAAACCTTTCGACCTACTCAATTGAATGGGACCTCCTCAGCCCAAGTATCATAAATTAGGACCAATGAAATAATAGTTTTGTTGAAAAACCTTCCATTTACTTTGTGGACTTGGACCTCGCCAAACCAAGACACGTAAATCAAGACCATTCAAATTTCATAAATATGGATTTTTCCATAATGATGAGTCCATTATGAACCCTAATCTACAAAAAATTAGAAAATTAAGAATTAGAAAATATAAATAAAATATTGCATATCAAACTCATAATCACAAAACTATTTGAAAATCAAAAGATAAAAATTGAAAATTCTTATGCAAACAATTTTAAATTTTTCATCCATTTGTAGATATCTCTTTCATTTCATTATCATATTTTCACATTATTAGCCTATAAGATGTGAATTAATCTTTTTCCAGTGGGATATTATGTATCTCATTATTTGTTTTCTACCATTTTAGATATTTTTACCTATGGTCTTGTCTGAAGTTTATTGATGGCAAGTCCTTCCAAACACGTTCTCTCTCTTTAACGAAATCACTAAACTTCTTTCCCCATATATTGTATCCTCCCATCTTAGTATAAGGTGACGAGATATCACGTCCAATTAGTCATGTGGGGCTGAGATTTTTGGGAAAATATCTTTCTAAAGTAATCAACACATACAAATAGGAAAAATTCAATCAAAACTAAAAACAATTAAAAATTGTTAAAACTTTCATTTTACGAGTCTTTGGTGATGATCTCATGCTTCTTACTTGTAGTGTGAGACTTAGAAAAGAGAAATCTTCCCTTACTCATCTATGTCATTTCTTTGGTATTTAACCCTTACCTCTTATTGGTGGTATGGGGAAAATGTAGGGGGTCATTTCAAAAATATATAAATGAAATCCATCTAAATCAAAAGTGCTTAATAATTCAAGATCACAAAGAATGAATTTAGTTATTCATGTTAAGAAAGACAACATGTCCTACAACTAGAGCTTGTCAATTAATAGGCCAACTACTATTCTAATTTAATTCAAGACTTATAAAGTGAAATCATCTTATAATCGGTTAGAAAATCTTAACTGAACCGAGTCACACTTTCCTAGATGGACCATTTTTAACCTCATGTCTTTGTGTCCAGATATTGATTTGCACATTATTATCTAATTTTTCTTAATTGAAATTTCTTACATGCCGTCTAAAAAGGTCGACTCAAAACTTTAAAGTTTCTCAGTTGGTAGAGTTACGATTTTTGCTATGTTTGGGTCAGCCACCTCAGATTAAGATACAAATTTTAATTTTTAGTTTTGGACAGTCTTGGAAGTCATATTTGGATCAAAACTACAACTGGTGCAATTACAGAACACCATGCCTCATAGATGCAGCCATTCCATTTATCAACCTCGTCGCTGAACCATGCAACAGCCATAAATGACCATCACAAAGCCCTGAGGAAGGTAGGAATGGTGGCATGTACTAGACATGATGTTCTTAAACTGTAAACAAGTTACATGTTTGAAGGATAAGGTACAATTTTACAAGCAGTTCATATTTACAATGAGCGTCAATAAGGTACACTTGATTTTAATTTATTTCTATGATTAAGTGAATTATTTAAGTGTTTTGAGTTGTATAAGTTCATTCATTATCCATACAAATGAAGAAAAGTACAGAAAGGAAGGACATGAATCTAATTACATGAAAATATTTTCATTTATTCATGAGGAATAATTGTGCATATTTTTCTCACACAAGCCATGAGAAATAACTAAAGAAAAGGAATGCATATACTTATGAAATTGAAAATGTAAGGAGGTAAAGTAAACCATCATTTCCTTGAGGAGGTTTTATTTTCTTTCTAAATTTTGCTCCAGCTTCTCCTCCAAATGCATCATGATACCTGAAAAAAAAGAGAAGAAAATGGTCATCAATATTGAGCTCAGGGTTTTATTTTAACTCCTTATATTTCTAGTTTCAGAAAACATGCATTCAAAAGTGCAATTATGGTATTCACATGAAAGAGCAACTCATTGTACATCTCGAAAAAACTTTAAGATATCATTAGCTATATACAAGTTTAGAATATCATAAGCTATGAAGAGAATGGAATTCAATTTTTGTATATCATTCGTTAAGTGCACAAAATTGAAAATTCATGTTCATCTTCTAAGAAGATTGTAGGATTATAGTATCAAAAATACATAATTTAAATTTCCACTTAGTAAAGCATGAAGTAGCATAGTAAATCAAAGAGTCCTATCAAGTACATACAATCAAAGGAGGATTTAAGATACAAAGTTTTGATACAAGACCTACATGGCAGCTGTTTCAGAAACAAAGTACAAGTTTTCAGTTTTCAGCTACAGGCTCATCCATCTGTGTCCATCATGTCTTCACATTACAAGTTGTAGAACAAGAAAAACACTTAAGCAATAGTTTCAAGGGTTCATATATATAAGTTTTCATGATTTACAAAGCACAAATGGAACAAGGAATATAGTTCGAAAATGTACAAATATTCAATAAATATTAAGCCATTAAAATAAAAAGTTTTCCATCCATATAAGCATCAAATTACAAGTACAATTGGTTCAATAAAACAACTTAAAGGAAGAAATCCACTACCAGGATCAAAGCTACAAGCTCTCAATTTGAAATGCATTATCAAAATAAAGTGGCGAAGGGTATCTCAACATGAAAAAAATCAAATAAGAAGATTAAGTGCAAATTACAACTTCCATGTAAAATTTTGATTCAGTTGTCAATGACAAAATGCAAATTACAAAGCTCAATTATAGTCACCAATTAAAGTACAACTATTCACTATACTCTCATAGTCCATATTTTCAATATTGAGTACACTAGTGAGAATCGGAAAGAGCATCTCATAGTACAAATCTACTCAAGGTAAAGTAGAAAAGGAATTCATAAGCCAAAAAAAAGTTTTAAGAAAGAATGAAAAATGAAACAGATGATAAAGTACATTGGAATCGTAAAGAGTTGCAATACTTGTTTCACAAGGTATAGAACCTTCATAAAACTAAATGTGGGATGCAATTTTAGAAGTAGACTAAAAGTACACCAAAGGGCTAATATAAATCCTCATTGTCTTGACACATGATTGCAAAATCAAGTTGAAACTAAAAATCAATCGAAACCTTTATAGTCACATGAGTAAAAGTGCATCATTAAAAATTTGAATCCTAAGGAGAAATCTATGCACATCAATTATTTTACACATATAACACATTTAAAAATAGACTAAGTACATGCTTTTATTCAATTTTATTTGGAATTCCACAAAGTATTGCAAAGATCTTCATGGTTTAAGAAGACTACAACTATTACGACACAATTTTTAGGACTAACTATCAAAGGAAGCATTGTGCATCAAGATACATTTTTTTAACATACATTTATCTAGAAAGGTGTGTGAAGAAATTGAGTTGAAGAAAAATGTTTTTGAAGTCTCAAGAACACAATCAAAGAATGAAACCATTATAGCTTTCAAATGGAAAAGAAGGTTTCCCCAAAAAAAGCGTTGTGTCCTATATCGGAGGAACAACATCAAATTTACAATACTCCAACTAAAACATCATAACGATACACTCTTACAAATATCAAAATGGATCTTGGGATACATTTTACCTTCTTATCAAAATTTCACAATGAAAAATCATCTTGATTACAATGAAGACCTTTCCAACATCAATAATCTGTCTATTTTCTTTGTAAAATACGTGACAAATACAATTTTCACATATTTGAGGAAGTTAGTAGATGAAGCATTCAAAATGGAGTTATTAGCCATCCTTTACTTTGACATGTATATACAGTTTCTATCAAGAGCAACAAATGGCAAACAACAAAAAATCATGCCCAATTTTAGGTTGAAATAAACTCAGCAAAACAAAGGAAACTGTATGTTTAGAAAGCACAACATAGAAAACTTTTGGTGGAGCAAAGGTAGTCCCATCAACATTTTCGGGAGGAGGAGAAATGATAACAGAAAATAAATTCTTTAGGGTCAAGTATTGAAACCCCATTATAGAGACATTCAAGAAGAATGCATAAGTTTCCAACTATCAAGCGCAGTAATAGGAATAAGAAAACCAAGATCTTGAAACCAATCCAATAATTTCAATTTCAGATATAGCACGAGTTAGAGTCTTCAATCACAAGAATAACAAAGCATAATACTAGAATTTTTAGATATTTCTAGTTCAAAATTTCAAATTTCCAAGGTCGAATGAGAAAATAAGAAAGCAAAAAAACGACACCCACATTTCAATTAGCTATTGCAGTATAAAATAAATTTTCAAAAGAAACACGAGACTTAATCTTATCAAAAGCTTGAAATTCATCAAATAATGGAGCTTGAAATGAGAAAAGTGAGTGACCAAAGTTAAAATCAAGACAACTTGAGAACCCATCAAAATGGTGACAAAATTTGCAATGGAACAAGCTTTAGGAATCAAAATAGTAAACCCATAATTTTGTAGTTTCTCCTTCGTTGAGGTAGATTCAAATGGAACCAACAATGAAATAAAAAATATATCAATGCAAAATCCTACCCAAACAAAAACCAAGTATGAATATGTTAGTATTATAGAGAGGGTTTTCAATCATAATATTTACAAAGAAGAGTTAAATAGAACACCCAAAATCTCCAAAACCTCAAGATATTAGTAATGGAACCCAAAACATAGAATAAAAGTCTTCACTTGAAGAAACAATGTCAGGGTTTCGAGCTAGGAAACTATAAAATGACAACCATTTCAAAAGAAAAGTCTTGGCCACTATGAGGAATAAACACAAGATTGCAAGTTACCATCAAAAAATGAAAACCATCACATTCAAACCCCATAGAGAAGAACAAGATAAATACATTATGGTATAGAAATACACTTACCCAGATCAATTGCATAGTCGTTGAAATCATCCACACCATGAGCAAAATATCGAGAGTACAAGCAGTGGTGGCCATGGCTAAGCGAAATGTTGCAAAATTTAGTATCTTAGAAAAATATAAGCTTCAAACCATAAACCAATGAAAATGAAATACAAATTCATGCTCGAATTCCATATATACCAAGCATGATCTCAAAAATCATCAAAAATGATAAAAATCAGTAGGAAATAAAATATGGCATCTATATTCTATTGAGCAATTAAATCAACCTCGGAGCCCCAACATTGAATGTGAATCTTGGATAGAATATTCCGGGCTTTGCCTCAATTCTCCAATAATGTAAATGAAACAAATGATTAGGTTTCTAGTGTTTTTTACCATAGCTCAACCACCATGCAAAGCAAACTCATCCAAAGGGTTAGCGAATCAACAACGAAGATATAAAAGTACAAATTTAATGGTTTACATTACAAACTACCATTCAACCACAAAGGTTGTTACTTTACTCAACCACGATCCAAAGCAATATGCTTATCAAGCTCCATAGAAACCCTAACTTGACATGATGAGTTAGTAATGCCACCGACACAATGATAAAGGGGTGAGTCATTGTAGAGGGGGGGTTCCCCTTAATAATTGTTACTTTGAATATATTCTATGACATAAAATCAAAAAAAAAATGGAAAAGTATATAATATGTCATGATAATGAAAAGGTGACCGAACATAGTTGTATGCAATGATAATCAAAAGGTGGCCAAGAGTGTATAGTATAGAATTATTTCAAAAATGACACCTTATTTATTTTAAATCATAATAATTTTCCATGTCAGCAAAGACGGTCGAATCTAGAATGAATACAAGTGTTCACCTCACAATGCTCCTCATAGTTCTACTTTTATGAAGTAGACAATAGTATTATGTGTAAAGTATAATTCTTCATGCGACTGAAGAAGAAAAGTAGAGATCAACATTAGAGTAGAAGGATCTCTTTTTCGAGGCCTATTACCTTAGTTTCCACCAAAATGAAGAGTATTATTCTATTGCACATGTGCTCATAGAGTTCCCCATAATGGATGATATGAAATTGAATTAATTTTTACATGTGCATCTAAGGGGCAATTTTAAAATGTTATTTTTACAATTTTAAGTGGATCAAGTTGCACTTGCCACATCATCAACTAGAAGACGTAAATTACATGAATTGGAGAAGACTTGCTCATCAAGCAAAGTTTATTATTACCCAATTATTCACCCAACTTGTTTAAAAAATAGAATAGTCAACTACAGCTTTGACCGAGTTATGTTTTTGTAAACAAGGCTATTAATGACTCATTGTATTAGCATGATTATTTTTATTCCATTATTTATTCATGATAAAGGATAAAAATAAGATGCATGGGCGAGTATAATATTATTCTATTTTTAGAAAGGGTGGAATGAATGATTTTGCTATATATTTTGTGCATTGGCAAAGAATAAAAAAATGAAGGACTTTTTGAACACAGGAGTGCTGAAGTAGATTTTGTCAGTTTTGACCTTTGAATAAGGATTATATTATGCCTTTCCAACAATTTCATTCTTGTGTACGTCTTATTAATCCTTGTGAATGTCAAATTACATGGTTAATCATCCTACCCTATTACAAATTTAGTAATTTCTGCATGATATTAGTGTGCATGTGTATCTTAACAGTATTGTTGTGAAATTTTCCCTCAATACATCAAGTGTTTGCCTTAATATTCTACTTAAACCTATTGGTTTGTGTATCGAGAATTCATTCTCATATCAATTGCACATGTACTCAATCAAATACCTCAAAAAATTTGGTGTATCACCTCATTTTTTGAATTCATTTACAATCATCTTTCTACCCTCAAACCCCATAAATTAGTCTTGGATACATAAAAAAGGAAATGGCCTTGATACCAGAGACTCACCTCAAAATAGGTATACCCACAAACTGAGGTGTTTCCATTGTATCTATGAAATAGAGAGATCTAGAGCAATCTTAGAACACCTATAGTCATCTCTCTATAGGGTGAACTTTCGAGGATAATAGTTTTTGGCACGCTCGGTGGGACAAGACAAGAACTACTATTGGTGTCTTCTGAAGGTTCAAGATCCAAGAAGAACTCATTTGGAGACTCCGTAAATCTGATTTTAGATCAATACAACACTTTTCAACATCATCAACTTATTCAAATGTAGTTTTTAGGTATTTTTCAAGAAAATTAGATCTTTTATTTTGTTATTATAAGTTGTTTTTATGAGAAAAACCTATTTTTATAGTTTTAGTATTTTATGAGGTCCTATAGCCATGAACCCTCATTTTCAATAGTATTATCAGCCAAACTAGTAGCCCTTTTATCCAATTTCACCTTCAAACTATTTCCATAACCCCTATCAAAATAAATATCCTTGTGACCCGAACTTTGGAAATTAGTATGATTGTCAATATGATGATCATTATGTTATTCAAGGTCAAAGTTATGCAGAGGTTTATGTTGAGTATGAAAGATGAAGAGATCTTGAAATTTAGCTTAATGAGCTTTAGAAATCATTTCTACATGTCAAGGAACTATATGAGAAATCATTAGAAATAAATAATGATAGGCATCATGTCTATCATAATTCACTACCCTACATATCCCCTTGTCATCCAAAGTAGTCCATCCATCAGTTTTGGATCATTGTGTTGCTACAATTCCTACTTATCCTACCCCACTATCATGTATTGAACCTAAATTAAAGTTCCCTAGTTGGCTTTTAGATGTTGTCCTAAAAACAGAGCTTGTACCCACACCTCTCTTTAAAAACATCTAGTTAAGGGTAAGATTATTCCCACTCCTCCTTTATTCCTCCTTCCAGTCCAAGAAAAAGAGGATCATAATATCATTTAGGAGGAACAACAAGCTGAAGAAAATAATAGGTTGGAGTTTTTAATAGAACATAGAGTAATGGGTTTCTAAATTTTACTTTGATCATACTCTATAATTAGAAGAGAAACCCATTCAAAAGGTGCAATATAATTTTTAAGTAGATCAAAAGCATGTTAAAGACAAACAATGGTCTTTATATTCTAAGCATAGTGCATGAAGGCATGAAACTCCTACAAACTATTGGCTCATCCCGGATGATAGAACCTAAAAAGAATTTACAGATCATTTCCGAAGATGAATCAATTGATCTAAGGGATGAGAAGCCTATTTGTATGTTTATAGTTTCCATGGATGATGACAGAAAAGAGAAAGATCAATTTCATAATGATCATGATCAAAAATTGAGTGTGAAGATCCTTATTGTGGTACATGCATGGAGATAGTTGCACTATTATGGAATTACAATGTTTCAAAAGGACCATCGATGGTAATCTGTAATTATTTGTGATCAAAATATTTCATTGAGGAGGAAACAAAATGTTTAGAGAACATTGTAAGAATCAATAGAATGCAAGAAATTGGAAATATTGTTGAAATGTCATTCATGGTAGTAATGGATCAGAAATTTGAAAAGGATAAACGATAGTTTGAAGATACTAAATTTTTTTCAAATATTTTAAATAATTAGAGCAACCATCTTATCATCTTCATGATGTGATGATTGATGAAGTACAACAACTTGAGGAGGTTGAATTATTTTCAGATCAGTTTCAAATTATCAAAGAGAATATACAACAATTTATAATGACTAGAGAACCTTCAAAACAAAATTCAATATAGCTTCAAAAAGAACCCATGATTGAAAAGGAGGTTCATCTTTTAGTACAAGACAAGAAAATTATCTTTTCACCTATTTGGAGGCCATGTCGATTTAGTATCTTGTTGGTTCACGACATGCCACAACAATACCAAAGTTCATGCTTGTATCAGAGCCTAAGAATGAGCATCAGATACTCAAGAATCAATTCCAAAGCCCTTCATAATATTTTGCAGATCAATTAGAAAATTTCTTCATGTTTTGGGCTGATTTTTGGAACAAATTCAAGGTACACATATCATTTTCAATTATGTCATGTTACTTGTTTTACAAGCTGAATTCATTGCCTCATTTCTGGAGAAAAGGAAGCTATTTTTGCTTCCTATTTTAGGTTTATTTTTCCTTGATTTGCGTTTTGTTAGAATAGGGTAGATTAGGATTTCCCTTTCAATAAGTGAAATTCATGCACATTACATCTTTTCAATTCAATAAGTGCATTCGTGCACGTGATTTGGTTCCCATATCTTTTCCTAACTTTAGTTTTTTTCCGGAAAGGTAGTATCAGTTATATGCTTTGATGCCATGCCTAATGGACAAGAGCAAAGCACTATTCTACAAGCTAGTAGGAAGCTTTCCTCATAATATTGTAAGAAATGTTGACATTTATTGCACCCCGTGTAGAAAATTTCAACTTGAAACTTTTAAGTTTCTCATATTGGTCGAGTTACAAGTTTGGCTATGTTTGGGTCAGCCACCTCGATTAACATAAAAATTTTAATTTTTTGGTTTTGAAATTCTTAGAAGTTGTATTTAGATCAAAATTACAACTTGGGTGCAAGCTTACTGGAATGATTATATTTATCATTCTCATCGAACCATGCAACAACCATAAATGACCATCGCAAACCCCGATGAAGGCAAGGTAAAATGGTGACATGTACTAGAATGATGTTCTTAAACTACAATTAAGTTTTAAGTTTGAAGGACAAGGTATGGTTTTACAAGAACATCACATTTTAAATGAGAGATGATAAGGTACACTTCGTTTTAATTTATTTCTATGATTAAGTGAATTATTTAAGTGTTTTGAGTTGTATAAGTTCATTCATTATCCATACAAATGAAGAAAAGTACAGAAAGGAAGGACATACATCTCATTACATGAAAATATTTTCATTTATTCATGAGGAATAATTGTGCATATTTTTCTCACACAAGCCATGAGAAATAATGAAGAAAAAAGGAATGCATATACTTATGAAATTGAAAATGTAAGGAGGTAAAATAAACTCGTCATTACCTTGAGGAATTTTTCTTTTATTTCTGAAATGTTTCTCCAGCTATCCTCTGCAACTACAATGAAAGGAGGATTTAAGATAAAAAAATTTTGATACAGACCTTGATGGCAGCTAATTCAAAAACAAAGTATATGTTTTCATTTTTCAGCTACAAAGCTCATCCATCTATGTCCATCATGTCTTCACATTACAAGTTGCAGAACAAGTAAAGTACTTAAGAAATAGTTTTAGGGTTTCATATCTATAATTTTTCATGATTTACAAAGCACAAGTGGAACAAGGAATTCAGTTTAGAAAGGTGAAAATATTCACTAAAGAGTAATATATTAACTTTAACAATTTTCCACCCATATAAGCATCAAATTAAAAGTATGGTTGGTTCAATATAAAACGACTTAAAGGAAGAAATCCACTACCAGGATCAAAACTACAGCTCTCAAATTTGAAATGCATTATCAAAATAAAGAGGCAGAGGGTATCTCAACATGACAAAAAAATCAAATAAGAAGATTAAGTGTAAATCACAACTTCCATGTCAAATTTTGATTCAATTTTCAACCAAAAATGCTAATTGTAAAGCTCGATTACAGTCACCAACTAAAGTATAGTTGTTCACTATACTCTCATAGTCCATATTTTCAAGTTTGAGTACACTAGAGAGAATCAAAAAGAGCATCTCATAGTACAATTGACTCATGGTCAAGAACAAAAGGAATTCATAAGCGGGATGTTTTTTTAGAAAGCATGACAAAATGAAACAGATGATGAAGTACAATGGAATCGGGAAGAGTTGTAGCATGTTTTGAAAGTAAAGAATCTTCATAAAAATAAATGAGGGATGCAAGTTTAGAAATAGATTAAAAGTACACCAATGGCAACTATAGAGCCTCATTGTCTTGACACAAGATTGCAAAATCAAGTTAAAATTGCAAATCAATGGATACCTTTATGGTCACATGAGTACAAGTGCATCATTACAAGCTTGAATCCTAAGGAGAAATATATGCACAATAATTATTTTACACAGATTGACCAATTTACAAATAGACAAAGTACATGCTTTCATTCAATTTTAGTCGAAGTACACAAAGTATTGCAAAGTGTTGCATGTTTTAAGAAGACTACAACTGTTATGACACAATTTTTAGGACCAACTATCAAAGGAAGCACTACCCATCAGTATGGTTTTGTAACATACACTTATCTAGAAAGGGGTGTGATGAAATTGAGCTAAACAAATTTTTTTTTGAAGTCTCAAGAATACAATCAAAGAATGAAACCATTATAAATTTCAAATGGAAAAAGAAGGTTGTATCTTGTATTAGAGGAACAACATCAAATTTACAATACTCCAGCTATAATATCATGACGATATGCTCTTACAAATATGAAAATGGATCTTGGGATACATTTTCCCTTCTTTATCAGAATTTCACAATGAAAAAAATGTCATGATCACAATAAAGACCTTTCCAACATCAATAAGTGTCCATTATCTTTCAAAATACGTACAATAGAGTTTTTACATATTTGAGAAATTCATAGATGGAGTAGTAGAAAATGGATTTACTAGTCTTCCTCGACATTGGCATGTATATATAGTTTCTATCAAGAGCAAAAATGGCAAACAACATCAAATCATGCCCAATATCAAGTTGAAATAAACTCAAAGAAAAACAAAGGAAACTTTATGCTTAAAAAGAACAACATAGAAAACTCTTGGTGGAGCAAAGGCATTCCTATCAATGTTTTAGGAAGGAGGATAGATGATTACATAAAAAAATTCTTAATTCAATTATTGAAACCCCATTGTAGAGAGACATTTAGGAATAATTCATAAGTGTCCAACTATTAAGTGGCTAATAGAAATAAGTAAACCCAAACCTTGAAACTAATGTAAGAATTTCACTGAGGTATATATAGCACAACTCAAAGTCTTTAATCACAAGAATAAAAAAGTATAATACCAAAAATTTTAGATATTTATAGTCCAAAATTCAAATGTCCAAGGTTGAATGAGCAAATAAGCAATAAAAAAATATGACACCCACATTTCAGATTAGCTATTATAGGTATAAATGAAATCATTGTATTTTTCAAAAGAAACAAGAGACTCAATCACAAAAGATTCAAAGTCATCAAAGAATGGAGCTTGAAATGAGAAAATTGAGTGACCAAAGTTAAAACCAAGAGTGCTCAAGAACCCAACAAAATGGCTGATCAAATTTGCAATGGAATGAGCTTCAGGGAATCAAAGTAGTAAACCCATAATTGTGTAGTTTCTCCTCGATTGATGTAGATTCAAATGGAAAAAATGATGAAATAGACAAATCTCAATGCAAAATCTTACCCAGAATAGACCAAGTATAAATCTAGTTAGTATCAAGAGGGTTTTCAGTCATAAGATTTACAAAGAAGAGTTAAATAAAACACCCAAAATCTTGAATAAGCTAAAGATATCAGTAATGGAACCCAAAACATGAAATAAAAGTCTTTAGTTGAAGAAACAATGCTATGGTTTGGAGCTAGGAAGATATAAAATGATGACCATTTCAGAAGCAATGTCTTGGCCACTATGAGGAATAAACACAAGATTGCAAATTACCAGTCAAAAATGCAAACCATCACATTTGAAACCCATGAGAGAAGAATAGGAAAATACATTGTGGTATAGAAATACACTTACCTAGATCAATTACGCAATTGTTGAAATCATCCACGCCATGAGTAAAATATCGAGAGAGTATAGTGGTGGCCATGGATAAGCGGGATATGTTACAAACTTCAGATATCTTAGAAAAATACAAGCTTCAAACAAGAGCACCAATGATGCTTTAGTGAAATACAAATTCATCCTCAGAATTCCATAGTATGCCGTGCATGAGCTTGAAATCATCAAAAATAATAACTCTAGGAAAGAAAATATAGTGGCCATAAATATATTGAGAAATCAAATCAACTTAGAGCCCCAAAATTTAATGTGAATCCTGGATAGAATTCACCGGTGCTTTTCCCTAAATTCTCCAATAATGTGAATGAAATAAAAGATTAGGTTTTGAGTGTGTTTTACCTAAGCTCAACCACCATAAAAATCAAACTCATCCAAAGGGTTAGCTAATTGACGATTGAGATCCAAAAGTATAGAATCAACGGTTTACATTACAAACTACCATTCAACCACAATGTTACTTTTCTTAACCGCAAGCAAAATCAATACACTTGTCTGAAGCTCAAGAGAAACCCTAACTTGACTCGAGTTAGAAATACCACCGACACATGATAAAGGGGTGAGTCATCATGGAGGGGGTTCCCTTAATAATCTTTACTTTTATTATAGTCTATTCTAGAAAATTAAAAAACTTACCAAGTATATACTATGTAATGATAATCAAAAGGTGGCTGAGTCTATAGTATGTCATTATTTCAAAAATGACCCCTTATTTATTTTAAATCATAATAATATGCCAAGTAAACAAAGGCGGTCAAATCCGAATAAAGACAAGTATTCACCTCACAAAGATCCTCACGGTTAGAGTTTTATGAAGCAAATAATAGTATTATGTGCAAAAGTACAATTCTTCATGTGACCACAAGAAGATAAGCAGAGGTCAACATCAGAGTACAAGGAGCCCTTTTTGAGGCCTATTACATTATTTTCCACCAAAATAAGAGTATTATCTTATTTCACTGTGCTCACAAAGTGGTCCCCACAATGGGCAATATAAAATTGAATTAATTTTTACATGTGCATCCGAGGGCAATTTAAAAGTGCTATTTTTTCATTGCAAGTGGATCGAGTTACAATTGCCACATCATCAGCTAGAAGACAAAAATTGTATACATTGGAGAAGACTTGCTCATCAAAAAAGTTTATTTTTGGCCAATTATTCACCCAACTTGTTATAAAAATAGAACATTCAACTGCAGTTTGGCTAAGTTGTGTTTTTGTAAACAAGGGTATTAATGTCTCATTGTATTAGCATGCTTCTTTTTATTCCATTATTTATTCATTATAAAGGATAAAAAATAGGATGCATGGGCTAGTATAATATTAGTATATTTTAAGGAAGGGTGGGATGAATAATTTTTCAATATATTGTGTGCATTGGCAATATACAAAAAAAAGTGGACTTTTTTTACACAGGAGTGTTGAAGTAGATTTTGTGTGTTTTTACCTTTGAATGAGAATTATATTCTACCCTTCCAATAATTGCATTCTTGTGTACATCTTATTAATCCTTTTAAATTTCAAATTCCCTGGTTAATCATCATACTCAGTTGCAAATTTAGTAATTTCTGCATGACACTAGTGTGCATGTGTATCTTAAAATTATTGTTGTGAAATTGTCCCTCAATACATCAAGTGTTTTCCTTAATACTCTACTTAAAACTATTGGTTTGTGTATCCATAATTCATTCTCATATCAATTGTGCATGTACTACCTTAAAGACCTCAAAAAATTTAGGTGTATCACCTCAATTATTCAATTCATTTACATTCATCTTTCTACCCTCAAACCCTAGAAAATTAGTTTAGGATACATCAAAAAGAATCGGCCTTCATACTAGAGAATCTCACCACAAAATAGGTATAACCATAAACCTGAATTGTTTCCATTTTATCTATGAAAGAGAGAGATCCAAAGCAAGCTTATAACATCATGTAGTCATCTCTCTATAGGGTGCACTTTCGAGAGATAACAAATTTTAGCGAGCCTAGTGGGACAGACGAGAACTACTATTAGTGCATTCTGAAGATTCAAGATCCAAGCAGAAATCATCTGGAGACTCTGTAAATCTGATTTCATATTAGTGCAACACTTTTTAACATCATTAAATTTCTTAGCTTCATTTTTTAGGTATTTTTCAAGAAAATCATATTTGTTATTTTGTTGTTATCAACTATTTTTATGAGAAGCAGACCTACTTTTATAGTTTCATTATTTTTGGAGGTCCTATAACCATGAACCATCATTTTCAGTAGTATTATCAGCCAAACCAGCAGCCCTTTTATCTAATTTCACCTTCAAACTAGTTCCATAACCCCTATCAAAATGAATATCCTTATGACCCAAACCTTGAAATTAGTATGATTATCAATATGATGATCATTATGTTATTCAAGGTCAAAGTTATGTAGAGGGTTATGCTGAGTGTGAAAGACAAAGAGATCTTGAAATTGAGCTTAATGAAATTAAGCAATCATTTTTAGCTGTCAAGGAACTATATGATAAATCATTAGCAATAAAGAATGATAAGCATCATGTCCATCAAAATCCAAAGGCCTACATATCCTCCTTATCAACCAAAACATCCCATCCATTAGTTTTGAATCCTTAGGTTGATGAAATTCCTACTTTAACTACCCCAAAATCATGTATTAAACCTAAATTAAAGTTCCCAAGTTGGCTTTCAGATGTTGTCCTACAAACAGAGATTGTACCCTAGCCTCTCGTTAAAAAATTTCCAGGTAACGCTTAGATTATTCCCACTTCTCCTTTACTCGTACTTCCATTCCAATAAAAAGAGGATCATAATATCATTCAAGAGGGACAATCAGCTAAAGAAAACAATAGGTTTGAGTTTTTATAGAACATAGAGCAATGGGATTCTAAATTTAAGTTTGATCATACTCTAGAATTAGAAGAGAAACCCATTCAAAAGGTATAGTCTAGTTTTTCAGAAAATCAAAAGTAGGTTAAAGATGATCAACAATATTCATATTCTGAGCATAGTACACATGAAGGCACCATACTCATATAAACTATTGGTTCATACCATATGATAGAACTCAAGAGAATTTGTAGATCATTTTTGAAGATGAATCAGTTGATCTAAGGGATGAGCAACTTGTTTGTATCTTAATAGTTTCCATGGATGATGACAGAAAAGAGAAAGATCAGTTTCATAATGATCATGATCAAAAAATTGAGTGTGAAGATCCTTATTGTGTTGCATGCATGGAGATAGCTACATTACTAGGGAATTTCAATGTTTCACAAGGACCATCAGATGGTACTGTAAGTATTCGTGATAAACAATCTTTCATTGAGGAGGAAATGAAATGTTTAGAGAACATTGTAAGAATGGATAGAATGGAAGAAATTGAAAATATTGTTGAAATGTCAGTCATGGTAGTAATGAATCAGCACTTTGAAAAGGATGAAAGGTAATTTGAAGATACTAATTTTTTTCCAAACATTTTAATGAATTAGAATAGCCATCTTATCATCTTCATGATGTGAAGATTGATGAAGTACAACAACTTGAGGAGGTTTAATTATTTTTAGATTAGTTTCAAATTGTCAAGGAGAACATACAACATTTTATAGTGGCTATACAATATTTAGAACAACATTCAAAACAACCTCAGAAAGAACCCGTGATTGAAAGGAGGTTCATCTTTGAGTACAAGACAAGAAAACTAGCTTTTCAACTATTTAGAGGCCATTTTTAATTTGGTATCTTGTTGGTTCACGGCATGCCATAGAAATACCAAAATTCATTCCATTATCAGAGATTAATAATGAGTTTTAGATACTCAAGTATCAGTTCTAAAGTGTTAGGTTATGTAGCTTGTTTTCATGTGTGAAAGTGTTGAAGACAAGTACACTAAGAAAAAAATTTAGGCATAAATTTTTGGCCTCAAAAAAATACACCCGAAATATCAAGAAACGTGATTTTCTCATATGGGTGAGTTTTTGACCCATAGGTTTATGGGACGGTTTTGCCCATGGTTTTGTAAAACTACTTAAGTAGTTGTCTATTTATATGGTTTTATGCATATGATAGAAAGTATGAAGAACATTGCAGATGTGCTTTGAATTTGGCTATGAATTCTGTAGAGTTTGTTGAGCATAGCTCCAAATGGATCTGGGTATTGTATTGAGAGAGCGGTGGCTTGTAATAAAATCTGAGCAAGTGATTCTTGGTGGACGTAGCCCAAATTGGGTGAACCACGTTAAATACTATCTCTTTGTGTTGTGTTATTTTATTTTGCAATTTTATTTCAGATCTGTAATAATTTCTGCATATTAGTTTCTACTGTTGCGATTCTGTGAGGGATTATTCCACATATTTTATCTCTTATTTCTAACATAAAGCCCTTTATAACAGCTTTATAGATCGAGCTTAGAAAAATTCTCCATGTTTTGGGCTAAGTTTTCGAGATAAATTCAAGGTACACATCTCATTTTAAGTTCTAACATATTATTTGTTTCACAAACTGAATTCATTTCCTTAATTTTGGAGAAAATGAATCTATTTTTCACTGCCCATTTTAGGTTTTAGTTAGCCTTGATTTGCAACTGGTTAGAATAGGGTAGTTTAGGATTTCCCTTTCAATAAGTACAGTTCATGCACATTGCATCTTTTCAATTCAATAACTGCATTCCTGCACATAATATGGTTTCCAGATCTTTTCCCAACTTTAGTTGTTTTTACGAAATGTAATATTTGTTATATGCTTTGACTCCATGCCCAACGGACAAGAGAAAGGCACCTTTGGTCTACAACCTAGAAAGTAGATTTCCTGCAGATCGCTTGAAATGTTGACATTTCTTGCACCGCATGTAAAAAGGTCAACTTGAAACTTTTAAGTTTCTCATATTGGTCAAGTTATGAGTTTGGATATGTTTGGGTCAAACACCTTGGATTAAGATACAAATTTTAATTGTTTGGTTTTGGATAGTCTTAGAAGTCATATTTGATCAAAACAATAACTTAAGTGCGGTTATAGAATGTCATGCCTCATAAATGTAGCCATTCTATTTATCACCCTCATCATAACCATGCAAAAACAAATGACCATCACAAAGCCCCGATGAAGGTAGAAATGGTGGCATGTACCAAACATGATGTTCTTAAACTGCAAACAAGTTGCAGGTTTGAAGTACAAGGTATAGTTTTACAAGTAGTTCACATTTTTAATGAGGGATAATAAGGTACACTTAAGGTATAAGTAGAGCTTGGGATGATATTCTTAAGGTACCTCCCCGAAAAAAATGTGGTTCCTCATCCCGCATGTGATCCAAATTTTAAAAGTACAAAAGATGTTGAGGGGGTGACCCATACGAAGTGCTGACGGATGTCTACATAGAGCTCTTGAGAAGACCAATCTAGCCCTGGTTGGAAAGTTTTTGGGATCAAGACCCAATGTGGATACTATAAGAAAATGGGCCATTCACAGATGGAAACCAAAAGGGGATTTGATTATCACCACCATGGCCAAGGGTTTTTTTCTAGCCCAATTTAATCTCCAAGATGATGTAGACTCTATCTTATTGGGTGGTCCCTAGTGTCTTGCCAATATGGGGCTGTTTTTAAAGAAATGGTATCTTGGGTTCAATCCATATACTGAGAACATTCATGCCATACCCATCTGGTGTAGACTCCCAGGGCTACCCCTTCATCTGTGGGATGATGAAATCCTTCTTCATATAGCCAAATCGATTGGTTCACTAGTTGGGCTTGATGGACCTACGAAAAATAGATCAAGACTGGCCTTCGCAAGGTTCTATGTCTCTACTGAAATGGATCAAGAGCTACCTGATCACATTTTTCTGCAGTCCAAATTTGGAGCATGGAAACAACAAATAGAGTATGAAGATTTCCAACTTAGATGTAGCAAATGTCATAAATTAGGGCATTTTGCCAGTAAATGCTCTGAGCAAATAATGCAAAAGTTGGAAATACCCTCAGATCATTTTGAGGCTCAAGAACAGAAATAGACGGATAAGGATGATAAAGATCCTCTAACAGACCAGAATGCTGGAGATAGCCACATGCAGATGAATCCCAAGCTAAAAGACTGGAAAAAAGGCTTTAAGACAAAGAGGCCACCGGTTTATAGGAAATTGTGGAGGCCTAAAATTCACCAGATGGAAAATCTTGATGAAGCCCAAAGGAAAATATCTTGAATCGACAAAGGGTGAAGAAAGCAAGAGGGATATGGCAGTGGATCTAGAAATGAACATTAAGACACCAAATCCGGTAAAGCTGAACATGGAGGTTGATGAAGAAAATGAAAAAATTTCATTCATCTTATCACTTCTAAGGAAGAAGAGATGGAAAAAACTACTCCTTTTACTCATCAAGAATTGTTAAATAGGAATAGCTCTCTGGAGCTACTCAAAATGAGGCAAGGAAAAGTCAAAGTGGTTCTAAAATCCATAGCAAGAGATCTAAACCAAGATAAAGAGTTTACTGATATGGAGGAGCTCACTCCTAAAATGGTTAAACAGACTGATGTTGATAAAGGAAAAGAGGAAGGGGAAATTACCCCTACTAGCAAGAAAAGTCTATCAGACTATGATAAATATGGATTCATCATAGTGAGAAGTAAGAAATGAGGACTAAAAAGTCTTGAAGAAATTCTGGAATCACTCTATAGTGATAAAAGAAGCAGATTGGAAGCTGGGAAGCTTCCACCTCAAGAATCATAAGGGCCACTTCTAGAAGAGCTACAAATGTTGGAGTTCCTATAGAAAAGGCATACTATCCAAGAGAGAAGTAAGAGAAAAAGAGACTGAGAAAGAAATTGCAGATGGTACACAAATGATTTTGAACCATCTGGAAACCGCATCACCAAAAAAAATTTAATGAAGGTAATTTCTTGGAATGTCAAAGGACTTAATGGAGCACCTAAGAAAAGAATTCTTAAGGAAATTAAAAGATCAAACAAGCCAAGCATCCTTCTTATTTAGGAAACTAAAATGAAAAGTAAAGCTGTTGAAGATTGCAAAAGATATTTCTGGGAGAATGCTACCTTTGCTGTTGTTGATTCTCAAGGAGCTTCTGGAGGCTTAGTGATCTTCTGGGATACCAAAATTGTTAATGGTAATGTGTTTTCTTCCTCCCAGAATCATTTAGCTATAATTTTTAAAATCCTTGAGAATAATTCTAGCTGGATTCTTTCCAATATTTATGCACCCAATACTGTTGTTGGTAAAAGAAATTTATGGAAGGATTTAACCTTGTTTAGGAATAATTTTGAGGACATGAACTGGGTTGATAATGGGAAACTTCAATACTCCTTTAAATCCAGGAGAAAATTTTGGGGGGAACTCTGAATTTTCTATTAGTATGGAAGAATTTGCTTGACTTCATCTCGACTCTTAATCTTATGGACATAGAACTTCATGGTAATCAATTTACCTGGTCTAACAGAAGATTTGGGGAGAACTTGATATAGGTTAGACTGGATAGAGCTCTCATTTCTACTAATTAGATCTTAGATCAAAATTTTCATCTCTCTTCTCTCCCTAGAATGGGCTCTGATCACAATCCTATTGCCCTAAATTTCTTCAATTGGTCAAAACCTTTTCACTGCAATTTCAAATTTGAGAAAATGTGGCTTGAGCATGAGGATATTCTAGACAAAATTAAAGAGTGGTGGTATTGGGAAGGCATAGGGATGGCCCAATTCAGGCTTCTACAGAAGTTGAAAAATGTAAAGCAAAAGGTTAGAATCTGGAATAAAGAGGTTTTTGGGAATATTTTTGAAAAGAAGAAAGAACTTAAGCAGCAGCTGGAAGAGCTTGAACTTAAAGTTTCCTTGAAAGGTATGACCCTAGAGGATCATCAACAGGAAAAAAATCTTCTCTCATATTTTCATAATATAAACAACCATGAAGAATCCTTTTAGAGAATGAAGTCCAGAGCTCTTTGGCTAAAAGCAGGAGACAGGAATACAATTTTTTTTCATTTGACAACCCTCAAGCATAGAGCTTGTAACAGAATTACTGAAGTTTCTAAGGACAATGGGGGCATTACTAAGGATTCTGAAGATATCAAAGAAGAAGCCCTCAAATTCTACAAGAATCTGCTCACTGAGAATAATTCCTACAATGAACAAGTGGCCTCCTTTCTCTTAGACTCCATTCCCAATAATTCACTACTTGCTGAGAGGTTTAAGAGTCTTTCCAAAACAGTCACCATTGAGGAATTGAAAAAGGTTGTTTTCACTTTAGAAGGGGATAAGGCTCCGGGCCCCGATGGGTTTTGGCCAACTTCTTCCAAAGATGCTAGGAAATATGTTCTGAAGATCTATTGAAAGTTGTTAATGAGTTTTATAGAACTGGAAATCTTATCAAAGAATTAAATAATACACATATTTTGCTTTCTCTAAGAAGTTGGATGCAAAGGACCTCAAAGATTTCAAGCCAATCAATTTGGTTAATGTAATATATCGGATCTTCACAAATATTCTAACCACTAGGATGCAACCTATTCTTATGGATATTATTTCACAATAGCATATCGGATTCATTCAGGAAGAATTATTCAGGATGGAATTATCATGGTCCATGAAATAATCCATTCTATGGATAAAAGCAAAAAAGTAGGGATGGTTATCAAACTAGAAATACATAAGGCCTTCGAAAGAGTCTCCTGTAAATTCATGGATGAGGTCTTATCCAAGTTTGGTTTTCAAAATAAATTTAGGAAAATTATTCATTCTTGTATTTCTACTTCTAGATTCTCAGTGGTTGTTAATGGGGAACCGGTTGGTTTTTTTCCAGCAATAGAGGAATTCGGAAAGGGGACCCAATCTCCCCTTTATTTTTCATTATAATGGGTGACAGTTTAAGTAGATCTATCTCAAAAGCTATTAGTATTGGCATGATAAAGGGCTTTCTACCAACTTCTGGTAATCAGGTTTCCTCACATCAGAAGTTTGCTGATGACACTCTGCTTCTTCTAATGGCCTCAATAATTGAGGAAAAGGCTATCAAAACTATCCTTAGATTTTATGAGGAAGCCTCGGGAAAAAAGTTAATTTTGACAAAATCTCTATCTATTTCTTCAATACTCCTATAGAAAGGCAAAGAAAGATTGCTAATATTCTCGGATGCACTATTAATTCATTACTAGCTACTTATTTAGGTCTCCCTTTGAGTACTAGCAAGATTTCTAATGAGGTCTGGAATGATCTTATTAAGAGATTTCAAAAAAAACTGGCTGGTTAGAAAGGAGCTCTACTTTCAAGTGCAGGCAAGTGCTTATTGATAAAAGAACTCTTCAGAACCTTCCTATTTATATCATGTCAATGTTCAACATACTAGTAGCAATGTCGAATAGCATTGAAAAAATTCAAAAGAACTTTTTATGGCATGGTACTGAGGATAGGTTCAGGTATCATCTAGTGGCTTGGGAGCAGGTATGTAAACCAAAGAGGCTTGGGGATTAGGTATCAAAGATATAAACATATGAGTGCTGCTCTT
Source organism: Taxus wallichiana var. yunnanensis (assembly GCA_018340775.1). Taxonomy (NCBI): domain Eukaryota; kingdom Viridiplantae; phylum Streptophyta; class Pinopsida; order Cupressales; family Taxaceae; genus Taxus; species Taxus wallichiana. Next base: position 754,955,757 of record CM031234.1, read on the forward strand.
ATTGCAAAGTTAGGTTGGAGACTTATAAAATAACACAAGCCTTGGAAAGAGTTGGTTCAGATCAAATACCTTTCCAACCAAAACAAGATCTCCTTTATTTCTGATCAGTTTCTTCCGAATGGTTCTATTTTCTGGAACAATCTTCTACACAATAGACATATTCTCTCTCAGGGATGTAGCTGGAAACTTGGGGATGGTCAAGACATTAATTTTTGGACTCATAAATGGACTGATATTAATTGAACTTAATCTTATGGTCACATTAAAGACAACTTAATTACAAGGTATGGGCACAAAATACAGGGCTATATTGAGGTGGATGAAAACAAAAGAAAATGGAAACAACTCAAAGTTGAGGAGGATAATGTGCAGACTGATGTTTCATCTCTGCAGAATCAACTTTCTCTAATTCATATTAGTAATCAAAATCATAAGGATGAGCTCATTTGGAAAGATTATTTTGATGGAGAATACTCAGTTAAATCGGGTTACAATTCTTTCTTTGCCTCTTTTGAAAGTGAAATTAATTGGCATAAGCTGTGGATGCCAGAGCTAACCCCTAGAGTGAAATTTTTCTAGCAGCTCATCATTAAAGGAAAGATACTGACTAATGGCAACCTCATTAGGAAGGGATTCATCATGCCGAATAGGTGTTGCATGTGTCAGAAAGATGCAGAAGACATAAAACATTTATTTCTTCATTGTAAGTACACTTCCAAAATTTGGCATCTTGTTTTTGAAAAATTTAATCAGAAATGGATCTTTCCCCTTACTTGTCTTTAGGCTTGGGAACAATGGGACTCTCCTTACAAACATTGTGTGGTGAGGAGATTATGGCAACTAGTTTTACCTCACACCATGTGGCGAGTTTGGAAGGCTCGTAATGATGGCATTTTCAGAAATACTAGAAAGTTATGCAAAAAAGTCTACAAACAAATTATCATTGTTGTGCAGGACAATATTGTAAGATTTAAACCTCATAAAAATAGACCTTTCCTTGAGGAAGAAGAATACATTCTAGCTGCTTGGAATATTGACACTGTCTTCAAAAAGAATAACAATGGTATGGATAGATCCACCATCGATGGATTAAGCCTCCCAATGCTTTGGCATAAGTTTAATTTTGATGGGGACTCAAAGGGAAATTTGGGTGATTCTAGAGGTGGAGGAGTCATCATAGATCACAAAGGCTACTTTGTTGCTGCTTTTTCTGGGAAAATGGGTAGGCATACTAATCATTACTCTGAAGCTCTTGCTGCTCTGTGGGGAATAAGGCTAGTCAGGGATTGTAATATTCTGAATATCATTATTGAGGGTGATTCATTGAACATCATCAATCTCTTAAACAATAAGCAACCCCCCAGCTGGTCAATTAGAGATTTTATTGTTGAAGCTACTAATATATGCAAGAGTTTTGAAAATGTTAAAATCAATCACACCTATCGAGAAGGCAATAGGGTCACAGATGGTTTGGAAAACTTTGGGGTTAACAATACTTTTCAAACTTGGCTAAGAGGGGACATTCTTCCCACTCAAGTTAATAAAGACATCATCAATGATTTACATGGCTTGGAAAGTAATCACCAATGGTTGTAATGTTGATGCTAAGGAGCAGATTTTAAAGTACAAAATGATGACATCATCTAATATTTGTGTGATTTGTGTGATTTGTGCTGAACTGATAGTCATCATTACATTTCATAGGGAGAACACTAAGGAGTCGGTCACTAATTACAAAGTCGGGTCTAATAATTACTTCTTTTATCACAAATGGGAGAGATTCAAAAACAAAGCTAAGACTGATATGCATAGTGCTAAAACTTTTACCATTGCATGGCGAGTCATTGGAAAAATGGGGGTTTTCCTTACAAAGATAGAAACCACCCATAATCTAGCATGGAAAGAGGATGTAGGCATCTAGAACTATCTTCAAATTGGGGGTCTTGCAAATTTTATTGAAAGAATACAAGGTTTTGATAAGGATATTTCTATTAAATTTGCACAGGGATGGAAGAATCAAGTAGTTAAGTACAACAACATTGACATTGAGATAACGGAGGAGCTTATCACTCAGGTCATGGGGCTCATTCTTGATGGCACCAAATTCTTTAAAAAGAAGGTGGACAGAGAGGTGGAGGTAAAGAAATTCTTGGACGAAGGGGAAAATCTTGAATTTGTGACAGCCGACATTAAGTTGACTTCGATTCTTGAGCCTTTTCTGAGCTCGCGGGATGGTTATTAGGTATGTAACTCATGAGGGAGATTTGTTCCTATTCCTCAAAAACCTTTGATATTTCTTAACCAATTTCATAGAAACATAATCATCAGCTTCCCTCACTACTTGATAAACTCACCGGGAAATCTGTCGGGAAGTGCAAAATCATACTAGGGCAGTTCCACTCCATCAAGGGCTAATTCTTCTTATCCACCGCCACTACTCAACCTGTCCCCACTTAGATTATGCTCCTCCCTCTCCCTTCATTCCTCCCCCTTCCCCCACTGCCTCCATTCCCCCCTGCCCGAAAGGAAGATTGACATTGCTTCGTCTAGCAAGAAAAGGAAGGGTATGAAAACTAAGGTCCCTGCTTCTCAGAGGGTCCTTAGAAGTCACAAAGACCTCGAGATTTCGAGAGCCTATTGCACATCAGCCATCTAGTGGAGGATCCTAAGGAGGAGGATTTGTTGGTCAGAGTGGGCAGGATGGAGAAGGAAATTCAAGAGCTTAAGAGTGTTATCAAAAATATGGAAAAAGCTAAGGGAAAAGGGAAACTTCAAGATGATGATGAGGAGGGTGTTATTGCTGAAGTCTTCAAGAAGCTACAATCTTTGGATGGCAGACTGGGAAATGCAAAAATCCATAATGACTACATCCTATCTAGCCCTTAAAATCATTTACAATTTCATCGAACAACATGTTCATAGTGTATGCAGTCTCAGCGGGATTACTGAGGACATTTGGGGCCCCAAGGAGAAAAGAGATATGGAAATTGCTCAGGTAGATTTGAAAGACCCTTCTTAGGCCACAGCCATTGCCTTCTTTGTCTCGCTTCAAGCGATCAAAACTAAGATTGACCGGGCTATCAAGTGATGTAGAGTTGTGTTGTTGTTTCTTGGCTACATAATTCATTACTTGTTGACTGACGGTTTTGGTGTTGTTTTTGGTTGAGATATTCTGTGGTCGATATCTCTTGTTTGTTTTTTGGTCTCTTCTATTGTTTTTTGGATCATTGTACGTCTTGATCCTTTTCTATAACTATGATGTATTATCTGGCTGATGAGCCCTCTGGTGTTGGTTGTTTTTCCCTTCTTTGGGTTGTTTCTTCTACTTTTGGTATCTAGCTTTTGAGCCCTTTTGTATACAGGGTATAGTCCCTTCAAAACTATTTACCCTTAATAAAAAAAAATAAGGTACACTTGATTTTAATTTTTTTTTTGATTAAGTGAATTATTTAAGTGTTATGAGTTGTATAAGTTCATTCATTATCCATAAAAATGAAGAAAAGTATAGAAAGAAAGGACATACATCTCATTATAGGAAAATATTTTCATTTATTCGTGAGGAATAATTGTGCATATTTTTTTCAGACAAGCCATGACAAATAACTCAAGAAAATGAATGCATATACTTATGAAATTGAAAATGTAAGGAGGTAAAGTAAACTTGTCATTACCTTGAGGAGGTTTTATTTTCTTTCTGAAATGTTTCTCAAGTTGTCATTTTCCAACTACATCATGACACCTGAAAAAGGGAAGAAAATGGTCATCATTATTAAGCTCGGGGTTTTATTTTAACTCCTTATATTTCAAGTTTCAGAAAACATGCATTCAAAAGTGCAATTATGGTATTCACAAGAAAGAGCATCTCATAGTACATCTCAAACAAACTTTAAGATTACGAAGCTACGTAAAAGTTCAGAATATCATAAGCTAAGAAGAGAATGGAATTCAAATTTTTCTACATCATTCATTAAGTTCAATAAAATTCATTTTCAGCTTTCAGAAAATTGTAGGATTTCACTATAAAAAATACAACATTCAAATTTACATTGTAAATGAAGCAACATAGTAAAGCAAAGAGTCCGAGCAGCCATGAAATCAAAGGAGGATTTAAGATACAAATTTTTGATATATGACATACATGGCAGCTGATTCGAAACAAAGTATATGTTTTCGCCATCTACAGCTCATCCATCTATGTCCACCATGTCTTGAAAATTACAAGTTGGAGATCAAGCAAAGCACTTAAACAACAGCTTTCGATCGTTCATATCTATAAGTGTTCATGACTTACAAAGAAAAAATTAAACAAGGAATGTGGTTCGAAAGCTACAAATATTCAATAAAGATTAAGAGATTAACTTGAAAATTTTTCCCCCCATATAAGCTTCAAATTACAAGTACATTTGGTTCAATATAACACAGCTTAAAGAATGAAATTCATTACTAGGATAAAACCTACAATATCTCAAATTTGAAATGCATTATCAAAATAAAGAGGTAGAGGGTATCTCAAAGATGACAAACAAATAAAATAAAAAGATTAAGTACAAATTACAATTTCCATATCAAATTTTGATTGAGTTGTCCATGACAAAATGCAAATTGCAAAGCTCAATTACAATCACAAATTAAATTACAGCTTCTTCACTATACTCTCATAGTACATATTTTCAAGTTTGAGAACACTCAAGAGAATCGGAAAGAGCATCTCATAAAACACAGTTGACTCGTGGTCAAGTATAAAAGGAATTCATAAGAAGAATGTTTTTTTAGAAAGCATGACAAAATGAAATAGATGATCGAGTACAGTGGAATCAAGAAGAGTTGTAGAAGGTTCTGAAAGTATAGACTCTTCATAAAAATAAATGAGGGATGCAAGTTTAGAAGCAGATCAAAAGTACACTAGTGGCAGCTATAGAGCCTCATTGTCTTAACACAAGATTGCAAAATCAAGTTAAAACTACAAATCAATAAAAATATTTATATTCACATAAGGACAAATGCATCATTACAAGCTTGAACCCTCTGGAGAAATCTATGCACAATAATGATTTTACAAAGCTGACCAATTTAAAAAGAGATCAAGTACATACTTTCATTCAATTTTAGTCGGAAGTACACAAAGTACACAAAGTATTTCAAATTGTTACATGGTTTAAGATGACTACAACTATTATGACACAATTTTAAGGACTAACTATCAAAGGAAGCATTGTCCATTAGTACGGGTTTTTAACATACACTTATCTAGAAAGGCATGTGATGAAATTGAGTTGAAGAAATTTTTTATAAGTCTCAAGAATGTAATCAAATAATGAAACCATTATATCTTTCAAATGAAAAATAAGGTTTTAAATCAAAAGAAGGTTGTATCTTGTATCGGAGGAACAACATCAAATTTATAATACTCCAACTACAATATCATAATGATACGCTCTTACAAATATGAAAATGGAGCTTGGGATATGTTTTACCTTCTTTATCGAATTTCAAAATGAAAAAACATTATGATTACAATGAAGACATTTCCAACATCAATAAGTGTCCATTATCTTTCAAAATACATACAATACAATTTTCACATATTTGAGGAAGTCGGTAGATGGAGTAGTCAGAAATGGAGTTACTAGTCATCCTTGACATTGGCATGTATATACATTTTATATCAAGAGTAGAAAATGGCAAACAACAAAATATCATGCCTAATTTTAGGTTAAAATAAACTCAGTAAAAACAAAGGAAATTGTATGCTTAGAAAGCACAACATAGAAAACTCTTGGTGGAGATAAGTTAGTCCCATCAATTTTTTTCAAAAGGAGGAGAAATGATTATAGAAAAAAATTCTTCTGGATTGAAGCATTGAAACCCCATTGTAGAGACATTCGGAAGAATGCATAATTTTCCAACTATCAAGCCAACTAACAGAATAAGAAAACCGGATCTTGAAACCAATCCAATAATTTCAATTTCGGTATATAACACAAGTTAGAGTGTTCAATCACAAGAATAACAAAGCATAATACCATAATTTTTAGATATTTCTAGTTCAAAACTTCAAATGTGCAAGGTCGATCCGAGCAAATAAGAAAGAAAAAATATGACACCCACATTTCAATTAGCTATTACATGTATAAAAAAATCATTTTCATTTTTAAAAGAAACACGAGACTCAATCTATCAAAATCTTGAAATTCATCAAATAATGGAGTTCGAAATGAGAAAAGTGAGTGACCAAAGTTAAAATCAAGAGATCTCAAGAACCCACCAAAATGGTGAGAAAATTTGCAATGGAACGAGTTTCGGGGAATCAAAATAGTAAACCAAAAATTGTGTACTTTCTCCTCGTTTGAGGAAGATTCAAATGGAAATAACAATGAATTAGAAAAGGTTCAATGCAAAACCTACCTAGAATAGACCAAGTATAAATCATTTAGTATCGAAAGGGTTTTCATTTGTAATATTTACAAAGTAGAGTTAAATAAAATACCCAAAATATTGAACAAGCTCAAGATATAAGTAATGGAACCCAAAACACAAAATAAAAGTCTTCAATTGAAGAATCAGCGTGAGGGTTTTGAGCTAGGAAACTATAAAATGAAGACCATTTCGGAAGAAAACTTTTTGGCCACTATGAGGAATAAACACAAGATTGCAAGTTACAAGTCAAAAATGCAAACCATCCCATTCGAACCCTATTGAGAAGAACAAGGTAAATACATTGGGGTATATAAACACAATTACCCAGATAAATTACATAGTCATTGAAATCATCCATGGCCATGAGCGAAATATCAGAGAATACAGTGGTGTCCATGGCTAAGAAAAATGTTGCAAACTTCAGTATCTTAACAAAATACAAGCTTCAAACCAGAGCATCAATGATGGTATTGAAATACAAATTCAAGCTCAAAATTCCATAGATATCTTTGGGCATGAGCATGAAAATCATCAAAAGTGATAAATCCAGTAAAAATATGGCGCCATAATCGTATCTAAGCAAACAAATCGACCTAGAGCCAAAATTTTTATGTGAATCCTAGATAGAATTTGCCTGTGGATTCGCCCTTAATTCTCCAATAATCCGAATGAAATAAATATTAGGTTTTGAGTTTGTTTTACCCAAGATCAACCACCATGCATGCAAACCGAACTCATCCAAAGGGTTAGTGAATCAAAGAAAGAGATCCAAAAGTGTAAAATCAATGGTTTACATTACAAACTAAAATTCAACCACAATTTTACTTTACTCAAACACGGTCAAAAGTAATACACTTTTCAAGCTCCAAAGAAACCCTAACTTGACTTTGAGTTATCAATGCCATCGACATAATGATAAAGGGGTGAGTCATCATGGAGGGGTGTTCCCCTTAATAATATTTACTTTTACTATAGTCTTTGCTAAAAAATCAAACAAGTGGCCAAGTATATACTATGTAATGATAATAAAAAAGGTGGCCAAGTGTATAGTATGGCATTATTTCAAAAAATGACCCCTTGTTTATTTTAAATCATAATAATATGCCAAGTCAACAAAGGTGGTCAAATCTGAATGAAGACAAGTGTTCACCTCACAGTGGTCCTCACAGTTGGAGTTTTATGAAGTAGACAATAGCATTATGTGCAAAAGTGCAATTCTTCATGTGACCACAAGAAGACAAGTAGAGGTCAACATCAAAGTACAAGGAGCCCTTTTTGGAGGCCTATTACCTTATTTTCCACCAAAATAAGAGTATTATTTTATTGCACATGTGCTCACAGTGGTCCCCATAATGGGTGATATGGAATTGAATTAATTTTTTACATGTGCATCCAAGAGGTAGTTTAAAATGCTATTTTTACAATTGCAAGTGGATCAAGTTGCAAATGCCACATCATCAGCTAGAAGACAAAAATTGCATGTATTGGAGAAGACTTTCTCATCAAGAAAAGTTTATTATTATCCAATTATTCACCCAATTTTTTAAAAAATAAAATAATCAACTGTAATTTGACTGAGTTGTATTTTTGTAAACAAGGCTATTAATGCCTCGTTGACTAGCATGCTTATTTTTATTCCTTTATTTATTCATGATAGAGGATAAAAATAGGGGTATAAAGCGAGTATAATATTAGTCTATTTTTAGGAAGGGTGGGATGAATAATTTTCCTATAAATTGTTTGCATTAGTAAAGAACAAAAAAAGGAGTAATTCTTGGACAAAGGAGTGTTGAAGCAAGTTTTCCAAGTTTGACCTTTGAATGAGGATTATATTTTGCCTTTCCAATAATTGTAGTCTTCTATACGTCTTATTAATCCTTCCGAATGTCAAATTTCCTAGTTAATCATTTTACCTTGTTGCAAATTTAGTAATTTCGCATGATATTAGTGTGTATATGTATCTTAAAAGTATTGTTGTGAATTTTTCCCTCAATACATCAAGTGTTTGCCTTAATATTTTGCTAAAAAATATTTGTTTTTACATTTAGAATTCATTCTCATATTGATTGTGTATGTATTCAATCAAAGACCTCAAACAAGTTTCATGTATCACCTCGCTTTTGAATTCATTTACAGTCATCTTTCTACCCCGAAACCAAATAAAATTAGTTTAGGATACATCAAAAAGGAACTAGCCTTGACACCAGAGACTCACCTCAAAAATGGTATACCCACAGACTTGAGGTGTTTCCATTTTATCTATGAAAGAGAGATATCCAAAGCAAGCTTAGACCACTCGCAATGCCTCTCTCTATATGGTGAAATTTCAAGAGAAAACACATCCTTCTTGGATTTCAGTGGTGATCACTCACATATTACTAGTTTTATGGAGTCCAAGATGAGTCCGAAATCCCATCACTATATCAACATTCTGCCAATGAAATGAAATTTTTACAATTTCTTAAACATGAGTTCAGAAAGTGCACTCTTTATCAAGTAAAATCCCTAAAAATCCATATAATTAGAAAATCAAAAAAATGTTCAAAACATTAAAAACATTAAAACCATTCAAAAATAGAAACATTCAAAATAAAAAATCAATATCCAAAAATAAGCATTCAAAAATGTTTCAAAAACTCTCAGCAATTATCAACACAACCAACAATATTAAATATTCTTTTACTATCCTAGTGATTATTTCAAACCATCCTACGATTATCAAATTCAAATCCAACCCTCATTTGTAATATCACTTGGTACAATTCTAGTTCTTATTTATTCCTCAAGTATATCCTTGCTATAAAATTCTAACCCAATCATACTCATATCATTCTTCAATTTCGATCTAATAAGAGTGTCGTTAGGATTTTCTTAACTATGTTATTTTGTATGATCCAATCCCTTTGCATGTATCCTTTCTTGGGGCCTCGATGTCTACTCAATCCTCACCATGGAACATATTAGGGTTATAGTTATATGTCTTCATTTAAATTTGTGCCACATTGTTTTTGTTATTGACCAATTGTAAGTATTTGTGTTCGCATATTGTTTTCTATATACCTTTGGTGTATGCATCTTAAATGTTATGTATATTGTGTTTTGTTTTCATTCAATTTTTTCTCTATCGGACCAATTGTAAGCATGTTTTTATCATCTTAGTTCATATATAACTTTGTTTTAATCATATTATTGTGTATATTATATTTATTTTTCATTTTATTTTTATTTTTGATATATTACAAGTATTTTATTAGCATCTTGGTTTACATATAACCTTGGTATAATCATATTATTGTGTATATCAGGTTGGTTTTAATATTTTCTCTCGATTTGTTTTTTTACATCATATGAGTTGTTCTTCCTAGTTTTTCAATATTATTCTTGCTAACTTTATCGTGCAACATCAATATAGGTTTCTCTCAAAGTAAAAATATGAATGGAAGTTCAAGCTATGATAAATGATTGATCATCTCACTATTACATTTATTCATGCATATCATTGAAAACAAACATAAAAAAATTATATCATTATTCTCATGATTTAACTAACATTATCATCCACTCAACAACATATCCTTTCTAATCCCTCTTGAAAAATAAGTATTCTTATTCTTCTTATCAAGCCGTTGTCCACCTCTTACCCGCATCACCCATATGCTTGAGGGGGAATTGTTTAGCATAATCCATATTCATTGGGTCATCCATAATATTCACTAGGGAAAATAAAGCATTCATACTTGTAGGGCATCTAAAATCTTCATTGGGAAAATCAGCACTCCATCACACTTCATCATTTTTTCAGTTTTCTACACATGTCTACTATCTTTAAAGTGTTATTACTACGTAATAAAACATTAAAGAGGAGCATATGTAGACACCCCAAAAGAACTTTTATGCATCATAATCATTCAAACTATTATAGAATTGTTTTCCTTTTCTATAATTAATTTAATTAATTATGTTGTACCCTCTTACCACCCTTAGCTAATTTTATTAGCTATTTTAATATCAAATTAAATAAATAAATCCAGATGTATAGTTCCATATTTAAATAAATTAAATAATCCTCATATCCTATTGTAGTCAAAAAATCATGCACTTTAGACATTTATTTATCTTGGTCTCATAATACTATTTAAAAGGTTCTTAAGTAAAGAAAGCACTAATTAACCACTGTCCCTTTGGCCATCTTATTTATTTTATTTCTTAATTTATGACATATTGCACCCACATTCCCAGTCATTTTCACACATCCTGTGTAATTTTAGTCGTAAGTTGGTTGTACATACATAAGTACCTGGGGTGCCCATGTGTGCCCTCATCCCACCTGATGGTGCCTCGATCCTTCTACATCTTTCCTACCACTTTTTGGGCCTCTTCTAACCATTTTTCATTCTTATATTTCCTTTGGTTTGTCTTTTCGGGTTAATTAAAAATTGGAGAAAGATAACCCTATAAATATAAAGTTATGAGACCATAATTATTGACTCAACATCATATACTACTATCACTCCATCTAGATTTGCATCCATCTATTACATTGGTATCCACATAGCTCCATCATCAAAGAACCAAATAGGACATCTATATAAAAATTCATAGGAGAGGACTCGGTTATATTCCATGCACACACATTATTACATTTTCCTACATTTAGCTATTGCTCGCTATTTCACAAAGTGTGACTGAATAAGAGCACCTAGGGTACAACATGCACACACACAAGAGAATAACATCTGGGTCTAAATGTAATGTAATGCTCATTTGGTAAGCCCATTGTTGTGACAGCTGAGGTAAATTTGACCCATTCATTCTACATCCTTCTTTTAGGTTTTGATACTTCATTTTGTCTCATTGTAATTCATTTCTTCCTATTGGAATAATAGGAGTGTTCGGCATAGTAGTACAAAAAAATTGATGCAATAGGTACGCAGAGTTTCATATCACCTTCTCGATCTTGTGAAGACCAACTTCCAAGATTTTTCACAAACCATGACACCTAAATTATTTACTGAGAGCACCCATAGGCACCCCAGTCTTATTATGTGTGCCCTTGTCCACTCGCATCATCCGGATCCAATTTTTCGGTATTCTACACATTTGTTCCTACTCTTGAATTTCTAGTCGACATGTGACATTGTGCAGCTCATCTCCGTTATCAACTAAGTTTCTTCCTTACCTCCTTCTTGTATATTAGGGTTTGATTTTATTAGTTTACTTCATTTAGTTAACTTACATGTTGCCATGGTATTTTTATTTACTGCGTTATATGTCTTCCTAGATTAGATTAACTAGTTCTTAGCTAACATAGATTTAGTTAATTTTAGTTAATCATTTTGGTGAACCCAACTCGACTTAAACACTCCTAACATCCCCATTATTTTTAGCATTTCTTTTTCATGACTATCTCCATTCATGTCTTTTTAATTCACCATCCCAAATTTTGAGCTAAGATTATAAATCTTTTACTTATTACTCGATTCCCCGACAATACACATCCCGATATAGTCTATAATTCCTTTGCAGATGCATTCTCTTAGCATATTACTTTCCCATATAGCCCTCCCACTAGACTTTATACTTTTGATGTTGACCCACCCTTGCATATCATTTGTTGCATCTAAAATGTGGGTGTAAATGTGCCTTAATATATAACGAGTATGAGCTCAACCTTTGTCCTATGTCCTTTCTTGAAGTTTAAGGTCTCTCTACTCGTGATGTTATCCCATATAGTATTTCATTACATGCTTATTATTGTTCCGTATGACCATGTCTTGGTCACATTAATTTTCCCATTACATTTGGCCCAAAAACTATACACACTGTCTTCTTCGTAATTGATTTCTAGTATCTTATAATTGTATGCTCGGTAGGCCATGGCTTCATGCAATGCAAGATGTTGCATCTATTTTACATTATTTTGTTAAATTACTTCATGATACCATTGAACATATAGTTCCTTGTGACCATGACCCATTTTGATACTATGATTATGCTCCTAACACTAGTCTCCCTATTCCACATACTAATACTACCAACTATCCATAACCTATAAACAAATTATTTCACTTGTCACCACTTCACAAAGCACCATTTGTGTGATAGATGTTGTTTCTTCTATGCCACCTCCTACTAATACTATTATGATTCCTTATCGTGGGGCCTGTCCCATTCTATGGATGTTGCTCTATCACATTCACCTTCACTTGCATCACATACCTTAGCATGCCTACCATTCACTTACACACTTTTCATGAATAATTCATATTGGGAACAAATTGCATTAGATGTTACATGCAATGACACTATATGTATGTACACATGAGGATTTGAATCGCTTAGGTATTTCCTTCAACGATATCCATCCTACGTTGTATTCTTCTCATATTTATTATGGGTATATTATCATCCCTATAGCCTATGGTCTTCCCTTATTTTATCTCACTATTTTTCTTACTCAATCTTCACCACTCACATTAGGCCAATCATGGCTTGATTATATTAGAGGTACTCTCGACCCTAACCATACAGATATATCTTTCCCTATGCCTTTTAGGCGCATTTTCATCTACAATATTTCTTTCGTGGGTTATACACAAAACCTTACTCATTGGTATGCCTGTGGCTAAGCAATTCCTCCAATAACTTATGAGGAATATTCTATGGGTATGTATCATTTATACCACAATGGATCCTTACGTGACCAACCAGACACCATTTCTTACCAAGTTACTAATGCTTACCCATTTGATTATGACTCGAGGATGGTGACCTTCTAGATGATTTTACATGAGCTACCTACACACGTACTTTTTTGGGGATATCACCTTATCCCCCCTTATTCTACCATATATACATATTTATACATCATACTCACAACATTTAAGAATACTTCATCTTAGCATAGTCGCAATCATCATATTTTTATACATTAATTTTTCTCACATTAGACATATTCAAGATATATTCTAGTGTGATTATCCAATGACACACTCTTGTGTGAAAATTCACACTTGATTATTGAGGGATTACTATTACATTGAACCATACACACTACACCATATGAATTATACATTACACTTCATCACACATTACAAGTTATACAACATTTGGTCATTTGCATCTCTCCACCCCATACATCATAGTAGTTGCATACATCTACATACCATACATTCTAAATTTAGTCTACCACATGTTGTGTTGTGCATTTCTGCATAATACATACATCATGCTATTTATTATTCTTCATATACCATTATCTACGCACCTTATTTATACACACCATACATACCATATCATGCACATAGTATGTATACCATATTAGTCTTCATCATCTCTGAAATCTAGCATTACATCATTTTCCACCCTACATTCCCCTACACATACATTCTATACATTACACTTTACGCATCCTACATATGTTTCATTTCACTATACACAATGTATTTATATATTTAACGCATCATATGGTCATTTTATACAAAACTACAATATTCTCTAAATTTATTACTCACTACCCAATGATGCACTTTAGTTCATTGGTCCATACTGACCGCTTAAGGTTTACAAATCAAATGGACCTTACATTCATCACATGTTTACTATTCCATTTTTCACCATATGACATCTCTATCTTAGTGGCATATACCTTAGGCTACATCATCACCTATTCTATCATCTTGTAGTGGTATACACCTTAGGTTACATCACCACTCCCTAATAATTTTCTTGTAGTGATATATGCGTAGTGGTAAATCATCACTCATACACCCATTTTGTAGTGATATACGCTTAGGGATAAATCATCACTCCACATTTCATCTCATAGTGGTATATGCTTAGGCTATAAGGTCCACACACATCTATTCTACATGTCACATATCATCACCACTACGCATATACACATTCATCACAACACACTAGACACGATACACACTACTCGACCATTTCCCGATGATGCACTCTCATTGATGGTTCATTCTTGATCGCCGAGGGGGTAAGTAACACGAATCTCACTACATACATTTCCATCCACTCAGGGGGCACACAGATCCTATCATTCCATCTTGCATTCCATTCCACCCATCCACAACATACTACATATATGGTTACTTTTATTCTTGCTTACTCTTGCTTGTTCATGATCACTTTATTACACATGCTAGTTTGATTACTTGTATGTCATTTATCTATATCATCCACACATGTGTGTTCACACTTTATTCGAATTGTGATTGGAGATAGAGGTATCTTACACATGGCATTGATGGTCACCTTATACCCTTCTCACATTGGTCATTGGGGACATCCACACACTCGTATCTTTCAAGTTATATTATTTCAATTTGTACTTAGCACTTTACATTACTTGTTTATACATGATTTTTACACACTATCTATCTTTCTAAAATGCTAATGAGTGCTTAATGTGTAGAATTTATTCTACAAGGATATTGGTTTCCATAATTTTTTTGTTACTTTTTTTGCCATTGTCTTCTATTGTTTATTATTATCTCATGCGGTCCTTGCCCTATGTTTGGTGTGCACACATTTTTTTGTTTGTAGCCATGATGGCATTGCATTTATTTTGATGTCAGTGAGTGATGTCTCATGTTTGTACCCTGGTTTGTGTGGCTTACTTGTCTTCTTACGTGTTTACATTACTTTGTTTGGTAGGTTTTACATTGTTTGTGTATTTTGTACATTGTTTTATAAATGCATGCATGTTTACACTTATCTTTGGCTAGCCTTTCTTGTTTGTGCGTGCCTTGGTTTCTACCAAGAATTTTTCAACATACATGTGGTTGGCCATATTTTAGGGATTCATGTCTCCTATCAGTGATTTCGCATGCACCCCCAAAGAGGGGGGGCATCATTTGGGGGTCTCTACATACTAACATAGTGTATTTACACCAATTCGGTTCAATGTACTTTCCTCCATTGTCATTATGGGTTACATATAGCGAGTGAATTCAGACCAAAGTGTATAAATCCCATACATAATGGATTTTATAGACATGGAGTCCTTAGAATTTTTGTGGAGATACTACGGACTTTGAGGTTACAAAGTGGGTGTGTCTCTCCACACTACTTCCTCCTATGGCATCGGATCACCCAAACAACCAAGACAATACATAAATCTCTATACATATTTATGTGAATCAATTATAGGTTTGGAGACTACAGTGGGTGGGCTCTCTACATTAATTTTTCCATTGGCATCGATCACCCAAAACACCTACGCAAAGACAGATATCCTTCTACATTTTTTCTCTACAAAGATCAAGTGCACATGTTTGATTTACATTCAAATTTACATTTTCATTTAAATTTTTTTATTTTACATACTTTCATATACATGTATCTTTTACATAGAATTTGTACACTTACATACATACATATTTGACTACTTGATCGTTTTCTCCTTACAGGTCTGGCCATATGAGAAACAAGCATTCAAATGGGGGCAACAAAAAGTAACAACAAGAACATTCTAAAACAACACACATGCTTTACTAACCATGCATGTGTACTACACATTATGACAACTATATACATGCATTCCACCCTAGGTTCATTCTCATCACTTTTTCTTTGCATATTTTTCATTTATAGATTCCACACTTTTTCTATTCCTTCGGCTTGCTTTCTACAAAACTTTTCCCGGATATCAAGTACGCATCTCTATCTAGTTTATGTTACCAAACTTTTCACTCAATAACATAAAGTGTGGGAAAAACATAGTCAAAAATCATGCACTTTAGACTTATATTTATTATGGTCTCATAATACTATTTAAAAGGTCCTTGATTATAGATAGTACTAATTAAACCTCATCCCTTTGGACATCTTATTTATTTTATTTCATAATTTGTGACCTATTACACCCACATGCCCATCCATTTTCACACGTCCCATATAAGTTTAATCTGTAACTAGGGTGATAAAATTTAGTACGGGGCATCCATAGGTGCCTGGTCCCACATGGGCGCACCTCAATCCTTCTATCTCTTTCCCGCCACTTTTAGGCCTCTTCTAGCCATTTTTCATGCTTATATTTCTTGGGGTTGGCCTTTTCAAGGTTATTTATGAAATTATACCAAGAGAAACCTATAAATATAAATATATGAGACTATAATGAGGGACTTGGCATCATACAATATTATCACTCCATCAAGATTTACATCCATCATCAAGGCAAAAGATAAGACATCTACATCACACTTCATAAGGGAAGGGATTATATTCTATTCTATGCACACATGTTATTATATTTTCCTAAATTTAGCTATTTCTTGTTATTTCACAAAATGCGATCGACATAAGAGCACCTAGGGAATGACAAGCACACACACACACCAAAACTACATCTAGATCTGAAATTTACTGCAACACTTAGTCTATTAAGCCCATTTTTGTGGCAAATAAGGTCAGTCCAACCCATTCATTTTGCATTATTTTTTTAGGATTTTGATAATTGATTTTGTCTCATCAGTAGGTCATTTATTCCTATTGGAATATTCGGAGCATTCGGTGTAGTACAAAAATTTGATGTGATAGGAAAGAAGAGTTTCATATCACCTTTCGACCCTATGAATACCAACTTCTAGGATTTTTCACAAACTAGGGCACCCATACTCTTTACCATAGTTCCCGTAGGTGCCCTTCCTACTCAAATCCTAAAATCTAGTTTTTTCAGGGACTTTTAGATAGTCGTTCTTGCTCCCATAATTTCTATTCACACCTACGACACTCTAGGATAGTCATCGATTATTATCTAAGTTCTTTCCTTAGCTCCTTCTTATATATTAGGTTTTATTTTATTTGTTTACTTCATTTAATTATTTTACGTGCTTACATAGTATTTTTTATTCATTGTCTTATATGTCCTCTAAGATTAGATCAACTAGTTCTTAGCTAACATAGATTTAGTTAATTTCAATTAATAACCTATCCATCTCCTCAACTCAAGTTGACTAAAATCATCACTAAAGATTAAAATCATTATTGTAATCAAGTGGAAGTGTTCAAATTGACTCAAATCATATATTTGAGTTAACAAAAGATATCTCCCAAGTCATGGTAATCCTAAACAAATCCACCTTCTTCTAAAATCCAACTATTCACAACATTTTTGTAGTGAATAAAATAATATATATGGAATTAAAAATCTAAAACATGCCCCTTTCCAACATATAAATGATTGACTCGGAAAATCTAGAATAGTCTAACTCTCCAATCATTCTGAAAACTCAACTAAAAAGATCACTCATGTTTATTTATCTCTAAATTAAATCAGGTAAAACTTATATTTTGGTTTAAATTTCCTCATCTATAAATCAATGATTCTACCTTCTCAAATCATCTAGTACAATATTGAGAGTTCGTGTTATAATTTCAAGCATTTAATTGGTGAATCAAATCATTCATTTCATATAGTCATGCTACCCACATAATTTTAAATCAATCAATCATGCTCATATCTTGATCCAATGTCAATTCACAAGATTTTTAGAGCATCCACAAATCAATAAATATCACAAAAGAAATGGATCCAATAAATAGTGTCACTAAACATTTTTCTTGCAATCGTATCTGATCTGAGGTTTCTTTGGGGTTTACAACATAAGGTTAGCATTTTTGTTATTAAATTTCCTCTTTTATTGTAATTTCTATAGTTACTTAGTTTCAAATGTGTAACTTTCTCTTGTATAGTTGTATTTGTTCAATTTAGATCACATATAAGAAATGGGTATCAATGTATACATTGTTGCATACCTAGGTATGCTATAATATATACAACCTTACCAATTCATAAAATAACTCATAACTTCTATATATTTGTAGAGAAAAGATAAATTCTAGAGTAGGAAATTAATTACTAATTTCCTAAGTCAAAAGAAACTTTCAACTTGTAATGTATTCTCTAATTGTTCAATATTTCATTTAAAATTATAATTGTAATAATTCATTACTTATAAATAATGGAAAGTTATAGGATTACACTTGTAATTAATATTCTTCATACACATGAGATCACACACTATTACTTCTGCAAAAACTATTTCATCTAAACATATATGTACTCTCAAATTATACATTGTTACATATTTATACAATGTTAATACTATTAACACAAAATGGGTAAAAACGTAATAAGATTAAAAATTGAACAACTTTCTTCATTCAAAATGTAGTAATGCAACCATAAATCTAGAATGAGGAAGACAATAACATTCACCTCCTAGTGATATAGAATATGAAATATGATATCTATTCTAACCCACTAGATCCCCACCTCAAGAGACGATTCACCCAAATTCTTAGTAGAATAAGAAAGGGAAATTTTATTGGTTTACACACAACCAATTTAGACTAAAATTAACATAAAATATTACTTAGAAAATAGAAAATAGAAGATTAAGTTTCATTTTTTCCTCTCTTTTCAACCAAACACACAAAGTAAATCTAAAAATTCTATTTAATATGATGAATACCTAGGAATTCTAAACCTTGGGCTCCTAAATCCATATTAGTAATGGAATACCATAACATGAAAATACTAATTTTTTTCATACATGAGTCCCTACATCCTCTCCTCTTATGCGGTAGTGGAATACTCATTGCATGGGTACATTCCCTTCTTATTTTATATAACAACCATTCCACAATTTGAAATTTACCTTCTTTTCTACCATTAACAAAACCATGAGTTAGTACATCATACCGCCATGCACACAACATATCAAAACCATAATGCATTTCAAAATTTATATTTATTTTAGAAAAATATAACACATCTCAATAGATCATGAAAATTACAACTTGAAAATTAACAAAAAAGTTTTAGAAAAATAATAGAACAATAACAGGTAAAACCTTTCTTTTTTACCATATCCAACAATAATATTTTATTCTTAAACAACTACTAAGTCTAGCTCTCAACCGATACATTATAGCTTCCTTTCAAAACATAAAATCTAGATTTTGCATAACCCTCTAGCTAAAATCAATAGTTTCCTTTAAAATCCATCACCAAAAGGACATCCAATCATAAGTATCCACTAAATTCCTCCTTGGCTACCCATTTCCACCTTTCCCTTCCAACCACCAAATTTTAAAATCCCAAGACATTTCATAATTTCAAAATCAAATCATGATTGGAAATCATCAAACCAATAAACATGACTATTTTTTCAATATCTAAGCCTCTTCTCCATGCAAACATAATGAATAAAATAAACTCAAAACTAGGTTCTCTCTGACATATTTTTTCTTGGCCCAAGGTGATATAAGCCTCTAAAAGGAGCTTGGTATATAGGTATGGGTTATGGCTATTATGGGGCGAGAAACATATTTTCTTGCCCAAAAAAAGCTATAATTTTTACTTAAAATAAAAATCTGATATTCAACTTGAAAAGGTGACATAGGTTAGACATATATCAATACCAAAAACTTCAAAGCAATAGTAATTTGTTACATCTATACAAGATGAACAAATAGATAAGGGAAAAAACCATAGATGCTCAAAGAACACCACAATATGAAATATCATAGAGCCTATTGGATTTAGAGTAATTTCTCTTATGGATTAGTCTTTTCCTCTCCCATATGTAGACACCAGAAAGTGTACCTAAACCAACTCCTTAAAAACATAGTGTAAGTGTTATATATGCCCATGTACTATACTAAAAATAAAAATAATAACTTATGTTGTAATCATATTCATTTATTAATAATATAATCATCATCTCCACATAGCATCATCCAATTTAAGTAACACTATAGCAATAAACATTGAATAAATTGTGATATCATAAGGTTTTAGTCTAATAAACAATAAAATAAAAATCCAATTACTGATTACATGTCCATCACAATCCATGGTGTATCATCCTAATAAGAAACACACCACAAAGACAATCATCACCATCCATATGTAAACTAGTAAAATTGTCATCCAACAATATCTATCAAAATATCATGCTAAGAGGAGACATAATATGTAGTAGAATATAGCAAGCCATAATCTAGATCATTGAGATAGAATAAAAATATATTCGACAACATAAATCATACATGATATGCATCACAATAATTCTAATATCAAAGTAAAAACAACTTTATGCTACTAAGTATTCACAAAAATACATCTCACTATAAATATCTCTATCAATTTATTATCTAGGGAATAAAGATCAAAAGTGGCATGACATTACCCTCTCCTTATACATGACATTATCTTAGAAGTGTTGTCCACTCAAAATTCCCTGCTCTAATGAAGGTAAAAAAATTTCAAAATTTTGAGTTTAAATGTTTTCTCTAAGGTACCTAAGTTGTGAAATTGAGAAAATCTACATTTTTGGGTCATTTTGAGTGATTTTCGGGCCTGTCGGAACTTTTTGTCCCAACTGTCCCAAGTTCAAAAGTACGTTCTGTTCCCCAATCGGCTGATTTCCCCGAAGTTGTCCCGATTTCGGGCCCGTCGAACTTTTCGTCCCAAGTGTCCTAAACTTATTGTGCAAGAAGTAGCTGTTCCATTTTCTGGATGAAACACCCGAACCACAGACTTCACACTTTCGTGTCCCAAATGTCCCAAATCAAACTATGCAAGTTGTTCCATTTTCAGCCGATTCGCCCGAACCGCGCCCTTCTAACTTTTCATCCCGAATGTCCCAAAATGCATTTGTGTGTCTTCTCCTGTTTTGCCTAAATCGGCCGAGCCGCGTGTTTCGAGCATTCGCATCTCACATGTCCCAAGTGAACCAAGAGTCATTCATGCTTATTTTTCCCGATCTACCGAAATATCATGCTTATTCAAATTGGTGGGGTATGTATTAAATGCACATTTATGACCTTTCTCTCTCTAAACGGCATTATAACGAGCATTTCCCTTTGCATATTTCACACTACTTCCATGTTATCTTTTTCTCGAACCCTCGCAATTTGAAAACCTGCGCGTGTATCCCCTCCCTCTGTAATTCCTTTCCCGAGTCCTGGTTTGCAGCTCTGTCCTCCTAGCTACTATCAATATGAAGATCAAGTTTCAGGGGATAGGAACAAATTTCACCACTTGAGTCTCATTGCTCACAATATTGGGGACAATGCTCGTCATCTCGATTTTAGTGATTTTTGGGCGAGAATGGCGGATGCAAACCCTACACCAATGGCACAAATGATTCACGATAGCGGTTTGGCTTTTCTTGGGAGGTTTCCGATCTCGTGATAATGCGTCTGCCGACATCTGTGCTTTCATGCGGAGCTCACTTCACCCTGCTTCCGGTGAATTAACCAATATACACGGGAGCTCATCGCTGCTTAGATGCTGCCGCTATGATCAAGCTGCTCCGAGAATCCCGAGAGATGGATAATGCCATAGTCGTTTCCCGGGATCAAGCACAGGCCCTGTTTAATCAAGATAGTGACAAATTCAAGGCACGAGTGGCGAAGTCATGGCTTAAAAACCCTCGGAAGGGAGCCTCTCACCTATCTAAAACCCTTTTCCGGGAAGATTTTAATGAAGAATTGTCCGACTTTATAATTCTACTAGCTCGGGTTATGGGTTTGCCCTCTACCAATGAATTTCACTTCTGGATGTGCCCGCTCATCAGCATGGTGTGCGAGGGGACGCAGAATATCAATTGGGCAGAGATCATCAGCATGAATTTGGTAGAGCAGCTGTCCAATGTACAGCAAACGAAGAAGTTCTACATGACTTCTTATCTGATGTATACCCTAGCAGCGTCACGGCAATGGTTTGGCTTTTCCTACATTGATGCTCACAAAGATGACCCAGTGTATGCCTACTACCAAATAGCTTCACCTCGAGACCAGCAATCGAAATTTCAGAAGGGTCAATGATGCTTTCACCATGTACGTGGTCGACCGCTCAAGGTGATACTGCTCTAGAAGGTTTTCAGATGAAGCCATGAACCTGATATCGCAATATGGTGCTTATTTCATCCAATTCAGGAATTTTTTATATCGTGCATGCTTTATGAGAGCACCCTCTCAGCTTCCCATGTTCTGCAATGATAAGATGGCTTTGATTAAAGTATGCAGCTGATTGGATAAATCCGCACGTAACCCGTAGGGACAAGAAGATTTCTGGTTTGCACTTTCCCATCTCTTTGGGAAATTACACTTGTAAAACAGCCCTGGACGCACAGAACATAGAGAGAGCCCTGGTTCCTATCACTGTCCATTTCTTCAAGCCAAGAACTTGCTTCGACTTGAAGAAGTTCATTGAGCAGAACATCAAGATAATCTACCATCATAGGGCAGATACAGAAGACTACTGGGCTGACTGTGCAGATGATTTTGAGGCCAGGAGAAGGCATTGTGGCAGGTTCTCCCTGCAATTGATCCAAGAACTCGGCTTGTACCAAGTTCCCGAAGGACTCCAGGATGAAAATTCTGATCTATACTCATATGAGTATGACAAAGGTGATTAAGCACACCCCTTGAGGACTTGGATTGGAACAGAAAGAAAAAGATGATCTCGGTTGAGATCCTTGCTCCAGGTCTTAGTCGACTAAGGTCCGGTTTGACAAGAAAGTTCGAGAGCTCAGAAGGCACTCAGGAGAATCCTCTTCCAAGGATGTTTCAACGCCAAGGAGAGAGGCATCGGTTCCTAGGTCAGAAACACCAGTGCAAACCCCACCTGCCTCATCAATACAAGGACCTGCAGCTTCCACTCCTTCTTCATCCACTCAAGTGTACCAGAAGAAACTCAAGGAGGTTAAGAAGGAGCCTGTGGAAAGTGACCCTCAAAGAAAGCAGGCAAAGTTGCCTATGGGACTAGAGAACATCATTGTTCTCAGTGAAAGTGAAGAAAGTGAAGTACCAACTCCTGTAAGTGCTCCTGAAGATCCAACTGATAAAGATAAAGAAATCCGAGCACCGAGCTTTCGGAGTGATGTTGACTCTTCGCCACAATTGCCCCAAGTGTCCGACTCACCTCTCAACTCGAGTCAATAGCTACATAGACCTTGAGGCGTCATGAGCTCTCCTGTCTCTTGGTCCCCTTGCCCCCCTGTTGATTCCTCTTCCTCTTTATAGGGCAACCTTTGGTTGACAAAAGGAAGAGGAAATTTTCCTCTCGAAGCTCAGGACCAAATTTTGATGTTGTTGCAGCCTTGTTGGGCACCACTCCTTCTCGTGCCAAGAAAGCCAAGGTTACCTCTAGAATAGTGTCTGATGCTCAAGGTCAGCAATTCCTGGAGATTGCCAAGCCTACAACGGATAAATCAGAGCAGGACTTGCAGGTATCTGACTTAGAGCTCTCGAGAATCCCAATGGGAGAGTCTACCCCTGAAGGTGAAATTCACAACCTCCAGGAAACAGTCACAAGAGTCATTGGGAGGGTAGAGAAAGGGCAACAAACTATTGAATAGTTGGAAGAACAGGCCCAAGTTCTCATAGGTTTCATCAAGTCTCTTTTGTCTAAGGACAAAGTTTTGGACCCTACCCCATTGACTACTCTCCCACCTCCTGTAATTCTAAGCCAAGATGAAGTGCAGAGTATCAAAGATATGCACAAGTATTCTGTCTATGGCAGAACTATGGAAGCCATGGTGGATGATATGCTTGTTGCGGGTAGGTTGAACTTCATCGATGAAGATTTCAAACTCCATGGAAAAGTGAAAAATTTGCAATGTAAGCTCTCCTCTACTATTGGGATCATGGGTAAAGAGCTCAAACTCTGGAGCAGTTGCATAGTAGACCTCCGCCTTATGGGACAGACAGATGAGAATATCTTACTGGAAAATAAAGTTTTTGATGATGCAAAGGATAATCTATCAAAATCCTGGGTTTACAGCGTGGAGTGGAAGATCAAAGTCTTGGAGGAGGCTTTGGGAGAACTGAAGAACAACTGGTAGAAGGGTGAAGCTTTCAAGACACTGGTTGTCTCTGCTTTCAAAGATATACACTGCCATCTTCAAGATGAAACTTCTGGTGTACTCCTTTCCTTGCAAGAAATCAAAGCTCAATTCAGAGCTTTTGTCAAAGATAACTTATTCAAGGAAAGTTCCATCTCCAAGGAGAAAATGAAGGATATTTGCTCTCTTCAATCTGCCATTGAAGAAGCAAACAAAGATTATCATACTCATGTCGAGTTTGATAAAGAGATGGAGAAGTGTCTTGGATTTTGGACTCAGTCTACGACCAACACGTCAGTCCCTCATGGCAGAGACATAGCTGAGGCGTTAAAGAAGTTCGGCAAAGTGGATTTTGAAGTCAATGGGCCTCTCGGTCATAACCACCTATCTTCTTCTCCTTATTCTTCTCTTCTTTTCTAATTCTTTTCTCTCGATTCATTGTAATAAGTTGAGGTATTGTGATTGGCAATCCTTAACTAATCTTTAGTTAAAAGAAGTAGTTCTGACAAAGAGTAACCGATTTGTAAGCTATATAATGGCCTTTCCACGCCATTTTCAAGGAGGAAGAACTTGGCTTATTTTCTCGAAAAGTGTAAATATATTATAAAGAAATCAATACGAAGGAACTTCCATTCTTTGTCTATCCGATCTCTGTTATTCCTAAGATTTCATTTATTTTCTTTGTGAAGATCATTTGTCTCAAGTTTGTTAGTCTTACCGATTGCATACTCTTCAACTTTGCAAGCCCGTGATCTTGTATAACCAAGAAGGAACTTTGTGTCCTTGATTAATGAATTTTTGTTATGTTAAGAAACTTTGTGTTCTAAAGCAGATGTTATTTACGAACCTTGTGTCTTTGAATTCCATCTTATTTATCCGATACAAATGATCTTGTTTCAATTCATCAGACTTTGCATACATAAAGAATTACTCTGATATCTATAATTCTGCATGTTGCCTTTCTTCTCTTTCCCGTACTCTTTTCCTCAGATCCTTTTGTAATTGATGATCTTCATAAAAAACACTTTCGTAATATCCAAGTTTAACCAACAAATCATGTTTTGTACATTTGTAAATAGGTTCGTTTTGAATAAGGAACCTCTCCCATTAAAGAGGAGGGACTTCTTGTCCCCTCGATCATGCTTTCTTAAGTAAGTCCTATCGGACGACCAACAGTTTTTGGCGACTACTGCTTTGGACAATCATATTCTAGTTCTGTAATTTTTCGATCATCCTTTGATCTAAGCGACTCGCTTTTACTCGAGGAGAAGGACCCTTGGTATTGAAGATTCTCAATTCCAGATTTTGAGCAACAGGGTTTCCTTTTCCTTCAACAAGAAATAGAAGAACTCGTTCGACAAGCACTCCACCCGCTCAAAATAGAATTCCTACGGGCGGTACTCCTTTAGAGCCAGCTAGCCCTAATCTTCAAGCTTTGATTCTTGCTGGTGTTGCAGTTCCTCTCAAGCCATTTTTACAAGAATGGCGGTACCATTTCCCTGGGTCATCGTGTAGGGCCCCTTGCTCTTCCTCAGCCTTTGCATGAGTTACCTAGAGGAAACCAGAAGAACTTCCCCAAATTCAAAGGTGATGGCAAAGTGCATCCTGATGAACACATCGCAGCCTTCATTGTTGCATGTGGAGTTCTGGGAGTCGAACATGAAGACGTCTCTCGTAAGGCTGTTCGTTGAGACGTTACAAGATAATGCTGCTGATTGGTTCTACCACCTTCCGGCTGGCGCTATCACCGACTGGGACACAATGAGAACTCAGTTTGAAAACCGTTTCAAACCAGCAGAAGATGTGCATGCCTTGCTTGCCCAAATTTCTCAGATAAAGAAAGATTCATCAGAACCCATGAGAGAATTTGTGGCCCGATTCAACAGATTGATCCACAAAATTCCTGTAAATACTCGACCTGTTGATCAAATCTGAAAATGTTTCTTCTTAAATGCCCAATCGTCTGAAGTCAGTTATGCGCTGAGAAGGGCTAATCTCGCAACATTGGTGGAGGATCAAACTCTTGCTGTTAGTGTCGAGGATGATCTGATCATGTCAGGGAAGTTGAGGAGAGACCCTTCCAAATCTAAGTCTGTTGCTTCCTCCTCCTCCACTCCTGGACCTAATACTGATCCGTTAGTCCAAAAGCTTGCGAATGATCTCATTGCTATAAAGAAACAATTGGCTCAGCATGCCCCTTATGCAGATGTTCCAAGAAGAAATTTCCAGCCCAGAAATCGTTTTCCTGCTTCTCAAACAAGACTGGCACTTGAAGGACCTCCTGTTAAGGTTCCTGTGAATGCAACCTGTGAAGTTGAAGAGCCAGATGATGATGAGGATGATGAAGCTTGCGAGGAGTTTGTGGAGGAATTTGATGATGAGGCAGAGGAACTTGAGGGATCTCGGGTTAATTTCTTCACCACTGAGGGCATCGATGATGGAGATGATTATGATGAAGTGGTAGCAGACATGAATAGTGAATCATTTGCTGTCATGACTCGAGAGCAGACAAATCAGAGGGAGAAGGTGACGCAGCCCATAAAGAAATCTAAGGAGCAGTAACTTATTCCCGTAATTGCAAAAAGAGGATCTCCTATCCCTACTTCATCTACACCAAAGGTGAGTCCTGTCAATCCTACTAGCAAAGTTCCTTCTTTTTCTCCTAAAGTTGATAAGCCTAGAATTTCAAATGATGATGGCCCGTCCACTTCTGGGTCTTTTGATATTATTGATCATCTGAAAAAGACTAAGGTTCAAATCTCAGAGGCCGAGTATTATCAAACTCATCCCAAAGCTTTTGCCAAAATGATTCAATTTGTTAATTCCCACTCCAAAACCACCTCTAAAGGCCTTTTACCTACTCCTTCTTCTACACCACAGCCTAGTCTGGTAGCTGCTGTCACCTCGCCTAGTGACAAAATTAAACCATTTTATGTAACACTTCTTATAGCTGGTCATAGGCTCAGTAATTGTGTCATTGACTCAGGAGCCTCAGATAACGTGATGCCTGCTAAAGTAGCTCATGCTTTAGGCCCGACCTCACACGCACTTATGGATCTTGTTACTCAATGGAGAGTAAAGAAGTGCCCACTACTCGGAAGAATTAAAGATGCACAAGTTGATTTTGCTGCCTTACTCGAAAAGAAAGTGTTGGCTACCATCTTAGTAGCAGAGATATCCCTCCTTCATACGGGATGTTGCTAAGCGAAACTTAAAGATGTGGGTGGGGAAATCCAAATGGACTGCCGCATCCACTCATACCATGTAATGGGAAAATGAAGAAGTTGATGCCTGAGAAGCAATCTGAGTATATTGTGCAAAAATGGATGATCCTAAAGCACAAATACTCTATGAGGATATGGGTCATGGCAATTACATGATTATGTCCCCTGATGAAATCCAACTTCCCAGAATGTCACCTAAAGATCCTAATGGTATTTGGATTTTAGAGTTTGATGGAAGTTGTCTCCTGGTTGGTTCGAGCTGGTGTCCTACTCGGTGTCACCTAAGGTGGCCTTCATCCTTTTCATTTAAGTTGCAGTTCAAAACACTAATAATACAAAGAGAGTATGAGGCTCTCATTCTTGGGTACTCTGCAAGTGGCCAAAGAACAAGGTGTAAAGAACCTTCCGGCATGTGGTGATGCGAAGTGATTGTAAAGCAAGTGAGAAGCCTTTTCCGTAAAAATGGGAGGTCAAACATTACGAGAATCAGTTTGGGATTCCATTGAATTTCTTGATGCTTTCTCCATTGAGGCAATACCTAGGAGAAGAACAGCGGGGTTGATTCACTAGCGAGCCTCGCGGTCACTCACCGATTCCCCATCTTGACTTCTCTCAGGATAAGTTCACTATTGAAATGGTCCATCGGCCTAGTGTACACGACAATACCAATAACTCGGCAAGTTTTCAATGATGATCAACATTTTCTTTCCTTCACCGGAACTCAAGGGTAATTTCAACAATCGTATTTTGAGGGAAGTGACAACCTACCTCGTGAGAGTGTGCCCTTTGACCAAGCAGTCACCCAAGGGGAAGAAACAGATCAAGATGGATGCATCAATCTCAAAGGAAACAAGATTCCTAAAGGTTTGGTGAGTTTGGAGGAACTATTTGATAAACATGATAGGTATGTGAAATCTAGAGCTTCCACTGGGCCTCAACAATCAGCTGAGTATGATAAGATTGATATTGGGAGTTCTACTGACCCCAAGCTCGTGAACATTGGAAAATGTTGCACAACAGATGAGAGGAAGAAAGCAATTGCTCTTTTAAAAAGGTATAAGGATGTTCTCACTTACTCTTATGAAGATTTGAAAGCTTTCAAACCAAAAGATATGCAGCACTCTATTCCTCTTAAGCCTGGAATTAAGCCTTTCAAGCAGAAACAGAGGCAATACAACCCCAAAATAGCTGACACCATCTTTCAGAAATACAGAAGTTGTTGAAGGCTAAAATCATTTTTCCCATTCACCATTCAACATGGATTGCAAATATTGTGCCTGTTAGGAAGAAAAATGGTGAGATCCGCATCTGTGTTGATTTCATGAACTGAATCAGCTTTGAAAGATAATTATCCTTTGCCTATGATGGATCAGGTCTTGCAAGCAGTAACAGGATCTGAAATGTTATCCATGCTTGATGGATTCTCGGGATATAATCAGGTAGAGGTTGATACTGTAGATCAACACAAAACAGCTTTCACTACTCCTTGGGGTACCTTTGCCTACAAGAGAATGCCTTTTGGGCTTATTAATGTTGGTGCCACTTTCCAGAGAGCTATGGATCTGGATTTTGGAAGTTTGAAAGGGAAGTGTATTGTCATATATCTTGATGACCTGACAGTATTTTCCAAGACAAGAGCGGATCATTTTGATCACCTAGAGACAGTTCTGCTAAGATGCAGAGAGCATGGAATTTCTTTGAATCCTAAAAAATATGTCTTTTGTGTTACAGAGGGAAAACTATTAGGGCACATTGTCTCCAAAGATGGTATTAAGATTGATCCTGAACGAGTACAAGCTATCCAGCAAATTCCTCTCCCAACCAGTAAAAAGGGCGTGCACTCCTTCTTTGGTAAGATCAATTTTTTAAGAAGGTTCATCCCTGATTTTGCAGAGTTAACTTTGAATATTTCTCAGATGATGAAAGGGAAGCAAACATTTGGTTGGTCTTCTGAAGGAAAGGAATCCTTTGAAGGTATTAAGAGAGCTATCGCTAAAACTCCAGTTTTGGCCTGTCCTGATTTTAGTAAAGATTTCATCATCTATTGCTATGCTACAGATAATACCTTGGTTGCTGTCTTAACTCAAGAAGACTCTAATGAGCATGAACTCCCAATTGCGTTCATGAGCTATATTCTGAAGAATCATGAGTTAAAATACACCATGATGGAGAAGCATGCTTTTGCAGTGGTCAAAGCTGTTAAGCAGTTTCATTTTTATATCCTCAACTCTCACTCCATGGTGTTGGTTCCAGATACAACTGTTAAGTCAATCCTCACACAACAAGAATTTGGATCCAAGAGAGGGAATTGGGTTGCTAAGGTCCAAGAATATGACATTGACATCAAACCGACCAAGCTGGTTCGTGGAAAAGGCCTTTGTGAGCTCATTGCTGAAGGAGCTAAGCATGAATTACTGGAGAAAGTTGACCTTCCTACTGTTCAGTTCCTTAGTTCAGTTGACGAATGGTATGCTGACATCGCCCATTTTCTCACCTATGGGGAATGCCCCTCTCATTTAACTGCCAAAGAAAAGAGGACTGTTAAATTGAGGTCAGTGCAATATGTATTGTGGGAAAACGCCTTGTTCAAGCGTGGGTTAGATGGGAGATTTTTGAAGTGTGTGGACAAGGAACAGCAGAGAAAGTTGCTCTCAGCTTTTCATGATCAGGCATGTGGAGGGCACTATTCATCAACGGTTCAAATTACTCATAAGATACTCGAGTGGAGGATACTACTGGCCTTCCTTGTTCGAGATGCATCAGTGGGTGGATAAATGCGAGGCTTGTCGGACCTTTGTGGAAGACCTAAATTGGCTTCTTTGCCTCTCGAAGCCATTGTGATTGAGGAACCATTTCAACAAAGGGGGGTTTGGACTTCATTGGTACACTTAATCCTCGCTTCTAGTGCTAGTCACACTCATGTACTAAGCGCCACGGACTACTTCACCAAATGGCTGGGAAGCTATTCCGCTTAAGAGCACTACTTCAAGTGGTATGCAGCTTCATCAAAGAGAACATCTTGGTAAGGTATGGTATACCTAATAAGATTGAACAGATAATGCTTCAAATTTCTCTTTAATGAGATAATGGACTGCTACGGATATGGCATCTCCCTAGCTCATTCTTCGATTACTACCCTCGGGAAATGGGCAAAGCGAATCCATTAACAAAAATCAGTGACTATTATTATAGGAAGTTAGTCAATGAGTCTCAACGAAACCGGCACAAGAAGCTCTATGATGCTCTTTGGGTAGACATTGGATTACACCAAAGAGAGCTATTAGAATGTCTCCTTTTCAAGTGGTATATGGAATAGAAGCTCAATTTCCATAAAGGAACTACCACCTTGTATCTAATGAAGGCCATTGAGGATACTAGTTTAGGTGATACTCTTGATAAGAGAATTATGTACCTTCACAAATGAATGAGGACAGATTGGAGGTTGCTTTGATAGGATATCTATTCACCAATGAGAAGGTTAAGGTCCTGTTTGACAAGAAAGCCAGGTTCAGAGATTTCCAAGTTGGAGACACTGTGCTGTTATGGGATAAAAGGCATGAACCTCGTGGTAGCCATGGAAAGTTTGATTCCCTGTGGCTCGGACCTTTCAAGATCAGACACTTTTCTGGTGAGAATTCCTTTTATCTTGATTACATGGATGGTTCTTCTCTCCCACTTCCTTATAGTGGGCATATCTCAAGTTGTTCAAGTCATAGGTGATTAGGGAGTCCTTTGATATTCTGCACCCGTGTGTTTTTGTTTTTCTTTCCTTTTACTGTTTTGGTGTGTTGTCCTCGTATTGTTAGTGCTTTTTGACTCAGTGGCCCAATGGATAAGGTAATTAAGTGCTTCCCGAGTTTGTCTAAGTTCTTACCTTGTCTCATTCCTTTAATATATACCAAGTCATCCCCGAATGAGCTACATGTCCACTCAAAATTCCCTACTACGATGAAGGTAAAAAAATTTCAAAATTTTGAGTTTAAATGTTTTCTCTAAAGTACCTAAGTCGTGAAATTGAGAAAATCTACGTTTTGGGTCATTTTGAGTGATTTTCAGCCATGTCGGAACTTTTTGTCCCAAATGTCCCAACTTCAAAAGTGGGTTCTATTCCCGATAGGCGGTTTCCCTGAAGTTTTCCGATTT
This sequence comes from Taxus wallichiana var. yunnanensis, assembly GCA_018340775.1. Lineage (NCBI taxonomy): Eukaryota > Viridiplantae > Streptophyta > Pinopsida > Cupressales > Taxaceae > Taxus > Taxus wallichiana. Next base: position 754,987,423 of record CM031234.1, read on the forward strand.
CGGGCCCATCGAACTTTTCGTCCCAAGTGTCCCAAACTTATTGTGCGAAATGCTGTTCCATTTTTAGTTTGAAACACCCGAACCACGTACTTCACACTTTCATGTCCCAAATGTCCCAAATCAAGTTATGCAAGTTGTTCCATTTTCGTCCAATTCACCCGAACCACGCCCTTCGGAACTTTTCATCCCGAATGCCCCAAAATGCATTTGTCGTCTTCTCTATATTTCGCTTTGAAGCATCGCCACGTGCCGAGCCGCATGTTTCATGCATTCACGTCTCACATGTCCTAAGTGAACCAAGTGTCATTCGTGGCTTATTTTTCCTGCTCTACCCAAATATCATGCTTATTCAAATTGGTGGGTATGTATTAAATGCGCATTTATGACCTTTCTCTCTCTAAATGAAGCCTATATAACGAGCATTTCCCTTTGCATTTTCTACACACTACTTCCATGCTATCTCTTTCTCGAACCCTTACAATTTTAAAACTCATGCGTGTATCCTCCCTCCTCTATAATTCCTTTCCGAGTCTGGTTTCATGGCTTTGTCCTCCTAGCTACTATCAATATGAAGATCAAGTTTCGGGGACAGAACAAATTTCACCACTTGAGTCTACCATTCACAATATTGGGGACAATGAAGCTCGTCATCTTGATTTCAGGTGATTTTTGGGCAAGAATGGCACCATGCAAACCCTACACCAATGGCACAAATGATTCCACGATAAATGCGGTTTGGCTTTTTTTGGAGGTTTCCGATCTCGGTACATTGCGTTGATCATTTTTGTGCTTTTCATGCGGAGCTCACTTTGACCTGCTTTCCGTGAATTAACCAATATACATGGGGAGCTCATCGCTGAGCTAGATCTGCTACCGCTATTAGCACTTCTCCGAGAATCCCAAAGATGGATAATGCCATAGTCATTTCCCGGATCAAGCACAGGCCCTGTTTAATCAAGATAGCGACAAATTCAAGGCACGAGTGGCGAAGTCATGGCTTAAAAACCCTAGGAAGGGAGCCTCTCGCCTATCCAAAACCCTTTTCTGGGTATATTTTAATGAAGAATTGTCTGACTTCATAATTCTGCTGGCTCGGGTTATGGGTTTGCCCTCTACCAATGAATTTCACTGGATGTGCCCGGCTCATCAGCATAAGTGTGCGAGGGACACGAGAATATCAATCTTCTGAGGCGCAGAGATCATCGGCATGAATTTGGCAAAAAGCACTTTGTCCAATGTATAGCAAAACGAAGAATTTCTACATGACTTCTTATCCGATGTATACCCTAGAAAGATCACGGCAATGGTTTGGCTTTTCCTACATCAGATGCTCACAAAGATGACCAGTGTATGCATACTACACGCATGATTCACACCCGAGACCAAATCGAAATTTCGAAGGTTCAATGACGCTTTCACCATGTACGTGGTGATCGGTTTCGAAGGTGATACTGCTAGAAGGTTTTCAGATGAAGCCATGAACCTGATATCGCAATATGGTGCTTATTTCATCCAATTCAGGAAATTTTCTTATATCAGGCTTGCTGGCTATGAGAGCACCCCTCTGTGGCTTCCCATGTTCTGCAATGATAAGATGGCTTTGATTGAAGTATGCGGCAAATTGGACAAACTACATAGAACTCCGAGGACGAAGAAGATTTCCAGTTTACACTTTCCCATCTCTTTAGGAAATTACACTTGTAAAAACAGCCCCACGACGCCTAAACATGAGAGAGCCACTGCAGTTCCTGCACATCACTGTCCATTTCTTCAAGCCAAGAACTTGCTTCGACTTGAAGAAGTTCATTGAGTAGAACATCAAGATAATCTACCATCATAGGGTGATCTGTAAGACTACCGGGCAGACCGTGTAGATGATTTTAAGGCCGGAGAAGGCATTGTGGCGGCAGTTCTCCTGTCATTCATCCAAGAACTTGGCTTGTACCAAGTTCCGAAGGACTCCGGATGACAATTCTGATCTATACTCGTATGAGTATGACAAAGTGATTAAGCACACCCCTCTTGGAGGACTTAGATTGAACAGGAAAGAAAAATATGATCTGTTTAGAGATCTCTTGCTCCAGCCTTTAGTTAGGACTAAGGTGCTGGTTTGACAAGAAAGTTCGAGAGCTCAAAAGGCACTCAGGAGAAAACTATTCCAAGGATGTTTCAACGCCAGGAGAGAGGCATCGGTTCCTCCCGGCCGGTCAAAACACCGTGCAAAACCCCACTGCCTCATCATCAATACAAGGACCTACAGCTTCTACTCCTTCTTTGTCCACTCAAGTGTACAAAGAAACTCAAGGAGGTTAAGAAGGAAGCACCTATGGGACCAGAGAATGGGAAAGTGACCCTCAAAGAAAGGCAGAGTTTCTATGGGACCGAGAGAACATCATTGTTCTCAGTGAAAGTGAAGAAAGCGAAGTACCAACTCCTGCAAGTGCTCCTGAAGATCCACCTGATAAAGATAAAGAAATCTAGAGCACTGAGCTTTCAGGTGATGTTGACTCTTCTACACATATTGCCCCAAGTGCCCCACTCACCTCTCAACTCGAGTCAATAGCTGCGCAGACCTTAAGCGTCATGAGCTCTCTATCTCTTGGTCCCCTTGCCCCTCCTGCTGATTCCTCTTCCTCTTTTGCGTGGGTGCAACCTTTGGTTGACAAAAGGAAGAGGAAATTTTCCTCTCGAAGCTCAGGACCAAATTTTGATGCTGCTGCAGCCTTGTTGGGCACCACTCCTTCTCGTGCCAAGAAAGCCAAGGTTACCTCTAGAATAGTGTCTGATGCTCAAGGTCAGCAATTCCTGGAGATTGCCAAGCCTACAATGGATAAATCGAGCAGACTTGCAGTATCCACTTATAGCTCTCGAGAATCCTAATGGGAGAGTCTACCCCTGAAGGTGAAATTCACAACCTCCGAGAAAGCAATCCACAAGAGTCATTAGGAGGGTAGAGAAAGGGCAAAAACTATTGAGCAGGTTGGAAGGAATTTTACCTGAACAGCTCCCAAGTTCTCACGGTTTCATCAAGTCTCTTTTGTCTAAGGACAAAGTTTTGACCCTACCCCATTGACTACTCTCCCACCTCCTATAATTCTAAGCCAAGATGAAGTGCAGAGTATCAAAGATATGCGAAGTATTCTATCTATGGCAGAGCTATGGAAGCCATGGTGGATGATATGCTTGTTGCGGGTTGAACTTCATCGATGAAGCTTTCAAACTCCATGGAAAAGTGAACAATTTACAAAAGAAGCTCTCCTCTACTATTGGGATCATGGATAAAGAGCTCAAACTCGAGCAGCCAGATAGTAGACCTCCCGCCTTACAGGACAGAACAGGATGAGAATATCGTAATGCTTGGCAAATAAAGTTTTTGATGATGCAAAGGATAATCTATCAAAATCCTGGGTTTACAGTGTGGAGTGGAAGATCAAAGTCTTGGAGGAGGCTTTGGGAGAACTGAAGAACAGCTGGCAGAAGGGTGAAGCTTTCAAGACACTAGTTGTCTCTGCTTTCAAAGATATACACTGCCATCTTCAAGATGAAACTTCTGGTGTACTCCTTTCCTTGCAAGAAATCAAAGCTCAATTCAGAGCTTTTGTCAAAGATAACTTATTCAAGGAAAGTTCCATCTCCAAGGAGAAAATGAAGGAGATTTTCTCTCTTCAATCTGCCATTGAAGAAGCAAACAAATATTATCATACTCATGTCGAGTTTGATAAAGAGATGGAGAAGTGTCTTAGATTTTGGACTCGGTCTCGACCAACACGCTCAGTCCTCGTCGTAGAGACATACCGGGCGTTAAAGAAGTTCGGGCAGCAGATTTTGAAGTTAGTGGGCCTCCTCTCATGTACTAGGTCATAACCACTGTCTTCTTCTCCATATTCTTCTCTTCTTTTCTAATTCTTTTCTCGGATTCATTATAATAAGTTGAGGTATTGCGATTGGCAATCCTTAACTAATCTTTAGTTAAAATAAGTATTTACAAAGAGTAATTGATTTGTAAGCTATATAATGGCCTTTCCACACCATTTTGAAGGAGGAAGAACTTGGCTTATTTTCTGAAAAGTGTAAATATATTATAAAGAAATCAATACAGAAGGACTTTCCATTCTTTGTCTATCTGATCTCTGTTATTCCTAAGCTTTCATTTATTTTCTTTGTGAAGATCATTTGTCTCAAGTTTGTTAGTCTTACCGATTGCATACTCTTCAACTTTGCAAGCTGTGATCTTCATAACCAAGAAGGAACTTTGTTTCCTTGATTAATGAATCCGTGTTATGTTAAGAAACTTTGTGTGCTAAGCAGATGTTATTTGAAACCTTGTGTCTTTGAATTCCATCTTATTTATCCGATACAAATGATCTTGTTTCAATTCATCATGACTTCAGCATACATAAAGAATTACTCGATATCTATAATTCTGCATGTTGCTTTTCTACTCTTTCCTGTACTCTTTTCCTCAGTCCTTTTGTAATTGATGATCTTCATAGAGAAAACACTTTACGTAATATCCAAGTTTAACCAACAAATCATGTTTTGTACATTTGTAAATAGGTTCGTTTCAATAAGGAAACCTCTCCCATTAAAGAGGAGGGACTTCTTGTCCCAGCTGACTGCTCTTAAAAGTCCTATCTCCATTTACCAACAAGAAGTAAAGGAAAGATGTGGAAATACTAAGCTATAAAATGTGTTGTATCCTCCTACGTGGCTTCATGCTCATTATATATGTCATACTACACTCTGACCTAATCTAACTCAAAACATCAAAAGCCTACTGTTTTGGACTATAAAATGTGAATGTTTCCCAAACTCACTTGTTTTTCATCCTCTACCTCACTACCAACTAGTCTAAGACATGAGTTGGGTCTGTAAGTATCTCCTAAGAAGGAACACATGAAATATATTATGGAAAAAGATATGCTCGGGTGACAAAGCTAGTTAGTAGGAAACTTGTCTAATTTTCTCTAAGATCTTGAAGGGTCCATTGAACTAAGTGCAAGATTAAAACCCTATATATAAAGGATTGGGCTCTTGAACAATATCCATTCATAAATATATTGACTCCTAGTTCAAATTTTGATTCAATACTTTTAGCATAAACATATTTTTATGCCTCTCCTACACCTCCTACACACCCTATCAAATAAAGTCAACTTATGCTCCATATCTTGTAACATTGATGGCCCAATAGTCACCGATGTTGTAATCTATCCCAAATGATTAGATATTTTCACTCCCTTTAATATAACACCTTATAATGTATCTTGTGAAAGGGATTGTGGTAACTATTTTTGAAAGCAACTCAACCAAGTACACAAAATATTCCTAATGGGATTGTTGTTCTATCATATACATGTAGAGCATGTCCTCTAGTACCTAGTTTACCCTCTATGTATGTATATTCATCTATGGATAGTTGGTTGTACTAAATTTAAAGTGAGTTCTTAACTTTCTTAAATATTGATATAGATATTGGAAAAGTACAATGGGTCTCGGATAAAAATGATCTTATGAGGAATCCTACAAAAGTGGAAAATCTCATCCGATAGACCATGCCTAGTGACCTCGGTGTATAAGTGGTCTTGTTTACATTTTTGAATAGTATGTGGTTATAGAAGACCACTGGGATATAGGTGCTCGACTTCACTCTCTCAGAACTCTAAAAATGAGACACAAAAGTTGTGATATCAAGCCTCAACCCCGACTAATGGAATAACTCTATAAATTCTATATGTGTCTTCTTCACCCCTAGATGATCTAAATAAGGTACATAGTGGGCTTATAAAAAACTTAAATTTTTCAATGCTCCATCATAAGGAACATAAATATTCCCTTCATGTTAGAATAGTCCATCCACCTCTAGTGTGTATATGAATGTACCTTCTCTTAACATCCCTCGTGACTTTGTCTCTTACCTCACAACTATGTATAATCACTCACTAGGAAGTCACTCCATAATCCCACTCCTAAAATTATTCCTAACTATTGTTATTTCTATCACATGTTTCATCCTAAACAAAGCATATGTAACTATTTTTCCTTTCCTTCATGCAAACAATCTCAAAGTGATACTCACAAAGGAGATCCATCCAATGTCTCTACCTAGCAATAATGTTGGGTTCTATAATAAAGTCCATAAGAGTTAGATGATCTATTTGTAGAATAAATATGTGACTAAGGGGAAATGTGGACATCTAAGGTGTGAATAACTAATGTAAGCTCCAAAGAATGGTTTTGATCAAATAATACTTTGCAAAAATCACACAAGGAGTCCACGCGGGTATAAGGCCAGATCAAGGTGCGGAAGGACATGTAGGACCCGCGTGTGGAAGGAAGGTTCAGATTTAAGGACTTAGCTAATTTTGGGTATGAGGATCTTGTTGTTGCAAATCAGCAGCACCCCCTGGATGTTGATCATATTTCTAGTTTGATCATACTAGCATCTAGTGTGATTGCACAACATTGAATCCTCTTCCCAAGTGTGGGACTTGTAAAATGGAAGAGGAATCTCTAGATTAGAGGCTGGTTCCTCAACTCCTCTGATTAGCTAATTCACTTGTACAATTGCAGAGGTTTAAACCCCTAAATCTACTCTAAATTCCAAGGAGACAGAGATAGAGAATGCAAAAAAGAAAGAACTAATGCTAATAGGTGATGCACCAAAGGAGTTGTAGACACCTGATGCTGCATGAAATACACAATCCACAAGGAAACACAACACAAAACATGCACAAATGCTCAAAATGTAATGAAAGATCAAGAAAACAATGATAGATATATGAAAGGATTGAGGGATTTTAATCACAGAACATATATCAACATCTCAGATCCAATACAGTACATTACAGTGATCCAGAGGCAAGAAAAGGTGCTGCATTACATGGAAAGGTAAAATTTCTTCACAAATTCTACCAAGGAGGAAGAAAAAGGAAGTTGCAGAGCTGAAAAAGTGTCTCTCCTTTTGCAAAATGAACTCATTTTGGCTTTTACAGTGCAAACCACAACCCCAGGAGAGAGAAACATGGGAAAACATGCAAGGGGTTCAACCATTGACCAAAATTCCATCAAAACAACATGGGTGCCCTAAAATACCCATTCCCTGACATTTTTAACCATGCTGGGAGAGAATGCGAGCCATTCTTCATTAAAAACGGTGGTTGAAACGTCATTTCTGTCCATGACCACGTGCCAGAGGTGTTTCTTGATTTTCTCTCTCCAAACTCCACCAAAATGCAAAAATAACCCCATGAATCATTGTAGATAATTTTACCAACTTTCCATTGATATAAAGAACACAAAAAACTGAGCTCTGGATCGAAAGATATGGCGATTTGAAGTTTTAGGGCAAAAACAGGGCCAAATCGGGTCGGTGGGAAATTTTTTGAATTTTTACCTTTTTGGTCATTTGGAAAATTTTCCAAAATTTTCCCACGCTCCGCAAGTCTAGGTGCCATGTGGTAAGTTTTCATTGGGCGCGGGCCCCTCCTGCTCCATTTTTCTTTGTTTTAGCCTTTGGAAAATTTTCCAAAATTTTCTCGCTGGGCCGACGATCTGGGACACATGTCACGCTCTGATTGGGAGCCGGGCCCATTCTTTCAAATTTTCATGCGGGTCGCTTTGAATTTTTTTGCCCCACCTGGACATGTGGTGAGATTCTATTGGCTCGCAATAAGGGGGCGGGTTTTCCCTTCTGAATTTTCCTTTATTTTCTCCTTGGGAAACTTTTCCAAATATTCCCCGCACCCCACCACTCCTTGACACGTGTCCTCATGTGATTAGTTGGCGGAGACTCCGCAGGCATTTTAACTTTTGCGCCAATGTTTTGGGAAAAATTCCCAATTTCCACCCATGCTCCACCGGTCTGAACCTCCTTGGACACGTGGCATGTTTCTATTGGCGCGGGGCCATCCTTCAAAAAAATTTCTTGCACCAACACTTAGTCAATTTTTCCAACTTTCTCCCCTGGGCACGTGGCAACAAATGATTGGTCGGCGGGCCCACGGGGAAAAATTCTTCCTTTTGAAACCTTTTCCAAAACACTTGGTAAAAACCAAGTTCTCCTCCGACCCCTCGCCACTTCTTTGGACACGTGGCACGTCTTGATTGGCTACGGGCCTTCTAGGGAAAATTTCCCACAAAAACTCCGCTGAGCCATAACTTGAAAAATACATGGAGTTAGGAGGAAAACTTTACCTTTCTGGAAAGCTGAGAAAGAGCTCTATCCAATGGTGCCATTTCTAGAAGGTTTTGAGTGCCTAAAAGCAAAATTTTGTGATCGAAGCACAAGAGAGGGAAGAATGGAGGGTTAGCCACAAAATGAGCGGGGGCACATTTTGGATAACAATTTTGGCGACTCGGAGGGTCATCTGCCCTCTTGGATGAAGTTACCAGTTGCTCAAGCAATCCATTGGGCATGGAGTCATGATTTTTAGCCTACAAACTGATCTGAACTTTGAAAACCTCCTCTCTCGAGCCACTTGGAAACCCACTTTGAAAATGGGTAATGCAAGAGAAAACCAGCACCACAAAAACTATGTACAAAACTAAAGGTCATACATGCTCCAAAATGGAACATGCAGAGTGTGCACAAGCACTTCTTTTATTGAAAGCAAAACTACCTATCCTACTCTAACTGGAAGCAAAAGTGGGCTAAACAAACCCTGTAACTGGTTGGGAGAAATAGCTTCCCTTTCTCAAAAGTTGCAACCATGCAACTGATTTGGCACTGAACATGGCTGATTGGATGAGTGGAAAATCAACAAGAAGCTGGTCTTCTACCCAAATCATCAAGGTGTCAACTGAAAACAAATCCAATACCTCTTTTAGTTGCTCTACATTTGGATTGAAGAGGTATGACAGCTGATCCTTGGTACTTTGTAGCTCACCCTCATGCTTAGAAGCAAGCATGACTGGTTGTGACTTCTCCTTTGACTCCAATGAAGTCAAATACCTTATTGGGCAAGGTATGATCCGTTTGATATGCCCATAGCTCTGATTTTCAACTCCAAAAATGGAGTCTTCTTGTAGACCTTCTTGGGTGGGTGATGTGGAAGCAATGGTAGGACTTTTCTGCCCTTTCTCTTCCTTCATGGCAACATGGAACTCTTCTATAGTGTGCAACTCCTCGTTATTGATTGCAACATCCAATGAAGTTGCTTTTGCATTGTTGTTACCTGCTGCAATACATTGTTGGCTTTGGAGCTCCTCCATTGTAGCTTTTGGAAGATCAAATTCTTCCAGCTTTGATTCAAGAGGCATGTTGCAAACTGTAGGTTGTTGTCCTTGAACTCTTTTGTCCATGGCAGCAAGTTCTTGTTGTTGGAGAACGAATGGTGAAGAAGGAAACATGGTAATTTCAGCTAGCTCTTCATCTAAACATTCTTCTAAGTCTGATGGCAAATCAAACTCTTGAATGTCTTGCTGCAGCAAAGTCTCTCCCTCTTGTATGGTGGCCTCCAAATCTGCATTTTCTTCACCCTGTATAACTTCATTTTCAAACATGAAACTTGTCAATCCAAACTCATCCCAAAAATCAGATTGTTGGAGAGATGAAGTGGGAGAGAAGCATGAAATTTCTTGTGCCTTTTGCTCACAATTTGGACCTGTTTTGTTCACCTCCATAATGGCTTCATCAATCAAATCAGCCCCTTCAAATGAAAGCAAAAATGTATCAATAATGCTTCCTTCTTCTACTGTTGTAAAAACTGACTTGACCTCATCCATTTGCTCCTCAAAGATGGGGTTTTGAGATGGTTTTCCTTCCTTCTCGATGGCTGATTTTGCAGTGCAAACTGGATCAGCATTTTCTTTGGGCAAAGTGCCAACATGGACACCCAACTCATCACCAACAAACTGTTGTTTTTCTCGCTTCACTGCTGTTATAAAATCAGCCTTGTTTTCCACTTGTTCTCCAACTTCAACATCCTCTATTGGTTTCACCATCAAGGGGATTTTTGTAATCCCGAATTTAAGAGCCCAACTCTTCAGACTTTGAATTTCTTCATCCTTGTTTGGCTCTTCTTTCTGCTACTATTTTCCTTGATTGGCATTCTGATTTTTATCCTCCCAACATGGATTTGGGAATGCAAGAGGAGAAGTGGATTGTAACTCAATTGATTTTGCAATTTTTTGTGGTGGTGGAGGAGGTAGGAACTCTTGTTTCTTTGGAGGGAATGGCTGTTTGGAAGGGAAAAGGACAGAAGAATTGAGATGGGGTGGAAGACTAGGGAATGGAGAAATGGATTCAACACTTGGGACAATAGATGGAGAGTTTAAAACTTGACACTGCTGAGATAAAATAGATTGGGAAAGAGGGAGAGAAAAGGCATGAGATGGTGTGCTTACTTGTTGACAAGGTTGTTGAATACTCCTCTCATACACCTTTATTCCTTCAGTCCACTTTACAAGAAATGGTAGTGTTGTAATCATGAAGTCTAGCTTCTCTTGAGGGTCTGTAATGCCTTGGAAAAGGTCCCACCCATGGACAAGGTGCTCTACAACCGATTCTAAATGCTTTCATTTGTGCTTGAGCCCTGGATTGCACCATGTTTACCTCCATCTTTTGGATTTGTTCCAGCAGATCTGCATTTTCTTCTTGACTGCCCTCACAACCAGCATACCCTTGTGCTTGACATGCTTCATATCCAAACTAACTTTGGCACTGCTGCTCATATGGGTAGACATGCTGATTTTGAATTTGATCAAAATGCTGATTTGGAGGATTTGTAAAACATGTTGGAGGTGTGATATACTACTGTTGTAAATGTGAATTCCATGATGGAAATGAAGTCATGATTGCACAACTTCATGGAATGGAAAAGAATGAAAATGATGGAAAGAAGAATGGATGGAAATGAATGGAAAACAGGTCTGCAACTTAGAGAATGAGTTGTTTACCAGATGGAGTCGCCAGATGTGCTTTTGAAAGTGCCTCCAAAAGGATGAATCTTTAAAAGAACACACCAACCTATCAAAGATAAAGTGGAAGACCTCTAAGGTCCCACCGGGCGTGCCAAAATTGTTGTTGCAAATCAGCAGCACCCCTGGATGTTGATCAGATTTCTAGTTTGATCATACTAGCATCCAGTGTGATTACACAACATTGAATCCTCTTCCCAAGTGTGGGACTTGCAAAATGGAAGAGGAATCTCCAGATTAGAGGTTGGTTTCCTCAACTCCTCACGATCAGATAATTCACTTGTACAATTGCAGAGAGGTTTAAACCCCTAAATCTACTCTAAATTCCAAGGAGACAAAGATAGAGAATGCAAAAAAAGAAAGAACTAATGCTAATAGGTGATGCACCAAAGGAGTTGTAGACACCTGATGCTACATGAAATACACAATCCACAAGGAAACACAGCACAAAACATGCACAAATGCTCAAAATGTAATGAAAGATCAAGAAAGCAATGATAGATATATGAAAGGATTGAGGGATTTTAATCACAGAACATATATCAACATCTCAGATCCAATACAATACATTACAGTGATCCAGAGGCAAGAAAAGGTGCTGCATTACATGGAAAGGTAAAATTTCTTCACAAATTCTTCCAAGGAGGAAGAAAAGGAAGTTGCAGAGCTGAAAAAGTGTCTCTCCTTTGCAAAATGAACTCATTCTGGCTTTTATAGTGCAAACCACAACCCCAGGAGAGAGAAACGTGGGAAAACATGCAAGGGGTTCAACCATTGACCAAAATGCCATCAAAATAGCATGGGAACCCTAAAATACCCATTCCCTGACATTTTTAACCATGCTGGGAGAGAATGCGAGCCATTCTTCATTAAAAACGGTGGTTGAAATGTCATTTCTGTCCATGACCACGTGCCAGAGGTGTTTCTTGATTTTCTCTCTCCAAACTCCACCAAAATGCAAAAATAACCCTAGAATCTTGTAGATAATTTTACCATATTTCCATTGATATAAAGAACGTGAAAAACCGAGCTCTGGATCGAAAGATATGGCGATTTGAAGTTTTAGGGCAAAACAGGGCCAAATCGGGTCGGTGGGAATTTTTTTGAATTTTTACCTTTTTGGTCGTTTGGAAAATTTTCCAAAATTTTCCCGTGCTCCACAAGTCTAGGTGCCACATGGCAAGTTTTCATTGGGCGCGGGCCCCTCCTGCTCCATTTTTCTTTGTTTTAGCCTTTGGAAAATTTTCCAAAATTTTCCCGCCGTGCCGACGAGCTGGGACACGTGTCACGCTCTGATTGGGAGCGGGCCCATTCTTTCAAATTTTCATGCGGGTCGCTTTGAAATTTTTTTGCCCCACCTAGAAACATGTGGCAGATTCTATTGGCTTGCAATAAGGGGGGCAGGTTTTCCCTTCTGAATTTTCCTTTATTTTCTCCTTGGGAAACTTTTCCAAATATTCCCCGCGCTCCGCCACTCCTTGACACGTGTCCTCATGTGATTAGTTGGCGGAGACTCGGGAATTTTAACTTTTGTGGAAATGTTTTGGGAAAAATTCCCAATTTCCACCCACACTCCACCTGTCTGAACCTCCTTGGACACGTGGCATGTTTCTATTGGCCGCGGGGCCATCTCTCAAAAAAAATTCTTGCACCAACACTTAGTCGATTTTTCCAACTTTCTCCCCTGGGCACGTGGCGAAAAAATGATTGGTCGGCGGGCCCATGGGAAGAATTCTTCATTTTGAAACCTTTTCCAAAACACTTGGTAAAAACCAAGTTCTCCTCCGACCCGCCACTTCTTTGGACACGTGGCATGTCTTGATTGGTCACGGCCTTCTAGGGGAAAATTTCCCACAAAAACTCCACCGAGCCATAACTTAAAAATACATGGAGTTAGGAGGAAAAATTTACCTTTCGGAAAGGTGAGAAATATCTCTGTCTAATGGTTCCATTTCTAGCAGGGTTTTGAGTTCCGAAAAGTAAAATTTTGTGAGTCAAGCACAATAGAGGGAAGAACTGAGAGGGTTAGCCACAAAATGAGCAGGGGGCACATTTTGGATAACGATATATTTTTGGAAGATGGTGTATGGAACACATCAACGATGCAGAGAAGTGTGCGCCAAGCATTGTCTATATATTCAAGCGTCTATGCATGGAGACAAGCTAAGAATAGAATGAACACTTCAGTTATCTATAAGAGGGCGATGAATAACACACTTACATGTGTGGATATAATTGTAAACAACGTGAGGCTATTAATAGAATGTCACCTATTTCTGTAGTAGTTAAGTAGTGAAGGGCATGTCCCCACCTATATATATGATGATTAGGTGCATAGTAAAAAGGAGATCTATATGTGTGTGTGGAAAAATGGATAGATATGTATGTATGATTTTGAATACGTGTATCAGATCCATATGCGCTTAAGATGAATTGATAGTACTGTAAGGAGCTTCTATACTTATTAATAGATGGAGGATATTGGCTGAATCTAAGTGTCATTCTATGTAATTGAGTAGTGCATGTTAGTATTTAATCATGATTATTGTTTAAACTTGTTCTTTCATAGATCTATGGGTAGCATGCACTGTAGAATGATGGATTAGTTATGAGTCTTTATATATCTTCCTTCATCATGTTATCATCTTGTTACAGCAACCCTAAAGAGGGACCTGGTACCTTTACATGCCGGGTGAGTGCTCAGTCTAGGCTGAGTGATGTGCCAACGTGACTAGGGTGTTATCTTGAAAATTCTAGGATGCATCATTGGTTCCATTGTCGAGACCTCTTTTTCAGTTGTTTTCAAGATGGTTCATGATGAAGACATACCAGTTAACTCTAGCAATTATTGAGGAATGGATACAAAATCTAGAGGAAGAATATGCACATGGTTCAACAGTGGATCTGAGTTTAATGCATGCACTTGGGTAGAAAGAAACCTATACAACAACTTATATGAGAGATTTTTTGCTATCTTTCTAGTAGAACTTTACGAGTGGCTTACGGCTTATGCATCTCAGTGGAATTGGAGATATCATGCACTTGTTTGGACACAGGAAGAATTTCAAGATCTTTATGATGCTGATCTAATTTGGACTCGCGTGGTGGATACGTGGTTTCATGGTGTTCTAAATAGTTATATTTTGGAATATTCAATTTTGACATACTCTTTCCTAGAGGTCACTGAATTTTAGTTTTTGAGGTATCCAAGAGGAACATATTTGCACAGTATTCCACTAGCGATCAAGATCTTGATGGTAACTTTGAACCTGGAGAGTAAACCGATGGCTAACTAAACTTCACCACGCACGAAGGTAGGAACAGGTTTGGTATTAAGATGGTGGACCTAGCGGCAGAAAATTAGAGAGAGGAAAGGCGGCTTAAGTATAATGAGGTGCGTGAGAGGGAAATAGAGAAGCAGTGTTCTGTTACAGAAAGTATGGCGTTGAGGAGAGAGATGGATCATGAAGGATTTACGGCTCACGTAGAAGATGTGGAGCTAGAGCATCAAGAACTCCCCCATCTTGGAAAGCATGATAGAGATCCCTTCTTGGCCTTGCATGGAAGTACACCAGCAGAGACTACTTGGGCCATAGGTGCGCATCTTAATCCACCTAGTGACCTAGCCTTTGCACTTGGTTTTTCAGTATCTAGTATGATAAGTAATCAGTAAGCTAACTTGGGAAGTAAGAGAGTAGGAGTAAGCTAGGGATCAAGTACATCAATGGTAGGAAAGATAACTTCAATGTTATATGGAGGAGCATTCTTGGGTGCATCATCCACACAGAATGTGAGCATGCGAGATGTTGGATTCACCTCGAAGAAGTGGAGCTACCTCACAGACTATAGGGGTTCAATATAGTACTACTATTGGAGTACAAGGGAGTAAATCTACAGGTCCTAATCCAGCTACAGGTGGAGGGTCAAGAGGTATAGGTTGTTCTAGTTCTAGTGGATTTGGTGGTTCTAGAGGTAGAGGAAACCTAGGGGGTTTTGGATCAGGTGGTCAAGGTCCGCAGCAACCACATAATATCTATATGGAGATGTCTCTTCATCTCCCATTGTATAGAGGTATAGAGGATGTTGTGAACATGTGCATATGTGTGAAATTTTGTGGTGTGCTAAGGGATTACAACTACTTAGTGAAAGGAAATCCAATTTTCTACTACATTATAGGGGGCGCACAGTTGGTATAGGAAATTTGACCCTGATCAAACTTGCATGGATTATGCAGCACTGAGGGATGCTTTCTTAAAAGAGTTCCATATTCCTGAGTTTGAGAAGAGTATAAGTGCACTCAAAGATATCAAGCAAGGCACTACTAAAAGTGTATGTGAGTATGATGCTCATTTTAAGACACTTCTATCTAAGTTTTCTTATGATATACATGCTATCCAACATGCATAGTGGTTCATTGGAGGATTGATTACACCTTTTAGGAGGGTGTTGTCACATAAGACATACATGGATCCATGTGAAGCACTGGAAGTAGCTTTGCACACTGAGGTAGTTGGGAGCATTGACACTGGAGTCAGTCCATTCCTAGAGGCACATATCGCAGCTATGGCTAAGCAGTTAGAGAAGCTGTCAGCAAATTCAGCCCATGAAACACGCTCAAGAATTTGGTGTATAGATTGTGAAGTGGAAGGTCACACCAAGGATAGTTTCCTCACAGATCTGTATGTTCATTACTATTGGACTATGAAATTTTCCATTTGAATCATGATGCTAGTCACTATCCTTTATTACAGTGCATGATAAGGAATAATGTATCTTACTTTTGCAAGATTTGTAGGTCCATGAGCCATAATACTAAGGATTGTTGATTTATTGGTTGGATCCATGATGCTATAGACATTGGAGTAGGATAGGCAAGTATAAAAGATAATTTTAAGGGTAGGAATGAGCACCGGGATTGAGATTATAATCAAACACGCTATAACACGGGAATGAGGGGCATTTTGAAGGAGGTTGTGGAAGAGGACGTGGATATCATGGTGGATATGGAGGATGAGGCCATGGTGGAGGAAGAGGATAGTTTCCTCATGGAACATGTTATACATGTGGATCCCCTAATCACTATAGGCATGAATGTCCTCAGAACAATGCATGTTCTTTCTATGGGAAGAACCATAGCTATGAAGAGTTCCTGGACTTATATGAGCATCTGAGTAAACAACATAAGCAAGAAAACAAAGGTGTCAAGATGGTTTGAATCCAACGCATGATAGAAGACCAATGGATGCCCAAGATAATAGAAGGACCTGAGGCATTGACAGTAAAGATCACTACATGCATTGAAGCTGCACACGCGAGAGGCATTACATCAGAAGCCTATGATTACCAAGGAGGAAGTTTTGCACACGAGGTATCCAAATCCTGCTCATCAGAAAGAAGTTTACCAGGATACCATGGAAGTGCTAAGGAATCTTCAGGGTGAGATATAGTACCTAAAGGAACAAAAGAATGTCAGAGACAGTCCAAACTGATATCGATGATCTATGGGAGGTATGCAAGATGTTGTGCCAAGAGAACATTATTCCACTATTGGGAAGTTGGTTGAAAGGGAACACTCCACACGCAAGTATTGAGACGAATGATAGATTTTGCATGCAAATATTCCCTTGATAGCATTGATTATGATAAGGAAATTACTTTGAATGTTGTTGTGGATGGGTGGCTATTGAGAAACATATTGATTGATACAGTGCAGTAAGTAAATGTGCTAACATTAGATGCTTGGGTATAAATTAGGAGGCCTCCATTGCAGCCATCATCTAATGTGTTGTTCATGGTGAACCAGACTAAGGCCACCCCCATAGGAGTGTTGAAGGATGCATCTATAACTATACAAGGGGCCAAGTTCACTAGGGATTTTGAGGTATTAGAACTTGCAAAAGTAGAAAATTTTCCCACTTTACTTAGATGCCCTTGGTGTTATGAAAATAATTCTGACTTGAGATTCAATAAGGGATATATCAACTTTGAAAACAAGGAGGAGAGGGTTGTGATACCATTGACAGATGGGAAATCTACACCCTATGTTGAGCCTCTCAGTGAGGAGGACTTAAATAGAGTCTATGTACGCGTTATTCAGGACCCAGAGGTCAACGAGCCATCAAAAGAAGGAATTTTACAGTGGGAGGATTCTCATTCTATTAGTGACACTATGAGTATTGCTTGTGACAATTGGGCTCATGGTACATATGAATTAGTTAGGCACGAGGTGAAAAGCATGGTCATGTGCATAAATAGATTTTGTTCAATACAACAGATAGGAAGTATAGTACCATGGTATACAGGGACAAAAGCTCTGCATGCCTTTCTGAAGGCAATGGAAATGCAGTGGGCAGATCTAGTTACAAGGAGAGAGATGCTAGTATATACATTACATGGGATGGTAGCGCATTGGTGGGAAATCCACAGAGATAATCTTATAAAGTGGGAATAGATTGGCATAGCTTTTTCTACCATGTTTATAAGGAACAATGCACCTATGCAAATCTATGCTTATCATGGTGAATGACCTATCCAGCATCACATTCAACAGGTGTGAGAGACTTTGGACAACAGGAAAATAATAATTACCACCTTCACTCTAGCTACATAAATTATATTCCACACTCCAAGGATGCACACACACTTGGTATGTATATGCAAAACTACATAGAGAAACTGGGAACTAGAAAAATTTGACTGCAAGTATGATTCAGACATTTGATTATTTCTTGACTCAACCTCCGGTAGCAGAGGCATTAAAATTTTTCAAGTGCTTAACTATGGGAGATAGTGCAAAAGTAGAAGAACATATTCAGGAATTATTCGGTGAGATAGAGTTCGAGCATGTTTTGAAAAGGAAGAAGAAATAGACTCCAAACTACTTGAGTACACTTTCCTTGAGAGAGAAAAAGGAAAGATGGTTTACATCGTGGATGATGAGGAAGTTGAAAACTTGGATATTGAGCATTCACACGGGGTGCACGAGGTCTTGGACAATGCAGACAAGGATACGCGTGCCTACCATGAACCCATGAAGACAAAGAAGGTGAATATAGGTTCGGAGGCTGAGCCTAAGGAGGCCATAATTAGAGATTACTGGTCAGACTCGGAGGTAGCAAAGATCATCAAATTACTCAGAGATTATCAAGACTTATTCCCTAGAGGATATCATGAACTTAAAGGCGTACATGAATCACTTAGGGAAATGAAGATCAAACTTAAGGATGGTGCACAACCAGTTAGAAAGAGACCCTACATGATGAATCCTAATTTGCACAAAAAGGTAAAGGATGAAATTGATAAAATGTTAAAATCCAGAATTATCAAGCCCTTTGATGAGTTAGAATGGGTTAGCCGAATGGTGATCAGTATCAGGAAGGATGGCCAGATTAGAATATGTGTGGACTACAGGGAGTTGAATGTTGCATACGTCACAGATCCATTTGTTATACCTTTCACTAAGGAAAACTAGGAGTTGTAGGGCGCGAAATATATTCTTTCATAGACGGATTTTCCAGGTATCATCAAGTTTAGATAGCTCAGGAGGATCAAGAAAAGACAACATTTACAACTGAATGGGGTAGTTTCACCTATACTATAATGCCTTTTGGATTGAAGAACGCGTCTAATCTGCATTTTCACGAATAGTTGTTTAGGCATTCAAATATTTTATTCACAACTTCTTACAAGTTTACCTAGATGACTGGACAATATATGGGCTTGTGAAAGACCATTGTGACAATCTACGCTTAATGTTTGAATGATGCAGACAATTGAGTATCTCTTTGAATATAAAGAAGTGCATATTTTCTATGCCATTTGGGATACTTGTTAGGACATATCATCTGTAAGGAAGGTTTTTAGTTGATCCAGCCAAGGTTGCAGTCATTTTAGGCCTGGAAGCACCTACTAGTCAAAGTGAGGTGCGCGGATTCTTAGGTCATACAGGGTATTACAGAAAGTTTATAAAAGGGTATGCCAAAATTGTAACACCCTTGGAAGAACTACTGAAGGGGAAAGGTACATTTTATTGGGGAGAACCACAACAACGTGCATTTGAAATATTAAAAGAGAGACTTACTACCGCACCCATTCTGCACTTTCCATCATGGGATAAACCATTTCATGTACATGTGGATGCTTCTGGTATGGCCATTGGCATTGTGTTAGCTCAACCTGGTGAAGGTATTATTGATCATCCAATCTATTTTTCTAGTAGGAAGTTGACTCCTACTAAACGGAATTACACAACTACAGAGCATGAAGCTTTTTCAATGATTTATGCATTGTACAAATTTCAATAGTACCTGTTAGCAACACCATTTGTGTTTTATACAGATCACATGGCATTAAAGTACTTGGTAAATAATCTAGTCTTACAGGGGTGCATATGTAGATGGGTGCTCCTGTTTCAAGAATTTGACTTCACAGTTGTGGTGAAACAAGGAAAAGAAACTTTGGACCAGACCATTTATCTAGAATCAATATGGGAGAGGAGTCGTAAGCGATTGAAAAAAACAATTTTGGATCAACAGATTATACAGTTGCAACAAGCACCCACGGAACTAGAAGACATTTTTTTCTTTCTATACATAGGTATGGCACCAAAAGGGATGAAATCATTAGAAAAGAAGCATCTTTTTATATGTGTGGCACCATTTATGTTAATTAGTGGTGACCTTTACAAGTTAGGTAGAGATGAAGTATTATGTCGTTGTGTGTTAGAGCATGAGTGCAAGGATATCATGGAAGAAGCTCATGGTGGTATTGCAGGAGGCCATTATGTAGGTGATGCGAATTCCCGGAAGATCTTAATTATTGGATTATGGTGGGAGACACTGTATAAAGACTATAAAAATTATTACAAGGCATGTGATCATTGTCAACGCCTAGGAAAACAAGGGTAAAGAGATGAGATACCTTTGAGACCAATTAATAGTGTTGAACCATTTGAGAAATGGGCCATTGATTTTTTAGGACCTATTTCACTAGTCGCACACATGATCAGATCACGCTATATCATTACGTGCACAAATTATCTCACACGATGGGAAGAAGCAACACCTACCAAAAACTATACGGCAGCAACAAAAGCTAGGTTTCTTTGGGAGAATGTTCTTACAAGATATCGATGTCCTCTAAGCTTGAAAAGTCATAGAGGTATAGATTTTTAAATGAGACCATCAAGATCCTATTGGATGAGTTTATGGTTGCACACCAAAAACTACACCTTACTATCCTCAGGAAAATGGAACTACTGAGGATTTCAACAAAATTTTGGGCTAGAATTTGACAAAAATATGTGATGTTGGAAGAAAGGATTGGGATGACAAGGTGTCAAGTTGTGCTTTGGGCATATAGAACAACTTACAAGAGATTGAACAAAGCCACACCGTTTCAATTGGTGTTTGGTGTGGAAGTTGTTCTTCCTATAGAATTTATGTTACCTTCTTTATGTATTGCATGTGCTGGAGGTCTAGCTGATGAACAAGATTTAGAAGAATGGATTGAAAAGATGATTCAATTAGATGAGCACTGAGCCATAGCATGATGGAGTCAAAAGTAGGAAAAATCCAGGTAGAAAGCATGGCATGATAGAAACATAAGAGATAAAAAGTTTGAGATTGGACAAATGGTTCTTCTTTATGACTCAAAGTTCTTGCGCCATCCAGGAAAGCTCAAAGTACACTGGTTGGGGCCGTATGTTATAACCTCTATACTTGACTCAGGTGCATGCCAGTTAGAAGCACTTGATGGAACATGGCTACCCAAGGTTACTTTAATGGGAGTAGGCTGAAGCCCTACTATAAATAAGTCTTCTTGGTGTTTGTAATAAGGCAGTGTTTCCATTTAGTCTAGGTTTTCAATTCCATCTTTCCTTAATGTATTTCCTTTATTGTTGCTATGCTTTGTCAATTTAGTTTTTGTTTGTGTAATAAGTGTGCTTGCACACATAGAGCAAATTACTATATCAATAATGTTTATGCACGAGAGGACTGCACATACCTTCAGTGTGGGGTGGTTTTCATTATCCAAGAAAAGGACTGAGGGACTTGAAAGGTGAAAGAAATAAGCTGCTATAGGTGTGCTTTAAAGGGGATTGCTTCTCAAAAGGTGACCAAGGATGAAGATGGATGAAGGAATAGTATAACACGAGGTAAGCGAAGTGATAATAGCTACCAAGAGAAGGTGCAGTGACGAGGTCCTCAAGCCTAGGAGCATGCGTAGAAGATAATTGTGTTACCATAAGGTAGGAAGGTGCACTAGAATGTTATAGATGGGGACGGAGATGTACCATGTGGAACGAATGGATTTGGTCAATAAATGGAGGGATATTTGGTAGGTGAGGAGCAATAAATGGATCAAACTTAGAAATTTAATATAAGGAAGGGATGTGGATTCATTTTTACTATTACAACTAAGAATATTTGAGAGAAGAGCCAAGTGCGAAGAGCCAAGTGATTGATTTAAGGTGCGAAGGGTGTGAAATCAAGCATGATAACTAGATCTATGCTTTAAGAAGCTTGTGTCCCTAGTGGTGAAGGGTTTGAGTGAAGTAGAAAGACAAGAAAGAGTTGGGTTATGAGTTCCCACCTAGGAAAGAGTCAATCGAGCTAGGGTTTGATTCGCATAGTTGCAGGAGTGAAGAGGAGACATTGGCAAGGTAAAAATGACACCAAAGAAGGCATCTACAACAGAAAAAGAAAAGAAGAAGGTGGTCATTGAGGAGGAAGAGATTGCACCTAAAAGTCATTTTTTGGAGATGTAATACCTAGAAGGGGTTATTGTTGGCCAAGAATGGGATTCACCCATTAGAAAAAGTAAGGTGAGTGAATATAATCATAAGATGTTGGAGAACAAAAAGGAGCTCGACTCCTTACTCATGGTTAGAACCAACAAACACATGGTAGATGACATGCCGGTATATGATGATGTGGGTGAAAAGCTCTTATTGAAATTGGGGTATATCAGTTGTATGAGTTGCCATACTTCAAGAAATATGAGCCCTTGTACCAGTGGCTCATGAGCAGGGTTCATGAAGACTACTTCTACTTTGCAGGATGCAGAGCTAGAATTTCGTCTACACTTGTTTCATCAGTGACAAGTTTGAAGGCCACAAGAGAAGATATAAAAAGTGACCTCACAGATAAAGCCATAATTTTGAAGACCAAATAGGAGTTGGGATACCTGAAGGGTCCATGCAGAATGGACATCGACAAATTTAAGAATTTTCTAGTTGTACAAGTTGCAGCACACTTGGTTACCAAGTTAAATGATCAGGAGTGGTGGTCGCAGGTAAACACCATGTGGTTGCATGTGGCATGAAGGATTTCGAAGGAATATATACAACATTATCAGCTATATTACGAGAGAAAATAGTCGAGGAAGTGCGCATAGGAGGGAAGATCAGCTTTGGGGTTGTTCTCCTATCACTGGTCTTCATGGAAATTGGAGTACCAGACGGACCAAAAGAGAAAATATGGGAATATCCCATGGAGAACAAGTCCCCAGCTGAAAGATTCAACAAATACCTATGCAAGGGGACTATGATAGATGAGGTGAAACAAAGGGTGGAGAAGTGGTATGATAGGCTCCACATGGCATTTGGGGAGGAATGGCACATACCAAAGGACCTACCAACAGTGGTAGGAAAGTAAGTTCAGTTTGTTGTATACAAGCATTTTTGCATCGTGTGCTTTCTAATGAAGGATGGAACTTGGAGCCCTTGGTGCAAGTTACCTTATGCCTTCACTACAAGGTATTTTCAGGAGTCTATTCATAGGTTTACCAACACGTGTAGATTAAAATTCAATGTAGACAAGGTAGACTGTGACTACCATACATTGTGGAAGAAGTATGTATACCTGGCAGGAGCACCTACATAGAGAGAATCATTTCTAAAGTGTTGAACATCAAGCCAATAAGCTTGGCTGTAGTAGATTTGGGGGTAGCACTGGTGTATCTCTAGTTGAAGCCGAAGATGGAGAAAAAAATATGTGGAAGGTGAGTTCACACTTCCAGCACCACCAAAAGGGAAGCACACAATGGAGAATATCCTAGTGCCTAAGCCCATAGAGCAAATCGAAGTGCAGGATGAGGAGGAAGAGTGTGAAGATAGTGGTGGCTTGGAGCATAGGGGTAGGAAACATCCTACAAGTCAGAGAGAAGTTGAGCACACCATTACACTACCTCAGCCACAAGAGGGGGAGGAAGAGGACTTGAATGCGGTCCAAGGGGAGCACAGGTTTAAAAGGGTATTTAGGAGAACAAGGACCCAAGGTGTTACCCCAACCTTTGTGCGTAGATCACCCCGACTCTCCCCGCGAAGGAAGCGACTGCACTAAGAAGGAGGAAGTTGAAGTTGAGTGAGGAGGCGGAAGAGTCTGAGGAGAGCATGCCTACATCTCCTACACCCCCAAAGAACACAAAAGAAAAGGGTGAGGCATCAAAGGAGAAGGATGAAGAAGAGAGAAGACCAGAGGAAATAGCTATAGGAGAAACACAGGACATGGAGACACAAGCTCCAAATTTGGAAGCTAGAGTTCCTAAGTAGCAGAGGTCTAGAAGGGTGAGTGGAGAGCACATTCCACTAGCCATGGGGTATGCAGAGGACACAAGAAATATTTTTGTGCCCACTTTCTAGAGCACAATAGTGCAGAAGGATCTATTTGGCTGGGAGTTGATGGATGAAGATATGGTGACCATGTGAACATGAAAGCAACTATCTTGGTCGATGCACACCCACATGGATGAGCTTGATTTTGATGTATGTGAAGATTCATGTATGTTGAGGTGATTGAAGAAGGCACCCTAGGCTAGACACATGATAGTAAATCCTACTATCATGTCGATGAGCAGTTAGTAATGCGGCTAAGTGAAAGTTTCTGTGGAGGTAGCCAAAAGAAACATGGATAAATCTACCACAATCAAGGCATTGCGTGAAGAGCTGAAGATGAAGGACATGGTAATAGTGCGCATAACTCAAGAAAGAGACTTTTCTCAAAAGAAGAATGAAGTATTCATAAGTGTTGTAGAGGAGATTGGGGACAATGTAATTAGAGCTAGGCCACACTTGGAGCCCAAGGTACCACAAACATTTCCTTCAATGATACACTATGTGGGGAAGTTGGTGGACTTGGTGCTAGAAGATGAAACTCTATGTGTGCAAGTTCCGAAATATCATAATGACATGCCAAATGAGAGAGAGAAGGCCTCAATGATGAGAAAATCACATCATATGAAGACTGTTGTAGGAATTACAAGAAGTCTTGAAGAAGGCGGATCAAGCTTTAAATATATGCATAGCTCCAGAGGTGCTCATCAACATTAATACCTTGGAAGAGACCAATGAGGTCCAGAAGGCCATGAAAGATGAGACCTTGGGCTGCATAGAGAGGCTGGAAATGGTTAAACAAAAGCATGAGGCCTTGACAAAGAGTAGCACAAGAGCTACACAAAACTTGGCTAGAAGAGCTTGGCAAACTGATTGCATAGAAGATGGACCTTTTGGAAGGAAGGATGACATCCATGTCTAGTGTTGTGTTGGTTCTGTAGAATGAGAAAGGGGAAATTGACGAGATGAGTTGGATTCCATAGCTGTGGACATCCCAGAGAAAGTGGAACAAGCACTCACTGAATGACAGGATTTGGAGGCTGCAATAAAGGAAGAGTATCTAGAGCTGATACTACAAACTGATACTGAGGAGGTTGCTTGAATAACCTCATATAAATTCTTGATTTGTCAACATTCTTCATTCTTATTCTTTCATTCATATTCTTTCATTCAAAATTTGGAGATGACCATTGTTGGGATGACAATGAGATTAGTGTGGGGTAATGTTGATCAAAGAATACTTGGAAAAAATCACACAAGGAGTCCATGTGGGGTAGAAGGCCAGGATTGAAGGTGCGGAAGGACAGGAAGGACCCGCACATAGAAGGCAGGTTCGGATTTCAAGACTTAGCTGATTTTGGGCATGAGGATCTATTTTTGGAAGATGGCATGCGGAACACATCAACGATGCAGAGAAGTGCGCGCCAAGCATTTTCTATATCTTCAAGCATGTGTGGATATAATTGTAAATGGTGTGTGGCTATTAATAGCATGTAACCTATTTCTGGAGTAGTTAAGTGGTGAAGGGCAAGTCCCCACCCTATATATATGATGATTAGGTGCATAGTAAAAGGAGATCTGTATGTGTGTGTGGAAGAGATGGATAGATATGTATGTATGATTTTGAATACGTGTAACACTTCACTTAAGATGATTGATAAGAGGAGCTTCTATAGATGGAGGATATTGGCAATCTTGTCATTCAATGTGTGAATATAATCATGGGGTAAGGTGTTGTGGCTAGGGTCATTATATTGCAAATAACAACATAATATCAACTTGATGGAGGGAGTTATTAACAATACATACACTCAAAATTAGACAAAATTATATTAATATGAATCATAGCATCCGGAATCTAGTTTCTAAAATACTATTGTTTGTAAAAATGGACGATTAGCTATATTAAACACTCAAAATTCAATGACTTGGTTTTTTAAAAAACGCCGATAGATTATAGTCCGTTTGCCCACAATTTGGATGACCAAAAATTGATATATATCATTTGGTGAGAAGTTATATGCATATCTATCTTGGGATGGATTTTATTTTGTATTTTTTGAAATAATTTTTATAGATTTTTTCCGTGAAAGTGGTATGAAAACATAAAGAAAACAGAGAGCACTTTCCGTTTGCCACGCCATAACTTCATCAAACAATATTGAATCAAATATTTTTTTGAACATGTATATAATTTCACCATGGTTGGGATCTATAAGTTTTATCACATTCTAATAAGTGAAACAAATTTTGCAGTCTTAAACGTAGACATAAACATTCACGGAAAAAGTGTCTTAAAGACCTACTATTAGTAAAAAATTATAAAATGATATTTATCCTCTTATTTCACTTTAAAATCAGTATTTCTACAAATCTAATACTCTCCCTATGCAATGGTACCATTTTTATGACATAGTTTTTACTTTTTGGCATGGTTCAAGTCATGAGAAGACTGATGTTTTGTTGTTTTTAATGTAAAATTCGGATTTGATGTCCACTTAATTGTCCCCCAACTTGCATCATGATTATTGTTTAAACTCGTTCTTTCATAGATCTAAGGGTAGTATGCACTGTAGAATGATGGATTAGTTATGAGTCTTTATATATCTTCCTTCATCATGTTAGCATCATGCTACAAAGAAACTCTAAAGAGAGACACTGTACCTTTGTGCGTGCTTTGAGCGCTTAGTCTAGGTTGAGTGATGTGCCAGCACGACTAGGTTGTTATCTTACAAATTCTAGGCTACATCAAATGCTTAGAATATAAATGTACATAATATTTGATCTTTCAAGACTCATACGCAATCACATGACCATCCCGCATGAGAATAATTTTAATATGAAGAAAAGAGGCATTTGTGCAAACTATGAAATCACTATGGGTTCAAGTAAAGTGAGGGTAGTATTTTTTGTGAGATTATATTTGAGTGTGTAGAAATCCTACTCACACTTCACACTCCACTCAAAATTATTTGGTTTTTAGTGTAGGGAAGTAATAGGTTAGAAAATATGAAAGAAATGTGGAACAAAATAATGGTAGTAGATGGATAACATCATGGAATTATACATCGTGGTAACACTAATAGGTGAAAGACACTCTACAATGACATGTAAATATTTTATGGATATATAAAGATACCCTCCTTGAAATTATATCGAAAAGCTACTTAACATCTAATTTGAATAATTGGAACTTTCTCATATTTCCATATAGTCGCTTTTATCTTAGACATAACAACACTTGTTTAAGGTGGTACCCATGCTTCTCTTATGAGCAATAATTTTTTTAATTTTTTTCAAGAAACACTATCAAAAATAATAAAAACAGGTCATAAATACTTTATTTATGAGGCTCATGAAAACTACAAAAGAATTGGTCAAACCAAAAGGTCCTTTGGTGAACTTATAATGAGCATATCTCATTCGAAAATAAGTCTTGTCAATATATTCATATTCTATTCTAAATTCATGACAACTTGACTTACGATATATCTATGAAGAAAAATTGGTATCTCTAATATGCTAAATTATGTCGTCTATCATGGGAAATGTGTAATGGTTCCACAAAGATAACCTTAATTTTATATAATTAATGCACAATATTAGGGACCAATCCTTCTTCTTAATAAATATAATTGTAATCCTCCAATTTTGCATGCTCGAGTTAGATAAAACCCTTATCCAAGAGTCATTTTAACTACATCTTGAGCACAAAAATATATGTAGTCATAATCACATAGGGTGCTCAAGAAATGTTCTCTACTCCTAGAACCAATTCAATGTGGAAATCAATCTCTATGTGGGGGTAATTAAGGAACCTCATTAAAAAAATGTTTGAAAAATATCAAGGAATGTAATGATCATATAAGTATTTTCCAAATATCTCCTCCTCTAATTGGTCACTAATGTTGATGGTAAACACTTAACATCCATTTCACATACACCGCTTCAATCGTATGGACAATATAGTGTGAAGATAAATTTGTCTCTGTATACCTATCAATGTCACCTTTATACCACGTTCATCATGGCGAAAATTACCTAACTATAGAAATCCACATTATCTCAATAAGTCGTAAGCCAATCCATCCCAAAACTAGCCTCATATGAACCCGTGAGAGAGATATGTACATAAAGTTTACTAGAAAAACTACTAAATCAATAACACACTCTCTCACAAGGATAATGACTACTAATTTTTCCCCTATGGCCAACTTCATGTCCT
The DNA here is from genome assembly GCA_018340775.1 of Taxus wallichiana var. yunnanensis. Taxonomy (NCBI): domain Eukaryota; kingdom Viridiplantae; phylum Streptophyta; class Pinopsida; order Cupressales; family Taxaceae; genus Taxus; species Taxus wallichiana. The sequence continues at coordinate 755,015,181 of CM031234.1, forward strand.
AAACTTGTTCCCTATCTTATCAAGTGAATGACTACACAAGCCTTAATTATGCTTGTGTAATCTTGAAGCCTAAAACACCCATCAAGCTCACTAGCCATGTAATAACTAATGACCTTATTATATCTTTTAAATATGTGCGTCAATTCTTGATTACACTTTCCATGATGTGATCCCATGCATCTCACATATAAGTCCTCTTTCTTCTAGATTACAAATGCCTATTATCCTAATTTAATCCCTCAAGGAGATCATGGCCCTTAAACACTTGATATACATCACTATCCATGGAAGGATGTCGAGGGATCATAGTCCTTACTCTCTATCATAATATCTCTCCTATAAATGAAGAGTGGAGAGAATATTAACCCTCATATGTCAGCCTCGCTTATGACCTCCTACTATTTTCTCATCTCTCAAGTACCCTCACTCAAAGTACTACCACTATATATTGAAAAGGTAGAAGGATCTATGGCCCTAGTTCCTCTTTCCATGGCTCTCATGGTGTAGACACAAAACCTATGAACTTGTGTACATTTATAGGTTGTAGAGGATATTAATATATATATGATTCCTAAGAAAGAAAACTAGTAATTGATAGTGTCTTTTGTATCTTTTTATTAACCTTACACACCCTACAAATTATCGGTATTTGACGACTTATCTTTTATGGCCTTAGAAAATAGCACCCATTTAGGATAGTAGCACCCAAGCACTCATTTCCCTTCTTGGTGCTCCCGACCCTCTCGACCTTTTCTCACACTTTTTGGTCTCTTTTTCTTCTTGGGCATCTTTTACACTTTTGGTTTGGACTTATTTTTCTCAATTACAAAATTCAAACAAGAGAATCATACATGTACATATTTATAGCTCTCAAATAAGGGTTCAAATTCTAGCATCATCTACTATCACCTAAGATTTTATCTAAAGTCACAAGAGAATTACAAAGCATCCTTATAGCACATTAACTCAAGGTTCAGGGGGATGCATCACTCTACATACATAACATAGGAAGGGAATTTCATTCTATTCCATCCCACAAATTTTATACGTTTTCTATATTCCACTATCATTTTAGAACTTTCATAAGGGAATCTAATGGAATTATTACACACACATTCACATAGAACTACATGGATTCTAAGATGTAGTGCATCGCTTGTCTTAAAATGTAAGATCACTCTTCAAGTGATTTTCAGTGTTAATGCGACTCCCATTCTACATAATCTTTATTAGTTTTGACATGTTTTGTGGGTATGTGTAGTTAGGTATCTATTATACAACTTATAGGTGTGAAAATGACATTGGAACAAATCAATATCTATAAAATAATATCAACAACGAAGTTCCTCCTACATAGAAAATATCAAAACCTAATCATCTCGGTGGAGAGTAGCACCTAGATCTAGTCACTAGTTCTCAAACACTCATACCCTCCCATCAATTTTTTGTATTGCACATTTCTAGGTCTCAAAGCTCCAGTGAGCCTTAATGACACTACTTCTAAAAATTTTCACCTATTCACCTACCTAGATCACTTCCGGATCACTCGAAAATCAACTAAGTCATCTATCTATCACATTTAAATAGAATTTCATATTATTGCCTATTGGCGGCTTGTCCATTTACTTGTATTTTATTACTTTTATATCATTCATTATAGAGATTACTCTTAATTTAATATTTACTTCCATTTATATTAAATCATTTGGTGAACCCCACTTGTGATCTAACACTCGAGATCCTTATTTTACCCATTTTATTAGAATTTCTCTCATGGCTCCTAAAATTTCTCAAATCTCCTTACATGACTTACTTAAAATGCACACACCTTCCTAAATTTTCTCCAAAAATACATAGAAACTATGTAACTCCCTCGTAATACATAACCTAGACAAGTAAGTGCCATTTTGGATAGTCTCTCTGAAAACTCTATCATTCCTAACAACAAACCAATTTGCTAATCTTCGAGTCAATTTAAGATTTACGATTTATTTTAGGATAAATTTCAAACTATGGAAAACATGATTACATCTATCAATTGAGAAATACAACATATTAAGGATACTTCTCATGCCCATGCTAGTTCTTTTTCTACATTTCATTTTTATCCCATATCTATTACATGCTCATACAAGTGAGGTCAAAGTATTAACACTAACATCACCTCTCAAATTTTATCTAAATTTTAAACAACATTATATTCTTCCTAACCTACTCAATTACTAATTGGTAAAATTTACACATACTCATTTCTACCCTCCTTATTGTCTTTCCATGTACAAATTTCACCCATTTTACAATTATCACATACTTAATGGAAATCATGACAATAATTTAAATTATTTTTAAAAAAAAATTAAGTACCTTGAGTATTAAGGATTTATTTCATTATCTACACAACATTTTACTACATGTTCATCTCCAATTGTTAAATCCCATTGGGATCCCAAATTTGATCCCTCCATGTCTAGTGAGCATCATGTAATAATCACTAATGTTACTCCCCCATAAGACAAGATCCCCTTTCTAACCAAGTTTCATACCACTTTAAAATTGTATACCCCATCACCTCATCCTATCAAGTCCTATACAACATTACCAATCCTGAATAAGAAACCATCAACAAAATAAGACCAACTAATATACCTTGATACCTATCCCATTTAAACTTCCTTCTACTAACCCCAAATCCAACCTTGATCCTACTCTTTCTTCTACCTCTTGTTGCAATGATAATATACATTCTTATGATACATTTCAAACCTTGTTACCTTGGTGTGTTACCTCTTACTTCATCTCATAAATCTCCATCACACACATACTTGGGGGGCATTACACTTCCCCCTTCCATCACTTTCAGTTGTCTCTAGTGTCTTCTACTACACTTTAGACTTTGTGCTTCATGTCTAATCTTTCTCAAAGACACCTATACCTTTAGTACACACATTGTATCATCATTAACCGATGACGCACTCTAATGCTATAGTTCACACTTGGTTATTAAGGGAACACTTCATCCATCAACCTTACATCCTAAACTCTCACTACACTTTGACCTTAATGCTTCATGATACATCTTGCTTAACATATACTACTCTCTCTCTCTCTCTCTCTCGCTCTGTGCTTCATGAGTACCTTTGTGAGAATCACCACATCATTGCTTCACATACTTTCTCTTCATTACTTGATGATAAAATATAGTGCTACAGTTCACACTTCACTTTTTAGTGAACACTTTATCAATGAAACTCACCATTTACTTTTTCTACTCTCCACACTCAATGTTTTACCATATATATTTCCTAGCATCTACTCTCAAATGCATACAACACACTCATTTCTCAATGACACACTCTTCTTCTATGGTTCATTCTTGACTTTTGAGGGAAATTTCTAAATGAACCTCATTTGATGCACATATTCTTTGGGAAACATTGAATCTCCTCATCTTCACATATTACACATCACTTTGCACACCATTATACTTGCACTAATTTTTCATAATTTAGCTTCATTTACTCTTGTTATCCTATTCTACCTACATGTTGCACTTCGCTTACTATGCTAAACAGAGTGTTTGTATGTCATTATAATTATCTATATACACATATGCGTTCACTTCATATCTTGAGGTGGAGGAAATACCTATCCCATATTCATACACAAGGCATGATGCTCAATGCGAGATATCTACCAATCACACTTTGAGGCTCCCGGGGTATCTAGTTTGGCTACTTTAATACTTTACACATCATAGGTTCTATCATTTCAAGTACTTACTATTTGAAGTCACTATCACTATACTTGTTATTGATTCATACATGTTCGACATATTATATATCTTTGTAACATTCTAGTGGATGCTTCATGTGTAGCATTTGTCTTACAATGATCAAGACAACCATGACTATCTCTGTCACTTCTTGCTTCCTATTATTTTCTATTGTTTGTGGGATGTGCCTATGAATTTCTTGATCATTGTATCCTTTATTTCACTTTTCCCATTATTTTCTTATGACATTGTGAGTGATGTCCCATGTATGAAACCTACTTTCCATGGTTCATCTAGTATTCCTAGTTTCTTATTAAATTGTCTTCTCTCGCATGCTAGATAATTTTTCTTCTAACACTTTCTTAGCTAGCCTATGTTGTTTTCATGTGCCTTGGTTTCTCCCATGCACATCCCCTACCCCCTACAAGTACCCATTTCAAGAATGCATATCGGTATAAGCTCTTCTCATTTGGAATATACTCTCCTACAATTGTTTCATGCACCCCAAATGAGGGGGTATACATTGGGTGAACAAATAACCCCTACATGAGCTCATAGCTTTAGTCCAAATCAACATATTATAGAATCAACACAAGATCATAGTTACATATTGGCTCCAAAATAGACGTGGGTCCAAAACACGAGAAAACAATGGCGCCAAAACCTGAAACAGTAATAGAGGGTACTTTTTTCCCCATGGTTTCTTGTTTCATAGGGGAAAAATAGTCAATTTATCAATTCAATATAGTTTACATCAGTTTTCAAATTAGTTCTCTAGTCACGAAACTTGCCTCCAGCTTAAGAATTTAGTCTATCGATTCAATCGAAACAAAAGGAATAAATTAGGGATGTACCATCTACAATGGTGCTTATTCAAGAAGCATCATAAACGAAGATAAAATATATACCTCCATCACCAACACTCTTATCTTGGTAGGAGATCACCCAAAAAACTTGCCTTTCATATGAGATCTCCAAAAAAAATCGCTCTCAACATGATTTTACCAAAAACACTCACCAACGGCATTCAAATCTAGTAAATCCAAATAAATAAGAAAATTTTCTATCTTATACTCTCTTACATATCAAATGCATAGTTTTATTTTAATAACTTTAACAATCTTTACTTATCCATGTATTACTCTAATTTTTCATATATATAACTTTGACTACTCCTTTTCTCTTCATTCTCATAGGTCTATCTTTAATACACAACAAGAATAATCTTAAATTAGCAAACACAACCTCCATTAACATGTTATTATACATACACTTCACCCCTGGGTTTATCTCTCTTTCCTAGTCACCAAGCTTCACTTTGCAATCACTTCACACTTCACTTGTCCACTCGACACACTATCGGAAATATTATTTTTGATAGGATCATAAGGTATGCATCTTTTATCTACTTTATGTTATCGAGTATTCACTCAACAATATAAAGTGGGGGAAAATGTGACACAAACTATATGCACTTTGGTACATTTTTGGGTCCTAAAGCATAGTAATATATACATGGTTCCTAAGAAAGAAAATAGAGTAATTGACAATGTATTTTGATCCATTTTCTTTGTTTTATACTTTCATTGACCTTACACATCCTACAACCCTTCCATTATTTGATTGATTTATATTTTATGGCCTTGACCAATAGCACCCATTTAGGACAAAATTTCCCAGGTGATCCTATCCCTTCGGGTGCTCCTAACACTGCCTCTAGAATTTTCTCACTCTTTTGGGTCTCTTTTACTTCTTGGGAATATTTTACACTTTTGGGTTGGTCCTCCTATTTTCAATTACGAAATTGAAACAAGCTAATCCTAGATGTACATAGTTATATCTCTCAAATAAGGGGCCAAACAATAGCATTATCTAATGTCACCTAAGCTTTCATCCAAAGGCACAAGAACATTACAAAGCATCCATATAGCATGTTCACTCAAGATAAAAGGGTGTATCACTCTATATACACAACATAGGAAGGGAAGTTCTTTATATTCCATCCCACACATTTTATACATTTTCTATATTCTAGATCTAGCCCATTATCATTATGCAACTTGTAAAAGGGAATTCTAGGGAATCATTACATACACATTCACATAGAACTACATGTATTTTTAGATGTCATGCAACACTCATTCATAATATCAATCATCGGGTGACTTTTGGAGTCGACTAACTCCCTATTCTACATATTCTTTATGAAGTTGGATGTGGTTTTGGGTATGTGCAATTAGGTATCTATTTTACATGTTATAGTTGTGAACAAGGAAATTGGAACAAATCCATTGTGATAAATAACCATCAACAAAAAGATCAAAAGTTGAGCATCTAAGTGGACACTAGTGCTAAAATCCAGTCACTAGAACCCGAGAACTCCTTTCCTCCCATGGGCACTTCTTTCCTAATCATTTCTAGGTCTATGAACCTCTAATGAGCCTTGACGATGCAATTTCAAGGTTTTACAACTATTAGCATTCTCGGATCACTTCTAGATCACTTGGAAAACATCTAAGTCATCTATCTCTCACATTTTCTTAGGTTTTCATATTATTACTTGTTGGTTTCTTGTCCATTTACTATATTTTATTACTTGTATATCATTCATTACAGAATTTACTATGAAATTAAGTTTTAATTAAATTTATATTAAATCACATGGGACGTAATCTCACTCTATGTGAGGTTATCCCCGACCTTCCCGCATGTTTTCATATATAGACCACATCATCTATGAGCTTATTATAGAGATGAAAATAGATAAACAATGATGACTTATATCCAATCTCTTAATGGAGTAAACTTTCTCGATACTAGGTGTGACGAACATAAAATTTTGGCATATTTTTTCAAAGAAACTTGCAATACAACACACACAAAGGCCAAGTCACTCAACAAGTGTGACAATAACCCACACAATAATAAATGGTTTTATTATTATTAATAATATATAATTATCATATAATCTTCTAGAAAAAGAATGTAACTAAGGTGGTGAAATTATTAGGAGAGTTAAATTCATTTATGTTAAATCATATCTATCCCATCCTATACAACTTGGCCATAACCTTTATTACTCATTAATAAATTAAATTTATTTAAGTAATTTTAATTTTAATAATAATAAGGTGATAGTATAATTTTAAAAGGGTTTATTTAAATAAATGAACTACTTTACTTAATTTCATAACCACTACAACTTTAATAAATGTCACTTATTGCAGATCTAAATAACATTTGGCACCTATTCAAATTTTACATCATGGAGTTAATTAAATTAAAATTTATTAAAGGAAAATAATAATATTTTCCTACATACACTATATAACTTGTTCATATAATATCAAGAGACTAATTAAGAGGATAAATTCAGTTTAGTGTTCCATAAGTGAAAAGGTCATCCCATTGTAGGATTAAATTATGGTCATTAGATCTAATAGATCCAAACCATTGAATCTTATCAAGAACATGTTTTCCTTGATTTATCTATAGATGAATTATTGAGAAGTTTTGGTTAATGATAGAGGATGATGTCATATCTTATCAAGAGATTTTTGAAGTTTGATGATGTTCAAGGAAATAGTAAATGTTCTTATTGATCTAAAATGTGAGTTGTGTCTTACTAGTGGTAAAGGATGCTTTAGAGAGTTTGTTGTGTGTAGTCATTTTTATACCCTTAAAATAATAGTAAAATCCCATACACACCAACCTATCACCCAGGGTGGGAGCTGGGAACTCACACAAGGCATGCATGGGAGTCGAGTCTCTCCTTTATGTGAGTTTTTGAGAATGCATCTTCTTAGAATAGATAATAAAATGTTGGATAGAAAAGGGATCAAACACATTCTTATAAACTTATGAATAGTTATCATCTCATTGTATGCAGGTAAGACAAATAACAAGCATCACATGCAGATGATTCATACATAAAGGAGATGCATATTCATTGAACACAAATGATTTATAACAAAGTATTATATTCATACTATCAAAGTTAATAACCCACATTATATCCCATGAAGTCAGAACAAATCCTCATATAATTATGCAGAGTCAAATCATGCATCGAGTGATATTATGCTCATTAAATTACAAAGAAGAATGAGAACCCATCCCTTTCTATATGTTATTACTCACGAGCTCTCCTAATCCCTAGTCATAACACCCTCCATTCTATTTTTGCAAGGCTTCTCCTCTCTTCAACTATATCCTTTTCTTTTATCGATAACTTGTATATATATCCTTAGCACCCACCATCATGCCTTCCGAAGTTACTGATTGATTACTAAGTGTTGAAGTGGTCCTCCATGGAAGTATGCCTTTCTAGATCTGAGCTATCCATTCCTTGCAATGATTTCTTCTCGAAACTTCCATCGCATGCCCGGAATATTCCCTTTTGATCCATAGTCACCAGGGATAAAATCCTATCCATAAGGATCATGCTTTTCTTGTGTGCTTCCTAGGATGCCTAATGTGGCTAATTACAAAACACATTTTTCCTTATGTACATGTATTGTGTGTTCATGCAAAACCCTACCATAACTCTTTCCTTATATGTTTTCAACCCACGTACCCTTCTTAAACTAGTTCTTGCATGCCCATGTTCCTTCTTATACTTATCCGATATTTTGGATCCCAACATCACCCCACACTACGCCTGTTCTCTGTACTCTAGAAACACTCTTAAATAAATAATTAAATAATGGTGGATCCTTACAAATGGTTTGGAATGGAATAATGAAGGAATGAGAATTGGGTAAAAGAATGAAAGAATGGGTAACTTTACTTACTACGAAGGAGGAGAAGGAAATCCTTCCTTAAATCATCTTATAATTTCCCCAAGTTTCGACCTCATTCTCAGTGCTTCTGGCAGAGTAGAGGTCACCCACCAGGAACTCACTTCTTAAAACTAAGCTCCTATCCTTTAGTGGTCATTATCTCCATAGTATCCTCCAGCTTTTTTTCCCAAATCATTGAGTGCATCAATCCTTTGAGTGATTTGAGGGTATAATTCCTTTAGTTAGTTCTTGATTGAGCCCCATAAGGTCACAATGGCCTCTGATTTCTTTTTACCTCGGCTAGGATCTTGTCTCACTCCACCCTATTCCCCTTGTTCTTTTCCTATAAATCCTTGAGTTCCACTTCATGGGTGGAAATTAGGGTACTTGCGACTCTATCTTTGTCTACACAATTATCATAGGCAGCCTCAACAATTTGAGCAATTAGGTGGAATTTAGATCGGAAAGGATCTTACTATACTGGAAAACTTATCTCCACCACCTTCATCTTATTTTCTTTATCATTTCACACCAATGCCTCCTCTATTGATTCTACGGCATGTGATCGCCTCTCCATAGTGAGTATGCAGGTCAAGTCCTCTAGGAATTGTAAGGATGACCCATAATTTTGCGTGGGTGGTGTTAAGTTTGGATGTTTTAGGACAATGGCATCCATGATCATCTCTATCTTCTTGTATGCCTCATGCACTCTTTCCTTTTCATCTTTCAAATCACACCTTAACTGAGCACTAATTAGCTCTTCCCACTTAAGTCATTTGTATTTTCAATGAGCTATTATTCCTTTTTCTCCATCTCTACCTCTAAGAGCTTTAACTGTCATTTCTCCCAAAGATCTTGGCTTCACCTCAAATGAGACTTTTTGAATGCATTGTATATATGCTCATGTGACAGCCACCACTTGAGCATTCACCAAGGGGTTTATCCATTTTTTCTTTGGCACTTTCATCGGTGATCCTTTTCTTATTTCAAATTATGGCTCATCAATGTGGGACTCAAATGCCCATGAAAACATTTTCCTTGTCTCGAGTGTATGCTCCTTCCTAATCAAATGAAGTCATGGCTAGAAGTTGTTCTATTGGTACGGTGCTCTAGAAGCACGTGCGCAACACCTTGTTTAGATCATAAATATAGCCCATTCATATAACTTGTGATGATTTTGCGCTTCCTCCCTATGTGTGAGACCTTTGAAAGCTCAGAGCCAAACTAGGATCTCCTCCCATGTTGTCGTATTCTTTTCTATGATCTCCTCCTCAACTTCCTTCATCACCGTGTCCGTGCTACATTCCACTTCTTGCTCCACCAAGTCCTTGATTATTTGTTCCACTTATTTCTCCATGGCCTCATCTACTTGTCCCTTTTTTAGGCTTGGGGTCCTTTTTGTTTTGTAACTTCTTCCCCGCCTACCACCTTGCCTTGGGTCTCAACCTCTTATTCATCCTCCTTTTCCTCATCTCCTTTGTTATGCTCCTCATCTCCTTCTTCTTCATAATCGTGTATCTCATAGATGGGAAGGTATTCACCTCTTGGTTTATTTCCATCATCATCTTTGTTCCTAATGTAGGCATCTAGGTTTTTTTTTCCTCTGAATCAACCTCATTTGTTACCTTTTGCTTCTTCCTTATTGGGGATTCTAGTATGGGATTATTCTCTTTCTTTTTCTTTAACAGTGATGTCTTTCTTTGTGATTCCTCTGGATGAGGGGATCTTCATGCTCCGGCACCTCTTCTTTTGGAGTATTTTCTTTCTCTTGGGAAATTTTCCTCCGTGCATAAGTACTAGGCTTAACACTTGTGTCCGATGTGCTTACCGTCTATGTTCTTTGAACACTTGGTGCCTTCAAACATCTCTTCTCTCTCTCTCTCTCTTTCTAGGCACGGAATTCTTCCTTCCTGTGGGGTCTTCAGGAATGGAGATGTCATTCTCCAAGTAAGCTCCTTTTTCAAACTTTTCCCTTATGTGTAGGTACATACTTGATGTGACCCTTCCTGTAATTGGCATTGTCAAATTCTTCATCATTTATATCTCGTGGGAAACATATCTCTCCATATACACACTTCTTTGGGTAGACTAGCTTCTGGTGTAGCTCGTGGTGGTCTTCATCTACCTCACTAAGGTTGAACCTTAGTCTCTTGGCCTCCTTGAAATGATTTACTCTGGGTGGGAAGTATATCACGGTGAAGGAGAAGTGTAGTTTACACCACAGACTCATGTTCCCAACTATTATCATAAATCTACTGATGTAGAAGTGTTGGTATGATGAAAATTTTGCCTCTCTACTTACAGTGAGGAAAATACTTTGGGATCCTCCACTTAGCCCCAAATGCATCACACATTTGTTTATAAAACTTATCCATACGTGCCTTGTAAGTGGTCATCATGGTTTCACAAGTATACTTCACAAACCTCTTTCCAGGAGATGGATCTTCTTCTAGATACTCCTAAACAAATTTTCCGGGCCCATTGGGCACTCTAATCTCTAAGAACACAATAGTGAGGAGTACATTCTGAAGAGTATATTCTCTCCCTCCTACGTGATGTTTATAATCTCATCCTCGATGAAAGTGGACAAGTTGTACATGTTCACTTCGATATCTTTTGGTATACGTTCAACCATGCCTTATTTACTTGTAATCACCATTCCTAGTCATTGATTTTGGTGACTAAGCATGTGGTCATCCTCATCACTTTGGTCCAGTATTTTTGAGATGTGAAAGTATCTCAAACCCTTCTTATATTCATACATGGCTATAGTCTCCTTGATATCCTCCTTGTCACTCGGATCATCATCAATGTTATCTCCTTTAAAATTGAGGCATGTGAACTCGGAAATCGTTGTGGTGTGATGTGAATCTTTCACTCCGTGAAATAAAAATTATCTTCATGAATGCTCAACATCAGCCATTAACAAAGGTGTTAAGGATTTCCAAAGTAGGGTAACTCATACAATTGCAACAACCCATCCTTTTCTAGTTTGACCTTTACCTCATCATTGTAAATGGGCATTCTATCTGGTGTCCTATTGTTGGTTGGGAAAACTAACTCCAAAGCCATCTCTTTCTCCATTCCACTTTGCGATGATTATAATCACTTACAAAAATCTTCCACAGGTGTGACTCCCATTATTTTCATTGCAATACCCCATCCGGTCTTGCATTTCCTTGTACCATTCTTTGTTGGTGCTTGCAACAACAATGATCTGATTTCCCTTGCCCTTGCCCTTTGTTTTCTTTGGTGAAATGGTTGGTTTCCTTGGTGTCATTCTTACGGTTGGTGATAATAATTAAATATTCTTCCCCTTGGTCTTTTTCACCACTCTGTCCAATCCTCCCACAACTCAACCTTTCGAATAAATCCTTCTAACTTTGTTCCCTATCTCCAAACCCTAACTAGAAAAATCCTTCCTCAACAAATTTTCCCATGGCTATATACTTCTTCCACACTAATTTGTGGATCTACCCTATTCACACACATTAGATCTCTCGATTCTCCTTTCTTTTGAAAATCTCTCTTTGATTTTCCTAGTTCACAAGATCTCTTTCTTCTTCATAAATGCAAGGTAACATGTGATTTACGACCTTGTATTTATAGTTTTGCTTTATTCCAACATTAAATGTTATACCATTACCAACATACTTTAACATTAAATGTAAATTTTCCACTAATTCTTCTTAAAATCTTTTATCCATGCACCAAATCCTACGCGAAAAACCTTTTTCAAACTTCTCCGCATGTAAAAATCCAACCCGACCAAAGCCTCTTACGCACACGTCCACAAAGCCCACTAAAGGCACTTCTTCCGTCCTCTACCCAATTTTTTTCACTCACCTTCCTCATGTTTTTCCTGCGCTCTTCATCCTTTTTTACATGGTTTTTGTAAATTTTTAACACTAACCATTCTCATCGACCCTCTCTTACGTGTTTCTTACCCTTACACACTTTTCATTCTATAACCAGCCCATTCACCGCAACTTCCACTACCAACTAGATTTTTTATTAAAGGCCTATACTTTGTATCACTCCACCACACACTAAAAAAATGTTTTGTCCTCTCGTGCATACACATCTTTTAGAAAAATAATGTGGTTACCAAGTGCACAATGTGCAAAATGAAACAAAATGAAATGAATAAGAAATGAGAAAGAGAAACACAAGAAAAGAAAAAAATCATAAAGGGAAATTCTAAGCTAACTAAAAATACTACCTTATTATAAACACCATGAAGACTTATTTAAAGTAGGGCTTCATCCTACTCCCATTAATGTGACTTGGTAACCTCATCCCATCCAAACATGTAACTGGAAAGCACCCAAATCAAGAATGTACGAGATGATGTAAGGTCCCAATCAATGGACTTTAAACTTCCCTAGATGCGTAGATACTTGGAATCATAAAACAAAACAAACTTCCCAACCTTAAACTTCTTGTTCTTGATATGATGATCATGCCATGCCTTTTGTCTTGTTTTTTTGTTTTCTAACTCCATCTAGAAAGTGACCTCCTCTCATCTAACCGCATCAACTTATCAATTATTTCTTCCCATTCTTACTCATCATGTAACCCTCCTACGTGTGTTATACATAGCAAAGATAACATTAATTCCATTGGTAAAACAACCTCCACACCAAAATCCAATTGAAACAATATGGCCTCGTTCAACCATTTGTAGTTTGTCTTATATGCCCATAGAATGGCTTATACCTTATCATCCCAATCATGTCTTCTAACATCACAGATCTTAGTTAACATGTGACTTATTATTTTATTAAATGCTTGAGTTCCTTTTCTTGAGGTTGATATGGGGTATTCTTATGATGGGCCTCCATTAAGTATGCTAACGTAATCCCGACTGTTTAATTGAGAAAGTGTGTACCCCTATCACTTATTAAACTTAAAGGGAAACCATACCTCTGATTATGTTCTCCCATAAAAATCTAGTAGTTGTTGATGTGATGAAATCCTTTGTAGGTGCTACCTCTTCCGGCTATTTCAAGTAATCAGGTACAAGTGATGATATACCACAAACCAATCCTTCGCGTGCTTGGCATAATTTTTCCTAAAATTTAGTTTCTTATTTTTCAAATGGTTTAGCGTTGACTGATGGTCACAAAGGCATTTCATCCCTCTTTCTAGGTCTACCAAGGCACTGAAATGGTCGGAAGCCTTACAAAACTCAATATAATCCTTGTAGATGGTTTGCCACCAAATCCCAACTAATAAAATCTTCTCGCACGTAGCATTTCCTACATTTGTGTCCTCCTCTAATCCCGCCATGAGATTCTTCCATAATGTCTACACACTCATGTTTGAATACACATCGGCACAAAACCTCATCACAAACTAGCTTATATAAATCCCCACCAATCAACATGTAGGGTGTGATGTGTATTGCTAATTTTTTCTCTCCAAGGCATTCATTCCTTCTCATGCCACACTTATTTTTAAGAACACTTTGATATCTTCCAAGTCTAAGAGTGTGCACCACAACTTAAATAGTTACACATTTGGCATGGTATCCTCAATGCTTTGTGTGTCCTCTCCTAAATTAATCCTTGACAAGTGGTCAAGTCCTGAATTACTTTTTCATGGTTTCATGACCACGGTGAACTCAAATTCTTGAAATAGAAGGACCAAACGACATATGCACCCTTACACAACGGGTTTTTGACCAATTATTTCAATGTCATAAGGTCTATGTAGAATATAAATGGTGTCACCAATAGATACTACCTAAACTTATGCAGCACGTAGATCATAAACAATGCTTCGCACTTAGTAGTTGTGTAATTTTCTTCTGCTATTATCAAATTTATACTTGTAAAGCACAAAGGATGATCAATAATTCTCTCTCTAGGTTGTGCTAGCATTTCTCCCATAGTTATTCCTAAGGAATCAAAGTGCATAATATGGGCGTCATGACAAGCCTATCCTTCAAAGTGTCAAATGCCTTTTTATGCACCTATCCCCAATGAAAGGCACTCTTGTTTTTAATAATTCCTTTAAGGGTGTGGCAATGTCATATCCTTGATGAACTTCTGTAATACCTCGTATGCACAAGAAATCCATCCACTTGCTCTTTGACTAGTAGGATCCCCTAATCCTACAATAATTGCAACTTTAGCGGATCTACTAGCAATACTTCTTTGCATTTAATGTGTCCTAACAGGGTTCCAAATGGAGTAGCAAAGACATATTTCTTAATGCTAAGGGATATCCTCAATTGCTGACATCTCTCAAACATCAGCCTTAAGTTGTCACAATGGTCTTTCACCAATCAATACATAGTCTTGTCATCCACGTAAAATTGAAGAAACTTATGGATGAAGTCCTGAAATGCTTGTACCACAATGTGTGAGAACATAACAGTGCATTCTTTAATCTATGAGACTTTAAAATGTAGGAAAAAATTCCCCATTCAAAGTGGTGAAACTTGTCTTTCTTTGGTCTTCCTTTGCAATCCTTACTCGTTGGTACCCGAGAACCCATTTGTAAAAGAGTAGACTTCACGCCCGACTAGTCATTCCAATATTTTTTTCAATAAAGGGGCTTGGGAAGGGATCGATGACACATACTACAATCAGATCCCCATAGTCAATTCAAATTATTATCCTCCCATCCTTCTTAATACTTATACCCATTGATCTTATCCATTCGATTCTTCTATCGCCTCAATGATACCAAATGCTATCATTTTTTCTATTTCTTACTTAACCCGTACGCGTAAATTTGGATTCATCCAATAAGGCCTCTTCCAAATCGGGTGTGCACCTTCCTTCAACTTGATCTTCATCTCCCCATGGAATGGTGAATGCATTTGAGTTCATGGCACTCATGAGGGAACAAATCTTGGAACTCATGCAATAGATCAATGATCTTTGAAACCTCCTTTTCCAACCAATAGTCATTGATGATAGCCTCCTTAGGTTCTACCTCCATCCCAATGTTAACCTTGTTTATTTTTAAGGGATTTTGGTAGGAGCATGCTCGCTCATCAGAGATATCTATGACCTTGCGTGTACCCTCCAAATGGTTAACATAAAATTTCTCTATCTCTTCTCTGTCTATAACATAGACCATTTTTCCTTTTCCTTTTTCCATGCATGCACGCTCAAGCTATACCTCCTCTGATTATTCTTCATTAAGGGCATATCCACGTAAGTATCACCTATAAATTCTAGTAGCATATCCTCTTTCATAGCCCTATCCCCAAACATAAGGTGCTTGATCACTTACAACTGCCTTATCCACTAATGGTTTGGTACTCCTATACTCAAAATATTGAATGAGATCACCGCCAACTCTTCCCAATTTCCTATCATGATGACGTATCTCCGAATAAATGTACGAAGCATATGCATAGCCTTGTAAGGTGGAATACAACTTAGGCACCCATAAAAAAGGTGGAAACACTTATGTTCTTCCCATCTAGGCATTCTATCATGTTTTGATATGAAATGAAGTAGTCTCTTTACCATGGTTGTCTTGTATACTCATGGGCGCGTTGCTCCTAGAAAACCTTATAGAAAATTTGATTCTCACCTCACACCATTCTAGGAGGTTTTCCCAATGTGTATCCCACTATTGTATTATAGTTCTAATTAGGTTGTAATTGAGAACTCCTCTTCTTTCATCCTCATTTTTCCACCGAACTTCCATGTCCCTTAAGAAAATTTAAGGATATGCCCCTAGAGTAACTTGAAACTTCTTTCTTCCTTGAACTTGACCGAGTGTGCCTTTATCACCCTTGTTACAGATCCTCTTAGTTGTCATTTAATTAACTCATAAGTCCCATGCACCCAATTGTCACATGCCACACTAGTGGTATCACTCATAGATTGAGCATATTCAAATTGGATAACTCCATCCGTGGGGTGAATTATCTCAGGATATCTAATGGAGCACACATAGATTCTATCAAGGACTTATTCTCTTAAGGGATTAGTATAGGGTGCTAATTTCCCATCTGTCAAAGGAATGACCACCCTTTCCTCCTTGTTCTCAAAATTGATATACCCTTTGTTAAACCGTAGGTCAACATTGTTCTTATAACACCATGGGCACCCAAGCAATGCTGGAAAGTTGTCTCTGATTGGCGAGTGCCAAGACTTTGAATTCTCCAGTGAACTTGGATCCTTTAATGGTGATAACTACATCCTTGAGGAATTAATGGGCATTTCCTTAGTCTTGTTTTCCATATACAACACATTCGAAGATGGCTATAATGTGGGCCTCCCATGTGATGTCAGGCATCTAAAGTAAGAACATTGACCTCTGCTCCCGTGTCCATGAGAATATTACTCAGAATTCACTCATCAAAAATCACATTCAAATTAATCTCCTTGCCATATTCAAGGTTGTGAGGAGGAAGATTTTCATGTAAAAACTACCTTTCATACTCTACTCCGGCATGTGGTACCTTCTCTTTCACCATTCTCCTAGCAATGTAATAATATTCTTTTCCTTAATGTTTTGTATACTCCTTTGACTTCATCCAGTCCTTCTATGGAGCTCAACATTCATTATTTTCTCTTGGTGCATGGATTTATCCATTAGACACTAGATCTCTCCTTATAAACTTGAATGATATCTATAGTCTCCTGATATACTTCTTTTTTATGACCAAAGGTTCAAATACTTTCCGTGTACTACTTCCTCTCTTGAAAATAGTTTCCTTGGTCTTGTCATCTCCACGGCACATGTGGCCTTTGCTCTATTCATCATCAGTATAGGTTCTAGCCTTGACTCACGTGCCACTCATGGCATCCACTATGAATCAGCCTTCTTGATGCTCACCATCCCAACACCCTTTTCCTTCCAGTCCTTTTGGTTCATATTATAATAAAGTTCTCGAAACTCCTTGTACTTGTGCTTATTTCTACACCATGAGCATTGTAATAGATCAAGGCACTCATGTTTGTAATGCTTTATAGATCCACAATTATAACAAGTTCCTCATGGGAATTCACTTTGTCCTCCACCGTGGTTACTGCAACCACGAAATCCTCCATTAAAACCTCTTCCACGCATTCCTCCATCTGTGTGCCCTTAATAATGACAATCATCATCCTTTGAAATTCTTTCAAGGCTAGTCTTCCACACACCCAAATCAATTACATCATGGATTTGATTAATTAGTCTACAATCCTTGGTATTATGGGTCATAGAGGTATAGATCTTGTAATAGCAAGAAACATTCTTATGAATTACACACTAGAGTAGGTGGCATCTACTTGCATCATGATCCCCATGGAAAATCTTAGTCTCTACCACCATAGTGCTGACCAACTTCGAGGGCAATTATCCTTTGCATGCCCCTCCACTTCATAGTCTATATACCAAATCCCACTACGAACGTCATGTGCTAAGTTTGCAAATAGATTTTCCAATTGCTTGTCCATTGCAGAAAATTGAGCCTCCGAAAAGGGCTAACACTAGTTTCAATGCTCCCAACAAACTTGACATGTAGGGCAGCTTCCAATGACTCCATGAAGTTTTGATGAAATATCATAGCCTTCCAATGATGATATTCCTTTGGCATGTAGGGCAGCTTCCAATGACTCTAGGAATTTTTATGAAGTTTTGAGGTTGGGGATTAAAGGAGAAATCATGAAAGTTCGTATTTAGGTCCGAACCTAGATGATTCCTTGAGATTTCCATATCCTAATGAGTTAGGTTGATCATTATTAAGTGACATTATACAAAAACAATTATGAGAAGTTTTTGGAATTTTTATACGGTATTTGGACAAAATTTCAAAAATGATTTGGATTATTTTGCATGATATTGAGTGTTTAGTAAAACTGGGTTCTTGAAAGTGGTTTTCCTTGTTGTAAGTCCAATTTTTAATGCTTGTTGGAAAATTAATACTCTTCATGGAAACCTAAGATCTTTGCTTCAAGATTATATTTATCCTGGATAAGATTTTGTTGCATTATTTTTTGTTTTACGGTTCACAACTTTATGAGCAATTCTTAAAACCAAAACAAGTCAAAAAAGCTCCTAAATTTTTTTGTTTGAAGTTGACTTGAGATATATTACTCAAACAGGTCCAAAATTAATTTTATAATTTTTATGATTATATCATGTATAGGAATCTCCCACCTATCCCTAAATAGTTTGTTTGTATTCGGATGAGTTAGTGGATCAAATTGAAAATGGCCTAATTCTAAATATTTTGATGTAGTGATAAATATTTACGAAGGAAATTTTGAATAAATTGATTTTAGAGGATTTAATGGATGTATTATACATTCCTATGATGATTTATAGGAAATTTTGAGTCCCTAGGTGTCCTATCCAAATCAATTTTGCATGACTAGTTTTGGGATTGTTTTGGCAATTCTAAGTGTGCATGGTGTACGAAATGTTATTTTCCTCTTGTGATCTTATGTGATGATTCTAATCCATATGGTGATGTTTTATATTTCACTTAGTACATGTACATGTGTTTTATTTGGCATGGTTAAGTTATTAAAGGTTGCACAAGCATCATATTTCTAGGCATATTTTTGGGTATGCAATTCCTAATATGATAATATTTTTTTTTTAGTGGTTTCATGGTGAATATGCATGGTAAAGAGTTTTCTAAGAATGGAGAGTGTATGATTAGGTCATTTAAATTTTTTATTGAATATTTTCAAGCCTCTATGAATGCTATATTTGATCAAGAAGTGTCAAGTTGTAATATTTGTAGACCTAGTTTGAGTAGGTTTCTTGAGTCCAAAAATGATGTAAAAAATTGAATTGAGCCATGTATATACTTAAGAAGGTTGTCATGAAGTTTTTATATTATTTTAGGATTTTTTTGGGTCTTTTCATGGTTGATCTACATGATATAAATCTAACTTTTGTTGGTTTTTGTCTTGAGACACATATATAAGCATGCTGAAGGCAATTTGAGGACGTAGTTGTTATGGATGAAATGAGTGATTTATATGGGGATGTAAAGGGTGTATGAGGTCTTAAATACAATGGAAAATTTATTTTCATTTAATATCTGAATATTATCATCTTTAGAATGCAATTCATCCATTTTCATGTAAAGGTAAAGAAGGAGAAGAACAAGTTAGCAAATGAGGCAAGTTTTAGTGTCTTCATGAGAAGATGAGATTGTGTGTGAAGATTTGCAGATGTTTAAGATTATAGGGTGTTAAATAGGCTTTATTTATGCTTATATATCATAGTTAGATATCATATGAATAAGAAAAGAGAATAAGCGAGAAAGATATAAAATAATTCCATCATTTGTTGAGTCACCAACAAGAATAAGGTGGAACACTTTCTTAGGTGGCTGAGTTGGTGTTTAATATTCCTTATGGAGTTAGCAATTAATTAAAACCCTTAGGGGTTATAGCATCCTTGCAATTTTGTTATCGCAAAAGTTAGGTTGGTGCGTGAGAAATTATTGGGTTGGTGTCTCCTCAGTAAGTAGGTTCTTTATAAACTCTAGTTGGTGCTAGATAAATTAGGAGTTAGTTCTCATTGAGGATTTAGTGCTTCACTAAATCTTAATTTTTGTATTAATAAAATGATCAGATGGTTTTATTTCCCTTTATGGTTTCCTTCATTATATGTTGTGTACATGTGTTCTCTCTTGCTTCATGTTGTTGTTGATCGTTGTTTAATACTTAATAATCTCAAATTTGTTAATTAATTTTGAATGGTTACTTTGATGGATCACACAATTAAATATAATTGAATTAAAAATCTTTAAATACATTGACTCACCCCTATTTATTGTTCTTATAATAATTTGTATCATAGCATGTCCTTTAGATCAATTCTAACATCTTGAAGGAAATCCTCAAGCACAAGATGGCTAAGCGATTGAGGAAAGAGTATCTAGAGTTGATAAATATAATCAAAGTTATTAAGGATAAGATATGTAATTTTAAGAGTGACATGGTCAAATAAGCCAAGAAGTATGAAGAAGAAATCATCAGCATGGATAGTGTAAATTATAATATCATCAAGGATATGGAATATCATATTAAAGGTATGGAAATTATCCACAAGTTCAAAGAAGAATAATGTACCAAGATAAAGTTGAGGTTAGAATCCATAAAGGATAAATAGGAATATTTCATTAGGTATGAATGAGAAATAGAGTACTTGAAGTTATAGTTTTTCATACATACCCTAAATTGTAGACATATGATAAGTTTGGAAAGGGTACTAAAGTAAAAAATGGAATTATGAGAAATCATTAGTATGAAAGTGACAAAGAAGGTCTTGGTTTTTATGGATACCAAAAGAAGAGCTATGAAGATGAATATTATGGTCCTATTTATAATAAAGATTATATGGAGGTTACTAGCATGAAAAAAAAGACAAATTTCAAGTGAAATAGAAAGTCTAATCCAATCGACAACCCAATGGAATATGGTCTCCTAATTCCTTTAAAGTTTATTATTTTGCATGTAACTTGTTTGGTCATAGGGAAAGAGATTGTAGAAGAATATCCTCAAAGAATGAATATGCATGGGACTATGGAAGAAATCATCACTCAAGAATTATGTACAATATTGTGTGTTATATGTGTCATAAAAGAGGTCATATTAAAAATTTGTGTCATCATGAATCATCAAGACAAGAAAATAAGGTTGATGCTCCTAGAGTACTAATGGTGTTTTCTTCTTTAATTTTCATAACATTGGACAAATTTCAAGATTCTACAAGTTGAATAAAAATTCAAATCAAGGAAATATGTGTCAAGAAGTTTATCCCAAGAATGAAATTAAGGAAATATTAGGATAGTCAAGAACATTATAAAAGAAGAAATAAAGACATTGAAGCATAGCATGGAGTTTGATCTTGTAGATAAAGATAAGGAGGGAAAAAAATTGGTCAAGATAATCTTAAAATTATACCATGAAGATCCTATGAAAAAGGTAAATGAAATATTATATCCTATTCCTTATTTGTGTACAATTCCAGGTGGATTTTTTCCATGATAGAGCATGAACCAAAGGTTGAACTATTTATAGAATGCCAAGTAATTTTAAAAAAAAATTTAGACAGAGAGGAGGAGAAGAATGAAGTTGACATCAAGGCTAAAGTTACAATAAAGACAAAGTGGATCCTAAAGACAAATTAAAAATATCAATACATCAAGGTGATGGAAATATGGTAATATTATAAGTTCATGATGTTTTAGAGCCTAATAAGCATGGGGTGTCATCATTAGGAATCATGTAGGCTTTGATCATCTAATAGAAGAACTGGAAAGGTATGTTGCTCATGTTGAATACTTGGAAAATTGTGAGAAAAGGTAAGAGTTGTGTTGGTATGTTGAAGTAAAATTCATGGAGGATTGAACAAGTATGGGGCATTAGGAAATCTTATGGATACGTGAAGCAGATTGAGAAGGATAACAAGGATGACTATAATGTATGTGTTTTTGACTTGATCTGTTTTGGAGATTTGTTGCAATGGAGGTGCATGAAGAAGGCTTGTAACTACAAGAAGACAATTTGAAAAAGGTTTTGAGTCATGAACCATGTTGTAGACCTGATATAAGCGTGTGATGGAATCATTGTGTAGTTAAGAAAGTTTAAAAAGGATTGGAGGTAGATTGAAAGAGTGTCTTGTTCTTATATGTGCTTAAGTTAGTGTTTTTAGACCTAATATAGGTCTTTTTCCTTGAAGAAAAGGTGATTAGAATTTTCAGCTATTATAGTTAGGAATGATACGAAGACCAAAAATGGGTTCCATGATAGTATTGTTAGGGTATGATTAGTATGTTGAACCAAAAGGTATAAATGATAAGAAAAACAAGATATTTTTTTACTCAAATCTGGGTTTATTAGATGCATATTGCAGAGTTGTTCCTTGAGGCATTGACATTAAATGTTATGAGTTTTCTTGATCATAGTGATCTAAGGAATTTTTACGATAAATTCATTAAGAAACCAATCATATAAGGATTGCACGGGTTGTACATCCCTCGAGAGAAACTGTAGGAAAAATAAATATTGACAAACCATAGTGAAATCTAGTAAGTTTGACATGAATTTGTAGTTTCTCAAGTTTGAGGAAAATACGGTATGAACTTTTCTTTGCATATGAATAATTTTTGAATAGTGTATAATGAAAATCAGATGTCTTGATGACTTGTGAAACAATAAGAATACATGTATCAAGGAAATATTAGGCGTGAAAGAAAGCAATCAAAGCTTTCTTATTTTTTGTACAAAATGAAGCATTCATTCTTAGATCTGACCTTAAAGATTTTAAGAAGAGATTGAATGGAGGTGACCCTGCCAATAAGACAGCTTTTAATAGACTCCAAAGATGGGGTCTGTGGTTCGATAACTTTGAATTCACGATTGAGCACATCTCGGAAAGAATAATGCATTAGCTGACTTTGCCGATCAGAACCGAATAATTCAAAAGTTATAAATGTTACCCAAATAATTCATGAACCACATGGGACAGTTTGGGATCACAGACATGCTAAAGCCCAAATTGATAGTCTGATTGCAAATGACAACAGAATGTCTCATGAAGCTCAGACGCTTCTTCTTTCAAGGGATTACATCTCTACACAGGAATATGCTATGTCAGAACACAGAATGTAGATTCTTTGATCCTGAAATACCAGAGAGACAGTTCCATATGATTCAAGAACCAATGATCAAATGTTGTCTCCATTGGCAATGGAGATCTGCTTATACTATGGAACAACCTGATCATTTGCCTGTTGAAGGTTTGAGGCTCGAGCCATTAGTACAGGGAAAGGATACTCTTTGGTGATTCGAATTCTCCGAATGTGGACGAGAGGAGCATCCGCTCCAGTTTGATTTATGGAATCGACCTCCCTCCATTGGTGACAGGAAGTACCTTTCTTCTCATTTTAAATATTTCCTTCTAAAGTACTTGCCTACTAAACTGTCTAATTCACCATTTCTTAATGTCCATCCTGATATTGCAAGAAATGTACTAATCAGTCAGTGCAAGATCCCTTGGTTCGTCAAGGTGCACTATTATGTAAAAGTTAATTGTATCAGGAACTTGGTTGAAAGACCTAATGCTACGCTCTGGAGGAGAATATTGCTTCATCACACCATGGTGGTACGACTTCAGACTCAGATCAAGACACGAAGATTCTTGATCACTACATTCCCGACGAGACACCACCTTCGTCCTAATAATGACGGGACAGCTCATATGTCTCGCGTTTGGCTCGAGCAGCGAAAGGAATCTCGAAATAGCGCCACAACTCCATGATAGCACGGCTTCATCGGATGATGATGACCCTCCGGGTCCCTCAGTTATGTATGACAGCCCTTGATGCTTTGTACACCTCGGTGTGCTTGCTTTCGGTGGTGCGCTTTATCTTTTGTCGGCCATTCCCGGCAGGCACATTTGCCGTGGCAATAAAGAAGATAAGATTCGTTCTTATCTTTTGTTAGTGCGTCTTTTGGTCAGTGCGTGGTGGACCCATGCTCTTTAATAATTACTCCCGTGAGTGGGTTGTACTCACGTCGGTGTCGATCGTGTCTATCTCGTCAGTGACTTTTCGGAATCTTACAGGTTACCTTGGTTATCCGGTTTACCCGTTCCGGTCCTTGAGTCACCCATGAAAAGCCTTAGAAAGTCTATAAATTAGACCTCTTCTAACTCATTCACTACACTTGGGTTTTGGAACAAAACATTGGGATAAGAAGATAGAAGCAACACGGAATGTAATTTGAAGTTCATCCGATTCGATTTTAGTCTATGTCTTGTAAGTAATCATGTATGATTCAGTTCATGTTTTAGTCACTGTAAATGGAGATTTGAAGTTCATAAATATAGAATCGTTTCATACTTTTGAAGAAATCTTCGAGACAGACGATATCTTTGATATTGTAATTAATATCTTGTATGAATTATTTGGTGATGCGGAAGTTGATATTCGATGATATTTACTCTTGAATCTTTCTTATCTTAGAGACCTAGTTGACTATATATGAAGATGCATAATGAGGTCTAGTGACTCATAAAGGAAGTGACATGAATGTAGTATAAGCGATATCATGGGAAATTGAATCATGAATGACACTCTTCTTGCATGAAGATATAAGAAATATTCTTGGTAGTTTTGAGTTTGATCTTATTTGGAGTCCCGATATATACTTAAATATTCATGATTGATCATTTCTTTGGCGGAAGGTATATGTTTGGTTCTAGACAATATTATTGGCTTTGAGTTGTTTTATAAAGGTTTTCTTGTGTTGTTTGAATTGATTATATTATTTTTACATAAGGTCTTAAAGTATAGTTTATGTGTATATGCTTTAATTTCAATACAAAGGTGTACTTCTCTGTAATGAATAAGGTATATGAAATTGGATTTAAGGTATGAGTTTGTACATGATTTTAACTCAAATTAGGAGGTCTCCCAATGTTTTTTTAGAATGTGTATCTCATTTTCATCAAGAAAAATTTAGTATGTGAAGTCAGTAATAAAAACACTTAATGAGATCATATTTTGGAATCAAAGGTGGATTCTTTACACTATTTAAGAAGGTGTATAACAGCTATGTCAAAGACAACGTAATTATGGATTGTAAAATCTCTTTTGGTATCGAGTATAAAATTCATTGAAGAAGATAAAAATATAGGGGTGGTTGAGAAGGTTGATTATGTAGTTCCATAAGCAAGTGAGTGATTGATCAAGAAGGTATGTCAAGTCATGAAAATAGGTTGATGACATGATCGACATAGTTGGAAGAGTTGTTGCATATGAAAGGTAAGCAAAATGTGTTATTTGTTTCTAATCATTTGGTATCACTTGTGTAGTGACAATATGAATTCATTTGTGAAAGGATGCTTTATGATTGGGGGAGCATTTTAAGGTTGATCTCCCATGTTTCCAAATTTTTTTCCAAAATGGTGAATGGTATTAATTTCATTTGAATAAGATATGCTTTGAGTAAGGGGATTTTTTCATGTGTTGTGTATTGAGCATCTAGTACTGGTACGATTATGTAACAAATTTTTTATAGAATTTTCAGCTCAAGGAGAGGATGTTTTATTTCTTACAATTGGTATCTTGTGTTCCATGGTCATAATATGAATGTGTTATGTCAACTATTGGTATAAAGTATTTGGTGTTAGTATTTTATTCTTCATCATTAAAGTTTAATTCAAGAAATTAGCTTTTTTGTGTCATTTATGTCAAAAGGGAGAACAAGCTAATACCTTAGGGGAGAATGAACAAATGAAAAGTAAGTATCATTTTGAAGTGATTTAGGTTTTTGTTGTTTTTCATCAATTTGTTTACAATCAATGAAAAAGGGGAGATTTTTGATAATTTTTAATTGATGATAAGGAAGGAATATGTCATGGTTGTTATCATAGGTCATGAAAATATTGTTTGAGTTTGATGATGTTCAAGGAACTAGTAGTTGTTCTCGAAGAATGTAAAAGTTGAGTTATGTCTTGTTGCTACTAAAGGATGTAATGGAAGGTCTTTTGTGTGTTTTCATTAAAGTAAAATGATGTCAAATTATACCTCGTGGTGATATCAAGGTGTACATGGTGGATTCTAGATGCTTGTTATGTCATTTGGACTATAGAGAGAGAGAGAGAGAGAATTTAATGGTAAGGTGAAGGAATCAAGTCCTAATGAGTTATGAGAGTCGATTACCAAGGAAATTATGGCCATGTGACTATTTTCATAACTATAAAAACATTTATAGGCATGTTGATTAAGTTTTTAGGTGAGAACTTGAAGGATTAATTGTGAATGTTTTTTTTAGGTATTAACCTATAGGATTCCTTGATATTTTCCTATCCTAATGAGGTAGGTTGATAATTTTTCAGTTCCAGTATATGGGGGTGATTATGGGATGTTTTTGGAATGTGTATACAGGTATGAAAACAAAATTTTAGGTCATGTTTTGGAGTATTTTGCAAGATATTGATTATTTAGTAAAACTATATTCTTAAAAGTGGTGTTTCCCAATTGTAAGTAAATTTTGTGATTCTCGTTGGAACATTAATATTCTACATGGGAGTCTAAGATACTTGTGTAAATTTTATATATTTCAAGTCTAATATTTTTTTCATTATTTTTGGTTTTAAGGTCCATAATTTTATGAACAATCGTTAACACCAAAACAGTGAAACCCCATCCTAAAAATGTAGTTTTAAGTTGATTAGAGAGATATTTCTTAGATAGGTATAGAAGTGAATTACTCTATTATTCTGGTGATTTTATCATGTATAGGACTCTCCCATAAATCTCAATATGGTTTTATGTGTTCAAAATATTTAGTGGGCCCCATTAAAAATTGTCTTGTTCCAAAGAATTTGTTGTAATAGATAAGTTTTACAAAGGACATGTTGAATAAATTTATTTTTGATGATTTAATGGACATATTATACATTCCTATGATTATTTCCATGAAATTTTGAGTCCCTAGGTGGCCTATGTAAGTCATTTCACATGACTAGTTTTGGGATAGTTTTGGAATTCCTAAGTGTGCATGGTGAAGTGATGTTCTTGTGCTC
Source organism: Taxus wallichiana var. yunnanensis (assembly GCA_018340775.1). Lineage (NCBI taxonomy): Eukaryota > Viridiplantae > Streptophyta > Pinopsida > Cupressales > Taxaceae > Taxus > Taxus wallichiana. Next base: position 755,042,253 of record CM031234.1, read on the forward strand.
TTTTTCTCTGATTTAATGAGTCTAATGCATATGGTGATGTTTTAGAGGTCATATGATACCTATAAAAAAATTATTCAGCATGGTTGGGTTATTGAATGTTGAACAAGCTTCATATTTCAAGGAATATTTTCTAGGTATACCGTCCTAATAGGACAAACTTGGTTTTTGAGTGGTTTCATAGTGAAACTTCATGGTGTAGAGATATATAAGCATGGAGATAGTATAAGGAGGTCATGGAAATTTTTATTTAAGATTTTCAATCCTTTAGGAATACTATATTTTATCAAGAAGTTTCAAGTTGTAAAGTTATGTTTGTAGACGTAGTTGGAGTAGGTTTCTTGAGTACAAAAATGATGTAAAAATCTCAAAAGAGTCTTGGAAATCCTTGAGAAGGTTGTAATGAAGTTTTATATTTTTTTATATTTTTTTTCTTTTAATGGCTGAACTACATATTTAGAACTGACCTTGTGTTGGTTTGTGCCTTGAGACACATATATAAGTATGTAAAGGAAATTCTAGGAATTAGTTGTTGTGGATGAAATGAGTGACCTATAAGGGGATGTAAAGGTTGTATGCATTATTGAATACCATGGAAAATGTATGTACATTGAATATCTGAAGATGATCAGCTTGAAGAAGGAATTTTTTTCATGTCCATAAGAAGGTGAAGAAGGAGAAGAGCGAGTTAGCAAATGAGGTAAGTTTGAGTGTCTTCATGAGAAGATAAGCTTGTAGATGGTTAAGGATAAAAGGGTGTTCAATATTCCTAAGTTATGATGATATATCAAATTTATAGAGTATACCAAGAATAAGAGAGAAGGAGAGAAAATAAATACATCATTTGTTGAGTGAGCAACAAGAACAAGGTGGAAAACGTTCTTAGGTAGCTAAGTTGGTGCTCGGTCTTCCTTATGGAGTTAGTGCTTCACTAAAACCCTATGATCTTGAAGCCTTATTTCATGTTGTTTCTTGATAGATCCATATTGCTTCCGATAAATTAATGGGATGGTGCCCCCTTACAAGTTAGTGATTGTTAAAGTCTAGTTGGTGCTACATAAATCAGAGTTTTTGTTCTTTCTAGATTTGGTGCTTCTCTAAATCTTGATTTTTCCATTAATACAATGATTAGTGTGTTTTATTCCCTTGATGGTTTCCCGCATTATATGTTTTCTTCATGTGTTCTCTTTTTCTTCATGTTCTTGTGGATTTTTATGCTTAATAAGCTCACAACGGTTAATGAATGTTGAATGTTTGTTATTATACCTCTCACAAATAAACATAATTGAAGTAAAAAAATTTTAAATACAATGATTCACCACCCTCTCAGTGCTTGTTCTTCTAATAGGACTGCAAAGAGACATTTTGACCTTCGTTTCTCTCATTTTCAGGTTTGGAAAAGGTGGAGGAGATGATTGAGAAAAATATCCCATGGAGGAATGTTTAATGGAATTTAGAAATAATTTCACCCACATAGTGGGTGTAATTGAGATTTATTGGTCTATATTTTCATATTTGAATAGTTTTAATGATCTCTATTTTCATATTTGAATATACTTATTGATCTCCATTATCATATTTGAAGGTATTTATTTGTCAACATTTTCAGATTTGAAGCTTAGTTATTGTTGTTATAGATCTAAGGGGGTCTCCTTTTGTTTATGTAAAGTTTATTTCTAATTTTGATTTTTATTTATTTATTCAAACCTCTAGTTGGGTTTATCCATGAGATTTATATTTTTCCTTTCATGGATATATACCAAAACAAAATGTATAAATACACATATATATGTAGTTTTATATCTATGTATGCATATATAAACACACACACATACACACAAAGATATTCATCTCGAGAAACAAAAAAATTCTATAATGCCTTTGCACTAGTCCACACTTGTCCAACTTAATCAATCATGATATCTCTAGCTATATTACATTAATTATTTATTGTATGAAAACCATATAGATTCGTAAAATGGTTATATTACACCAGAAAATTTGGTTACACCCTTGCATATTACAATTTTAACTTCCATATTTCATGCACAAGCTTCCGGTACCATAAGCGGATACGGAGAGCCATAACACATGTACACAATGGGATGACCTTTCCACTTAATTCCCTCCTTATCTAATGGAAATTTTCCTAATCAAATTCCTTTCATTAATTCCTATTCGGCCTAATTCAAGGTTTTAAAATATAGAATTCATATATAAGCTAATCATATCATCCATTATTAAAGAGGAGTTCATACATAGATAAATCTCAAATATCCTCATGAGTGTACAATAAGAGAGAGCATAACAATGGTCATTTGAAGAATATCTTGAGATCCAAATAATCTGCATACTTAGTTTATGGAAATCATTAACTAAAATCTAGAAATACAAGGAACATATCATCACTACAAATCAAGCTAGGGAAAAATTGTAAGTACAATAATATTGTTACAAGATCATGACTATCCATTTAGTTGCATACATTTTAGATACCACATACTAGCTGAGAATAACATGTGGTTTGATCCCTCTTCAAAGTAGTGGTGACTTCAATGGTGCAAAATTGTGCTCAAAATCCACCCAATGTTTTCTTTACATGACTTTTTGGATATATCGTGCTCTAAAGATAAAATAAATTATACAATGTTCATCACAAGGTATCAAAGGCCCAACTTCCATATCATAAAAGAAAGAACATATCATCTTTACACTTTTACACGTGTTATATGTTTTGTTCCATGTAGTATTTCGAGACATATTTTCTATAGTTAGGTTATGTAAGGTTATTTCTATCTTGTCTCATTCATCGATCAAATTAGATCCTCACACATACTAGAGATAAGCTAATTCATATTATATTTAATTACAAGTGCTTTATTTCATTATATATAATTTCTTATTATTTTGTGTCATTAATTAATTTTAATTCTTGATATTGTTGTAATTATCCATGGAAACTAATTAACTAGGATAATCTACCATGATTTAACTACCCCATTGATAAATTTACCAACTTAGGTTAAATCATTTGGTGAACATGAGTATTGAATGTTCTATGTTGAATCTACACCATTATGAGTCGTTCTTCAAAACCCTAATGGTCCTCTATCTTGCATTCCATGCCCAATATGCATAGTGGTCATTTTCACTATCCACAATACCTTGAGCTTCCGCTTCCTACTTGAAATCATTCCAAATTCATGGCCTCCTATATACATAAGAATGGAAATATCGTATTCATTTCTACTCACTTACTCTAAGAAGACATCAAAACATTTGAGAATGAGTAGTCCTATGTTAAAGACACTAATGTTGATCAAGCCCAAGTTGATGTTCTATGGGTAAGTGCACCAATTTGGGGGTCCAAAAGGGTGTCTTAAGTGGACTCTTTTTGTAAAAAGTAAAAATCTTAAAATTGTATGAGTTATTTGAAATAGTAACATTCAAAATTAAAAGATGTTGTAAGAACATGAATCGTAGCATTTTGAGTCTAGTTTCTAAGATATGAAATTTTATTGAAAATGGTTAAATTTTAGTGGGTCAAATAACTAAAATACTAACAGTGCTCAAGTTTTTGTTAAAAAAATAGTAGAGTGTCTTTCATGCCCCCACCAATTTTTTGGCACTATTTATTATTATTATTTAAAATAACGATGCTACGAACATGAGCCCCCCACCCAAATACCTTAAAAATATTTTTAAAATGATTTTTTTCAAATATGTATAGAATTAGGCCCATTTGAGCTATTCTAATTTTTTATCAATTTTGATGAGCCCAAACATAGATACATGACAAAAGATAGTTATGTTCAAAATTTAAAAACAAACTACAAAAATGCCTAGTTACAAAATAAATAATATGGAAACCTTATATTAGTTATAAAATTTGAAACATTATACTTTTAGAATGAACAAAGTCTTCTCTACATCGTTGTCATATTTTTATTAAATTAATCGATCATTTTTATTTTATATTTCATGGTCGAATAGGAGTTTTACCATTTGTCTACAAAAACAAGTTGTTAGTTGTGTTTGTGTAGGTCTATGCCTCAGGCTTAAAGATCAAAACCGGATCTAAGCCTAGAGACATGCCTTGGAAAAACTAAAAACACAAAATGTGTACGTGTTATAACACGTACGCTAGAATATTTTCATTTATTATTAGTTATATTTTATTATTTCATATACTTTATATTTATTTTAGTAAATATATGAAATTAGGGTAACTCTACACCTTATGGAACTAGTCTCACAACTCCATGAGTCATGGTCTAGGAGATAGTGTTTTATAGTATAATCTGTGCAGTGCATAGGTAATTTTAAGGATTTCAACATTCAGCTAAATATTTTAGTGTTTAAATTCTACAATCAAAACCCTAAACACTAAACCCTAAATCCTATTAGAACATAATGATTAAGTGGTCTTTCCAACCCTTAATTAATATGGGTCCATCACTATTATATAGGTTAAATATTTAATAATTTGAAATACTTTTATATTATTAAATTTTCATACCTAGGTAATATACATTAGGTAAGTATTTAATAATGTGAATCATTTATGTTAATATTTATTAAATACACTCACGTAGATATATGTGTCAACCATTTAGGTTGAAAACGTGGGTTGGGAGACATACCCAATCACCTTATATAAAAAGAACTTTAGGTCCTCATTTGATATATCTCGGGAAATATATCAAAGGTGTGCAAATCAAGTGATTTGGTTTTACCCTTGTAAATAGGTTTTAAGGAGGAGGTGAAATTACTTGGATGTAAAATAAGTTCTCTAAAGTAAAAGGTTATTTTCAAAGTGGTTTTACCTGTTTGGGTTATCCACTATAAATATTATGCCACCTGTTTGTTTATTTATTTCATCTAAGTATTTCTTTATTTACTTATGTTATTATGTAATGTTTATTTAAATATTTATTGTAACATTATATAATATGTAATTTGATTAAATCATATTTATTAGAATCCTCAAATTATAACAAATCCTTGGCCCTAATCCTAAACCATAAACCCTAAACCTTGAGCCTTTAACCCAAAACCCTAAACCTTAAGCCCTAAGCCCTAAGCCCTAAATCCTAAACCTTAAACATTTAACCCTTAACCATGAGCCCTAAACCACAAACCCTTAGCCTTAAGCCCTAAACCGTGATCCCTAGGCCCTAAACCCTAAACCCTAAACCATTATTCATGAACCATGAGCCTTAAATTCTAAACCCTAAACCTTAAACCATAAAATCTAAATCCTAAACCCTAAACCCTAAACCCTAAACCTTAAAACCTAAACATTGAATCCTAATCCCTAAAACCTAAGCCCTAAACCCTAATCCCTAAACCCTAAACCTTAAACCCTAAACCCTAAGCCCTAAACACTTGATCCAAAAATTTAGCAATTTTTTTCTCTACAATGAACCCTATAGTATTTTTTTAAAAATCGAACTTACCCCATGAAAAAAAAATTAACCAATGTAATAATTAAAACACTCTACACACAAGTTGATAAAGGAGTTCTTCATAATGCCTACATCTCGGGTTCATCAATAGAACCAACTACAATTATAATACAAAATTATAATCAAACTATGATAATTACTGAATACAAAAGAAAAGAACCTTTATCACAACCACCGAATAGTTACCTTGGCTTATGATGTAGATTCTATCCTGTATTTACCTTCATGGTACAATGCCTTGTGGCTCCCAATTGGTATTTTAGATGCTATCACGACACCATATGGCTCCTCACTCGAGTCTTCAAGACATGACGTACTATAAAGTTATGGCTCAATAAGCCTAAAGAACAAGAACCTTCTCCATGAACACCGAGTGACAACATCCTAGCTTATGTAGTAAATACATTCTTCTTTTGCGTATCAATACCCTATGGCTCTAAGTTCAGATCCACCACATCTCCAAAGTGAGTGTATAAGACTCTCGTTGTAATGAATACCTCAATGTCTTTCTTTCATGGTACTAAGTATTCTAGCAGAAACTTACATGCTCCCGTTGTGCAATGTTAACTCTCTAGATGTTAGCAAACTACAATTTTCACTAATGGGCTCAATACTAAATAATGACCCTCCTCCAAAGCCAATGGTCTGAAAACTCATCCATCATATTGAGGTTTTGATCTCTATTGCTTCTCTTTTCTCTATCACGTCCCTCGGCTCCATGACGTCTCTGGGCTCTAGCTTGAGAAGACTCTTGATCGGTGAGTTAAAAATAATAGCTCTTGAAACATTATGAAGATTCACATATAATTATGATATAGGTCACCATCACCTTCATGCCCATACTATTACGATATAGGCATCATGCTTATATTATTATGATATAAGACTTTTTATCTCTCTATAATTCCTATATTAAAATAGGACTTACGTCTCCATAACACCTCCATGATCATGCCTTTGAACTTTGAGTCATCTTCTTCGCCTGTTCAAAGCTTAGATATTTTCTTCTCGGAGATAATTTGAAGCATCGACATTGCCTTTAGGACTTACAAAATTCCTATAATAGGCCTTAATAATATTCATTCCAAAATATGACTATATAAATCTTGGTCTTATATTACTCCACGAAATAATGGCCTTCATTATTTTCCATGGCCATACACTATTTCTTCACCTCTCTCTTTTACTATGTCTCAGCCTTTTCCTAAGATAGGTTGTTCATAGCGTGGGAGGAGCTCACAATGGTTTGTCTTGTACCTTTGAAGGAAGGTTATGTTTTCAAATGGAGGGAAGAAGCAACTTTTATAGCCAAGTGTGGCCTACATTATGTGGTTAATAATTGTTAGTGCGAATCACAAAGACTCCCCAAACGAGTTGTACATGTCTTATTTTCTAAGATAGAGTCATTTGGTGTGATTGCATAACATTGAACTTTCCCAAGGTGTGGGACCTTGCAAAAATGGAAAATCTCTCCAAATTAAAGGTTGGTTCCTTATTCCTCTGTTCAGGTGCACACATGAGGATTTAGAGAGGATCTATTTCTATAGCTAATCTAAAACTTGCCAAATAGACAGGGATAAGAAAAAGGGTACAATAAATAAACAATAACTAAACTATAAGGTGATGCACCAAGGAATGATGAACACTTATTTTTCCAATAGACACAAACCAACAAAATGCACACAATAAACAAGCACAGATAGCCAGATCTGTAATGGAAGACCAAATGAAAGCAAAAGAGATAGGAAAGGATCTAAGATTGATCACATACATGTTTTATTGCTTTGTGGCTTGATACAGTTCATTACAAAGTATCCAAAAGGTAGTAAAGTATTGTAATCTCAATGGAAGGCCTGAAACCCACAATTTCCTTTGCTAGAAGGAGAAGGGATCCAAAAAAGAAAGAATGTCCAACCCTTTACAATGAATCATGCCCCGTATTTATAGATTCGATAAGAGATAAGAAAGAGAGAGGGAAGTGGGAAAATCAGGTTGAAAAACAACCACTTCCATTAATGGTTCTGATAAAATATGCCCCCAAATCCATCTTTACTACATCAATCCTTGATTTGGTACCTTGAAAGAAGAGGAAATAGTGGAAACAGATCGAATCCGATCTAGTTGTTGAGATAGATGGATCCTACATTGAAATCTCGAAGATGTTTCCTCCATTTTCTTCACCTAACCTCCTCAAAATTAAATTTTAGGCCTCCATGGTGTGGGCGAGGCCGAGATCTTTCCAATGGTGTCAGATTCGCAATATTTCGAGCCCTAAGTCGAAAGATATGCCCCTTCAAATTTTGTATCGAGTCCGTACAAATGGGTGGGAAAAAAATTTGAAAATGGGTTCCCTTTTGGTTTGGGAAACGTGATAGCTGAATTAGAACAAAATTAGGCTTGCGGGTCTACAATTTATCTTTTTCCCTTTTGCAAAAAAATGCAAAACTCAAAAACTCCCGCAGCCCCAAAGCTCCACCTGGACACATGGCTCCTTTTGGTTGGTTGGGGAATGCGCTTCCATTTTTATATTTGTACCTTTTGGATGAAAGGAAAATTTTCACCTTTTCCCCCGACTCTTGCCTTGGTTTTGACTCGGGCCTAAAAGATGAATTTTCCTTGGGTAGAGTTACGGGCCATTTTACAACTTTTACCCCCTTTGAGATAACAAGGGGCAAAGAACAAACTTTTCTCCTGAAGGCCCAGCTTTCCCCTGGGACACATGGCAGTCTGGCACTCATTTGGAAACCTTTTCTCTATTTAACCCTTGAATCAACGACATTAAGACACTTGGCAGACTCCCACGTCCGGCTTATGTATTGACTATTCAACTAACTCCGCCCTCCTTGATATAACACGTGGAAGCACCGCACTTTTACTTGTAAACTTGACCCAAAGTTTCCCTTTGAGGAGCATCGAGTTGACACTTGTCAATCTCTCGCTGATCTATGGACTTTTCAACAGTCCCTCTTACTTTTAGACTTTGGGCTATGTGGCGAGCTCAAGCTCATTTGGGTCCCCGCCTTGGGACCAACTCTTGGAGATGCACCATGTTGAAACTTTTCCTTCTCCACTTACACTTGTATACTTATCCAATTTTGAAGCATGCCTTGTTTACATTTTGACTATGTCTGACCATTTGCTACGTGGAGGGTTGGCACAAGTTAGAGTCTCCACCCCATGCTTCCTTTCCAATTTTGCGCTAAGCCAACACTTGGCACCTTATTTTTAGTTTAAGACTTTTCAACGCCCCGTAACTTCTTTGGGGTTCTGATGCGTGGAATCCTAGCACAAGTTTGGGCTTCCCCTTTTAGATTCACCTTTGGAGAAGTGTCGTTAGGGACACGTGGCTCCTTCCACTACCTTCTTCTTACTTAGTCAGTTTTGTACCTTTTTACTAAACCCTTTCGAGCCGAGGACTTTGGATCTTTTCCATTTCTTTCCTCTTCTTAATTTTGGTCCTCTCTATAGCATCGCCCCTTCTTCTTTTCTCGACCCTAATATCTCATAGTTCAAGTCTACCTTGACTTGGAGAACATATTTAAGACATGGAAATGGCTCCGACAGAGTCATTTCTTTCGTACAGGGTCCCTTAGTCTCTTTCAGCCCCCCACCACTCCATGGTTGAGTCCTTTTGTGACCAATTTGCAAGATCTGAATGATTTTTCTCAAGTTCCTCTTATGCGGGGTTGTGACTGATCCAATATTTGACCTAGGGACGAAATATGGATAAAAATTTGGTGACTCATAGGGGTATCTTCCTGCTAGATGAAAATACAAATTGCCTTGTCATATATGTTGGGCATGGAGTCAAGAAATATGGTCTGATACTAATTATGCCTCTGATTCACGAGCCCGACTACTTACACTCTCAATTTTCATAATAAATCTTGAAATGAAGGTTTCTGAGAGTAGAAAATTGTTTTAACCTGAGGGCTTCATATGTCTCTCTGAATGGACTGCATAAGAGCCACAAAACAACACCACAACTATATACAAAATTTGAAATCATACATGCTCCAAATAGAACATGCAGAGCATGCAAAGCACTTAAGAAAATGCAATCTACACTACAACAAGACAATGTGCATAAGCACTTAGAGGAAAGATAAACTACACTAATATGTATAGGGTGAGACTTCCCTTTTAGTAGTAGTGTTTAAGATAGATCCCATTCACTGGAATCTATAACTCTTCACCCTCCAATATATACAATTGGAAAGCATTACTACTCTTACATCTTCTAATCATATAGGGGCCACTCCAAATGACATCAAATTTGGAATGACTTCCTGGTTTATCTTGATCTCGCATCCCATTTCAAAACTAGGCCTCCTTCCCCGGAAGGTCCTTTCTTTTTCCTTCTTGTCAAATATTTTCTTGATTGAGGTCTAATTCTTTTCTATTACTTGGAGTGGTTATTCTCTCGCATTCTTCCAATTCTATCAGCTCCACACCCTAAACTCTATTGGTTCAAATTCATACATCTCTAGTTGCTTCACGAGCTCTAATGTTGGCAACTCAAGTGATATAGGAAACACAACCTCTTTCCCATAAACAAGCTTGAATGGAGAGCTACCTATAGATCTCTTTGGTGTTATTCTATCAGCCCATAAGGTAGTTTATAGCTTTGAGTGCGTGTCCTTTGATTCTCATCAAGAGTTCTTTTGATGATCTTTAGCAGGTTCTTGTTTGTGGACTCATCTTGGCCATTACCTTGAGGGTAATAGTTTGATGAAGTACTCAAATAAGTCCCATTCTTAACAGCCCATCCTGTGATCTTGGAACCTATAAATTCCAATGCATTATCTAATATGATGGTGGTGGCACTCCAAATTTGGTCACTATCCCTTCATATAAATATAAGATACTAGACTCATTGGCTTCCTTGAGTGCCACTACCTCGGTCCACTTGGTGAAATAATTTATCACTGTCAGAATCCATTTGTGGCCTTGGCTTGAATTTGGATTGATGACTCCAATGAAGTCCAATCCCCATTGCATGAAATGTTGGTTGACTGAGATTGGGTGCAATGGAAGTGCTGTTAGCCTCTCTATGCCTTTCAAAAATGCACAATTCTTGCACCTTTTGATCCATGTGTAGAAGTCACTAAACACTCGGGCAAGTACTAACCTACTTTCATGATTTTGAGTGCTATCACTCTTGGAGAAAAATGGACTCCATTTTCTTCAACATGGAATTCTTGTAGCACTCTCTCCACTTCATCTGTCTTTATACATCTCAAGAGAATGCCATTGATGTCTCTTTTGAATTGGACACCATCAATAAGAACATATGGGATGGCACGTAACTCTAAATGCTCTCATTTTTGCTTTACTCATCCCATGAGGAAACAGGCCCATTTGAAGGAAGTGCACCATGTCTTGGTTCAACAAGGAGCATGTACATCATCTCTCCCTTATTTAAGATCATCTTGTAGAATGAGAACAACCTCCTTCTCACTGTTTGTTTCATCTTATTGACCTGAGGCTAGTTGTTCGCACAACCATTTCCCATGGACCAATTTGGTGACCTTGATCTCAATGTCATATTCCATGACACGAGTGATCCATCCTACACGCTTCTCATTCAGGTCCTTGTTGAGAAGGAATTCTTTAACTCTTACATGGGAGACCAATAGTTGGATTTTGTTGTTTGAAACCAAATGCTTAAACTTCTCAATGAACCTTCTTCTCAATGAAGGAGTACCTCACCTCATAATCTTCCAAACTCAAAGAAAGCAATTGGTTGTTCTGCACTTTCTTTGTTTTGCTGAACCAAGATTGTAAAAATTGTGTCACTACCACCAAAGGCATACAATATGAAGTCTTTGGAAAAATCTGGATTCACAAGAGTTGGGGCTTGTGATATGGCTTCTTTGATAGCCTCAAAAATTTATTTTCCTTTAGTTTTCCACTTGAATGCTAAGATTTTCTTCAACATCAACGATATTGGCTTAACAAGGGTAGAAAATTTTGGAACATATCTGTGGAAAAAATTGAATTTTCCCAAGAATCTTTGAAGGTCCTTCTTGTGAATTGGAAATGGCAATGCTATTATTACTTGAACTCTTTCCAGGTCAATTTCCAATCCTTATTTTGATATAATATGGCCTAGAATCTTGCCTTCATGGGCCAAGAATATGCATTTCTTGAGGTTCAATGACACCCTAAAACTCCTGCATCTTTGGAACACTTGCCTTAGGTGGAAAAGATGATCTACTGCATTCTTGGAAAAATAGTGATGTCATCCAGGTAGATCAATACCATTTTGTTGATCAGCCCTTTGAATTCCATATCCATTTCCCTTTGAAAAGTGGCTCCAACATTGGACAATCCAAATGGCATTTTTCTAGTAAGCATAGGTGCCCCATTTGGTGGTGAAGGCTATTTTGAATTGATCATCTTCTTTCACCATGATCTGATTGTATCCCAAATAACCATCTAGGAGAGAGAATCTTTCTGACCCAGACACTACTTGTAAGATCTGCTCCATTGAAGGGAGTGGGTAGTGATCTTTGAGGGAGGCTCTATTCAAATCTCTGAAGTCAACACACAACCTAATTTCTCCATTTTTCTTTCTAACTGGGACCAAGTTTGTAACCCAACTTGAGTGTTTGATTGGAAATATGATACTCATCTCTATCAGCTTGCTCAATTTCTTCATCATAGGCTCAATATGTGGGTTGACTGGTCTCTACTTCTACCTAATGGGATGAGTAATTGGATCCAATTCGATTGTGTGTTGTGCTAATTTTGGATTAAACCCTCTTAGGTCTTTATAACTCCAAGAAAACACATCTGGAAATTCTTGGAAAAGTTGTATGAATTCATACCTTTCTTGCTTGGTGGCCACTTTGCTAATCTAAAGTGTTTTTTCTTCTCCAACTAGGATTGACTCTAAATCTTCTCCTTTGTTTTGTATGTTAGCCTTCTCTTTTCTAAACTGGTCATTAGGATTGAAAATAGATTCTAGTGTCATTAAGACTTTGGGAATTTTGTTTGTATGCAGTTGTACTATCCGATTCCTATACTGTTGCTCTAGTTTGTTTTGGTTTCTAGCCGAGAATTCAGATTTTCTTGTAAAAAAGTTAATGATCTACTGATCATTCTTAAACACCTGCCAACATGTATTATTATCCGTACTACTGGCCTCACAACCACATGGATATGTGGATTTTCTTTATCTCTTTTGATGTTGTCAACCACATCAAACGTTGCTCCAACTACTGCAATTCTATCAGTAGATTCATTCTCCTTCCTAGGTATGGAAACAATGTTGAAGGCCTCAAAATCCTCCATGAGATCCCATACCCTACTCTTGTAGTTCTTGACCAAGTCATTCTTGACGGAATTAAGTCCTCTAACTTGATTTCAACCAGTTCACACTTATCACCAAACACTTGCAAGTTCTTGATTCCTAGCTTCCTTTCCCAATGAAGACATTAGACTAAAGCCTCATATTCAAAGAGTGTTATTTGAGCAAGTAAACTTGAATCAAGGCTAAATATTATTTCATACCTTTGGGGACAAAATCATGGCTCCTCCTCTAGCTCCTTGTCTTCTCCTTGAGCCATCAAAGGAAAATTGTCATACCTCATTTTCATCCTTGCATTCTAGCTTTTAATTAGGTCGGAAGAGGATGATTTTCTTCATGTAGAAAGTAGACACCTAGCTTAGATTCTTCCATCTCCTATAAAAGTCATGGGTCAAAGTCAAGTTTTGGATACATCCCACCTTGGTATCTGTTTCATTAGTGCTTAGGAGGTCTTCTTTCATTAAAATTTGAGTAGTTAGCATTGATTGGGATTGGAACATAAGATTCAATGTGGTATTCTCGCAATGGGTTCATATTTTATTGTGGCCTTTTCCTCATACCTTTTCCTAAAGAGCATATGTGACTAATCAATAGACAAATATCCTCCAATTTTGGCAAGTGAAGTCCCTAGATAGACACAAAGAAAATGTGGTGGAAAATCTATGATGGACACATTTTGCAAAAAAGACATTAGGGCAGGCATGCAAAGTAAGGCTTAGATCCTTGATGATTCCAACAGTTGTCACTTGCTATCCCATCTAATTGCACTAATCCTCTAGATATGAATTCATATTGGAGACCTAATTGATCAGCTATTTGTTTGGGCATCACAGAGCTACTAGCCCCAAAATCAATCATACAATTATGCACCAATTTGTCTCCAATAATCAATGAGACATAGAATGGAGGAGGTCTCAGGTTCTTACCTTGTTGTTCTCCTTTGCTTCCTCCCAAGTTGAATTACATTGGCAAGCACTCTCTTCCTAGTTAGGGGGTTGATTTGAACTTGACCAATTTTGCATGGTAGTCTACAACATATCCCTCTACCCTGGAATGGCCAGTGACTCCCATAGTGAAATGTTCACACTTGTCCTCTTCATTTGCTCAATAATATTGAATGAGTTATCCTTTTTCTGCCCCTTCCTGACACATTTCTTTCTTGCACATGGGTTGTTACAATCGGTGCCTAATGGATTTGGAAGGTGGTTTAGATTGGTTCTACATGTTGGGAGTTCCACTTGGAACACCAGACCTTGTGGAGGATGGAAGGTTGAGGGTTACCTTATTTCAGTGGTTGGCCCTCTCCAATACTTCTCTTTTGGACCATTTATTAGTAGCCACACTTTGAGAAAGGAACTGATTCATCCCAAAAAAAGTCTTCAACCTACCAATTTACAAGCATGGTTTCATTTGGGGGCACTTCTTACTACTCGATCTCCTATTGATAGGTTCTTGTGGCACCATACTGTTTGCACCATCAAATCCTGATTTAGAGCACCATTAAAGCACGTTGATTGGTTGTGTGGTTGACTGCACATGGAAAACACCAATCATATTCTTATGCCATATTGTTCTATGTAGGAACCAATGCCCTTGATGTTGAAGTTGTGTTTGGATCATATGACCTAAAAGGTCTAGCAGCTTGGGGTTGTCCTTGGTTTTGGTTCTGATTTACAGTCTGAGATAGTGGCCTATTTAGCTAGTACTAGGTCTAGCAGATATGTGACCTTTGAGACTAAGCCCGAGACCGATATGGCCTAGAACTCGAAGCTGTTGGCTTTTGATGGTTACTAGCTCATTTCCTAGATTTTGTAGTTGCTTCATCACTTCCTAAAGCTCTTTAGAGGTGTTGGATGATGAATTGGAAGTTTCAGCAGAACTTTGACTCCTAGGGGGTGGGTATAGGAGCTAATGTAGGCGTTTGTCTAGCATCTGGGCTTCCTAACTCAGGGTATAGAGGCATGGATGGCCTAGGAGTGATTTTACCAACCTGAATCAAACGGTTCTCAGCCCCTATGGAAAGGATATAGGCTGTAGGTAAGGTTGTACCCCCCATTAATTGAATCATCAAAGAAATATCAGAATTTAAAGCCCTAAGAAAGTATAAGAATGCATATTCATTTGTGGGTTTTATGGCTTTTGGAATCCTATCCCAGGTCCACTGGAATCTGAGGTTGAAGTTTGTTAACTACTCATTCGGGGCTCTCTTGATTATTGTTAGTTGCTCCAACAAATATAATTTATCACCCTTCTCTCCAAACTAGTTGTGGAGGGTTGTGCACAGCTGGTTCTAATTTTGGATAGAGCCTGCCTCAAGACTCTTGAACCATTTTGAAGCTTTCTCTTTGAGTGAAGAGGTGAGCTACTTGACTACAATGTCCATCTCATGGATCTCATGGATTATATGAGACATTTACAATATCTTGGACATGATCACCAGAGAAGTTTGATTTTCCCTAGGAAATATGGGATGATCTTTAATGCTTTGTAATCAAAACTAAATTTTTTTACATTTAAGGCACATGGACTACTACTAGTGAAGTTAACATAAGGATTTGGTGAGCCATTTGATCGGTCTGAGCACCCTCTTGATTGAATGAATGATCTTCCAGAGGTGTTGATAAATTTCTGCTTGGTGGAGATAGAGACTTCTCGGGCTCTTCTTCCTCTTCTCCCATTGTCCTGGGAAGTCTAGATAGACAAAAGTCCCTCTTCTCTTGTTCTTTACCATGTTTGTATTATTCTCATGAACTTTCTTGGACTACAAACCAGTAGATTTTTTTCATTTGGAGTCATTAGATGTATAGTTTTAAGGCTTCTTAAAAGCCAGAATCATAGCAAGTGTGCATCAATTCCTACTGTAATAAGATGGAGACTTCTTGGTCCCACCAAGCATGCCAAAACTATTAGTGCAGAATCACAACACCCCCAAATGAGTTGTACAGGTCTTATTTTCTAAGGCAGAGTCATTTGGTGTGATTGCATAACATTGAACTCTCCCCAAGGTGTGGGACCTTGTAAAATGGAAAATCTCTCCAGATTAAAGGTTGGTTCCTTATTCCTTTGTTTAGGTGCACACATTAGGATTTGTAGAGGATATATTTCTATACATAATCTAAAACTTGCCAAATAGACAGGGGATAAGAAAAAGTACAAGAAATAAACAATAACTAAACTATAAGGTGGTGCACCAAAGGAATGATGAACACTTATTTTACCAATAGACACAAACCAAAAAATGCATACAATAACAACCACAAATAGCCGATCTATAATGTAAGACCAAATGAAAGTAAAAGAGATAAGAAAGGATCTAAGATCGATCACAAACATGTTTTATTTCTTTGTTGATTGATACAATTCATTAAAAGTATCCAAAAGGAAATAAAGTATTGCAATCTCAATGGAAGACCCGAACCCCACAATTTTTTGCTAGAAGGAGAATAGAGCCTAAAACAAAGAATGTCCAACCCTTTACAATGAATCATGCCCCCATATTTATAGATTCGATCAGAGATAAGAAAGAGAGAGGGAAGTGGGAAAATAAGTTTGACAAACAACGATTATTGTTAATGCTTCTGATAAAATATGCCCCCAAATCCATCTTTACTACATCAATCCTTGATTGAACCTTGAAAGAAGTGGAAATGGTGGAAACAAATCGAATCTGATCTGGTTGTTGAGATAGATGGATCTTGCATTGAAAACATGAAGATGTTTCCTCCATTTTCTTCACCTAACCTCCTCAAAATTAAATTTTCAGGCCTTGATGGCATAGGCGAGGCTGAGATCTATCCAATGGTGTTAGATTTGCAATATTTTGAGCCCTGAGTCAAAAGATATGCCCTTTGAAGTTTGTATCAAGTTCGTATAAAAATGGGTGGAAAAAAATTTAAAAATGGATCCCCATTTTTGTTTGGGACATGTGGTAGCCACATTAGAATAAAAATCAGGCTTGTGGGTCCACAATTTTTTATTTTCCCCTTAGTACAAAAAACTCCCGCAGCCCCAAACCTCCACTTGGACACGTGGCTCCTTTTGGTTGGCTAGGGAATGTGCTTCCATTTTTATCTTTGTGTCTTTTGGATGAAAGGAAAATTTTAACCTTTCCCCCCGACTCCATGCCTTTATTTTTACTTGGGCCTAAAAGATGAATTTTTCCTTGGGTGGAGTTGCGGGTAATTTTGCATATTTTACCCGCTTTGAGATAACAAGGGCAAAGAACCAAATTTTCTCCTGATGGCCCACTTTCCCCTAGACACACGTGTAGTCTAACGTGGTCATTTGGAAACCTTTTCTCTATTCAACCCTTGAATCTCTGCCATTAAAACACTGCAACCCCTCGCCGGCGCTTATGTATTGACTATTCAACTAACTCTACCCTTCTTGATATAACACATGGAGGCACCGCGCTTGCTTGTAAATCCAACCCAAAGTTTCCTTTGAGGAGCGTAGAGTTGAAACTTGTCGGTCTCTGCTGATCTGTGGACTTTCTAACAATCCCTCTTACTTTTAGACTTTGGGCTATGTGGCGAGCTCACGCTCATTTTGGTCCCCACCTAGGGACCAACTCTTGGAGATGCGCCATGCTAACACTTGGCATTCTCTACTTACACTTTTATACTTAGCCAATTTTGAAGCCTACCTTATCCGCATTTTGACTCGTCTGACCATTTGCTACGTGGAGGGTTATCGCAACTTAAAGTCTCCACCCCATGCTTCCTTTCCGGTTTTGTGCCAAGCCGACACCTGGCACCTTCTTTTTAGTTGAAAAATTTTCAACGCCCCATAACTTATTTGGGGTTCTAGATGTGTGGAAGCCTGGTGCAAGTTTGGGCTTCCCCTTTTTGTATTCACCTTTAGAGAAGCACCATTAGGACACGTGGATCCTTCCACTTCCTCCTTTGTACTTATTCATTTTTGGACTTTTTATTGAACCGCTTCGATCCCGAGGACTTCAGATCTTCGTCATTTCTTCCCTTTCTTGTTTTTGGTCACTCTACAACATCTCCCTTCTTGTCTAACCCTGCTATCTCATAGTTGAGTCTACCTGTAAATTGGAGAATGGATTTAAGACATGGATACGGCTTTCGACATAGTCATTTCTTTCATACAGGTTCCCTTAGTCTCTTTCGTCCCCAGGCACTCCATGGTTGATTCCTACTATGACCAATTTTCTAGATCTGAATGAGTTTTCTCAGGTTCCTCTTATGTGGGGTTGTGACTAACTGATATTTGACCCAAGGATGAAATATGGATAGCAATAACCACATCCTCCATCACATTTCCAACCAAATCAGTTTGACCGAGTTCGTATGGTCGAAAATTTCTAATGGCGAAGTCACAAGATAAAATTCCATACCTACTTTACATTCACCATTTTACTTGGGTAATCAACCCCACCACATTTCTACCAACCACTACTTTTTTATGCCACGTTTCCTATTGACTATTCTTTGACCATTCCAACCACTACCACGTACCCATCCTTCAATGTCTCTAACACCCCCACTTCCTACATTGATTCCACGCTCTCACAATTCCTGTTGACCTTCCTCATGGCTTATCTAGGGCATTGTGGATAATCCCGATTTATGTGGAGAAGATAAGATAAGGATTTAAATATTCCATCACTCTAAAGTCAAGTGTGTCTTACGCCATGTAGCCAATCTTTTATCGACCAAAGTAATAAAATAGATTTCCATATACTTTGATGAGCTAAATATTTAGCTTGTCCTTGTGCCGTATAACTCAATGCATTACTTGTTATTTAACTTGCCACATAAATGACCGAGTTGACTTGGGAAATAAGTGGTAGCGAGACCACATGGTGTCCTAAGGACTCACCATGTGGCTTATTTTTTCAATCACCAAAGATGTCAATATCTAGTGTCGAAGACCAAAGGTTCACCCCAAATTGACCTAAACCCAATTCAAATTTTCCACTTTTTCGTGACTCTCCACTTGATTCACTCCCTTCTAGAGTTGACTTAAACTTTGACTATTCACCATTTGTATATAAGGGCTCCATTTTTCACATTTAGACATTTACCATATATCTTACAAAGTTGGCTTCCACGGTCTTAAAATTCTTGGGAATTAGAGAACAAAATTCCTCTATAATGTCCTCCAGATCACACCTCCCCCTAATGGGAAGGATTTTTGTCCCAAACATCTTGTGAACTCTAAATCACGTTGCTGAGAAGAGATCTACGTACTATACTTCCAACTCCACAATCAAACAACTGATGGCTTGATATTTGGGACATGTGGCACTTGGAATCACTACCTCTTGCTAGACCACTTTGACATCTTCAAAAGACCTCCACACCTCTAATTTACGATGCTAATTACCCTTTCAAAACCTCAATTATCTCATTTTGTGGTGCTAAGTCTCCGTATGTCTTGAGAAAACAATGATTCATCTTCACTCTGACAACAACTCGTGGTCCTAAGTTAATTCCACATAATCCAAACTACTCCTAAGGAAACTTCATGTTATGCGAGCTATGACTGATCGATGTTAGATGTTGAGGAAGGATTGTCAAGTAACATCATGCTACACTACCATGAGAGCCTCTATATAAAATGAAGATGTGACCAGATGTCACATCCATGATGATTAACTACTATTCGATGCACGGTCAAAATACCTCAAAATAGAATCATGAGATGAGATGATAAAGAGTCAACTCAATTATATGCACAAATAGGCCGACAAATCTCTAAGCTTATAGATATTATTTTCCAACCGTAATAGACACTAACAGGTTTATTAGGAGATATAATGGAGTAATCAAAATATAAATTCAAGAATCATACCGAGTATAATAGACCTCTCCTTTAGCCTATCCCACAAATTTGGACTCCAAAAGTACAATATTATGCCATCATTGTCAACTCATCCTACACCGATCAACTGGGCTCAAATAATAGTAGGTTCTCGAGCAAGAACAACAAGCTCGATACCAACTTGATCCGAAAATGGACCGAATTTTTTTCTCAACCACGAGACCCCCTATAAGATTTAAATTATTTTTCTAACTTACCCCATTAAAAGCAACACTAAGCAATTCAAGAATTAAAACACACTACACATAGGTTGATAACAAATTTCAAGAGAATTCCTATGTCTCTAGGTTCATCTATAGAACTGATATATTATCCACTTTAACGACTACAATTATAATACAAAATTACAATCAAATTATTATAATTACTTGAATACAAAAGAAGAACAACCTTTATCACGACCACTTACCGAATAAATAACCTAGATTATGATGCATATTTGATCAAGTATTCACCTTCATGGTATAATTCCCTATGGCTCCCCGATCATTCTTCCAAATGCTATTACGATGCCCTATGGCTCCCAAGGTCAGTCTTTTAGACATGAAGTACTCTGAAGTTGTAAGTGCGAATAAGCCTAAAGAACCATAAACTTCTCCACAAACACTGAGTGACAACATCCCGCTTATGTTATAGATATGATATTTTTTGGCAGAATACCCTAAGGATCCAAGTCTAGGATCCTAAACATCTCCGATGAGTTAATAAAAATCCCGTATTAATGAATAACTCAACCTCTCTATTATAATGTGATAATTATTCTTCCATAAACCTCCACGTTCCTTATGTATGGTGCTAAGTCTCTAGATGTTAACGAGAATACAATTTTTTTCCAACGAGCTCAATAGTGAATAACAAACCTCCTTTGAAGCCAGCATTTTAATGACTTGTCAATCATATTGAGGTTCTAAATGTTATTATTTACTTTTTCTCTATCACGTCCCTTGGATCCATGGCATCCCCAAGCTCTAGCTTGAGAAGACTCTTGATATGTGAGTTAAAAAAATAACTCTCCGAACCATTATGAAGATTCCCATATTATTACTATATAGTTCACCATCACCTTTTTTCCTATACTATTACAATATAGGCATCATGATTATATTATTACAATATAATCCTTTTTATCTCTTCATAATGCCTATATTAAAATAGTAATTACATTTCCATAACGCCTCCATGATAATTCATTTGAACTTCTAGTCATCCTCTTCTTCTCGGGCTTGGAGCATTTCTTCTTAAAGAGAATTCAAAGCATCGACATAGCCTTTAGGACCTAAAAATGACTATAATAGGCCTTAATAATATTCTCTCAAAAATATTCCTATATAAATATAGGTATTATATTCCTCCACCAAATAATAGCCTTCATTATTTTCCATGGCCATACACTATTTATTCACCTTTCCTTTTTATTATGCCTTGGCCTTTGCCTAAGAGAGGCTCTCCATAAGTTGGGAGGATCTCACAATTGCTTATGTTGTTCCTTCAAAGGAAGGATTTATTTTCCAATGGAGGGAAAAAAAACAAATTTTATAGCCGAGTGCATCTCGCATTATGTGGTTATCAACCACATCCTCTATCACATTTCCAACTAACTCACTTGGATAAGTTGGTATGGCTAGCATGTTTCGAATGGAGAGGTCATGGGATCAAATCTCATGCCTAACTCCTATATTCACCTTTTTTCTCCCGTAGTCGACCCCGCCACGTGTATGTCGACCACCGCTTCCATTGTGCCAAATTTTCATGTTAACTATCTTTAACTACTCCAACCTCTACCATGTACTGACTTTTTTCACCAACACCCCTATCATCCACATCGTGCCACATCCTCACCATTCTCGCCAATCCTTTCGACCTTCCTCGTGGATTATCCATCGCATTGTGGATAAAATATCTCTCCATATAGCTCAATGAGATAAACATTAGACTCACCCTTATGTAGTATAACTCACTATTAATCTTGCCACATAACTCACAAAGTTGACTTGGCGAAGAAGTGGTGGCATGCCAACTTGCAGTGGTGGCGAGGCCATGTTGTGGCATACCACGTGGTGTCATGAGGACCCACCATATGGCTTATTTTTTTATCACCAAAGATGTTGATATTGAGTTTCTAAGTCCAGAGGTCCATCCAAATTTGACATACGACCCAAATCAAATTTTCCACTTTATCATGACTAGTTAACTCGGTCTCATCTAAGGTTGACTTTAAGTTTATCTAGCCACCATTTCAAAGTATGGGCTCCGGTTTCTATGTTTAGATAGTATCTAGAAATCTTACGAAGTTATCTTCCACACTATAATAATATTGGATGATTTAGGTAATGTTTTTCATCCATACTATTCACCTGGATAAATAATATACCCTAGACCCTAAACTCTGTGACCTAAACCCTTAACCCTCAACACTTAACCCTAAGACTTAAACCCTAAAGTAGAAAGCCTAAAATAAAAATAATAGACCCTTAACACTAAAACTAAAACACTAAATACTAAAACCTTAAACCTAAACCCTAAACTCTAAACCTTAAACCATGAGCCCCGATCCCTAAACCCTAAACACTATATCAAGAGCCCTCAACTCTAACCCATAAACCTTAAACTCGTAGCTCCAAACCCAAAACCTTGAGTCATAAACCTTGAACCATTAACCCTAAACCCTAAGCCTTGAACCCTACACCATGATCCTTGAGCCTTAAAACCTAAACCCTAAACCTTGAACCTTGAACCTTGAGCCCCGATCCCTAAACCCTAAACCCTAAATCCAAATCCTAAGATCTAACAACTAAACCTTAAACCGCAACATTGAACCCCAAAACCTAAGCCATAAACCATGAACCATGAACCCTAAATCCTAAGCCTTGAACTATACACCCTAATCCTTGAGCCCTAAACACTAAATCCTAAACCCTAAACCATGTACCCTAAGCCATAAACCCTAAACCTTGAGCCCTAAACCTTAAACCCTAATAATAAGTCCTAAACCCCAAACCCCAAACCCTAAACCCTAAACCCTAAGCCCTAATCAATAGATCCTTTACCCTAAACCTTGAACCCTAAACCCTAAAACCTAAATCCTAAATCCTTAACTCTAAACCCTAAACGTAAACCTTAAATCCTAAACCATTAATCTTCAACCTTCAACCTTCAACTTTGAACCCTAAATCCTAAACCCTAAACCTTAAACCTTAAACCCTTAGCCATTAGCCCTAAACCTTGAACCTTGAGCCTAAAAGCTAAACCCTAAACCCTAAACACTAAATCCTAAACCCTAAACCCTTGGCCCTAAAACATCAACGCTAACCCTCAACCCTAAGTAAACACTAAACCCTAAAACCTAAACTCTAAAACCCAAACTCTAAATACTGAGCCCTAAAATCTAAACCCTAAACCCTAAACCTAAACCTCAATTCTAAACTTTTAATCACTAATCCCTAAACCCTAAACATTATACCCTAAACCCTAAATCATAAACACTAAACCCTAAACTAAGATACCTAAACCCCGAGCCCTAAACCATAAAACTTAAATCATAAACCCTTTACCCTTAACCCTGAGACTTAAAACATAAACTCTATACCATTAACCCTAAACCATGAACCCTAAACCATGAGCTCTAAACCCTAAACCCTAAAATTTGAACCATGAGCCCTAAACACTAAACCCTAAACCCTAAATCGTAAACCTTGAACCCGAAGTCAGTAAACCCTAAATCATAAACCTTACTAAAATGAAATTTTTAATAAGATTATTTAGTGTGTTTTAGTATGTAGGGAATAGTGTCTAAGGTGATCGATTAACTCATTTAGTTTTGATGAGAGATTACTTCCTCTGAAGGCCTAAAAAGGCCATTTTTGGCCATTCTGTAGCTAATTGAACACCCTTTGAAAGTTTTTAAAGAAAATATAAAGCATCTAAGGGTGATTTTAGAGATAATTTAAGATGTCTAAGTAAATTTAGGAAATTTTAGGAAATAAAATCTCATTCAGGAGTAATCTATTTAAGACAAGATTTTTTGGTGCAAGTGAGATCGAAAACGGTAAAGTTGACTTCTCTAGATGATTCCAGGAGTTATGGAAAGACTTAGGATGAAAAAATAGGAATTGGAAATATATTACAATAATCTATAAGGTTTAATGATCAACATTTATTCAAGGCTTAAATATTTCTTTAGGTACTACAAAACTCTTCGAATGCGCCTCTAATTTCATAATGAAATAGGACCTAAATTTTTAATTGCGGGAAGAATTAGATATTTAAAATAGTTTCATTGATAATACAATGTGATTTTTAGTGTTTTAGTGAAGTATTGAGGTAAAAACATATAACTCATACTCAAATTTCATATAAGGATTCATCCCTTGTCTCGGAGGAGGAAACCCATTCTTGTATGACAAACAACTTGAGAAAAAGGTGTCAATGTACCATAAGCATACTTACACCCAAGTCAATAAATTGAATTGTGAAGGATTATTCATATTTAAAAATGAAATGTGGAGCTTAAGGAATGAATTGATGGTCATCATATCCTACTGTTTAATTTTTCCAAATCTCTCCAAAGAACAAGCTAAAATGAGCTAGTCATGCCACCGAAGTATACATGACCATCATGTGTGAAGTATTAAGGCATAGTCTATCTCCATGAGATATATAAGAAATTAAATGTATGATAATATTGAATTTTATTCTATGAAAGGATGATTTTAGAGCTAGGAAAGGTGAAGGGATTATATTTATATGGAGCACCTTGTTTCTAAGAATGAGCAATCATCTGAGTTCACTTGATGCAATTCACTTGGTATTATTCGTAAAAACTCATTTGAAATCTTGTAGTGTGATCACACCTTAAGGAGGAGGCACATTGCAATCACCTAATTGTTCCATAGGACAATAATCCCATTTATGGAGCAATCCTCTATCTAGAAAGTGAGGATCTCATTTTAGTAAAAAGTAAACAATCATCATAGAGTTTATTCATGGTCACTAAAGTGAATTATAGACCAAATTTCAAAATTGGTACCAATTCAAGCAAAGTGGTAGGGAAAAATCCAATCCATAAGTTTGAAAAACCTACAAAACAATTAAATGTTTTTCCAAAACATAGGTACTACAATATATATGGCCTGAAAGTTTTAGGTCATTGCTGAAATTTTGAAAATGAGTAAGTACTGACCAAATTAGATTTTGAAAAAATATCTTCTAGATTATAACTGTCAGAGCTATGGGACCACTTCCATCAGGTGTAGAGTGACCCTAACTTCTTATATTTACTAAAATAAATTTAAATTATAAGAAATAATAAAAGTATAAATAAATAATAAAATAATTTCTTTCTAATTTTATTATTTTATTATTTCTTATACTTAACATTTATTTTAGTAAATATGGCTCCTTCAAACCCTTCTAAACTTCATATAGCTCAAAAACTTATGTGTTTCATAGAACTATAACTGATTAGGTGTTATAATGATTGCACGTTTTAGGCTCATGGATTACTAAATCTAAGAAAACATATCGTGATCACGTCATTACAAAATGCATACATGTTTTTCTCACTTCTCTTTTGTGTCTGCTTTTTGGCCCCCTATATTGGTGAACTTACACCTATCTAATTTTCATACATAATTGTGTGATAACCTAAGCCATGTGCAACCTATCCTTTATGTTCTTTTAACTACCAAACTTTCTCGTGACAAGCATTCTCATCAAAACATATCTAAAATGTTAGGTTCTTCCTCTACACATACATTCTCTATTCCAATTTCTATTGTTCATGTTTCTAATCTTGTAACCTCCACGGTACCTATATATTACATTCATGTTTCTTCTCTCCATACCTCCATGGGGAATATACTCTCAATGTTTCCATTCTTATGTCTACCACTCATTTTCTTCTCCTCTTCTCTCTTATATTTAACCTAGTTCTTCTAGCACCCATGTCTTAGAATCCTTGGTGCATGTTATACAACCCAAAGTTATTCAACTATAGATAATTACCACCATCAATTATTATTCTACAAATTCTTCACTTCTTCTATGTAGTCATATTGAACCTAAGGTTTCTTCTTGTCCCTTTCCTCCTAGTTTTATTTCACTCAATCTTCCTTCTTTCACCAGATAAATAAGGTCCACAAGATAATATTAGATCATTTTATGTTTATTTCTTAGATTTTGCTTTCTATGATACTTTCCTAACAAAAAAATCCTAGAAGTATAAAATATTATGCATTTTAATAGTTTTATGATTTTCCTATTCATCTGTCATACGATTGATGCGGGAGTATCACTCCCAAGACTATTTTAGGTGTTTAAGACTAGTTTAGGTGTGTCATGAAAAAAATTAGTTTCTATGAATCACTAGAATTATTGGAAATCATTTCAAGTGGTTTATTTTGGCTCAAGATGTTGAAAATTGAAATTTTACATTTTCCTACCTTTTGGGATATTTGAATTTTGAACTATTTATGAGAGCCAATTTTGCTTTTTATGTGGTGAAGATAGTTTAAAAGGGTTTCATTAGGTTTATTAGGGTTTTGAGTCATAATGTTATCTTATGACATCCTTCTTGGTGCGTTGTGGTTATCTATCTCTTAAAAACTTTGTTCTTAAACTCCTTTACTTCAAATTGCAACCTCCAAATAACCATAGCTTATGACCATGGTTGATGGTTATGGAAGTAGTTTGAGAAAAGGAGGTCTTAAAACATGAATTGTAAAAATTTTCACATTATCATTCGAATGACAAAATAAAGGAGAGATCTAATAACATTTGGGAAGTACTTCCTTGTTTGAAAAAAGTTAAGAAGGATAGTTTCAGTCATGTGCATGAAATTATAGTGATCACTAGTTAAAATGCTTTAAGTTCTCATTTTAAATTCAGGGTGGTGGGTCAATATTTCCTATTTTCTCATATACCTTTAATTTTAATTCTATGTCCTATATTAGACTATGCCCATGCATGAAAAACAATATATAGTATAGGAAAACATTAAATAGAGAATGAATGATTATATGAAGAGTAAACTTGAATTAAGAAAGGAAATTTTTGACTGAGATAGAGTTTAAAAGACTTTAATAGGCCTATTAAATATCTTGAAGGTAATATTTAAGATTTTTAGCTTAGAAAAATTGAATTCTTAAGGGAACTTTGTTCTTAGGGGAAAAATAGAGTAATATTGAGACTTTTTAGTAAATTATAGTCATAAGATGCCTCCATGTCAAATTAAGAATTTCCTACATGGTGAAACAAAGATAAATGATAAGTTTTAAAATTTGAAATCAAGACTTGTTCCTTTTATCATAGAATTAGTCCTATCGGACTAACGTAAGACCCTTCCTAGGGTGTATTGAATATAAAAACACGAGGGACTTAAACTCACATTCAAGAATTAAAGTTTTCAAGGAACAACATACATTGATCCCTTAAGAATATATAGGAATAATTTTTCAATGAAAAGTTGGAAATCAATATAAAATGATGACAGTCTCCTTAGAGAACCGTAGGTGCACCTTAGAAACCTAATAAAGGTCTAAAAAAAACTAAAATTTGAAGGAATTTTACAAAGAAATGTATATTTTATATTTGTGCACAAAAAATTGCACACAATTAGCACTTCTAATGGTGATTTTTGTGAAATAAACCTAAGTAGAGACATTTGCACCAAAATTTGACATTAGGCAGGGCTAGTAGAAGAGATATAGGCCTAGAAGGAGAGATAGTGGGAAAAATACATCTACATTGGGAGTTGAGTCAAAATTTCAACCCAAACGTAGAGGAGTTTAATGGCTGCTCAAAAGTGGTTTTATATTGATCTGGGAGTTTTTGATATTGTTCAATCCACTAAATCATGAGAAGTATTGGTTTTGAGAAGCTTGAGGGATAATTTTTGATAAAAGAAGTCAATTTGACTAATTATTGTTATTTTAACTAATCATGCGATTGCATTGGCATGATATAGGACTAATCAATATTTATTAATAATTGAACAAGCTAAATTGGGTGTTTTTATAAATTTAACATGTTTTCAAGACTTTCTAGTCTTGAGAAAAGAATGAAATTGCAAGCTTAAAGGGATTGATTTAAGTTTCTTGATGAAATCAACTATCTACTTCTCATCATTATTTCAAGTTATTTAGGAAGACAAATCAAATACCTTTTCAAATTTTTCAATATGAATAACTTATTCATGCCTAAAGATGGATAAACATGAAATTTTTTGAATCATTTTCCTAAGGCATTTATCCAAACATCCTTCTTTGCATTACACTTTCCTAAAGCACCATACACAATGTACATTCAATCATCAAATAGGTCATTCCTCACATTTAATTACCTTTTCCTAATCATCCCTTCAATATCTTCACAAGATTCTTGACTCAATCCAAGAAATTTTTACCTTAATTCACTTTCTTTAGTGATATGTTTTCATCTTCCTTTTCATATTATTGACTAGCCATAGATTTGATTTCAAAGGAACAATAGATCATGTTTTCTCTAAGTTGTTTTTGGACTATTCTACGATCTCTTAAGACTAAAGTTTTTTCTCCACTATTTTCCATAGGGTTATATATATACTAAATAAGTTCTAACACCTCCAATATTTGTGTCTTTAGGCCCCTAATATGCGTGAAAAATCTCAAAGTCTAACTCTTTCGCAACTCCTCATATCTCCTATTTTTCATTCTTACTCTTAAACCCTTACTTTGGTCTTCCTATACTAATTTTCAATTATATATTCATCCCCCTAAGATTTTAGGACACAAAACATATGTTTTAGGTGCCCTTTAAGATATTTTTTTATTCCTTATAATTTGCAACTCTTGGCTCAAAATATAAGACTAGGTTCCTTTGTAATTTGGTCTTACTATTTAGGCTTTTCCACCGTACACTCGGACCTCGAGGAAATAGTAATAAAATCTCTAAATGTGACTTGTGAACATTTAATTTTTATTCAAAATCCTTTAATATACTCCTCTACAGCCTTACCTATCTAGTTTCTCTTCAAAACTTGAAGGTTCTTTACTCCAAATGCTAAGCCCTATCTCTCGAGACAGAATACAACCCGAGAAGGTGAATAATCTTATATATTCTTTGTTTATTAGATTTAGGGCCTCATATTTTATAGGAAGGTTTATGATATTCCCAATCTCATTCCTATTTCATTAGATAAGTTTCATTTATCTAGAATCAACAATATCCAAGTGAAACTGATTATCATAGGCTTAGGATAACAGAGATTCATATCAAGGAACAAAGTACTTACACTTGGTTATATCTTTACCTTCCTTTCTGATACTATTATCCTAATGATAATTCACCTATATTTTCATAACTAATCTCACAACTTACATCCTTGCTAAAGAATCATACAATCTCACTTATCTCTTTCCCGAGAAACCCGAACTACGCAGCTCGTGGACATGGATTTAGATGAAACCATCATGATTGAATCAGGAGGTTATATTCTTGGATAAAAAAGTAATGTATGTTCTTCTTATGAAATTAAACCTAATAAAATCACACTCTAAGCATTCATTTTTTCAATCCATCAAAAAGCAAAAATTTTGAGAACGCAATCACCGTATAAAGATTGTTCAAATGCCATTTTCTCATAATAGTGTTAACAATGCAAAATATTAAAATTTTATATTAAATTATCCTTTCCATAAGTATTACATTTAATTAAACATTTCAAAAAGTTCCAAATCAAACATAGTATAAAATTTAGTTCCCAAAACAGTCTTTTCCTATCATATTCACAACTATGCAAGACAAAACAAGGAAATGCATTCTTACTAATTATCTTCAATCATCCATAACAATTAAAGTAGGGGTTATTTAATAATTCATCCACCACAAAATATATTTTATGAATTATGTATTTAGAGTAAAGAAATTTACTCTTTCTCAATCAACTCTCATACCTTTGCTTCTTTCAAAATTACTTTTATTTATCAACTTCTCATATTCCTTTATAGAAGCAGAGATTTTTATGTTCTTCTCCACTTCATTCTCGCTTATTAATTTATTATCTTATTTGAGAGGATATTCCTCTCCTTCCACTCTCCCCCCTCATTTAAATAGAACTCTTCTTTATATAACTTACTCTTGTAGCCCTACCTCTTTTAGTGACTCTTTTCACAATATGAGACATTTTTATATTAATTTGTTCATTTACAAATTACATACTCATTTTGAGGGCTCATATCCACTCTTAGGAGTCTTTTACACACCTATTAAATTCTCAACCATCCATTCTACCTCTTACTTAATCACTTACAAGACCTATCCCTTCACTTTTACATGTTTTGAGTTCAAGTACAAATTTGGAGGGAAACTCCATAATTCAAATTTAGGAGTACTAACTCACCTAAAACTCCTAAACATGGTCTTGATCATTGCCCATCACTCATATTCTAACCTTCAAATGAATATTGTTACTTGTTGAAGTTCTTGTGAGGATTCCCTTGCATCATGCTCCCAAGGTGGAGAAACGCCTTCATATTCTTTTCTTTAGTCTTCGTCTACTTTGTAAGAATATTCTTTCCTTGTTTCCGTTGTTCTTTCTCACTTCATGTCCATTCGGGTCCCATAATTTTCTCTTTGTCAATGAATTTTCCTTCACTTTCCTTCCTTCTTTATTGATTTCTTGCTTTATTTTTCCTTCCTCTTTCATCTTCATCTTCTCTTCAATATTATTCCTTTCTTTATCTAACAAACCTGCACAAACACAGTCAAATACAATATTAGATGAAAATTTTTGAGACCGTTTGGTCTCATTCATGGTTTCCTCCATCACTTCTTGATTCCTTTTATGTTTTTCTTCTTCCTCTTCTTGATTCATTTGCATTTCTTCTTCAATTTTTGCATCTTCAATCACTATCTCAGCCTCTTCCTCATCACACTTCCTTCTTTCACCATACAAAGCTTCTTCAAGATATTTCATTTCCCTTTCTAACTACTCTTTATCCTCATAAACATACTTTTAATCTGATTTGTATTCTTCTCTATACATTTCCAAGCCTAAAATCCTCTTTCTTTCCCTCATTCTCAACTTCTTTACTTATATAGTCCTCATTTTAAAGTTCTTGTTGTTCTATAGAGGTTAAAAATTTCCATATTACTTATTCTTCATATTTTATATACATGCTTTCTTCAAAAATGACTTCCTTTTTTACCTCTTTTGTCTTCTTTCTTAGCTTCTTCCTCTTTTCTTCTCTTTCACATTTCTTGAGTCTTTTTCTACTTCTCTCGAATGCACCTTCACCTGCATTCTCTTTATCTTCTTTACAATCTCCCTTCTTGGCCATTTTTCTTTCTTTATCATCAAAAATTCTATCCCTTAACTTTTCTCTCTTTCCTTCAAGAGTACCACTAGTTGTTCTATATATCTCTTAAGCCGCATAATATTTTTTTGCATCCACAATTCTCTTTTTAATCCTTTCCTCTTTTCTATTTCTCTTCAATCACAATTACTTAGTTACTTCTCAAAAATAATGACCAAGAATTAATCATTACTATCATCACCTCATCTTTCATTCCAAAGGAAAATAAATCACTTCAAAGGCATCCATGTAGCATCCATATAAGGGACAAGGGTTGCATCACTTATTCATACACTACATAGGAGGGGAAGTTTATTATATTCCATCCACACATACTATACATTACTATATGTTAGATCTATCTCACTACCATTGTGTAACTTACACAAGGCCATCCTAGGGCATCATATATACACACATACATAAGAACTACATGGGGTATGATGTAGTGCGAAGACTTAGTACTAAGTTTAATCTTCCTGTGACCTCGAGTTTTATCTAACATCACATTATGCATTTTTTTATTATATTTAATGTGTTTTGTTGACATGTGTAGGTAGTTATTTTGTTTTTCATGTTACATACCTACCCTCGGTGATCGAAAAGTGAATATCAAGTGATAGACAATAGTAACTAGTGAGTCCCTTTCGACACAATAAATTAGTTCCTAAGCATTTACATGGCCACCAATGCCCATATCTAGTTGACAAAGAGATAGGTTCCTTTTCCTCCATTGGGCACCCTTGTCCTAATTCATTTCTTAATCCCATACTTTATAGCGAACATTAACAAATTTGTTTTTGACTTGTTCAACACTAGTGCCTACCCAGATCACCTCTAGTTTTCTTCGATATCAGTTAAGCCCTCATATCTCTCCTTCTTTCTTAGGGTATTCACATTTATATGCTTTTTTTCTTGTGTCATTACTATATTGTAGAATTTGTACATAATTTATATTGTAATAGTTACTCTATAATATATATTTAATTCAAATTAAATTAAATAACCTATTATCTCTCAAGCTTCATACTTCCCTACCACTAGTGTAGCTCTTACTACAATTTACATTACTCTTAGTCTACTTGTTATCACAACTACTACTACAATCAATTATACTACTATTATGGTTTTTTCATACACTCCTAACAATAATCCCACAATTTCACCATTGGCTCTTACTCCTCCCCAATCTCCTCAAGCTTCATCTCTTATCACCTAGCCTCGGTATATCTCTAGGTCTCATTATCTCGCTATAGAGGATTAGGTCATCACATAATGTTCATCATACACACCGCACATCTCAATTTTCCATTAGTTTTTTTCACCTCCTCATACAAAAATGTAGGACACAGTTCCCTACACACACACATGCAGTCATTATAACATTAAACTCATGCCTTGATTCATTATCACATTCTTCCTTTAATTTTAATGGTATATAGTAAATCTCTCTTCCAATATACATGTTAGCTAGTTACTATGTTACTCTCACACAATGTACTCATCCACATAACCCCTTGTTTCCACGATGACACATTTTTTAATAGGATCAACTTGACTATTCAACGAGTAGTTACTCACCTAAACATAACCTGGAAAATGCACACACACACACACACACACACACACACACTGCGGGGAATATTTAGTACCATCTCTAGTTACATAGTATACATTCATCAAAATCCATAAAAATATATATATATTTCCCTCCTGGGAAACTCTTGATCACCCTTACTTCTCTTTAGAGAATAGGTTTTAGTCTACGCACTCAATGCAGACCTAAAAAATCTAGAAACATTCCAATATGCTAAATATAAAAACATTCAAATATGTTAAAATTTTAAATTTGTTTTCCCAACTCTTGTTTGGTTGTTTCTACTTACTCTCTTATACATATCATATGGAACTTTAGTTATCTTGTTAGCTTGATACATAGTATGATATAACCTTTTTCTATTCAAATGTATGTTTTTGTGGTACATTGAGTTGAATGCAGGATACACATAGATAGTTATATGATGTAATATGTTTGGCGTTGCTCTTTACCATTTATTCTCCACCAACTAAGGGCAATCACCTTTATACTATCTTACACACAGTGTGGTATTTTTCAAATAATTTCTAATTTATTTTACCTTACCTCATTTGATCAATACATATATTATGTCATATTATTTACTACTCCAAAAACCTAATGGGTGATTCATGTGTAGTATTTGTTTTTAGGTCACTTTCAAGCTGAGGAAAATTTGTATTCTATTGTATGTCTCCTTTTTACATGTTTGATGTATGTTTTCACTTGTTTGACGTAAAAATTCTAATGTTACTTGATTGTTTCTTGTTGGCTTTGAGTTCCTCATTTATCTTGTGACATCCTAAGTGGTGTCCCATGTATGTGGCATACTATTTTTTATTATTATTCTACTTATGTGTCTCTGCATTCATTTTCTTACATCTACTATATTTTTCTATTTTTTTAACTAACACTTTTCTATCTTTTCTATTATAATATTATGTATCTACATCATGGTATACACCATACACAATCTCATTTATCTTGTTGCATGAATATTACAACACATGGGAACATCAACTACATGTATCTTGTTTGGTTTGCATTCACATTTTTTATGTGATCCACCCCAAGAAATGGGCAAACCATCATATGATATTTCTCCTCACTAAATCTCGAAAAGGAAACAAAATAAAAGGTTCCAAATTAGACATTAGAGAGGGTAAAAAAATGTCTTAAAAACAAACTTTGGTTAGGAAATACACAAAGACCAAAACATTCAACATAGACCATATTTTATGGAAGTTCTATCTCATTCCATATTCTTCTGTCATAGGGGTAGATTGATAAAATTATTTGTCATCAATTTCTCAAGGTTACCTATAGGTTCTTTACTCATATTTAAACACAGAATGCATGGCGAGTTCGGGTTATGGTAGCACCAAGGGTGTGTGTAAGCTAGGACTTCTCAAATACATTATTTAAACATTTTCAAGACACTTATCCATGGATCTTGGGAAGTATTGAGGTGATTGATATCATTTTTGGATAGTATTCTCATTACGATATTGTTATGGAGGGATGCAAAGCAACTAGAATACTCTTGATATATTTATCCTCACCATTTGGAGTGCAATTGCACTTATTTATATTTTATTCAACTCATTCCACTAAGGGAATAATCACCCCCAAAGCCTTCCAAAATTTGTAACAAAATTTCAAAAATCTCTATGGAAACTATAGTTGAAATATTCTCTCCGCCTTTCTCACAAAACAATTAGGTGTACACTTACCTTTTCTTTACTTTTTAATATTTACATATTGTTATTTTCACATCAATGTCAATGATTTCATAGAAAATTTTAATTTCCAATATTATGGACATTGACTATACTTTTTTCTCTTCATGCACACATCGTAGTAACAAAACACAATCAAAACAAATGAAAAATCCTAGAAAAATCACAAGATTCTCGAGCGAAGAAACAATATGTCCATACACTCAAGTAATTTTCCTTTTAAGTACACAATTTTCTATTTCATACTTAAAGGGGGTAACATAGATACTAATTTTGGTAATTAATTTCTTTCAATAACACTAATTATACAATACATTTGCGTTAATATGTACACTTGTTTAACTTAGTCAATCATGTTATCCTCGAGTTATATCCCATTCATTCTTGTTGGAACACATAACCTATATGTTTCCATGATGGTCATATTAATCCATCAAAATAACCTATATCCTTGCATAATGCAATCTTAAATTCCAAATTACCCACATAAGAATCCATGACCGTAGCTTATAGATTAGGCCATAGCCCCTATTCGCTAAGGGTCGACCTAGACAATTTTGACCCTCCTTCTCTAATGAAATGTTTTCAAATTAAAATTCCATTCCATCATACCTATTCATCCTTATTCAAGGATTTTATATATGAAACACATATATAATCTATTCATTTTATCCATTATGAAAGAAGAGGTCATGTATAGTGAATACCTATAAATACTAAGACAAATAAAAGACAAGTCCATTATTAGTCTTGGAATGTATGCTACATCGTACTCCTATTTATTGTTGATGAAAAATCACAGACCCCTGAATGGCCTGGTATCTAAGTGGGGAATTCGGTTTGATTACACAAAATTGGACCATCTCTCAAGCTGTGGGACTTGCGGACTTGAGATGACCATTCGGAGAAATATGGTTCTTGCTTCCTAATCTACCTGCCACAAGTTACTAAACCGTAGGAAGAATCTATCTATACCTTTATCTAACCATTTCAAGGAGACGGGGAGAGAGGGAGAGGGTTAAAGAGAGTGTACACTAAGCGGTGATACACCAAAAAGGAAGTGGCTGATCACGGACCCAAACTTCCTAAAGTTGAGAGAGGTGAGCAGAGTAGAGGGTGGATAAAATGCACCATGGAATAGAGATAGATTTCAAATGGAACACCACTTAAAAACTCATTAAGAAAATCTCTCGGAACCTACAATAAACATCGAAATATGCATAGTATACCTGTAATGATGAGAGGTAAGAAGAGAAAATAAAAGAGCCAAGGATGGATAGATGCATCATGAAACAAATTCAATTGCTCCAAAAAGTTACATAAGTACATCATCAGGCGGGAAAAGGGCATGAAAATTACATTATAGAGCCATGAGATAAGGCTTAGACTCCACATTGTACCCTAAGGAAGAAGAAGAGAGGGGGCGGAGAGAAAAGATGAACAAACATTTGAATATGCCCCTCCTCTATAATAAATAGAAGAGTGAGAGAGAAACAGAGAGGTAAAATTAAACTTTGTTCCAAGCACCGCTGTAATCCATTGAATTCTACCTCTTGAACAGAGAGAGAGAGAGAGGGAAAATCAATCTGCTTCACCACCTTAAGATATGCATTGAATTCCACCTACCACACTGAAGAGTCTTGCTACAACACCCATGCCTTTGTCAATTTCCCTTCTTACTGAACAAGAAAGAGCCCCATTCTTCATCATGGTGGTAGGTGAGAGACTTGACAGCCCTTGAAATTAGTGGGATGAAACATTAATGGAGGCAGGTGAGAAGTCGGCACCGAGATCTTTCCAAAAATTCCTCTCCCACCCAAATCTGAGTTTCCAATCGAAAGATATGGTTGTCTAAAGATAAGTGTCGAAGGCGCACAATAATTAAAAGAGTCTATCCATACTTTGGGTCCATGCAGTGACCTTGCATATCTTCAAGATTCTTCTCCTTCCTTACGCTCTTAAAATCGCATCGGACTAACACGTGGTGGCTTCTGTGGGCTCCTATGTTTCCTTTTTGTTTTCCGAGTCCTTCTCATTGGCAGAGAAATTGTGTCGACCCGAGACATGTGGAGGCTTCGTGCTTGCTTGGAAACTTCCCCCAGTTTTACCTTTGAAGTTACACATCGAGACACCTCAAGGCCTACGATGCCTTTTGGAATTTTCAACGACTTCCCTCCCTTTTCAAACTCTAACCACGTAGTGGATGGCACTTTCTTAGCGAATGTGTTTTGGGTCACACCTTTGAAATTGTGTCAATGAAACACATGGAAGATTTTGCTTACCTTTTGTACTTAGTCGATTCGAGCCTTCTCCCTTTTTGGTCCCTGGACATGTGGAAGCCTCACGCTCATTTGAGTCTCCGCTTTGGGTTTCATCTTTGAATTTGCATTGATGAGACACATGGCGTTGTCCATTGGCTCTCTATACTTAGTCATTTTAAATGGTCAACTTTGTCCCCTTTATTGACCTGGGACATGTGGTAGCCTTCGGCTCATTTGGGGACCCACCTCGTATTTTACCTTTGAAGTTGTGTCGAGTCGACACGTGGCTCCTTCCGCCGGTCTTCTTATACTTAGTCTATTTGAGCATGCTTTGTCCCCCTTTTTACTCTGACCACATTCGATCCTACACTTGTTTAGGTTCCTCCCTTAAAGTTGATCTTGAAGTTGTGTCGAAAGTCACACATGGCACTTTCTGTTGGCTCTACCCCATTTTGACTTTTCAACTATCGAGCCTATCCCTTTTAGGACTATAAGACACGTGGCATGCCTAGTGCTTGTTTGGAGTCTCTATTTTGGATTTAATCCTTGGATTTGTGCTGATGAGGCACATGGCACCCTCCACGTGACTCTATGAATTTTCAATGGCGATGAGACCTTGTGGGCTCACGGGCCCACACTTGAAAACTACTCCTTTTGAAAAGAGTGTAAAATTTCCAAAGTCTCTCGCAAACCCACCGGCTCACTTTTAGAATTGGGAAAAAATTCCTCCTCGGCCTGTAGACCCACTTTGGGAAAAAATTCATCCTCGGGCCCGTCGGCTCGCATTTTCCCATTTTTCGAACACGAAGACATCTCCCGAGGCCCGCCGACCCACTTTTTCCACTTAGAAAAAGTAATCCTTCTCAAGCCCACGAGCCTGAAATTATACTTGTGTCTTTTTGCAAAAAGGGAAAAATGTCAAAATGTCTCCCACCACCCTGCTGGTCTATAATTTCCATTGGCAAAAATTCTTCCCTAGGCTCACTAGCCCGCTTTTGGCAAAAAAACCCTCTAAGGCCCGTCGGCCCATAACTTGAAAAATATAAAGAGTTATAAAGACTTCTTTATACCTACGGAAAGGGAAGAAATTTCCTATCTGTTAGAAATGATTACAGGGGGCCTTAAGTGCTTAAAAATATGTAAAAATTCAGGTTTAAGCACAAAAGGGAAAAAATCATGTAAGTTGACTCAAAATAAGTGTGAGCTTATTTTGGTCAACAATTTGGCCACTCATGGGATCACCTACCTGATAGGTGAAATTATCGTGGCCTTGAAGCATCCATTGGGCATGGAGTCTACAGTAAACAAAAATATGATCCACTGAGCCACTTGAAACTATTGCAACCTGAGCTATCCACCCGAACTCGCCCCGCTATTCACACTCTCAATTTTTCAAGAAAATCATGGAGATTAGATCTCTGAGAGTAGAAAATTGTCTTTACCTAGGGCTTTTACCTATTCTAGAAATGGACTATGGGCACACTGAACCGCATAGTGATACAACCTTGGAGCAATGAAACACCACGACACACTATGTACAAAACTGGAAATCATACATGCTCCAAGTGGAACATGTAGAGTGTGCAAAAGCACTTCTTCTGCTGAAAGAAAATCTAAACCTACTCCTACACTAACCCTAACAAAGAAAATATAAACAAATCCTACCACAGGAAGGGAGAAATAGCTTCCCTTTCTCAAAAATTGGGACCATGTAGTTGATTTGGTGCTGGACATGGTCGGAAATGAGAGTAAAAAACCACCTTGCAGATGGTGTCTCACCCTCCTCAAAGTATCAACAAACACAATGTACACCTCCTGGAGTTGTTCTACACTTGGGTTTGGGAGGTGTTGCTACTAACCTTTGGTGCTTTGTAGCTCAACCTCATGCTCTGAAATGAGCATGACCGGTGGCAACTCTCTTGGCTCCAATGAAGCCAAGTACCTGATTGGGCACGGTCTGGTCCTCTGAATGTGCCCATGGTTCTGAATTTCAACTCCAAGAATGGAGTCTTCTTACTTACCTTCCTGGATGGATGGTGTGAGAGGGATGATGACATCTTCTTTCTTTCTCTCTTCCTTCTCCTATGAAGAACATGGAACACTCATATCTTCCAACCTTGGTTCTAGAGAGCTTCTATGAAGTGTAGGTTGTTGTACTTGAATGCTCTCCTTCAAGGAACTAGGCTCATCTACTTAGAAGGTGGATGATGGAGGAGAAAATGATGTGATCTCCTCAGGATCCTCTCTATCAAAGAAATCCTCCAAGTCTAACAAGTAGTCTATTTCCTTATTGTCCTGTTGCATTTGCTCTACCTCTTCCATGGTTTCCTTCTGATTTAAAACTTGCTCACCATGGTTCCCCTCTTCTTCAAACATGAAGTTTGAAAGCTCAAACTCATCTTTAACATTAGAGATTAAAGGGGATGAAGTGGAAGGAAGAATCGAAGGTTTTGTTGTATATATCTCCCCCTCGGGTAGATATAGACAAATAAAAGGTTGGAGGTGCAAAGTAGACAATGTCGACATGAAAATGGATGCACCTATGGCGCAGGTAAGAAGATGTCGACACGCCAAAAGTCGCGCCCATGGCGTAGGTTGGAGGCGCAAAGCGGAAAATGTCGACATGAAAATGGATGCGCCTATGGCGCAAGTAAGAAGATGTCGACATGAAATTTTCAGCCCTATGGCGCGAGTAAGAAGATGTCGACACGCAAAAGTCGTGCCCATGGCCCCGAGTTGGGCGCAAGCGAGATAATGTCGACATGAAAATGGATGCATGTCTATGGCGTAGGTAAGAATATGTCGACATGCCAAAATTCACACCCATGGCACAGGTTGGAGGCACAAAGTAGAAAATGTCGACATGAAAATGGATGCACCTATGGTGCAGTAAGAAGATGTCAACATGCCAAAAGTCGCTCCCAATGGTGCGAGTTAGAGGTGCAAAGAAGATAATGTCGACATGAAAATGGATGCCCTATGGTGTAGGTAAGAAGATTTCGACATGAAATTTTTGGTGCCTATGGCACACGTAAGAGTATGTTGACATGAAGATGGATGCGCGAGGCACACCTTTAGGAGGCGCAACATTTTGAGAGCTACACTCCGAACTGACAGAAGAAACCACCGGCGTAGATATTCAGATGGCCATAACTTTTCACAGGGAGCTCAGATTCATGCAAGGTTGGACTTTTCAGAAAGCTTATGAGGTCCTCTTTAATTGGGTGGGAACAAGTTCTTAAAATGAAAAATACAGTTCGCCACTTTTTGGGTTTGCTAGGGTTCTCACCTACCACCATAATGAGATGAATTAAATGCAACCTAGAGGTGGTTGGGGTAGATTTGGAATTCCTCTCTCTTTTCTCTCTCATTCTTCCTATAAATTGTAAGGAGGGGCTTCTTTCTAAAGGTTGGAAATTCTTGTTTTTCCCCTCCCTTCTTCTCTTTGGCAGGTGAATTTGTGGAGTTCAAACCTCCCATCTAAAACTGTAATGCAACTTTGCCTCTTGGCATTTTGTAGTGTATTGTATCAATCTTTGGAGCAAATAATGCATGTCTGTGGATGATTCTCAACCCTCTTTGTGTTCATTTTCATCCTCTTGATCTTTCACTGTAAATCTGGTTATCTGTGCATGATCTTGCATTACATTTTAATGGT
This sequence comes from Taxus wallichiana var. yunnanensis, assembly GCA_018340775.1. Classification (NCBI taxonomy): domain Eukaryota; kingdom Viridiplantae; phylum Streptophyta; class Pinopsida; order Cupressales; family Taxaceae; genus Taxus; species Taxus wallichiana. Next base: position 755,082,449 of record CM031234.1, read on the forward strand.
TTGCATTTATTGGCACGATAGGTGTTTCTTCATTCCTCGGTGCATCACCTTTGTTAGTTTAGGTTTATTTTTATGCATCTTCTTACCTGTCTCCTTGGAAAGTTAGATTAGGTTTTTTTTTTTTAGTAAACCCTTTGCATTTTATGTGTGCATCTGAATAAAGGAATAGGAACTTTGCCTTCATCGGAGAGCTTTCCCGATTCACAGGTTCCACACTTGGGAAAAGTTCCATGTTATGCGATCGCACCGAGAGTCTCAACCCATCTAGTTGCGAACATTTAGGGTGTTGTGATTTGACTTCAATAGTTTTGGCATGCCTGGTGGGACCAAAAGGTCATTCCAAAAGATTTGAAGGAATTTTCAAGAAATTTGGACTTAGAAATTGCAGGTTTTACAATTTCATATTTTTTTACCTTCCAGGCTGAACTTTGAAATCGATTTTCAAGGGCTTAACTTGCTCAAAACAAGTCAAAATTTCACCAGTTGATAGATCGGGGGATAATCTTCAAAAGGATCCAGAATTTCATTTTTTTGTAGGCTTGTTCTCTAACACATCCGGTGACTCTAAGGGATAGAATTCAGCGGTGTAGGAACAAAAGTTTCCCGAGCACATGAGAAGAATTCGAACTCAGTCTCGATACTCGAGAAGAGGGGTATATTTTTACCACTTGTAACTATCACCGAGAAGTAGAGGAAGGAGAGGAAGAGGACCACAAAGATCACCATCTCCACCTAACTAGACCTTTGTCTACACCTCCACGTGGTAGACCCTTTCTCGCATCAACAAGAGTTCTTAGGCCAATCATAATGGCACATCTACCACCGAATCCCTTTGTCAATTTCACTAGCAACAGCCCACTTTCCCTCAATGCACAAAATCCAGTTCCAATTTCAGCATTGAAGAACATTCCATTTTTCACTGGAGAAAATCATACCACTCCTGGTGATCATGTCAAAGACATTGCTAACGTTTGTGCAATCCATGAGATAAATGAAATGGATGTTGCTGTCAAATTGTTGGCATCTTCATTCAAAGGGAAGGCATTACATGGTTTAGGAGCCTTGGAGATGGTTCTATCAAAATTGGAATCGAGTTATACATAGTTTTCCATGAGAAGTTTGGGAAAAGGAGACAATTTGTCTCTACTTGAACAATTGACAACTATCAAGAGAGCTCCCAATGAGCAGCTGACTTCAACTTCAGATTTCAAAGGTCTTGGGATAGGATTCTAGTGGCCGTTAGGCCAACAGCTGAAGGTGCTTTTCTATATTATCTTAAGGCTTTGAATTTTGATATTTCTATGTTAATTCAATCTATGGGAGGCACAACCTTACCTGCTGCTTATAGCATTGCCATTAGGGCTGAAAACTGTCTTATTCAAGCTGGTAAGATGGCTCCTAGGCCTCCCATGCCCTTGTATCCAAACTTAGAAAATCCAAGCACTAGTCAAACACCCACTTTGGCTCCTATTCCCACTCCTAGAAATCAAAGTTCAAATGAAACTTCTACTTCATCCTCTAGTGCTTCAAATGAACTCCAAGAGGTTATGAAACAATTACAGAACCTTGGAAATGAGTTGGTGACTATCAAAAGATAACAAGCTCAAAGTGCTAGACCATATCATCCTCAAGCTCAACCTAAGCTAGGCCCCCATACCAACAAAATAGGTCACCCTCAATGCAAATGCAAAAAATCAAAGCCAAGTAAGGCCTCCCTCCAATAGATGTTGCATAACTGTTCTTCTTCTAAGCATTAGTGCCAGTGCAAAACAACATAGCTCAAGAGTATGATTGGTGTTTCCCATGCAATGAACCTCACAACCAATCTATGTGCTTCAATGGTGCTTTGAACCAAGCCTTGATGGTGACAACTACTAGCGTAGAGGGTGAAGTGAGTCAAGAAACAAATCAGCAACAAGGGACATCTCAGCAAAACACATACTCCAAATGATACCGCACTTGTGAATTGGCACGCTGAGGATTTTGTGGCATGAATCAAACAATTTCTCAGAGTGTAGCAGCTAACACAAGATCAAAGAAGAGGAATATTAGTGAAGGGAAGTCATTGGCTCCAAGTGATCTACAACCTTCCATCACTCCACAAGGTGTTGGTAAGCAAAATACAGTTCCAAACATGCAAGGACAGCCCAAACCACCTTCTAAGCCAACTCAAATGCCAACTATTGCTGCCCATGTGCAAGAAAGGAATGTGCAGTCTAAAGGACAACAAAGAGATCTTTCATCCCCATTTAGCATCATTGATCAAATGAAGAAGAAAAATGTGAATATATCAATGTGGGAATCTTTATCCATCCCAGGCCAAAGAGATCTTCTACAAGCTGCCATGAAGGATTGGTCAACTTCAACCAATAGGTCCATATGCAAGAGAATGTCCTCACAAATGCTTGCTCATCCTAAAGGGAATCATGGAGGACAACAAGGTAAAATTTTGAAACCCCCTCCATTCTACATTTCATTAATCATTGGGGATAAACTAGTACACAATTACATGATTGATTCTGGGGCAAGTAGTTCTGTCATGCCCAAGCAAATAGCTGATCAACTGGGTCTCCAATATGAAGTCATATCTAAAGGGGTAGTGCAATTGGATGGGACAGTAGTAGCAATGGTGGGAGTGATTAAAGGTTTGAATCTTATCTTGCATGCATGCCCCAATGTTACCATTTTGCAAGATGTGTCAGTGATAGATTTTCCACCACTCTTTGCCCTATGCTTATCAAGGGATTTCACAGCTAGAATTGGAGGCTACTTATCTGCTAACTGGTCACACATGTTGTTTAGAACAAGATATGGTACTAAGGTCACAATCAGATCCGAACCAATTGCAAACTTTCACATTGAGCCTCATACTCTAAGCCAAATCAATGCCAACTATTCAACATTTGATCAAGAAGATTATCCAAGCACAGATGAAGCTGACACCAAAGTTGGAAGCATCCCAGATTTGACTCTTGATGAATGGGCAAGCAAGGTACATGCTTTTGATCCCTACCAAGAAGTAGAAGAATCTGAGCTAGGAGTCTATTGCATACATGAAGAAAACCAGCCTATTCCTAGCATCACCAAACCAGACCATAAGGATGACAATGAGGTATGGCAGTTATTTTTCGATGGATCAAGGAGTAGGCAAGGTGCAGGAGGAGGAGCTATGCTTGTTTCACCTCAAGGCATCAAATATTATTCAGCTTTCTATTTCTAGTTTTCCTGTTCAAACAACATAGCTGAATATGAGGCCTTGATTCATGGACTTCATTGGGCGAGAAAAAGGGCATAAAGAACTTGCAGGTGTTTGGAGATAGCAAGCTAATCATCAACCAAGTCAGGGGACAACATGCTACAAAGAATGACCTACTAAGAACTACAAGAAATAGGGTATGGGACCTCATTGAGGATTTCAAGCTTGTGCAATATCATGTGCCATACCCGGGAAGAACTCACGGTGTGATTGGATAACATGGGTACTATCTCTCAAGTTGTGGACTTGCTACTTGAGATAGACCTCTAGAGAAAGGCTGTTCTTGCTCCTAAACTACTTCCACAATCTACTCTAATACGGGATAAGCTAATAACTAATATAAATTTTGAAGGGACCAGGAGAGAGAATGTTAAAATGAAAGCCTACACTAGGAAGCGGTGATACACTAGAGCAAAGGATGGTGTCAAGTAGTCTCCAAATGTGTGAAATACGAGGGTTTAGTGCACACTAGAAGAGTGATGATCTTCACCATAATCTAGCAAAATGCATTCACAGGAATATTCCAAGCATACATGAATGATAATGAATTCTGCCAATTACATAATAATAGACAAAATATTCTTGGTAGAAAGTGGCAAAGGGGTAAGAAGAATGCAAGAAAACACAAGGGGGGAAGATATATCCACAAACTTGTATTTTATTGCTTCATGAGATTCATGCAGTACATTACAAGATAAGGGCACTGATCACCATGCAAGGAGTCCACTACAAGAGGATGCAACACACTTGGCTTCACAAAGCAATTTTGACAAGAGCTTTGCTACCCAAAACTCTCCCTCTCTTCTGATGATCCCAACACTCCAATTTATAGAAAAATGAGAAGGAAAAAGAGAGGGAAAATGGAAATCCTGAAATCTGTCCTTCAACCACCTATAAGAGGCATTAAATTGAGTGAAAAGGTTGTATTACTTGGAAAAGGCTCCCATATTGTCCCATGTGCTGCAGCGGAGAAAGAATGATGACCATGCCTCTTAATTGCACTCCAAAAACCAAATAAAACAACATTCTAAACCCGGCCACGTTTTCTTAAAAAAATCAATCAATTTCTAATTAAATCAAAATTTCTTGATTTTTGTCCATCGGCTCGGAACCATGATTCCAATGGTACCAATTTTGTGTGATTTTGTTGAGAAATACAAAATTTATGGCCTTTGAGTGCGGGCGAGCTATTTTGGAGTCCTGCGCGGGCGTTTTGGTCATTTGAGCTGAAGAATGAGCATTAACTGACTAGAGCCGAATATATTTCTTTCATTTAAATATATTTACCCTCATTAAAAATAAGAATCTTTTGTGATGAGGCGTCGTGCTCATTCCGAGAAAGTCCAATTTTGTCAAATCGGAGCTCGAGTCAAAAGTTATGGCCGTTTGAAGTTTCACGGACCAAGCGTTGACTTTTCTTCTCTGCCTTGACACGTGTCATGATTTCATTGGTTCTCGGCCGCGTCCCTTTGATCCCAAATGTCCCTTTGCGTGGGACAAATTCTTGAACCACCCGAAATGGGCTTCCATGTCCCTTTACGCCGGTGATGTGGCGGATCTCGATTGGCTTTGGCTTTGGCTATCCATTTGGCGCTTCCCTTTGTCCTTCATTTGTTTGTTTTGAAATTCGCCATTTTGGCCTGAACCTAGCAAGTTTGCGTACTCTGTCCCATATTCCCCAGTTGTTTGGGACAAATTTTCAATTCACCTGGTTTGGCTTCGCGTCCATTTGGTATCCTTCTTGTCCCACTTTGAGGCTTGGTTGCCTTGCTTTTGATTTACTCTGCCGATCCGGCCCGGTTTGGTCCTATTTGTCCCAAATGTATAATACCGGTTTCCCTGTTTCTGATTAGTCAAATTTTCTCTTTTCAAATTGAGCTGATTTCGCGTCCACTGCGCGCCGTTTTGTCCCAAATGTCCCAATGTTTGCCATGCCCTCTGTTCACGCGCCTTTGGCCCTGATTCCGCGCCTTTTGTCCCTCATGTCCCGACTGCATTGCAAGGAATAGGACTTAGCCATTTTCATAATTTTTCTTCGGCCCGAGCCTACTTTTTGCAACTTTTCTTACCTTTCCTCAAAACTTGCTCTCTTCTCTTCTTAGTTTGGGAGTTAGAAAATTCTGAGGGGACCCAAAACATGAAATTTTTCCCGACTCAATCATTTGCAGGACTTGAGAATTTGATCCATGTTTTCAAATTTACCTTGAGGGAAAATTTGATAACATGAACTGAATAGGTATGGGACCTTGTCGAGATTTTGAAGCTTTCAACATTGTGCCCATACCCGGAAGAAAAATGAAGCACGGCTAGACTCGCAAATTGTGATTGGAGAAATGTTTAATGTGGTTGGAACATTCGAAGGGGAAAAGCACAACCACATATGCATGTGATTGTGAGGCCAATTGTTTCTAGATAATAACACAAGCTGGAAGGTGTTTGAGAACGATCAACAGATCATCAATTTTTTACAAGAAGAGGCTGAATTCTCAACTAGGAATCAGGATAGACTAGAGCGGTGTATGGGGGATCAAGTAGTGCGATTGTGAAAAACAAGCTTCCCCAAGGGTTTAGTAACATTGGAGTCTATCTTCAACCCTAATGACTAGTTTCGTAAGGAAAATGCTAACATACAGGTCAAGAGAGAAGATTTAGAGCCAATTCCGGTTGGGGAAGGCAAAACACTTCAAATTGGTAAAGTGGCCATTGAGCAGGAGAAATCAGATTTCATATAGCTTTGCCAAGAATTTCCAGATGTCTTCACTTGGAGCTATGAAGACTTGAGAGGATTCAATCCGAAGTTGGCACAACATACCATAGAATTGGATCCAGATGCTAAGCCCATCAGGCAAAAGCAGAGACCAGTCAACCCTCACATTGAGCCTCTAATGAAGAAAGAGCTAAACAAGCTAATAGAGGCAAGCATTATATTCAATCAAGCACTCAAAATTTGGGTTGTAAACTTGGTTTTGGTCGGGAAGAAGAGCGGAGAAATCAGGTTGTGTGTGGACTTCGAGATCTCAATAGGGCATCTCTCAAAGACCATTACCCACTTCCTTCAATGGAACAAATATTACAAGTAGTGTCTTGTTCGGAGAGATTCTCTCTCCTAGATGGCTACTTAGGGTATAATCAGATTATGGTGAAAGAAGATGACCATTTTAAGACATCTTTCACCACCAAATGGGGCACCTATGCCTACAAGAAGATGCCATTTGGGCTATCAAATGCTGGAGCCACTTTCCAAAGGCAATGGATATGGCATTCAAGGGATTAATCAATAAAATAGTTACGATATATCTTGATGAAATCATTGTATTCTCTAAAAATGCAGCGGATCACCTCTTTCATTTGAGGCAGGTATTTCAGAGGTGTAGAAGATTTGGGGTATCATTGAATCCCAAAAAATGCATATTCTTGGCTCACGAAGGAAAACTTCTAGGCCATATTGTTTCAAAGGAGGGGTTGATGATTGACCCTGAAAGAGTTGAAGTAATTCGAGCGTTACCATTGCCAAGTCACAAGAAGGCTCTTCAAAGCTTCTTAGGAAGGATCAATTTTGTCCACAGAGTTTGTTCCAAATTTTGCAGCTCTCGTAAAGCCAATAACATTGATGTTAAAGAAGAGCATGGCATTTAAGTGGACATCTGAAGGCAAGGAAATTTTTGAGGCAATAAAAGAGGCTATATCTCAAGCTCCGACTCTCATCAATCCAGACTTCTCCAAGGACTTCATGCTATATGCCTTCGGTGGTGGAGACACAATTTCTACAATCTTGTACAACAAAAAACAAAGAGGATTAGAAAAACCCAGTTTCTTTCTTGATCAAGGCTTGGAGGAATACGAAACAAGGTACTCTTTCATTGAAAAGCATGTCCTTGCAGTGATCAGGAGCTTAAATAAATTCAAGCACCTAGTCTCAAACAACAAGATCCAATTATTGGTCTCTCATGCGGAGTCAAGGACTTCCTTCTAAACAAGGATCTGAATGAGAAACGTGCAGGATGGATCACTCGTGTCATGGAATATGACATCGAAATTAAGGTCACTAAACTAGTACGTGGAAAAGGACTATGTGAACAGCTAGCTTTGAGTCGTGAGTTGAAGTAGGTGATGAAAAAGAGGTTGTCTTGGTACTACAGGATGGTCAAACAATAGAAAATGATGATGTGCCCACTCCTTGTTGGACTCAGAATATGATACACTTCCTACAGGTAGGCTTATGCCCTCCAGAAATGAGCAAAGCAAAAAGGAGATACTTCAGATTACAAGCCATTCCATATGTGCTTGTTGATGGTGTTTTGTTTAAAAAAGACATCAATGGAGTTCTATTGAGGTGCATTGGGACAGGTCAAATTGAGAGGGTGTTACGAGATTTTCACGATGGAGATTCTAGAGGACATTTCACCCCACGAGTAATAACTCTCAAGATAATGAAGGCAGGGTATTATTGGCCCACAGTGTTCAGTGACTACTATACATGGATAAGAAAGTGCAAGAAATGTGCACTCTTCACGGGAAAAGAAAGACTAGCAACACTTCCATTGCACCCAATTTTGGTTGACCAACCATTTATGCAATGGGGATTGGACTTCATCGGGGTCATCAATCCAAACTCAAGCCAAGGCCACAAGTGGATTCTCACGGCAACGGACTATTTCACCAAGTGGACCGAAGCAGTAGCGCTCAAAGAAGCAAATGAGTCTAACATACTAGACTTTTATGAAGGAATAGTGACCAGGTTCGGTGTGCCAGCCACTATCATATCAGACAATGCATTGGCATTCATAGGTTCCAAGATTACAGAATGGGCTGTCAAGAATGGAATCTATTTGAACACCTCTTCAAATTATTACCCACAGGGTAATGGATAGGCGGAGTCCACGAACAAGAATTTACTAAGAATCATCAGAAGAACTCTGGATGAAAATCAAAGAACATGGCATACCAAGCTAAAATCAGCATTATGGGCTGACAGAATAACACCAAAGAGGTCTATAGGTAATTCCCCTTACAAGTTGGTCTATGGGAAAGAAGCAGTATTGCCTATATCATTAGAATTGCCTGCATTGGAGCTCATGAAGCAGTTGGAGTTGTCTGAGTTTGAACCAATGGAGGCCAGGTATGTAGAGTTGATGGAATTGGAAGAAATAAGAGAACATGCAGTTCAGATGATTGAGAAGGATCAAGCCTTAGTAAAAAGATGGTTTGATAAGAAGGCAAGAGCAAAGACCTTCCAAGAAGGGGACCTAGTTCGGAAATGGGATGCAGATCAGGCAAAACTAGGAAGGCATTCCAAGTTTGATTCCATTTGGAGTGGCCCCTACATGGTCATGAGATGTAAAAGTAGTAATGCCTTCCAATTGTCTACATTGGATGGAGAGGAACTTCCAATTCTGGTTAACATAATCTATCTTAAACATTGCTACTAAAAGGAAAAGGTTTCCCTTGTAAATATTAGCCTAGATTTCAATTCCTCTAAGTGCGGATGCACATTGTCTTGTTGTAGTTAGGTTTAAATTTCCCTAAGTGCTTTGACATAGGTTTTGTTGCTCTCAGGTTGAATTTCTACGAGTCAGCATGTGCTCTTAGAGAAGAAGTTGCGGTATCGGGCTCGGATCGAATATCAAGTTGGTTTCAGTAATTGCTTATGACTCCATGCCCAATGGATTGCTAAAAGGCCATTAATCTTCTACCTAGCAGGCAGGTGATCCTGTTGAGTCGCCAAATTGTTGTATATATCTCCCCCTGGGTAGATATAGACAAGTATAGACAAATGGAAGGTTGGAGGTGCAAAGCAGACAATGTCGACATGAAAATGGATGCACCTATGGCGCAGGTAAGAAGATGTCGACACGCCAAAAGTCACACCCATGGCACAGGTTAGAGGTGCAAAGCAAACAATGTTGACATGAAAATGGATGCGCCTATGGTGCAGGTAAGAAGATGTCGACACGCCAAAAGTCGTGCCCATGGTGCAGGTTGGAGGTGAAAAGCAGACAATGTCGACATGAAAATGGATGCGCCTATGGCGCAGGTAAGAAGATGTCGACACGCCAAAATTACACCCATAGCACGGTTGGAGTACAAAGTAGACAAAAATGTCAACACGCCAAAAGTCACACCCATGTCACGAGGTTGGAGGTGCAAAGTAGACAATGTCGACATGAAAATGGATGCGCCTATGGCACGAGTAAGAAGATTTCGACATGAAATTTTTCAGCACCTATGGCGCACGTAATATTATGTTGACATGAGGATGGATGCACCAAGGCACACCTTTAGGAGGTGCAACATTTTGAGCGCTTGACACTCCAAACTGACGAAGCAAACCCTAGCACATATATTCAGATGGCCATAACTTTTCACAGGGAGCTCGGATTCATGCAAGGTTGGACTTTTTGGAAATCTTACGAGGTCCTCTATCCAACTATGACTAGATATCTTTAATTGGGTGGGAACAAGTTCTTAAAAATGCAAAATATAGTTCACCACTTTTTGGGTTTGCTAGGGTTCTCACCTACCACCATAATGAGATGAATTAAATGCAACCTAGAGGTGGTTGGGGTAGATTTGGAATTCCTCTCTCTTTTCTCTCTCATTCTTCCTATAAATTGTAAGGAGGGGCTTCTTTCTAAAGGTTTGACATTCTTGTTTTGCCCCTCCCTTCTTCTCTTTAGCAGGTGAATTTGTGGAGTTCAAACCTCCCATCTAAAACTATAATGCAACTTTGCCTCTTGGCATTTTGTAGTGTATTGTATCAATCTTTGGAGAAAATAATGCATGTCTATGGATGATTCTCAACCCTCTTTGTGTTCATTTACATCCTCCTGATATTTCACTGCAAATCTGGTTATCTTTGCATGATCTTGCATTACATTTTAATGGTTTGTGTTTATTGGCAAGACAGATGTTTCTTCATTCCTCGGTGCATCACCTTTGTTAGTTTAGGTTTATTTTTATGCATCTTCTTACCATGTCTCCTTGGAAAGTTAGATTAGGTTTTTAGTAAACCATCTGCATTTTATGTGTGCATCTAAACAGAGGAATAAGAACCGGCCTTCATCCGGAGATCTTTCCCGATTCACAAGGTCCCACACTTGGGAAAAGATCCATGTTATGCGATCACACTAAGAGTCTCAACCCATCGAGCATTGCAAACATTCGGGGTGATGTGATTTGACTTCAACACATGTGTTCTTTTGTGGTCTACTCCACACTTGGAGCCTTTAAGTTTGTATGGTCCTCCTCCATCATGGTTTCATCAATCAAATCAGGCCCTTGAAATGAAAGAAAAAAATCTTCAATGATGCTTTCTTCATTGAGTGGTTTCAACTCTGATTTGATATCTCCCATCTACTCCTCTTCAATGGGACTTGGATCTGGTTGTTCTTCCTCCTTAATTGGTTGTGTAGCTTAGATTAGATCAGCATCCTCTTGTCAATGGAAACTAAAGTGTCATATAACTGGTAGTTTTTGTACTTTCAACTATGTATTCCAAAACATGACCAAACACATAAAAATGAGATTTTTAAGAGGCTATAAATCTTCTTCTTGTTTACGATTCTTAAATTTTTATAGTTTTTTTAATTATTTATTTACTAGTCGATTTTAAAATATTTATGGCCACAAAGTGGGACACACTTGTATGCTTTGACCCAAATAGATTGTTGATCTTCTTCTTGTTGTTCTTGTTCTTGTTTTGTTGCAAAATCGGCTTCACCACCACTAGATCTTCAACTATGACCTCCTCTATTTTCTTAACCATCAAGGGGATCTTTGTAAACCCAAATTTGGCAGCCCAACTCTTCATATTTTCTATCATTTCTTCTCTATTGGGCTCCCCTTCTTGTTGTTTTCCTTGACTAGATTCTTGAGTCTCTTCCCAACATGGTCTTGGGAAAGCAAGAGGAGTGGTAGGTCGGGGTTCAACCACTTATACTATTGTTTTTAGTGGAGAGGGTAGTGGAACTTCTTGTTTGTTTGGAGGGGATGACTGTTTGGAAGGGAAAATGGCAAAAGAATTGAGATGAGATGGAAGACTAGAAGATGGGGAAGGGAAATCAACACTTGGGGCAGCAGATGGGAAGCTTGGAAATTGAAGCCCAGGTTGAGATGGTGTTGCTTGGGGAATAGGGAGGAAATCACTAGATGATGGTGCAAGACTTACCCATTGACAAGGCTCCCTAACACCACGTTCGTAGGCCTCTATCTCCTCAACCCACCGTGCAGTTTGAGCACATCTCAATCATGAAGTCCAACTTCTCATATGGTGCAAAATGTCTTGGCATAGGGCCTACCCATGGACAAGGTACCTGTGACCAATCACGAATGCCTTCATCTATGTTGTAGCCCTAGACTACACCATGCTAGCCTCCATCCCTTGAATCTTCTCCAATAGATCAACATTTTCCATGTAGTTGTCACCATTATATGCATCCCCTTGTTCTTGATAAGCTCCATAGCCAAACTAGATTTGACACTGCTCATATGGGTAAGCATAGTGGTTCTGAATTTGATCATAATGCTGATCTAGAGGAGTTAAGAAATTCCTTTGCAGTAAGTGTGAATTCCATCAAGGGAATGAAGTCATGATTACACAACTTCATGAATGGTAGAGTATGAAAGATGTGGAAAGAAAGATGAATGAAAATGGATGGAAAATGGATGGAAAAGGTCTGTAACTCAGAGGATGGGTTGTTGACTAGATGGAGTCACCAGATGTGCTTTGCATGTGCCTCTAAAGTCTGAATCTCACCAAGAACACATAAACTTGGTGAAATGAAGTAAAGACCTCTTGGTCCCACCAGTCATGCTAAAACTGTTAGTGTGGTCACATGGTGGCTTAAGATTTGTTATTGATAATGATAAGCCTTCGAAAGATGAGAGAATCTAACCTCAGTGTCCCACCAAGCATGCCAAAACTCTTGATGAAAAATCACAAGCACTCTGAATGGCTTGGTATCTAAATGGGGCATTCAATGTGATTGAAAAACATTGGACCATCTCTCAAGCTGTGGGAATTGTGGACTTGAGACGGCCCTCTAGGTAAAGATGGTTCTTGCTTCCTAATCTACCTACCACAAGTTACTCAAGTGCAGGTAGAATCTATCTAATCCTAATCTAACCTTTCCAAGGAGAGAGGGAGAGAGGGAGAGGGTTAAAGAGAGCCTACACTAAGCGGTGATACACTAAAAAAGGAAGTGGTTGATTATAGACCCAAACTTCCTAAAGTGGAGAGAGGAGAGAATAGGAGAGGGTGGACAAAATGCACCACGAACCAGAGATAAATTTCACATGGAACACCACTTCAAAACCCTTTAAGCATAGCTCCCATAACCTGCAATAAACATCAGAATATGCACAGTATACCCTACAATGATGAGAGGTAAGAAGAGACAATAAAATGAGCCAAGGATGGATAGATGCATCACGAAACATATTCTATTGCTCCAAAAGTTACACGGTACATCATCAGTGGGCAAGGGGCAAGAAAATGCCATTACAGAGCCATGAGAGAAGGCTTAGACTCCACATTCTACCCTAAGGAAGAAAGAGAGAGGGGGCGGAGAGAAAAGATGAACAACCATTTTAATATGCCCCTCCTTTACAATATATAGAAGAATGAGAGAGAAAGAGAGGGAAAATCAAACTCTATTCCAACCACCCCTACAATGCATTGAATTCCACCTACTAAAAGAGAGAAGGAGAGGGGAAATCTGAATCCTACTTCAACCACCTTAAGATATGCATTGAATTCCACCTGCCACACTGAAGAGTCTTACTGCAACACCCATGCCTCTGTCATTGTCCCTTACTAAAAAGAAAGATCCCCATTATTCATCATGGCGGTAGGTGAGAGACTTGACATCCCCTAAAATTAGTAGTCGAAACATTAATGAAGGAAAGTGAGAATCTGACACCGAGATCTTTCCAAAAATCCTCTCCCACCCAAATCCAAGTTTCCAATCAAAAGATATGGCTATCTGAAGATAATGGGTGTGGGCGCACAATATTTAAAAGAGTTTGTCCATACCAGTCCACGTGGCAGCCTCACACATCTTGAAGATTCGTCTCCTTCCTTTCACTCTTGAACTCACGTCAAACTAACACGTGGTAGCTTCCATGGGCTCCTCTTTTCCCTTTTTGTTTTTCTCGAGTCCTTATTGGTGAAGATATTATGTCTAACCCAAGAAACGTGGAGGATTTTTCCTTATTTGCAAACCGCCCTGTGTTTTACTTTTAAAGTTACGTAGTCAAGACACGTGGAGGCTTCCACTGGATTTTGGACTTTTCAACGGCCACCCTTACCTTTTCGGACTCGACCATGTGGTGGGATAGCACTCACTTGGGACTACCTTTCGAGCCGTGCCTTTTAAATTGCACTAATGAGACACGTGGAATCTTCCACTTACCTTTTGTACTTAGCTGATTTGAGCTGCTCCCTTTTCGATCCCTGGACACGTCGAAGCCTCGCGCTAACTTGAGTCTCCACTTTGGTTTAATGCGCTTTTTTAAATTTACACTCGATGAGACATGTGGCACCCTTGCCGTTGGCTCTCTATACTTGGTCATTTTAAACTACCAGCTTTGCCCCCTTTATTGACACGAGACACATGGCAGCCTTGCGCTCATTTGGGGACCCGCCTCAGATTTTACCTTTAAAGTTACGCCAAGTTGACACGTGTCTCCTTCCATTAGTCTTCTTATACTTAGTCGATTTAGGCCTGCTCTATCCCCCTTTTTGAATCTAACCACATGACTATCCTACGCTTGTTTGGAGTTCCACCTTCAAAGTTGATCTTGAAGTTGTGCCGAGTCGACACGTGGCACTTTCCACCTGCTGCTCTACCCTATTTTAACTTTTCAACTATCGACCTTGTCCCTTTTCATACTCTGGGACATGTGATAACTGGCACTTGTTTGGGGTCTCCATTTTGGATTCAATCCTTGGAGTTACGTCGATGAGGCATGTGGCACCCTCCACGGCTTTGTGACTTTTCAATGTTTGATGTGACCACGCAGGCTCACATCCTTGCACTTGAAAACTACACCTTTTAACAAAGAGTGTAAAAGTTCCAAAGTCCCCGTAGACACTGTTGACCCACTTTAAAATTGGGAAAAATTTCCTCCTTGCCTCAGTAGATCCGCTTTGGGAAAAAAATTCATCCTCGGGCCCACCACCCACATTTTCCCATTTTTGGGCAAGAAGACATCTGCAGAGGCCCGCCTTGACAGGATTTTTCCACTTAGCAAAAAGTAATCCTTTTCGGCCCCGAAATTATACTTGTGTATTTTTGTGAAAAGGAAAAATTTCAAAATGTCTCCCGCGACCTGCGGTCTGCAATTTCCATTGGTAAAAATTCTTCCCTAGGCCCGCCAGCTACTTTTGGCAAAAAATCCCTCTAAGGCCTATCGACCCGTAACTTGAAAAATACGAAGAGTTAGAAGGACTTCTTTATATCTCTGGAAAGGGGAAGAAATTTCCTATCTATTGGAAATGCTTTTAGGGGCCTTAAGTGCTTAAAAATATGTAAAAATTCAGGTTGAAGCAAAAAGGGGAAAAATTGTGTCAATTGACTCAAAATAAGTGTGAGCTTTTTTTGGTAAACAGTTATCAAATGTCCACTGTCTATTGTCACCGAAAATAGTCCCTAATTATTTTGGCTATGTCGGGATTGTCATTCTTGTTGGGCCCCTTACCGTGCTTGTGTAATTCATCATTTCATCTTTTATCAAAGGTTGTGACATTGTCTTAGGTCTCTTTTGGCTCTGCGTTGCCCAAGTTATCCCTTCCATGAACCATTTTTTCTCAAGTTCATCAAAAATAAACAAGTTCTCACTATCAAAGGTGTTCCACCATGCACACCATTACATTGGCATAATTTTTCTTATTCACCAATCATGAAATTTAGGCTTCATATGCCTATCAAATATAAATCAAATTATACACCTATCTCTTTTATTCTTACATGACCTACATCACAACCTTCTCATCCTCATCAGTTCATTAGCCAACATCTTCACCTAAATACCCTACTCAGGAAACACCTTCACATAGGTGTTCACCACCTACTTCACCACATAGTTCTCCTTCGAGTGCATATAATTACCCACATACACCATCACTCTTAGAGCATTTTCACATGCCTTTATCTCCTTCGATATCAAGTGGAGTCTATCATCCTTCACTATCATCGGATAACATTTTATCTCTTAGACACTTGGGGGCATCACGCTTTCTCCCCACATCAAGATTAATTATCCCTAATTTTTACTACTACACTTTGGACTTTGTACATCATAATTAATCTTCACACAATCTAACCCTTTGATACACACATTGTATTGTCATTTCCTATGATGAAACGAGCGATAAGAATATTGATCCAAGCCGTGAAGATCTCAAATGATCATAACACACTACATTTAATAAGTGAAAGAAATAGATCATTTAACTAGATCTTTGATGACTAGTTCTTTACTAATATGAAAGGAATGATAAGAATATCATTCAAGCCATGAATATCTTGGAAAAATACACAATTTCAAAAAATGACCTTAATCGAGCTACGGATCAAAAGTTATGAGCTCTAGAATGTTTTGCTATTAAAAAATAATATTTTAATGCTGATTTTTTTAAGGTACATGTGACACCCAAATTTCAAGAGGGTAAAAGAGTGCATCCACATGATACACACTTACGACCAAAGGATAAAATCCTACGCTCAAAACCTAAATGTTTAGAGGGTATATCCTACACCTAAAACCTAAATGTCCTGGAGGGTACACATTTATATCTAATGGATAGAAGAATGCACCCAAAGGTACGAGATCCACATCCATTGAATTAAAGAATGCATCTAAAACAAAATATCGAGAGGGTAAAATAATACATCCAAAAGGTACATGGCTATATCAAATGGATAAAAGAATGCACCCAGACGGTATAGATCTATGTCCAGTGGATAAAAGACTACATCCAAAACAGAAATATCCAGAGGATAAAATAATGCATCTAGAAGGTACACAGGTTATATCCAATGGATAAAAGGATGCACCTATAGGATACAAATATGTCCAGTGCATAAAAGATCGCATCCAAAACTGAAATATCCAAAGGGTAAAAGAAAGCATCCAAAAGGTACACAACTATATCCAATGGATGAAAGGATGCACCGGAGGGTGCGAATCTATGTTTAGTGAATAAAAGAATGCACCCAAAAGTGTAATTGTTAATTAAAAACTTAAAATGCAAATATATCTTTTTCTAACACCTTTATCAAAAACAAAGTGAAACCCAAAAAGTTTCTCGAAAAATCTAAAAAATCGTATATAATTTTTGTGTCAAAAAATTATTTGTACATAATTGTACATATTTTTTAGAAAAAAGTACCAAAAAACCCTTTTAAAATGTCCATTTAACTATCTCACAACATGGTCGAGTTTACAGTCAATTCTAGGGTTTTGGCACCTTCCAAATCTTATGGCACACTCTGTTTTGCAAAAATATCATGCCGAAAAAAGTGCTAAGAAATTTTGAATACATAAAAGAAATAAAGCTCTACTTGTAAATAAAAACTTACATATGGATGTCTACATCATCTATCACTTTGATACCATGAAAGGAATAATGAGAATATCCTTTCAAGTAGTTAAGATCTCATATGATCATAACACACATTTGATAAGCTGAAATAAATCCACAAGAATAACTTTACAAGAGAATTTGTAAAAAAGAACAATAATATCATATACTTTTATGGAACTCTCATGTATATAATGAGAATGGGCCTTACGTATATTAGCGAGGAAGATCGATCTAAGATCAAGTCAAGGTTGTATATCAAGCCATAAATCAAGGAAAGAACTAGCCATCAAAGAACTCAAGACCTTATATTTAGGAAAGAACTAGTCATCAAAGATCTATTCAATACCATAGATCAAGGAAATAACTATACCTAACAACTAGATAATATCTTCCTAATATCTAAATAAGATAAAATAAATATCCACACACATAAGTGGGTGAGGATAAATATGAGATGTAAATAAATTACCTAGGTGAACATGAGCTAAGGTAAATACCTACTCTAACACCCCTCCTCAAGTGAAGTTAGGGGCCTAAAATAAAATTGGAATATCCACAATATGAGTCTCGATAACTAGTCTAGTCCGATTAGGTACTCATGTATAATAACTTGGAAAAAGGGAACACCGCTAGGTACCGAAAACTAGTAATAAAAAAGTAGAGAGAGAGCAAAAATCCGTTGCAAGGAATTCCGAGAAGCTCAGCTCAAAAAATTGTACAATGTTGAATAATTTTGGTGTGCGGTGTGGTCTAAATCCATTTCTTGATCATAAAACTCAAAAACAACTAACACTGGGATTCACCATAATAGCTCCATACAAGGATATTGTCAACGCATTGATGTCGAAAGTGCAAAAAAAATACCAAACATAATTTGATCAATCTCTTGCAAATAGGTGTGCCATGATCTAAGAACAATACCTAGAGCAACAAGGAAAGGACGTAAAATCTCAAGTGTCACGATGCAAGAAAAGACAAGGTAATAAGGAAATGACACAAAACACGAAGAAAAACATAATTCGATCAACTGTTAAAAATAGGTGTGCCACGATCCACGAATAATAACCAAAGCAACAAGGCAAGGACACAATATTCGAGTGTCATGATCCAAAAAATCCAAGGTAATAAGGTAAGGACATAAAACCCGAAAAAGTTGGATCAACACCACACCCTCCCATACTTCCGAATGAGTGGAGTGATGCTAAAAATTTGTATGAGTTTTCAAAACAAGTACTTGAACACTAATAAACTAAAACTATACTTCACAAAATAACACCCCATAAGTGAGACTGTCAACATGCCAAAAGTGTCAAAAAATAGATATAAAATCTCTCGGAATGAGAGAAACACTACACCTACTAAAGAAAAATTCTCAAACAAGGAGCATTACAAGGAAAAAGGTATAGAAAGTGGATCAAAAGGTCGAATGGTGGAGGATCATGCCCGTAGAGTCCTCTCAACAAATGCCTATGTCACCACCGCGAGTGATCACATAACCACCGTGAATCAACACGAATGGATGAAGAAGATGTCTGCATATGACTTGGTGTAAAATGCACAATGGGTACATGTAAAGGAACATTAGAATGTGTGTCAGGTTGATCATGTCTATTATCTAAATCTCGGGTTTCTCAAGCCTGAGTGAAGGTGTAGAACTTATGTGTTGCTCATGATCCTCGGAAAGAGTCGAGTGAACAAAAATAGGAGCTCTATCAATGTGTGATCCCAATGAAGTACCTTCTCGAAAACCAATACCATGGCGAGAATTCCACTTAAAATATGGAATAGGGGAAACAATACCCTATGAGTTTATGCAAATACTTTGTCATTAAAACCCATAGAACGAGCATGTGAGAAATAAATGTAGTGGTATGCTTCCCAAAAGATCCATGTATATGAGAAGAAGTAGGATACACATCATGTGTTCTTGGAATAGGCAAAAATTTGGAAGACCATCCAATAACAATCCTCATAGGCTTAGGAGCATTAGGAGCAGGAGTAGGCTAAGAAACTGACCGATCAAGGTCAATGGGTACATGAGCAACAACTGCAAGTGGACTAGGAGCATGAATATGACTATCCACAATATGAGGATGATGTTGTAAGTGAGAAAGTGTCTATTGTAGGGAGTGTATTAGTGTATCCTTCTCATAAATGAGGTTATGAAGAAGAGAGTTTTGCTTTTTAAGTGATCTATTTTGTTCCACAAATTTGACCATATCCTCCTAAATTCTACACACTTCAGAGAAAAGCATATCATTCTCAAAATCCATGATAGATACAATAATGTAACACCCAAAATTTTAGGACATTGGGCTCAACCAAAATTGTGTCCACAAGTGATTACAACACCCCCAAATTTGGCACTTTATAATTGAGTGCATGTAAATATTACAATGAGTAAAAGTACCTTTTACATTTAAAATATGTGTATAAAAATGTCACCAATGCATAGATCTAGAAAAAATACACAATTTAAAACATCAAATCACTTTAATTTGAGCTACATATCAAAAGGTACGAGCTCTAGAAGGTTTTGTTATTAAAATAATATTTTAATGTTGATGTTTTTTTAAAGGTACACGATGACACCTAAATTTCTATAGGGTAAAAGAGTGCATCAAAATTAAAAATATCCATAGGATAAAAGAATGCATCCGAAAGGTACACGTTTTTATCCAATGGACAAAATAATCCACCCAGAGGGCACAAATTTGCATCCAGTGGATAAAAGAATGCACCCAAAAAGTACAATTGTTAATACAAACTTAGATTGCAAATATCTCTTTTTTATGGTACCTATATCAAAAAACAAATAGAAACCCAGAATTTTTTTTGAAAAACCCAAAAATATGATATAATTTTTGTGTCAAAAAAAAATTTACATAATTGTACGGATTTTCTAAAAAATGTGACAAAAAACCCTTTTAAATGTCTAGATTTTACTATCTCAAAACATGGTTGAGTTTACAGTCGATTCTAGGGGTTTGACACCTTCCAAATCTAATGGCACACTCCGTTTTGCATAAAAATGTATGCTACAGAAAAATGCTAACAAATTTGAATACTTGAAAATAATAAACACTTGTTTGCAAAGAAAAACTTATAAATGGATGTGTACATCATCTATTGCTTTGATACCATGAAAGGAATGATAATAATATCATTCCAAGTTGTGAATATCCCATTTGATCATAACACACCACATTTGATGAGCAAGAGAAATTCACCAGAATAACTTTACAAGAGAATTTACAAACAAAGAACAATAATATCATATACTATTATGGAACTCTCATATATCAATACAAATAGAATGGGCCTTTCTTATGTAGGAAAGGAAGATGACTCTAAGAACAATTCAAGGCCATAGATCAAGCCATATATCAAGGAAAGAACTAGTCATCAAAGAACTAGCCAAGACCATAGATTTAGGAAAGAACTAGTCATCAAAGATCTAGTCAATACCATAGATCAAGGAAATAACTAGTCATCATAGATCTAGTCAATACCATAGATCAAGGAAAGAACTATACCTAACAACTACGTAATATCTTCCTAATATATAAATAAGATAAAAGAAATATCCACACACATAAGTGGATGAGGATAAATACAATAAAGGTAAATAAATTACCTAAGTGAACATGAGCTAAGGTAAATACCTACTCTAACATATGACACACTCTAACTCCCCTGTTCATACTTAATTGTTGAGGTTCATTTATGAAATGAACCTCACATCTACTAAAATTCACACTTTATGCTTCACGATACATCTTTATAGCATCTACTCTCACACAACATATTATCGATGAAAACTCTTGTTATATAGTTCATTCTTGCTTGTTGAGGTTTCCTAAAAATGAACCTCATCTCATACACATCAACCGGGGGGAACACTACTCCTATCATCTTCACATTTTACATACGAAACCAACACACTCATACACAATATTTACATATCTTAGTTGCATTTACTCTTTCTACCTTATTCTATTTACATGTTACACTTTGTTTCCCATACTAGATGGATTCTTAGTATGTCATCATCTTTCTATATACACATACACGTTCACTTGGTTTTTTGAGGTGAATGCAGATCTCCTACATCTTTTTACATGTTGTAATGATGCTTGACATTGTACCTTTTACTAGTCCCATCGAGGCTCCAAGGGGAATCTACCTTGACTACTCACACACACTACAGGTTCTATTGTTTCATCATTTTCAAATTTTTCTTACTAGCACTTTCTTTTCACTGATATAAACATGCTTTGGCATATTATTTATCTTTATAACATGTTAATAGGTGCTCCATGTGTAGTATTTTCCTTGCAAGACTATATGCAACCATGGTTGTCTTATACATTTTCTTGTTATTATTTTCTATTGTATTCTATTATTTGCGAGCAATGCGATATGTCTTGTATGATCATTATATACTTTGGACCACTTCGGCCCTGATTATCTTGTGACATTGCGAGCCATGTCCCATGTTTGAAACCCACTTTTCACAATCTATCTATTATGCACACTTGCTTGTTATATTGTCTTATTTTGCATGTTAACTACTTTTACTACTAACAGATTATTACTAGCCATTATTCTTTTCATGTTCCTTGGTTTATACCATGCACATCCCCTACCCCCTACATGTATCCACTTCAAATCAACTTTAGATCCTCTTTTTGGGTCACATTCTCTTACTATCGCCTCATGGATAGCAAAACAAGGGGGCATATATGAGGTAAATAAATCACCCCTACAGGGAACTCGGAGTTATAGTTAAGATTAGTACAATACAAAAAAACACCGTATTATATAGTCATAGAACAATATAAAAGTAGACTTGGACTTGAAATATCTAACAGACACTAGCTCAAAGAACCTGACACCAACAAATCATTGCTCTTATCCTCCCCTTGGTGCTAATGTTCTTGGGGAAAAAATAGACATTTTCTCAATACAACACAGTCTTCATTAGTTTACAGAGAAACTATACATTAACAAGAATTGTCCTTCAATCAAAAAATGCATTTTATCTCCTATAATCAGGACAATTGAACTAATCAAGAAAAATGTGGACAAATGCAACAACTTAGGATGTACCATCCGAAGTGGAGCTTATCGGGAAATTTCATACAAGGAAAGTAACACTAGACTTCTCTCACTAAAACTTTATCTTTGGCATGAAATTTCCCAAAAAACGTGTTGTTTGTGTGAGATTGCCAAAAAAAGTCATAGTTGGAGTAAGATTACCCAATAACTTGTTTTTGGTGTGAGATCACCCAAAAACCTCACCTTCAGCATTCAAATCAGCAACTTCAAGAAACATGACAATTTTCTATCTTTTTTTCTCTTACATATCAGGTGCACACTTTCCTTTTACACACTTTTAAACTCTTTACATACGTATATAAATGTTTATCTAATATATTATATACAAAAATTTAACTACTTTCTTTCTCATCTTTTTCATTCTATTCTTACAAGTAGCTCACACAAGATACATCATCATGCTAAAATAAAAAGCTTCACCCCTAGGGTCCACTTCCATTTCCTAGTCTCCACGCTTCACTTGTCAACTCATCATGCTATCGCCAACACTTTTTTCTACATGATCATAAGGTATGCATCTCTTATCTAGTTTGAGTTATCAAGTATTCACTCAACATCATAAATTGAGGACAAATGCAGACACAAAATCATACACTTAGGTGCTTTTCTAGGTCTAAAAGCATTCTTATATATGATTCCTAAGAAAGAAAACTAGTGGTTAACAAATATATTTGGCCTATTTTCTTATTTTCTCTTTGGTCTTACAAACCCTACACTGGAAAAAACATGACTAATTTATCTTTTATGACAGTAGACACTGACACCCAGTTAGAACATATGCACCTAGGTGCTCCTATCCATAATGGGCATTCCTGACCCTTTCTTACCTTTACTATCTCTTTCTAGGTATCTATTATATTTTGGGCATATTTTTCACTTATGGGTCGGCCTTCAAGTTGTCAATTAAAAAAATTCAAACAAGGTAATTGTTACGGCGAAATCATGTAGCACCCCTAATTACTTGCAAGTGGATGATTGAGGTAGTCAGTTTGATTCATCAAACATGGATTTATCCCAAAGTGTTGTACTTTGCAATCAAGATAGCCCTCTAGATGAAGGTTGGTTCATATTCCTCTATTCTAATGCACACATCCTAATTGTAGAGGATCTACTCTAACTTACTAAGGAGACAAGGTTAAGAAGATTACAAGAAATTAAACCTAAACTAATAGAGGTGATGCACCAAAAGGAATGTTGAACACCTACTTTGCATGGATATGGAAACCACAATCATATTAAGAAGGATGAAAATACACCACATATCAATCCACTGATGAGAATCCACTAACCATTAAATATGTAATACAATAACCATGCACAAGATAACCAAGATTGCAATGAGAGATCAGAAGAAAGCAATGAACATAAGAGAGGGTTGAAATTCATCCACAAACTTGTATTATTGCTCCAAATATTTGATACAGTGCATTACAATGGCCAAGAGGCACAAACTTACATTACAGCTTGAATGGGAGGTTTGAACTCCACAAATTCACTTACAGCAAGAGAAGAAAGGGAGGTGCAAAGAAAAATTATCCAACATTAGAACAATGCCCCTCCTTACAATATATAGGAAGAATGAGAGAAGGGAGAGAGGGAAGAAACTGAAAATCTTGTTTCAACCACCCTAAAATACATTGTAAATACCTACAACAATGATGGGTGCCACTGCAAAATCCATACCTCCATGTATTATGCCTTGTTGGGAAAGAAAGGAAGCCCATACCTCATCATTTGGGTAGGTGAGAAATATAGAAACACCCCTAAAATGGTGGACTATATTTCTTCATTTTGAATTACTTAGTCTCACATAAATTAAGACACTAAGAGCTTTCCAAAAATTCCTTTCTTGTGCAAATCCAAGCTCCCAATCAAAATTTATGGCCATTTGAAGATTGGGGTGCCATACTGCATTAAATACGAGTAGTTGGCTTTGTTTCTTTGGACTCTAAAATGCATAACAACCTCCAAAATCTAAAAAAATTGACTTTTAGGCATTTTGACTTTGGAGGTTTATGTTACTGCTCATTTCGTTGGGCTCGTGAAACCTCCAAAACTCCAAAATCTGAAATTCTGAACTTTAGACCTTTCCATTTTGGAGGTCAGGTTACTGTTCATCCACATGATTTAACAAAACCTCACGAAACTTCGAAGTCTGAAATTCAAAATTTGAGTTTGAGACTTGCATTTTCAAGATTTCGTGGTTCAAGTTTTGGGATTTCATGGTTTGGGTTCATGATTTCGTGGTTCAAGTTTTAAGGATTTTGGGGTTCGAGTTTCCATAGGATTTTGGGGTTTTTTAATCCATTTGGGCACATGAAACCTCTGAAACTCTAAAACTCTAAAATTCAGACACAGGGGTTTAAGACTTTTTAAATTTTGGGGATTTTTTTTGTTCACTTGTCTACGCTCACCAAAACCTCTAAAACTTAAAATTCCAAATTTCATACTTTGGGTTTCAAAATTCAAGTTATGAACTTTACGCTTATTTCCACCTAGTCCCTGAATTTGACCTAGCCCACCTCCAAACGGCTCTACCTCCAAAATCTAAAATTTTGGACTTTTGGAGTTTCTTCATTTCTTGAAATCCTTTGCAATTCTCGACCTACTTCAACCTATTCACCAATCCCAAAATGTAAGGTCTTGTGATTAAATCAACCCCATTTTTCTCAATGTATGAGTTCATGTTTTTCATTTTTTCCCGAGGAAAAAAATGGATAACAGAATCATATATTTACTTAATTACTTCTCATAAATAAGGAAAAGCCATTAAGCATTAATATCATCACCTAAGCTTTCATTCCAAAGGAATATAAAACACTTCAAAGGAATCCATCAAGCATACATATAAGGGATGATGGTCACATCACTTCTTCATACACTACATAGGAGGGGAAGTCTATTTTATTCCATCCACACATACTATACATTGTTACATGTTAGATATAGCTCACTATCATTGTGCAACTTTCACAAGGGAATCATAAGGCATCATTTCTACACACACATAAAAAACTACATGTTGTCTAAATGTAGTGTAATGCTTCGTAGTAATTTCACTCTTCGGGTGACCTCCGAGGTCAGTCTAACACCACATTCTGTATCTTTTTTTATTATATTTGATTTGGTTTGTGGACATGTGTTGGTATTATTATTTTTTGGTATGTTACATATGTACCACGAGAGATCAAAAAGTGAATATCCAAAGATAGACATAAATAACCCTACTGGGAAGCCCTTACAAGACAAGAAATCAGTTCCCATGGCCACCAAAGGCCTAGATACGGTTGTCAAGGTGGCTAGGTGCCTCTACCCTCCCATGGGCACCCCTTTCCTACTTCATTTTTGAATCCCATAATTTCAAGTGAGCATTAACGAAGTTTTTAAAGCCGAGTTAAACACTTTTCCTACCCGATCACCTCCACTCTACTTGAAATTAGTTAATCCCTATTATCTCTTCTTCTTACTTAGGGTTTTCACATTTATATGCTTGTTTGTTTGTGTCATTTTATATTAGCTTATCAGATTCAAGTGACTCTATATAGTATCATTTGTAGATACTTTATATTGCAATAATTACTTATGAAATATATATATAATTCAAATTAAATTAAATCAACTATGATTTCTCAAGTTTCACCAGTCCTACCACTAGAGAAGGTCTTTAGCACACAGTTTACATTACTCCTAAGTAGATACCTATTATCAAAACCACTACTACAATCAACAAGATACTACTCTTATGGTTTTGGCATACACTCCTAACAATAGTCCCACAATTTCACCATTCGCTCCTTGTCCTTCTAGGTATCCTCGACCTTCATATCTTATCACCCAACCTTGGTATATATCTAGGTTTCATTGTCTGTCATGAGGACTAGGTCATCACGTAAGGTTCATCATACACACTTTGCACGCATCTCAATTTTCCACTAGTCCTGTTTCACCTCATACAAAAAAATGTAGGAAATGGTTCCCTACAAAAACTCATGCAATAATATTTTTTATTTTTATTAGATTAGGTAAAAAGTAGGGATAGTGGCTCTTAATCCTTACATAGAAATATGCATCGTGAAAAAACCCAACAAAGAGAAATAAAGTGAAATAGGACCACGAAGAGAGTTAAACATGCTTAACTCAAGAAAGACCTGGGCACATAAAAGAAAACCAAGCCTTGATTACCAATAAAGAGACAAGCCAACCCAAGAGGTAATCATAGTTTATGGATGGTGAGTAGTTATGTTTATTTCTTCGTGATTGCACGTGTGTGCCACCCATCATCAAGATCAACCACTCCCGAAAAGTCTCCTTGGTGTAGTCTTTGTATCTCTCGCCCTCCCAAAAGGAAATAACCTTTAGGGATTTTAGATTGATTTGGGTTTTAAATGTTTGAGAAGAATTTAGATTATCCTCCTTTTAAAACTCAACTACAACCTCTAATTTACCCGATGGGATTTCCGCCATAGCCGTATTTGAACTCTCAGGTATGGTGTTATCAGATTTACTCTGAGTCTTCAAGACCTTATTTTCCTACTCATAATACTTCTATCTCACTACTTCAAATGAGTACTCCATTTCGATCAAATTCTCCATCGGAAAAGGGGATAAAACAATTGGTTCTATAGATTTCTCTGTTTCAGTATCCATAAGAGTAATCGTCCGCTTCCTTTGTCCCTCTAAATGTTTCATTGTCTTCCCCACTATTACCCTCCAAATCGGTGGGGTTACATTCTCAACACAGGATATTTGTTAACTTGTCATTGGTTTGACTGGGGGCCGAGAACAGGGGTCAATATGTTTTATTAGATAGGGTAAGAAATTAGGGATTATGGATCTCGGGGGCATAACATAAAAGGAGAAAAATTTTATTACAATGACGAATAAATAGGATGGCCTCTATAAGTGACCAAATTGGACACCCACTACTTGAAACATACGATAATGAAGCCACCCATTGGAAACTCCTAGTAATCTGAAAATGGTTTTTCAAGTATGGACAATAGTCCACCCATTCCCATTATTTGAGGATTCCCTCACCCATCCTCGAAGCACCAAATCATCCTCCAACTCTATCACCACCACTAAATTTTCTCCCACTTCACCAACCACACCATAGTTTTGTACCTTGTCCTCTAATTATGACATAATTATTACACCACATCATGAAGTCAATATAACATGACACTCATCCTTAGATTAATTATCACAATCTTCCTTTGGTTGTAATGGTAGATAGTAAATCTTTCACCCAATATACTTGTTATCTAGTTACCATGCTACTCTTACACCTGTAGTCATCCACATTCCCTCTTTTTTCTGATGACACTCTTTTTTATAGGTTCAACTTGACTATTCATTGAGTAGTTACACTCCTTGAACCTAACTTGGCACGCACGTACACACACACTCGCACACGCACACGCACGCACACACACACACCACGCACACACACACACACACACACACACACACACACACACACACACACACACACACACACACACACACACACACACACACACACACACACACACACACACACACACATGGGGAAACATTTATTTCCATCTCTAGTTACATAGTCTACATTCATCAAAATCTATATTATCCCTTCCTCGAGGAATTCTTAGATCACCCTTACTTCTCTTTGGATAATAGGTTTTCATCTACGAACTCAATGGACCTAAAATTCCAAAAATATTCCAATATGATAAATACAAAAACATTCAAATATGTTAAAATTTTCAAAATATTTTCCTGGCTCTTACTTGGTGGTGTCTATTACACACTTATAAATTTCATGTGTAAATTTATTTATCACATTAACTTGATACATAGTATGGTATACCCTTCTTCTATTAACATGTATCCCGATTTGGCACAATGAGTTGAATGTAGGATAAACACTAATGGTAACACTATGTAATATGTTTGACACTACTCTTTACCATTTATTCTCTGCCAACTAAGGGCACCCACCTTTACACTTTCTTACACACATGTGCTATTTTTCAAATATTTTCTACTTTAATTTACCTTACCTCATTTAATTAATACATATATTGAGTCATACTATTTATTACTCCAACATGCTAATGAGTGCTTCGTGTGTAGTATTTTTTTTGTAGGTAACTTCCAAGCCAAGGAACAATCTTGTTCTATTGCTTGTTTCTTTTCTTACATGTTGGATCTATGCTTTCGCTATTTTATGGAAAATTTCCATTATTACTTTATTATTTCATGTTAGCCTTGAGCTCATCTATTATCTTGCACTATCCTAAGGGATGTCCCATCTATGTGGCATATTGTTTTTTTATGATTGTTCTACTTATGTGTTTTTGCATTCATTTTCTTAAACCTACTCTTTC
The DNA here is from genome assembly GCA_018340775.1 of Taxus wallichiana var. yunnanensis. Classification (NCBI taxonomy): domain Eukaryota; kingdom Viridiplantae; phylum Streptophyta; class Pinopsida; order Cupressales; family Taxaceae; genus Taxus; species Taxus wallichiana. The sequence continues at coordinate 755,110,782 of CM031234.1, forward strand.
TTTATCTATTGTTTTCCACTAACAATTTTCTATCTTTTCTATTATACTATTATGTATGTTCCATGGTATACACCATACAAAATCCCATTTATCCCCTTATAGGAATCCTAAAACACATGTGCACATCAGCTACATGTACTCTTGTTTGTTTTGCATTCACATTTCTTTATATAATACACCCCAAACAATGAGTTAACCATCATATGATATTTTATCCTCACTAAATCTCATAACAAGGAAACAAAACAAAAGGTTCTAAATTAGACATTACGAGAGGGTCAAAAATGCACTTATTGAGCTTAGTAAATCATGTTATCCCGAGTTATATCCCTTTTATTCTTTTGGCACACATAACCTCTATATTTGCACGATGGTTATATTACTCCATCAAAACAAGTTATAGCCTTCATAATGAAATTTTAAGTTCCAAATTACACGTATAAACATCCATGACCATAGAGAATAGAGAAGGCCATAGCCCTATACATTGTGGGTCAACCTAGCCAATTTTTTCCTTCTTTCTCTAATGAAACTTTTTCATATTTAAATTCCATTGGGTCATTCCTATTCATCCAAGTATTCAAGGATTCTAGATATCAAACACATATATAATCCAGTCATTTCATCCATTATCAAAGAGGATGAAATACATAGTTGATACATGTAAATACCAAGAGAAAACATAATAAAGTAAATACTTGATTGATTAAGATAATCTACCATCGGTTGACTTCCCCATAGAGATATTAACCAATTTATATTAATCATATAAATACATATACATATTTATATACAAGTCACACAACAAATATTTATATCTATTTTTTTAAGTTTAGGCCTGCTTTTTGTGAACCTTAAAATGTAATTTAATGGTATAATATTGGGGATATAGTTCAAACCCCACCACATCTCCATTCATAGGTGTAGGGTGGCATGGTTGTGTCATTCCAAAGTTTCTTTGGGGCGACACGACCATATTTTCCCTAGTTTTTGTATTTAAGGAGTTTCCGGGGATTGTTACCCCAATATTACATTGGGAAAACCAAACCATGTTTTTCACTTTTTTAAGTTAATGGGTCAGCCAAATAAATTGGGTTGAGAATCACCATTTGTAATATTTTGTTTTACTTTATATTTTTTTCTTCTATATAAAAAAGGAACAAATCTACTTCATAAAAATGTAAAATAAATCGATTTCTTGCATTACACATTCAAATTTCACTTACCACTTTTTTAATCTAGTGTTCAAGATAACAATAAGAATGGATAAATAAATCATTAAAACACATAGATATCTAGATAGGTATATCGATTGTATATACTTATCTATACATTCATATGGTGCATTCCAAAATTCCAAAAATATAATTTATATATGTTTTTACAAGAAGGATGGAGGATATTGGACATAAAATATAACTATATTTTAATTTCCATTTGCAATTAAAATGACTTCTGCAACAACACTCCATGGAAGAAAACAAATAATTATTTATTAGATTTAGTTTCAACTCTCCATTTGTATAAAAATGATTAGAGGAAAAAAATTTCACTATAGGATAATCACAAGAAATTTTACCTTTTTTTTTTTTATGTCACTCAATTTAATCTCGAAATATCTCTCGTATAGTTGTGTTTATTTAAATTATATGCATAGATAAAAAAATAATCTAAGTGTACACATTGAAGCATACCCATGTATGCTACAATATATACGCACCCTTACCATTTTGTAAAATAAATCAAATTTCTACATACTTGTAGAGTTGAGATAGATTCCAAGATAACAAATTAATTTCTATTCCTAGGTAAAAAAACTTTCACCTTGTAATTTATTCTCTAGTTAATTTTATATTTCCTATAAAATTATGATTACAATAATTCATAACTCAACAACATTTTAAAGTTATAGGTTTACATTCTTACTTAATCTTCTTCATAAAAACATACAACCATACACTTTTACTCTTGCAACAACTATTTCCATCTAAGCATGTATGTACTATCAATTTACACATTGTTACATATTTATACATGGTAATAGTATTGATATAAAGTTTGTAAAACCACAATAATATTTGAAATCCAGCAACCTTCTTTGTTAAAACCTACATAATGCAACTAGATATCCACAATGAGGATGGAAACAATTTTCTCCTCCAAGCCATATAGAATAATAAATATCGCATCTATTCTCGACCCACCAAATCTCCAACACAAGAGAAGAGTTACTCAAATTATTAGTAGAATAAGAAATGGTAATGTTATAGGTTTACAAACATCACATTCAAATTAAAATTAATGTCACATATTTCTTGGGAAACATAAAACAAAAGGTTCATTTTAAGTTTTTTTGTCTTTCATAATCAAACAGACAACAAAGATTTAGAATAGTCCACATAATAGAGTGAATACCTAGGACTTCTAAACCTTGGGCCCTTATATCCATACTAGCAATGGAATACCACAAGGTGAAAATACTAAAACTTTTCACTCATTATATCCAATTCTCCTATGAGGTAGTGTAATAGTCATTAGGGTACATTCCCTTCTTGTTTTATATATTGACCATTGCATAGTTCAAAAAAAAATCATCCTTATCCACCATTAACAAAACCATGGGTTCTACATAATTCTTAGATACATACAAATGGATCACATCCATAGCATATTTCGACATTTTTATTTATTTCAAACATATAACATAACTCAAGAGAGCATTAAAACTACAACAATGGAACATTCATAAAGAGAAAGTTTCAGCAAAACAATTGGAAAAAATTAAAAACCTACCTTTTGTTCCCCATGTCCAAGACTCAAATTTTAGTTCTAAAACAACCACCAAGTCTATCTCCCTACTAAAAATTTCATCTTCCTTCCTTCAAAAATAAAATCCATATTTTGCATAACCCTTTACCTAAACTCAACACTTTCGTTGAAAACCCATCACTAAAAGGAAAACCAATCATAAGCATCCCTTAACTACCTACTCTCCTACCCATTTCCACCTCAACCTTCTTACCACCAAATTTTACAAAGCCCAAGCTGATTCACAATCTTAAGAAAAGTAATGATTGTAAATCATCAAACCAATAAACATGACTCTTTTCTCAAAACCAAAGCCTCGATAGAATGTAAACATTTAAATGTAGAAAACAAACATCAAGATGTAGGGGCTACACCACATATTTTTGTTTGGCCTGAGGTGTTGTAAGCATCCAAAAAGGATCCTAGTATATAGTTATGGGTTATGGCTAATTATGGGGTTAGAAACATATTTTTCTTTCCAAAACCAAGCTCTAATCTTTCCTTACACATAAAATTTTCAATTCCAAATTGAAAAGGTGGAATAGGTTAGACACATACCAATACAAAAAAAGGTCAAAATAATAGTAATTTATTAGGTCCATACAACTTTGGTGAACAATTAGAAAAGGGAAAAATTGACAAAGGATCTAAGAACACCATAAGATGAAACCTCCAAATACCTATAGGTTTTAGAGTGATTTTTCTTATAGATTGATCCTCGCATCTCCTATTTGTGGAAACATGGAAGCATACCTATAGAAACTCCCTACAAAATTATCTCAAGTGGGTTATACATGGCCATGTAATAATAAAAATAAAATCATAATTAGCATATGTCATAACAATTTTCATTTACTACAAATGCAATCATCATCCCTACACATCAAGTATCAAATGAAGTAACATTATCATAATAAACTCATATGTTATTGTCATATTTATTTGTTTAGAAAGAAAATCAAAATAAATTACTGATTATATGTCCTTCATAATCCATCATGTGTCATACTACTAAGCCACACTTCATAGTAAAATCATCATCATGCATATGCAAATGAGTAAGATCTTCATCCAACAATATCTATCATAATTTCATGATAAGAGGAAACATAATATGCAGTCAAATGAAGACAACCATAGTCTTCATCATAGAGATCGAATAACAAAATATGTGAGAACATAAACCATAGATGATGTGCACCATGATAAGGTTAAATCAAAGTCACACAATAATATGTAGTACTAAATATATACTAGGAAGTGTCTCGATGGAAATATAGCTATCAAAATAGTGTATATGGAACAATGATCAAAAATGGCATGACACACACCTTGTTTTTGTTGTAGAATGTTTATCAACATAATGATATTTAAGTTGATGTCATTGATCCAACATATATTAATAATGTTAATTGATGTGGTGGATTTAATATATGATAATAAAATGTACCGACATATTATGAAAATTAAAATTAGGGCATTAAGAATTTCATATTTATTAAGAAGACTTTAGGGAATATTGTACCTATTATATAATGTTAAACTTTGGAATCAATTAATTATTTCAAAACAAAATTATGCAATTAAATAAAAAGTTATTATTATTACATTTAATTGATGATATATGTACATATGTTTTGCAATAATATTAATTAAAGTTTGACATACAACAACATTGAAGTACCAAACACTTTATTATAGTATGAAATATCTAACGTTTATTTTTATTAAAATTTATTTAGACTTCAACCTATATTACGAATTAGATGGATGACCCTATTTAGCCCTCAAAATTTTGGTGGGAACCGCATTCTTTTCTAATCAAATATTCAATAACAAAAGTGTTAAACATTATTAATTTTTAATTAGTGGAGAAACTTTATCCCTATACCAACTTGTGAGTGCACAATAAGAATTACTGGATGGTAAAGAGAATTTCATACTATTGGGTGACTTAATATATTTTTTGAAAATCAATTAACATAGTTGGAATGCACAATAACTTTGTTTTGCAGTATCCTATTGTGTTGGTGTTTGCATGCTCCAAAATGAAACCCTGCAACACGGAGAGCGGTCAATGGCCAAATTAGGAAAATGAACTTTTATTCAAAAATTTGATGAAAGTAGAGTAAAGAAATGAGCAACAAGACTTAATTATTTTATAGGTATAAAATTATAGTTAATTTATCTATATTAATGATAAGTGGAAAACATATTTCTAAATTTTAGGCATTCAGCATGATGTATTGTGGACCTTTAATAAAAATAAAACTTTATATGAAATATTATTAAAACTTATAGTAAATGGACAAAGCATTTGAAATTACAAATCAAGAACTGTACAACTTTCTTCAGCTACAAAGAATAATATATTCACAAAATGTTAGTGGATGACATATACAAACTAGTGTGTGATAAAGATGGGTAAGAATAAGATGCCTAAATTGAGTGTTAGGTAGGTTAGTGTAGTGGACACAAATGACCATAGATTAAGTAGGACTATGAAAGGTTGGATACCTATAATTATATGTTGAGATACATAACTAGTATTGTTCACTTTTAACTAGTAAGGAAAATATAGTTCACATATGTTAGATGGTTGCATCTTATCAGAGGTGTGTTCATGTAATATTATCTATGAAGACTATAATATATTATTTTGGATGATCCTAATGATCACGCAAATTTGCGTGGTTCTAGCTCAAATGGAACCTGCGACTTGTCACCCCCTAATTTGGCAGGCCACCACTCGCCACAGCACTTTTTAACTGAAGATTTAGAAAACTTTAATTTATCTGTCTCCCAACGTGCATGACATTTAGGTAGATCGTATTATTTTACCCTTAAAAACTCTAAATTGCAGTCAAAAATTTCCGTGCCCAGATGTACCTATTTTATTGTGGGAATTAAATTTTCTTCATGCTAGACGTATTGGACTCTCGTTTGGGCGGGTAAGGAGACAAAAACAACAAATAAATTATGCTAGGTCGAAACAAACTTTTGATTATACGCCAACACTAATCCAGTAATTTAGGAAGCGTTCATGAATTTAGTGTAGCTTTTATCTGAGCGTCTCTATGTCGGGAAGGAATCATAATCCTCATTGGTTATGTCAGCTGCGAGAAATGTTATAAAACTTCCCATCACAATCTTGGAGACTTGAGACTATAACTACTGCATTGTCGGTACTCGGAATACTTTTTTAATATTTTCGCCTACCAGAACGCATCCGAAACGCGGTTTGCCGAGGACGTGGTGATGAGAATTCAACGTCCAGCGAAAAAACAAAGAAAGAGAGAGGGAGAAGGCGGTTGTCGGCGGGTTGGCAGTGCATGGATCATCCCGTCGGAAGGCCACTCAAACTTTGTTATGCGTGCTGCGCACGTTCGTTTTCAGGTCGATGTTGATGACTGCATCGAAATCCATGAACGATGAAATCTCATACACAATTCCGATGACCTAAAATGCAATTGGAAGGAAGATATAACGAGGATTTTTCGATAATGCACAGGAGGAATCAAGTGATCTAAACATCCGGTCTGGGACGTATGAATGCCATTTTATTTTTCCGTCGTAGATTGCGGACGGAAGAAAAGTAAATAAAAGGAGTTTGGGAGTGGGATCAGGTGTCAGAAACGTGAGGGAGGTGAAGTGAGTCGGTCTCGGGCAGAAGCACAGGGTGCACGAGGAGAAGGGCATGGAACAGAGCGTTTGACCGGTCGAAGGAACCAAACGAAAGGCGAGGCCGAGCGCGCGCACAGGGCGGTGCAGATACCGTGTCCGTTTCCGATTCCATCTGCGGTTGAGGTTAACTCGGCGCGGCCCGCGGATGAGGAAAGCCAGCAACATTCATGAATCACGTATTCCCAAAGCAAAATGCTGCTGACTCGTGGCCGACAGCGACACGATGCCTTCCGCCTTCCCCTCTTTCGCTTTGACTAAAAGAGTTTCAACAACAAACGGGAACGGGAACGGGAACGGAACGGCAAGTGGGCGTGTAACAGTTGACGGCGGTCAATCACAAACGGACGATCGTAGCTCGACCGACAACAGGCATTAGGTTTCGTTAACCCAGGGTTAGCCTTTTCATTAGGTGTTCTCTCTTTTTCACCACTGTACCACTTGAGGATTTGGCCTGGTTGCATCTGGAACTTTGCAGTGCGGAGGGACTCGGGAGGCATTTTATTTTCTTTCCTCTGCCGGATGACACTCCAAGTTCCAAAATGTCCTGATTTTGTACTTCAGTGTTTCTATTCATCATTTTGTTTCGCAAGATCAACGATCTCCCATCTGGAATTTCTTATTCCCTGCCCTGAGTACCTACTCGATGTAGATTCCTTTCATTTTGTTGACGCATGAAAAAATTCAAGCCACGGATTGTCTGTTAGCCAGAATTATTGCAAAGTACCAGAGCTGGCAGCCGCCAAGTGGTGGACGGAGAATGTGTCGATGGCGGGGATGAATCAGGACGCACATTCAGCCTACGGAACATCACAGCTGTCTGCGTCACTTCACCTTCGCCAGCTAACCCGCCCGGAGCTTCACGCGCCCTCAGAAGACGAGGACTGCTGCAACAGCGAGCCGGGCAGAGGCCAGAAAAGGGGTCGAAACGACAAAAACGATAGCAGTAGCTATAACAGCGGTAGGGGCGAAATGGATCTGGCTATGCAGGAAGGCGGGGAAGGAGGCCGCCGGGCCAGGGACGCCCGCCCGGGTCGAAGAACAAGCCGAAGCCGCCCATCATCATAACGCAGGACAGCGCGAACGCCCTGCGCGCTCACGTACTGGAGATTGCTAACGGCTGCGATATCTGCGAGAGCGTAGCGGCGTATGCCAGAAGGAGGCAGCGAGGGGTGTGCATTTTGAGCGGTAGCGGCACGGTCACCAACGTGACGCTCCGCCAGCCGGCCGCTCCCGGGGCAGTTGTTACCCTCCACGGTCGCTTCGATATCCTATCCCTGTCTGGGACCTTCATGCCGCCTCCTGCCCCGCCAGGGGCCACAGGACTAACAATTTACCTGGCGGGGGACAAGGGCAGGTCGTGGGGGCAACGTCGTGGGTGCCCTCATGGCCTCTGGCCCGGTGGTACTTATTGCGGCCTCTTTCATGAATGCCACTTATGAGCGCCTGCCCTTAGATGAGGAAGAGCCCATATCAATGCAGAATCAGGGAGGAGGACCCATTTCACAGCACCAGATGACGGATCCGTCTAATATGGCCGGATACAACTTACCGCCCAATCTGCTAAACATTCAACTGCCGTCCGACGCTTATGCTTGGGCTCAGTCCAGGCCTCCTTATTGACACCAATTTTGTATAGCGCTTTATGTCCAGTACCAGTTTCAAGTGTTTCTTCCTCCACCGGCTCTCCTCCTCCTCCTGGATTAAAGAGGTTAGCCCTTTCATAAATTAGTTCCGAATAATTGATGAGCTATGCTGTGGTTTAATTTCTTTCGTTATGAAATAAAAGCCTCATAACAAAATCATACAAACTTGAGAAACCACAAAGGCTTTTAAATCAATTTTGGATTTGACTTATTGTTCTACATCCGCCCATTGAAATTCAAATGCTCATTTTCGTTATTACAGATCTTTCTGAGCATCTCTGTTATATTTCTATTCATGGTTGCATTTTATGATATCATATAACTTAAATGCTTAGTACTCGACTGCCTGCATTTTTTCTTTTAGATTTGCATTAGAAGTAGTGAATCAGAAAATTGCTTACATTATAAAACCCGGTATTGGACCGACAATGGGTGCAAACAAATATGAAATGAAACAGTTCAGTTCATCTCCCACTTTTTGAATAATCTTTACTCTGAAACTTCCCGCAGTGGACGATATATAACGTTTCATTCCGCTAGTCTACTCACTTTAATACTTTAAAGATGTACATTTTTGTTAAATTATATATCTTTTTTCAGAGGGATACTGATTTTGTAGGATGCAACTGCCTTGTGCCACCTGAAATACTTGCTGGTCATATACAGTTTAAATCCTCAAAAATAGCCTATAAACCATCAATTTCCAGAATCTGTACACTTAATAATTACTACGTAGTCTTTTCCCACAGCTCTTTTGAAATGCGTTATTAATGCGTTGAAGTTGCTTTGTACTAAACTATGTACTACGATACTGATCGACGAGTCTATGTCAACTCCAGATAGGCATAGTGTTTTCCCATATCCACATAACTAGCTACTACACTTATAGGTGGCAATTGCTGAACTGATGGGTAATAACAATGAAGTGGAACATCCCAATAATGATAAGAATAAATTTGTCCATATAATTCTAGGTCTTAGCTTGCACTAACACTTATATAGGTCATACAAAGTTGTTTATTTTTATTTATGTATTACTATTATTATTATTGTTTTTTTAATAGTTTGATTTATTTATTAATCTTATTGACACATGTCTGATGTTAAATAGAAAATGGCAACACACAGGGGTCAATTTATTATTGTTATTGACACTTGTATATTGCTGGATGGAAAAGGGAAGCAAATAGGTGTCAACTGCTAGATGGAAAAGGGTATTATTTTTATTGACACTTGCTAGATGGAAAAGGGAAGCAAATAGGTGCAACTAGATGGAAAAGGGCACTAAACAATTAGACAAATCAGGTTACATAAACCTATTCCCCTAAAAATACATTTAAAGAACTTTGTTATATGCAAGTTTTTCAATTAAAGTTTAAGTTTTTTTTTTCAAAATGTTTCCATAAATTTTTTTGCATTACTTTAATATTTTAGGGAGTGTAATATAGTTATAATAAGATATTTTCAAAATTAAATTAAATAATTATGCTAACTAATCGGGGTTACTATTTGGGAAGAATAAATCTTACAATTTTTTTGTAGCAATCCCTCAAAATTTACCATGGACACTTTATGTGTCACACATATTTGTTCATTTTTTTATGGATTAGTATTATTCTTTTAAAAAATTAATAGTTTAATTTATTTATTACTCTTATTGACTCCTGTTAATTATTGGATGGAAAATGGGCAACGAGACAAGTCTCAATGTATTTATTATTTTTATTGACACTTGTCTAATGCTAGATGGCAAATGACAACAAAAATAGGGGGTCAATTTATTATTTTTATTGACACTTGTCTATTGTTGGATGGAAAAGGGAAACAAATAGGTGTGAGCTGCTAGATGGGAAAGGGCATTAGACACTTAATCTAAATCAGGTTACATAAGCCTATTACCCTAAAAATACATATAAAGAACTTTTTTATATACAAGTTTTTCAATTAAAATTTAAGGTTTTTTTTTTTTCTTTTCAAAATGTTTCCATAATTTTTCTAGATTACTTTTAAATTTTAGGGAGTGTAATATAGTTATAATAAAATATTTTTCAAATAAAACTAAATAATTAACCAAACTAATGAGGTATTACTTGTTTGGGAAGAATAAATCTTACAATTTTTGTAATAATCCCTCTAAAATTTACCATGGATTATACTCTTCTTTTATAGTAGTGGTAGAATACTTGTAGGGAACCACTCTCCAAACCTATCGAAACATACCTATGAAAAATTTCGTGTTGTATCCTCTCGAACTGAATCACCTTATGGTCTCATATTTTATTTAAAACTCAAGAACTTTCGCTAGATTTTTATAATTTTTAGAAATGAAGTCTTGTTTGAAAGGCGTGTGTGGAAACATGGCTAACATGCTTTGTAATGTAAGGAAACATTCTAATATGTTTCATGTCATCAAGTTAATTAACTCTTACCATATATATATCACATGGAGATAAAAACATGTTTACATCTTCTCAAGTTCTTTCGCCTCAATGTAACCTTAAGACATGTTTTAAATAACATTCCATATCCAATTAAATATTTAAAATAAAATATACTAACTTTCAAAGTGTATGATGAACATGGTTTTATGTAAAACCAAAATGCAAATCCACTTCAAAAATTATGTATGACTTCAAATGAATAAGGCTTTGGAAAATCCCCTCTACTATACCATTTCTCTCTAAATATTATAAACCTCTCCAATATGAGTTCTTGATGCAAATAATACAAAACATTTACGGTCTTAAATCGAACCCATAAATTTCACATACTTAACATATGATCAATAGTTAATAAGATATTCAACCTTAAATGGTTGCCATCAATTTACTTACAAGTTAACAATCACGTTAAGGAAAAATGTGTGCCTTTAATTGTAAATCCTAATAAAATCAATTTTAAATTCTTATAAAACTATAAAAATTGTTTTATGTATTCATATAAAACAACCTATTGTCTTGATATGGAATTTTAAACACAAAAGGAGAGAATTATAACATAAAGCTATGTGTATATTGTTAGAATGTTGTTGCTTACATATAATATATGTGTTGTATAATTATTTATCACCTGCTTTATGATCTATCATATTGTTATGTTCTTCTCTTCTAATCTTTATTCACCCAATACCAAAATAAAATATACAAAAATACCAAGCCCAAAAGTTATGGAATATTCTAGTGTATAGTTTTATGCAAATTATAACATTCTAAACTAGTCATTACTTCTACAACAAGCTATATTCTTACCGAGATAATTCTAACATATTATAAGTTTTTTTATCAAGTGGATGGAGATATTAAATGATTTCTATGATGAGAGTGAATATTATATTCCAACACCCTACCTTAATCTTGACTACTAACAATGATTGATGTCACTCTTACCTACTCAAAATATTGTACAAACAAGGCTTTTGTGAATACATCTATCAAGTGGTATTTCAATTTTTAAATCTTGAGCATTATTTCTTCATTATTAAACAATTTTACTATGAATTCATCTCATATCAATAACTTTAGTACTTACATGAAGTGCATGATTCTTTGACCAAGCTATAGCAATATTTTTGTCAAAAAAATATGTTTTCTCTTTCTTGATCTTTTTAAAAATCAGATGACACTCTTCTCATCTATAATGTTTTACATGTTTTGATGAACATAATACATCATATTCTACTACAAAACATGAAATAATGGTATTTTTAATGCCCATGGCAATACTCCATAACCAAAGTGGAAAGCACAACCATATGTGTTTTTATATAATCAATTCTTCTTTCCTAGTTCTTCTGAGTGTAAAGATCTAAATCAAAATTAGTTAATTTAGTTTACAAAATTCCATGAATCTTTTTCCATAAACATATCTCAAGATCCTTTTCCTAACTAGAAAATAAGAATCCTTTGGATTCTTCATGAAATGTGAAATCAACTCGCTTCCTACATAATGTCAAGTTTGTTTAGTGTTAACCAAATTAATATACCAACTACTCTATTATACAATGTTGAGTCCACATTTTGATGTTCTTATCTTTCCTCAATTTATGATCTACAACTATCGGCATTGGTGTTTATTTTAGAATTCATCGTCTTAAAACTACTCCTAACATCATTAGATACTTCATTTGACATATAGAATCCCATTATGAGTGTGTGATTATAACCTAATAAATATAGATAAGTATTGATGTTACAATGTGCGTATTCTTGTTTATTAAAATGTATAAGGGTAGTGATGTTGTAAATATCAATTAATTAATATACAAATAAAAAAAAATTCCCTAATAAAATTGCAATATATAATGATAAATATGATGGCTAAAAAACAAGAGGAAAAGTGCACTTAAGTGATTATAAAGGAAAAGGTGTGATATGGGGATATAAATTCATTGAAAAAAATTGAAATAACTTGGACGTTCTTCATTTCTAGAACTATGACTTCAAAGTGATTTGGAATGGAACTATACTTGTCTTAGAGCGTGGTAGGGTTTTTACGAAGCGATACAATTTTTCACCATGATATATTGGTGCTCTATAAATTTATAGGCAATTCCAACACTTTGTGTGATGAAATTCAACTATAGTCTTAGATTTCACATATCCACTAAACGATCTTTTTGGTGTGATATAACTTTAAATCATAACCATGGGTGGGAGACTACTGCTAATAAGTTAATGATTTGCTTAGGGCATCCATGTACTTCCTACAATGGCGTTACTTTGAAGAGGAATCAAACCACATGTAGTTCTTTAACTAACATGTAATATCTATATGGGTGTAAGATCTAATTTTTAAATTGGATCTTTCGACAAAATAACCAATGGAATGAAATGCGTAAGCTTAGCTTGATTGATTAGAAAGGTTTATAGAATGGTAGGCATGGATCTTGAAACCGATTTTCTGGATTTGGACCTTTGTATTCGCTGCTCCTTGATTTTTTATTTCTTTGAATGATATTAGGAGAGCTTGGATTTATTTTGGAATGTGTACTATAATGAGAATGCTAAAAATATCCAATTTAGATAAAAGAGTAATTTGAACATGCATTTATGTGTGTTCATAGGTTTAATCTCACGTTAAAGCCAACCTACGGGATATGAAAAAACCCATGAAAATATATAAAATTGATTATTGAATGATAGATAGTGGGAGACGTGACAATTTAAACTATGATCAAACAAGTGATGATTTGGTTCCAACATAGTATAGTCCCAAGATAGGTAGCTCAAGGGACCATGCAAGATTTTAGGTGGGATTATTACAGGGACTATACTATTATTCATTGGTGTGGTTGGTTATGTGAATGATTTAGGAGTTTTCATAGATAATAAAGTCATAGAAGAAAGATAAGGATAGGTCACTTGGGTTTGGAATGTTCGGACAAGTCATGGTTAAGGTGCAAAGCCAATTTTTTTCACAAAGGATAAATTACTAAATATATGTGTCTAAATTTTATCCATTGAAGTATGAAATGAATATTACATTTTAAGGAAAATATACCCGAGTGTGTACACACAAATTTTCTTTTCTTGAAGTTTTCTTGTTCTTCTCGAGTGTTGACATGGTCCATGATAAAACCTAGAACAAAGAGTGTAGTTGATATCCATACAAGAAATTAAACTATAAATCACATTTAGAAATTTAAATTTAAATTTGAAAATTGAATATTGAAGTGGTAAAGTAAAGAGGAAAAAGCACATAAACAATATGTTTGTCTTCTTTTCTAATGGAGAAGCTCCCAAAATTTTCATACTTTGAGATTTTAATTGGAACTAGGATCCTAAAGGAACAAGGGTGATCAATTCTAATATCATTGAAGGATATGTCAGAGCTACAAAGGAATTAAGTGTTTCTTGACTGAAAAACTAAAATGTTCTATTGGAAATATTTCCCAAGAACCTTAAAATATGCAAGGTTACTAGATGATTTTCTAATCACACCTATATCTTATAATAAAGGTGATATAGATTTTTATAAGGTTTTCTTGTGACCTCAATATCTTTATATCCTATAGACTACACCACTACATATGGATCTAGGATCAAGTGTGAAATAAAAGAAATCTAGAATCGAATGAGTGCTCTCATGCCACCACCATGTGATGTAAATTTGAGTATTAGATCTCCAATTTTGAATATAGAAAAAGGATAGGAACCCCCATTCCATCATACCCTATATTGAAACTATTTTGAGTTCATGTAGTATTGAAAAGAAACAAGGCAATCAAACCCCCAAATTTTGCATCCTTCCCTAAACTATGTAATCTATTCTTGAAGCTATATGATATATTTGTAATTATCTATGGGAATTTTAAATTAATTTTTAATCAACTAGAAATCTGCCCCTTGAATACAATGTTTTTCCTAGACCAGAACATTTTCTAGTTTCATCCCTAGTGGATGGTTTCTTACCTATGTATAATCAATTCATTTTCTATGTCTATTTTAGTTCCCATGTATTTATACCTTGTGTCATTCTAATCCTAACTTCTAAATTTCATGTTTTTACTTGATGTGGATAGATATGTCATGATAAAACCTACTTGATGCCCCTTTTTTTGAGACAAATGAGATGTGAAAATATAAATCTTAGGTGAAAGAAAAATATGTGTATCCATATCAGATCTCTATGATGTTTAGTATTAGATAACATGGAGGGATATTTTAAGTGGAAACAATGGAAGTTTTCTTCCGCAAGAGTGTTCATGGTAGAATCCATAACACTTATAGATAAAGCACACAAGAAACAAGTGTATGGAAAGTAAAAAAGGAATTTTATCATATAATAAATATAGCATACTAAAGAATACTAAATGTGATATATGCCAATTATAGAGAATACTAAAGAGGTCATAAGAACGAGATACAAAAACATTTACACACACAAGAAGCATAAGTAATAGGCTTTGTAAGATGAAAATGAAGGACATCAAAGTGTTGTAAAATATCATACAAAAGGACATAAGCTAGATACATAGATCATACAATCACATAAGTGGTGGAATAAAATAAAAAAACTAGCCTCGAAAAACATAGATCAAGGTAAGATAGTGTTTCACAAGACATATTTTAGGTATATTAGTCTGAAAAATATCATATTGCACAATATAAGAAATTGAACATAATGTGGAAATGTAAGTAGATCTATTGAAACAAAAGAACTTTAATATTCTAGGACATTCTCCCAGATTAGGAATGCCACTAGGAAAGACTTATGCTAGTACTTGTCTTTTTTTAGACCATGTGTGTGTTGTACATCAAGCTCAAAATACCTCATGAGCACATTATGTAAAGAACATATAGAAAATATGGTATATATCAAATTGTATGACAAACAACATACATAACTTTGTAGTGAGATAAAATATACATTAATATGTAGGGCATGATTTTATGTTTTTAAATATATTTGAATGTTTTTGTATTTTAGAATATTTTTGAAAAAGAAAGGGTAACACAAGAGATAACATATGGCAGTGCTAATAGGGGCATAAGTAGATCCATCCAACCAAAAATACTTGGACCTAAAATAAACCACGTGTGTAATGGGATTAAGATGGACCTTGGCAATTTGGTGATATATAACATAATTTGGAAACGAATTATGTGTAATAGAAGACCTAGGATGAGTCATGTAAGTGATATAACTTCTATAGGTACCATGTGTATGTGTGACATCCTTAGGTGTGGAAACCATCCATTTTTAGTGAAAATATTAGGAAATCAGGCTCATATGAGATACCTTTGATGATAAAAATTATTACACTATAAATAAACTTGACACACTATTGTAAATAAGGGATAACCTTGAGAGTACAAAGCTAAAAACAAACTAGACACATGTCGCATGAACCAAGGAAGAGATGACCCAAAAAGGATAACCATAGTGGAAAATCCAACCATAAGAGAGATAAAAAAATGTTCCCAACAAAGTTATTCGTATATAATGTTATGTGTTTCTTAATATAACCAAGGAGGTTAGTTATTTGAATTTTCTCATATTGTGTCGAACAATGTTATCAATCAAAACCAATTTAAAAAGGCTTAGATCCACAAAGGCTTGAACATAATATTGTATCAAAACAATATAATGAGTGACATTACAATCATCAAAGTTAATAGTAGGCATAGGAGGTTGAATAAGAGTGAGGGTACCAATAAGAGAATCTAGCAGTGATCATAAGAAGAAGGAGGTTGATTTTTATAAGTACGGTGCACTTCTAGATTACATTCAATAGTATTTTGATTAGGGTACTAGGTCACTTAAAATATATTTTTTAGCATTTTCATTCAAATGCTTATATTTCTTTAGAGGTGAGACAATTTTGATATCATTTTCATTTTAAAATGTCTTCAATAACATGAAATTTTGTGATACATCAATTAGTAGAAGGGCCACCACATTTATGATAATCGCAATATGCATGAGAGTTAAATGATTTACCATGAGGCTTTCTTGTATCAACCTCTAAGGGTGGAGGGAGAGATATAAAGTTTCACTCTAGAAAAGTTTGAAGGACCACTTGGAGTGAAGGAAATCATATAAATTACCCTTGAGAAGCATGTACTAATGAAATATTGGAAGGTCGAGATATAAAATTGAAACTAACTTTAAAATAATTCTTGTTATCATTAGATTTTCCTTTTAATGATTTTGGAATGTGTTTTGCAATGAGTTCACTTGAAAGTCCCAAGTGAGGAAAATAAGTGACTTGAACTTTCTTTTATAGTTTTTGTAGGTATACTTTCAAATTAAAGATAACCTATAAGATAGGAAATGACCCATGAAAGATAAAAATTTAAATAGTGACAATTGGGTGATGAGATATCAGATTTTTGACTTCCGAACAAATAGTGGGATGGGTTCATCCCAATTGGAGACATTCCTAGAAAAGCGCTTTTAGGGATTATGCAATATTGTGGGAAAGATTTATATGGAGACTATACACCTATATGATTGGTGTGGTTGGTTCTATGAGTGAATGAGAAGTGTTCATAGATAAGCAAGTTACACATGGGAGATAAGTGTAGGTTACTTGAGCTTAGAATGTGAACACAAGTCATGTTTAAGAAGCAAATCCAGATTTTGTATCGACACATTTAGAGTTGTACATTTTGATTCACCTCAAATTCAAGAAATTATCTCATCAAACCCAATTTTTTCATCTCAAATTCCTTATTTAATACTAACTTACAAATCTCAATTAATTGATTTATAAACAAATAAATTTATCAACATATAGGAAGACTATCAAGAGCTCACCATATTTATTTATATAAATAACAATGTTGAAATATGAATATTAGGTTCAATCTTTTACATACTAAATCCATTTTCAAAAATATATGAAGCAATATGACTATACTAAGCATTAAGAACTTTCTTCAACAAGCCTTTTTATAAATCTTTTTCTCATAACCAAAAATTTCACAATGACAAATTTGTAAAAGAAACAAAGTCATAATAAAATTGTCAATATCTCATTTTGTTTAATTATATGAATATTGATGCTAAACCTAATGACTAAATACTAAAACCATCATTTTCAAACAATATGAAGATTTGACTAATCCCTAAGCACTTGGTAGGTCTTTATGAATCTACATCATACTCTCATGAGCTCTTTTTACTTTTTATTTAAATGATACTTATGGTTTAAATTCATTTTCAAGACAATGATTTATATTCTATTCATTATGTACTGATTTTTATGAAGAGCATATTGATTCATTAATATATAGCTTTATCAAATCCTTTAGTTCTTCAATAACAAATAAATAATTTGAAATCTCCTGGTAAGCTCTTTATAATTTTCTCAACTATTTGATCTTCTAATGTCTTAGCAAAATTTCTTACTTGATTAAAAACATCTATTTAAGAAAATAATCAAGTACTTAGAGTCCAACATTTGTAAAATCTCAATTTATCTTCTTGTTTTTTAATTTATTAGTTGAATATTACATAGAATTTAATATTTAGTTTGCATTGTGTCCCATGCTTTCCATCATGAATAAAACTAAAGAAATATTTATTCTTCCTTTGTATATTGTATGAAAATAATGGTTTTTTAATTTTCTTTCTATTCTTCTTTAGAATATCCTTCGTTGCTTGTGGCAAAGCATTATAGGTTTTTCCTTCATTTGGTTCAGGAAGACCATTCTCTATGAAATCCCATACATCTTCTCGATCAAAATATAGGATTCATCTTAGTATTCTAATAATCATAGTTTTTCCATTGACCATAAAGAAAAGAGTTTAAATGAGGTATTTCCTCATGCTAGCCATGGTGAATAAATTTAGGAAAATTAATCCTAATAACCTACTATGATACTAATTTGTTGGAATTTTATGTTTTTGTGTGTTCTCTAATCTAAAACTAATAAAATATGATTTTATGTTTTAATAAACAAACAAGTGTCTTCAATATAAAAATACACAAAAATAAAATCAAAAACAAAAATTATTTTGCTAGAATGTTGTTACTCTATACATGTTATTTTATCATTTACCAATATTTATTGTGGCTGCTCTTATTCTATGTTCTTCTATTCTTTTCTTGTCTATTTTATATTCACCCAATAATAAGATACAAATACAAAAAAATACAAGTTACGAAGTTGTAAGTAAATGTAGAATTCTAGATTTGTTCATTTCTTCTACAATACAATAAAGATTGCTTCATCCATTGCATGTTGTATGAAAAAGTTGGTTTTTATATATTTCTTTCTATTATTATTCGTAATACTCATATCTTATATGAAGGCATTATACACTATCTAGTCATTTGATTTGGGAGACCATTCTCTACGAAATCCCATACATGTTTTAAAAATAGAGCCTTCATATCAATATTTTAATAATCATAGTTTATTAGATTATACATGGAGTGAGTGGAGATATTAAATGCCTTTGTTGATTATACACATCAATCATTTACGGTAGAAACTGCAAATGTTGATTATACACAACCAAATGTCAAATCGAGTGTGTCATTTGTACCAAAGCATGTTGAAAGACTTGATTCATTCGGTGGATAGTCATCCAATCCATTAGCTCTTCGAGACAATTACCATTTCGTAGATAGGATTGATAATTGAATAATCTAACATGCATTAGTATGATTGATTAGTCTCAGTATATAGTAGTACAAATTTGCCAATTTTGTTGGGAATGGCGTTCAAAAAAACCATTGGCTAACCATGCTCTAGTTCACTATATATTTGTGAGTCGATGTGGGAAGAGTAGCGAAACATTGGTATAGTACAATATGTTAATCGAACAATGTATTGAATCTTTTCTCATATAACTCCACCGATAGGTTGTGTAAACAAGGAACGACTAATCTAGCACCTATACCGTGGCTTGCCTTCTATAAGTATTAGATGAAATTCATGATGAAAATGCATGTATGTTATGTATATTATGCGAAACTACACACACACACACATATCTTTAATAGTTCAGCGAGGTCATCATTATATACAATTACATAACACTTTTGTCTAAGTTGAGCACATGAGAGTTAAAAATTTCCTTTGAAAATGAGTTGTTTCACAATTTAACTAGAGCTTATATTAATGTCCATATAAAATTTATATTGTGTTTCTAGAATCTCTACATAAAAAAGTGTTTGATTTTTTAATTGAAAATGATCGAGCCAATATTGAGAGTTGGACTACAACTCAAACATGGAAATATTTGTTGCAAGCATCAAGTTCTTACCATTCCATCAACCCTTATGCCCTTATTTAAAAGATTTTTACACTTGGGTCTTATATTTGATCATAGAATATAAGAATTGATGTTGTAATCTAATAATTGAATCCTTATTGATATAACTACAACGAACCTTTGCTTAGCCTTAGCGACAAGAAGGCTTGCTAGATAATAGCACACTATAGTGCTCTCTAGCCTCATCATTACAACAATGTGTTTTATACTATTTCATGTGCGTGGGCCTTCATATGCATAATTGTGTTTAGTTTTCAAATTAACTACTCCCACTCTATAACTCAACTATAGAGATCTTTTCTAACGTTTTAAACAACTATGGGCCAACTAAAAGATATATGAAATAAATGATACTCTAAATTAAAGTAATAAATAATTTCATGCCATGTATCCATAGTATGGAGTGATCTCGACTTTTTCATTTAAGTGCAAAGTAGGTTCAATAACCCATTGACGTCTGATAATGGGCTCTTCCTTGACTAGTGATTTTGGACCACACATAATAAATATTTGTGTTGTAAAGCTCCTCTCAATGACTTCATGTAGCTTTTTCCCCTTAGTTTGTGCACATAACATTCTAGTAAAATAAACGTGTGATCTAATTATTGTCTTACGTGTCAAATTACTTGCAAATTTGGACAAAAAGTTTTGTTTTTGTTGGAGTTTTAATGAAATCCATATAAAGCACTTCTTGTAATTTCGTTAGTGCAAGCACCTTTGCAACAAAGCACATATGACATGAAAAAATTGTGCTTCAAGCGTCCTTAAGAAGGTTTTTCTTAATCACGTGTGTAAAACTCATGAGTTATTAATGTGTTCAAGTTCTTTTGTAGAACTTACCATATTGTAGAACACTAATTTGATCTACATTACAATTATCACATGTTTGTGTCTAATGCTATGAGACTTTCCAACTTTCAAAATGTAGATAAACATATGCCCGAAAAGCATTAAACAACCCAAGAAAAAAGTCAAAACACACTCTAAGCTTTTAAAAACTTACGCTTACAAACTCTTGTCATCATGTACGCTCTCAATTTGTATTTATCATCCAATATTATAATAGGGTACACACATGGAGGGAAAAAGTGTACTAAAGTGTGCTTAAGGCCCTCCACAATACATCCGCATGAGGCTCTGCTAGGCACTATGGTGCAACCCAGTTATTGTGATCTCTGGGACATTTATGCCGCATTAATGTCTTGAACGTACAATTGTTTTTTGAAATTAGTGGATGCCAACTCTTATAAAGACTTAAGATTTTAGTTTTATATTATATAAAATGTTCGGATGTGAGATATGAGTTAGACGACACCTCGTCTCTGTTTCTTGCATGTGCGCAAACCCATTGAAATAGTCTACTTCCTCCCAGTCAATGCACTCTACCCCAACCACACGACTCTTTCATATGTACCGGCTAAGAATGCACTATCGAATGGTGTGAACACACCCCAACACATTTGTAATACATTCATGCAATTCTATAAAACCAACCCAAATGTTGGATATGTTACTCCCTCTCAAATTCCCTTAGTTTTTTTGGTAAACGGTAACATTATAAATAACTATTTAGTACTTCGCTGAATTTCCTCAATAAAATACAAAGGACAATCTTATTCAAAATATATGTGTATGTGTATGTTGCAACATTCCAAAATGTTCCCGACATCTAGGTAATTAAGTTCTACCATGTATCTTTCAGATGGAGAGAATCCTAAACCTCATCAAAATGAGCTCTCCTCGAGTCCTCAAACTCCTTCCTATAATATTTATAATGAAATTCTAATACTATCACACCCGCGTATAGTTGTATTTAGACCAACTATAATAATTATATTTGTCCAACGGGCAGCATGAGATTTTCAGTCTCAAGATAAGTTGCCCGTGAGCAGCACACAAAAATGGCAAAAAGTGAAACAGCTCTTGTACTACCTGTTATACCTTTGTGGGAGGAGACATATCTGATTTCATTCAATGTTCGCGAACGTAGATAACATCAATGTCAAATCAGCTGTCATTGGTACCAATCTCAAATCTGTCAATAGACTGAAGTGGATTGTGGATCTTATCCATTAGCTGACACGTAGTCTGTAGACAGTTGTCTTATAGCAGGTAGGATTTAAATAATTGAATACCCTACCAGGACAGTACGATTAAGGTTTAAAGTTCTAGAGTCGGATCTAGTATGTAAGTTTGCGAGTTATTGTCCCGATAGCGATCACATCAAAGTTTCGAAACATGACAACTACAAAGATTTGGATAGAAAAATCAAGCTCGATTCTGGAGTAAGACAAAATTACCGTTCCAATAGTAGAATGTAAATCAGGTAATTGTTAGCAAGATTTGGCTTACTGAACAATAATGGAGGATTCCGAAAGCCAAAAGGATAATATTGAAAATGTACAAAGAACTTATGCTATTCAATTATACAGATTGAAATTCACTCGCACACTAGCATTTGAAATTTACTCTTTTCAACAGATTTTAATTTCTGGGTGTCAGCCATTGTATGATAATGGTCTATAGTCACAAGAGTTTCTTAGAATTAATTTTATGAAACACAGAATGTTGAGAACAATAACGATTCTTTCACAGAGTTTGGTGAAACAGGTCATCTTAAAACTTCATAAAATTGTCCATGTTTATAATTTAGTAGGAGTACGGTGTTGTATATTTGACTGATATGACTGTAAGCCACCGTTTGGCCTTTTTACAGACATATCTACTGCATTGTTTTTTAAGATGGCTCTAGTTCTGGAAACTTGGTATGAATCGATAGCATTTGAATTTCTTGGATGTTTACATATTTTTGTGGAATTGCATAAGTTTTTTTTGTTAGAGTTCCTTGCAAATATATGGGATTTTTAGGCTGAACGTTACAGTGTTAAATTGAAAGCATTCATTTTTAACGGTATTAGGAATTCTATGTCCATTTACACAGATACAATTTATGTATAAACGTGGATACAATCACTCATCATTGTTTGGCATATGTTACTATGGATGAACTCAGAGTTATTTAGTATTATAGTGTTATGATAATTGAGCTCAAAGTTAAAATATTATAGTGTTATGGAAATTATCAGCTGCTTATAATGAGCTTAAGGAAGCTTGAATTTCGGCATGGGAGTTGGCTAGGAAGAGCTTTAAAGCAGGAAGAAAACCCTCTTCAAGCAAATATTGTTGTTTCATGTATACAGTACAGCAGTTATCATGTTGTTAGCCTCTGAGAAAAACAGTACATTGAGCAGTTGTGAATGGGGCGACCACTGGTGGAATTTGGCAATGACCATTACATGTGAAATGAAAGATTTGTAAAATGTGATGATTTAACAAAATGGGAAACAAATATTTTAACATTTTGGCTATATGTTTTTTATTTTATATTTTAAAATATGGAGTGAATCTCCATTAAGTGTGTGTATAAATATATGGCAATTGATTTTGAATCCACTTTTTGAAGTTATTTGTATTGTTTGAAAGAAAACAACATGGTCTAGAGTTTAAAAAATAAAATTCAATTTATGTATTTGATTATTTTGTTAATTTAATAGTAGAAAATAAGGTTTCAAATAAAGGTTAAATTTGACAGTTATTTAGACTCTTTTTTTTTTTGTGATTTTAGCAGTAAAATACTTGCAAATATTTGAAATAACTGTCACACGTGATTTTTATATTTACAATATGACCGTCATTTTTATAAATATATAAATTTATATATAAATTATATCAATATATATAATATACATTAAAATAACTGAATACATATATATTAGTAGTAATTTAATTTATTTTGTATTTTTGAAGGTCAAATCTAAAACTGCATAACTGGCCGTCCCCTGGACTCTCAATATTTTTAAAACATCATAATATTATAAAACAAAATTTCAATCGCGTTAATACTTTGTAGTTATTTTTTAACTTCTCACATATTTTTGTAAATATTCCTATTTACAATAGAAGTGATAAAATTTTCAACTCGGATAAATTAACTCAGGCCTGAAATTTCAACTTAATGATACCCGTCAGTTCAATATTTGTTGACTGCCAGCTCTTTTTGGTGGATGTAAATACTTAATGATACCATTTTTTTCCATGCAAGTTTCCTTCAGCTAGGTATTTTCACACGTTTCAAGAAAATATCAAATTATTCAGTCAAAATCACAAAAAGGGCCTACAAACCATCAATTTTCAATTTTCAATTTTCAAGCCAGTGGGATATTGCAGATGAACTTGCAAGTTGCAGGTATTACAAAGTAATGTCGAATCATGTGTCTCATTTATACCTACCTTTCTTCCATTATTCACAGACAGTCATGTTTGTAGTAGGTAAAGTTTGACCCCTTTTTGGTAATTGAATAGACCAAGAAAGCCGTATGATTCAGATTAGGCTTCTGTTCAGGATTGTAATTTTGTTTGCCAAAAGCATTTCCACTGTAGCTTAGTGATAGTCGAAACATGAAAAGCACTGGCAAATCATGGTCAGTTGTAAATGGAAAATTCTAAAATGGTTAAATGCCGGACAAATTTGACTTACTGAACAATAATGGAGAGTAATTGTTACAATACTGACAGCTGAAAACACATCCTTTAGTTCTAAAGAAATACAAACCATAAAACGTTTTAAGAGCTTATGATGTCGTATCATATCGATTCCAGTTCAGGCCGCACATCACTGATTCAATAAAAATGTTACTTTTGAATCTCAATCACTAGACATTTTGCGCAACAAATGGTATGTCCCATGCGAAATAAATTTACAAACAGACAAGCGGCAACACCGACTATTGATGAATGTTAAAGTCAACAATTCTGCGACGTACTTACAATTTAGTCTTGGTTTGTTGATGGTCGGACTCGTCACTTAATGTCACTTATTATTAGTCTCATTTTACTTTTGACCTAGTTTTCTTGTTTCACGTGCATCTCCTTGGTAGTTTTTGTTAATATAGGTAACTCTATTTTTATGAAACTCTTTAGTTTTACATTGATTTCTCCTTTATATGACATGGAAAGATTGTAATTTGAAAGGAAAATCTGTCCTTTTTGATTGGAGTGGGGTGAATTCCAGTGTAATATCATGTTAGTGTTATTCCGCCAACAAAAATATGTCTTTTAATTAAAGCTTAACTAAATACATATAAAATGATAAAACATGTATTTTGAGGAGTTTAGATTTATCAAGATGTAGTGCATACATAATTTACATGATTTAAAACATTTAAAGTATTTTAAAGGATTGATTTACTAGTAAATTTTAAAAATATTTTTTGCCACAAAGTGAGACATAGTTATATTCTTTACCCAAATATTGTTTGATATTATAGTGTGGATCTTTATTTAAAGTTAATTGAACTTTATTTACTTAATTATAAATATAAATAAAATATTTATATTTTATAGTCCCTCAATTTTATATCTCATATAGCTTTTATCGATTGACAAAAAATAATTTACTCTTTATGTTAGGTTCTACTATATATTAATAGTTCGTATTGTCTAAAAATTAAAATGCCCCATGGTCATATGTCATTGCATTGTTAGTCGAGATACATCAATAGTTTCTACAAAATTATTGATAGTATTTGAAATATATATGGCAAAAGTCTTTTCATACAATAATGCATGAAAACAACCACATATCATAT
The DNA here is from genome assembly GCA_018340775.1 of Taxus wallichiana var. yunnanensis. Classification (NCBI taxonomy): domain Eukaryota; kingdom Viridiplantae; phylum Streptophyta; class Pinopsida; order Cupressales; family Taxaceae; genus Taxus; species Taxus wallichiana. The sequence continues at coordinate 755,136,295 of CM031234.1, forward strand.
TGTAAAATATCATTTTTTTATCGTTCAATATATGCATGATTTAAATGAAGGATGTGATGCATACTTGATGTAGGGACATTTGGTATGTAATTTTATTTTGTATTATATTCATTTGTTATTAAACTCCTCCCATCCCGATTATTGCAAGGTGTCGATTTGTTCTCAAATCATCATTAGTGCATGTGCTTAGAAATAATGATTTGGAATGATTGTTACATGACACACTACATGAATGTAAAAATTTAAATTAATAGTCTTAAATAACAAACAACAAAAAAGAATGAAAATTGATGTATTCAATTGCTTCATCATAGCTTCATCTCTTTACATTCGATTTGTGTGTACATCATTCTCGCCTACATCTCGTATATGCCTCTCGTTATTCATCTACTGTAATTACGATTTCTTTTCACTATATAAAAATACTTCGCTAAAAATAATAACCAACTCTAAACAAAGCTTCCTAAAATAGAACTAAAATCCGCAAAGCCTATGCATTTTGTGAAGTTACAAAAAAATTCTTTTGTTTTATTTTACTTTTCCTAACAATAAGACTGAACTAGACTTATCTAAAATGTCAATGAGTTTTAAAGCTAAAATTAGCTTTCCTAAAAAGCTACGAGAGAAATTACATGCACATTCCAACACTCCTCCTTAATTTCACCCTTCAATATTTCATTATTCTATATTTGAGTCTAGATCTCACCATATTCTTGATCAAAAATATAAAAAAACTTTTAAATATTAAAAAAATCCTTTCCCAAAGCCTTTGTAAAAACATCACCAAACAAATCTTTGAATATGAAAAATCAAGATAAAATTGTTTGTTCTTCACCAACTCCTTGTTGAAATGATACCTTATGTCAATATACTTGCTCCTCTTGTGAAAAACATGATTTCCAGGACAATGTTATTGTTGAGTTGTTGTCATAAAAATCTATGTAGCATCCTCCTAATTCTTCCTCAAATATTTCAACACTCTTCTCATCCACACAACTTGACATGTTGTTCCCGTTGCTTCTACATACATTACCTCTATTGAAGATAATGTGCTATTCATTTCTTCTTTGATGCCCACAAACCAATCATGTTCCAAAGTGAAAAGTATAGCTGAATGTGTTTTTCTTGTCATATATACTTCCAAAACTATCACTGTTTATATAACCTATGAGTTTTAACTCATCTAAATTTGAATACAAAATTCCATGATTCTTACTTCAACATATATACCTCCAAATAATTTTTCCATCTTGCTAATGTGAATCTTTTGGATACTCCATGAACCTTGATATGAGGATCACATCATACATAATATCGTGCCTTATGGTTTTCAAATACATGAGACTTCCAGATTAACCTTTCAAAAAAGTTGGATCCAAAATAATCCTATGTCCTCTTTTGTTAACTTCAAACCTATTGCAGAATCGGCGTTAGCGCTAGCTTAATTAAACATGTTAAATGTTTTCAAAACATCATTAACATACTTTTCTTCTGAAATAAAAACTCCACCTTCTAATTGTTGAACTTCAATGCCCAAAAAAAGATCTTTTGACCTAGATTTGTCATCTCAAATTACTTCTTCATTCTTGATTTGAATGAATATATAGATAGATTTCTAGTAATGATTAAATCATCTACATATAAATAAAAAAATCATAATCTTATCTTGTTCATTTATCTTTGTGTATAGAGTAGGCTCATTGTTTACACTACTAAAACTTGTATTTTGAATTAAATAAGACTCAATTTTGTTGTACCATGCTTTTAGGTGCTTTCTTGAGACCATAAATTGTTTTTCTCAACCTGTATATCTTTCCTTCATGCCCTTCAATCTCATAACCTTCTAGATGATTCACATAAACTTCCTCTTCAAGAAAACTATTCAAGAATGTTGATTTTACATCCATATGATATATAGGTCATTTGTTTTGAGATGTAATTTCTAAAACCATCCTTAACGTGTCCAAACATGCTACTAGTGCAAATGTTTCATTATAATCCAATCCATACAATATATTGCTATGTAAAACCTCTTACAACCATCCTTGATTTATGTATTTGTATTTTATCATTAACATTATATTTGTTCTTATAGACCCACTTCACTCCTATCATGTCATTTTCTTTTGGAAGATCCACCAACTCCGATGTCTGAGTTTTCTCTATAGAATCTATCTCATCATCCATAGCTTGAGCCCAAACTTCATTGTTTATAGCCTCTTCAAAATATATTGGATCTGCAGCTTGAGAAAATAATGCAAATACTAAAAAAATAAAAATTGGTTGTATCAACATTATAAATCTTAATAAGACTCCTTGTTCAACGTTGTAAAGAGTTATCAAATGTTGGAAAATTTTGTGGTGAAGGAGTTTCTTTTCATGTTCTGTTGTCCTATGTTTTTGCAAGGTAAAAATAAACTTGAAAAAATGACAACTATACCCTAATGCAAAAAAATCATGGTAAACCTTCCCAACACCCCTCCAAGTCACCCATCCCTTGTTCCAGATTATCCCCATACATGTAATGTATGTGTATATGGTCTCATCCTCGACCATGTGTGGAAAAAAAGAGAGAAAATTAAAGAGAATCTTTCAAGACAATGCATTTCAAGGTGGATCTTTCACCGGGCTTGGGAGTAGCTGTTTTTAGCCTTTCTCAAGATGGTGCACATACTCCGAAGATGAGTAAAAGTCCTAAATTCATAGATAAACTATATTCATGAGCCAAGATCATTTTAGAATTGATTTAGGAGGATTTAGGAAATATTAGGAGATTTTGGAACAAGTTCAGAAAAGCAGGTTTTGGAGCTCAAAGGAGCTTCAGACTGCGAAAAGGGCACCCGAGATTCGGAGATGATTCGGGATCTCTCGAATGATTTGGATGTCAAAAAAATATAAATGGAAATCTTATTAAATTACCTACATGGTGGTAATATCATATTTTTCACAACACCCATGAATATCTTTCGACAATGTATTCTTTGCAGCACAATTGTCGGTCCCGATCAATAAAAAGATAAATTTTGTGGATTTTTTAGGATGAATTAGACCTTTAGACACATCCAATCCTTATAAAAAAAATTCCAATAAAATCCATATAAATAAGTTTCAAAAAATTCATCCAGGACCTCTCAGAATGTCAGATTCTATCTCCTCCCTAAGGTACAAGCTATGTACTTAGCAAAACTTTTTAGTGAAACGTATCACCCTAAGGATAAGACATTCTTTTCATTTCCATCATTCCATTTCAAAGGAGACAAGGGGGAAAGAAAAATGTTCCCCCATCTGAAGCCTCATGGACACCCCAACATGACCCTGGGGAGCTCTGGTAACCACCTTTCACCAAATTTCTATCCCCCACTCAGACTCCTGCATGGTTCACACTTGTCATCTCCAGGATAAGGAAAAATTTTGGTGTCCCTTTATCTCATTCTAAGGGGAAAGTGGAGGTATTAAATTGTGTCCCCCACCTTAAGCCTCATGGACTCATCATATGACTTGAGAGACCTCTCACAAACACTTTTTCTAGTTTTTGATCCCCCTTTTCTCACTTTAGATATATGTCAAGTGTCACCACCAGAATAAGGTTCACTTTTAGTGTCCCTTCCGTTCCAAGGGGAAAATGGGGGTAGAAAATGGGACCTCCCACCATGCTCCCACTAGGTCTCTCACATGACCATAAATTACCTCTTGGGTGCTTAAAGTAAGCCCTTTCTTCACATTCTCTCATTCATGCTTGTGTTCCATGTGTCACCATAGGGATAAGGCACACTTTTGGTGTCTCCCTATCTAGTTCCAAATGGGAAAAGGGTGGAATAGAATTTCCCCCTATTCGTCTCTCCCTCTCATGCCTATAAAACCCAACACTTAGCCATTTTCTTCACTTCCCCACATTACTCTATTTCTACCTAGAACTTTGGCAAAATTTTTCTAGAATTCCTCCACCCTAATTTTTCCTTGTGTTAATTCCTACATGTTTCCATGATCGTGGTGAGAGAAGTTTCATAAAAAATCAAAAAATTTAAAGGCTTTGGGCACATTGTTTCGTTGGGGTTGATAATGTGAAGTGGGATATCATTTGATAAACCACCACTTACGACCCTTATTAAAAAGTTTATTTAAAATAAACTTAGTTGGTCTACACAACCTCGAATAGAGTGAAATGACATGACCATTCACCCATCCTATATAAATAGGATGATCCCACACAGGATTGACTACTGCTACTTGAGCTATTGATCTAGATAGAAAAACTTGAGTTTTTTATGTAAGCAAGTTGTTTACTATGAGACCGAGGAGTGAAGTGGAAGTGTTAGGTTAAAGTCTAGTAATTCTTAATATAGACAATGCTTTATTAGTGGGGTTTTCTCCTTTGGGTTTCCCTACTTAAATCTGGTGTTATTTGTCTCCTTTTACTTTCATTTGTTTACTTTCAGCTCATGTTATTAAGCTTTGTAATTCACTATCTGTAATAAGCTAAATCTATGATTAAATTGACTGCACAACATAATCTATAATCTCCGGCATTTTAATGGTGAATCTATATTTGTCAAATTAAATTTCCCTTGATTTCTATATAACATGATATCAAAACATGCGATTGTGCATGTGCATAATCTATCTAGAGCTTTTAATTTTCTAGAAGAAGAATCTTTAAGTTTATTTGCGGATTTGTAAAACCCTAAAAAAATTTGTAGGTGTCTCTGTAAGCTAACTGGGTTTAAAAATATGATTCCCACCTAATTTATTTTTTAAAATATTGGTTAGATGGTTGTTTAGATCTTGTTTGAGCTATTGTATGCTTAGATATGTGTTTCTGCATCTAGTTATAGTCATTTTTGGTTAAATTCGTTGTCTATGAGCTTGTTTTAAGCTTTCATGCCATTTATAGCCACTAGGGATCTTTTCTCTGTGGATCCGAAAGGATATCAATGATTGCTAAGTGGCTTCGCTATGTCATATTTTATTAGGTATTTTCATTTTCTGCGAAGTTCTACTATTGTTAAGCTAGATCCTATCAGCGATTGTGGCTTCACATTGTCAGTTTAAATGTTTATCTAATTTATCAGAAGTGAAACGTGAGCTTATAAGGACTTTACACTTTTTTTCACATTGCTGCACTTGAGTTAGCTTTCCCCATGTCATTTGCGAAATCGGATCCAATAATAAAGCTCGAATTCACCTAATATTTTGCATTATAATTCCTTTGTTATCTATTGTTGTCTTTACAAAATCTGAGCAAATAGGATTGCTCCAAGTAGCTCCGTGATTTGCATTGTCGGTATTTTTGTAGATTGCTTCTCACATATGCGAAGTTTGATCTGATAGGACTGATCCGTGTCTTCACATTTCACATTTATCGCTTTTATTTTTGTGGTAGTGGCTTATCCAATAAGAATTATCCACCTTTTTGTATATGTTAGTCTTTGTCAGGACATGCAAAGAGCAAACCATTAAGAAGGCTTCACATATATTCAATTTTTTATTAGTATTTTTGGTAGCATTACAAAGTACTAACCAATTGCATTTTGACATGTATTTTAGTTTTTTTGCAAGTGTTAGACTTTGTCTTTTGGGGTGTCATTCTCAGCATTGGCTTAGCCAATAATATTGTGACACATGTCTTTTAATTTCAGACCGAACTCTATTTTAAATTTTGACTTACTCTAGGGAATTTAAGTCCTCCCGAGGCAATATGTTTAAACTTTGGTGGAAATCCGCTAAGTTTCTTGTCTTTAGTCATTAGATTTTTGAAAAGTGGCTTTGTTTGACTAAGACTTTGCTTTCGTATATTGTTTGCATTGTGTCACAAAGTAAAGAAGTGGACCAATAAATTAATGAAATGTGCATTTATCTTTTTGTGATGTTAGAGTTTATATCTTTTGCCGCATATTTCAGTTTACTTGTCAAATCTGTGGGGACACGTTAATGTATTTTTTTTAATTAAATTATGGGGACTTCACATCCACATGGGGGATCTACTTTAGAATTTTCCTGAAATCCGACACAAGTCATGTTGCTTTATCTTGATCTTAAACACATGTCATATCCTTCTTTGTTCATGGTATAAAAATTCCTTTTGTACTATGGACTTTCAAATTTATTTTTTATGTTGTTGTCTATTTATTTTACAATGGGTTTATTGATTTTCTTTTGTATCACTGGTTTTTTCAAAATCGTTTCCTTATATTGTGGGTCTTGAATTCCTTTGTGTTGCAAGTTTCAAAAATTTAAAGTGTAGATCTTTGCTCATGACTTTTTGTGGCTTGATGTTTGTGTTTGAGCATTCAAATTTAGCTAAGTTTTTATTACAATTACCAGTTCCTCTAGTTTCTCAATGGATAAATCTTAGTTATTGAATATAACTAATTATATTATATAGATAGTTTGCTTGAAATATTGTTTTATGGCTAGGAAGTTATGGGGTCTTGTGATTAGTGTGGAAAACGCCCACTGGAAGATAAGAAAACCTTGAAAATCTCATTTCCTCCAATGAAAGATCATATGAATCTTTTTCCATCCTTTTGCAAAGTATAAAAGATGCATTTTTTATGTATAGAGGTCATATGGACTCACATGTTGATGACTGGAAGAAATTAGGACTATGCATGAAGGAAGACTTGCCTAAGATAATTAAGAAATTTTAGAGCTTTTTACAACTCCCATGAAGGGGGATGAGAAAATAGTCAATTATTTAGCTAAAATTAAGAACATTAAATCTCAATTAGATGTTTGTAATTGTGAACTTTTTAAAGATACACTTCTGTACTTTATAATTTAGATTAAAATCCATGAAAATTTCAGAAACTACATCTCACTTCCTAATTCCAAGTATCGAATGAGAGTGATTTTCCTAATTTATACACTTTTTCTTCTCTACTAATTTAAGAAGAGCGTGTTATGTAAAACTTTTATTCAAAAGAGATTGCTTCCCAAGTTCTATTCTCACATAATCGTAAGTCTACTCATATAGGAATAATAAAAATCCTAATCGAACTCTAATATCAGATCTAGACTTAATTCAAATCCTAATCCTAATTCTACCGAATATAATATGAATTTTAAGGTCAATTTTAGTGGAACTTTCAACAAGTGTGGAAAATTTGGGCATAAAAAGTCCGATTACAGAGTAATAACTAACAAAACTGCTAAGAACACTATAAATAATAAGCCTAATAATAAAAAGGAAGATAATAAGAAAACTCATGCAAATATTATTGAGTAGTCTATTGTTCTATAAACTACCCTTTCGACTTAGAATGACAATGAATGGATTCTTGATAGTGGTGCCTTCTAGGCACATGACTTGCACTCCTGGTATCCTCTCAAATATAGTTAAATGTGAGGAGAATATATATCTAGGAGATAACTCCATAATTAGATCTCGTAGGTTGTGGGAATTTTAAATTGGAAAATGGGGTAATTAGGAATGTCTTATATGTTCCTCAACTCAAAAAGAATATTTTGTCTTGCTCTTAGCTAACTAAGGAAAATTGTAAATTTGTTTTAATGCAAGATGAGTGGTATGTAAAAGATAAATTCACTAATATTATTGCTTCTAGTATTAAGAAAAATGGCTTGAATATCTTTGATGGTTGTGTGACGAAGTCTATAACGCCCACATTTTTCCTGTGCAAAACCCAATAATTAGTTAGGAAAATTTAGGAAATATATATATTTTTAAAACGGGGTGTAACAGGATAACCTCAAACTAGATTTAATTATTTCACGATTAATAAATCCTTCGTTTTAATTAACAATTAATTATTATTATTTTAATTCAATCATTTCAAGCTAGAATTACCTCACAAGATTTCTCGTTAATTCTCATTAATTAACTCTTATAAGCCATTAGTTAAGATACCCTTGTTACAAAATTTATTTAATTAGTATTATATTTCTAATGTCATTTATTGACTTAATATTCTATGGCTAAGGTCGAACTTACCCTAACCCTAATGATTAAGTTCAAATAATTTTAATCCTTATTTAAGCACTATCTAGTTATCCATTTATAAAATTAGTTTAATTAATTCCTAAGGTCAAGTCCTTTATAAAAGTCACTAAACTAAAACAATATAGGTCACACTTTAATCCTAACATCCTAACACCCCTTTAGTGGCCCCATTCACAAGTTACACATACATTTAATTTAAAAACATATTCCCACAAAAATATCCTCACCTAACTTTTGTAGGGTTGATTCACAACCATTAGATGGATTCATTTAGAGCCCTTGGATCTTAGGTATTCAACCTAACCCTAAACATCCTTATGAAGTTCTCTTATTCATTATTTTACCCTATTTTCTCATTTTCATTTTACAGGTTTGGGAGGAGAAGAAGAATGGAGGCCACAAAAAGTTTTCTCAAGCTCAAGGATGGATATTCACTTTTTTTTTTCTTTATTCCATTTGTAACCCTCTCTTAGGGTTTGTTCATCTTGGTATTTGCTATACGATGTTTTATTTACATTTTCCCTATTTAGGTATGGGTGTTTTTACCCCATTTTAAATTTGGTTTAAATGTGATATATACACAAGTGGTTTGGGTGTGTGTGTGTGTGTGTGTGTGTGTGTGTGTGTGTGTGTACATATATACATACATCCATACATATATATACATATACAAATATATAGATATATAGATATACATATACACACACACACACACACACACACACACACACACACACACACACACACACACACACACACACACACACACACACACACACACACACAACAACAATGTTCAGCCACACCAAATAAAATGTAGTGTTCAAAATAAATACACGTGGTTTAATAGTGCACAAGCCACAAATTTTTTTTTTTTGGGTCGGCCGCTTTGATTAAAGTGGTTATGGTTATATTAGTCGGGGGAGGTTTCTGACCCCACCCCACATCCCATATATATATGGGGTGGGGGTGGGGTCAGCAACCTTCCCCTCCCCAACTATAATATACAATAACATTTGCACAATCCACATAGGGGCTTAAAGCCATATATATAATATTTATAAAAATATTCATTATTAATATATATATATATATATATATATATATATATATATATATATATATATATATATATATTTACCATTGCACATTTTGCTCAAAAAGGATTTAAACATTCACTTAAGATCATTTATTTAGTGGGCTTATATATAGGCAAGATGATTTTAAAATTTCTATCTATTCATTTATAGGTGAAATAGAGAAACTAAAGGCTTTTCTTATCCAATCCCAATACAACTAATGAAGAGAAAATATTCATTGTTTAAACACCAAATGTCTATTTTCCTTTTCTTATAACTTAGTATGAGATTGACTATAATTTCCAACATTTCAATATGTCTACTTTTTCTATCAAAATGAAAATGTATCTCTTTCCTTTTCAACAAGAATGATATCTATTTCAATAAGTAAAACTAAGTATCACTTAAAAACTTTATTCTAATTCCAACTCAACCATTTCACTAAAGGAAAGCACAAGCAAGTATGAATTTATTTTCAGTTTTGAGAGAAATATATTTTCCATTTGAATACAACTTTCAAGTCCTTTTTCCAACCATTATAATGTTACAACTATAACTAGATAACAATGCAATATTTTCTCAAGAACTTGGTTCATTTTCTTTTACAATATAATAGTCTCTCTTTTACACAAAATAAAAGAATAAATTACAAGATCTCCACTTTAATTTTACAACCAAGTGGCTAACATTACAAATTTTATAAATAGAGTATCCAAGAACTTCTCCTTTAAAATGCAAGTTTACAAGCCTTCCACATTAAGTGGAAACAACATGGCAACAATTTTACAAAGGTAGGATCTCTCTTCATTTTCTTCAAAGTGCAACTATGACCAAAACTCCACTTGAGCTCCACCATCTTCTTCAAAATCCAAACACAACAAAAAAATAGGGGAGTAGGCAACACTCTCCACCCAACCAATAATCCAATGAGGAAGATAATCCTTCTTCCTCATTGGCCCTCGAGCCCCAACAATGAAACAATAAGGGGTATACAACCAAGGAAACTTTACATGGCTTCCACAATCAACATTCAAACAAAACATTCAACACAATAAGCACAATACCAAAATCACAAAAACATGCAAGTTTCCAAACACAAAGGCTCAATACTCAAGCCAAGAAAGAGAAAAGAAACATGGGGATTTACTTATGCCTCCCAAGGGTTTGGGTGCCCACCTTAAAGCCTCCAAGAAACTCAATCACATACCAACAAGACTCTTATGCCTCCCTAAAAAAAATAACTCTTATGTTTCCCTCAACTTTTATGCCTCCCTCAATAAAACATACAAGATAAACAAAAATTTCACTTATCTACAAGGTGGGACACCCCAACCCAACTCCCTCCTAAGATACACAATAATAATCTTATGCCTCCCTCCAAAATATCCCCATTTCCATTTTCTCCTACACAACCTAAAGGCCATTCTATTTCCCAAAATCACAAACATACAACAATCATCCATTCACAAACATTTGCACAACAAAATAGCAATAATAATACATGGGTAAATTCCCTACCTTGCCATTGCACTATTATCCAATCCACAAGCGTAAGCTCCGAGCCTTTCCAAGTCCAAAGAAAAAAGAAGCCAACTATAAAGCTTCAAACAAGCATTCCAAAAGCAAGCTCCTCAAAAATGCAAGAGTCCAAATAAAACATGTAACCCCAAAATCATCAAACAAACTTGAATAAATAAAAAGAGAGAGAGAGGTGATGTGGCTCCATGTAGGATGCCACATCATTCCGTCTCCACTCCACACCACATGGTCAAACTCCAAACTCAAAGTTTAATAAATTGGTGGTTGAGGAAATGACAACCCTCTTACACACACTAACTCAAACCCACACCCCTAAAGGAAAAAATTAAGAACTTATGTAAGAAAGTGCAATAAATAGTTGGTAGGTCTTACAATCACATAATGGGGTCTATTTTTGACCCCTTAACCCATAGGGGTAGTTGGTAGGTGAAATTAAGAGGTGTGGGACAAGATTAACTTGTCCCACAAGCCTTTAAAAATGGCCCTTAAGCCCAAATCCGAATTTGACATGCAAGGTTGAGTACACAACACTCAAAAGTAATAAAATCCTTTCAAATCCAACATAAATCAAGAACCACCTACCCACATTAAATACCCCCCCTTTGTTCACATGTCAAATTACACTAATTAAGAAATATTAATCAACTTAAATGGAGCTCTTTAAAAACACTAATGAAGGTGACTAACAATAGTAAAATAATTCAAATACTCACAACATAAATAAAACAAAAGGGAAAAACCACGTTTACCCAAGCTCACATTTGAGGTGACCCCAAATGGGGACCTCCTTACAATCTAACAACAACAAACAATAAACAATTACACAAGTTGCAGCGAGGTGACCTATTACCGATACCCCAAACTCGCTTCACCGTTGGTCTCCTATCCCCTTTTTTTTTTGTGTTACAAATTCCTACAAAACTTAAAACAATAAATTTCATGCCTCTTTACCATATTAACAACATCGAGAAAATAAAACACACATATACATTTCAATTCCCATAATCAAATATCATAACTAAACCATCACTAAAATCAAGCGGTTTCATCAATTGTTCACAATCTCAAATATTACTATTTTATCATTTCATCAATTAGCAATAATATCAAACAAGTAAATAAATCATCTACCAAAATCTATATATCAAATCCAATGTGTCAAGATACAGTAGTAACTATAGATCATCAAATACCGATATATCAATTTCCATGCATATAATCCATCATATAAGTTGCATCATGCCAAAAGTCTAAAACATGTTAGGATAATTAATTATGCATTGTATAATTAATTATTTAACTATTGTTATTAATTAATTATTGTTGTATAATGTTATATGGTTTTATTAACCATATTTTTCTTATTATATTCATGGGTATAATTGTTATGTTGTTATAACAATTATGTCATTATTCATTTGTGCTTCCTGGATGTATTTTGGAAGCTACTGTATTTTAGTTTGTTGTTGCATAGTTACAACTCCATATTTTTTTGTATCTAGGCTATCCAATATGTATAAATATTGTAGCCTGCACTATTATAAGGGATTGATTTCACATTAATAAAATATATAGGCTTCCATCCCTGTTTGTGAAACTACATTTGGTACCAGAGCGAGAATATGGACCTGTGAAGCAGAGAAGGTTGGAGAGAGGAAGAAAAAATTTTGGAGAAGATTTTAGAGCCTGTGTTACCTCCAGAAAATTCCTAGAACACCCTGCATCCCCACAACCTCCTGCCATTCTCCAGGTGTTTGTAAGGAAATTTTTTTTTCCTTGGTGCCCCCGCACTAGGAAAAATTTGCTCCCTGAAGTTAATTTAAAAAAATCATTTTTCCCCAATAGGGGTGTAATTCTAGAGGACTACTTAGCTATAGATAATATTATCTATTTTTCCACATTTGGAGGACTCCCTGCTAGCTATGGAGACACCGTGTTACATTGATTTTTGCATCTAACCCCCTGATCTTGCTCCTACTCGAGCTGTGTGAGCTCTCATCGACTTCCATTGGCGAGTAAAGATTTGTATTTAGATAAATATCCATTCAAGAGTGAGATGGTTGTATGATTTGTATTGGTGGCAGATTTGTCTATACCAAAGCCGAATTTTCCTTCATTCTCCACATCCAAGTGGAGACATGATTCTTCCACCAAATGTGGAGACCCACAAACTTGCAACAACAGTGATCGAGCTCCTCTCCTCTCTATTCGCCATCACCATAGCTCCCATCGATATCCTTCTCACCTGCAATAGATGAACCTACACATAAAGACTCCATGTCCAAACAAAACAATGAGTAGCATCCCTCCTACGCAGCCATAACCACAATGTACAACACAAACAAAGAAGTGAATAAAAGGTGGTTAATCAAATCAAAGGTAAAGGAAAATAAAACAAAAGGAAAGGAGATAATAAGGAGAAGATCCATTTTCAACACGAAGAAATCCCCAAAATGCCTCCACACATGCACACCATGTGGACTCCAATTGAGCCAGTCGTATATTTCAAAGGTTAGCAATGTTTTGAGTTTATTTAAATTTCAATTGCTTCATTTCTATATTAAGCACTCATAATAGCCGAGGTGGTTAGACCAATAGACTAGGGTGAATGAGGTTTGGGGTTTAAACCACACCCTCAACTTTTTTTTAAACTAATTTGATTTAGTGGCACACTTGGAGAAACTGCCAAGATTGGAGGAGAACTTAGAGGAAAAATCTCCACTAAACAACTTAGTTATAGCTAAACATGTTTTTAAAACTTTAGTGAGAAAAACCCTAGTTTTTAGGACTTTTTTTTTCTCCTAATAGGCCTATGTTTTCATTCTCGAGCAACATTTGCTAAAGAAAGTGTACCCAAAAATTGTCTTTTCAGCTATGTTTTTGCAATTTTTGACATAGAGGGTCGTTTTGGGCTACGAAGGTCACCAAGGCCAGAAAAACAAATTTTTTTTCCTGGCATTCAATTTTTTCCAAATTTTTGAATGTAATTGTATGCTTCAATATATTTTACTAATTTGCAGGTTGTCATAGTCAACCAAAAATATTGTAACTACTCATAAACTAATAGAGAGTTGCACTAAAAAAAAAGTAAAAATTGGTTCTAAAACACTCACGAGATCCTATATCTCATTCATAGTGTTCGTTATATACGCTTCCTATAGGAAGCGCTTACGAGGTAAAGATATTGTGACTACTACTGCACTTAATGTCTAATATAGCTAAACAATGTTGTCTAGAATCAACCCTTTAAATCGATGGGGATTAATAAGGACACAATGCACACACTATGAGCCATCCCATCCATCTGTGAATGATTGCATGACATAAATCTAGAATGAGAAATTAACCGAGATAATAGTTAAGTATGAGGATATTTATTTGAGTTGGTGTCAATAATCGCATAGAACCCTTTCGATTATATCTTAGTACCACGTATTGAAATCTTTCACGTACATTAACACCTCTTTCACGCACCATAAGGTACATAGAAAGGGCGAGATTCTTCCACGTACTACCGGGTATATTAGAAGGGTGTGTATATAGAAAGGTTTGATATATCAGATTGATGGTATATAGATTGGGAGACCTTATACCTAGAGTGATAAGAGCCTAACCGTCAGTGATTTTTGCAATATGGGCACCAATGCCCCCAAATTTTTTTCTTCTAGATTCACAACTACTTAGAGGAAACAACTATGCTGCCTAGAAGACAAAAATCAAGACACAACTTGAGTTTGAAGAGATTTGGCCTGTTGTGACTGGTACTCTAACCAGATCAACAACTGATACAACACAACAACGATAATTTGATAAAGTAGATCAGAAGGCCAAACTCATCATCTTGTTTGGAGTGTTTGATGATGTGTAACCCCACATTCGAGATGTCAAAACAACCAAAGAAGTGTGGGATAAGTTGAGCACAATATATGAGGCCAAAAACAAGAATGTCATACTTGAATTTGCAAAGTCAGTTACATACACTGAAGTTCAAGCATAATGAGAAAATCAAAGCTTTCTTAAGAAGAGTTATAGAGTTGATGGCTTCACTTCTAGCCCTGGGAGAAGAGGTCACAAATGAAGTTTTCATTCCCATTGTTCTGAGATCTCTCCCTTCTTCTTACCACATTTTTATAACAACACTAAACATGTCATATATGACAGATAGTTTTGACAAGCTGGTAAACCTACTCCATAAGAGGAAGCCATGCATAACAAGGATGATGAAGAGAAGAAAGAACTTTATTCTCATCAAAAATGGAAAGGAAAAGGAAAAGGAAAACCTAATTCCTATCAAAATCCCAAAAACAAAATTAGTATCAACATTAAGGGGAAAAACAATGAAAGAAGCAATGTCCTATCTGTAAAAGAGGACATGAATTGAAAGATTGTTGGTATAACACCTATAAGAAAGTTTCATCAAGAAACTATGGACCTTAACACCAACAATATCATAAGGGACATAAAAACTACAATCAAGGGTAGAAAAAGGGGATCTGGAAAAGAAGACCCCATCAGCAAGGAATTATTGCTAAGTAAGAAGAACATTCAGATAATGAAGACTTCTTGTACATTGATCAATCAAGTGAACCATCCATGTAATCTAGTGATGTTTGGTATGTTGATTTGGGAGTGACTTGACACATGAATGACCACAGAGACCGGTTTTCTTCAATGATGGACACACCTTTGAAATACCATGTTTCATTGGGTGATGATTCTTCATATAAAGTTAAGGGGATTGGGAACATTTCTCTACCCATTGGTTCACGAATCGTAGAATATCAAATGTATTATATGTCCCTAGGTTGGCTAAAAATATGATTTCAAATAATCAAATACTAGATCACAACTTAAAAATTTACTTTGATAGTTATTCTGACAAGAAAATGTGTTTAATTCGAGACAAATCATAAGGATCAAAAATAGTTGCAAAAGCCTCCAATGTAAGATGTATGTTCCAACTTGATTTTTTCCATAGAGATGATCAAGCACTTGTGGCTAAGAACTCTACCTCAGCATAGTTATGGCATCAAGGACTTCGTCATGTTAGTTTCAAGTATCTTGAGACACTTCGCCAATGTAATATGGTACATGGGTTACCATCTCTTCAGAAGGATACAAACAAGTGTCCTCACTACCTAATAGGAAAATAACACAAAGATTTGTTCCAAAAGAGTACATAACGAGATCATGGTAAGCTTGATCTAGTTTATACCAATCTTTGCGGTCTGATGCAACCAAGTCATTCTTGATTTTAGTACTTCATGCTTTGTGTTGATGACTATTAAAGAAAAATGTGGATTTTTTGTCTTCGAAAGAAAAGTGAAGATTTTGAAATCTTTAAGAAGTTTAAAGCATTTGTTGAGAACAAAACTGGTCATCACATCAGAACTATCCACTCAGATCGAGGGGGGGAATTCACCAAGAATTAGTTCAAATACTAGCTATAAGGTCACGAGATTCGTTGACAAATGCCTCCTCCACACACACCGCAACATAATGGAGTTGTTGAGAGAAGAAACTATATTATCATAGAAATGGTGCGATGCATGATCGATGACTCGGACTTACAAAGACATTCAGGCGAAGTAAAAAAGACAACAATATATTTTTGAACAGAGTTCCCACGCTTTCTCTTGATAGAGTAACACCACAAGAAGCATGGTCAAAGTGGAAACCATCTATTGCACACCTTAGACTATTTGGGTAAAGAAAGTATGCACATACCCAAGAAAAAATAAATAAATTGGACATGAAGTCACAGAAACTCATCTTCATTGGGTACAATGAAAAACTCATCTTCATTGGGTATAGTGAAGAGAATATTGGATATAGATTGATGGATCCAAAGACCAAGAAAGTCTACACTAGCAGAGATGTTGAGTTCTTTGAGAAGAAAGAAGTAGAGTCTCCTCCTCCAGACTCACCTGATGTAGATCCTTCACCAGGTTGTAAAAACTGAAGTGACAATGAGGATGATGGTGTTGATCTGATAGAACCATGACCCATGGGAACATTTCAGCATATGCCCAAATGGTGTACTAACATGTTACAAGATGTAAGAATGGATGCTCCACCGATAAATCCACCCCTAGACCATGGATTCATAGTAAAGAAAGAAGAGAAGTGAAATTTTCTCGATGAGTAGAGTTAATGAATCCGATGAGCCATCTACAATCCAGGAATCCCTACTGTCAAAATATTAGAAAGATGCCATGGACTCTAAATATCAGTCAGTAATGAAAAATAACACTTATTAGCTTGTCGATCTTACACCAGGAAGAAACCCATTGATGTATATATGATATTCAAAATAAAGTACATAGCAGATGGGATAATGGACAAGTAAAAAGTGAGACTAGTATCAAAGGGGTATACACAAAAATAAGTCATTAACTACAAGGAGACATTTTCTCCCACAACTAAGATCAGAATGATCAGGATGATCTTTTCTCTTGCTGCACAGTTTGGTTGGAAAGTCCATCAGATGGATGTAAAAGTGCCTTCTGAATGAAGATTTACAAGAATAAGTCTACATGACTCACCTAAGGGATATGTAGTACTTGGTCAAGAAATAAAGGTATCTATTACCTCAAATGGGCACCCCGGCATGGTATATCAAAATTGATGAGCATCTCATACAACATGGATTTGTAGAAATCCATACTATCCCAATCTTTACCTCAAAAAGCAAGGATGGGTGGTTGTGATTTTCATTGTCAATGTCGACGATCTAGTCATCACTGGTAGTTCAATGAGGATGATCGATGCAATGAAGAAAGATCTTAATCGATCATTTGACATGACAATCTCGGCTAATGCACTATTGTCTTTGATTGAAATATGGCAGAAAGAGAATCACATCTTTGTTTCTCAGATGAAATATACCAAGACAATGCTCAAGAAATTTAGGATGATGGATTACACACCGATTTCTACACCTATGGATAAATTTTTTTAGTTATCTCCTTTAGATCCATCTCCTAAAGTAAATGCAACTCTCTATCGGTAGTTAATTGGGACTCTCATTTACCCGACCTACACTAGACCAGATATATGATTTTCAAGTAAGCTATCTATCCAGTTCATGCGCAGAACCCAAATTTTTTCATTGAAAGCAACAAGGTGCATCTTGAGATATCTCAAAGGATCAGTGGATCTTGGTCTAGAATATAAGAAGAACGACAACTTCTTCTTGTCAAAATATTCAGATTCAGATCATGCAGTAATATTGATGACAAAAAATCCACTTCAGGATTTGTATTCTTTATGGGATCTAGACCAATATCATGGGGAAGCAAGAAACAACACTTTATTTCTTGTTCTTCCACAGAAGCCGAGTATCGTTCTACAGGAGAAGCTATTTGTGAAGTGATTTGGCTACATCGCATACTTGAAGGACTTGGAATACCACAGGAAAAACCAACCACCATGTATGTTGACAATGAAGGTGTTATCAAAATTATTCACAATCCAGTTTTTCATGAAAGAAAAAACACATTGAGGTATAGGTTCATTTCATATGTGAGCATGTGTTGAAGCACAACATACAACTTCGATTCTTTCTAACAATTGAACAAAGAGAAAAATATCTCCACGAAGTCACTTACATGTGACAAGTTCAAGTTGTTTAGAGAGTTCCTCTCCTCATCCCTTGAGACAAGGAAAAATTAAAAGGGGGAATGTTAGGTTAATTAATTATACAATGCAATAATAGGGTTGGGGAAGGAGTAAATAGAAGGAAGAAACCAGAAGCTCAAAGGAAAATAAACGATTTAAGGTTCGAAGTTTTCGGGCTCTACAAATGACTCAAAATGAGCCTCTGAAACTAAGTATGGAGGAGACAACAGATGCTACCAAGTGTCCAAATGACGCACCTCCAAAGATTGAATCCTAGGCGGAGACTCAAACTTGTGCCAGCCCTCCACGTAGCCAATGGTCAATAGAGGTAAAAAAGGAGAGTGGGCCCAAAACGACTAAGTATAGAGTGTAGGCGGAAGGTGCCACGTGTCTTAACGATGCTCCTTCAAAGGTAAAATATTGAGTGGGTTTTCAAATGAGCATGGGGCTTCTAGGTTTCCCAGAGTCCAAAAAGGGATAGAGTCAGGGTTAAATAGTCAAAGCAAAAGCATGTTGTTGAAAAGTCTTTGACTCAGGAAGGTGCCAAGTGTCGGCTTGGCACAATTCAAAGATAGGAGTCCTGGGAAGAGACTCAAACTTGCGCCAGCCCTCCACGTAGCCAATGGTAAATAGAGGTCAAAAAGGAGAGTGGGCCCAAAACAACTAAGTATAGAATGCAGGTGGAAGGCACCATGTGTCTTAACAATGCTCCTTCAAAGGTAAAATCCTGAGCGGGTTTTCAAATGAGCGCGGCCTTCCACATGTCCTAGAGTCCAAAAAGGGATAGAGTTGGGGTTGAATAGTCAAAGCAAAAGTAGGCCGGTGGAAGGTGCCAAGTGTCAGCACAATGTTGTTTCAAGAGTAAAATTTGGGGCGGGTCTCCAAACAAGCGCCAAGCCTCCACGTGTCCAGGGTCAGACTTTTGGCCCCACCAAACAAAGGACTCAGGAAAATACAAGGGAACATCGTGGAGCCCGTGAAAGCCTCCACATGTCAGGTTCGACGCTATTTTAGAAATGAAAGGTAGGGGCTAAATCTCCAAGATGCATGAGGCTACCACATGGACCTGGACAGACAGACTCTTTCAAATTTGTGCACCCGAGACCCTAATCTTCAAATGGCCATATCTTTTGATAGGAAAATCAAATTTGATGGGAGAAGACTTTTTAGAAACGTCTTGACACCCTCTATGCCATGGAAACATAAAATATCATTTTTAATAGGATTTAGTGGGTAAAAATGGGAAAACGTCTTCCAGGCCATTAATGTAGAATCTATTTGCTCCAACAACCGGATCGGGTTTGATTTGATCCACCATTCTTCTTCCTTGGCACGTTGAGTAGACATAGGAACTAGAATCGGCAGTTGTGGGCCAATTTCAGAGTGGCATTGATTGATGGTGGTTGAGATTTTAGAACAGGATTCAATGCATCACAGAGGTGGTTGAAGTAGGATTCAAATTTTTCCCTCCTCTCTCTCTTATTCTTCCTATATATTGTAAAGGAGGGGCATATTCAAATCATTTTGATCTTCCCTCTTCTTCCCCCTCTCTCTTTCTTCCTTAGGGTCGAATGTGGAGTCTAAGCCTCCTCCCATGGCTCTGTAATGGTGTTTTCTTACCTCTTGCCCACTGACAATGTACCATGTAACTTTTAGAGCAATAAAATCTGTTTCATGATGCATCTGTCCATCCTTAGCTCATTTTATTATCTCTTCTTACCTCTCGTTTTTGTAGGGTATACTGTGCATACTCTAATGTCTTATTGTAGGTTTTGGGAGCTATGCTTAATGGGTTTCAAGTGGTGCTCTGTGTGAAAACTATCTTTGGTCTGTGGTGCATCTTGTCCACCCTCTCCTCTACTCACCTCTCTCCACTTCAGGTGGTCGGGTCTGTGATCATCCACTTCCTTTTCTAGTGTATCACCACTTAGTGTAGGATATTTCACCCTCTCTCTCTCTCTCTGTCCCCTTGGAATGGTTAGATTAGGATAGGATAGGTTTTTCCTACACTGGAGTAGCTTGTGGCAGGTAGATTAGGAGGTAAGAATCATCTTTCTTTGAAGGTCCATCTCAAGTTTTGCAAGTCCCACAGCTTGAGAGATGGTCCCATGTTGTGCAATCACACCGAATGCCCCACTCCACACCCGGGCCATTCGAGGGTGCTTGTGATTCTGCACTAACAATTTTGGCATGCTCAGTGGGACACTAAGGTTATATCTTCCATCTTTCCAAGGTGTCTCATTATCAACAACAAATATTAATCCACCTTACGACAACACTAATAGTTTGACATGCCGGGGGACAGTCCAAAGCACCTTACCACTTCATCTTAGCAGGTTGGTGTGTTCTAGATTAAGGTTCAAATTTTTGAGGCAAATGCAAGCACATCTGACGACTCCATCTATTCAATAACCCATTCTCTGAGTTACAGACCTTTTCCATCCATTTCCACTCATTTTCATCCATTTTCTTCTTCCATCTCTTTCATTTTCTCCCATTCCATGAAGTTGTGCAATCATGACTTCATTCCCTTCATGGAACTCACACTTATAGCAGCAATGCAGTTCACCTCCAATGCATTTCCCAACTCCTCCAAATCAGCATTATAATCAGATCCAGGACCATTATGCTTACCCATATGAGCAGGGTCAAAGTTAGTTTGGCCATAAAGCTTATGAAGAATAAAGGGCCGCATACAATGGTGACAACTATGTGGAGAATGCTAGTTTGTAGAAGAAGATTCAAAAAATTAAGGCTGGTATGGTTCAATCAAGGGCCAGAGCACAAATGAAGGCATTCAAGATTGGTTGTAGGGCACCTTGTCCATGGGGAGGCCCTTTTCTAAGACATTACAACCCTCAAGAGAAGCTTGACTTCATGGTTGAAGTGTTGCCTCAACTTACATAGTGGATTGATGACATTGAGGCTTATAAAAAAGTGCAAGACAACCTTGACAATGGGTAAGTCAATCACCAGCTCCCTATCCTTCATTTTCTCTTTCTCAAAATTTATCATTTTAGCATGATCAAGATTCAAGCCCCTTAGTTTCTGCCCCAAGTGTTGATTTCTCTTCTCCATCTCCGATCTTCCACCCCATTTCAATTCTTCTCCCTTTTCTTTCCCAAGCAGTCATTCCCTCCAAAGAAATAAGAAGTTCCATTTCCCTCCCCACCACAAAAAATTAAAAAGCTGGTTGAACCCCAACCTGTCACTCCTCTTACTTTCCCAAGTCCATGTTGGGAAGAGACTCAAGAATCCAGTCAAGGAAAACAACAAGAAGTGGAGCCCAACAAAGAAGAAATGACAGATAATCTGAAGAGTTGGGCTATTAAATGTGGGTTTACAAAGATATCCTTGATGGTTAAACCAATAGAGAAGGTCAAGGTTGAAGAACTAGTGGTGGTTGAGGCTGATTTTGTAGTAGAAGAAGAACAAAAACAACAAGAAGAAGATCAGCTTATCTGTTTGCTTTGAATGCAGTGTCAATGATGGCACTTTGTATGAAGAGGATGTTGATCTGATCCAAGTTACACAACCAGTTAAAGAGGAGGAACAATCAGCTCCAAGTCCCATTGAAGAGGAGCAGTGGAGAGATCAAATCAGAGTTGAATCCACTCAATGAAGAAGGAATCATTGAAGTTTTTTTCTTTCATTTCAAGGGCTTGATTTGATTGATGAACCCATGATGGAGGAGGATCATATAGTTTCAGAGGCCCCAAGTGTGGAGCAAGCCACAGAAGAACCTTCAGTTCTTCCTCCCACTTCATCCCCTTCAAGATTTGATGTTGAAGAAGAGTTTGAACTTTCAAACTTCATGTTTGAGGAAGAGGGAAACCATGGTGAGCTAGTTGTAGATCAGGAGGACACCATGGAGGAGGTTAAGCACATGCAATAGGACAACAAGGAGACATATTATCTGTCTGACTTGGAGGATTTCTTTGATGGAGAAGAGCCCATGGAGATTACATCATTTTCTCCTCCTCCATCCATCTTCCAAGCATATGAGCCTGCTGCCATGAAGGAGAGTGTTCAAGGACAACAACTTGCACTTCATAACAGCCCTTTGGAACCAAGGTTGGAAGATATGAGTCTTCCATGTTCTTCACAAGAGAAGGAAGAGAAAAGGAAAGAAGATGTCATCATCTCTCTCACACCATCCATCCAAGAAGGTCCACAAAAAGACTCCATTTTTGGAGTTAAATTTTAGAGAAAAGGGCACATTCAAAGGATCAGACCATGCCCAATCAAGTACTTGGCTTCATTAGAGCTAGGAGAGAATCCAAAACTAGTCATGCCTACTTTAGGGCATGAGGATGAGCATCAAAGTACCAAGGGTCAATCACATACCAATAAGACTCTTATGACTCCCTAAAAAAAACTCTTATGTCTCCCTCAACTCTTATGCCTCCCTCAATAAAACATACAAGATAAGCACAAATTTCACTTATCTACAAGGTGGGACACCCCAACCCAACTCCCTCCTAAGATAAACAATAATACTCTTATGCATCCCTCCAAAATATCCCCATTTCCATTTTCTCCTACACAACCTAAAGGTCATTCTATTTCCCAAAATCACAAACATACAAAAATCATCCATTCACAAACATTTGCACAACAAAATAACAATAAGAATACATGGGTGAAGTCCCTACCTTGCCATTACAAGAGTATCCAATCCACAAGCACAAGATCCAAGCATTTCCAAGTCCAAAGCAAGCACAAGCCAACTCCAAAGCTTCAAACAAGCACTCCAAAAGCAAGCTCCTCCAAAAATGCAAGAGTCCAAATAAAACATGTAACCCCCAAATCATCAAACAAACTTGAATAAATAGAAAAGAGAGGAGAGAGAGGTGATGTGGCTCCATGTAGGATGCCACATCATTCCTCCTCCACTCCACATCACATGGTCAAACCCCAAACCCAAAGCTCAATAAATTGGTGGTTGAGGAAATGAAAACCCTTTCATACGCTCAAACTCAAACCCACACCCCTAAAGGAAAAAAATTAAAACCTTATGTAATAAAGTGCAATAAATGGCACCTTTTTGTATTACAATCACATAATGGGGGCTATTTTTGACACCTTAATCCATAGGGATAGTTGGTAGGTGAAATTAAGATGTGTGGGATAAGCTTACCTTATCCCACAAGCCTAAACAAATAGGCCTTAAGCCCAAATCCGAATTTGACATGCAAGGTTGAGTACACAACACTCAAAACTAATAAAATCCTTTCAAATCCAACATAAATCAAGAACCACCTACCCACATTAAATACCCCCTCTTTGGTCACATCTCAAATTACAATAATTAATCAATATTAATCAACTTAAATGGAGCATTTTAACTAACACTAATAAAGGTGACTCACAATACTAAAATAATTCAAATACTCACAAAATAAATAAAACAAAAGGAAACAACACATTTACCCAAGGTCACATTTGAGGCCACCCCCCAATGGGGACCTCCTAACAATCTAACAACAACAAAAACATACAATTACACAAGTTACCAAGGTGACTGTTTCCAATACCCCAAATTCCTTCACTATTGGTCTCCTATCCCCTTTTGTTTATTGTGTTACAAATTCCTTCAAAAATAAAAAATACCTTTCTGGCCTCTTGGCCATATTAACGACATCGAGACAATAAAAACACATAAATATCAATTCACATAATCAAATATCATAACTAAACCATCACTAAAATCAAGTAATTTCACCAATTGTTCACAATTTCAAATATTTCGATTCTATCATTTCATCAATTAGCAATAAGATCACAAAACCAACTAAATCATCTAACAAAATCTATATATCAAATACAATGTGTCAATATAAAAGTAGTAACTCTAGATCATCAAATATTGATATGTCAATCCATGCATATAATCCATCATATAAGTCGCATCATGTCAAAAGTCTAAAACATCCATACTATCTATCAAATAGGCTAATCAAATATAGTAATGTCCATCTATCAATGTCTAAAGATCAAATATGATAACAATGTCTATGGATCCAATCCAAAATAAGAAAATAAATAGTAATATCAATGTCAAAGAGGAGTGGGCACTAGAAATTCCCTTTTTCTTCCTCTTCTAAGAATGATATTTAGCTTTGGTATGCAATACTTGGGCATGTAAATTTCAAAATACTATATGAGATGTCCAGACTAAATCTTATTGTTAGTATTCCAAAGATGAAGTCGATCATGAAATACGTGATAGGTACTTGTGTGGTAAGCAACATGTTGAACCATTCCACAAGCATCATGATCTAAATTATTCTTAGCTATTAAAGTGATGTTATAGGTCCAAATCAGGTTTCATTCCCAGTGATGCTTTGTTTGTTGTTTATTAAGAAGAAGTCGATGTCTTGTCTAAATTTCATGAATTTAAAGCTTAGTTGAAAATGTTGCTAATATGAAAATTAAGAGAATTAGGACTGATAAATGAGGTGAAAATGTCAGTAAAAAATTGATGAGTTATGTGTGTCATGTGGAATTCAAATAGATTTTACTACTCCATATTCCCCACAAAAAAATGGCATTGCAAAAGAAAGAATATGACTTTCTTAGAAATGGATAGGACTATGATTCATGCTTATAATGTGCCTAAGTTTCTATGAGCAAAAGCTATGAATATTGTTGTCTATATTATTAATGGAGTGCTTACTAAATATTTTCAACAAGTTATTCCTTGAGATGTTCAGAGAGTTTCTCTCCTCATCCCTCGAGGCAATGAAAAATTATGGGGGGAATGTTAGGTAAAATATTATTACCTTTATTAATTATGCATTGCATATTAATTAGTTTATTTATTTAATGTTATATGGTTATATTTCATCATAACCATCTAATTGTCTTTATTCAAAACACTACGGGAGTTGTTATATTGTTTTAACAATATTATTGTGTGTATTTGATTCTCGGTTGTAACTGTGCAACCCATTTATCTATTTGTATATGGTTGTAAAATTCCTATAAGAATCACAGCACTCCATTGTAATTTTTTTGATTTTATATTAATAAAGTTTATAAGGCTTTCGCCATGTTCTTAAATTACATTTTGTACTAGAGTAGGAATCTAGACCTCTAAAGCAAAGAAGGTTGGAGATAGGAAGCAAATATTTTTAGAGAAGATTCTGTAATCTAGAGAGCCTTTGTTGCCTAGCAACTTCCTGAACACCACTGCATCCCCACAATCTCTTGCCATTCTCTAGGTGTTTGTAAGGATTTTTTTTTTGGTTCTCCCCGCACAAGGAAAGGTTATTGCGTTAGGAGGCTGAGATGATCATGTTGGGTGAGCTACATATCAAGCCAAGTGTAGAACAAAGTCAATGGCCATAATGAGCCACACTCCCAACATAAGTAAACCATGTAGTCGAGAGGAGCTCCTCCTAAGCTTTGAAGCAGGTTGTCCCCTATGCTTTAGACCCTATCTCCACTCCCACGAGTTACGTCCAACTCAAACATTAACAAAAAAGCATTAAAGGTGGTGAAGATAATACAAAAGTGGCCGAGACAAAAAAAACAATGGATGTGACCTGCACAAAGAAACATATCAAAATTCAAAGGAGGATAAACAAAAAGAAAAGGTACTTTTTTTTGCATAAAACATGTAGATCCTGCAAATAAGGGAACCCTAAACCACCTAAGCCTCCACATGGACCTCCTTTGCACCAAAGAATGTCACATTTTTTAAAAGGTGAGTTGTTTTTGAACTTCTATAAATGTAAGGTTCTTCATTTCATATTTAAAGTGGTTAGACTATTGTGTTGGATAAGCCAAGTGCTTTGGGGGAGAGTGGTGCAAAGTTAAAATCCCCAAACAATCTAGCTTTTTACACTATTTTGAATTGGCATCTGTTTTAGCAAAAATCACCAAACTTAGTGTAAAAACCTCCACTAAACAACTTAGTTAATACTAAAAAGGATTCTAAAATTTTTAGTGAGGAAAACCCTATTTTAGGGAAAAAACATTTCTCCTATTAGGCCTATTTTTTCATTTTGAGCAACATTTTCTAAAGGGGGTACACCAAAAATTGCATTTTCAGCTATTGTTTTGTAGTTTCGGGATATAGGGTCATTTTTGGCTCCAAAGGCCCCAAGGCCCGTAAAACAAAAACAATTTTTTGCCATTCAATTTTTCCAAAATTTTTAATGTAATTTGTATACTTCATTATATTGTACTAATTTGTAGGTTTCCATAGTCAACCGCAAAATTTGTAATTGCTTAGAAACTGGTAGAATATTGTATTCAAAAACACTAAAATTTGGTTCAAAAACACTCACGAGATCCTAGATCTCTTTCACATTAGTTGTCTAGTATATACAATGCCTCTAGAAAGTGCTTACGGGTAAATCCGTCATGACTACTACTGCACTTAATGCCTAATATAACTACAACAATGTCATCTTGCATCGACCCTTTAAATTGATGGGGAGTAATAAGGTCATAGTGCACACACTATGAGCCATCCCATCTGTCTGTGAATGATTGCACAACATAAATCTAGACTGAGAAATTATCCAAGTATATAGTGAAGTTACGCACGTGTATGAGGATATTTTTTTGAGCCGGTGTCAATAATCACATAAACCCCTTTCAATACTATCTTGGTACCATGTATCAAATTTTTCACATACCATTGGGTATATAGAAAGGGAGTTTCTTATTCCACATACGACCGGGTATATAGGAAGGGCACATATATAAAAAGATTCGATATATCAAACTGATGGTATATAGATTGGGAGACCTTATACCTGGAGTGATAAGAGCCTAACCATGTCATTGGATTTTGTAAAATGGGCACTAATGCCCCCAATTTTTGTCTTCAAGATTCACAACTACTCGAGAGGAAACAACTATGCTAAATGGAAGACAAAAATTAAGACACAATTTGAGTTTGAAGATATATATATATATATATATATATTGTGAATGGTACTTTGACTAGATAAACTACTCATACAACACAAAGACAATTTGATAAAGCGATCAAAAGGCCAAACTCATCATCTTGTTTGAGTGTCTGATGATGTGAAACCCCACATTCGAGATGCAAAAACAACCAAATAAGCACGGGATAAGTTGAGCATGGTGTACAAGGCCAAAAATAAGAATGTCATTCTAAAATTATAGATTCAGTTACACACACTAAAGTTGAAGCAGAATGAGAAAATCAAATCTTTCTTGAGAAGAGTTATAGAGTTGAGGGCTTCACTTCTATGCCCAGGAGAAGTGGTCACAGATGAAGCTCTCATTCCCATTTTTCTGAGAGCTCTCCTTCTTCTTACCACATTTTTTTAACAACACTAAACATGTTAGATACGGAAGTTAGTTTTGATAAGTTGGTAAACCTACTGCAACAAGAGGAAGCCATGCATAATAAGGATGATGAATAGGAGCAAGAAATTTGTTTACATCAAAAATGTAAAGGAAAAGGTAAAGGAAAACCTAATTCCTATCAAAATTCCCAACATTAGAATCACTATCATCATCAAGGGGACAAACAATAGAAGAAGAAATGTCAAATCTACAAAAGAGGACATGAATTGAAATATTGTTGGTATAACACTTATAAGAAAGGTTCATCAAGTAACTATAGACCTCAACACCATCAATCTCACAAGGGACATTCTAACTACAATCAAGGGCAAAAAAATGGTAACTGGAAAAGAAAACCCTATCAATAAGGAAATATTGTTGAGTAACAAGAACAATCAGATAATGAAGACTACTTGTACACTGCTCAATTAAGTGAACCTTTCATTTCATCTAGTGATGTCTGGTATGTTGATTCGAGAGCTACTTAACACATGAGAAGCCATAGAGACTGGTTTAGTTCAATGAGGGACACGCCTTTGAAAAAAAAAATCATTGGGTGATGATTCTTCATATACAGTTCAGGGGATTGGGAACATTTATCTACCCCTTAGTTCATGTAACTATAGACTATCAAATGTCTTGTAGGTCCCTGGGTTGAAAAAAAAATTCTTGTCGGTTAGTTAACTCCTAGATCAAAACTTAAAAATTGACTATGATAGTCATTTTGGCAAGAAAACGTGTTTAATTCGAGATAAATCATGAGGCTCGAAATAGTTGCAAAAGCCTCCAATGTGGGACACATGTTCCAGCTTGATTTTTTCCATAGAGATGATTAGGAACTTGTGGCTAAGAACTCTACCTCAGCATAGTTGTGGCATCAGAGACTTGGTCATGTTAGTTTCAAGTATCTTGAGATACTTTTTCGGCGTAATATGGTACATGGGTTACCATCTCTTCAGAAGGATACATACAAGTATCCTCATTGCCTAAAAGGAAAACAACACAAAGCCTCATTCCAGAAAAGTACTTTTTGAGCTCATGGAAAGCTTGATCTGGTTCATACCAACCTTTACGGTTTGATGCAACAAAGTCATTCTGGATTTAAATACTTCATGCTTTGTGTTGATGACTATTCGAGAAAAATGTGGATTTTGTCTTCGCAAGAAAAGTGAAGCTTTTGAAACCTTTAAGAAATTCAAAGTAGCTGTTGAGAATGAAACTGGTTGTCATATCAAAACTCTCCACTCAAATCGATGGTGGAATTCACTAGTGATGAGTTCAAAGACTTCCTACAAGCTCATGGGATTTGTCGACAAATTCCTCCTCCACACACACTGCAACATAATGGTGTTATTGAGAGAAAAATTTGACTATCATGGAAATGGTGCAATGCATGATCGATGATTCTAGACTTGTAAAGACATTCTTGGAATAGAAAAAAACACAATAATGTATTTGTTGAACAAATTTCCCATAGTTTCTCTTAATGGAGTAACACCACATGAATCATGGTCAAAGTGGAAACCATTTTATGCACAACTCAGAGTATTCAGGTGTAGAGAAAGTATGCACATACCCAAATAAAACATAAATAAATTAGACATGAAGTCATAGACACTCATTTTCATTGGGTACAATGAAGAAACTCTTAGGTACAAATTGATGGATCCGAAGACTAGGAGAGTCTACACCAGCAGAGATGTTGAGTTATTTGAGAAGATGGAAGTTGAGTCTCCTCCTCCAGAGTCATCTAATGTGGATTCTTAACCAGTTGTAAGAACTGAAGTTGATGTTCCCACAGATGATGAAAGTGATGATGGGGATGATGGTGTTGATCTGATAGAACCACGACCCACGAGAATAGTTCAGCGTATGCCCAAGTGGTGTACTAGCATGTTACGAGATGCAAGAATGGATGCTCCACCGGATACATCCACCCTGGACCACAGAATCATAGTAAAGCAAGATAAGAAGTGAACTTTTCTTTGATGAGTAGAGTTATTGAGTCCGGTGAGCCCTATACATTCCAGAATCCCTACAACAAATTCTTGGAAAGATGTCATGGATTCTAAATATCAACAAGAATGAAAATATAACTTGGAAGCTTTTTGATCTTCAACTAAGTAAGAAACCCATTGATGTATATGGATATTCAAAATGAAGTAAAAATATGATGAGACAATGGACAAGTATAAAGTGAGACTAGTAGCAAAAGGGGTATGCACAAAAATAATAGGCATTAACTACGAGGAGACATTTTCTCCCACAACTAAGATCAAAATTATCTGGATGATCTTGATGTAGCTGCACAATTTGGTTGGAAAGTCCATCGATGGACATTAAAAGTGCCTTCCTGAATGGAGATTTACAAGAAGAAGTTTATATGAATTAACCCGAGGGATATATTGTACCTAATCAAGAAGCAAAGGTATGCAAACTCGGAAACCTATGTATCACCTCAAACAGGCACCCAGGGCATGGTACATCAAGATTGATGAGCATCTCATACAACATGGATTCGTTAGAAATCCATACGATCCCAATATTTACCTCAAAGTCCAAGGGGGAGATTTTGATTGTCGTTGTCTATGTCGATGATCTAGTCATCATTGGCACTTTAGTGAGGATGATCATTGCAATGAAGAATGATCTTAATCATCGCTTGACATGACGATCTTAGGCCAATGCACTATTGTATTGGATTGAAATTATGGCAAAAAGAGAATCACATATTTGTTTCTTTGATGAAATATACCAATAAAATGCTCGATAAATTCAGGATGATGGATTGCACACCATTTTCTACACCTATGGAAAAAAATTGTAGTTATCTCATTCAGATCCATCCTAGAGGTAAATGCCACTCTCTATTGGTAGTTGATTGGGTGTCTCATTTATGTGACCTATACTAGAACAAATATCAACTTTCCGTGAGCTATCTATCCAGTTCATGTAAGAACCCAAAGTTTGTCATCGGAAAGTAGAAAGACGTATCTTGAGATATCTCAAAGTATTAGTGGATCTTGGTATAGAAAACAAGAAGAACGAAAACTTCTTCTTGTTAGGATATTCAGATTCGATCATCATGCAAGCAATATTGATGACAAAAATCCACTTGAGGATTTGTATTCTTTATGGGATCTAGACCAATATCATGGGGAAGCAAGAAACAACAGTTTTTTTTTTTCTTTCTATAGAAGTTTCTAGTATTAATTTGTAGGAGAAGCTATCTCAGTGAAGCGATATGGATACGTCACATACTAGAAGGAATTGAATACCACAGACAAATCGACCACCATGTATGGTGACAATGAAGGTGTTCTCAAATTTTTCGCAATCCAAGTTTTCATGAAAGAAAAAAACACATTAAGGTACATGTACACTTCATACATGAGCATGTCTTGAAGCACAATATATAGCTTCATTTTTTCCAACAGCTGAATAACAAGCAGATATCTTCACAAAGTCACTTACATGTGACAAGTTCGAGATGTTTAGAGAGTTCCTCTCCTCATCCCTTGAGGCAATGCAAAATTAAGAGGGGGAATGTTAGGGTAAAATATTATTACATTTATTAGTTATGCATTGCATATTAATTATTTTATTTATTTAATGTAATATGGTTATATTTCATCCTAACCATCTAATTGTATTTATTCAAAACAATATGGGAGTTGTTATATTGTTTTAACAATATTACTGTGTGTATTTGGTTCTTGGTTATAACGTGTAACCCATTTATCTGCTTTGTATATGGTTGTACAGATCCTATAAGAATTACAAAAATCCATTATAATTTTTGTTGATTTGATATTAATAAATTTTATCAGGATTCTGCCCCTTTTGCTCATAATACATTTGGTACTAGAGAAGGAATCTGGACCTGTGAAGTAGAGAAGGTTGGAGAGAGGAATCATAAAGTTGTGGAGAAGATTCTACACTCAAAGAGAGGTTGTTTTTCCTCCAGAAACTTCCTAGAACACCTTGCATCCCCATAGCTTCCTTCCATTCTCCAGGTGTTTGTAAGGAATTTTTTTTTTCTTGGTGTTCCATGCACCAGGAAAAAATTACCCCTAGAATTTAAAAAAAACTTTAATGTTTCCCCATTAGCGCTTTGTCACTAAAACTTGTGAAAATATTATCTTTAGCTAATATTAGCATTCTCGCTAAGTTTAGAGGACAATATCAAAGTTGAAAAGAGTGAGTTACATTGGCTACAGATCGAGCTCACACCAAACCAAACTCCATTCATTTGTACATGGAAATGTTTCAAAGATAGAGGTGAGCTATGCATTCACAAGGATCAAGCCCATGTTTGTATCAGTGACCTCTATTGTCATGCCATCATTAGGATAGAGCCATCAAGGCCGAGCCACATTTCATTTACATCTTATAAGGAGCCAAGCTCCCACCGAGCAGCTTCCAACCGAGCCGAGTTACAATCCAACAAGAGAGACATGTTCTTGCATTGGTAGGCCAAGCTGATCACATAGGGCAAGCTCCACATCAAGCCGCATAGAACTGAGCCAATAGCCACAACGAGCCACACTCCTAACATAAGCAAACCCTATGGTTGAGCTGAACTCCTCGTGAGATTTGGAGCAGGTTATCCCCTATGCCGACCCCCTCCCTCCACTCCCACGATGTGTCCAACCTACAAACATTAACAACAAAACATTAAAAGTGGTGGAGATAACACAAAAGTGGGCAAGACAAAAAAATGGTGGCTATGACCGCACAAAAGATACATATCAAAATGCAAAGAATGATAAACAAAAAGAAAAGGCATTTGTTTTGTATAAAACATGCATCCTACAAAGAAGGGAACCCTAAACCACCTTAGTGTCCACGTGGACCTCCTCTATACCAAGCGCGATGCATTTTTCAAAAGGTGAGTCATTTTTGACCTTCTTTAAATGCAAGGTTCTTCATTTCATATTTAAAGTCATAGTCCGTTGTGTTGATAAGCGAAGTGCTTTGGGGAGAGTTGTGCAAAATTTAAGTTCCCAAACAATCCAAAATTTTACACTATTTTGAATAGGGGATGTTTTAGCAAAAGTAACCAAACTTAGTGGAAAAAGCCTCCATTAAACAGTTTAGTTACAAATAAAAATGCTTCTAAAACTTATAGGGAAATTATTTTTTTCTCCTATTAGGCCTTTTTTTCATTCCGAGTAACATTTACTAAAGGGGTTACACCAAAAAATTACATTTTCATCTATTTTTTTTTTTACAATTTTTGGCATATAATATCTCGTATTCTTGCTTCTATCTTCATTCCAAGAGACAAAAGGAAGAAGCTTGATCCAACCTCCCTTTCTTGTATTTATGTTGGATATGGATGTAGAACTAAAGGAATGAGATTTTATGATCCTTTCAAGTATGACGTTGTTGAAAATAGAAATGTTTGAGTCTTAGAAAAGACATTTTGTGATGCTCCTCATGAACCCTCCTCTGCTACTCCTGAGATAGAGCTTGATAATATTTATCCTAACATATGGAAACAAAATTTCAAGAGGTTGATTATCCTAATCTAGATATGATGGAGATTTAGTGGGAGTCATCTGAAAATATCTTGTAAATGAGCTCAAAGTATTGTTCAAGACTCTCATCCTGCTAATCTTAGAAAGGTAACTCGTAGTCATCATACTTATTATTCCTTGATGACCCTCTATGAGGTTGAACCAAAATCTTCTGAACAAGTTTGTCAAGATGATAGATGGATTTAGGCTATGAAAGATGAATATAATGCTTTAATTAAAAATAAAACTTGGGAATTTGTCCTCGTAAGAGAAGCATTGTTGGGACTAGGTGGTTGTATAAAATTAAATATAACTCTATAGGATAAGTTGAAAAGCTCAAAGAAAGGATGGTAACTCGTGGCTTCACTCGAAACTTGGTCTTGACTATGTTGAGACTTTTCTCCCGTAGCAAAAAGAAGCAATCGTTAGAATTCTTCTTGCATTGGTTACCCAATATGGTTCGAAAATTAACCAAATGGATGTCAACAATGCTTTTCTTAATGGTGAATTAAAAGAAGATACCAACCGAATGTCCTAGATTCAAGATGGACATAGCTCATGGTAGGTTCAAGTTTTCCTAATGGGTTATTTTGCAGGAATTCAACCAAACATCGACCAAGTGAGATGTCTTTGGATTAAGAGGAAATGGCGAATATTGGGGAAAGTTAATGTATTTTATCTATCTTGATAAATGTTTCTTATTTTTTCTCCTTGAAGAATATATTGTTCGATTTCAACATGGTGGGCCATGGCTCTATGAAAAAACTACCTTTCCATTGTAATATGGAAGCCATGCTCACAAAATATCATTCCATCAAAGTAACCTATTTGGGTAAGGCTTCCTAGTTTTCCTTTGTAATTATGAGAAGTGGAGGTATTGGTAGGAATTGTCAATTCCTTTAGAGATCTAATAGTTTAGACCCAAGTACTGCTATCAGATCTCATCATAACAGCTAAAATGCGTGCCTACATTTCTATTGGCTCTTCTCCTTCTGAGGCCATATATTTGGTGTCTCGAAATGGGACTTGGAAACAAAAGTTGATTTTTGAGGATTCACTAGTATTTTGTGGAAAATGTTGGAGAGTGGGCCATGGAGATTATGGCTGTAAAGGGAAAACAAAAATCCTCCATAATGGGAAAAAATACACAATAGAACAATATAAAGTAATCTGGGTAGATAAAATAGACAATCGATTCATCCTCACATACGTGGAAGGCATCGCAGGAGTGGAGCTCGTGGTAGATATTACCATTGATACAGGTAGGTCTATGACTTGTCCAGACATGCCAAAGAAAATAGAAGAGGAATCACTGGTCCCTATTTCCCAATCTTCTCGATATGGATTTGTTTTTAATTTTGAAAAAGTGGGAGAATATTAATCGACACATGCGTAGAAGAGAAAGCTAAGGAAATTGAGTTGTTGTTGTCCGTGCCACCTCTAATTTGATAAATCAATGCAAATGGAAAGGAGGAGAGAGGTGGTAGTGTGGGGCAATGCATCTCATTAAATTCCCACAGACAACAACTAACCAAATGATAGAAGGAGTCGATGGAGGAGGTGGGTATCACCCTTAAAACAAATTTTAATTAGCTCAAGTCCACGTCATCCCCGCCTAAAACGGCTCAAAATGATCACAAATCTTATGGAGGGAAGCAAGAAGGCGAAACGCTGGGAAAGGTCACCAAAATATTAATAACAAACAGCATCAGAAATATTTGGAACATGGAATTAATTGCAAGCATGGTTTGAATGGAATGGTTGAGCGATCCCAATTTGATTTGGTGAAAATGAAAAAAGTTGGCCCCTTCGAAAGATAATTTGGGGATGAAAAACCTTTGGGAAAGGTGCTGAAAACACCTCCTTTTGATGGTGAAGATGGATGGACCAAATTAAAAGAAACTTCCAAGTAACATTTGTCACCCCACCATGACTAGAAGTCATAGAAGTCGTATGAAATTCTAGCTTAGTGTCTTGCTGATTTACTCAAAGATGCTTTTGCACTTATTAGTTTTTTTTTCCATATTTTAGGCCACTCCTGGACTTATTGTCGAGATTCCTCTTACAATTTAGAGGAATTTATTGTCTTCTATCCTTGTCGGCTTTGGTTTCATGTTGACCATCTCTAGGACTTTTGCAGGTTTTTTCATTGTTCTAGATTGCTTTTGGAATGGTCGTTTTGAGTGTTGTAGAATCTAGTTTCTTGTATTCCTCAATGCTTTATCTAGTTTGTAGACCATATTTGTAACATGGAAAGGACCCTTCAAAACCCTCCTCTTACCCTATATCAAAAAAAAAAAAATCTAGATTAGACAATGTAAAGGTTTCAAGAACCTAGTAAGGAGCTTTATGTCTCAGAAACTCAAAAATTCTTTGTATGGTCTTAAGAAAGATCCTATAGCCTGGTATGATAAAATTAATAGTTTCTTTCAAGATCTTGGTTTTACTAACTACTATTCTAATAATGATTTATTTTTCAAGTTTGAAAAAAATCATATTATCATTATTGTCTTGTATGTTGATGACATTTTGATTACTAGCAGTGATAGATATTTAATTGTTAGAATCGAAGAAAGGTTAAAAAATTGTTTTTGAATGACTTATTTAGGTTTATTGAATAATTTTCTTTGTATGGTTATATTTCCGATCATAAGTCTATTGTTGCATCTCAATCTCATTATTTTGTGAATTTTTTTAGAACATTTAACATGATTTATCAGAAGCATGACATCATTTCTATGGAAGTTGGTGTTAAGTTAGATCCTTAACCAACTTGTGTTAAATTTGATCCTACTCGTATAGATAGTTAGTTGGTAGTCTAATTTATTTGACTATTACTAGACCTGATATTTATTATGTAGTATGAGTTGCTTTAAGATTTATGAAAGAGCCTTATGATGTTAATTGAAAATGGAAAAAATAATTTTGAAATATGCTAAAGGAATATGTAATTATGGTCTATTTTATTCATCATCTAATAATATACAATTATTTTGTTATTGTGACTCGACTATGTTGGTGATGGTACAGATAGAAAGTATACTACTGATAGGTTTTCAAGTCAGGTGTAGGTGTCATCACTTGGAGCAAAAAGAAGAAACCAATAGTGACTATATCTTCCACCAAGCAGAGAATAGAAGTACTATGGAAGATGAAAAGGAAGTTATGTGGCTGAAAAGACTGTTAGATGAACTGCATATGGGAGTTGAAGGAGCACTACTATTCTATGTTAAAGATAGAGTTGCATTTCTATTGCAAATAATCTAGTTCAGTTTTTCTCGATCAAGATCAAGTTCCATATATCTTTACAAATACGTTGTGTGTCGTGAAGTTTTGCAAGTTTCGTGCTTTGTTTGGCCTATACAAGTTTTGATTGAGGGGGAGAGTGCATGAAAACTCCACCTCTTAATGATCGTTGTAAACTTCCAATACTTCCTCCATTTTGGAATAAGTAAATGTGTCACACCATGTTTGAAGCTACTTGTAAATCCCAATGAATCTTTAGTTATGGGTATGCCTTAGTTTATAAAAGGCTCCATAATATGATGTAAGTCTTCATATGTAAAGCACTGTCATAAGAATTTATGTATGGGAAGATCTATATGATTTCCTTGTATACATGCTATCTAGAATCAAATCTAATTCATAGATCTATAAATCCTTTTGTAGAAAAAGGTAATTTGGCATGTTTGGTTTTATGTTCCTTTGCATTATGTTTTTATGGAAACCTTGGAACACTATTTTGAACCACGGAAAAATAGTGTCTCATGGTCTCACTAAAATCCAAAATGCATTTACAGTATGACATAAGGAAATAATGTTAACATATTTATGAATTTTTCTCCAACTTAACGTTAAGCGGGGTCTTGGGGTTGATAACATGAAGTGGGATATCATTTGATAAACCATCACTTATGACCCTTATTAAAATTTTTATTTAAAATAAACTTAATCCATCTACACAACCTCTAATAGAGTGAAACACCATGAATGTTCACCAATCTTATATAAATAGGATGATCCCATATGAGATTGACTACCGGTACTTGAGTCATTGATTTGGACATGTAAAAAAATAAGCTTTTATTTAAGTGAGTTGTTTACTATGAGACCGATGAATGAAGTGGAAGTGTTGGGTTAAAGTATGATAATTTTTAATATAGATAGTGCTTTATCGGTGGGGTTTTCTCCTTCAAACTTTTCTACTTAAATATGGTCGCATATGTCTCCTTTTACTTTCAGTTATTTACTTTCAGCTCATTTTATTAATCTCTTTAATTCACTATTTGTAATAAGCTATTTTTTAATTAAATTGACTGCACAAAGTAATCTATAATCTACGGAATTTTAATGGAAAATCTATAAATTTTAAATTATATTATCCTCTTGGTTTCCCTAACACTTTCACCATATTAACTCAAGAGTCTGCGAAGAGAAATTAATCATAACTTGTAAACCGTTGCATGAATTGAGGCGGGATTTTTACATTCTTCCATATTTCTAGAACCTTAAAGACCCAAGTGAAATCAATTTCATGCATGACCTAGATTTTTACAAAGAGAAAACCCCAATTTCATACCCTCAAAAATTTAAATTTTATTTTTCGTTTTTCCAGAGGTCAAAGTTGAGCTAAAAAAATGTATGTGAGATAAAGAGGAAAAAAAAACATCAAAAAGTTTATTTGGTCAAAATCCATGGTCAAAAATGCACTTTTCAAAACTACTAAGTCTTTACATGAGTACTTACCATAAATAAAAATGTCTCACGAGGGAAAATTTTTCAAGGGTAGTGTATAAGAGGAACATATAGAGGAACAAGAAAGGTGATCGAGGTAGTGAAAATTAAAAAAGTGAAAAGTTTCAACTTAGTAATAATTGTAAACTCCCATTCTAGATACAAAGAAGTGCCAATATCAACCATGAAGTTCAAATTTGTAGGCATCGATCCAGGTCCTCAACTCTCTCTCTAAGTACTCAAATATGGGGTAAAACAATGTCACTCACATAGACCTTGAATATCTCAAAGACCAAATTTTTGGACAACCCAAAGATCTAGTAGAGTGAACAAATTTTTCATGATCGATTGCATGTGGCATGTGGACATCCAATCTTAGTACAAAGTTTAGAATTGGTTTTGGCATGTTCTTACCACTATGAACCCAAGACCAAAACCATTCGAGAAGACAATGGCTCAGCCATGGTAGTACTTTATCCAAATTCATCTCCCATTCAATGCATACCTTCACGGGTGCAAAATTTTTCCCACAAGGTGAATTCCACAGAGAATATTTATATTGCATCATCCTTATCATTTGGGTGATGGGAGAAAAAAACCTCGAGGAATTTCAAGACTGGATGGCTCTATTCATATTCATGGTCATGGAATAAAAGTGAAGGATTGATTGGGGACAAATCATCAAGAATAAGTCGCACCACTAATTATTTCGTAACGGTATCAAAGAAGTTGATAATGAATTAATATCTAGTGTATGCTCTTGTGAGCTTGAGACCTTTCAAAGGATTGGAACTTTCTTAGAACATCTCTCCCAAGGCCCCAACATTTAAGAGATATCCTCAGCTTGCTTTTAAAGGATAACAATAAAAACTCACAAGGGTAAATGAAGCCTTCACCATGTTTGTAATCAAGACACTAGAGAAGAACCTTCACTCAAGCTTATCGCCACATATGGATTCTTTGATCAAGAAGTACCATTCATACTTTAGGTAATTTTCCACTTTTTGATACATCTAAATTTCTGGTTATGATCTTACTCCATTCATACTACCTCGGTATCTTAGTGACAAGATTATGTTGTTTGAGCTTTACAGATGACCGGTACATGTTCATAGAAGCTCAAGATATGAAAAAGAAATAATGTATCCTTTCCCATCTCACTTGGAATCTTCACCTACAAGAGTGTCAATGATACATAAGACTTGAAGCTTCCTTTGCACCCCTACGGTTATATTGATATGCACCAATGATAGACTTCGACATCTGAGGTGATCTAGATAGTTTCCATCGCCTAGAGTCATATCATGTATCATAGATTGAAGATTATTGGTTGAATTGCATAAATGAATTTGATGTTAGGAAATATGCCCTATGTGGATCAAAGTCAAAAAATTAGGAGATTCAAGTTTGAATGGTATGAAGAGGGAATTCAAGATGATGTAACAAAGTTGTATGATCCGGAATATAAGGTAGTGAAGGCTTCACCTCTACCTCAAGTAACATGGAATGTCTGCGAGTTGGGAGACATAAGTGAGTGGACAAAAATTATAATTAGAATATAAAAAGAATGGTTCAAGAAGAATAAGGCTACCTCCATCACATTGGGAAATTTCCACACACTTCGAGATGAGCAGACATCACTCTTCATTAAGGTCATGGAAAACACTTAAGGCATGCAGTCTATTTTGGAGAGAGTTTGAAGAGAAAAAAAGTGGAGTCATTGATCCAAAATGGGTTAGGTAAATGTTCACTTTTAATTGTCTTCATGGATCTATGAACTCAAATTCAATTTTATGTATTTTAAACAATCCAAAATAGATTAAATCCTTGATCTAATTATGCACCTCAATCTGATTTTTAGTCACAACATCAAATGTGCATTGTTTTATTCTACTGTGGGTTATGGATAATGAAATTCACTTAACTCCATTTTCTCATTTTAAAGATGAATTACCTAGTCAAATAAATAAAGATCCATGTTAATAATTTTATCTGATCAAAATATTCATCAAAACTAAAATAAAACATCCACAGTAACAAAAATTGATAACAAATTTTACTCAAGGCTACATATTCGATTCACTAAAAGTGAATGGAACTATTAAGTCCAATGAAGTTTAAATTTACCTTCAATAATGACAATAGACATTTATAACCTACAAATGAGCTGATAAAAGACTCATGGAAATCCACACATTACCGTAAACTATTGCGAAGTCAATCCGTGTCTCCTACGCCTCTTCATAGTATGACCCCCTATAAATTTTCCCGAATAACACCTATAAATTGATATTTGTAAACACTACCTAAAAAAATTACATATCCGGAATCCTCATGAAATTCTAAAAATGAGGATCTTTTATTCTTCCCCTAGATCTCTTTTTCATAGTTTGCAAGTCTGTGTGTTCAAATGCCCACAAGATAATTGTTTTATCCATCACGATCCTTAGGCAGGATGATCAATTCATTTGGGTTGTTTGTGCAAGGTTGGGAGTTTAGATCTCACCTTTTACTCCTTTTATGCCTATTTACATTCCAAATAGTGGGAAAATCCCACATTTTTCATGGGGTGATGGCTTCGCTGTTTAAAATGGGCTCGAATGCCAATAAAATTTGTGGCTAAGGCAACTTCTAGCCACTTTTTTAGGCTCCACACATCTCTACCAAGCCGGTTGGTTTCGCTGTCGAGATGTATTTGTTGGATGCTTCAACTAATGTGTTGGGTCGACCATTTTATGTTTGTTTCACTACGTCATGTAATATGAGGGCACAAATTTTTATTGGCCTTAGCTTGCCACGTTCAATGTGGATTTATTTAATGCAAAAATGCCTTGATTTGGGTGCCGATCCATCTATGATTTGCTACACCCAATAATACCTGCTGAGCTATGCATTTTAATTTTCATCAGCCTGGTTGTTAGTAGATGATAAGGCCGAGTAAATATTCTTTCCAAATCCACCGAGATATGTGGATTTCGGTGGATTATATATAAGGCTGAGACATATATGTAGTAATCTTGAACCAATGGGGATAGATAAAAATGTGGAACGTAACCCAATCGATCAATGATGATAAACCCGAACAATGTGGTAATAATATCAATATGATAAATTCGGTGAGGAGTTGATCACCCCACCGATCTAAAATGTAGCTCACCCGAGCTCTACAATGTAAAAATATTGTCCTACAATGCAAAATATGAAATCTCCAAATTAATAATCACACATGGACAATGTTTGAGAGATATATGGCATATAATATCAAAATACGATAATGGAAATATGAAAATAGGTAGTAAAGGCACCCCTCCTACAAAAGAGTGTGTCAAACCTGGTTGATGGTCCCCAGCCAACAAATAGTTGGGCCCACCAAATTTTTCATGTGTTGAAGACCGAGGCTCGAAAACAAAAAATTAACCTTTTTCACCTTTTACCAATCTGCCACGTGTCAACGTGTGATTCACTAGTTGACCAAATTTGACAGCTTCTCAAACCAAATATTTGATCTCGTGAATAACATTTGCACCCGGACTTCGCTCCTGAGTTCGCATACTTTCAAAAGATCTCGTAACAATCTACAACATAGTTATGGTTTAGGGAATTTTTGGTAACTTTCAAATCGAACATAAAATATTTCGAATCAATTCTCCCAACCGGGAATGAGTTTCATCCACAAAATGTTGTTTATCAACCCATAAATCATGGTAACTCTTCCTACAATTACACAAACACATACATGAACATGAACTAGAATTATAGGTTAAATAAATGTAAATACTTTATTAAGTAGTCACATAACCGATTAGATAATAAAACCCAATTAAAATACTATTCAATTGATACACCGCAACCCCGTGAACTCTACACACAAATTTGGACAATCAAATATCTTGTAATTTCATCACAAACAACTGATGAGATAATAACACCCATTTAAGCTATTGTTCAATTGTCACTTTGTGATAATGATTACTTAAATTACAATTCCATAAAAATAGCTCAGTATAATAGACATCTAAACTACCCCTAATTAGGCTAGTGTCCACTGTCTATTTAAACTATAAAAATGTAAATATTCACTATCCAATATAGCTAGATTATCTACACCAAAATAGCTATAGTCATAAAAATTGAACCCACGCTAATCTTCCCAAAACCATTGTAAAGCCATCACAAACAATAACTCAAATAATAACACCCACTCTATTATGGAATCTAGTGTTCAACTGACACTTTGTGATATGGCTGATTATAGCTACAAATATTCACTATCCAAAATAATTAGACCATCAATGCCCAAAATAACTATAGTCAAAGTCTGAATCAACATGAATCTACAAATTCTATCCATACATACTGAATCTGTAAAACGATAG
This sequence comes from Taxus wallichiana var. yunnanensis, assembly GCA_018340775.1. Lineage (NCBI taxonomy): Eukaryota > Viridiplantae > Streptophyta > Pinopsida > Cupressales > Taxaceae > Taxus > Taxus wallichiana. The sequence goes on from CM031234.1 coordinate 755,178,458, forward strand.
ATCAAATTGTAATTGTGCTTACCCAAAATGGTGAATTGTCAATGTTGCAAATGATCACCATGCATACTTGCACACCAGTTTTTTAGTGTAAATAATGTACACACTAATTGTAACTATATAGACTAGTCACAAATAAATGCTCTAAAAACTAGGGTAATCCTTTATGTGAAAGTACTTTGTATAGACACAATAAGTTTTTATATTACCTACAATATCAAACAAGTTTCACAAAATTGCACAATGGCATTTAACAACAATTACTAAAATGCAAACTTCTAAATATATATATATATTATTTACCACATGCACACTAAATCTACATACTTTGCTCAAAATAGAACATCATATATTGTTATCATTTAACATGTAAGAAGTAAAAATATGAGTATTTTAAACCTGTCTCCCAGATCCTCTTACAAGTGACCCCATTTTCCCAATTTCAAAGTAATTAACAACCATGTGAATTAATCCTTCAACATACACCAGAAATCCACAAATTACTCTAAAATTTTTGCATGTTTTTCAACAAATACTGCTATGCAACAATAAACCTATCCAATTGAAATGATCCTACATTACCCATATCAAAACTAAACAAACTCATTAGTGGTTTCACAATGGATAACTTAAAGGTTGATTAAAAACTATGGTTCAAAAACTTCCTTTACCTTGACTCCAACTTGTCTTACCATACACTAGATGGTTTGTTGGATGAAGTTTCCATTAGTTATCAACCCAATGCCTCATCTGACAATGAATGCAATAATTTATCTTGTTTTCCTACTTCGAGGTGAGGAATAAAATTACTATGTCTCACCAAAGTAGCTACGAGAGTGGTTTTTAGAACCGATAAAATTTGAATCGCCTATAGTGCACCTATACCTATTCCAATATCAAGTAATCGCACTGGTTGAGGAAATAATTGTTAATCAAATTAAAATTGGAAGAAAAATATTTAACTAAAACCATCTCTGATACCAAACTTGATTCAAAAACAGAGGAAAATTTTAACTTTTAATTGTCTTCACGGATCTAGGAACTCAACATCAATTTTATGGATTTTAAACACTCCAAAATTGATTAGTTCCTTGATTTAATTATGTAACTAAATCTGATTTCTAGTCATAACATTGAAATATGCATTCTTTTATTCTTCTATGAATTATGGATGATGAAATTCACTTAACTCCATTTTCCTATTTTTAAGATGAATTGCTTAATCAAATAAATAAAAATCCATATTACTGATTTTATCTTATCAAAAGCTTCATCAAAACTGAAATAAAACATCCAAAAACATAAATTGATAACAGAGTTCACCCGAAAGCTATATCTCGATTTCACGTAAAATTGAATTGATCTATTAAGTCCAATGAAGTACAAATTTACCTTCAATGATGAAAATAGACCTTTAACCCGTAAATGAGTTGATCTAAGACTCATGGAACAATGAAAATTACCAAAACTATTCTAAAGTCAATCCATGGCTCCTAAAGTGTCTTCACAGCAGGTGATCCCCCGCAACTATTCCCAAAAACTCCTACAAATGGAGATTTTTAAACACTACATGAAAAAAATTACATATTTGGAATCCTCATGAAATTCTATTTTTTTCTCTTTTTACACCAAGGCCTAGTTCGACCCTTAGGTGCCTCAAAAATGAGGATAATCCATTCTCCCCCTAGCTCTCTCTTTCATAGTCTCGTAACTCTATATGTTCAAATATCTCATGGGCTAATTGTTTTACCCATCGATATCTTTAGGTGAGTTAATTAGTTGTTTGGGTTGTTTGAGGAGTTCAGTGGGTTCAAATCCTACCTTATACTCCTTTTGCACCGGTTTACATTCCAAATAGTGGGAAAATCCCACATTGTTGGTAGGGATGATTGCTTTGTTGTTTAAAATGGTCTCAACCACCCATAAATCTTGTCACTAAAGCCACTTATAGCCCTTTTGTCAGATCCACAAATTTTACTCGAACCGGTTGGTTCCAGTTGTTGAGTCAGTATTTGTTGATGCTTTGCCCAATGTGTTGGGCCGACCATTATATGTTTTTTCATTGTGACATGTAATACAAGGAGCATAGTCTGTATATTCCTTAGCTTACAACATTCAAAGTGGCTTTATTTAATGCAAAACTACCCCACTTTGGGTGCCGAGCTATCTATGATTTGGTGCGCCTAATAATATCTCACCGAGATGTGCATTCTAATATTCATTCTCTAGGTTATTAGTAGATGATAAGGACGAGTAAATATGCTTACTAAATCCAATGAGATATGTTGAATTAGGTGGATTATATATAAGGTCGAGACATATACGTAGTAATCCCGAACCAAAGGGGATAGATAACAATGTGGAATGTAACCCAATCGGTCAATGATGATAAACCCAAATAATGTGGTAATAATATCAATGTGATTAACTCGGTGGGGATTTGATCACCCCACCAAGCTAAAATATAGCTCACTTGAGTTTTGCAATGCAAAAATATTGTCCTACAATGCAAAAATGAACTCTCCAATACAATAATCCCACATGGGAAATGTTAGAGAGATATATGGCATATAATATTGAAAATATGATAATGACAATATGAAAATATGTGACAAAGGCACCCCTCTTACAAAAGAGTGTGCAAACTCGATGAGGGTCCCCATCCAAAAACATCGGGACCACAAAATGTTTCATACATAGAAAACTCGGAGGCTCTAAAACAAAAAATTTAACCTTTTTTACCTTTTGCCAATCTACCACATGTCAATGTGTGATTCACCAGTTGACCAAATTTGACCATTTTCAAACCAAATCTTTGACCTGCGATAACTTCTTCACTGATTCCATTCCTAGAGTTCTACATATAGTGAAAGGTCTTGAAATTCTCAGTACAACATGCTCATAGTTTAGGGAAGTTTAGGGAACTTTCAATGACTATTAAATCCTCTAGATAAGTCGAGGATGCCTACTACAAGAGATTGCATAAAAAGATAAGATCAACAAAGGATCATGTAGTAGAAGTAGAACTTGAAGAGAATGAGCTTGTTCACCTCTCGAGTTTCTTTGAAACCCAACAATTTTGTGCCTTCCTCTTCTACTCCTACTCTTCCTATGCAAGATGTACCATCTCACCTCGAGAAGGAGAAACTAGTTATGTCGCTTATTGAGCCCAAGATACATGATATATTTCCTTGATAAATGAAATGATTGAATAAAATAAGTTCATAGTGTTCAAGAGAGGGTGACAACCTTTTATTTTTCAACTAGATCATTAGTTGAGAAGGGGAAGAAGAAATTTTTTTCAAGTGGCTTCACACTTTTTCAGTGGTGCCATGGGAAATCATTATGTAGAAGTAGTCAGACCAAAGTTAATAAAGCATATTGAAGAGATGACACTAGCCGACTATGAAATGAGCAACATCCCCTAGGCCTAGCCAGTCATGGATGAGATACACACATGTTCTAGAAGACTTCCTCTCACCTCCTCATGAGGAATTAAGATGATAAGGTGAAAATTAATCATTTGGAATACCAAGTACAAACACTCTCCTTGTATGTGAAACATGTCATGGACCTGAATCCTTCATCATCTCTCCTAATCAATAAGTTACCCCAATCGGAGCTTCAACTAGAGTGAATTAATAAGACATAAGCCTTCACCATATGAGAAAATGACAAATGGATGAGCATGATCATAGATAAATGAAAATTATTGCTTCCAAAGTTGATCTCATTATACAAGTACATGTGTGCAACTACAAAAAGGTCCGATGACAAGGGAAGGATTGAAAAATAAAAATAACATTGGTACCAAGTTCATCCACTAGTGATTGAGCTAGCAGATGCTCACTCCCACTTGTTGGTGATTAGAAAAGTATTCAATTATCCATCCGAGTAGTCATGTCATGCATGTGAGTAAGAATCCTTGCCTCTCGATATGAAATGTTGAATAGGGCCATTGATGAGTTTGACTGAAATGAGGAGTGTTCCTTTAGGATACAAGACAATATCAAAATTAGAGGAATAAAACTTTGAGTTCCCGCCCTGATGTAAGAAATACCACATGAGTTGTTAAGGACATTCGAGGAGTAGGTCAAGAAAAAGGTAGGGCACCCCTTTACCTTTAATGAAAATACATTGGAGTCTCTATCTGAGATTAGAGCCACAATTTCAAACAATTCCAAGAAACATCCGTTGTGGTTCACAAAGAGAAAAAATATCAATGATAGCTCAGATGGTTTCCTTGAGTCCCCGCTTGTGTCTCGCATTCCTAAAGTGAAGAAGGAAACACCTATAGGATCTTGGTAAAATAAATATTTCAAGGAGTATAAACATTTCTTGTAGATATTGGTAAGGATAAATTAGGTGGCGAGGTAGAATTGAAGAAGTGCCATCTTCCTCGGCATAGTTTTCTCTCTTTCTCTCTCTTCTATTCCCCCTTCCCCCTCCTCCTTCACGTTTTATTCCTTTGTTGGGGTTGCACTTTATTTTGTCCTAGTACTATTTTGTCTTATTCATTTAAATGTGACTTTAGTTTGTAATGTAATAAATTACCCTTAATTCATAAAAGAGGAATTAATCATATTCCTAGGAATATAAAAATTCACATGTTGTAAGGGGACAAATGAAAAGTCATGTGGGGTGGTAGGTGAAGAGTCATTCTTAAGTCAATAAATTATGATGACATATTCATTCTTAAGGGTTGTAAATTTTCTATTCTCAAGGAGAGATTACTACTTGAAGTGAATTGAATGAGATAGAAAAATATCATCTATTCTCCATTATATTTTCTTCTATTTCTCACTATGTACAACTTTGCCAAAAAATACATGAAGAAGAAAAAGTAGTTTCTTGCCATTTTTATGAGAGAATTATCGAAAAATTATGTTCCTAATTCTATCTTATCTTGTTGCTATTAACAAAGTTTGTTTATTTCTATATATGTGTGTTAAATTAATCTAATTAATGTCTATAGGAATTTGATTTTTCTACATGAGATATTAATCCACTCTTTCTTTTTCAAACTACCTTTCCTACCTCGTTAGAAAATTCCTCTCTTGTAAGAAATTTCAAGCTTTCGTCGTAGGTTCAAAGTGGAGTGTTGTTTTGGATCCCCAACCTTTAGACCACGAAAAATTTCAGTTTCATGCATGCATAATAAAAGGAGATACACAATTAAAGTAGAGGGACCTAGAGTTACAAAGTGTTGATAGATACCCACAAAAGTTTCCACCTGAAATGTTTTCTCTCTAATAGTTTTTAGCACCCACCGTGGGGTAGACTTGGAAAATTATGCACCCAAAATAAAAATCATGAGAAAATGAAAAATTGAAATATCCTAAAATTAAAAAAATTGGAATTTAAAAATCCACAAAGCCTTATGTATCATATATTTCAGATGATCTCAAAATCTTCTCAAAGAGGAAAGGAGACTATGTACACCACCTCGAATAAGTACTCATCAAATATCGACAAACATGGGATATCTTTGAATCCCAAGAAGAGCATTTTCGGGGTTATTGAAGGAAAAATCCTTGGGAAAATTGTGAATAAGGAGAGAGAAAATATTGACCCATAAAGAATAAAATCCATCTAAGAATTGTCATTTCGACAAGAAAAAATGGAGTACATACCTTCTTTGGTAAATTCAACATCCTCAAAGTGTCAAGCTTCATCCCAGTTTTTCTCGAGCTAACTAAGCACATCACTTTCATGATGAAGAGAAAAGATAACTTCAAATGGAACAAGGAAGGAAATATGACATTTGAAGAGATCAAAGTAAAAATAGAAAAGGCTCACACCTTGGTGCACCCATATTTAGATAATGAATTCATCTTGTACTACTATGCTTTAGAGCACATGTTATCATCCATTTTGGTACATAAGAATGAACAAGGCCTTCAATCCCCATTACATTCATGAGCTCTCCTATGAAGAATAATGAGGTAAAGTATAATCATTTGGAAAAGAATACCTATCTCATAGTCAAGGAGGTGTGAAATTTCAATTCTAAAACTTGAACTCCCACACTATGGTAATGATGTCGTTTCGCCATCAAATCCATCCTCACCCAACAAGATCCAGGAACAAAAAGGGTTAATTTGGTGGCATGAATTCAAGAATATGACTTGAGATCAAACTCTCAAATCTTGTTAGAGAAATGGGATGTACAAGTCGATTGCAGTAATATGAAGAAATATTGAAAAACAATGATACAAGAGAATTCTTGTCAGTGTGAATGTATCAACAAGGACTTACCTCAAGTCCTTTTTGTGAAAAGAACAAGTGAGTGGTATGCGCAGACATCGATTACTTCATGACCTATGGTGAGTGCCTCCCATCTTGATAAAAAAAATAGAAAAATACTCAAGCTAAGGGTAGACAAGTATATCATATGGAATCATGTTCTCTATAAGAGGGATTTGAAAATGATTTTTCAAATGTGTAGAAAAATAGTAACAAGATCATTTGTTAAGGGATTACCATGATCAAGCGTGCATGTGGACATTTTTAGTGATGGTCACTTCCCCACAAAATCCTCCATGGTAGGTACTACTAGCCTACCTTTTCGCTGATTCCCAAGAATGGTTTTCCAAATGTGAAGCATGTTAAAAATTTTTTTGGGATACCACAACTCACCGCACTCCCCCTTAGGTTGGTGGTGATCAAGAGCCTTTACAATAACAGAGTCTAGATTTAATTGATTTCTAAATCCCTAATCAAGCGCGTGTCATATATATATACTCACAACAACTGAATATTTTACCAAATGGGTGGAGGCCATCTAAGACAAGTAGGAAAATACCAAAATAGTGTGCAAATTCAACAAAGGAAACATCATTGTTTCGATTCCATATCCCAAAAAAATATAGGTTGAAAATGCCACAAATTTTTCCTCCAGGGAGTTGACCAAGTTTTACTATGGCTATGGAATCGATCTTTCTAATGCATCATACTATTCCATGTAAAGGAATGGCCGATAAAATAAAGTAATAAGAACGTCATGAACATAGTCTACAAAATGGTAGATGAAAATCAAAGGAATTGGCAAAAAAAAACTCTATAATACATTATGGGTGGAAAAAATAACTCCAAAGAAATAAATTTGTATGCCCCCATTCAAATTTCTATATGGGATCGAGGAAGATATTCTAGTCATTATAGAGATGTCAATGCTTAAATTACTCCAAGAAGTGGAAGATGGAAAATATCATGATTCTATTAATAAAATAATTTTGTTTCTTGAAAATATTGAGGAAGATAGGTTCAAGGTGGTGGAACAAATCAAAGCACATCAAATGAAGGTCAAGAAATTATTCAACAAGAAGGTGAACTCTCAATATTTCAAATTTGGAGACCTTGTTCTACTTTAGGACAAGTAAATAGAACCAAAGGGATGCCATGAGAAGTTTGACTCTATGTGGATCGGTCCATTGTAGATTCACAAAATTTGATTAGAGAATTCCTTTTATTTTTCATATTCGGATGAAACAAAGTAAGAGTTTCCCTCTAGTTGGCCTAATATTTTAAATTGTGCAAGAAGTGAAAGAAATTTTTCCCCACATTGTACCATAGGTGATTGGGTGTGTTTCTATTTCCCAGTAGTGTTTTTTCTTTCCTGTTTATGTGTTATGTGTTTCCTTTGTGTTGTGTGTGTGTGTGTGTGTGTGTGTGTGTGTGTAATCCTTTCAAGCTATTTGTTACTACGACTTATGAATCCTAATGGATAAGGAAATGGTCTAATTTATAAACTAAGATTCTGGACTTCCTTCTCATCCTATCCTCACTTCGTTCAATCTAGAATGAGTCCCCAATTGAGATTCAATTGTTGTCATGTGTTTTTGAAAGGAAAAAGTTCACATGAAAACATGACAACTATACCCTAGTGTCAAAATTTTTAATTTTAAACCTTCCGTGACACCCCTCCAGGTCATCCCATCCCCTATGATAAGATTATCCCCATCTATGTAATTTATGTTTCTATGGTCTCATCCTTCCTATGTGTGGAAAAGAAGAAAAGAAGTTCGAGTCTTTCAAGACAATGCATTACAAGGTGGATCTTTCAACAAGCTTCTAAGTGGTTTTTTTAGCCTTTCTCAAGAGGGTGCACATTCTCTATAGCTGATTACAAGTCCTAAATTCACTTATAAAATGTATTCATGAGCTAAGGTCATTGTGTAATTGATTTAGGAATATTTAGGAAAGATTAAGAGATTTTGGAACAAGTTCGACAAAAGCATGTTTTGAGGTCAAAGAAGCTTTCGAACTATGAAAATGGCACTCGAGATTCATGAGATGATTCCAGGAGCTATAAAATGAGTTTTAGGTCAAAAAAATATCAATGGAAATCTTCTTCACTTCCCTACATGGTGGTAATCTCATATTTTTCACAACACCCATGCATTTATTTCCATAACTCATTCTTTGGAGGCACAACTGAAGTCCCAATAAAAATGTCAATTTTGAAGAGGATTCAAGCTTAATAATACCTTGAAACCCATCCCATCTATCTAAAAATTCTTTTTCTAGTAAAAATAATACAAATAAGTGCCTAAAAATTAATTCGGGAGCTCCGAAATGTCACTTTCAATCTCTTCCCAAAGGTACAAGCTCCATACTTAGCCAAACTTTTTAGTGACATGTGTCACCATGAGGATAAGAATTTTTTTGTTTCCCTATATCCCTTTATAAGAGGAAAATTTGGGATGAAAAATTCACCCCCACCTTAAGCATCATGGACTCCCAACATGACCTTGGGGAGATCCGGTAAGTCCCGTTAACCAATTTTCTAGCCCCCACTCCAACTCTTACATGCTTGACACTTTTCATCATCTGGGTTAAGGAACACTTTTGGTGTTTCTCTATCCCATTACAAGGGTAAAAATGGGGTAAAAATGATCTCCTATGTTAATCTTTATGGACTCTTCATATGACCTACGAGACCTCCATCAAGAACATTTTGCTAGTTTTTGTGCCACCTCTCCTCGATCTCGCATGCATGCCAAGTTTCACCACTAGGTTAAGGTGCAATTTTGATGTCCCTCTATCTTGTTCCAAGGTGACAAGGGGGTAAGAAAAATGTGCCCCCACTATTCTCTTGTTAGCTCTCTCACATGACCATAAATTAGCTCTCGGTGCTGCAAACTAAGCCCTTTCCTGACATTTTCTCACTTGTGCATGTGTGCCATGTGTCACCATAGGGATAAGACACATTTTTTGTGTTCCTTTTCCATTTCCAAATGGGAAAAGGGGGTATAAATATGCACCTCCTTTTCTCTCTCCCTCTCATGCCTATAAAACCCAACACTTAGCCATTTTCTTCACTCCCCACATTGCTCTGTTTCTACTTAGAACTCGTGATTTTTTTCAAGAATTCCTCCACTTTCAGTTTTCACTTTTATCCATTCCTACATGTTTGAAATATCATGGAAAGAAAAGTATCATAAAAATCATAAATTTTAAAGGCCCTGCACACTTTTTCACCAAATTAATTTTGTAGTCCATGAAGAGAAAATCTTCATAACTTGAAAACTGGTGCACAAATTGATGTGGGATTTTTCACATTCTTCCACATTTATATGTTCCTTGAAAAACAAATGAAATCAATTACATGCATGACCTAGATTTTTTTCGATAAAAAAATGAATTCATACCCTCAAATTAAATTTCTCATTGTTTTAGAGATTGGGTTGAGATACACATTTGTATGTGAGATAAAGAAGAAAAACCCATATAAAAAAAGTTGATTTCATAAAAATATGAGGTCAGGAAAGCCAATTTCCAAATATAGTAAGTCTCTACATTAGTACTTATTATATATAACAAAGTCTCACATAAGGAAATTTTTCTAGGGCCGTCCGTGTGTACAAGGAACATCCCGATTAAGTAATATGTGGATTTTAAGAGTTAATCTCAATAGTAAAACAATGAAATAAATAATGTTAACTCCAACGTAAATTCTAACTTTTTTATATTTAAATGAAGTGAAGCTATTTAAATAAGAGAGATAAGGTACTAACCTGAAAATAAATTACCTCGCTATGATTCGGGACTAAACAAGATGATATGTGGATGGAAAAGAGTATGATGATACAACCCTCAAAATTGCAGCACATGGAGATTTACCTAGACTGGGTTCTGTGAGAGGATCGGGCACTTTTGGGCGCCTAGTCTAAAGTATGGGTTCTCTAGTCTACAAAACAACCCGAGACCCGAGTCCTGAAGTGTCACTAGATCTTTGTAATATCTCAATCCTTATCATGTGGTTGTTGCAGAACTTATCTTATGTCATCGTAAAACTGTAATAAATATATACCTACAAAACACCATACAAAGCATCAAATACCTACAAAAAGATGCATATGAAGGGGTTAGACAGACCTTAGTTGCCACAATGGTGGACTTACAACTAAATGGTGCACTACATTTCAGACCCAATTTAATTCTATGTGCTTGTGTGTGTAATTGTGTGCCTAGGGTTCCCTAATGCCAATGACATAAATATAGGGGCAATATGTAGATGTACAATATAAATTTTGATGGAATAGAATGAATACAACCATTCCTATGTAGTGTGTGTGATGCAATGATTCCCAAATGCATTCTCGTTACCTTAGTAGATAGCTAGCCCTTGATGGTAGATAGTTCACCCATAAGATAGTAAGTATGTTATGTTTATATAGGGATATATTGCTCAAATTTTGACACTAATGACCCAACATGCCGACTATTACCTAGGGAATGAGAGGGATAAGTATAAAGACCGACCTTGAAACTCTAACTTAGATGTAAGTGCTACTAGGACCGAGGAACCTAAAATAAGGATTGGGGTGCCCATGGGTGCCTTTGTTCTACCCTAGGCACCCTAGTCAAATACTAGAGATGAAAAATGACCAAATAACGAGACCTAATACTCCCTAAGAGACGATAAAAATGTGTGTAAAAAATGATGACCTGTGCAAGAGAAATGACGATGACAACTAGCTAACCAATGATAGGAGTAGGGGACATGTCATTAGTAAATAATTTTCTAATGCAAGATCCATATATAAAATAACATATTTGGCAATTTAAATGTAATAGTAAGTGCGTGTCAAGTTATCGCTACATTTTCCCACACTTTATGTTAATGAGTAGAAAGCTCTGGTAACATAAAGTAGATAGAGATGTGTACCTGAGAGAAAAAAAGAGAATCCCATGCTATAGTAGAATGCGTAGATGTGGTAGTAAAAGTGTGTCAAAAGAACCATAAAGTGTGCCAAACCATGGATTAACAAGTTGATCCATGCAACATAACAAAAATCATACTTGTAAGATGAAGTGCATTAAATGAGAGTGATGATTACAATGTATGATGATTTTGAATGTATATAATGATAATAAGATGGGGAATGGAGTGATTAGTTCTTGACCCAAACATGTGCATACAATAGATGAATGGAGTTTTTTGGCATCCTTCCACTAGATGAATAATGTAAAGAGAAGAGTGTGTTATTATCCAATCTTGAACAACATCCTCAAGATCTAGCCGCTACAGAGTGAATCGATAAAATTTTTGTTGTTTTTGGATCCAAATAATTTCGATCAAACATTTGACCCACATAGGAGTGGTATAGGAAAGGAAATCCATTCCCCACTCCATATGTGTTTATGTAATGTGATGGCTTCCACATTAGGTCATTTGGAAGTAAACACGAAATGTATGATGGCTTCCAAGTTAGGTCATCTGGAAGAAAATGCCAAATTGATAGAATAACTTCCCACGTTAGGAAATCTGGGAAAGCAATAGATGTAATCTCCCAAGTTAGGTCATCCGGGAGGTATCACGTAACTCCCAATTTAAGTCATCCGGGAGGCCGATTGTGTTGAATTTGTAATGATGATATGATTTCGATTGTTATAAATTTGAACAAATTTATTAATTCGATTTGATTTAATTTATTATTGATAGAGATATTTTACACTAGATGCCCCTAGGTTAGGTTATTAGGGGGTATCAATGGAAATTAGTGAATACTCACATGGAAATATTTAAACACTTGATTCCCCAAGATAGGTCATTAGGGGAAGGGATGAAATTTTGCATAAAATAATTGTACATTATTTCCCCTAGGTTAAGTCATTAGGGGGAGTTGATGGTGAAATGCCGCATATTGTGTTAGTAAATGTTTGAAAATGATGAGTTAGTAGTGTTGATTAATCACATATCAATATAAGAGGGATTATAGGATGATCCAAATGATATGTTCCCCCTTTTAATGAAAGGGAAAGTGATGAGAAAAATGAATGTTAAGCTGAAAATAAGCACAAAATGGATAGAAAGTGATAGAAATCATGAAAATGTGTATAAATTAGATGGAAGACAAAGTCAAGGAGAGATAATGTGCATGTAATGTGTATTTTACGGTGGTAGGAATAATTCTAAAAATAATTCCACAAACACAGTGTAAATCAGATTAGAAAATCTCAAGATATCACAAAAATGGTGTGGTGTGTATTAGTTATGAGAATAAGCACAAGAATAATGACTATAGTAAAGTAGGTGAAAAAGTAACTATAAGTAGTGAAGTGAAAAAGTGTTTAGTCACTTCATTTGTTGTTGATGTGATTATGAGATTGAGTGTGAAGTGAGTGAAAATTCTGCAAGTGAGAGAAGCATGTCCTAGCTAGTTTGAGATGGTGGTGACTATCGTAGCATCATACACGACCGTGTGGTTGGTAAGTATGTACTTTGTAGTAGTCATTTTTGTTGAATTATTACGAATTTCATAGTTTTAATTTTCTTGGCATTTGAGACCTGGACAAGAGTGGTGAGGGCTCTATAGACCCCCGAGACAAGAGCGCATAGATCCAGGTGCTAGTGTCCTACTCCCGGGCATCAGAGTCCCACATCCTGGGAACCTTGGTCCGTAAAAGTGTATATGGCCTATAATGGTGAAAATGTGATTTTGGATGTGTAGTAATGTGATAAGTGAGTGTGTTTTGATTTTTGTAGTGTTCTAATGCTACATTTGTTGTTGTTTTGTGATGTGCAGAGGGATATTCATTCGAGGGAGTTCCACTGGTGGTCGTCATTTGAATATGTTACATGGATTGGGCCTATCATATGAGTATTGAGATGTCATGGACCATGCCGGTATACTCGAAAGTAACATGACTAGGGATGTGCCCTATAATATGCCTATGTTGACTACACTATGTGAGAGGTGGTGTGCAAATACATGCACGTTTTGGTTGCCTACGAGGGAGATGACTGTTACTTTAGAGGATGTATATCACATATTGTGATTGTTGGTTATTAGAGAGAGAGAGATAGGTGATGCCATTAGAGGATATGGAGAAACAGATGCATGTTGCTAAATAATATTTTATGGGTTTCAAGTACCTGAGAGGCCCTTATCAGTCCTTAATGCTATCTTACAATATGGGGTTCCGCACTTATAGAATTTCATAGTAGTTATGATTATTTCATCTATAGAAGTGGAGGGAGGAGGTGGAGGAACTTGTATAATATGCATGATATATGCCGCCAGATAGAGGGGGATAGTACTAGATACGCATGGACACTATGTGTGTTGGTCCACCTATATAGAATCTATACTTATTTACTCACAATGAGGATGATGGTGGGATAGGAGCGACTACACTATTGCATGTATGGGCATATGAGCATATAGCCATGTTGACACAAGTTGGAGGTCTATGAGGAGAGTGGGAAAGGCCAGAGATATATGCAAGGATGTGGATTAATATTCATCAACGTAGGATGGACACAAATACCTATATGGAATTGATAAATATGATGGGTCCTAAGGAAGTTACATGGAGGCCATTCGTAAACTATGGGGATGGCCCAGGATATTTTAGAGTTGTGTATTCAAGGACTATGTGGCTAGAGGATCGATTTTAAGGCATGGTCAATATTTTTCACATGGATAGAGTATCACGATAGGTTGGCATGGCCCAGTGATGTGCTCAAGATCCATATATGTGGTTGAGAGCTATAATAGGACCTAGGAGTGATGGAGCTAGACTAGAGCTCGCAAAAAGAAGATAGTTCCTCTCAATCCGTATGAGTTATACATGGTGATAGAGTTGATAGACACAAGCAATGTGATTTGCACATAGGGGTACCATGCATGGTGGGTGGCACACCAGTGGATATTGTTGTTCCCATTATTTATAGGTATAATGGAGTTACTATAAGGATAAAAATTGGCATGCAACCTTCAACCGCACTCGACCTCCCGAGGTCATGCTGGGGCAACCGATGTAGAAATGTGTGTGGCTAAATGTAATAGGATCAATGACTAATATATGATAGTGTGATCCCATAGTAGCTAAGTTGAAAAGGGAGATTTAGAGGCTATGAATGGGTAGAATATATTCCCTATGGTTTGTTTTTCTAACTTAAATCTGAGTGCTAAACTAGTTTGAAGTATGCAAATTAACTAAGAGGAAACTAACCTAAATAAATCAACAAACCGAAACATCATAATTACAAACAACATTTTTCTTTTTATTCTAAATGTTTGAACTACTCCTACATTACAAATAAACAAGAAAAATAACCCGGTGTGGTTATTCACATGTGTTAAGTGTATTCAAACTAATATAACTTAAAACAAGAACTTTTCCAAATAATCTATGATATGTAGACAACTTCCTACAGATATTTTCTCCTTCAAATCCATAGGGATGGGAAGGATAGGATCTTGTCACTCGGGAGCTGATATTAATAATTTAAAACCTCTTGAAATTAAATAATTTCTTGCAAATGAAAGGAAATTGATGTAAACTATATTTGATATGATATAATAGTGAAAAATTACAACAATGAAGGAAAATCAAACAACAACCCCAACCTAGGAATTTACAGAATAGAGATAAATCCAGCTTGTGTGATGACTTGTCCACTCATTTTATCCTTTCTTTCTCTATGTGTCCATATGAGTCCAAGGAATTGGGAATGCAAAGCTAGCAGCATGACAAGTCACTTAAGTAAAGGTAACTTGAAGGAAAATCTTATTGCAATGCAAGTAGAAGAGAGATAACACAACTGAACAGAGTTTGGATATGCAATTTCCAACAAGATTGTTGCAACAATATTATGTAAGATACACAAAATTATTAGGCTCTTTTCTTAAATACAAGCAATGGATATATAGGAATTGGCTGGGATGTGCCTTCCTACACAAGGCAACCTTGGAGTGCCAAATCATTAGGTGAAGAGGTAGTTCAAACTAATAAAATCTATTTAAAAATAGAATAGGGAAGGAATACCATGCAATCAAGACTATTTTTAAGAAATTTGGTTCACAAACACACCTTGGAAGTAAAGTTAAGTGAAGTATCATGTATTAAAATCACGCATGATGATTTCTGGAAAAATCACTTAGGAATGCCACCTTACGCAAGATGACAATTGCAGGATCGCTGCCCTACCTGGGAGGTGCTCACAAAACCACCACCAAGGTAGGGCGTTGTTTTCTATAATTAAGGCCAAAACATACACATAAAAGAGTGGGAATCTAGAAGAAAGCGTGAAAAAGCTAAGTAAATATGTCTAGGTTACAAATAAATACTATGGATGAGCTTCGGAACTCGAACACCTTCTGAAAGGACATGAATAATCATTGGGGACTTTTGTAATCGTTTTTTGACAATGTAGCACATGCAATTTTGGGTGCATACATATTTCCCTCGAGAAGCCTCTTAGCCATGCAAAGGCGTAAATGTAAAGTTAGAGTATGGTGTTCCCAAAATGGGGAGTTAGAAGCTCTACTCGACACGCCCATTTTTCAAAATGTCCCCATCTAAAATCCTGCTACTTGTAAAATGAAAAAGAATACTCAAGTGCAGATAGATGAAATATCGAAAAATAAACACTAAATTAAAATGATAAGAGGAATTACCATTTGTGCGGGGATAAGAACGCATACCTCCGAAAATGATCCAACCCTACAAACATATGCACTCAAAACGGTTATAACATCATATATATATATATATATATATATATATATATATATATATATATCAAAACAAAGTCATTTTCTAATTCATTTGTGCATATTGATTTGATTATTTTTGAGCTTTGGGCCCATGGTGACAGTTTTTGATGAGAGTACAACCAAAATGACCATTGAGAGATTGTGATCATGCCTCCGTGAGCGGGAGATCGACTCGTGCTATCTCAGGTTAGTTTTCCTCATTTGTTTATTTTGAAACCTAAAATGTTAAAAGTTGAAAATCTTTGCATAGGGGGGTTATTTTCAAAATTTCTTGTGTTAAACTAGTCCCTAGGGGGAGGTGCCCATAGGGTAGTCATTTATTTTGCAAAGAATGGTGTATTTTTGCATTTTTAGGAGCTTTCTAGGGCCATGTAGTCGTATCGCAAATCAATTCAAGACCACCGCCTTAAGCAGGTGGTGGTTAGAGAACTACCTCCCTACAAAGGTGGTTGTCATAAAACTATGGCCATACACATGGCGGCGGTTCTAAAAATAACTTTTAAACTTATGCAAACTTTAAATTGTTTATATTTTTGATGTTTTTTCATGTTTTTGATGAGATTTCCTATTGAAGATGTCACTGACTTGCTCTTTTTCTGTGTTTTGGTGGATGTAGAAAAGGATGAGTACATCCACTGGAGTCGTGAGAGGGAGTGTGACTGATCCCAAGGATTTTAGATTAGTTGACTTAGGCTAAGATTGGCACTCTACAAAGGGTGGGAATTTGGAGGATTGCATGGGTGCCCCATGTCACTCCTACCAGTCACATACTATGCAACTTGTTTTCTTATTGGGATGTATAATGAAATACCTTCCAATTTCCAAGTATCAAGGGTGAGTGGATGTTTACGTTGGAGGACATGTTTCGATACTTGGGAGGAGGCTAAATCTTGAGACAACAGGATCTAGAGCCATGATGACTATGTGGAGTACTTATATGGGATATGTTGTAGTGTCAGTTGGTTTGAAGAAGGGGGTGAAGGTCTGATCTATTGTCACTGCTCCCATCCCCACTATCGGAAAGGACATCATGGGTATTCTAGCTTTGCGGTTGATAGGGGATAAGGGAGGAGACACATTGCTATATTGTTGGGCTCCCATCATTACACAGATTGAGGCTCATGGTTGTATCTATGCCTTGGGGGAAGATATCCTTGATAGCACTTATCATGACTTATATGAGATTAATAGGTTACAAGCACAATCTTTAAGCCACCATCCAATTGTTATGAGTCATGTATGAGTGGATCATCCCCTATGGGAAGGGAGTGCCACTACAGGACGCAAGGCCCATCAGTGGGTCACTAGATGGACACCATTGTTAGTTCTTAGAGCACCACATTATCCAATGGCTTATTTGAAAACATCAAACATGGTGGCCACTCCTTACCAAGACATGATAGTATTATGGGGATAGTGTTGGTGCTCATCTTGATCTTGCACCATTTTATCCTAATTTCTTCAAAATCCGTGGACTCTTCTATTTTTCCTATTTTACCCCGACCATGTAAGCTTGAGAATGATCAATTATTATTTTTATGCCTTTTAAAATCCAAATCCATGGTCAAAAGATGCTCAAACCATGATTCACTTGGTTTTGTTTTAAAAAATTTCATCCTTAGTGAAAAATCAAGTTCTAGGCATGAATGGTGAATTTCTATGTTTTTGATGCCTCAATGTGCTTCTTTTCCAAGGTATATTTGTATGATCAATGTATATTTGTATGCCTTTGAAAATCCAAATCCAAGGTCAAAGATGCTCAGAACCATGATTCACTTGGTTTTGTTTTAAAAATTTCCATCCTTAGCGAAAAATCAGGTTCTGGGCATGAATGGTGAATTTTTGTGTTTTTGATGGTCTGGCGGGTGTCCTTTTCCTGTCAAAATTATTTCTCAACATTCAGCAGTCATGTGGCTTCTTTTAGTTGGTCAGGGGATGACGAAAAAAAAATTTTAACTAGTTTTTTTTTTTTTGGAAAAAGGCAAATTACGATTGTTTCTTTTGGTACTTACATGGCTTCTTCTAAATGGATGGGGTATGATGGGTTTGTTTTTGAACTTTTTCTTTTTGGCTACTTTGGAAAAAAGTTTGAACTCGCCCCATGGCCCTGCCATGCTTTGATTAAAGAAAAATTTAAGTGGTAGGGAAAAGTCTTATTTTGATCCCACATAAGCACATGTGGCAAGGTTAAAGACGAGATATGGGCTTTCAGAGGTAACTTGGATTTTTGCCTCTTGTCATGAAAAGGATTAAAACATCAAAATGGCCTGTAGGCCCGACAAAGGATAGGTCAAAGTTGGCATTGAAAAAGTCAAGCGACGGGAGGTGGGTCAATGTCGGGGAAACTTGGATTTTTTTTTCCCTTGATATTCAAAAGACTAAAATCTCAAAATGGCCCACACGCTCAACAAGAAGGAGGTTAGGGTTGGATTTGAAAATTCAAAGGAGCAGGGAAGTGAACCATTAGAGGCAACTTGGATTTTTCAACTCTTATCATCAAAAGGATTAAAACATCAAAATGGCCCGCAGGCCCGACAAAGGGATGGTCAACATTTTCTCAACTCAATGGAGGAGGTTCATACTCCTGGGGAAATTTGGAAAATTTTCCTTTTAGGAGAAAAGAGTTAAAAGTGTAAAAGGGAGAGCGGTTCCCACTTGGGACCCACATTAAAACTAGAAGTGGAATGGCGAAGTTGTGGGGAAAACTTGGAAAATTTTCCCTTTTCCAAAAAGGAGGTGAAATAGTAGAATTTTGCCATGGTTCCTTTGGGACCCACCTTAGGACATGTGTTAGGCTCATTTCTCAAGGGCGGAGGTGTGGAGCAAAATGTGAAAATTTTACATTTTTCCAAAATTGTAAAAGGAAAAAGGGAACATGCAGCCCATTTTAAAGTGGATCTCCCATGTGGATGGTCTAAATTCAAAATAGAAATCAATGGTAGTTATGCATCTGTATCTAATTTTTCTACCATTTTCACTCCAGAGCTCCTGGAAGTGCGAGTCTTCATGATTTCTTGATATTTCTTGCACGCCAAACAGGGAAGGGGAGTTAATTTGATATATAAGTTTGGTGAGAAAGATCGGGGGACGTATGTTTCCATTAAGATGAGATCTGACCTCTAGGCTCAATGTGATCTTCTATTTTTCCTTCTCAAGCATGCAAAGAACCAGATTTGACAAATTAGGGGCGAAAGTGGTTGGCGAGTAGAGGGAAAAGTGATCTACCAAAAGAAGGATTTGAATGTGGGAGATATTCGAAGAGATCCACCCCTTGAGCACCTGACAACTTTTTACAGATCTTATTTAGGGAATCGTGATCGAATCATGGTGAGCATTGGTGCATTCAATGTTTGGATTTTTTTGGGGGAAAAGGATTTGTTGTAAAATGTTATAAATAGGCATGATTTTTTTGTAAAAAGGGTTTGAGGTTTGAGGTTGGAGTGTTAGAGCTCATAACTGATTTTCTAAGAAAAAGGCTTGATGAAACCCGTCTTTTTGAGGGACTGTTTGAGAAAACTGTATAACTCATTTGTGTTAAACTTGATCGTGTCAAGGTGGTTGCAAGTGTACAACCATTGACAAGATCTGAGACTAATCTAGAAACTTTCCACTACTGATAAGTTTAATCAAATTTGAGTTATCTATGTTGACTCTGAAATTAGTGTCTTATTTGTTTTAGAATGTCTCAAATAGTTTTATTCATTCATGTTGCAATATTATGCTGATTTTTTGTGAAATCACATAGGATCTTATCCTTGTGATAGTTTAATGGTATTTTTAATTTCATTTCAAGAATAGCCTTTATCTTGGATGAGATAAACAAATTTAAAATCAATTCACTATCATTTGTTGATAAATATTATCTATAAGTCTTTGGGTGTACCTTAGGCATGGTTAATCAGAAACTATAGTGTTTAATTGAGTCTTCTAATTTGAGCCTTTGTATTGGAGTCTTAAAGATTATGTGAAAATGTGTTGATTTGGGCCTCCATTGAAGCACACCTTTTGTTGAAGGAATGTCTTGATTGTCTCTAAGCTTTCTGTTGTGAAGTTGCTCATTATTGTAAAGTCCCTCCAAAGATCTAGTATAATCAACTTTATCCTACTTCACCTCCCACCAAAAATTCACTTAAAAACAACCAAGAATACCCATTCTACCTTTATTTTTTATGTGTGTATACAAATGCATAATTTTACTACCAAAACATGCATAAACAACTGTGTTTTCATTATCTTTAGTGGCCTAAACCTTTCTTAGAAAATATCTCCATTATCTAGAGTGACAGCTCATAAGAGTTAGGTTTTGTTGCATTGATCATATTTTCTTCAAGGTATTATTAATAATTTCACAAGGAAGGACATCTCCATCTCCTACATAGACAACATTCTACAAAAAGGGTCCTCTCACCCTAGTTAAAGGGAACAACCATAAAGTAGTGAGGATAGATCAAATCGTCTTGAGGGTGCTACCCATTTCTCCACATTTGAGTGACAAAGAGAAAGCTGCATTTCATCCCCAGCTACAAAATGACACACTACATGCTCTTCTTGTCTCTAAGCTTCCTGCTAGACCTGTGATGCTGCTCAGCTTCTGAGGGAGAATCAATTTGGGTACCAACACCCGATTTGCGCCACTGTCAGGGACATTGTGATTGCAGTTCATATTCAGACCCTAGTAAAACACTTCTTATATGCTCTAAGTGCTAATACATTTTTTCAAACATCATCTTGTGTTCGGTGGCTTGTAAGAAGTATTCAAAGTTACAAGTGTTGTGTGTAATTATTTTAGTTTCTACACCTAGTGCACTAGATTTCATTGATAAATTTGGGTGAAGAAAAGTCAGATCATTCCATTTCTAGTTTCTAGTATTGACAGACATTTGATAGATCATATTTTAGTGCATTTACACAAATAAGGTGGAAATCCTTAGTGGTGAATTCGTGTTGATCTATTTCTTGATGAGTATTAGTGTCTTAACCTCTGTCAAGTGAGATTTGTTACCAATCTTTGCAAATTTGGAAGGAATAAGATCTATCTTTGCTAGGGTCCCTACTATGACATTATTTCCAAAGCTAGGAAAAATAAAATCAAGGAAGAAAAGCCTGGAGGTTTTTTTGGGATTAACACACAAGAAAAGGGATCTACATTTATGAAAGTGATTAGCCTATTATTTAAGACTACAATTCAAGTGCTTCTGAATCACGTATCCTCTTTTTGGAATTGAATTCTCCAACTAGAGAGGGGACTTCATTTGATTTTGAAATGTTTTCTTCTCATTCTACCCCTATCGTTTTAGAATTTGATAGGGTTTTCCAAGAAACAAGGCCTTTAGGGGATATCCATTTTGAAAGTTATACTCCTGTGTTTTAAATACCCTCTACCCCTTATCAATTTATCTCCCCTCTAGGGTCACCTCCTCAAAACAAAAAGGCCCCCCATTTCCCCACCTGCACCTACGATTGTTGTAAACACCTTTGGTCCCATAAATTTTACAAGGATGGTTGGTTATCCAAATGCAGTTCCCCAGGATGTGAGAAATAGATTACCAAAGTTCCAAGGAAATAATGTTATAGTCATGGTGATCAACATCTAAAGCTTTTTATCAATATGATGGAAGACTTTGAGATTGAACATGAAGATGTATATATCAAATTGTTTATCCATACTTTATAAGAGGATGTAAGGGACTAGTATAAAGGTTTTCTACATAATTCCATTAATTCTTGACAGAGATGAACAATGCATTTATATTACAGTATGGTGATAGAACTGACCCTAGGTTTCTTCTATCAGAATTTGAAAACATCAAGAAGAATCCTAATGAGTTAGTACATGATTTCAACACAAGATTTAACAATACCTTGAGGAGATTTCCTATTAGCTTAAGGCCATGTGATGAATCATGTTTGATCAAATATTCGATGCATTTGATAAAAATTTTCTTAGTACTGAGGGACAAAACCCTACTAGTTTGAGGCAGTCTTCACCATGGCTCAAATCGAGAACAACATCAAGGCAATGGAAAATCTCCCAAGAGGGAGGGTGTAAAACTAATTAACCCGGAAAATCCTCAAAAAGTAAGGCTATTGATTTGGAGGAAGTTGTGAAAACTTTGGCAGGTCAGTAAAAGAAATATCATACAAATTAGCCCGAGAAGAAAAAGGGATTGGGAAGAGTACACAAGGTCAAGAGCATAAGCAACAAGGCCAAGACAAGTTTACAAATCACCATAAAATTCATCAAAGATCCAATGAAAGTGGTAAGGGACCTGTTGGATTTGGAAATAAACAGTCCCGTGCCAAGGAAAATAGAGTGGTTCTTGATCCTTTAGCTACCGTGAGTTGTTGTTGTAGAGGAGACAAATGTCATTGATTGGTGTGATAAATGTTTCATGCCCTATGCTCCATGTGAGGAAGATCCAAAAGAAGAAGAAGAAGTTGATGATGATGATGTTTGCATGATGGGTTTCTCTCTAAGCTCACAATAAGGGGCAACTTCACTTAAGGTAATAAGTGCTAGAAATGATGCTCACTATTGGGATCGCATCCACCGGTACCTATTCTTCCTCCCTCTCATACTTTAGAAGTAGATACTATACAAGCTTTTGAATTGCCCAATAATGACTTTGAATATTTAAGAGCTTTAATGATAAAGAAGTATGATGGAGGAATCCCATCTAAGGAGGACATGTAGTTGTTGATGAACGTTGTTGTTACACAAGAGGATTACAACACAAGAAGTAGGGTTGCCAAAGGGATAGGGCCTCAGGACAAACCAAAAATCCATTACTTTAAAATATTCCTAAAGAGGCCCCTAAGAAAGATGCATCTTCCAAGGGCCTTGTTGTCCCAAACAAAACTCATACCCCTCCTCATGCCCAAGCTACCAAAAATCCTGTGCCATCTAATGAGTGTATCAACCTTCCTTCCAATGTTGCCTTGCCAAAGTCTATCCCTTATGATATTTCCCTAGTCTTCAATTGTTGAATTGCTTAGGATTCCTGAGCACAAAAAATGGCTCTTGATTATTTGGGGCTGAAAGAGGAGAAGACTTCCCTAGGTAGAAATATAAACATTGTGAGACTCCACCAATCATCGAAGAAATAGAGACACCACTAGTGTTGGAGGAATTAGGTTAACCACCCGAGGTTTATTTGGGGACATCCTTGGTGGAGTCTTAGCTAAATGTGGATCCATTCTTCACTACTCGATAATTAAGGATAGACTATTGCATAATTGCATGTTTGATTTGGGGGCATCATGTAATATTATGCCTTTGGAAGTTATGAATGAACTCGAACATCAAGGTAATAGTAACATATGGATGTTCACCGCCATGGATTCTAGAGAGGTGCCAATGGTGGGATGTGTTAAAGGTCTAGTGGTACAACTTGGCAGCCTATCCAAGTAGGAAACTCAAGCTTGATGTAGCTATTGTTGACTGCCTACCAAGTGGGGTATGCTTGTCTAAAAATTGATGAAAGTGTTGGTGGGAGTGTTCAAATGGATATGTCCTATTCCACCTTATTGAGGGAATCCTCATCAAGTTGTATGGGGAAAAGAAGATGTTGCACCTTATTGAGGATCCCAACAATCCATCTTATGAATTATTGTACAAAAGTGTTGATGTTGATAACTTTGTAGGATTTTCTCGATGGAAAATATCACAAGATTGAAGAATGCAAGTGTCTTGAGTAGGTAGTCTCTCCTTGGACTTTATTGTTTGATGGAGATTCCTCCAAGTTCGGAAATAGTTTTGGTGTTGTTATGAACTCTCTAGGTTAGGAAGAGTTTGTATTTTCTTTCAAATTCAACTTTGATCGCACTAATAACATAGTTGAGTATGAGGCACTATTTTTAGGTCCTAAGATTGCTTGGAAATTTGGTGTTAAATACATCATTGTTAAAGGAGATTTATAATTAATTGTAAATCAAGTCAAAAACTTTATGCCACAAAAAATCAGTGAATGAAACAATACAAGCATGCAGCTTGGGATCTCATTGAGATGTTTGATTCATTCAATATAGTGCATCATGATAGGAGGTTCAATGGTTTGGTAGAAAAACTTGCAGTATTGGGATCTTGGTTTAATAATTGTACAGTGTCCCCATATTGTGAATATGATGTTGAGGTGTTAACTAGGCCATCTGTACTTGACAACATTAAACATTGGAATTTTTTTGATGATGATAATTAGGTCGAAGATTTCTACGTAAAAAATGGGATTTTTCTAATCAAAATATTTATTGGGAGCTAATGGTGTGCGTAGAAGAGGGTAAAGAAACCTTATTTGGAAAAGGCATCATCCAACTAAAGACTAATACCATTCCTAGAGGGCTAGTTGCTCTTGAATCCAACTTTGATAATGCTGATCACATTATTAACAGATGCATAACAACCTCAAGGGATATTGAGGAGCATGACCTTGACACAAAGGAGAAACCAAGGAAGATCTGGTTGGGAAGTAATCTCAACAAGGAGGAAAACAATCTTATGTCCAATTGCTAAAAAATATCAAGATTGCATGGCTTAGACTTATTCTAAATTAAAGGCATACAAAGAGGATCTATTTCAACTGATATTACCTTAGAATCTAATGCAAAACCATTCAGGTAGAAACAGAGGCCAATCAATCCACTCCTATCTCTTAAAATGTAAGAATAACTAAAGAAACTGAGGGATGGAGGGATTATTTAGCCTACAAGGTATTCTTCTTGGGTTGTAAACCTAGTACCAGTTAGAAAGAAGAATGGTGACATCAGGTTGTGTGTGGATTTTAGAAATTTGAACAGAGCATCGATGAAGGATAATTATCCTTTACCAAACATGGAAAACATACTGCATCTAGTGACTAGTTCTGAGCTACTTTCTATCTTGGATGGTTTCTTTGGTTATAACCAAGTTGTGGTGAAGGAATAAGAAAGAATTAAAATAGAATTTACCACTCCTTGGGGGTCATATGTATATTTCAGGATGCCCTTTGGTCTGATGAATGCTGGAGCAACCTTTCAGAGTAATGGATTTTCCTTTTCTCGTTACGCTCAATGATTTTATTGTTGTCTACCAAGATGATGTAACTATGTTCTCCAGGAAGAGAGGTGATCATTTGAAGCACTTGGAGAAAATGATGATAAGATGTAGAGAATATGGCATTTCACTCAATCCAAAGAAGTGCCATTTCGAGTACTGTAAGGAAAAATTTCTTGGTCACATTTTGTCACAAGGAGTAATGATTGATCCGAAAGGGTAGAGGCCATCAAAGAAGGTCCCAATTCCAAGAACCAAGAAGAGAATTCATTCCTTCTTTGGCTAGATAAACTTCATTAGAAGATTCATATCAAACTTTGCTGAGTTGACCATTCCAATTACTTCCATGCTAAAGAAGGACCAGACCATAAAATGGGAGGAGGATACCATTCAAAATTTCAATGGGATCAAGGAGGCATTAAAGCATGCCCCTGTTTTAGTAGCTCCAGTTATAAGAAGCCTTTCGAACTGGTTTCTTTTACTTCATAGAACACTATTGCATTTGTCTTGCTGCGAAAAATGATGAAGGGGCTGAGAGGCCAATTTCCTTTTTCAGTAAGGCATTGCAGGGGGCTGAGTTGAAATACACTATTATGGAGAAACAAGCATTTTCCTTAGTAAAAGTAACAAAGGTTTTCAGGCCTTACATTCTAAGTTCCAAAATTGTTGCTTATGTTCCCCACACCATGGTCAAATATATCTTATAAGAGATGGAATTCTCAAGCAAAAGATGTAGATGAGTGAACAAGTTGTAAGAATATGACAAGGATGTCCAAACCATGAAGTTGGTGAGAGGTTTGGTCTTGGCTAAGCTTATGGCTGAGAGAGAACTTGCAAAATATTGAGATAAATGAGGTAGAAGATAGTAGGGTAGATGTTTTTAAAAATTGATGATTTCTGAGTGGTACAAAGATGTAATTTTTATCTCGGACATTTATATTGCCTTGAGTATTTGAGTAAGAACTAGAAAATATCCCCTCGGTTGGCTTCCCGTAAATATGTCATTACTGATTATGGGTTACCTTGGAAGAACCTTGAGGGAGTTCTCTTAAGGTGTATTACTAAAGATGAAGCCCCAAATATAATTGTTGATATTCATGGAGGAGTTTATGGGGGCATTTTGCTTGGAAGAGTCACAACACACAAGATCTTAAGGGCTGGTTATTGGTGGCCATCTCTCTTCAAGGATACAAATATTTTGGTTAGAAGATGTCGAGTTGTCAACACTTATTTAGAAGAATGAAATCTTCGTGCTCTCTTGCCTTTGCATCTTGTATCAATTGAAGCCCCGTTCAAGTAATGGGGAATGGATTTCATTGGTGAAATTTTAGACCCTTCAAGTGATCGCCATAAGTGGATTCTTGTAGAAACCGATTACTTCAAAAGTGAGTGGATGTAATCCCACTAAAAGAGAAATGCACCAAATTGTCATGGATTTTATGTTGAACCATATCATCCGCAGGTTTAGAGTGCTAGTTAAAGTTGTTTTGACAATGCCATGAGCTTTAGAGCTAAAATTTTGGTGGAAATGTGCAAAGAATACGGGATCAACTTGACATATGCCTCTAATTACAATCACTAAGGAAATGGAAAAGATGAGTCCAAGAATAAATATTCACCGAAAATTATCGTAACTTTGGAGCCGAACAAAAGAAAATGGGGTGAAAAACTGAAGTTTTTGTCTCAAGCACCAAATTACTATTAAAAGAGCCACTTTGAAAGAGTCCATTTGAGTTGGTATATGGAACTTAGGCCCCGCTGCCCTTGCATATGTAATTATACTCATATTATTTCATTTAACAACTGGAAGATCAAGAAGTAAGTCCATATAATGCCCACATTAACTAGATTGTTGAACTTGATGAAGAAAGGAGGGCATCCCACCAAAGCCATGTAAATTTTAGAGAAAAGTTGAAGAAGTTGTTTGATAAGAAGGTCACTCCCAAAGCTTTCAAAATTGGAGATCTTGTGTTGTTGTGGGATAACAGACATGAAGACAAGGGAAAGCATGGTAAATTTGATGCACTGTGGATGGGCCCTTACTCCATTGACATTCGGATTGGTGAGCATACCTTCTTCTTGAAATATTTGGATTGTGAATTACTAGAATTGTTTGTTAATAATAGAACTCAAGCATTTCCTAGATTGATTCCCGTAATCAAGGTGAGCATCACCGTATAGTGTATAGTTCATTGGTTTGTTTTATGTATTTGGTGTTTTTCTTGTTCGGTCCTCGGTGACTTAGTTTTGCTAGTTTCTTGGTCTAGTTTTTGGAGGATAGTTGTGGTTGTTCTGTTATGCTAGTTTTCTCTTTGAATCCATTTCCAAGTGTTCTATTCTTGGAACTTGGTCTACTAGTTTTTCTTGTGGTACTCATAAGGAGTGCCCATTCTCGAGTCGAGCTAATGTTGGTTCTCATCTTGATCTTGCACTATTTTGTCCTAACTTCTTCAAAATCCATGGGCTCTACCATTTTTCCTATTTTTCCTAGACTACGGAAGCTCAAGAATGATCAATGTATATTTGTATGCCTTTGAAAATCCAAATCCAAGGTTGAAAGATGCTCGTAACCATGATTCACTTGGTTTTGTTTTAAAATTTCCATCCTTAGCAAAAAATCAAGTTCTGGGCATGAATGGTGAATTTTTGTGTTTTTGACGGTCTAGCGGGTGTCCTTTTCTTGTCAAAATTATTCCTCAGCATTCAGCGGTCATGTGGCTTCTTTTAGTTGGTCGTGGGACGATGAACAAATGTTTTAACTAGTTGCTTTTTTCCTTTTTGGCAAAAAGGAAAATTTGGTCCCGTAACTCCGCTCAATTCTGATTGGTTCTTTTGGTACTTACATGGCTTCTTCTAATTGGATGGGGTACGATGGGTTTGTTTTTGAACTTTTTCTTTTTGGCTACTTTGGAAAAAAATTTGAACTTGCCCCATGGCCCCGCCAGGCTTTGATTAAAGAAAATTTAAGTGGTAGGAAAAGTCTTATTTTGACCCCGCAGAAGGACATGCGCAAGGTTAAAGGCGGACATGTAGGCTTTTGAGGTAGCTTGAATTTTTTTCCTCTTGTCATCAAAAGGATTAAAAATCAAAATGGCCTATAGGCCCAACTAAGGATAGGTAAAAGTTGGCGTTGAAAAGTTCAAGACATGGGGAGGCAGGCCGTCGGGGGCAACTTGGATTTTTTTCCCCTTGATATTCAAAAGACTAAAATCTCAAAATGGTCTACACACCTGACAAGAAGGAGGTCAAGGTTGGCTTTGAAAAGTCAAAGGGGTCAAAGCAGACTCAATCGAGGTAACTTGGATTTTTTTCCTCTTATCATCAAAAGGATTAAAACATCAAAATGGCCCACAGGCCCAACAAGGGGATGGTTAAAATTTTCTCCATTCAATGGCGAAGGTGCAGAATCTCAGGGGAAATTTGGAAAAATTTCCTTTTGGGAGATAAGAGTTAAAAGTGTAAAAGGGAGCATGGTTCTGCTGGGACCCACATCGAAACTAGAATCGAAGGGTGAAGTTATGGGGAAAACTTGGAAAAGTTTCCCTTTTCCAAAAAAGAGGTAAAATAGTAGAATTTGACCAGGGTGCCTTTGGGACCCACCTTTGGACACGTGTTAGGATAATTTTTCAAGGGCGGAGGTGCGGAGCAAAATGTGAAAATTTTACATATCTCCAAAAGTTGTAAAAGGAGAAAGGGAACCCGCAAGCCTATTTTAAAGTGGATCTCCCACGTGGATGGTCCAAATTCAAAATAGAAATCAACGACAACTGTGCATATGTATCTGATTTTTCTACCATTTTCACTCCAGATCTCTTGGAAGTGTGAGTCTTCATGATTTCGAATATTTCTTGCACACCAATAGGGAAGGGGAGATAATATTATATCTAAGTTTGGTGAGGAAGATATTGGGGCGTCTTTTGCCATTAAGATGAGATCTGACCTCTAGGCTTGATCGATCTTCCATTTTTCCTTCCCGAGCACGCAAAGAACCATATTTGACAGATTAGGGGTAGAAGTGGTTGGTGAGTAGAGGGAAAAGTGATCTACCAAAAGAAGGAGTTGAATGCGGGAGATATTTGAAGAGATCCACCCCTTGAGCACTTGACAAATTTTTATAGATCTGATTCTGGGAATCACAATCGAATCATGGTGAGCACTGGTGCATTCAATGTTTGGATTTTTGGGGGAAAGGCTCTGATTGTAAAATGTTATAAATAGGCATGAATTTTCCGTAAAAAGGTTGGATTTTAGAGGTTGGAGTGTTAGTGGTCATAACTGATTTTATAAGAAAAAGGCATGATGAAACCCATCTTTTTGAGGGACTGTTTGTGAAACTCTGTATATTTGTTTTGTGTTAAACTTGATCGTGTCAAGGTGGTCAAAGTGTACACCATTGAGAAGCTCGAGACTATTCTAAAAACTTTCCCCTACTGATAAGTTTAATGAAATTTGAGTTATTCTATGTTGAATGAGTAATTAGTGTCTACTTTGTTTCAAAATGTCTGCAAATAGTTTTATTTGTTCCTATTGCAATATTATATTGATTTTTTTGTGAAATCACATAGGATCTCATCCTTGTGATAGTTTAATGGTATTTGCAATTTCATTTCAAGAAGAGCCTTCATCTTGGATGAGATAAATTTTTAAAAATAAATTCACTATCATTTGTTGATAAAGATTACCTATAAGTCTTCGGTGTACTATAGGCATTTTGAATTAGAAACTATAGTGTTTAATTGAGTCATGTAATTCAAGCCTTCATATTGGAGTCTTAAATATTATGTGAAAATGTGCTGATTTGGGCCTCCATTGAAGCACACCTTCTGGTTGAAGGAATGTCTTGATTGTTTTGAAGCTTTCTATTGTGAAGTTGCTCATTATTGTAAAGTCCCTCCAAAGATCTAGTATAATCAACTTTATCCTTCCTTAGCTCCCACCATAACTTCACTTAGAAACAACCAAGAAGACCCATACTATCCCTATTTGCCATGTGTGTATACAAATGCATAATTTTACTACAAAACATGCAGAAACAATCTGGTTTTCAATGTCTTTAGTGGCCTAAACCTTGCTTAGAAAATATCTCCATTATATAGAGTTACAACTCGTGAGAGTTAGGTTTTGTTGCATTGATCATATTTTCTTCAAGGTCTTTCTTAATAATTTCACAAGGAAGGACATCACCATCTCCTCCACAAACATTGGGCTACAAAAAGGCTCCTCTCACCATAGTTGAAGGCACAACCATAAAATAGTGAGGATAGGTCAAAATCTCTTGAGGGTGCTATCCATTTCTCCACATCCGAGTGATAAAGAGCAAAACTTCATTTCATCCCTGGCTATAAAACTACACATTACATGCTTTGTTTGTCTCTAAGTATTTTGCCAAACTTGTGATGCTGCTCACTTCCGAGGGAGAATCAATTTGGGTACCAATAGATAGGATGGTACCATAGTGGTGGCTTATTCTACTACTAGCCGCTTTTTTCACATGATGGGGAAGGTTGAGACTCACCCATTTGGCCAAGTTCCTCAATAATTCAGTCTTCCATATATTGATATGCTTCCCCTAGTGGCACCCATATACAAGAGTGTCAAGGAGGCTGCAAGGTCCTCACGGAGATCTAAGTTAGACAAAGGGTGATTCCAGGAGTTCCTATTACAATTAGGTGAGTTTTTCATGCCCAATGGGAAGCTAGTGCCACTCGTGCACCTTTACTCCAGATTGAGGTCACACCTTCCCACAATGGGGAGGAGGATGAGCCCATAGATGTGGAATCCAATTTTGAGGAGGAGATAGGAGATGAGACTAGAGAGGATTTGGGTGATGAGGAGACTGATGATGGATTTGATGATGAGGGATTAGGTGGTGAGACTGGTGAGGTAGCTCACATGGAGGAGGAGGAGGAGAGTGACTCTGAGTGGCATGAAACCCAAGATATACTGAGAGTGGAGCAGGTGAATGTGGATGCGGAGAAGGAGACCTTAGTCTCATAGGATCTACCCCCTCAAGATGAGGGAGGAGATGAGGGGTCTGTCATGGGACAACGCGTAGCCTCAGGAGGAGAGGAGGCACACTAGGTACCCGCCGTAATAATTACAACCATACTAGTCGACCCTACGTGGATACATGGAGATCTGATTTTTTGATACTCTTCTCTTGACTTTGTTAGATAGAAATGTTAATTGGTATTTTTTTGGGTATATTTTTATATCTTTCTAACTATCTGCTTTCTTTATTTGTAGCATTTGATCGCATAGGGATGGCAAGATCTTATTCATTGGGTGTGCATTGAAACCTTTTTGATTCATTCGGGGAAGACACGATCCAAGATGACCGAGGACATAGGACAACCACTAGCAGCTAATGGCACACCCTAACATGTTTGCACCCATCTAGTGGGTAATGAAGATAATGACTTTTCTCCGCACTCTCAGGTTTCGTGTGTATGAGAAATATGAAAGATTGATGAGGAAAATTTGTTCTCGTAGTGATACCAAATCCAATGGTTGCCATCATGAGCACTCCTACTATTTAGTGCATTCTCTATGTCGTAGCCATAGTAGGAGTGTTGTACCTAGCCATGCACCATCTCAGAATCCCACAGGGAATGACAGCCATTGGGAATTTTAATTTTAGTTTCCATTTTGTTGGGAAATTATACACTTTTGTTGAACATTTTGAGCTCATTGGAAGAATTTTTACCACGACTATTCCATGACGACATTGTACACAAAATCAATTTATTATGATATATATACAGAATCTTATTTTTGGTTTGGTAATTCATTGTATTTGAGTTGACTTCTTCTTGTCTCACTACACATGTGTACTCTATATGTTTAGAATTTCCATTTTTATATGTATTTTAGAATGTATGCAGTGGATATGAATGCTAACAAAATGATTTTTTCTATGGTTTGTAATGTAGATACATGATAATGCAAACACACTATAATGCTGAACTTTAGTTTCTCTAAGAAATTTTTGATACTTCATATTATTTTGGAAATACGTGATGAAATATTGATATGATAAGTGAATGAACATGCCCCACTCCTAAATCTATGCAAACAGTAAGATGTGAGGGTTGAACACCAAGAGAGTGAAAAGGGGCACAAGTTATTGAATTTTTTTAAATGGTAATGATGAGAGAAAGACAAGGATTTGGAAAAAAACAAATTGATACTCGACAACCTCATTCTACTCAAGTTTTCTTCATAGTTTAAAATGTGAATTTATTTCTATTTAATCTAGACTTAGATCCGTAGATGGCCACTTGGTTGACAAAATATGGTTTTGAGGTTTTAAAATCTTTTGGAATTCTGGACATCTAACTCACTTTGTTCTAATTTATGATTTCACAACATTTATATGAATTGTTTCTAACTATAAATTTTGTCAAAGAGACCCCTACACATTTCCCCATGTTACCAAAGTAGGAAGTATGGGCTCATCACCATGGACAAGGCATAGGAGAGTAATGGGCACTTCTCTCCTTTATCAACCCTACATCACTAGTAAGAGATGCATGATGAACACTAAAGGTTGGTAGGTCAAAGAAATGTGTAAAATAAAAACAATTTCTATGGATTTGCATTTGACTTATTTATCTAGGAAAATTTCTAGAATGTTCTTATTTTCAAAGAGATGTATATAAGATAGATACGACATCATGAAGGTTCTATAATAGACTATAGGTAAAGACACCTAATCTAGAAGAAACTATAAGTAGAACCAA
Source organism: Taxus wallichiana var. yunnanensis (assembly GCA_018340775.1). NCBI lineage: Eukaryota > Viridiplantae > Streptophyta > Pinopsida > Cupressales > Taxaceae > Taxus > Taxus wallichiana. The sequence continues at coordinate 755,211,238 of CM031234.1, forward strand.
GTATGTAGGCCTTGGTATGGTTACTATCAAAGATTTATGTTATCTTTCTTGAATTGATTAAATGATTTGGAAACAATTGATGATACCATGAGGATTTGAAATTTTTTCTAATGTATTTAGAAGTTTTTAGGAATTGCTATAAGAATAAGTCCCTTGATCACAAATTTACAAAATGAAACAGAAGATGAAAATGCAATACAAATGTTGTAATATACATATGGAAATGCAGGTGAAACTACATGTCATGATGTCTAAGGTGAATAAAGTTGATGAATATTGAATTCTTCACCCCTAAAAGTATACAACGGAGAACCTTGATCCTCAAAATACCGGTTCTCTTTACATGGGCCTACCATTAAGGGATTAAACTTACAACCCTTTCCTAGAAGTGTATATGTCCAATAATTAAAATAATTTTGCTAAAAGAGGCATTTGTGTACCTATTTTCCACATTCTTACGACATGGTGTGTGGGTGAGCATGACTATGTTACTCACCTTGTTTTCTATGTAGAGAATTTTGTTTAATTCTTAACCCTAGTGAATGATGAGGTCTTATCCCATGGATATAGAAAGCTTAGTTTCAGATGTGCATGGGTTGAAACAAGGTTTTAGAATAGAACAACCCTCAAAGATGGTTTTGATGGGGATCGTTTCAATCTCGAATTTCCCTTATTCATTTGTTAATTCTATCATGTTTACACCTATACCTAGGTCGTCGGAGGAAGATATGCTAAATTGAGAAGACTACCAATCCCCTGTGGTTTAAATGGGATGATGATAAGATTTTCACTCTCTAAGAGTTTCATATTTTTGTTGTGGTTTTAGTTGACACTGATTCCACAAATATTGATTTTCCCTTATCTATTTTTTCCACCTCAAATGTTTTTGGGTCAACAAATTCAGCCTTTGCACGCCCGGGGTGATCGGGACTAATTTTTTTGATGGAGGTGGTATGTTGTTGGTTGGATATTTTTTCAAGTCAAAATATGAGATTCAACCATAGTACACGGGATTAAATTCCTCCTCAATGAGAGGTGAGGCTGCCTGTTTATTACTAATCTAAAACACAATAGAAATAATGCATACAATATTCACACTAATCTAACCATTGGGGTTGGGATAGAATCCTGAAATCCATATCCACATTATATGAAGATGTTGTCTTTATAAATGGACTGGGTCAAAAATTATTATTATGGAAAAAACACAATGGAAGGAAATGAGAGGAACGTATTTTCTTTCGAGTAAACACAGAGCACGAAATAATCATACGAGCTTTAGATAACAAATGTAATGTTTGAAATGATTAGAAACATCAAGATGCTAAACAAAGAATAGCTTAAGATTACAAACATAAGAACAATATCTTAAGAATGATACATCTCACAACACAAAGTTTGCAAAATAGCATCAGCTTCTATTCCTCAAATGATAAAAAGAAAACACAAAGTTTTTCTTCTTCACAATAGTTCTCAATATTCCAAAAATCTCAACCCCTTTGGAATGTACACACATCCCTTATTTATAATAAAAATAGTTGAGAGAAAATAGGACAAACCCTATAAAACAGTCTTTTAACAAGAGTCCTATTTTGCTTGGTTCTCACGCAGGAGACCAAGTCACAACATGATTCCTATGTGACGAAACAGAAATGAAAAAGACATGTCAATTTCAAGATTGAAATGACACGGCGCATCAAGACTTAGTCTGAATCATCATCTTTTTCTTCCTCATCTTTCTCTTCCTCCAACTGAGCCTATTTGTTCTGAAATTCTTGGAACTTCCGGATTATACCTTGCATCTCATTTTCATCAGGCGCAGTGGAATGATCACTCAAGACTTCACATGTTTCGTGAGTGTCACTGGCACTACCAGAAGCTTCCTCAATCTTTTGTTGAGTTTTCTCGGGCCTCCAAAGAATGTTCAATCTTTACAAACCTATCAATGATTTCAATGCCAAATCCGTGAGCTAGTTCATGCTGAATTGATTCTTGGATTTGTTTGAAAAGATCATCAGCTAGTAGGATGCCCGAGTTTCCACTTAACACTTTTGCATAGATTTTCAGCAAGTTCTTCTTCCAGGTCACTCTTTCCATCAATCAACTGATCTCTTGATTCTCTCAATTTACCGCAAGCTTCGTTGAGAATTTTTACCCTGAACCTGATGGCTTTGGTCAGCTGGAAATGCTTATCCACATGTGGGATGACACCTTCTTCTACCAAGATGCGTGATGGAATTTTCTTCAATACCTGGAGAGCTTTGAAAGTCAAATCAAGGTGTCCAATTTCTTGGGAGAAATCATCATCCATCTTTTCCCCATCACTTTGTATATTCCCCAAAGATTGATAGACTTCTACGGTGTCTTGAATCACTTCTTTCCCCTGTTGGAGCAGCCTTTGGGTCCATTCATCGACCACTCTCCCTTTTTCATTAATCTTCTCAATTATAGGCACTGATGAGAAATCGAATCCGACAGGGACAGAGGAAGATGGTATGGATTCAAGGGGTTTTGAGAGCTTAAGTAATACTTCAGTTAACTGCTCCACCTTTTCTTTAAGCTCATCTCTGTTGTCCTTTGTTTCCTTCAATTTCTGGCATAGCACGTTCATAGCATCTCGTGCATCCTGTTGTGCTCCTTCTGTTGTCACTTCTCCTAGAGCCACCCTGGTTATCTGATAGTCAGAGGCCGTTATGTCCTCTTTGGTTTTGTCAGTCGTAGGAGTGGCGATCTCTACAAACTTATGCCCTGAAGCGTCCACTAAAACCCTTGAAACTATTTTGGGTTTCTTGGCTGATTTAGTAGTAGAAGCCTTGAGTGAACTAAAATCAAAGGCTAGTATGGGTAAAACCACCTTCCTTTTCCTCGATTTTTCTCAAGTAACCATTGGTGTTATTGAAATTACACCTAGCATATCCCGATATGGAACATTGCTCACTGCTTTGAGACATTTGATTTTTTAAAGCAATAAAATCATTATCCATCTTTGAATCATAGGTCAGATTACCTTGGGAAGAACCTTGATTTTTAGGTTTGGGTATATCTTTCCTGATTCTTCCGGCCAAAATGAGATCATCCTCTATTTCAATAGTTGTTGACTGAGTGATAGCCAAATATTGGATAACTGACCTTATTAATAGAAAAATCACATTGGGAGGCTAAGCATTAATGAAGAAGCATTTATGATTTTCTAGAGTAGGTACAACTATTTCTAAAATCTTTCGGATCAGCTTGTTAAACTTTGCCACAAAGTCCCGCATGGGTTCATGTGATTCCTTCTTCATATGGGTAAGTTGTGCTAACAAAGCATGAGAATCTTCAGCTGGTTTGAAACATGCTTTGAATCTGGTCCTCATGGTAGCCCAGTTTGTGATGCATGCATTTGGAAGGTGGTAAAACCATTCGGCTGCTACACCGTGCAACGTTTCAACGAAGAGTTGAACAGACATCTTCATGAGCTACTCCAAGGATGCCACATGCTACAAAGAAAGATGCAATGTGTTCATCAGGATGCTACTTCCCATCCCCATTGAACTTGGGAATGTTTTTACGTGATCCATGTGGTAACTCGTGCAATGGTGGAGTTAAAGAAAGAGGACCAATAGCTGCACCCCAGGGCACAGGTTGTGCTGCCATCCTTCTGACAAGAGTGCATATGGGGATCTGAGTGTCGAACAAGAATAATGCATGACAAGTTGTAGACACGTCTCATTCTACGGGGATCTGGTTTCTTCGAACATGTGAAGAACTTTTGGTAGAAATAACGTTGTTGGGGGAAAGACTAAAATTGTGTTGTTGTAGTAACTCAAAGAGTGGATCAATTTCACCCCGGCTTAGCAGACTAAGTGAAGATCTTTCTGGCTAGCTTGAACCAGAAAGAGATCTAGTTGAAAATAAGGAAAATACGAAGTCGCCAGACACCAAGAGGATAAGCTTTATACTATTAATCCGTATTCCCCAGTGGAGTTGCCAAAAACTGTTGGTTGGATATTTTGTCAAGTCAAAATATGAGGTTCAACCATAGTACATGGGATTAAATCCTCCTTAATGACAGTGAGGCTGCCTATTTATTACTAATCTAAAACACAATAGAAATAATGTGTACAATATTCACACTAATCTAACCATTGGGGTTGAGATGTTTGGAATATTGAGAACTATTATGAAGAAGAAAACTTTGTGTTTTCTTTTTATCATTTGAGGAATAGAAGCTGATGCTATTTTGCAAACTTTGTGTTGTGAGATGTATCATTCTTAAGATATTGTTCTTATGTTCGTAATATTAAGCTATTCTTTGTTTAGCATCTTGATGTTTCTAATCATTTCAGACATTACATTTGTTATCTAAAGCTCGTATGATTATTTCATGCTCTGTGTTTACTTGAAAGAAAATACGTTCCTCTCATTTCCTTCCATTGTGTTTTTTCCATAATAATAATTTTCGACCCAGTCCATTTATAAAGACAACATCTTCATATAGTGTGGATATGGATTTCGGGATTCTATCCCAACCCCAATGGTTAGATTAGTGTGAATATTGTACGCATTATTTCTATTGTGTTTTAGATTAGTAATAAACAGGCAGCCTCACCTATCATTGAGGAGGGATTTAATCCCATGTACTGTGGTTGAATCTCATATTTTGACTTGACAAAATATCCAACCAACATATGTTCGATTGATTCGCAAGAATTTCATACTCTGTATGGACTCCTTTCTTCTTCTTGAGTTTTTATAAGTGTATATCAAATGGCTTAGGATCCCCTTGAGCAATGAAGAGCTTCCCCAAATGGAGGAATCTAATCTCCTAGAACAGGGTAGAGGGATAGCATTCATTCAATGAATCGAGGGTCTCACATGGATCATGTTATAATGTGTTTCCCTATTGATAATGTAAAAATATCTCAAGATGGTTTTTAGACCAAGCGTGAATGGAATAACTATGGTTCCAATCGAGGTCTATTTAAGACTATCGTAACCCCGTAACATATTTCTTCTAGAGGAAAAATTGTCTCTCCATATCCTAACTTCACCAAGAAAGAGAAAGGAACCACATTTACAACAACCCTGTTGTCAATCATGCATCTCTTAATGGAATTGTTATAAACCCAGACTTGTAAAAATAAGGGAGCATCATCTCTTTGAGAAATTTTGGCATCAAATGATATCTTGTCTATATCAAAAACAAACCCAGATCCCTACCATTATGTCCCGGAGGATGTATGTCAAATTAATATGATTTATTTGAGCACTAGGAGGTGGCATAACATGGATTAGATGACAAAGACCTATTTCATTAAGAAACATTGAAATATGCGCAAGTGAATTCTTCAACAAATCTAGAAATGAAATGTGAGAAAACTTCTTGTTCAAATACAATATTAAGTCATAGGCTCCTACTAGTTTTTAGATTGTAGGGGACTGTCATCCTATGGGACGAAAGAAAGGTTAGGGGTTGTGAAATGTACTTCTTCATCTGAGTTGTTGCATTAATTTCTAGCTCAAACTCTAGCTCAACTAACCCCAATATTTTTTATTATCGTTTGAAATAAGGTTAGGAGTAACCCGAGAGTTTTCTGGGAATCCGAGGCTTCATGGTTGTTGTTTCCTATAGGAATGCCCTTATTTATATTTTGAGAATTCACTTGTGAATCCCCAAGACATATAGGGGTTGCATTTTGAGGTGTGATAAATCCGGTATGACAAGGCTACGGGTTTGTTTCAGGATATGCTATGAACATATCTACAAAGAGTTGCCTTTGGTTTTCGAGAAGTCTTTGTAGAAACTTGTTCCAATCGTGAAAATTCCTATCATCATGAACTTGAACCTTATGGAAACTAAAATATAGGTTAGGGTCGTAATCTCTTGGCCTTTAATAAACATCTTCTTACTATTTATTATAACCTCGGTTATAATTTTGAAATTCATTGTTATAAGCATGATTCGTTGCCCTCGCCGATTTTTGATACTTTTGGTTTGGGCCTTGGTTTTGATTTTTATTTTGAGAGGGATGGTTTACGTAAATTTGACGAGAAGACATAGTTTTAGGGGCCCTTTGATTTACCATTTTGTTTTTATTGTTAGTATTACCATTGTTTGGAAAACTAACATTTTTGGCTTGATCAGTAGCACTAATCATGGTAGCACCATGACTTTGATTCACACCCTTATGTCCTTAGTTATTGGCACCATTGTTTTGATAATTTGCATTATTTTGATTTTTCGAAACCAATTTCCCATTGGGAGCATAGATCTTACACCCACTATCTATGTGGCTTGGTCAATCTGAACGCACCCTCTAACAATTCCTCGTAACTACTCGAAAGGAAACTTTTGGAATTCATCCCTAGTCTCTTGATTGAGTGAGTGAAGGAAAATATTGCAAAGTTCCATCTGGGGCATGTTGGGTGAACTAAAAGAGGAATAGAGAAATTGGCACCATCTTTGGATGAAATGGGCGGAAGATTCATTTTTCTCTTATATAATATATAGAACTCCTTAATCCTTTTAGGAAACAACTATTTCATGTCAAATGATTTAATGAACTCAAAACAAGTTGTTTAAAGGAATGTATAGAAGATTTTGGAATATGGTAATACCAATGTAGTATGTTTCCTTTGAGAGTATTTGGAAAGATCTTATCCAAGATACAACATCCCAAGGAAGTAATTCCCTAAAAGTAGTAGCGTAGGCCTTGATATGAGCATTCGGATCTCCTTATTCCTTATATCTTTGGAAGATCCGGCAATGGGCATGGAAGCATGACACCATGTTTGGTGAAGTCAAGAGGTTCCTTTAATTACTTAGAATATGTACCCATTGAGTAAGATTCCACCATTGTATATCCTTGATGAGGAGGAGGAGAAGGACTTGGATAAGCTACATTATAAGCATTGACGGAATGTATGGGTTCCTTATTATGGAATGTAGTGAGTAGGAATATAATATAGGTTTATCTATGGAGTTTTTGAATACATGTGCATATAAGGTGGGATAGTACCGGGATATGAACTAGCCGGTATAAAACCGAGAAACATCACATTTCCTTTTATGGTGGAATTTGAGAACGCACTTACCATCCTCTTGCATAGGATAAGATTGAGAAGGATGAGGACCCATCCCAAGTGTTTCTAACCCCATGAGAATATCACCTAGATTTGAGTGAATTGAATAAATTTTTTTACATGATATTGCTTTGGTTTGTGATTGTAAGAGATGTATCCTTTTCTATTAACTAGATACCCCATGTTTTTACCTATTGCATGTGTTGGTTGAGAATTATGTGCACTTTCTAGTTTTCCAATCCTCCTACTAAAGTAGAAATAAGATCGTTGGGAGAGGAATGAGTCCTTTGTTGGGGTGCCTGTGGTGTATGATTTGATTGAGTAGGCTCATGATATCCTGTCATGAATTGTTCAGTGTTATAATTCTTGTCTTCCTCAGAAGTAAGAATCTTAGGATAGGCATTTGAAATATTAGAGGTCAGTAGCCTTAATTCTATCCGAATACTCATCTATCTCGACTAAGAGGATTATCTATTCATTCAAATATATCATCTTCTATTGATTTCATGACAATGTGAGGTCTTGAAAAGACGTTATGTTAAGAACCCGTTCCATTTGTGATAACAACATAGTTTACATTGGGTTGACCATATTACATGTTTAATGGTTGATCAACCTCCTCCATCCTTACATAGTTAATGGGGTTTGAAGTGTAACTAGGGGAGGTTTGGACATTACTTGTGTAATTGTCACCCCATATTGAAAGAGAAGGGGATTATTGTGGTTGTAAGTTGGTGTAATATATATTAGATCCAAATGGCCCACCAAACTCTCTTCCGCATATTTTAGAGAGTATAAAATAGCTACCAAAATAGGTGAAGAAATGGAGAGGTGATGTAACAAAAATGAAAGAAAAGGAAACAAGAAGTAATTTATTCCTCACGTCGGGTTCACCAATTTGTATGAATAAAAATTGGCATGCAACCTTCAACCGCAGCTTAACCCCCAAGGTCATGTTAGGGTAGCTGATGTGGAAATGTGTGTGGCTAATCAGTAGGAGGATCAGTGACTAAGATCTGATAGTGTGATCCCCTAGTAACTAAGTTGTCAAAAGAGAGATTTAGAGGCTATGAACGGGTAGCATAAATTCCCTATGGTTTGTTTCCTAACTTGGATCTAAGTGTTAAAATAGTTTGAAGTGTCCAAATTAACTCATGGGAAACTAACAATATATGTTACTACTAAAAGGAAACTAACCTAAATAAAACAACAAACTAAAACATCATAATTACAAACAATGATTTCCTTTTATTCTAAATGATTGAACTAATCCTATACTAAAACCAAACAAGCAAAATAACCTAGTGTGGTTATTCCCCTATGCTGAGTTTATTGACACTAAACTAACTTAAAACAAGAAATTTTCCAAATGATCTATGATATGTAGACAACGCTCCTACACATATTATCTCCTTTAGATCCACATGGATGGGAAGAAGAGGATGTGTCACCAAGAGATGCTATTAATGATTTAAACCCTCTTGGAAATTAACTAATTATTTGCAAATGAAAGGAAATTGATTTTTACTCTATTTGATATGATATACAGTGACAAATTGTAGCAATGAAGGAAAATCAAACGACAACCCCAACTCGAACTTACATAAAAAATATAAATACAATTGTGTGATGACTTGTCCCCTCATTTTATCCTTTCTTTCTTTGTGTGTCCATATGAGTCCAAGGAATTGGGAATACAAAGGAAGCAACAGGAGAAGGCGCTTGAGTAATGGCAGCTTGAAGGAAAATTTGGTTGCAATGCAAGTAGAAGAGAGATAGCACAAGTGAACAGAGCTTGGCTATGTAATTTCCAGTAGGATTGTTGCAGCAATACTATGCAAGATACATAAAATTCTCATGCCCTTTGCTTGAATACAATGATTGAATATATAGAAATTGGATTGATGTGCATTCATGCACAAGGGTAGCCTTGGAGTGCAAAATCATTGGGTGAAGAGGCATTTCAAACTAATTAAAATAGGCATGACAATTGCCTTGGTAGTCTTGATTGCATTGGGTGAAGAGGCATTTCATGTATTAAAATAATGCACGAGGAAATCTAGAAAAATCACTCAGGACCACCACCCCGTGCGGGATGATAATTGCAGAGTGCCATCCTTCCTAGGAGGTGGTCACAAAACTTCCACCCTACCTAAGTGGCGGTAAAAATGCTGCCCAAATAGAATGGCGGTTTTGAAACTCAAGGCCAAAACATGCAAAAAAAGATCAGAACTCGGAAAAAGTGTGGAAAAAATAAGTAATGATGTCTAGGTTACAAATATACATTACGGTTGAGCTTAAGAACTCAAACACCTTTTGAAAGGACATGAATCATCATTGAGGAATTTTATAAGCATTTTCTCGACAATGTAGTACATACAATTTTGGGTGCGTATAGTTACCATACATAGGAGTAGGAGAGAGGGAAGCACATGCCCCAAACGATGTAGCTAAAACTATAGTTGAGCATGAGTATTTTGAAAATTTTATTATCTTCATTATTTTTTTCTTATCGTATAATTGTGGTTATATAAGACATTGTGTGATGTATTTTGTAGGTATGTGTATTGGTCCTTAATAGTAGACACATTTATCCACACATTTATGTAGAATTTTCCAACTGAGATATTTGGTGGAGGTATAATAGAGAAAGTGGATTGTATAGTTGGCGAGCATGCCCATTTATTTGAGTTAGTGTCCATAGCAATGTTGTCATGTACTATGTTGATGAGTGAGAGGGATGAAGCATGTGAGGAGACCTGACGAGCCAAAGAGGCAAAGTGGGAGGTGGTCCTTTGGTGCATGACGTGTTTCCATGATACATGTGCTTACAAGATAAGTTTTCAAAGAATCCTATAGAGAACACATTATTACGTAGACAAGTGGATAGATATCAAGGTTGCGAACAATGACACAAAGTTAGTGGTTATGCATATAGTTATAGGGATCTCACAGTACTTGACTGTAGAAACATAAAATTAGTATTTCTACCCTTGTCTACCTGCATGCACATATTTCATCATGGCCCTAACTAGAGCCCCTTTGTTTAGTTCATCCCCCTAATATTAATTTTGTTAAATGCCCACCTATTATCCCATTACCTTTGATCTTTATTAATAAACATTAATTAATTAATCAATGACCATTATCCATTATGCCCTAATGGACTTTCATTTTAGGATGCTTTTATCCCAAATCTATATACCTATGATTTTTCTAGATTTTATCTTGCCTATTGTTATCTCCTAATTACCGATGACACATCCGTAAACAACCTTTCCCCACCTACAAGATTTAAATCACTTTTCCCATCCTTAAAACCCCAAAATCGTGACTAAAAAAAAATCAACCCCATTAGGGAAAGTTTTTCCATAGTCGGTGGTGACCTAGCCCAATGCCATCGAACCTATAAAAATGAGTTATTCCTTTCCAAAAGAAGAAAAATGCATGTAAATATTCGATATTTCTTATTACTTGCAAACTCTTTCCCATGCCCTCAAACATTTCTCGGAATAGTTATAGACCTCTTGGATCTCCTTTGAATGTGCTTGAATTACTCCCCAACATCCTTCCTAAGACTATCGTCATCTATTTGTTGTTTCATTCAATTATTATCATATTATTTTTGTCTTTCTTTCATCTAACATTTTACAGACCGAGATCATCTTTAGCCACAATCGAGCTCCATTATCAGCCTTCTCTTCTAGCCTTTTTTCTTATAGCTCAACCATTCGATTCATTTTTCTTCACCTTGTTCTACTCTGCTAAAATTGCCATCATATAACCCATTTGTCATTGACCCAGCACTTCTATCACTATGTTTTCTATCTCCAAATTATTCCTCTATTTCTACCTTCATCCTATTTCTTCTTCATCTTCTCAAATCTATCATCCCGCTTCTTTGTTACATCAAAACTAGCATATTTTCACCACACTCACCAACGACTCGGTCCTACTTGCCAACAAATCTACCTAAAATTATTTTTTCTACTATTTTTGGTTTTTTTTGCTTCATATTCCCTTCTTCAGTTACTTCGCATCTACAGATTCTCGTTGCATCAAGTTTACATTTATATCTATGTAGGTCTTCATATTTACATTTTTATCTGTATGCACTCGCTCAGTTGACATCGACCCACCTCTCGTAGTTTAAGTCGTCATTGACCCGGAAGGTAAAATTATTTCAAAGTTTAGTTTAGATTAGATCTGTTTATGTCTTACATTTCTACATTTTTAGTTTATGGGAGCTTGATTTTGTATATTATCCCTCGTTTATTATCACTGTTTTGTCCTAGTTTATCAAAACATGGGGTTGACATCTGCCAAAGAAGTTAACACTTCTTAGAGCTGATGTTTTTGCAAAACCCCATCAATCATCTAATTCATTTCCCTCTTAGTGTCCTTATTTTATAGTTCATCATCTCGTAGCAACGAGGATCAATTATATTTTTGCCTGTTCATCCATATCACACATTTGAGGTACCATAAACCCTCTATTTTTTGAGTTGTTTAGCTTTCTTTATTATCTAACATCATTAATTTGAAACGAATGAGAAAACTATAAAAAAATTCTTGGCATACCCGATGGGACCAACCTTAGGTGATCCTTTACATTTCTTGGTATTTTCAGCTTCTTTTGTCTTCTACTAACACTAAACCACAAGGCTTTGTTGTTTACTTGCTTGTGTTAGGTTCGGTTGCTTTGATCACTCTTCGCTTAACCTTTAGATAAAAAGAAAATATTCATCCAGATATTCCTCATTTTTCCCCTTATTTTCTCCTTTCTTCATCATATTTCCCTTTCTTTTGTGTGTCCTCATTAAAATATCACATTTGGATTTGGTTTAAAAATAACCTTTCTTTTATGCATCATACTTGGTCACATAGCTTAAGTAAAGGTTTAACTTGTTGCATCTCACATTCTATCACACACAACCTAAATTCACACATCAATCAACACATTTAGACATCTTCCTACCCAAAGGACTTATTAGAATTTCATCACCCAACATGAAGCCTCCTAAGACTTCCCACCATAACAACATGAAACCAAACATAAATTTCCTTCTCTTAGGTACCTTGTTATCCATCTCCTTTTCCTTTTCACACTTTCTCGAATCAAAACATAAAAAAATGTTTACTAGAATTGTCTGATTTGGAAATGGGACAAATATTTACATCAAATGGTTCTAAAAAAATCTACCATGACCAAACCCGTGGTTGTATCTAAGCCTTCTTTTGGCCCCATCCATGACTTCTTATTCTATAAATCTACCACCTCTTGATCACATCAACCAATAGACCCCATTCCACCCCCATCACCTTATACCATCCCTACATCATCCGACATCACCATGCCTATCTAACCTATTGACATTCCCATTCCTCATGTATCATATCTTCCCATCCAATCCCAATCACCTTATCATATTCCTACTTCCTAACAACTAGTCCAATCTTCACCACTTGACATTTTCAGATAACCCTTTCCTAATCCACCACCAACAAATCTATCTTCACCAGCCACACCATACAAATTTAACCCATTTTCAATCAACACCATACACCAAACACCTCCCCCACATCTATCTCACCTACCTCATCATATCCAATCTGAGATATTGTGCCCAAAGCTCCTCCAAGAGTTGTCCCCACATCAACCATATCAACAATTTCCTTACCAACCAACTTGATTTCTACCACTTCTCTCACATATACATCTAGTCCTACCCTTTCCACATCCACGTTGGCCTTAACTATGCCCGCTTCTTCATCTAAACATATCTTACCCCAATATACCATAACTAGCCCATTATCCACATCCATCCCAAAATACCCATCAAAACACTTATATCTACCATGTCAACAAATCCTCCCATGTATACCTTGACATTATCATCATATATTCCTTTACCCATATCCACATAACCTCACTCTTCCACACCTAATTCCCCAACATCTACCATTCCCACATCTAAATCTAATCTCACATCAATCAAAACTTCTCTATCCACAAACAAATATGAAATGCCTCTTGAAACAACTAAGACAAGTATAAAAGGCATTCAAAGATCTTCAAAAAAACCCCTCATTTCTACATCATCTCCCTCCCATAGACCTCATCAATCGCATCATCCAAACACCTCTCTCTCTTTCCACATCCACACCTATCATTGATTCCACACCCACATCTACCTCATCCACTTCATTAGATTCGACCACCTTACCTACATCTATTCCACCTTTACCCATCATACCATCCTTAGAATCAATATCAATTCCTCTTTCTCGTGCTTCTACCCACACCCACCACATCAACTATCATGACCACATCTCCCTCTTCTTCCACATCAATTTCATCATTTGAATAATACTAGAGAGAACTTAAACTTGTAACAACTATAGGTGACCCTCCCCTTTCATCCAAAAAATCAATCCATTCTAAATCAAATAAATCCTCACCTTCCTTAGACCAAATCATGAAAAAATTACTTCCTCCACCATCCATAACACAACCTTTAGATCCATTGGTTTAAAATATTGTCATTCCTACCAAGGGTAATCCTCAACAATCCAAATCCAAGAACCTTGGGACCCTTCTACAATGATCCCTTTTGCACCACAATAGAAACATAAACATTCCTCCAACTAAGAAAAAATCTATATCTTCCATTTTGGGGCCACATCCATCCATCCTAGGAACACCTCCTTCATCACGATCAACCAACCAGTTGAAATATAAATAGTCTAACTCCCTCCTAGGACCAACATCTTCATCGAGAACAAATCCACCTACCAATCAGCCCAAACCCGAATCATCCAACTCTTCTTCTTCTAAAGCACAAATCACCATCAAAACTCAAATCAAAGCACCAAGACGTCAAAATAATCCACCCTCATCCCCGACATTCACATCAGCTCACAGACCTCTCTTAACGCACCATTCAAATCCTATCCATAAGTCCTTTGACATTTACTCCAAATTTCTACCATTACACTTCCACCTATCATGGCCCTTGATACGAATAGTCCAAAGACATCATTGTTTGATCCCCAAAACATTTTCACCTATCATCACACCACAGTCATGGCCCGAACATTGTAGGGCCTTTCATACTTTGTCATCCACAATATTATTGAGAGATATGACCTCCTCGAGGACAATCATTCTCCATCTACCATCTTAGCTACAATGAGTTAAACTTTTATTTCTACCTCCCCATCCATAGGAGTCACTAGGTCTTCTCCTTCATCCACATCCCCAATTAGCGCCACTCCTCCACATACCGTTCCTTCTAGAGAGGGACCTCATTTAGTCATAAATATTATTTTCCTTACTACACCATCCCTATGATACCAAACTATCTATAACAAGAATCTCTTTTAGAGACGCCATTTCATATTTTTTGATGTCCACTAGCTCATCCACTAAGGGAGCATTCCACCCCCTTGTCATTGATACTTCAGTAACATCTTCTTTCTAATCCATGAAACATATCCCCATAGCTCTTTTGATGTTAGGAGGACTTTACTCTAGGATCGATCTATTTCTGAATTAGTTCCTTTCAATACCTGACATCATCTTGTCTTATCTAGCTCATCTCATTCGATCTTGTCAGCCAATATATCTGTCATCTTCTTCTCCTACGACCACCTCTCGTGGCCATATCTGTGTTTCCCTTGGGAGCACCATGGATTTATCTAAATTCCACCATTATGGCCATATAATCTCACCCTAAGACCACTTTAATGACCATTACTTTCATACTTATGCATATTTTATGATCTTTATAAAACCTATCTTAAACAACCTAAAGTCAAATTCATCCAGGTCAAATCTTCTTCATCTCCTGTTTTCTCTATGAAATTATCGGACTAGTATCCACACTTCCACATGAGCTATTCCATTTTCTCTCATGTACATATATGAAGTTGTCCTTCCCCTCAAAGTTCAATTTTTTTCCTTACACATTTCTCTTTGTGACATCATCTTTGATGAAGATTACTATCGTGAGCATCTAACGCAGCCTAGAATTGTTGGATGAATGTTGAATTATCACTGCAAAAATCACCACTCTAGAAAGGAGGCAACATGAATTTTTTTCCCCTAACTAGATTGGACCATACATTATCATAAGTATGGGTTGGGAGCCTATCATTTTTCCTTCCTTGATGGTAAACCGTAAGTGGAACCTCTTAACGCTTTGCACTTGCGACCATTCTATTATAAGCACATTACTAGTGATCTCTTAGTCATATCTTTAGATCATGCTTCCATCATTAGCCTCTTCCATCTACCATTGTAATGATTTGGAACTATGTGGTCTACCATCACTTTCCTAGACATGACCTTAAATATGGGCACCACGGCTCTGCCCATAGCATTTTCCTTATGGATAGCTTCTCCCTTCTTGGTGAGAACTTCGCGATAATTAAATTCCCTTCTTAAAATAAAAATTCATGGATTCTCTTATTAATATCAAAGTCATCAAAATGAACTACTCCTTTGATGATACAACTATTCATATAAAAAAAGAGAGAAAAAATCAAATCAAATCAAATAAATAGAAAAATCTCGTTATCTCAATTTTGCCCCCGGAAAAATTGATCAAACATGACCCCGTGTAGGAAGAAATCCAAGGGATGGTTCTATCGTACGAGCCCATATTTCAAATCTAACAAATAGGTTGTATTCAGGCTCTACAATGGAGAAGTCGGGTCGGTGAAGGGCCAAACGTGTCAAAGAAAAAAAAGGCTAAAAGGAGAGAATGAGGAAAGGATTAAAGTATTTGTTCTTTACAAACAATTCGAATGGGACCAAATTGACTAAGTATGGAGGAATTAGCAGAATCCTCCACGTGCCTCATTGACACATCTTCAAAGGTTAAATCTAAAAGTGGAGACTCAAACAAGTGCTGGGCCTCCATGTGTCCAGAGCCCCAAAAATTACACCAACTTGTTGAAAATTCTAAGAGTTAGCAGAGGGTGCCAAGTGTCTCAATGACGCACATTCAAAGGTGAGGCCCAAAGTAGAGACTCAAATGAGAATGAGTCTTACACATATCTAGGTTTCGAGAAAAGCATCACCAATCAACTATGTATCGTAGACTTACGGAAGGTGCCACATGTCTCAATGGTGCATCTTTAAATGTAAATCTAAAAGTGGGTCTCTCAGACAAGTGCTAAGTCTCCATGTGCCCTGGGTCAAATATATGGCCCCGCCAAGAAAAGTTCTTAGAAAAACATAAAAACAAAGAAAAGCCATAGAAGGTTCCACATGTCTCTTTGGCACAACTTCAACAACAAAATCCAAAAGTGGTCCCCAAACATGCGTCGGCTCGCCATGTTGCCATGTATAAAAGTCAAAATGGGAAGGTGGGTCATCAAAGGACATTTTAAAATTTTTGGCTCGAAAGGTGTAAAGTAAAAAGTGAGCTGCACTCTACTAATTCCCAGGGGCCACGTGTCAAACCTCAATCGCATGTGGACAATAGGCCTGGGGAGGACTTTTTTCCCAAATGGAAAATGCTTACTAGCGGGCCTAAAGATCATTTTTTGACAAAAATGAATTGTGAGGTCATGCAGGTATTTTTTTGCATTTTGTATTTTTGATTCCAAAAGGTACAAAGTGATTTTCAGTCCCACGACTGCTCTACTAATTGGTTTTTGCCATTTTTATACTGGACTCGACTCAAACATTCAATTGAACATATCTTTTGATCCAGTTCTCAAATTCAACAAATTTGACACCATTGAAAGGTCTCAATGTCACCTATGTAATGGAAACTCAAACTTTAATTTTGATGAGCTTAGGTGGGTAGAAAATGGGAAAATGTCTTCATACCATTAATATGAAATCTGATTGTTCCCAAAAATTACATCAGATTTGATTCGATCTGAGTTCTCCCTTCTTCAAGATGCCGAACAAACATAGAGCAAAGGACTCGATACATTTTGGGTGGATTTGTAGTGAAATTGATGGCCGGTATATGAGCTCTAAAATTAAGTTTCCTACCTCTTTCACTCTTCTCCCTTCACGACATCTATAAAAGAAGGAAGTGGGCTCATTGTAAACAGCTTGGACATTTCTTTTTCGTCCCTCCCTTCTCCTCCGGTTTGTAGACGAGTACATGGAGTCCAAGCCTCCCATTCAACTTGTAATGCAAATTTTTACCTCTTGGGCACTATAATGTAGTATATCAACTCGGAGTAATAATATATGTCTGTGGATAATTCTCAACCCTCTCACGTTTTCATTGTTATCTTTGATCTCTCATTGCAGTTTGGTTATCTTTGCATGGTAGTTGTATTGCATTTTTTATGGTCTGTGTTAAACTGTAAAATGGGTATTTAACATTACTTTAGTGCATAACCTTGTTAGCTTAGGTTTATTTTTCTTGCGTCCTCTCAACCCTGTCTCCTTGGCAAAGATAGTTTAGGTTTATAGTAGATCCTCTGCAATTTATTTGAGTGCACCTAAACAGAGGAATAAAACCGGCCTTCACCTGGAGAGCTCTCTCAATTTGAAAGTCCCACACTTTGAGAGATGCTCCATGTTATGTTATCACACTACGAGTCTCAACCCATTAGATTGTTGACATTTAGGGGTGATGTGATTTTGCACTAATGGTTTTGACACGCTCGAGGTGACAAAGAAGTCTCCATATTTATTACAAAAGATCGATGTGCACTTCCTATAATTTTAGCTTTTAGGAATCTTTGAAATCACACATCCGGTGACTCCAAAAGAGGCAAAGTCAATTAGTTTTAGCATCCTAGGCTCGGTAGATTCGTGAGTAGGATTCAAACTAGATCAAGAGCTAGAGAAGAAGGATTGTGTTTCTATCTGCACTTGTCCCTGCATTTAAAGGGGAAGGGGAAGAAGAGCCAAGAGGTCTCCATCTCCACCAAATAGAACCTTGTCAACACCTCCTCCTGGTAGGTTGTTGATTCAATCAAAAAGGGTTCTCAGGCCAATCATAATTACACAACCACCCAACACCTATGTCAACTTCAATGGAAGCAACCCACTCACCCTCAATGCAAAAAACCTAGTCCCAGTTGCAGTATTAACGAGCATCCCATATTTCATTGGAGAGAACCAAAATTCTCCTAGTGATCACATTCAAGACATTGCAAATGTCTACGTAATTCATGAGATCACTGAGATGGAAATTGTAGTCAAATTATTAGCCTCTTCACTCAAGGGTAAAGCTTCACAATGGTTCAGGAGTCTAACAACAAGCTCTATTCAGAATTGGGACCATCTGCATAGATCTTCATAATCAATTTGGAGAGAAGGGAGATAATCTATCCTTGTTGGAATAACTGACAACAATCAAGAGGGCCCTTAACGAGCAGTTGATAGATTTCAACCTCATATTTCAAAGGACATGGGATAGGATTCCATTGGTCATGAGGCCCACAGATGAAGGTGATTTCTTATACTTTCTTAGAACTTTAAATTTTGATATTGCCTTAATGATTCAATCAATGGGAGGCACAACCTTACCTGCAGCGAATGAAATTTACATTAGAGCTGAAAATTGTTTATTTCAGACTGGTAAAATTGCTCCTATACCACCTATGCCTCTATATCCAGAACTAGGAGCTCCAAGTACTAGTCAAACACCCACATTAGCTCCCATAACCACTCTAAGGTATCAGAGTTTAGCTGAAGCTTCCACCTCATCCTCTAGCACTTCAAAAGAGATACAAGAGGTTATAAAACAATTGCGTAACCTTGAAATGAGCTAGTGACCATCAAGAGGCAACAATCTCAGAGTTCTAGGCCATATCGGCCTCAAACTCAGCACCAAGATAAACCACCAGCTTAGGATGTAAATCAAAATCAAAACCAAGGATAACCTCAAGCTACTAGGTGTTATTGACCATATGATCCAAACAAAATTCAACATTAAGGGCCTTGGCTCTAACACAAAACAACACGACACAATATTATGATTGGTGTTTCTCACGCAATCAGCCCCATAACCATTCAATGTGTTTCAATGGTGCAATCGAAATAGCCCTTAATGGTATAGAACATTGGTGTGCCCCAAGAGCTATCCCAGGGAAGAGATATCTATTATAGGCTATCCTGTGGAAGAAAACAAATGTGAATATTTCAATGTGGGATTCATTGGCTATCCTTGGGAAGAGGGATCTATTGTAGGCTACTATGGCCAATTGGTCAGCCTTAAATTAGCTCCCAATCAACAATAGAAAGTACTTACCAATACCGCTCACCCAAGGAAACCATGGAGGACAACAAGGTAAGAATCTGAAGCCTCCTCCCTTCTATGTTTCATTGATCATTAGGGTCAAATTGGTACATAATTGCATGTTTGATTTGGGAGAAAGTAGCTATGTAATGCTAAAGAAAATAGATGAGCAGTTGCATCTTCAATAAAAAGTCATATCCAAGGGCATAGTACAATTGGATGGGACAACGGTAAAAACAGTTGGAGTCATAAAGGATTTGAGCCTCACACTACATGCATGCCCCAATGTGACTATATTACAAAATGTATCAGTCATAGACTTACCATCACATTTTGCATTGTGATTTTCAAGAGACTTCACTACTAAAATTGGAGGCTATTTATCTACCGATTGGTCACACATGCTTTTAGAACAAGATATAGATCCAAGGATATGATCAAATATGAGCCCATTGCAGATTACCGTATTGAGCCTCATGTACTGTCATCGCCAATCCGGCACTATGATAATTCTTCACCGGGAACTCCTCGTGCTATGATTATTTACTAATGCATAGCCTTTAGTTTGGTGGATGTAATCTAGAAACAAAACAAGAACATAACACAAGAATACCATCGACTATGATAAGACGAATGATGAAAAATCTGAAATATCAAAATAAATTATAATATTAACATGAAATCATTACAATCTCATCCATGAGGTACTTCAAGTGTTATTGACTTCACTTGCCTTTCACCAAGACTATGGTAGAAACTTTACAATTACACCTCTTAATGGCTTCTTCAACACACCTTTAAACCGATGGCTTCCTTCACACACTTCCGACAATATTTCTCACTACTTCCTTCTATGCTAAATGAGGGGGTAGCCTCTCTATTTATAGAACTTTTAGGCTTATCCATCTTATCTCTAAGATAGGATAAGAAATCCACTCGACGAATCATATTCCATACCTTAACTCTTATCTGTACATGTAAGCTTATCTTTTAAGATAAGATAAACCTTATCATTTTACATGGGTTCCACATTTTTAGACTTTTTACAAATAAAATACACAAAATATTTATGACCTCACTCCTTGTCCTTATTACCAATATAATATTTCTAATTCCTAATCACATAGACCCTACTTCTCTAATTACCCAAACTTTGACATTTTAACATTACCGGACCACTTACGACAAATATTTACTTTTTACAACATTCCTATTGTACTTTGACTGTTACCGTACTCCACATTATTGGCGGCGTCGTACTGGCAGCGCCGTTATCTTCTATCGGACGCTACTACTAATTATACTTAACAACATCCTATTCCTAATACATACATTAATGAAATAGAAATTACGGAGGAAAATTTTAGTGTCGACATCTTCCCCCTTCCTAGCTTCTACTCCGTCCTCAGAGTAGACTATTTTGGTGCTTGGAAAATCTTCAACTTGTCGTGGTTGACCCATTTCATAATGGGAGTGCCATCCAATTCCTCCAGTTGGTACATACCATTTTCATGCACAACTGCTATTTTGTAGGGCCCCATCCATTTTGGAAGAAATTTTCTCTGTCTTCTTTTTTTTGTATCTCTGAATCATATACTAGAACCAAGTCATTCACCGAAATGGAGACCACTAGATCTTTGATCAAAGTATTCCTTCTCGCTTCATTTTCTTCTTATGGCTTGTATCCTTTACTATTTCTCTCATTTCCTCCAACAAATGAAGATGTACCAACCTTTCTTTTTACTAAATCACTTTCATCCATCCTTTCATTTTTCATAACTCTCACAGTGGGAATATCAAACTCAATAGGAAGAATTGGATCAATGCCATAGGCCAACTGAAATGGGGAGTATCCTGTTGTTGACTTTGATGTTGCCCTATATGCCCACAATGCTGCATGAATCCTTTTATCCCACTTATGTACCTGCAAGGATGCATCTTTTGCTAGAATTTGACACAACACAAAATTTGTTCGTTCCACCTGTCCATTTGTGCTTGGCTTGTATGTTGTTGCCTTCCTGTGCTTAATAGAAAACTTATTGACTAGGGCTTCTACCACCTCATTAATGAAGTGGCTTCCTTGATCTGTTACAATTTCTAATGGGCAACCAAATCTAGTGATAATGCGTTCATATATGAACCTTGCCACTTCATCCATGGAAGCTATTTTCAATGGCCTAGCTTCAACCCACTTGGTTAAATAATCTGTGGCAACTACAATATACTTATTTTGGCGTGAGGTAGTTGGAAGTGGACCTACAATGTCTATTCCCCACTTTTCAAAGGGACCAAGTGGAAGAATAGGGCATAATGGAGCTGATGAAGTCTTACGGTTACCATGTGTTTGACAAATATCACATGTCTTACAATAATTATAACAATCTTTAAAAAGAGTGGGCCAGTGATAACCTGCATCCAAGATCCTTCTTGCTGTAAGTTGTCCAGAGAAGTGTCCCTCCACATGTACCATTGTGGAATTCTTCTAGTAGTTCCTTCCCTTGATCACGTCCAACTACCCTCTTGTACTGTCCATCAGGTCCTATTCAAATAATACTCCATAAAGAATAGAATATGGACGATCGGCTTGAGAAATCTTTCTCTTAGTCTTTGCGTTGGCACCATCAGAAACTTGAATTCATTCAAATAATTCCAAATATCTATGTATTCACTAGGATTGTGTCAAGGGATAACAATGTCGCATCGGGAAATCATCATCATCACAAGATGATCCTAAACCATCATATGCTCGAGAGAGTGCATCTGCGCATTGACATGCTTCTTTCCCGCCTATCTATAATATCAAATTCAAATTCTTGTAGCAAAATTATCCATCTTGCTATCCTCCCCGATGGGTTAGGCTTATTCACAATATATTTTAGAGCTCGATGATCTGTTACACTAGAAATTTTTTTCCCTAGCAAGTAATTTTAAACTTCTTTACAACAAAAATGATAGCGAGCCTCTTTTTCGCCATTCATGATAATTTACCTCAACACTTTGCTCATTTGTCTACTCCCAAAGTAAATTGATGTTCATTCCCATTTTCATCCTTTTGGCTCAAAGTACTTCCTAGTGCTGCATTTGAGGCATCGGTGTACACAATGAATGGCTTGCTCCAACTGGATTCTTCAAAACAGTGAAGACACCGGGGCTTCCTTGATTGTCCAAAAGCTTCATGCGCCTTATTTCCCGGTTCATAAGTAACATCCTTCTTCAAGAACTCAAGGTTAGTGGTCATGTAATCTTTGAGAAATTCTTGATGAACCTTCTATAGTAACCCACATGGCCTAAAAATGATCTCAACTTACTTCTATTCATAGGGAATGGTAAATCTTTGATTTTTGAAACTTTATCGGATCGCATTACAATACCATCTCTGGATACAACATGCCCTAACAAAACACCTTTAGAACATCCAAAGACACACTTTGTAGGGTTTAGTGAGGCTTGTGCTTCATCTAACCTTTGAAATGCTGTCTCCATCTGGTGCAGGTGGTCCAACTTGCTCCCATAGATGCAAAAATCATCCAGAAATACTCTGATGAAGGTCCCAATGTAGGGTTCGAACACCCTATTCATCAACCATTGGAATGTTCTGCTGGAGCATTACACAACCCAAAAGGCATAAATCTATAAGCAAACGTTCCCCAAGGAGTGGTGAACGTGGTCTTCAACTAATATTTCTCTACTATACGAACTTGGTTGTAGCCACTATATCCATCAGCAAAACTATAGCACTCCTGGCCAGCTACTTTGTCCAAGATCTGATCTGAAAATGGAAGAGGGTAATGATCCTTCTTTGTTGCCTTATTGAGCTTCCTGTAATCAACACAAATGCGTAGCTTCCCATTCTTTTTTATTGAGATCACAATGGGAGAAACCCATTCTAAATTCTCCACAGCAAATATGAATCCTGCATCAAGCAACTTATCTATTTCTTCTTTTACAGTCTTGGAAAAATTAGGATTCATTCTATATGGCATTTGCTTTATGGGCTTAGCACCATCTACCAACTCAATAAAATGTTCTACCCAACTTACTTGACGGAGTTCCTTGTAATCAAAAGTGAATAGGTGTATGTACCTTCAAAAGAGCTGGAGGTAGGATTCCTTCTCACTCTCCATCATAGCATCACCAATCTTTATTTGTTGGAGACGATCATCAACTTCTTCTTCAGATAATTTTATGGGGTCATGAGTTGGTGTGACTGGAAGGATATCCATGACTGAAACATCAACCTCACTTTCTTCATCTTCAGTGTCCACTTCACTGGTACTAGAGTAATCAGAGGATGTCCAATCATCAGTTTCATCACTTGAATCCACAAGTTTTGCCTTATGATGTCGAGGGATCACATTTATCTTCACCCTCTCTCTACCACATCCAAGTGTTATGAAACCTTCATTCCAGTAGTTTCTTGCATGAACTCTCCTTAGCCATGGTCTTCCCAGAGTAGCATTGGGTACAGTAACAAGCACCATTTTCATCACCCGAAAGTCTACCACACATACCACACCCATAACAGATATTGCCACATTTGAAACTACACCTTCTCGGTTTAGTTTTCCTTTATTTAATGACCTTAACATAAGTGTTGGAGGGCGATCAATTTTAAACCCAACATATTCATTACGAGACTCGGTCATTACATTAATCTGCAGCACCTCCATCAACTAAGACATCATGAATTGAAATACCATTACATAATACCTCGCTTGTGGAGCATAGGATCCGCCTCTACATCCAAAATAGGGACCTCAACCTCCTTCCTTCTTCGAGCATTGAGTCCACCTCGAAACTCCCGCCTCTTCTCGAAGACATAGCCAAGAGTTGACCATATGTAATATTTGCAGCCTTTTGGACAGATCTTCCAAGATGGAGTATGGTCCTTGCCCCTATGAAATCAAAAATCCCGCACACCCAACTTTCTTCTCCTATGTTTCTTACTAGTTCCTTCTTTCATCTTCTTAGGATCATTTCCATCTTGATTATCTTTTTCTTTCTTTCTTTTTGTTACAAACACATCTACTTCATTATTTCTACTCTTATCTACTACATCAAAAGAATTCACAGTGCTTTTCCTTTATCATTATCTCCTTTACCGGATGTAGAAGCTCTATCTCGGACAATTATACTTATAATGACCCTTTTATAACAACCATAGCAAACAACTTTAGAAATATTTCTTTTTGACCTCTATCTCCTCCCTGAGAACTAAATTCCTTTCCTTGAAGAAGATTAATAGTTAATTGACCCATCTTTTTGAGCAGATCTTCATACTCAGTAGATGTACTAGGAGAAATATTTGTGCTCACCGGGAGTGGTTGTGGATTCTGACCAAAGGTGCTGGTGTAGGCTCTACTTTAGCAACAATTTCTTTGGGCTCCTCTTCCATGCTTTCTTCTTGCCTTCTTGCAATCTCCTTTGCTTGTTCAATGGTAGCTGGGCGGTCATACTTCACTCGTTGTCTAATCTCTGGCTTCATCCCAAGAATGAAGTGCTTATAGAGGAGATTATCCACGCCATTCATCAACCCATCCGCTAGTCCTTCCTTCCGGATCTGGGCATCGAGCTTCCTCCTTAGCTCTAGAACACGAGCATGATAATCCCTTATCTTCTCCTTCTCTCCTTGGGATAGCTTTGTGATCTCGATCATGAGATCTGCATATTTTTGTTGTTCACCAAATTCTTCAAGAAAACTTTCAGTTAATAAATCCCATGAATTTTTCACATTATCACCTAGTGTTTCAAACCACCTAAGTGTTGAACCATCCAAAAAGGTAGGAAAAATTCAGTCCATTGTTCCCTTCTTATAAGGCCATTACAAATACAAGATCGCTTAAACTCTTGAATGAAAGAAGAAGCATCTTCATTAGATTGAGCTGAAAAAATAGGAATCTTTCCCATTTTCAAAAGTAACCACCGTGAAATACCAACCCACAAGTACAATCAACAAGACTTATGTGTACAAATAATTGGAATCACTATACTAGAAAGTGACTTTACACCTTTCTATAGTAAAATAGAAATGACCACGGTAAACTATGGTAAAACTTGACTTATTGCGGTAAAAACTGACTTTACTATGGTAAACACTATTCACAGTAAAAAGTGAAGTTACTGCGGTAAATACTATTCACGGTAAAAAGTGACTTTACTGTGGTAAATACTATTCCAACAAAAATGACTTTACCATGGTAACTACTATGCACAGTAAAAACAAGGTTACCCTCTAATTGATTTTTGACTAAGTGGGAATATCTCTCCAGAAAATCCACCAACGAGGAATGGTCCCAGCAACGGAACCAAAATGTCATCACCAATCTGGCACTATGATAATTCTTCACCGGAACTCCTCATGCTATGATTATTTACTAATGCACAGCCTTTAGTTTGGTGGATGTAATCTGGAAACAAAACAACAACATAACACAAGAATACCATCGACTATGATAAGACAGAATGATGACAAATCTGAAATATCAAAATAAATTATAATATTAACATGAAACTATTACAATCTCACCCATGAGGTACTTCAAGTGTTATTGACTTCACTTGCCTTTCACCAAGACTATGGGAGAAACTTTACAATTACACCTCTTAATGGCTTCTTCAACACACCTTTAAACTGATGGCTTCCTTCGCACACTTCCTACAATATTTCTCACTACTTCCTTCTATGCTAAATGAGGGGGTACCCTCTCTATTATAGAACTTTCATGCTTATCCATCTTATCTCTAAGATAGGATAAGAAATCCACTCTGACAATCATATTCCATACCTTAACTCTTATCTCGTACATGTAAGCTTATCTTTTAAGATAAGATAAACCTTATCATTTTACATGGGTTCCACATTTTTAGACTTTTTACAAATAAAATACACAAAATATTTATGACCTCACTCCTTGTCCTTATTACCAATATAATATTTCTAATTCCTAATCACGTAGACCGTACTTCTCTTCTTACCCCAACTTTTACATTTTAACATTCTTGGACCACTTACGACAACTATTTACTTTTTACAACATTCCTATTGTACTTTGACCTGCTTACCGTACTCCACATTATTGGCGGCATCGTACTAGCAGCGCCATTATCTTCTTCTATCGACGCTACTACTAATTATAGTTAACAACATCCTATTCCTAATACATACATTAATGAAATAGAAATTACGGAGGAAAATTTTAGTGTCGATGATCGTAGCCCAATCAATGTGAATTGTTCAAATTTTGATAAGAAGACCTCCCGAGCACTTGTGAGGTAGATACCAAGGTTGGTTGTATTCCATACTTGACTCTCGATGAATGGGAGAACAAGAGGCATGCTTTTGATCCTTATAAGGAAATGGAGGAATCTGAGCTAGGAGTCTATTGTTTGCATGAGGAGAATCATCCTCTTCCTAACATCACTAAGCCAAACCACAAAGATGATAATGAGGTATGGTAGTTATTCTTTGATGGCTCAAGGAGTAGACAAGGAGCCAGAGGAGGAGCCATGATTGTCACCTCAAGGTATGAAATATTACTCATCCTTCTATTTCCAATTTTCTTACTCAAACAACACAATAGAGTACGAAGCTTTGATCCATGGATTGCATTGGGAAAGGAAAAGAGGGATCATAAAATTGCAAGTGTTTGGAAATAATGAGTTAGTTATGAATCAAGTTTGAGGAAAAAATGCTATCAAGAATGATCTATTAAAACACTACAAGAATCAGGTATGGGATCTTATTGAATAGTTCAAAGCATTCGGCATCAATTCCATTCCGAGAAGAAAATGAAGCAACAATCAGACCGGCAACAATCGGGGTAGCATTTGATGTAGTAGAGAGTATCAAAAGTGATAAATCTCAACCTCATATCAAGGTGGTTGTGAGGCCAGCTGTCCCAGATAATAACACAAGTTAGTAGGTCTTTGAAAATGATCAATAAATTGTCAACTTTCTAAAAGAAGAAGCTGAGTTCTCTGCTAGAAACCAAGACAAGTTGGAACATCGTTATGGTGACCAAGTGGTGTAACTGAGAACCAACAAATTACCAAAGATTCTTGTCACTTTAGATTCAATCTTCAACCCAAATGATCAATTATGGAAGGAGAAATTAAATATCCAAGGTTGAA
Organism: Taxus wallichiana var. yunnanensis; assembly: GCA_018340775.1. Classification (NCBI taxonomy): domain Eukaryota; kingdom Viridiplantae; phylum Streptophyta; class Pinopsida; order Cupressales; family Taxaceae; genus Taxus; species Taxus wallichiana. The sequence continues at coordinate 755,238,657 of CM031234.1, forward strand.
GATACAAAGCCCATTTTCATAGATGAAGGAAAAACATTGCAGATTGGAAAGGTAAGTACTCAACAAGAAAAATCTGAATTTGTTCAACTTTGTCAAGAATTCTCAGATGTCTTTTCCTAGACTTACAAATATTTAAGAGGTTTCAACCCAAAGTTGGCACAACATACTATCGAGCTGGATCCAGAATCTAATCCTTTTAGATAGAAGCAAAGGCTAGTAAACCCTCACATAGAGCCTCTCATGAGAAAAGAGTTGAACAAGCTTATTGAGGCCAACATCATCTTCCCTATCAAGCATTCAAGTTGGGTTACAAACTTGGTGCCTGTGAGGAAAAGAAGTGGAGAAATTAGGTTGTGTGTAGACTTCCATGATCTAAATAGAGCATCACTCAAGGATCATTATCCACTTCCATCAATGGAAAACTCATACAAGTTATAGTTGGCTATGAAAGTTTTTCATTGCTAGATGGATACTCGTGGTATAATTAGATAATGGTGAAAGAGGAAGATCAATTTAAGACAACGTTCACCACCAAATCGGTACATATTCTTATAATAATATGCCATTTGACTGTCAAATGCTTTGGAGAAACATTTCTTCGAGCTATGGACATGGCATTCAAAGGTTCGATCAACAATATAGTTATGGTATATCTAGATGATATCACTGCTTCTCAAAGAATGCTGCAGACCACCTCTTCCACCTTAGACGTATTTCGAGGTGTAGAAGGTTTGGAGTGTCACTAAACCCAAAGAAGTGTGTATTCTTGGCACATGACGGGAAATTGTTGGGCCACATTGTCTTAACAAAAGGGTTAATAATTGATCCTAAAAGGGTTGAAGCAATCTGAACACTTCCATTACCACAACACAAAAAGTCTCTCCAAAGGTTCTTGGGGAGAATAACTTTTTTTCACGGAGTTTGTGCTATATTTTACCACTTTTATGAAATCTTTAACAATGATGTTAAAGAAGAGTCTTAATTTCAAATGGATAGTAGAAGTCAAAGATATTTTTGAGGCTATCAAGCTCACAATATCATAGGCCTCAACTCTTGTTAACCTAGACTTTTCAAAAGACTTCATGTTGTATGCTTTTGGAGGATCAGACATAGTCTCGGCTATCTTGGTTCAGCCCAACAAGGAAGGGTCAAAACAACCCATAGCCTTCTTCAGTCAAATCTTGGAGGATTATGAGGTAAAGTACTCTTTCATTGAGAAACAGATCCTTGTTGTCATTAGGAGTTTGAAGAAATTTAGACAGTTAGTCTTGAACAATAAGATTCAACAACTAGTATCTCCTGAACAAGGACTTGAATGAGAAGAGAGCAGGTTGGATCACTCGGGTAATGGAATATGACATTGAGATCAAAGTGACCAAACTAGTTTGTGGCAAGGGTCTATGTGAGAAGCTCACTTCCAAGCAACAAGTTGAGTCAATGAATGAAAAAGAGGTTGTCCATTACTACACAGAACGATCAGCCGATTGATGATACACCTATTCCATGTTGGACTCAATCCTTGGTGCATTATCTCCAAACAAGTTTGTGCCCTCCATAATGGGACAAAGCAAAAGGAGATACTTAAGACTACAAGCCATCCCATATGTACTTATGGATGATTTTTTGTTCAAGAAGGATATCAATATCGTCCTATTGAGGTGCATTGGGACATGCCAAATTAAAATGGTATCAAATGAGTTCCATGATGGATAAGAACGAGGCCACTTTTATCCTCGAGTAAATACTCTAAAAATCATGAAAGCTAGTTATTATTGGCCTACAATGTTTAGGGATTGCTACTCATGGGTCAAGAAGTTCCAGAAGTGTGCATTCTTCATAGGGAAGGAAAAGTTAGCAGCCCTGCTCCTTCTTCTAATTTCAAAGGACCAACCATTTATGCAATGGGGACTAGACTTCATTGGAGTGATTGACCCAAATTCAAGCCAGGGCCACAAGTGGATACTTACAACCACAAACTATTTCACCAAGTGGACTGAATCAAGTGACACTTAAGGAGGAAAATGAATCCAACATCTTGGATTTCTATGAAGGAATAGCCACTAGGTTTGGAGTCCCTACCACTATTATATCAGATAATGCATTGGAATTCCTTGGTACAAGGATCACTAAATGGTTTTTCAGGAATGGTGTATACCTCAACACTTCATCAAACTATTACCCTCAGGATAATGGCCAAGAAGATTCCACAAACAACAACCTAGTTAAGGATTATTAGAAGGAATCTTGATGAAAATAAGAGAACTTGGAATACAAAGCTCAAATCAGCTCTATGGGCTGATAGGATCACATCCAAAATGTCTACAGGAAGCTCCCCATATAAGCTTGTATATAGAAAAGAGGCATTATTGCCCATATCATTGGAGTTTCCTACTTTGGAGCTCATGAAACAATTGGAACTAGCTGAGTTTGAACCTATGGAAATCAGGTATGCAGAGTTGATGGAAGTAGGAGAGGCAAGAGAGCATGTAATGTAGATCATGGAAAAGGATCAAGCATTGATCAAGAAGAGTTTTGATAAGAAAGCAAGAGCAATGACCTTTCAAGAGGGGGACTTATTTCTAAAATGGGATGTCGATCAAGAAAACCTAGGAAATCATTCCAAATTCATTTGGAGTGGTCCCTACATTCACAAGATCTACAAGTAGCAAGTGACTTCCGGTACTGCGCTAAGTTGGATGGTGAAGAATTGTAGATTCCAGTCAGTGTAATCTACCTCAAACAATGCTACTAAAATAAAAATTCCTTGCCCCGTAAAATATTAGCATTGGAATTTAATTTTCCTAAGTGCATATGCACATTGTTTTTTCGTAGCATAGATTTTATTTCCCTAAGTGATGTGGCACATGTTTTTGTTGCTCTAGGTTTGTGTTGTTATACAGTTCGATGCGCCTCTAGGTGAATGCACCAGACCTTTAGCATTTGTAATAGGGAGACCCATAGTTTCCATAACAGTTTCTTATTTTAAAATAGAACAAATACAAAACAACTAAAATTGGGTCTTGAAGGGTCCATTTCTAGAACAACGGGCAGGTTCCAGTGTCCGAGTAGCTCAAGGATCAAATTTTCAAAGTTCAGATTAGATCAGGCTATCAATTATGACTCCATGCCCAATGGATACAACAAGGTAGTTGATCTCTTCATGTAGTTGCCAAATTGTTATCTCAAATTTTCCCCCTGGAAAAATTGATCAAACACGACCCTGTGCAAGAAGAAATCCAAGGGCAGTTCCATCATACGAGCCCATGTTTCAAATCCAACAAATAGGTTATAGGTGGGATCTACAATGGAGTAGTAGGGTCGGTGAAGGGCCAAACATGTCAAAGAAAATGAGATGCTCAAATGAGATAATGAGGAAAGGCTCAAAGTCTTCGGGATTTACAAATGATTCAGAATGGGCCCAAATTGGCTAAGTATGAAGGAATAAACGAATCTTCCACGTGCTTCATTGGTGCATCTTTAAAGTCTAAATCCAAAAGAAGAGACTCAATAATTGTCGGGCCTCCATGTGTCCAGAGCCCCAAAAGTTGCATCGATCATTGAAAAGTATAAGAGTCAGCGAGGGTGCCAAGTGTCTCAATGGTGCACATTCAAAGGCGGGGCCAAAGTGGAGACTCAAATGAGCATGAAGATTCCATGTATCTAGGTTTCGAGAAAAACATCAGCCCGAATCGGCTAAGTATTGCAAATTAAGGAAGGCATCACATGTCTCAATGACACATCTTCAAATGTAAATCTAAAATTAGGTCTCTCGATAAGCGCTAAGTCTTCACGTGTCCCGGGTCATATATATGGCCCTGCCAAGAAAAAGGAATTAAACAAAACATAAAAAGAAATAGCAAAGCCACTTGGTGCCATGTGTTTCTCCAACGCAACTTCAACAAAAAAATCAAAAAGTGGTCCCCAAACACACGTCGGATTGCCACTTTGCCATGTTGAAAAGTCAAATCGGGAAGGTGGGTTGTCGGAGGCAATTCAAAATTTTTGGCTCGAAAGGCATAAAGTATAAAAGTGAGCCATGCCTCCACTAATGCCCAAGGGTCCACATGTCAAACCTCAATTGCATGTGGACCGGTGGGCCCGAAGATGGTTTTTCGACAAAAAAATTTACTTTGGACTCATGAGGTAATTTTTTTGCATTTTGTATTTTTAGTGCCAAGAGGCGTAAAGTGATTTTCGGGCCCGTAGACCCATTTTGCTAAGTGGTTTTTTGCCATTTTTTTTAGACCCTACTTAAACATTCAAATCAACATATATTTTGATCCAATGCCTAAAATTCAACAAATTTGGCATCATTGGAAATGTCTCGACCTCGTCTATGCAATGGAAACCTAAAAATTTAATTTTGACAAGGTTAGGTGGGTAGAAAATGGGAAAACATATTCATTCCATTAATATGCAATTTGACTATCCCCAAAAACTACATCAGATTTGACTCCATCCTTCATTCTCCCTTCTTCAACACATTGAACAAACATAGAGCGGTGGACTCGACAAATTGTGGGTGGATTTGTAGTGGCACTGATGGCCGTTAGCTGAGCTCCAAAATAAATTTTCTCACCTCTTTTCTTCATCTCCCTTCACTACATCTATAAAATAAGGAATTGGGCTCATTGTAAAGGGTTGGACATTTCTATTTTGCACCCTCCCTTCTCCTCTAGTTTGTAGATGAGTTCATGGAGTCCAAACCTCCCATTCAAGTTGTAATACAAAGTTTTACCTCTTAGCCACCGTAATGTACTCGTATCAACTCGGAGTAATAATATATGTCTCTCGGATGATTGTCAACCCTCTCATTTGCTGATTTTTATCTTTTGATATCTCATTGCAGTTTGGTTATCTATGCATGGTAGTTGTATTGAATTTTTATGGTCTATGTTAAATTGTAAAATGGGTGTTTAACATTCCTTTGGTGCATCACCTTGTTAGCTTAGGTTTATTTTTCTCACATCCTCTCAAACTTGTCTCCTTAGTAAAGATAGAGTAGGTTTAGAGTAGATCCTCTACAATTTATTTTTGTGCACCTAAATAGAGGAATAGGAACCGACCTTCATCTAGAGAGCTCTCTCGATTTCAAAGTCCCACACTTTGAGAGATGCTCCATGTTATGCTATCACACTGAGAGTATCAACCCATTAGTTTGCAGACATTCAAGGGTGCTATGATTTTGCACTAATAGATCCCTCAAAGGACATTCATCATCTATATCATTCTTGTCATTTATATCATATATGTATTGATTAACTAAAATTAGATTGAATAATGTGAAAGTATAGAAATTTTTAAATCAAAATAGGAGGACTAAAACATTCTATGTATGCACTAAACCAATATAGAATAATTGTAAATAATTATACTAAGTGAAATAAAATCCTAAATATGCATGGAAGCAAGGAAGAGTGGCTTAGATGATAAAAGGGAACTGTAGAAGGATGTCACGTAGGTCTTATATCAAAATATAAAAAGGGATGAACAAATCAAAGTCCCAATAAGGAAAAGTATAGAAGATCCGATCAAACTGAGGCACATGGGAAGATACTTTGGGCATCCTGTGGCACCTTAGTGTGTAGATTAGGTGCCTTATTTTCTCGTAAAAGCTCCGAATCTGATTTCTATAGGGTTGTAAGGTATTCTAAGTGTTCCTTGTCTATTGCATTAGAAATGTCTAGCTACGTTGAATGTTTTGAATAATGAAGTGATGGCTTACAAGAAAGAAGGAAGTATCAAAACCCTAAAAATAAATATGCAAAATGAATTAGTCGGATTGACCTCACCACCAAACTAGTGGTCCTATCATCGAGCATTTCACTACATTTCAAACATAGATGTAGTTCTCGGAGTATGTGTGCATGTCATTCCCTAAGTGCTCTTGTGCCAATCGTACTTTGTGAAGTAGTGAGTAATAATAAATATAGAGAATGTAAAGCATGTGGGCATGACATAGAAAAAAATACCCCCTATGATGTGTGTGTTGATGCAGATCTCCTAGACTTGATGCATAACACTATGTGGATGCAACCGATGCAATGTATGTAACTATAGATGGAGTGATAGTAGTATGTAATGCTAGAGCCCTCATTATGGTCTCATAACTTTATATTTATAGGATTATCTTGCTCTATTTTTGTAATTAACCTCAACATGGCCAACTTAGAAAAAGATAAGGAAAAAAAATGGGTATAAAGACCCCAAAAAGAAGTGTGAAAGTAGAACATGGAGGTGCCCTAGGTGGGACCAGGGTTCCCGAGGCACCCCAAGACAGACAAGGTGCCCCGGTTCAAGCTGAAATGGGGAGACAATTGTGAAATAGGTGGATATGTGTAAGAAACTATGTGGGAATGACAAAATAAAATATAAAAATAAGATGGAAAAAAGGGTGTGATTAATTAGTACTTTCTTCACCTAAGAACCCTCTAAATATTAGTATAAGATCGGGGTAAATAATTCCTAAAGTGCATGATTTTGTGTCTACCTTTTTTCCCCTACTTTATGCTAGTGAGTGGAACACTCGGAACATAAAGTAGATAGATATGTGTAGTGCCCACTCCTCTTCGACACTTATTATATTTTGATTTTGATTATTGTTGACTATAGACATGGATATTATTGTATCATTTTGGTTTAGCATGATGTTAGATGATAGAGATATTCTAACTATTGATGGATTGTGATTCATAGTATGATTTGTGTGGATTCTTAGAGGCATAGAGAGACATTTTTATATTAATGATGATGATGTGTTGTTAGCATATATATTACGACATTCATAATTCTCGTCGTCCTAACTATGATTTAACATTGGAAAAAATATCGTGATGTTATTGATATTGATGAAATGATAGATTTGAGATGTTGTTGAAATTGTAAATAGATGATAGCATTGTTAGTCTACATTGTGGTTTAATTATATAAGGATGTTTATTGATTGATGTGCATATATTTTATATTGGATTTATTTGATGTGGCCATAAGGCTAAAGGAGGTAGTGTGATTTTGCATGAAATTATATTACAACAATCAAAAGTGGGTTATGAGGCCAACCACTTTGTGGAATACATGATGTATACGATGATGGTCACCATGGAAACTTGTGTAATGTGTTTGTTTTGTTTTATTTTGTTAGGGGTCCCATGGGGAATGACCTCAAATTGTGGCCATGGGCTTTGGTTGTGTTGGTCCAAAAATCTATTGGGTGGACAGGTTTATGGATAGATGAGCCAACAATGTGCAAGGCATAGCCCCTCTTTGAGTCAGCAAATGAAACTGGTTTATTGCTATTCTACCAGCAGGAATCTGTGCAAGTCTCACAATATTCTACCTTCGGGGTTTTAGGATCTCATCCTAGTAGAGGTGTTTCCAACTGTAAGAAGAAGGGGAAGAAATGAGATAGGGAGATAGGAAAGATCTGAAGGGAGAAAAGAAATGAATTCCAAAGTAGAAAGGTCAGAGGGTCTATGTTTTGGGCTGGTAGTAAACAGAGCCAAACTTACTCGCATAGACAAACAAAGCAATACTGATGAATAAATGACAATAAAGCAGAAGTAGATTCAATAGAAAAAACATACAGATCTAACATAAGAAAGCTCTAATGTATAACACAGGTATTCAGCACAAAGTCTAAATATTGTATTAATATTTCCTTCTGTTACAAAAAGCTCAAAGTCTTTTCTTCTTACTTCTATTTTTTATCTGAAAAGTATCCACCACCGAATACAACAAGTATTCAAGTATTTATAGAAGAAGAGAAGGAAAGAAGGCAAAAAGCAAACCAACCACTAATTACAAAATATCTACAAAATATCTAAAAGTCAACTGTTGACTTTTGGCAACTTGGTGGATGACATCATCCCATGGTGCAACATGGATGATGTCATCATTTGTGCCAACATACTCTTAGATATTTACAAAAAGAAGATCGAGAGGAAGGAGACTATTCGTCGTCGTCTCGCGTGGCGGAAAGGGAGTGTCTTGCTTCTGCTGTTGCTCGGAGAAGTGATGTTAAACTGGTCCGATATTCCATGAACTTGCTGATCATGGGCTGAAGTTGATCTTGAGCAGGATCCTTATGGCGATCACTGATAACTTCACAAGTTTCACGTTCATCCACAAGCCTTTCTGGGAGCTTGGAATATTCATTTCCCACCTCTATCAGGTACCCTATAAAGTCACGACATGCCAGAAGGTTGTTGATGCATTTAGTGTCGAAAGTGGCTTCTGGCCCTAACCCTTACGAGACGATCTCCTTAAAGATCTGAATAGTTTGGTCTACCTTCCTCAGGGTGAAAGAAGGAGTGAGCAGGCCAGGGACATTCTCAAGATGATTTTCTCCATCTGGTGCATAGCCTCCAAGGCTTCCTCTTTGACTTTATCTATCTTTTCGAGGACAAACTCCAACTGATCGACCTGGTAGTCCAAAGTAGAAAGGATTTTGTTGGGTGCTCTGGGGTGATTGAAGATGCCGAACTTGACCAGATCTTCGACTGAACAGTCAAGCATTTTCTGGAAGGTCTCATGTTGTAGCCTAGCATGGTCCAACTCTTCGGAGATGGGTCCCACAATCACCTGGAGTGCCTTGTTCACCTGATTGATGTTCTGATACAACTCGGTGAACTTGACGATTACTCCCTCACTTTCCTTGAGGATTTGGTCTCTCCAGTGGATACTGCCATACCTTGCTCACTGATTTTGGTGTATTCATTTATCTTATCCTGGCTCAGGGGCTCAGGAGTTTCGGTGGCAGTTGTAGGAGGTGCACTACCCATTTTCTACAAGGTGTGGAGAAGATGTTTATTTTGCTCCTTTAATAGCCTCTTTTCTTCCTTTGCTTCCTGGAGCTTCTTGCAAAGGGCATCGACTGTAGATAGGGCCTCTCCTTGAAGGCTTTTTGAAGATGTTCCCATTGTGACTTGGGTCACTGTATAATCTGTCGAGAGACAGATCCTTTTTATCCTTTAAAGGATTGGGATATGTAATCTCCATTACTCTCTCTCTCGATGCACTCTGAGAGAAGTAGGTTATAGGTTTTTTCTTCTTAGCCCCCTTTGTTGGGATGATGGAGAAGTCCATCGGTGTGATAGGAACTTTCCTCTTTTACTAGCTCAGATGCTGGGAGATCCACACTTGGACTTATGGGAGTGGGACCAGAAGTGGAAGAGGGGGCAGCTGCAGTAGTGGAGGGAAAGTGCGTAGAGACACTTGGTGGCGGCATCGAGAGGGAGGCCGAGAAAGTGCTCACGGGGGAAGGGACACTTGCAGGGGAGGAAGACGTGGGAAAGGAAGGGAGATGAGAGATGAGAGAAGAAATGGTGGGGGACAGCTCCATGAGAGAAGAGAAGATGGATGATGAGGAAGGGGGAACAGTAGAGGATGGGGGAGAGGACACGACCAAAGGAATGGTCGCTTGGGTCACGCAAGGAGGAGAAGGAGGAGAGGAAGAAGGGATAGAAGGCACCTCAGCAGTTGTAGCAGTGGAAACATCCTGAGTGGATGTGCCCATCGGAACATGTTTGGCCGCTTCTTTCTCTGGGGAAGCCAGAGTTACAACTTGTTCTTGTATAGCGGAAGGAGGACTTTCAAGAGCTCCTTCTTGAGTAGTGCTTGATTCACCTTCCTTATCCTTGCCTTTGACCTTTGGCGGTGCTTTGGCCTGACAGGTGCGTTGCCCAATGGTGATGTAGTGAAATCTACCCCGAGGTAGATGAGGCCATTCATCCTGCACCAGTGCTCTGTCCTTCGCAGTGTCTCCTTGACCCTTTCTTCAATGGTCTGGGGTGATTTTGTTCTATCGATTGCAGAAAATGGCCAGTTGTCCCCATCCGTATCCAAATATACCTGATCAACTTCTTGATCGCAGTTTGATAACCTTTTGGGACGATGGCCACGCCATATTGAATAATCTCTGCCAGGGCCAGGCGAGAGTGATCCTTCCTTCTAAGTTCGACCTCATGATACAGGTCGATATAGATGTCCTCGATCTGTGGAAGGTGGATAGGATCGAGTTTTTCCTTGGGAAGGCAATTCCTTGGATCAAAAGTGGGCCTCGCCAGGAAGTTGTGCTTTAGATTTAGTAGTTCTAGCTCTGCAAACATCTCCGGGCTTTGTGGTGGGAAAGACAAGTGTACCTACCCACTGTAAGGGGGAAAGGAGTTCCACCCTTCTTTCTCTTCAAACACTTCTCGTGGTAGGTTATGAGCTATCTAGATAGCTCCAACAGGATCAGCTTGGGGCCAACATACCTCGGAAATTTAGTGGGCTCCCCTAAGAAGTTAGCTGCCCTGAGATAGGTGAAGGTGGGAAACTATGTAAACAAGGCCCCCCACTTCTCTGTTGCTGCGAAAATGCTCTTGGTCATTCGACCGTGAGTCATGTTGGGCCTCAAAAGGCAGACGATGCCATAAAAGAAAGCATCGTTGATTTTAGTGAACTGTGGGATGCTATTCTCCAGCTTCAGCTCTGGGTAGTACTCATATATTTTACTTGGGGCCAAACCTCACATCGGCTCAATGCTAGATAATCCATTTTCGAGGCTGCAGCATGTAAACTACATAGGAGTTCATGTAGAACCTCCCCATTGTGGTGAGTTGTTGGAGCTGCTCGGATATGGTACTGCTTATTATCTCTGCCCACTCGAAGCGTTGATCAGGTACGTTCTTGTTCATGGTCTCCAGGTACCTGAGCATCCACTTATGAAAGTAATGGGTGTCAGAAAGCCCAAATACTCTACTTAGGAACATGATGGTATCACTTAGTTCCTCGGAGAAATCACTACGGTGAATAACCTATGGCCATCTGGTTACCACCTTCTTGTTCTTTAAATACACTTCATTCATCAGCTGCATGCACTGGTCTTCATTATCCTCCCATGCCTTAATGCAGTCCTCTTGGCTTACGGCCATGAAATGCCGATGATGAGGGATGCCAAGCATGATTTCAAAGTGTCGGGTAGTCAGGTTGATTATGACCTCGCCCTTTTCATTCTCGACACATCTTGTGTCTTTGTTGTAACAACGGGCCACCACCATCATGAATTCATTGTTTACTACACTGACGGGGATCCCCCCAGCAAAATGCAGCCCACTGCCTACTAGTTTGTCCATCCAAGGACTTCCTGTGACTCTTCTGGTTCTGGCCTAGAAATCTTCCATGTCGATGTGACCGAGCTCAGAGTCCCTTATATCCAGGTCACATTCTACTCCTGACTCGGGCATTCTGACCCTCTGATACTTGTACTTCATTTCTTCCTCTGTAAGCTTGGATTTACCTTTTGACTTGGTTGGCCTCTTGCTTGATGTAGACATATGTGGATCTGAATTCAGTTGTTGATCTACAAGAAGAAGTGAAACCCAACGCAGAAGAGCCATGTTAGCTGTTAGATCTTCCATTAGAGTATTACAGAATGAGGAGTTAACAATTTAAAGGCCTCAGGGCGCAGGGTGCATGAACACTACAGGCTGCAGGGTTAATAGTATGGCACACAGAAGGAGGGTGTTACAAGGAACAAATTAGCACCAAAGGGCGTAGGGCACAAGGATGTTGCACATGACATTTTTTTATTATAAGCAGAAGTGTGCTGCCATTCATATGTGTTTTATGTTGGGCACAGATAATTTTCATGTTACATGCATGGAACTTTGGTGTGCCGAATGGTGCATGGAACTTTGGTGGTTTGATGTGTGTAACATAGAATTTATGTGCACAAAAGGGGAACTTGGTGCGGCGTAGGGAAGGCTTGCATGATTTTTTGTTGTAAGAGGGGATGCACCTGCGCCGTTTATGTAGTTTTATACTTGGTGCGAGTAATGTTGGTGTTGCATGGGGGCAGGGTGCACCAATGGCACAAATATTTTCCATGTAACATGGAAGTTCGGTGCACCAAAGGGCGCAGGGTTATTGGGTGTTGCAAGCAAGAAAAGTGTGCTTCTTGGCGCGACTGTATTTTATGCAGCAGGAATGGCGAATGCACCAAGAGGAAAATGCACATTTTTAAACTTATCTTTCAGTTTTCTCTTTCTTGATGGGTTTGTGATCTTTCAGGCCTCTTTTACAGGTTTTTGGATGGTGAAGGGGGCACAAAAAGGAGATCCAAGTGATTTTTGAGGCAGAGCCTCCTTTTGCAGCAGATCTGAAAAGAGGTAGAAAGAGCTTGGGGAGAAAGATAAAAGAACAACAAAAAGGGGGGGTTTACAAATCCATTGCCTCCTACCATACAAATAATCAAAACAAAACATAGGAGGAGAAAGAACTACCTACCCGGTATATATAGAATGTGAGAGGTGAAACGGGGTCCACGAACGCGATACGAGGATGACGGATGTGCCAAAAGGTGCAGAGGAATAAAGTTATCACGTGTTTTCTGACTAGTGAAAGTGACAGGTGGATGCACCTATATATAGGCAAAGGTGTAATAAATGCACCAACCACTTTTTCAAGAGGCGCACCAAAACATGTGTCGACATGTAAAATGGTGCACCCTTTGGCGCGGATAAATGCGTGTCAACACGGGATACTTGCACTTTGGCACAATTTTAAGACTATCAACACTTCATTCCTTGCGCCCTTTGGCACACCAAAACATGGCGCAACAATCGATGTGTCAACATGAAGGCGCATGCGCCTTGGCACATGCAAGGAAGGTGCATCATGGGAAGGCACACCAAAACATGTGTCGACACTTCAAACGGTGCACCAAAGGAAATGAAGGGGGCAGATTTACTCTGTGTTACACAGATAAAAGGTGCGCCCAGCCAAAAAGGGACCAAAATGGCTAAGTTTGGAGAACTAGATTTCCCGAAAGGGACTTTGCAATGTTCCAAATGCAGAGGGGTCCACGATGGGACCAGGACAAAAAATTTTGGTATGGTTACCTATAAAATTTCCCTCATCAATTTTACAGGATAACAGCTGGCTCTTTCTGGGGACTATCTTTGAGTGAAACTCAAGGGTAGAGAACCTCAGATCAACATGTGCCTATCCATTGGGTCTAGAGAGTCAAAAACAAGGGCGATGACGGAAGAAAACACACGATGAAAGCAAACACACAACAAAAGAAAACTATACAAAGAAGAGAGCAAGCTCTACTTCCTGAATATTTTGAGGTGCTGCCCACTATAGGGAAGCGGGAGATCAGTTCCATCTAGATACGAGAGATAGAAGCTATTCTCTCCATTGAGTTGTTTGATCTTGAAAGGCCCTCTCCATAGAGAATCAAATTTCCGTGCATGCCCTTCGGCTCTCTTCGTTTGTCCCACAAAAGGACGAGATCTCCCACTTGGAAATCTCTTTGCTTAGCCCTTTTATCGAACAATCTCTTAACTTGATTCTGATGTTCGGTGATCCTGTCGACCACTCTTATTCTTTTCTCTTCAAGCTCTGATAGATACATGATCCTCTTTTCAAGGGAATTTTGGAAAGTCTCATCTTCGATTGCTCATGCCAAGCGCAGAGCAGGAAGTTCTGTAGAAATGGGAAGCTCGGCGTCGATTCCATATAACACTTGAAAAGGTGACATGCCGAGAGACCTCTTGGGAGTAATGCGGTCCGCCCACAAAGCGTCGTATAATGACTTGTGCCACATTCATCTGATTCTCATCAACTAGCTTCCGTATGATGGTCACTAAGTTTTTATTACTGGATTCTACCTGACCATTCCCTTGGGGTAATAATCTGAGGCGTGAGCCAAGGTTATCCCGTATTCATAGAAAAAACCAAAAACTTCTCATGAGGAGAAGTTGGAAGCATTATCAGCAACAATCTTGTTTGGAATGCCAAACCTGACAATGATATTCTCTTTGATGAAACTACAAACAACCTCGGAAGTGGCATGCTTGATAGGTATGGCCTCCACCCATTTGGTGAAGTAATCTATTGCTGTCAAGACATAACTATGTCCGGCACTCGATTGGGGATGGAGTGCTCTGATAAATTCGATTCCCCACTGTCTGAATGGTTCATCAATAATGACCGGCCTGAGGGGAAACACAACCAATTTTGGCTTGCCGACAAATTGTTGGCAGAGCTCACACTTTGCTACCCAGGTGGCTGCATCCTGGAATAGTGTCGCCAATAGTACCTGGCCCGGATGATCTTGTGTGCTGTAATAGAAGAGGAGAAGTGACCACCACAGGCCGAGTCATGAAAACTCTCAAGTAACTTTATCTGTTGTGGTTTGTCAACACATCGCAAGAAGATGCCATCTATTCCACGTTTGTATAAACCATCATCCCAGATGACATATCTGGCTGCTCTGAGCTTTATAGCATGCTTCTCCTTTGTAGTTAGATGGGCTGGGCATTCACCATAAGTGAGAAAGAAAGTGATATCAAAATACCATTCATCACTGGTTGCGACAAATAGAACCATGGGTAGTGAATCGGCTTTCTCCAGTTGGCTTTGCGCTCCATCGGCGCAATCATCCTTTCCGTCAGGGTCTTCTGAACCTCGGTTTTCAGCCATAAGCTGACAAAGGCCCTTGCCTCTTACCAACTTAGTCGGTTTTATATCGAGATCATACTCTTGGACTTTTGCAATCCAATTTCCTCACAAACTCCCTAACTCTTGTTGAGTTAGGATGGACTTGACTGCTGTGTTAGGGACCAGTACCATTGTATGAGAATTTAGAATGTAATACCTGAAGTTCTTGACTACTTTGACCATGGCGAAGGCATGATTTTCCAACTGGGACATCTTTAATTTGTGGGGCTTGAGAGGAGAGCTCATGAACACAATCGGGATTCAACATCTTCAAAATTCTTTTGCATTAAGATAGCCGATACAGTATGCTCGGATGCATAGCTATACATGATAAAATCTTTGGAGAAATTGGGACATACCAGGACTGGTGCGTGAGTGACGAGGCTTTTATATCTTCGAACAACTTCTTTCCTTCTTCGCTCCATCGGAAAGTTGGTGATCCTTTCATCATGTTTGATATGTGGCGAGTCTTTTCAGCAAAGTCGGGACAAAGCACCTGAGAAAATTCACTTTTCCAAAGAAAGAGTGAACGCCGGTTTTTCTTGTGGGTAAAGTAAGGCTCTGAATAGCCTTAACCCTTTCGGCATCTATCTTCATCCCTTCCTTGCTTACAATGTGTCCCAACAACTTTCCCTCCGTGACTCCAAAAATAGACTTTTTTGGATTCAGGGAGATCCCATGCTCTCGGCATCTAATCAATACTTGCTCCAAATGATCGCAATGATCATTCCACTATTTAGAGAACACAGTTAAGTCATCCAAGTAAACTACGATGACTTTTCCCATCATTCCTTTGAATGCAAAGTCCATTGCCCGCTGGAAAGTGGCACCAGCATTGGTCAAGCCAAAGGCATCCTGTTGTAGGTGAATGTACCCCAAGGGGTAGTGAATGCTGTTTTGAATTGGTCTTGGGTGAGACTTCAATTTGATTGTAACCTAAAAAACCATCAAGCATAGACAACATTTCTGATCCAGTTACTGCTTGCAGAACCTGATCCATTATGGGAAGGGGGTAGTTGTCCTTCAAGGACGCTTGATTCAAGTTACGGAAGTCTACGCATATGCGTATCTCACCATTCTTCTTTCACACTGGCACAATGTTTGCTACCCAAGTACTGTGATGGATAGGAAAAATGATCCTTGCATCCAGCATTTTCTGAATTTCAGCCTGGATAGTACCTGAGATCTTAGGATTATAGTGCCTCTATTTCTGGCAAAAGGGTTTGACATCTTCTTTCAATGGGATGTCATGTTGGATGTCCTTCGGCTTGAAAGACTTTAGATCAGCATAAGACCATGCCAATACATCCATATATTTCTTTAGCAATTTGAAAAACTTCCGCTTTTCTTCGGTGTGCAACATTTCCCAATGTTCACAAACTGCGGATCTTCTACATACCTAAATTGACCGGCTTGGTCTCTAGGGAGAGGAGTTAGGATTATCTCACCTTTTCTTCCTTACAAAACGATCATGTCTATCGAACAAACGTTCCAGAGAAACCAGACCTTTTGGAATTTTATTTCCTTTGAGCTGACATATGCCATCACTTCCTTTTGATTCACCATCTTGATCAGTAACAGATTCACGGCATGTAGAAGTGGATCCTTCAAAATGAAGCTCACTGAAATTTTCTACCTTTTCCAGAAAGGCAATAAGTTGATTGTCATCATTGAATACCTACCAGTGCTGAGAATTGTCTGGCACACTTGGGTGGAAAACTACCTCAATGGTATATGTGTCTGTTTTCAAGCCTGGGTGAGGGAGCATGAGGGATGCTGAGATGGCTAATGAGTCGGCCATGTCATTCTGAGCTCTTGGGATGGCTTTTATTGAAAAAGCATCAAACTCCTCAATGTTGTCCCATACCGCGTTGCGGTAATGTCTGAGCCTTTCATTTTCACTTGGTATATCCTTTTAACTTGATTTACGACCAGCTCTACATCACCTTGTACTTTTAGGTTCTTGATTCCCCTTTCTTTTGCAGCTTGCATGCCAAGTAGCAAAGATTCATACTCAACAGTATTATTCATATTGAAAAACTGCAACTTGAAAGAGAGAGGAAAAATCTCCTCCTCGGAGATATTAGCATGGCTCCAGTGCCGCACCCACTAGTTGCACAACTACCATCAAACTGCAAAGTCCAGATCTTGTTAAGATCCTCTTCTCGGATGAGGACATCCATTTTTTCAGACTCAGTAGACAAGAAATAGTTCCCCATCCCTGATGATTCAAAGAGAATTTGGGCTTTGGGGTCATCGGAGTTAGTAACCAAGTACTTCTTTTGTGATTCCGGCTCCAATGTTTGCATTACACCTTTGACGGGATTCTAGCCTTAGACCAGTCCATATGAATCTCTCCACCAACCTCACTGCAAAAGCTCCTTCCTAGTAGAATTCCATATGCTGCTGGAATATCGGCAACGAGGATGGTCATCTTTACTCTTTTCTGGGAATGCTGCAAATGCAAACTGCGCATCTTTGATTTGACCAATCAACGGAACCTGTTTGGTTTCCAAAGAATAACATCTGCCAAAAGGCTTGGTAAGGGTGAGGCCCAGAGCATGGGCTACTTTTTCCAGCATGACATGTTATCGGAAGCTCTAGAATCAATTATACAGTTGCTCAACTTGTGACCATTGATTAGGAGGGAGAGATAGAAAGGTTCTATTTTTCCTGATGCGGAAGTCGAGGCAACATTTATGCGGGATGCAGGAGGGGTGGAAAGGATTCCTTTTGGGGAAACCTGAGTAGTTATGATAGCTTGGCTTTGGATGTATTCGGTCAACCTTACAAGTTGTTCGGGGTTTGACTGAAGATACTCAGCTTCAGACATTTGGATCTTGGTCTTTTTAGCATGATCAATTATGTCAAATGCGGCCAAGGGTTGCGTTGATGAAGGAATGAGTCCCTCATTTCACGATGGTAGGGTAGGATTACTTGGTCTTGATAGGAATATGAGAGGGCTGATTCGGAGGGGAGATAGGGGAAAAATATTTCTTTGAAAAAGACTTAATAACAGGTTGAGCAGGAAGGGGACTACCTCTTTTAGCGATGGTTGGAGGCGTGTTTGACACGGCCTTTTCTTTCTGCATCTTGGTAGCAACTTCTGCTTCTTTTCCTTGCGAGTGGGTGAAAATAGCATATGACTGTCCACTTGCATATCCTTGGGTACCCTCTTCTTCATCAGATTCCTCCTCATCAAATTCCATATACCGATAGTAGAGTCACCAGTCGGTTCACCGACATCTTGATCATCTTCACCTGGCGATGAAGGTTCTTCATAATTTTGCTCCTCTTCTTCATTTCAGCTAAAGCATTGACCGGAGGGGCCTCGAGTGCCAACCGTGGGCAGATTGCGGATAGGCGGGCCTTTGTGAGGCGTTGTTAGAAGTGAAGTTCCTCCGTGGGATATCCCGGTACTGAGTACTAGGAGAAGCTTGAGCTAGCTGCTTTTTTAACGTGAGCAAGTCATTCACCATCTTCTGGAATGTCGGGTCGGATGAAGTGGCGGGAGAAGGGATCGAAGCTT
Organism: Taxus wallichiana var. yunnanensis; assembly: GCA_018340775.1. NCBI lineage: Eukaryota > Viridiplantae > Streptophyta > Pinopsida > Cupressales > Taxaceae > Taxus > Taxus wallichiana. The sequence goes on from CM031234.1 coordinate 755,256,673, forward strand.
TAAGCTTGGACGGTTCTCTTTTTAACTCACCAGATATTAGCAAGTTGTCTTCAATCCGTATGGCAGCAGCTTGGCGAGAACCAAAGTAGCGACTTGTTCTTGCAAGAGTAAGAAACTTACTTTTGAGCTCATGGCATTTATGAAGAAGCACTTCTGATTTTCTGGAGTTGGAAGCATGGCGGGAAACTCGATTGATTAGTGAATTGAAATGGGTGATGAAATCTCGCATGGTTTCATTGACCTCTTTCTTTAAATGAGTGATCTTTGATAGTAACGCGAATGCATCCTCGAAGGCTTATACCTTTCTTCGAATGCAGTTCACAAGGTGGCCTAACTAGTAATAGATCCGGTGGCAAATCGATGAAACCATTCCACGGCAGGTCCTTGCAAGGTCTCTAGGAAAAGGTGAACCGACACATCTTCATGAGTCACATCTAGGATACTACATGACATGATGAATGCAGATATATGTGAATCTATGCTTTGGTTTCTTCTCCCATCGAATCTTGGGAAATTATTTCGGTTTCCATGTGGGAGTGCGTGAACAGGATGTGGCAAAGCCAGAGGGCCCATAGCATTTCCCCACGGTACTGCCATCTGATAGCTGGAAAAAGGACACGTGCTGGGAGGATGGTCCCACTGAGCAACAAAGCACTGTAAAGTGATGTGGATGCTCCTTGTGAGAGATGCTTCCTTCGTGGAGGTGAGACACTCCTGGATGACCGGTCAGCTGAACTTAGCAACGAGAAGCGTGCTGGCGTAACACTGAAGTTGTGCTTCTGAAGTAGATCGAAAGTAGGATCAATTTCTCCATGAGCTCTCCTGCTACGAGTAAATGGTTCACCTGCCAGTGTACCTTCCAGATCTGCAATATTTTGAAGCAAATCCTAAAAACTCTTTTTGGTTGTACTTGCTGATTTTCTTGAATTTTCTGACAAAAATCAGCAGCATGTACTTTTCTAAATATTTAATTTTATCCCTCTTTTAACAACCGATTGCGGTTTTAATGACAAAGATCAACGAGGATAAAATGATGGTAAAGCTTAGTAAGCTGATTTTCAGATCTAGAGTTGACTTTTTGAAGAGTTTGAAAATTTTGGTAAACTGTCAAAAACTCAGATCTACGGAAAAATACAGATTTTTGTAAAAACTCAGTGAACTAAAGATCTCTAACTAGCCCAGATCTATGGACCTCTGAAGAAAATTTTCAGTTTGGGTCACTTTTGCAAAAAAATTGGATTTTGAACAAAAGTTAAAAATTTGCAAACAGGTAGTGATTTTTCGATTTTCAACTGATTTTCTAACATACCACTATCATAGATCTGTTCGATCCCTAGTAGAGTCACCAAAAACTGTTGGTCCAAAATATGTCAGGTGGACAGGTTTATGGATAGATGAGCCAATAGTGTGCAGGGCATAGCCCCTCTTTGAGTCAGCAAAGTGAAACTGGTTTATTGCTATTCTACCAGTAGGAATCTTGTGCAAGTCTCACAATATTCTACCTTCGGGGTTTTAGGATCTCATCCTAGTAGAGGTGTTTCAATCATGTAAGAAGGGGAAGAAATGAGATGGGGAGATAGGAAAGATCTGAAGGGAGAAAAGAAATGAATTCCAAAGCAGAAAGGTCGGAGGGTCTATGTTTTGGGCTGGTAGTAAATAGAGCCAAACTTACTCGCATAGATGAACAAAGCAATACTGATGAATAAATGACAATAAAGCAGAAGTAGATTCAACAGAACAAACATACAGATCTAACATAAGAAAGCTCTGATGTATAACACAGGTATTCAGCACAAAGTCTAAATATTGTATTAATATTTCCTTCTGTTACAAAAAGCTCAAAGTCTTTTCTTCTTACTTCTATTTTTCATCTAAAAGTATCCACCCCCGAATACAACAAGTATTCAAGTATTTATAGAAGAAGAGAAGGAAAGAAGGCAAAAGCAAACCAACCACTAATTACAAAATATCTACAAAATATCTAAAAGTCAATTGTTGACTTTTGGCAACTTGGTGGATGACATCATCCCATGGTGCAACATGGATGATGTCATCATTTGTGCCAACATACTCTTAGATATTTACAAAAATAAGATCGAGAGGAAGGAGACTATTCATCATCGTCTCGCATGCCGAAAGGGAGTGTCTTGCTTTGCTGTTGTTTTGCTCGGGAGAAGTGATGTTAAACTGGGCCCGATATTCCATGAACTTGCTGATCATGGGCTGAAGTTGATCTTGAGCAGGATCCTTGTGGTGATCACTGATAACTTCACAAGTTTCACGTTCATCCACGAGCCTTTCTAGGAGCTTGGAATATTCATTTCCCGCCTCTATCAGGTACCCTATAAAGTCACGACAGGCCAGAAGGTTGTTGATGCATTCGGTGTCGAAAGTGGCTTCTGGCCCTAACCCTTGCGAGACGATCTCCTTAAAGATCTGAATAGTTTGGTCTGCCTTCCTCAGGGTGAAAGAAGGAGTGAGGCCTAGAGACATTCTCAGGATGATTTGTTCCATCTGGTGCATAGCCTCCAAGGCTTCCTCTTTGACTTTATCTATCTTTTCGAGGAAAAATCCAACTGATCGACCTGGTAGTCCAAAGTAGAAAGGATTTTGTTGGGTGCTCTGGGGTGATTGAAGATGCCGAACTTGACCAGATCTTCGACTGAACAGTCGAGCATTTTTTGGAAGGTCTCATGCTACAGCCTAGCATGGTCCAACTCTTTGGAGATGGGTCCCGCAATTTCCTGGAGTGCCTTGTTCTCCTGATTGATGTTCTGATACAACTCGGTGAACTTAACGATTACTCCCTCACTTTCCTTAAGGATTTGGTCTCTCCAGGTGGATACTGCCATACCTTGCTCACCAATTTTGGTGTATTCATTTATCTTACCCTCGGTTCGGGGCTTAGGAGTTTTGGTGGCGGTTGTAGGAGCGCATTGCCCATTTTCTGCAAGGCATGGAGAAGATGTTTATTTTGCTCCTTTAATAGCCTCTTTTCTTCCTTTGCTTCCTGGAGCTTCTTACAAAGGGCATCGACTGTAGATAGGGCCTCTCCTTGAAGGATTTCTGAAGACATTCCCATTGTGACTTGGGTCACTGTATAATCTATAGAGACAGATCCTTTTTATCCTTTAAAGGATTGGGATATGCAATCTCCATTACTCTCTCTCCCGATGCACTCTGAGAGAAGTGGGTTATAGGTTTTGATTCTTAGCCCCCTTTGCTGGGATGACGAGAGAAGTCCATCGGTGTGATAGGAACTTTCCTCTTTTGTTGGCTCAGATGCTGGGAGATCTACGCTAGACTTATGGGAGTGGGACCAGAAGTGGAAGAGGGGTAGCTGCAGTAGTGGAGGGAAAGTGCGTAGAGACACTTGGTGGCGGCATCGAGAGGGAGGCCGAGAAAGTGCTCACAGGGGGAAGGGACACTGCAGGGGAGGAAGACATGGGAAAGGAAGGGAGCTAAGAGATGAGAGAAGAAATGGTGGGGGACAGCTCCACGAGAGAAGAGAAGATGGATGATGAGGAAGGGGAACAGTAGAAGATGGGGGAGAGGATACGACCAAAGGAATGGTCGCTTGGGTCACACGAGGAGGAGAAGGAGGAGAGGGAGAAGGGATAGAAGGGACCTCAGTAGTTGTAGTAGTGACAACATCCTGAGTAGATGTGCCCATCAGAACATCTTCAACCATTTCTTTCTCTGGGAAGCCGAGTTACACTTTTCTTGTATAGCGGAAGGATGACTTTTAGGAGCTCCTTCTTGAGCAGTGCTCGATTCACCTTCCTTATCCTTTCCTTTGACCTTTGGTAGGTGCTTTGGCCTGACAGGTGCATTGCCTAATGGTGACGTAGTGAAATCTACCCCGAGGTAGATGAGGCCATTCATCCTGCACCAGTGCTCTGTCCTTCGCAGTGTCTCCTTGACCCTTTCTTCAATGGTCAGGGCACTTTTGTTCTATCGATTGTAGAAAATGGCCAGTTGTCCCCATCCGTATCCAAATATACCTGATCAACTTCTTGATCAGTAGTTTGATAACCTTTTGGGACGATGGCCATGCCATACTGAATAATCTCTGCCAGGGCCAGGCGAGAGTGATCCTTCCTTCTAAGTTTGACCTCATGATACAGGTCGATATAGATGTCCTCGATCTGTGGAAGGTGGATAGGATCGAGTTTTTCCTTGGGAAGGAAATTCCTTGGATCAAAAGTGGGCCTCGCCAGGAAGTTGTGCTTTAGATTTAGCAGTTCTAGCTCGTAAACATCTCCGGGCTTTGTGGTGGGAAAGAAAAGTGTACCTACCCACTGTAAGGGGAAAGAGTTCCACCCTTCTTTCTCTTCAAACACCTCTTGTGGTATGTTATGAGATATCTCGATAGCTCCAACAGGATCAGCTTGGGGCCAACATACCTCGGTAATTTAGTGGGCTCCCCTAAGAAGTTAGCTGCCCTGAGATAGGTGAAGATGGGAAACTATGTAAATAAGGCCCCCACTTCTCTGTTGCTGCAACAATGCTCTTGGTCATTCGACCGTGATTCATGTTGGACCTCAAATGTAGACGATTCCATAAAAGAAAGCATCGTTGATTTTAGTGAACTACGGGATGCTTATTTTCTAGCTTTAGCTCTGGGTAGTACTCATATATCTTTACTTGGGCCAAACCCGCATCGGTGAATCTTTGGATAATCCCTTTACGAGGCTTTTTGAGCATAGACTACGTAGGAGTTCATATAGAACCTCCATGTTGTGGTGAGTTATTGGAGCTACTCGGATATGGTATTGCTTATTATCTCCACCCACTCGAAGCGTTGATCGGTACATTCTTGTTCATGGTCTCCAGGTACTTAAGCATCCACTTATGAAAGTAATGGGTGTCGAAAAAGCCCAAATACTCTACTTAGGAACATGATGGTATCACTTAGTTCCTCGAAGAAATCACTATGGTGAATAACTTTGTGTCCATCCGGTTACCACCTTCTTGTTCTTTAAATACACTTCATTCATCACCGCATGCACTGGTCTTCATTATCCTCCCATGCCTTAATGCAGTCCTATTGTCTTACGGCCATGAAATGTCGATGATGAGGATGCCAAGCATGATTTCAAGTGTCGGGCGGAGGTTGATTATGACCTCTCCATTTTCATTCTCAAAGACACATCTTGTGTCTTTGTTGTAACAACAGAGCCACCACCATCATGAATTCGTTGTTTACTTTGCATTGAAGGGGATCCCCCAGCAAAAATGCAGCCCACTTTGCCTACCATTTTTTCATCCAAGGACTTTGTGTGAATCTTCTAGTTCTGCCCTCGAAATCTTCCATGTCGATGTGACCGAGCTCGAGTCCCTTATATCCGGTCATACTCTACCTGGGAGTCGAGCATTCGACCCTCTACGATACTTGTACTTCATTTCTTCCTCTGTAAGCTTGGCTTTACCTTTTGACTTGGTTGGCCTCTTGCTTGATGTAGACATATGTGGATCTGAATTCAGTTGTTGATCTGCAAGAAGAAGAAGTGAAACCCAACGCAAAAGAGCCATGTTAGCTGTTAGATCTTCCATTAGAGTATTACAGAATGAGGAGTTAACAATTTAAAGGCCTCGGGGTAGGGTGAATGAACACTATAGGCTGCAGGGTTAATAGTATGGCGCACAGAAGGAGGGTGTTACAAGGAAAAAATTAGTGCCAAAGGGCACAGGGCGCAAGGATGCTGCACATGACATTTTTGTTATTGTAAGCAGAAGTGCGCCTGCGCCATTCATATGTGTTTTATGTTGGGCGCAGATAATTTTCATGTTGCATGGAACTTTGGTGCGCCAAAGGGCGTAGGGTTGATGTGTGTAACATAGACTTTATGTGCAAAAAGGGGAGCTTGGCACGAGCGTAGGGAAGGCTTGCATGTCATTGTCTTTGCTTTGTAAGAGGGGATGCGCCTACGCTGTTTATGCAGTTTTATACTTGGCGTGAGTAATGTTGGTGTTGCATGGGGGCAGGGTGTGCCAATGGCGTAAATATTTTCCATGTAACATGGAAGTTTGGTGCGCCAAAGGGGGCAAGGTTATTGGGTGTTGCAAGCAAGAAAAGTGCACTTTCTTGGCGCGACTATATTTTATGCAGCAGGAATGGTGAATGTGCCAAGAGAAAAAAGCACAGTTTAAACTTATCTTTCAGGTTTTCTCTTTCCTGACAGGCTTGTGATCTTTCAGGCCTCTTTTACAGGGTTTTTGGATGGTGAAGGGGGCACAACAAGGAGATCCAAGTGATTTTTGAGGCAGAGCCCTCCTTACTAGCAGATCTAGAAAAGGAGGAAGAGCTTTGGGGAGAAAGATAGCAAGAACAACAAAAAAGGAGGGGGTTTACAAATCCATTGCCTCCTACTATACAAATAATCAAAACAAAACATAGGAGGAGCAAGAACTACCTACCCAAGTATATATAGAATGTGAGAGGCGAAACATGGTCCATGAACGTGATATGAGGACGATGGGCATCTTGTGAGTTTCAGAGGAATAAAGTTATCACGTGTTTTTCACTTGTGAAAGTGACAGGGTGGATGTGCCTATATATAGGCAAAGGTGCAATAAATGTGCCAACCACTTTTTCAAGAGGTGCACCAAAACATGTGTCAACATGTAAAATGGTGTGCCCTTTGGCTCTGGATAAATGCGTGTCAACACGGGATACTTGTGCCTTTGGCACAATTTTAAGACTGTCAACACTTCATTCCTTGCGCCCTTTGGCGCACCAAAAATGGCGCAACAATCGATGTATCAACATGAAGGCACATCACGGTAAGGCGCACCAAAAAAACATGTGTTGACACTTCAAACGGTGAGCCAAAGGAAATGAGAGGGGCGCAGATTTACTCATGTTACACAGAGATAAAAGGTGCGCCCGATTAAAAAGGGACAAAATGGCTAAGTTCGAGAGAACTAGATTTTCCGGAAAGGGACTTTGTAACATTTTGAATGCAGAGGGGTCCAAGATGAGGGACCAGGAAATTTTTTTTTGTATGGTTACCTATAAAATTTCCCTCGTGAATTTTATAGGATAACAAAGAGTGTGCAATTCTTTCCCTTTTCTTTTATTTAATTATGGGGTATGTGATTTAATATTTAATGTAATCCATTTTTATCATTCTTGATTAATGTGCCTTAATTAAGTGAATTAATCATGTGTATTAAGATATTTGGGGATGTGAAAAAATGGGCAATTTATTACAATACTTGGTCTTTTGGATTGTTGTGATTTTGATTGAGTGTGACTTTGAGTGTTGTACACTCTACCTTACTTTGGAATTTCGGATTTGGGCTTAAAGGCCATTTTTGGAGGCTTGTGGGACAAGCTATGCTTGTCCCAGACCTCCTAATTTCATGTACCAACCCTACCTATGGATTGGCGGGTCAATAATAGACCCATTATGTGTTTTGTAAGACAAAAAATGACATTTATTGAACTTTTCTTACATGTGTTTTAAATTATGTCCTTCGGGGGTGTGGATTTTGATTTTGTGTGTAAGAGGATTTTCATTCCTCTCAACCACCAATTTATTGTGCATTTGGGTTAAGGTTTTACTTGTGATGTGGCATCCTACATGGAGTCACCTCACCCTCCTCTTTTCTTTTTCTATATATGCAAGTTTATTTGTTTGTTTGGGGTTACTTCATTCATTTTGATCTTGTATTTTTGGGAGTTAGAGATTTTTGGAGTGCTTGTTGAAGTATTGAAGCTCGTTAGAGTTAAATTGAGCTTGAAGGAACTTAGAGTGTGATTCTTTGATCAAGTTCTTATTATGAAAAGGTAGGAAATACACTCTTTTACATGTTTTTTTATATGTGTGTATGGCATGTATGTGAATGATTTATGTGATTGTTGGGATCTTGGGTAGAATGCCTAAGTATGGTGTAGGAGAAGGATATGGGGAATTTTCCATTGTACTTCAGGCATAAGAGTTTATTTCATGTTTTGGGAGGGAGTTGGGTTGGGTGCCCCACCCTTGATAAGAAAATTCTTGCATTTCCTACTTGGTTCTTTTGAGGGAGACATAAGAGATTGTAGGGAGGCATAAGCGAATGTGGGAGGGATATGAGGATCTTGAGGGAGGCATAAAAGTTATGTATGGGTTAGAGATGTAATTCGGAGGGTTTTAAGGTGGGAACCTAATCCCATTAGGAGGCATAAGTGATCTGCCCATAGATCCTTGCTCCATTGGCTTTGCATTTTCAATCCTTGTGTATTTTTATAGTTTTATGTTTGTGATTGTATCTTGTTAGGTTTTGGAGCCTATTTTCATGTGAAAAATTACTCAAGACTATACACAAAGAGTACCATACACTTTCTACAGATTATATTTTTAGGGTTCGCAGTCGGGCCAGGCCCCGAGCGACATCCCCCAAGAAAAAATGTTTTGGCCTTGAAACGTGCCCAATATACCGGAAACGTGATTTTCTCATATGGGCGGTATTTTGACCCATAGGTTTATGTGACGGTTTTTACCCATGGTTTTAATACCCACGGTTTTGTAAAACTACTTAAGCAATTCTCTACTTATGTGGTTTTGTGCATATGGTAGTAGCATGTAACATTACAGATGAGTATGAATTCGGGTGTGAATTCTGTAGAGTTTTTTGAGCATAACTCAAAACATATCTAGGTATTGTATTGAGAGAGTGGTGGCTTGTAATAAAATATGAGTAAGTTATTCTTGGTGGACGTAGCCCAAATTGGGTGAACCACATTAAATATTGTATCTTTGTGTTGTGTTATTTTATTCTACACTTTTATTTCATATTTGTAATATTTTTGCATATTAGTTTCTCTTGTTGCGATTTTGTGAGGGACTGTTATGCATATTTTATCACTTATTTCCTAACATATCTTGTGTTGAATGTGTTTTGAAATAGTTGTGAAATTTTGTATTGTGATATGGAAGCTTTGTGTTAGTTTCCATGAGTTGGATCCATCCTTTATTTCATTTTGGTTGGGGCTCGGGGCCAACGAGGAGCACAACTTCTTCTCCTCATTGGATTATTGGCTAGGTAGAGAGTGTTGCCTCTCCCCCATTTTTGTTGTTTTGATTAAAATGAAGAAATGGTGGAGCTCTTGTTGAAGAATTAGGACTTGGAGCATTTGTTGAAGTCAAAAGAAATCCTTCATTGTAGAAATTTTTCTTGTGATTCCCACTTAAGGTGGAAGACTAGTAGCATTGTATTTGAAATAAAAGTTGTATTGTATATTTTGTTTATTAAGTTGTAATGTATTGTGGAAAAGAAGGATCCTTGCATTGAAAGAAATGAGCTATGCTCAAAGAAAAAGAAAGTTCATTATTATTTGTTGAAGTTGCATTATTGTAAGAATGAAGGAAGAACATAGAAGTTGTAAATCATTAACAATGTATTCTTAACAAATCTGAATGTGAAATAGAGTTGTTTGTAGTTGAACAAATGGTTGTAGTAGTAATGGAAAGATGCAATAAATTATAATGAGTTATTTTGTTGAAAAATTGCATTTGGTTGTGGAAAGGAAAACAATAATACTAGAAATAGATTAAGCTTCATTCCTACTTTTAAACTTGAAAGAAATTTTGTTGGAAGAAAATAAAAATTATCTTGTAGTGTGTTTCTTGTTACTATAGAAATAAAAAATCTTTAAATTTAGTAATTTTAAGCATGGAATGAATAAATGGTGTAACCTTTCAACTAGAGACTATAGACACTTAAATTCAAGATAAGGATAAACTGTAAAGCACCCTTGTAAAACTTTTTTTTGAAAAATTGTAGAATTGATGGTTTTATTTCGAATAACAGGACCATTTCCTTGCGTAGAGTGGTGGTCTCCAACCGCTAACCTAATTAGAGAAATGGTCTATGAATTGCCACCTAGGAAAGGTAGTGGTTTGTTAATCATTACCCGGGTAGGGTGTCGATCCCAGACCACCAACTTGCCTTGGGCTATGGTTCCGTCCTTTGTTGGGAGAAAATTAAAAATCCGCAACTAGGAAATTTTAAACTTAGTTTTATTAAAAATTTAAGCTTGTAAATATGAAGAGGAAATCACCAGCAAGCCATAAGGGCATAAATTCATTGTTCTAAACATGTAAATCTTTAAATGGGCATTTAAATGTACTCAATCTCATAGATTAAAATGGAAGTAGGGTTTTTCCCAAATAGAAGACTAAAAAATGGAATTAACTATATAACAACTCCAAATTTAGAGTGGAAACCTCTACAATCTTCAAATGGAAGACATTACACAAATAAATCCATAATCTAAACTAAACTAAGCTTGATTCTAGTGAATTCCTTCATGGATTCTTCCCTCCTTGCTCATGTGGCTTCCACTCCTCCAACCTACAAAATTAAAGAAAGAAAAGAGACCAAATGAGGAGGCTAGGGAAAGAAAAAGGATTTAATAAAATCCCATAAGGATGGTTAGGGTTAGGTTGGAATTCTTTGATCTAGTGGCCATAATGGATTTGATCCAAGGGTTAAGAATCAACCCTACAATTGTTAGGTGAGAATATTCATATTATGGTTGTAATTTTTAAATAAATCAAATGTATGTGTAAATGGGTGAATGGGGCCACTTAGGGCTCTAGTGTATTAAGTTAAAAATGTAACTCTCCTAGTATGTTTTAATAAATGTTTCAATGGAAATTAAAGCTAGTAAGATAAGGGAACTAAAGTAACTAAGGTTAAGGGTTTAATTATTGTGGGTTTGAATATTAATTTGAGAAGGGGAAACTATTTAATCAAGTAAAATAATTTATGGCACATTCCTAGCAGATTGTAATTAAAATTGACCTTGGAAACAAATTAAGAATAGTTAATTATTAATCTAGACCTGATCTATCCTTTGTAATGTAGTAATTGCTAGTAGGAATTAATTAAACATTTTATAGGGTTTGACACCTTACAACCTATTTAAAAAAAAACAAATATTTTCTACAACTTTCAAGATAATTATTTAAGGTTTAATGTGGTTTTAGAATGATAAAATTGTGGATGTTACAAGATGCATACCTGATATCCATATAGAGTGTAGAAAAAGCATGACAATAGACTAAACTCAAACATGGAATGATAAAAATAAAAATGTGGCGAGTGTGGATTCTAAAGATGAAAAATGTGCATAAAAAATGATGAGAGTGAATCTAGGGTGAAACGCATGTGTAGATGTTGCGAAAGTGTGTAGTGTACTTACATGGTTAGTAAAGGTAATTTCATTGCAGCATGTTGTCATTTTCAATGTCATTGTTTTTGGTGTTGTTACCCCCAATTTGACAGCTTGTTTCTCATACAGATAGACCTACAAGGAGAAAATGATCAATTAGTCAAATATATATCTATGCAAAAACACTGTAAAATACACATGTGTATAGAAACGTATAAATTATGCATATGTAACATACGTGAAAAGAAAAGTGTAAATGGAACATGTGCACCTGATCCATGTCAAGATAAAGGGTGTAGAAAGATATCCTATACTATTGCGAGTTTTTGGGTGATCTCACGCCACCCTGGATGAAGAATTATAGGGAGGAAATGCTTTGTGTCCTCCAACCTTTAACTTCTTCGATGAAATGAATGAAATGATGCCACTAGACAAATTATTGTAAAGGGGCACAACCACTAGAACCTACAAGCCTATAATTTATCTTTACAAAAATGCCAAAGGACACCATGTACTATAGGGGTCATTGTGTATGGAGTTGGTAGAATGGTCTAAACTCACTCACCGTATGTAAACACACAATGTTAGGCGCAAAAAGTGCACTATACTAAATCGTGTAAATACGTTGTGTTAGTATGTAAAACCCTCAATGATGCCCTCCTCTTTGGGGGCACATGCAATGTTGGTGAAAGGACAAAGAGGCCCAAAAGAGGACTTACCACACACCGACCTGTAGAACTTTGCACTTCAAGGGGAAAGGGAAAGTGCTTGTTAGATACCAAGGCACATACAAAAGGGGATAGCTATCCAAAAAAGGTGTTAGTGTTTCAACCGATTCTTAGAGAATTTCATTGAATATTGATGAAACAAATAAGGGTAAATGGGCTAGGAGGAATACTTATTAAAGCTAGTTGAAGGTTGTTGCACGTGTATGACTTCCTAATCCACAACTGATCGTGAGAGCTTCTTTTGGGTAGGAGGAACTACATGAAATAAAAAGTAAGACAACCAAATAGAAGTTAAACCGTATATGCGATGGACTACCTAGCGTATGCTAGATCCGGGAAGTGTGATACTCATTAGAAGGTCTGTCAATCCATTATTTAACACAATTCAATGTTAACAATAAATAAAATACTAATGTAGTTAAAATGATGTAGGTATCTCATTCAACTAAAATAAGAAAATTCATTCACAACAGGCTAAGATTTTATTGAATCGAAGGTCAAGGTCTCTATCGTGAGTACTAGTACTAGTCAAGGTTGGGTTTTGGGCTATTTTGGGTATTTTTGGGGATTTTAGACTCTGTTCTTGGTCCGAGGGTAAACCATAGAGACCGATATCGATGCAGTATGACCGATGTCGAGTTTAAGTGAACCGGCGGTGGTTGTGTGTAATCGGCGTCGATATGGTTGGGGTGGAAGGAACTTATTAAAATCTCCGTGCGAGGACAAATCGAGCCTAAATGGAAATGGAGAGGGCAACATAAAGGTCTATGGAGATTTGGGATATACTCGAGATCTTTAAAATTCAAGTATGGGCAATTTAATGGTGTGGGTGAAGGAATGATCAAGTTTGCATGAAGGTAAATGGTGGGAGAATGGGAGTGGGAGTAGAAACTAATAATAGATATAACAGAACCTACTAAAATAAAAATGGATGAATGCTTTGGTTAATAAAACACTTACTATTGTATGAGCTTGATGGTTGGGTGGCAATGGCAGTTGATCAGATGGATGGAGTTTGATGTGGTGATGGTGCTTCCCTAGATGCTTCCATGAATGCAAATGGCTCTGTGATCACTTCTGATGTTGGCTGTGAATGCTTTGATGCATGTACGAATGCTAGTTCTTCTTGTATACAAATCTGGTTTTCGTCCCCTTTCTCTCGAAATGAGCCAACCTCAAAATAAGGTTATTTTGGGGAATAAATGGTAACCGATGATGGTTCGAAGATGACTGACGGTGATTTAGGGTAACCAACATCGGTTAAGGCAAGATTTCCTAGGTTTACTAAAATGGGAAGATCCCACCAATTTCTTGGATCTCGTTTATTTTCTTCCGCAGATGAGAATGGAAGCTTCCTTTCTAACAAGCGGGAATGTGGTTAGAGGGAATGTAGGCTTTTATTTTTAGAATTTAGGTAGGTCCTGTTAGTTATGGAAACATATTAAGAATAGGTCTTAGGGTGAGGTGGTGGTGTGGGAATTATCCCAATTAGGATATTTAAATAATAAATATTATGAGCTCATGAATTAATTTAATTAAATTAATTAAATTAATATTAGAGTGGGGTTAAAGGGGCCATGGTTAGGTGAGTGTGACCTAATTTTTTTGTCTACATTTTTCCCCTTTTTGTTGTGTATCTTGTATTGGTAACAAAAATTAGGTTTCCCCTAACAAAAATAAGATGTGGTTTCCCCCATGTGTGTGTGAAGGTGATCCCCTCAAACAAGGAACCGATGAGGTAAAAGGCATAATCGGTGAGTGGTTTGATAAAATTTGGATGTGATGAAGAGGAAGGTGGGAAGTAGGAGTAAAAAATTGGTAAAGGTCTAATCGAGTAATCCAGGGTAATGGGTTAGGGTCAAAGGTAGTAACATTCAATGCTCACACACATATAAGCGCAACACGACACGATCTTGGGTTGAAGAGCATGCAAAATCTACATTTTCTAAGGTTGATAGGTTTATCCAAACAAGGTTGAGGTGATTCTAGTATCCAAGGTATAGGATATGATCAGGAAACATGACACAAGTCAGTGCAAAGAATGTTTAGGTATGTTACGGTACTCAAAGTTGGGTCGAGATAAATGGTCATGACAAGAGGCAAGGTAAGGTCAGTATGTCAATCAACACGGGTAATAGTCTTTGTAAGGTAGAGTGATCACATGAGGTCGAGTTCACTAGCAATGTTCCAGGCCAAGTAACTAGGTCACGACATGGGTAGGGCCGAGGTATGAGAAAAATAATGAGTCCTCAAATGAGGACTATATGAGGTAGTAAATGATGAGGTCAGGAGGATAAAGTGAAGTGTCCAAGTCAGGTGTGGGTGAGGTAAAAAGGATGCAGGTCAGCAAATTAGGGGTAGGGGTAGGAAAAAGACTAAGTAGGATAACTGACAATGGTTAGAAGGAATCGATGCTGGTCTTGATGGACCGACCATGGTAAGCTAGGACACGGGACCGATGTCGGTCAAGGTAAAATAGGCACCGATCAAGACAGGTAGTGTATAAAAAGTAAAATTCCACTTTTGACAAAATCATTTGTCACTTGCAAAATAGGAGAAAATGACAGGTGAGAGAGAGAAAGGTTGAAAGTTTCCATGCGAGAATGGAGAGTTGAGTTAGGGAGTGGTGTAGTGGGTGATTTGAAGTTGATAGGCGGGTCCACGAGATCAGATTGATTGATTTGGTTGGTTGGAGGTGAGTAGGTTGATTGGGTGATGATAGAGGCAGGAGAGGGATCGGGTGGACCACCGGTATAGTAGCTTGATGTGCCACCATGGCGACGATAAGCGTGATGAGGTAAGAGTCAATCCCTTTCTTTGTTTTGTGAGTTAGATTGGTTTAGAGGTCGGGTTTGAGAAAATAGGTTTTGGGGGAGAAAGGGAATTTGAATTTTGGGAGGGCAAATCAGGTAAAATAGGAATGGGGAGGGAGGTGGTTGGGTGAATGAGGGGTGGGGAGGGGTGGAGGGGTATATTAGGTCTGAATGGGTGGTTGAAGGAAATAAAGGGGAGTTTTACAAAGAGAGGGGTTTTGGGTGTCATGGTTTTCGGTGCGGATGTGACCGAGCGTCGGTGGTGCCGAACCGGTATCGGTCATGATAGAGGTGACTGATACTTGGTTTATGGGTGAATGAGGTCGGTTAGGGGTAACCGGGACTGGTTAGGATATGGGGGAAAAGGGGCCAAAAGTGACCTAGGTTGGGTGGGTGAGATAGGTAGTGGTAAGTAGGAGATGTTTTGGGGAAAAATCATAACATAGGTAAGGGGTGAAAATAGGTAAGGGTGAATGATAGTGGGTTAGGGTTGGGGTGGGTAGATAGAAGATGTGATACAAAGGTAAGGAGGTCTAGGGAAAGAGAGGTAGGGTGGTAAGTATAGGTGAGGTGTCGAGAGTGATTGTGGGTATGATTAAGGTGTAATAATGTGATGTTTTACTAGATGCAGCGAGAGATCAGCTAAGGATGTGAGATAGGTGCCACCCCTGCTCTTGACAGTTTGTGGGGCTGCGACAATCGAGGAGTGGAGGCATGTCATAGATGTGGGCCTGATTGGGGTCAAACGCTACCAACATGTATTCCAATAGCTGAGTTTGATGGTGACCCTCATCGATAGATGGGATTCGGTGACCAAAACATTCCACCTACCGATGGGGGAGATGACCGTCACGACCGGAGGATGTTTATAGGATCCGCGGTTACCATATTTAGGTACACATGTATAGTTCATCTCCTTAGAGGCATCTAAGGAGTTGATGCTAATAGTATTTGGTGAGGGACCGCAGAGATGGCATTCGAAAGAACCAATGAGCTACAGAGAGATGTAACTAGCCCGTCCAGAGGAGATGAGGCTAGTAGTGTTATTGATGGAGGCAGTCTATTGTTTTACACTAGCCAGATGTAGAGGGTGGGAGATTCCCATGATCACTGATGGGGGTGCTGCATGATATGGTGATGGACAAGACCTGCTTTGCATGGGCACCAACATTCCTAGTGCAGTTATATAGAGATCTATGGGTGTATGGGCGGCTCCATAGGTTCATCTTATGCTATGCACAATTATTCTTCACTATTGGGCCTATGAGCACATTGTGTGTGTTCTCACGATTGGTATATGCTAGGAATTTTCATTCGAGCCAGATTTTGTTTAGGTGGGGTACATGTAATGGATTCCAAAGTGATGGGGGTGTGTCGAGTAGGTAGGGCTACGCATGATGTAGCATATTACAGTGGTTATTGGAGATATTATCAGCATGGAGATTATTTAGAGACCGTATGTGGGTTATCACTCATACAGATAGATGGCTAATGAGTTAGATGACTTGCAGCTACTCATGTGGATTGAGGGGCGTCGTGTAGGGGAGCATGAGATGACACACATACTCGGTTCGATCTGCCCACAGAAATACCACCACCCTTCCCACAATATAGGAGGGATGAAGTGGAGAGGCCATTGCCTCTACCATAGCCAATAGTGCCTATAGGGCAAGAGGAGTAGGTGATAGACCGAAAGATTTATGATGATGTGGTTAAAGATAGATATAAATAGTTGTGGGCCACTCATTTATGATCAATACCACCGAGGCCGGGGCAACCATATTTAGCCACCATCACCATTTAGAGAGACACCCTATAGGGGAAGGTGGCAACCTTGATTACACGCTTAGGGATGGTGTAGAGGAAGTTGGCAGTTCGAGAGGTGGAGGTGGCCGCCTTGCATGCATAGGTGGCTAGTCTAAAGGCCTAGATGGTCCAGAGTGGAGGTGGTGATGATGATCAGGTGGCAGCCCTTTAGGCACAACTTAGAGGTTTGTAAGGCTAGTTAGCATCAGTACAAGTATATATTGAGGCCTTACAGCCCAAATATAGGCATAGGGTGTGAGTCTAATGGCACCACCACAGGTACTAAGATAAGGTTCTAGTTTATAGGTAGGTGCGGGACAGGGTCCCTTGGGATGTATAAGGTCGAGGGATGATGGGGCCACCATAGATAGTACCCGTAGCTAGATTGCGAGATGCCCTAGGTGAGGCTAGGTATTATTAGGACCAGCTAATGGTGGTAGGGATAGAGTTTCTATTCTATGAGACTACACGACATAGTAGGCCTCGAGTGAGATCATTAGATACCGCACCCATAACATGAAGAGCATAGGGGCCCTGAGCCCTGAGATAGGATAAGGGTGAGGCCACCAGTTCAAAGAGACTAGCCCTAGGAAATGTACTAGTAGGGACCCGGCCACGACCCATGATGGGTGGTGAGATGTTAGCAGGCACTGGAAAGGAGCCAAGGTGGAGGAGGAGATGGGAGAGACCAATATGGAGGATATCTGACAGGATGATGCCTAATGTATGTCCCTCCATTTTGATGTAGTTATTTATTTTTGATATATAACGCTTAGTGTGTTTGAAGAGAGTGAAATTGTATATGAGAGTTTGTGTATTTTTTATCATATACTGACCTGTGTGCCAAAGATGGTGAGGTTGTATATGAGAGTTTTGTTTATTTTTTATCATATACCAGCCTGCGTGTCGAATATGGTGAGGCTATATATGAGAGTTTTGTTTATTTTTGATCATATACCATCCTGCATGCTAAAGATGGTGAGGCTATATATGAAATGTTTGTTTATTTGTGATCATATATTGGCCTACGTGCCGAAGATGGTGAGGCTGTATATGAGAGTTTTGAGATATGCATATTATTTGGTATTAGTGTATATTGTATGGATACACATATTTATATGATGAGATGGATGATTTGGTGATGATGTATTTGTGTTGATAGATTTTATTGTTATGTATAGATGGATGGATGATAGGTGTGTTAGGCATGGTGGAGTCGGGTTATGGTTTAGGCATGGATGGAGTTAGGTACTAGGCATGTATGGAGTTAGGTCATAGGCATTGATTGAGTCAAGTCCTAGGCATGGATGGAGTCGGAGTTATTGTTTAGGCATGATGAAGTTTAGGTTGGTTTAGTCTTGTTCACAATATTGGTTGAGTTTGTAATTCATTAATTTGTGTAATTAATGATGATATGAATCATGTTGATATGTTTTATAGTAACATGAAAAATAATGGTAAAGAAAAGGTAGACATAATGAATTAATGTTTGATGAGGATAAAGGTGTGATACAATTTGTTGTTTGTTTGGTTTAATTTCCAATTATTGATAAAAAGGAAACTAACTAGGGTAGAATGTGATTAGGAAAGGGAAAGGGAGTTCATTAAATAGAGACTGGTTGAGCTAATAGCCAAGAGCCCCATACCCTTGACATGCTACCTACATAGTCCTGGCAAAAAGGGACCTTAGATCGATGTAGTTCTCCCATAAGCTAGGGAAGAATGCGAGGAGATATGAGAATGAGTTGGTAGGTTATAGGCATGGTTGAGGTGATGTCATTTTAAGTATGGGTGAATCATGGACACATTGGTATGGATGATTTTGAGTTGATTGTGGTGAAAGAGGAAAATTACCCAAAGATAAGTGTCGAGGATCCAGTCCTGTATAGGATGATCAATAGGTAATGAAAAAGGTTAAAAGATAAGAGGCAAGAAAGCTACCTGATTAGTAAGGATCATAAATGGTGGGTCATAAGTTAGATATTTTGATAAACGTAAGACCTTAAAGACATTGCATGATTGATTATTCTAAAGGTGAAGAGTAGTCACATGATCACCAAATGTCATGGTTCTAGTAGGTCCCTTGAGGCGGTAGGAAATGAAGGTGTGAATGGTAAGAAGGTGAAAAATGGTTAGGTTATATGGTATGAGGTAGTATGCCTTTTGGCAAGAGATCCAAGATCACAATGAGAAAGTCCATGATGAAAAAGTTTTCTATTTTGATTTGTATTTGAGATAGACTGATCGATGTGGGAAGTCTATATGGGATGAGGAAATTAATTCCTTGAGGTCTTCGTGAAGCTGATCAATGCGAGAAGCTTCGGATTGTTTTTTTTTTTAGCAAGCTTTACATAGCTATCCTTCAAGGAAGTAGTCTATTTATAGCAGCGATGTAGAGAGAAAGATGTCCTTTTAAGGGAGTCATCTTTTTATTTGAAGTTTGACTCAAGGATTTGGATCCCATGTGAGGGATTTGAAGTCATGGACAAGACTAAGGTGAAGAATCAGATTCTTGTTTAGAAAGCAAGGTGAACGACCATTAGATCTCATCTAAAAGAAGATGAAAAGTATCCATGAGAATCATACCATGTGCAGCGCCATGGTACACATATTTAAGAGAAGATAAAAGAGTGACGGGTATGCACATGATTCTTGTTTAATCATTGGGGTGGAATAGTGAAAGGAGGGAAGTGAAAATCACTCAAGGAACGAGCATGAAAAGAGGCAGAAGGTGAGGTAGGAATGAAATTCAAGAGTAGAATGGTCAAATATGCAAGGCATTAAGGGGCTCAGGTTTGGGTTTACTATCTAGTGAAGATAAATGATAAACACCTGATCCATAAGTATGAGTCATGATGTATGGTCCAAGGCAATTACAAGAAAATTTTTCCGTTTACTTTTTCCTCGCTTTGGTTACATGTTGATTTTCCTTCAGATAAGAACACCAACATGGAAGGTGCATTCATGGACACGTTTTTCATAGGAATGTGTGATACGTTTTTGGTAAACTTGAAGATGGTCAAGAGAAATAAGATGAAAATCTAGTTTTAGAACTTGGTCATTTTCAACCTTTTTGGGTTGGGCACAATTTTCATTCATGTTACATCAACCAAAACTGCCCCTCTTTTCCTTTGGCACATTCTAGGGAGTGTCAACACTCCAAATGTTGCGCCTCTCAATGTTGCGCCTCAATGGTGCGCGAGGTCTCTTAAGGTGTGCATCTTGTTGTCAACATCTCGGGTTGGGCAATGTTGCACTCTCTCTAAAGTGTGTTGCCCTCTCAAAAAGTGTGCTATGGGGCTTGAAAAACGTAGTGTTGACACTCCCAAAGTTGCGCCATGGCACAAATCTCTTCATGTCGACATCCACTAAGTGTGCCATAGAAAAAGTTGGTGGCACATTTATTGCACTTTTTTCTATATATAGGCGCGTCGACTGTCATTTTCACAATTCAAAAAATGTGAAAAATTTATTCCTCTGTACTTTGTCGGCATTCTGTCATTTGCGTGTTTGCCATTTGTCATGTTCGTGGACCCCACATCATCCCCTTTATCATTATATATTCCTAGTAAGTGGCCCTTGCCCTTCTTGTGGATTTGTTGTGGTTTTTATAATGGTTTAGGTGATTAGGATTGATAATAAACAATGAACCCAAGTACTCAACTCCAAAAACCCCTTCTCCTCCTTCCAGATCTACAAATCTGGAAGACTACCCACAAAACACTCAAACTCATTTGTCCCTTATTCCCTGCTTTGCTAAGTTTTCCCTCCTAGACATCAAAATCTGAGCCAAAAGAGTGAAAATCATAAAATTTTTGCAATCAACCCACTATTTTTCCTTCGGCACAAAACTTCATTCTTGTTACATCAAACACAGTCACGCCACATAGGTGCACTATCCCTGCATGTGGCATAAGCCTTCTCCGCACCTTATAAACATTGTCAAAAATTCCCTAGGTGCAAGTGCGCTGGCACCAAAACAACTACAACAACATCTGAATGTTGTGCAAACCTTTCCCATGCCACGCAACTAAACCACTTGGCACACCTCACTCTCATGTAACATCTACCACATCTACATGCCAATGGCACATCCTAGGACCTTGCTACACCAACCATATCTATGCCCCCACTTAAAAGGACTTCTAATGGCGCAAGCACACATCCCTTGACACCAACATCTGAATGTTGTGTGTAGCCTTTCCATGCCCTGCGCCCCTTTTGGCATTGTTTTCTCCCATGCAACACTTTCCCAAAGTGTGCCTTGCTTTTCTAAGACCCTACAGCCTGCAGTAGAGTTGCCTTGCGCCCAGAGGCTCATAAATTGCTAACTTTTCATTATGTAAGCTTTGATGGATGACTTAACAGCTAACATGGCTCTTCTGTGATGGACTTCCCTGATTCTTCTTGCAGATCAATAGTTGAACTCAGATCCACATGTCTTCATCGAGTAAGAAGCCAACTAAGTCCAAGGGTAAAGCCAAGGCTAATAGAAGAAGAAATGAAATATAAATACCAAAGGGTCAGGATGCCTGAATCTCTTGCAGAGTGTGATCTTGATATCAGAGATTCAGAACTCGGGCACATTGACATGGAGGACTTCTGGGCCAGAACCAAGAAGGTCACAGGCAGCCCATGGATGGATAAATTGGTTGGCAGTGGTCTGCACTTTGCTGCAGGGATCCCGTGAGCGCAATCAACAATGAGTTCATGATGTTGGTGGGCCATTGTTACAATAAGGACACAAGATGTGTCGAAAATGAGAAGGGCGAGGTAATAATCAACCTCACGGCCCATTTTGAGATCATGTTGGGTATCCCTCACCACCAACATTTTGTAGTAGTAAGCCAAGGACTGCATGAAGACATGGAATGAAAATGAAGACAAATGTATGCAGTTAATGAATGAGGTGTACCTCAAAAACAAGAAGGTACAAGTAGGTGGCCACAAGTCATTCATCGTAGTGACTTTTCAGAGGAGCTGAGTGACACCATCACCTTCTGAGTAGGGTGTTTGGGCTTCCCGATGCCCATTACTTTCACAAGTGGATGCTCAGGTATTTAGAAACAATGAATAAAAATGTTCTGATCAACGTTTTGAATGGGGAGAGATTATCAATAGCACAATCTCGGAGTAGCTTCAACAACTTTCAACAACTGGGAGGTTCTATATGAACTCCTATGTGGTATATGTTGCTTTGCCTCAGAGAGGGACTACCCAACATTGAATCGGTATGGGGTATGGCCCCAGGTCAAAATATACAAGTACTATCCAGAATTAAAACTGGAGAACAACATAGCCCAATTCAGTAAAGTCAACGATGTCTTCTTCTATGGCGTCATCTACCTCTTGAGGCCCAACATGACTTATGGTCGGATGACCAAAAGCGTGGTCACCACCACAGAGAAGTGGGGAGTGTTATTCACGTAATTCCCCACTTTCACCTATCTCAGAGCCGCTAACTTCTTGGGAGAGCCCACCAAATTTCCAAGGTATGCGGGACCCAAGCTGATCCTATTGGAGCTATCTAGATAGCTCATCACATACCATGAGAAGTGTTTAAAAGGAAGAAGGGTGGAACTCCATTCCCCCTCACAGTGGGCAGGTACACCTGCACTTCATAGGGAAAATCCCGGGAGATGTTTGCAGAGCTTGAATTGCTCAACTTTGAAGCATAATTTCCCGTGAGGCCAACCTTTGATCCTCGTGATTGCCTTCCAAGGGAAAAAATCGATCCAATTCATGTCCCTCAGATCGAAGATATCTACATCGATCTATATCACAAAGTTGAGCTCAGATGAAAGGATCACTCCCACCTGGCCCTGGCAGAGATCATTCAATATGGTGTGGCCATCATCCCAAAGGGTTTCCAAGCAACTGATCAAGAAGTTGATCAGGTTTATCTAGACATGGATGGGGACAATTGGCCATTTTCTGAAATTGATAGAAACAAGGCCCCTCAGACTATTGAGGAAAGGGTCAAAGGCACTCTGCAACACACCAAGCATTGGTGCAAGAAAAATGGTATCATCTACCTTGGGGTAGACTTTACCACGTCTCCCTTGGGTGATGCACCCACCAGGCCAAAACACTTGCCTAAAGGAAAAGGAAAAGATATAGAAGGGAGAGGCAAGCACTGCTCAGAAAGAAGTTCCTGAGAGCCCTCCTTCCACCACCGAAGAGCAAGTTGTGGACTTAGTGTCCCCAAGAAGAGAAAGCGGCTAGTGCTCCAATGGACACATCCACTCAGGATGTCATCACTCTAGCTGGTGAGGTCCCAACCATTCCCTCTCTCACTCCTCCTTCCCCTCCTCATGTCACTCAACCAACCACTCCTTTGGTTGTGTCTTCTCCCCCATCTTCTACCATTCCCCCTCCCTCTTCCTCCATCTTCTCTTCCCTCGCGGATCTGTCCCCCAACATTTCTTCCCTCATCTCACAGATCCCTTCCACCCCCATGGTTTCCTCTCCTACAGTCACTCCTAACCCCAGCATTGGAGTGTTGGCTTCTTTCTCAATGCCACCACCAAGTGTCTCGACACATTTCCCCATGTCCACTGTAGTTGCTCCTTCTTCCACCCCCATTTCCTCCTCTTCCTCTGGTCCCACTCCCTTAAGTCCAGAATGGATCTCCAACACCTGAGCCAACACAAGAGGAAAGTCCCTATTGCACCTATGGACTTCTCCATTATTCCAGGCTAAAGGGCCTAAGAAGCAAAAAGCTATAACCCACTTCTCTCAAAGTGCTTCAGGTGAAAGGGTTATGGAGATCGCATACCCTGATCTCACAAAGAAGAAAGAAGATCTGTCTCCTACAGATTTTACAGTGACTCAGGTCACATGGGAACATCATCAGAGAGCCTGCAAGGAGAGGCCTTATCCATAGTGGATGCCCTTTGCAAAAAGCTTCAAGAAGCAAAGGAAGAGAAGAGAATATTAAAAGAGAAAAACAAGCATCTTCTCCAAGCCCTGCAAAAGATGGGCAATGCCCCTCCTATGACTTTGTCACCCCTCCCAAGTTCTTAGTCAGGAGAAGATAAATGAGTATGCCAAGATCGGTGAGCAAGGTATAGCAGTGTCCACCTGGAGAGAGCAGATCCTCAAAGATAGTGAGGAAGTGATTACAAAGTTCATAGCTCTATCAAAATATAGATCAAGCTAACAAGGAACTCCAGGCAATAGCAGGACCTATCTCCGAAGAGTTGGACCATGCTAGGTTGCAACACGAGACATTCCAGAAGATGCTCGACTGCCCAGTCGATGACTTGGTGAAATTCAACATTTTTGATCACCCATGAGCACCCAACAAAGTCCTTGCTGCTTTAGACTATCGGGTTGACCAAATGGAGTTTGTCTTGGAAAAGATAGACAAAATCAAGGAGGAAGCCCTAGATGCCATGCATCAAATGGAGCAGATCATCTTAAGAATGTCTCCAGGGTTACTCGGTGCATCATACGCCTTGAGGAAGGTAGATGATACTATTCAGATTTTTCAAGGAAATCACGTCGCAGGGTTTAGCGTCAGAGGCCACTTTTGATATAGAATCTATCAACAACCTTTCTGGCCTACATGACTTTTGTTGGATACCTGATGGAGGTAGGAAATGAATATTTCAAACTCCCGGAAAGACTCAGAGATGAATGGGAAACTTGCGAAGTCATCGGGGATCACACCAAGGGTCCGCTCAGGATCAACTTCAAGTGATGGTAAGCAAGTTCATGGAGTATCGAGCTCAATTTCACATTACCTCCTGAGCAGAAGCAAGACACTCCTTTCAAGCCAAGGGATGATGACGAATAGGCTCCTTCCTCTACAGGATTAATCCCATTTTTGTAAAAATATTTAAAAGTATGTTGGCACAAATGATGACATCATCCATGTTGCACCATGGGATGTTGTCATCCACAAAATTGCCCCAAAGTCAACATTTGACTTTTAGATATTTTGTAAATATTTTGTAAATAGTTGTTGGCTCCTTTTTGTCTTCTTTCTCCTTCTCCTTCTATAAATACTTGGATACTTGTAGTATTCAAGGGTGAGAAAATTTGTATGAAAAATAGAAGTGAGGAGAGAAAGACTTTGAGCTTTCTTGTAACAAAAATTATTAATACAAAAAATTGAGACTTTGTGCTGAATTCCTGTGTTATGTGTTAGATCTTTCTTAAGTTAGATCTGCATGCTTATTCTATTGGATTCACATATGCTTTTGTCATTTGTTTATCAATATTGCTTTGTTTGTTTATGTGAGTAAGTTTGGCTCTGTTTACTACCAGCCCAAAACATAAACCCTCTGACCTTTCTACTTTGGAATTCATTTCTTTTCTCCCTTCAGATCCATCTTTCTTCTATTCCTTCCTTCATTCCTTTTTGTTCTTCATCGGAACTAACTCTCTTTGGGATGAGATCCCAAACCCCCTAAAGGTAGAATACTGTAAGACTTGCATAGATTCCTACTGGTAGAATAGCAATAAACTAGTTTCACTTTGCTGTCTCAAAGAGGGGCTATGCCCTGCACACTGTTGGCTTGTCTATCCATAGATCTGCCCACCCAATAGATTTTTGGACCAACAGTTTTTGGTGACTCTACTGGGGAAAGAACCAGATCTATGTGAGTGTTATGTCAGCTAAAAGACACCAACAATTTTTAAAAGCTGCTGGGAAGACTAAGAAAATAGATAAAATTATAAAAATCACTACCTGTTTGCAAATCTTAACTCTTTGTTTAAAATCCAAAATTTTTGCAAAAGTGATCACTAAAAAAAATTTTCTTAAGAGATCCATAGATCTGGACCAGTTAGAAACCTTTAGTTCACTGAGTTTTTATAAAAATCTATATTTTCATAGATCTGAGATTCTGATAGTTTTACAAATATTTTCAAACCCTTGCAAAAAAGTCAAATCTAAGATCCAAAAATCAGCTTACTAAGTTAACCATCATTTTATCCTCATTAATCTTTGTCATTAAACCACAATCGGTTTTCAAAAGAGGGATAAAATTAAATATTTAGAAAAGTACATGCTGCTGATTTTTGTCAGAAAAATCAGAAAATCAGCAAGTACAAACAAAAAGAGTTTTTATAAATCTACTCTAAAATCACTGCAGATCTAATAGATACACTGGTGGGTGAGCCATTTACCCATAGCAGGAGAGCTCATGGAGAAGTTGATCCTATTTTTGATCTACTTCAAAGGCACAACTTTAGTATTACACCAGCACGCTTCTCATCATTGAGTTCAGCTGATCGGTCAGCCAGAAGTGCCTCGCCTCCACGAAAGAACCATTTTCACAAGGAGCCTCCACATCAATTTGCAGTGCTCTGTTATTAAGTGGAACTACACTCCCATCTCATCCTCTTTCCATATTTTCAAATGGCAGTACCATGGGGAAACGCTATGGGCCCTCTTGCATTGCCATCCGGTTCACACTCCCTCATGGAAATCACAAGAATTTCCCAAGATTTGATGGGAGTGGAAATCAAAGCATGGATTCACATATATCTATGCATTCATCATGTCATGCAGCATCCTAGATGTGACCCATGAAGATGTGTCGGTATGCCTCTTTCTAGAGACCTTGCAAGGACCTGCAGCAGAGTGGTTCCAACATTTTCCGGCCGGATCTATCACCAGTTGGGCCACATTACAAACTACATGCATTTGAAGACAGGTATAAGCCTTCAGAAGATGCATTTGCATTACTTGTCAAAGATTACTCACTTGAAGAAGGAGGCCAATGAAACCATGCATGATTTTATCACCCATTTCAATTCGTTGATTAACCATGTGCCACCTACCATGTTGCCAACACCAGAAAATCAAAAGTGTTTCTTTGTGAATGCCATGAGCTCAAGAGTAAGTTTCTTACTCTTACAAGAACAAATCACCACCTTGGTCCTCACTCAAGCTGCGGCCATTCGGATAGAAGACAACCTACTTATATCTGGTGAGTTAAAATGAGAGCCATCCAAACCTAAGGCTTCAACTCCTTCTCAAGCCACTTCATCAGATCCGGCATTCCAAAAGATGGCAAATGACTTGCTCGCATTAAAAAAGCAATTAGCTCAAGCTTCATCTACCACTCCATATCGGGATATCCCACGGAGGAACTTCACTCCCAACAACACCCCACAAAGGCCACATTTTCCTCTGCTTGCTCCAAGGTTAGCACTTGAGGCCCCTCCGGTTAATGCCTAGTTGAGATCGAAGAAGAGGAGAAAATTTATGAAGAACCTTCATCACAAGGTGAAGATGATCAAGATGTCGGTGAACCGAATGGTGACTCTACAATCGGGTATATGGAATTTGAAGATGAGGAGTCTGATGAGGAGGAAGGTACTCAAGGGTATGCAAGTGGACAGTCATATGTTGTTTTCACCCACTCACAAGGAAAAGAAGCGAAGTTTTTGCTGCCAAGATACAAAAGGAGAAGGCTGTGTCGAACACGCCTCCAACCATTGCTAAAAGAGGTAATCCTCTTCCTGCTCAACCTCCTATTAAACCTTTTACGAAGAAATATTTTCCTCCCATCTCTCCTCCAAATCAGCCTTCTTTTGTTTCCATAAAGACCAGTAACCCTACCCTACCATCGTGAAATGAGGGACTCATTCCTTCATCAATGCAACCCTTGGTCACATTCGACATAGTCGATCATGCTAAAAAGACTAAGATTCAAATGTCTGAAGCTGAGTATCTTTAGTCTAACCTGAGCAACTTGTAAGATTGACCAAATATATCCAAAGCCAAGCTGTCATCCCCTCTCTCTGTCTCCCCAAAAGGAATCCTTTCCACTCCTCCTGCATCTCACATAAATGTTGCCTCGACTTCCATCAGGAAAAAAATTGAACCTTTTATCTCTCCCTCCTAATCAATGGTCACAAACTAAGCAACTGCATAATTGATTAGGGCTTCCGATAATGTAATGCCGGTAAAGGTCACTCATGCTTTAGGCCTCACCCTTACCAAGCCTTTCGGTAGATGTTACTCCATGGAAACCAAACTAGGTTCCATTAATTGGTCAGATCAAAGATGCACAGTTCACATTTGCAGCGTTCCCAGAGAAAAGGGTAAAGATGACCATCCTCATTGCTTGATATCCCAGTGGCATATGGAATTCTACTAGGAAGAAGCTTTTGTAGAGAAGTTGGTGGAGAGATTCATATGGACTGGTCCAAAGCCAAAATCCCCATCAAGGGTGTAATGCAGACATTGGAGCCTGAATCACAAAAGAAGTACCTGGTCACCAACTCTGACCCCAAAGCCCAAATTCTCTTCAAATCATCAGGGATGGGGAACTACTTCTTATCCACTGAGTCTGATAAAATGGATGTTCTCATCCAGGAGGAGGACCTTAACAAGATATGGACACTGCAGTTTGATGGCAGTTGTGCAACAAGTGGATGTGGCACTGGAGCCATCCTGATATCTCTGAAGAGAAGAGATTTTCCCTCTTTCTTTCAAATTGTAGTTTTTCAATACAAACAATACTACTGAGTATGAATCTTTGTTACTCGGCATGCAAGCTGCAAAGGAAAGAGGAATCAAGAACCTAAAAGTACAAGGTGACACCGAACTGATCATCAACCAGGTAAAAGGGGTGTACCAAGTGAAAAATGATAGACTCAGGCACTACCACAATGCGTAGTATGGGACAACATTGAGGAATTTGATGCTTTCTCAATAAAATCCATTCCAAGAGCTCAAAATGACATGGCCGATTCATTGGCCATCTCAGCGTCTCTTATGCTCCCTCACCCAGGGTTGAAAATAGACACATATACCATTGAGGTAGTCTTTCACCCAAGTGTGCCAGACAATTCTCAGCACTGGCAGGTATTCAACGATGACAATCAGCTTGTTGCTTTTCTAGAAAAAGTTGATAATTTCAATGAGCTTCATTTTGAGGGATCTACTTCTACATGTCATGAATCTATCACTGGTCAAGAAAATGAATCAAAAGAAGGTGATGGCATATGTCAGCTCAAGGGAAATAAAATTCCAAGGGTTTAGTCTCTCTGGAATGATTGTTTGACAAACATGATCATTTTGTCAAGAAGAAGTGACAAGATGATCCTAACTCCTCTCTAGAGACCGAATCGGTCAACTTGGTACTTGTAGAACATCCACAGTTTGTGAACATCGGGAAATGTTGTACACCCGAGGAAAAGTGGAAGTTTGTCAAATTGCTGAAGAAATATATGGATGTATTGGCATGGTCTTATGCCGATCTAAAGTCTTTTAAGCCTAAGGACGTTACATGACATCCCATTAAAGGATGATGTCAAACCCTTTCACCAGAAATAGAGGCATTACAATCCCAAGATCTCGGGTACCATCTAGGTGGAAATACAAAAAATGTTGGATGTGAGAATCATCTTTCCTATCCATCATAGTACTTGGTCACAACATCATGCCCATACGAAAGAAGAATGGTGAGATACACATATGCGTAGATTTTCACAATCTAAATCAGGCGTCCTTGAAGGACAATTACCCACTCCCCATAATGGATCAAGTTCTGCAGGCAGTAACCGGTTCAGAGATGTTGTCCATGCTTGATGGTTTTTGGGCTATAATCAGATTGAGGTCTCACTGAAGACCAATTCAAAACAACATTCACTACTCCCTGGGGCACATTCACCTACAACAGGATGCCTTTTGGCTTGACCAATGTTGGTGCCACCTTTCAGCGAGTGATGGACTTCACATTCAAAGGTATGATGGGAAAGGTCATCATAGTTTATTTGGATGACTTAACTGTGTTCTCAAAAAAGTGAAGTGATCATTGTGATCATTTGGAGCAAGTATTGATTAGATGCGAGAACACGGGATTTCCCTAAATCCAAAAAAGTCTATTTTTGGGGTCACTGAAGGAAAGTTGTTGGGACACGTTGTCAGCAAGGAAGGAACAAAGATAGATGTCGAAAGGGTTAAGGCTATTCAGAGCCTTACCTTACCCACAAGCAAGACCGGTGTTCACTCCTTCTTTGGAAAGGTGAATTTTCTCAGATGCTTTGTTCCCGACTTCACTGAAAAGACTCATCACATATCAAATATGATGAAAGGGTCACAAACTTTTCGGTGGAGTGAAGAAGGAAAGACGTCATTCGAGGATATAAAAGCCTCCATTTGCTCATGCACCCATCTCCTGGTATGTCCTGACTTCTCCAGGATTTTATCATGTACAGTTATGCATCTGCACATATTGTATCAGCCATCTTAATGCAAAAGAACTCTAAGGATGTTGAATCTCCAATCACTTTCATGAGCTCCCCTCTCAAGCCTCATGAATTGAAGATGTCTCAGTTAGAGAAAAACATGCCTTCACCATTGTCAAAGTAGTCAAGAACTTCTGGTACTACATCCTAAACTCTCATACGGTAGTGTTGGTTCCTGACACGGCAGTTAAGTCTATCCTAACTCAACAGGAGTTAGGAAGCTTACGAGGGAATTGGATCACAAAGGTCCAAGAGTATGATCTAGACATAAAACCAACCAAGCTGGTAAGAGGCAAGGGCCTATGTCAGCTTATGGCTGAAAACAAAGATTCAGAGGTCCCTAAAGAGAAAGATTGATTGCATCGACGGAGCGCAGGGTCAGCTGAAGAAAGTTGATTCTCTACCTATGGTTCTATTTGTTGCGACCAGCGATGAATGGTATTCAGACATCACTTTCTTTCTCACTTATGGTGAGTGTCCCAGCTCATCTAACTTCAAAGGAAAAGTGGACTGTAAAACTCAGGGCAGCTAGATATGTCATATGGGATGATGGTTTATACAAGCGGGATTGATGGGATCTTCTTGCGATGCGTTGACAAACCACAGCAGATCAAATTGCTTGAAATTTTTCATGACTCGGCTACTGGTGGTCACTTCTCCTCATCCATAACAGCACATAAGATCATTCGGGCTAGGTACTACTGGCCAACACTATTTCAGGATACAGCCACTTGGGTAGCAAAATGTGAGCTCTGCCAATAGTTTGTTGGCAAACCAAAATTGGCTGCTTTTCCCCTCAGGCCCGTCATTATTGATGAACCATTCAAGAATGGGGAATTGAATTTATCGAGAGCACTACATCCCCAATCAAGTGTCGGACATAGTTATGTCCTAACAATAACAGATTACTTCACCAAATGGGTGGAGGCCATACCTATAAAAATGCCACCTCTGAAGTTGTTTGCTAACTTCATCAAAGAAAATATCATCGTGAGATTTGGCATCCCACACAAGATCATTGCTGATAATGCTTCCAAATTCTCCTCATGGGAAGTTATCGGTTTTTTCTATGGATATGGGATAACCTTGGCCCATGCCTCAGATTATTACCCCTAGGGAAATGGTCAGGTAGAATCCAGTAATAAGAACCTAGTAACCATCATACGGAAGCTGGTCGATGAGAATCAGTGGTCCTGGCACAAGTCATTATATGATGCTTTGTGGGCAGACCGTATTACTCAAAGAGGTCTCTCGGTATGTCACCTTTTCAAGTGTTATATGGAATCGATGCTTTGAACTCCCCATTTCCATGGAACTCCTGCTCTACGCTTGGCACGAGCGATCGAAGATGAGACTTTCCAGAATTCTCTAGAAAAGAGGATCATGTATCTAACAGAACTTGAAGAAAAGAGAGTAAGAGTGGTCGACAGGATCACCGAACATCAGAATCAAGTCAAGAGACTGTTTGATAAAAAGGCTAAGCAGAGGGATTTCTAGGTGGGAGATCTCATCCTTTTATGGGACAAGCGAAGAGAGCCAAAGGGCATGCATGGGAAATTTGACTCTCTTTGGAGAGGGCCTTTCAAGATCAAGCAGCTCAATGGAGAATAGCTTCTATCTCTCATATCTGGATGGAACCAGCTCCCACTTCCCTATAGTGGGCAACATCTCAAAATATTCAGGAAGTAGAGCTTGCTCTCTTCTTTGTATAGTTTTCTTTAGTTGTGTGTTTGTTTTTGTCGTGTGTTTGCTTTCTGTTGGTTGTGTGTTTTCCTTTCTTTTTCATCACCCTTGTTTTTGACTCTGTAACCCAATGGATAGGCACATGTAGATCTGGGATTCTCTACCCTTAAGCTTCACTCAAAGTTAGTCCCCAGAAAGAGCCAACTGTTATCCTATAAAATTGACAAGGGCAATTTTGTAGGTAACCATACCAAAATTTCCATTTTGGTCCCCGTTGAGGTCTCTTAGCATTCGAATGGCATAAAATCCCTTTCCGAAAAATCTAGTTTTTAGAACTTGGTCATTTTCAACCTTTTTGGGTTGGGCACAGTTTTCATTCATGTAACATCAACCAAAACTGTGCCCCTCCTTTCCTTTGGCATGCATTCTAGGGAGTGTCAACACTCCAAATGTTGTGCCTCTCAATGTTGCACCTCTCAAAGGTGCGCCAAGGTGCATGCGCCAACTTGTCAACACTCCAAATGTTGCACCTCTCTAAAGTGCAATGGCACTTTGAAAATGTAGTGTTGACACTCCCAAAGTTGTGCCATGGCACAAATCTCTTCGTGTCGACATCCACTTAAGTGCGCCATAGAAAAAGTTGGTGGCACATTTATTGCACTTTTTGCTATATATAGGCACGTCTGACCTGTCATTTTCACAATTCAAAAAATGTGAAAAATTTATTCCTCTGTACTTGTCAGCATTCCTGTCAGCCCCATGTGTTGCCATTTGTCACGTTCGTGGACCCCACATCATCCCCTTTATCATTATATATTCTTGGTAAGTGGCCCTTGCCCTTCTTGTGGATTTGTTGTGGTTTTTATGATGGTTTAGGTGATTAGGATTGATAATAAACAATGAACCCAAGTACTCAACTCCAAAACCCCTTCTCCTCCTTCCAGATCTGCAAATCTTGGAAGATTTTTCTCTCCTTCCCGAGATCTGCCAAAATCAAAAACAACTCAAACTCATTTGTCCCTTATTCCCTTCTGCTTTGCTAAGTTTTCCCTCCTAGACATCAAAATCTGAGCCAAAAGAGTGAAAATCATAAATTTTTGCAAAACAACCCACTATTTTTCCTTTGGCGCAAAATTCATTCTTGTTACATCAAACACAATCATGCCACATAGCACACTTCTATCCTCCCTACATGCAGGCATAAGCCTTCTCCGTGCCTTATAAACATTGTCAAAAATTCCCTAGGTGCAAGCGCTGGCACCAAAACAACTACAACAACATCTGAATGTTGTGCAAACCTTTCCCGCCATGCGTAAAAATCTAAACCACTTGGCGCACCTCACTCTCATGCAACATCTACCACATCTGCATGCCAATGGCACATCCTGGGACCTTGTAACACCAACCATATCTGCGCCCCACTTAAAAGGACTTCTAATGGCACAAGCACACATCCCTTGACACCAACATCTAAATGTTGTGTGTAGCCTTTCCACACCCTGCCCCTTTTGGCATTGTTTTCTCCCATGCAACACTTTCCCAAAGTGTGCCTTGCTTTTCTAAGACCTGCTGACCTACATAGAAGCTTGCCTTGCCCCCGAGGCTCATAAATTGCTAACTTTTCATTATATAAGCTTTGATGGATGACTTAACAGCTAACATGGCTCTTCTGCGATGGACTTCCCTGATTCTTCTTGCAGATCAACAAGCTGAACTCAGATCCACACATGTCTTCATCGAGTAAGAAGCCAACTAAGTCCAAGGGTAAAGCTAGGCTAACAGAAGAAGAAATGAAATATAAATACCAAAGGGTCAGGATGCTTGAATCTCTTGCAGAGTGTGATCTTGATATCAGAGATTCAAAACTTGGGCACATTGACATGGAGGACTTTTGGGCCAGAACCAAGAAGGTCACAGGTAGCCCATGGATGGATAAATTGGTTGGCAGTGGTCTACACTTTGCTGCAGGGATCCCCGTGAGCGCAATCAACAATGAGTTCATGATGTTGGTGGGCCGTTGTTACAATAAGGACACAAGATGTGTCGAAAATGAGAAGGGTGAGGTAATAATCAACCTCACGGCCCAACATTTTGAGATCATGTTGGGTATCCCTCACCACCGACATTTTGTAGCGGTAAGCCAAGAGGACTGCATGAAGACATGGAATGAAAATGAAGACAAATGTATGCAGTTGATGAATGAGGTGTACCTCAAAAATAAGAAGGTGATAAGCAGGTGGCCACAAGTCATTCATCACAGTGACTTTTCAGAGGAACTGAGTGACACCATCACCTTCCTGAGTAGGGTGTTTGGGCTTCCCGATGCCCATTACTTTCACAAGTGGATGCTCAGGTATTTAGAAACAATGAATAAAAATGTTCCTGATCAACATTTTGAATGGGGAGAGATTATCAGCAGCACAATCTCGGAGCAGCTTCAACAACTTTCAACAACTGGGAGGTTCTATATGAACTCCTATGTGGTATATGTTGCTGCCTCAGAGAGGGACTACCCAACATTGAATCGGTATGGGGTATGGCCCCAGGTCAAAATATACGAGTACTATCCAGAGTTAAAACTGGAAAACAACATAGCCCAATTCAGTAAAGTCAATGACATCTTCTTCTATGGCGTCATCTACCTCTTGAGGCCCAACATGACTTACGGTCGGATGACCAAAAGCGTGGTCACCACCACAGAGAAGTGGGGAGCGTTATTCACGTGCAATTCCCCACTTTCACCTATCTCAGAGCCGCTAACTTCTTGGGAGAGCCCACCAAATTGCCAGGTATGCGGGACCCAAACTGATCCTATTGGAGCTGTCTAGATAGCTCATCACATACCATGAGAAGTGTTTAAAAAGGAAGAAGGGTGGAACTCCATTCCCCCTCACAGTGGGTAGGTACACCTGCACTTCACAGGAAAATCCTAGGAGATGTTTGCAGAGCTTGAATTGCTCAACTTGAAGCATAATTTCTTGGCGAGGCCAACCTTTGATCCTCGTGATTGCCTTCCAAGGGAAAAAATCGATCCAATTCACATCCCTCAGATCGAAGATATCTACATCGATCTATATCACGAAGTTGAGCTCAGATGAAAGGATCACTCCCACCTGGCCCTAGAGAGATCATTCAATATGGTGTGGCCATCATCCCAAAGGGTTTCCAAGCAACTGAATCAAGAAGTTGATCAGGTTTATCTAGACACGGATGGGGACAATTGGCCATTTGCTGAAATTGATAGAAACAAGGCCCCTCAGACTATTGAGGAAAGGGTCAAAGGCACTCTGCTGACACCGAGCATTGGTGCAAGAAAAATGGTATCATCTACCTTGGGGTAGACTTTACCACATCTCCCTTGGGTGATGCACCCACCAGGCCGAAACACTTGCCTAAAGGCAAAGGAAAGATATAGAAGGAGAGGAAAGCACTTGCTCAAAAAGAAGTTCCTGAGAGCCCTCCTTCCATTACTTGAAGAAAAAGTTGTGGACTTAGTGTCCCCAAGAAGAGAAGAAGCGGCCAGTGCTCCAATGGACACATCCACTCAGGATGTTGTCACTACTACAACTGGTGAGGTCCCAACCATTCCCTCTCTCGCTCCTCCTTCCCCTCCTCATGTCACTCAACCAACCACTCCTTTGGTTGTGTCTTCTCCCCCATCTTCTACCATTCCCCCTCCCTCTTCCTCCATCTTCTCTTCCCTCATGGATCTATCCCCAACATTTCTTCCCTCATCTCACAGATCCCTTCCACCCCCACGGTTTCCTCTCCTGTAGTCACTCCTAACCCCGTGAGCATTGGAGTGTTGGCTTCTTTCTCAATGCCACCACCAAGTGTCTCGACACATTTCCCCATGTCCACTGTAGTTGCTCCTTCTTCCACCCCTGTTTCCTCCTCTTCCTCTGGTCCCACTCCCTTAAGTCTAGAATGGATCTCCAAACACCTGAGCCAACACAAGAGGAAAGTCCCTATTGCACCTATGGACTTCTCCATTATTCTAGCTAAAGGGCCTAAGAAGCAAAAAAGCTATAACCCACTTCTCTCAAAGCGCTTCAGGTGAAAGGGTTATGGAGATCACATACCCTGATCTCACAAAGAAGAAAGAAGATCTGTCTCCTATAGATTTTATAGTGACTCAAGTCACAATGGGAACATCATCAGAGAGCCTACAAGGAGAGGCCTTATCCACAGTGGATGCCCTTTGCAAAAAGCTTCAAGAAGCAAAGGAAGAGAAGAGAATATTAAAAGAGAAAAACAAGCATCTTCTCCAAGCCCTACAAAAGATGGGCAATGCCCTCCTATGAATGTTTCATGACCCTCTCACGAAGTTCTTAGTCAGGAGAAGATAAATGAGTACGCCAAGATCGGTGAGAAAGGTATAGCAGTGTCCACTGGAGAGAGCAGATCCTCAAAGATAGTGAGGAAGTGATTACAAAGTTCACAGAGCTCTATCAAAATATAGATCAAGCTAACAAGGAACTCCAGGAAATAGCAGGGCCTATCTCTCGAAGAGTTGGACCATGCCAGGTTGCAACACGAGACATTCTAGAAGATGCTCAACTACCTAGTCGATGACTTGGTGAAATTCATGGTGTCTTTGATCACCCGCGAGCACCCAACAAAGTCCTTGCTGCTTTAGACTATCGGGTTGACCAAATGGAGTTTGTCTTGGAAAAGATAGACAAAATCAAGGAGGAAGCCCTAGATGCCATGCATCAAATGGAGCAGATCATCTTAAGAATGTCTCCAGGGTTTCTCGGTGCATCATACGCCTTGAGGAAGGTAGATGATACTATTTGGCTTTTTAAGGAAATCACGTCGTAGGGTTTAGCGTCAGAGGCCACTTTTGATATAGAATCTATCAACAACCTTCTAGCTTGCCACGTGACTTTGTTGGATACCTGATGGAGGTAGGAAATGAATATTTCAAACTCTGAAAAGACTCAGAGATGAATGGGAAACTTGCGAAGTCATCGGGGATCACACCAAGGGTCCCTCAGGATCAACTTCAAGCGATGGTAAGCAAGTTCATGGAGTATCGAGCTCAATTTCACATTACCTCCCTGAGCAGAAGCAGACACTCCTTTCAAGCCAAGGGATGATGATGAATAGGCTCCTTCCTCCTGGGATTAATCCCATTTTTGTAAAAATATTTAAAAGTATGTTGGCACAAATGATGACATCATCCATGTTGCACCATGGGATGTTGTCATCCACAAAATTTCCCCAAAGTCAACATTTGACTTTTAGATATTTTGTAAATATTTTGTAAATAGTTGTTGGCTCCTTTTTGTCTTCTTTCTCCTTCTCCTTCTATAAATACTTGGATACTTGTAGTATTCAGGGTGAGCAAATTTGTATGAAAAATAGAGTGAGGAGAGAAAGACTTTGAGCTTTCTTGTAACAGAACAATATTAATACAAAAATTGAGACTTTGTGCTGAATTCCTATGTTATGTGTTAGATCTTTCTTAAGTTAGATCTGCATGCTTATTCTGTTGGATTCACATATGCTTTTGTCATTTGTTTATCAGTATTGCTTGCCTCTCTATTTATAGAACTTCCAGGGCTTATCCACCCTATCTCTAAGATAGGATAAGAAATCCACTACGACGAATCATATTCCATAAACTCTTATCTGTACATGTAAGCTTATCTCTTAAGATAAGATAAACCTTATCATTTTACATGGGTTCCACATTTTTAGACTTTTTACAAATAAAATACACAAAATATTTATGACCTCACTCCTTGTCCTTATTACCAATATAATATTTCTAATTCCTAATCACGTAGACCCTACTTCTCTAATTACCCAAACTTTGACATTTTAACATTACCGGACCACTTACGACAAATATTTACTTTTTACAACATTCCTATTGTACTTTGACTGTTACCGTACTCCACATTATTGGCGGCACCGTACTGATGGCGCCGTTATCTTCTATCGGACGCTACTACTAATTACACTTAACAACATCCTATTCCTAATACATACATTAATGAAATAGAAATTTTGGAGGAAAATTTTAGTGCGACATCTTCCCCCTTCCTAGCTTCTACTCCGTCCTCAAGAGTAGACTATTCAGTGCTTGGAAAATCTTGACTTGTCATGGTTGACCCATTTCATAATGGGAGTGCCATCCAACTCTCCAGTCAGTGCGTACCATTTTCATGCACAAAAGCTGCTTTTTTTTGTAGGGCCCCATCCATTTTGGAAGAAATTTTCTCTCTTCTTTTTTTGTATCGGAATCATATACTAGAACCAAGTCATTTACTTGAAATGGAGACCACCGATCTTTTGATAAAAGTACTCCTTCTCCGCTTCATTTTCTTCTTATGGCTTGTATCCTTTGCTATTTCCCTCATTTCCTCTAGCAAATGAAGATGTACCAACCTTTCTTTTCTTGAATCACTTTCATCCATCCTTTCATTTTCATAACTCTCACGGTGGGAATATCAAACTCAATAGGAAGAACTGGATCAATGCCATAAGCCAACTGAAATGGGGAGTATCCTGTTGCTGACTTTGATGTTGCCCTATATGCCCACAATCTT
The DNA here is from genome assembly GCA_018340775.1 of Taxus wallichiana var. yunnanensis. Classification (NCBI taxonomy): domain Eukaryota; kingdom Viridiplantae; phylum Streptophyta; class Pinopsida; order Cupressales; family Taxaceae; genus Taxus; species Taxus wallichiana. The sequence continues at coordinate 755,294,645 of CM031234.1, forward strand.
TGCATGAATCCTTTTATCCCATTTATGTACCTGCAAGTGCATCTTTTGCTAGAATTTGACACAAAGACAAAATTTGTTCGTTCCACCTTGTCCATTTGTGCTTGGATTGTATGTTGTTGCCTTCCTGTGCTTGATAGAAAACTTATTGACTAGGGCTTCTACCACCTCATTAATGAAGTGGCTTCCTTGATCTATTACAATTTCTAATGGACAACCAAATCTGGTGACAATGCATTCATATATGAACCTTGCCACTTCATCCATGGAAGTTGTTTTCAATGGCCTAGCTTCACCCACTTGGTTAAATAATCTGTGGTAACTACAATATACTTATTTTGACGTGATGTAGTTGGAAGTGGACCTACAATGTCTATTCCCCATTTTTCAAAGGGACCAAGGGGAAGAATAGGACATAATGGAGCTGATGAAGTCTTACGGTTACCATGTGTTTGACAAATATCACATGTCTTACAATAATTATAACAATCTTTAAAAAGAGTGGGCGGTGATAACTGCATCCAAGATCCTTCTTCTTGCTGTAAGTTGTCCAGAGAAGTTCCCTCCACATGTACCATTGTGGAATTCTTCTAGCAGCTCCTTTCCTTGATCACGTCCAATTTGCCCTCTTGTCTTGTCCATCGAGTCCTATTTGAAATAATGCTCCATACGAGAATAGAATATGGACGATCGCTTGAGTAATCTTTCTCTTAGTCTTTACATTGGCACCATCGGGAAACTTGAATTCATTAAGATAATTCCAAATATCTATGTATTCACTAGGGATTGTGTCGAGGAGAATAATGCAGCATCGGGAAAATCATCATCATCACAAGATGATCCTAAACCATCATAGGCTCGAGAGAGTGCATCTACATTGACATGCTTCTTTCTGGCCTATCTATAATATCAAATTCAAATTCTTGTAGCAAAATTATCCATCTTGCTATCCTCCACGATGGGTTAGGCTTATTGACAATATATTTGAGCACGATGATCCGTTCTGACTATAAATTTCTGCCCTAGCAAGTAATTTCTAAACTTCTTTACAAAAAAATGATAGCGAGCCTCTTTTTGATTCTGATATAGTTTACCTCAAAGCTTTGCTCATTTATGCACTCCCAAAGTAAATTGGATGTTCATTCCATTTTCATCCTTTTGGCTCAAAGTACTACCTAGTGCTACATCGAGGCATCGGTGTACACAATGAATGGCTTGCTCCAATCTGGATTCTTCAAAATAGGTGAAGACACCGGGCTTCCTTGATTGTCCAAAAGCTTCATGCGCCTTGTTTCTGGTTCATAAGCAACATCCTTTTCAAGAAGCTGGGTTAGTGGCTATGCAATCTTTGAGAAATTCTTGATGAACCTTCTATAGTAACCCACATGGCCTAAAAATGATCTCAACTTACTTCTATTCATAGGAAATGGTAAATCTTTGATTTTTAAAACTTTATCGGGATCGGTACAATACCATCTCTGGATCTGACATGCCCTAACAAAATTCCTTTAGAACATCCAAAGACACACTTTGTAGGGTTTAGTGAGGCTTGTGCTTCATCTAACCTTTGAAATGCTTGTCTCCATCAGTGCGGGTGGTCCAACTTGCTCCCATAGATGCAAAAATCATCCGAAATACTCGATGAAGGTTCCGATGTAGGGTTCGAACACCCTATTCATCAAACGCTATTTGGAATGTTGCTTTGGAGCATTACACAACCCAAAAGGCATAACTCTATAAGCAAAAATTCCCCAAGGAGTGGTGAACGTGGTCTTGGTGATCTTTCTGCTTATACGAACTTGGTTGTAGCCGCTATATCCATCAGCAAAACTATAACACTCCTGGCCAGCTACTTCGTCCAAGATCTGATCTGAAAATGGAAGAGGGTAATGATCCTTCTTTGTTGCCTTATTGAGCTTCCTGTAATCAACACAAATGCGTAGCTTCCCATTCTTTTTATTGAGATCACAATGGGAGAAACCCATTACGAATTCTCCACAAGAAAATATGAATCCTGCATCAAGCAACTTATCTTTTCTTCTTTTACGAGTCTTGGAAAAATTAGGATTCATTCTATATGGCATTTGCTTTATGGGCTTAGCACCATCTACCCATCAATACAATGTTCTACCCAACTTACTTGACGGAGTTCCTTGTAATCAAAAGTAAATAGGTGTATGTACCTTGAAAGAGCCGGAGGTAGGATTCCTTCTCACTCTCCATCACGATCACCAATCTTTATTTGTTGGAGACGATCATCAACTTCTTCTTGAGATAATTTTATGGGGTCATGAGTTGGTGTGGTGGCAGGATATCCATGACTGAAACATCCACCTCGCTTTCTTCATCTTCAGTGTCCACTTCACTGGTACTAGAGTAATCAGAGGATGTCCAATCATCAGTTTCATCACTTGAATCCACAGGTTCTACTTTATGATGTCGAGGGATCACGTTTATCTTCACCCTCTCTCTACCACGTCCAAGTGTCATGAAACCTTCATTCCAATAGTTTCTTGCATGAACTCTCCTTAGCCATGGTCTTCCCAGCGCATTGGGTGCCTTGACATGATACCATTTTCATCACCTAAAAGTCTACCACACATCTGACACCCATAACGAGATATTGCCACATTTGAAACTACACCTTCTGGTTTAGTTTTTCCCTTATTTAATGACCTTAACATAAGTGTTGAAGGGCGATCAATTTTTAAACCCAACATATTCATTACAGACTCGGTCATTACATTAACTGCAGCACCTCCATCAACTAAGACATCATGAATTGAAATACCATTACATAATACCTCAGCTTGTGGAGCATAGGGATCTGCCTCTGCCTCCCAACAGGGGACCTCGACCTCCTTCCTTCTTGAGCATTGAGTCCACCTCGCAACTCCCGCCTCTTCTCAGAAGACATAGCCAAGAGTTGACCATATGTAATATTTGCAGGCCTTTTGGACAGATCTTCCAAGATGGAGTATGGTCCTTGCCCCTGTGAAATCAGAAAATCCTGCACACCCAACTTTCTTCTCCTATGTTTCTTACTAGTTTCTTCTTTCATCTTCTTAGGATCATTTCCATCTTGATTATCTTTTTTTTTCTTTCTTTTTGTTACAAACACATCTACTTCATTATTTTTGCTCTTATCTACTACATCAAAAGAATTCACGAGTGCTTTTCCTTTATCATTATCTCCCTTACCGATGTAGAAGCTCTATCTGGACAATTATACTTATAATGACCCTTTTATAACAACCATAACAAACAACTTCAAATATTTCTTTTTGGACCTCTATCTCCTCCCCGAGAACTAAATTCCTTTCCTTGAAGAAGATTAATAGTTAAGCGACCCATCTTTTTGAGCGATCTTCATACTCGGTAGATGTATTAGGAGAAATATTTGTGCTCACCGGGAGTGGTTGTGGATTCGGGACCAAAGGTCTTGGTGTAGGCTCTACTTTAGCAACAATTTCTTTGGGCTCCTCTTCCATGCTTTCTTCTTGCCTTCTTGCAATCTCCTTTGCTTGTTCAATGGTAGGCCGGGTGGTCATACTTCACTCGTTGTCTCGATCTCGGCTTCATCCCAAGAATGAAGTGCTTACGAGAGGAGATTATCCACGCCATTCATCAACCCATCCGCTAGTCCTTCCTTCCGGATCGGGCATCAAGCTTCCTCCTTAGCTCTAGAACATGAGCATGATAATCCCTTATCTTCTCCTTCTCTCCTTGGGATAGCTTTGTGATCTCGATCATGAGATCTGCATATTTCATTGTTCACCAAATTCTTGAAAACTTTCGATTAATAAATCCCATGAATTTTCACATTATCTCCTAGTGTTTCAAACCACCTAAGTCTTGATCCATCCAAAAGGTAGGAAAAATTCAGTCCATTGTTCCCTTCTTATAAGGCCATTACAAATACAAGATCGCTTAAATTCTTGAATGAAAAAGAAGCATCTTCATTAGATTGAGCTGAAAAAATGAGAATCTTTCCCATTTTCAAAAGTAACCATGTGAAATACCAACTCACAAGTACAATCAACAAGACTTATGTGCACAAATAATTGGAATTACTATAGAAATGACCATGGTAAACTATGGTAAAACTTGACTTACGGTAAACTATGCGTAAAACTGATTTTACTTGTGGTAAACACTATTCACGGTAAAAGTGAAGTTCTTTGCGGTAAATACTATTCACGGTAAAAGTGAAATTTCTTTGCGGTAAATACTATTCCCAAAGAAAAGGACTTTACCAAGGTAACTACTATTCATGGCAAAAATGACTTTAACATGGTAATTACTATTCACGGTAAAAATGACTTTACCATGGTAACTACTATGCACAAGTAAAAACAAGGTTACCCTCGATTGATTTTTGACTAAGTGGGAATATCTCTCCGAGAAAATCCACCAATGAGGAATGGTCCCGCAATGGAACCAAAATGTCATCACCAATCCGGCACTATGATAATTCTTCACGGGAACTCCTCGTCTTTATGATTATTTACTAATGCACAGCCTTTAGTTTGGTGGATGTAATCTGGAAACAAAACAACAACCGAACACAAGAATACCATTGACTATGATAAGACAGAATGACGACAAATCTGAAATATCAAAATAAATTATAATATTAACATGAAAGCTATTATGATCTCACCCATGAGATACTTCAACAAGACTATGGGAGAAACTTTACAATTACACCTCTTGATGGCTTCTTGAACACACCTTTAACTGATGGCTTCCTTCGCACACTTCCTACAATATTTCTCACTACTTCTTTCTATGCTAAAGGAGGGGGTGGCCTCTCTATTTATAGAACTTCCAGGCTTATCCACCTTATCTCTAAGATAGGATAAGAAATCCACTCTGATGAATCATATTCCATACCTTAACTCTTATCTGCGTACATGTAAGCTTATCTCTTAAGATAAGATAAACCTTATCATTTTACATGGGTTCCACATTTTTAGACTTTTTACAAATAAAATACACAAAATATTTATGACCTCACTCCTTGTCCTTATTACCAATATAATATTTCTAATTCCTAATCATGTAGACCCTACTTCTCTAATTACCCAAACTTTGACATTTTAACATTACCGGACCACTTACGACAAATATTTACTTTTTACAACATTCCTATTGTACTTTGATCATTCCGTACTCCACATTATTGGCGGCACCGTCTTGTGATGGCACCGTTATCTTCTATCGACGCTACTACTAATTACACTTAACAACATCCTATTCTAATACATACATTAATGAAATAGAAATTTTGGAGTAAAATTTTAGTGTCGATAATCCCAAACCCCCTAAGGGTAGAATACTATAAGACTTGCATAGATTCCTCTTTGGTAGAATAGCAATAAACTAGTTTCGCTTTGCTATCTCAAAGAGGGGCTATGCCCTGCCTGTATCGTTGCCTATCTATCCATAGATCCGCCCACCCGACATATTTTCATACCAACAAAACCCCATTGAGAGAAGGGCCAAAGGTCATGGGTGACCTGTAAGGCATGACTGGGTGTATGATGAAGGTTGGCATGTTGTTGGCATTTTACACAATGCTTAACATAATCACAACAATCATGGTTAAGGGTCAGCCAATAATAGCCTAGGAAAAGAATATGCTTAGTAACAACAAGGCCACTGAAGTGACCTCCACATATGCCATCATGAACTTCCTTAATGGTATAAGGAATTTTAGAACTTGTAAGGCACCGTAAGAGAATACCATCAAAGTCGTGCTTATAGAGGAGGCCAGCCATGATGACGTAACGAGAGACCCTTTTAAGAAAGGCACATTGTCCATTACGAGTGAGGCCAGGAGGCAATATGAAGAGGGAAAGATAGTCTGAGTATTATTCATACCAAAGGTCACTCAAACAGTCGGGAGCAATAGTTTTGATAGAGTAAAATTCATGAGGTAAATAAGAGGTTGATTGAGTCTTTGTATGGTGACAAAGACTTTAGAGTTAGCGAAAAGTGGGTATCTCGAGAAGCTAAGCGACGGCAATGGTATCTCGTAAATTTTTCGGTAGAACATGGGATGGTTTGAAGGGCATAATGGTCAAAGGTGGTCAAAAGTATGTCCACATGATGCTTATACTTTTGAATTATCTCATTACGACATTAGTAGATACCATTGACTTGGTTTATGAACAATTGAGAATCACCAAAGATGTTGAATGACATAACATCTAAGGCATAGGTAGCTTGGAGACCCAATACGACTGCTTCGTATTCAGCAATATTTTTTTACAATCAAAATAAAGTTTGAAAGATAAAGACATTCACCATCAAGTGGGATGAGGATAACACCAGCCCCACCCCCACGTTGACACTTAGAACCATTGATGAAGAGTGTCATTTGGTATGTGGGTTCATCCAAGGAAAGGGTAGAATAGACTCATCCTGGAAAGTCAAAGTTAGAGGTTGGTCCTCATAAATAGGTGCATTAGCCAATTGGTCGGCGATAGCTTGGCCTCGATGGACTTTTTATGGATGAATTCGAGGTCGATGTCGGCCGAGTATAATCCAAAGTGCGGCTCATTGATTTTGGTAAGGTTTGGGGTACATGAAGTGTAAGGGATCGGTGTTGGTCACAACATAAGTTTTGTGGTTAAGTAGATAGTGGTGGAGTTTGGTGGCATCAAAACCTAAGGCTAAGTAAAGTTTTTTTACATGGGTGTATCGGGTTTCGTAGTCCAAAAAGAGTATGCTTTATGTAAAAAAATGTCTGCTCCCTATGTTATTCATCACAATGAGCGAGCATGGCCCCCCAAAGAGTGATCAGAGTCGAGTTGACATGTATAGGTAGAAGGGTTGATCGTCTTTAGGTGGAATGAGTATGGGTGGTTGGAGGAGATATTGTTTTAAGGCTTCAAAATATTTATGGTAGTCATCATCCCATTTAAAGGAAACATATTTTTTGAGAAGGTGATGAAATGGTTGACATTGATTAGATAGTTGTGAAACGAAATGGTGGATAGACTACAACTTACCTTGTAGGCTACGAAGCTTCCATAGATTACTACATGGAGGAATTTCAAGAATGGCCTTGAATTTACCAATGTTAACCTCTATACCACGTAAGGAAACAATGAATCCCAAGAGATTTCCTGAGAGAACTATGAAGATGTAGTTCTTAGGCTGAAGGCAAACACAATACTTAATGAGGTAGTCAAAGATGGTTTTGAGGATGGCGAGGTGCTCTTGAGTGGTGTTTCAAATTAGACAGGATATCATATATGTAATATTCCAATATACGGTGCATGATGACATGAAAGATATAAGTCATAGCCCACCGATATGTGGCACCAATGTTTTTAAGGCCAAAAGGAATGAATCAATAGTAGATGGTCCCTTAAGGGGTGATGAATGCGCATTTTGTGCTAATCTTAAAGGGTAATAAATATTTGGTTATAACCCGATAAGCCATCCATGAGTGATAACATCTCATGACCAAGGGTATTTATTAACAGCTCTTTTAATTTGGGCTTTAAGTTTAACCAGTGGGTTAATACTAGGTAGCATAAAGTCATCTTTTGGGAAAGCTAGGTTGAGCTCACAAAAATATGTGCAAATGTGAAGTCCCCCTTGTCACCTTAGTGATAGGGACAATGTTAGAAATCCATCGAGGATAATTGATGAATAAGATGAAGGAAGCGAGAAAGAAGGTGCTTGAGTTCTTCTTTGACTAAGAGAAATGCGAGGTGCATTTTCCTCAACTTTTGTTTTATGGGTTTGCATCAAGATTAGTTCAATATATTATGGACCACTATGGTGGGGTCAATATCGAGCATGTTGGTTAAAGACCAAGTGAAAGCATGGTTATGTTTTTTGAGAAAAGAAGTGATGGATTATTGTTCAAGAGTTAGCATCTAAAGATTGACCAATCTTTAGAATGTGCACGCTCATCCCGAGTATGAATGTTGATCTCGATAATCGATTCATTCAACATGGTTTCGCATCTCGAGATGGTAACAAGCGATGAATATATGAGTCTTGTGCACCCATATAGGTGAGTATAGATTCATCATCCTAACATTTATCGACATTAATAGAAGGTGTATTGTCATCAATCATTTCAGTTATAGGAAGGGAAGAGAAGAGGAGTCAGTCGACACTAAAATTTTCCTCCAAAATTTCTATTTCATTAATGTATGTATTAGGAATAGGATGTTGTTAAGTGTAATTAGTAAAGTGCGTCAATAGAAGATAACGGGCACCGTCGATGCGGTGCCGCCAATAATGTGAATAATGGCAGTACGGTAGAATCAAAGTACAATAGGAATGTTGTAAAAGTAAATATTTGTCGTAAGTGGTCCTAATGTTAAAATGTCAAAGTTTGGGTAATTAGAGAAGTAGGGTCTACATGATTAGGAATTAGAAATATTATATTGGTAATAAGGACAAGGAGTGAGGTCATAAATATTTTGTGTATTTTATTTGTAAAAAGTCTAAAAATGTGGAACCCATGTAAAATGATAAGGTTTATCCTATCTTAACAGATAATCTTACATGTACGAGATAAGAGTTAAGGTATGGAATATGATTCGTCGAGTGGATTTCTTATCCTATCTTAGAGATAGGATGGATAAGCTGGAAGTTCTATAAATAGAGAGGCCACCCCCTCATTTAGCATAGAAAGAAGTAGTGAGAAATATTGTAGGAAGTGTGCGAAGGAAGCCATCGATTAAAGGTGTGTTGAAGAAGCCATCAAGAGGTGTAATTGTAAAGTTTCTCCCATAGTCTTGTTGAAGTATCTCATGGGTGAGATTGTAGATTCCATATTAATATTATAATTTATTTTAATATTTCAGATTTTTTCGTCATTCCGTCTTATCATAGTCGATAGTATTCTTGTGTTCGGTTGTTGTTTTACTTCCGCATTACATCCACCAAACTAAAGTCATGCATTAGTAAATAATCATAGAATGAGGAGTTCCCAGTGAAGAATTATCATAGTCGGATTGGTGATGACATTTTGGTTCCGTTCTTACAGGACCATTCCTCGTTGGTGGATTTTCTTCGGAGAGATATTCCCACTTAGGCAAAAATTAATTAGAGGGTAACCTTATTTTTCTCAAGGCATGTAAAGCTTACCATGGTAAAGTCATTTTTACCGTGAATAGTAGTTACCATGTTAAAGTCATTTTTGCCATGAATAGTAGTTACACTTTGGTAAAGTCCTTTTGTTGGGAATAGTAATTATCGTAGTAAAGTCACTTTTTACCGTGAATAGTATTTACCGCAAGAATTTCACTTTTACCGTGAATAGTGTTTACGAGTAAGTCGGCTTTTACCGTAGTCATTTCTATTTTACCGTAGAAAGGTGTAAAGTCACTTTCTAGTATAGTGATTCCAATTATTTGTGCACATAAGTCTTGTTAATTGTACTTGTGGGTTGGTATTTCACGGTGGTTACTTTTGAAAATGGGAAAGATTCCAGTTTTTTTCAAATCAATCTAATGAAGATGCTTCTTCTTTCATTCAAGAGTTTAAACGATCTTGTATTTGTAATGGCCTTATAAGAAGGGAACAATGGACTGAATTTTTTCCTACCTTTTTGGATGGTTCAACACTTAGGTGGTTTGAAACACTAGGTGATAATGTGAAAAATTCATGGGATTTATTAACCGAAAGTTTTCTTGAAGAATTTGGTGAACAACAGAAATATGCAGATCTCATGATCGAGATCACAAAGCTATCCCAAGGAGAGAAGGAGAAGATAAGGGATTATCATGCTCGTGTTCTAGAGCTAAGGAGGAAACTCGATGATCGGATCGGAAGGAAGGACTAGCGGATGGGTTGATGAATGGCGTGGATAATCTCCTCTGTAAGCACTTCATTCTTGGGATGAAGCCGGAGATCAAACAACGAGTGAAGTATGACCGCCCAACTACCATTGAACAAGCAAAGGAGATTGCAAGAAGGCAAGAAGAAAGCATGGAAGAGGAACCCAAAGAAATTGTTGCTAAAGTAGAGCCTACACCAACACCTTTGGTCCTGAATCCACAACCACTCCCGGTGAGCACAAATATTTCTCCTAATACATCTACTGAGTATGAAGATCTACTCAAAAAGATGGGTCAGTTAACTATTAATCTTCTTCAAGGAAAGGAATTTAGTTCTCAGGGAGGAGATAGAGGTCCAAAAAGAAATATTTCAATTTGTTTGTTATGGTTTGTTATAAAAGGGTCATTATAAGTATAATTGTCCGATAGAGCTTCTACATCTGCAGTAAGGGAGATAATGATAAAGGAAAAGCACTGTGAATTCTTTTGATGTAGTAGATAAGAGCAGAGATATAATGAAGTAGATGTGTTTGTAACAAAAAAGAAAGAAAGAAAAAGATAATCAAGATGGAAATGATCCTAAGAAGATGAAAGAAGAAACTAGTAAGAAACATAGGAGAAGAAAGTTGGGTGTGCAGGATTTTTGATTTCACAGGGGCAAGGACCATACTCCATCTTGGAAGATCTATCCAAAAGGCCTGCAAATATTACATATGGTCAACTCTTGGCTATGTCTTCTGAGAAGAGGTGGGAGTTGCGAGGTGGAATCAATGCTCGAAGAAGGAAGGAGGTTGAGGTCCCTGTTTTGGAGGCAGAGGCGGATCCCTATGCTCCACAAGCTGAGGTATTATGTAATGGTATTTCAATTCATGATGTCTTAGTTGATGGAGGTGCTGCAGTTAATGTAATGACCGAGTCTGTAATGAATATGTTGGGTTTAAAAATTGATCGCCCTTCAACACTTATGTTAAGGTCATTAAATAAGGAAAAACTAAACCAGAAGGTGTAGTTTCAAATGTGGCAATATCTGTTATGGGTGTTGTATGTGTGGTAGACTTTCAGGTGATGAAAAATGGTACTGTTGCGTACCCAATGCTGCTGGGAAGACCATGGCTAAGGAGAGTTCATGTAAGAAACTACTGGAATGAAGGTTTCATGACACTTGGACGTGGTAGAGAGAGGGTGAAGATAAACGTGATCCCTCGACATCATAAAGTAGAACCTGTGGATTCAAGTGATGAAACTGATGATTGGACATCCTCTGATTACTCTAGTACCAGTGAAGTGGACACTGAAGATGAAGAAAGCGAGGTGGATGTTTCAGTCATGGATATCCTGCCAGTCACACCAACTCATGACCCCATAAAATTATCTGAAGAAGAAGTTGATGATTGTCTCCAACAAATAAAGATTGGTGATGTTGTGATGGAGAGTGAGAAGGAATCCTACCTCCAGCTCTTTTGAAGGTACATACACCTATTCACTTTTGATTACAAGGAACTCCATCAAGTAAGTTGGGTAGAACATTGTATTGAGCTGGTAGATGGTGCTAAGCCTATAAAGAAAATGCCATATAGAATGAATCCTAATTTTTCCAAGACTGTAAAAGAAGAAATAGATAAGTTGCTTGATGCAGGATTCATATTTGCTATGGAGAATTCAGAATGGGTTTCTCCCATTGTGATCTCAATAAAAATAATGGGAAGCTACATATTTGTGTTGATTACAGGAAGCTCAATAAGGCAACAAAGAAGGATCATTACCCTCTTCCATTTTCGATCAGATCTTGGGCGAAGCAATGGCAGAGTGCTATAGTTTCTTGATGGATATATCGGCTACAACCAAGTTCGTATAGTAGAGAAAGATCAGTGAAGACCATGTTCACCACTCCTTGGGAACGCGTTTGCTTATAGAGTTATGCCGTTTGGGTTGTGTAATGCTCCAAGCAACATTCCAACGTTTGATGAATAGGGTGTTCGAACCCTACAATGGACCTTCATCGTGAGAGTATTTTTGGATGATTTTGCATCTATGGGAGTAAGTTGGAGCACCTGCACTTTGATGGAGACAAAGATTTCAAAGGTTAGATGAAGCACAAGCCTCACTAAACCCTACAAAGTGTGTATTTGGATGTTCTAAAGGCATTTTGTTAGGGCATGTTGTATCCAGAGATGGTATTGCTACGATCGTGATAAAGTTTCAAAAATCAAAGATTTACCATTTCCTATGAATAGAAGTAAGTTGAGATCATTTTTAGGCCATGTGGGTTACTATAGAAGGTTCATCAAGAATTTCTCAAAGATTGCACAGCCACTAACCCAGTTCTTGAAGAAGGATGTTGCTTATGAACCAGGAAACAAGGCGCATGAAGCTTTTGGACAACTGAAGGAAGCCCTGGTGTCTTCACCTGTTTTGAAGAATCCAGATTGGAGCAAGCCATTCATTGTGTACACTGATGCCTCAGATGCAGCACTAGGTAGTACTTTGAGCCAAAAGGATGAAAATGGGAATGAACATCCAATTTACTTTGGGAGCAGACAAATGAGCAGTGCTGAGGTAAACTATACTGTAACTGAAAAAGAGGCTCTGGCTATCATTTTTGCTGTAAAGAAGTTTAGAAATTACTTGCTAGGGCAGAAATTTATAGTTGTAACGGATCATCAGGCTCTGAAATATATTGTCAATAAGCCTAACCCATCAGGGAGGATAGCAAGATGGATAATTTTGCTACAAGAATTTGAATTTGATATTATAGATAGGCCAGGAAAGAAGCATGTCAATGCAGATGCACTCTCTCGAGCCTATGATGGTTTAGGATCATCTTGTGATGATGATGATTTTCCCGATGCAACATTGTTCTCCCTTGACACAATCCCTAGTGAATACATAGATATTTGGAATTATCTTAATGAATTCAAGTTTCCTGATGGTGCCAATGCAAAGACTAAGAGAAAGATTACTCAAGCCAGTCGTCCATATTCTATTCTGCATGGAGCATTATTTCGAATAGGACCTGATGGACATCTGAGAAGAGGCGATTAGGACGTGATCAAGGAAAGGAGCTGCTAGAAGAATTCCACAATGGTACATGTGGAGGGCACTTCTCTGGACAACTTACAGCAAGAAGGATCTTGGATGTAGGTTATCACTGGCCCACTCTTTTTAAATATTGTTATAATTATTGTAAGACATGTGATATTTGTCAAACACATGGTAACCGTAAGACTTCATCAGCTCCATTATGTCCTATTCTTCCCCTTGGTCCCTTTGAAAAATGGGGAATAGACATTGTAGGTCCACTTCCAACTACATCACATCAAAATAAGTATATTGTAGTTGCCACAGATTATTTAACCAAGTGGGTTGAAGCTAGGCCATTGAAAACAGCTTCCATGGATGAAGTGGCAAGGTTCATATATGAACGCATTGTCACCAGATTTGGTTGTCCATTAGAAATTATAATAGATCAAGGAAGCCACTTCATTAATGAGGTGGTAGAAGCCCTAGTCAATAAGTTTTCTATCAAGCAAAGGAAGGCAAAACATACAAGCCAAGCACAAATGGATAGGTGGAACGAACAAATTTTGTGTTTGTGTCAAATTCTAGCAAAAGCTGCAGCCTTACAGTACGTGAATGGGATAAAAGGATTCATGCGGCATTGTGGGCATATAGGGAAACATCAAAGTCAGCAACAAGATACTCCCATTTCGTTGGCCTATGGCATTGATCCAGTTCTTCCTATTGAGTTTGATATTCCCACTTTGTGAGAGTTATGAAAAGTGAAAGGATGGATGAAAGTGATTCGAAGAAAAGAAAGGTTGGTACATCTTCATTTGCTAGAGGAAATGAGGGAAATAGCAAAGGATACAAGCCATAAGAAGAAAATGAAGCGAAGGAATACTTTGATTAAAAGATCCAATGGTCTCCATTTCATGTGAATGACTTGGTCCTAGTATATGATTCGAGATACAAAAAAAAGAAAACAGAAAATTTCTTCCAAAATGGATGGGGCCCTACAAAATAAAGCAGGTCATGCATGAAAATGGTACGTACTGACGGAGGAATTTGATGGCACTCCCATTATGAAATGGGTCAACCACAACAAGTTGAAGATTTTCCAAGCACCGGAATAGTCTACTCAGGAGACGGAGTAGAAGCTAGGAAGGGGAAGATGTCGACACTAAAATTTTCCTCCAAAATTTCTATTTCATTAATGTATGTATTAGGAATAGGATGTTGTTAAGTGTAATTAGTAGTAGCGTCGATAGAAGATAACGGCGCCGTCGATGCAGTGCTGCCAATAATGTGGAGTACAAGATATGATCAAAGTACAATAGGAATGTTGTAAAAAGTAAATATTTGTCGTAAGTGGTCCGGTAATGTTAAAATGTCAAAGTTTGGGTAATTAGAGAAGTAGGGTCTACATGATTAGGAATTAGAAATATTATATTGGTAATAAGGACAAGGAGTGAGGTCATAAATATTTTGTGTATTTTATTTGTAAAAAGTCTAAAAATGTGGAACCCATGTAAATGATAAGGTTTATCTTATCTTAACGAGATAAGCTTACACGTACGAGATAGGAGTTAAGGTATGGAATATGATTCGTCAGAGTGGATTTCTTATCCTATCTTAGAGATAGGATGGATAATCCTGGAAGTTCTATAAATAGAGAGGCCACCCCCTCATTTAGCATAGAAAAAGTAGTGAGAAATATTGTAGGAGGAAGTGTGCGAAGGAAGCCATCGATTAAAGGTGTGTTGAAGAAGCCATCAAGAGGTGTAATTGTAAAGTTTCTCCCATAGTCTTGTTGAAGTAACTCATGGGTGAGATTATGTGATTCCATGTTAATATTATAATTTATTTTGATATTGCATATTTGTCGTCATTCCTCTTATCATAGTCAATGGTATTCTTGTGTTCGGTTGTTGTTTTGCTTCCAGATTACATCCACCAAACTAAAGTTTGTGCAGGTAGTAAATAATCATAGCGAGGAGTTCTCGGTGAAGAATTATCATAGTACCGGATTGGTGATGACGAGCCTCGCCCTCGTGTTGATAAGTCGAGGCCCTAAGGAAATGGTGTTTATGAAAAGAAAAGTTAGGAGGAAAAGATTCGGATCCATCGACTTTTTGGTGAAGTTGGTGATGGTGGAGCGGTGAAGAAGGTAGAGAAGGGTTGATATCTTCAATGAGTTCAATGTGGACCTTCTTGGTGGGTGGCTTAGGAAAGTTGATACCACTACCGTCATTATGTTTACAGGGTAGTACATGGAATAACAATGTGATGGCCTTGCTCATAAAATCCAAAACCAAAATCCTTCCACGTATATTGATGCGGAAGGTTTGGGTGAAACAATGATTGGTGAGTGACTGGAGATTGACAAAAAATGGGTAGGTTTGTGATGGTGGTTTAGGTGTATAAGTGGTAGTATCAAGTCACCCATAGGTGAGATTGGTGTGAAAGTGGGAAGGACGATAAAGGAGACACTCATAGTGAGGGTGTTGGTGAAGGTTTCCATACTCTTGTGGCATGAGGAATGTGTTCATAGTATATAGTGATACTCCCCTAGAGTGAGGCATTAGAAAATGCCTTCCAAGGATCGGTGGTTGATATGTGGGTAGTTGGGATAAACAACGTGTTAGAGGTTAGATTATGAGTTGGGATAAACAACATGTTAGAGCCAGATTGAGGGAGGTTGATGGGGTTGATGGGTTGGCCATGGAGGTTGTGGTAGTGGTAGGAATGGAGGATATAGGTGTGGGTGAGGTGGCGGCGACATTGGTGAGTGGAGGTGTAGGTAAAGAGGAAGTGGTTATGGAGGTAGAATCCTTAATGGGTATAAGCACATCATTGGATCGCTAAAGCACATTGTAAGTTTTAAAGGGTGATGGGTTATCCGAATGGTATAGGTGTGTCCTTCATGCTCAAACTTTACACAATGATGCAAATTGGAAGGAACCCAACCCATGACACGAATCTAGGGTCTACCAAGCAACAAGTTATATTGAAATTCCCCCTCCAAGATGTAAAATAACTTCGGAATAGTGCGAGGGCCCATGCGAACATGGAGGATGATGATGCCAAGTGTAGAAGTGATAGCATCATTAAATGAATGCAACATGATGGGATGTTTATGCATGTAATTGTCATGTATGTGCATTTAGTCGAATGCATGTGAGAGATGATGTTAATACTAGCGCCCCAATCGATCATAACATGTCATAAATGTATATTGTCAATATGGACGGAGATAAAAAGGGCTGGAACATATTCATTGGTTTGGTGTGGTGCGATTTCTTCATCTAAGAAGCTGAGGGCAGCTACTTGGTGAGTAGATGGAGGTGTAGATGAAGTTGGAAATTTGGTGAGAGAGGCCACATGATGGGGTGTAATAATGGAGGCCATAGGTGTAGGGTCATTGGGTAAAACCTCAATAGACTGAAGAACCTCCATGAGAGCTTAGCGATGGGATTCAGAGGTTTCGACAAGGTCATAGAGGGACATCTTGAAAGAGGATTGGTGTAATTGTTTGAGCATGACGCGATGTGTGACACCATTAAAATAGGATACGTGGGGTTGCGGATAGTGAGTTTAGGTGTGGTTATAGATGGTATGTTGGGTATAGGGTTGGTTGGTGGGTTGGTTGCCATTTCCTTGCCTTTATCCTTTGTGCATGGGTAGCAATGTGGATCATGCTGATTTGAGGTGGGGAGGTAGGTGAAGTAGGTGAGCCATGAAAGGTATAGTGACAGGAAGGGAAATAGTGAAGTGGCAGGAAGGAACCTTATGAGATGAGTTGGGCACACCAACATTTGGGTGGAGGTTTGAAAAGTTCTCTGATGTGAACCATGTTAATTTCAAATCTTGGAGGTGGCTCTAAGAGTTGTGGGGTTGAGATCTTGGTCGGTGAGTAGAAAATGAGGGAATAACTATGGAAAATGGTGGTGGCGAAATGTGGGTCCTCATCGAGAAGGTCATCATCGTAAAAGTTTTATTCGGGATGACACAATGGATAAGAATGATCTTCAAAGCCTTACGCTTCTCTACATTGTGTCCTAGCACATGATTGTAGGTGCAAATTTTGGTTTCGTGAAACCCTTTTGGTTTGACTTGAGTGGGTTGTATGGTCTAAGAGGGGGTGATGTGATGAAAAAAGTTTCAAGGAAGTTGGTTAAAATTTTGGCATAGGATCCCGCTAGTTGATCACAATGAGAAGTGTATGTGAGTTTGGGTGTAGGTGTGGCTGACTATATAGGTAGGGATTTTGCAAGAGGGGGAGTGGGTTGAGCTATGGTTTTAGGTGCTAGTGTGGTCTTAGGTGTTGGTCATGTCTACTTGGGTAGGGGCATGGTAGATGAACTGGCAATAGAGTGTGTAGTTGGTTTGACTACCTTATTGGAGGGTAGCAGATTTTTTCCTTTAGGTTACACCTTCTTGGGTAAAGGTGATATAGGTGCACGAGATCTAAAGGGAAAAGTGGATGGTGGAAGTAGGAAAATTACCTGTGGGGATAATGGAGGTGTTGTGAAGGTAGATGGCATGGGTTGTGTAGGAGGTGTGAGGGAAAGAGACTGAAGTGTCATACGTAGTGAAGAAGTTATCAATGGTATAGGAGGTATGGGTGGTAAAAATGTTGTAGGTGTAGGTGGAAGTTGTGTCGGGCATTTGGGTATGTTAGAGGTCTGAAGGAGGAATGGGCTGCTACATTTTTAGTTTACCAATGGGTGGAGGTTTTTTAACCAGGCTAGAAGGGAAGGTCCTAAGACAGACGAAAGGGGGAAGGTGATGAAGGTGTGATCAACAAGGTTGGGAGTACGAGATCTAGGGGATTGGTTCTTCTGTTTAGGAGCCGATTAAGTTTGGTGTTAGTTTTGGATGATGTAGCTAAATCTAACTTAATGGGTGGATGAGTAAGGATAGCCATTGGGATGACCCCTAAGGTAGTAATAGGTTTAGGCAAGGAAGATGATGTAGGTGTAGGTTTGGATGTAGAAGCATGTTGAGTTATGGGTAGAGGTGTGAGTTGAGCCATAAGTGGCATGTTGGGAGAATTTATGATAGTTGTGGCTGTGTTTAGTTTGATCGGATGAAATATTTTGGGATAGATAGTGGAGGTGTCGGTGAGTGACATCTGTATTTATGTTGAGGCTGGAAGTAGAAGACGCACCCAAAGCAAGGCTCTATCCACATAATCCGTAGTCGAATAAGCATGAGAATGACATTGCAGTGGGTGAGGTTGATGTGGATCCAATGGTGATTCCCTTAAAATATGTATTAGAAATGGGTAATTCACTAGCTTCAGCCTCTGTGGGTAAGAGAGCTGAAAGTAAGTCTGCAGGATCTTGGGTGGCTGATGGAGAATGGTCACCTAGAGGCAATGACATTTCTACTAGATCTTTGATAGGTGGAGGATATTATGGGTGATCCTTTGAGGTTGAGGAGATAAAAAGCATCTCCCATGGTTTGGAGAGTACGAATGGTGATGGCTCTCTAGGTGGAGAAGCCAAAGGTGAAGTGGTCTCGATGTTAATAGAAGGCTCCTTCACAGGTGATGGAGGAGACGAAGGTTGTTCCTATGTGGGTGGAGGAGTAGGTGAAGTGGGTTCATGTGTAGGTGGAGGACTTTGGGCTAGGATTTCCTCTATGGAAGGAATATGAGGTAATTGAAAAGCAACTAGTATGTCACTAAAAATAGCATGGACTTTGCGGGTATGGATATCATTATTTGAGGTTTCTCTAGTTTGGTAAGAAAAAGGGGCATGATTAGGAAATGCTTTTTTGAAGATGTGCGGGTTGTGGTTGGCGGTGCATTCTAGTTATCCATGACTAACTCACCATTCTCGAGCATTTCTGGACAATGTTCTTGAAGTGATGCAATTACCATCACTATGACCTTTTACCTGATGATAGTTGTAGAATTTGTGATCTTTGTACCACATGTGGGTGTGGGGCGAGTAGGATCAAAACTAGAATGTGGTTTTACAAGAGGAAGCGTGATGGCCCTAGCTTTAATGGTATTTTCTAAGACAAAAGAATAAGGCTCCCCAATTGGTGTATATTTCCATTGTTCTCATCCGAATTGAAAAGTCTCGACAGGGGGAAAGATTAGATGAGGGCTTAGCTTGATTTGATGGATGAGTTGGGCCGGCCTTGATTACCACTGCATTAGTGGTTCCCTTGGATTTTGAATAATTATTCTATGGTTTTGAATAAGAAGAGGTATCATTTGACTTAAATGCCACACTCTTATTTTTTGTTGGATTTCTTTTCTACGATGAAGGCCCGAATCTCTAACTTTTGTGCCATGGTTAATGCCTCATCGAAGGTTCAAAAATTCTAGACTTGTAGGGTTGGCGAGATATGTCTAGCACAATCCCGAGTGAAGAGCTCTATGAGCTCGGTTTATGGTAATTAGAATGTAAGTTGATTGATCAGGCTATGCTAATGAGTGATAAAATCCATGATAGACTTGTCATCATATTGATGGGTAGAGTAGAGGTTAGTCATGGTAACCTTCTTAACAATGTTAATGGAGAAGTGATCCAAGAATGCTTGGGCTACTTGATTAAATGACAAGATAAGTGTCTAGGTAACCCACTATACCAGGTCAACACGGACCTAGTCGAGACATGGGAATGGTCCTCGGGAGCAAAATGTCATCATGAGCGATAAGATAACACCCCTATTTGAAAGACTGCAAATGATGTTGTCAGTCCTCTTTATTGTTGAAGTGGTTAAATTTAGGCATTTCCCAATGTACGGGATATGGAAGGATAGGAATGGATGGATGTATGGGCTCATTACAAATATTATTGTAGGTGAGAGAGTTATGCGACCCGAGAATTGATTCTTCTAGTGTCTACATCTTGTCCATCATTAAGTTGATTAGGTCATTGGTAGGTGGTGATGGATGGGTACCTCCTGTAGTGTAAGTGGGTTGGTTTTGGACATATGATGGAGGTGGCATTCCAGTATATGGTGATGTTGTATAGGTAGATTGAGAAGGAGGGAGTGAAATAGGGGGTACATACCCAGAATGAATGATAGATGAAATGGGAGGCTGCTGATAGTATGTATATGGAGGTGGAAGGGTTAAGGTGACCGTAGTAGTGATGGGGGATAATGATTGTGTAATAGAGAGGAAAATGTTTTGAAAAGGGGTAGTGGTCATCACCACGGGGGTTGCATTTCTATGGGTATATGTGAGACAATAGGCATAGTTGAGGTTATGTTCAGGTGATTGGTGAAGGTATAGTGGAGGTTGCGAGTGTAATAGATGTGGCATATGTGGCGGTCATAACAGTGTAGGGCCTAGTTGCGAAAATGGTGGGGTAAGGTAGGTGTGGATAATGTGGAGCTAGAAGGATTCTATGTGGAAGTAGGAACAAGTGTCGGGGGATAGATACGGGCATGCCATATATCAACCGACTCGAGGCATCTCGAGTGGATGAGTGGGAAAGATAGAACCTGTAAGGCGGTAGGGTTACGGTCAAGGATTCATGTGAAATCCTTGCCTATGGTGATAGTCATAGATTAGATAGGATCCATAGGTGATAGAATGGAAGGTGGTGAAGGACTAGGTGGGAGTGGTTAACAACTAGCATGGGATATGAGAGTGTTTGATTAGTGATGAGTCAACGCCATGTGAACAAGTGCTTTGATTTGGTAGGAATCCTTTCTATAAATTCCATAGAAATACAATAGAGATTGGAAAAATAGGTGGTGGTAGGTGGATTAGGTATAAAATGTCTGCTGAAAATTTGAACAGGCTAATCGATGTTTGGTTAGGTAAATCCGACATCGAGTCACGGTATCCACACTGACCAGTCATCATGAAAAATGGACAGATTTGTCAAAACAAGGCAAAAGGATAATAAGTTGTCAAGTAGATAAGATGCTTTGATAGATTTTATTAGGACGAGAGAAGATGATGAGAGTTACAGAGACTCTGAACAACAAAGAAGGTGAAGTAGGTGTCCTTTAGAGTAGGTTAACCAAAACAATAGTAAACTGACGTCGGTTGGGTAAAAATTATGATGGTCATAGGGTAACCGACAATGGTTGTTGGACCGACACCAATTACTGTGAAGTTGAAATAGAGATGAAGAAAAGGTGGTTGTGAGTTAAAATAAGATCTGGAATCGGACCAGAATCGAGAATGATGAAAATAGGGTCCAAGCACACTCAGATGAAGCTGGAATACACCAACTATGATGAGGAATGTGCAAGGATAAATAATAAAAAAATGAAGAACGTGTCCTCACCTCAAAATGCAAGCCAAGCGAAACACTAAGAAAAATACGATTCTAAGAGTGTTTTTTCTATTATGTTTGTTCATCGATGCTATTTAGAATAATGACTCATGAACTTTAGAATAGAGTTTTTAGTGAGGAAGGCTTCCTACGAAGAAGGAGATCTACAAGGAGAGGTTTCAGGTATGTTATGGTGAGGGGGGCCATCCACGAGATAATGAATCGACGAAGAAGAAACGAGTTGGGTGCCCACCGTGCCGTGATCATGTGATCACCTACAACTTCTTCCGTGTAAGATTTTGTTTAAGAATGTGTATATTTTTCAATTTTGTGATGTTTCGATAAGACTCAGAGAGAGAGAAGAGAAAGGAAGTGATTTTCTATGATTCATTTGTCAACCATCAGCTAGGCATGACTTCTAGCATATAGGTTACCCTCATTTAATGTGAGCTAATGTAGTAAAGAAGAATGAAATGTAGTTAATTTTAAGCCCAAATCGAAATATTGAATTCGATGACACAAAGAAATGAATAGGAGAAGGGATGCTCTTTCACTAATGTGATACTAATGAAAGGAAATAAATGTTTGTTTTAAAGCACCAAAACACGATTGCTTTTAGACAATAGAAGAATAGAAGATTCCAGGGAAGAATTTTAATGTGAGAACCTTTTAGAAAGGAAACAAACATACAAATTTTCACCTAGAAATGAAGAAATGCAAGGAACCCGAATGGATCCCACCGGGCATGCCAAAATGTTTCACTTGATTCTTAGAGCGTTTCTTTGAATATTGATGAAACAGATAAGGGTAAATGGGCTAGGAGGAATTCCTGTCAAATCTAGTTGAAGGTTTTTGCATGCATATGACTTCTTAATCCATAAGTGATCGTGAGAGATTACTTTTGGCTTGGAGGAACTACCTAAAATAGAAAACAAGACCACCAAATAGAAGTTAAACAATATATGCAATGGACTGCCTAGTGTATGCTAGATCCAGGAAGTGTGATACTCCTTAGAAGGCTATCAATCCACTATTTAAAACAATTCAATGTTAACAATAAATAAAATCCTATTGTAGTTAAAATGATTTAGGTATCTCATTCGAGTACAATAAGAAAATTCATTCATAACATGCTAAGCTATGATTGAATCTGAAGGTCAAGCTCTCTGTTAGAGTACTTGTACTAGTCGGGTTGGGTTACGGCTATTTTGGGTATTTGGTGGGGATTTTAGGCTAGTTCTTGGTCGAGGGTTGGACCGAAAGTTGGCAGGGCCAATGTTAGTTTTAAGTGAACCAGTGGGGATTTCAATATGGTCTCGTTATTAAAATCTCTGTGAGGGTAGAACACGAGGCTAAATGGAAATGGAGAGGGTAATGGAAAGGTCTATGGATATTGGGGATATAATCGTGAAAAACTCGGGTATGGGAAATTTAATGGTGTGGGTGAAGGAATGATCAAGTTTGCATGAAGGTAAATGGTGGGAGAATGGGAGTGGGAGTAGAAACTGATAATAGATATAACAAAACCTACTAAAATGAAAATGGATGAATGTTGGTTAATAAAACACTTACTATTGTATGAGCTTGATGGTGGGTGAAATGGCAATTAGATAAATGGAGTTTGATGTGGTTATGGTAATGGAAATGGCTCTGCTTCGCTTCATGGATATCGGGTTTTTTATACTTTGATGTGTGTACGAATGCTAGTTCTTCTTGCATGTAGCTCTAGTTTTCGTCCCTTTCTCTCATAAATGTTCCAACCTCAAAATAAGGTTACTTTTGGGAATAAATTATAATGACGGTTTAGGGTAATCGGCGTGGTTAAGGAAGGATTTCAAGGTTTACTAAAATGGGAAAATCCCACCAATTTCTTGGATCTCGTTCATTTTCTTCGATGGATTAGAATGAAAGCTTCCTTTCTAGCGGTGGGTACGTGGTTAGAGGGAATGTAGGCTTTGATTTTTAGGGTTTAGGTAGGTTTTAGTTAGTTATGGTCACATACTAAGAATAGGTCTTAGGGTGAGTGTATAGGTGAGGTGGTGGTGTGGGCATTATCCAAATTAGGATATTTAAATAATAAATATTATGAGATCATGAATTAATTTAATTAAATTAATATTAGAGTGGGGTGAAAGGGGCCATGGTTAGGTGAGTGTGTTCGAGTTGATTATTTGTCAGAGGACCAAGGGAGTGTGACCATTTTTTGTGTCTCATGAGTTTGAAAACACATGCATTTAATAAGAAAAGTGTAAAGTACACAAACAATGTAGCAACTATCAAATAAAGTAGTGTAAACACGTAAGACAACAAGTATGCCACACAAAGTGGGCTAAAAACGTGGGACATCACTCACAATGTGAAAAGACATGCAAGGACATCATGGCCATAAACAAAAACAAGTTACACAAGCAAATGGCAAAAGTTCACATTGATGGAAAACAAAGAAAAAAGTAGAAACAAAGAAGTAGTCATGGAAACATGGAGTTCTACAAAAAACTCATGTATGAAAATGTAGTATAATATACTAAGTACAAAATGTGATAATATCACCTGATAATATTCGTGTGGATTCTCCCAAAGTGACCAACATAGGAACGGTAGAAGGTGAGACTCCATGCCTCATGTAGAGTCCTGTATTTGTGATCACACTAAACAAAGTCATGAACGCACATGTGTGGATGAACATGATATATAATAAAGTAGTCTATCATGTGCAATAAAGTGAACATACAAAAACCTAGCAAGTAAGAGTACATGCCCCTAACACAATGCGGTATGATGTGGATGGATGAAATGGGATCAAGATGGAATGATAGGAGCAATGTGCCCTTGAGTAGATGGAAATGTATGTAATGAGGTTTATTTTTATCCCCTCATCAGTCAAGAATGAACCAAAAACAAGAGTGTGTCATTGGGAAATGGTTGAGTAGTGTTAGGTGTTACTAGTGTGCTCTAATGAGGGTGTATATGTAATGGTGATGCAATACAACATATGGAGAGATGTGTGTGAACCTTATAGCGAAGCATATATCATGAATTGTTTAATAGATGAGTTATGATCTATCCCTAAACATATATCACTATATGATGAAAGGATGAGTGGTGATTTAGCCCTAAGTGTATATCACTTTATACTTAGTAGATGGAGATGGGTGACGATTTAGCCTTAAGCGTATGTCACTACAAGATGAAAGGACAAAGTTGTGATGTAACCTAAGGTGTATACCACTACAAAATGATAGAATGGGTGATGATTTAACGAAGGTGTATGTCACTATGGGATGAATAATAAGGGAGTGGTGATGTAACCTAAGGTGTATACCACTACAAGATGATAGTATAGGTGATTATTTAACCTAAGGTGTATGTCACTAATGCTAGAAATGTCACATGGTGAAATGTCACATGAGGAAATGTCACATGGTGAATGTAAGGTCCATTTGATTGGTAAACCCTCGGCAATCGAGTATGGACTGAGGAACTAAAGTATGTCATAGGGTGGTGAGGACAACGTGTAGAAAACAACAAAGTATAAATGACCAAGTGATGAAGAGGGTATGTAAATGCATGGTGTGGGAAATGCAATGTAGGATATGTAGGGTGTGTAGATTATGTAGTATGTTAGATGCAATGAGAGGTGTAGATAGGATATAGAATGTGTAGTGAAAAAATTGAAATCTAGTACCACATATAATGTAACCTATCATAAATGTAGAATGTAGGGATGGAATGTAAAACTAGAATCATAGGAAATGATGACTAGTGTAGTATACGAAACATGTATGATATGAAAATGTGTTGTGTATAATGTGACTAAATGTGTAGATGAATATACGACATAGATGAGGATTAGTATAATGTAGAAATAAGTGTAGGATGAATAGTGTATAACACATAAGTAGGATGAAAATGAGAATATGTAGTGCCTATGGTGCAGTGTGTAGGGTTTAGTGTAATGGTAATCCCTCAACAATCAAGTGTGAACCAAAGAAAAAATGTGTGTCATCAAGATATGCCAAAGTTATGATGTAATAGTTTTTATGTAGATAGGACAATGAAGAATAAGTATTAAAGGTGATACTAAGCAATGAGGAAGAGGGGAAAAGGGTTGAGTGTGCAACATGATATTTTCCCTAGAGATTGTGTAATATAGATATTTAGGAGATGCCACCAAGAAGCTCATCATTTCCATGATCAAAACTAGTTGGAGATGGATCAAAAACTTGGTAAGATATAAAATGGGGAGGATTTTATAGGGACCCGTTATGATCAAGTGTATAGGAATTCATCACTTATTCTTAATATGTAAAAGTAATTGGTGGAAAACTATGAGGTTGCGAACATGAAATGTTAGGAACATAGGTGGGGGAAGAATCATTAGCAATGGAGATAGTGCCAAAGGGAATGGGGAATGAGAGTGAATAACAAAGAGGATAGATTGTATAACCGATATAGTTGAGCCAAGACTGTCCTAGTGTAAATGGAGAATCATGATGGGTGCATGTAACAAATACTATCAGATGAAAAACCCGTAAGCCATAAGCCATTGTGATGTGGAAGTAGCCATGATAAAGATGAGTTTAATGAAGAGGTGTTATGATGTCATTCTAAACTAGTGACATCGATAGGAATGTGTTCGCATAATGAACGATTCATATATAATGTGCATGTAAAGGGAGGTCACGAGAAAAATCCCTCGGAGAGAAGACGATTTTTTAAAACCAGTTAACAGATCCCTTATATAAGACCATAGAATTAGTGGATGGAGTGTTTTTAAATGGTATTCACCTCGGTCATCATCTAGAAAGGTATATTAAAAATAAGTAGTATCTTCATGAAGAGGAGTAAAATAAAGTTGTCATAAGGACTCATATATAAATTCTATGACATCAACCTCATCACCAAACTTAGTGGAAGTATTATTGTGTGCATCATTGGTTTGGGTACTACTATCTAGGACATTAGTTGGTGATGAAGAAGTGGGAGGGTAGTAGAGGTAAAGGATGGAGAAGGAAGAGTAATATCGGGGACAAATACTTTGGGTGAAATGATAGTTGAAGTGTGAGTAGATATAGAAGGAGAGGTAATAACAAGAGTAGTGGAGGAGGATGCACTAGATTAACCAACATCATATTTATCCGTAATAGCATATGGAATATGTTGTGGAGGTGGAACGGGAATATAGGTGATAGGATCAATGAGACAATATTCGATTGGATCCGGATCAACAATGATAGTATGTTCATAGTCGTCATGGAGAAATTTGACACATTGATGTACATTTGATGGAATGACTTGCATGGTGTGAATCCAAGGCCTACCTAAGAGGATATTGAATTGAAAAGAAACATCGAGAATGTAGAATTTAGTGAGAATAGTTTTAGGTCTAACCCGAATATGTAGGGAAATAGTTCCTAAGCATGTGTGAGTGGAAGAGTCATAACCACGAATGAGGGTGGAGTTCTAAGAGATGAGATTATCATTTATACCTAATTTTTTGTAAGAGAGAGTGGGCACAAAGGTTAACTGTAGACCCATTATCAATGAGAACACACTTGATACAAGTAGTACTAACAACGATGGTAATGAGAAATGGGGCACAAGGGTTATTTTTGGAAAAGGGGATATATCCTCATCTATAAAAGAGATAGAATGGGGAAAACTACAGAGAGACTGAATGAGATGTGTGAAAGCCTTGGTAGAGTGATAACATTCAATGTGAATAGCGCGAGAGGGTAGACTTGAGTGTGGTGCGACAATCAGATGCATTTTTATGTAAGTCATAGAGTGAGATATTAGTAGGGGTAATTTTGAGTTAGTTAATAGGATCTCGAGCAAAAAATGAGGTGCACTGGAAGGTATCTTGGGTACCCCGAGGTCCCTAGTATTTGGGTTAGGTGCCGTAGTTCTTTGTAAAGCTCTAAATATGATTTCTATAGGATCGTAACATATTCATATTTATTCTCTATCTATCACATTATATTTTTCAAGCTACGCCGAATGTGTTGAATAATGAAGTGACAACCTACAAAAAAGAAGGAAGTATCAAAACCCTAAAAATAAAGATGTAAATTGAATGGGTTGGACTGACCTCAACCACCAAACTAGTGGTCTTATCACTGAGTGTTGCACTACATTTCAGACCTAGATGTAGTTCTAGTGTGTGTGTGCATGTCATGCCCTAGGTGCTCTTGTGTCAGTCACACTTTGTGAAGTAGTGAGCAATAATAACTATAAAAAATGTAATAACATGTGTGCATGAAATAAAATAGAATCCTATCTCTATGATGTGTGTTTTGATGAAGATATCCTAGCCTTGATGCATGACACTATGTGGATGCTAGTGATGCAATTGACACAACTATGGATGGAGTGATAATAGTATGTGATCCTAGGGCCCTCATTATGGTCTCATAACTTTGTATTTATAGGGTTCTCTTGCTCTAATTTCCTAATTAACCCCAACATGGCATAATAGAAAAGTGATAAGGATGAAAAATGGTGAGAAATACCCCCAAAATAAGTGAGAAAGTGGAACATGGATCAGGGCACCTAGGTGGGACTAGGGCACCCCATGACAACGTAGTACAAAGCTTGAGCACCGTGGTTTAAGGTAAAATGATGAAATAGTTGCAAAATAGGTGGATGTGTGTAATAAAATATGTGGGAATGAAAAAATTAAATGTAAAAATAAGATGGTCAAAAAGGTGGGATTAATTAGTACTTTATTCACTTTAGAACCCTCTAAATAGTATAATAAGACCGGGCTAAATAATGCCTAAAGTCCAGGATTTTACATGTACATGTATAAAGTAGACAATAGCCTTGAAGGATGGATACTCTATTTTATTATTACATCGAATGCTTCCCACATTGATCAACCTTCCATTTTATTAGCATCCTACGAATGTTTCCCATATTGATCAATTTTCTTCTAGCTAAATTACATCATAAACCCATTTTTCGTGTTGACATTAGGTTTATGAGTTCATTTCATCCTTGTTTTTATCATTATCTTTGGTATAACTAACTATTAATGGTTATCTATTATCATCATGTTTTTATTGCATGTTCCTTGTGTTACCAAGATCCTCCTCTTGTTTACCTCCAATGTGATTGGAGGCATCTTTTCCTCACATGATCCTTGATATGGTGTAGCATTGTTCATACCCCTTGGGTCATATCTAGTTTGATCATATCTATTATCTCATCTCATTACACCTTATCCATCTCATAAACTATTGTCTAATCTACCTCACCTCAAGTCCACTCTTGTGGCCATTTTTGTCCTCTTTTGCTAGGGAATTATTTCATCAATTCATCTTATCTCAATTCTACCCTTGTGGCCATACTTACTCCCCCTTGGGGAATTTTATATCATCATCTCATCATTTTTCTCTCTTTTTGGCATTTTTGTGTCCTCCGTTGACAATCCATATTATCATCCACGTTTCATCTTATGTCCACATTTGTGGCCATATTCGTGTTCCATCTAGGACATCATTACTTATTTTTCACCTCCTTGGTCACTATTGTACCCTTTATTGGGGCACCATTATTTATCTACTCAATCCAGCTTTTGTTGCCATGTTTGAACATTACATCACACATTTTCATATCTTGCCTTTTTATCCATATTCTTACTCTTTTAGGGCACAATTTCATCATTTCATCCTATCGTATGTCCACCCTTGTTGTCATACTTATTACTCTTTGGGGCATATTATTTCACCACCATTTTTCACTTTTCCCTCGGGGAAAATTTTCATGCCCTTTATTGGGGCACCATTATTATCATCCCCATCCTTTGTGGACGTATAATTTTCTCTTGATTCCTCATGTAAAAATATTTTACATAATTTTCGCATTTAATTGCACATGGTTTGTTGTTTTCATATGACCCAGTGGTCATCCCAACCCACATCCATTTTAGATGTTTCCCATTAGATTCTCTCCATTTCACAATGATTTTTTCCCACTCACTGGCCCATAGAGCATTTTCACCATCTCCATTGAGACCACCCTATGTCCCCTACCCATGTGATAACAAAGTCACCACCATAGTTTAAATTCTAATCCTTTTCTTCTTGGGGAATCTTTACTTGCCTTATCATTTTACCCATTTTCTTGACCACCTTCCCTTCATCCTCTACCTTTTTCAAATGCGTAATTAATTCTCCTTGGCATTATCAATCCCCCATTTTAGGGGAGGTCATCATTAACCTTCCGTTAATCCACATCCTATTCTTTTTCTCTCATATTTTTTTCTCATGGTTTGTTAGGAAAACCACTTGAAAAATGGGAAAATGTAGACACCTAAAATCAATATCTCTACCATTTTTTTCCCATGTGCACATATTTCACCATGGTCGTAACTAGATGCCCTTTATTTAGTTCATCCTCTTAATATTAATTTAGTTAAATTCCCACCTATTACGCCATTACCTTTAATATTTATTAATAAAAATTAATCAATTAATCTTCATTAATTAATTAATTAATCAATGACCACTATCCTTTATGCCCTAATGGAATTTCCTTTTAGAATGCTTTTATCCCAAATATACATCCTGTGTTTTTTAAGATTTTATTCTACCTATATTCATCCCCTAACTACACATGAAACATCCCTAAACAACCTCTCCCTGCCTACAATATTTAAAGAACTTTTCCCATCCTTAAAAACCCAAAATTTGACTAAAACAAAAATCAAACTCGTTGGGAAAATTTTCCCTGTAGTTGCGGTGACCCATCCCAGATTGCCATTGACCATATTAAAACTGAGTTATTCCTTTCCAAAACAAAACATATGCATGTGAATATCTGATCTTTCTTATGACTTGCAAACTCTTTCCAATGCCTCGAAGAATTTATGCAATAGTTACAGACCTCTTGGATCTCCTTCTAATGTGCTTGCATCAC
Organism: Taxus wallichiana var. yunnanensis; assembly: GCA_018340775.1. Taxonomy (NCBI): domain Eukaryota; kingdom Viridiplantae; phylum Streptophyta; class Pinopsida; order Cupressales; family Taxaceae; genus Taxus; species Taxus wallichiana. Next base: position 755,324,634 of record CM031234.1, read on the forward strand.
TCATGAACATCCTTTGTGAGATTATCATCATCTTTGTGTTGTTTTATTCAATTATTATCATATTATCGTTGTATTTCTTACATCTAACATTTTACGAACCAAATCATCTTTATCCGCATTTAGAGCTCTGGTGTCATCCTTCTCTTCCATCCTTTTTGCTTGCAAGTCATCTATTCCATCAATTTGTCTTCGGCCTTGTTCTACTTTGATACAACACCATTGTCTAGCCCAGTTGTCTTTGACCCAACTCTTCATCACTATGTTTTTATCTCTAGTTACTTCCTCTATGTATATATTCATTTTTTTTCTTCTTTAGTTTGTTAGATCAATCATCCTTTTTCTCTATTGCATCAAAACTAGTCTATCTCGCACCAGATTCGTCATTGAATCGGGTCCTTTTTGAACCAATCTACCTAAAATTCTATATTTTTCATTTTCTAGTGTTTTTTTCCTCATATTCCCTTCTTCAGTCACGTTCAACATCTACATACTTCTTACATCCAATTTGCATTCATTTCTCTATAGGTCTTTATATTTATGTTGTTATCTCGAATCTACTCACTCGAGTCACTTTGTATACATGCATCTGTGCGGTTTGGGTCGCAGATTGACGTAGCTGAGTAAACTTATTTCAAATTTTATTTTATATTAGATCCGTATGTGCCTTACATTTCTATATTTTCTGTTTTTGTGTGCCTTAGATTTTGCATATTGTCCTATTTATTATCATTTTCTTTTTCTATTTTATCCAAACACGGTTTTTTTTGACATTTGCCAAGCAAGTTAACAATTTTGGAGCTTAATTTTTGGGAAATCCCCATCTATCATTTAATCCACTTCCCTCTTAGTTTCCTTGTTTTACATGGCATCATCTAGTAGTAGTGAGGATCAATTATCTTTGTGCTTGTTCATCCACATCACACATTTGAGGTACCATAAACCCTCCATTTCATGAGTTGTTTAGCTTTATTTAGTAGCTAACATCATTAATTTGAAACAAACTAGAAAATTATTAAAAAAATGAGAGTGATAGTGATGATGATGTGTAATTAGTATTATTGTATATGATGTAGGGGAATTGCCCCTCGATGATGATTGTATTCAATATATATGTATGGACACATGTGATTTATATATGACGAGGTTATGTTTTGGTGTATTGATCTGTATGATTGGGTGATTAGTGTTGGGATGTATGTGATGTTTTTGTATATTGTTAATGTTTATTGATATAATGTTGTAATACATAGTTAGTATAGTGATGATAGTAGAATGAATGTAGAAAGAGATGATGTATGATGATCGAACTAATGTGTTGTGATGAATGTGTGTCATGATAATGTAATGTAATATATTAGTGTGATAAATGGGGGTAGGGGGGGGGGGGGAATTAGTGATGTCCCCAACATATGGATGATTAGGTTCATTTTAATTAATACCCCTCAACAGTCAAGAATGAACCGCATAAAGAAAGAGTGTGTCATTGGGAAATGATTGAGTGCGCTAGATGAACGATGGAGCTCACAATGAAAAGTTCTTAGAAAAAAACCTCAACAATTTTGTTAGAACTGTAAGAACACAAGTGCATCATCGGGAGGTAAGGTGATACTAATCACCTACCAAATACCAAGGAAAATGTCATATGGAGGTGTGATGGTATGGACATGGTGGTGATCACGTATGAATAATGAATTGTGGTGGTGGACATACCATGGTGTGAGCACTAGGTGGATGAGATGACTCAAGTGTAGTAGAAACTCTCTCATGACGTAGATGATATATGGATCACTCACGTGAGTGAGAGCCAAATGAGACGATGACCTTATACTCTAATTGTTTCAATATATCATGAAGCCTAAGAAAATCATTATCCCTATGGCCATTCATGTGATGATAATTACAATAAGTTTGGTCATGTTGACATTGTATCATGTGCTATGGATGATGCTTTTTTTATGATAAGTGAATGAGGCACTTTTTAAGAAAGGAAAAAACACATCATGAGGTCTAGCATGATGGGAGAAATAAAATGGCTCATGAAACATACATGGAGTGGAAGGAGAAGTAACTCATTACGGAGGAAGAGAAAAAGTACTCTGTGGTGGTGGAGTAGGTTGAGTATTTTTTTCCTTCCTTGTGAGGAAAAGTTAGAGACGTGTAGGATGCTCAACCATTTTATACTTGAGGAGGACTAGATGATATAATAGGAGTAGATGCATGTTGAGGGTAAATGAAATTTGGTGAAAAAATATCTTGTTCTAAGTCCATATCTTTATAGCATAGAAGAATGAATGAATCACATTTATCATACTACAACTTTTTCTTAAGGGCCGGAATCAAACCATGAATTTTTTTTTTTGTTTTCTAGATCAATAGGTTGGAAGATTAGTTGATGTCTATAAGCATTGAACCGTGAAATATAATTCTTCATAGGTTCATATGAGCCCTGATGTAAAGTAGGTAAGAGGTTGTAAGTAAATTTAGGTCCATTATTGATGATAAACCAACATAGGAAAGTGTCCTCCATGTCATATTAAGTACTAATGGACCCAAAGGTAAGATGAGTGTTCCACTACAATGCCTTATGAATAAGACTATATCAAAAGGCCTTAAGCAATAATCTATCATTAGAATAAGAGTTCATAAGCATGCATTAATGTAGAAGATGAGCATGAGGATCACCAGTACCATCAAAACCTATGAATGCAGGCATGATAAATTTCTTAGGGAATGCAGAATTATAAATCTTTGTAGTGTCGGAGCTTACCATGTAATCGGTTGTTATCAATAAAAACACAATAAGCCCTACTTTCTAGAATGAGTGACTGGACTGAGTTTTTAATTGACCTATGACATGCATGAGAGAAATGATATCTTGTAAATGTATAGTAGATGGAAATAATGTGTTAAGAGGTTTTAATTTTACATTATGAGTGATCATAGGAATATCGAGAGACGATAAGGAATATTCCGATGCTAAGGGCGCACTAGGAGTAGGTTCCAAAGAAGCTATAACAGATGGTGTAGATGGAATATTGATAGTAGTGATAGGAATAACATTGAAAACATCCCTAATAGGTGAGGTAATCGATGTAAACATATTTATATGAGAAGACAAAAAAATGGGTGCAGATGATGTAATAAGAGGAGATGAAATGGTAGGAGAAGAAGAAGTGATAGATGGAGGTGAATCATGCATAATGCTAGATGTAATATCAGGAGAAGGAAATGATGGAATAGGAGATTCACTTTCGGGAGTATGAAAAGAAGGAGAATCATGACTATCAACCACCTCATCATTATCAGATAGAGACTCAAAAATGAGAATGTCGCTAAGAATGTTATCAATAGGATCATCAACATAATATGAAGGAGTATGCAAGCTAGTATGAGATGTATCATGAGAAGAAAGATCAAAAGTAGGAGAATCATGAGAAGGAACTATAGTTTTCCCTAACTTGGAGAAGAATCAGTATGTATATGTGAGTGAGTGTCAATACCAAACAAGTAATTGATAAGAGAATCATCTAAAATTTCCTTAGAAAGATCAGAAGGAGGATCACAAGGAGTTGTATAACATCATGTACAATGAGTGAAGGCTATCGATCATCAAAAATACTAATTCCAATGTGAGAATATTCAAAATGAATAGGAACATATTGTCGACCATCTAGAATTTGTTGTTGGATATGAGATGGAATAGGAACATGATTACTATAGAGATCGTGAGCTCAACAATTATAGCATCATCATAGATAGGTCTAACACTAAAATGAGACATGATGGGAAAAGAAGAAAAAATATCCTTAGCCATTAGGCTTTGAATCATATCATATGGAAACATATTCTAAAGTACGTCTTCACCAAAATGAATAACTAAAATGTGAAATTTAAGAGTTAATCTAGATAATATAACAATGAAATAAATAGTGTAAACTTAAATGTAAATGCTAACTAATTTTATTTGATTTTTAATTCAAGTGAAGTAATGCTGAAATAAGATTAATAAAGTAATAACATGAAAATAACTTACCTCGATATTATTTGGGACTAAACATGATGATACAAGGATGGAGCATAATATGATTATACAACCCAAAAAATTGTATCGATGAAGATTTACCTAGACTGGGGCACTTGGGAGAGGATCAGGGCACCCATAGGTGCCTTAGTCTCAAGTATGGGCATTGTGGTTTGTAGAAAATCTCATGACCTAAGACTTGAAATGTCAATAGATCTTTGCAATGTCTCATTCCTTTTCATGTGGTTATTGCAGTAACTTTGCTTATGTCGCTATAAACCTGTATTGAAGATGTACATGCAAAACCCCATACAAAGCATCAATTACCTAAAAAGTAAAGATGAATATGAAGGGGTTAGATTGACGTTAGCTTCCACAATGGTGGACTTACAACTAAATGTTGCACTACATTCCAGACCCAATATAGTTCTATGTCCTTGTGTGTGCAATTATGTTCCTAGGGTGCCCTAGCGCTAATGATGTAGAGATAGGGGAAATAAATATATTTAAAATGAAAATGGTGGATGGAATATAATGAATACAACCCTTCTGATGTAGTGTGTTTGATGCAATGATGCCCAAAGCCAGTCCCTTGCCTTAGTAGATAACTAGTCCTTGATGGTAGATATTCCACCCATAAGATAGTACATATGTTATGTCTATATAAGTATCTATTTCTCAAATTTCGACACTAATGACCCAACCTGTCAACTAGTACCTAGGGGAATGAGAGGGAAAATTACAAATACTGACCTCGAAACCCTAAGTTAGATATAAATGTTACCTAGACTAGGGTGCCTAAAATAAGGACCGCGACACCCATCAGTGCCCTTGTTATACCCTAGGTTCCCTAATAAAATACTAGAGATGAAAAATGACCAAATAATGACACTTTATAGTCACCGAGAGATGACCAAAACTATGCAAAAAAACTAATGATATGCAAGATAAATGATGACGAGAACCAACTAACTAACAACATGGTTAGGGTATAGGTCATTAGTGAATACTTTTCTTACGTGAGATCCATTTATTAAATAACATATTTGGTAGTATAACTATAATAGTAAGTGTAATATTTTGTGACTACACATCTAGAGGAATGAGAAAGGGGATCGAGAGGTGGTCCAAGTTGAAAAATTGAAAAAGTTCAACTTACTAAAAATGGTAATTTCTCATTCTAGATATAGAGAAGTGTTATTGTGAAGCATAAATTTAAAAATTTTATGCCTTAAAATAGTCTCATCTCTCTCTTTCGAGTACTCAGCTTTGGTGGATAATAATGTTAGCCACATGGACCTCAAAGATCTCAAAGACCAAATGTTTGGAGGACAAAGAGAGCCGGTGGAGCGCAAATTTGTTACGATTGGAATATATGTGGAAGGTGGACATCTAGTATTAGTGCGAGTGTAGAATTTGTGTTAACATGTTATCACCATAATTAACCCGAGACCGGAATTGAAGAAGATGATGGCTTATCCTCGGTAGTACTTTATCCCAAATCTATCTCTCATTCAATGTATACCCTAATTTTGAACAATATGGCCATCATTTCAAAAGAGGTTGTGACAAAATAATGGAACATAAAGGAATCATTAATTCATGGCCTTGATCTTGGCTAATGGTTAAAATAAATGAGAAAAATTCACGTGTACCCAAGTATTTCAAGGAAGTTGAATTCTAAAAATCCCATTCGAATGCTATCATCCTTCTCAGTCGAGTGATGTGATAAGAAACCTTGAAGGAATTTCTAGACTGGATGTATTTTTTTGTATTCATGATAATGGAAGAAAAACAAATGACTTATTGGGGGCATATCATTAATAATAACCTACACCACTAGTTGCTTTAGGTAGCGGTCTTGAATAAGTTCACAATGAATTCATATTTGGTGTACACTCTTGTGATCTTGAGACCTTTCAAAGGGTTAGAACTTTCTTAGAATATATATCTCTGAAGGCCCCACCATTTGAGAGATATCCTCAGTTTGTTTTGAAGGAGAAAAATTGAAACTTCAAGAGGATAAATGAGGGCTTCATCATGTTCATCATCGTAACACTAAAAGGGAACCTTCACTCAAGGTTATCGCCACAAGAGGATTCTTTGATCAAGAATTATGGGTCATACTTCACGTAATTTTCCACTTCCCCAAACATCCAAGTTTATAGCTATGATATTTCTTCACTCAAAATACCTTGTAATATTAGCAAAAAGATCATGTTCTCTTGAGATTTGTAGACAATTGGTACATGTTGACAGTAAGCTCAAGAACCATAAAAGGAAGAATGTATCCTTTCCCATTTCACTATAAATATTCACGTACAAGAGTGTTAATGATGCATCACAATGAGAAGATGCCTTTGCACCCTTGAGCTTGTATTCATATACGCCAATGGAATACTTAGACATACGAGGTGATCCGGACACATTCAATCTCCAAAATTCATATCATGTAATACAAATCAAATATTATTGGGTGAATTGTATGATTTTGATTTCGTGAAAGAGACCATATGAGGATGACAATCGAGACAAATGAGGAGATTGAAGTTTGATTGGTATGAAGAGGTAATTCAAGATGATGAAACAAAAACTCTATGATCCAAAGTATAAAGTAGTGAAGGCTTCACCTGCCTCGTAACAAGGAACATCCATGAGTCAAGAGACATAAGTGAGCAGACCAAATCTGTAATCGAGAATATCAAAGGAGTGGTTGAAGAAGAAGAAGGATTAATCCATAACATTGATATTTTCCCCACCCTTCATAGACATGCATATCATTACTCTTCATCGAAGGTTGTGGAAAATATTTCAGCCTCGGTTTATTTAGGAAAGATTTTGAAGCACAAAGTAGTGGAGTACGAGGCCCCGTACTATAGGAGATTGCGTAAGAAGGTCAAATCAACAAATGATCTTATAGTAGAAGTAGAACTTGAAGAGAATGATCTAGTTCACCTCCAATCTTCATAGTATCCACATAGTTATCCAACTTGCACCGCTAATCTTGCTTCTCCTATGTAAGATGTACCATCACACCTCGAGCGGGGATATAGTAGTCATGCTTTAGTTGTTGAGCCCAAGACAAATTAGATGTTTCCATGGATGAAGTAAATGATCACCAAATAACCTCTTACATCCAATTAGGGGATGGTTTTGATTTTTAAGAGATATCAACACTAACCAAGGGGAAGAGGAAAATTTTTTTCAAGCGGCTTCACAATTTTTAGTGGTGCCACAGAAATTAGTATGTAGAAGTAGTCAGACTAAAGGTAATCAATCCTATTGAAGAGATGACATTAGACGACTATGAAATGAGAACCATCCCCTAGGCCCAACAACTCATGAAGGATATGCACACATGTTCCAGGAGTCTTTCACTTGCCTCTTCATGAGGAATCAAGAGTATAAGGTGAAAATTGATCAGTTGGAAGACCAAGTACAAACACTCTCCTTGTATGTGCAACACTTCATGGACTGAATGCTTCATCATCAATTATAATTGAATAAGATACCCTAATCAGTAGCATCAACCCAAATTATATTAAGAAGACAGATTCCTTTGCCATGTAAGGATGAGAAAATGAAAAATGAATGAGCATGATCACGAAAAAATGAAAATTATTTATTCCATAGTTGTTGTCACTGTATATGTACATGTGCGACACTATAGAAAAGTTCTTGATGATAATGGGAGGATTGGAAAAATAAAAAGAAAATTGGGACCAATTTCATCCACCGGTGATGGAGGTGGGAGATGCTCACTCCCAAGTGCTGCTAATAAAAAAAGTATTCAATTCTCCATTTGAGGACTTGTCACGCATGTGGAAAAGAACCATTTCCTCTTGATACATAATCTTGAATCGGGTCATTTATGAGTTGGACTCAAATGAGGAGTGATCCTTCAAGATATAATACAACATGAACATTAGAGCAAAAATACTTGGAGTACCCACCCTTAATGAGAGAACTATCACAAATGAGTTGTTAATGCCATTTGAGGAGTGTGTTAAAAATTATGTTGGGGATCCCTTTGTCTTCATTGAAAATACATTAGAGTCTCTGTCTGAGGTCAAATCCACAATTTTGAACATTGTAGAGAAACATTTATCATGGTTTACGAAGAAAAAAACATTAAGGATATCTCGGATGGTTGGATCGAGTCCCTGAGATGTGTATGTATTCCTCAAGCAGAGAAGGTAACACTTGTAGCAGCCCAATATAGTAAATATTTCAAGGGAGTATAAATATTTCCTATAGAATTTGGAAAGGATTAATTAGGTGGTGACGTAGAATCGGAAGAAGAGACATTTTCCTCAAAGCATAATTTTCTCCCTTTCTCTCTCTTCTCTTCCCCCTTTCCCCCTCCTCCTTCATGTTATATTCCTTTTCTATGGGGGTTGTACTTTTTCATTTTATCATATTCGTATTTTTTCTTATTCATTTAAATGTGAATTTAGTTTGTAATGTAATAAGCTACCCTTATTATACAAAAGGGGGCTTAGTTATATTCCTAGGAATACAAAAAGTCACATGTTTTAAGGGGACTAATGAAAATTCATGTGCCGGTAGGTGAAGATTCATCCTCAAGTGTATAAATTGTGATGGAACCCTCATTCTTAATGGTTGCCAATTATTTTTACTCAAAGATATATTACTTCTTGAAGTGAATCTAGAGAGATTTTTTTTTCTATTCTCCCCCTCCATGTTATTCTAGTTCTCACTATATAAATTTTTTCCAAAACATAAATGAAGAAGAAAGGAGTTTCTTGCCTTTTTTGATGAGATAATTATCGAAACTTTGTGTTCCTAATTCTATATTTTCTTGTTGCTAGTAACAAAGTTGTTTTTTTCTATATATGTGTGTTGAAGTAATCTGATTAATGTTTGCAAGAATATGATTTTCTACCTGAGATATTAATCCTCTCTTCCTTTTTCACATTCCCCTTCCTACCTCATCACCAAATTCCTCTCTTGCAAGAAATTGCAAGCTTTGTTGCAGGTTTAGTGGAGTGTTCCAACTAGATCCTCCAAACTTTAAGCCACCATATATTTAAATTCCATGCAAAAATAATAAATGGAGTTACACCATTCAAGAAGAGGGACCTAGAGTCTTAGAGTGTTGGTGGATACCCACCAATTTTTCCACCTAACAAATTTTCTCACCAACATGTTGTTTATGGTGTCTCTTGCATGGCTGAAGATGACTAAAATATTAGAGACCTCCTAGCTATAGATGGAAGTGTATATTATGTTACAACTTGAGATGCATGTCCAAGATTTGAAGAAGATACAATAGCTTGTTGTTCAATAGTTTCATCAGCCATATCATCATGAGGAATAGTTGCTTCTATGGAGATTGGTCTCTCTATACTTCCATCCCATCCATCATTTTTAACAGAATTAACATATCTGCTGACCACAACCTTTCAAGTGATTAGATTAAACAACTTGTATGTCACATCCTTGTTTTTTTATCTGTTTAAGAGGCAAAAAGAGTTATGGTTTAGTAAATTCTTATAGGAGCAAGTTGATCGTGCTGATGTGATCTTTGCATATATAGTTATACATACACATATACTTCCAAAAGGAAGTATATACATATGCATTTGTGAATATCGTGCACTACACTTGCAATTGTGATCTTGTGATCGCAAACTATTTATTGAGTCACAAATCATTCTTGTTGTGCTTGTTGGTATGATTATTCTTCATCTCGTTGTATGCAAATAATTTTATACATGTTGATATAAATGTTCATTTATGTACTTACATGTTAGAAGTTCTCTAGCTTGCTAGTTGTATGTGATGATTTCGATGTTTGAACATATTTCTAGATGTTGTACCTATTACTGATATTATGGTATATTATCCTTGCTTGATGTAATTATACATAGTTGTGAAGTATCATTTTGTTATGTGAAAATAATAAATGATAGAAGTTACTAACTTAATTTAAAAATTGATGATCATTGATCGTATAACTATAAGAGTGTCTCCAACTAGATTAAGTTGGTTTATTGATATTGTTATTTGTAAGTCTAATTCAATTATTGTATTGAAAAAAATATTAACTTTGTTATATGATCAAATTGATCAGATATACATTAAAGTGAAACTTGTTGGTTGATCTTATTTTGTTAGAATGAACTTTTCGGTTCAATGTGGATATTGGACCGATCGTGGCTCCTTGTTAAGAGATCAATGTTGTGATTAACAACAAGGTTATGTTCATACTCATTGATACTTAATTATCTTTAGGGGCATTAAAATTGTTAAGTATATTAGTGGTCTTAAGACATACTATTGCATGTTAATTTGAGATGAATTAGGTTTCATTATTTAAATCAAGGTCTTCTAACCTCACCATGGCAATATAATTTATGGTCATTGACCAAAATTCATACCAAGTAGAAATATTTTAGGGTTATGGCTGTGAAACTAGGGTTTTGCATGCCGAGAACAATGAGTTTGTCTCAAAGTGAGAGATCTATTGCCATTAATGCATTTATTCGGCCTCTTTTCTAGAGCCTCGCCGCTTAGGGGCTTTAAATATGACTTCGCATGACTCTTGTCCAGTTGTTTCAACTGTGATGGAGAGCAACGCATTTGCAAACAATGGCTCTGGGGAAATTTCCTCACAAGTTTGTGCCAAAATTATTCCACGAGGTAACGATTCTCCCTTGATATTGTTTTACCACTTTCAGAATTTGATTCCGCCTATAAATGGCTAGAACAATTCTATTTAATAGGATATTTTGTTGGAAGGACTCCCTCTGAAAGTATGCTTAAATCATGGGTCCAATCTGCTTGACGATGTACACGATATTAAGCTAGATTCCATCCAGAACCTAACCCGTGGTTTTTTTGCCTTCGATTTGCTTGACCCTAGTCATGCTTCCCTTATTTTGCATAAGCAACAAACCTGGTATGTTAGAAGCTCCCTGTTGGTTTTTTCACCCTGGACTAGAGACTTTGTTGTCTCTGACTAGATGGCTCTTAAAGTCCCCATTTGGGTTGAATTCCCAGGCTTCCTATGCCTTGCTGGCATTTCTTAGAGTGTATTGCTACCACTCTTGGCCGTGTTATTTACATAGAGCCTTCTAGGTTCTTTGCAGCTCATCCACAAAAGAGGGTTTGCATTGAACTGGATCTTTCGAAGGACCTGAAAGAATCGATTTCCATTCAGGTTGGTGATGTATCTTTTTCTCAGAAGGTGGTATACATCAACCTTCTAAATACTTGTTTTTCTTGTCGTCAATCTTCTGAGCATAAAATTAGGGATTGTCCCTTATTGGCCGCTCACTTGTGCCACTTCAAATCCCATGGGTGATCCCCACCCTCAACCTGAAGAGGAGGGTTGACACACTGTGGGTGGCCATAAAACCAACAAGAACAAGGCCGCTCATGTCGGGCCTTCGCAACATGGTTCAGCTACTCAAGCTGGAAAGGTGCCTCCAAATGCTTCCAACTCAGCTGCAAAGCAACCTTCGAGATACCAAGTTACCTCTAGCTCACATGAAGGTATTGGCTGGTAGTATGGTTGGTTCTTCAAGTAAATTGGCACCTTTGGCCTCAAACTCTCAGCTGATATTTTGTAGCATGAGGGTAGCCTTCAACCATTACTCGTACCTAACAAAGTGGTTTCTCCATGAAAGTAGGTAGTTCGGCGTTCTCGCAGCCCTCCTCACGAGCGTGAGGAAGGGGAGTATAGCCCTACTAACTCGCAAGCTGCTCATCTCTGTCTTATTTTTTTCAGATTAACCAAAGAACTATTTTTGAAAACAGTTTTGGGGCCCTTGATGGTTTGAGTGAGCTAGACTCAAAGATGCATCTTGACAATGTTTCCTCATGAATTGCTACTCATGGAATGTTTAGGGTCTCACAAAATCCACTCACAAATATATTGTGTGATATTTTAGGAAAAGCTTCCCGATATGGATATTTTATGTTTACAGGAAATCAAAGTTTCAGGTTTTTTACTTGATTCTGTCGCCAAGACTATTTGGCTTGATAGTTTAGCTATCTCTAGTAACCATGTTGCTGGTAGAGGTGGAATGATCACATTTATTTCTCTAAAATGGTGGCCACATTATGTCAATCATGGATGTGACCCTGACAACCGTATTCTCTGGGTGCTTTATTCAATATTGAAAATCTCTCCTTTGGGATTATCAATGTTTATGCACCTAATGACGTGTCAGAAAGGATGGTGCTTTGGAGGTGGGTGGCTGACGACCTTCCAAATGTGCACTGGCTGATTAATGGGGATTTTAATATGGTGGAGCAGCCCAATGATAAATTGGGCCTTTTACCCATGAGGTGGCCAACTAGCGAAAGGGAGGCTTGGTTTTACATGCGCAATAAATTTGGGTTTTATGACCCTAATTTTCACGTCACACCAACATGCTGCCATGGTACACTTGGTCTAATCTTAGAAATGGCCAAGATCAGGTTTTTAAAAGGCTGGATCGTGCAATGATCTCTTTACAGCCTTTCTTTAAGTTTTCCAGTTGTTATTCTCTTCTCGGTGGAAGCTTTGTTGGCCATTGTCCTTTCTGACCACATTTTGATCCGGTTCCGTATTGAATGGAATTTTCAACTGCCAAAGATTAAAAAAACATAGTTTTATTTAAATACTTGCTTTATTACATCATGACCCCACTTTGGCACACATTCGCCAAATTTGGAACCTTGCACCTTGCCCTTTTGGTAAGGTTGGATGGATAAGTTGGTGGAAGGATGCTATAATTCAGCTAACTAAATTTATCGGATGTACGATGTCTAGCTCAAGTTAAATTTCGAGCCGAGCTTACTCCACCACCTCCGCCGAGCTGAGCCATTCCATGGTGGCACTCACCCAAGCTCCTTTCAATGTGGCTCTGTAACTCCAAGTTGCTAAATTATGGCAGCAAATCCGCATTGCTTGATGATTACACAACGCGGGGTGCTCGATCAAAGCTCGGTTGCACTGGCTTAAAATTGGAGACCGTAACACCAAAGAGTTTTACCAAGCTCAAAGCCAAGCACATGAACCAACAAATTTATGCTATTGTTGATGTTGGTGTTCGGATTACAGACACTCCTCAGATGGTCCAAGTCTTTGTTAGGCAATATGTGTAAGTTTTCAAAGCTCAGGACAAGTCTCCTGAGTGATAAGCCGCGCTCGCTAAATGCCTTTCAGTTGTTCCATGCAAACTCTCACATGCACACTGGGTTGTTTGTGATAGATTGCTTACCTTAGAGGATTTATATGAAGTCTCCCTCATGGCCAATGACAAAGCTCCTAGCATGGATGGCTTTCCTTGCGAGTTCTACAAAGCCCTTTGGGACATGGTGGGCCGACATCTACTGCAAGTATATCTTAAAGCTCTCCACTCAGGGTCCCTCGGTGCCCTTATTAATCGGGGTCACATAAATTTCATCCCTAAAGTAGGAGACCCAGAGCTCATATGTAATTGGCGGTGATTACCTTGCTCAATGTCTCTTATAAGATCATAGCTAAGGATTTAGCTCTTCACTTTCGCCCATCTTACCAGTTATCGTCAGTCCTGAGCAAATTGGTTTCATACAAAGAAAATACATTCTAGATAATATCTTGGCTATTTGGGAAGGCATGGAGTGGGCTAGAACCTCTAAGTAATCTGCCATGTTTGTCAAAATTGACTTTGAAAAATCTTACTACAGGATTGAATGGCATTTCATTTTGCGATGGTTGAAGAGTTGGGCTTCAGGTTTGGTCTTCATCGCCTCTATCAAAATGCTTTTTGCTGATGCCTCTACCTCTCTATCTATAAATGGTCATACTTCTGAGAAGTTTGGGCTTTTCCACTCTATTAGGAAATTTTTCCTTTAGAACTACTCTACATATGCTTACCACTTTGAAGGTTTTGGGTTCCTCCTTTCCCATGCTTGGGACCAAGGGCTTGTGCGTGGAATTCATCTCCCTTCCCGACTCCCCTTCAGCTTATCAATGGGAATTTTGCAGATGACTCCTTCCTCACGCTCCTAGAGGAAGAAACTAATATCAACAATGCCATGCAATGTTTGGACATGTATTGTTTAGCTTTAGGTTCCAGTATCCAATGGCATAAGACCTAGTGCTTCAGAAATCTTTTCTCCCCAAGCCTAGTTGGCTTAATCGTTTTGACTGGAAGTACATCCAACATGGAGAAATTTTTAAATTCTTGGGTATCCCCTTTACTTTTGATGCTTCCCCTAGTCAACTTTGGTAGTATGTTATTGACAGGGTCACCCGCAAGTTGGAGTATTGGATTACTAAACCCCTTTCGCTGGCAGGAAAATTTCAGATTTTCTCCAAGATTTTGGCTGCCATGCATGTTTACTATTCTTCATGTTGGGTGCCAGCCAAAGCCTCCTACAAGAAGCTGGAAAAACTTCTCAGAGATTTCCTTTGGGCTAACTCGGAGCTTGGCAAAGGTTTTCACAGAGTTTCCTAGGAATATTGTTGCCTCCCTAGGGATTCTGGTGGGCTTGGGCTGACCGACATTGGCCACTAAGGTACTACACTAGCTACCAAGTGGATCATTCGGGCCTACACTAAAAACAAAGCTTGGAAAGTTCTAATTGGCAACTATATTATCTAAGGTTCCCCTCAAGGGTGTAAAACTCGGCAAGGGCTGGATTTTCACAGTCTACTCAGTCTCAAATCCTGGTCAAGATTGTGGGCACCTTTGTTGTCAAAAGCATATGGAAAGCCTGGGAATTTCTCAAACCCTTTTTAATCTAGGGAAGGGGATGGCTTCTGTAATGGGCTTTCCATTAATGACCACAACATCTGGTGGTCTCCTCTCATCAATTTTCATGATGTGCCGCTTTCCCAAGTGCCCTGGGTTCATGCTCTTAAGTTATATCGTCGAGGCTTACGCACTCTTAATGACATCTTTTGCAGGCAGTCTAGACTGCTTCTCACTTGGCCTCAAGCTAAAGCCAAATTTTGGCTTGTTTTAGCTGACAAAAAGAGTCTTATCAGGAAATTCTTGATTCCATTCCTACTTGAGATGCTTCACAAAGTGGGTATTATCTCTCTCAGGCCTTGGTGGAAGGATTGGAAATGGTTTCCAGATACCCCATTCTTAAATTACTCCCCAGGAAAGGTTATGCTCTTCTCACCCCCAGGATGCCAATGGTGGCTTTGCTAAACTCCAGGTGGTCCATCAATTCTGATGGTCCTCTTGGGAAGCTAGATTTCACACAGTTTGGAAGGCCATCCTTCAGCCCAAGCTAGCATGTTTTGCTTGGTGCTTGCTCTTTCAAGGCCTCCCTATTGGGCGTAGATTAGCTCATTATGGGATTGCTCCTCGACTTTTCCCTTTTTGTGGGCATATTGAGATGCTTACGCATCTGTTCTGGTACTGCCCAAAATCTCAGGCTATTTGGGACTGGATCCACAATTTCTTTTGGCCATTTCGACCAGCTCCATTTCTTTGGCAACATGTTTTTCTTGGGGATTCTATTTCCATTCCCCATGCTTTTGTGCAAGTGTGGCATACTTTCAAAGTGGAGATCCTTTTTTTTATATGGAAAGAACGCAATTATATTGTTTTTGCTAATTCCACAGTTTCTTGCTTTCTTTCACATTATGATAAGGCCATGCTTATCTCAAATGTGTTCTTATAGATCTAGGACTAGGCCCTGTAAGGTAGAGCTAGAAGTGCAGCACCGCCAAACTATTCTGAATCATTGGGCCAATGCTTCTTGCACTGTGGCAGGGAACCCCCAACTCCCCTTCTGGGAGTGTTTGTTCGAGAGGTCGTCGTGGTGGTGAGGATGGTCGAATGAATGTACCCACCATCATTGCTCTCCTAAGCGGCAACCCGAGCATTGGCGGAGCCACATCAACAGCGGTGGTTGATGGTCCCCTTAGTGATCCGCGCATCACGGTGGATGGGGCTCTTGCCACCTTTCCTTGCCTCCTTCACGGTGGGATGGGTGAGATTCTGGCGAAGTCCCCCGGTTGGCTCTTGCCATATCTCCTAATCAGCAGGACAACAAAGAAGAAGAAGAAAAAGTTGGCTCGGATGACCGCCCCTGCTACTATGTTTGTTGCGGCAGCTTAGTTTGTTTTCCTTTTGTTTTTTGGCATTGTTGCCTTTTGATACTTTTGTCTCCTAGCCTTCGGCTAATTTGAACATGGGGTGTGCCCTTTACCACCCATATTTTTTGTGGATAGCTGTAATATTTTTATTAAGTAATATAGTCTATTTCATCAAAAAAAAAAAAAATCATACCAAGTTTAGTTCGGGTTATGATTTATGGTTATAATGGTTGGTTTTGGAAAAAGATTTCAGTTATATTGGACTAAGCTCGAGTTATCTCGAGCTACTCAAAATGTGGATTAACGCATTGTTTTTTCATGCAAATTATGGATTAATGGTGTAGTTTATATTTGAACCACCGAGACTCCACCATCATCATTCTTGAGCGAGAAACTAGAAAAATTAATTAAAATTCACTTACGTGGAAATGAACACATTAACTGCATTAATTGATACAATACAGTTCATTCGGAGAAGGAGAAAATTGTCGAGGAAGCTAGAGCATGGAAACTAAGGGTTCATTTTTGATTTGTTGTTTTATTTTTATTTCTCTGTTTTAGTTTAAACCCGTTTTCGGCGAACCCATGCAAAAATGGGTTTTAAACACCAACTGAATGTAAACTTTGCATGCGAGATGAAAGAGCTATTATGAGGGTTTCTGTATGCATGAGGATTTACAATGGTAGGTTGAGAAAGATTGGAACATTATTACTGCAGTAGATTGTGAAAATAAATTCTGATTTGGTTCAAGCCTTAGCAATTCAATTTTTCCTTAATTTGAAGCAATTGAAGAGGTTTTGGTTGCTTCGCTAACTATGAAGAAATATTGCAAGGGATTTTGAAGAAAAATTTACATAAGGAGCTAACTAATTCTCAGGCAGAGTTTCTTCGACTTTATTCTTTCTTTTATGCTTGAAATTAAATGAAAATAATATGATTTCCATTTCAGTGATAACGTAATACACAAAAATCTTTAATGGGTTTTGTTTGAATATTCTTCCTATGGACGATTTAGTGATGGTTCTTCTATAAATCATGTAAAATAATGGGATTTGAGTTACAGGTTAAGTCTATTTTATTTTTGAAAGGTTAAAATGATTGCAAATTCACACTTTTTAACTTAAATAAAAATGGGTTATTTTAGTCTTGGTATGAATAGATAATGTATTTTCCTAAGTGGGTATCTCCAACATTATGTGAAAATATGGTTCTTAGGTATATGTGTATCTGAGCTACCTAAAAAGGGTGGCATGTTAATTTTGCGCAAAGTTTTGTTAGCTTTGGTGAGTTCTGGTTGAACCCTGCAATAGTAGGTCAAATTATTATATTAGTTACTTTTTGGAATATGTATCTTTTTGCCTTGTTATAACTAAAATCTCTAGGAAGATAGGGAGTTATTTTTCAAGGGTTTTGTAAAAAAAAGCTGAGAGGAATTCTTAAGTAGTACAAGAATAAGATATTATATCTCCAGGAAACTAGGAGTTATTTTTCGGGGTTTGTAAAAAAGCTGTAGTGAAGTTTTAAGTAGTACAAGAATAAGATATTATTATGCTTTGATATGTCCCTTCCCCACTGGTAGATCGTATGGGTTTGAGGAATTGTCTTCTCTCAACATTGTCTTTTAGCCCCAAACTTGTTCACAACTAGGCATTCAACCACAAAGGGTTGGTTGAGTTATTATCCCATAGCAAGAATATAAATATATTGATACTATCCTCATTTTATTATAATAACTAGGCATTATAGATGTTGTGCAATGATAATCAAATTAATGGAGGAGTTCAACATTATGGGTTATGATAATGTTTGGTAAATCAATGACATTAAGGATGCAGAAAATAATTTTGCATCCATAATCTTCCTAAGCTGTTCAAATCATTATGGAATGAATGCATTATGAAATAATTTAAAATTGTTCTACTTTCTTATAATTTAGGATGGAAAAAGGGTTAGAGAAGCCCAAGCCCTAAATTTAACTTTTCTAGGAGACCGAAGTGATCTCGGGTTGGGTATCAAGTGTTTAAGGCTATGTTTGAATGAATCCCTTCGGTGCTTAGTAACCAATTCATGTATATTGATTTAAAGGAAATATTGTTTTTACCTTGATTGTTACCCATTAAACAATATGTGGGAGAATAGATAAGAAAATGAACCTTAGGATAATCCTTAATGGGTCTTTGAGAAATCAAAGTAGAAGTGTAAGGCCTTAATGTAGTTTACTTCTTACCTACTAATCCCTCATGTAGAATGATTTTACGGGATTTATCATTTTTTGTAAAATGTATATAAAATAGAAACGAAACTTTGGGCCAGCTAAGGTATGATGCCCATGTACTTATCTTTTATTTTGTGAAAGTAAATTGGAAATTTTAAATATTGCAATATCCTTAATTGCTTGTCATGGGTAAATTCTTTTGTTTGCAAATAGGGAAGAGAATTGAAAATAAGAAATCTTTATCATGATCATTTAGTTTGAAACATAATATCATGAATATAAACTGATACTCCATGCCAGTTCTTTTGGAACTGACCATGTACAATGTAGAGTTTTTATCATGTAGATTGTTTGTAATTCAAGTTGATTAAGAAGGAAGATGAGACATGTATTGATTGCTTCATTGTTATGACTTATGTTTGTAATAAATGATCTTGTAATTGTTTATAAGAGAAAGTATTTACTTCGTAAGAGATAAAGGATTTTTAAGGGATTGTTGTAAATTGTTATAGATTATAATATCAATATGTACTTGTGTAACGAGGTTTTAACTTCCAAGATATAAATATATGTTGATGTTTTTACAACATACCTTGTATTTATGAAGTTTAATAATTCCAAAGTTATGAATAATTATAATGTAAAGATTGCAAGTATAATTTGATGACTATTGTTATTATTTGATTCGATTATTGTTACATGTTAAGACGAGACATTATTATTATGAAAACCACAACAATCTTGCTAAGATTCATTTGCAAACTAATTAATATAACATGTTTAACCATACATTAAATTATATATGAACATTGATTAATCATATGTTTAATGATTAATCATAAAGGAATGTCAACAACCTATTTCCATGGTAATGTGAAAGAGATAGTCATAAAAATGATATCTCATTGTTGTATTATGATCATTAACAAATGATATGTAATAAATTAAATGTACCTTTCTTATCTTGAAAAAATAACTATGAATTAATTAAGATTGGGATTATGTGTTGCAAGGAAATGTGACATTACCT
This sequence comes from Taxus wallichiana var. yunnanensis, assembly GCA_018340775.1. Classification (NCBI taxonomy): domain Eukaryota; kingdom Viridiplantae; phylum Streptophyta; class Pinopsida; order Cupressales; family Taxaceae; genus Taxus; species Taxus wallichiana. Next base: position 755,343,956 of record CM031234.1, read on the forward strand.
TGACCGAGACAACTTGGAATGAATATGGGAAGGGTGAGGGTACAAAATAACACTAGTCATCATGTAACATGCACCTTTCCCATAGGGATTCCAAGATGGTTCGATGAGTGTAATGTCGTAGGGGATTTACTTGTCATAATTACTATAAGTTATTAAATGGAAATATTAAACTATTTAAACAACTAAAAATAATCTTGATACTATGAATGAGATGGTTTTGTGGTGAAATGGAAAGGAAAGGTTTCATGTGGCTCATGTGCAGTCACAAAACAAGGCTTGATAGCGCAATGCCAAAACTATGGCTCTAGTATTACAAGTTAATGATTGCATTTTAGGTCCACTTCTTATTTTAAATTGTGTTGTGAGTGGGAAGCTGACACTAAGAAGATACACATGATTATCTATACCTTTAAAAAGGTCTAACTAAATGATATACTGGGTATATTGGCTCATATAGAGAATTGATAAGGGGATTAAGTAGGATTTGAACCCTTACAGTTACACATGGTTATCATAGGTTGTCAAGTTGGATTCTAAACATTAATTAATGCTAGATTAATATTTTTTAAGTTATTAATAATTGAATTCAAAGTATGCTGGATTTTAATCATTGCATGTTAAAATCATTGAAGACATCAAGATAATTAAATGGGTTAAAAAATTTCCTATGTTCAATGAAGCATAATATAAAGGTGTTACATTGTATGCTTTCATATTATGTGAATATCCAACAAATATGCACTTATATCCTTTATTGTATAACTTATTCTCCGGCTCATCATGCACATGTGCATATGCCACAAAACCAAAAAATATATAATTAGAAATATTGTGTTTCCTATTACTCCAAGCTTGTTGAGGAACCATGTTTCTAACAATATTTTTGGACACCTATTTAATTTTTTTAAAATTTACTCTTTGCTTCTACCGATACTAACTTACAAGATGATTTTGCTTCATCATACTTATTTCCATATCCATGATGGTTATATTTTCCTAATTGCCACATCATTCTACTATGGTGTATACCAGGTAGTAAATTTCATATGGATTCCATGATATTTGTTAAAAAATAGAAAAGCATTGGAGAAATACTCATCTCCTATGTCTGTCATCATACTTTTGATGTAGTATCCACTTTGCTTCTCCAATAAATACTTGAGCTGTTGAAATATATCAAAACATCAGATTCGTGTCTTAGTAAATACACCCATGTCTTCTTGTTATAATCATCAATGAATGTCATAAAATATGAACATCCTGTTAGTGCAAAATCACAGCACCCCTGAATGTATGCAACTTAATACGTTGAGACTCTCAGTGTGACTGCATAACATGGAGCATCTGTCAAAGTGCGAGACTTTGAAATCAAGAGAGCTCTCTGGATGAAGGCATGTTCCTATTCATCGATTAAGGTGCACACATAAAATATGCAGAGAGGATATATTATAAAATCTATTCTAACTTGCCAAAGAGACATGGTTAAGAAGATTCAAGAAATTAAACGTAAACTAATAGAGGTGATGCACCAAAGGAATGCTTTGAACATTGGTGTTGCTATTAAACACATACCATTAAAATGCAATCTGACCACCATGCACAAATAACCAATATTGCAATGAAATATCAGATAAGAGCAATGAACACAAGAGAGGGTTAAAATCATCCACAGACATGTATTATTTCTTCACAGATTGATACAGAGCATTACAATGGCCAAAAGGTGAAAACATGCATTACAGTCTTAATAGAAGGTTCGGACTCCACGAATTCGTCTACAAACTAGAGAAGAAGGGAGGGTGCAAAACCAAAATGTCCAACCCTTTACAATGAGCCAAGCTCTTACCTTTATAGATGAAGTGAAGAGAGGAGAAGAAAAGAGGTGGGAAACCTGATTTGGAAGCTCAGCTAACATGCCATCAATACCCTATAAATCTACCCACAATCTGTCAAGTCCACCTCTCTATGTCTGTTTGGCGTGTTGAAGAAGGAAGAACGATGGATCAAATCAAATCTGATCTAGTTATTGGAACAATCGATCGCATATTAATGGAATGAAGAAATTTTCCTATTTTTACCCACCTAACCTCATTAAAATTAAAGTTTCAGGTTTCCATGGTGTAGATGAGGTTGAGACCTTTCCAATGGTACCAAATTTGTTGGATTTCGGGCACTAGATCGAAAGATATGCCCATTTGAACATTTGAATCGAATCCATACAAAAATGGTAGAAAAACAAGTTTTGTAAAATAGATCCACGGGCCTAAAATTCACTTTTCACCTTATGCAAAAAAATGCCAAAATCACAAAAACCCCCACAACCTCACAAGCTTGAAATTCACTTTTGGAAAAATTCCTCAACATGCCCGAAATTGAAATTGTGCATTTTGCACAAAAGTCACAAAAGTGCAAAAGTCTCCTGTAGCCCTACAAACCTGTAACCTTCTCATTTTTATATTTGGTGAACAAATCTCCTCAGGATTGCTGGCCCGCACTTACAAACTACATTTTTATGAAATTTTCCAAAATTATAAAAAGAATCTTGTGGCCTGCAACTCTACATTCGCTAAAAGTCATCTTCGGGCCCGCCGACCCACCTTTTCACTTGTGTGAGAAGTCTTTCCCGTGCCCGCACTGCCCTCTTTGGAAAAGAATCCTTCTACAGACCCACCTCCCTGTTTTGACCTAAAACATGGCCATGTGTCCCTTTTTTTTTGGTGAGGTCATATGTTTGATCCTAGACACGTGGAGTCTCAGCACATGTTTGGCAACTTCCCCCAGATTTTACCTTTGAAGTTACACGTATGAGGCACATGGAGGGTTCCACTGAAATTTCTATACTTTTCAATGGATAGTGCAAATTTTGGGGCTTTGGACATGTGGAGGGCTTGTGTTTGTTTGGGGGACCGCCTTCAGAGTTGATCTTTGAAGTTACGCTAAGTCAACACGAGGCACCTTCCACTGACTCTACCCCATCTTGAATTTTCAACTTTCGATTCTATCCTTTTTCAGACTTGAGACATGTGGAAGGCCAGCGATTGTCTAGGAGACCCATTTTTAGATTTATCTTTGAAGATGTGTCGATCGCGCATGGCACCTTCCACAAGTCTGCGATACTTAGCCAATTCGGGCCGATACTTTGAATTGTATGTGAAGTCCAAAAACTTTGAGCCTTTCCCGTTTTCCTCCCGAGAGCCTCGGCCTCCTTGACGTTGTTTGATCCTTCGGCCCTCTTACTACATATTACATTGTAGAGCCTTCCTATCCCCTTGACTATTGGATTTGAATGTGAGCTCACATGACTGAACTAATCTTTCAATTTTCTCTCGTGTGGGGTCGTGTTTGATCAATTTTTATTGGGAGGAAAAATTGAGATAACAATTTGGTGACTCATGTGGACATCTACCTGCTAGATGAGGATACCTATAGCCTTGGAAGTATCCATTGGGAATGAATTCTACTTGGTAATTTCAAATATGGTCCTGAAACTTCCTTCCACTCGCATGCACTCTTATCTTTGCAAGAAAACCTTAGATTCAAGATTTGTGAGAGTAGAGAGTTTTTGAAACACGGGAACTTATCCCTCATGTATTTTTACAAAACTAATCTATTGGAGTGTAATGAAAACATCCAGGACCTACTCTAATATGAATACTCTGCAGATTTAGTTTCTACAAGCATCCACCGAAGTAGCGAGCATGTGCACTAGCACTTAGGGAAATTGAAACCTAAACTATAACAAGACAATGTGCATATGCACTTAGAGAAATTGAAAACCTAGGCTAATATTTACAAGGGTGAGAAATTTTCCTTTTAGTAACAATGTTTGAGGTAGATCCTATTAACTGAATCTATAATTCTTTGCTCTCTAACTTAGCTAGCCAAAAGGCATTGCTACTTTTACATTTTGTGACCATGTAGGGGCCACTCTAAATGGCATCAAACTTGGAATGCCTTCCTGGTTTTTCCCGATCTGCATCCCACTTTAGAACTAAGTCCCCCTCTTGAAAGGTCCTTATTCTTGCTTTCTTATCAAATATCTTCTTGATCAATGCTTGATCTTTATCCATGATCTACATTGCATGTTCTCTTGTTTCTTCTACTCCCATTAGCTCTGCATACCTGATTTCCATAGGTTCAAACTCGGCTAGTTCCAACTGTTTCATGAGCTCTAAAGTGGGCAGCTCCAATTATATGGGCAATATTGCCTCTTTTCCGTATACAAGCTTATATGGGGAGCTTCTTGTAGACCTTTTGGATGTGATCCTATCATCCCATAGAGCTGATTTGAGATTTATGTGCCAAGTTCTTTGATTTTCATCAAGAGTCCTTCTGATAATCCTTAGTAGGTTCTTGTTTGTGGACTCTACTTGGCCATTACCTTGAGGGTAATAGTTTGATGAAGTGCTGAGGTATACACCATTTTGAAAACCCATTTAGTGATCCTTATACCAAGGAATGCCAATGCATTATCTGATATGATAGTGGTAGGGAATCCAAACCTAGTGGCTATTCCTTCATAGAAATTTAAGATGTTGGATTCATTTTCCTCCTTAAGTGCCACTGTTTCAGTTCACTTGGTGAAATAGTTAGTTGTTGTGAGTAGCCACTTGTGGCCCTAGCTTGAATTTTTGTTAATCACTCCAATGAAGTCTAATCCCCATTACATGAATGGCTGATCCACTGAAATTGGAAAAGGGGTAGGGATGATAACTTTTCCTTTCCTGTGAAGAATGCACACTTCTTGCACTTCTTGATTCGTGAGTAGCAATCCCTGAATACCGTAGGCCAATGATAACCATCTTTCATGATTTTGAGAGTTATTACTCGAGGAGTAAAGTGGCCACCTGCTTCTCCATCATGGAACTCATGCAACACCCTCTCAATTTGTCCTATCCCAATGCATCTCAATAAAACACTATTTATATCCTTCTTGAACAAGAAACCACCAATAAGCACATATGGGATGGCTTGTAATATGGAGTATCTCATCTTTTCTTTTTTCCATTCTGGAGGGCATAAACCTATTTAGAGGTAATGCACCAAGGCTTGAGTCCAACATGAAATAGGTGCATCGTTAGCTGGCTGCTCTTGATCACTCTATAGTAGCATGACAACCTCTTCTTCATCCGTTGACTCATTTATTTCTTGGAAGTGAGCTACTCACACAACCCTTTCTACGAGCCATCTTGGTCACTTTTATTTCAATATCATACTCCATTACATGAGTGATCTAACCTCATCTCTTCTCATTCGAGTCCTTGTTTAGGAGAAAATCCTTAAAACCCACATGAGACACTAGCAGTTGAATCTTGTTGTTTGATACCAAGTGTCTAAACTTCTTCAAAATCCTAATGATAGAAAGGACATGATTTTTAATGAAAGAATAATTTACCTTGTAATCCTCCAAGATCTAACTAAAGAAGGCTATGGGATGTTCTGAACCTTCCTTGTTAGGCTGAACCAAGATAGTTAAGATTATGTCTGACCCTCCAAAAGCATACAACATGAAGTCCTTTGAAAATTATGGGTTAATAAGAGTTGGGGCTTGTGATATTGTGAGCTTGATGGCCTCAAAAATCTCTTTGCCTTCTATTTTCCATTTAAATGCAAGACTCTTCTTCAACATAATTTTAAAGGCTTCACAAGAGTGGCAAAATCAAACACAAATTTACGAAAAAGTTTATTGTCCCAAAACACTTTGGAAAGACTTCTTGTGTTGTGGCAATGGAAGTGTTAGGATGGCTTCAACCCTTTCAGGATCAATTTATAACCCTTCTCTTGAGACAATGTGGCTCAACAATTTTCCCTCATGTGCCAAGAATACACACTTCTTTGGATTCAATGGCACTTCGAACCTCCTACACCTCTGAAATACCTACTTGAGGTGGAAGAAATGGTTTGTAGCATTCTTTGAGAAGAAGGTGATATCATCTAGATACAAAAGAACTATATTGTTGATTAAGCCTTTAAATGCCATGTCCATAGCTCACTGAAATGTTGCTCCAACATTGGAAAACCCAAATGGCATCTTCTTGTAAGAATATGTGCCCCATTTGGTGGTGAAGGTTGTCTTGAACTGATCTTCCTCTTTCACCATTATCTGATTATAGCTTGAGTATCCATATAGAAATGAAAACCTCTCAGATCTAGCTACAACCTGTAAGATTTTCTCCATCGATGGAAGTGGGTAGTGATCTTTGAATGATTCTCTGTTTAGATCATGAAAGTCCACACACAATCTGATTTCTCCATTTCTTTTCCTCACAGGCACTAAGTTTACAACCCAACTTGAATTCTTGATAGGGAAGATGATGCTAGCCTCAATTAGCTTGTTCAACTCTTTTCTCATGAGAGGTTCAATGTGAGGGTTTACTGGCCTTTGCTTCTATCTGAAAGGCTTAGATCCTAGATCCATCTCAATAGTGTGTTGTGCCAACCTTGGGTTGAAACCTCTTAAATCCTTGTAAGTCCAAGAAAAGATATTTGGGAATTCTTGACAAAGTTGAACAAACTCAGATTTTCCTTGTTGGGTATTTACCTTTCCTAGTCGTAACGTTTTCCTTCATCTATGGAAATGGGCTCTGAATCTTCACCCTTTACCTAAATATTTGCTTTCTCCTTCCAGAATTGATCATTTGGGTTGAATATTGACTCCAAGTTACAAGACCTTTTGGTAATTTGTTAGTTCTTAGCTGCACCACTTGGTCACCATATCGTTGTTCTAATTTGTCTTGGTTTCGGGAGGAGAACTCAGCTTCTTGTAGAAAATTGACAATTTGCTGATCATTCTCGAAGACTTGCCAACTTGTGTTATTATCTAGGACAAATGGCCTCGTAACCACATTGATATGGGGCTGAGATCTATCACTTTTTATAATTTCTATGCCATCAAATGCTACTCCAATTCTTTACAGGTTTGTCTCTTTGTATCATTCTTTTTCCTAGGTATGGACACAATGTTGAAAGCTTCAAAGTCCTCAATGAGGTCATTCCTTGTAGCATGTTGTCCTCTTACTTGTTTCACATTCATCTCACTATCACCAAATATTTGCAGATTCTTAATGCCTCTCTTTCTTGCCCAATGTATTCCATGGATCAAGGCTTCATACTCTGTTGTGTTGTTTGAGCAAGTAAATTTGAAATGGAAGGCTGAGTAATATTTCATACCTTGAGGTGAAACAAGCATAGCTCCTCCTATGGAACCTTTCCTACCTCTTGAGCCATCAAAGAATCACTTCCATATCTCATTATCATCCTTGTAGTTTGGCTTAGTGATGTCAGGAAGAGGATGATTCTCCTCACGCAAACAATAAAATCCTAACTTAAATTCCTCCATTTCCATGTAAGGGTCAAAAGCGTGCCTCTTGCTTGCACATTCATCAAGAGTCAACTCTAGAATATATCTGACTTTGGTATCAGCTTCATGGGTGCTTGGATAATCTTCTTGATCAAGGGATGAACAATTTTCATTGATTGGACTCGGTGTATGAGGTTCAATATGGAAGTTTACAATAGGCCCAAATCTGATTTTAGCCTTAGCTCCATATCTTATTCGAAATAACATGTGTGACCAATAAGCAGACAAATAACCTCCAATTTTAGTGGTAAAGTCCCTTTACAAACACAATGCAAAGTGTGGTAACAAGTCTATGGCTGATACATTTTGCAAGACGGTCACATTGGGGCATACGTGTAATGTGAGGTTAAAATCCTTGATGACTCCAGCCCTTTTTACCATTGTCCCATCCAATTGCACTATGCCCTTGGAGATGATTTCATATTGAAGACCCAACTGATTAGCTATTTGCTTCGACATGACTGAGCTACTCACTTCCGAATCAATCATGTAATTATGTACCAATTTTTCCCCAATGATCAATGAAACATAGAATGAGGGGGTTTTAGATTATTACCTTGTTGTCCTACATGGTCTCCTTTAGGCTGAACTATATTGGTAAGCACTTTCTCTTATTGATTAGGGGCTGATTTGAAGTTGACCAATTAGCCATAGCGGCTGTAACAGTCACTTTATCATGGGATAGCCAACGATTCCTATATTGAGATGTTTACATTTGTTTTCTTCATCTGTTCAATTATGTTAAATGGTAATGACTATCATTTTGGTGCCCCTTTCTGGCACGTTATTCTCTTGCACATGGGTCATTACAACCGGTGCACGAGTGGAGTGCGGAAGGTGGCTTGGGTTGACTCTACACATTGGGAGTTGCACTTTGATTGCCAATACCTTTTGGAGTAATAGAGGGTTATGGATTACCTTAATTTGATGATTGTCCCTCTCGAATATTTCTTTTCTCGGACCGTGTATTGACAACTATACTTTGAGAAGGGGCTTGGTTAACTCCACAAAAGTATTTTGTTTGCTAATTAACTAGTATATTTTCACTTGCAGGCATCTCTTGCTGATATTCCTGCTGGTGATTTTCCTCTTGAGTTGGTTCTTGGGACACACCAATGGTCTATACCATCAAGGCCTGGTTTACTGCACCATTGAAACACATTGATTGGAAATGAGGTAGAATGTAGGGGTAACACCAGTCGTACACCTATGCCATGTTGTTTTGTGTTAGAGCTAACACTTTTGATGTTGAAGCTGCATTTGGATTATATGGTCATAATGGCCTTATAGCTTGAGGTTGTCCTTGGTTTTGGATTTGATTCACATTCGAGCTTTTGGTCTATTTTGTTTGTATGGGGGCTAGCTTGATCTCGAGCTTGAGGATGATATGGCCTAGAAATTTTAGCATTTTGTATCTCGCTAGTCACTATCTTATTTCCTAGGTTATGTAGTTGTTTTAAGACTTCTTGGAGCTCATTCAAGGAGCTAGAAGATAAGGTGGAAGTTTTAGCTGAACTTTTATTCTTTGGAATAGGTATGGGAGCTAATGTGGGTGTTTGACTAGTGCTTGAAGCTTCTAGTTCTAGATATAGAGGCATAGGTGGCCTAGGTGCAAGTTTACCAACCTCAATTAAACAATTTTCAGCTCTAATGGAAATTTTATAGGTTGTAGGTAACGTTATACCTCCCATGGATTGAATCATTAAGGCCATATCAAAATATAAAGCTCTAACAAAGTATAGAAAAGAACCTTCATCTATTGGTCTTACGGCCACTAGAATCCTATCTCATGTCCAATAGAATTTGAAATTGAAGTTAGTCACCACTCATTAGGAGCCATCTTGATTGTTATCGAGTTATTACAACCAGGATAGATTATCTCCCTTCTCTCCAAATTGTTTGTGAAGAGCCCTATGCAGATGGTCCCAATTTTGAATAGAGCTTATGGTTAGACTCTTGAACCATTGCAAAGCTTTACCCTTAAAAAAGATACTAACAATTTGACTGCAATGTCCATCTCAACGATTTCATGAATTGTAAAGAAATTTGCAATGTCCATAATGTGGTCACTAGGAGTAGTTGGTTCTCTCTAGTGAAATATGGAATGCTCTTTAATGTCATGTAACTGGAACTAGATTTTGTGTATTGAGAGCGAGTGGGCTGCTGCTAGTGAAGTTAACATAGGGATTGGGTTGTGGATGTTCCATTATGATTGGCCTAAGAACCCTTATTGATTGAATGAAATTCCTACTAAGGGGAGGTGTTGACAAGGTTCTATTTGGTGGAGATGGAGACCTTTGAGCTCTTCTTCCCCTTCTCCCTCTATCTAGGGACAAGTGTAGATAGACAAACAATCCTTCTTCTCTAGTTCTCGATCTAGTCTAGATTCTTCTCATGAATCTGCCAAGCCTGGGATGTTGAAACTAGTGGACTTTACCTCTTTTGGAGTCACCAGATGTACAATTTCAGAGCTTCTTAAAAGCTGAAAAACTTACAACAAGTGCACATCAATCTTGCTTTGCAATAAAAATGGAGACCTCTTGGTCCCACCAGGCATGCCAAAACTGTTAGTGAAAAATCACAGCACCCCTAAATGTCTGCAACTTAATGCATTGAGACTCTTGGTGTGATGGCATGACATGGAGCATCTCTCAAAGTGTGGTACTTTGAAATTGAGAGAGCTCTCTACATGAAGGATGGTTCCTATTCCTCTATTCAGGTGCACACATAAAATATGTAGAGGATCTATTCTAAAATCTATTCTAACTTGCCAAGGAGACATGGTTAAGAAGATGCAAGAAATTAAACCTAAACTAATAGAGGTGATGCACGGAAGGAATGATGAACACCGACTTTGATATCTAACACATACCATTAAAATGTACTACAACCACCATGCACAGATAACCAATATGGCGAAGAAATATTAGATAAGAAAAGTGAACACAAGAGAGGGTTGAAATCATCCAAAGACATGTATTATTGCTTCACAAATTGATACAGAGCATTACAATGGCCAAAAGGTGAAAAACTTGCATTATAGTCTTAATAGAAGGTTCGGACTCCATGAATTTGTCTGCAGACTAGAGAAGAAGGGAGGGCACAAAACCAAAATGTCCAACCCTTTACAATGAGCCAAGATCTTACCTTTATAGATGAAGTAAAGAGAGGAGAAGAAAGAGGTGGGAAACCTGATTTGGAAGCTCAGCTACCAGCCATCAATGCCCCTACAAATCCGCCCACAATCTATCAAGTCCACCTCTCTATGTCTATTTGGCATGTTGAAGAAGGAAGAATCAGTAAATCAAATAAAATATGATCTAGTTTTTGGAGTAATAGGATCATATATTAATTGCATGAAGACATTTTATTATTTTCACCCACCTAACCTTGTCAAAATTAAATTTTTAGGTTTCCATGGCATAGAAGAGGTCGAGACGTTTCTAATGGTACCGAATTTGATGGATTTTTGGCTCGGATCAAAATATATGCCCATTTGAATATTTGAATCGAATCTATACAAAAATGGTAGAAAAACAAGTTTTGCAAAATGGATCCGTGGGCCCAAAATTTACTTTTCACCTTATGCAAAAAAATGCCTAAATTACAAAACCCCAGTAGAGTCCCACAAGCCCAAAATTTAGTTTTGGCAAAATTTCCTCCACGGGCCCAAAATTGAAATTGTGTGTTTTTCACGAAAGTAGTAAAAGTAAAAAGTCTCCCCTAGCCTTGCAAGCCCACAACCTTCTTATTTTTCCATTTGGTGAACAAACATCCTCAAGCTTGGGCCGATACTTACAAATTGTGATTTTAAAGTTTCCAAAATTGAAAAAGACTCCCACGACCCTCAAATATACATTCCCCAAAATTCATCTCTGGGCACTGTGCCGGCCCACATTTTCTACTTGGGAAAAAAAAGTCTTCACAGGCTCACCCACCCACTTTTGGAAAAAAATCCTTCCAAGGACCTTCTTCTTGCTTTGACTGAAACATGGCCACATGTCCCTTTTTTGTGGGGGTCATATGTCTTATCTTGGACACATGGAGGCTTAGCGCATATTTTGGACCTGCCCCCAGATTTTACCTTTGATGTTGTGTGGACAAGGCACGTTGAGGGTTCCGCTAAACTTTCTATACTTTTCAATGGCCAGTGTAACTTTTGTGGCCTTGCACACATGGAGGCCCTACACTGTTTGGGGTACCACCTTTGGAGTTGATTTTTGAAGTTGTCGGGTTGACAAGTGGCACCTTTCGTTGACTCTACCCCATCTTGACTTTTCAACTATCGACTCTTTCCCTTTTTAGACACGGGACATGTGGAAGCCCGGTTATTTGGGAGACTCACTTTTATATTTATCTTTAAAGATGTGATGAGCTAACGCATGATGCCTTCCATGAAGTTTTGATACTTAGAAAATTTGGGCTGATGCTTTGAATCATATGTGAATTCTGAAAACATTGTTTGATCCTTCACCAACCACTGCTCCTCAATTGTTGAGCCCACTGTCCCCTTGACTCATTGGATTTGAATGTGAGCTCACATGGATGAACCGATATTTCAATTTTCTTTCGTGTGTACTCGTGTTTGATGAATTTTTCCGAGGGGAAAAATTGAGATAACATAGGCTCTAATAGAATTTTTTTGCAGAGGTACACATAAATCTAAGTGAATAATTTCAATAGGTGTACTTGCTCTTACTATTTTTCCAACTGGGAAAGAATCTTTGTGTTGTTTCCCCAAGATAAAAATTTCATATCTTATTTCTGGTTTCTAATTCAAAGGAAAAACTTTTACATTATTTTTCATTTGTAATAAATTCAAACATCCAAAATTTAAATGTCCAAACTTGAGATTCGAAAACTAGGATTCATATTTCATAACTAATTGAAAATATGATTGGGTTCCTTAAATATAGGAGTCATCTATATTAGCATAGGAATGAACTGTCTTAAAGTAGGAATCATTTGCGGTGGTGCAAGAATGAGCACATGACTCACTTGCATAAGTCCAAGACTCATTTACATTGGTGTAGGACTTATCTAGCTTAGTGCAGGACTCGTTTACACTAGCCTTGGACTCGATTTCCATAGCACAAAACTTAGTGTAGGACTGATTTGGATTAACTCAAGACTTATTTGGCTTAGTGTAGGACTTGGATACAAACTAAGATGTTCATTTGGTAGCAAAAAGGTTCGATTTTCTCTTTTTCTTAGTTATAATCTCAAAGGAAGCATTTTATTGTTTCTCATCTTCACTTTTGCAATCTAATTAGTATTAGGGGTTTTTCCACAATTATGCATTCATTATCTTCAATATAAATTATGTATCCTTTCTGTACCAATTGTACAATACTCATAAGTTTTTTCTTCAACCCTGTAACATAGTAAGCATCATGCATAATTTTTTGTTCCCCATTTTTAGTTAGAGTGTTGATTATTCATTTTCCTTTTACATAAACTATATTATTATTCCCAAGAGTAACATAACTCTTCACGGACTCATCTAAACTAGAAAAATAATTCTAAGTTACGACATATGATTGTTGCAACAAAAATCCAAATACCATACATCACAGGGAATCTATTACGATAGATTACATTCAATAAGTGATAAAGAATGTATTGCTTCAAAAATCCTTATGCATGTAATAAACATAGATCTAGGAGTAGAGATTCCAACCTGAATTTTATTCTACCTATTCGATCATGCTTATTTTCCCATGAATCATCGGTAAAATGTTCATACTTCTTGCAATAAATACATTGAACATGAGACTTATCATGTCTCTAAATAGAAAACTTATTATGATTGTGTTCTTTACTTTGTCCTCTTCCACATGATTTTGATAAACCAAAGTTGTTTCCTCTTCCACAAATTCATGATATACGAGATGCAAAATCTTGATCTAAAATTGTATGTGATCTTCTCAACCTCTATTAATGATTTATTAGTGATGCATATAACTAATCGATTACAAACTGATTTACATCCTTAGTTTCTTATATAGAAATAAATAAAGGATCAAATTTTGTAGGAAAACTTCTAAGAAACTTTTCTATAATCTTGTCTTCACTAGTTTAACCATAAGATTTAATTTGATTGACTAGGACAAGTACAAACTTAAATAATGATTGTATGAAATCTGAATCTTCCATTGAAATACTCTAAAAATCTCTTTGAAGTGACTATATTTGTCAATTTTTACTTTCTCCTTACTTTGATATGCAACTTGTAGAGTTTTCCATGATGTTTTTTCTTGACCTGGATGCTTCCAATCTAGTAAGGATGCTTTCATGAATGGATTAATGAATATAGAAAACTTATTTTCCTTCTTTCTTCCATAATGCCTTCAAAGTATCTTTCTTTTTATTTGAGAGTGAAATACACATCGTTGCATCTACATGATTTGAATACCCATTCTCTACAATCTTCCACACATCATAGGATTTGAATAGTTATTTCATTATTATTACCCAATACTTGTAATTCTTTCCATTAAATTGAGGTGTATGTAAACCTGAAAAAGATGCACCGGATGTGGAATCCATAATTGACTCTCAATTAAAAAACCTTATGGGAATCAAACATTCGATACTAATTTGTATAAATTAACAATCTTAAATAGTGAAAAAAACCATAGAATGAAAATAATTCATAAAATAGAGTATTCACTTAAGTCAACATTGTTTTGCATAAATTAATTTAAACATTTTCTTCTATCGAGCTTTAGCTATTTACATTTGGATATATGTGTGTACAAACTCTACCTACACATATATATTCCTCTATTATTTATCTATAACAATTAAAATTTATTTTTACTATATAAAAAGTCTTCTTCTAAAAATAACAACTAGCTCTAAACATAGCTTCCTACAATAGAACTATAATACTCTAAACTCAACGCATGTAGTGCATGCTTAAAAAAAAATTATTTTGTTTTTTATTAATTTTCCTAGCAATAAGACTTAATGGACTTATCTAAAATATCAACGCATCCTATAGCTAAAATTACCTTTCCTAAAAAACCTACAAGAGAAATTACATGCATATTTTACTAATAAATTATCATGATTATTTCATTTTCCAAACATTGCTAGATAGATGGTAGAATAAGAGGTTAATTAGATTAGTCAAGTGGTATTTTTGGTAAACACTATGATATCACACATACATAATCTCTTATGCATATTGTTCAACTTCATGGTCTAGTCATCCTTCTTCTAGTCGAAGTAGGGTATTATGATGTATTTTTAAATCTTGCATATGTATTTGGTTAGTGACCATCCTTTATAAATACTATGTCATTTACAACAATTTTTCTACACATTTTTTGTGGTTCATAAATTATGTTTGTAAATCATAGATATTTTCAAGATATATAAGGGTATTTACAAAGTGTTTTGTAGGATGTAGGAAGTACATGTCACTAAAAATGTATAATCAATATAATAATTAGCATCAGATCCTTTTTCCCTTTATAGTTTGTACTATGTTTCATGTTTTAAATCTCATTTTTGAAATAATTGATTCAACCCTAATAAAGATTATTATAAAGTGTAGGAAGGGGTATGTGGAAAAGGGAGATCCTAACTTATTTATTATTTAGACGGAGGGTTATTAATTAATGATATTACCAAATTAATTAATCAACATTAATGCTTGAATAAGAATATACCATTTATATACCAATTTTAAAGATACAATACTAGAAATGATTTCTAGAACATACGAAAGTGAACGAACTTAGCTGATTATAAATGTAAGAAGCTAATATTGTAGTGGTGTGTGTAGGTATGCAATGTAAATATGACTTGATAACATTTGTGTCTAAATGTGGGTGTGCAAATCGAATAGGGTTGAAACCTTACATGATTTATGCAAGCATAAGAGGGCTTCATAACCTAGAAAATGATTTTATAAAATAATGTCCTTGTGATATGAAAATCTATATACCATCACAATTTTTGTGACACACTTTAATATCATTTTACAAGTATCACATATGTGTAAAAACTTATGTATGATGTCGAAAATATAAAACTCCTAACCATGGGTATGATACCTTGTAAAAATGATATTGGTTCAATTAAAGTGTAATTCATACATAACCTACATTGGAAATATTACAAAGAGGCCTCTAATTTTATGTTTCTCTCCACCTAGTATCTAATATGTATATAAATGAAATAGATTTACTTATTTGATAACTTCAAAATACACCAATGGATTGGCATGCTCATATTTACGTGGTTTGGATGGTGTCTAGATTTGGAAGCATGAGTATTTAACTTGTTTGAGTGTTATTCAAACCTATATAAAGGCTTCTCCTAGGGTGTTTTGATACTTTGTATCAAAATTCAAGAGATATTGGAGTAATTTTGGAATGATATATAGAAAGAGTGATCTTTAAAGTTTTGGTGAGGTAAATAGGTGGGTTAGACTTGTTATGTGATATGAACTAACCGATGGGATATAAAGTGATCTATGGGATATGAACCAACCAAAAAAATCATTATTGATGATTAAATTAGATCGTTTGATTGGTCAAAAACTTAGTGAATTCATGAAAGAGTTATTTTTGTTCAAATATTAGTGAAAATATGTGCAAGTTTGTGCATGAATGCCATGTTTATATGTTGGATAAAGGGATATATTAGAATACATAATTGTAGTTACATTTCCCATTCTAGAAATCCTTGAGGATGAATAAATATGGATTTTAATTTGGGTTTACCCATAATATAAAGAGGATTTAATTCCATTGTTATTAGTAGATAAGTGTTTAATAATGACACATTTTATTTCTTTTAAGAAGACTAATGGTGAAATGTATATTTCTAATTTTATATCAAGGACACTATTAGGTTGCATGAATTGTTATGCATTATAGTATTTATCAAGGATACAAATTTATTAGGTCATTTATCATGAATTCTTTTTGTTGACATGAGTCTTCATCGATTTTGGTATAAGCCATGAAGTAAGATATAAAGCCACCATAGTAGGAAGATAGCCATGAATAAAGGAAAGAATATTAGAATAATTACAAATCCGTAAAAGACTATGGAAATTATATGATATATATGAGAATCCATGAAGATAAGAAAAGAAATGTTGAGAATAGAAAAAGTCACCGATAAAATAAAAACAACCGTAGTAGATGATGGAATCCATTGAACACTAGAAAAATCCACATAAAAGCGAAACAAGCCGAGAATAAAGAGAAAACATAGCGATCACGAGATAGAAGCTGATAGAGGCACGAGTAAAAATAAGTTTCTTGTAAAATAGATTGTATTTCATATATTTATCATAAATAACATATTGTATAAGTGTGCCTTATGAAATATTTTTGAGAGAGTGCCATTTTAAGATTTTTTCAAAGAGATAAGAAAGTTAGAATGAAAGGAATGTATATGTACTAGACTGATGTAATGCATTTTGATAAATGAATAAATATTGGAGTTTGGGAATGAATTATCTTGCATATTGTTCTTTACTTTTCTATTCTTAGAGTAGTAGTGGTGTATTTCCCACATACATCCTTAACAAAGATCGATATTCCTAAGCCCTACAATCCTATTAGGGTTTTAGGTCAACATTTGGTGTTTGAGCCCAAGTTTCTTTCGTTAAGCAGATGTTAGGAAATATTTCACCACCAAGGTATTGGAAGCCCGTGTTATTAGAAATTGAAAATTGGTGGGAAAAATAGATCGATATATTTGTGAAAGGAGAATAAAAAGGGAAAAAATCACTTATAAGGCGACAAAAGTGGAAGTATTTGGAGAGTTTGGGAAGAGTTCTGGTTGTATTTTCCTCATCAGTTATGTCCCTATTTTTGAGCACATAAAAGAGGATAGAGTGGATGTGGATGTACTTAAGACAACTCTTTGAGTGGACCGAGGATAAATTAACAATGTTGAAATATCTGGATGAGCCGTCGACCAAGCTATTTATTATTGGTACGAGACTACCTTATATTATTTCATAATCACATGGGAAATTTAGGGTTGGAAGAGCTTTAACAAAAAGAAACAGGAATTTTTAACCAGAACCCGTAGACGATTTCTTCAATCAGTCCCTTTCTTAATTAAAGTGTTAATGATCGAGAAGGGATTAATTAGAGAAGGAAAAATTTCTATAGGGGACATGCACTACGGGATGGCTTATGTGAAGGGGGTGATCCAAGATTCATGACTTATCAGAATTAATGGGGTGTTGGTTGGGGTGGCAGAAATAGGATGACATGGGGAAAAATAAAAATAAAAAGATTAGATAGTTAGTAAGGAGAGATTAAGAGAATTAAGGAGAAATAGTAATTTGTGAGGGATAATTAAAAACAAGAGGAAAATAAAGGATGGGAAGGATGGAAGAGAGACAAAGGTTAGTTGTGGAAATGAAGGAATTAGAAAAGATGGTAGAGAAACATATATTTGAGAGAGGAGAGAGAAAAAAAAAAGATGAAAGAAAGGAAGGAGAAATTGAATAAAGTTAAGAAAGAAGAAAAGAAAGTAGAGAAGGTAGAAGATTCACCCACTTCAAGTGGAGGCCAATAATTGGCTCACCCGGAAACGAAGATGAGCGCTTGAAGTCTAGATATTACATTCACATCTTGTGGACACAAATAAGGGTTTGTTACTCCAAGTGACCCCATATATATGATAAAAAGTTCCGTTTAACATTAACTTAAAAAAATAAACTCTCATGAAAGAGTTACAATACTTAGTAGGAGGATTAGAACCAACATTTGAGAAATTCTTAGAATTAGAAGGGTGGAACAAAGAGGAATTGAGGACCCCTTTAATGATTAAGGAGAGAGGTGAAGAAGAAGATGAGGTCATTGGAATGAAGGAGTTAGTTGAAGAATTTAGAGAGAAAATAAAAATAGTGGATGAGGAGAAGAAAGAGGAAGAGAATATAGAAAAAGAAAAGATAGAAATAGTAGAAGAGAAAAATGAAGAAAGAGATAGAGAGGAAGATCAAGGGAGAGAGAAAGAGAAACAAAGTAAAAAGAGAGGAAGTGATGAAGGATTAGAAGAAGGATATAGATTAAGAAATAATAAATATAGAAAGGTAGTTATGGAGAATAGTAGTTATGAAAAGTCACCAAAGAAAGACACACCCCCAAACCAACATGTGAGCCCAAAGGAGATGACCCCCTAGAGTGGATGCCATTCCATGTGCCACTTGATACACCATTTGAGAATCTACAAAAATAAAAGAGTTTAGAAGAAAGATATCAACTATTGTGAGAAGAGAGTTAGAGAAGACAAGAAAAAGTGCAAGAGTTCCAAGAATTATTAGGAGAACTTTACTTTGATATCGAGTTAGGCAGAGATAAGGGAAGAAAGAGCAATTCAAAACTAGTTCATAACTAGAGAAAAAAATTAAAATAAGTTAAGCAAAAACTCTTATTTAACCTAAAACAAATACATGAGCAAAAACAACATAGAAGACTAAGATGCCCATTTTTACAAGGACTCTAATGATGCATTGGAACACTTGTTCCTATTGGAAGCCTACTAGAAGAGTAATAACACCACATATGAGGCTGTTAAAATACAATAATTTTCATGTTCATTAAGGAATGATGCATTGCGGTGGTACATGAGGCTGAATTCTCAAGGACCAAAACCATGGGCTGATATTGAAAGAGAATTTAAAATAGACTTTCATTTCCTAGAAGCCCCTTTAGAAGGAGTAAGAAAGATGAGAGATCTTATACAAAGATAAGGAGAATCAGTGAAGGAATTTAGTTAGAGGTTTAACATTATTACTAGAAAATTGGAAGATACCTTAATCGATAAACAAATAATTGAGTGGTTCACCTCGGGGATACTTCCTTATCTCATAGTGGCATTAGATTCTCAACAATTTAAATCATTATCAGAAGCAATTGAAATGGAAATAAAACTGGAATCCCAACCATGGAGAAGAGAAGGGGAAACTTCAATTAAAACTAAATTAGAGAGGGTGCAATTAGAGCTAGAAAAATTGAAATTACAACAGGAGATTTAGAGGACTGAGGGATTAAGAAGTAATTCCCCACCGAAGATTAATATGAGGCCTAGGATATGGTGTAAAATTTATTGTGCTGAAGGCCATACTAGAATTGAATGCTCATATGTTGAGAATGAAAATAGTGTAGCTTTAATGACAAGAGTACATTCATCGTAGAAAGCATCCTCTAGTAATATACTACCATATGAAAGAACATGGTGTAGAATCTATAGACTTTGGGATCAACATACTCAAGACACTTGTCCTTTATTATAAGTTTCTCCTCCTATAAACCAACTAATTAATTATAATGCATGTGGTTCATACAATCATTATCATCATACTTGCCCCTCGATGGATGCATTAAAATACTTGAAGGATTATGCTTCTAGGAGAGCTATGGATGTGAGAAAGAATACACCTAACCCTCCTCCTACACAACTCAAGATGATTAAATCACATCCACCTCCTACACAACCTTCAAAATAAACAATAACTACACCACAATACCTAAATCAACAATCGGCTAGCCATAATTTGGAGGTGGATACCAGGGAAACAATTATAACCCTAACTATCAAGGTTACAATGATGGAGGTTACCACGGAGGGTACCATAATGGATTTAGAGGAGGTTTTAGAGGAGGATATAGAGGAGGGTATAGAGGTGGCTATGACAATTATCAAGGAGGTAGAGGTTACTAAGGATACCAAGGTTACAATGATGGTGGTTACCAACCATTTGGGGTATAATCAAGGAGGAGGATACCAAGACAAAAGACCAATGAATTGCTATAAGTGTGGGAAATATGGGCACCTGGATATAAATTGTACAAAACCTAATCCATTCATATTTTTCCATAAGAAGGGACACGATGCATTCCACTTTGTTGGGAAGGCATGTGTAATTCTATAGAAGTGGATCAACAAGATCAAAGGTGTTAACAGAAGAGGCCCTAGAGAAAAGTACAACATATTACTATAATCCCTTGGGACAAGAAAAACTATAGATAAAGAGAAAGCAACAAGTGCTTCATCATTAGGAATCATAGAAGAAGAAAGAAATAAGGAAGCAAAATAAAGTTATAGGAGGGAAGGTAGAGAGAAGTGGAAAGAATAGTGAATAACCATGATATAGAGTTGTTGTCACAACTAGAAGTGCCACCAAGAATGAGTTGACCCCTAAAAAGAAGAAAATAATAATATTACCCCAAGAAAAAAAAATTCTTCTGATGATGGGGAGTGGAAACCCAAGGAGATTAGACTTGAATTACATTTTAAGGAAGTTGAAAAGAGTAGATCACTCATCCATGAAGCTCAGGCCAGTGAAGAAAGGGAGAAAAATTGTTTCATGGAAGAAGAGGCTAAATCCTTAAAGGAGCTAGCAAAATTAACCATCAATAATGGGCTGATAGATAAACTGAAACAATTCAACAAATACTAGAATAAAGAAGAGAGAACACACCATGTCCATATAATTGAGGGGGGATACAATAAGAATAAAAGGAACATATTCTGGACTCAATGAACATGGAGGAAGTCCGCCATCTACCTAGATGTAGACATTTTTGATACTACCATCACTAAAGTACTATTGGATCTTGGCATAGATGTCAATATGATGTCCAAAACCACATGGGAAATTCTTGGAAGACCTACTTTGGAACCCACAAGATACTTCATTGGATTAGCATATGGGTCATCAAGACAACCATTAGGGGTACTAAAGAATGTAGTGAACTTCATGGGAATTAAGAAGATGGTAAATTTTGAGGTAGTATAAAATGTATCTAAGAATCCCTCATATAATGCCATTTTAGCCTTGGAATGGTTTGTAGACTATAATGGGACCTTAAGCTTTGAATAAGAAGATTTTAATTTGACACATATGGCATATGTGTTCATGTACCTCTACATGCAGGTATGAGTGTCGTGTGGGCCGAAGAAGTATGGAATGACACAAAAGGAGAATACTTTGATGACATCCAAGGAGTCTATGCATTAAGTAAATTTTCTAATATTGACAAAGATTTTGAGCCAAATTCAGATGGGGAGATATCAATTAAATAAGATGTAGAGATATCAATTAAATCAGAAGATACTACTGAGATCTTAGATAATGTGGTGGACACATGGATACATGGGGTCCCTAAATCAAGGACTCAAAAGTTACATTATGCAAGAAGGATACCACCAAGAATCATCACTTTAGAAGATAGTTACTATGTCGTGGGTGACATTTTTGTACCCGCCAAAGATACATTTGAAGAAGAAGAAAAAACTAGTCTCAGTTCCAAGAGGAAGAAAAAAGGGAGATATTTATGCTAGCCAAAGAGGATTTTTCCATGGAAGAAGAAGAAGTGAAACAACTTCCAATCAAGAGAGTATACAGATTGAGTCGTGGGGCATCTCATCAGACATTACCAAAATATTCAAGATTTGGAGATCTAGAAGGATATATCAAAATCATGGAGAGAATATTTCCTAATGAAAAGGAAAGGATGGAAGCATTGGATGATACTTTGACCATAAATGTCACAATTTGGTGGGCGACACACAAAACAACTATCTCTCATTGGAAATCAGTAACTATACTATTAAAAGCTAGATTCTTGGAGAGTGAAGGCTATTATGTTGCGATCCCTGAATACACTGGAGAAACAGATCTATAGAAACATATTCAAGTGTGTGAGTTGCAGTGGAGGTAATGCGAGGATACCTCTCCCTTTTATGGACTCAATTGTTTGTATGGACCCTAGGGCCCATACCGCGATCATGGTACACACACTAAGAGATCAGGTGGGAAACAAAAGAGTGGGATCAAATAGTGAAAGATTTCTGCCATACTTTCACCTTTTGGGATGCAGACTTAAAAATTTTGAGGGCTCTATAGAAGATTAGAAAATTATTATTTATGACTCCAGGGAAGCCACAAAATAGTTTTGAGGAAAAATAGAAGGCAGAATGGGAGATCTTGAAGCCACAAGAAAGCCCAATAAAGTTACAAGAGATGGCAAGATGCTATAATGTGGAGAAACAAGAAAAGGAAGAAAATCTAAGGTACAAAGTTATAGAAGATGAAAGACAAGTAGTAGAAAACAAGGATGAAGGAGAGAAATACTACTATCAGCCATTGAAGATCAGGAATGAGAATATTGGGCTAGAAGGAACTGAAAAATGGCTAAAATTAGAGATTACTGGACAGAAGAAGAAGTAGCTAAAATAGTGGAATTATTAAAAGAGTTCCAAGACATCTTCCCAAAATATTTTAAAGAACTGAAGGGGATAAAAGAAGAAGCTAGAATGATGAAAATTCAGATCAAAGAAGGGTTCAAACCAATAAAGAAAAGGCCATACAGACTGAACCCAAACTTAAAGGTAAAGGTGAAATATGAGATAGATAAAATGTTGAGTGCAGGGATCATTAAACTAGTTGATGATGTAGAATGGATCAGTCCCATGGTGATCCAAAATAAAAAGACTGGAGAGATCCGTGTATGTGTAGATTATCGGGAATTGAACAAAGCTTGTATACATGATCCTTTTCCAACCCCCTTTACAGAAGAAGTACTAGAGAATGTGGTGGGAAGAGAAGTTTATTCCTTCACAGATGGTTTACCACCAAGTCAAAATTGTTCTGGAGGAGAAACCAAAGACCACTTTTTCCACTGAATGGGGATCATTCATGTATATAGTTATGCCATTTGGCCTGAAGAACACACCATAATATTTAGTAGGATCATGATAAATGCCTTTAAATATTTCATTCATGATTTTATAGAAGTGTATCTTAATGATTGGACCATTTACAACCTATTGAAAAATCATATACAAGTATTGAGATTGATGTTTCGAGAGGCAAAGCTTTACAAATTTCTTTAAATTTGAAAAAATGTATCTTTTTGACCCCTTTTGGTACTCTATTGGGGCACATAATATGTAAGGAAGGTTTGTTGATTGATCCTTTAAAGACTTCAGTGATTGTAAATTTACCACCTCCAAAAAATCAAAAGGATGTGAGGACAATTTTGGGTTACACTAGTTACCATAGGAATTTCATCAGGAACTACGTAGAAATAAGTGCTCCTCTAGAGGAATTGTTGAAGAAAAGAAAAAATAAGCAAATTCCTTGGTCTAAAGAGTGTGTAGATGCTTTTGAAATTCTAAAAGATAAAATTCTACATGCACCTATTTTGATTTTTCTAATTGGAAGATACCATTCCATGTCCATGTGGATGCATCTAGAATAGCAATTGGAGTTGTCTTGACACAACCTAGAGAGAATATGGACCATCCTGTAGTATTTTCTAGTAGGAAAATGGCTAACCCAGAGAGAAACTACACTACAACTAAAGAGAGGCCCTCAGTATGGTGTATGCCTTAATGAAGTATAGAAAATATTTATTAGCCACTTCCTTCACATTCTACACTGATCATGAACCATTGAAGTACCTTATAAATAGACCAGTGTTACAAGGAAGAATTTGTAGGTGGCTTATGCTCTTTCAAGAATTTGATTTTATGGTAGCAGTCAAACCTGGGAAGTTAAATAATGGTCCAAATTACTTGTCAAGGATTGAGAATGGAGAAGATGAAGGGCCTATAGATGATGATTTTCCTAGAGCCCACTTATTTATAATTGAATCCATACCTAAGGATTTTGACCATATCACCCAGATACTACAAACAAGATCATTTCCAAAAGATAATACCGAGCAAGACAAGATAAAATTTTTGTGTAGATATTTCCCATTTACTTTGATTCAGGGATAGTTATACAAGAAGGGACAAGATGATGTCCTTCGAAGAGTAGCCTTAGATCATGAGAGTAAAAATATTTTGATGAAATCATGTGAAGTTATAGCTGGTAGACATAATGTTGGGGAGAAGACAAGATGGAAAGTGATGATGGCTGGACTATGGTGGCCTACACTATTTAGAGATGCTCATAAACATGCAAGATCATGTGATATCAGTCAAAGAGTGGGAAAATCAAATGCAAGAGATGAAATGCCACTCAGACCCATATTGGCATTAACCCCATTTGAGAAATGGGCTATTTATTTCATAGGACCAATTAAACTAGCCACCAAAAATTCTCAAGCAAGATTTATCATCATTGGAATAAAATACCTAACAAGGTGGGTGGAGGTGGTCCCCACAAAATATTGTATAGCAACAACCGCTAATTTTTTTATGAAAACATAATCACAATATTTGGATGCCTTTTAAGTATTACCAATGATCAAGTAACAATTTTTGAATGAAACCATCCAATAACTATTGAGTA
Source organism: Taxus wallichiana var. yunnanensis (assembly GCA_018340775.1). Taxonomy (NCBI): domain Eukaryota; kingdom Viridiplantae; phylum Streptophyta; class Pinopsida; order Cupressales; family Taxaceae; genus Taxus; species Taxus wallichiana. Next base: position 755,368,609 of record CM031234.1, read on the forward strand.
GCTTCATGATTAATCAAAATAGAAGCACTCCATACCACCCTTAGGAAAATGGAACCATGGAAGCATTTAAAAAGGTATTGGAGAAGTTTTTAATGAATATTTTTATTTACAAACTGCTGATTGGGACTTGAAGATACCCATCACTCTATGGGCATACCGTACAACATACAAGAGGCTTACAAAGTATTCTCCATTTAGATTGGTATATGGATTGGAATCCACAATTCCCATAGAGTTTGTTCTTCCTAGCTTGAGAATTGCAATAGCATTCAGAATGACAAGATTCTTCCCTTCGTGAAAGATAGATAGAGATGGAGAAATTATCTAAAATGATATTTATATCCACGTATAACCAAACACAGGATAAAATAAGATAGAAGGCATGGCACGACCACCACATTAAGAAGAAAAAATTGATATTGAAGATCAGGTACTTGTTTATGACAAAAAATATAAATACCTAGGAAAGTTGAAGGTTAGATGGTTAAGAACATACATTATCAAAGAAATACTACCTTCTAGAGTAGTGAAACTACAGACCTTACAATTAAAATAACTCACTAGTCATGTAAATGCTGAGCAAGGATCAAGATTTATGTAACTTAGCAAGAAATGAAAAAAAAATACTAACATACTTGAAAGCCCATAATTTTGTGGGTAGGTGGAGGGTAGGATGGAAATCTACAAGGCCATATCTACCCTTAGGAAAATAAAAAAAGAGGAAAAAGAAGAATCTACAGAGGAGGAATACCCATGCAATAAAGGAAAATACTAACCTACTTGAAAAATGGAAATTTGGTGGGTAGGTCGAGGGTATGATGAAAACATACAAGGGCATCTCTACCCTTAAGAATGAAAGTGAGAACAAAAATAATAATCTGTGGAGGAAGAATACCCATGTAATAAAGGAGGAGAAAAACTATGGAGGCACCATACCCAAAAAAAAAAGGAAGATGAATAAAATCATCAAAGGTGTGAAACAAATAAATAAAAAGCCGTAAAGAGAAGGAAATAGATAAAGTTGCGTATAAAGGGGAAGGATGCAATAGTAACAAAAATAAAGAAAACAAACCGTGCTAGAAATAAATAAAAGAAACCGTGAAGTAAAGGATAAATTAAAACCACACTACAAGGAAAATCATATAAAGTTGCATTAAAGAAGGTCAAAAGCCACGTAAAAACCATGTTCAAGCCACGTAATGAAGAAATTTGTTAAATGAAGAAAATAACATGAAACAAAGAAAGAATTTGACCCTCTACAAAAATAATAAATGTGGTAGGTGGGATTCAAAACTATATAAGGGATTCAATTACAAAAATATAATGCATTGCAAGCATACGAAGAGACCGAGTAAACCGATCCAAAAAATGAGCTAGGAAAAATTATGGAAAATTGAGAAGAAGGTATACATCTGTAATCGAGTCTATGCAAGAGGAATTCACATGACCCAAATTTGTAAAACATTCTACGAAATCATACCAACATGATCCAGAGGGTACATTTTCACACATTCCATTCAAGGTTGTGCATACACGAGATTTGTAGAAGTACATTCATTCACACATTATTCAATACAATCATACCTGAATTGAGGTAGAGAGGGCATTATTTCTCATGAAAAATATGACTACTCAACAAGAAGAGTATAAGAAAAACACAAAATTCATTGTGGAATTGAAACTTGATGCAAGAGAAGAATTTTCTATTTTAACAGGGAAGATAGGACAATTAATGTTCTCCTCAATCTTCGCATAATGAATTGGTTTTCTTGATCAACCATATCAGATCACAACATAAGTAATGGCTAGGGTTATTGGGCTATTGGACAAAGGATGGTCCACGTTAACAAAGAAGAAAACCCCGATGAAAGACATGATGAAGGAAATGGGCATCACAACATGCAAAAGGGCATTAGATTACAAATATTCAAAACCCTACTTTGAGGTATGCCACCAAAGCCATTTGTTTGAAAATTTATCATACAAATAGAGAGGATGGTGCCCATGGGGTGAGTGCACAATTGACATTAGATATGGTAAAGACCCAGTATGAATATAACCTAGCTGAATTACTAGCCTCAAAATTTCATGGAAATATGAAGAGAATTAAAGAAGGAAAACATAATTTTGTTATGGGTCGATATTAATATGCTTGTGATATACTTCACAAAAATAATTCGAAAAAAGAAGAATTGGTTGATTGGAAATTAGATACACCTGTAGTAGGAAAAATTTGGGAAGACACGAGAACAATGAATGCAATTACTCAGAAAACATCACTCATTAAATGGACACACATAATTAGGGGGATAGTTACAAATAAATCTAGGGTATCAGAACAAATAGTGTCCAAATATGAACACGAACTTATGTTTATTATGAACATTGACTACATTCTCATCAAATAACTAGTTTTGTAGATAGGTCAAGTTCGGCCATTACCCTATGAATCTCTTGATGAGGTAGTAAAAACATCAATACAAGCACTCAAAGCATACCCTGTGGATCCTAGGAAACCTTTTCTTCCTAGTTTTAATGATGTTATCACCGAAAACTTTGAGGAATACCAACATAAGTTAGTATCATCAAGGAAATTAGGGACCAAGTGGAAGTGGCCCCAAAACATACAAAACAAATAAAGCCCCTGCCATTCAAAAACCAATTACCAAAATAAATAAATCCCTAGCTAAGAAGGAAAATCTAAAACAAGCCACGGTGAACAAGGAAAAGGAAGAAGAACAATTTGAGGAGGTAGGAAAATTTCATGGTTAGAAGAAGAAGAAGAAAAATAATATACTCCCTCACCACCACATCCACAACACCAAGAGGTACCATAGATTTCAGAAGATCCTGAACCTTGGATAGAAACTAATCTCACAAAAATAGCCTACAAATACTATCAGAAATGCTTATCTCCAGATGGTATCTCTTAGTTAGCATAAGAATATGTAGTGAGAACAGGAAAAAAAAAAAAATGGAAATAGTTGAGCAATAGTCTATTACTTAGACAAATTTGGCTTTGTTCTTGAAGATATTATGAGCATGCTTTTAGATGAACTAATAAAATATATCCAAGAACAAATTGAAGTTTAAGAAAAAAGCAAATCGCTTGAAGGACCTTAAAAAGGAAAGATCACAACAAAAGGTTATAAAAGAACGAACTACAAAAAGGAAACATTGGTTTAAACATTAGTTTTGAAGAAAGATGAAAATAACATCAAAACTGCGGTTTTTAAACAAAATAAGAATAATAAAAGTGAAGAAAAATAAAAAAATTTGAGGAGAGCAACAAAAAAAACAAAAAAAAAAGAAAATGAAAATGAAAAAACATAAAAAACTAGAAGAAATTAAACAAATAGTTGAGAAAGAAAGGCAAAAATAGAGTTGGAAGAAACAAAGTTGAAAAAGCAAGAAGATATAGGAAAACAAAATAAATAATAGGAGCGAGAAAGAAAAGAAAGAAAAAGAAGAGGTAGAGAGAAAAAAGAAAGAAGAAAATGAGAAAAAAGAGCAAGAAGTAGCACTAGAAAAAAATTAAATACTACAGGATCTAAAGAAAAAATAAGAAGAAAAAATAGAGAAGCAGAAGAAGGCTAAAGAAGAAGCAACCCTGAAACAAAAGGAAGAAGAAGACATGAAGGAAAAAGAAGAGGAGGCTGAGAAAGAGAAATAGGAGAAGGAAAAGAAAGAGAAGGAAGAAGAAGAACAAAAGAAGAAGGCGGAAAAAGAAAAGGAGGAACAAGAGAAACAAGCCAAATAGATCTTACAAACCTCCTCCTCTAGTATAATAACAACACAAGCACCTCGAGACTCACTAGAAAAAATCAAGAAAGCTCTACAAAAAGGAAACAAGAACAATTCTTCCAACTGCAATAGGGAGTGGTTGAACAAACTGTGGAAGGAATTGAAGTTAACTTGAATAAAAAAATCCATTACAAAAATCCACTTGCAGTAAAGTATTAGAGCAAAATGCTACTAAAAATTGTATGAAGAGAAATTTTGAACTAGAGGAAGCCAAAGTGAACATACTTTCCGCGATACAAATCGATAAGTCACGAGATCGGTAGTAATCCTAAGCTACCTATTGATGCCACTATAGAGTATGCAGTACGATAGATATTGAAGGAACACTACATTAACTTGTAAGGATAAAAATAAAGAATCCACAAGATTTCCATAGAATAACACAAGGTGGAAGTCACAAAACCACATATAGTGGAAAATCGAAAAGAATAATTTAATTACAAACCTTGGTAACAAAGTTAGAAGCAAAGCTAAACAATGTCATTATATATTATACTTAGCCTATCGAATGGCCAAGTATGACCGCAAAGGACAAGGTAGAAATGGAGAAGTTAGAACAAAAAATTCATAAAGCCTCCACTGAGTATGATATTTCAAAAGATAAAGATATCACACAAATAAGGAAGCTTGCAAAACTCACAGACAAATATCAAACCAATGGCAGGCACAACAAGATAAGATATATGACATGCAGGGAATGTAGTACTACCTTGGACAAAGCATTGGTAAGGATGCAACAAGAAACTAAAACTGCACAGGATCGATGGAATAAGGTACAAACACATCCCACTCTTGCAGAATTAGTTCCACTTATTCAAGAGAATACCCAACTTCAAGAATGGATAGATCAGGTAAACAATCATTTGGCTTCTTGGTTCAAGTATGAAAATAATATCATTACTCAGATCACAAAATATATGTCACAAAGTATGCTCTAACGGATGAGAGAATGAGGCATCCCACAAACCCAGTTGGGTGATTCGAGCAGAGGAAAAATTCCTTATGTCGAGATGTATAAGTTCTTGTGATGTTGACATTTCTATAACTTGGAATACTATAAATTCCGGTGGTTGATGCCCACATTTAATTTTTACAAAAATGTTTAAAGGAATTCGAGAGGAGTCTTCATCATTTGTTGTCTCGAGGATGAGACAAAGTTTAAGAGGGGGATAATGTTGACAGGAGTCTTCATCGAATTTGGTATAATCTGTAAAGTTAGATATAAAGCCGCCATAGTAGGAAGATAGTCACGGACAAAGAACATAACCAATCGAACAAAGACAAAGCCAAAGAAGACTATGGGAATTCCGTGATATATAGGAGTAGTAAATGTGGAGCTAAGGAAAGAACCGCTAGAGACTAGGAAACTCTTCCGATAAAAGAACAATATCTGTGGTAGATGAAGGAAGCCACCAAACACTATAAAAAGTTACATAAGCCGACACGAAGCCATAGAATAAAGGTAAAACATACCAGTACGAGACAAAATCGACAAAGGCACAAGTCAAAAGAAGTGTCTTTTGAAATATATTGTATTTTGTATATTTATTGTAACTAATGTATTGTATAAGTGTTCCTCATGAAAGATTTATGAGAGAGTTCCATTTAGATATTTTGTAAATGAGATAAGAGAGCTAGAATGAAAGGAATGTATATGTACTAGGATGATATTATTAATTTTTATAAATGAATAAAGATTGGAGTTTTGGGAATGAATTATCTTGCATCTTGTTTTAAATATTTCTCTTTTAGAGTAGTAGTGGTGTATTTCCCACATACATCCTTTTAAAAGATCGATATTACTAAGCCCTACAATCCTGTTGGGGTTTTAGGTCAACACTTGTAATGAATTTGGATACAAAATTGATATTCAATTCAACATTTTGTCCTTGGATTAATGGGAAAAAAGGTTGTAAATAGAATCCTTGGAAATTTTTGAGGTTATTTTGTTGGAGATAAGTTGGGAACATGTGATTTGGCTCTAGTATAGCAAGAATTTACGTTTAATATTTTAGAAAATAGGAGTAAAAGGAAGAAACTATTTGAAATTTTGTATGGGATGAATCCCTTTGTATTTGAGACTTGAGAGAGTTTACATGTAGTGAAGATAAGTGCATTAAAGAAAGGGAATTTATAATACAAATGGAATAAGTGCATTAGGAAGTGTGAAATACGTTAGTAAAGATGAATTGACAACAAAAAAATCTACAAAAGAGAAAAGTTGAAAAATTAATATTAAATAGAACATGTGGTCTAAGAAAATTTGTAGAAATATAGATTTCCTAAGGGAACATATAATAATCTTAAATGGAATAATATATTACGTTACATAATCATAATGAAGTATTTTTAGAATGCACATGAGACTATATTTCTTGTAGGTATTGGTATATTTAATACCTTTAATTTGGTGGATACGTATCCATACTATGAAGGATATAAATGTATTAGGATTATATTAGTTAGTTCGTAGATTAGTGATCATATATATTCATGTGAGTTTATTATAATGTATTATGTAAGTTTTTGGATGATTTGAACAAATTACCTATATAGGGAGTTGGTGTATTTTAGAAAAATTGGTATATATGAAGTGAGCGGTTTTAGGAGGTTATTAGAGACTCCTTAATTATAGGAACTACTTATCCTATAAATAACTTGATGTAATTGTTCGATTAAAATGATGAAAAAATGAGTGTTTACTTTGTGAAGTGTTTAATTCTATGTAAAATTTGGAACCAAATTTCACATTTTGTTTCAAACTAAATTATTTTTGTGAGGACCGAGGAGATAAGCATGATATGTTAAATATTATTTGTGGTAACTTCATTATACTTATTGGTTAGATTGATAGATGAGTTTAATTAATTTAGTATAAGTGTGTTGAAGCTATCTTATAGAGTTTTACGTGTGTGAGAAAATAAATTTAAAGTTTAGAATGGTTTTAAATTAACATATTGTGAAAGGGTAGTGAAAAAATGAACAATATTGAGAAATCTTGTGAGAAAACTACTAGGAAATAGTGATAAGTAAAATAGACATATTTTACTCAAATAATATTTGACTAATGTCTCATTTTTTTGTTGTATAGACAAAAAGAGATGATTTTATTTTACATAATCTTTATATTATGCTTGTAGATATGGTAAAATTTATATCAAACTATCATTTTGTGGCTATAATTTCACATCGGTGAAAAAAATTTGGGTGTCTTTTTGGTGAAAATCCAAACCAAAAATATGGAAAAAGGTCATCTAACTATTTAAGGGAGAAAGAAAACAAAAAAATCTAGAGTGCAAATCCAACACCTATGGATCACTCCTATAAGCTACAAATCTTTAAAAATGCAACACTTGGGTATTTTGTGATTAGTAGATTTTGTTTATGCACATTTCAAACAAAAGTTTTAAATCTCAATAAAAAGGGTTGTTTCAGTATTATTATATCTTTATTGGGTTAATAATTATGTATTTCTATTTGGTTATGTGTTTACATTTTAGTCTTTAGTGTATGTTGTTATTTTATAGATTATTATAATGTAAAACTCATAATTATATATTTTCACTATTATAAATAAGAAGAATATGTCTTTTAAAAATAGTTTTCCATGGTCAATTTGTATCATTCTATAGTGTTAAATTATTCTATTTATATCATTATGTATCTGTATTAAAAAAATTAAATATTACTTTTTTGTTGCATTTATCATCTTTTCTAAGTAAAGAGTCAACAAAGAAGATGTCCACGCCTATAGTTGTAAAAGTGCCAAATAAATTGTTTGTAAATAGATGCATTTTTTGTGGAAACCAACATCCTACATCGAATATTTCACATTATAGGGTGAGTTATAAAAGTAAACACAATTTCAAAATATTTGAGCTTCAATTTCCAATTGAATGAGTAAGAAAAAACATAATGGAGATCATAGGTATTGAAGGAAGGAGGCTAATCAACACCTCTCGTTTTCCACTCACATTTGCACGATCACGACAAACTTTAGGATTGGTTCACAAGTGCAAGTGGTAACATCTAATAATCTATGTGAGCATAGTGGAAGTTAGATATAATGGTGGATGTGAATGTGATGAGGCAACAATCCTCAATATTTATTTTTCAATTTATTTTGTATGTGGAAAAACCTACTTGCACGTAGATGAATTATTTATATATATATATATATATATATATATATATATATATATATATATATATATATATGTGTGTGTGTGTGTGTGTGTTCATTAGAAGTAAAATAGAGAAGCTGTTGAGTTCTTGTACGTATGTGAATTTATGTAAGTGTGATCAAACAATGAAAGAGTTCACTAGAGTGAAAGTGGAATTGTTGAGCTATTATATGTAGGTGATCACATGTAAAAGATATCTAGAATAAAAACACTGCAAAGCTAAACTTTACATCCTATAAGGACACAGGTTTAAGTTTCAGTTCCTATGGTATGGTTACTCCCCATGTTCATAATCATGGGGAGTACTTTGAATATAGTAGTTAGTTATTATATTAGTGAGAATATAAATTTGTGTGATTTTATTATAATGTATTATGTAAGTTTTTTAGATGGTTTAAACAACTTACATAAATAGGGAGGATTTTGGCTAATTTTTTAGAAAATTGTATATGTGAAGTGATTATTTTTAGGAGATTACTAGAGACTCCTTAATTATAGGAGATACTTATCCTATAAATATGTATCTAATTGTTTGATTAAAAATAAATAAGAACTAAGTGTTTATGGTGTTAAGAGTTTTATTCTATGTAAAATTCATAATCAAAATTATTGAAAAATATTAAGGACTTATAATAAGAACATGGTGTAGTAGATTGGAGAAGATGAATGCCATACAAAATGAACAATGAAGCATAAATAGTGACTTCCATTAAGATAGAGAAGACATGCATAAAGGATTATTTTGTCAAGTGGAAATGATATAACATTAAATATGCAACTTGGCTGAATATTATGGATGTCATGAAACATGATATTAAGATTTTTTTATTAGGAGCTAAAGTTTTTGTAATTACCTAGGGTATATGATGTAGGAATGTCCAAGTTCTTAGAGTATCTTGTATCACAATAATTAGTTGTGAAAAGCTTAAGTCAATTTTTATTCATGTTATGTTTTAATTTTTTTCTATTAGAAATATGTTCAATGTTGAAGTGATTTCACCCTTTTAATTTAAGAATATTTTATTTAACATGCATAAAATGATGAATAAAGTTACAAGTGATTATTCTTATTTGATTAATTTCCAAATTTATTTCACAAATTAGAATAACATTTTTCAAATGATGATTGACCTAAAACCTATCAAAACATAACAAAAGAGTGCACATAGCTTATTTTGTGTGGATCTAGAGGATTCTGAGTGATATAACTGAAGGGACATGTAGATTTAGAACTAAAAATGCTTATTCTATGAAATTTTGACCTGAAACTGATACTAATAAAAATAATACAACACCGTCAATAACGTATGTATGGTCTTGACCCTTCTATATAGTCTTAAAATTACGTGAAATATGGGTCTCAGAACTTTATAAGTTCTTCACCTATATGGAAATTTATGTATTTGTCTATTAGTTTTCTTCTCTCACATTTATGATAGCTATTTAAATTGTTCTCAAACCCTTAAACCATTGTAGTGAAAGGAGTTACTCCAAAACAATTTTTTTGGGTTGAGAACCCTTGTGCATCATAGATGTTTCCACTACTTCGAAGAGGGATTACAAAAAACATGTTTCTCATATCATGTGATATATAGTGTAGTGTAATAATAGTTTGATAACTGTGCTTTGCTGAATGCTTTCATTGATTTTCACACTTTCTCAAATTCTCAAGAAGGGTCATTTTTCTTTCTTGTAGGATGACGGTGGAGAATAATAAAATTAGAAGGAGACTAAAGAGAAATATACGGTTATGCTATAATGGATGTGCATGAGTTATTTCACTATTTATGAAGCTTTAAATACATTTTATGCTAGCTTTTTCATAAGGAGATCATAAAGTTTCAAGTCCATGAATGAGGTATTTTCTATTTTCTTATATATTATTCTAAAGGTTTTTATGACATAAAAAGTTGAATAAATGAGATTTTTTTGTATGAAGATGATGGGATACAAATAATTAATACATAACATGTAAGTCAAAAATCGGACATTAGGGTGTATATGTAATTTAACAAAGTGACTAAAACCGATTTGTTTTGACATAAGGGAAAAAGAACATTTTGTCTTTATGGACATAAACATGGATGTTTATCAATATATTTTTGCAATTAAATTTTTGAGAAAATGTCCATATAGAGGTGTCCAAATAATAACAAGAATATGGATTGCTATCAAGGCATGATAAGAAAGAACAGGAGAGTGTATATGTCTATACAAGTATACGATGTCAAGATTAAAAGTTACAATGGATAAATTTCTAATTTTGTGAGTCTAAATTTTCTAGTTTTAAGTATGAAATTAAAATTTTCATGCTTAAAGGAAAATCTTCCTAAGTGTGTAGATACACTCTATATTTTATCGTAGTAAATTTGTTTTGCAATAGCATGTTACATTGGTGTTTACATGCTTCAAGATGAAACCTAGAACATAGAGTGTAATTAACTCCCAAGACAAGAAAATTTAAATGTAACTCAAATTTAATGAAAGTAACATAAATAAACGTGTAAAAATAAATTTAAAAATATATGCAAAATATTGAAGGAATACAATTGTTTGTTTTGAATTGAAGATTTTAGATTTGTTGAATTTTTATAAAGAACTGGGGAGTGATCAGTCTGTATTGTGGCGAGGAGATGCATATGTATAGTTTTACAAACACAACACACAAATGAAAAAGATAATAACTAAAAAATTAGGAGCCACAACACACCGCAAGGAAGAATACAATGTATCAAAGTTACTCAACAACTCAAATATATTCCCACCGACCATACCACTTCACATCAAGAATATATATATATATATATATATATATATATTATAAAACACATTATAACAGAGAATGAGTGCCCCCATACTTTTAACATGTTCCAAAAAAATGAGTACAAACCAAGTAGAATTGACACATGCTTAAATTTGACAAAGAAATGAAATCCATGCCCTAATGTGGCTAAAAATGAAACTAAAATTTATTAATATGGAGAAAGAGAGAATGAAATACTACATGCCCCCAATATTTTTAAGAAATTGAGTCAATATGAGTCTGAAACCATATGAAAATGTTTTACTAGTGATGAAAAACTTGAAACTACTGAAAGTTATGAAGAAAATGCCCCTAGGAAAAAATGTATAATAGGGTCGAACAATCGATATGGTCCTAAACATTCGTATGTTTACAAATATGTGTAGATTTTGGTAAATTTCTATGTTTGATTCCAATTCTGAGTGATTTCTATCTTCTTCTACATATTTTTGTGCCCAAAATAATGTATTCCTGCTTCAAATGTATAAAAACCTCAAATATGTGTCCCCTTTTTTTGAGGTGTGTGTGATGAAGAATGAGGATTGCATGACTCAAATCAAAGGATTCATACCCATTTTTGTGAATCAGATCTAAGCTTTGTATAACCTATGAAATACTAATGTGATGGTTACTAAGAATAAAATATACCTATTGAAAGTAATGATAACCAGATCGTAACAAGCCAAGAACACGATGCTAATCAAACAACATGATCAATAAGATGAAAGCAATTCACCACAATAACTTTACATAAAACCTTTGTAAATAAATGAGCAATAATATTATACATTATTATGGAACTCAATGCAATACATTGAGAATGGGACTTACTTAAATAGGAAAGCAATAACAATCTAAGAACTAATCAAGGTCATAGATCAAACCATAAATCAAGGAAATAACAAGTCATCAAAGAACTAGTCAAGACCATAGATTTAGGAAAGAACTAGACATCAAGGATCTAGTCAATACCATAGATCAAGGAAATAACTATACCTAACAACTAGATAATATCCCCTAATATATAAATAATATAAAAGAAATATCTACACACATAAGTGGGTGAGGATAAATACAATAAAGGTAAATAAATTACCTAGGTGAACATGAGCTAAGGTAAATACCTACTCTAATAGCTACAAGGGGGGTGCACATGGTAAAGACCATGACATAAAATAAGAGCAAAATAACAAGAAGCATGATAACCATAACAGTTTAAATGCATTAAAACAATAATAACAACAGTAGTATACCATGTCTTAGTACAAAAAAGTTTACAAAATGTAGAACTAGGTATAAATATAGAAAACAACATCACACAAAAGGTGAAGTTCTTGCAAAAATGGGAAACCCGTGGTGTCACAACATAATTAATTCCTTTGAGCCTATAATCAAGAGATGAAAAACAACACAAAATGTCTTATGTATCGAACATGGGACACCCATGATATTGTAAGATAAGGAAGGCCCTTTGGCCATAATTATAGTAGCCATCAAGCATACACACACGCACACATAAATAACAAGCATGTAAAGGAAAAAAAAAAGTGTATCTAAATGTGATGAAAAGAATATAACACATGATATATAGAACTATTGAAACAATAACTATAAATGTTCTACAAAACACATGTGCTAGTATTTGTTGTATAAAATATATAAAATACAATATGTGTGTGTGTGTGTGTGTGTGTGTGTGTGTGTGTGTGTGTGTGTGTGTGTGTGTGTGTGTGTGTGTGTTGGACATTTTTCATTATTAGAAGTGTTGTCATTAATGTCAAGATACATTGATCAAAAAAATATTTAAATGTCAAGTAAAAATTGATGAAAAAGTGGCAAAAGTATAGTGAAAATGTTGTGTAAGTTTATTTAGATAAAAATGTATGGAGTGTCATCTCTCGAGAATTTAGGATGATTAAGGATAAGTTCTAAAGGAATTAATCAGATTTTTTATAAGCCGTGAACATGAGGAGATAACCACCAAATTATAGAAGAATTAGAAAGGTTTATAAAGAGCCACAGCAAAAGGATGAAGCCATGAGTGAGGAAAGTGAAGCTATGGATGCGAAGGAAAAATGATGGGTGTAAGGAAAGTTTTTCAGAAGCCATGGATAAATATACAAGTCGCACGGACTAGAAATAGCCTTGGAGAACTATAAAAGCCATAGATAAAATAATATATCCAAGAACATGGAACAAAGCTGCAGAATACTAAGGAACGAAGAAGACAAAGGAGGAAATCAACGAAACATTACAAAAGCCACAAAGTAAAGGAAAAATGTGTATAACTGAAAAATTTGTCATCAAAGAAGAAACATACAGATCAAAGGATTTTTCTGCAGAATACAAATGGGAAGTTCCGAAAGCTAATGAAGGCCACAAATTGAACAAGTATGGACTAGATAGGGCTCGACATGGAAAAGTGAGAATTTGTTCTTGAAAATCGATAATGATTTAATATCTCGATGATTGCGGTTGCATACACGACTCAAGTTCAACAAAAAAACTAAAAATCTCTAGGTCCAACTTTCAAAATTTAATGCTCTTTGACTTTGAGGAAATACAATTACATTCTTTATAAAATTCCATATTTCTAGGCAAAATTAAATATCAAAGAAGAAAGTGGTTCACTCATCTTGGTCATGTTAGAAATCCTAAAAATATGAGAAATCTATTTTAGGTATCTGCTCATAAATGATGAAACCAAGCCAAATATAGAGAGAATAAATTTGGAATTTTTATACTCATTTCATTAGCCTTACTTTCAGCCGATAGAGAGAAAAATTACATGACACAAAAAGTATGTGAATTGTATGCGTTGATTATATTTAAAGAATAAAAACTCCATGAAAATATAATAGTTGCACAAGGAGAAAATGAGGTACTCGAGCTAAAACAACTACGGGAGAAAAAAGAGAGAGAAGAGGAGAACAAAAAGATCAATTGTTAAAGATATATCAAATGAGAAGAGTTTCAATGTGAAATATTTATAGAGATAAATAAATCAACTAAAATTAGTGGAAGAGAGTGATAGAGAAAACACAGACATATACAGAAAAGTTATCATAATTTGTTGTATAAGTAATATTGATTATGTATGATCAAATTGTAATTGTAAAATAATAATTCTAAGTGGGTACTTAGATAATAGGAGTGGGTGATCCTTGTAAGTTGGTGCTTGCTAGAATCCGCTGAGTTGGTGCTTAGTAAATATTTGAGTGTGTACTTGAAGTAGTGAAGTGGGTGCTTCACTGGTTGAGTGGGTGCTCAACCAAAACCTTGTAAGATTTGGAATTGGTGTTCCTAATAAATCCTTGGTTTCAAAGTGGTTTTTCTCTCGAAAGGGTTTCCCACTATAAATTTTGTGTTCAATTTTTACTATTTTGTATATGTTTAACAAAATACACATGATATAGTAGTGCAAAAAATTAAGGAATTGTGGATTGGTAAAACTCAGAAATAATTTTCTTTTAATCCGCATTGATTCACCCCCGCTTTAAGTTCTTTTGATCTCCAATAATTGGTATGATATCAACATCCTTATAACAAAAGCTTAACATCTTCAAGGAGATCTTATTTTCACAAGCATGGTAGCAAATCAAACACAAAGTGATTTATCACTATCAAGATCAACTCTCTTTCTTTGGGACAAGTTATGCATTCTAGAGAATAAAGATGAAAACATATTTGATGTTACTTTGTTTTGATATCTAGGAATGTGTTAACAAAGAATACAATCCTCTAGCCATGCAAATCACTTCTTCACCGAGACAATGAAAAATATGAATGCAACTCAAGAGAAATGAATGCCATTCTATGCAGCCTGACTGAAACAAAATTTGTAAAAGTTATGCATTGCACAACAACAAAGGATATATGGACCAAAATTCAAAACATTTATGCAAGAGATGATAAATTTAAATTACAAATTTAGAGACCTACAAATATCATTTTGAGAGTCTGAAAATGAAATATGATGAGAGTATAATGACCTACATGTACAAAATAGATGAACTTATCGATATGATTAGAGGCCTAGGTGAGAAACTAGAAGAATCGGATCTAGTTCAAAAGACTCTCGATATTTGAATGCCAAATATGATGCACAGCTTTTCAGTTTTATAAGAAGCCAAAGACATGAAGAGTCTCATAGTGGATGAATTGCGAGCATTTTATCAAAGCATACGAAATGAGGACAGTTGGATCTAAGTCCACCAAGAAAGAATTAGCATTTAAAATCAAGAAGGAAACTCTATCCAAACTAGAGACAAGAGAATCATACTCGAGGATGGACCTAATGATGAAAATATTGAGGCAATGTTTGTGAGAAGACTAAAAAGAGGCTCAGGTAAGTACAAAGGAAGACTTCCATTCAATTTTTTTAATTGTGGATAAGTAGGTCAATTCACCGTAAAATTCCCAAATAATAAAAATAAACTCAATTTGATCATGATGAAGTAAGTCCTAAGCACAAAAAATAAAAGGATAAATTCAATAAGGATGGTGAAAAGAAATTCTTTAATAATAAGTGGTAATTCTATTCAAAAGAAGAATTGAGTGAATTTGATTAAAACAAACCTAACAACTATGAAAGCGAAGATAATGAAGCTCAATCTGAATGTCTATTCATGGCTATAGCTACATCAAAAGAATGTAGTTCAAGAGGAAATAATGTAGTTGATTATGAAGAATCTGATGAAGAAGAAGCAAGTGTAAATCTAGAAGCATAACGGGTTTTTGTCTTGAACAATTGAAATTGTGCGGGAGGAAGACTAAAAAGCTTAGAAGTAGACTAAAATATTATGAACATAAAATCCACATCTTTGAGAAAAGAAAATTTTTATAGTAAGATGAAACTAATTGCTCAAATTAATGGAAATGCAAACTAAGGAGATCAAATTAATGGAAACGTGAATAACTCTTACAAATCAAAGGAGGATGAATGCATAAAATTGAACTCATAATTGAAGCGATTGAGGAATGAGTTAGAACAAATGACTAGCATGATTATAACGTATAAAACATGGAAACGAGCTCAAATGTCTTAACTTGTATCCGAGTAGTTTGCCAGAATAAGTTTTAAGAAAAAGAAAAGAAAAGGAGCATGCAAAGAAAAGAAGGAAACAAGAATGCATCAACTTCCAACACCTCATCTATTAAATAAATATGTTATCAAATCTTGCAAGAGAAGGAAAACTACCTCTAGAATAACCATGTTTTGAGGTACACTCACACTTTCTATGGTTATTTTTAATGTAACTAGTTTTGAAAAAAGATGAAAATGTAAATATGTGGTATTTATAAAAACTGGTAACTCATCATACATAGAATGACAGTACGTGTTGTTCAAAAAAGTATCATAAGAAGGAGTCGAGGATGTCTCAAAAACCAAACAAGAACTGCCTCTACAAAATAAATGGGTGTATTTTGTAAAGAAAGATACCAACAAAATGTCTTGATTAATAGTGAAAGCATCGTTACATGTGAAAAATGAAGATAAAATGTGGTATTTATAAAGTGGTTTCTCAAGTTATATGACAGGTGAAAAAAAGAAAATTTATCCCTCTATCAAACAATGTGATTTGTTAGATTTGGTGATAACAACTTAGTAAACATAGTTGGAAAGGGAACTCTGTGTCTAGATAATGGTAAAACAATCATAGAGAATGTATTATATGTTGAAGGTCTCAAACACAATCTACTAAGTGTTAGTAAAATGTGCAAGAAAGGTTATAATGTGATATTTCATGATAAATGATGTGACATTATCAATGGAAAAACTAGGAAGAAAGTTACAAAAGGTAAACAAACTAATAACAATATATATGTTCTAAATGAAATAAATAAAGAAAAATGTCTCTTAAGTAAATTTGATTACAACTGGATGTCTCACAAGATTAGGACACATGAGTTTTTAAATTTTGGTAAAGCTAAGTGTTAAGGGTGGTGTCAGACACATGCCAAAGATTGTAAAAAAGTAGACACATTATGTAAGGCATGTCTACATTGTTAAAAAACAAGGAAATCCTTCAAGTCCAAAGAGTATTCTACCACTAGACTATTGGAACTTATTCATACAAACCTTTGTAGAAGTACCGCCGAAAGTGTACAAGGTGACATGTATTTCATGTTATTAATAAATGATTACGCAAGAATGACATTGGTGACTTGCTTGAATAAAAAATCAGAATCTTTGGAAAGATTTAAGACATTCGAAGAACTTTTGGAGGATAAGAAGAACTCCAAAATCTAATTCTTAAGATCGAGACAGATGTGAGAATTATGGTCAAATGAGTTTAACAAATTTTGTAAAGAAAATGGAATTAGAAGACAATTATCGATCACTAGAACACCTTACAAAAATTTGGTTATTGAAAGGAATAACATGAGTGTGCAATAAATGGAGAGAAAAATGGTGAATGAATCATAAATCCTAGATAGATATTGGAGTGAAGAATTTTACACATTAGTATACATCCTAAACAGAGACAATTGAGAATAAACAACAATAAGACTCTCTATGAACTGTGGAAAAATAGACCAGCCAAATTTAAAACATATAAGAGTCTTTGGAAGTAAATTTTACATCAAAAGAGATGAAGACAACCTAGGAAATTTTGATTCTAGATTTTATGAATGAATATTCCTTTGTTATTCAACAATTAACGCAGCTTACAAATGATACAATAAGAGCTTGTAAAATATTATTGAGAGTAAGAATGTGAAGGTGGATGAGTCTCAATATGCCAAGACCAACACTCAACACAATGATATTCATGAATAACAAGAAGATGAAGAGATGGATGGTCCACGTGAATAAGTAGATGAAGTGGAAGAATGACAAGACACTAAGACACCCTTAAGATAAGTTAAGAGGGATCATCCATCAAATCAAATCATTGGAAATAGAAAATTAAAAATTCTAACAAAAAGAAGGATAAGAGAGAAACAAAACCATGAAGACACAACACTCATGTAAATAGAAGAATCCATAAACATTACGAGAAGATAGTAAGGATCAACATTGGGTAGATGCAATGAATGAAGAAATAGATCAAATTGAGAAGAATGAAAGCTAGGAGCTCGTTCCAAGACCTAAGGATTAAAATGTGATTGGAAGTAAACGGGTTTTCATATAAAAATTAATGAGAAAGGAGAAATCATAAGAAAAAAGGAAATACTTGTGTGAAAACACTATTCACAAATGGAAAGAATTGACTTTGGTGAAAAGTTTACACTAGTGGATAGGATGGAAACAAATATACTATTCTGGCATATGTGGCTTATAAGAACATTAAATTTTTCCGTAGATGGATGTTAAATCTACCTTCATCAATGGTTTTATGAATGAAGAGGTATATATTGAACAACCTAATGGATTTTGTCTAACTAAAGATAAAGATCATGTGTGTAGGTTTAAAAAGGCTTTGTATGGACTTAAACAAGCTCCTAGAGCTTCGTATAACAGATTGGACTCATACCTGTTTGAGCAAGGTTTAGAAAAGGTGTTGCTGATAGTAATCTCTACATCAAGGAAAAATGATATCATCTACTCATTGTCATTTTCTATGTGGATGATATTATTTTTGGAGGATATAATGATAAAATGAATTATGAATTTACTAATATAATGAAGGAAAAATTTTAAATGTCTATTCTTTGATATATCACATTCTTTTTGGGATTACAAATAAGTCAATCGACCAAGGTATCTTCCTATACCAAAAAAATATATCAAAGACATTATTAAAAATTTAGTATGGAAGAATTCATACTTATAAGAACACCAATAGAAGTAGGATGAAAGATGAGAAAATAGGACATCTCACCAAAAGTAGACAAAACTCTATATAGATCTATGATAGGCGATCCACTATACTCCATGACATCAAGACACTGATATCATGTATGCACCTGGTCTTATTGGAAGATTCCAAAAGGATTTAAGGGACACACATTTCAAAGTAGTAAAATAATTACGATACATATCATGGGAAAACTTGAATATCGACTTCGGTACCCCAAAAGTAATTACTTTAGAGTAAAATCATATACAGATGTCGATTAGGCATGAAGTGTTGATGAGAGGAAGAGAACAAGTGGCGAAGAATTCTTTTTTGGAAATTTCCTAACATCTTTGTTGAGAATGAAGAAATCATCAGTGATACTCTCGATATGTGAAGGTGAATATATATTTGTTGTGATGTGTTGTACTCAAGTTATTTAGGCAAGTAGAAACTAGAAGATTATAACGTAAATTTTGATTTCCCAATTCCTTTGTTTTGTGATAGCAAAAGTGAAATAAGTGTCTTCAAGAATAATTTGTTCCAATCAAAGGCCAAGAAAATTCTAATTAGATATCATTTCTTGAGGGAATAAGTGCATGATAAGAAAATCATCCTAGAGTACGTGAGCAAAAAATAAGAAATTGCAGATATCATGACCAAACCACTACCAAAAGCCACATTTGAGCTCTTAAGGAATTAGTTGGGTGTCATTCCTAATCCCACCAACAAATAGATAGTAGGAAGATGTGGTAGGGGAACATTAACATCAAATATCAGCTCCAAAAAAATATTCATGTGAGGGGGAGCTAGTTTGCTAGCTAAGTATTGTTCAAGTATACATAAGCTCATGGGGAGTAGTGCCATGAGTATAAGAGATCATATGGATCAAAAGCACGAGCTTCAGTGATATTATTGAGGTAGAACATGAATTATCTAGATTACATGAATTTTCATCTTTATGTGGCATAGATGGCCCTTTGTCATTGTTGTCAAAGGGGGAGAGAAGATGAAATTAGAAACCAAATAGTAATATCAAAAGGGGGAGAGAATTTGAAATCGAAAATCAACCAAGGGAGAGATACAAAGTGTTATCAGAAACTAGGTATGCAAGTGTTTTTCCATCAAAGTCGGTAGGTTTCTGAGGTAGTTTTCATTAATGAAAAATGGGGAGTTTGTTGGACCTTTGTCATTATCAAAAGTTTTGTCATTGATGTCAAGTTACATTGATGGAAAAAGGTATTTAAATGTCAAGTAACAATTGATGAAAAAAGCGGCAAAAAGTATAGTGTAAATGTTGTGAAGGTATATCTAGATCAACCATGTATTGAGTGTCATCTCTAAGAGGATTCAAGATGATTAATGATAAGTTATAAAGGACTTACTTAACTTTTGTGAAATCATGTGAACATGAGGAGATAGTTGCTGAGGTATATAAGAATATGTGTAGGTTCAACAAGAGCCATAGGAAAAAGGAAGAATCCATGAGTGATAAAAGTGAAGTCGAGGATGTGAAGGAAAAGTCTTAGAAGTAAGAAAAGTCTTGAGGAAGCCACAAATAATGATAAAATCCGTAAAGGACTTGAAATATCCACAGAGAGCTATAAAAGATGGAGATAAAAAAATAGCCGTGCACATAGAAAAAAGTCTTCGAATACTAAAAAGACATAAAAAATGATGAAATCCATGAAACATTGCAAAAGCCACGAAATAAAGGAAAAAAGTGGATAACTGAAAAATCCACCATCAAAGAAGAAACCCTGCAGATCAAAGGATTTTTCTTCAATACAAAAGGGAAGTCCTGAAGCTAATGAAAGCCACATATTGAACAAATATGGACTGCGTAGGGCTCGAGAATAATCAAATTATTTTTCGACATGGACAAGTGATACTTTGCTCTCTAAAATTGATAATGATTTGATGTATGATTATTGCATCTACGCGTACACAACTTGAGCTCCATGAAAAACTAAGAAATCTCTAGTTCCATCTATCAACATTTAATGCTCTTTGAATTTGAGGAAATGCAGTTACATTCTCTATAAAATTTCTGATTTCTAGGTGAAATTAAATATCAAAGAAGAAATTGGTTTGCTCATATTGGTCACTTTATAAATCCTAAAAATGAGAAATCTATATTAGGTATCTGCTCATAAATGAATCCTGAATTAAAACATAAAAACGCGTGAAAACAAGCCAAATATAGAGAGAATAAATCTAGAGTTTGTTGCATGTATTTAATTGGATAGATTTGCATCCGATAGATATCTGATTACACAACACACCAAGGATGTTAAGGGGTTGTGTTGATTATCTATAGAGGAGAGAAAATCCATGAAATTATAGTAGTTGCTAAAGGGAGAAAATGAGGTTTTGAGCTAAAAGATCTACAAGAGAAAAGAAAGAGAAGAGGAGAGAAAACAAATGAATTGTTGAAGATATATCAAATGAGAAGAACATTAGTGTGATTGATTTATTAAGAAAAAGAGATCAAATCAAAATGAGAGGAAGAGATTTATAGAGAAACACGAGATAGATACGAGAAAAGTGATCATAATTTGTTGTGCAAGAATTATTGATTCTATATGATTAAATCATAATTGTAAAATAATTGTTCTAAGTGGGTTCTTAGATAATAAGGGTGGGTTCTCCTTGCAAGTTGGTGCTTTAAAATCTGTTGGTGCTTTCTGAAATCTTTGAGTGGGTTCTTGAACTAGTGGATTGGGTGCTTCAATGGTTGAGTGGGTTCTCAACTGAAACCTTGTAAGCTTTAGAATTGGTGTTCCTAATAAATCCTTGGTTTCAAAGTGGGATTATCTCCTGAAAATGATTCCCAAAACAAATTTTTTTGTTTGGTGTTTTATTGTCTAGTATCTATTTGACAAAATACACATTATATAGTACTACACAAAAGTATGGAATTGTGGATTAGTAAAACTCAGAAATAATTTTATTTTAATCACATTGATTCACCCCCCTGTTAGTGCTTGTGATCTCTAACATATGTATGTATATATATGACACACACACACACACACATTTAACAAATCGTAATGAGAAAAGAAATGAACTATAAAGGAAATATAGCACCCAAATATATTTTGAAAAAGTAGATGCCCCAAAGGTTAGTAATATGGGTAAAGTTCATGCCAACACATGTAATCTTGTATCACTTCGTGTATGGTGTTCATCATGATAAATATACCATATGAATGTGTGGGTGTAAAGAATAAATTATATCTATCAAACCAAAGGAATAAACAACATATTTAATGTAAAGTGCAAACAATATATGTTGTAAAAACAAGTCATTATTTTGTATTGTTAGAAGTATTTTAATGTTTTTTTAATTTTTGTGCATAGCTATGTACAAGAAAGGTGTATTTTCCTCAAGTGTATTATTTTCCTATGTGCATAATGTTCATATGAATTTTAAGAGGTCTATAATCAAGAGTGGCCAAATGATGGAAACCTACTACTAATCACTCTATAATAGTGTAAGGTCTTATCCATTTAGATTTGAATTTTCCTTTTAATACGATCTCGGTGTTAGTTTTTTTAATTTTCTTTGAGAAATAAGTCACCAACATATAATTAGCTTGCATGAACCTTTCTGTTGTAGTAAAATTTGATGTGATATTCATACATATGAATGTGTTACAAATCCTCAACATATTTAGATTCGGTAAAATCTAACTCATGCAAATATTTTTCGTGGTAATCATTGTCTTGGATGATATCCTTGAGTTTCACATGAAGTGAAGGTATTTTTATTTCTAAAGGAAGAACAACTTCCATCCCATATACTAGTGAGAATAGTATAGCATTATTAGGTGTTTTAGTTCTAGTGTTGTAAATTGCAATAACATATACAATATGATTAAGCCAATCAAAACCATGTTTAGCAATAGTTTCCCATAAAATGTTGACAATTATTTTGTTCTTGTATCTTTATCTTGGACATTTCCCTAAGGATAGTAAGGTGTATAACAAGTATTTTTTATTTTAAAAATATAAGAAAATTTATTAAAAATGCAGCTATGAAAAGATGAGCCATTTTCAATAACAGGAGATAAGGGGATCCCAAAATGAATGATAATACATATAAGAAATAAATTGCAAATGTCATCACTAGTAGTAGTTTCTAAAGATACAAATTCAACACATTTAGTAAAATATTCGGTGGGAGTAATGAGAAATTTATGTCCTTGTATGGGTTTTGGGTTATTTTTACCAATATATGTTGTGAGAAAATAGGGAGGATGCCTAATAGTATAATTGATATGGAAAAATTAGCTTATAGAGAAATGGTAGGATTGCAATATAGAGTTATTACATAGCCACATAAAAATAAGTAGGTAGTTGAAAAGGTTTTAACTGACCGACATGTTGCTAAAATAAACTTTTGGGAGTACTATTCCCAATACAAATAAAAATATATAACATATAATAACAAAATAAAAATTAACTAAGAAAAACTATTTACCAGAGTAAAAATGTATGATTACTATCTAAAAAGTTTTTAACTAACATTCTCCCCTTAATTGTGTATTATATTAAGAGATGAGGAGAGGAACTCTACGAACCACATGAATTTTTCACATGCAAGTGAAATTTTAAAAACATTTTCTCTTTGTTTAGTTGTTGAGAAAAATTAAAGCTATATATAGTGTTTCAAAACATGCACACAAATAAAATGAACATGTACCTCAAAATGATTGGTTTCTTTTGAATCAATAGATTGCGAACAAGTTTGAGAACATCCTCATTACCAATATACAAGGTCATGGATTTCTCCTATGGTACTCCAAGATCCTCAAGTATGTGGTGTTGCCATCACTTCGCAAATATATCCACCTGACATGATATTAGACCAATATAGAATAGTGTGAAAAAAGTTTTTTTTCTTCCTTCCCCATGATATCAGTCCAAATCCCAAATACATACAAATCAAAAAGTGTATTTCCCATCATCAATGTTACATACATTATCTAAATTTGAATATCTAGTCAATAAGAACTATTCATTATTGCTATACCCAAGACTAAGATCGATAGTACCCTTGAGATGTCTAAAGATCCTCATTGCTTCTTTCCAATGAAAAACTATAGGTTCTTGTAAGAACTAGGAAATATGCCTAACTACAAAGCTGATATCTAGTCTAGTAAATTTTAGGTAAATGAGACTCTCGATCAACTATCTATATAGACTTGTATTTACTAGGGGAGATGGATATGTATGCGATAACTGAATATTTTTCTCCATGGATGTAGTAATTGGTGTACAATCCATCATCCTAATTTTTTTGAGTGTTGTCTTGGTATATTTCAACTTAGAAACAAAGACATGATTCTTCTTCTATCATAATTCCAATCCAAGATAGTAGTGCATGAGCCTCGGTATTTTTCATGTGGAATGATTTATTAAGATCTTTCTTTGTTGCATTTATCATCTTCACAATGCTTCTAGTGATGACTAGATCATCGAAATATACAACTATCACAATCTCTCATCCTTTCCTCTTGAGGTAAACATTAAGATTATATGGATTTATAACAAATCCATGCTGAATGAAATGCTCATCAATTATGATGTATCAACTCCGTGGTTTCGGGTTCCCGTTTAAGGCCATACATATATTTATGAGTCAACACACCTTTGTTTCTAATCTACTTTCAAATAAACCATAAAGTTGATTAATATAGACTTCCTTCTATAAATATCTCTTCGAAAGGCACTTTTCATGTCCATCTAATGGAATTTTCATACAAAATTGAGTAGATAGAACAAAGATCATCCCGATTGTTTTGATATTAGTTATGGGAGAGATTGTCTCCTCATGGTCTATGTCTTCTTTCGGTGTATACCTCTTTTCTATCACTCTCGATTTGTACCTATAAATAGTCCCATATGATTTGTACTTTTTTGAATATACATTTACAACCAATGGGATTCTTCCCACAGTGGAATATCAATAAGCTTCCAAGTGTTTTTTTCATCACCGATTGATACACAACATCCATGGAATGTTTCCAAGGTTTTTACCATATGGATTCTTAGACAATAAAGGGCTCAAATTATTACATAACTCTACTCATCAAATAAAAAATTACCTCTTCTCAAGATTTACTATGAGTCCTTGGTCCAGTGGTGGATGTGTCTAGAGGAACATCCATCTTAGCAACTTGAATCTTGTTTATATACCACTTAGGCATACAATATATTGTTTTCATGGGTTGTGGTCTTATTTGGTCATCACTAACATCCCCATTATCATTTTCATCATGAGTGGGAGAATTTAGTTCTATTTTCACAATAGGTGTGCTATCTACATCAAGTAAGTATGTAGAAGGAACTTCGAGTTTCTTTTTTCTCAAAGAAATAAACATGTCTGTTGGTGTAGTCATTCATGTTTTTAATAGTCAAGAATATATACCCAAGATCCTCTTCATTGTAGGAAATTAAGATGACATTCTATCATTTTATATCAACCTTATTTATTTTCTACATGGTATCTGCATGCTAGATTTGGACACGAATACTATGGGGTGTGCAATAGTTGGATTCTGATTGGACTAGATGCATCATGTGGAGTTACTCTATCGAGAGAAAATGTGGTCGGTATATTCGAAAAATATACTATAGTCTTGGCTACTTCGGCCTATAATGTCTTCACTAGTCTAGAATAATAAATCATTTATTGTACCATCTCTATGATAGTATGGTTCCTTCTCTCAACAACACCATTTTGTTGTGGTGTATGTAGAGGAGGAAAATTTTGATGAATCATGTGAGCTTTTGGATAGGATTTGAACTCATTACTCATGAATTTTCCCCTCTCTTTTAGTAGAGAGATTTTATATCGAAACTAATATTTTTCTCAAAAGCACTTTGAACTTCTTGAAGTTATCAAAAGATTCAGTTTTGTTATGAAGAAAAAATTACACATTTTTTTGGAATAATCATCACCGAAAAATGAAATACTGAAATCCGGAATGAATAATTTGTATTAAACTATAAATATTGGTATGAACAAAATCAATCTTACCTCTAGCTCAACAAGTACTCTTATAGAATAAAGCTTTGTGTTGTTTTCTGTGAGATGCTTAAGACATTTTTCTTTATCCTTTTTGAGAGATGAAAAATCTCCCACCACATTTTATAGGTTAAGTGTATTGATATTTCCAAAAATAGTGTGACCAAGTCTCGATGCCATTTGTAGAACACAAAATAATGCACTTGCGTACATTTCTTGGTCCTAAACACATACTAGCATTCATACAATTCATAAGCAAGAAAACTAGTAATTTACGATTGTCTTTGGACTCTTTTATGTGTTTCTATTTTTCTATTTTGACTTACACACCCTACAACCCAATTGGTATTTTAATTAATTATCTTTTATGGCTTTAGACACTAGTGCCCATCCAAGACAATAACATCCAATCACTCATGCCCTTGTAGGAAACCCTAACCCTTTTCTATCCTACTCACTTCTTTTGGGTCTATTTTTATATTTTGGGCATATTTTTTACTTATGGATCATCCCTCTAATTGTAAATTAAATAATGAAAATAAGGGAATCATATAAATACAAATTTATGTGTTCAAAATGACGGACCAATCTCTAAGCATTACTAATATCACCTAAGATTGCATTCAAACAGAGCCTACGAACTTTAAAGCATCCATATACCATCCATTTTAGGAGAACAAACTACATTTTGTGTATACAATACATAGGAAATGGGAAGTTAATTCTATTCCATTGACATATGTAATATATTGCTACATTATAGATCTATCCAAACTACTAAGTACAATTTGCACTAGGGCATCTTAGGGCACATTCCTTACACATACTCAAAATAACTACATGGAATCTAAGATGTACTCTAGTTCTCAATTGTAAGTTCACTCTATCAAGTGACCGTCGGGGTCGGTATGACTCGCGATATTTAATCTTTCCTTTTCTCGGATTTGAAGTTGTTTTGTGGGGTTTTACAGCGA
This sequence comes from Taxus wallichiana var. yunnanensis, assembly GCA_018340775.1. Taxonomy (NCBI): domain Eukaryota; kingdom Viridiplantae; phylum Streptophyta; class Pinopsida; order Cupressales; family Taxaceae; genus Taxus; species Taxus wallichiana. The sequence goes on from CM031234.1 coordinate 755,395,194, forward strand.
ACTTATATTTTACAGTTCTTGATATTTTTGTGATCAAGGAACGATATATGAGAGATCAACATGATATATTTATGACACTTTTGTGACACATTAAAGATCGGTTCTTCCCATTTTCATTGTCATGAGATCCTAGAGGATTCATCAACACCTAAGAACCCCCTCATTTAGGTGCTCATGTCTAGCTTGATCTTTGAGTTACATTATTTATCTTGAGCATTGATGACAAAGTACTCACCTTCTATTCAATAGTTTTCCTAGTATTTACCAGTCCTAGATCAAATGTAAATAATATAAATTATCTTCCCTATATCTCTTTCTTAGGGTTTTATAATGTGTTTTTTTATTTATTGTGTCATATTGTATCTAGAAATTTTATATCATTATTCTGATCAATCAATTACAAGACAATTAGGGTTTTACAAAAATATATTATATTAAATCATTCACTTGAACCCATTTTCTTAGACCCTCCCTTCGAGAATGCATAAAAATATTTCTCCTTCTTACAAATTCATGGATAAATTTTTTATCTTTCTTTCACCCAAACTAAAGCTTCTAGTATGGTTAATACCGATTTTGATTTTATAGAAGTTCATACTCATCATCCTTCCCACTTTATTACTCATAACCTTGATCCAACCATCAATGTAGTCACCACTTGCAACACTTTTCCTCATACGACTCCGCTTGTCTTTGTTCCATTACCAATTTATTCTACATTTCTCACCACCACCTTCGGTGCTTATGACATCATTGTGTAGCTTAAGAATGCACTGTAAAAATTTATCTTTATGGTCTCTTACGTAGTGCACTAGATTTTGTCACACATTAGATAATGTAATTCATTTTATCGACATTGAAAGTAATGATTCACCTATGGCCCTCATACATATTATTTAGTCTCTCAAAAATATGCCACATCCTATATCATTTAGTGATGAGGATATACCTCCTTCAAAGTTGACAATCAATTTGCATATTTTCTTATCACCACTACTATTAGTGCCATTTGTATTAAAGAGTACTCATCAACAATGGATCTAATATAAATATATGTGCTCACTCCTCCTCATGAAAATTGGCATTACTTATGATCTTTTTAAAAAAATCTACTCTCATTCGCGAATATTATTCTATTACTCACACATGCATGGGTACTATCACTTTATATATATATAAGTTGGGCCTAAAGTAGTTCCTAGTATATTTTTGTTATCAATGTCTCATTTGAGTTTGATATTTTGTCTAGTAGACCTTGGATTCATGTAATACACATTTTCACTTCTACATTTCATTGGTGCATTAAATTCTTACATGATGGCCATGAACATACCATTGTTGTTGACCCTATTCCATTCACGTTTTGTCACATATACCCCATTATTGTTATGCATATTCCTCCATCGCTTCCTATTCCATATAGTAATATTGGTACGTATGATGTTGATCAATCTAGTGCTTCATAGAATTTTACCACCTCATCAAACATACCATCAATTCCTAGCCATACTACCAAAACATTTCACCCACCTTGTCTACTTCCATAGCTACCACTATTCCACCTATTTTGGGTCATCTCACTCATCCATCTGGCTCCATTCTTACCCATATCCTTAACACAACTATTTAGCATGATAGTTATAACACTGATGATTCTAATGATGAGGTTGATTTTTTAGAATTTAATGATGAAACATTTTGTAATCTTAACTTTACTATGATCAAGATTGATGAGTCCTACTTCAATGATACTTTTGTTTCTATTGGCCTTGGTGAATATCAATTCAAGAAACCCCTCCTTCCACTAATGTTATGATAATTTTTAGGGGTCTTTCCATACATTGGACATCATGCCACCTTCCTCATCTCACTCTGTATCGACACTTCCTCCTTTCACATGAACTCTTTTTCTACATGACTCTTATTGGCTTCAAATTGCATTCCATCCCACTTTATCGATACCATTTACATGGATGATTGTGTATTCCGATAAGATTCATAGTTGATGATCTTTGCCCATAGTCTCATTCTCCCCACCTTTATCATTGATGTGTATTTATTAATGCCTTTTACGACTCTTTCCAATTATTAGTATTCTTTGCACTTACTACTACTTGTTTCTCTTCACTTAAACTGGGATAGTCTTGGCTTGACTACTTTGGTGGTACTTTGGATCACAATAATAATGATATCACATTTCCCAAGCCAATTTTCCACATTTAAATTCACAAAAATCATATCTTGGCTATTCTCAAAATATTACCTTGGTATGCACATGGTTGTCCACAACCACCTTTCACTGATGAAGAATATGATATGGAAATGTATTATGTATGTCGTAATTTATCTTTATATGATCAATCCCATACCATTTATTATCAGTGTTTCTAACCCAAATCCAATAGGCTACAATCATGACACTAATGATCTCTTAGATGAATTCCCTTTATCTTTTTCCAAATCACATTTGACATCACACATTCTTCCCCCAATCTTAATATCATTAACTGTCTATAATTTTTACTATTAGGATTTGTGCTTCATTCTTCCTATTTCTAATAACTCTTACAAAACCTTATACACACCTTATATTGTCATTAACCTATGATGAAATCTAGTTTCATAGTTAATACTTGATTCTAAGGGTCTAAATCTCAAATAAACATAACCAAATTAAATTTTAATGCTCTAGGCTTCATGAATTATCTTTTTAGTGCATGCTTTCAAACTATTTCCCAATGATGCACTCTTGTTCTATGGTTAATTTCTTATTGTTTAGGGGTATTTCATAAATGTAAATCATCTCATACACATCGACTTGGAGGAATGTTTCTCCTACCATCAATCACACATTACATACCACTCCATTACACTCACTCATTGAATTTGCATATCTTGGTTTCACTTACTCTTTCTAAGTTATAATACTTAAATGATGTGCTTTTCTTACTAAGTTATCCGTTATAATCTGTAACTTCTCTGCTTATATACACACACGCATTCAATTGGTCTCTATTTTTAAATGAAAATCTTATAGGTTTACATGATGTAATGATGCTTAGTATTGTACCTTTTACCAATCCCAATGAGGATCCTAGGGAATATACATTTCCTATTCTCATACATTACGTGTGTTATTATTTCATTATTTACTAATTATAATTTTTAGCACACTACTTTCCATCGATACATACATGCTTTGACATAATCTTATATTTCTAACATGATAACAGGTGCTTCATGTTTAGAATTTACAATGCAAGACTCTTTTCCACCATGGTTTTCTACCACACCTTTCTTGAATTTATTAGTTATTGAATTGCATTGTTTGTGGGATATGCCCTATGTCTTTTTTTATCATTGCTTGTATGCTTTTGGCCTCTTTGGCCTAGATTGTTCTATGAAATTGTGAGCAATGTCCCATGTGTGAAACCCTCTTTTTACATTCCACTTTTTTTCAAACTTACTTATTAAATTCTCTTCTATTACATTCCTTTCTTGATAATATTTCTATTAACACATGCTTTTAGCCATGTTTTTGGATGTGCCTTGGTTTCTACCATGCACATTCCCTCTCCCCCTGCAAGAATACATTTTCATATCAGCATTGGGTGCTCTTGTTTTGGCTGTGCACACTCCTAAAAGTGTTTAATGCACCCCAAATGATGGGGTCATACATTTGGTGAGAAAATCACCCCATAGAAAACTTCAGAGCTACATTTTATTTTAGTACAATAAATTATAGAAAAAACACGTGCTTCAGATTATAGAAATGTCCTAGAATATGACTTGGGTCCTCATCATAACACATAAACCAATTCCCATCATGAGACAATAGTGCTTGGGCACCCATGTCCTCACTTCGATGCCTATGTCCCGGGAGTAGATATAATTATTTTCTAAGGTCATCACATTTCACAACAATCTTCATAATATTTTTTACAAAACAGAGACCACAGTCCTCTAGTAGTAGAATGCATTTTATCTCCATTTCAATCAGCATGATCAATTTTTTTTTGGAACAATAGGGACATAAAGTAAAAAAAGGACATAACACCTGTAGTAGTGCTCATTTAGAGGATTCATGGAAGTAGATTGACACTAAAATTGTCTTCGTAAAACTTTTTCTTAGGGTGTGAGATCTCCCTATAAAATCACACTTCACATGAGATCACCCAAAAAAATCATATTTGGCATGATATCACCCAAATAAATCAATCTTCATGTGAGATATTCCAAAAACCACGTTCTTCACAAAATTTCAAGAAACATTTCTATCCTTTACACTTGTTAATATTAGGTGCATACTTTACTCGGATTTTCATATACACTACTTTGACTACTCTTTCACTCTTGTTTTGAAGGCTCATCCTTAATTCTCAACAAGAAGAAACCCTATACAATCAAGAAAAGAAAAATAACGAGTACAAAAATAATTCATACACTTCACCCCTAGGGTCACTTTCCTTTCGTTGTCTCCATGCTTCATTTTTAAAATTATTCCACGTGTCACTTGTCTCTTTGGTATGCTATCGCCATCAAAATCTATTAGATAAAAAGTACACATCTTATAACAACTTTATGTTATTGAGTATTCACTCAACAACATAAAGTAACGGAAAAATGTAGACACATAGTCAAGGACTTGGGTAAATTTATAGAACCTAAACACATACTAGCATTTATATGATTCCTAAGTAAGAAAACTAGTAATTTACGACTATCTTTGGCCTCTTTTCTATGTTTCTTATTTTCTATTTGGTCTTACACACCCTACAACTTAGTCTGGTATTTTATTTATTTATCTTTTAATATTAAAGCACTAATGCCCAACCATGAAAACAACACACATGTGCTCTTATCCCCTCTAGAACCCCTTACCCTTTTCTATCTTACTCACTTCTTTTGGGTCTCTTTTGTATTTTGGGAATATTTTCTACTTAAGGGTCAACCTTCCAGCTTTTCAATTACAAAATTAAAATAAGGGACCAACCTCTAAGAATTAATACAATCACCTAAGTTTGCACTCAAAAGGAACTAAGAGCACTTTAAAACATCCATTCCAGGGATAAGGGACTATATTTTTTTCATACACTTGATAGGAAATGAGATGTTCATTATATTTCATCCCCACATGTTATACATTACATCATTAGAGAAATATCCTAATATTAAGTGCAACTTACACTAGGGCATCCTTGGGGCAATCCTTACACACACTCACAAAAACTTCATGGATTTTTGATGTAGTGTAGTGCTCAGTCATAAGTTCACTTTTTTAGGTTCTGTCGTGGTCAATCCGAATCCCCAGATTGCATCTTTATTTCTCTTGGATTTGATTTGGTTTTTGCACGTGAACTTCTATTTTTCAGGTTAGAGGTATCTTTTAAGATCAAGGTGTAATATACATGTGATGAATAGGAGATATTTGTGACACTTGTGTGACATAGTAAAGATGAGGTTATGACCATTTTGTAGTCACTTTGACACCCAATGGCAATCAACGATGACTAGATTCCCCTTCACCACCGATCTAGGAACCCATGTCCATCTTGATTCGTGAGTTGTAGAATTTATCGTGAGGATTGATGACATTATTTGTTCAAAAATTTCCCGATCAGTGTGAGTCCTAGATCAAACGTAAATCAACTAAGAAATCTTCTCTATATCTCTTTCATAGGGTTTTTACTTTATTTTTATTACTTGTGTCATAATGTACATCTATCATTTGTATATCATTTTTATTATTAGTTACTCTTCAATTAGGGTCTTACAAAACTATATTTTTGTTAAATCATCCATGACTGCAAAGAGAGTATTTTTATCCCCTAGTTGTTGATCATACTTGTAGAAAAAATCAAGTTGGAACATCTATCCCACATTTTTGTATTTTACAATAATTTTTAACCCTCCGGATTTATCTCGAATAAAAAAATCTTATCGTAATGAATATCAAAATAAATTTTAAGATTATGATATATATAAGGACTAACGTGACAAGAAATTCTTTTTCAAACTAGGAAATATAAGAGATTCTATAACCTACAAATTTGTGAACCAAGTTCGAGAGTGATGCTTCCAATACCTTAGAATGTGTATCTCATATATTAGTGAACCAGTCAATGTACTAGATAACTCTTGATGAACTCAATGTATTTTGAGAGGTTCAAAATCAATGTACTAGATAACTCTAGATAAGGTGGAAGGTTCACTAGAATGGGAAAGTTACAAGAATTCATCATCATCTGAATGGTCTTCTTACTTAACTAAATTTCCTTATGAATGGTTTTCCTTATCAAGAGGTCATTTAGGAGCATCATATGTTCCCAAGTTAACCTTAAACCAATACAATATGGAAGATCACTTAATTATATTTCCAACACTAATTGGAACATGTGAAACTGACACAATATGTGTGAGATAGTGTTGGTATGAGATCAAAGATCAGTTGGTGATACAAAAGACACATGTTTCACTATCATGGGAATTATTCAAATTTACTAGGTAATGCGTCAAGGGTCTAACAAGTTGGTGAGTGGGAAAAGGTGGTTTCCAAATATTTATTCTTCGATGGGCGTAAAATGATTGTTCAACTAAGTGGCATAACTCTTTTTTGGAATGGGACACGAGCATCATGTCATTTTCAAACTCATTAATTTATCAAGAATTTCATCGAGTTATAAAGTGATATGGGAGACCAATCTTCATATCAATGCCAAGTGTAAGGTAGGAGACCAATTTTGATCCTAGATAAGAGTATGTTTCGCAGCCAAGCCATAACTAACCATATCGACACTACTGATAAACATCATAGCCAAGCCACTCAAGCCAACATACAAACAAGGCGACGAGTGTGTGGAGGGGGCTATGCCCATGGATTAATAAAATAGTGGAATATGTGGCCGAAACCACTATTCAACATACCACACAAGTCTATTTTGAGCCTCAAATTGACCACCTCCCGATGTATGTGGGATAAACCCAAAAAAATTAAGTGGTTATTAGTTTATTTTAGATTCACAAAAATTATTAAGAAATGTAGGATCGATTATTATTGTTGTTTAAAAATCAATGATTCATTAACCTTTTCTCAAAAAGTGTATAGTTCTTATTTGTGAAGGTAAAATTTCCAACATTTCTTGTGTATGAGAAATGGATATTTTCACATATTTTTGGAATTGATTTCTTTGTTTGGATAACCTTTGTGTTTCATGTTGGAAAAGATAAACCTCTTTTTAAAACTATTATAGAACTATTTGAGCACATGGGATTTCTTCACTACCTCATTATATACAAGGATTTATTTGTTGTAGTACTGTTATTCGAGTTGTTGATTCAAGATAGAGATCAACCCTCATATTCATAAAACTAGAGTCTTAGATAGTTTTTATTACACAAATGATATTATTTATTAGTATGCATGTTTTTAAAAGCATAGTTATGTGGGATTGTTGTTATATGCAGAAAATATATTTTTCCCATATGATATAGCTTTGAGTCTAGTTAATGGTGTCACATGTACTCAAGAGCCGAGTGAGAGGTTTAACAAGATTAGAATATCTTCTCACATTTATGGCTGAAAATTTCCATAATGTTTCGGATAGAATTTTATATAGATTCAAAGTGAGAATTTTAGGTAAGTCTAATTTTAGATTTGTATATGTTGTCATTTTTAAGATCCTCATTTGGGCACATCATGTTTGTGGTCACATTAGGTGATATTTTGCATTGACTTATAGTTTCACCAATTTTCATGTGACATTTAGCGGTAGTTTGATTTTATCCCGGTTTTACATTGGATATACATTATTTATCTTCACATGAAGTTTAAGGGATTCAATCTAACTCTTATCCTCATTATAGGCTTTTTAGTTTGATTTCAGAATCATATCCATGATATATTGGAGTGACATTGATAGTGATATTTAATCGAGATTGAAAGTTTCGTGAGGCGTCGGTGAACACTTGCCTATTGTTGGAATTTGATAATGATCATTTACAATAATTTGTAGCTTTACTGATATCAATAGACGCTCACCTATGTTGGGAATTTAGTCATCTATGTAATATTGAATGATTTCAGGTGATATTTTATAGATTTTACAATTTTTGTCAAATCACATGATCAATGGAGACTCCCATATGTTTGGAATTTAGTTGTCTATTTCATAATGATTGATTTCAATGATATTATACATAGTTGAAATTTATTTCAAGGTCAGTGGACACACACATATTGTTGGAAATTGGATTTTCTATTTCATACTAATCTACCTTACAACACTTTTTAAATCATAAGATCAATGAAACTCAGCTATGTTTAACATTTTGTTGTTTATTTCAAATTGATTGATTTTAGCAATACTTTACAAACTTGCAATTTTTACATGCTTAGTGGACACCTGCCTATTGTTAGCAATTTTTGTCTATTTCATATTGATATTATTTATGTAGTTATAGTATAGGCCAATTGATATGGATTCAATTACACATTTCCTATTTGGAAGGTGTTTTGTGTCTATTCTGATAATCCTTTTTTTAATATTTATGTTATTTCAATATATTTAGAAACCTTAACCACTATGTTATATTTCTATAATCCCGTTGGCTTCACCTTATGGAGTGAATATTTTATTTTGTTATGGATGATTTTGGGTTAGCTAACGTATTATTGTGTGGTGCTTTGTATTCTTAGTTATGTTTTTAGTTGTGTAATTAAGTTTCCCATTATAAATTATATTACATGGATTGACTTTGAGGTTTTGATTTAAAATGTGTTAATGTTTAATATTGCATTGCTATTACTCAGGAAAAATGATGAAGCCTTAATAACTAGGCTAGAATAAGAAACTTGGGTAAGAATTGAATTATGTTCTTTGTTATGGTGTGACAGAGTTGATAAATAATGATTATAGTACTTATAACTTGGATATATTAATTCTACTACAAAAATAAATGGTCTTCAACCATCGAAGGATGGTTATATTAATAATGAGTATCGAATTAATGATGAATAAGTTAAGGGATTTGGATAATCAATTGCGGGTGACCTAAAGGTTTGTATAGTTATGTACCTTGTATTTTTCTATATTCTTATTGATTAGATCGATATTAAAAATAACTATATATATATATATATACATTATAGATACATTTATATATATTGGTATATATATGGATATATATAACCATATATATTATATTAGGTTCAAGTATCTTGACTTTGAATTTATAGATGTATTGGTAATTATTTCATTTAGTCTCGTTTGTGAACACCTAAGATATGTTAAACATGGTTATTAGATTATGTGAAGGCCATGGACCAGACATGATAAATTTGGTTAAAGTATTGAACAGTCTTGGACTGATCAATGCCTTTTATCTTAAATGCTGTGTGGTCACGATTCAATATTGAGGTTAACTAGAAGTTTCTTTATTTAAAATGGAAGATGGTGGGAAATGGGTGGTGGTGGAAATGGACGGTAGTAATGGCAGCATTCAACTCACCAATACTCACCTCAAAATAAGTGGGAACCTTCTCAAGGAATCTCATAGAGATGGTAAGGTTATTTCGGGGCTCATTTTTAAGTTATCATTTTTGACTCCATCGAGTTACGCATGTAAGAAATGAGGGGGAGATATTTTTGTTTAAAACGTAAATACAATCCATGCATGTTGAGGAACTTTTATTAACTCTAAAGATATTTTTGTGGCCTATTGAAATGGATCTAAAGATAAGGATGAGATTTTCTATTCATTTCGAGAGATAGTTATTTTTAGTTCTTTAGGAGCACATGTGGAACTTGCTTTGAGAAATATCTGGTTAGAAAAATTTGACTGGAAGGGAACTCAAAAGGATTTTGGGAAACCATACGGGCATGAAATCATCTATCCATATTTATTTTTATAGCATTTAAAAATATATTAATGGTTGGGGTTTTAAATCATTCTTCTATTTGAATACTTGTGAAATGAATGATTCCTCATATGGGATTTTTCCTAGATATACTTTACACTTTTATAATTGGGATGAAAACCTAGTTTGAGTACGAGTTACAACTATATATATGTATGTTTGAGGTCATTTTCTCCTTCTTGAAATATATTATACAAACGGAATGAAAAATTTCTTTCATGGTTAAGTTTTTCATTATTATAATACTAACATGATAACAAAGAAAATCAATAGAAGTTTGTATAAGTATATCAATTATCTTGAAAGCCATCTAGGTTGGAGATATTCGTTCTCTTTTTCTATTGTTTAAGATCTCAAGTTATTTTTCCCAGTCACCATTTCTAATGGATATAGGAAGGCCATGGTTATGGTTAAATGAAAAAAATAGAGTGGTTGGTCAAAACTCACTCGGTATTTCTGTATATTACCTTTATGTAATGGATAGTCATGTATTTACAAAGTGAATCCATTCACTATTAAATCTTGGGAGATTTCACTTGTAAACTGTTATGGAGTCTATTTATCTTGTAATCATCATTTTGAATTCTCACCAATATATATATATATATATATATATATAGATAGATAGATAGATAGATAGATAGATAGATAGATAAATAAATAAATAGATAGATAGATAGATATGTATGTATTTATGTATACGTGTGTGTGTACACATAACCATACTTAAAATTATTATTCATTTTATAGACCGTTAAGTTAAGTGATAGTGCAGAGATGAATATTGTCCTTCAATTTTGATAGAAGATGATATTGGAATGGAAGGGAAGGTGGTTGGGTCCATAGGATCCACGAGTTTCTTGTATTTGAATGGGATTAACCTTTTTGGGTATTTTAGGAATCAACCCATAAATTGGCATGTAGGTTTTAAATTGAAATGTAATATGGATTAAATTTACTAATGTAAATTTGAAGCTTTTAAGGCAATGATATAGTACCATTAAAAACAATGTACAAAATGAGAAGATGAGTAAAGAAGAGAACAAAACGAAGGATATTTTTAATTTGGGAGAGTGGGTAACGATGGAAGGGAAATCCCACCTAGATATTTATATCCTACAAAAGTAGTAGAAGAAGGCGAGATCTATGGACATGAAAACTCCCGAGAAAATAGTCTCCATGCCAAGACATTAGATTCTCTGTCAACTAAGTTAAAAATGGCTCTCTTTCGAAGAGAAAAAGTTTTCTTCTAGGAAGTCAAGGATGCATCGAGATATGTTCTTGAAATCCCTGAATCCCTCCTCAATAGTTCACTACAAAAAATTTGAACAAATCATTAGTGGGAAAAATTATGGGTGGAAGACCAAATATCGATGTTATTAGAAGGCGGGCCAAATTGAAGTGGAACCAAAAGGACACTGGAGGTAATCGGTACTACAAATGGGTGTTTTCTTATTAAATTCGTTATCCAAGAAGATATGCGAAGGTTACGGAAGAATAAACTTGGTTTTGGGGAAAATCAGGTTGGTATCTTAGGAAATGGGAACCATATTTCAATCAAGAAAAACAAAATCTGAATCAGTTCCTTGTCTAGATCAATCTTTCTAACCTACAACTAGAATTTTTGCATGAAGATATTGTTAAAGGAATTGCTAACTCCTTTGAATCTCTATTTATAATAGACAATGTTACTATGTATATGACTAGACTTGTATGTGCTAGATTATTTATCTATACTATCATTGACAAGGATATCCCAAATAGTATTAAGTTGAAGTCTAGACTAGGAATATGGGAGAAGAAGATTGAAATGGAAAATTTTCTGGCTAAATGTTCCAAATGAATTGTTTGGGGGATTTGAATTAGAACTATAACTTCAATATCTCCAAAATTTACATGGTTGTGACAGGGAGTGAAGGAAAAGAAGACAAAGTTAAAGGAATAATGTAAAGTACAGTTGATCATAATAAGTTTTTTTCAAAAATCCTATTGAAGGATATAAACATATGAGGATCCAAGATAAAGAGGAGACTGAGAAAACTCCAACAAAAAATGTTCTAGAAATGGATGAGGACGGTTTTAGTTTGCTGGTCAATATAAGGAGATCCAATAATCATTCTTGGTTTGATTCAAAAGTTAAAGAAAAAATGAAGGAACTATAAGCTAAGGAGTCCCCTATGTTAGATAGTTGGAGCTTTTTGTTTCTAATAAAGGGAATCGGTCTAGTAGAAAACCTCATGGACAAGCAAGTAAGTATAAAAGCATTAACGATGATCAACATTCCATAGAATTTTCTTAGAATAAACAAAACAAAGTGTAGAAGAAACAAGAGAAAAATGAAAATATGTTACTTTAATAGGAGAGAGGGTGACAATAGGAGATTTTATTAACCTTTCCTCGGATAAAATAATGAATCTTCAACAAATCCTAAATAAGGAGGTGGAAGGCGGGAAAGATGAGCTAACTTCTGAAAATAATGGGGATTCCTTGAAACATCTCCCTCGAGAAAAGGAAAAGTAGTTTCATTTTCTAAAAGGGGTGAATCTTCCAAATGTTCTCCTTCTAGAAAAGGGGATTTGTAGGTATGAGAAAATTCTATTAATGTGGAGAGTATTATAAGAAAATAAGGCAAGACAAATACATGTGAATTAAGGAAAAAATCAACTTAGAAGGAAATAGACTTGGGAAAATAGTCTTGTTTAGACCGAAAGGTCTTCAAAATAAACAAATCCAATCTTAGAAAATGAATTAAATCTCATGGAATGGAAGAGGACTCAATATCCCAGTTAAATTGAGGATCCTCAAAGACTTGATTGAAGAACAAAGAATAAATGTGTTAGTTGTGAAAGAAACTAAAATGAAAGAAGATGTTTTCTTAAATTCTTGTATTTTTTTCTTGAATAACTCTAAATATTTTGTTATTAGTTCGAATGGGACCTTGATAGGGATAAATGTGGTTTGTAACCTTGCCCTTTATGAGGGCAAATTTCTCATGAAAAGAGATCATCATATGGTTGTAATGATGAGAAATTTTGAAAATAAAAAATATGGGTCTTATCTAACATTTATGCTCCTACCCTTTACAAAGAAAGGAAAAATTATGGCAGCACCTCTTTGCTTTTAAAAATCATATCACTAGCTCGATTGGATTATGATGGGTGATTTTAACACCCCTATGTATCTTGCATAAATGAAAGGAGGTTCCCAGTAATTTACTCTTAGTATGGAGTATTTTATAGAATTTATTACTAAATTTCAACTCCACGATATTTAAATTAAAGGTAGTAAATACACATTTTCTAACGAGAAGATTTGATTCACAACCAAGACAAGTGATACATGATAGATTTTTCGTAATAGAAGAATGGTTAAGTCGGGACATTTCCTTTTCTCTCTTCTAAGGATACAATCTAATCATAACCCTACTCTTTTTATGATAAAGAACTCTTGAAGAAGAAGAACTCCCTTTCGTTTCAAGAAAATGTGGCTCCACACTTGAGGATCTTAAAGATATTATTAATGAATGGTGGAAGTTTAAGATCCAATGAACAAATATGTATAGACTAACCAAAAAATTGCGAATGTCAAAATGAATCTCGAAGTCTAGAATAAGAAAAAAATTGGAACATTTTTCGAAGAAAGAAAAATCAAATTTGACTTACAAAGTTTTCAAAGGCATAACGAAAGTTTTGATTTAGAACCGGATATGGAGGACTATAAAAAGGAAATATTTCTCCTTTCGGAATACCACAACATCCTTGAAGGAGGAAACCTTCGAGATAGAAATCTCAAATTACTTGGCTCAAGGAAGGGAATAAAAATACAAGGTTCTTCCATATTTCTTCCTAAAGTGTAGAAGTTTCAATATAATTAGTAAAATAAGGAAAGAGGATGGTAATCTCTTGGAAGATAAGGAAGAAATAAATGATGATGTTATATCTTTCTTCATAAACGTGCTAACTAATAAAGGTGTTCCTAATATGGAAAAAGAGTAGGGTTTTCTTTATTTCATTCCCTCTATAGTTTTTATAGAATATAATAAGATCCTTTCACCAATCCCATCTATGGAGGAGGTTGAATTTACATTCAAAAATCTTAGTCTTGATAAGGCTCCTAGTCTAGATGGGTTTCAATCTTTTTCTTTCGAATTTTTGGGATATAATAAAAAAGGATGTGTATAATGTTGTGAGAGAATTCTTCTACTTGAAAAATATGCTTTGAAGGATATGAATTGTACCTTTCTTTCTCTAGTCCCAAAATGTGGTAACACAATAGAATTAAAAGACTTTAGACCTACAAGTATTTGCAACAGTACATACAAAATTTATAATAAAATAATTGCCCTCCATTTACAATTGATCCTTCCTTCTATCATTTTAGAACAACAAGGAGGTTTTGTTCTAGGTCAAAAATTCAGTATGGTATCATTACAATTAAAGAGGCTATTGATTTGGTTAAAATTAGCAAGAAGGATTATATGGTTCTTAAATTAGATATGGCCAAGGATTGTGATAGGATCTCATGTATTTTTCTTGATAAAATCCTTAACAAGTTTTGTTTTGACGTCTTCTTTTGGATTTTAGTTTCAAATTCTTGGTTCTCCATTCTTATTAATGGTAACCCTTGTGTTTTCTTTACCATATCCTAAGGTTTAAGGCAAGAGGATACTCTTTCCCCTTTCCTCTTAATTATTATGGTGAAGCCCTCAATAGAAGACTCAATGTGGAAACTAGTAATGGCTACATCAAAGGGATATCTCTGCGAGGTATATGGATAATGTGACTTATCAGCATTTTGTGGAGAATCATCTATTCCTAAAGCTAAGAAAATTAAAAATATTTTAGATGATTACATGGAGGTTTCGGGACAACCGGTGAATTATAGGAAAAAATCTATTTTTTCCTTAAAACCTTGGAAAGTCGATGTAAAAGATAGCTTAAATTATAGAATATGACCATAAGCCCTTTCCAACCCTTTATTTGGTCATTCCCTTGGAGATAAAATACCTTTAATTGGTGAGTGGAACATTATTGAAAGATTTGAAAAGAAGCTTTGATTAGAAAGCTTAATTTGTTATCTCGAGACTAGGAAAATTACTTTATTAAGAGGTCTCTTCAAAGCCTCCCGGTGTATGCAATATCTCTCTATCAACTTCTTGAGATAATAGCAAAAAAACTAGAAAAGATCCAAAAATGTTTCCCATGGAGTGAAACCGAAAGCAAAGAAATAATTCCTATTGTGGCTTAGAATAGGGTCCAGCAAACCTAAGAAGATAGGGGACTAAAATGAAAAAATCCCTTCTAGCTAAAATTGGTTGGAGGTTAACTAAATAAGATGGGGTGTGGACTAGAATTTTGAGGAAAAAAATATTTGATGGATGCAAATGATAAATGGTGGATATTCAATAGACGTCTTTTAATGGGTCAATTATATAGAAAACTATTAACTCGGGAAAAGGATATAGTAGCTAAGGGAAGAGAGTGGAAAATAGGTAAAAACAATAAAATCCACTTCTGGATGACAAATGGGCTGGTAAATTTACTCTTAAAGACAAATTTCCCCAAATTTCAAAATTGTTAGAAGTTAAATATGGGGAAGAAATAAACAATTACATGGATAATCATGTGAGTTTCCATACTTGGAAGCACGAGAGAATTGGACGGAAGGAACTTAAAGAACACACGATTAACCTCAATTTTTCTTAAAAAAGTACGTGTCTTTTAACAACAAGGAATAAGATAGAATTGTGTGGCATAGAGAACAAAATGGTATTTTATCGATTAAATCAGCCTATGCATTATTCTTTGAGGAGGAAACTAGGGAGGAAGATCTTCTAGTTGGTAAGATATTGAACAAGAATATCATCCCCAAGGTTAATGTTTTCATCCGGTTACGATGATAAATAATATACTTACTGATTGATAACCTCACCTAAAGAGGTTTTCATATGGTAAATAGATGTTTCCTATGCGAAAAGAACTTGGAAACAGTTAACCATTTCTTCTTCGAATGCCCCTTTTCTTATCAAATATTTTCTTCTATATTGGGTATGTTCTTGATCAAGCTTGGGTTAATCCTAAGGAGATACAATCTTTGTGGAATCAATGGAAATTCCTTTCATCATTCAATAAAAATCTATGGATAATGAACCTTGAACATTTGTGATGGGAAATATGGAAAGAGAACAACAAGAGGATTTTCAATAGTAAGAAACTTCCTAACTGGTTGATTATTAACAAATGTTTACAGGCTATTAGAAATAATTTTTCTATCCTAAAGAACAAAGAAGTGGAATTCATGGACATGGAACTACATATCATAAATAAATGGAACTTAATCTGTGACCCTCAACCAAAGAAGAGAAATCCTAGAGAAGGGGTTAAATGGACCTCTCCTAGAGAAGGTGTTATTAAACTCAATTTTGATGGTGCTGCTAAAGGGACCCCGAGTAAGGAAGGAGAAGGAGGAGTTTTCCGAGATGTTAAAGTTATGTTTATCCTTACATATTTCTTTAATTTGAGCATACAATCTTAACATGTCGCAGAGGCTACGATGATGTTTTGGGAGAGCGAATTTAGTGGAAGAGAGAGGATTTAAACACCTAATTGTGGAAGGGATTCTCTTAACATAATATTGTGTATGAAGGAAAAACTTTAACTTCTATATCTATTTAATACTTCATTAATAAAAACCAAGAATAAAATATATTCCTTTATTGAAATCTCTTTCCAACACATATATCATGAAGGAAAAACACTTGCAGATGTATTGGCTAACAAGGGGTGTAATCTATGGACTTAAATGTGGTTAACGAACTAACTAAGATGGAAGCTAATTTCATTAAAATTCTAGAAAATGAATGTGTCTCAAATAGCATATGTTTCTAATGAGAATGGACACAGATTATGATGTTTTCGGGTGACGCTTACTTAGTGATGTTATGAATCTTAAACTCATGCCAACCTTTATTTCCTATCAATACATGGTTTAGGTGGATCCCCATATAATTTTGAATTATTTTAAAATTAATGTTAAATGTAGTTATCATAAGGGTTTGCATATCCATTACGGGGAAGAAGAATTACAAAAGCAAAATGGGTGGCGATTTAGTGAG
Organism: Taxus wallichiana var. yunnanensis; assembly: GCA_018340775.1. Lineage (NCBI taxonomy): Eukaryota > Viridiplantae > Streptophyta > Pinopsida > Cupressales > Taxaceae > Taxus > Taxus wallichiana. Next base: position 755,412,224 of record CM031234.1, read on the forward strand.
AACTTAACCTAGAAAGGTCTCGACAATATCAAAAGAGGAAGAGAAATTTCTTGATAAGGCCGATCTATTAAATGTTTTTGAAATATTCAATGGGTATGATTAAAAATGAGTGAATATGTTGCGAAACTTGGAAGGAAGGTCATGTGTGGGATGGGAACTTCTCATTCACAATCTCACTAAAATTCATCGTAAAAGAGTCGGCCTATCTCAGGAAGGAAGATTTATCCGTAAGACAAAGTCGGATTACATTTTGGAGATCGAATGCTTTATACAAGGTAATGGGGCACCTATTTATATTCATAATGGTTATGCTAGAGAGGAATTACCTCAACATTTTAATGAAACTATTTCTCGATTAATCATGGTGTGCATTTCTTTGAAAAAGATATAAAGTGATTTATGGGTATCACTTTCCTATGTTGAATCATGTTAGAAATAGCAGACCCTACAATTTCCCCAATTTTCTATATCTTTCTTTGGCTAAATCAATGGCTTAGGTAACTAAAGGAACCTTCAACTTTCCCTTGTATAAAGGTGTCATCAAAGTGACGCTTAAGATGGGTAACCCCCTCATTTGAAAAAAATCAAAAATTTAGGGCTTTTGGAAACTGAATCAAATGAATTTAGGGGAAAAAATGAGAAACTGGAAGCTAATGTGACTACTCCTATTATGGGGAAATGGGAAAATTTTTGGCTAAAAGGACAAGGTCTCATTTGGAAAAAGAAAGTGTTAAAAAATAGAGGTTGGAAAGTGGGGATTCGAGCCTCGGGAGAATGTGGAAATTTTTTTGACTCGGGGAGCATATTTACGAGGAACATTTCCTCTTAGATTCGAGAGGATCATCGGAAGAGGAAGCTAAAAACCTGAAATTATTGAGGAGTTGGAGGTTAGGAAATATCAAGATAACTTAGAGGGAAAAATATCCAAAAAATTGGAGGAGGATATTAAGAGTCTCCACGTTCTCATAATTGCTCATAATAACTTGTTCAAAGTCTAGGATACTGATGGTCGAATCAAATGTTTTCATGAGAGATTTTGAAAATTACAGGTTGGATATAGATATAAATATACATAAGATAAGCATGGTGACCATTGATTTGAGGGAGCTGCATGAAATTTTTGAGAAACTCACATTTATTTTTCATAGTGAACAATTAAATAATGTCAATGAAAGATGTTTGGCCATGGAGAATGAGATGTTGAAATTGAAGGACATTATTTTGCAAATTAGGGATGTTCACATCCTTAATGTCAATAGCATAATTCACCATCTTAAACTTCTTCTTGAGATGATCCACTCGATGGAAATTGTGAAGAATAGAGAGAAGGATGGGTCTGGCCCCAAAGTGGAGATAGCTGAATAGGATTATCGATTCTAGAAATGTACTATTTCGGATTAGTTAACGAATGGAATAGGTGCATGCATATAGTTGGTGCTTTAATCTATGAATGATGGAGTTTTCCATTGCCCTGGCTGTTCTATTTATTTTATTTTTTTCCTAATATTAGTTCCAAGGTCCCTGTTATTAGTTCCATGGCCCCTATTGTGAGTAATCTTACTTTGGGATTTTGGGGTGGTTTTTTGTTAAATGGCTTTATAGTTTTGGATTTTTTTATTCTTGGGCTTCAATGGATACTCCTTGGTCCTTTTCTATTGATCTTGCACACTTGTACGGGGTAGGGTCCCCTCAACCATTTTTTACCTCTTATAAAAAAAATGATATAGTACCATTAAATAAGGTATTTGTATTTAGTAAGTTAGTTTGATGATTTTAATGTATTAATATAGTATGATTTCTTGTTGGAATCAACACGTTGGCTATTATCATTATTATTATAGTTTGTTATGTTGAACCTCCTTTTTAATAAAATGATATTCTAATGTTCATTAGATGGTTTTTGTTTTAAGTATTCATTTGGGTATTATATTTTTCATATATTGATAAGCTTTGTAAAGGAATGGGGATATATAGTTATGTCAACTATGTTTGATTTGTATAAACTTGATGCTAGAAAATATCTATTTTACTAAAATTAATTGTATTGTTCATTCATTTGGAATTATTTATATTCAATAAAGTTTATTAAATGCAATGTGTGTATTGTGCAAATAATATAACTACTTTATTTTATAAAATAATTAAGAAAGAAAGGAAATGTCATTGGATTTCTTTAATTGTCTTATAATGATTCTTCTATTGTTGTATTTTGATCACTAAAATATTTCAATGCTATAAAAGGTAGAGATGATGTGGATAATGTTTTCATGCAAGTTCTTTCGAACTGGTGATTTATAACATTTTTCGGATGATAGAAAATTAGTCCATATTGGCGGATGATCTATAAAGGCTGTCTTGATTCATATATATTTCATATGTCTTTTAAATTGTTCAATTTATTGTCACTATTGTATATAGCGAGCATGGGCTTCACTTCCTTAGTTATTTGAAATCTAATTCAGCCTTTATGTGATAATCTTTTCTCTGTGATGAAAAGGGATTACTGATATGTAATAATATCGATAAAACTATTTATAAAATGTTCAACATCGGTTGTGGTATATTGATGAATTGTTCTTAATCGAATATTAGAACATGTAATAGTCAATGGGTATTATTAATTAGGGTGTTCCAAATTCATTTATTATTGTATTGATAGACTTATTTAACTAATCCTTATGTGACATGTTGATTATTACTTTGTGGATTCATTGAGTTATAACTTGTCATGAAATGAGAAATAAATATCTCAAATATAGTTGTACTTGTGGAACAACTACAATGATGAATGTTAGTTAGATATGATTATAGGAAGGACAATTATATGTATCATTTGAAGTTAATATGATATTTTTGTAAATAATTTATTATGGATTGTGTTACCCATGTAAAAAATTATCTTATTTATATTTAAGATTTATAATGGATGCGGATAACTCTAATTATGATTAATATCTATAAAAAATAGGTTATGGACCTCGTGGTTGTATTATGATATGATAAGGTGTCACTCCAATAAAATGGGGTCTCTCATAAATTAATTATTTTGTAATTAATTAATACATACTATGGTAATCCTAATGTATGGAACTCAATAAGTCAACTTCGAGTGGTTCTTTGTGAGAGCAATATCTTCTTAATGACACAAGTCATTAATTAAACACTTCCATATAGCATGTACTCTAAGTTTCCCTATCAAGATCCATTTATTATGTATGTCATCATTTATTAAGAATTGTGTTACACTAGGATACAAAGTTGTTTGACCTACATGAGTAAGTACCTCGGTACACACTTACACTAGTTACGGGAGGAAAGGGTTACACAATGACAAAATTCATTACGTAAAAACTTTATTTCACGTAGGAAACCTAAGTTGACACAAATTTGCTTCTTCACACAATTTGAATAGATTTATACCACGTTCATAGTTACAAATAAGTTAACTCATAACTAATTTAATTATGATAACAAAATGATATGATATAGTGATGGGACATGTTTATGTTGACGAGTGTGTCATCTAGAAGCAGACCATGAAATGCATGACTCTTCAACTTTGGCCAAAGTAGTGTAAGAAAATGGACTTTTAGGTTCACTGAGTTCTAATCAATAGTGTGAGATGTTATATAAGATTCAATTGACTCAATTCTAGGGATACACTTACAAAACATTGCTTGCAATCAATGCTGAGAAGGGTATTACTTGTATACATTGTATACAACCTCAAAAGAGTTATTAATGGGGGATTAATAAATATAGTTGACCCATAAGTATATGCACATGAATAATTGATTAGTTATCTAATGAATTGTAATCTATCAGAGTTGTTGGATTTAAATGTTGTTCATTTAAATCATTGAAGGCAATAGTTAGTATGGGAAATAAAAAACATTCCTTTAATTTGAAGTATTGAAAAGTAGGTGTTACATTTTGGTATCAAAGCTGAAGGTTGTAGCTCTTGGACCTATTGAGTCCTCACACTAACTAAAAATTAATTCTTTTCTAACAGAGAATATGGTTAGAACAAGGGGAAATGTTGTAAAAACCAACTTGTATGGGGAGAAGCAGTCATAGCGCATAAGTTGTATGATATTCTAGTTTCCATTAAGGATACACAAAACCATATGGTTGTTCTTGAACAACAAGTTATGGGTAATGACAATAGTAATGATAGTGATGGAAAAGAACCATCTTAGGAACAACCTAACATTGAGAAAAGAACACTCTAGATCCTTTTGTGGTAAATGCTAACGTAAATGCAAATATTAATACAAAATTAAATGATAATGAGGTAAACCAACCTAATAACAAGAGGGCACATTCGGTAGCTAAAATTTCAAAAATATTAAGACGATATATCAAAAAATTTCCAAGGTACAACCTTAGGTGATGGAATTGAGAATTGGCTCGTGAAATGGATAAGTAATTCACCATTAGAAGCTTCAATGAGGAAACCAAGGTGGTTTGGGGAGCTTATCATCTCTCCAACGAGGCATCCTTATCGTGGGATGAGCATAAGGTTTAGTTGGTTATGGATGAGGAAAATATGACTTGGGATCAGTTTAAGGAATACTTTAGACAATACTAGTTACCCTGCTATATTATGATAAAAAATGTTAGAATTTCAGACACTAACACAAGGAAAGTTAATAGTAACTAAATACTAGGAGAAGTTTACAAATCTTCTGAAATATATAGCTCAAAACTAAATTGATGAGAAATTTTGAATCATGAATTTTAACATGGGACTAAACCTAGTGATAGGAGGTGAATTTGATGTCCACAGACCATCAACTATGGAAGTTGTTTTTAGAAAGAAATAAAACAAGAAAATAAATTGCATGCTATTTGTACACATAAAGAGGAAAAGAAAAAGAAATATGTCAATACACCATCATCATTAGCACCTAAAAAGGTGGAATCAAGGAAGTTTGGTAGAAAAAATATAAATGGTAATGGAAATGGAACAAAAAACACATCGGTTAAGCCTATTGTAAATAATAAGAAAAATGGACAGAATAATGCAGCCAATAAGGAAAGTAAAACTAAGAGGAAAGGACCCTTCAACAACTATTATATCTTTGTGTTAGATCATTATGATAACAATTTTCCTTAGAGGAAAAGGATAACAATCCGCAACACCATATTCATGGTGTAGTGAATAACAATTAAGTTGAAAAGTAGGCTACACTATTCGAAGTGGCAGGTAAGTTGTATGGATTACCTATAACCATTTTATTTGATACGTGTCTAATTATCATCTAAGCTTAAAATAAAAGTTGGTTGTATGAGAAAATCATGTTCTTCTCAATATGACAACAAAGTTGTCCATGCTTTTAAATAATGTTTATTTGGTTCATCATTGGAATTATCAAGATCTACCACTAAAGTATACCTTTACTTAGCTCATCTTGGCTCATATGGCATAGTCATAGGTATGAATTGGATAGTGCAACAAAAGATGATGGTAAAAGGCCTTGAAAATGGGATCAAATTCCTTGATGACCTGTAGAAAATAACATAAATTTAGGGAGTATAAATATGTTTTACGGTTAGAAAAATAACAACTATTCAACTTAAAGAAGCTATGAACAAAGATTGCATTCTATATGTTGTAAAAATTACTAATTTGTGTGAAGAAGGTAAGAATTTTTGGAAGATCATCCACTACTACATGAGTAAATTGATGTCTTTGAAGAAGAACTACCTAGTCTTCTACTTAAAAGAGAGTTTGATTTCACAATAGATATCAAACCAGGAACCGAGACAATTTCTAAGGTTCCCTATAGAATGAAAAAAATTGAAATCTTTGATTTGAAAACAAAATTTCATGAGATCATATCAAATTTTTGTCTAAGACCGAGTGTCTCCCTTTAGGAAGCACCGGTAATCTTTGTAAAGAAAAAATATGGAACACTTAGGCTATGCATCGATTATCAGATGCTTAACAAATCCAAAATAAAAAGTAGGTATCTGCTTCTAAGAATTGATGATATTTTTGATGAGATGTGTGGAGCATCACCACTCTAAGATTGAAAAATTGATTAGGATACCATTCATTGAGAATAAAAGAAGAGGATATACACAAGAATGCCTTTAGGATAAGGTATGTAAATTTTGAGTTCACTTGTGTTACCTTTGGACTTAGAAATGCTCCATCGATCCTTATAAAATTAATGAATAATAGCTTTCAAGTAGACTGGACAAGCTTGTGTTGGTATTCTGGATGATATTCTCATTTATTCTAAAATATTTGAAGAACATAATGAACATATTAGAATTGTTTTAGATGTGTTAAGGAAGAGAAATTTATATGGTAATCTTTCAAAGTGTTTGTTCTATAAAAAAATGTAATATTTGGGACACATAATAAACAAGGAAGTAATTTTTGAATATCCATAAACAATTACAACAATAATCTGAATGACTAGCACCAAACAACGTACATGAAGTGAGAAGATTCATGGGGTTTGCTAGATATTATGGAAAATTTGTAAAACAATTCTTGAAAGTTTCTGCTCCAATTACGTTTCTGCAAAAACTATAAGAAATTAACTTCATATAAAATGTGTGAAAATGCTTTCAATTTTCTGAAATACAAATTAACAATAGTACACATGTGTTATAAGTTTTGGATCCTAATGGGAACTTTACGGCAGTAATAGATGACTCGGAATAGTCTTAGGAGGTATTTTGTTGCAAAATGACCATGTGATTGCTTATGACAGTAGAAAACTCAAAGTACATGAGTTGAACTATTCCCCTCATGATTTGGAGCTTGTTGCCATTGTGCACGCTTTGCAAGTTTGGAGACATTACCTATTAGGAAATCCCTTTGAGCTGAAAACATATCATCTTGGGATAAAATCCATCTTCACACAACCAAATAAGAATGTAAGAAAACAAAGATCGTTAGATTTTTATGACAATATGAATTTGATATAAGTTATATAAAAGGTAAGGAAAATAGAGTGACAGATGTAGTAAGTCATAGGAAGCACATTTCTACCACTGTCACTTTAAGAACCCAATTCAAGGATGATGTGAAGAAAACAATGTTGCTTGATTCCTATTATTAGCGAGTTAAAAATTTCTTGTAAAAAATCCTAATGATAAGAGATATAAAGGATTTAGATTCTATAGAGAAGGAGTCATAAGGTTTAAAAATCAAGTCTATATACCCATGGAAAATTAATTAAGTGAAAAAATGTTAAAGGAATTTCATGTTGCTCCCTATTCTAGACATCGCAGAGTGACTAAGATGCTTTATGATGTAAAACAATAGTATTTTTGGAAAGGGATGAAAAATGATAGTAAAATATGTATATCATTTCTTAGATTGTAAGCGTGTTAAGGATGAACATATGCACCCAATAGGATTATTGTATCATCTCAAAATTCTACAATATAAGTGGTAAGTAATCAACATTATTTTGTGTAAGGGCTTCCAATATATCTAAAAATAGGCATGATGTCATCTTTTTAGTGGTTGACAAATTAAATAAAGTAGCTCACTTTATACCTAGGAATCTTAGGGATGATTTACCTATTCTTACAAAAATGTTTGTGCATGAGATTTTAAGATTGTACGAGTAGCTTAACTAATAATTTTAGATCCGGATCCTCAAATGACTTCTCATTTCTTGTAAAATTTGAATTCATCCTTCGGGAAAAAGATGATTTTCAATTCCGCATGACATCATGAAACAAATTGATAGATTGAAAGATTAAATCATAAAATGGGGGATATGCTCAAAATGTACTAAGTTGATTAGTAGTACAAATGGGAGGAATGCCTTCCATTAACTATGTTTTCTTATAACAACACTTATCATTCATCACTTTGAAAATGAATCACTTTGAGGCATTATATGGATGAAAGTGTAGGACACCTATCGAAGGGATAATGCCAAAATTAGAGAAGTAATAGGGCTTGAAATGTTGACTAAAATGGAAAAACAAGTCAAAATTATTAGATAATGATTAAAAAAGGTTGTAGATAGCCGGAAGAGTTACATTGATTTAAAGAGACTTGACAAAAAAATTAAACTAGGAGATAAAGTATTGTTAAAGGTAAAACCTAAGAAAAGCTCAATTTCATTTGAAAAATAACCCATGTTGTCTCCTTTCTTCATTGGAAATTTTGAAATTATTGAAGTAATCAGCTCTATATCATCTTGACTAGCATTTCCTCTCGCATTTTCCAAGATGTGTGATGTTTTTCATATCTCTTTTCTTAAAAAAATTATATTTGACTTATCACATGTACTTAACTATAACTCATTATAGATTCAGGATCCACGTGTCATCATGGTTGAACCTGTAAGGGTGCTGGAAACTCACAACTTGAACTTAAGAAATAGAGAAATAAATTAGTGCAAGGACCAGTGGGAAATTTTTCTAAAAAAGTACAAGTTGGGAGAATTTTGAGGAGATTAAAACTCCATTTTTGCACCTATTTAAGTGATTAAACATTAAAATTTATATACTTTTCATATTTTTATTGTTTGAAAGACCAAAACACATCATAATTTTTGTTGTTTTAGGTAAACATTTATTAAGTTAGTCTATTACAACTAGTATAATTTTGTTTTAAAATTTTGGAAACTTGATGTTGCAAGTTACAATTATTCAATTTTGAATCTTTGATATTTTAAATAAGTATATTCCTTCTATTTGATTTGGAATCTGTATAATGATGGAATTAATCATCAAAGACCATGATAATTAAGGGGGAGGTATGTCATATACCCACTTGTTTAACCTTGTGGAGTGAATATATTATCTTGTTATGGATGATCTTGGGTTGGGTAACTTATTCTTTTGTGGTGCTTGGATTGTATTCTCGGTTATTTTTTGGTTGTACAATTAAGTTTCCCAGTATAAATAAAATCACATGTAGTGACTCTTAGATTATTAATTTAAGATGTGTTAATGTTTAATACCACATTGCTACTACTCGGAAAATACCAAACCTTGATAACTAGGATGGAATAAGAAACCTTGGTAAGAAATAAATTCTATTCTTCATTATAATCTAGCGGTTGATAGATAACGGTGATGATACTTATAACCTAGATATCTTAATTCTACTACAAATAATAATTGGTCTTTGCCATATGAAATAGGGTTATATTAATAATGATTATCTAATTAATGAATAAATTAAGTGATTTTGATAATTAGTTGTATTGTGACCTAGAGGTTTATATAGTTATCTACCTTATATTTTTGATATTCTTATTGATTATATCGATATTAAAAATAATTATATATATATATATATATGTGTATATGTACATTGTTGATACATTTATATATATAGGTATATCGGTATATATATGTGTGTATATATATAACCATATATAATATATTAGGTAGAGTACCAACTCCGAACTTAAAGATATATTGGTGATTATTTTATAAAGTCTTGGATGAGACCTCCTAAGCTATGTTAATCATGGGCATTGGAATATGTGAAGGACATGGAATGACCATGCTAAATTTGGTTAAATTTTTGAATGGTCCTATACTACTTAATGCCTCGTGTGTCTCTAGTCATGTGTGATGACGATTTAACATCGCATTTTACTAGCGATTGCTAGATTTAAAATGGAAGATCTTTGGGAAGTTGGAGGTGGTGGAAATGGATGGTAGTCCTAGTGTGCATTCAATGCACCATTACTAACCTCGAAAGAGGCATGAATATTTTCAAGGAAGCTAACAGAGATGGTATGGTTATTTATGGGGTTCATTTTTCATTATCCCTTTTTGCTCCATCAAGCTCTGCATGCAAGAAATGAGGGGAGATTTTTTTAACTATAAATACACTCCATGCATATTGATGGACTTTTTTAACTATGAAGATCTTTTTGGGGATATTTAAATGTTTGTAAAGATAAGGATGATATTTTCTATTCGATTAAGAGATAATAATTGTTTGGATTTTCAGTGAGCACCTTTGGAACTTGCTTTGAGAAAGATTTGGTTACACCGAGTTGACATAGAAGGGAACTCAAAATTATTTTGGGCAAGCATACATGCATGAAATCGTTCTATCCATATTTGTTTTCTATAACATTTAAATATCTTAATGGTTGGGGTTGTTAAATGAATGATTCCTTATCTAAGATTTGTCTGGATATACTGCTTTTGATTTCATTGATGGGTTTTTTTCAAACCTTTGTATTTGTATATGTATATATTATACTTTTATAGCTGGGATAAAAACCCAATTTGGGTACTAGTACTAGTTATATATATTATATATATATATATATATATATATATATATATATATATATATATATATATGTGTATATATATATATGTATGTGTGTGTGTGTGTGTGTGTGTGTGTGTGTGTTCATGGTCATTTTATCTTTCTCGAGAGTACTATATGGAGGGAATGCCAAATTTCTTCCATGGTTAAGTTTTTCACTATTATAATCTTCAATTGATAACAAAAGAAAAACAATAGCGAGTTTGTAAAGGTATATCTATTATTTTGAAACTTGTCTTAGTTGGAGATATTTGTTGTATTTTTTTATTGTTTAAGATTTTAAGTTGTTTTTCCTATCGCCATTTCCTATGGAAGTAGGAAGGCCATAGTTATGCTTAAATGAAAAAAAAAGAGTGGTGGGTCAAAACCCACTTGGTATTTCTTTATATTTCCCTTTTGTAATGGATAGTCACATATTTGATGAAGTTATTCATTGTTACGGCTTGGAGTTTTCCTTGTAAACTATTATGGTGTGTATTTAATATCTAGACACCATTTTTAATTCTCAACAATGTGTGTGTGTGTGTGTGTGTGTGTGTGTGTGTGTGTGTGTGTGTGTGTGTGTGTGTGTGTGTGTGTGTGTGTGTGTGTGTGTGTGTGTGTGTGTGTGTGTGTGTGTGTGTGTGTGTGTGTGTGTGTGTGTGTGTGTGTGTGTGTGTGTGTGTGTGTGTGTGTGTGTGTGTGTGTGTGTGTGTGTTGTGTGTGTGTGTGTGTGTGTGTGTGTGTGTGTGTGTGTGTGTGTATATATATACGAGTATATATATATATATATATATATATATATATATATATATATATGTATATATAAAAACATACTCATTCTTTAAAAATTAATCATATCGTAGACCATTAAGCTACGTGATAGTGCAAGATGCATATTGTCGTTCACTTTTGATTAGGATGCCATTGGAATGGGAGGGCAGGTGGTCAGTCCATAGGATCCTAAGTTGACTGTATTTAAATGGGATTAACCATTTAGGTTCTTTAAGGAATCAAACCATGAATTGGTATGTAGGTTTTACATTTAAATGTAATATGGATTCATATTTTAAAAGGTGAATTTGATGATTTTAAGGTAATTATATAGTACCATTAAATAGGGGCTTTCGATTAACTAAGGTAATACAATGATTTTAAGGTATTAATATAGTATCATTTCTTGTTGGAATCAACACGTTGACTGTTATTATTATTATTACAGTTTGTTAAACTCAACCTCCTTTTTGATAAAATATATTTTGATGCTTATTAGATGGTTACATTTTGAGTAATCATTTGGGTATCATTCTTTTCATATGGTTATAAGCGTGTAAAGGAATGTGAATATACATTTATGCCAACTATGTTTGACTTGTATAAACTGGATGCTAGTAAATATATATATTTTTGGAATGAATTATATTGTTTAATTCATTTGTAATTATTTATATTTAGTCAAGTTTATGGAATGAAATTTGTGTATTTTGTAAATAATATATAAGTCAACTTTTAAGGTTATATCTTGTTAATGACGCAAAATAATTAATTAAACAACTGCCGAATATAAAAGATACTCTAAGTTGTCCTCTAAAGGTCCATATATTATGTATGTTGTAATTCATTAAGAATTGTGTTATGCTAGGATACAAAGTTATTTGACTGCATGAGTAAGTACCTCAAGACCAAATTACCTTAGCTATGGGAAATAAAAAGGTTACACGATGAAAAATTCATTACATAAACACTTTCTTTCCCATAAGAAACCTAAGATGGCACATATGTGCTTCTTTGCATAGGTTGAATAGATTTTTACAAAGTGCATAGTTACAAATAATTTAACTTAGCTAATGATTCATTTCTGATAACGAAACAAAGTGATATGGTGATGGGACATGCTTTTGTTAATGAGTGTGTTATCTAGAAATAGAGCATGCAATGCATGCCTCTTAAAGTTTAGTTGAAGTAGTGTAAGATAATACATTTTTAGGTTCACCAAGTTATAATCAATAGTGTGATATGCTCGATGGGATTGGATTGTTTTAATTCCGTGGTAGATACTTAAAAAAATTGTTTTAATCAATGCCGAGAAGGGAATTAATTGTATACATTGTATATAGCTTTGAAATAGTAATTAATTGGGGAAAAATAGATCTAATTGACCCAAAAGTTTATGCACATATAAATAATTGACTAGTTATCTAATGAATTGTAATATTGTAGTTGTTAGATTTAAAAGTTGTTTATTTAAATCATTGAAGTTAATAATTATTATGGGAAACAAAAAAATTTCATAATTTGAAGTAATGAAAAGTTAGTGCTACGTTTCTGTTTCAAAGTGAAGTTTGCAGCTGTTGGACCTACTGAGTCCTCACTCTAACTTAAACTTAATTTGTTTCTAATAGAGAAAATAGTTAGAACAAGGGGAAACATTGTAAATAACCAACATGTATGTGGCAAATTAGCCTTAATGGAGTAGTTGAATGTGATTCTTGCTGCCATTTAGCATACAAGAGACTATAAGACTTTTCTTGAACAAGTCATAGGTAATGACAATGGTGATGATAGTTATGGTCGTGAACCATCTTAGGAACAACCTAATGCTTAAAATAGTAATGTTATAGATCTTAATGTAAAAATTTTGATGGATCAAATGCTAATGCAAATGCAAATGTTAATGAAAACATGAATTCTAATGTGGTAAACCAACTTGAGAACAAAAGGGCACATTTGGAAGCTAAAATATCAAATGATATCAAGAGAATCAGCCCAAAATAGTTTGACGGTACATCCTTATATGATTGAGCTAAGAATTGTATGAACGAAATGGAGAAGTATTTCACCATTAGAAACTTCTAAGAGGAAATCAAACTAGTTTGGGGAGCTTATAAACTCTCTAATGAGGCATCCTCATGGTGGGATAGCCAAAAGGTTGAGTTACTTTTGGATGAGGTAAATATGACTTGGGATCATTTTAGCTCATACTTTAGACAAATCAAGCTACTCCTCGATTATACTATGATCATAAAATGTCATAATTATAGACAACTAGACAAGGAAAGTTGACAATAATTGAATACGGAGAAGTTTCCAAACTTCAAATACGTACCTTAATGCCAAAATGATGAGAAATTTTGAATCAGAAATTTCATCATGGGACTGAACCCATTGATAGGATGTGAATTTGATGGCCACCGACTATCAACTATGGAAGCTATTTTTGGAAATAAATAAGACAAGAACAAAAGCGTAGGTTGTTTCTACATATAGAGAGGAAAAGAAAAATATATACGTTAATTTACCATTATCATTAGCATGTAGAAAGGTATCGAGAGTAAATTTGGTAGAAAACAAATGGTAATGGAAATGGAAAGAAAAACAAAACAGTTGAGATTATTGTAAATAATAAGAAAAATGGACGAACAATGCAACTAGTAAGGAAAGTAAAATTGGGATTAAAGGACCCTTTGAGAGATTTTATTTTAGATGGTTTGATCATTATGTTAACAATTTTCCTTAGAGGAAGAATGATAATAATCGGTAGGACCATATTCATGCTGCAGTGGACTGATAAGTAAGCTAAAAATTAGGCTACTATAGTCAAGTGGCGGTAAGTTCTATGGATTACCTATAACCATTTTATTTGATATTGGTGTAATTGAATGATTTATTTCTACTAAATAACATCTAAGCTTAAAATAAAATATATTTATATGAAATAATCATGGTCTATTGAATATGGGAACAATGTTTTCCATACCACTAAATAATGTTTTTTCGGTGGAACATTGTAATTATCGAGCTTTACCACTGACTTAGACCTCTACTTAGCTCCTTTGGGATCATATGGAATGGTCATAAGTATGAATTGGTTATCTCAACACAAGGTGATGGTAAACTACCTTGAAAATTATATCAAATTCCTTGATGACATGTAGAAAACAACAACAATTCAAGGAGTAAAAATAGGTTTTATGGTTAGAAAAATCACAACTATGCAGCTTAAGAAGGCTAAGAACAAAGGTTACATTCTATATGCTACAAAAATTTCATATTTGGGTGAAAAATGTAATAATTTTGTGGAATATCATCCACTGCTATGTGATTATAGTGATGTCTTTCCATAAGATGTACTTGGTCTTCCACCTAAAAGGGAGCTTGATTTCATAATAGATATCAAACCAAGAACTGAGCCAATTTCAAAGGCTTCCATAGAATGACAAAAATTGAACATATTGAAATGAAATCGCAACTTCATGAGCTAATATCAAAAGGTTTGATAAGACCAAGTGTTTCTTCTTGGGAGCATTGGTCATCTTTGTAAATAAAAATGATGGAAGACTTAAGCTATACATTGATGATCGGATGCTTAATAAAGCTAAAATAAAAAATAGGTATCCGCTTCAAAAAATTGGTGATGTTTTTGATCGATGCATGGAGCCTCAGTCTACTCTTAGATTAACCTTCAATTAGGATATCATCGATTCAAAATAAAATAAGAAGATATACACAAGAATTCATTTAGGAAAATGTATGGACATTTTGAGTTCACCTGTGTTACCCTTTTGACTTACTATTACGGTGAAATCTCAATACCCCCGATTTCTTGCAAGTGATCGATTGAGGCATCAGTTTGATTTTTGACATGGAGTTATTCCAAAGTTTTGGACTTTGAAATCGGGATAAACCTGCGGAGAAGGATGAATTCTGTCCAATCCTAGTGTTAACTACTCCAAAGTGCAAAGAGTTGTAAATCTAACCCTAATCTAATATTTATAAGGATACGAGAGATAGAGAAAGTACATGAAAATAAAACCTTCTCTAAGGGAAGGTGATGCATCAAGAAGGATGTTGAACAACCTGCATAATAAACACATCACTACCAGAACTTTGCAATGAAAACAACAACAATACACAATAACTCTACATGTAATGAAAGATCAGAAAGATGCAATAAAACACATAAGAGGGTGTGAAACATCCACAAATATGATTTTATTGCTCTCAAAGTTGATACAATACATCAAATTTAGGGCCAAAGGAACAAATTTTACATTACAATGTCCATTAGGGATGTTTGAAATCTCCATAAATCTCTTACATACAAGAAATAAGGGAGGGGCATATACAAGGTGTCCAACCTTTTGAAATGAGCCCCTCCTTACAATATATAGGAAGAATGAGAGAAACGTAGAGAGAATGAATTTGTAATATTTCTTCAACCACCCTAAAATGCATTAGAATCACCTAGAATAATCATGGATGCCACTAAAAAACCCATACCTCCATGTACCTTTCTTGTTGTGGAAAAAAGGAAGCCCATACCTTCATCATTTTGGTAGGTGATAAATGCGAGACATCCCTCTAAACTGGCACACTTTATTTTGTAATTTTTAAATACACAATCTTACTAAAATTAATAAAACCAATTTATTTTATGTAGAGGACATTGTGAGGTTTCCAAAAAATCATATTTTGTGCAAATCTGGGCTCCCATTCAAAAGTTATGGCCATCTAAAGATGAGCATGCAAGACTGCGATAAATGTGAGTAGTTGATCTTCCTTTTCCAAGCTTTGACCTTGAATTGGACCCTCTGAAATCTGAAATTTCATAATTTTGGGATTCAGAGCTTTGGGTATCTATACTTCAGAGGTCAATGTCATTATTCATCTCACACGCTTGCTCGAGAGTTCCAAAATGCCAAACCTATGAAGTCTGAATTTCAGACTTCGAAGTTTGGAATCCGAGAACATATTGCGTGGAATTGTTCATCACTTGAAACAAATGTTCCAAAATTCCAAAACCCCAAAGTCTAAAACTAAGAATTTGGGTTTCTGACGATTGTTTCTTCAGGGTTTCAGGGTTTCAAGTTCGGGTTTTTGTATCGAGTAATGTTCATCTTCCTAGGTTCATGAAACCTCCAAATCTTTGAAATACCGAACTCTAAAATTTAGAGTTTCAGGTTTCAAAATTTTATGTCTCCCCTTTTCATGCTTCTTTTAGCTAACTTTGCAAATTTCACCTTGGCCTACCTTCAAATGACCTCACCTCCGAAGTCTAAATTTTGGACTTCAGAGCTACTTCATTCCCCGAACTAGGTCAAATTCCCGAGATCCTTTGTAATGTTTTTCGCCCACTTCAACTTACTCAGCTCGAGCTAAAAATGTGAGCTCCTATGGCTGTATTGATCATCCTATTTTGGCTATGTGAGGTCATATTTTTCTAATTTCACCATAGGTGAAAAATTAGATAAGAATTAACAATGCTCTAGCTACCTTTATGAATTTAATGAATAATATCTTTCAAGCATACCCAGGAACATTTGTGTTGGTATTTTTGGATGTTATTGTCATTTACTATAAAAGTGTTTAAGAGCATAATGAACATCTTAGAATTGTTTTAGATGTGTTAAGGAAGAGAAATTTGTATGGTAAGCTTTCAAAGTGCTCATTATATCAAAACAAATTGAAATATTTGGGACACATAATAAACATGGAAGGAATTTTTGCATATCTATAAAAAATACAGTAATAATTGAATGGCCAACACAAATAAATATACATAAATTGAGATGATTTATGGGGTTGGCTCGATACTATCGATAATAGGTAAAATATTTCTCAAAATGAACATATTTACATGCATAAAAGACACCGTATGTTCAAGATACCGTTGGTATGATATCACATCTTAGTTAGTGAAATAGAGGGCACATGTTTCATTATCTCGAAGAAGTATTATGAGTTACTAGGTAATGCATCAAATGAAAAACAAGTTGGAGATCACAAAAAGTTGTTCTCTAATCTTTAGACTTCAATGTGCGTAAAATGTGTTTTTAACTAAGTGGACCAACTCTTATTTTGGAAGGGGACCTGACCATCATGTTATTTTTCCAACTCAATCCTTTCCCAAGTATCTCGTCAACTTGTCAAATGATCTAGGAGACCATGATTCATATCATTGCCAAGTATTAACGAGGAGACTAACCATCGAGCCCGATGGAAGGATCTATTCCACATCCAATCCAAAAACTAACCAACTCACCATTACAATCACCAATGCAATCAACCCACTCAACGAAACTCATAAAAATATCAATGAGTTCATGGAGGAGGTTATACTTGATGGATTATAAAAGTATTGGAGGATGTGGTTGAAGCCATAGTTCAACATATCACCCAAGGCTATTTTAATCCTCAAATGAACCATCGCCTAAAGAATGTGGGATAAACCAATAGAATTTTGTATAGCATGTTGGTTAGGCAACGGACAACTTGGCTAAAAATGGATAGTTGGGGATTTGAACTTGTGACCTAATTCTTCTAACTCATGCACCCTACCTACCATGCTACATAGACTTTTTCTATTTTAATCCTAGGTGATTTTAGTTTTAATCCATTTTTCGGGCCCTCCCACACTATAAAAGGCCCTCTCACCCATTCCAAAAACAAGAAGCCTTGGTATTTTTCTTCCTATTTTGTAGTCCATACAAATTTTTCAAGGCCTCTATTCAAGCCTAATTCAAAGCATTCGGGCATGTAAGTATTTTGGGGATATTTATAGATATTTTTCTCATTTTGAGAAGGTTCAAGGTTACGGAGAAGTTATGGAAAGACCTTGTTTAAGTAATCTTAATTCCCATTGAAGGGTAATTTACTAATTTTTAATCTTTTAGGTGGTACAACAAGGTTTGGAGATGTCACTTTAGGTGACTAAGGCCTGTTGGCATATTTGTTCCATTATTTTTTTTTAAGGGTTTGATATTATACTTGTAAGCTATTTATAATGCATTGGTCACAATAGTGGACCCGAGACATAGGAATTCATTGTTGAAATCCATTTTAAATATATTTTACATGTGTTATGGTTTTTGATGAATTTCATGATATTCTTATTGATTATGTATGGGGTTATTTTATATGAATTTTTTTATAACAATTTGACAATACGGTTTTAAATTGTTTAATAGTAAGAGCTCTGCTATAGTTTACGGATTAGTTTCTTTCTCTAGTTCCCTTTCTTCTACCATTTATTATAATTTGATTGTACCTATTTTGATTAATGATTTGGAGTTCTAGAATTACTCATTGGATTTTTCTTATGCGTATTGTAGCGAAATATTTGATATCTTGTCTTCGTTTAAAAATAATGCATTTCTTCTTTTACTTATCGCATTATTGATGCTACTTTTAGGACTTTTGGTAAGATTATTATTTTTCCTTCACTTACTGATGAGAATATAGTGTGTACTCTTCTTCTTATTCTTATTTTTATCTGCGCTTTTTTACAACAAATTCAAAAGCTTCTAAAAAATGATGGTATGATATCACAAGTTAATTTTCATCACAAAAATGTTGTAAGAGGGAGGAAATGCTCTTAGGAACAAAGGGCACAAGATCTATATAAGAAACCTCCTCTCCTAGGGATAGAAGTGAAGCCCTCATGTTGCTGACTCTCCATAAGAAATCCTCCGGTTTCTTGTTCATATTTAATTTCGGTGTAAGCAATCGAATCTAAAAAATCCATTTTTTTTTTTCCGGAATCATACATTGTTCTTAACTTGTATTATGTTCTTTAAATATTTTAGCATCTTGAATGTGTGGCTGCACATAATCAGACACTACGAAGATGATTATTAACTTGAAATTCTAATTGGCCCCGTTAAACTATCACTTATTCAATATATCATCTGTTGATCTAGTTGTTGAACCATTTTCAAGTGATCAAATTTCTTAAAAATCAAGCTGAGTTTGAATTTTTCTTTTATGTGGCATAATTATCACCTCGAAGTAGCTACAAATAAGATAAGTAGAATTTTGGAGCATTTTTTCCATTTTGGGTGGTTAGATTGTTCCCAACTAGATGTAACATAAGTATAAAACAATGGTAAATACACTAAAGATATAATTTTTCAAATGATTTTATAATTAAATTGAATGATTTTTTATTTTTTTTAGGGATTTGGTGGCCTTCATAGCTCAAAATGGATCAACTTTTGAAAAAACACACATCAATACTAAAATTTAGTTGAAAACAACCCTTTTAGGAACCCCTCCTTTTACAAAAGTTACTCAAAATCAAAATTTAAGATGTGTTAGAAAAAAATTACCCAAAAATAATGTGTTTCTCACTCAATTGTGTGAAGTTTTATGTGGTAACTAAGATATTTAGATGATTTTCAGGCCGCTATATTTGGCAGCCCCACTAAAAATGCATCCAAATTTCAAAATGAAAAAGGTGGGTGAGTGGAGGTTAAAATCCTGACCTACTCTATACGATTGAATTATCAACTTCTCATTAGCCAACAAAGCACTCCAATCGCAAGATATATGAAATGGAGGAGAAAATATTTAAAGAACAATCAAAATGAATTAATTTATAAATAGTTGTGGTAGTGAGCTAGAGGGTCACATGGCACATCCTTGAGTGAATGATGGTTCAAGTATTCCCCAAAACTTTTTTTTTTACAAGAAAATGAATTAGCTCTTATACATTTTCCTCTTCTTTTGTCATTTTTTTGGCTTTGTATTTGCTTCCTTGTAGGGCTTGTTATACCGCATGGAAGAGACACCATTTTTAATATGAAAGGTCTCAATGGTGTTAGAATAACTCAAATATAAAAATTCAAAACTTTAATGCAGGTTTGAACTTGTAATTTGGTTAGGAGGATGCTTGTGGCATAATTTTGTGGGCACAATGTTACGAACTTGGTGAATGTAAAACTTACACATATTAACTCGTGGATTCTTGGAATGTAGGCCTAATAGGTGTTTTCATTGATCCAAAACCACATTAATGAAAAATTTGATAATTTTAAAATGATGTTGTGATGTTGTTTGAAGTGCTAACATATTGTTTTAGATGGCTATAAGTTGCTACAGAGAGATTCAGTAATGAATGCTTGCTCTAGCAAGAAACATATACAGTGCACAGAAGGTGTTGCTTGATAGTGTGACTTTATTGGATGCTTTAGAATCATGTTGACATGATGGATAAAATTATTTGAGGTTTCTTAAGCACTCATAGCAGTGCCATAGTACATGTATAGGTGTTTCACTTGGTTCTGACAAGTGCTCATTGGGAGCATGTCTGCTAGCCGGAGGTGTGACAAAGTTGATTGGAGATATATGAGCTCATAAAAGCATGAAAACAGGTATTTCATGGTATATGATGTTTGTTTTGGTCATTTTATGAGGTTACTCGATGATTTATTGCATTATTTTAGTTGGCCCTAGACGTTATTGGTAGAATTCTTAAGGTAAGGATGTCCAAATGAGATTGGATGGAGAATTAGAGATTTATATATGTTATTAAGTTAATTTAATAAGGTATATGATGTTTTCATGGTGCTTCATTCCAAATTTTAGGTTAGTATGGTGAATATTTTTGAAGATATGCAAGTTTTTGCAAAACCAAGGTTAAGAAATAGTGTGTTTTTGTGATTAAAGTTTACACTCGATGCTCACTGTGAATTATATGATTTGAATGGGGACCTAATCTCTTGGGTAAGTTTTGAATCTTTCAATAAAATAATTAGGTGTTTATATCTTCATGTTTTTTATGAACGATTGTTAAGAAGCTAAGTTGGTATAAAACCCTAGCTAAACCCTAGGCGGGAGTAGCTTTGAAAAGTTATGATTTTATGTTATAGAAGACTCTTCCATATTTCCAAAAAGGTATGTTAGATCAAGTGACCATATGTGGGCCACACTAGACAATGTTTTTTTCTGAAGAGTTTTAGTTTAAGGAATTTTTTTCAAAGAAGGTAATGGATAATTTTGAATTGTGTGAAAAATATAAGTTTTTATTGATTTTTGTATAGGTTTCAAAACATTTTCATGAATTTTTTATGTCTAAATAGGTTTATTGGTCAAAGGGTAGTTTTGGAATCTCAAATAGTAGGGTTTGGTGTTTTGCTATAACTTGAGCTATAGGTAGATTCCTAAGATGATAAAAGTTTTTTTGGAAATATGATTAAGATATATTTCCATTGATATATCTCTTTCCTCATTATGAGGTCATAGGAAAGGATCTCCAAGGAATTCTATGAGAAGGAATATTTTTTGTAGTTCAAGACAACATCTGTTTTATTGAAAGTGTTAAGATACTTGAAGCATGAGATGGATTGGATCATGATTATGATAACTTGGAATGTTAAAAATGATTAATTGGACATCAAATTAATCCATTTTGGGGTATTGGATATTTTGTAACTTATTTTATGAGTAACCTTTGGAAACAGTCATTTTAGTAGGTTGATTTGGTGAAGGAAAATCTTGTTTTGGTTTGAAGTGGAAGATGTTTCATGATCTCTAACATGTTTATAAGTGTGTTACATTGTGTTCAATTTTTTGGAGTGGTTACATGGAATGTTGTTATTTATTAGAAGTGATTTGGTGATAATATGAATTTTCCAAGGTGATGAAGGGTTTAGAAACAACAATTTTGAGAAATACAAAGGACACTGGACCCATTAAATAAAATAATCTGATTAGTTCACACAAATTGAAAACATGGTTTAATTTTAAATTATTTATTAATCATCTTATATGAATATTGGAGCTTTACTAAGCATGGTTTTGGAATGAGGAGAATTTTTGCATCCCAATGCATGTGTTTTAGTGATTTTTGGATCATGAAATGAAGGGTTTTTGCTAGGATGGCCTACTTGGGTAACTTGTAGCTGTTATGGAAAAGTTATGGGATGTTTTTAATGATGCATGATTTGAAAAAATGTGTATGACTGACCTCCTTTTGTTTGGATGAAAGTAAATCATTTAAAAGTGATGTTTTAGCTCATTTTGAGAGCTAATCATGCATGGGGTAATAGTGTGACCTAGAGAGGTGTTGTTTGTAGGTATGAAGGAATGTATTGAAGGAAGATAAATAGAATGAATTGTTTGGGAAGGAAGGGCATCATGAGATCATGTGATTAGAGCTTTGAGAACTTAAGAAAGAGAAATAATATGTTGGAGTGAAGACCTTAGTGTGTGAGTTGAATTAGTGATCTCCATCAGTTGTGGAAGCATAATTTGTAGAGATAAAACATCTTCAGGTGGCTGATTTTTTGGTTTGTCATCCTTAGGGGTATGTAGCCTCCTTGAGGATTAGGTGCTTAAATAAATTAGGGGTTGGTGCTCTTTATAGGGTTGGTGCTCCTTTTGGGGTTGGTTCCTCAAGAACTCGGGGTTTGGTGCTCCTTTTGTAGTTGGTGTTACACTAAATTACTTTCCTTTGATTAATATAAATAGAGTTTCAATGTTTCTTCTTCCCCATGGTGGTTTCCCACTTACATATGGTGTTCTTGTGTTGATTACTTTACTTTCTTTCTCTTGTGGATGTTCTTGCATATCTTAATAAGCTCACATAATCATGGATGTTGTATAATAAATATAATTCATGCATTTATGAGTGGTAAATGAAAATAAATTTAATATACGACCGATTCACCTCCCTCCTAGTCCTTTTTCTTATAATACTTGGTATCAAAGCGGTTGCTTTTGTAGAAGTTTGACAACTTGAAGGAGATCCTCTAAAGCACAAATGGATATGTCTACTGATCTTTGGAGGGAAAATATTAATTTTTTGATTATATAGTGTGTGAAATACAAGATAATATGTATAAAATGTCTACAAATAATGAACTAGCTATCAAATACTTGAAATCTCAAGTGGAAAGTTTTTCTAATGCCTTAAAGGAGAAAGAAGATGTTTGTTCTAGGCATGAAGAAATAATGAAGGCTCTTGAATCCAATTTAGAGGTTGACTACAAGAATTTACAGATTTATGAGATACTTGAAAAGAGCTCCAAGGCTCTTAATGACATGTTGGAGAGTCAAAGAGGAAAAAATGACAAAACAAGCCTAGGGTTTGAAGGAGATCCAATAAGGATGATCATGAAGCTGGTCCAAACATTAAAATAGTTGAGAAGGTGACTATGAAATATGATACAAAAATTTCTAAATCGGTGAGAGAACCTAATGCTATGAGGTATGTCTCTTTATTCAATGGATATTACTTTGTTTTCCCTGATTTTGGTCATAGAGCTAGAGATTGCCAAAAGAGGACTCTAAGGATTGAAGTTTATGTCTTCAATGTGGAATGATATTCATGTTGTGAATATAGACATAGAGCTAAGGATTGTGGATGTGATATAAGTGTTTTTAAACCTAAGAGGAACATGAATGTTGTTTTTTTCACTTACGACAAACAAGGTCATATTGCTAGCTTTTGTGTTCAAAATGGAACTTAAAGAAGTACGAGAAGATTTCAAGAATCAAATGGTAGTGTTTACAAGAGGAAATTCAACCCTATGATTGCTATATCTGATCCAAAAGATAAAAATTGTTGGGTTTGGAGCTTAATTTCTTCACAAAAGGCTTGCTTTTACAATGTTAATGGAATACATAGTGACCGACATTGGTTAGAGATGACCAACATCACTCAAGTAGAAATCGGCATTGGTTAGGGGTTATAGGGAGGAACCAGCGTTGGTCGACCTATGCGATGGTATTTTATTTTTTGATGAGAATTAGAATAAATATTTTTATTTAAATTTTATTTATTGATTGTAAAAGCATAGTTAGTTTCCCACAATATTTATAAATGCATGTAAGAATTATATGAGGGTATGTAAGCAAGTAAGAATCAATTATTGTATTAAAATTTCCTTGTTGAGAAAGAAAGAGTAGTTGAATGAGGGAAAAGAATTGAACATCCTATGAGGTGTTGGAAGTTGGAAGATCTTTATTGTATTTCCTCTATAAAGAAATGAATAATTATATTGGCCATTTCTTAGTGGAAGTAGCCCACATTAGGTGAACCAAATTAAATATGGTGTTATCTTTCTCTTTTTTAAATTATCTTCTAGTTTATTTCTGCATTCATTACTTGTATGATTTATCTTATTTTAGATCTGTGGAACACTGTTATATGGTTAACCCCAAAAAATAGTATTAGATCTTTGTTGAAAGGATTTACTTATAAAGTGTTTTCTAATCGAGTGGGAGCGAAACAATGAAATAAGATAGTAACTATAGAGTGGATAAATTTTATGGTCATAATTATCAACTATGAAAGATGTAGGTGGAGGATTATCTATATCAAAAGGATCTATACTTACCATTGGATGAGCATGCACAATCGGATTCGATGACTAATGAATAATTGAAGGTTATTGATAGAAAGTATCAGGGATCTATAAGATTGAGCTTGGCAACATTATTGGATTTAAATTTTACAGATGCAAAAACCATGGTAGAGTTGATTAAATATTTAATATATTTGTATGAAACTTCGAAAGTGCTTCGAAAAAGTTAATTTTATGAAGAAATTTTTTAATTATAAGATGCAAGAAGGTGGATCTGTATCTAACCATTTGAATGATTTCTGGTCTATTGTAAATCGCTTAGAATTGGTAGAAATTTTGTTTGATGATGAAGTGAAATAACTTTTATTCTTACATTCTTTTCCAAATAGTTGGGATAACTTGGTAATGGTTGTTAGTAATACTTAGTTTTCTTCTAATGGTTTAAAGTTTGATTGTGTAGTTAGTGTAAATGCTTTCGTAAAATCATGTGTACATACATAGGAAAAGTTTAGGAAAATCATCATTTGGAAACGCTTTAAATGTTGAAAGTAGGGGAAGATATAAGGAAAGATCATCAAATAGAAAGAAGAATGGGAAATTAAATTCAAGGAATGGAAAATCTAGATCCAATTTTAGAGATTTAATTTTCTAGAATTGTGGAAAGAGAGGACACGTAAAGAAGGAATATTGGTCCAAGGAAAACAAAGAGCATCTACCAGAAAAAGGAAAAGAAAAATATAAAGAGGAAAACATTGCAAGTTAAAAGGTAAAGCAAGATGCACTTATTCTCTCCTTAGATAATAAATTAGAATCTTGGGTTTTAGATTATGGAGCTTCTTTCCATGTTATCTCTAATAAGGTTTATTTTAGAATATATGTTCAGGTGATTTTGGACATGATTATTTAAGAGATGATGAGCCATGTAATATTGCTAGTAAAGATGATGTTCATCTAAAGTTGTAGAATGGAAATCCATGGGTATTAAAATATGTGAGGCATGTGTCAAGCCTCAAGATAAATCTCATATACTCAGGATAACTAAGTGAATCTAGATGTGTGGTTACATTCACATCTGATTCTTGGAAGGTTACCAAGGGAACCCTTGTTGTGGCAAGAGGAAAGAAGGTAGGAACTTTATATATGTCTACCTATGTTATTGATTCATTTTCTATGCTATCTACTATAGATTCAGATGTAAGCATGCGGCATAATTTTCTAGGCCATATGAGTGAAAAAGGAATGTAGATCTTAAAGGATAAGGGTAAGTTATCGGATTTGAAATAGTTAGATCTTGAATTCTATGAGCAATACATATTTTGAAAGAACAAGAGAATGAGATTTCTCAAGGTTGTGTCAACAAAGAAGGTGCATAAATTGGAGCTTGCACACTTAGATGTTTGGGGACAAGCCCATGTAGCTTTGATTAGAGGATCCTGATATTATGTGACTTTTATTGATGATGTCACAAGAAAGATATGTATTTATTGTATTAAGTGTAATTATGATGTTTTTGAGACTTTTAAAAATTGGAAAGCCCTTGTGAAAAATGAAACAAACTTAAGATTAAATTTCCTTAGATATGACAATATTCATGAGTACTACAAAAAGGATTTCCATGATTATTGTTAAGTGAATGGATTATGTAGAGAAAGGACGGTTCCTAGAACACCGCAAGAGAATGATGTTGCTGAAAGAATGAACAGAAAATCATGGAATGTCCTAGAAGCATGAGGATACATGTCGGTTTTCTTTGAAGTTTTGGGAAGAAGCAATCGATACATTAGTGTACTTGATCAACCATGGACCTTCAACATCACTTGATGGTGGAATACCGAAAAAATATTTATCTAGAAAAGAGGTAGATTTTTCTTTTCTTAGAGTTTTTGGTTCAAAATATTTTGTTCATGTTGAAAGGGAAAATATGAAGAAGTTGGATACTAAATCTAAGAGATTTACTTTGATTAGTTAAGGATCACGTGATTTTAGATATAATTTTTGTGATTTAGAAGATTCTAGGATTTTTAGGAGTCATGACATTGATTGGAATAAAAAGAAAATGTACAAGGATTAGGTTTTGGTGCCTAAACATGAAAATTTTGATTAAATTTTATAGGAAAAAAAAAATTCAGATCTGAAAAAGACATCCAAAGACACCACACAGTCAGGTTTCACGAAGTTGGTATTAGTTAAGGAAACCAATATCGATATGTAGGTTCAAGTTTAGGATAGATACCTACGGGGACTGTTGTCGAGTAATCCTATAACCAACTTCATCGGGGAGACACGAGATGGTATACAAATAGAGGAACCTCGATCAGTTACAAAACTATTGTTGGAAGATGGTGACCACCATCGGTCAATGTCGAAGATTTATAGGAATGTGCAACATGGACATATTGAGCCTCCAACACCTCAAATCTCAGTGAGAAGGTCACAAAGAGTAAGTAGACCTCCAGACATATTTTCACCTTCCTTATCTTATTTATTATTAACTAATAGTGGTGAACCAGAAAAATTTGAAGAAGCAATGTAGGTGGATACCCACGAGTAGTGGAAGCATGACATTGATGAGGAGATGGACTCTTTAGAACAAAATAATACATGGAATTTAGTCAAGTTGCTAGAAGGTAAGAGATCACTATAAAATAAATGGGTTTACAAGATTAAGGAATAAGAGGGTGGACTTAAAAGGTACAAGGAAAGTCTTGTGCTAAAGGGATTTGCATAGAAAGAAGGTATTCAATTTGATGATATTTTTTCTCATGTAGTTAAGATGACTTCTATTCATATTTTTCCAAGTTTGATTGCAGAAAGGATTTACATTTAGAACAGCTTGAAGTTAGGATGAATTTCCTTGATGGTGATTTAGAGGAAGATATTTATATGTTACAACTCCTTGGTTATGAAGTCGGGGGTAAGGAGAAACTTGTGTGCAGATTGAAACAGAGCCTATATGATCTCAAGGAAGCTCTAAGGAAATGGTATTTGAAATTTGTGATTTTATGCATGAGCATGGTTATATGAGATGTGAATCTAACCATTGTGTTTGTTTAAAGAAGATTGAAAATCGAGCCATGTTATTTTGTTATTGTATATGGGTGACATGGTGATTGCAAGATCTAGTATGTAGGACATTAGTGAGCTTAAAGAAAATATAACTCACACATTTGCAATGAAGGATTTAGGATCTGCAAAGAAAATTATTGGCACGTAAATTCACCGAGACAAGAAAAATAAGAAGTTGTATTTGTCTCGGAGGCTTATATCAATAAGGTGATGTAAAGGTTTAACATGAAAAGTTCAAAACTTGTTTGTACACTTAAAATTGAGAAAAAAACATTTTCCTACATCATGTGAGGAGGTTGAGTACATTACACTTCATCCTTATGCTAAAATAGTAGGAAGTTTTATTTATGTCATGGTTTTACTAGATCGGACATTACACATGTAGTAGGATTTGTGAGAAAGGTTTATGGCTAATCTAAGTAAATAACATTAGAAAACAATCCAATGGATTCTCAAGTATTTGAGAGGGATATCCGACATGGAGTTATGCTATGGAGGGTAAGATAATTATTTATGTGGATATGTTGATTCGAGATATGGATGGACATTATGATGGCGTAAGAAGAAACACTTGGATATGTTTTCATAGTAGGTGGAACAAAAGTTAGTTGATCTAAAGATTGCGGAAGGTAGTGTCTTTGTCTACTACGAGGCAGAGTATGTTGTAGCTACGAAGCTAGAAAGGAGATGATATGGATGAGTGGGTCCATGAAATAATTGGATAAGGAGAAGGAGTATTACAGATTATACGGTTATAGTTAGAGTGTGATCCATCGGCAATAACTCGAGCGTTTCATTCGAGAATGAAACACATTCAGTTAAGATATTACTTCATATGACAGGTATTAGAGGTGGAGAAACTGAATTTTAACAAGATTCATATAGATGAGAACCCTACGATATGCCAAAAATTCATTGGCAAATGATAATTTTGATCTTCACTCCACTTCGTTGGTCTTCAAATTTAAGACTTGAAGAGGAAGAAACGGTCAAAGGAAAAGGAACCAAGGGTGGTGTTGTACAATACAGTCCAACAGTTGATCTCCAAGTGGGATATTGTTGAGTGTGGAGCTTAATTGGTTCACAAAAGGCTTGCTTTTACAATGTTGCTAGACTACATAGTGATGGGATTGGTCGGGCTTCCCGACATCGATTAGGTAGAAATTGACATTGGTCGGGGTCACGAGGAGGAACCGCGTTGATTTACCTATGTCATATTATTTTATTTTTTTGCCAATAATTAGAATAACTATTTTTCTTTAAATTTTATTTATTGATTGTAAAATCATAATTAGTTTCCTAGAATAGTTATAAATGCATGTAAGCATTGTATGAGGGTATGTAAGAAAGTAAGAAGTAATTCTTTGTATGAAAGTTTCCTTGGTGAGAAAGAAAGAGTAATTGAGTGAGGGAAAAACATTGAACATCCTGTGAGGTGTTGGAAGATGGAAGATCTTCATTGTGTTTCCTCTATAAATAACTGAATAATAATATTGGGCATTTCTTGGTGGACGTAGCCCACACTAGGTGAACCACGTTAAATCTAGTGTTATCTTTCTCTTGATTATTTTATCTTCTCATTTATTTCTCGCATTCATTGCATTTATAATTTATCTGATTTTAGATATGTGCAAAAATGTTATATGGTGAACCCCAAAAAAGGAACCTATATTTCAGGTGAAGAAAGTCAAGAGAGGTGATTCTCATCCCACCATTCAGAGTTTGAATACTGTCAAGAATAATTCTTGTGCTAATAACGTTGAAAACAGGGTCATCAAGCCTAAATCTAGTCGAAGGGTATGTTTTCTCGAGTTCAAGAAGATCATTGGCGCCTTCATGCTTAAGTTCATGACAATTTGAGAAGACTATGATTTTGGGAAGCCACAAAGGTTTTAAGGTATGGAAAGTGACTCCTTCCCTAATTTCTAGATTTCTTAAACTTACTAGGTGTCATAGTTTTTCCTCCATTATGATTTGGTGTATGTTTTTAGTGGTCCTTTCTCATGTCTACATTCTCATTAGTCCTTGTGTGTGTATGATGAGTATGCTTATATTTATAACTTCTCAATCTTGTCAAAAATGAGTCCAATGAAGTTTATAACTTGTATTTGTTGTGGAAACACTATGACTACATAAAATTAAAGCTCTAAGGTCTGTGAAGACTTATATGAGTCAAGTTGTCGATATTTGTTTTATGGTGAGCACCATTAAATTCATGCCCTAGTCTATCCAATATCATGTCAATGTGTAAAGAGTCAAGTTACACTTCAAAGTTTCAAAGAAATTGAAAACTCTAATAAAGTAAGATATTCGTATTAAAGGTTGATCACTTCATATAAGGAAGTATGATTTGTCTCTTTGTCTGAATAATGTCCAAGATTGATAGCTTAATTTTTGATGCATCAAAATACTTCCTCTTATTCCATGTCTTTGTCATAACTAGTATTGTCAATTGTCGAAGATATTCTTGGTCAAATTGTCTAAGTGTTCATTGTGTCAATATAATCAGTTATCAAGATGTTTTTGAGCTCGTATATGAGTTTCATTTGTCTAATTTGGAAAGTATGAATTTATCTCCAACTTGAAGAATTTTTTGGTTTGTTTGGTAATTATCAGCAATAAATAAGTAATAAAATTCAAGACTCATGTTCAACTCAATTATCTCGAGGTCTAAGAACACCTTGTGAACTCTCAAGAATGCTTTTGAAAGCTTAAGTCATGACATGTTGTTTTCCATCAAGAATCAAGGTTTGAAAAGAGGATTGATCTATGTAATTAATGTCAATGAGTGAATTTGTAATTAGAAAGGTTGATTACGAATTGAAAATATTAAGCATGATTTCAAAGCGTGAAATAAGATTACAAGATGAATGTTTCAAGTGAGTTATAGTTACCTACATGTTAGTATGGAGTCAAAGTGATACTTATAGATGTTGATTCCTTAAAGAAGTTTCAAGAATGAAACATGAAGTTCCTCAAGTGTGTCAAACTTAGTAAGTGCTCAGAGGATGAAAAAATGATTCAAGTGACTCTTCCTTGAGTGAGTATACGTCTATTAAGAAAAGGTAAAGTGAAATCAATTGCTCTAGATGATAGAGGTATGACTAATGATAATGAAAAAAACTATGCCTCACTAAGTGTGAGGAAAGGAAATGTGATTTAATACTGATGGAGGTCTATAAGATAGGGGAGCATGCTTGTGCTCACAAGTGTGAATACATCATGAATAATGTTATGCTACAAGGACTACACTAAAATTTATGGGAATATGAAAAGTGCAGAAGGTATGTGAAGCTATGATGACTATGGATTAATCTATATGAATTTGAATGATATTAAGGAAGGGGGATCAATGTATCACTTGAGAATGCAATAAGGAGAATAAAAAATCATGGAAGGTGATTGATAGGTGAATTCTCGACAAAGTAAAGACATGAAAAGGTGTAGAGGAGGTCATCATAAGCTCTAAAGGATATATGTCTTTTTAGAAGGTGATCAAAGGTTTAAGCACTAAAATCCTAGTATGCTAAAGGTACTTGTGATCATGAAACAATTTTAGTAAGCTACAGGTTTTTAGGTGAGCTCTTAGTTAAATGCAAAGTATGTGACAAGGCATGACAAATAAAAGTATAATAGTGCAAAATTGACATCCTACAGACTAATGGTTTAGAGAATGCAAGGAAAGACATGGAATTAAGATACATGTGATCAAGGATGTAGAATCATGGTTCATATGCTGGTTAGGTGTTAATGTATCCCTAGTTATGGTGATGATCATATTGTCAATTCATTATGTCATAGTATATTGAATGACTATATCTCATTCTTGAAGGATTGAGAACACTTGTTGAGGTAAGTGTAGTAGGATTTTCTCATCAACAAACTAAGATGAAGAGATACAATCATAATGGAGAGAAAAAATTGATATAGTGACTGTGATCGGTAGTTCAAAAGCATGGAAAATTGCTTCCTACAAGTTGAATTAGTGCATCTCAGGAGGATATATGCCAAATGGTGACTGTGTGAATGGAAATTTGTGCTTAGAGAACTATGATAGCATGAATTATTGAGATGCAACTTTAAGAGTAAGTATCTAAGCTCTGTGAAGAATGAAAAACATTGAAGTTTATGCAATCATGAAGATATCACGTTTGAAGGGAAAAATTATTAAGTCTCCTTGAAAATGGTGAATTGAGCATAATGAAAAGTATGTGAATCCTATAAGTTTTTTCCTCTATGTATTTTTCTATCAATTGTTTCGCCCTCTTCAGCAATATGTCTAATGTTATCTCCGCTTTAGTCATATTTCGTGATCAAATAATATGAATTCTTTGATTTATCATTGTATGAATGGTGTGACATCATGCCTCTTTGAAAATCTATAAGTTGATTGTGTTCTAAGTTCCATATCAAAATCCATACAAGGTGAGAGATACATTTTTTTCTAAGGATATGCATGAGGTGTTACAAGTTGACTCATGAAGGTTCTCATGGAGTCCAGCTTTCACAAGAAGATTCAAGATTTCAAAGAAAAAAGAAGCATGACCTAAGTGTAGTTAAATATCATAGAGTAGTTTTGGTGAGGTTTCCTGCTAACAAGAGTGTCAAGTGATGTAGCCATGATAAGGTACTTTTGAAGACCTACTTGTTAGTAATAAGGTGAGGTGAGTTTTTGTTGATGCCTTATAAATTCTTGTAACAATATTTTAAAAATTGACTCAAGTAAACTATCAGAGATGCTTAAAAAGGTAATTACAGTCTAAAATTAAGGACTCTAGTATAAGGTTTGAACAGTTGTTTGGAGATAGGGAGTGCTAGGTTAATCACCGAAATTTGAAATGATGATCACAAGTCCATCCAATGTATGAAAGTAATTTCTTATCCCTTGTCCTTACTTGTGATGGTGTATAAATGCTTATATCAGTCACATATAGTTGTAAAAGACTAAAAACATTGTTTTGGACCTTGAGAAAGTTATCTTGAGCTAGGATTATAGCTCAAACTTGTTATCTTGGGCTAGAAATGGAGATATTGTGTCCAACGGAAATAATTATCTTCTTGATAAAGGTATTTATGTTGTTCTAGAGCATGTCAAAGTTGGGTAAAATTACTCTAAATGGTTTGTTCAGGGACTTAGCATCATAAATGGTATGGAGAAAAATATAGTGCTTAGTACATCCTTGATATGCATGTTTTGGCCTAGTGATGGTGGATTCGTGTCTAGAATGATGAAATAATGATGTTGTGTGGTTCTATATAACATTTTTGCATGTTCATGATGATTATGTCTCAATTGCATTCTTAGCTACAATGTTTCCTTGAAGGTCAAATCAGGGTTGAGGAAAAAATTGACCAAGTTCAGCATGCTTAAAAGGTTGGAGATGATATTTTTGACCCTACCAACGTGATTTTGTGTTTTTTCATGAGTTTTGATGATGATCAGTTGTTGGAGATTCTTTTTCTAGGGGGCTTGTTGTTTGCATGCATAAAATGAAGGCGAAATTTAATTTTTTGAGAAAATCAAGAAGAAGAGGCATGATTGAGATATTTGGTGGATGTTTCCAACCAAAAAATGAAGGTATGAAGCTAATATAGGTGTATGAGTTAAGCTTTAGGTAATCCTTTGTTATTAATTTAAAAGGGGAGAATTTTTGTTGCTTTTCATCACTAAAAAAGGGGGAGATTTTTGCATGTATGCTTAATAGGTGTTCTAATTGATGAAAAATGACAAATTGAATATTATATGATGATGTTATGATGTTGTTTGAAGTGATAACATGCTGGTGTAGATGGCTATCAACTGTTACAGGGGAGATTCGGTGATGAATGCTTGCTCAAGCAAGCTTACACAAGTGTCTAGATGGTGTTGATTGATAGTCTAAGATTATTGGATTCTTAGGAAGTATTTTGACATGACGGGTAGCATGATTTGAGGATTATGGAAAACTCACAATAGTGGCATAGTGTAGGTACATGTGTTTCACTTTGTTGTAAGTGGTCATTAGGAAAGGTATGTTAGCTAGAAGGTGTGACAGAGTGGATTCGAGCTATATGACCTCATGGAAGCATGAAAAAACTATATCATGGTATATGAGGTATTTTTGGGTCATTTTCAGAGGTTACTTGATGAGTTATTGCATTATTTCAGTTGGCCCTAGTTGTTATGGGTAGAATCCTTAAGGTAAAGTTGTGTAGATGAGATTGAATGGAGAGTTATAGATGGATTTTGGATATGAAGTGAATTTGAGAAGGTATAGTATGTTTTCATGTTGCTTCATGCCATTTTTAATGTCATTATGCTCAATAATTTTGAAGATATGCAAGTATTGGCAAAAGCGGGTAAGAAACAATGTGTGTTTGTGATAAAAGATGACCTTCGATGTTTGTTGTGAATTGTATTATTTTCATGGGGATATAGTATATTAGGAATATATTATTAGCTAAGTTATGAATCTTTTTTTTTTAAAAATGAGGTGGTTTTATCGGCACATTTTTATGAATAATCATTAAGAAGCTAAGTTGGTCTAAAACCCTAGGCAAACCCTAACTTTGAGCACTTCTTTAAAAGTAAGTATATCAGCCCGATTGATTGCTTCCTCAAAAGTGATGATTGTGTGTTGTATAGGAATATTACATATTTCTATAAATGTATGTTTGAGCATGTGACCATATGTTGGCCCCATAAGAATTTTCTTGTTTCTTAAGAGTTTCAGTTTAAGGAAAAGTTATCCAAACAAAGTAATGGATAATTTGGAATTGTGTGATGAATATGAATTTTTATTTATGTCCATGGAAGTTTTAGGACATTTTAATGTAGTTTCATGAGGTTTTGAGGTCCAAACATGTTTTCTCGTTAAAGTGTAGTTTTGGGATCTCAAATAGCAGGTTCAAGATGTTTTGGCTTTAACTAGAGCTACAGGTAGATTCCTTCATTATTAAAGTTGTGATGGAAAGATAATTCCATGAAATTTTCAGTGATATATTTATTTCCTCATGATTAGGTCATATGTCATGGTTTCCAGGGAATTCTTTGAGTAGGAATATTTTTCTGCGAGTTCAAGACAATATCTGTTTTATCCAAATTGTGATGATATTTGAAGCTTGAGATGGATTGTGAAATGAGATTGATTGGACATCTAGTGAGTGTATTTTTGGGTAATTACTATTTTTATAAGTTATTTTAGGAGCTAACGTTTGGAAACAACATTTTTGGCAGTTGATTTAGTGAAGGCAAATCATTGCTTTGTGGTTTAAAGTGGAAGATGTTTCATGACTTATAAAATTCATAGAATTTTCTAGAGGTTCCTCCATTTATTTTTAGTGGTTAAATGACATTTTTTTATTTAGTACAATTGATTTAGTGATTAGATGAACCTTCAAGGGTGCTAAAGGGCATAGAAACAATAGTTTTGAGAAATACAAAGGACATTGGGCCCATTAAATGAAATAATTTGATTGATTCATGAAAATTGTTACCATGTTTGATGTTTAAATGATTTATTACTCATGTTTTAGGAATATGGGAGATTGAATAATCATAGTTTTTGAATGAGCATAATTTTGGCATCCCAATGCATGTGGTTTAGTGATTTTTTGGATCATGAAATGAAGGGTTTTTGCTAGGCTGACCTACTTGGGTAACTTGTAGTTGTTGTGAAAATGTTATGGTATTTTTTAATGATTAATGGGTTAAACAAAAGGTTTTATTACTTACCTCCTTTGGGTTAGATGAAATAAAATCATATAAATGTGATGTTTTAGTTCATTTTGAGAGCTAGTCATGCATGGGGAATAGTGCGACCTAGAGAGGTGTTGTTTGTAAGTATGAAGGCATGTATTAAAGGAAGATAAATAGAATGATAGGTTAAAGAAGGCATGCCAGCATGACAACATGTGATTAGAGCTTTGAGAAGTGAAGAAAGAGCAAGAATATGCAAGGTTGAAGACCTAGTGTGTGAGCTAGGGTTTGTGAGCTGAATTAGTGATCTCCATTAGTTGTGGAAGCAAAATTTGTAGGGTAAAACATCTTAATGTGAATAATATGGTTCTTGGTAATCCTTAGGGGTTTTAGCCTCCTTTTGGGGTGGGTGCTTTACTAAATTAGGGGTTGGTGGTTGGTGCTCTAATAAACAAGGGTTTAGTGGTCCTCGTGTAATTGGTAGTATACTAAATTACTTTTTATAAGTAATATAATAAAATTTTCAATGGTTTTTCTTCACCATGAGGATTTCCCAAATACATATGGTGTACATATGTTGAGTAATTTATTTTCTTTCTCTCTGGATGTTCTTACATGTCTTAATAAGCTCATATAATCATGGATGTTGTATAATCAATCTAATGGATGCATGTATGAGTGGTAAATGAAAAAAATTATTATAGGAATTATTCACCCCCATCTCGGTTCCTTGTGCTTCTAATAGGTCTATGATACCTTGTCTTGGTAGGAGGTTGGATGCATGGGATATAAGCTTTTGGATCGATGCAAGTTTTCCATATTCTTGACTAATTATAACATCACGACAAGATCGACCATCATTTGATCAACACGGCGTATGTATTTAACCCTAATCATCTTAGTCATATACCTTGTACCTTGATTAGGAGCTCAACCTCAGCTCATTTAACAACACACCCACTAGATTTATCCTCTTTATTTTTTTAGGAAGACCAATTTGACTCACATATTAGCTCAATAGAGAGGAAAATAATCTCCAACTCCACCGTAAAACATTCCTAAAATTTGTATGGGAGTTAGGAAACGAGTCTCCACTGTTAATTTGTCTAAGTTCTACTACTAAAGTGAGGTTTTCTTAATCTTCACATATTTGTTTGAACTAGATAAGGCCCACGGAGCTGTAGGTGTAGACACACAAAATTTGGGTCACACTCCCTCGTCCTCTTTTGAATAACCAACTTAAATACATTCACCTAACCATGATCCTTATATCGACATTAATATTAATTTAATTATTTATAATTAAATTAATACCCATCCTCACCCCATTTATTAATTTAATTTAGTTACTTTAATTAAATGGATGCACACCTCACCTAGACACCTCACCATAGACCTATTCATAGCATGTTTCCATAAATGAATAAGACTTAGTTCAACCCTAAAAATCAATGCCTATTATTCCTCTAACCACCTTCCCACTCATAAAAATATAACGTCCATTCTGATCTGTGAATAAATGAAGACCTGACCCAAATGATGGAAGATCTATCATTTTTAGTAAACCTAGAGAATCTCACCTTAATCGAGATAGTCAACCAGAATCTTCGTCGGTTACCATATAACCATTATGCTAACCTTGTTTGAGAGGTTAGCCACATTCTCAAATTTTGGAAGAAAAAGGAGAGATTTATGTAAGAAAGAATCGAGATCTTTCACACATCCAACCAGCCATAGCAAACATTGAGATAGATCCAGAGGTATTTGTCTCATGGTAGAATTCTAGGAAGCACCACTATGGAAAAAATCTCCATCCCATCGATCAATCATCACCACCACATAGCCATTGAACTGCAACACCAGTAAGTATGTTTATCACCTGTGTTATTTCATCCTTGTCATATTTTAAAGGTTTTTGTCATCTTTGTTGTCATTTTCTACTTGCATTCCCTTTCCTCCATTATTCCTTTTTCTGTAAACTCAACCATTCCTCCACCCACATCATAAAACCACCTATACCCGAAATCTACATATCTTTGAGTGTTCCTAAGATCCCCATATACCTCATCATGCCCTATCTCCACTTTTCTTGACCTCAGCTCAAACCCCACAACCAGATCTAATTGATTTTTTTAGCATGCTTCTATCGATGCCGCCTTTGTGCCTGCTAACACTAGTAAACCAACAACTAATCTACCTATCAAAACAACCTAAACTCCTTACCCAACCCTCCTAAGACCCCGCATGACTATGACCTACAAACCAACTAGACAACCTACAACCTGATCTAAAGACCTTGACCCGCATAGTGTTTAGTAATTAATTGGATCGACGTTGATAGTGATCTCGAGGTACTCAAATCATAATACTATCACTAGATTCATTTATGTACATATTTCGTTATTTTATAATTTTTTTTATAAAAATAGTGGGTTGAAAGCCTTCTATGAAGTATCACACTTCCCAGATCTAGAATACGTTAGGCGGTCCACTATCATATATTATTTAACTCTTCTTCAAAGGTCTTGTTTTCTATTTCGGTATTTACTCCTAGAAAAAATGAAGCTCTCATAGTGAGCATTGGATCGAGAAGCCTGGACACGAACACAACCTCCAAACCAACCATTATATTAGATATTCCTTCTCAACCCCTAACATTATCTATTTTATCACATTAAAAATGTAAAGAAAATGGTGAAACATTTTGGAACGGCCGTTGGGACCCTTTTTGTGGGTTCCCTTCCTTTTCCTATAGGTTACATCTTGTGTGTTTCCTTTCTAAATCGTTATTCACTAAATATTTTTCTCTAATAATCCTCTTTTTCTTTCTAATTGCTCTAAATAAAACATTTCTTTTGGTGCACTTAAAAAGAATCATTCTTCTTGCTTTCTACATTTAGTGAAAGAGCACCCTCCCTCTTGTTCATCATTTTGCTTCATTGAATATCATATTTCAATTTGGGTTTAAAACACTTGCATTGCATTTCTTGTATGCTACATTTAGTTCACATTAAATTGAGGGAAACCTATATATTGGAAGTCATGCCAAGTTGATGGATTACGTAAAAGAATCATCGAAAGCACTCTCTTTCTTCTTTCACCAAATTGCACAAATTTAAATATACACACTTTCTTAAATGACATCTTACCTAGGAACACCTATCAATGATCACACAATCAGAGGATTGACAGGGTAATCCCCTCACCGGTTATCTCTGTCTACTACCCCATTAAAGAGAGCCCCTCTCACCATAACATAACTTGAAACCTCACCTCCTCGATGTTCTTCTTCGTAGGATTACTTCCCAACCAACATAAAGAAAAAAATCACTCTTAGGATCATGTTTTTCTTATCTTTCTTATTGAATTGTTTTTTGAGGTGAGGGGCTATGATTTTACCTTTTTCTATTCTTCCTTGCACAATCCACTTCATAGTTGGAGCTCTAACTTTATCTAAGTGAGTCGGGCCCCATATTTTCATTCTTAAATTTCGAGTTTTAATCTTCACCGATTTAATTCACAAAATCTAGTTTTTTTCATTATCTCTAAATTTCACAATAATCGGTGTCGACCAAATGACCATCGTTGGTTTACCATAACCAATGTTGGCTTCTCGATTTCTAGTTATTTTTTCCTGGAATAGTCTTCATCACTCCTCTTTCTATTTTTGTCCCTCAGGGCACCCTTCTATTTCCCTTTCTTGATATTTCTATCAGAAATATTTTTCCTATTACACATTCATCAGTCCTATTTCACTTTTTAAAACTGGTGTTTTTCCACACTAATCGGCATCGATTGTTGTGACTAAACATCGGTTCCTCGTTAATGCCACCGGTCACCTGACCATCATTAACATCTATGTTTGGTTTTCAAAATCCAAACCTTGAACAAATTCACCCTCCCAACCTAATTTTTCTTTGTACCTATTGTTTTCTATGTCATCTAAAGAATACAGTCTTACCAGGTGAACACTTATTCACATGGTGTTGAATCATACCCAAACTAACACTCTTATATTTCATGCTAGCCGTCAACCACCCCCAGGTGATCCCTCACCACTTTCTATCATGTCAACAATGGATCGACTCCTCCTACCACCATTTCTACAGGGAGATAAGGAGTTCACATGGCTCCTCGATAGGAATCCCGCAGCCTTACAATTTTATCTTTCCCACTTATCCACTTAGGATTCCTCAAAGTCATTGATATATGGTATGACCATATCCATCTCTTCTTCCCTTTCCCGACTCCTGCATGATCCCCTACTAGTTTGACATTACCCTCACCTAATGTTCCCATAATGGTCTCATAGCTAGGCCCCGTACTCCACTATGACCACTACATCTACAACATTCACACCCATCATATCGATTGTTCCTTCATTGACCACCGAGCATAACCCCATCCATGCTCATTATCTCACATATAAAAATTACAACAAAATCACCCATGGTGTCAATGACCCCTACCCCATTCCAAAATCTTGTCCTCTCCATCCCGCAGCCTCTACCCCTAATCGCTACTAGAGTCACTTTGATTTCCCCCACCTATATATACATATTATCAACAATCCCCTCTCTTGTTTGTCATTAATTCCGGGTATATTCCATCCATGTCGTTCACCTATTCTCCACCTTCCTATTCAGCATCACCATATACTAGAATGCTAACCACGTCACATGTTCAACACCAACCATCTTACACCATGAGAGGTGCCCTCCTATCATAACCTACCATTGACGCGTCATCAATTGAAATGATGTAGACATTAGAATCATCGGTTTCTAGGCCGACACAATTCCTCACCTATGATGAAATATGTAATGAGCCTGTTCATCCATCCATTCCTATACACCCATACCCCATACATTGGGAAATGCTAAAATTCAACCACTTCAATAGTAAAGAAGACCCACATAAACATTTTCGATCCTTCAAACATGGTTGTTACCAGATTTCCCATGATTACGCTTTACTCCTACAAACCTTCTCGATGTCCCTAACAAGACCTACATTACAATGGTACAAAGGACTACCCGTAAATTCCATCTACTCATTTAATCAACTATCCCAATCCTTATTAAACCAATTCTCGATCAAAATTTTCAAGAAATTCACCATGAATAATCTCTATTTCACTCAACATTATGACAAAAAGTCTATTACCGACTTTTCCGCTCATTTGTGCACCTAATTAACAAATCACATTTCACTTACCTAAAATTTAGCTCATAGAGTTTTTTGCTTGGGCTTGCACTAGACACATTTCACCAACCCTTTAGGTGCAAAAATTCCACACCTTTGATGAGGTATTCACCATGGCACGAAAATTGAGATTTGTGCTATCAAAGAGAAGAAAATTCATCTACGTAACAAAAAACCATGTTTAAATAGAATGTTACTTATTCATCTTTGAAAATCTAGAACAAATATTCAAAATCCCAAGGATCTCGATAATGCCATGATTCTCAAGGTTGGACCCTCTCACCCATCAAACCAAGCCAAACCTTCTGCTAATCTCTCACCCATCCAAATTTTCCATTTCAGATGAGAAGAATGAAAGTACACCCCAATAGGGGAACCATATTCTTCTATTTTGGAAAAGCAATTTAAGGTTGGTGTCATTACCCTTCCATCTATAAAACCACACACAGGTTTTGACCCTGATCACTCCACACCCGTGTGGTATAAAGAACATGAATTTCACAACTATCATCGTGTCAAAGGTTATATCGATGGTAACTACAACACCTTCAAGAATATCATCCAAGAAATGTTAGAAAACAGAGATTTGGTCTTGGATAACTTTAATGCACCTGCTAACAAAAACCTACATATCTTTAAAAAACCATTCCCTAACCATGCCCTATCTTCCAACCAAACTAGTGACACTTCAAGCAATGATGGTAATGTCCGTGAGTTCCACGATATTTT
Organism: Taxus wallichiana var. yunnanensis; assembly: GCA_018340775.1. Taxonomy (NCBI): domain Eukaryota; kingdom Viridiplantae; phylum Streptophyta; class Pinopsida; order Cupressales; family Taxaceae; genus Taxus; species Taxus wallichiana. The sequence goes on from CM031234.1 coordinate 755,453,253, forward strand.
TGATGACATACCGTGTTCTTCCCAATTGTCCCCTATTCCTTCCATAGATGAAATCCTCTACCAAACTTCCCTACCTACACAGAACCTATTTCATCTACTCCTCCACCATAAAGGAACCACCTTCATTTTCTCCTTCACCCGTGAAAGAGTCCATAGTTATCACTCCATCTCTCGGCCTCTCAAATTTCGAGTAGTCATCGCAACACCTCTTCTACTCATACGGGACACATGTCCACTCCCTACACCATCGCAAGGATAGTCAACCTCTTTTGGCCCATAATCTCCTTTAACCATAGAGGATCCTATAGAAACATCGTTGCCTTTAGATGACCATTCTCCATCAGACTTCCATGATCTTGTTGATCTACTTTCAGCTCCTTACCCATAGAGTCTGGTTAACCATTTCCATGTTTCTCAAACACATTTTATGGGAATGTTACTTGATCCACATCGCCCACTTAGAGTAGTACCATTTTCAAGCTTGGCTGATCACTTGGATTATGTTGATAGAGCCTTACTTTGGGGACATCTTATACTTCCTTCTTCAACCCAAGTGCAACTGTAACTCACCAACACCTCCACAATTTATCCAAAAGTGTTTCAAATGACCAAACCAAACACAACCATGACTATTGGAACACCTTCCATGTCATCACCCACAACCCACCACACACCTCTACCCACAACCCAACACACACCTATACCCAAACACCTACCCACACCTATATCATCTCCCTTACCTAAACCCATCACTACCTTAGGGGTCATGTCGACATCGAACCTTACTCATCCACTTGTAAAATTAGATTTAGCCACATCCTCCCAAACCAACACTAAACTCATTCTTGTCCCTAAAAGTAAGATCCAACCTTCTAGGCCTCATACACCAACCTTGCCTACCACACCGTTGTCACTTTCATCCATTCCATCCATCCTACGACCTCACCCCTCAATCCAAGATAAACAACCTTCTTCCACCGGTAAACCAATAATGTCGTAGCTTACCTCCTCATCACGGCCCTCAAAATAGCCAAGTGATCCACACAACCCCATCATCACCCATGACCTTCTTACAACCCATACCACTACTACCTTCCATAACTTCTTCACTACCCATGATACTCTCCTCTTTTACACTCACACCTTCTTCCCAACCTCTACCAATCACGTGCACCACAACTTGGTTACCCCCTGTGGTAATCCATCCTCTTCTACTAGCTACTTTCCCTTCTACATCCCGTACTCCCATGTCACCATTACCCTAGAAAGTGCAACCCAAAGCTAAGAATCCACTACCGTCCAATAAGGTAGTCAAACCAACCAAAAATTTCATCATTGGCTCTTCTACCCCACCTTTACCCTAATAGATGCCCACAATACCTAAGACCACTCCACATACCAAATTAGTGGACCAACCCATTCCCCCTCCTATAAAGCCTTTCCTCCACAATAGACCACACCTATACCACAACCCACACTTACCTCCCATTGTGATCCATTAGCGAGGTCCTACACTAAGATTATAAACAATATCTTAGAGACTTGCTCATCACATTACCACCGCTTCGACCTTATGATCCTTTAAAACCCAAACCAAAATAGTTTGATGAGACCAAGATTTGTGCCCGTCATCGTGTGTCAAGATATGATGTTGAAAATTGTAAGGCCTTGAAGACCATTCTTATCCAACTTTTTCCTCCCGAGGATAATTTTGATGACAACAATATTCTTCATGAGGACCCGATTTCACCTTCCCCAATCTCCCCAAAACTTCTTCCATTACCCACTTAGTGACCAATGTCTCTACCCAACAACCATTTTATCCACCCCAAAATTTGAGATCTACATGGACCATATAAGAGAATTGGCCAAACCACCACCCAAATGTCAATGTTCCTTACTCGTTTCACAAGAATCTTATCCACCGATAGGATTTTTCCCTTCATGTCATTATACCTTCCATGGCACACCCTCTCCATCTACCTCCCCTCAGATTAACATGGTTCACATTGCCACCCGCGCTCAGAAAGACAAAGGAAAGGAAAAGGCAACTAGCCCATCAACCAACCCTATACCCAACATACCATCTACACCCACACCTAAAGTCACCATTTGAGGTCCCACATATCCTATTTCTGATGGGGTCACACATTGCACAATGCTAAGACAATTGTACCAATCCTCTCTCAAAATGTCTTTATATGACCTCATTCAAATGTTGGAGTCAAATCTTCAAGCCCTCATGGAGGTCCTCACATCCGTAGCCTCCATCATTACCCCTCATCACATAGCCTCTCTCACTAAGTTTTCACCTTCCTCTGCACCTCCACCTACTTGCCAAGTAGTGGCCCTCAACTTTTTGGATGAAGAGATCATTCCCTTTCACCGATGACCCTAATCCTTCTCTTTTCATCTACGTCTATATAGATAATATATGCATACGACATGTTATGATAAATGGTTGTGCTAGTATTAACATCATATCCTCCCATGAAAAGAACCAAATGCACATATACCGCCAATTACATGCATGGTAACCCATTTATGATGCGCTCCTTGAATGACGACATGACCTCTACCCCGGTACCGCTCGTTCTCAATTTAAGGGTAGGTCCCCACACTATCCCAAAACTATTTTATGTCCTATAAGGGGAGTTATACTATAATCTGCTGCTTGGTGACCTTGGATCCATGTCATGGGTGGTGTCCCTTCGAGTTTACACCATTTACTAAAATTTGAACAAGGACTTAAATACACCATTCCAACTCGACCCATCACCTTTCAAGCCTTGTAACATGTTGTACTAGCCCAATGATATGCTTGTACTAGTCAAAGCATCTACCACTACCCCCATTACACGTTCATCCATAAGCCCATCCAACAAGATGGCCACCGCCTCCCACATCTAACCCTACTATTCCTAATTTTTCCATTACCTCTACAAATGACTCACCTACTTCCCAATCATCTAAATGAGTCATCTATCCCTGTTATACATATATCAACTACTCATCCCTTAGAAGGTGTCTTTAAAAGTACCTCACATTGGGGGAGTACCACCTATACAATATCGACATGTTCCTCACTCCAAAGATGGGAACATGCATCAACACCCTAGTTATGAATATTGTGTAGGAAAGGTTTTTCCTTATGGTCATCCCCACCTTTTCACTAATCTAACGTATAGGGGAATTGATATTTCTAATTATTCACCCGAACCTCCTTCCCAAACATGATTTTTTTCATTTGACTTCCACTCCCTTACTAACCGCCACTTTTCTCACACTTTCCTTCTTTGTTGCACATGGAAAGGCTTTGGCTTCAATTTTACAAAAAGGGTCGCCATACTGTCATCTCTTGTACCACCCATAAACAAAATTACTGTAGTGGCATTAGCTTTGACACACCACCTCCCAAGAAGACTTGTTTCGACTTCATTTAGGATAACAAACCTTCCCCATCTCATTCAACCCTCGTCACCATCTTCACCCACAAAGTCCATAGATCCTAAATCTATTCCTCCTAAAAAAAAATTTCTTAAACACAATTTTCTTGGAACCTCTAACCTATCAACATGATGGAGAGGATCCCTATTTTATCCCATTCTTGTATCCACGACATGATCAATGATGATACACCTTTATTAATGTTGTTCAATGTCGGACGATGAGTCCATCCTCACCTAATTTGGTGTAAAAGATTCTTATATCCACTGGTTGTTACCTACTCGATATATAAACCATGTTGAATGAATCAACCATTAAAATCAACATTACCACTCAGATAACCCACATATTCTAAAGATAGGCCAATATTTAGATGCTACTAAGTAAGAAGCTTTTACCTCTTTCCTTTAGGACCATAGCAATGATTTTTCCTTGTGCTAAGCTGATATGCCTGGTATTGACCCAAAACCATGGCCCATAATATTGTAACCATTGCTGAAGCCAAACCCATTAAACAAAAGCTGCAGAAAATGCATCCTCATATTGCTCTTCTAGTGAAAGAAGAGATTTAAAACCTTCTCTTTGATTCCTTCATCTTACCCATTGACTATCCCCAATGGATTTCTAACATCATTCTTGTCCCAAAGGCAATAAGGGGACTCCACATTTGCACGACTTCTATTAACTCAACCTCAATTTTCCAAATGATGATTTTCCCCTACAAGGCATTGACCAACTAGTTGGTATCACCATAGGACATGAAATTCTATCACTCATGGATGGTTTCTCGGGTTACAATCAAATATTACCTGCTCCAAGATCAACAAAAGACTACCTTTATCAACCCTTAGGGTACTTTCTCGCTATCGAGTCATGCCTTTTGGCCTTAAAAATTCAGCACTACATTCCAACGAGCCATGACTTACATCTTCCATGAAATCATGCATCACATATTAAACGATTACGTAGATGATATTCTTTCCAAATCCAAACATCGAACTAAACACCTAATTTTCCTTAGGTCATATTTGACCGCCTCATCAAGTATTATGTTCATCTTCAGCCAAAATACCACATCTTTGTGGTACTTATAGGAAAAATCCTTGGTTTCATCATTTCTTTGCATGGCATAGAAGTCGATCCTGCTAAAGTAAAGGCTATTTTAGAAATTCCTCTCGCCTACTAATCTCTGTCAACTTTGAAGCCTACAAGGTAAGTTGCAATCCATTCATCATTTTATCTTGTAGCTTTCCGACCATTGTCAACCATTTCATCATCTTCTCAAGAAGGATGTTTCATTCAAATGGGATGATGAATTCCATAAAGCCTTTGAAGCCTTAAAAATACCTTCTTCAACCACTAGTGCTCATTCCTCCTAAAGATGACCAACCCTTTTACCTATATATTTCTCGCCACTCGACCATTCTTTAGGTAACATGCTTGCTTATCGTGATGAGCAACATAGAGAGAATCGGTTTATTTCAGAAGTTGTACCCTTCTAGAATAGGAAACTAGATATACCCATGATGTAAAACTCTACTTAGCCTTAGTTTTCATCACCACCAAACTCCGCCATTACCTACTCAACCAAAAAACCTTTGTTATTACTAATACTGACCCCTTACACTATATGTATGCAAAAGCCTCTCAACATCAATGTGCCGCACATTGTCTTATGCTTCTTATCGACCTTGACCTCGAATTTGTTCATCAAAAATCCATCAAGGGCCAAGATATCACTGACCAACTAGTAGATGCACCTCTTTCTGGGAATCAACCCTCTAACTTTGATTTCCCGAGATGAATACATAGTTACCCTCTCCATAGACGAACCTGCTTACATAATGACACTCTCATTCGACGGCTCTAAGTGCCAGCGTGGAGGTGGGGCTGGTGTTATCCTCATTCCTCTTGAAGGTGAACCTATGCATTTGTCTTTGAAACTTGATTTTGATTATATAAATAATATTACCGAATACGAAGCACTCGTATTGGGTCTCTAGGCTACTTATGCATTATATGTTAAGTCCATTAATATCTTTGGAGATTCCCATCTAGTTGTAAACCAAGTAAATGTTATATACTAGTGTCGTAATGAGACACTTCAAAATTATAAACATCACGTAGATATACTTTTGACCAACTTTTACCATTACAAAATGCAAACCACCCCACATTCTACCAATAAGTTTACAGATAAGATGGCTTGTTTGGCTTCTTAGATACCTACTTCACTAATCGACTCTAAAATCTTTGTCAAAATACAAAGACTACAATCACCCTCTTATTTACCTCATAAGGTCTACTCCGTCGAACCCGTTGCACGACCCACGTGACCTTTGGTATAAGCAATTTACAAACTATCTTTCCCTTTGCATTCTACCCACTTATCTTACTCGTAATGGACAACGTGTCTTTCTTAAAAGTGTCTCTCGTTATGTTATCATGGGTGGTCTTATTTATAAACGTGGATTTGATAAAGATTCTCTTGCGATGCCTTATAATTTTGAAATTCCATATACTATTAAGGAAGTCCACTATGGTGTTTTTGGAGGTAACTTTAGTGGTTTAGCTATAGAAAAATGCATTCTTTACGTTGGCTATTATTGGCCAACCTTAAACCATGATTTTGTTACTATGTCAAACATTCTTTGAAATGCCAACAACATGTCAATATTCATCACACACTGGTCATGCCTTGCGGGTTGCATGACACCTTTGGCCTTTCTCTTAGTGGGGCTTGAATCTTGTCGGTGATATCAATCCCCATTCCTCATAACATCACAAATGGATTATAACTCTAATCAAATATTATAGTAAATGGTTAGAAGCCATCTCCTCATTTCTAAAAATATGAGAAAATACGTGAATTCATCAACCATCACATCATTTTTCTCTTAGGTGTTCCTCACTTTGCCTCATCACCGATAATGGAAAGTAATTCAAAAAAACCTTATAATGATTATACGATGATTTTGGAATCCAACTCGGTTTCTCATCACCTTATTACTCACAAACCAATGGCCAAGCATAATCAACCAATAAAACTTTGAACAAAATTCTTATGAAAGTAGTTGACGATACTAACAAGGACTTGCATTAACACAATCCTTTCCCCTTATGGGATTATTACACTATTATTCACACTTTGACTACTTCTATACCTTTATCTATGGTCTACGGTACCGAGGTTGTCTTATCACTTGATATCCGATTCCATCTCTCCACATCTCACTACAAGTGTAAGGCCCCTAAAATCTCCCACTTTAGACCCAAGAACAACCTAGGTTTAGTTAGAAAAATTATGGAATAATTTTTCTATTTTTTAAAAAGTGTTCACAACCAAAAACAATTCGAGTCCATTACAAAAATTATCAAACCACCTTACAAAACACTAAGAGAGTGAAAGTTATCTTGACCACAGATAAATTTCCCTTAGGTGATAGTCTAACCATTTAAAATTAGATTAACACTAAGCCAAACAATTCTTAATTAAACTCAGAGGGTAAGAAGAGCAAAAAAAAAAACCCTAGGTATTTAATTCTACAAGGTCTAATTGTAAGGGGGAGAATACACATTTAAACTAATACGGTAAATTCTCACTCACCCACTCCTAGAACTCTCTTCCAAGATTCAACCTTATTTTTCTCATGTTTAATGAACTTAAAACTTCCTGAAAACATTTCCATTAGAGAGGAAATTTCCTCCCCTTTCCATTTATATAAGGAAGTTCTTCTAACTCCTAATATTTCTCAAGTTATGGGCTAGCGGGCCTTCGAAGAGAATTTTTCCCAAGAGTGGGCCTGTGGGCCGTAGAAGGAATACATACACACACACACACACACACACATATATATATATATATATATATATTGAGCATGGAAGGCGGGGTACAGGAAAAAAATTTCCGACCATGAAAAGGCAAGGTGTGGGAATAAATTTTTCCCAAGCGCGTAAAGGCGGGCATGGGAAGAAATTTTTCCCGAGTGTAGAAAGGTTGGTGTGGGAAGAAATTTTTCCTGAGTGTGGAAAGGCATGGTGCAGTAAGAAATTAAGACATTTATATTTTTTGCCTAAAAATATTATGGGATAAAAATGATCCACACCTCTACCAACATCCGATGATGCCATGTGTAGGGATCTCATTAGGTGTGGGAGGCGGTGCGGCAGAGAAACTTTTAAATTTTCACCAAAAGATTTTTTTTTTTTCAAAAGCTAAGTTTGTTAGTGCTATCCTGTGTGCTGAGAAATATATTTTCTAAACGAAGGGTAGGGGTGTGGGGCTGTGGAGAAAGATAGAATTTTTTTCCAAAATTAGAAAAAAGTTAAGCTTACTGGTTGCAGGCCCGCGTGACCGCAGAAATGCTTCCAAAAGTGAAGGGTGGGGTGGCGGGGCCGTGGGGAAAATTTTTCAAATTTTCCTTTTTCGAACTTAGATTATTTTTGACAAAAATATTTTATGGGTGAGCAAAGCGCGGGGAACTTCATGCCTTTAGCACTTTTGGGGAAAAACACAAAAAGATTTTTATTTAGCTTTGTGGGTTCACCCAAGAATATTTTATTCATTAAAATTTGACAGTTAGATTATTTTTGAATCCAAATGAAGTAAAAACTTCATAAGGCCATAAATTTTGATTGGGAACTCTTTTTTTAGAAAACAAGGACTTTATGGAAATATCTCGATGTCCTCTTTGCACAGAAATCTTAAGAATTTGATTTGGATAAAATTTTAAGGGTCAATTTTGAGAAAATATTTTTGTGTCATGAAAAAGTGAACTGGTATTTTAACTTACACAATTTGTTAAAACTCACCATTAATTATTTCTCAACATGTCAAATAGGCATGGAGGATTTCTCTTGGGAGATTTTAGGATATATTTCAAGGTTTATTTTTATTGATTTATTTGCATTAGAAATTACCAATGTTTACACAACAAAAAGCCTATAATTTTTCCTTTGCTTGATTTGAAAGGTTCTTTTAAAAAAAATTTCTTAAGTGTTTTAGTTTGTTTGGGGTCATTTTGATCTTACAAGTCCAATTTGGTATTTAATTTTGTCTTTTTGATGTTGCAGGGTCATTCTATTTAATTTGCTAATTAATTTGCAGAGTTTGAAATTTATCTAACAGAGATCAGATTCGAATGGGTCTATTTTCATTTATCATCTTCTAAGTTTTATAATTCATTCCAAAACAAATTCTAACCTATTAATTTGATTCAATCAAAGTATTCAAATGCCAAATTACAATTATGATTTCTAAAACATTCATTTCTAAAGAACAGAGCATTATGACATTTCTCTATATGTATTCACTTTTTCATCTTTCAATCAGAATTTCAAAATACATTCAACAATCAGATTTCAATACCTAATAATGCCATTTGAGAAAATAATACAATATTTTATTGATTCAAAAAAATACATTCATTAAAAATAGAAAACAAAGTATATCTCTTTCAAATTTGAATTACAACCTTCATAGCCAAATCGAACATCTTTCCATCACAATAATGTACAAGGTCATCCACTTCAAGTGGGAAAAGGTTACAATAAGAAATAATATCAACAAGGACTGTCAACTTGTCTTTTTCCTCAGCTCTAGAACAATAGTATGAATTTCCATCGTTCTCCAATTTGATTACAACAGACAAGGAGAAAGGAAACTCTCTCTACTCAACAAAGATATTCAATGAAAAGGAGAAGGCATCCTTCTTCATGCGCCCCCAAACCCAAAAAAATGTAATAAGAAATTTGTTTCAACTCATTGTATAAGGCTTCAACAACACACAAGAAAATTTCACATTTAAAACATAGTTAAAAAAGAATGTAGTTTGCAACCACATTAAAACATAACAAATATAAATCGTGCTTCAATATGCAAGCCAAAGGAGCAAGAAATTATGGGGGATGTTGATTATGCCTCCCAAGGGGAAATGGGTATCCCTAACTGAGAAGAAACCACCAAAATAAATCAATTCAAAACCCTAACATGCCCTTATGCCTCCCCAAGTACCCCTTATTCCTCCTGTTTCGTTATGCCTCCCCAACCTCTTATGGAACCCCATAACAATTAAACAAATGAAATATATTTATTTGTAAGGTGTAACCCAAATCCTAACTCCCTCCACACATAAACTTCCCTAAAACATTTATGCCTCCCACAAAAATATCCCATAGTCTTCTCCTACACCATCCCTATGCACTCTACCAACCAGCCAACATTAAAACAACACATTCAAACATTCATCCATTCCTAAGTGCATAAAAATGATAAGAGATCCTTTCAGAGTGAAGCTCCTACCTCTCCATGATGGAGTTTTGTTCCAAGGTTCCAAAACAACAAGCTTTCCAATGCAAAACATATTCCAAGATCAAAAATCTACAAGCATGCAATAGTCTTAAATCTTCTCCAAAAGCAAGAGCTCAAAACCACAAAAGAATTCTCCGCAAATTAATTATGCAAAAGTGAAGTAACCTCCAAAAAACAAGACAAGAAAATTGAATTTATAGAAGACGGAAGAAAAGAGGATGAGGTGTATCCATGTAGGATGCCACTTCACACATCCTCAACTCTAACACCCAAGTTCAACTTCATTCTCCAAAGTATAATAAATAGGTTGATGAATAATATAATAGTTTACTTACACACTCAAAACAAGCCCACACCCCAAAGGACTGAAATTAAAAATATGTAAGAAAGTGCAATTACAACTTACAACTTGACTTACAAAAATGCATAATGAAGGCTAATTTTAACTCTCCAACCATAGGTAAGGTTGGTATGCAAATTTAAGAGGTATGGGACAAGTTTAACTTGTCCCACAAGCCTCCAAAATCAGCCTCCAAGGACAAATTCAAATTTCAAAAGAAGGTGGAGTGTTTCATACTCCAAAATTAACTTACACATCTCTTACACATTACTTACACATATCTTACAACATTTAATGCAAGAGCCAACAACTCCAATAATTACTTTCTTATGTCCCAATTGATTTATTATTTTTTAACAATATGTTTTATCATATTAAGTTACCACAATTTAATTAAATAAAAAGGACGACACATCACTTATAAAATACATACACACTAAACAAAGGATCCAAATAATTAAATAATACAAAACCCTTGGTCACATTTAAAGGTGATCTACCCCCACGGGAATCCCTAACATAAATAAATACACAAAAAATACAAGTTGCCATGGTGACCTTGTTGAATTCATATAGAATTCCAATGTGGTTGGTCTCTAATCCCCGATGTTTGTTGTGATATTTTTAACCTACAAAATACAAATACCTCCTTCAGCCTCGTGGCCATATCAAAACATCCAAAATACATATAAATATAATTCCAAAATCATCTATATATATGAATCACAACAACATCAAGGAAAACAACAATATCATTTGTAATTTTATCAACAACTATATCATCATCAAATAAATTCCATTTTCTAGGTCTACTCAAAATATCCAAATATCACATGTCCAAACAACATCTATAATATAACCATTTCAAATAGTATAAAATGTCTCCAATTAACATCACAATGATATATGAATCAAAGTCAACAATAATCCATGATCTAACATCTAACATCATACTAAATCAAAACTATAATAATGTCCATAATATAGTCAGTAGTATCAGGATCAATATCAAAAGGTGTTGAAGGGAAGAGAGTACTACAACAAGACATGCTCAACGAAGATGAATTTCACCAAGATAATTTGTCAAAATGTGGTTATTAGATGAACACCATCTCAATGATCTTTACCACCTCCAAATCTACCACAAATGTATCAATGTAACATCCTCCCAAGTAGCTGGAACATATGTGGAAACTAAACTCGTAACAATGTAACATCCTCCCAAGTAGATGAAGTCTCATCATATATGTCCCAATGCACTTGCACTTGATCAATCTCTCTAACTCGAAGGTCCAGTGGTCCTGAGATCTATAATGTGAACGACCTCCACCATCACTTTCCCTAATCCTGCACTTGCAAGGAGGTCCATTCTAACACATGAGAAAGATCAGCAATGTATCTCCTAAGCACTTTGAAACATGAAACACGTCATGTACACTAGACAAGTTAGGTAGAATGTCGGATGGTAGGCCAAAGGGTGTATACGCTCCAAGATCTCAAAAGGACCCATGAATATAGGAGCTAACTTGGAAAATTTTTCATAATGGATAGGGATCTTATGTGGCCCGACACGAAGGAACACCTTCATTCCCACATCAAAACTATGGTCGGTCCTATGTTTATCTACGTACTTATTTTTCTACATCTGTGCCTCCAACAATCTCTACCGATCATAACCACATGCTACTCCATGTCCTACAATAAAGCTGGTCTAAGAGAAACCCTCTCCTCTAACTTTGTCCCAGCTAAGGGGTATCATGTACTCTCTACCATACAAAGCTTAAAAAGGATCCATGCCTATAGAACTCTCGAAAAATATTATTGTAGGAAAACTCCACCAAGTATAGGAACTCCTCCCATTTAGACCGATGATCCATAACATACATCTTAAGTATATCCTCTAAGATCTAATTCACCCACTCAATCTGTTCATCTATCTCGGGTGATATGTTGTGCTAAAATTTATCCTTGTCTTGAGGGCATGCTTATGGTAGTCCAAAAATTGAAAGTATACAAATCATCATAGTCATAAATAATCTTCCATAGAATCTTGTAAAGTTTCATAATCTCATGAAGATTAACTCGTACCAACACACTAGTTGTAGAGGTGGTCTTCACTAGAGAAAAGTGAGAAAATTTTGTCAATTTATCCACCGTTACCATTATGGCATCATGGTGGTATCTTTACATTGGTAGCCCAACAATGAATTCCATGGAAATGGTGTCCCACTTCACCTCCAAAATAGCATGAGAAAAGAGAAGGCCAACTAGATGTTGAATCTCATCCTTCACTTTCAGCACTCTAAACAACGTGACACAAACCGAGCCACGTCTCTATGAAGTCCTCTCTAATGATACAATTGCCTTAAAGTGGCGTGCATCTTCTTCACCCCGGGGTGGGCTGAATAGGGTGAATGATGTGCCTATGTTATAATATGTTGTCTCAAGCCTCCATCTCTGGGACATCAATGTGTCCACTATGCCCGAGAAGGCCATCTTCATCTAGTGGAAAATCATCAAACTTCCCTTGGGGTCTACGAGACTCGATATCTTCTCTAGCCATAATGTAGAAAATGTCAAGTGGAATTTGCTAAAGAATCATGTTGTGTAAATGTATTCCCACCGAGGTGACCATAGCCACATGTCTCCATCTGCTAAGAGCATCTACAACCACATTATCCTTTCCTTTCACATGCTCTATCTCCATATCATACTCACAAAGTAACTCCATCTAACATTGCTGATGAGTGTTGAGATTGGGCTACGTGAAGAGGTGGTGAAGACTCAAGTGATCTATCTTGAGTGTGAATCTTTGACCAAGAAGAAAGTGTCTCCATCAAACCAAAGCATGAACCATTGCCACAAGCTCAAGATCATGAGTTAGATAATTGAGCTCATAATCTTTGATTTTTCAAGACTCAAAGGCCACTACTCTTCCCTCCTGCATCAACACACCTCCAACTCCTACCAAAGAAGCATCTCGTGCATATGAAAAACTCACCATGTGGATCTAGCACTACAAGAATGGGTGTTGTTGTGAGGCACTCCTTCAGTGTCCTGAAGGCCTGCTCACATCTATCTCGATTTAATTAAAATTCTTCGCTTTCCGGCTTAAGGGAAGTGATGGGATGTGAAACTCGAGAAAATTCTTGATGAAATCTCCTATAATAACCTACTAAACCCATGAAGCAATGCACCTCTATCAAAATAGCGGGTCCTGGCCAATCCATAATAGTTCTAATCTTAAAAGGATCAACTGCGATACCTTCCCTAGAAATAATGTGACCCAAATACTACTCCTCTGTCTCGAAATAATGCACACTTCTTTCCCATAAAGTTCCCAAAGATACTAAAGAACCTGGACAATGTGGACTTCTTTCTCCTCACGCGTATGTGAGTAAATCAAAATATCATATAGGAAGATGAGTATGAAGTGATCTAAGAAATTCTGAATACCTCATTCATCAAACTCAAAAATACTTCGGGGGCATTTGTCAAACCAAAAGGCACCACTGTGAACTCATAGTGCCCATATCTCATACAAAAAGTGGTCTTATGAATATCCACTTCCGTAATCCTAAGCTAATGATAGCTTGACTTAAGATCAATCTTAGAGAAAACTATGGCTCCCTTCATTTGATCAAACAAATCATCCATGCGCGGAAGGGGATAATGATTATTGATCATTACCTTGTTCAACCGGTGGTAATCATTGAACAACCACAGGATCCATCCTTCTTCACAAAAATCACCGGTGCACTCCAAGGAGATACACTAGGATAGATTAGGACTTTCTCCAAAAGGCCCTCAAGCTACAACTTGAGCTCACACAGCTTTGGTGTGGTCATCCGATAAGGTGCTTTAGTGGGATAGGCTCTTCTCCCAGACAAGATCTATATGAAAGTCAATCTCACGTGGGGACAATAACCCTTGTAGCTCCACTAGAAAAAAAAATTTACAAAATATATCAAGAGGGGATGGTCATCTAGCGATGGTACACTAGTCCCATCCTCCGATCGATCCATGATTGTAACCGCATACATTCAACAACCGATCGCACACACCACTTACTTTGCATAGCGGAGATGGTGTGAATGGAAATATGTCTCTTGACCCTAGAAATCACTGACTCCTCTCCTAGATCATTAGCACAAGCTATAGTCTTATGGTAACAATCCATCATGGCCTTGTGTGTAGATATCCATCTATACCCAAGATGACTCCATAAGAACCCAATGAAAGGATACAAAGATCCGAGGTAGAGTTGAAAGGTCCCAAGTCCACTACACACTCCTTGACTAAGAATTCTATAGATATCTTGGCTCCAAAAGCCATCTAAACATCCCAGCTATGACCCCGTCTAACGCCACCAACCTCGCATTGCTCTACTAAAGATGGTGTAATAAAGGAATCGGAAGAACTAAAATCAAATAGAATAGAGTTAGGAATACCACCAATGCTACCTTTGGTATCAATAATTGTACTTTGATGCTCACCCTAGATTTTTGACCACTACATTAATCCTATGGACTGCACCCCATATCACCAACAATCAGATCTGAGATTTGTGTCTTACCCTTGTTAGGGTTACGAGGAAATCTCTCCAAAATGTCTCAGGTAACACCACAACCAAAACAACTTCCTGATCCTCTCCCATGAGTAGCAGGTCTAGCCGATGGTCTTGAAGTCGGTGTTATGGATCCCTCCTTGATCCAGTTGTGGTCTGCTATAATCTCTTATAGTGAGATCCACTTGATTGAGCTCTGGGTCCACCTTGTGTCCTAATGGGACCCCCAGGAGGAGGCCTGTCATCACCAATCCGGCACTATGATAATTCTTCACACGGGTACTCCTCGTGCTATGATTATTTACTAATGCACAGCCTTTAGTTTGGTGAAAGTAATCTGGAAACAAAACAACAACATAACACAAGAATACCATCGACTATGATAAGACAAAATGATGACAAATCTGAAATATCAAAATAAATTATAATATTAACATGAAAGCTATTCTATATCTCACCCATGAGGTACTTTAAGTGTTATTGACTTCACTTGCCTTTCACCAAGACTATGGGAGAAACTTTACAATTACACCTCTTAATGGCTTCTTCAACACACCTTTAAACTGATGGCTTCCTTCGCACACTTCCTACAATATTTCTCACTACTTCCTTCTATGATAAATGAGGGGGGTGGCCTCTCTATTTATAGAACTTCCAGGCTTATCCATCTTATCTCTAAGATAGGATAAGAAATCCACTCCGACGAATCATATTTCATATCTTAACTCTTATCTCAGTACATGTAAGCTTATCTTTTAAGATAAGATAAACCTTATCATTTTACATGGGTTCCACATTTTTAGACTTTTTAAAAATAAAATACACAAAATATTTATGACCTCACTCCTTTTCCTTATTACCATTATAATATTTCTAATTCCTAATCATGTAGACCCTACTTCTCTAATTACCCAAACTTTGACATTTTAACATTACCGGACCACTTACGACAAATATTTACTTTTACAACATTCCTATTGTACTTTGACTCATACTGCAGTACTCCACATTATTGGTGACACCGCATCGACGCGCCGTTATCTTCTATCGACGCTACTACTAGTTCTACTTAACAACATCCTATTCCTAATACATACATTAATGAAATAGAAATTATGGAGGAAAATTTTAGTGTCGACATCTTCCCCCTTCCTAGGTTCTACTCCGTCCTCGAGTAGACTATTCTCGTTCTTGGAAAATCTTCAACTTGTCGTGGTTGACCCATTTCGTAATGGGAGAGCCATCCATTGCTCGATTCGGTCGTACCATTTTCATGCACATGCTCTTATTTTGTAGGGCCCCATCCATTTTGGAAGAAATTTTCTCTGTCTTTTTTTGTATCTAGAATCATATACTAGAACCAATTCATTCACATGAAATGGAGACCAACTCGGATCTTTTGATCAAAGTATTCCTTCTGCTTCATTTTCATCTTATGGCTTGTATCCTTTTATATTTCTCTCATTTCCTCTAGAAATGAAGATGTACCAAGCTTTATTTCTCAATCACTTTCATCCATCCTTTCATTTTTCATAACTCTCACAAAGGGGTATATCAAACTCAATAGGAATCAAGAACTAAAATCAAATAGAATAGAGTTAAGAATACCACCAATGCTACCTTTGGTATCAATAATTGTACTTTGATGCTCACCTAGAATTTTTGACCACTACATTAATCCTATGATCGCACCCCATATCACCAACAATCAGATCGAGATCTCGTGTCTTACCCTTGTTAGGGTTCCGAGGAAATCTCTCCAAAAATGTCCGGTAACACCACAACCAAAACAACTTCCCGATCCTCTCCCATGAGTAGCAGTTCTAGCCGATGGTCTTGAAGTCGTGTTATGGATCCTACTTGATCCAGCTTGTGGTCTCTATAATCTCTTATAGTGAGATCCACTTGATTGAGCTCTGGGTCCACCTTGTGTCCTAATGGGACCCCTAGGAGGAGAGCCTGTCATCACCAATCGCACTATGATAATTCTTCACGGGTACTCCTCGTGCTTATGATTATTTACTAATGCATGCCTTTAGTTTGGTGAAAGTAATCTGGAAACAAAACAACAACATAACACAAGAATACCATCGACTATGATAAAAACGATTGAATGATGACAAATCTGAAATATCAAAATAAATTATAATATTAACATGAAATCATGTTACATCTCACCCATGAGGTACTTTAAGTGTTATTGACTTCACTTGCCTTTCACCAAGACTATGGGAGAAACTTTACAATTACACCTCTTAATGGCTTCTTCAACACACCTTTAAACTGATGGCTTCCTTCGCACACTTCCTACAATATTTCTCACTACTTCCTTCTATGATAAATGAGGGGGTGGCCTCTCTATTTATAGAACTTCCGTGCTTATCCATCTTATCTCTAAGATAGGATAAGAAATCCACTCCGACGAATCATATTCCATATCTTAAC
This sequence comes from Taxus wallichiana var. yunnanensis, assembly GCA_018340775.1. Classification (NCBI taxonomy): domain Eukaryota; kingdom Viridiplantae; phylum Streptophyta; class Pinopsida; order Cupressales; family Taxaceae; genus Taxus; species Taxus wallichiana. The sequence continues at coordinate 755,470,362 of CM031234.1, forward strand.
TCTTATCTCGTACATGTAAGCTTATCTTTTAAGATAAGATAAACCTTATCATTTTACATGGGTTCCACATTTTTAGACTTCTTAAAAATAAAATACACAAAATATTTATGACCTCACTCCTTTTCCTTATTACCATTATAATATTTCTAATTCCTAATCATGTAGACCCTACTTCTCACTAATTACCCAAACTTTGACATTTTAACATTACCGGACCACTTACTTACAAATATTTACTTTTTACAACATTCCTATTGTACTTTGACTCGTTATCGTACTCCACATTATTGGTGACACCGCATCGATGGCGCTATCTTCTATCGAGACGCTACTACTAGTTCTACTTAACAACATCCTATTCCTAATACATACATTAATGAAATAGAAATTATGGAGGAAAATTTTAGTGTCGACATCTTCCCCCTTCCTAGTTCTACTCCGTCCTCGAGTAGACTATTCGTTCTTGGAAAATCTTCAACTTGTCGTGGTTGACCCATTTCGTAATGGGAGAGCCATCCAATTGCTCGATTAATGCGTACGCATTTTTCATGCACAAATGCTATTTTTTGTAGGGCCCCATCCATTTTGGAAGAAATTTTCTCTGTCTTTTTTTTTGTATCTAGAATCATATACTAGAACCAATTCATTCACATGAAATGGAGACCACCGGATCTTTTGATCAAAGTATTCCTTCTACTTCATTTTCATCTTATGGCTTGTATCCTTTTATATTTCTCTCATTTCCTCTAAGAAATGAAGATGTACCAAGCTTTATTTTATCAATCACTTTCATCCATCCTTTCATTTTTCATAACTCTCACAAAGGTGGGTATATCAAACTCAATAGGAATCGAAGAACTAAAATCAAATAGAATAGAGTTAGGAATACCACCAATGCTACCTTTGGTATCAATAATTGTACTTTGATGCTCAGCCTAGAATTTTTTGACCACTACATTAATCCTATGGCCGCACCCCATATCACCAACAATCGATCTCGAGATCTCGTGTCTTACCCCTGTTAGGGTTCTCGAGGGAAATCTCTCCAAAATGTCTGGTAACACCACAACCAAAACAACTTCCATCCTCTCCCATGAGTAGCAGGTCTAGCGATGGTCTTGAAGTCGGTGTTATGGATCCTACTGATCCATTGTGGTCTCATATAATCTCTTATAGTGAGATCCACTTGATTGAGCTCTCGGGTCCACCTTGTGTCCTAATGGGACCCTAGGAGGAGGCCCTGTCATCACCAATCTGCACTATGATAATTCTTCACCGGTACTCCTCGTCTATGATTATTTACTAATGCACAATTTAGTTTGGTGAAAGTAATCTGGAAACAAAACAACAACATAACACAAGAATACCATCGACTATGATAAGACAGAATGATGACAAATCTGAAATATCAAAATAAATTATAATATTAACATGAAATCGTTATAATCTCACCCATGAGGTACTTTAAGTGTTATTGACTTCACTTGCCTTTCACCAAGACTATGGGAGAAACTTTACAATTACACCTCTTAATGGCTTCTTCAAGAGACCTTTAAACGATGGCTTCCTTCGCACACTTCCTACAATATTTCTCACTACTTCCTTCTATGATAAATGAGGGGGTGGCCTCTCTATTTATAGAACTTCCAGCTTATCCATCTTATCTCTAAGATAGGATAAGAAATCCACTCCGACGAATCATATTCCATATCTTAACTCTTATCCGTACATGTAAGCTTATCTTTTAAGATAAGATAAACCTTATCATTTTACATGGGTTCCACATTTTTAGACTTCTTAAAAATAAAATACACAAAATATTTATGACCTCACTCCTTTTCCTTATTACCATTATAATATTTCTAATTCCTAATCATAGGCCAGCCAAATGGTGAGTATCATGTTGCTTGAATTTGATGTTGCCCTATATGCGCACAATGCTGCATGAATCCTTTTATCCCACTTATGTACTGTAAGGCTGCATCTTTTACTATAATTTGACACAACACAAAATTTGTTTGTTCCACCTGTCCATTTGTGCTTGGCTTGTATGTTGTTTCCTTCCTATGCTTAATAGAAAACTTATTGACTAGGGCTTCTACCACCTCATTAATGAAGTGGCTTCCTTGATCTGTTACAATTTCTAATGGGCAACCAAATTTGGTGACAATGGGTTCATATATGAACCTTGTTACTTCATCCATGGAAGTCATTTTTCAATGGCCTAGCTTCAACCCACTTGGTTAAATAATGTGGCAACTACAATATACTTATTTTGGCGTGAGGTAGTTGGAAGTGGACCTACATGTCTATTCCCCACTTTTCAAAGGGAACAAGTGGAAGAATAGGGCATAATGGAGCTGATGAAGTCTTACGGTTACCATGTGTTTGACAAATATCACATGTCTTACAATAATTATAACAATCTTTAAAAAGAGTGGACCAAAGATAACTCGCATCCAAGATCCTTCTTCTTAAGTTGTCCAGAAAGTGCCCTCCACATGTACCATTGTGGAATTCTTCAACAGCTTCCTTCCTTGATCACGTCCAATCGCCTCTCTTATATGCCCATCGTGTCCTATTCGAAATAATACTCCATGCAGTAATAGAATATGGACGATCGCTTGAGTAATCTTTCTCTTAGTCTTTGCATTGGCACCATCAGAAACTTGAATTCATTCGATAATTCCAAATATCTATGTATTCACTAGGGATTGTGTCAAGGGATAACAATGCTGCATCGGGAAATCATCATCATCACAAGATGATCCTAAACCATCATAGGCTCGAGAGAGTGCATCTGCATTGACATGCTTCTTTCTTGGCCTATCTATAATATCAAATTCAAATTCTTGTAGCAAAATTATCCATCTTGCTATCCTCCCTGATGGGTTAGGCTTATTTACAATATATTTTAGAGCCTGATGATCTGTTACAACTAGAAATTTTTTCCCTAGCAAGTAATTTCTAAAATTCTTTATAGCAAAAATGATAGCCAGAGCCTCTTTTTCAGTTACAGTATAATTTACCTCAACACTGCTCATTTGTCTGCTCCCAAAGTAAATTGGATGTTCATTCCCATTTTCATCCTTTTGGCTCAAAGTACTTCCTAGTGCTGCATCTAAGGCATCAGTGTACACAATGAATGGCTTGCTCCAATCTAGATTCTTCAAAACAGGTGAAAACACTAGGGCTTCCTTCAGTTGTCCAAAAGCTTCATGCGCCTTATTTCCTGGTTCATAAGTAACATCCTTCTTCAAGAATTGGGTTAGTGGCTGTGCAATCTTTGAGAAATTCTTGATGAACCTTCTATAGTAACCCACATGGCCTAAAAATGATCTCAACTTATTTCTATTCATAGGGAATGGTAAATCTTTGATTTTGAAACTTTATCAGGATCAGTACCAATACCATCTCTGGATACAACATGCCCTAACAAAACACCTTTAGAACATCCAAAGACACACTTTGTAGGGTTTAGTGAGGCTTGTGCTTCATCTAACCTTTGAAATGTTGTCTCCATTTGGTGCAGGTGGTCCAACTTGCTCCCATAGATGCAAAAATCATCCAGAAATACTCTGATGAAGGTCCCAATGTAGGGTTCGAACACCCTATTCATCAAACGTTGGAATGTTGCTGGAGCATTACACAACCCAAAAGGCATAACTCTATAAGCAAAATGTTCCCCAAGGAGTGGTGAACGTGGTCTTCAGCTGATCTTTCTCTGCTATACGAACTTGGTTGTAGCCGCTATATCCATCAAAAAACTATAGCACTCCCGCCAGCCTACTTCATCCAAGATCTGATCTCAAAATGGAAGAGGGTAATGATCCTTCTTTATTGCCTTATTGAGCTTTACAGTAATCAACACAAATGTGTAGCTTCCCATTCTTTTTATTGAGATCACAATGGGAGAAACTCATTCTGAATTCTCCACAAAGAAATATGAATCTTGCATCAAGCAACTTATCTATTTCTTCTTTTAGAGTCTTGGAAAATTAGGATTCATTCTATATGGCATTTGCTTTATGGGCTTAGCACCATCTACCACTCAATACAATGTTCTACCCAACTTACTTGACGAAGTTCCTTGTAATCAAAAGTGAATAGGTGTATGTACCTTCGAAAGAGCCGGAGGTAGGATTCCTTCTCACTCTCCATCATAAAGCATCACCAATCTTTATTTGTTGGAGACGATCATCAACTTCTTCTTCGATAATTTTATGGGGTCATGAGTTGGTGTGATCGAAGGATATCCATGACCAAACATCCACCTCGCTTTCTTCATCTTCAAAGTCCACTTCACTGGTACTAGAGTAATCAGAGGATGTCCAATCATTAGTTTCATCACTTGAATCCACAGGTTTTGCCTTATGATGTCGAGGGATCACATTTATCTTCACCCTCTCTCTACCACGTCCAAGTGTCATGAAACCTTCATTCCAATAGTTTCTTACATGAACTCTCCTTAGCCATGGTCTTCCCAGCAGCATTGGGTACGCAATAAGACACCATTTCCATCACCCGAAAGTCTACCACACATACCACACCCATAATAGATATTGCCACATTTGAAACTACACCTTCTGGTTTAGTTTTTCCTTTATTTAATGACCTTAACATAAGTGTTGAAGGGCGATCAATTTTTAAACCCAACATATTCATTACAGACTTGGTCATTACATTAACTGCAGCACCTCCATCAACTAAGACATCATGAATTGAAATACCATTACATAATACCTCAGCTTGTGGAGCATAGGGATCTACCTCTGCCTCCAAAACAGGGACCTCAACCTCCTTCCTTCTTCGAGCATTGAGTCCACCTCGCAACTCCCGCCTCTTCTCAGAAGACATAGCCAAGAGTTGACCATATGTAATATTTGCAGGCCTTTTGGATAGATCTTCCAAGATGGAGTATGGTCCTTGCCCCTGTGAAATCAGAAAATCCTGCACACCCAACTTTCTTCTCCTATGTTTCTTACTAGTTTCTTCTTTCATCTTCTTAGGATCATTTCCATCTTGATTATCTTTTTCTTTCTTTCTTTTTGTTACAAACACATCTACTTCATTATTTCTGCTCTTATCTACTACATCAAAAGAATTCATAGGTGCTTTTCCTTTATCATTATCTCCTTTACCAGATGTAGAATCTCTATCTGGACAATTATACTTATAATGACCCTTTTTATAACAACCATAACAAACAACTTCGAAATATTTCTTTTGGACCTCTATCTCCTCCCCGAGAACTAAATTCCTTTCCTTAAGAAGATTAATAGTTAATCGACCCATATTTTTGAGCGAGATCTTCATACTCAGTAGATGTACTAGGAGAAATATTTGTGCTCACCGGGAGTGGTTGTGGATTCTGGACCAAAGGTGCTGGTGTAGGCTCTACTTTAGCAACAATTTCTTTGGGCTCCTCTTCCATGCTTTCTTCTTGCCTTCTTGCAATCTCCTTTGCTTGTTCAATGGTAGCCGGGTGGTCATAATTCACTCGTTTCCAATCTCTAGCTTCATCCCAAGAATGAAGTGCTTACAGAGGATATTATCCACGCCATTCATCAACCCATCTACTAGTCCTTCCTTCCGAATCTGGGCATCGAGCTTCCTCCTTAGCTCTAGAACACGAGCATGATAATCCCTTATCTTCTCCTTCTCTCCTTGGGATAGCTTTGTGATCTCGATCATGAGGTCTCAGCATATTTCGTTGTTCACCAAATTCTTCAAGAAAACTTTCGCTAATAAATCCCATGAATTTTTCACATTATCACCTAGTGTTTCAAACCACCTAAGTGTTTGAACCATCCAAAAAGGTAGGAAAAATTCAGTCCATTGTTCCCTTCTTATAAGGCCATTACAAATACAAGATCGCTTAAAATATTGAATGAAAGAAGAAGCATCTTCATTAGATTGAGCTGAAAAAATAGGAATCTTTCCCATTTTCAAAAGTAACCACCATGAAATACTAACTCACAAGTACAATCAACAAGACTTATGTATAAAAATAATTGGAATCACTATACTAGAAAATGAATTTACACCTTTCTACAAGTAAAATAGAAATGACCACGGTAAACTATGGTAAAACTTGACTTACATGGTAAAAACCGACTTTACTTGTGGTAAACACTATTCACGGTAAAAGTGAAGGTACTGCAGTAATTACTATTCACGGTAAAAAGTGACTTTATTTGCGGTATATACTATTCCAAAGAAAAATGACTTTACCATGGTAACTATATTCATGGCAAAAATAACTTTACCATGGTAACTACTATGCACAATAAAAACAAGGTTACCCTCTAATTTATTTTCACTAAGTGGGAATATCTCTCCATAAAATCCACCAACGAGGAATGGTCCCAAGCAACGGAACCAAAATGTCATCACCAATCCGTCACTATGATAATTCTTCACCGAACTCCTTGTGCTATGATTATTTACTAATGTACTGACCTTTAGTTTGGTGGATGTGATCTGAAACAAAACAACAACATAACACAAGAATACCATCGACTATGATAAGACAAAATGATGACAAATCTTAAATATCAAAATAAATTATAATATTAACATGAAATCATTAATCTCACCCATGAGGTACTTCAAGTGTTATTGACTTCACTTGCCTTTCACCAAGACTATGGGAGAAACTTTACAATTACACCTCTTAATGGCTTCTTCAACACACCTTTAAACCGATGGCTTCCTTCGCACACTTCCTACAATATTTCTCACTACTTCCTTCTATGCTAAATGAGGGGGTGGCCTCTATTTATAGAACTTCCGACTTATCCATCTTATTTCTAAGATAGGATAAGAAATCCACTCTGACGAATCATATTCCATACCTTAACTCTTATCTCGTACATGTAAGCTTATCTTTTAAGATAAGATAAACCTTATCATTTTACATGGGTTCCACATTTTTAGACTTTTTACAAATAAAATACACAAAATATTTATGACCTCACTCCTTGTCCTTATTACCAATATAATATTTCTAATTCCTAATCATGTAGACCCTACTTCTCTAATTACCCAAAATTTGACATTTTAACATTACCGACCACTTACGACAAATATTTACTTTTTACAACATTCCTATTGTACTTTGACTATTACCGTACTTCACATTATTGGTGGCACCGTGCATTGGCGGCGCGTTATTTTCTATCGGAACGCTACTACTAATTCTACTTAACGACATCCTATTCCTAATACATACATTAATGAAATAGAAATTATGGAGGAAAATTTTAGTGTCGATAGCCCCATACTCCAACCCCTCTGTGCATCAACTCTTGGTGGAGGTCCAGTAAGGTGGGTGGGATTGTTGTTGCTGTTGTGGTCTAAATGATGAATGTGATGAACCTTATCCACCATGAGGATAAGGAGCTGACCCCCTCAATCTATTGTCATGCATCTTCTTTTGTATGCGGCCCCAGGACTCGGTCTTTATCCTTCTAGGTATTCCTTGAGTCTCCTCTCTACTATGTAGGCCTTCTCAACAACCTCAACTAAAGTCTATGGGAAATGGATCCGAGACGCACCACTAATATCTAGATTCAGGCCCCAGATGAACTTGTGGATCTACACCTGCTCATCCTACATGTACTCAACATACTAGAGTAGATCCATAAATCTACTCTCATACTCAACCACTGTAAGAGATTCCTTCTGGAGGTCATGAAACTCATCTATCCTCTAATGTATGAACATCTCGTGACAAATATTTTCTCCTAAAATGCTCCTCAAAGAGCTCCCAAGTAACTATATCAGAATCAACATGGAGGTTTTACTCCTCCGGTCTCCATCGACACCTCCTCCATCCCTCAAAGTAGATGGATCACAACATGAGATTTTGTGTTGCTAGAACAAGAACAAAGCTTGAGGCACCCACCCAAACTCACTTACTAGGCCTCTCGCCTCGAAATCCACCTATGTCACTAGAGTAATGAGATGAATGTAGCTATATTCCTGCAACCCTTAGGCCTCTCTACACATGCTCATCCCTAAGCCTATGGCTACAAGATCTATGTCTATTTCCTAGACTCTGGTTACCCTATCCCTTCTACTACGGTGACTCTACTCGCCTAACTCGCATGGGAGTTATTTGATCTATTCTCCTCGCTATGTATAGGAGATGGATAGGAATCCATGGATGGTTCCCCATCCTATCTAACTAAATGTCCTCCAACATACGCTCCTCGTAAAGCAACATTAACATCCCAAATTTTCTACAAAATCTATGGTAGGATGGCTGCTCTAGCATGATTCAATGGTGTTAAATATAATTCTTCGTGAAAGGATCCCTAGCTTTGGTCCAGGGCCCCTTACACAAACTAGGGTGATGGTTAGTTCATTATTCTAAGTTTCATTTGGTTTTCCATGTTTACTAATATACACAATTTTCAACAAGTTTTTTTTTAGATTAAAAAGTGTGTTGGGTTGAACATTGTACTAGGTTTAAAGTTCATGTCTCAAGTTTTCTAGTGTGCCCAAGGGTCTAAGATTTTAAACCCATGACTCTGATACCAAGTGTAACGCCCTCTAAAATCTCCCACTTGAGACCCAAGAACAACCTAGGTTTAGTTAGAAAAATTATGGAATAATTTTTCTTTTTAAAAAAAAAAAGTGTTCACAACAAAAATTTCAGATTCCATTACAACAATTATCAAACCACTTACAAAACAATAAGAGAGTGAAAGTTATCCCGAGCACAGCTAAATTTCCCTTAGGTGATAATCTAACCATTTAAAATTAGATTAACACTAAGCCAAACAATTCTTAATTAAACTCAGAGGGTAAGAAGAGCCAAAACAATTAAATACCCTAGGTATTTAATTCTACAAGGTTTCAACAATTAACAAGGTCTAATTGTAAGGGGAGAATACACATTTAAACTAATAGGGTAAATTCTCACTTACCCACTCCCAGAACTCTCTTAAAAGATTCAACTTGATTTTCTCATGTTTTATGAACTTTAAACTTCCTTAAAACATACTCATTAGAGAGGAAATTTCTTGCCCTTTTCATTGATATAAGGAATTCCTCCTAATTCCTTAAGACATTTAGCTTTTTTTCCAAAAATGTTAAGGGATCAAAATGATCCGTGCCTCTGCCGATACTAGATGATGCCACGTGTAGGGATCTCATTGGTTGCGGGTGGCGGGGTGGCGGAGAAACTTTTAAATTTTTGCAAGAAGATTTTTTTCTCTAAAAGTTAAGTTTTTAGCACAAGCCCGCACCCCGTAAAAGAGATTTTCTAGACAAAGAAAGGGGTGCGGGGCCGTAGAAAAAAGATATAAATTTTTGCCAAAATTAGAAAAAAATTAAGTTAGTGGTTGCAGGCCCGCGTGCTCGCGAAAATTATTCCAAAAGCAAAGGGCGGGGCCACGGGGAAAATTTTCGAAAGTTTCCTTTTTCAAAGTTAGATTATTTTTGACAAAAAAATTGTTTGTGGATGAGTGGAGCAGGGGGAACTTCATACCTTTAGTGCTTTTAGTAAAAATGTGCAAAAGTAAATATTTAGCTCATGGGTCAGCCCATGAATATTCTATTCATTTAAATTTGATAGATTATTTTTGAAACCAAATGAAGTAAAAACTTCAAAAGGCCATAACTTTTGATCCAGAATTTGGTTTTTTGTAAGCAAGGACTTTATGGAAAGTTCTCGATGTCCTCTTTGCACAACAATCTTAATAATTTTATTTTGATAAATATTTAAGGGTAAATTTTGAGAAAATATTTTTCAGTCACTTAAAAAGTGAACTAGTATTTTTAACTTGCACAATTTGGTCAAATTTGTGATTAATTCTTTCTCAACATGCCAAACAGGCATGGAGGATTTATCTTGGGAGATTTTAGGATAGATTGTAAGGTTAATTTTTCTTGATTTATTGGCATTTGAAATTACCAACGTTTACACAACAAAAATCCTGTAATTTTTCCTTTGCTCGATTTAAAAGGTTCTTTTAAAAAGAATTTATTAAGTGTTTTAGTTTTTTGGGGTTGTTTTGATCTTACAAGTCCAATTTGGTATTTAATTTTTTTTTTTGATGTTGCAGGGTCATTATTTTCAATTTGCTAATTAATTTGCAGAGTTTGAAATTTATCTAATAGAGATCAGATTCGAATGGGTCTATTTTCATTTATCATCTTCTAAGTTTTAAAATTCATTCCAAAACCAATTCTAACCTATTAAGTTGATTCAAGAAAAGTATTCAAATGCCAAATTACAATTCTGATTTCTAAAACATTCATTTCTAAATAATAGAGCATTATGACATTTCTCCATATGTATTCACTTTTTCATCTTTCCAATCAAAATTTCAAAATACATTCAACAATCAGATTTCAATACCTAATAATGCCATTTGAAAAAGTAATATAATCTTTTATTTATTCAAAAAAAAACTTTACAACGTCTTCTTTAATTACCTAATTAAAATATACAGAATACAATTTCTTTCACATTCATTCAAAAACAAAAACAAAGTATATCTCTTTCACATTTGAATTACAACTTTCACGCCATAAAAATCAGAACATCTTTCCATCACAATAATGTACAAGGTCATCCACTTCAAGTAGGAAAAGGTTACAATAAGAAATAATCTCAACAAGGACTGTCAGACTTGTCTTTTTTTCTCTCAACTCCAAAATAACAATATGAATTTCCATCATTCTCCAATTTGATCACAACATGATAGGGGGAAAGGAAACACTCTCCACCCAACGAAGACATCCAATGAAAAGGAGAAACCATCCTTCTTCATTGGGCCCCAAGCCCCTACCACAATGCAATAAGAAATGTGTTTCAACTAAGGGCGAAAGGCTTCAACAACACACAAGAAAAATTTCACATTTAAAACATAGTTCAAAATAGAATGTAGTTTGCAACCACATTCAAATATAAAAACATAACTCGAGGCTCCATTATGCAAGCCAAAGGAGAAAGAAACTATGAGGGATGTTGCTTATTCCTCCCAAGGGGAAATGGGTATCACCACCTGAGAACAAACCACTAAAAATATCAATTTAAAACCCTAACATACCCTTGTGCCTCCCCAGTACCCCTTATTCCTCCCATTTCCTTATGCCTCCCCAACCTCTTATGGCACCCCATAACGAGTAAAGAAATGCAAGTTATTTATTTGTAAGGTGGAACCCAAATCCCAACTCCCTCCACACTTATACCTCCCAAAACACTTATGCCTCCCCAAAAATACCCCATAGTCTTCTCCTACACCATCCCTAGGCAGTCTACCCAACCAACCAATAATAAAACAACACATTCAAACATTCAGCCATTCCTAAGTGCATAAAAATGATAAGAGATCATTTCAAGAGCCAAGCTCCTACCTCTCCATGATGGAGTTTTGTTCCAAGGTTCCAAAACAACAAGCTTTCCAATGCAAAACACAGTCCAAGATCAACAATCTACAAGCATGCAACAATCTCCAATCTTCTCCAAAAGCAAGAGCTCAAAACAACAAAATAATTCACCCCAAATGAAGTATGCAAAAGTGAAGCAACCCCAAAAACAAGCCAAGAAAATTAAAATTTATAGAAGAGGGAAGAGAAGAGGATGAGGTGGATCCATGTAGGATGCCACTTCATACATCCTCAACTCTAACACCCAAGAACAGTGTCATTCTCCAAAGCATAATAAATATGTGGGTGAATAATATAACAATTTACTTACACACTCCAAAATAAGCCCACACCCCAAAGGACCGAAATGAAAATACGTAAGAAAGTGCAATTACAACTTACAACTTGACTTACAAAAATTCATAATAAAAATAATTTTGATTCTCCAACCATAGGTAATGTTGGTATGCAAATTTAAGAGGTATGGGACAAGTTTAACTTGTCCCACTAGCCTCCAATATCAGCCTCCAAGGACAAATTTGAATTTCAAAAGAAGGTGGAGTGTTTCATACTCAAAAATTAACTTTATACATCTCTTACACATTACTTACACATATCTTACAACATTTAATGCAAGAGCCAACAACTCAAATATTTACTTTCTTATGTCCCAATTTATTTATTATTATTTTTAACAATATGTTTTCTCACATTAATTTACCACAGTTTACTAAAATACAAAGGGGACACATCACTTATAAAATATATACACACTAAACAAATTAACAAAATAAATAAATAATACACATAACCCTTGGTCACATTAAAAGGTGATCCACCAATCCGCACTATGATAATTCTTCACCGAAACTCCTCGTGCTATGATTATTTACTAATGCACAAGTTTGGTGGATGTAATCTGAAACAAAACAACAACATAACACAAGAATACCATTGACTATGATAAGAAGATGACAAATCTGAAATATCAAAGTAAATTATAATATTAACATGAAATTGTTACAATCTCACCCATGAGGTTTCAACAAGACTATGGGAGAAACTTTACAATTACACCTCTTGATGGCTTCTTCAAACACACCTTAATGATGGCTTCCTTCGCACACTTCCTACAATATTTCTCACTACTTCTTTCTATGCTAAATGAGGGGGTGGCCTCTATTTATAGAACTTCCAGATCCATCCTATCTCTAAGATAGATAAGAAATCCACTCGATGAATCATATTCCATACCTTAACTCTTATCTCGTACATGTAAGCTTATCTCTTAAGATAAGATAAACCTTATCATTTTACATGGGTTCCACATTTTTAGAATTTTTACAAATAAAATACACAAAATACTTATGACCTCACTCCTTGTCCTTATTACCAATATAATATTTCTAATTCCTAATCATGTAGACCCTACTTCTCTAATTACCCAAACTTTGACATTTTAACATTACCGGACCACTTACGATAAATATTTACTTTTTACAACATTCCTATTGTACTTTGACTATTATTACCGTACTCTACATTATTGGCGACACAATGCATATAGCGCCATTTATTTCTATCGACGCTACTACTAATTATACTTAACAACATCCTATTCCTAATACATACATTAATGAAATAGAAATTATGGAGGAAAATTTTAGTGTCGACATCTTCCCCTTCCTAGCTTCTACTCCGTCCTCGAGTAGACTATTCTCGTGCTTGGAAAATCTTCAACTTGTCGTGGTTGACCCATTTTGTAATGGGAGTGCCATCCAATCCCTCCATGACGTACCATTTTCATGCATTACAATGCTATTTTGTAGGGCCCCATCCATTTTGGAAGAAATTTTCTCTGTCTTCTTTTTTTTGTATCTCTGAATCATATACTAGAACCAAGTCATTCACTTGAAATGGAGACCACCGGATCTTTTGATCAAAGTATCCTTCCGCTTCATTTTCTTCTTATGGCTTGTATCAGATCATTTGCTATTTCCCTCATTTCTTCTAGCAAATGAAGATGTACCAACCTTTCTTTACTCAATCATTTTCATCCATCCTTTCATTTTTCATAACTCTCACAAAGTGGGAATATCAAACTCAATAGAAGAACTAGATCAATGCCATAGGCCAACTAAATGGGAGTATCCTATTGCTGACTTTGATGTTTCCCTATATGCCCACAATGCTGCATGAATCTCTTATCCCATTTATGTACCTATAATAAGGCTGCATCTTTTTGCTAGAATTTGACACAACACAAAATTTGTTCGTTCCACTGTCCATTTGTGCTTGGCTTGTATGTTGTTGCCTTCCCGTGCTTAATAGAAAACTTATTGACTAGGGATTCTACCACCTCATTAATGAAGTGGCTTCCTCGATCCACATACAATTTCTAATGGACAACCAAATCTCGTGACAATACGTTCATATATGAACCTTGCCACTTCATCCATGGAAGCCGCCTTCAATGGCCTAGCTTCAACCCACTTGGTTAAATAATGCTGTAAACTACAATATACTTATTTTGGCGTGAGGTAGTTGGAAGTGGACCTACAAATGTCTATTCCCCACTTTTCAAAGGGACCAATGGGAAGAATAGGACATAATGGAGCTGATGAAGTCTTACGCTTACCATGTGTTTGATAAATATCACGTCTTACAATAATTATAACAATCTTTAAAAAGAGTGGGCTGTGATAACCTACATCTAAGATCCTTCTTGCTGTAAGTTGTCTGAGAAGTGCCCTCCACATGTACCATTGTGGAATTCTTCTAGCAGCTCCTTTCCTTGATCACGTCCAACTACCCTCTTGTAGATATCCATCGTGTCCTATTCAAATAATGCTCCATGCGTAATAGAATATGGATGACTCAGCTTGAGTAATCTTTCTCTTAGTCTTTGCATTGGCACCATCAGAAACTTGAATTCATTCGAGATAATTCCAAATATCTATGTATTCACTAGGGATTGTGTCAAGGGAGGAATAATGTTGCATCGGGAAAATCATCATCATCACAAGATGATCCTAAACCATCAAAGGCTTGAGAGAGTGCATCCGCATTGACATGCTTCTTTCTTAGCCTATCTATAATATCAAATTCAAATTCTTGTAGCAAAATTATCCATCTTGCTATTCTCCCCGATGGGTTAGGCTTATTGACAATATATTTTAGAGCCTATGATCTCTGTATAACTATAAATTTCTTCCCTAGCAAGTAATTTCTAAACTTCTTTACAGCAAAAATGATGATAGCCAGAGCCTCTTTTTTAGTTACAGTATAGTTTACCTCAGCACTGCTCATTTGTCTGCTCCCAAAGTAAATTGGATGTTCATTCCCATTTTCATCCTTTTGGCTCAAAGTACTTCCTAGTGCTGCATCTGAGGCATCAGTGTACATAATGAATGGCTTGCTCCAATCTGGATTCTTCAAAACAGGTGAAGACACCAGGGCTTCCTTCAGTTTTCCAAAAGCTTCATGTGCCTTATTTCCTGGTTCATAAGTAACATCCTTCTTCAAGAATCAAGTTAGTGGTCATGTAATCTTTGAGAAATTCTTGATGAACCTTCTATAGTAACCCACATGGCCTAAAAATGATCTCAACTTACTTCTATTCATAGGAAATGGTAAATCTTTGATTTTTGAAACTTTATCAGATCGACTCAATACCATCTCTGATACAACATGCCCTAACAAAACGCCTTTAGAACATCCAAAGACACACTTTGTAGGGTTTAGTGAGGCTTGTGCTTCATCTAACCTTTGAAATGTTGTCTCCATCTCAGTGTGGTGGTCCAACTTACTCCCATAGATGCAAAAATCATCCGTAAATACTCATGAAGGTCCCAATGTAGGGTTCAACACCCTATTCATCAAACGCTTGGAATGTTGCTGGAGCATTACACAACCCAAAAGGCATAACTCTATAAGCAAACGTTCCCAAGGAGTGGTGAATGTGGTCTTCAACCGATCTTTCTCTCGCTATACGAACTTGGTTGTAGCTACTATATCTCATCAAAAAACTATAGCACTCCTGCCATCTACTTCGCCCAAGATCTGATCTGAAAATGGAAGAGGGTAATGATCCTTCTTTGTTGCCTTATTGAGCTTCCTGTAATCAACATAAATGCATAGCTTCCCATTCTTTTTTATTGAGATCACAATGGGAGAAACCCATTCTCAATTCTCCACAAAAAATATGAATCCTGCATCAAGCAACTTATCTATTTCTTCTTTTACAGCCTTGGAAAAATTAGGATTCATTCTATATGGCATTTGCTTTATGGGCTTAACACCATCTACCACTCAATACAATGTTCTACCCAACTTACTTGACGGAGTTCCTTGTAATCAAAAGTGAATAGGTGTATGTACCTTCGAAAGAGCTGGAGGTAGGATTCCTTCTCACTCTCCATCACAACGCATCACCAATCTTTATTTGTTGGAGACGATCATCAACTTCTTCTTCAGATAATTTTATGGGGTCATGGGTTGGTGTGACTGGAAGAATATCCATGATGAAACATCAACCTCACTTTCTTCATCTTCAGTGTCCACTTCACTGGTACTAGAGTAATAAGAGGATGTCCAATCATCAGTTTCATCACTTGAATCCACAGTTTCTGCTTTATGATGTCGAGGGATCACGTTTATCTTCACCCTCTCTACCACGTCCAAGTGTCATGAAACCTTCATTCCGTAGTTTCTTGCATGAACTCTCCTTAGCCATGGTCTTCCTAGAGGCATTGGGTACGCAACAGTACCATTTTTCATCACCCGAAAGTATACCACACATACAACACCCATAACAGATATTGCCACATTTGAAACTACACCTTCTCGTTTAGTTTTTCCTTATTTAATGACCTTAACATAAGTGTCAAGGGTGATCAATTTTTAAACCCAACATATTCATTACAGGACTCGGTCATTACATTAATGCAGCACCTCCATCAACTAAGACATCATGAATTGAAATACCATTACATAATACCTCAGCTTGTGGAGCATAGGGATCTGCCTCTCTCCAAAATAGGGACCTCAACCTCCTTCCTTCTTCGAGCATTGAGTCCACCTCGCAACTCCCGCCTCTTCTCAGAAGACATAGCCAAGAGTTGACCATATGTAATATTTGCAGCCTTTTGACAGATCTTCCAAGATGGAGTATGGTCCTTGCCTCGTGAAATCAAAAATCTTGCACACCCAACTTTCTTCTCCTATGTTTCTTACTAGTTTCTTCTTTCATCTTCTTAGGATCATTTCCATCTTGATTATCTTTTTCTTTCTTTATTTTTGTTACAAACACATCTACTTCATTATTTCTATTCTCTTATCTATTACATCAAAAGAATTCACAAGTGCTTTTCCTTTATCATTATCTCCTTTACCGATGTAGAAGCTCTATCTGACAATTATACTTATAATGACCCTTTTTATAACAACCATAACAAACAACTTCAGAAATATTTCTTTTGGACCTCTATCTCCTCCCCGAGAACTAAATTCCTTTCCTCAAGAAGATTAATAGTTAACTGACCCATCTTTTTGAGCAAGATCTTCATACTCAAGAGATGTACTAGAGAAATAGTGCTCACCGGGAGTGGTTGTGGATTCAGGACCAAAGGTGCTGGTGTAGGCTCTACTTTAGCAACAATTTCTTTGGGCTCCTCTTCCATGCTTTCTTCTTGCATTCTTGCAATCTCCTTTGCTTGTTCAATGGTAGCTGGGTGGTCATACTTCACTCATTGTCTGATCTCTGGCTTCATCCCAAGAATGAAGTGCTTACAGAGGATATTATCCACGCCATTCATCAACCCATCCGCTAGTCCTTCCTTCCGGATCTGGGCATCGAGCTTCCTCCTTAGCTCTAGAACACGAGCATGATAATCCCTTATCTTCTCCTTCTCTCCTTGGGATAGCTTTGTGATCTCGATCATGAGATCTACATATTTCTGTTGTTCACCAAATTCTTCAAGAAAACTTTCAGTTAATAAATCCCATGAATTTTTCACATTATCACCTAGTGTTTCAAACCACCTAAGTGCTGAACCATCCAAAAAGGTAGGAAAAAATTCAGTCCATTGTTCCCTTCTTATGAGGCCATTACAAATACAAGATCGTTTAAACTCTTGAATGAAAGAAGAAGCATCTTCATTAGATTGAGCTGAAAAAACAGGAATCTTTCCCATTTTCAAAAGTAACCACCATGAAATACCAACCCACAAGTACAATCAACAAGACTTATGTGCACAAATAATTGGAATTACTATAGAAATGACCATGGTAAACTATGGTAAAACTTGACTTACTGCGGTAAAAACTGATTTTACTGTGGTAAACACTATTCACGGTAAAAGTGAACTTTCACGGTAAAAAGTCTTCCATGGTAAATACTATTCATAGCGAAAATGACTTTGTCATGGTAACTACTATTCACGGTAAAATGAATTTACCACGGTAACTACTATGTACAAGAAAAACAAGGTTACCCTCCAATTGATTTTTGACTTAGTGGGAATATCTCTCCGTAAAATCCACCAATGAGGAATGGTCCCAAGAACGGAACCAAAATGTCATCACCAATCCGGACTATGATAATTCTTTGCCGGGAACTCCTCGTGCTATGATTATTTACTAATACACAAATTTTTAGTTTGGTGGATGTAATCTGAAACAAAACAACAACATAACACAAGAATAAAATCGACTATGATAAGACGAATGATGACAAATCTGAAATATCAAAGTAAATTATAATATTAACATGAAACTTTTACAATCTCACCCATGAGGTACTTCAACAAGACTATGGGAGAAACTTTACAATTACACCTCTTGATGGCTTCTTCAACACACCTTTAATCCGATGGCTTCCTTTCGCACACTTCCTACAATATTTCTCACTACTTCTTTCTATGCTAAATGAGGGGTGGCCTCTCTATTTATAGAAATTCCAGGCTTATCCATCCTATCTCTAAGATAGATAAGAAATCCACTCGACGAATCATATTCCATACCTTAACTCTTATCCGTACATGTAAGCTTATCTCTTAAGATAAGATAAACCTTATCATTTTACATGGGTTCCACATTTTTAGACTTTTTACAAATAAAATACACAAAATATTTATGACCTCACTCCTTGTCCTTATTACCACTATAATATTTCTAATTCCTAATCATGTAGACCCTACTTCTCTACTTACCCAAACTTTGACATTTTAACATTACCGGACCACTTACGATAAATATTTACTTTTTACAACATTCCTATTGTACTTTGACTATTACCGTACTACATTATTGGTGACACTGCATCGAGGCGCCGTTACATTCTATCGACGCTACTACTAATTATATTTAACAACATCCTATTCCTAATACATACATTAATGAAATAGAAATTATGGAGGAAAATTTTAGTGTTGACAGATCCCACCCATGGGAATCCCTAGCACAATCAAACACACACAAACAAATACAAGTTCCCATTTTTACCTTGTTGAATTCATCTAAAATTCTAATGTGGTTGGTCTTCAATCCCCAATGTTTGTTGTGATATTTTTAACCTATAAAATATAAATACCTCCTTCTCCTTCAGCGTAGTGGTCATATCAAAACATCCAAAATACATATAAATATAATTCCAAAATCATCTATATATATGAATCACAACAACATCAAGGAAACAAAAATATCATTTGTAATTTTATCAACAACTATATCATCATCAAATAAATTCCATTTTCTAGGTCTACTCAAAATATCCAAATATCACATGTCCGAACAACATCTATAATATAACCATGTCAAACAATATATCAACATCGATGTATAAAATGTCTCCAATAAACATCATGCATCATATATGAATCAAAGTCAACAATAATCCATGATCTAACATCTAACATCATACTAAATCAAAACTATAATAATGTCCATAATATAGTTAGGAGTATCAGGATCAATATCAAAAGGTGTCGAAGGGAAGTGGGTACTACATCCCCCTCCCCTTAGAATAGAATTCCTCCCGGAAGTCACCGGAGCGAGATGTGGAAACTAAACTCATAACAATGTAGCTTCCTCCCAAGTAGCTACGGTCTCATCATATATGTCCCACTACACTCGCACCTAATCAATATCTCTTCCTCGAAGGCCCACGGTCTTGTGATATATAATGTTAATCGGCTCCATCATCACCTGCCCCTAATATTTTACCTGCAAGGAGGTCTAATACAACACATGAGGAGGATCAACAATGTATCTCCTAAGTAGTGAAACATGAAACTTGTCATGTACATGAGATAAGCTATGTGACAATGTTAGACGGTAGGTGAAAGGGCCGATATGCTCTAAGATCTCAAAAGGACCCATGAATCTAGGACCTAACTTAGAATATTTTCCATAACAGATAGGACTTTTATGTGGCTCGACACGAAGGAACACCTTCATGCCCACATTAAAACTAAGGTTGGTCCTATGTTGATACTGTAATTTTTCTTGTCATGTGCCTCCTAGAGTCTCTGCACGATCATAACCACCTCTTGCTCCACGTCCTATAATAAAGGTGGTCCAAGAGAAACCCCGTCCTCTAATCTGTCCCAACCAAGAGGTGTCCTGTACTCTCTACCATAAAAATCCTAAAAAGGAGCCATGCCTATAGAACTATGAAAATTATTATTGTAGGAAAACTCTACCAAGTATAGGTACTCCTCCCATCTAGATTGATGATCCATAATGTACATCACAAGAAAATCCCTAAGATTTGATTCACCGCTTGGTCTCTGTCTATCTCTGTCTTGGTGTGATATGTTGTGCTGAAATTAATCCTCGTCCCGAGGGAATGCTTTGCATAGTAGTCCAAAAATGTGAAGTATACAAAGGATCTCGATCACAAATAATCTTCTCGTGGAATCTCGTGCGATCTAACAATATCATCATCATAAACCCATGCCACCACACTAGCTATAGAGGTGGTATTCACCGAGAAAAATGAGCCGCTTTTGTCAATTTATCCACCGTGACCATTATGGTGTCATGGTGGTATCCCGACATCGGTATCCCAATAATTAAGTCCATGGAAATGGTGTCCCAATTCCACTTTGGAATAACATGAGGAAAGAGAAGGCCGGTTGATGCTAATGTCTTGGCTTTCACTTTATGGCACTCTAAATAGTGTGACACAAACTGAGCCATGTCTCTATGAAGTCCTCTCTAATGATACAACAACTGTTTTCCAAAGTACCGTGCATCTTCTTCACCCTAGGATGGGATGAATAGGGTGCCAATGTGCCTCACAAAATATCCTATCTTAAGGCTTCATCTATGGGAACATAAATCTAGCATCTATTCCTAAGAAGGCCATCCTCTAGTGAAAAACTATCAATACTCCCTTCAAGGGGTCTCGACACTAGATCTCTTCTCTAGCCACAATGTAGAAACTATCAAGAGGAAGTTGTACACCTCAAGATCATGAGTCGGATAATTGAGCTCATAATCTTTGAGTTTGAGAGACTCAAAGGCCACTACTCGCCCTCTTGCATCAACACAACTCCAACTCCTACCAAAAAGAATCCGTGCATATGAAAAACTCACCTGTGGATCCATCACTATAAGAATGAGTGTTATCATGAGGAACTCTTTTAGTGTCTTGAAGGCCTACTCGTATCTTTCCGACCAATCAAACTTCTTCCTTTTCTGCCAAGGGAAGTGATGGGATGCACAACTCCTTGAGAGAAGTCTGAACAAATATCCTATATTAACCTACTAACCACATGAAGCTCCACACCTATGTCACAATAGTGGGTGTTGGTTAATCCATAATAGCTATAATCTTAGAAGGATCAACTATGATACCTTCCTAGAAATGATATGACCCAAATACTGCACCTCTGTCTGAAAGAATGCACACTTCTCCAAGTTCCCGTAAAGTTGTTGTTCATAAAGACACTAAAGAACCTCGGTTAAGGTTCCCTTTGTGCTCCTCACACATACATCATGAGTAAATAATTATGTCATCTAAGAAGATGAGCACAAAGTGATCTAAGAAAGTCTTGAATACCCCATTCATCAAACTCATAAATATTGTGGAGGCATTCGTCAAACCAAAAGGCACCACTATGAACTCATAGTGCCCATATATTGTACAAAAAGTGGTCTTATGAATACCGCTTCTCCGTAATCCACAGACTTATGAGAGCTTGACTTAAGATCAATCTTAGAGAAAACGGTGGCTCCCTTCATCGATCAAACAAATCATCTAAGTGCGGAAAGGGATAATGATTCTTGATCATTACCTTATTTAGCTGGTGGTAATCAATACTAAACCATAAGGATCCATCCTTATTCTTCATAAAAATCACTAGTGTACCCCAAGGATACACTAGGATGGATTAGCACTTTCTCAAAAAGGACCTCAAGTTGCAAATTGAGCTCACGGATATTTGGTGTGGTCATCGATAAGGTTCTCATGAGATAGGCTTTGCTCCTTAAACTAGATCTATATGAAATTCAATCTCACGTGTGGGTGGTAACACCGGTAGCTCCCCTAGAAAAACATTTTCAAACTCTCTCAAAAGGGAATGATCATCTAGAGATGGTACACTAGTCCCATCCTCGGATCGGTCACTAATCAGTAACCACATACATATGACAACCTCATTACACACACCACTTAAGCTGCATAGCGGAGATGGTGTGAATGGAAATGGGTCTCCTAACCCCGAAAATCATTGACTCCACTCCTCAATCTTCAACACAAGCTATATTCTTATGGTAATAATCCATCATGGCCATGTGTGCAGATAACTAGTCCATACCCAAGATGACTCCATAAGAACCCAACGGAAGGATATGAAGATCCGAGGTAGTGGTGAAAGATCCCAAGTCCATTAAACACTCCTTCACTAAGGATTATATAGAAATCTTGGCTCCGAAGCCATATCAACATCCCAATTAAGACACTTCCTAATTACCACTAGCACCGTATCACTCTACTAAAGATGGTGCAATCAAGGAATCAAAAGAACCAGAATTAAATAGAATAGAGGTAGGAATACCACCAATTCTACCTATGGTCTTAATAACTATACTCTGATGCTCATACTGGTAGTTCTTGACTGCTACATAAATCCTATGACTATGCCTCATGTCACTAATAGTTGGCTCTGAGATCTATGTCTTACCCTTATTAGGGTTCTGAGGGCAATCTCTCAAAAAATGTCCAGCAACACCACAACCAAAATAACCACCTGATGCTCTCCCATGAGTAGCAGGTCCATCTAGTGCTTTGGAAGTTGATGAAGTGGATCTTGATGATCCGATTGTGGTCTATTATTATCTCTGCTAGAGAGCTCCTGCTGACTAAGCTCTAGGTCCACCCTATGTCCTAATGGGACCCCAGAGGAGGCCCATACTCGACCCTTGTGTGCATCAAATCTCGATGGAGGTCAGTAAGGTCAGTGGGACTGCTGTTGTTATGGTCTAAATGATGTTTGTGATGAATCCTATCCACCACGAGGAGGATGAGTTGAACCCCTCGATCTACTATCATGCATCTGTTGTATGAGGGTTTGGACTTGGTCTCTATCCTACTGGGTCTTCCCCCGAGTCTCCCCTGCTATATAGGCATTCTCAACATCCTCAGCTAAAGTCTGTGGGAAATGGATTAGAATCACACCCCCAATGTCTAGATTTAGGCCCTAGATGAACCTGTGGATCCACACCTGCTCATCTTGCATGTACTCAACAGAATGGACTAGACCCAAAAATCTACTCTTATACTCACCCACTATAAGAGATGCCTACCGGAGGTCATGAAACTCATCATCCTCTAGTGTATGAACCTCGGTGACAAATATCTTCTCTGAAATGCTACTCAAAAGAGCTCCTGGTAGCTATCTCAAATCAACATGGAGCTTCTTCTCCTCTATCATCTATCGAGACATCTACTCCATCCCTTATTAGATAGATCGCAACACAAGCTTTCGTGTTGCTAGAACATGGACAAAGCTTGAAGAACCCACCCAAAATCACTAACTAGGCCTCTTCCTAAAATCCACCTCAGTATCACCGAGTAATGAGACAGCCACAACTTCAGGATCTCCCGATTTGATCTACAACTATAGTATGGCAACCCCTAGGGCTCTCTACATGCTCATCCCTAAGCCTAGGGCTCTGAGATCTATCTCTATGTCCTTGACTCTAGTCACCCTATCCCATATGTGGTGACTCTTCTATACCTGACTCCGCATGGGATTTCTCTTATCTATGATCCTTGTTGTGTTAAGGAGATGTATGGGCATCCACGGATGGCTTCCCATCCTATCTAGCTAAATGTCCTCCAATGGATCCTCCGCATAAAGCGGTATTAACATCCTGAATTTTCTGGAAAATCTATGTTTGGATGGCTTCTATAGCATGATCCAGTGGTGATAAATATAATTCTATGTGAATGGACCCCTCACTTGGTCCACGCCCCCTAAAAAAACTAGGGAAATGGGTTAGTTCATTATTCTAGGTTTCAGTCAGTTTTCCATGTTTACTAATATACACAATTTTCAAGAATTTTGTTTTCTAGATTAAAAAGGTGTGTTGGGTTTAACATTATACTAGCTTTAAATTTCATGTCTCAAGTTTTCTAGTGTGTCCAAGGGTCCAAGATTTTGAACCCATGGCTCTGATACCAAGTGTAACACCCTCTAAAATCTCCCACTTGAGACCCAAGAACAACCTAGGTTTAGTTAGAAAAATTATGGAATAATTTTTCTTTTCTTTAAAAAGTGTTCACAACAAAAAAATTCAAATTCCATTACAACAATTATCAAATCACCTTACAAAACACTAAGAGAGTGAAATTTATCCTGAGCACAACTAAATTTCCCTTAGGTGATAATCTAACCATTTAAAATTAGATTAACACTAAGCCAAAAATTCTTAATTAAACTCAAAGGGTAAGAAGAGCCAAAACAATTAAATACCCTAGGTATTTAATTCTACAAGGTTTCAACAATTAACAAGGTCTAATTGTAAGGGGGAGAATACACATTTAAACTAACAGGGTAAATTCTCACTTACCCACTCCTAGAACTCTCTTAAAAGATTCAACCTGATTTTTCTCATGTTTAACAAACATAAAACTTTCTTCAAATATTTCCATTAGATATGAAATTTCCTCCCCTTTTTAGTGATCTAAAGAAGTCCTCCTAACTCCTCATGTTTCTCAAGTTATGGGCCGGCAGACCTTGGGAGAAAATGTTTCCCAAGAGTGGGCCTACGGGCATTGGAAGGAATTTTTGTTTTTTTTTTTTTGTTTTAGTGTGGAAGGTTGGTTGTGGATGAAATTTTTCTTGAGTGAGGAAAGGTGGGGCATGGGAATAAATTTTTACCGAGTGTAGAAAGGTGGGGCACGGGAAGAAAGTTTTCCCAGCGAGTAGGGATAGGCGGGGCACGGAAGAAATTTTTCCTGAGCTTAGAAATACGGGGGCGGGAAGAAATTTTTCCCATGTGTGGAAAGGTGGGGTGCAGGGAAGAAATTAATAAATTTAGAATTTTTTCCAAAAACATTTAAGGGATAAAAAAATGATCCACACCTCCGTTCACGCGAGACAATGCCACATGTAGGGATCTCATTGGGTGTGGGTGGCGAGAGAATATTTTAAATTTTCACCAAATTTTTTTTTTTTTCAAAAGTTAAGTTTGTTACGTGTGATCCCTCATGCCCATGAAAGAGATTTTCTCGAAGGAAATGGGTGTGGGGCTGTGGAGAAAGATAGACATTTTTCCAAAATTCAAAAAAGTTAAGTTAGTTGTTGCAGGCCAACCCACCCATGAGAATGCTTCCAAAAGCGAAGGGTGGGGCGGTGGGGCCATAGGGAAATTTTCCAAATTTTCCTTTTTTGAACATAGATTATTTTTGACAAAAAAATGGTTTGTGGGTTAGTGGAGTGGTAGGAAACTTCATTCCTTTAGCATTTTGGGAAAAGAGCACAAAAATTAAATGTTTAGCCCACAGTCTACCCAAGAATATTTTATTCATTTAAATTTGACAATTAGATTATTTTTGAAACCAAATGAAGTAAAAACTTCATAAGGCCATAATTTTTATTGGGATCTTGGTTTTGGAAAACAAGGACTTTATGGAAATCTCACAACATCCTCTTTGTATAGAAACCTTAAGAATTTGATTTGGATAAAGTTTTAAGGGTCAATTTGGAGAAAATGATTTTTGTCACTTAAAAAGTGAACTAGTATTTTTAACTTGCACAATTTTTTCAAATTTTCCATTAATTCTTTCTCAAAATTCCAAACATGCATGGAGGATTTATCTTTGGAGATTTTAGGATAAATTGCAAGGTTAAGTTGGCTTGATTTTTGCATTTCAAATTACCAATGTTTACACAAAAAAGCCTGCAATTTTTCCTTTTCTCAATTTGAAAGGTTCTTTAAAAAATAAATTCTTAAGTGTTTTAGTTTTTTTGGGGTCATTTTGATCTTACAAGTCCAATTCGGTATTTAATTGTCTTTTGATGTTGCAGGGTCATTCTGTTCAATTTGCTAATTAATTTGCAGAGTTTGAAATTTATCTAATAGAGATCAGATTCAAATGGGTCTATTTTCATTTATCATCTTCTAAGTTTTAAAATTCATTCCAAAACCAATTCTAACCTATTAAGTTGATTCAAGCAAAGTATTCAAATGCCAAATTATAATTCTAATTTCTAAAACATTCATTTCTAAAGAACAGAGCATTATGACATTTCTCCATACGTATTCACTTTTTCATCTTTCCAATCAGAATTTCAAAATACATTCAACAATCATATTTCAATACCTAATAATTTCATTTGAGAAAAGTAATACAATATTTTATTGATTCAAAAAAATACCTTTACAACTTCTTCTTTCATTCCTCAATTACAATATACAAAATACAATTTCTTTCACATTCATTCAAAAATAGAAAACAAAGTATATCTCTTTCACATTTGAATTACAAATTTCATAGCCAAATCGAACATCTTTCCATCACAATAATGTACAAGGTCATCCACTTCAAGTGGGAAAAGGTTACAATAAGAAATAATCTCAATAAGGACTATCAACTTGTCTTTTTTCTCTCAGCTCCATAACAATAGTATGAATTTACATCATTCTCCAATTTGATCAAAACATGACAACAGGGAAAGGAAATGCTCTCCACCCAACCAAGACATCCAATGAAAAGGAGAAGCCATCCTTCTTCATTGGGCCCCAAGCCCCAATAATAATGTAATAAGAAATGTGTTTTCAACTCATGGCAACAAGGCTTCCATAACCCACAAGTATAATTTCACATTTAAAACATAGTTCAAAATAGAATGTAGTTTACAACCACATTAAAACATAAAAAACATAACTCAGGATTCATCATGCAAGCCAAAGGAAAAGAAACTATGGAGGATGTTGTTTTTGCCCCCTAAGGGAAATGTGTATCACCACCTAAGAACAAACTACCAAAATATATAAATTCAAAACCTTGAGATGCCCTTATGCCCCCACCCCCAAGTACCCCCAAGTACCCCTTATTCCTCCCATTTCCTTATGCCTCCCCAACCTCTTATGGTACCCCATAATGAGTAAAGAAAAGTAAGTTATTTATTTGTAAGGTGGAACCCAAATCCCAACTCCCATCACACTTATACCTCCCCAAAACACTTATGCCTCCCACAAAAATACCCCATAGTCTTCTCCTACACCATCCTTAGGAACTCTAACCAACCAGCCAACAATAAAACAACACATTCAAACATTCAGCCATTCCTAAGTGCATAAGAATGATAAGATGTCCTTTCAAGAGCCAATCTCCTACCTCTCCATGATGGAGTTTTGTTCCAAGGTTCCAAAACAACAAGCTTTCAAATGCAAAACACATTCCAAGATCAAAAATATACAAGCACGCAATAGTCTCCAATCTTCTCTGAAAGAAAGAGCTCAAAACTACAAAAAGAATTCACCCTAAATAAAGTATGCAAAAGTGAAGCAACCCCAAAAACAAGCCAAGGAAATTTGAATTTATAGAAGAGGGAAGAGAAGAGGATGAGGTGGATCCATGTAGGATGCCACTTCACACATCCTCAACTCCAACACCAAAGTCAACTTCATTCTCCAATGCATAATAAATAGGTGGGTGAATAATATGACAGCTTTACTTACACACTCCAAAAAAATCCCACACCCCAAAGACTGAAATTAAAAATATGTAAGAAAGTGCAATTACAACTTACAACTTGACTTACAAAAATGCATAATGAAGGCTAATTTTAACTCTCCAACCATAGGTAAGGTTGGTATGAAAATTTAAGAGGTATGGGACAAGTTTAACTTGTCCCACAAGCCTCCAAAATCAGCCTCCAAGGAAAAATTTGAATTTAAAAATAAGGTGGAGTGTTTCATACTAAAAAATTAACTTACACATTACTTACTTACACATATCTTACAACATTTAATACAAGAGCCAACAACTCCAATAATTAATTTCTTATGTCCCAATTGATTTATTAATTTATTTAACAATATGTTTTCTCACATTAATTTACCACAATTTACTTAAATAAAAAGGGGGACACATCACTTATAAAATACATACACACTAAACAAAGGAACCAAATAAATAAATAATACACATAACCCTTGGTCACATTTAAAGGTGATCCCCCATGGGAATCCCTAACATAATCAAACACACACAAACAAATACAAGTTGCCATGGTGACCTTGTTGAATTCATCTAGAATTCCAATGTGGTTGGTCTCCAATCATCTGATGTTTATTGTGATATTTTTAACCTGCAAAATACAAATACCTCTTTCAGCCTTGTGGCCATATCAAAACATCCAAAAGACATATAAATATAATTCCAAACTCATTTATATATATGAATCACAACAACATCAAGGAAAAAAAGAATATAATTTTTAATTTTATCAACTATATCATCATCAATTAAATTCCATTTTCTAGGTCTACTCAAAATATCTAAATATCACATTTCTAAACAACATCTATAATATAACCATGTCAAAAAGATATTTTCATCGATGTATAAAATGTATCCAATAAACATCATACATCATATATGATTCAAAGTCAACAATAATCTATGATCGAGCATATAACATCATACTAAATCAAAACTATAATGTTTTCCATAATCTAGTCAGCGATGATCGGGATCAATATCAAAAGGTGTCTAAGGGAAGTAGGTACTACAACAAGACTTTCTCAACGATGATGAATTTTACCAAAATCGTTCGTGACGCAACTTTAGTTATTACATAAACACCATATCAATGCTCTTGACCACCTACAAATATGCCAAAAACATATCAAACGTGCCACAAAAAATGTGTTCACGATAGAACCTTTCAATTTGGAGACCTCATCCTAAAAGAAAATCAGCATGTAACCAAAGAAGAGAAAACTAAGCGGGGAAAATTTTCTCCTAATTGGCTTCGACCCTCTATCATTACCCATGCCTATGGATCAGGTGCTTATCATTTGTCTTCACTCGAAGGTAAACCCAAACCTGATCCTCTCAATGCCTTGCATCTTCGGCTATTTTATTGTTGAAATCAAGTCCTATATCACTTTATGTCGAGTGGATTACTCATCCTTGAGCATTGTTCACCTTCCATATTACTGCTTTTGAGGATCCATGACTAAACAAGAATTTTTGATTACCCATCACCTTTCAACCTTATCTTCAATATGATTACCATGGCTTTACTCATAATATGATTCTCATGGGTATTTTCTCTCTTTTCCAAGATGGAATGCCATGGTCATTCATCACTCGAAATGACCCCTTTCATAGTTAACCAAAGTGTACTACAATTTTGTCTTGAACAAGAGACGACTCTTCCTCTATAGTCTTGTCCATGACTTAAATGTCCAAGAATAAAAAGGAATTCAACTCCTTGAGTTAAACTTCCAACAAAAGATGACTCCCTCAAAAAGGGACATCTCTTTACTCTGCTTTCACCACTATAAATAGACTGCCCTTGAATGATAGCTATATAAATCCATTGCAAAAATACAATAAATGTATCCAGAAGCTTCTCACATCAATCAACTTCACAAAGACCTCAAGGAGATAATATACTCATCCCATATATACTTCCCGCATTGATGAGTATATTAAAAATAGAAAATAAAAATAAAAAATGAATGACAAATGAAGAAAAGGATGAAATTTACGTCATGGACTTACCTATTGTTGATCATGGGTTTCTTGGTAAGAAAAGCATGATGTCGTAAACTAATTTACGATAAACCACCCACTCTCACCTCATTTCCTTTTCATCCTAATTTCCTTTCTACTCAAGGGACTTGCCACAACCGTGACATTTCGTGATCATGTGAATTTATTAACCTTTAGAATAGTTCATTATGTAAGGCATTTAGTGTCTTACATTCATAAGTCCATTTGGGGTATGGTCGACTCATTATGGATCTTATGAATTAAGAAGATCTTTTTCCACCTCTTCCTATTCGCCTTCCTCATTACTTATTGATTATCTTTCATGGGACCAGATCATCGACACCTATATTTAAAAAAACTCAGCCATTCCTATGAGCCACACCCAATCATGCCTATGACCTACATTCAACCATGCCTAACACCTACCAACCTATTCCTCTACTTCATCATATTCTTCCCTAGCTTATGGGAGAACTACATCGTCTTGAGGCCCCTTTTGGTCGGGATATGTAGGAAAATCTTCAAGGAATGGGGCCCTTAAGGTTAGCTTGACCACTCTTTACCCTAACTTATTTTCCCCTTTATTTCCCTATTCCCATCCTACCTTAATTCATTCCCATTTTATGTCAATAATTGGAAATTAAACAAAACAAACAACAATTGATGAACGTTTTTACCCCATCATCACATCATTCATTTATTATTCTCACATTTCCACTACAACAAATATTGAGAAACTTAAACCATAAAATGCATATAAATCAACCTAACTCAATCATGCCTAAATAAACCTAACTCCACCATGCCTAAATCAACCTAACTCAATCATGCATAAATCAACCTAACTCGGTCATGCATAAACCAACCTAACTCCACGATACATAAATCAACCCGACCCAATCATGCCTAAACCCACCTAAATCCACGATGCCTAAATCAACCTAACTCAATCAAAACTAAACCTACCTAAATCAACCATGCCTATTGACCTCACTTTTCCATGCCTACACGAACTTGACTCAATCATGCCTAATTCACTAGTTTCCATCACATACGAAATAATAATGGAAACTTAAAACAAGTGGACCATCCATACTATAAATATCATCATATATAAATAAGAAATTTTGTGTATACATATATATGTACACGAGATACAAATAAATACAAAAATATCAAAAAATCTCATGTACATCCTTTCTATCTTCGAATGCAAGACAATATATGCCAAAAATACACAAAAATGAAGGTACATGTGTAACTATTAGGAATCCCCTCATCAGATAACCTCCATGCTTGTCTCACCTATCTCGTCCTCCTCCTTTTCTCTTGTTTAGCATCCCGCTAGCATCTTATCACCCTCCATGGGCCTTGGCCTCGACCTCTCTTGGTACCTCACTAGGAGCTAGCCTCGTGTCTTTGGTGGCCTCACCCTAACCCTCTCTCAGGGATGGTTGGCACCCCGTACTTTCCACACTATGCATCTGAAGACTGGTCCTCTCACCGAGGACCTGTTATGCTCTATACTCTTCATTGGAAGGGACATCTATCCCTGTAGCCATTAGATGATCCTGATAATATCTCACCTCTCCTAAGGAATCCTTGAACCTAGCCATGGGTATTGTCTACAATGGTGCAATCGACCTCGATCCTGTACCTTTCCCAAGGGACCTTGTCCTTCCCTTGTCTGTAAAATAGAACCCTCTCCTTAAGCTTGTGTGGGTTCCTGTGTAGTGGCTAACTAGCCCTACAAACCTATAACCTACACCTGTAATGGTAGCAACCATTACTCCATCTCCATCTCTACCTTGTGTAGGTACATAGGCTTGTGGGGATGCCACATGTTCCTGTAATGTGGCAACTTGTGCCTCGACCACTGCAGTTAGCTATCCCAACACTATCTTTAACTGTGTAACTAGAGTTGCCACCTACCCCTGTAGGGCATCTCTCGAACCTGTGATAGTAGCTAGGTTGGGCTTCCACAGGCCTCGGTGGTACTTCTTATAGCTCTACGCTGCCCACCACTATCTGCACCTTTCTATAACCCCGTAATCATTAATCCATCGATCTACCACCGCTCCTCCTACCTTATAGGCACCATCGGCTATGGTAGAGGCATAAGCCTCTCCACATCATCCCTCCTGTACTATGGAAATGGTGGAGGTACATCTTGTAGTAACCCAAACTACCATCTAACCCTGTCAACCGGTATCATCTCATGCTCTCTGCATGACGCCCCTCTATCCACCTCAAAGTTACAGCCCCTCCTAGCTCATCTTTCATCTACCTATATGATGGGAAGCCCACATACAACCTCTAAATGATGTCCATACCGGACAACCCCTCTAATACATGTATGTAATATGCTACATCATGTGTAGCCCTGGCAGCTCGATGCTCTCAATAGTAGGTACCCATCGCTGTAGCCCACCTAAACCATGCCCGCCTCAAATGCATCAAGTTAGGGCATGCCCACTGGATGCACACACATGATGTGCTCATATGCCCAATAGTGAATAAGGAAGGTAGACTATAAAATAAACCACTTTGTAATCACCCATAGCCCCATAACTATCTCAGAAAACTACACGAAGAATGTTGGTGCCCATGTGTTGGTCTCGAAAATCTATCGCACAGGACAGATCTATGGATAGACGAGCCAACAAAGGGGTGGCTTAGCCCTCTTTGAGTCAAAGAAAGCGAAACTGGTTTATTGCTATTCTACCAAAGAGAACCTATGCAAGTCTCATGATTCTCGCTTCGGGGTTTGGGATCTCATCCCAAAGAGAGTGTAGGAATGAAAGAGGGAAAAGAGAAAGAACAGATCCGAAGGAAGAAAAGAAATGAATTCCAAAGCAGTAAAGGTCAAGATTTATGTTTTTGGGTTGGTAGTAAATGAGCCAAACCTACTTGCATAAATAAACAAAGCAATACCGATGAGCAAATGACAAAAAAGTAGATATGGATCCAACAGATTAAACACACATACGTATCTAACGTAAGGAAGATCTAATGCATAACACAGCTATTGAGCACAAAGTCTTAATATTTGTATTACTATTTTCTTCTGTTACAAGAAAGCTCAAAGTCTTTCTCTCCTCACTTCTATTTTCATCTAAAAAATGTTCACCCCGAATACAACAAGTATTCCAGTATTTATAGAAGAGAGGAGAAGGAAAGCAAAAAGGAGCCAACAAATATTTACAAAGATATTTACAAAATATCTAAAAGTCATGTTGACTTTTGACAACTTGATGGATGACATCATCCCATGATGCAACATGGATGATGTCATTATTTGTGCCAACACACTTTAGACATTTCAACAAGAAAGTCAGAGAATAGAGAGAAGAAGAAGAAGAAGAAGAAGAAGAAGCGCTACTCGTCATCGTCATCCTGCGGCCGAAAGGGGGTTGCCTGCTTCTGATGCTGCTCAGGAGATGATATGTGGAACTGAGCGCGGTATTCCAAAAACTTGCTAATCATGGGCCCAAATTGATCCTGTGATGGATCCTCGTGCCGCTTCGGCGCTGATTGCTTCGCAAGTCTCCCGCTCGCTTATGAGCTTTTCTGGGAGTTTAGAATAATCTTTCTCCGCCTCGATGAGGAACCCGATGAAGTCCCTACAGGCCAGCAGGTTGTTGATAGATTCAGTGTCAAATGTGACCTCCGCCCCGCTCTCGAGAAGCGATCTCCTCAAGATCCGGATAGTTTCATCACCGATCTCATGGTAAAGGAAGGAGTGAGCAGCCCCGAGACATGTTAAGAACAATTCACTCCATTTGATGCATCGCATCCAGGCCTCTTCCTTCACCTTGTCTATCTTTTCCGTAACAAATTCCAGCTGATCTATCCGATAGTCCAGAGTGGACATGGTTTTGTTGAGGGCCCTCGATGGCCGAAAACTCCGAACTTGACTGATCTTCGACCAACAAATAACATTTGTCAAAGGTCTCATGTTGGAGTCTAGCATGATCTAGCTCTTCCGATATGGGACCCGCTAATACTTGGAGTTCCTTGTTCACCTTTTTGATGTTTAGATATGAATCGACATACTCGCGATCACTCTTTCACTGTCCCCGAGGATCCGGCCCTCCAAGCGTAAACGGCCATACCCTCGCTCGCGATCTTTGAATATTCATTGATTTTCTCCTGGCCGAGAAGCTCAAAGTCTCGGCAGTAGTGTGGGAGGTGCACTACCCATCTTCTGTAAGGCTTGAAGCAGATATTTGTTCTGCTCCTTCAATAGCCTTTTCTCTTCTTTTATTTCCCAAGCTTTTGACAAAGGGCGTCGACCATGAAAGAGCTTCCCCGAGACTTTCGTAAGACGTCCCCATCAGTGACTTGGGTCACAAGAAAATCTGCCGGAGATGATCCTTTTTCTCCTTGAGGGATCTGGGTATGCTATTTCCATAACTCTCTCACCCGCAAAGACTTTGAGAGAAGCGTGTTACAGCTTTTGCTTCTTTGCCCCTTTGGCCGGAATCACTGAAAAGTCCATCGGAGCGATGGGAACTTTCCTCTTTTGTTGGCTCAACTGCTGAGAGATCCAGGCTGGTCCCATAGAAGAAGGACCAGAGACAGAGGAGGAGGGAACAACAGTAGAAGAGGGGAAAAACGTGGAGACACGCGGTGGTGGCATTGAAATCATAGCCGAAGAAGTGTCCACGGGAGGAAGGGAAACTGCAGCTGCAGAAGACAAAGGAAGGGAAGGGAGCCCGGAAATGAGGGAAGAAATGGAGGAGGAAAGATCAGCGAGGGAGGAGAAGATAGACGAAGAGGCAGGGGAAAGAGTAGAAGAAGGGGCGGAGGACACGACCAAAGGGGTGGTCGTTTGAGTCACTCGAGGAGGGGAAGAAAGAGAAGAAGAAGGGACAGAAGGGACCTCTGTGGTTGTAGCAATGCCGACATCCTGAGTGGATGGGCGTATGGGACTATCCTCCGCTGCTTCTTTCTCTGGCGAATCCAGAGTTATTACCTGTTCTGGCGCTGTGGAAGGAGGACTTCCAGGGGCTTCTTCCTGAATGGTGCTAGGTTCACCTTCTCGCACCTTTGCCTTTTAGCCGCTTCTTGACCTTGAGGTGCATTTCCCAATGGGGAGGTTGTGAAATCTACCCCGAGGTAGATCAGCTTGTTCATGCGGCACCAGTGCTCTGTTCTGCGCATAGTCTCCTTGACCCTCTCCTCAATTGTTTGAGGAGCTTTGCTTCTGTCAATGGCCGGGAAGGGCCAATCATCCCCTTCCGTGTCATTATACACCTTGTCTACTTCATCTTCCATAGTTTGGAAGCCTTTGGGGACAATGGCCACTCCGTATTGGATAATTTCCGCCAATGCTAAGCGAGAATGATCCTTTCTTCTGAGTTCCACCTCGTGGATGACGTCAATGTAAATATCCTCAATTTGAGGGACGTGGATCGGATCAAGCTTAGCCTCGCAGCAGCCTCTGGGTCAAAGGTAGGCCTGGCTGGGAAGTCATGTTTCAAATTGAGCAACTCCAGCTCTGCGAACATTTCCTTCGCCTTGTGATGGGAGGAGCATGTGTACCGGCCCACTGTGAGGGGGAAAGGAGTTCCGCCCTTCTTTCTTTTGAGGCATTTCTCATGGTATGTGACCAGCTGCCTTGATAACTCTAGTAGAATCAGCTTAGGTCCAAAGATACCTCGGTAGCTCTGGTTGGCTCACCCAAGAAGTTGACCGCCTTCGTATAGGTAAATGTGGGAAACTGGGTGAATAGGGCCCCCCACTTCTCCACAGTTGACACAATGTTCTTGGTTGTGCGACCATGAGTTAGATTTGGCCTCAACAGGAAAATGATGTGATAGAAGAAAGCATCATTAATTTTGGCGAATTGAGGGATGCTATTCTCCAGCCTCAGTTCTGGATAATATTCATATATTTTGACCTGAGGCCAAATTCCACTTCGGTTTAGCCCTGGATAATCCCTTTCCGACGCTGCAGCGTAGACTACGTAGGAGTTCATATGGAACACTCCTGCTGGGCGAATTGTCAGTAGCTGCTCGAGATGGTGCCGCTTATTATTTCTCCCCAAAGAAAAGCGCTCGCTGCACATTCTTATTCATTGTTTCCAAGTACTTCAAAGATCCATTTATGGAAGTAGTGGGCCGTAAAGCCCAAGACCCCGCTCAGAAAGTAATAGTATCGCTGAGCTCTTCTCGAGAAGTCACCGCGGTGGATGATTTGGGGCCACCGGTTACCACCTTCTTGTTTTTCAAGTAGACTTCGCTCATTAGTTGCATGCATTGGTCTTCGTTGTCTTCCTGTGCCTTGATGCACTCTTTTCGGGCCGACGGCCACAAAGTGCCGGTGGTGAGGGATGCCGAGCATTATCTCAAAATGACGGGCAGTGAGGTTTATGATTACCTCGCCCTTGCTGTTTTCGACACATCTTGTGTCCTTGTTGTAAGATTGTGCAATTACCATCATGAATTCATTGTTGATGGCACTGACGGGGATTCCTCCGGTGAAATGCAGGGCACTGCCTATTAATTTGTCCATCCACGGACTTCTTGTAACCTTCTGAGTCCTAACCCAGAATTCTTCCATGTCAATGTGACCCAACTCTGAGTCCCTGACATCCATACTGCATTCAGCCTGTGATTCGGGCATCCTGACCCTTTGATATTTGTACTTCATCTCCTCCTCTGTAAGCTTAGCCTTTCCTCTTGGTTTGGTGGGTCTTTTGCTGGATGTAGACATATGTTCTTTTGAACTCAGTTGCTGATCTGCATGAAGAAGAAGCGAGACCCAATCCAAAAAGGTTGAATTAGCCATTTGATCTTCCATCGGAATGTTAGCAGAAGAAAGAGTTAGAGATTTTAAGGCTCAGGGCGCGGGGCGCATGAAAACTGCAGCTAACAGGGCTAAATAAATAAATAGATAAGTACGTAAAAGGAGTGCAGAGAGAGGTTAAATAAAAGGCACAAAGGCGAACATGGCGCATGGATATGGAAATTTGCATTTGATATAGGGCACATGAGAAGCGCGTGTTACATTAGGGATTGGGATGCGCCATGGGAAAGGGAATATGGACTTTTCGCGCGCACGAAAATGGCTCACACAACATGGTGTTATTGCAATCGGGATGCGCTACGCGCTTTTATAGCTTCATACTTGCGCAGAAAAAGCTTTTTGTCATGGAAGCTTAGGTGCGCCATGGGCGCATGGAAAAGGGATGCAACATGGATGGATGGTGCGCCATGGGGGTGCAGCTTTCAGCACTTCAGCAAGACGCGAAAAGGCGCGCCTTGAGGGCGCATGAGCTCATGATGCAGCAGGCCGAAAGGGTGCGCCATTGGCGCGGATTTTGCTCTTTTAACAGGGCGGGTAGATGCGCCATGGGGGCACAACTGTTCTTAGTGTTGCAGGGGTTACAGACGCGCCAAGGAGAAAAACAGAAAACTAAACTCTTAAAGGGGGTTTTTTACATGATTCATAGATTTCTTCTCCTCTCTTTTTTAACATGCTCAGTGGGCAAACGAAACGGTTAAAACCAAGAGGATTATAACCATGGTTTCAAGAAAATGACCTTCTCCAGCAGATCTGGAAAGAGGAAGGATAGCATGGGGGGCAGACAGCAAACGGAGGAGGCTAGGCCAACACATTTACATATAAACAACCACCCAACAAGCAAGAACCAAACCAGGAACACACCAGGAAATGAAAGCACAAAACGCACAAGAGAGAAATAACACCTCTTACCTGGATATATAGCAAAAGTTGCAACGGGTCCACAGGACGATGAAAACGACGGAGCAGAGGCTGACAAGTTCAGAATGATCACGTGCTCAACAAAAGTGAAAATGACATTTGGGCGCAAACCATATATATATAGAAAAACTGGACATAAATGCGCCAACCACTTTTTCAAAGGCGCAGGAGATTTGTTGTCGACACGGGAAGGGATGCGCCCTTTGGCGCATCAAAGCATCTGCCAACATGAGATAAAGCGCCCTCGTGCACCA
The DNA here is from genome assembly GCA_018340775.1 of Taxus wallichiana var. yunnanensis. Classification (NCBI taxonomy): domain Eukaryota; kingdom Viridiplantae; phylum Streptophyta; class Pinopsida; order Cupressales; family Taxaceae; genus Taxus; species Taxus wallichiana. The sequence goes on from CM031234.1 coordinate 755,507,976, forward strand.
AATCTATTGTCGACACGATTATGTGCACCTTTGGCACACCAAAGAGCGGCGCAACACAAGTTGTATCAACACAAGCGCATGCGCCTTGGCGCACGCAAAAGAGACTCAACATCCTTTGGCGCACCGAAAGATGTTTTAACATGGAAAACCATGCGCCAAAGGCTTTTAAGGGGGCGCATCAAAAGTTAGTGTTACAATGATATTTCATGCGCCCAGCCAAAAAAGGCTTGAAAAGACCAAGTTCGAAAACTAGATTTCCTGGGAAGGGATTTTACAACATTTCGAACACAAGGGATCCCTAACGAGGGATCGGAACAAAATTTTCCGTATGGTTATCGGTAAAATTGCCCTTGTCAATTTTACGGGATAACAGCTGGCTCTTTCTGGGGACTATCCCTGAACGAACTCGGGGTAGAGAATCCCAGATCACTTGTGCCTATCCATTGGGTAACAGAGTCAAAAACAAGGGGGACCGGAGGGAGAACAAAAGAAACACACGACAAACCGAAAGCAAACACACGACGAAAGCAAACACACAACTTAAAACAAATTGTACAAAGAAGAGAGCAAGCTCTACTTCCTGAAGATCTTCAGATGCTGCCCGCTATAGGGAAGCGGGAGCTCAGTTCCATCCAGATATGAGAGATAGAAACTATTCTCTCCATTGAGTTGCTTGATTTTGAAGGGCCCTCTCCACAGGGAATCAAACTTTCCATGCATGCCCTTTGGTTCTCTTCGCTTGTCCCATAAAAGGACGAGATCTCCCACTTGAAAATCCCTTTGCTTGGCTTTCTTATCGAAAAGCCTCTTAACTTGATTCTGATGTTCAGTGATCCTATCGACCACCTTCACTCTCTTTTCTTCAAGTTCTGCCAGATACATGATTCTCTTTTCAAGAGAACTTTGGAAAGTTTCATCTTCAATGGCTCGTGCCAAGCGCAGAGCAGGAAGTTCCGCAGAAATGGGAAGCTTCGGCATCAGTGCCATATAACACTTGAAAAGGTGACATGCCGAGAGATCTCTTGGGAGTAATGCGGTCCGCCCACAAAGCGTCGTACAAAGACTTGTGCCACATCCGCTGATTTGATTCCACCAGTTTTCGTATGATGGCCACCAAGTTCTTGTTGCTGGATTCCGCTTGACCATTTCCCTGAGGATAATAGTCGGATGCGTGAGCCAAGGTTATCCCATATTCATAGCAAAAACTAATAACTTCTCGTGAGGAGAAGTTAGAAGCATTATCAGCAACGATTTTGTTTGGAACGCCGAACCTGACAATGATATTTTCTTTAATGAAATTGCAAACCACCTCAGAAGTGGCATGCTTGACAGGTATGGCTTCCACCCACTTGGTGAAGTAATCCGTTGCTGTAAGGACATAGCTATGTCCAGCACTCGATTGAGGATTGAGTGCGCCAATAAAATCAATTCCCCATTGCCTGAATGGTTCATTGATAATGATCGGCCTTAGGGGAAGGGCAGCCAGCTTGGGCTTGCCAACAAATTGTTGGCAGGGTTCACATTTCGCCACCCAGGTGGCTGTATCTTGAAAGAGCGTCGGCCAATAATACCTGGCTCGAATGATCTTGTGTGCAGTTACGGATGAAGAGAAATGCCCTCCACAAGCTGAATTGTGAAAACTTTCCAGTAGTTTTACTTGCTGGGGCTTGTCGACACATCGCAGGAAGATGCCATCTATCCCGCGCTTATATAAGCCGTCATCCCAGATGACGTATTTAGCCGCCCTGAGCTTTATAGTGCGCTTCTCCTTTGCAGTTAGGTGCATCGGGCATTCGCCGTAGGTAAGGAAGAAAGTGATGTCGGAGTACCACTCATCACTAGTTGCAACAAATAGAACCAGAGGCGAGAATCGCCCTTCGCTGGTCCCGCGCTTCTTCGATGTAGTCACCCCTCTCATCAGGATTTTCTGAATCTTTGTTTTCAGCCATTAGCTGACACAGGCCCTTGCCCCTTACTAGCTTGGTTGGTTTAATATCCAGGTCATACTCCTGACTTTGCGATCCAATTTCCTCGCAAGCTTCCTAACTCCCGCCGAGTTAGAATTGATTTCACCGCCGTGTCCGAACCAAAGACCACCGTATGCAAGTTTAGAATGTAATACCTGAAATTCTTCACTGCTTTGACAACGGCAAAGGCATGCTTTTCCAGCTGAGTCATCTTTAGTTCGTGAAGCTTGAGGGGAGAACTCATGAATGCAATCGGGGACTCAATGTCTTCTGAATTCTTTTGCATTAAGATTGCAGACACAGTATGCTCAGATGCATAACTATACATGATGAAGTCCTTGAGAAATCTGACATACCAGATCGGTGCATGGGCAACGGAAGCTTTTATTTCTTCAAATGACCTTTTCCCCTCTTCACTCCATCTGAAAGTTGGTGACCCCTTCATCATGTTCAATATGTGACGGGTCTTCTCGGCAAAGTCAGGAACAAAACGCCTGAGAAAGTTCACCTTTCCAAAGAAAGAATGAACACCATTTGCTTGAGCAGGCAGAGTAAGGCTTTGAATAGCCTTAACTCTTTCAAGATTCATCTTTGTCCCTTCTTTGCTGACCACATGGCCTAGCAACTTCCCTTCCGTGACTCCAAAAACAGACTTTTTTGGGTTTAGGGAAATCCCATGTTCTCGGCACCTGGCCAACACTTGCTCCAAGTGATCACAGTGATCGCTTCGTTGTTTGGAGAACACAGTCAGGTCATCTAAATAAACCACAATGACCTTCCCCATCATACCTTTGAATGCAAAGTCCATGGCCCGCTGAAAAGTAGCACCAGCATTAGTTAGGCCAAAAGGCATCCTACTGTAGGCAAATGTACCCCAGGGAGTAGTGAATGTTGTTTTAAACTGATCTTCAGGTGAAACTTCAATCTGATTGAACCAAAAACCGCAAGCATGGATAAGATCTCCGATCCAGCCACGCTGCAGTAACTTGATCCATTATCTAAGAGGGTAGTTGTCTTTCAAATGAAGCTTGATTCAAGTTTCAAAGTCTACGCAGATGCGTATTTCACCGCTTTTCTTGCAGACCGGCACAATATTTGCTACCCAAGTATCATGGATGGATAGGGAAGATGATTCTCGCGCTCTAAGATCTTCTAAATTTCGCCTGATGGTACCCAAATCTTGGGATTATAGTGCCTCTCGCTTCTAAAGCGGAAGGCTTTGCATCGCCTTTCAATGGAATATCGTGTCAACGCCCTTTGGCTCTCAAGGACTTTAAATCGGCATAAGACCATGCCAATACATCCATATATTTTTTCAGCAACTTGACAAATTTTCACTTTTCTTCTGGCGTGCAACATTTCCCGATGTTCACAAATTGCGGATGTGCCTCCGAACCTAAATTGACTGGTTCGGTCTCTGGGGATGAGTCAGGATCATCCCGCCTCTTCTTTTTTACAAAACGGTCATGCCTGTCAAACAGGCGTTCCAGAGAAACCAGGCCCTTTGGAATTTTATTTCCCTTGAGCTGACATATGCCATCGATACCTTCAGATTCATTGCCTTGGTCGGTGACTGACTCACGGCAAGTGGAAGTAGAACCTTCAAAGTGCAATTCTTTAAAATTTTCTGCCTTCTCCAGAAAGGCAATGAGTTGATTATCATCATTGAACACCTGCCAATGCTGAGAATTGTCTGGTATGCTCGGGCGGAAAACCACCTCAATGGTGTACTTGTTTGTTTTCAAACCTGGATGTGGGAGCATGAGAGATGCTGAAACAGCCAATGAATCAGCCATGTCATTTTGGGCTCTTGGAATTGCCCCTATTGAAAAGGCATCAAATTCTTCGATGCTGTCCCATACTGCATTACGGTAGTGCCTGAGCCTTTCATTTTTCACTTGGTAAATCCTTTTGACCTGATTTACAACTAGCTCAGCATCACCTTGTACTTTTAGATTTTTTATTCCTCTTTCTTTTGCGGCTTGCATACCGAGTAAGAGAGATTCATACTCAGCAGTATTGTTGGTGTTGAAAAACTGCAATTTGAAAGAGAGAGGAATGACTTCTTCCTCAGGAGATATTAACACGACCCCAGCGCCACATCCACTAGTTGCACAGCTCCCATCGAATTGCAATGTCCAGATCTTATTAAGATCTCCTTCCTGAACGAGAACAGCCCCTGTTTTATCCGTCTCAGTAGATAAGAAGTAATTCCCCATCCCTGATGATTCAAAAAGGATTTGAGCTTTGGGGTCTTCAGAGTTGGTAACCAAGTATTTCTTTTGTGATTCTGGCTCCAAAGTCTGCATTACGCCTTTGACTGGAATTCTAGCTTGACCACCCATATGAATTTCTCCACCAACTTCGCTGCAAAACTTCTTCCCAAAGAATATTCCATATGTCACCGAATGTCAAGAACGAGGACTGCCATTTTTACTCTTTTATCCGGGAAAGCCGCAAATGCAAATTACGCGTCCTTGATTTGGCCAACCAACGGGACTTGCTTAGTTTCTAAGGAATAACATCTGCCGAAAGGTTTGGTAAGAGTGAGGCCCAAAGCATGGGTGACTTTTGCTAGCATGACATTATCAGAAGCCCCGAATCAATTATGCAGTTACTCAGCTTGTGTCCATTGATCAGAAGAGAGAGATAGAAAGGCTCTATCTTGCCTGACGCAGATGTTGAAGCAACATTTATATGGGATTCAGGGGGAGTGGAAAGGATTCCTTTTGGGGAAGCCTGATTAGGTATAACAGCTTGACTTTGGATATACTTAGTCAATCTTACAAGTTGTTCGGGGTTTGACTGAAGATACTCAGCTTCAGACATTTGGATCTTGGTCTTTTTTGCATGATCTATAATATCAAATGCGCCAAGGGTCATGCGTTGGTAAAGGAATGAGTCCCTCACCTCGCGATGATGGAATAGGATTGGTGGTCTTAGTAGGAATGTGAGAGGACTGATTTGGAGGAGAGATAGGGGGAAAAGATTTCTTTGTAAAAGATTTGCCAGGGAGTTGAGTAGGAAGAGGATTACCTCTTTTAGCAATGATCGGAGGCGCGTTTGACACGGCCTTCTCCTGCTGGACATGGGCAGCAACTTCCGCTTCTTTTCCTTGCGAACGAGTAAAAACAACATATGATCGCCACTTGCTCACAGCACTCCCCGGTACCCTCTTCTTCATCAGATTCTTCCTCATCAAATTCCATATACCCGATAGTAGAGTCGCCAGTCGGTTCACCGACATCTTGATCATCTTCGCCTTGAGACGAAGGTTCTTCATAATACTGCTCTTCTTCTTCAATCTCGGCCAGAGCATTGACCGAGGGGCCTCAAGTGCCAACCGTGGAGCAGCTGTAGGTAGACGCGGCCTTTGTGAGACATTGTTAGGAATGAAATTCCTCCACGGAATATCCCGGTATGAGGAACTGGGAGAGGCCTGGGCCAACTGCTTCTTCAATGCAAGCAAATCGTTCGCCATCTTTTGGAATGCTGGGTCAGACGAAGTGGTGGGCGAAGGGCCCAAAGATTTAGGCTTGGCTGATTCCTTTTTTAATTCACCGGATATTATCAGATTATCCTCTATGCGAATGGCAGCGGCTTGGGCGAGAACCAAGGTGGCAACTCGTTCCTGAAGGAGCAAGAAACTAACTTTCGAGCTCATAGCGTTTACGAAGAAACACTTTTGATTTTCCGGCGTTGGAAGCATGGCAACAGGGACACGGTTGATTAGTGCATTGAACCGGGTGACAAAATCGCGCATGGTCTCATTCGCCTCCTTTTTCAGGTGAGTGATTCGTGATAATAATGCAAACGCATCCTCTGAAGGCTTGTACCTATCTTCAAAAGCATCCCGCAAGGTGGCCCAACTGGTGATAGATCCGGCCGGCAAATGCTGAAACCATTCGGCCGCAGGTCCTTGTAGGGTTTCCAGAAAAAGGTGAACCGACACATCTTCGTGGGTCACATCCAAAATACTGCATGACATAATGAATGCAGATATGTGGGAATCCGTGCTTTGATTTCCACTCCCGTCGAATTTGGGAAAATTCTTTCGATTTCCGTGAGGGAGAGCGTGAACTGGATGTGGTAAAGCCAAAGGACCCATCGCGTTTCCCCATGGTACCGCCATCTGAAAAGCCGGAAAGAGAACACGAGCTGGAATTGTAGTTCCGCTGAGTAGCAAGGCACTACAAAGGGATGTGGATGCCCCCTGCAAAAGACTTTTTCTTCGTGAAGGTGAGACACTCCTGGATGACCGGCTAGCCGAGCTTAGTGCTGAAAAATGCGCCGGTGTTACGCTGAAATTGTGCCTTTGAAGCAGATCGAAAGTGGGATCAGCTTCTCCACGGGCTCTCCTGCTGCGCGTAAAAGGTTCACTCGCCAGTGTTCCTTCCAGATCTGCAATGTTATGGCGCAGATTCAAACTTTCTTTTTGGTTGTACTTGCTGATTTTTTGGTTTTTCTGTCAAAAACCAGCAGCAGGCACTTTTCTAGATATTTAAAAACTATCCTCTTCAGAAAACCGATTGCGGTTAAATGACAAATTACAACGAGGATAAGATGGCAGGGAAGATTAGTAAGCTGATTTTCTGATCTGATTTTAACTTTTTTAGAGGGTTTCAAACTTTTTTGCAAACAGTCAAAAACTCAGATCTATGGCAAAATACTGATTTTTTCAAAAACTCAGTGAACTAAAGATCTTTAACTGGACCAGATCTATGACTCTCAGAAGAAAATTTTTCAATTTGAGCACTTTTGCAAATTTTTGGATTTTTAACAAAAAGTTCAGATTTTGCAAACAGGCAGCAATCTTTTGATTTTTTCTGATTTTTATATCTTACTACCCTCATAGATCTGACAGATCTATTCGATCCCCAAATGAGTCGCCAAAATCAAGTGGTCCGAAAATCATGTCCTCGACAGATCTATGGATGACGAGCCAACAAAGGTGCGTGGCTTAGCCCTCTTTGAGTCAAAGAAAGCGAAACTGGTTTATTGCTATTCTACCAAAGGAACCTATGCAAGTCTCACAGATTCTCGCCTTCGGGGTTTGGGATCTCATCCCAAAGAGAGTGTTTCAGTGCCGCGAAAAGAAAGGAATGAAAGAGGGAAAAGAGAAAGAACAGATCCGAAGGAAGAAAAGAAATGAATTCCAAAGCGTAAAGGTCAAGATTTATGTTTTTGGGTCAGTAAACAGAGCCAAACCTACTTGCATAAATAAACAAAGCAATACCGATGAGCAAATGACAAAAGTAGATATGGATCCAACAGATTAAACACATACGCATCTAACGTAAGGAAGATCTAATGCATAACACAAATATTGAGCACAAAGTCTTAATATTTGTATTATCGTTTTTCTTCTCACATAAGAAAGCTCAAAGTCTTTCTCTCCTCACTTCTATTTTCATCTAAAAAATGTTCACCCCGAATACAACAAGTATTCCAATATTTATAGAAGAGAGGAGAAGGAAAGCAAAAAGGAGCCAACAAATATTTACAAAGATATTTACAAAATATCTAAAAGTCATGTTGACTTTTGACAACTTGATGGATGACATCATCCCATGATGCAACATGGATGATGTCATTATTTGTGCCAACACACTTTAGACATTTCAACAAGAAAGTCGGAGAATAGAGAGAAGAAGAAGAAGAAGCAGAAGAAGCAGCTACTCGTCATCGTCATCCTGCGGCCGAAAGGGGGTTGCCTGCTTCTGATGCTGCTCAGGAGATGATATGTGGAACTGAGCGCAGGTATTCCAAAAACTTGCTAATCATGGGCCCAAATTGATCCTGTGATGGATCCTCAGTGCCGCTCGCTGATTGCTTCGCAAGTCTCCCGCTCGCTTATGAGCTTTTCTGGGAGTTTAGAATAATCTTTCTCCGCCTCGATGAGGAACCCGATGAAGTCCCTACAGGCCAGCAGGTTGTTGATAGATTCAGTGTCAAATGTGACCTCCGCCCTGCTCTCGAGAAGCGATCTCCTCAAGATCCGGATAGTTTCATCAGCTGATCTCATGGTAAAGGAAGGAGTGAGCAGCCCTGGAGACATGTTAAGAACAATTCGCTCCATTTGATGCATCGCATCCAGGGCCTCTTCCTTCACCTTGTCTATCTTTTCCAGAACAAATTCCAGCTGATCTATCCGATAGTCCAGAGTGGACATGGTTTTGTTGAGGGCCCTTGGATGGCCGAAAACTCCGAACTTGACTGCATCTTCGACCAACAAATAACATTTGTCAAAGGTCTCATGTTGGAGTCTAGCATGATCTAGCTCTTCCGATATGGGACCCGCTAATACTTGGAGTTCCTTGTTCGCCTTTTTGATGTTTAGATATGAATCGAATACTCGCGATCACTCTTTCACCGTCCTTGAGGATCCGGCCCTCCAAGCAGAAACGGCCATACCCTCGCCGCCGATCTTTGAATATTCATTGATTTTCTCCGGCCGAGAAGCTCGGGTCTCGCGCAATGTGGGAGGTGCACTACCCATCTTCTCGTAAGGCTTGAAGCAGATATTTGTTCTCGCTCCTTCGCAGCCTTTTCTTTCTTTTATTTCCCGCTTTTGACAAAGGGCGTCGACCATGAAAGAGCTTCCCCTGAGACTTTCGTAAGACGTCCCCATCAGTGACTTGGGTCACAGAAAATCTGCCGAGACAGATCTTTTTTCTCCTTGAGGGGATCAGGGTATGCTATTTCCATAACTCTCTCACCCGCAGCACTTTGAGAGAAGCGTGTTACAGGCTTTTGCTTCTTTGCCCCTTTGGCCGGAATCACTGAAAAGTCCATCGGAGCGATGGGAACTTTCCTCTTTTGTTGGCTCAACTGCTGAGAGATCCAGGCTGGTCCCATAGAAGAAGGACCAGAGACAGAGGAGGAGGGAACAACAGTAGAAGAGGGAAAAACGTGAGACACGCGGTGGCGGCATTGAAATCATAGCCGAAGAAGTGTCCACGGGAGGAAGGGAAACCACAACTGCAGAAGACAAAGGAAGGGAAGGGAGCCCGGAAATGAGGGAAGAAATGGAGGAGGAAAGATCAGCGAGGGAGGAGAAGATAGACGAAGAGGCAGGGGAAAGAGTAGAAGAAGGGGCGGAGGACACGACCAAAGGGGTGGTCGTTTGAGTCACTCGAGGAGGGGAAGAAAGAGAAGAAGAAGGGACAGAAGGGACCTCTGTGGTTATAGCAATGCCGACATCCTGAGTGGATGGGCGTATGGGACTATCCTCCACTGCTTCTTTCTCCGGTGAATCCAGAGTTATTACCTGTTCTGGCGCTGTGGAAGGAGGACTTCCAGGGGCTTCTTCCTGAATGGTGCTAGGCTCACCTTCTACACCTTTGCCTTTTAGCCGCTTCTTGACCTCGAGGTGCATTGCCCAATGGGAGGTTGTGAAATCTACCCCGAGGTAGATCAGCCCGCTCATGCGGCACCAAAGCTCTATTCTCGCGCATAGTCTCTCGACCCTCTCCTCAATTGTTTGAGGAGCTTGTTTCTTCGCAATGGCCGGAAGGGCCAATCATCCCCTTCCGTGTCATTATACACCTTGTCTACTTCATCTTCCGTAGTTTGGAAGCCTTTGGGGACAATGGCCACTCCGTATTGGATAATTTCCGCCAATGCTAAGCGAGAATGATCCTTTCTTCTGAGTTCCACCTCGTGGATGACGTCAATGTAAATATCCTCAATTTGAGGGACGTGGATCGGATCAAGCTTAGCCCTTGGCAGCAGCCCCTTGGGTCAAAGGTAGGCCTGGCTGGGAAGTCATGTTTCAAATTGAGCAACTCCAACTCTGGCGAACATTTCCTTCGCCTTGTGATGGGAGGAGCATGTGTACCGGCCCACTGTGAGGGGGAAAGGAGTTCCGCCCTTCTTTCTTTTGAGGCATTTCTCATGGTATGTGACCAGCTGCCTTGATAACTCTAGTAGAATCAGCTTAGGTCCAGCATACCTCGGTAGCCTGGTTGGCTCACCCAAGAAGTTGACCGCCCTCAGATAGGTAAATGTGGGAAACTGGGTGAACAGGGCCCCCCACTTCTCCACAGTTGACACAATGTTCTTGGTTGTGCGACCATGAGTTAGATTTGGCCTTAACAGGCAAATGATGTGATAGAAGAAAGCATCATTAATTTTGGCGAATTGAGGGATGCTATTCTCCAACCTTAGTTCTGGATAATATTCATATATTTTGACCTGAGGCCAAATTCCACTTCGGTTTAGCCCTGGATAATCCCTTTCCGACGCTGCAGCATAGACTACGTAGGAGTTCATATGGAACACTCCCGCTGGGCGAATTGTCAGCCGCCGAGATGGTGCCGCTTATTATTTCTCCCCAAGAAAAGCGCTGCTCGTGCACATTCTTATTCATTGTTTCCAAGTACCTCAAAGATCCATTTATGGAAGTAGTGGGCATCGAAAGCCCAAGACCCCGCCAGAAAGTAATAGATCGCTGAGCTCTTCTCGAGAAGTCACCGCGGTGGATGATTTGGGGCCACCGGTTACCACCTTCTTGTTTTTCAAGTAGACTTCGCTCATTAGTTGCATGCATTGGTCTTCGTTGTCTTCCCAGCCTTGATGCACTCTTCTTGGCCGACGGCCACAAAGTGCCGGGTGGTGGGGATGCCGAGCATTATCTCAAAATGACGGGCAGTGAGGTTTATGATTACCTCGCCCTTGCTGTTTTCGACACATCTTGTGTCCTTGTTGTAAGATTGTGCAATCACCATCATGAATTCATTGTTGATGGCACTGACGGGGATTCCTCCGGCGAAATGCAGGGCACTGCCTATTAATTTGTCCATCCACGGACTTCTTGTAACCTTCTGAGTCCTAACCCAGAATTCTTCCATGTCAATGTGACCCAACTCTGAGTCCCTGACATCCATACTGCATTCAGCCTGTGATTCGGGCATCCTGACCCTTTGATATTTGTACTTCATCTCCTCCTCTGTAAGCTTAGCCTTTCCTCTTGGTTTGGTGGGTCTCTTGCTGGATGTAGACATATGTTCTTTTGAACTCAGTTGCTGATCTGCATGAAGAAGAAGCGAGACCCAATCCAAAAAGGTTGAATTAGCCATTTGATCTTCCATCGGAATGTTAGCAGAAGAAAGAGTTAGAGATTTTAAGGCTCAGGGCGCGGGGCGCATGAAAACTGCAGCTAACAGGGCTAAATAGATAAGGCGCACAGAAAAGGAGTGCTGCAGAGGTTAAATTGGCGCCAAAGGCGCATGGCGCATGGATACTGCATATTGCATTTGATATAGGGCGCATGAGAAGCGCGTGTTACATTGGGACAGGATGCGCCCAAGGGAATATGGCGCGGCGCACGAAAAACTCACACAACATGGTGTTATTGCAATCGGGGATGCGCCTGCGCCTTTATAGCTTCATACTTAGCGCGGAAAAAACTTTTGTTGCATGGAAGCTGGGTGCGCCATGGGCGCATGGAAAAGGGATGCAACATGGACGGATGGTGCGCCATTGGGGCGCAGTTTCAGCACTTGTAGCACGCGGAAAAGGCGCGCCTTGAGGGCGCATGAGCTCATGATGCAGCAGGCCGAAAGGGTGCGCCATTGGCGCGGATTTTGCTCTTTGTAACAGGGCGGGTAGATGCGCCATGGGGGCGCAACTGTTCTTAGTGTTGCAGGGGTTGACAGATGCGCCAAGGAGAAAACAGAAAACTAAACTCTTAAAGGGGGTTTTTTACATGATTCATAGATTTCTTCTCCTCTCTTTTTTAACATGCTCAGTGGGCAAACGAAACGGTTAAAACCAAGAGGATTATAACCATGGTTTCAAGAAAATGACCTTCTCCAGCAGATCTGGAAAGAGGAAGGATAGCATGGGGGCAGACAGCAAACGGAGGAGGCTAGGCCAACACATTTACATATAAACAACCACCCAACAAGCAAGAACCAAACCAGGAACACACCAGGAAATGAAAGCACAAAACGCACAAGAGAGAAATAACACCTCTTACCTGGATATATAGCAAAAGTTGCAACGGGTCCACAGGACGATGAAAACGACGGAGCAGAGGCTGACAAGTTCAGAACGATCACGTGCTCAACAAAAGTGAAAATGACATTTGGGCGCGCAAACCATATATATATAGAAAAACTGGACATAAATGCGCCAACCACTTTTTCAAAGGCGCAGGAGATTTGTTGTCGACACGGGAAGGGATGCGCCCTTTGGCACATCAAAGCATCTGCCAACATGAGATAAAGCGCCCTTTGGCGTACCAAATCTATTGTCGACACGAGATTATGTGCGCCCTTTGGTGCACCAAAGAGCGGCGCAACACAAGTTGTATCAACACAAGCGCATGCGCCTTGCACACGCAAAGAGACTCAACATCCTTTGCGCACCGAAAGATGTTTTAACATGGAAAACCATGCGCCAAAGGCTTTTAAGGGGCGCATCAAAAGTTAGTGTTACAATGATATTTCATGCGCCTACCAAAAAGGCTTGAAAAGACCAAGTTCGAAAACGAGATTTCCCCTGGGAAGGGATTTTACAACATTTCGAATCGGAACAAAATTTTCCATATGGGATCCCTAACGAGGATCGCATCATATCATGAAAAATCACAATCCCATCTATCGATGACAAAGTGACCATTAAACTCAGCTCCTGACAACGTGCCAATAGTGTCTAACCCCAATTAGGCCCACATCTATAACATGGTGCCATCTGCTTGAACGTTGCACTAACTCGTATTGCTAATAGCATGGGAGGTACCTATCCCGCATCTGCAACTAGCACCTCACCTACATCCAACAAACCATAACATCATTAGACCCCGACCATACCCAACTTCATCTGCAACCACCCAACCTATTCCCAAGACCTTTCCCACTCATGACCTCTCTTCCCCACCCCAACCCTAACAAACTACCTTTCTCCCCTATCTCAAGTTCACACCCCTTGACCATACCTATTTGTACCCCTTCCCAAGCTATTTTCAGTCAACAATACCTTCCTATCACATGACCTATCTCCCCCACCCACCCTATCTCATCTCCTAGCCTATTTTTCACTAATTCTCGACTCGCATCGGTGATTATTAATCGACACCGCTCTCCTAAAATTGGCAACGGTCACCCCATCCATGATCGATGTTTCCTAACTCCCACCGATGTTTGCCAACCCTCGACCCTCGACGTTGGTCATCACATGCTGATCCTCTGCAAAACCCTACCCTATTTCTCTAAAAATTCACCATTTCTACCTAACTACCCCCCATTCCTACCCAAATCTCCCCTCAACCCATCCCCACCCCTCCTTAACCTACATACACATTCCTCCCTATTGGTACCAAAATTGATTCTCCTTTGTGACCGAGAAGCAACATGGTTATAACAGGATGTTTAGAGGTAGATAAATCGAGTGTGAGTCATTTTGTATCCGGGAGGAATTTAGCTGACTACTCATTCACTTAGGCATGGAAGAAATGGATAACACTATGAACAGGTTTTGACCTACCCCGACTACTTTAGGTCAGTGCCTTTAACCAGGTGAGAGGAACCATTTTATAACCCATAATGGTGAAGGATATCAATTGATCCTTCAGGCACAATCTTCATGAAAACCTTGAGAAAATATGATCAATACAACACAATCTAACTCTCACAAGTTGTCACACTAGAGGGTGTAGATGTTTCCTAGACAAGGTTCAGCTCACTAAAGACAATAACTGAAATTTGATAGTTTCTACATATTTTGGAAGTGGAATTTTTTAAATCTTTGTGGATACACAAAGATACAAAAGGGGTAGTTCATGTAGGATTTATAATTTGAGAATTTTTTTGGGAATTTAAGCAAGATAAATTTGTTTATAGAAGATATTTGAGAACCTTTATAGATATTGGAACACTCACGTAAACAATGCTTCAAATAGCTAAAATATTCCTTAAACTAGAATGTGTGTATCAATGGAGGACCGTAGATGCATGATTTCATACAATATTCAAGAAGTCAACACAAAGGCTTGTGTCAAAGACTCGATTAAACTTTAGAAGACCCTGTTATATCATGCTCATGATACACACATGACCTAACAAATAATCTCTATCACTAAAATGCAAGTAAAGTGAATTTAAATCACTTATTTCATTATGAAATGAAAGCTCTCTTCATAATGTAATTGCAAATGCCACAATACTTGTCACAAAGACAAGATTTAATGTGATTTCAAAGGATTTCTAATGTAAGACTGCAACAGTACATATAAAACTATTTAAAAACACTGATAAATAAAAGAAAACACAACTATGCACATGATCAACAAAAATTCATGCAAGGTTCATTAGATTCATCAACAAGGGAAATTTTCTTCAATAATATCAGTGCTTGTCAATGGCTGTAGACTTGCAAACCATCTTGACATGATTAAATCTACAAACACAGGAAAATAATAAGGTTTCTCATATGGTCTCTTGAAAAAATTATTTTTCTCAAAATTTCTCAGAAAAATTAACCTCTCTTCTGCAAGAGTATTCTCGTTGCATTTACACAATTTCACTCACTCGCTCATTCTAAATTTTCCCCCCAAAATTCTAAAGCTTCAAGAGGGTATTCCTCTTTACAACATACCATTTAATCATGTTTATTCCATTGAAAACATCTTACTTTCTATTACTAGGTGGATAAATCAAGAACTGATCATATTTCTCATATCCTCAACTATGACCGAGATGCCATGTCATAACTTTTGACAGTCTTTTTTAATCATTCTTTTATATTGTCATGTAATAAATCCCCTTTTAATAATTCTCAAGTGGCTCCACATGGATTGATCTAACAAAAATCCTTTTCTCCTTTAAGAATACACCTTCGGAATAGATACCTACATTAGTTACTCTCGAAATGAGTGTCCTCTCATGGATTATATCACATATATGTGTTGTGAGTATCATTCGGAAAAGTATAAAGAGGAGCCAAAGTGCAAACTTCTATGTGTCTCCTCAAAGCACAACCGCAAAGGTGAAGTCAAAAGGAAAGACCTTAAACAAGCACAATATTTTCATGAGTCCCGACAAAGAAAGTTACCTTGGCCGTCCGAAAAGTCTTAGTATAAATAAGAGCCAATAATAAGTATCCACGTGTGTCTTTAGCGCTCTTTCAAAAGTAAAATTTAGGGGTAGGTCCCCAAACAAGTGTGGGCCCTCCACGTCGTCAAAACCCGAGAGAGTTACATTGGCCATTTAAATGTCTCGATATAAAGAGGGGCCATCTAAAACCTTCACGTGTCTCTTAAGCACAAATCTAAAGGTAAGATCGAGAGGTGGGACATCAAATGAGTCCAGTGCTCCCCATGTGTCCTGGTCCCAAGAAAGTTTCCTCAAGAATTGAAAAGTTTGAGCATGGGTAGAGCCATTGGAAGCTTCCATGTGTCTCTTTGGCACTCTTTCAAAAGTAAAATTCAGGGGTAGGTCTCCAAACAAGTGTGGTCCATCCACATGGTCAAAACATGAGAGAGTTACATTGGATGTTGAAAAGTCTCAGCATGAGTAGAGCCAGCAGAAGCCTCCACGTGTCTCCATGGCACAACTCCAAAGGTCAAAACTAGAGGTAGATCCTCAAATGAGTGCAAGACCTCCACGTGTCATTGTTCGGGTCTTAGGCATTTACCTTATACTTTCAATCCGTTTGCCATAATGCATCAAAATATCAAATAGACCCACCACACCGCATCCAATCAGAAAATACCACATATCCACAGATTTTGGGAAAGGATTTACAAAGGAGACACAATCGTCGAAGACTATAAACAATACTAAGACTCAATGTGATCCATGACCCAAGGAAAGTACTTTACAATGACATCTAAAGGAAGAAGAAATTTTCACGCATCCATATACGGAGACATAAAATACTTCTAACCTTGCAGATTGAGAAATTTTAAATAAAAAGGGTCAAGATTACAATTGAGCACCAACACCGCTATGACTCGGGGATGGGCACTCCTAGTGAGTGCCGCAAGAAAAACATAACAGACCATGTGCCAAAAAATTCATTAGGCAACCAAGTCAAGAACAGGCTTGCAAAGAAAAATAATAGTTTCCAACACCCCAAGGACAAACCAAGAAACCAACAAAAACCAGCCGCCAAGGACTGGGACAAACCAAAATAGAAAAATGTAGAAATGATAAAGAACTAAAATATTGTACACTGTACTATGATGTGTGCCTTGATTCTAAGAAATCAATCAGGGAAATGTTTCAAGTTCCCGCCATTAATAGGAAAATCAAGAAATTCCCCATCTAGATACTTTAGTAAGAAGGTGTACTCACCGATCCTAATATCAATAGATTAAGGGCCCATCCATAACGTAACAAAAATTCTATGTTTTCCCTTATCCTCATGTTAGCTATCCGTAACACGGATCTCCTACACTCGAAAACTCTTGGGCTAACCATTTTGTCAAACAGTTTCTTCATTTCCTCCCTAAAATTTTTCAACTCTTCCTACATTTTTAGGGAAAGGAGTGGAATAAAATTTTTTTGTTTTTGCTAATTGGTTTGGCATTAGCTTAGGAATATTTCGTGCTTTGATAATGTTCTTCCCTATATGCTTTCGATTCGAATATGACCAAGCCAAGCATCCTGGTACTTTTTAGCAATTGGACATATGGACTGTTTTTCTTCTCTATTCAAGTTTCTTCCTAGCCAAATTATCCTAGGTTTATCCTTTGTGCCTAGGTTATACTCTTGAACATATCTTGAGGTGACATGTGTCTCGTTAATAATACAATTAGAATTGTAAAATTTGATTCCAAAGTCTTGACCAAACCTCTAGGAATAGTATTGGTTTTCAATTAGATAATGTATTTACCAAACAAGTAATCATTTCCATCATTTGCACAAACCAATGGTTCCCATTCAATACTTTAATTGTAAAACTCTTCTTTATTTTGCAAAAACCTTTGGACCTAGGCATCATCTTCAAATACTTTCCAATGCTTAATATTATCAGGGACAAATGGTCTAGTCAATATTTCAATATCATATTCACAATAGGGGGATACTATATAGTTCTCAAACCTTGATCCCAACACTACCAACTTGTCTACTATAATATTTTATTTCCTATCATGGTGTATTATATTGAAAGAATCAAACATTTCAATTAAGTCTTAAACTGCATGCTTATATTGCTTCATTCTTTGATTCTTTGTAGCATACAACTTTCTGACTTGTTTGACTATCAAATTTGACTCTCCTTTAAAAATAATCTCTCTGACACCATTTTCCAAGCAATCCTTAGACCCAAGAGAAGTGCTTCATACTCGATGAATATTATTTATCCACTCAAAATTTAGTTTAAAATAAAAGTTAAACTCCTCTTGGCACGGAGATATCAAGACAACACCAAAGGTGTCATTACAAGATCTAGAACAAGCCCCATCAAACATCATGGTCTAAGAAAAACCAACCTTGTCGGATACTCACACTCATCAATTTTATGCTCCTTACACCCAGGTATATCCCACAAACTTATTGACATCGATAATACTCGCATAAGAAGCATTGTTAGGGTCCTTAATGATATGAAACATTTTCTTCTTACCGTATAACTTCATAATGTTCCCCTCAATGGTATGGTTGCATATTACATGTCCATTTGTATGCTTCCACCTAAACTAGCTACCCATTTTCTAGACAATAACATCACCCACTTGGTAGGACTATCCAAAATAACCACATTCATGGTTAAGCATTTTCCTTGATAAGCTGCTAATTGCACTACTAATCCATTGACATATCCAATTATAGGAAATTCTCTTGAATCCATAGCAGATAAATTTCTGAAAGCTTCATTACATTGATATTTAACTCATTCATTACCACAAGAGGCATTACATTACATGAGGCTCCTGAATCAAACATGTAGTTATGTACCACCCTATCTTTAATAATCAAAGTGGTAAAAATTGATCTAAATCTAACTAAGATTCAACTAGAGAAGTTCCCAAATACACCTCAGGTGATTCACCCAGTGCTTCCAATATTTGTAGTATTTCTAACTCTGTAATAATGGGAGGAACCTCTATATTATTAACACTTTTTCCCCGAGTAATCTTTTCTTCCTTAAATCCCAAATATTCAACTGCTCTTTTCCTATGCTTTGGGATCCTAAGTAACTCAAAAATGGGAACAATAACCTTGATCTGACTCAATATTTGGGCTATGTCACAAGGAATATATTTGGGTAAGGCAATATTAGGAGGAAGATTCACAATTTCATCTGATAGTATAGGAATTTTCAGAGTCTAGGCATAGCAAGAGCACAAGTCTTATTTTAGGAAATTATGGCTTTGCCAAATGTGTCTTTCTTAAGGGTTTCCTTCAGGATATTGGTAAGAACTGGAACTTTTGGCTTGGTTTGTGGCCCTGCCCTTTTGAAAACCTTACTTCTAGTTTTATATTCTTTCTCCTGAGAAATTACTGCATTCATCAATAGTTTCCTATCCTCTTCGGAAGGGATCCCTCATGTCATACTTTTTATTCATCAAGGCCCTTAAGTATTCAAAATCATGATTAGGAAAATCAAACACTTGCACCATATCAATTTCAATAGTTTTAATAAGAGGAAGATGCAATACCGGTGAACACAATCCCGAGAAGTTTTCAACGATTACGGCACTTATCAATTCGAGTTGAGGTTTCCCCTTTCCATGAGCTCCCAGGACACTCCATCATACACACATCATCATACATCTCATCATCATCTTCTTCATCAACTTATTGATCTACATCACATGGGGAGTGTGGTAAGAAACACCTATCACACCACTCAATAACATGGGCCTCCTCCAAAGTAACAATCATGGCAAGTCAAAGGATCAGGAACCAATCTATTTTCCTTTGGTTGAGGTTGTTTATTTCCTGATCCCATGGGCACTTTCCCTCTGTCATGTGGTTTTGATCACCTCTAGGATGGTTTCTAAATCTCTCCTAACCATGTGGGTTGTTCAGATCCTGGGAACTCTGTCCTATCCCTTTTTCTACTCTAGCTAGTTTGTAGGATATCTCTTTAACCGCTTCAGAAAAAGTCTTCACAACCTCTTCCAAATCCAAAAATTTGTTAGGCTCGAGGCCTCTCAGGATTGATCAAATTGACACCCTCTCTTTTAGGAGGCTTTCCAACTGATTTGATGTTATTTTCTATTTGTAAGGCCATTGTGAAAGCCTGCCTTAATGTTCCCAGGTTCTTATCTCTCAAGTAATAAATAACCTTTTTATCAAAATCATCAAAATATTTTATTAAACAAGACTCATAACTTGGCATTAGGATTACGGTAGCCTATTCAAACTCTTGTGGAACCTAGTATTGAAATCATGGACAAATTCATTTGGATTATTCTTTATATATTCAAATTCAAATAAAAGAACCTAGGATCTGTCTTAACACCATAAACAATCTAAAGGAATTTTCATCTTGATCCATGAATCTATTGAATTATCTGGCAAAGCCTTGTACCGATCACATGCATCCTCCTCAAGAGTATGAATAAATAAATTTATATACACATCTTCAAACTCAATTTCAAAATATTCTAGCATATTGATAAAGAGTCTTAAATTATGGTCACCGTGATGGCATTATTCCCTTGAAATTTTTGCAACCTATTTCGACATCTTGTAGCACCATATTAGATATCCAACCATACCTCCAAATTTATTGGTCAAAAAGTGTTAACAATAAGAGGAGGTCTAGGTAGAGGCTGAACCATATTTCCTTGAGGAGGTGATCATATAGGAGAATCAAAATGATAATGAACGAGGGGTCTCTCGAGCACAAGAGTATAATTCTCAAAGTAAATATCCTCTAATTACTCAATTTCTTGAAAAACCCTATTAACCTTGGAAGAAATAGGTGAAAACTAAGAGGCACTCTTTTGGACACAAATGATGGCCCCTCTCTAATAAGGGAATTTAAATTCACATGAGGACTACTTGGTTCGAATCATTTGAATACGTATGGTAATATTCAACCACAAATTCATCACCTTTGAACAAATATCTCCTTTCTTGATTCTTGATTTCCAATCACTTTCCAGATTGTCTTTCATTTGAATTTGCTTTTCCTAGTTGTGGATAAAAATTCTAGTAGGATCCCTAATGAAGAAATACCTTCTTCCCTCTAGCTTTACAAATATTAGTGACGAATTTCACTTGACACGGTTAAGACACTCGTAATCATCAAAAAATTTAAACCAATTCGGAGACGTCACCAAGCATTCTCACCATAGATGTGAAAATTCACTATAAGTAGTTTTTCCAATGTATATAAATTCTTAATTTATGCAAATCATAACAAATCCAACCTTCCTTTACTCACATTTATCACTATTGATGCAAATTCGGTCAATAACCACTAGAAACTAGAAATACTACACAAATAAACTTGTAATCTTGCACAAATCTTACAAATCTCAACAAAGGATGACATTTAAACAACATAATTTTACTTAAACCATGTAAAAATGTTACCAAGGTCAGTATGTGTATGAATTTTTAAAAATATCCCGATAACACCACCCAGATCGGTGTTGGTACCCAAATTGATTCTCACTTTGTGGAGAAGCATTGTTTTTCAAATAAGAATCTTGGAGGAAGATAAATCGGAGTGTGAGTCATTTTGTAGCTAAGGAGGGATTTAGCTTACTCTTGATTTTCTCAGGCATGGAAGAAGTGGATATCACTGTGAATAGGGTTTGAACTACCTTGACTACTTTAGGTTGTGCCTTCAACCAAAGTGAGAGGACCCATTTGTAACCCATATTGGTGAAGGATATCAAGAGATCCTTCTTTGGAAAATCTTCATGAAAAATCTTGAGAAAATATGATCAATACAACACAATCTAACTCTCATGAGTTTTCACACTAGAGAGTGGAGATGTTTCCTGGACAAGGTTTGGGTTACTAAAGACAATAATTGAAACCGATTGTTTCTGCATATTTTGGCAGTGGAATTTGTTAAATCTTTGTGGATACATAGTACAAACAAGAGTAGTTCATGTAGGATTTATCATTTGAGAATTTTTTGGTGGGAAGTTAAGTAAGATAAAATTGATTATACCAGATATTTGAGCACTGTTACAAATATTGGAACACTCAGACAAAATGCTTCAAAATAGCGAAAATATTCCTTCAACCAAAAAGTGTGTATCAATGGAGGACCAGAGATGCACGATTTCATACACTCTTCAAGAATTCAACACAAAGGTTGATGTCAAAGTATCAATTAAACTTTAGAATACCCCTTCTATATCATGCTCATGATACACTCATGAACTAAAAACAATTTGTATCACTAAAATGCAAGAAAAGTGAATTTAAATCACTTATTTCATTATGAAATGAAAGGTATCTTCATAACGTAATTGTAAATGCCACAATACTTGTGATGAGGACGAAATTTTGTGTGATTTCAAAGGATTTCTAATGTAAGACTTGGAATAGGAACATATATAACTATTTGAAAACATTCTGAAATAAAAGAAAACACAATTATGCTCATGATCAACACAAATTCATTCAAGGTTCATTAGATTCATCAACAGGGAAGGTTTCTTCAACAATCTCAAAGCTTGTAAATGGATGTACACTTGCAACCATCTTTCCATGATTAAATCTAAAAACACGGGAAATTAAATAGGTTTCTTAGATGGTCTCTCAAAAAAAATATTTTTCTCAAAAAATTTCAGAAAATTAATCCCCTTCTACAAGAGTATTCTCATTGCATTTATACAATTTCACTCGCTCACTCATTCTAAATTCCCCCAAAAGTATAAATCTTCAAGAGAATATTCCTCTTTACAAAATATCATTTAATCATGTTTATTCCCTTGAAAATATCTTAATTTTTGTTGCTTTAGGTTGATAAATCATGAACTGATCACGTTTCTTAGTTCCTCAACTATGTGCAGGATGCCATGTCATAACTTTTGATAGTCTTTTTAATCATTCTTTTATTTTTTCATGCAAGAAATCCCATTTTTAGTAATTCTCGTGTGTCTCCACCGGCTTGATCTGACAAGAAATCCTTTTCACCTTTAAGGATACACCTTGAGGAATAGATACTTGCATTCGTGCCTCTTAGAAATGAGTGTCCTCGTATGGATTATATCACATATTTGCTTTGCGATTCTAAGTCGGCCAAGTGTAAAGAGGATCCAAAAAAACCTCTACGTGTCTCCCGAGTGCAACCGTGCAAATGTGAAGTCCAAAGGTAGGTCCTCAAATGAGCGCAGACTTTCCACGTGTCCCGTGCCCAAGAAAGTTTCCTCGGATGTTGAAAAGTCTCGATAAAGAAGAGCGGTGGAAATATCCACATGTGTCTTTGGCACTCTTTCAAAAGTAAAATTCAGGGAAAGTCCCCAAACAAGCGTGGGTCCACATGGTCAAAACTTGTGAGAGTTGCATCGGCTATTGAAAATTATTATCGTGGAAAGAGCCAGCGGAAGCCTCCTTGTGTCTCCTTGGCACAACTCCAAAGGTCAAAACCAGAGGTCGATCCTTAAATGAGCGTAGGTCCTCCACATGTCTTTTTGCGGGTCTTAGGAATTTACCTTATTCTTTCAATCCCTTCACCATAATGCATCAAAATATCAAATAGATCCACAATTCCGCATGTAATCGAAAAGATCACATATCCACGGATGTTGGGACAATATTCATAGAGGATACACAATCATGGAATATGCCTAAAAACAAAATTTTTCCGCAGAGAGAGAAGTCCGTAAATAATACCAAGACTCATGACTCGAGGAAAGGAATTGAAAATGACATCCAAATGAAGGAGAAAGTGTTCATGCATCTATATAGGGAGACAAAAAATACTTCTAACCATGTGGAATGAGAGATTTTAAATGACAAAGGCGAGATTACAATTGAGCACCAACACCCCCTTCCTATTTTCTCCCTATACATTCCAAATTCAAATTTAATTTTTCCCCCCAAACACATTTTACCTAGACCCAATTTCTACAAACAAAATCACCTAACCAACAAAGAATGAGATCAAATCTTACCTCGTTATGATGACATCTCCATGGGGGCACGTTGGGCCACTACCATCACCAAATGCCCTCCTCACCTCCACACAATCAAATCACTCCCCCTGAGCTCGTGGACCCATCTCCTAGTTCCTCTAACCAATTTGTACTATCCACCTCAGTCGGGTACAATGCCCTGTCCTTCTCTCTCAGAAAAAGCACCAAAATTCAAATAGATCTGTTGTTTTCTTAAACGGTACAACACAACAATGATTCTATAAATTATGGAACTTTTTTATAAACCCAACTCAACTCGACCAAAGCCTGTCTAATTTTTGCCCTACCAACTGACGTTAGTCACCCTATAATCGGCATCAATCCAATCTTATAACTATTTGGTCTTGCTCAGCTTCCTTTTTCCTCCAACCATTAGTGCCAACGCACCTTTTTATCATCTTGGACACCCATTGAACCACACCTACAAACCCATCCTACCCCTACATTACCTTTGATCCATCTTAGGAGTTGTTATTTTACCTAAACCTTGGCCTTACCTATGTCATTCCCTATATACCTTAGCTTGAACCAATTTTTGTGACCTTTGACCCTACATGCTCGTTGTACCTTATGACATTTTTACTGCGTTGTTCTACCCACGACTTTACTTTGCTAATTGTCATGTTTGACGACCTTTGGTGTCTTTGGAACATACCTAAATGTTCCAAGCTGAAATACGTTGTGTTTCCTCACCATATCCTATACCTTGATACCGCAATCACTTCAACCTTATTTGGATAGACATATCGACCTAAACAACGTAGAGTTTGAACACTTTTAACTTGGTACCATGCCACGGTTTCTAATGTGTGTGTGCATTCAACTACCACTACCTTTGATGCTAGCCCATTTACCTATTTACTTGATTTGAAATTTACTATTTACCCAATGCGCCCACCCGGCCTTCATTTTCCCACCTCTTCCTTTTATCAAACCACTCACCGATTCGGTCTTACACCCCATCAGTTCCTAGTTTGAGGGTGTTACCTTTAACCACGCTTGGGGAAACACCACCCTCAATTACACTTGACACAACCATTTCCTATCTTTGTCAACATCACTTACTAATACAAGCCATGTTAACAAAGGGGAAAAATGTAGACACAAAATTGGATAACACTCCCCTTGGTCCTCTTTTGAATAATCAACTAAAATACATTCACCTAACCATGACCCTTATATCCCACATTAATATTAATTTAATTATTTACAATTATATTAATACACATGCTCACCCCTTTTATTAATTTAACTTAGTTACTTTAATTAAATGGATGCACACCTCACCATAGACCTATTCATGGCATGTTTCCATAAATGAATAAGAATTAGTTGAAACCTAAAAATCAATGCCTATTATTCCTCTAACCACCTTCCAACTCATAATAATATATCATCCATTCTGATCCGTGAATAAATGGACAGACCTGACCCAAATGATGGAAGATATGTAATTTTTATTAAACCTAGAGAATCCCACCTTAACCGATGCCGGTCATCCCTGAATCAACACCGGTGAACTAGGAACCATTGTTGGTTACCATATAACCATTATGGTAACCTTGTTTGAGAGGTTATCCACTTTATCAAATTTTGGGAGCAAAAGAAGATCTTCATGCAAGAAATAACCATAGCTCTTTCGCACATCCAAGTACCCATAGCCACAATCAAGACAGATCCAAATGTATTGTTCTCATGGTAGCATTCCGGGAAGCATAATTGTGGCAAAAGATCCATCCTACTAATCAATCATCACCACGACATAATTATTGGACCCGCAACACCAATAAGTACATTTACACCTATGTTATTTCATGTTTGTCCTATTTTAAAATTTTTTTCATCTCTTTTGTCATTTTATACTTGCATTTCCTTTTCTCCACTATTCCTCTTTTGTAAACTCAACCATTCCTCCACCCACATCATAAAACAACCTATTCCCGACCTCTACATATATATGAGTATTCCTAATATCCCCATATACCTCGGCATGCCCTTTTTCATCTTTGCCTAACCTCATCTCAAACCCCACAACCAGATCTTATTGAGTTTTATCATCCTTCTTGTCACCGATTCCACTTACCCATAACCATCATTGGTTCTTTATAACCATGGTCGGTCATACCTGACCAACTCTTGTCTCGTGTCTACCAAAATTATGTAAACCAATAACCAACCTACCTACTAAAACAATCCAAACACCTTACCCGACCTACTTAAGACATTTTTGTGACCTACAAACCAACTAAACAACTGTGCAACGACCTAAAGACATCGACCCACATAGTTTTTAGTATTTAATTGGATCAATGTTGATAGTGACTTGAGGTACCCAAATTAGAATACTAGCTCTAGATTAATTTATGTGTATTTCAGTTATTTTATAATTTGTTTTATAAAAATGTGGGTTGTGACCTTCATGAAGTATCACACTTATTAGATCTATCATATGCTAGGTAGTCCACTTTCATATATTATTTAACTCTTCTTCGGTGGTCTTGTTTTCTATTTCGGTAGTTCCTCATAGCCAAAGGGAAGCTCTCACATTTAGCATCAGATCGACAAGTTAGGGCGCACGCGCATAACCTCCAAACCAACAATCACAACATGTATTCCTCCTCAGCCCATAACATTATCTATGTTGTCACATTCAAAATGTAAATAAAATGGTGAAACAGAGGGTATATAAAACACTGATGTATTTTTTGTTTCTAGTTTTTGAGAATGAAAACAATCTTCCTCATGCGGTAAGGCGGTTCTTGGGAATCCTCCTTACCGAGTGCAAATATTTCTTTTACAAATCTTTCAACCGAAAATCTATATGCAGAGTATGGGGACAGGGGGTATGGTTTATGAAGTTATAGAAGGCTACAAAAGATCTCTAGAAATGTAGATTTCTTCTTTTGTACCTCTCACTCACTATTATTTTCCTCTTAAAACTATCTATGTGAATGTACATGATTCTTACCTAGTATGTTAGTAAATTTTATGAGGAAACATCGAGGATTCCTAACAATATTATTGATATAAAAAAATTCTTAAAAGCATTGGTAAGGATATAATATATAAGTATTGCATAGCCATATAAAAACAAATAAGAAATTTGACATATTTGAACAAACCTATATGCCATCAAGCAAACATTCAAGAATACTATTTCCACTAAAAATAATACAAATAATAATTGTTATAATAATTTAACCATTTAATAAAAATATAAAAAATTACCTAAGTAAAAAAATTCTACCAAAGTAAAAATGCATAATTACTATATACAAAGGTTTTACCAAATTTTTTTGAATCCCCATATGGAAAAGGCCCATGCGGACGCAATAGGCTGCAATTTTTGAAATGGGACATGATTAAGATTACTATGTATCATGAATTGATAACATCAATTGGCATATTCTTGACAATCTTGTTCCATATTATGTCAATAATAACCATGTCTGAATTTCTGAGACATTTAATTACCACTAAAGTTACCTCCACATTTTTTATCATGTAATTATGAAAAATATATTTGGGCATCTTTAGACTCTAAACAATGCAAAATATGACCATTGAATGTTAGTTTTAACAAATACCTTCCTATAAGGACATAACAAATGGTCTCACATCATATATGATGGCCCTCTTGTGGAGAATCATTTTAAGGAAATTGTTTCTTTTTGGGCAAACCATTCAAGATTATCCATGCTACGTGTAACACCTAATACATGTAGAACATTAATTGTTTTAGTATCCTAATATGTCTTGCATAATTGATGAATAGTAAAAGTAGCACAATAATCGGTCGTATCTAAGGGTATTAGTGAGGAAACACTTGTAATAAGATAAACATGTCTATTGTCCTTGTGAGGGATATTAGCGATAATTTATGAAGTAAATGTTGATAAAAACCCCTTTACAAGATTGTTATAAGGAATAAGACCTTTTTATTTTATGTTATATACATCTTGGACTTGGTGAGTGATGAGTTTTGAGTCACCTAAATATTTGATATGTTCTAATTAAACAGTTCTCTTTGTATAAAGTCCTGGTATGAGTGCTTCATATTCCATGATGTTATTAGTGCATGAAAATACTAACTAATAAGAAAAGGGCATAGTTTCCCCATGGGGTGTTATAAAAACAACGGCATTCATTGTCCATGTGCCACACCGGATCCATCAAAATATATTTTTAAAAACTTTGTGTAAATATTATAGGTGATGAATTCATCTATAAAATCATCATTGATTTGAAAGGTGCTAGATTTTGGTACTTCAACAAGCTGGTCAACTATTACCTTCCTTTTGATTAATTTATGGGAGATGACATTAAGATCAAATTATGTTAATAACATTACTCATCGTGCTAATTTTCCTGAAATGTTTTGTGAGATAACAAATAACACAAAGGAACTACGTTAGTAATAAACTGCACCTTGATGTTAATCATGCAGGTGGCACAATTTTTGGTGACAAAGATTAATATAAGACATAACTTATCGATTGGATTATGATTAAGCTCATAAGGTAAAAAATTAAAGCTAATATAATAGATTCATTTCTCATGATTGTTATCGTCATATTGTGAAATTAAAGAACCGAGGGAATGCTCTGTAGTAGAAAGATACAACAATAATGGTCTACCCGATGTACGCAACACAAGAACCAAAGTGGGTTTAGTAAATAATATTTGATATCATTGGATGATTTTTGAAATTCATTATCCCATTAAAAGATAGAGTATTTTTTTAAATGTACACGAATGGTTGATTTTTGTCGACCATCTTTCTACTTAAAAAAAATACCCTATACATTTCCTTTAAGGGATCACAATTGATTTAGGTTTCATGGAGGAGGCATGTCAAAAATGGCTTGGATTTTGATAGTTCCAATCTCAATATGCCATGATAGGATATGATATATGTATGGAGCTTCCTAGAAGTGACAAAAAAAACCTTAGTGTAGATTTAATAAAACATTATATTGTTGTAAATTATCAAATATTAACCAAAGGTCATGGGGTGATTTATTAATTTGGTATATTTAGTATGTAGATCCTTAAAATAATAAAATATAATATTGGGAATATAGTTTGTTGGTGCTCAATACAGGCCCTTGGATTGAGCTAGTTTTTTCCTCGATTTTCTAAAAATGTAAATGTTAGGTTTGATTCATATTGTTCCCCTTGCTTCAAATTTCACTCTAAGTAACAAAGACTTATCAATTTTTAAGAAATTTTGTGCCCAGTCAAAATAAGAAAGGATTCGGAAGAAATATTGAAGGAATCAAATGAAACAAAATATTTTAGTGACATGCACGAGACTTTAAGATGAATCGAGACTATTTTAAGTATCAAATATTCTCTTGAATCTTGAGCACAAAACTCATAATATTTTCAATCCTTGTTTCTTTGACTAACACCAAAACAATTTCGGTGATCAGTTAATGAAATAGATGATCAAAGTATAAAAAATTTGGACTTGCAGGTGATTGGGATATGTTTACATCTTTCGCAAAGGTAAAAAAATGCAATCAACACCTAACGACATATTTAAAATGGTCTTAGCTATTTTAAAAATCCTTGGATATTCAAATGGCCATCAAAAATCTAAATCACCAAGAAAGTTCGAATGACCAAAAAATTAAGGATACATGGTGATATTCTTTTCCTCTCTACGTCATTCAAGTTTCATAGACTTCAATTCCATGGAATCAACCAAGGTTGATATAATTTTGAGTCGAGAGGTTTGATCATTCAAGGCACTATACATGGAAAACTTTCTATGAAACCAACGATGAAGTCTACCTAGATAGAAGCCAAGATGTGAAGGCCTAAACCCACAACCAATGAAAGGCGAACACGAAATCAAAATAAATTGACACTTTGAAACTGAGGTTCGTGGAAATTTCTCCTTGGTTTATTCTTCACCGTCTGAAAAGACTGACTTTGATAGTAATGTGGAGCTTTCTCATTGGTTCACGTTTCATACTTTGATAAGGTCTTTATAAATAAAAGTAAATTGTGAAATATCATGGAAATTTTTGATTGATTTATGCTTCATGCTCTTACAAACATGACATCATAAATGTGCGTGAAGATAGTTCATTGGTTTATGCTTCACACTCTAATAATGTTTTTATAAACGATAATTAATTTTGAAGTAAGTGTGGAGCTTCCTTATTGTCTCACATTTAATTGGGGTCAATCAAGGTTATGAAATTTTTGATAGTGCGAAGAGCATGGAGATTTCCCATTGGCTCATGTTTCACAAAGTAATTAGTTAAGGTTATCGGATAATTTGAATTGTGAAGGAGCGTGGAGATTTTTCATTGGCTCATGTTTTGTGGTGGTGAGTACAAGTAAAAGAAAATACTAACATTGCAAAAAGTGTGGAGTTTCCTCATTGGCTCACATTTTGCAGAGGGCAATCAAGTAAAAGAAAAATATGAAAAGGCAAAAGTGTGTGGCATTTTCTTATTGGCTCACATTTCGTAGATAAAAGCAATTCCCAAAGCCAATAAAAATCTATCACATTCCACTCTCTTGTTCATCCCGAGAGGAAAAACTCTAAATCGTCATAACTTTAAATTTTGATCCCTATCTCCAAATCATGCAAACTCAGTCTTGTTGAAAAGGTATCCTCGATCCCTTCAACTCACAATTATTTAATTTAGGAATTTATTGTGTTTAAAGGGATAAAATGAGAAAATAAAAAGACACATTTATATTTGGCACTATCAGATAACTATTTTTGTGTATGTGGCAGTGAAGGCATGGAATCAATCCTAAAATGCTAACAGAAAATATGATATTTTAGTTAGACAAGTTACATTCCCACTCTAATTAAAAATATCTTTCTTTGTGAACAAGGAGAAGATTCGCTTTGTTTTTTAAGGGAAAACTCAAATTATAAGAATTCATCAAAATTGTATAAATATGGGGGCTTGTCCTCATATTAAAAGGAGTTAGTTTTGGTATTATGATTAAAGGGGCTTAGTTTTACTATTTGTGAAAAGGGTCAAGAGATATAATTGTGAATATTGCATGTTTCCTTTTTTAAATTCATATAGATTTTTGTTTCTAAAACTTATGTGTCAAGGTGGTTGTAATGTAAAACAATTGACAAACATTGAGAGAATTTTTTTATGTTCCCTTGTTAAGAAATTTCAAGATCTAAATGAAATATGTCTCCTTCTAAGTTTAATTTTTTTGTTTTGGGTTCTGTATGTCAAATTGTGGATTGATGAGTTATGTTTTCTTCTACTTGGCTTGTGTTTTTTCTTATGTTTATAGTACACTACATCATCGACATTGGTTGTTCTTTGGTCATTATCTCAATATTTGTATGTGAGAATTTACTCTGCAATATTGGACTTAATTGTAAAATCCCGACTCTATAGATTTTTTCAAAGTGATTTTTGTTATCAATTGAGTGTATCTTAGGTGTACTAGTGTAGAAGTTGTAAATAGTTTATTATATTGCTTGCTCAAACTCTTATTTTGAGTATTTTAGAGATTATTCTGAAACTTTACATCTATTGAGTATCAATGAATTCAAATATTTCTTTATAGAAACTATCTCTACATAATCTACTTTTCTTGTGCTTTCAAAAATTGCAAGATTTTATAAGTGTTAAATGCTCTATTACAAGGAATATCTTAGCCTATAATCCCCCTGTTGTGAAGTTACAAATACCATAATTTATCCCACCCCATCATATTAACTTCCATTTTTCCATTTTCTACTTTTTTGAGCTCGAATATCAATGAAGGTGCCTTCTAGTCTTAATTCTATTATCTAGAGAATGCAAGAAAAACCTAGCTTTACCATCTATAGTAACGTATATGTCCGGTTTAGTAAGAATCTAAAATCAATTTTATGAAAACTCTTGAGAGTGAATTTTTATTCGTGGCCATGCTTATCCTAGATTGATCCATCATTAAAACCTATCAAGAGAAAAAAATAATTCATCTTTCCACTCTGCATTCTAGTTACACCGTGATTCGTCTCACCCTGGTTCAAGGAAAGAGAAAAAGTATGCGGGAAAATTCCATCTCTAATGTACATGCCCTCAATCATCCCAAGGGTTGATCCCAAGGAAAGTGTTATACCCCTCTCTGGATATAAAATGACATACCATGTGGTATACCACCATCCAAGCATTCCCCTTCCCTAAATAGTTGTTTTTAAGCCACAAGGGTGTGTATAATTGTGTATCAAAATAATCATGATAAATTTGCATTATATATTTTTTGTACATAACACCTACATTATTTGTAATGTCCACAAATTTGACACACAATACTAGACTAAAAATACTAGAATAATTTTTTTACTCATATTCTTGATACATGAAAACACAAGGGATTGCTTAGGACAACACATAACACATTAGACACATTCCCAAACATTATCCCACATAGGTAACATGAAAAGTACATGATGCACATCAAGGCCACCTTTCCCAAATGACAAGGCACAACATAACAATTCAACTACAGTATAAACTTCCATATAGGCACCATCCATAATGCAACACTTTCATGGTTTACATATTTATTATAGTCATATTTCATTATTGACCTTAATTACTTGAAAATCACTTATCATGCAAGTCCTTCATTCTTCATTAAACTAGACTACATTATCTTTATCTTCTTAAGCATTCTACTTATAATGGTTCTATCTAACTTTTATCTTTTCTCTTATCGCAATAGAAAGATGTAGCTTTGATTATTAGTAGGAACATATGTACACACATGATCCTATTAGTGTTTGTTCTAAGGATTTATTTTATAACTTGCATGTTTGTTTGGATTTGTAATTTATCTCATTTGAAACAAGGTAGGTTCATATGAAACAACGGGAGTTTATTGTTCTAAGAGTAAATATATTATGTGTTATTTTCATATTAGCATTTAATTATTAAGGTTACTCTATTTTGTTTCAAGTTATTAGGACTAACTATATATCCCATCTACTTCACTTAAATGCTTAGTCATTAAGGTCCCATGGAATATGATTTCAAACTCAACCAAGTTTGGATTATTCCTAGGCAATTTAAATATTAGATGTGTGTTACAAGGAGACATTTAATTAAACTTTTATGCACCCTATGATCTTTGAGTGACTACGCTTCTCACATGACAAAATATATTAATATGTGATCCGTCCTAATTCTCATAAGAGGTCCACATTTGACTAATTTCCATTAACACCTAGAAGAGACCTACACCATACCAATAGGCAAAACTAGATAAAACAATTATTCCTTCCTCACAACTTATGAACAACTAGAGGGACTCCTGCCAAGATAACACCCCTGTTTGTGAAGAGACAAGGCTTCATATCAAAGATTTCATGCATATATATCTTACGATGTGGGTTCCACTCATGGTTCAAACCCTCATTTCATAAGTATAAATATGCTTAATGCTAATTCCTTAGGATAAATCATGAGTTTAAATTTACCTTAGATTTAACACCTCGTTAGGGCCAAGTCTAGAGGTTTATACTAGATACGATATTTGCAAAGTGAAACATAAGGGCACAACTCATCACCAAAAGGTTCTATTGAAGCACGAAACACAAGAGAAGAACTATTAGGTGGTAAATGCTAAAACTCGTACTTAAGATGGTCATGGTCAGAGTGGGGATCACCCAATATGGAAGAAATCTCAATTTTTCTCAACTTTCTAGTGGCAAAGCTAACCTACTCGTCATGTAGTAGTCGGGAAGGTGAAGAATTAAAGAAAAATTCCATTTTAATTTATATATAGAGAAACTTCTTTATACCATACATGATATAAGTTTCACAACATAGCTATAAATGAAGTCAAGAAGAACATTAAGTAATATTTGGCTAACTCTTTAAACTTGATAACAAATAACCATTACAAGTTGACTAAAACTTCATGCACAATATTTTTATTTGAAAGAAAATAGGGAAATGACACTTTACTATACATGTAGCATACATATTTTGTTACATTAACATATATAGATTACAACAATACACAAAATGAATTATAACCGCATCATTTTGTCATCTTATTTCATCTGCAAAATGATGTGAGCATGAGTCGATGAAAGTTGCAGGCATGGCATCCACCTAAATATAACATAATTATCATTTTTAGTTTTCCATTTACATAATAATAATAATACATACACAAAAAGATAAGGTTAGTGGCATATATTCATTTTATTTGATTTCATTTCTTAACGAAGGGAGGAGAGAGAAAGAGATAGGGAAGAGAGAGAAACAATATTTTTCCAAAAGTCACATTTCACACAACAAGCCAAAAGAGAGAGTTTCATAAAGTTATTTATATGTTTCAATAAGTTTTCATGACGGTTTATTTTCTTGACTAGGGTCCGATGGCTTTATTTTACATTTTTCCACGAGTTACGAAAACGTCTAATTTTGGCTTGGAGGCTAAGGTACCATGTTCAAAAAATATTCTAATGGGTAAAGGCACAACATGTAAATTCTTACGTGTACTTCTATATACCAAGAATTTGCGGGGTGGATCGACAAGTTTGCAAATGACAACTAGTTTTACGGGGCCATCAGTCGTAGTTGGGCTATTTGTAACAACAACCAATTTTTTTTTGCCCAAGAGCTAAGAAACCTCATCAAAAAATTAATTTATATGGATGAAATCTCCACGGGAGGATTCCTACATGCCCTCCCATATATGGACAATTCATTGGATTCGACGGAACTAAGAATTAGAAAATGGGTTGCAGTGGTGACTTGTTTTTCTAACCACCGGTCGTAGTTGGTCCAGTTTGACCTAGTCAAACAATGACCGCGGGCCTACAAAACCCCATTTCCAAACTAGTTAGGAATGTGTTTTTTTCCCAAACTCAACGTTATATGAAATTTTCTCTTGTAAATACTAAAGGTTTGCGAAGGCGAAAAAGTGTTCCTTTGCTCCTGGTCTAAAAGTTGAGACAAAACCAAAACCAACTTTTCGGTTATGATGAGAGCATAAATGGTCAATTGGGGTCAATCTAAAACTTGATGTGAATCCCCACATAATAAGGGACACAGATGAAAGTAAACATCCTTTTTCGGGTTTCGAAGGTTATTTACGGGTATCCGAAGGTTGTGTTTTCTTCCATCTTTGGAAGGTATAAAAATGGTTGTTTTGATTGACGACTTATCTAAACTCTTTCCAAGATGCCGGGGCACGAGAACATAAATTTGATAACTGGTTAGTGATGTATAAGGTTATGGTAGAAACCACGATTGATTGTCAAAGTGTAAATCGGTTGAGTAAATCGGAAGGTGGATATTTATTGTTTCGCACTAACAGAGTCTAGATAAAATATCCAATTGCTTAAGTATGTAATGGATTAATATTTCTATTATATTGCAAATGAAGAACCAAATTATATGAAAATTATAAAATATGAAGGTCAGAGGACCATGCCATGAAATACTAGCATCCATAGTGCAAGAGGTGCTCCATGTGGGTTCACCCGTATTCCACAAGGCTCCAACTCTCTTTTAGTATTCCATCAAATAGTACACGTGCATCCAAAACCCCTATATTTTGGATCATTTAAGACACATCCTTGTTTAGGATATTTCAATCCTTCTAACCACCTCGAAAAACACTTTTTGTGTTAATCTATGTTGCCACATTTAGTACACATATCTCATTGCAAAGCTCTTATTTTGCACGTGTTAGAAGCATAACGGTAAGGATGAAAGACCTTATCCTCCTCACGCTCTAAGGGACCATATTTATCTGAGGCATTTTTCAAACAGTTCATATGCATTAATGGTGCCCCTTTTTGTGCATCTCTCTACTCTCACCCTATTTCATTCAGCAGCGCCAAAAATCCCCACAAGACCCCCTTTTATAGAGTTATCTGAATAACCACCATAAATGATTTCAACTTGTGAGGCTATCCTTAGTTGAGGCGTCTCTTTGAAAAGCCTTTGAGCTTCATCCTGAATACCATCAAGAGCATATTAAACAATAAACGCACTTTAAAAAGAATTATGATAAGGGATTCACATTCCTTGTTCTAAATTTTCCCACTTTGGCGTAGAACATGAGGAACTAACAAATAGAAATAAAATCACCTTTCTATTCTACTTTGATAGATGGCCGAGCTCTGCCCTCTAGGTGTTTATACCTTGATCTAAGCTCCGATTTGATATCCACTGAGGAGATGCTGAATGAGGTTGTCGATTTTGTTGTAAAGCCTGACAAAATCATCTTCTGTACAGTTCACAGGATTCTTTTAAACCAACCCATTTTGTATAAAATTCCTGTAACCATGGAACTCCAGGGATACATCTGTTTGTGTCGTTTTATGAAGAGGAAGAGTGAAAGAGATAAATATTTCTGACACAAAAGTGGGATAGTAGGAAAGGTACTTTCAATGTCTTAGAAAATACAACTACTCTAAATAAAAGATAACGAGATGGAAAAGCGCGATGATAGCTGCAAAGGTTAAAATGCATATAACACTGTACTCAGAAGTAGGAAACACAAATATAATTTAGCTATACACTACACCCGAATCCAACACCTCTTATACCTCAATATTGTTTCCTCTGCATACAATAAACAAAACAGTGGCAAGTAGAAGTTCCCCTTAAACGATTAAAATCGCTTTAGACTGATACAGATACGGATCAAACAATTTGTGCATAGTAAGGGGAGGCGATATTCAGGTTTAAGTTTATCCCATCTTGAAGGATGGATATAACCCATAATGTACTGATTTAAGGACGGATACAATGAGATCTCCGCTAGTAAAATTCCACCTAGCATTCTATTTATTGTTGCAGGTACTAAATTGTAAGGTTAACTTGGTTTTCCACGTGGGTGCACCTCAAATTCTTAAACAAAATGCTTGTATTATTATGGAGGTGAAATGATATGTTTGAGGCTTTTTGGACGCCCATGCTTTAACCACACTCCTAGATTACGCCATATTGGAACACGCCATACCGTCTCATGCCTCCCTCTACTCCTGCCACCACCAAATCCATCAATTCCACTAACTAAACTACCACACATTGAATCAATCCTTGATTTTTTTTTTTTTTTTTTACTTTACTTACTATTTTAATTCTTTTTTATTACTATTATTATTATTATTTTATTTTATTTTAAATTTTATTTTTTATTTGTAAACTTATTTACTTGTTTGTTTACTTAGTTTTATTTCTAATTCATCAACATATATTTGTTTTTATTTGGTTTTGTTTTATAATTTATAATTTTAAATTGAAGTTGTAGGGTTGGATTTCACCAAACCTCTCAAAACATCGGGAGGCTATTGCATTATTTAAGTGAATAGACATAATGGTGTAATAGAAGGTGCTTCAATGGGTAGTAAAAGAAGTGTTTTCTTAATGCCTCGATTTATTTTTATTTAAGTATACCTCGCAAAATCATACAGGAATGAATTCTTGTGATATCCAATAGTAGAGTTGATAAAATCAATATTTGGAAGAAGAAAACTATCTTTTGGAAAAGTCTTGTTGAGGCCCCGATAATTAGTACAATGAAATTTCTTCATTGGGCTTAGCCACATGCAATATGTTACACACCTAATGTGGATAATATACAACTTGAATAAATCCATCATCAAGGAGCTTCTTAATCTCCATATTTACCGGAAGGTTCACATGATGGTTCTTTCATTAATATATTATTAAGAAGGTTTAACATTAACATGCAACCGAATATTATGCATAGTGACATATGTGTCAATCATGGGCATGTCACTCTAACTCCAAGAAAAATAATCATGAAAATCTTGGAGTAATTGTGTTATCGTAGTCCATTATGTATCACTAAAGACAATGGCGAGAAGCAAAAACAAAGGT
Organism: Taxus wallichiana var. yunnanensis; assembly: GCA_018340775.1. Lineage (NCBI taxonomy): Eukaryota > Viridiplantae > Streptophyta > Pinopsida > Cupressales > Taxaceae > Taxus > Taxus wallichiana. The sequence goes on from CM031234.1 coordinate 755,544,869, forward strand.
TCATCAATATTACCGGTTAAAATATATAGTTTCCTTATTAAGTAGATTTAATAGATATTTTTATAAGTTGTCGTTGGGATAGTGTCATGAGAATAAGGTAACATATCATAAGGAGTCTGTTTATCAAAGTATGAATAAGACCGAAATGTGTGAGGAAAAATATTCTTATGAAGGAAGGGAGTGAGATCCGCATATGCTCCCGTGTTTCGAGCAAGCATTCCTCATTAGAAAATTAATCTAATGAGGGGATGTGAAAATAGACACTATCATCAATAACACAAAGTTAGAGTAATTTCAAAGTAGATGGAGAATGCATAGTAAATACCTCTTGTGAATTGTTTGGTCATGCAGAAGAAATATCGGTTCCATAACGGGTTTATATAAATGACCTAAAGAATAACCAATGTGTGCTTTAGTTTTTGTGTCTTAAGAGTTATAGAACGGGAATACGTTGGCTATAACATCCTAGTACCTCTAACCAATAAACCCTTGTTGCAAAAAAATATTGATATCATATCCCATAATCTTAATAAGAAGGTTATCGAGGCCATATGCAATGGAATCATGCTTCTTGAGGGTTGTCTTTAGTGTAATATTTAAAATGATTGAGATAAACTTTAAAATTGTATGTAGTTCCTTGAAGATAATAATTGAGACACCCATGAAAAGTAGAAGGTACTACATGCATGACATGCATCCATGAGTGTTCTAGTAATAAATTATAACTTAAATCATTATGCATGACATAGAAACTTGTAGGAAGAGTGTGTGAGCCCGATGTGATATTTAATGTGATTTGACATAATGCCTAATGAGGTACATTACAAAATCCACTAATAAAAATAATAGAGGAAGAAAAATATTTAGTTTGAAATCCTAAAACAAGTAAGAAATAAGTATTACAATTCTTGAGCCCTGGACCATTATCAATTAGTACTCACATACCAAGTGTGTCCTATTGATGCATACTTGAATCTAGATAGGGATTCCATTATAAATGAATTTTGTTGGGCCCTAAAATATTGATTAAGTACCAAAGGCATGCACGCGAGACCAGTAAGAAGAAGGGCGCTCAGGGGAAAGCACACAAGAAAAAGGGGTTTGAGAAGGGTTTAACTGAAACCAAGGTATGTGTGAGAAGTAGAACATGGGTTTATAAGAATTAGGCATATTTGGCATTCTAGATGCACCTGAGGTAAAATGTGAAGACCTTACTAGCCGTGATGAGTGGATAAGGTTCCATCCTTGAAACTTGGAGGTCAAGAAAAGGATATTCCATGTAGGTGATATTCCTAGATTACATCATTACAAAGAGTGGAGGGTTTACAAATGGATAAGCATTCACAGGTTGGAGGACCACATCGACACTTGGCACGTGATATGTTCAAGAGATAAGGTATGTCGATGGGTGTTGAGCTTATAAAGAGAGATGTTTGAGATAAATAAATAGAGGATACTTAGAGAGGATAATATAGAGGACAATATACAAGAGGGAAAAAGAGATAGAAAAATACAAAATGCAAGAGATGGTGAGAGGAAGAGGTAATGCATAGAGAATAAGAAGTAGAGTAACAAAGTGTTACAGTAATGCTAGGGTTTAGAGCACTTAGTGCTAAGGGTTGTAAGGGATGCCATAAGCCTCTGCATGGCACTAGGATCTATAACAAGGGTGAGAATGGGAAAGGTATAGTTAAGTTATCATACCAAGGAGGATTTACGGGAGTTAAGTCCCTGTCATTTATTATATATCGTCTGCAGAGCCGACCCTTTTGAATGTAATGTGTTTACCCGAACTATTGTAAAACAATATATCTTTGGGTTCATTATGTATATTTTTCTTAAGGTTGTAAACCCTCATGTCATTTGATTTAATATGGCTCAAATCCAGTTTATTAGGCTTCTTACAATGTTCTTTAGCTTTTGTGATGCACTAATGTTAGATCTGCTAGTTGCATTTTCTACCTCTTTAAATAAATGAATTTACTCCTTTTACAAATCATCCTCCATTAATGGTGGAACCTTCTCACAAAGCTCACATAAAGGAGGGGCTAAGCACCCATGCATGGCTAGGGTGAGTGCCTGGCCCTACTTGGGTGATAGAACAATGCGGTTGGGGTTGGTCAAATTATTAAGGGTAAATACATGACTATATCTTGGTTCTATTGTCAAAACCTATTTTTGAAGATCTTGTGAGAATGGTGCAAAGAGTGCTTGACCTTGGGACAGGTGTCAAAGCATGGCCTAAAAGCACGAGAGGATGATTTATCTTCGAGCTTTAGTACTAGACCTAATTTTGATGCACATAAATGGGTAGAAGAATAGATGTATCATGATCATACACATAGGCCTCGTGTATGAACCCAAGAGGAGTATCGAGGCTGCATGATGTTGGTCTTACTTAGACATGTGTTGTTGATCATTGGTGGAGTAGATTGATTACAAGTTACATCTTAGAGTACATGATTTCTACATATTCCTATCCAAAGATTGTTGAGTTTCTGTTCTGAAGGATCTAAGGGGATCATTCTTGTGTGTTATACCTTTAGCTATATAGATCCCGATCATTACATTGAGTTTGCAAGTAGTTCTTATGGTGGCTAAGCTTCTTTTTAGTGTTGGGTGAGGAAGCTAGAGTGGAGGAAGACAATGGACCTTGTGGATGAAAAGGAGAGGTAATAGAGATGACTCAAGTATAATGAATCCCATGAGTGGGAATTAGATAGAAAATGTAAAGTTACAGGAGTGATGGATTTATGGAGGTAGACGTTGCGGGATGGAACTAAGGTTCACACAAAGGACGCAAAACCCGAGTAGTTTATGATACTCCATCTTTACAACCACGGGAGAGAGACCCTTTAGCTTCTAACGAGAGGTCATTGCTTGGAGAAAGGAGATGCATTGACACCATATTAATCCTCTTTGTGACCATCCTTGATGATTAGTTTTGAAATCCAAAGATAAGTATTGCTAACCTAGTTGGTATTGGTGGAAGTGACCAATCAATACTTAAGAGGTATAACTTTTCATTTGGCATATTTATGGCTGCGAGAATCATTTCTTGTGTTTGGGGAATATTTTATGGAGCAAAAAGTATTTGGGAAAATTTTGTGTACACAAAGCTATGGTATCACGTCTAAAAGTGACACAGACACATGTCAAGTAGTGGTGCAATATCATAGGATCTTTGTGCAAAGTTCAACAGACATAGTAGGGTCATAAGGCACGACCACTTCAGGACCCTTGCCAGCCATAGGAGGAGGATCTAGTGGAATAGGAACTAGCAGACCTAGTGGAATTGGTAGATCTAGAGGATCGATGGATCAATAGGGCCGAGTGATGAGGCCATAAATTAGCCACAAATTACAATTATTATGTCCTTCCAAGTTACCTTTGAAAGTGGATTTAAATGTAATCTTAGAACTTATAGTTTTATTAAGATAGAATATAAGATATATATCTTGTTCATTCTTTAGAAATATTTTGTTATCTATTTTTTTACTAATCCTATTGATTATTTGGGAAAAGATGCAAAGTTTTGTGTATGCAAGCCATAAAGTAAAGATAATGCTTGTTTTGGAAAAATTATAATTTCTCATGAACATTACATTTAAACTTAAATATGATTTCATATCCAGATTCTTCTCAAAAAATTATGTAAGTTCAAAAAAATAATCATCTCAATCCAAGATCACATGTAAAAGTTATAGTTGTTTTAGTTAGCTACGAAACCATTGGAGTTAGCTTTGGAACCTACATCAATAGAGTAATGTTAGCTCCAAAACCATTGGAGTTAGCTCTAGAACCTACATCAATAGAGTAATGTTAGCTCTAGAACCATTGGAGTTAGCTCGAGAAACTTCATCAACAAATTAGCATTATCTCCAAAACCATTGGTGTTAGCTTTGAAACCATTGGAGTTAGCTCTGGAAACTTACATAAACAGAATGTCAATTTTGAGGAATTTTGAATAATCGAGATAATCCAATGGAAAATATGAGAGAGGTTTTTTTCATAGAAATATTTTTAATATAAACCTCATTCATATTTTCTATAGGTTTTACCAATAAGGAGAAATCTAACTTTTAGTGAGCTGCAGTCCAAGGAAAAAGTGTATCAGTTGAGCACCAAAAATTTCACAAACAGAAATAGAAAAGTCAAATGGAAAATCTGAGAAAGGTTTTTGTTCATAGAAATAGTTTTATAAAAACCTCATTCATATTTGCTACAGAGTTTTACCAATAATGAAAAATATAACTTTTAGTGAACTACACAATGTGGGAAAAGTCTATCCGACAAGCGTCAAAGTTCCACAATCAAAAACATCAAAGTCAAATGGATAATCAAGGAAAGGTATTTGGTAAAAATAATCTTTTGATGAAAAATATCCTTCCAATAATGTATGAAAATAAAATCATTGTGGTTATTATTACCAAAAAGCAAGAAGAATATTTAGGAGAAAATCTTCCTAAAACAAAGAGATAAGACTTTGACTCTAATAATATCTCTCTCTCCATATTTTGTGGAGATGGAGATCTTAGTTGTTGGGATTGGAATAAAGATAAGATTAGATTGTAGTTTCTAAAATAAGGATTTGGTTAGATGCATGAATTATAAATGCAACCTTCCACACTAAGAGATGTAATTTTGTTCTTCCACGAAATAAAGATTTGTTCTTTCCTCTCAAATATTCTATAGTTTTAAGATCTTGAAATTATGATTTAAATCCTCTTCCAAGGAATGAGATAGCCACTCATTTCAAGGAAAATGGATCTGTGTATTTATTTTTATGTTTTTCATTTATCTCAGTAATTCATTCTATTGTATTGTTTTTTTCTTTGTATTGTGAAAATTCAATCGATTGTGAACCGTTAGGTGTTACGTTTAATTATGTTTATTTCCAATTTAAAATTTTCAATTTATGCAAGTTTGTTTTTCTTCCTGCAAGTGTGCCTTAATTTATGCAATCGTGTCTTTATTTTTGCAAGTGCGATTAATTTTATACAAGTTTGGTTTGTGTTTAAAGAAGTTGTTTTCAAAATATCTTCTTCTCTTAATGCATACAGCCTTAGGAAACCATCCCTGGATTTACATTATTAATGAAGAGGATTGACGAACCTCATCATTTTGGCACCGCTGCCGAGGAATAGTGTTATTAGGAGATTCAAACTTCTCTAAAAGAATATTCTAGTAATAGTAGAATACCTTTTAGCAAATTTTGTGATAGGAAGTATTTTGTAGTAGCTTAGATTTAAAATTTTATTTTCTACAAGTAGATTAAAATTTCATTTTTGCAATTAAGAATATTATATTTTAAATATTTATCTCTCGACAAACTAACTATGTGTATACAAAAATCAATGTGATATTTGATCAAGAAGGTATAATGGTATGAACAAAGAATTCCGATCTAGAAATGGTAGAATATGATATTGAATCTGAAGTAGACCCGAGTTGGTGAAATATCATATTTTATTCTTAATAACCACCACTATTTCCCCTTGTATCAACTAACAGCTCAGTGATCTTATTACACATAACCTTAGTCAAAAATTGGCTTATACATTTTGTAAAAATGAAGTAGTAACATTTATAATTAATTCCATCCACATTCAAGGACTTAATTAGAGTTAAAATAAAAACCCACTCATAATAAATCCACCCATCCAAATTAGTTTTTCATTCCATAGTAAAATTCAATCCGTGAACCAAATCCATTAGAAAATTTTTTTTCATGTATTTCAATTTCTTCATTTTTGTATGTGTGTATAACGTTAAGGAGAAATTATTGTGAATATCAAGGCAATAAATTGTTGCGTACTAACATCTAAGGACTAGATCTATAAGAATTTCCATAGTTTTTCTTGATACTAACATGCAAATTTTGGTGCACACACCGTGTCAACCAAGAAGCATGCAGATTTTGGAGGGACCCATGGATACCTCTACTCTCTCTTTTAATAGCTCTTTGTCTCCTGAGAACACTAACCAAGACTTTGAAGGTTACTCTAGTGATCCTAATAATGCACAATTCAAGTTAGGTTTTGAAGACCTAGAAATTTTCTTCACAATTTTTAGAAATGTTCTTGGAGTCACCAAGTATGCAAAAAGGTTCTATGAGATCTCAAACATTGCTTCTTATTTTACATAGGTTGTACTTTGATGAATATAGTTTGATGATGAATCAAATTTTTCTCTAATTGTTCTCATGCTATCATATCAACAAAAATATGATTGGAAAACATGCTTGCTATCCAATCAAAGGTAAATAAAATACAAAATAAAAATAAAAAAAAAAAAAGTTTTGATTGGAAGACTATCTTGCTAGTCAATCAAAGACAAAAAAACTTTAATTAGAAAACTATTTTGCTTTCCAATTAAAGACTAAAAACAAAAGGCAACTCTTCTTCAAAGACAATCAACTATTACCTAGTGGTTTCCTTCTCATCACTATTTGACCATGTTAACAATAGGACAACAAGGACAACTAGAGGTATGATCAAGTTATTTTGTTCTACTATTTTATTTTTAAGCTTTCTTGTAAGTTTTTTTCATTACAGTTAGATCCACTTTTAAGATCTCCAAAGAAGACAAAATAAAATTCATATCTCCCCTACATAAAAATATGAAAATATGTGCATCTCTTTGCAATCAAACTTTTAGAGTCTAATTTATGGGCAGCCATGAATAAACAACATTCATGAGGACATGCATGATCTTAGGTGTGGGAGAGAAGGAGAAGCATGAGGTATGCATTTTGATTTTAAATATGAGGTGCAAGGGCAGCAGAAGGAGATCCACACAAGAACCTATTGTAAAGGAAAGAAAATCAAAAACAAGAGAAGGATATCCAAACAAGAACTTGTTCTAAAACAAACAACAAAAAGAGATCCACACAAGAACCTACTATAAAAGAAAGAAAATAAAAAAGTAGAAGGAGATCCAAACAAGAATCATTCGTATAAGAAAGAAAAACAAAAATGCAAAAAAATCCACACAACTTGGTCACATCTAAAAAAGAAACAACAGAATGAGATCCACACAAAAACTTGTTGTAAAAGAAAGAAAATAAAAAATAGGAGAAGAAGATCTACACAAGAACTTGTTGTATAAGAAAGAAAATAAAAAATAGCAGAAGAAGATTCATACAAAAGCATGTCCTTGAACTATAGATGGAATGTATACATGCATAAGCTCAATGCTGAGAAGACTCTAATAAGAGGATATAATAATATAATGCACGAGGACATGCATCATATTAGGTGTGGGGAAATGATGAGGCCATACATTACCATTATTTTGTCCTTCCAAGCTACCTTTGAAAGTGGATTTAAATGTAATCTCGGAACTATTAATTTGCTTAAGATAGAACATAGGATATATATCTTGTTCATTTTTAGATATATTTTGTTGACTAATCCTATTGATTATTTGGGAAAAGATGCAAAGTATTGTGTATGCAGACCATAAAGGAAAGATAATGCTAGTTTTGGGAAAATTGAATTGATCATGAACATTACATTTAAACTTAAATATGATTTCATATCAAGATTCCTCTCAAAAAATTATGCAATTTCAAAAAAAGAATCATCTCAATCTGAGATCACATGCAAAAGTTATAGTTGTTTTAGTTAGCCATGGAACCATGGAACCATTGGAGTTATCTCTGGAAGGTGCAATAATAGTGTAATGTTAGCTCCGAGCCATTGGAGTTAGCTCCAAAACTTACATCAACAAAGTAATGTTAGCTTCATAACCATTGGAGTTAGCTTTAGAACCGGCATAAACGAAATGACAATTTTTGAGCAATGGTGAATAATCTGAAAATCCAATGGAAAATATGCTAGAGGGTTTTATTAGTAGTAATTTTTTTAATATAAACCTCATTCATATTTTCTACAAGTTTTACCAATAAGGATAAATATAACTTTTAATGAGTTGTACTCCAAGGAAAAAATGTATCGGTTAGTACCAAAAGTTCCGCATACGAGAAATAGAAAATTCAAAAAAATATCTGAGAAGTTCTTTTTCATAGCAGAATGTGCTCAACAAAAACCTCATTCATATTTTCTACAGGTTTTACCAATAAGGAGAAATCTAAATTTTAGTGAATTGTAGTCTGAAGAAAAAGTGTATCACATAAGCGTCAATAGTTCCACGATAAAAATAAAAAGTCAAATGGAAAATCAAATAAAGGTATTTGATCAAAATCTTCTTTGCAAGAAAAACCTCCTTCCAATAATGTAGTAAAATAAAATCATTGTGATTCTTGTTACTAAAAGTAAGGAGAAGATTTGGGAGAGAAACTTAATAAAACATTGAGATAAGACTTTGACTCCATAGTATATCTCTCTCCATTTTATGTGGAGATGGAGATCTTAGTTGTTCGGATTGGAATAAAGATAAGATCATATTGTATTTTCTAAAATAAATAGTTGGTTGGATGCATGAATTATAAATGCAACCTTCAACACTAAGAGATGTAATTTTTTTCTCACAAGAAATAAAAATATGTTCTTTCCTCTAAAATATTATGTAGTTTTAAGATCTTAGAAGTATGATTTAAATCCTCTTCCAAGGAATGAGATGGCCACTCATTTCAAGGAAGATGGATCTGTGTATTTATGTTTATGTTTATTCATTTGTCTGTAATTCATTCTGTTGTATTGTTTTTTCTTTGTATTGTGAAAATCAGTCTATTGTGAACCTGCAGGTGTTTCATTTAATTATGTTTATTTCCAATTTAGTAATTTCATTTTATGCAAGTTTCTTTTTGTTCCTGCAAGTGTGATTTATTTCATGTAAAAATTATTTTTGCAAGTGTCATTTATTTTATGCATGTTTGGTTTGTGTTTAAAGAAGTTGTTTTCGAAATATTTTCTTCTCTTAATGCATTTAACCTTCGAACACCAACCATGGATTGACATTATTAGTGAAGAAGAATGATGACCCTCATCGATGACGAGACGCTAGTGGATCTGGTGGTAGAGGCAAAACCAAAGAAAATCAAGGTTATAGATGTGACGGACAAGGGCATCAACCACCTCAGCAAGTATTTTTTGAAATGTCTTTACATCTACCATATTACAAAGGTGTTGAGGATGTTATAGATCATGTACAAAAATGTGAGCTTTTGTGGCGCGTGAATGAGATCACTACCCTGGATCGAAAGGCAAGTCAATTTGTAACAACATTACAGGGAGGAGCACATAGTTGGTACCCAAAATATGACCCCCACAAGATAGTGGTAGATTACATTACGTTGCATAATGCCTTCTTAGCTGAATTTCATATTTTTGAGTTTGAACATAAGAGTATTAGTGCACAAAAGGAAATTAAACAAGGTATGAAAGAGAGTGTACGAGAGTATGATGCATGTTTTAAAGACTCTCTTATCAAAATTGTATTATGATATTTGTCATTCTCAACATGCTCAGTGGTTAGTTGGAGGACTAATAACACCTTTTAGGAGAATACTTTTGCATAAGACTTTCATAGACACACGCGAGGCCTTGGAGGTCTCCTTGCATGATGAGATTGTAGGAAGAATAGATACCAATGTTATCCCTTTTCTTGAAGCTCATATTGCTACATTGGAAAAATAATTGGAGAAGCTATTTGTGAACTTGGCACATGAGACACACAATGGCCTATGGTGCACGAATTGTGAGGTAGAAGGGGACACAAATGACAATTGTCCTCGGAGCTTGGCATGCACCATGATGGTAGATTATGATATTTACAATGGATATCATGATACAAGTAGGTATTTTCTACTGCAATGCACAATCTGCAAGAATGTGTCTTGCTAGTAGAATATTTACACCTCTACTACTCATGACAAAGCAAGGATTGTAGATTGATTGATAAGATACATGAGGCCATTTATATTGGTGTGCACCAAACCAAAATTGCACATAATTATAAGGATGATTTTCATCACTATGAAGGACACACGAATGAAGGAGCATGTGGAAGAGGTTTCGTGGAGGATTTAGAGGCCGTGGTAACCGCGGAGGTGGGCAAAGTGAGTTCCCGCATGGAACTTGTTATAACTATGGGTCTAATGAGCACTATAAACATGAATGTCCTGACCTATTACAATGCTCTTAGTGTGGAAATAAGTGCAAGTATAAGGAGTTACTAGAGCTATTTGAACATATGATCCAGCAACAATGGAAAGAAAAAGGCATCGGGATGGAAAGTATTAAGAAAGTAAACTCACGTGGATGCCAAGAGTGGCACATGAGACAAGGTTAGAACTTGTACTTGGTGACGATGTGAGATAAGGTTGCACACACTAGGGAGATACCAAAGTAGACACTACTAATTACAAGAGAAGAGGTGGTGTATGGGAAGTATCTAGACCTTATCCATCGTAAGGAAGTATTTAAGAGACCATGGACGTAATCAAGATTCATTAAGGGGTAATTCAATGTCTAAAGGAGAAATATTGAAAGTTGGGATAGAAGAAGAGCATTGAGGCTCCATAGAAGGATCTAGATGACTTCAAGGAGGCATGAAAATATTGAGGCAAGAGAATATTGTTCCTTTGTTCGATAATGGTTAAGGAATAAGATACCAAGTACTGAAAGTAGAGCACGAGAGGAAGGTTTTGTATACAAACCTTCCTCCTCACAACCTTAACTACGATAAGTAAATTACCTTAAATGTAGTTGTTGATGGATGACTCTTAAGTAATATTCTAAAAGATAAAAGTGTGGAAGTTAATGTTCTTACCATGGATGCCTAGAATCAAAAGAGAAGGCCCCCATTACAGCCATATTCAAATGTGTTGTACATGGCCAATAAGACAAAGGAAATGCTCATTAGAGTTTTAAAGGATGCTTCTATCACTATCCAAGGGGTGAAATTCACTTAGAAATTTGAATTCTTAGCGCTTGTTGAAGTAGACAGCTTCCTAGTGTTACTTGGGTACCACAGTGCTATAAGAACAATGTTGAATTACATTTTAATAAGGGGTATATAATATTTGAAAACAAAGAGGAATGGGTTATCATTCCTTTGACATATGGGAGGTCAACATCCTATATTGAGCCTTTAGAAGAAGAGGACCTCGACAAATTTTTTCTACACTATCTAGAACTCGGTTATACAACCAACAAAGGAGGGTGTTATTCATTAGGAATACAATCAATCTATAAGTGATACAACTAGCGTGCAAGTGACAATTGGGTACACAGACATATGAGTTGGTGGGAAAGTAGTTAAGGGGCTATGTGATGAGGGTAAAAAGGTGTGATCAATCAAGAGCCTAGGAGGGAAGAAGTTACCAATTTATTCTGGAGGAGCCAACTCTGATGTTTTCCTACGAGAAATGGAGACCCATTCGAGAAGTGAGGTCAAGAGGAGAGTGATTCTCAGCTATAAATTTCTCGAGGATGCAACATGTTGGTGGGAAACCCATCATGGTAACCTTCTAGAGTGGTGCGAGGTGAGAATCTTGTTCTCTCTCGTTATGTTCTCTTGAGGTAATGCTCCTACTATCATACAAGATTATCATGGGAAAGAACCCACCTTGTTCCACCTCCAAGCATGTTAGAAGTCCTAGAGGGAAGGTATGGAATCCTTACCACCATCTTTATGAGTGCATAAGTTTTACTCCACCTTACAAGGTTGCACACGTGCATATTACATTCACTCAAAGATGCACTGTGTGAGATAAGAAATTCAAAGGAATTGATGGGTGACCTCCTTCAAGATTTTGAATATTGGAGCACCAAGCCATCAGTGGATGAGGCATTGTAGGTTGTTAAGTGTGTAACGATGGGAGATAGTGCCATAGTGTAGGATCAAATAATATAACTATTGGGTGAACTTGGTTTAGACACACACTTTGATGAGGAAGAATCAGAGGAGATACAACTTGAGCACACATGCCTAGAGAAAGAGAAAATAAAATAGGTCTATGTAATCGATCGTGAAGAAATAAGAGATTTGGATGTTTATCATATTGAAGGTACATGTGAATTTATGGATAGTGATGATGAGCAAGCATGTGCCTACCATGAACCGCTCAAAACCAAAAGGTTAACATTAGCTCGAAACAGAACCTAAGGATGATACTATTGGGGACTATTTGTCGAAAAAGAGGTTTTGAAGATCATTCATCTATTGCATGAGTTTAGGGATATATTTATGTGTGGGTACCTTGACCTGAAAGGAGTTTACCACTCCTTGGAGGAAATTAAAATCAAGCTAAAGGAAGGAGTGCGACCAATTCAAAGGAGACCTTATTGAATGAATTTGGATCTTCACGTCAAAGTCTAAGAGGAGATTGATAAGATGATCACATCAGGCATCATTGAGGTCATTGATGAATTAGAATGGATAAGCCCAATGTTCATTAACAATAAAAAGATTGTGCGGATAAGGATCTGCATTGATTACAAGAACTTGAATGTGGTATGTTTCATTGATCCCTTTTGAACCCCCTTCACCGAGGAGATTATGAAAGGAGTAGATGGGTGCAAGATCTATTCTTTCACGAGATAGATTCTCAAGGTATCATCAGTTAGACTTACAAAGGAAGACCAAGAAAAGACAACTTTCACCACTACATGGGGAAGCTTTGCCTACACAATCATGCCTTTTGGACTAAAAACATGCCTGTTGTGTTTTCGCGCATTATGGTTCAGGCATTTCAAGACTTCATCCATAATTTTCTTAAATTCTACCTTGATGATTGGACACTATACAAATTAGTAAAGGATCATTATGACAATCTTAGGATGATGTTTGAAATATGTCGAAAGTTGAGGATATCCCTTAACATTAATAAATTTATTTTTACTAATCCATTTAGAATCCTTTTGGGGCATATCATATGTAAGGAAGGTTTGCTGGTGGATCCTACAAAGTTTCTGTATTGTGGGATTGGGGAACCTTCTAGTCCGAGAGCAAAGTGTGTGGATTCCTTGGGCATACGGGGTATTACCAAAAATTTATTTAAGGGTATGCTAATATTATTGCGCCATTGGAAGAGTTAGTAAACCTAAAAGTACATTTCATTAGGGAGAGGTGCAACAAATGAAATTTGATACATTGAAGAATAGGCTTATCACTGCACCCATATTATGCTTTCCTTCTTGGGATAATCCATTCCATGTAAATGTTGATGCTTTGGGGATGGCAATTGGGGCAATCTTAGACAACTGACTAGAAGAAATTGTTGACCACCCCTTGTTTTTTTGCTAGTAGGAATTTGACACTAGTAGAGAAGAACTATATAACTACTAAGCATGAAGCATTGTCCATGATCTACGCACTACAAAATTTAGGAAATATATATTTGAAACACCCTTCATATTCTAGATGAAACACATGGCATTAAAGTACTTAGTGAACAAGCCCATTTTACAAGGGCGCATATACCAATGGGTCCTATTGTTTCAACAGCTTTAGTTTACATTTGTGGTGAAAATAGGAAAGAGTAACATAGGACCTAGCCATTTATCCAAGATTGACTTAGGGAGGATGGGCAGAGTATTGAGGATACAATGATAGATGCACAAATTTTTATATTGCAGAGTGTACCCTCCGACTTGGAAGATAATCTTTTGTATTTCTCAAGATGGGTGTAGCACTGAAGGAATGAAGAATTTAGAAGTAAAGTAGTCATCCATATGCATTGTGCCCTACATATTAATTGGTGGAGACTTATACAAGCTAGGTTGTGATGAGGTTTTTCTTTGATGTGTGTTAGAGCATGAACATGTTACAATCATGGAGGAAGCACATGGTGGAATCGCAGAGGAAACTATGCGCAAGAAATGAAACCACGTGCAAGATCCTTCTTAAAGGGATTTGGTGGGAAAGAATCTACTAGGTTTGTATTGAATTTTTCAAGGCATGTGACCATTTCTAGCACCTTGGAAAACCAAGAAGAAGAGATGATATGCCCTTGAGACGATAGCTAGCGTAGAGCCATATGAGAAGTGAGAGATTGATTTTTTTGAGCCAATTTTACTTGCCACATGAAGGAATGGTTCATTATATATCATTACTTGTACTAATTACTTAACTATATGGGTAGAGGTAGTGCCCACAAGGGATTGCACAACATAAACAACAACTAGGTTCTTGTGGGAAAATATAATCAACATATATGAATGTTTGTTTAGTTTAACAATTGATAGGGGTACTCATTTCTTGAATGAGATAGCTAGGATTTTGTTGGAAGAATTCATGGTATTCCACATCAAGACTACCCCATATCACCCACAAGATAATGTAACCACCGAGGCATTCCAAAAAATACTAAGTCACACACTCGACCAAAGTTTGTGATGTGGGAAGGAAGGATTGGGAAGATAAAGTTTCTGCTATGTTATAGTCATACTAAACTATTTTTAAAAGACTGAATAATGCCACACCTTTTCAATTGGTGTTTGGTACGGAATCAATGTTACCCATTGAATTTATGTTCCCATCACTGCATATAGAGCATGCAAGAGGATTATCTAATGAACAAGTTCTTCGAGAGTAATGATAAGTTAATGCGCTTAAATGAGATGTGGGCCATTGATCATTAGAGAGAGAAGACAGAAAAAGCCATGTAGAAGGCATGACATGATAGACACATAAAGAACAAAAAGGTTTAGGTAGGGAAGATGGTTCTATTATATGATTACAGGTTTTTGCACCACTGGGAAATTCAAATTCAATTATATGGGCATGTACATTGTATCTTATATACATGATCTAGTGCTTTCAGCTCAAGCACTAGATGGAACACATATACAAGGCCATTTTAATGGGAGTAGGCTAAATCCCTACTATAAATAAGTCTTCTTTGTGTTTTTAAATAAGGAAAATTTTCCCTTTAGCCAAGGATTTTCCTTAATGCATTTTCCTTTCTTTGTGTTTCCCTTTGTCATTACTTACTCCTTATCTATTTTTTGTTATGTGGGCATTGTGCGTTGTTAGCCACTTACAATTTAAAAAAGTTTCTATGCGTAGTGGATCATGCATCTATATTTTTGTGTGGGGTGAAGTAATAGGACAAGTGCTGGAAGATGGTAGTGGAAGATGTGTTTTCATGGCCTAGTTTTAAGGATCAAAAGTGCGTAGTCTGGAAGAACGTGTGCGTAAAAGGTGAACATGAGGAGTTTGGTGTCAAGAAGGCTTTACAAAAACCATGTACAAGGGTGAGAAGTATAGGAACAACATGAGGTAGGTGATGTCAAAAATTAGGGTAAGGAAAGAATAAGTTCCTTTGATGTTGTAAGAGAGCACATAAGGATATTCAATTTGTAAGGGTTTTGTGTGCCGAATGTGTTGTATATATCTTCCCACTCGTAGATATGGGAATAACAGCAGGTAAAGGGCCCATGACATAAGGTGTCAACATGAATAAATTCATGCCTTGGTGCAGGTAAAGGGCACACGACATAAGGTGTCAACATGAAGAAATTCACACCTTGGCGTAGGTAAAGGGCGCACGACATAAGGTGTCAACATGAAGAAATTTTCACCTTGGCACAGGTAAAGGGTGCACGACATAAGGTGTCGACATGAATAAATTCACACCTTGGTGCACGTAAGAGTATGTTGACATAAGGATGGATGCATCGAGGTGCATCTTCAGGAGGCGCAACATTTTGAGCGCTGACAGGAAGCAAACCCTGACCTAGATATTCAAATGGCCATAAATTTTCACAGGGAGCTCGGATTCACGCAAGGTTGGACTTTTCGGAAATCTTACGAGGTCCTCTATCCAACTACAATTGGATATCTTTAATTGGGTGAAAAAAATTCTTAAAAATGCAAAATACAGTTCACCACTTTTTGGGTTTGCTAGGGTTCTCACCTACCGCCATAATGAGATAAATTAAATGTAACCTAAAGGTGGTTGGGGTAGATTTGGATTTCCTCTCTCTTCCCTCTCTCATTCATCCTATAAATTGTAAGGAGGAGCTTCTTTCTAAAGGTTGGACATTCTTGTTTTGCCCCTCCCTTCTTCTCTTTGGCAAGTGATTTTGTGGAGTTCAAACCTCCCATTTAAAACTATAATGCAACTTTGCCTCTTGGCATTTTGTAGTGTATCAGTATCAATATTTCGAGAAAATAATGCATGTCCGTGGATGATTCTCAACCCTCTCTTGTGTTCATTTTCATCCACCCGATCTTTCACCGCAAATCTGTTATCTCATGCATGATCTTGCATTACATTTTAATGGTTTGTGTTTATTGGCAAGACATGTGTTCTTCATTCCTCAGTGCATCACCTTTGTTAGTTTAGGTTTGTTTTTTTGTATCTTCTTACCCATGTCTCCTTGCAAGTTAGATTAGGTTTTGAGTAAACCTCTACATTTTTATGTGTGTATCTCAACAGAGAGGAATAGGAACCGCCTTCATCCGAGAGAGCTTTTCGATTTCGCAAGGTCCCACACTTGGGAAAAGCTCCATGTTATGCAATCGCACTGAGAGTCTTAACCCATCGAGTTACAGACATTTAGGGGTGTTGTGACTCACCATCAATAGTTTTGGCATGCCCAGTGAGACCAAGAGGTCATTCCACAAGATTTGAAGGAATTTTCAATAAATTTGGACTAAAAATTACAAGTTTTACAATTTCAAATTTTTCACCTTCCAGGATGAACCTTGAAATCAATTTTCAAGGGCTTAACTTTCTCAAAACAAGTCAAAATTTCACCAGTTGATAGATCGGGGGATAATATTCAAAAGGGTATTCTTAGATTTTTGAGATTTTGAATTTCAAAATTTCATAGTTTTTTGTATTTCGGGTTTTCCTAGGTGTTGAGCATGTCCCAAGTTCCAACATAGTGTGTTTCAAGTTTTGTAAGTTGCCTTGCATGACCTAGGTTTCACTGTACCTTTTAGGGATTAGTAGTTGCACAACAAGGCCCGATAACCGAATTGAAGAGGTGTATCTTTCGGGTCCTTCAAAGCTTTTAAATTTTTTTTTTTAATATTGTCGGGTTTGGTGTGTAACTTGGCATAGAATATAGCCTTTTGAGGCTCATTATCTAACACATCTGGCAACTCCGAAGGGGATAGAATTTAGTGGTTTAGCAGCAATAGTTTCCCAGGTGCATGAGAAGAATTCGAACCAGGTCTGATACTTGAGAAGAGGGGTTATTTGTCCACTTACAGCTATCACCAGGCAGAGGAAGGAGAGGAAGAGGACCACAAAGATCACCATCTCCACCTAACCGGACTTTGTCTACACCTCCACCTAGTAGACCTTTTCTCGCATCAACCAGAGTTCTTAGGCCAATCATAATGGCACATCTACCACCGAATCCCTTTGTCAATTTCACTGGCAGCAACCCACTTGCCCTCAATGCACAGAATCCAGTTCCAATTGTAGCATTGAAGAACATTCCATTTTTCACTGGAGAAAATCATACCACTCCTGGTGATCATGTCAAAGACATTGCTAACGTTTGTGCAATCCATGAGATAAATGAAATGGATGTTGCTATCAAATTGTTGGCATCTTCGTTCAAAGGGAAGGCATTGCAATGGTTTAGGATCCTTGGAGCTGGTTCTATCAAAATTAGAATCGATTATGCATAGTTCTTCATGATCAGTTTGGAGAAAAGGGAGACAATTTTTCTCTACTAGAACAATTGACAACTATCAAGAGAGCTCCCAACGAGCAGCTGACTAACTTCAACTTCAAATTTCAAAGGTCTTGGGATAGGATTCCAGTGGGTGTTAGGCCAACAGCTGAAGGTGCTTTTCTATATTATCTTAAGGCTTTGAATTCTGATATTTCTATGTTAATTCAATCTATGGGAGGCACAACCTTACCTACTGCTTATAACATTTCCATTAGGGTTGAAAACTGTCTTATTCAAGCTGGTAAGCTAGCTCCTAGGCCTCCCATGCCCTTGTATCCAAACTTATAAAATCCAAGTACTAGTCAAGCACCCACTTTGGCTCCTATTCCCACTCCTAGAAATCAAAGTTCAAATGAAACTTCTACTTCATCCTCTAGTGCTTCAAATGAACTCCAAGAGGTCATGAAACAATTATAAAATTTGGGAAATGAGCTGGTTACACTCAAGAGGCAGCAGGCCCAAGGCTTTAGACCTTCTTATCAGCCTCAAGCTCAACCTAATAGGCAACCATACTAGCCCAATAGGCCACCCAATCCAACTACAAATCAAAGCCAAGTAAGGCCTCCCGCCAATAGACCATTTCAGCCCTATAACCCCAATGTTGCATCTGCTTCTAAAGCATTAGTGCCAATGCAAAACAACATAGCTCAAGAGTATGATTGGTGTTTCCCATGCAATGAACCTCACAACCAATCTATGTGCTTCAATGGTGCTTTGAACCAAGCCTTGATGGTGACAACTACTGGCGTAGATGGTGAAGTGAGTCAAGAAAAAATCAGCAACAAGGGACATCTCAGCAAAACACAACTCCAAATGATACCGCACTTGCGAATTGGCAAGCCGAGGATTTTGTGGTATGAATCAAACAATTTCTCATAGTGTAGCAGCTAACACAAGATCAAAGAAGAGGAATATTGGTGAAGGCAAATCATTGGCTCTAAGTGATCTATAAGCTTCCATCACTCCACAAGGTGTCGGTAAGCAAAATATAGTTCCAAACACGCAAGGACAGCCCAAACCACCTTATAAACCAACTCAAATGCCAGCTGTTGCTGCCCATGTGCAAGAAAGGAATGTGTAGCCTAAAGGACAACAAAGAGATCTTTCATCCCCATTTAGCATCATTGATCAAATGAAGAAGACAAACGTGAATATATCAATGTGGGAATCTTTATCCATCCCAGGCCAAAGAGATCTTCTACAAGCTACCATGAAGGATTGGTCAACTTCAAACCAGCAGGTCTCTATTCAAGAGAATGTCCTCACAAATGCTACTCAGCCTAAAGGGAATCATGGAGGACAACAAGGTAAAGTTTTGAAACCCCCTCCATTCTATGTTTCATTAATCATTGGGGATAAACTAGTACACAATTGCATGATTGATTTTGGGGCAAGTAGTTTTGTCATGCCCAAGCAAATAGCTGATCAGTTGGGTCTCCAATATGAATTCATATCAAAGGGGTAGTAGTAATTGGATGGGACAGTAGTAGCAATGGTGGGAGTGATTAAAGGTTTGAATCTTACCTTGCATACATGCCCCAATGTTACTATTTTGCAAGATGTGTCAGTGATAGATTTGCCACCACTCTTTGCCCTATGCTTATCAAGGGATTTCACAGCCAAAATTGGAGGCTACTTATCAGCGATTGGTCACACATGTTGTTCGTAACAAGATATGGTACTAAGGTCATAATCAAATCCAAACTAATTGCAAACATTCATATTGAGCCTCATACTCCAAGCCAAATCAATGTCAACTATTCAAAGATTTGATCAAGAAGATTATCCAAGCATAGATGAAGTGACACCAAAGTTGGAAGCATCCCAGCATTTGACTCTTGACGAATGGACAAGAAAGGTACATGCTTTTGATCCATACCAAGAAGTAGAAGAATCTGAGCTAGAGTCTATTACATACATGAAGAAAACCGGACCATAAGGATGACAATGAGGTATGGCGCTTATTTTTCGATGGATCAAGGAGTAGGTAGGGTGCGCAGGAGGAGGAGTTATGCTTATTTCACCTCAAGGCATAAAATATTATTTAGCTTTCTATTTCTAGTTTTCCTGTTTAGAAAACACAACTAAATATGAGGCCTTGATTCATGGACTTCATTGGGGCAGAAAAAGAGCATAAAGAACTTAAAGGTGTTTGGGATAACGAGCTAATCGTAAACCAAAAGTAAGGGGACAACATGCTACAAATAATGACCTATTGAAGAACTACAAGAACAGGATATGGGACCTCGTTGAGGATTTCAAGCTTTTAACATCGTGTCCATACCCGGAAGAAAAATGAAGTCAGCAGATAGGC
The DNA here is from genome assembly GCA_018340775.1 of Taxus wallichiana var. yunnanensis. Taxonomy (NCBI): domain Eukaryota; kingdom Viridiplantae; phylum Streptophyta; class Pinopsida; order Cupressales; family Taxaceae; genus Taxus; species Taxus wallichiana. Next base: position 755,564,792 of record CM031234.1, read on the forward strand.
TCACAAAAGTTGAGCAATGTTTGATGTGGTTGACAACATCGAAGGGAAAAACAAACCACATATCCATGTGCTTGTGAGGCCAGCAGCCTTCCAGAGATAATAACACAAGTGGAAAGTGTTTTGAGAACGATCAATAGATCATCAATTTTTTACAAGAAGAGGCTGAATTCTCAACTAGGAATCGGGACAAACTAGAGCAGCAAAGTATGGGGATCAAGTAGTGTAGTTGTGGACAAACAAGCTTCCTAAGGTTTCGTAACATTGAGTCTATCTTCAACACTAATGACTAGTTCCGTAAGAAAAAGGCTAACATATAGGTCAAGAGAGAAGATTTAGAGCCAATTCTGGTTAGGGAAGGCAAAACACTTCAAATTGGTAAAGTGGCCATTGAGCAGGAGAAATAAGATTTCATACAGCTTTGCTAAGAATTTCCAGATGTCTTCGCTAGGAGCTATGAAGACTTGAGAGGATTCAATCCGAAGTTGGCACAACATACCATAGAATTAGATCTAGATGTTAAGCCCATCAAGTAGAAGCAAAGAACAGTCAACCCTCACATTGAGCCTCTAATGAAGAAAGAGCTAAACAAGCTAATAGAGGCAAGCATTATATTCCCAATCAAGCACACAAGCTGGGTTGCAAAATTGGTTCTGGTCAGGAAGAAGAGTGGAGAAATCAAGTTGTGTGTGGACTTCCGAGACCTCAACAGGGCATCTCTCAAAGACCATTACCCACTTCCTTCAATGAAACAAATATAGGAAGTAGTATCTCGGTTTGGAGAGTTTCTCTCTCCTAGATGGCTACTCAGGGTATAATCGAGCAATGGTGAAAGAAGATGACTAGTTAAAGACGGATTTCACCACCAAATGGGGCACCTATGCCTACAAGAAGATGTCATTCAAAGCTATCAAATTCTGGAGCCACTTTCCAAAGGGAAATGGATATGGCATTCAAGGGTTGATCAATAAAATAGTTCTTATATATATTGACAACAACACCGTATTCTCAAAAATGCGAGTGGATCACCTCTTTCATTTGAGGTAGGTATTACAGAGGTGTAGAAGATTTGGGGTATCATTGAATCCCAAAAAGGCATATTCTTGGCTCTTGAAAGAAAACTTCTAGGTCATGTTGTTTCAAAGGAGGGGTTGACGATTGACCCAGAAAGAGTTGAAGCAATTCGAGCGTTGCCATTACCAAGTCACAAGAAGGCTCTTCAAAGCTTCTTGGGAAGGATCAATTTTGTCCGCAGGTTTGTTCCAAACTTTGCAGCTCTCGTAAAGCCAATAACGTTGATGTTGAAGAAGAGCATGGAGTTTAAGTGGACATCTGAAGGCAAGGAAAGTTTTGAGGCAATAAAAGAGGCTATATCTCAAGCTCCGACTCTCGTCAATCCAAACTTCTCCAAGGACTTCATGTTATATGCCTTCGGTGGTGGAGACACAATTTTTGCAATCTTGGTACAAAAAAACAAAGAAGGATTAGAACAACTAGTTGCTTTCTTCAGTCAAGGCTTGGAAGAATACGAAAATAGGTACTCTTTCATTTAAAATCATGTTCTTGCAGTGATCAGGAGCTTAAAGAAATTCAAGCACCTAGTCTCAAACAACAAGATCCAATTGTTGGTCTCTCATGCGGCAGTCAAGGAATTCCTTCTAAACAAGGATTTGAATGAGAAACATGTAGGATGGATAACCCATGTCATGGAATATGACATCAAGATTAAGGTCACAAAACTAGTACGTGGAAAAGGACTATGTGAACAGCTAGCTTTGAGTCGACAAGTTAAAGCGAGGTGATGAAAAGGAGACCTGTCTTGTACTACAGGATGGTCAAACAGGAAAATGATGATGTGCCCACTCCTTGTTGGACTCAAAATATGATACACTTCCTACAGGAAGGCCTATGCCCTCCGAGAATTGAGCAAAGAAAAAGGAGATACTTCAGATTACAAGCCATTCCATATGTGCTTGTTGTTGGTGTTTTGTTTAAAAAAGACATTAATGGAGTTCTATTGAGGTGCATTGAGACAGTCAAATTGAGAGATCACAAGATTTTCACGATGGAGATTCTGAGGACATTTCACCCCATGAGTAACATCTCTCAAGATAATGAAGGCGAGTATTATTGGCTAACGGTGTTGTTCGGTGACTCGCTATACATGGATAAGAAAGTGTAAGAAATGTGCACTCTTCATGGGAAAAGAAAGACTAGCAAGTGCTTCCATTGCACCCAATTTTGTTTGATCAACCATTTATGCAATGAGGATTGGACTTCATCGGGTAATAAATCCAAACTCAAGCCAAGGCACAAGTGGATTCTCACAAAGAACGGACTATTTCACCAAGTGGCCTCAAGCGGTAGTGCTCAAATAAGCAAATGAGTCTAACATACTAGACTTTTATGAAGGAATAGTGACCAGGTTCAGTGTGCCAGCCACTATCATATTAGACAATGCATTGGGATTCATAGGTTCCAAGATTACAAAATGGGCTGTCAAGAATGGAATCTATTTGAGCATCTCTTCAAATTATTACCCACGGGTAATGGACAAGTAGAGTCCATGAACAAGAATTTTCTAAGGATCATCAGAAGGACTTTGGATGAAAACCAAAGGACATGGCATACCAAGCTAAAATCAGCATTATGGGCTGACAGAATAATGCCAAAGAGGTCTACTAGTAATTCTCCCTACAAGTTTGTCTATGGGAAAGAGGCAGTATTACCTATATCATTAGAATTGCTAGCATTGGAGCTCATGAAGTAGTTGGAGTTGTCTGAATTTGAACCAATAGAGGTCAGGTATGTAGAGTTGATGGAACTGGAAGAAATAAGAGAACATACAGTTTATATGATTGAGAAGGATCAGGCCTTAGTAAAAAGATGGTTTGATAAGAAGGCAAGAGAAAGGACCTTCCAGGAAGGGGACCTAGTTCTGAAATGGGATGCAGATCAGGAAAAACCAAGAAGGCATTCCAAGTTTGATGCCATTTGGAGTGGCCCCTACATGGTCACGGGATGTAAAAGTAGTAATGCCTTCCAATTGTCTACATTGGATGGAGAAGAACTCCCGATTCCGTTAATGGAATCTATCTTAAACATTGCTACTAAAAGGAAAAGGTTTACCCTTGTAAATATTAGCCTAGATTTCAATTCCTCTAAGTGCGTATGCACATTGTCTTGTTGTAGTTAGGTTTCAATTTCCCTAAGTGCTCTGGCACAGGTTTTGTTGCTCTCAGGTTGAATTTCTACAATTCAGCATGCTCTTGAAGAAGGAGTTGCGGTATCAGGCTCGGGATTAGAGATCAAGTTGGTTTCAGGTTATTTCTTATGACTCCATGCCCAATGGATTGCTAAAAGGCCACTGATCTTCTACCTAGCAGGTAGGCGACCCCGTTGAGTCACCAAATTGTTGTATATATCTTCCCCTCGTAGATATGGGAATAACAAAAGGTAAAGGGCACACAACATAAGGTGTCGACATGAAGAAATTCGTGCCTTGGCATAGGTAAAGGGCGCATGACATAAGGTGTCGACATGAAGAAATTCGTGCCTTGGCGCAGGTAAAGGACATAAGGTGTCGACATGAAGAAATTTGTGCCTTGGCGCAGGTAAAGGGTGCATGATATAAGGTGTCGACATGAATAAATTCATGCCTTGGCATAGGTAAGAGTATGTTGACATAAGGATGGATGCGCCGGGGTGCATCTTCAGGAGGCGTAACATTTTGAGTGACAGGAAGCAGACTCTGACCTAGATATTCAAATGGCCATAACTTTTCATAGGGAGCTCGGATTCATGCAAGGTTGGACTTTTCAAAAATATTATGAGGTCTCTATCCAACTACGATTGGATATATTTAATTTTGTGAGAAAAAATTCTTAAAAATTCAAAATACAGTTCGCCACTTTTTGGGTTTGCTAGGGTTCTCACCTACCACCATAATGAGATAAATTAAATGTAACCTAGAGGTGGTTGGGGTAGATTTGGATTTCCTCTCTCTTCCCTCTCTCATTCTTCCTATAAATTGTAAGGAGGGGATTCTTTTTAAAGGTTGGACATTCTTTTTTTGCCCCTCCTTCTTCTCTTTGGCGGTGAGTTTGTGGAGTTCAAACCTCCCATTTAAAACTGTAATGCAACTTTCCTCTTTGGCATTTTGTAGTGTATTTTATCAATATTTGGAGCAAATAATGCATGTCGTGGATGATTCTCAACCCTTTCTATGTTCATTTGCATCCTCATGATCTTTCACAAAAATCTAGTTATCTTTGCATGATCTTGCATTACATTTTAATGGTTTGTGTTTATTGGCTAGACAGTATTCTTCATTCCTCGGTGCATCACCTTTGTTAGTTTAGGTTTGTTTTGTTGCATATTCTTACCCATGTCTCCTTGGATAGTGAGATTAGGTTTTTGAGTAAACCCTCTGCATTTTTATGTGTGCATCTTAATAGAGGAATAGGAACCGGCCTTCATCCGGAGAGCTTTTCCGATTTCGCAAGGTCCCACACTTGGGAAAAGCTCCATGTTATGCAATTGCACTGAGAGTCTCAACCCATCGATTTGTAGACATTCATGGGTGCTGTGATTCACCATCAATAGAATGTTTGCATAAGTTTTCACGCAAGATTATGTGTGGGGGTAAAAGTGTTGAAGGTTGGATTTAGGAGAAAAATACACCTTTATTACAAAGGTACATTAGTAGGTGGTATTGTATTTATTGTGAAAAAATCAAAAACTATATGTAGAAGGTCGGGGTACATTATTGTTTACCTGACAATTGTGATATCAAAGAGCTCTTACGAACTAGGGAATCCTTGAAGAAAATTTGCATGAAAAAGGGTTGTGAAGATCTGATTACATAGCTAGTTTGATTAGCAAACTAGAGTGGATAAAGAGTACGTAGGCATGAGGGAGAGGGTCATAGAAGTTTTCTAATCCCACAATCAAACACCCTATCTTGTGGAAAGAAGGGTTTTTCTAGGTTAGGGTTCGATAGCTAGGGCACATGATTGAAGGGTTTTGAAAAGGGCAGAGTAGTAGAATTGAGCAGAGTCGGGATTAGGAGGAAGAAATAACTTTTAGTGACCCAAAAATAAATGGCACCAAGGAATGGATAAATTGTTTCACCAAATAATGGTAAGGGAAAAGGGAAACAAACCATTTTCACCACTTTCAAAGAACAATGGTACATAGAGATGCAATATCTAGACAAATTGTTTCTTGAAAAATAATGGGTGTCTCACGTAAGAAAGATGGTCGTAAGTGACTATGACCATTAGACGAGTACCTCAAAGAATGAGATGGCATTGGAACCGGTTCCCCCTGCTGAAAAAAAGTACACCGAGATGGAATGCCTATCTACAAAGATGAGGTAAAGGTAAATATAGGAAAGGTTAGGTCATTACAACTCCATGAGTTACCGTACTTTGTAAAACATGAGTGACTATGCCAATGGTTAATGTCATGTGTACATGATGACTATTTCTACTACGTAGGACACAAGATGCTAATGACTCCACGACTAGTATCTAAATTTTCTTGTCTTACCTCCGAGGGAGAATCGTTTGATGATTAATTGGATGATAAGGATGGCATAAAGAAGACTATTGAATCTTATGATTATAATAAGGGGTCACGATACTTTGACATCCATGTAATTTGAGACCTGTAATGAGGATGGTTGTATGCTTTATCAAAAAAATAAATGGGTAGGAGAGATAGATGCAGATTAATAAGGTTTGGTTAAACATTTTTTGGAAGATCTCGGAGGGGACCATCTAGAACCTTTTGATGTTCATATTAGAAGAAATCATCATTGTCATGCGTGATGGACATAAGATCATGTTTGGTAACATCCTCCTTACCCTTGTCTTTTTAGAGTTTGGAGTACCCGATGGGCCAAATAAATTTTAGTTAGACTACCTAGATGAGAACCCCTCCCCGCCAAAAGCTTTGAGAAGTACACTTGTGACACCATTATGGCCACTCACAAAGCGTGCCTAGAAAATGGTATAAACAGATGCATGATGCATTCTATGAAAATTAGAGGATACTTGAGCAGTTACCTATTTTACTACAAGGTGAAGCTGAATTCACCATATACCAACATTTTTGCATTGTCATGTTTACTCGTAGATGACACCAAGGGTCCTTAATGCAAATTAGTGTTATCCTTCACAGAAAAATACTTTTAAGTTAGAGTCAATAGATTCAAGGAGGTAAAGAAACTAAGGTTTTACCTCAGCACGATGAGACCAGGATTACCATGAGCTAAGAAACGCACTTGTGTGGAGAAGTATGTCTCCCATGTGATGTACACATGTTGAAGCTAGCAACATGTCAATGTTTTGGGAGGACCGTTGCAAGGGTATACCTGTACATAAGGATGAAGTATGAGAGGGGAAATTACTTATAAAATGATGTCTCTATCCCAAAATATCACACTAGAAGGAAGAATGCCATGCCAAGGAAAAGGGAGAGAGATGAGGCCCTTGAGAAAATTATGCCAAGTACACAAACAATGAAATCTATAAGAATGTAGGAGGAAGGTGGAAAACAAAGCAACTATTCATGAAGAAAGAAGTCCTCCAGTAGAAAAGAGAGAAGATGTTTGAGGTAGGGTGCTAGAGAAAGAGAAGCCCAATCAAGGAGAAGAGTCACCGAGAAAAGAAAGGAGTCACCTAGATAGCAAGAAAAATAAGGGTCTCCTATATTGGAGTCACCAATTAGTAAGGGTCTCCTATGTTGGAGTCACCATTAGGAAGAAAAAGGGTAACATAAAATGCACACTAAGAGGAAAAAATATTTTGGAGGCCAACAAGGGAAACAAAGACGATGAATATCATGATAAGGCTCATGACCATCCCGTATGATGTAAAATGAGTCGGAGGAGGATAATGAAGAGAAGGATGAGGATGTAGGAGGCACTCATGGAAAGGGGGAAGTGAGGAATTCAAACTAAAAGATGAAAGGAATCCAAGCTTGACCAAGGACCAAATAGAGGATGTTGCGAAAGGGAGGTAAAAGGCATAATAAAAGACTTAGTGTATCAATAGGTGGAGCTTAGCACTAAATAAGTTCTCAAGGAGATGGAGGGAAGTGGGAGCATAGAAAAGGAGTATGGAATCATGGGTGGAGATCCCATCCTGAAGTAAGCCTCCCAAAGGAGACCAACACAGGAGGGAAGGGTATGGTAAGTGGCACAAGGACATGGGATGACCTACATCGATGATAAAATAAGATATTGCGTGCACATTTCCAAAGTATTGTGCCTTCAAACCAAATCTTTTCTTGTTCTTCTATTAATGAAGATGGTGTGCATCTACGCACAAGGAAGATGGTGTCTTCATATTTTGAGTCCCATGTTAATGATCATGAATTTTAGGTCAATCATGAAGTGTTGATGAATATACCGTATACCAAAGGAGTAAACCCTTTGGTGAATGCTAAAAACTATCGATGATAAATTTTGTAACACACTCAACAAGGTTTTGTTTGAGGTTAAGTTGAGGCTCTTTAGGAGAAATGATAGAGTAAGGGTCTTGGAAGAAGAGCTTGAAAATAAAAATGAAGAGATCATTGAAAAAGATAAGGAGATAAAGCAAGAGGAGCTGATCAATGCACAATTAAGGCACAAATTAAGGGAGGAAAAGGAAAAGCTATAAGAAATACATAATAAGATAGAAATTATTTTATATGCCATACTCTTAAGGCACCTAGACCTGGCCCCATCTGATCAAAAATATGATTCAACCATGCGAATGCAAAACACCAAACCCACATTCTCACCATTGAGAGGAGGCCGCTCACATTGGAATCAACATAAGAGGCATTGGTGTGCCAAAAGGAGCAGGAGACACTAAATATTGGGGAGAAAGTTACTTAGTATTCTAAGGTTCTTTCCACATTCAAGAATGCCACAAAAATGGCTGAGGTTGTTTATGACAATTGCACTAATAGAGACATGGTAACAAACATACTAGTTCTACATAGGATGCGGATTTGAAGGAGTTTAAAAATAAAGAATAAAGGAAATAGAGCAGAGTGGGATAAAATCCTAGCTAAGGTTAAGAAAAAGTTGGAATAAATCAAATGGACGAAGGGTCAAAGAATATAAATGTGTCCCACTTTTTTGTAGTTTTTGTACTTTCAAGAAACTATGTCTGACAACCAAAACATGACCAAACACATATAAAATGACCAAACATGCATTTTTAAGAGGCTATAAATAAGAATATAAACAAGAATAATCTGTTGGCCATTGTGTGGATGTGTTATCATTGATTTCAACCCCATTTATATAAAAAGGTGTCATTTTATGATAGGTTTTCCTATGTGGTGTCATTCAATGATCAAACATAAAGTTTGATTGGTAGTGTCATGTTTTGGTGAGATCGGTGTAGTCTGGTACATGGTTGGGTGCGATAAGTCACCGCTTATGCTCTCTAGATGTTGTTGGAGGTTTTCATGAATTCAAGAATGATACATATGATCTATCATGAGTGTACATGTGTATTTATTTGGTCAACATGGTCAATTCATGAGTTTTCATGGTTGAATAAGGTCTTCGAGGCTTATTTCTAGCCATGGAGCATGCGTAATGAGGTATAGATGTGAGATTTGTGCCATTTATTTCTTTTTGTATCATGGAAGAAGTAGGAGATCATATACATGGAAATTATGGTGATTTTTATGTCTTCATTCAGTGGTTTGATGCATTTACAGTGGTCATTGGGAAGTAAACAAGTGATAATGAGAAATTTAACACATGAAAATGAGACTAACTAGAGAATTTAAGAGACATTTGGGATATGAGGTCATTATCTAAAGTTAGAGGATGTTTTCGTGATGCTTAAGGAAAATTTAACTGTCAAATTTCTTAATAAATTTGAAGATATGTAAGTTTTAGTGAAACCAGGTAAGTAACAGTGTGATTTTAAAGCAAAGTTGGACCTTTTGATGCTCGTTGTGAATTGTGTGATTTACAAGATGACCTGATATCTTTGGCATATATTCTGAGGTCAATTATTAATCTCTCACAAATATAATTATGTGGTTTGATAGTCACAATTTTTGAAGGATTATTAAGAAGGTAAAGTGGTTTGAAACCTTAACAAAACCATTTCTAGGAGTAGTTTGAAGAAAAGTGATTGTACTAGCCTAGTTTTGATTGTTTCCTAAAATTTGATCATTTTATGTTTTAGATATCTAATCCATCTTTACATAAATTTATGTTAGAGCATGTGGTGATATGTGGGCCCCACCTGAATTTTCTATTTTTGAAGAGTTCGTATTTGAGGAGACGTTTTCCAAATGTGGTATGATCAAAAATTCCAATAATGATATCGCTAGAGTTTTTATATATTTAAATGATAGCTTCCATTCATTTTTGTGCTGAAAATTTTCAATTTGTTCCCTATTTAGGAGGACTAGTTAAGGGAAGTTTGGAGAATCCTTCAATAAACCGAGATTACAGGATCTGAGGGGAGTGAGGACTCCATGTCATTTTTTTGTGAATATATTTTATATATATTTCCAATTTTGTATCAAAATTAATGAGTTTACAAGGTATGAAAAAATTATTATCATTTATTTGAGGCTCAAGTTTTGAGGATGCTCATTCTAGTAGGGTGTTTGTTGCTACATGAGGTAAGATGATGATTCTAAGTTATTAAATCTTGGTGAAGGTTTTTATGGATTATCAATTATGTAAAATTATTTTTCATCTTTTTTTAAGCTTGGAAGTTATTTTTGGTGTGATGGAGTATGTTGGGATAATTGTCAGTTTATGATTCCAAGAAGGGATAAAAAGTAGTTTGCAGAGATTAGTTTGGTTGAAGGCCTTAAACTTGGATTTGGAAGGAGTTATTATATATTATGGAGAAATAATTTAGAGATATTTTGAATGAGTTATTCCTTGTCAAATGATAAGGTTATTTGGTTAGTCATTTAGGAAATTTTGTGAAGATGTTTGTAGCCACATTTTCAAGATAATCATGTTCTTTCTGAAGTATTAAGTTATTTGAGGCATGGTATGGATTATTTAAAGATTTATATCACCTATAAAGTTAATAAGGTTGATGTTTTCATCTATTCAATGCATTTATAGGTATTCGAAATGATAGAAAGGATATTTCTTAGCTATGTTGGGAAAATAGGTTTTGGGCAACTTCATTTTGTGAAGACAAAAGTTCCTCTGGTTTGAACCATGGGATGTTTCATGAGCTTAAAATTGATTAGATGTGTTTTAAATGTCTTTCCAATTCTATTTATTTGTCACATGCCATAGTTGAGGTGTTTTTTGGTTATATTGAGGCCCAAAAGTAGTTACAGTGCTCTTGAAAACATCTGCTTTTGTGAAGATAATGAGCTAATCGGCCCATTAAATGAAATAATTTGATTGGGTAAAGTTAATTGTTACCAAATTTGATTTTTAAATGATATATGCCTCATTTTTAGTGAATATGGGAGATCTAATAAGCATATTTTTTTAATGCGGGATTTTTCTCATTCTAATGGCAAGGTTTTGAGGATTGTTAGTGCATGAAAAGTGGTTTTTGGCTAGGCCAACCTACTTGGATAATATGTTACCCTTTTAATTATTTTTATGATATTTAATTTTTTTTTTTCAAGTCATGCACAAGGTATAGGACTGACCTATGTTGATTTTATGAGGAAGAGAAGCCTATAAAGGTGATGTTTGAGTTCATTTTTGAACTAGTGCTCTTAGAGGAAAAGAGTGCAACCTAGAGGAGAATTTATTTGCAGATATCTCATGCATGATTTGAATGTTGAGGATGATAATGACAAGTTAAGGAATGATTGAGTACATGCGGGAAATATTTTAGAGAAAAGAAAAATTGAGAAAGAAGAAGACAAAGTAAGTTTGAAGACATAGGGTTTGAGCTAGGGTTTGTGAGATGAATAAGTGATCTCCATCAGTTGTGGAAGAAGAAAAATTAGAGATAAAACATCTTCAAGAGGTTGAGTTGGTGATTATTCATCCTATGGGGCTATATCCTCCTTGTGGATTTGGCACTTCACTAAATTATGGGTTGGTGCTCTACTAAAATAGGGGTTGGTGGTCCTTGTAAAATTGGTGTTTCACTAAATTTTTTTTATGTAATATAATAATAATAATAGTGGGTATTTTTCCCCATGATGGTTTCCCACTTACATATGGTGTTCTTTTTTTGTGTACTTTGTTTCATGCTCTTGTGATTGATGTTGTATATCTTAATAAACACACATGGTTATGAATGTTGAATGGAAAATATAATTGATGAATGTATGGTTTGGTAATTGAAATAAAAATCATTATAGGAATGATTCGCCCCCTTCTTAGTTCATTATGCTTCCAACAATTGGTATCATAGTAGGTCCTTGTGAAGTAAGTCTAACAGCTCAAAGGAGAACCTAGAAGCACAAATGGGTAGGACAATTGATATTTGAAGAAAAAATGAGATTTATGATTCTATGGTTTTTGTATTACAATAAAATATGAGTGAAATGAATAAATATCATGATAAAGCTATCAAGGATTTGAAATCTCAAGCGGAGAATTTTTCTAAATGCCTAAAGGAGAAAGATGAACCATGTTCAAGACATGAAGAAAAATTGAAAGAACTTAAGTCGATTTAGAGGATGCTTATAAGAGGTTGAAAATGTATGCAAAGTTAGAGAATATATCTAAAGTTATTGATGAGGTTTTAGAAGTCCAAAAGGTGGCTAGTGACAAAATAGGCCTAGGGTTTGAAGGAGTACATGTGAAGAGTGATGGAGAATCTGGTCCAAGTTCCAAATCAGATGTGATGGTGACCAAGAATACTGATTTGATAAGTATTAACCTAGTTAAACAACCTAATGCTATGAGTTATGGATCTTTATTCAATGGTTATTGTTTTGTTTGTCATGATTTTGTTCATAAAACTAGAGATTGCAAGAGAAGGAATTTTGAGAATGGTGTAGGCATCCTCAAGGGTTAATGCTACTCATGTTGTAAGTATGGAAAAAGAGCTAAGGATTTCGATGGAATATTAGTGTTTTTAGCCAAAAAGGAAGAAAAATGATGGTGTATGTTAAAGGTTTCATAAGCAAGGACACATTTTTAGATTATGTCACCAAGGTTAATTTTCAAGGGTATCTTGAAAGTTTTAGTATACTAGTAGGTAAAATGGAAGAGTTCTCAAGAAGAATTCCAATGTCTTATATGTGGTCAAGAGATCTGATTCTCAAATCATGAATGTTGAAGAATCAACCTATTAAGAAAGAGGATCTAAGTACAATCAAATTGGAGAAAAAGTTCAGTAAGCCCATGACAAGTTAAGGATGTATGCTTTCATTTTATGAAGAGGAACATATGTGTTTGAATTACTTTTAATCTCTTATGGATTACAAGTTTAAGAAATTAGGTCTCTACGAAACTTCAAGGGTAATAATGAAAGGAATAATAACCAGATCATGCCAAGCCAAGAACACAAATGTTAATCATACATCACAATCAATAAGATGAAAGCAATTCCTAGAATAAATTTACATAAACATTTGTAAAAAAATGAACAACAATATCATATATTATTATGGAACTCAATGTAATACATTGAGAATGGACCTTGCTTAAATAGGAAAGGAATAATAATCTAAGAACCATTCAAATTCATAGATCAAGCCATAAATCAAGGAAATAACTAGTCATCAAAGAACTAGTCAAGACCATAGATTTAGGAGAGAACTAGACATCAAGGATCTAGTCAATACCATAGATCAAGGAAAGAACTATACCTAACAACTACATAATATCTCCTAATATCTAAATAAGATAAAATAAATATCCACACACATAAGTGGGTGAGGATAAATACAATAAAGGTAAATAAAGTACCTAGGTGAACATGAGCTAAGGTAAATACCTACTCTAACACCCCCCCTCAAGTGAAGCTAGGTGCCAAAATAGAAGTGGCATGTCCATAGTATGAGTCTCGACAACTAGACCTGATGAGGTACTCATGTACAATAACTGGGAAAAAGGGAAACCGCAAGGTACCCAAAACTAGTAATAATAAAGTAAAGAGAGTAAAACCCGCTCAAAGGCATCCAAAAAAGATTAGCTCAAAAAATCGTACAATGCTGAAGAATTTTGGTGTGCACTATGGTTTGAATCCACTGTTTAATCACAAAACTAAAAAAAAATTGACACTGGGTTTCACTGAATAGCTCCATACAAGGAGACTGTCAATGGAGTGATGTCGAAAGTGTAAAAAAACACCAAACATAATTCGATCAACTACTGCAAGTAGGTGTGCCATGATATAAGAAAATCCAAGGTAACAAGGCAAGGACACGAAACCCGAAGAAGGGATCAGCACCACACCCTCCCATACTACTGAATGGGTGGAGTGATGCTACAAATCTATATGAGTTGTCAAAACAACTACCGAAAACACCAGAAAAACTAACATTGGAATGCACCATAATAGATCCCCCATAAGAGATACCATCAACATGCCAAAAGTGTCGAAAATACGTATATAAAATCTCTCAACAAAGAGATACACTACACCCTGCTAAAGAAAAATGCTCAAAAAAGAAGCATCACAATGCGAAGGTGTAGAAAGTGGAGCAAGAGGATGAATGGTGGAGGAACCATGCCCAGTAGAATCCTCTCAATGAATGATTATTTCTCCGCCATGAGTGATCGATATCCACCCCAAATCAACACAAGTGGATGAAGAATATGCCTACATAAGACTTGGTGCAAAATGCACAATGGGTGCATGCAAAAGAACATCATAATGTGTGTCAGGTTGATCATGTCTGAAAGCTGAAATCTCAGTGTTTCTCAAGCCCGAGTGAAGGTGCGAACTCATGTGTTTCTCATGATCCTCGAAAGAGAAGAGTGAATAAAAAAGGAGCTCACAATGTGTGATCCCAATGAAGTATCTGCTCGAAAACCAATGTCATGACGAGAATTTCACTTAACATGTGGAATAGAGGAAAAAATACCCTGTGAATGTATTCTAATGACTCCACTAGTGAGACCCATATAACAGAGCATGCAAGAACTAAATTCAGTGGTATGCTTCTTAAAAAACCATGCACTGAGGAGAGTAGGATACACAATATGTGGTACCGTAATAATAGGCACAAATGTGGAAGAGCATGCAATAATAAGATTCATAGGTGTATACAGAGCATGTCAAAGAATAACAGCTTGATCAATGTTAGTGGGTTCAGAGCAATAGCTAAAGTGGAATAGGAGCATTTATATGGTTGTCCACAATATGATGGTGATGTTATTTCAGCTAGCAAGTTTGTTCTCTGCAGGAGTGTATTATTGTATCCTTATCGTGAATGAGTGATTGTAGAAGATAATTTTTCTTCTTGAGAAATCTATTTTCTTCCACAAATTTTACAATATCCTCTTGAAGTCCACATACTTCAGAGAAAATCATATCATCCTCAGAATCCATGATAGGTACAAACTGCAACTCCCAAAAATTTAGGACATCGAGTTCACCAAAATTACATCCACAATTGATTACAACACTCTTCCATATTTGTCACGTTATAATTATAGTGCAAGTCTCAAAATAATAACTCCACTAGAAAGATCACAAAAACAAGCACTTTTGTTAAAAATGGCACTCAAAACCGAGTTACCGATCAACCGATAAAACTTTTTAATATTTTGCTTTGTTATTTATTTTAGTTTCCAATGAAAACAAAATAAATTTTTGTTGTCTACACCACACAAATAAAATTAAAGGGGGCTAAATTTAAGCACCTATTCATAGGAATCACAAGCTTTAAGCCCTCATATGACCATACCATATGACCAAAGGCTAAGGATTTTAATGGGTGTTTGCACAACTTACTATTTTGGGGTGTGTCGCATGTTTTCGAGAAAGTCACATCCAACTACCGCTTCTGGTAAAATTACTATTTCTAGACTGTAGACCACATCATCCATGGACCCCTACCAAAAAGGAAATATCTAAAAACCTTCCTGCGTGCAAACCGAGATAGATACGCTACAACAGAAAAAAAAAACCTAGTACAGATCTCGAGAAATCCAACAAACCCAAATAAATAAAATCTACCTCCAAAATTGGCGCCTCGAGTTTATAGTCGATATTAGGGTTTTAATGCCTTCCGATCTAATGGAAGCCTCTGTTTACATAAAAATGCATGCAACAAAAATACAACCAAATCCCAAATATATGAATATACAAATAATTTATTTGTAAAATAAAACTTACAACTGGATGCCAACAACAATCTCCTACTCGATACTTGAAAGGAACGATAACCAAATCGTGCCAAGCCAAGAACATAGATGCTAATCAAACATCACAATCAATAAGATGAAATCAATTCACCAGAATAACTTTACATAAACCTTTGCAAACAAATGAACAAAGAATATCATATATTATTATGGAACTCAATGCAATACATTGAGAATGGGCCTTGCTTAAATAGGCAAGGAATAACAAACTAAGAACCAAGCTAAGGTCGTAGATCAAGCCATAAATCAAGGAAATAACTAGTCATCAAAGAACTAGTCAATACCACAGATTTAAGAG
This sequence comes from Taxus wallichiana var. yunnanensis, assembly GCA_018340775.1. Taxonomy (NCBI): domain Eukaryota; kingdom Viridiplantae; phylum Streptophyta; class Pinopsida; order Cupressales; family Taxaceae; genus Taxus; species Taxus wallichiana. Next base: position 755,580,379 of record CM031234.1, read on the forward strand.
AGAACTAGACATCAAGGATCTAGTCAATACCATAGATCAAGGAAAGAACTATACCTAACAACTACATAATATCTCCTAATATCTAAATAAGATAAAAGAAATATCCACACACATAATTGGGTGAGGATAAATACAATAACGGTAAATTAAGTACCTAGGTGAACATGAGCTAAGGTAAATACCTACTCTAACAAATAAGGTATGGGAAATGATCCATTCATGAGTTTCAAGTTTGTGTATGTTAGTAGGAATTATTCTAATTTAGGATTTTTTGAGTCTGTGTCTAAATTCAATGTGTGTGTGTGTGTGTGTGATGGCTTTCCAAGTCTAGAAATTTATTGATATTTTTCATAGTATCCGAGATAGTGTCATGTGTTGAACTAATTTTTTCACTTATGAGTGCGTCTTTATGTGATTTTCAAGGTATGATTATCTCGTAAATGTGGTTGCAATTCAAAAATATGTTTTTGTGTGTAAGTTTTTATTTTGATACTTGGTCATGAGGTGAAGAGTGAAAGTCCAAAGATATTTAGGTTGTTGAGAATGTTTATCCTATGGTGGTAAGGGTATAATTTCAAGAAGTATCAACTGCTTCACTCATGTTATGTATCTTGCTTCCTCACAGTGACATAAAGAGGTCATGTTATAGGTTTAGTTGTATGTAAGAGGACAACCCGAGACTATATTGTTAAGATACTTTTATGCATATAAGATAGACTCGCTTTTTTAAGATTTTACTATCACGGATAAGAAAAGTTCATGTTGGTGATGAGTGAGTCTTAAGAGGAGTGCCTATAGATGTGCTCCTAGTCTAATGGTCTCCAGTTTGAATAATTTCATGCTTTAAATAGGGTTGTACTAAAGAAAAAGACATCTTTGTTGACAAGTATGATGTCCCGATTCAAAAGTTATTTCAGAGTCTCGAGTCAAAATAGCGAAATCTTGTGATTGCAATTGGAATGCCTTACTAAGGCCATTTATTATTTATCTTGGTCATGAAGAGTTTTTCCTATGATTAGAGATCAACAATGTTTCAAAGGTTTGATATCACCTATTTTTTCTCAAAAGTATGTATAATGGATATCAAAGAATTCTTTTTCTCATGATGTTATGCCTTGATTGGGATACTAATTCATAAAGGAGTTTATGGTGTCATAGGAAAGAGTGAAATTATAAATCATTAGGTATGATTCTAGTATTCACAAGAAATTAGAGGATTTGAGCTTGAAAATTTGTGTTGTCGTATAAAGAAGGTGTTTTGATAAAGGTTTTGATACAATGTGTTGATCAAAAGTTTTTCTATGCCATATGTCTTGACTAGGAGATATTTTATATTGTTCAAGAGGTTTCTACTATAGGATTATGTATGGTAATTTGGATATAAGTATTATGGTATGCCTATGTAAATGCAATTGTACAATACTTCAAGTCAAGGTGAGAGATTCCTCAAGAGGACAAGTGCATTCAATTCTCTAACTTAGTTTGGAGCTTTTGTAATACCCAAAATTGAGACCTAAACATGTGCTTGACGAAACATAAGTCTCGATAATATCATGAGCAAAGTATTGATAAGGATCATGTGTGGATGTGACAGTTTGAAGGCTTCTTGAAGGTTTTTGTATGAAAATGAACAAGTGCAAAATGTGACTAGAGTCATTATAAATTTGTGAAATTTCTTTCTACAAGGAATGAGTCATATTACTTTCAAAGAGATAAAAAGGGTATTCCATGTTGTATAGATGTTGTTCTTAAAGTATGATCTTTCTCGGGATGTTAATACCATGTAAGGTATTGTAATCATCAATTATGCTATCACAGTGACCTAAGAAAGAAGAAACCTATATGTAGGGTGTGAAGATGGGTTTTTATATTAAAATCACAATGCGTGATCATATTTTCAAGAGTATCCGAGACATAGTAAAATGAAGTGCTTTCATCACTAGAGTTCTAAGTTTGTAACTTCCAAATATATTCAAGGGAAAGATATGATTTTATGGAGATGTAATCATAATGCTGACTCAATAGCATTCAATGTTTCTTTTTGAGAAAATTTACAAAATAAATCTTGGCCTATCGACTAAATTTCAAGATATTATGACTCCAAGATAGGATAGACTGGGATATGACAAGGTATGCCCGAACTCAAGTAAAGAGATGGTGTTATTATGTTTTCTATGCAACTAAGTTTATTTCTCGAAGGTACAATGACTATGAGTGAGAGAATGATCATCTAGAAAATTATTTATGGACATTAAAATATTTCTCAAGTGATTATTTTTGTTCTTCTTGAAGAGGTTTTACTTTGTTTTTGTATCAATGTATATGAGGACAAGGTGATATTTATAGATTAAATAAAGTAAAGACACACTACATGATAAAGAATAAGAATCTAGGGGTTTGAGTCGAGTTATAAGGTTGTGGATCATGCGTGGTAAAAATGGAAGATTATTGGAGAATCAAAAATGCTCAAAGAGGTAAGGTGTGCTCTCAAATGTATGATAGGACCTAGATGTAGAGCTTTGAAGTGAAGGAATAATGATGATCCCTATGATTCATATGCCTTGTGTGATGAAGAGAAGGATAAAAGGGACTGTAATAGGTTAGTGACGCGCATTAAATATAAATTTTAATGTATCTTGACCCCAGCGTGTATGCGTGCTTTTATGATGGAGGTAGAGTATTCATAATTTGACATCTACTCATGTATATAGGCTATATTGAAGGTATAATGATAATTCAAGAATGTGGGTAGAATTATGTTTTTGGTAGCTAAAGTTATGTTATTAAAGTATGTGTTTCAAACTAAATGTTTGATCCCTTGGCTTGTGTGTCAAAATCATAAGCTATAAGCGAGATATATATGTGAAAAGAGTGTTTACAATGGTACATAAATGCTTTAGTAATAAGACGTGGTCACAAGAAGGAACAAAGAACATGTTTTAGGCATGTTAGACCCGGATAAAGGTATAAAGTTTTTAAAGAGATAAAATATGTCTCAAGTGTATTAATGATGATTTTATAGAGTTTTATCAGTCACAAAATAACAAAATAGGTATCTAAAAGCTTGACATAGACTCGTGCATTACTAATCTAATTTTGAGACATGTCTATGACTCCTTTAGGAATTACTATTCTTCATAAAGGGTAAAATGTGAAGGGTAGTATACTATGAAGTGTTGGAACATAATGATTAAATTGTCAAGCCAACCCCTAATGTATATGGGTTCATCACTAATATATATATATATTGGCTAATATTTAATAATATGAAATATTTATATTTCTATTATTAAATATGTTAAACTAGGTATATACTTTCGGTTAAATATTTAAACTCATGAAATGATTATATTTATAATATTAAATATTATAAACCTAGGTATATGTGTCAATCGATAATTTTGAAAAGGTGGGTCGGAGACATACCCGATCACCTAATATTAGAAGGACTATACATCATCATTTGATATGTTTGAATGAAATATCAAAGGTGAAATTATTTTTCCCTTCTAATTAGGATTGAAAGGAGGAGGTGAAAGTTACTAGATGTAAGTTTGGTTCTTGAAAGTAAAAGGTTATTTCACGGTGGTTTTTACCCTATATGGGTTTTTCCATTATAAACACTGTCATTGTGTTCCTCCTTATGGTATGTATTACTTAATTAATATGTTATGTAGTTTTATTTATTACATTTCATAATGTTTAACATTCAATGATTTATGGTTTATGTTAATATTTAAATGCATTGATTGATTAAATTTGTAATAATTAGAATCCTCTAATTTATAACACTATCAAAGCATGGTTTAAATTAAATTGGTTAGGTCTAAGTTATTGTATTTAATCTATTTAATTTTTATGTGGTCTTAAAACCTAATCAAAAGGGTATTCAAATTGATTGGGCCCTCTTCTTTCATTTTTTTGTGCAAAATTGAATTGTGTGTTTTGTGAAGAATTGGTATTTGCAGGAAAATTTTGGCAAACCCCATGTCCCCGAAACCCTTTGTGAAAGGATCTGGAATAATATTTTACTTAGGCATGGATATCATATGTAAAGGTTAAAATGTTTAAGAAATATTTTATTAATTCTTCTATATTTTGTAATGTATGTGCAAGCCCAAGTTAAATTCGAGGGTAAACATTAAAAATTCAAAATCACAAGGTCTTTCATACAGAGATAATTTTACTCAAGAATAGAGAAATTAAAAATTCCCTATTCGCTCAGTGGTTTAAGCCCCATGGAATTGGTCAAAATAATGCAAATGCTTTAATATCTTGGTTTGAATTTTTTTACATATTTTTATCAAGGAATCATCTATAATTTTCGGATGCCTTTAAATAAGGTCCTTTCTATTTATTTAATAAATTCATTAAATACTATAGTCTTAAAACTATAGTAATCTTGTATAATTTATAAAAAGTCAAAAATATATATTTGTATAACAAAATAACTATAATTTTATAGTTTTTTTAAAATTTAGTATTCAAACATAAACCTAACATTTGTCCCTTACCATTTATATTATCCATGTAAGGGGCGGCCCCATTCATTTTTGTTTTATATAAGCGTGGGAGTGGATAATAAAATGGCATAATATCTCAAGTATAAATGTGGAATCCCCAAGTATAAATGGAGAATTATCAACAATTAAAAAAAACTAGTTTGTTGGTCGGCCACGTGAAGTGTGGTAAATATTTTTCAAAATATTGGTAGTTAGAGCCACATAAAAGTTATAAAGATTTTAGTCTTCGCAGAATTATATGAAGGATTTTTGATATTTCCATAGTTTTAAATGTGTGTAGAGTAAAATTAAGAGTAAATGAATGCGGGAGACAAGGTTAATGAAAATAGGGATTTCAATTTATTTCAAAGGGTCGTGTGAAATTACTTGTCTCCTCCGTAAAATATGTAGGTTAATATGTACTCTCATAAATCTACTTGCACACTGATAAAATTCTTGTAACTTTGTCTATGTCCTTTAAACCCTTTAATAAGGGTTATGAATTTTTATATAAAAATACTATAGTTTATAGTATTTATGAACTATATGTTGTTTTTTATTTACATTATATAAATTATTTAGCTCTTTTTAAAAAAAATAAGTGTATATAGTTTTACATTATAAATTATAATAGGTTATTATAATGTATTAAAATATAACCTCCTAATATTATACAAGAAGAAATTTTGGTATTTCACATTCTAGAAACATACAACAAGTTTTGGCTTTAGTAAACTTGAAGGTCAAATTACCGTCATGACACACCAAACATAAGATAGTATGATAGTCATTTAGACGTCAAATTTAAACTTTATATTTCAAGAAAATTTCATTGTGTTAAAATTGACAGATCAAATTACCATCACGATAGAAAAAGCCATTATGACGGTCATTTAGACGTCAAATTTAAGTTAGTGAATCTTTTCCTACATTATTTTTATGGAAATTTGAAGTTGTTATGCATTCTTAGAAAATTATTCTCTTCTTCTATATGGTCGATAATATTGTTTATATAAATCCGTGGTATAATGTAGATATCTTTATATTGTATGGTTATTATTTTGATCATGGGAAGTTATTTAGTATGTATCAGAATGACAAAATTAGTTATGTTCAAATAGTTTCTTTACAGCTATAAAATTTAGATCTGATTCTTTTAAAAGTGTTGGTTTTTACGATATATATGTATCTAAATCTATGGTACATTGTATATTATAATGGGGTGTGTTTTAAAAGTTCAGGAAAAAATGATGTGCAACTATTTCTATCTTGACAAAACCCAGATCCTGAATAAACTAACTACAACATTTGGCTCAAAAAAAAAAAATTTATCTTTAGGAAATTCTAGATGATTGTTTATGGATTTGAGGTTTCTCCCACCAGTCATCAAAAAATTCTAAATAACATGAATGCATTCTCAACAAATTCGTGGAGGTTCTTTTATGATTCTACACAATGTGGATGATGATTACCTTCTACACATTGGTAATATTAAACATCCAAAAGAGGTATGAACTCAACAAAAATCCATGCATAAAGGATACTTGGTATATCAAGGATAGTAATGAGATTATAATAGCTCAAGGAATTCAAAGAAATGGTCTCGCATATTTTAGATGATTTATGTTTTGCATCTTGTATTATATCTCAAAGTTTGAATAATTCAAAACTATGAAATGAAAGGTTAGGACATGTTAATTATCGAATCTTATATGAAATTGTTATCTCAATTTTTCCTCGAAAAAATTGATCAAACATGACCCTGTGCAAGAAGAAATTCAAGAAATGGTTCCGTCGAACAAATCCATGCTTCAAATCCAATAGATAAATCATGGTAGGCTCTACAATGGAGTAGCAAGAAGTTCGGGAAGGAAGTGAATAGTGTCAAAGAAAACCAGAGGCTAAGAGGAGAGAAATCAAGAAAGACTCAAAGTCTTAGAGCTTTACAAATGATTTGGAATCGGCCCAAAATGGCTAAGTATGGAAGAATCAACAAAAGCCTCCACGTGTTCTTGGTAAGATATATAGCCCCACCAAACAAAAGGGCTTAGTCAAAAAACATAAAGGAACAAAAAAAAGCCGCGGAAGGTGCCACATGTCATCCCAAAGATAACTTCAAAAGCAAAATTCAAATGTGGTCCCCAAACATGTGCCATCCCTCCACGTGGCTATCTTCAAGTCAAAGCGGGAAGGTGGGTCTTTGGGAGTAATTTTTACTTTTGTTTCCGTTTCAAGAGACATAAAGTATAAAAATGAGTCATGTCTCTGCCGATTTCAAGGAGCCATGTGTCATGCCTAAATTATATGTGGGTCAGTTGGGCCTTGGAGTGACTTTTTCCCAAAAGATAAAATGCGGACCGATGGACCCGAAGATGGTTTTTGAAAAAAGGTATTGTGGGGTTTTGGGTTAAATTTTGCATTTTTATTTTTGTGCAAAAGGGTACAAAGTGAATTTTGGGCCCGCGACCCATTTTGATAATCGGGTTTCTACCATTTTTATACTGCACTTCGTTCAAATATTCAAATGGGCATATCTTCTGATCTAGTGCTTGAAATCCAACAAATTTGGCACCATTAGAGAGATCTCGACCTTGTCTACACCATGGAGATCTGAAACTTTAATTTTGATGAGGTTAGGTGGGTAAAAATGGAAAACATCTCTATTCCATTAATATAGGATCTGATTACTCCAACAACCAGATCGGATTTGATTTGATCCATTGTTCTTCCTCCTTCAATGCTCCAAACAAGTAATTGAGGTAGATTTGACAGATTGTGGGCGGATTTGCAAGGGAATTGGTGGTTGGTAGATGAGATTCAAATTAGTTTTCCCACCTCTCTATCCTTCTTCTCTATGTGTTGAATCTATAAAAGAAGTGGTGGGGCTCATTGTAAAGGGTTGGACATTTCTATTTTTCTCTCTCCTTCTTCTCTTTTTCTACAAGCAAATTCTTGGAGTTTTCAAACCTCCCATTTAAATTGTAATGCAATATTTTTGCCTCTCTACCACTATATCGAGTTTTGGAGCAATAATATATGTCCAATGGATGATCCTCAACCCTCTAATGTGTTCATTATCACCTTCTAATATTTCATTGTAGTTTGGTTATCTATGTATGGTATTTGCATTTCATTTATATGGTATGTATTAGCTTATAGAATGAGTGTTTAACATTCCTTTGGTGGATCACCTCATTACCATAGGTTTATCTTTTGTATATTTTCAACCAGATCTCCTTGGTAAGATAGTTTAGGCTTAGAATAGATCCTCTATAATTTAATTATGTACACCGAACAGAGGAATAAGAATTGGACTTAACTTGGAGATCTCTCTCATCTCGCAAAGGTCCCACATTTTGAGATATGCTCTATGTTACACAAACATCGCCGAGAGTATCAACGCATCTAGTTGCATATGTTCAAGGTTTCGATTCTACACCAACTGTTTTGGCATGCCCATGAGACCAAGAGGTCTCCATTTTTATTGCATCAAGATTGATGTGCACTCGCAAGTTTTCAACTTTCAAGAAGCTCTAAAAATTACACATCCGGGAGACTCCCAAAGAGATAAAATCCACTAGTTTCAACAATCCAAGCTTGTCAATTTCATGAGAAGAATACAAACAAGGTCAAGAACTAGAGAGGAGGGACTATTTTTCTATCTCGTAGTTATCCCTAGGTAGAGGGAGAAAGGGATAAGATCCCGCAGGTCTCCATCTCCACCAAACAGAACCTTGTCAACACCTCCTCCTGGTAGGCCATTCATTCAATCAACAAGGGTTCTCAGGTCAATCATAATGGCACAACCACCCAACCCCTATGTCAAATTCATTGGTAGTAGCCCACTCACCCTCAATACACAAAATCTAGTCCTAGTTGTAGCATTAAAGAGCATTCCATATTTCACTAGAGAAAACAGACTTCTCCTTGTGACCACATTCAAGACATTGCAAATGTCTATGTAATTCATGAGATCACTAAAATGGATATTACATTAAATTTGTTAGCCTCACACACAAGGTTAAAGCTTCACAATGGTCTAGGAGTCTAACAAGTAGGATCTATTTAGACTTGAAACCATCTTTGTAGAGCTCTCCATAACTAATTTGGAGAAAAGGGAGATAACTTGTCCTTGTTAGAGCATTTAACAAACATCAAGAAGGCCCCTAATGAACAACCGATAGATTTTAACCTTCGATACCAAAGGACCTAGGACATAATTCCATTGGTTGTAAGGCACATAGATGAAGGTTCTTTCTTATACTTTCTTAGAGCTCCAAATTCTAATATTTCTTTAATGATTCAATCAATGGGAGGCACCACCTTACCCGCAGCCTATAAAATTTCCATTAGAGATGAAAATTATCCAATTCATGCTTTGGAAAGCTTTCTCCTAGGCAACCTATGCATCTATACCCAAAACTAAGAGATCCAAGCACTAGTCAGACACCCACATTAGCTCATATACCTACTCCTAGGAATTAGAGTTTAGCTGAAGCCTCCACCTCATCTTCTAACACTTCAAAAGAGCTTCAAGAAGTTATGAAACAACTACAGAACCTAGGGAATGAGCTAGTGACTATCAAGAGGCAATAGGCTTAGAGTTCTAGGCCATATCAGCCTCAAGCTTAGTATCAAGCTAGACCCCCATATCAAAAAAATAGACCACCAACTCAGGCTACAAATCAGAACCAAAACCAAGGACAACCTCAAGCTGCTAGGCCTTTCCAGTCATATGATCCAAACACAGCTTCAACATCAAGGGCCTTGGTTCTAGCACAAAACAACATGGCACAATAATATGATTGGTGTTTCCCATGCAATCAGCCCCATAACCAATCAATGTGTTTCTAATGGTGCACTAAACTAGGCCTTGATGGTACAAAACATTGGTGTGTCACAAGAGTCTAGCCAAGAGGAAAATCAACAGCAAGGATTTCAGCAAGAGGCATCTCTAAGTGAAACTATGCTTGTCAATTGGCATGCTGAAGATTTTTGTGGTATGAATAAAGCCCCTTCTCGAGTGTAGATGGCAATATATGGTCCAAGAAAAGGAATATCGAGATGGAAAATAACCAAACTCGGTAATCCTTAACCCTCCATTACTCCACAAGGTATTGGAACTCGAATACAACTACCAATATGCAAAGTCACCCAAGCCACCTTCCAAAACTACTCGAGGCACCAGTTGTAATGAACCATGGGCAAGAGAAAATGTACCCAGAAAAGGGCTGAAAAAATATAACCCATTTTACATTATTGAAAAAATGAAGAAGACAAATGTGAAAATTTCAGGTGGGATTCATTCTTTATCCCGTGATAGAGAGATTTGGTGTGCACCGCTATGGCCAATTGGTCAAGCTCAAACCAGCCCCCTTACCACCAAGAGGAATTATTTACCAATGTGGTTCGGCCCAAGGAAAACCATGGATGACAAAAAGGTAATAATCTGAAGCCCCTCCATTCTATGTTACACTAATCATTGAAGAAAACTATTACATAATTTCATGATTGATTTAGGGACAAGAAGCTTTGTAATGCCAAAACAAATAGCCGATCACCGGGACTTCAATACGAATTCATCTCCAAGGGGGTGGTGTAATTGGATGGGACAACAGAAAAATAGTTAGAGTCATCAAATATTTGACCTCATATCGCACGCATGCCCCAATGTGACTATATCGCGAAATGTATCAATCATAGACTTACCACCACATTTTGTATTTTGTTTGTCAAGAGACCTCACCGCATTAATATTGAGGCTACCTATCTACTCATTGGTCACACATGATTTTTAGAACAAGGTATGGAGCTAAGGCTACGATTAGATTTGATCCCATTGTGTATTACCATATTAAGTCCTATGTACCCAACTTTGATCAATGTCAATTGTTCAACCTTTGATCAACAGACCTCCCAAGCACTTGTGAAGGAAATACCAATGTGGGATGTATCAAAAACTTGACCCTTAACAAGTGTTCAAACAAGAGGCAAGCTTTTGACCCTATAAGAAGATGTAGGAATCGAGCTAGGAGTCTAGTAACTACACAAGGAGAATCGTCCTCTTCTCGATATCATTGAGCTAGACCACAAAGATGACAATGAGGTATGGCAGCTTATTCTTTGATGGCTAGAGAAGTAGACAAGGAGCCGAAGGAGGAGCTATGTTTTTCCCCAAGGTATGAAATAAAACTCAAATTTTTGTTTCCAATTTTATTGGTTAAACAAAATAGTAGAGTATGAGGCTTTTTTCCATGGACTCGCATTATGCAAGGAAAAGGGGTATAAGAAACTTGAAAGTGTTTAGCGATACTAAACTAGTTGCTAATCAGGTTCAAGGAAAAAATGCTGCCAAGAATGACTTGTTAAAGAGCTACAAGAACTGGGTATGGGACCTCATCGAGGATTTTGAAGCATTCAACATAAATTACATTCAAAGGAAGAAGAATGAAGCAACACATAGATTGGAAGCAATTATCATGGCCTTTGACGTCATGGAGTGTATCAAGAGTGATTAATCATAGTGCCATATCAAGTTGGTTTTGAGGCCATCCGTCCCAAAAAACAACATGAGTTGGCAAGTCTTCGAAAATGATCAACAAATTGTCAAATTTCTACAAGAAGAAGCCGAGTTCTCCTCCAAGAACCAAGACAAACTAGAGCAACAATATGGTGATCAAGTGGTGTAGCTAAGGACCAACAAACTACCAAAGGGTCTTATCACTTTGGAATCAATCTTCAACCCAAATGACCAATTCCAAAAGGAAACGGTGAATATTCAGGTAAAGGGTGAAGATTTTAAGCCCATTTTCATAAAAAAGAAGGAAAACGTTGTAGATTGGAAAGGTGAGCGCTCAAAAGAAAAAAATTTGAGTTTATTTAGCATTTTCAAGAATTCCCAAATGTCTTTTCCTAGACTTACAAAGATTTAAAAGGTTTCAACCCAAAGCTAGAAACAACATACCATTTATCTGGATCCAAGATCTAAGCCTTTCGTAAAAGTAGAGGCTAGTAAACCCTCACATAGATCCTTTATTGAGAAAAGAGTTGAACAATCTTATCGAGGCTAGCATTATCTTCCCTATCAAGCATTCAAGTTTGGGTTACAAACTTTGTGCCCGTGAGGAAAAGAAGTGGAGAAATCATGATATGTGTGGAATTTCATGATCTGAATAGAGCATCACTCAAGGATCACTATCCAATCCCATCAATAGAATAGATCTTGTAGGTTGTAGCTGGCATTGAGATGTTCTCACTCCTAGACCGATACTCAGGCTATAATCGATAATGGTGAAAGAAAAGATCAATTTAATACAGCCTTCACCACCAAATGGGGTACATATGCTTATAAAATGATGCCATTTGGTGTCCAAATGCCGGAGAAACATTCTATCAAGATATGGACATGGCATTCAAAGGATTAATCAACAACATAGTTCTAGTATATCTAGATGATGTCACCATCTTCTTAAAGGATGTTGTACACCATCTCTTCCACCTTAGGCACATTATTTCAAACATTTATAAGGTTTAGAGTGTCATTAAACCCAAAGAAGTGTGTGTTCTTGGCACATGAGGGGAAATTTTTGGGCCACATTTTCTCAAGAGAGGGGTTGATAATTGATCCTGAAAGAGTTGAAGCCATCCAGACACTTCTATTTACAGAACACAAAAATTCTCTCCAAATCTTCTTGGGGAGGATAAAATTTTTCACAGGTTTGTACCTAATTTTTCCACTCTTGTGAAGCCTTTAACAATGATGTTAAAGAAGAGTCTTGCATTTAAATGGACAACATAAGGAAAAGAGAGTTTTGAGGCCATCAAGCTCACAATATCACAAGCCCCAACTCTCATTAACCCAAACTTCTCAAAATACTTCATGTTGTATGCTTTTGGAGGGTCAGACACCATCTCAACCATCTTGGTCTAGCCCAATAAGGAAGGTTTAGAACAACCAATAGCCTTCTTCAGTGAGCTTGGAGGACTATGAGGTAAAATACTCTTTCATTGAAAAACATGTCCTTGCTATTATTAGGAGCTTGAAGAAGTTTAGGCATTTGGTCTCAAACAATAAGATTCAACTGCTAGTATCTCATGCTGGTGTCAAGGATTTTCCCTGAACAAGTACTTGAATGAGAAAAGAGTAGGTTGGATCACTCGGGTAAAGGAACATGACATTGAGATCAAGGTGACCATACTAGTTCATGGCAAGGGTCTAGTGTGAATATCTCACCTCCAAGCAACAAGATGAGTCAATGCATGAAAAAGAGGTTGTCCTCTTATTGTTGAATGAACAAGAGAAACTAGCTTATGATGGAACTATTCCATGTTGGACTCAAGATTTAGTGTATAATCTCCAAAATGGTTTGTGCTCTCGAGAGTGGAACAAAGAAAAGAGGAGATACTTTAGGTTACAAGCCATCCCATATGTGCTTGTTGGTGGTGTCTTGTTTAAGAAGGATATCAATAGTGTTCTATTGAGATGTATTGGGACAGGCCAAATTGAGAAGGTGTTGCATGAGTTCCATGATGGAGAATCAGAGGCCACTTTTCTCCTCGAGTAACTGACTCTTAAGATTATGAAAGTTAGTTATTATTGCCTACGGTGTTGTGGGACTGCTACTCATGGATCAAGAAGTGTAAGAAGTGTGCATTCTTCATAGGAAAGGAGAATTTAGCAGCCCTTCCCCTTCACCCAATTTCAGGTGGATCAGCCATTCATGCAATGGGGATTGGACCTCATTGGGGTGATTAACCAAAATTCAAGCTGAGCCACAAATGGATACTTATAGAACATATTATTTCACCAGTGGACTGAGGCGGTGGCACTAAAAGAAGTGAATGAATCTAACATCTTTGATTTCATGAAGGAATACCTACTAGGTTTGGAGTCCCTACCACTATCATATCATATAATGTATTGGCATTCCTTGGTACAAGGAACACTTTGAATGGGAAATCATGAATGGCATGTACCTCAAGCACTTCATCGAACTATTACCCTCAAGGTAATGGCCAAGTAGAGTCCACAAACAAGAACCTATTAAGGATTATCAAAAGGACTATTGATGAAAATAAGAAAACTTGGCATATAAAGCTCAAATCATCTCTATGGGCTGATAGGATCACATATAAGAGATCCATAGGTAACTCCTATACAAGCAGTATATGGAAAAGAGGTAGTATTGCCCATCTCATTGGAGTTTCCCGCTCTGAAGCTCATGAAATAGTTGGAGCTAACCAAGTTTGAACCTATGGAAATCAAGTATGAAAAGTTGATGGAAGTAGGAGGGCAAGAGAGCATGCATTACGAGCATGGAAGAGGATCAAACATTGGTCAAGAAAGGATTTGATAAGAAAGAAATAACAAGGACCTTTCACGAAGCGGACTTAGTTCTAAAGTGGGATACAGATTGGACAAAGACAAGAAAGTATTCCAAGTTTGAAGCCATTTGGAGTGGCCCCTACATGATCACAGGGTACAAAATCAACAATGCTTTCCAACCGTGCTAAATTGGATGGTGAATAATTACATATCTCAGTGAAAGACATCTATCTCAAACATTGCTACTAAAAGGGAAGGTTCCACCTTTGTAAATGTTAGCATAGAATTTTGATTTCCTAAGTGCGTATGCACATGGTTTTTCGTAGCATAGGTTTTATTGCTCAAGATTTGCAGCATTGCAATTCAACGTGCCTCCCAGGAGAGTTTGCTAGGCCCTTTAGCATTTGCAATAGGGAGACCCATAGTTGTCATGACAGTTTCTATTTTCTAATAGAACAAATACAAGATAAACTAAAATCGAGCCCCAAAAGGTCCATTTTCGAACAATAGGATCAACATCAGGTCACCACCCAAAACTCCATGCCTAAATGGATATATAAAGGTAATTGGTCTATTCATCTAGTAGGAATACATCCCATGAGTCACAAAATGTTATATCAATTTTTCCCTTGACAAAATTGATCAAACACGACTCTGTGCAAGAAGAAATTCAAGAAACAGTTATGTCGAATGAACCCATGCTTCAAATCCAACAGATAAGTCATAGGCAAGCTCTACAATGGAGTAGCAAGGTTGGGGAAGGAAGTGAAGTGAAGCAGTGTCAAAGAAAACTAGAGGCTCAATGGAGAGAAATGGAGAAAGGATCAAAGTCTTCAAGCTTTACAAATGATTTAGAATGGAAAAAGAATGGCTAAGTATGGAAGAATCGGTGGAAGCATCCATGTGTCCTTGGTCGGTATGGCCCCACCAAACAAAAGGACTTTGTAAAAACATAAAGGAACAAATAAAATCTGCGGAAGGTGTCACGTGTCCACACAGCAGAACTTCATTTAAGTAAAATCCAAATGCAGTCCCCAAATGTGCGCCTGGTCCTCAACATGGCCATCTTCCAAGTCAAAGAGGAAGGCGGGTCTCTGGGAATAAATTTTACTTTTTGGTTCCATTTCTAAGAGACATAAACTATAAAAACGAGTCATGCCTCCCCCGATGCCTAAGGAACCCATTGTTAGGCCTAGATTACATGTGGGCAGCGAGGCCTGGAGTGAATTTTTCCTAAATGATAAAATGTGGACCGACAGACCCGAAGATGGTTTTTTGACAAAAGGTATTGCGGGCTGCGGGGAAAATTTTGCATTTTGTATTTTTGTGAAAAAGGGCACAAAGTGAATTTTGGGCCCGTGGACCCGTTTTGATAACTATTTTCCACCATTTTTTGTACGGACCCAATTCAAATATTCAAATGGACATATCTTCTAATCCAGTGCCTAAAATCCAACAAATTTGGCACCATTGGAGAGATCTCGACCTCATCTACACCATGGAGATCTGAAACTTTAATTTCAATGAGGTTAGGTGGGTGAAAAGTGGAAAAATTCTTTGTGCCATTAATGTAGGATCTGATTGCTCCAACAACTAGATCGGATTTGATCTGATCCGCCGTTCTTCCTCCTTCAACACGTCAAGCAAGTAATTGAGACATATTTGAGAGATTGTTGGCATATTTTCAGGGCATTGATGGCCGGTAGGTTGAGCTTAAAATTAGTTTCCCTTCTTGTCTCTCATTCTTCTCTCTGTGTTGAATCTATAAAAGAAGGGGTGGGGCTCATTGTAAAGGGTTGGACATTTTTATTTTGCTCTCTCCCTTCTTCCCTTGTCTACAAGCAAATTCATGGAGTTTCCAAACCTCCCATTCAAATTGTAATGCAAATTTTTACCTCTTGGCCACTGTAATGCAATGTATCGACTTTTGGAGAAATAATATGTCTTTGGATGATCCTCGACCCTCTCATGTGTTCATTGTCACCTTTTGATCTTTCATTACAGTCTGGTTATATGTGTATGATATTTGCATTGCATTTCTATGGTATGTGTTAGCTTTCAAAATGAGTGTTTAACATTCCTTTGGTGCATCACCTCATTAGCTTAGTTTTATCTTTTGTATCTTTTCAACCCTATCTACTTAGTAAGATAGAGTAGGCTTAAAATAGATCCTCTGTAATTTATTTGTGTGCACTGAATAGAGGAATAGGAACCAGCCTTAACCTAGAGATCTCTCTCAACTCGGAAGGTCCCACAGTTTGAGAGATGATCTATGTTGTACAATCACATTGACAGATCTCAACCCATCTGTTGCAGATGTTCAGGGAAGTGCTTGTGATTCTGCACCAACAAAAATGTCTAGATATAATTTCTTGAAAGGGTTACATGTTTTTTCTTCTTCTTGAAGTTACTTCATTAAATTCTTCTAAATGACGGTTTTGATTTTGATTTAGTAAATGGTCATGATGATGATTTGATACTATAGATGTTTCTAAAACTTCTGTCTTCCTAGCTAAGAAATTAATGCTAATTATCCCATTTCTCGCAAATCAACCACATATCGTCAAAGGCACTCATTTTCCCTCATATCATCATTAATTAATTACACTAAACTAATTAATTAAGTTGCTTGCTATCCAACAAATACCTAATTAACGACCTTCCGTTAATAAATCACCCCTTCTACCTAGACTAATTAATTATTATTAATTAATTAGCTTTCCTTCCATTTAACCAATAAATCAATATTTAATTGATTTAATCCCCTCTAATAGCCTAAATCACACTAATATTCCTCTAATTGGCTTATATAAGCTTACACCTACCTATTAATTAATCACCTTTGATTAATTAAAATACCCCAACTCCCATGACTTGCTAAACATGTATTAAACCCTTCTAAAGTAAGGTTACCTTTAATAAAGCAACCTTATCCATTCTAATCATGTTTTACCTTTATCCCACATTCATGAGAATGTGTTGAATCCTTTATCCTTTGGGCTATATAAAGAGCCCTCCACCTACCTTTTTACTTACACCTAAACTTTCTAAGAGAGTAAATGCAAAGCATATAGCAAAGAGACTAAGAGCTTGCACCTTGCCCTTTTGAGAGTTCATCATCTTGAAGAGTTAAGCCTCTTTCTTAAAGTGCTTGGGTCATATGGGAGGTGTCAAAAGGGTCTTGTAGCCCAACTTTGATTAGCCCCCATTCCTAGGTTCTTGGAGCATTAAGGACAACTATTTTGATAGCCATGGAGCTTACTTAGGTCCATTCATTTATTTGTTGTTAGAGAATAGAGGAGTTTAGATATTTAGCATTGTTAGTTTCAAAGTTTGTATTGATGAATGCTAGCATCTAACCCTTGTTTAATTCTTATCATGATGGTGTTTATGCTTTGTTTTAGCTAAATTGTAGAACTATTTTAGGTGGTAGTTCTTGCTTCATTTGATTTAGCATTAAGCAAAGTATACATGCACACATTTGGCACGCCCGGTGGGACTTACTCCATTGTCCTTTGCACTTAATTTCAAGTTTTTGTAGTTAAGTTTTATTTTTGGTTACTAACCCTCTTTTACACATGTTGATCTAACTTGTTTTTTTAACATGTTTTGTTGAGTTTGCATGTGTTGGGTCTTCCTTGTAGGTATGAAGGAGGTGAAGTGCTGTCAAAATTGGAATTGAGGGGAAAATTTCAAGATTTCTCCATGTTTTCATTTTTAGAGCTTACTTTTTCAACATTCTACATGCTAGTTTTGTCAATTTCTTGAAGATTTTAAATTCTTGAGCATGTAGGTTAGTGTTTGATAGTGCTGAGTCTTCTATTTACATATTAATGTGGTGGGTTGCTGTCAAAATTTAATCTTGGTGAGAAAATTTCAAGATTTCATCATGTTTTCATTTTTAAGCTTACTTTTTCAACATTTTACATGCTAGTTTTGTCAATTTCTTGAAAATTTTCAATTCTTGAGCATGTAGGTTAGTGTTTGATAGTGCTGAGTCTTATATTTACATATTAATGTGGTGGGTTGCTGTCAAAATTTAATGTTGGTGAGAAAATTTCAAGATTTCATCATGTTTTCATTTTTAGAGCTTACTTTTTCATCATTCTACATGCTAGTTTTGTCAATTTCTTGAAAATCTTAAATTCTTGAGCATGTATGTTAATGTTTGATAGCGTTGAGTCTTCTATTCATATATTAATGTGATGGGTTGTTGTCAAAATTGAATCTTGGTTGGAAAAATTTGCCCATTTTGCATATTAAGGGACGTTTTTTTGACATTTTTAAGTGCATGTCAAGTGCATACCCATGAGCATAAGAGCATATGCGTAACCCATCTTCCGAAGGCCATAACTTTTGCTCCCGACCTCGAAATGACTCCATTTTTTTGTGTTGGAAAGGTATTGAAGTTAACTATGCAATGAAAACATAAATTCAGGATTTACACTTACAGAAGTTGCAGGTTTTTCTGTTATTTTAAAACTGGTCATTTTCTAACATGTCTAATGTTTTGATGAATGTTGTATTTCCATGCTTACTCGATTTAGATCAAAGCATGTGTATGCTCTTCTCTTGCACCTTTTGGTGATCTTGAGAATCAAAAACAACTTTGATCTATATCTTTTTAACATTGGGATTAAACTTGGAAATTTAATTATTCATTTTGCTTAAGGGAATGAACCTTTTACAAAGCATTTTTCAACGGTCCTTTGATTTGAAGTTTTCCATTTCTATATAGTTGGGCTAAAAGTTTTGTATGCTCTTCTCTTGCACCTTAGGGTGATCTTGAGAATCAAAAGCAACTTTAGTCTTCATTTTATAACATTTGGTAAATTGGAAACTTCATCTTTCACTTTTGGTTTAAGGGAATGAACATTTATCAAAAATTTTGTATGGTTCATTGATTGAAAAGATTTTATTTACTTTTTAGTTGGATTATTTGTTGTGTATGCTCTTCTCTTGCATCCTTGGATGATCTTGAGAATCAAAAGCAACTTTTAATCCTCTTTTAAATAATGTGATTTTCTTGGAGAACTACTAACGCTTGAGTGCAGGACCTAAAAACGCTTGTCAAAGAAAGGAGGAATCAAAACAAAATCAAAAACTACTAATACAGTTGTTATACAGGTTGCCAAAAGGTGTTCAAGCAAACCACACCTAATTAAACAAGATAAAAAGAACAACATATTCAAAACACTGTATTGCAGGTTTCGGAAAAGGGTACGTCCCTCTCCGCTCAACTGGAACATAACCCCTTTGGCATAACGCCTTAAGCTACAACAATGGGGGTGGTTCCAGGAACCCCAAAGTAGTCCACGCAAGAGGGAACCTTGTGGACGAAACGGAAGTGCTCCGCACTACCTACTTGACTAGTGATTCCTTTGTGAGATAGAGTTACAGGTTGTCCGTTGTGGCGACCCCAGTGATAGTACACGTAGACGCACTAGTTGCCTATTGTTCTTGAAGGGGGTAAAGTAAAGCCGAGATACTCCCAAACTAGTCAGTGCGACTTTTTGGGTAAATCGTGCTCGCTCGTGGCAACTTTGTAACACCTAGGGCGAGAGAACCACCTAGGAGAATATACTTTGGCCAGGAGCCCACTTTGACCACTTTAAAACAGTGTTGAGTTGTGAACCTTCTTTTTGAGAAACGTGTGACGTATTACTTTCGCCTAGTTTTTACTTGCCTTAGGGCGAGGCGAAACTCTGCCGAAGTAAGACTAGCATTTTTTGTCATTTTTTCTTGATTTATTTCCTTCATATTCTTTTGACACTTTGTTGATCAAAAGAGGTGTGATTACCTTTGTGTTGCCATTCGACTGTTTCTCTCACTTTTATGTCCGTTTACACCCATCCATGTTTGCGGCTGGGTTAGTTAAACGTCTAAAGTGAGTGGAGGCATTTTCACGTCATTTGGTAGCCATTGTGATCTTGATACCCACGTCAAGATCGTCATTGTAGTTAGGCGTGGTTCATCACTGCGGACTTCCATAGAGGAGTTAGTTTGTTTGTCTCGTATCATTACAATTTTGATATTTACGTCTTGTTTCTTGTAAACTCGACATAAATACCTATATTGTACGGTTACGCTGCACACATTCTTAACTATTCCTAGCTATACTTTGAGCTTTTTTTTGTTCAGTTTTATTATTACCTCGATTTCAAAAGGTGTTAGGAACTACCATTTGTGCGTGTTATATCAATAACACCTCGATATCAATACTCCACTTTCTTGCAAAGTGGGTTAACATATCTTGGTGATATTGTTGTGTCATTCGCAAATCGTAATTGACACTTTTTGAGATATAGGTCTTAATCAGACTTGAGCTTGCTCATCGTATATCTTGATTGGGAGATCGCATTTAACTTCATGTATTTACTTACGTTTTGTTCATTCCTTTGAACTTGGCATAAGTGGAGACATCTTGTTAATCATCTGGCGTCGTAAATTACTTTAAAACGTAATCTAGGAGGTACTTCATTTGATTAAGTTTTGATACCAAACGATTGTTTCATTGGTGACTTTATCATTCTATCACATTGGTATTCTCACACTGTTAATTTACTCTTAACACGTACATCTTGTGTTTCACTTAGGGGTAGTCATTGAATTTTGAACAAATCTACAACTTACCTTAGTGAAACTTATCACGAAAACATGGCTCCTAAGACGCGTCTAGGGTTAAAGAAACAAACATATGAGGAACAACAGGCGCAAGCTTGGGAAACCTCTAACAGACAAGGGTCAAACCCATTTATCGGACACGATCTAGGACCACTATTTTCTGCAGAAAAGGAAACAGAAGAGATGGTCGATCATAGTGGAAATGAATTAGAATCACCACACGCAAACTTTGATTTTGACCCCACTCTACTAGATGAGTTTCTCCTTAGAAACAAAGATAGAGTTTTGGCACGGGTCATGGAATTAGGGGCCAAATTGCCCATTGAGAAGGAACCAATACTACAAACAAATGACACTACTAAGGAGGAACACCCCCTTATCAATATGGAAGATATTTTAACAGGCGGACATGCTTCCACTTCTTATGTAGAAAATGATAAAGTGGTAGGGCATAGAATACCCCTCATCAAAGTGCCACGAAGAAACAAGATAGAACATGAGACAGGGGAAGAACCTCCACAATACGAAGAGGAGGAACCTTTAGAAGAAGAAGACACAAACCAAGTCACAATCCAACAACAACTCAGTAACTTAAGCCGACAACTAGCTTTGCTTACTTTCCAAGTACAGAAAGACACAAACAAGAATGTTCAAAAGTCAAAGCCTAAGTTTAGGATCCACGAACTCCATCGAGAAAACCAAGGAGAAGAAGACACAGGGTATCATCATGTACACATCCCCGTTTCTCCCACTAAAGAACAATTGCTCGCACAAGAAGTACAATCTATGAAAGCAACGCTTGCGAGCATACAAGAAAGCAATATAGGGAGTATTAGGAAATACCAATACGAAGAACTATGCCCCTATCCTTTTGACAAGACAATGACCCTTCAACCCTTTCCAAAGAAATTTGATATGCCAAAGTTTGACAAATACAAAGGAAAGGGAGACCCAAGGGATCATGTTAAAGATTTCTACATGGCATGTCAAGAGGTGTCTTATAGTGATAATTACCTCATCAGACTTTTTCCTAAGAGTCTCGGAGGTCAAGCATTAGAATGGTTTACGCGCTTGCCACGAGGATCAATTTTCACCTGGCCAGAATTGGCGGAAAGATTCGTGCGTCATTTCTCATATAACATAGAGAGTGACGTCACCATGGCAGACTTGTGCGGCACAAAACAACGCCCAAATGAGACCTTCGCCAGCTTCCTCCAACGATGGAGAGGGATAGCTAGTCGCTTCCCTTGCGCTTTCCCTGAGAAGCAGCTAGTCAGTATTTTCGTCCCTAATCTCAACCCAGATATAGCTTTCCACCTCCAAATGCATTGTGTCCGCACCTTTGAGGAGGTTATCGAGAAAGGGATTCAAATAGAAAAGGCTCTCATTGCCAAAGGCACCCTCAAAACCCAATCTAAAGACAACCAAAGTGTCAAACCCACTGAAAAGCCAAATATCTTTAACAAAAACAAAAACATGGTGGGAGACGGAATCACTGATTCCAAACGTGTTCAAACGGTCCAAACCAGTCAACCTTTTAAACTGACCAAGGGCCCAATTCAACCACCACCAAAGCGAAGAACATTCACCTCCCTCAATGAGCCGTTGTCTGTCATACTAAAACAGTTGGATGCGGCCCACATGATGACCTATCCTACAACACAACCGTTCGATGACAACGCTCCTAAACCTTCATGGTATAAGGAGCATGAATACTGCGAAATGCATCGCGTTAAAGGTCATAAAACAGACAAATGTTTGCGACTTCACCACTATATTCAAGACCTCATTGACAACGGGGAGATAGAGGTGGATAACCCTAGCCACATGCAAACACCTAACAAGAAAATGGGGATTTATAAGGAACCATTCCCCAAGCATGATAAGTCGGAAAAGGAAAAACCGGATCGGGGAGAGTCATCCCAAACCTATAAAGCCACGAATTACTTGTATACCAAGAGAGATAACAATCATTACGATTCACTTATCGGATGTATTCGCTCCCCTACTGACCGTGTCAATACCATCCAAATCAAGGAAAGGATTTGCGCTGCATAGATGAAGGCGTGCCCGCCTCGTGATTCCAGAACCCTCTCTATTGACCCCGTAAACTGGTAAATATAACCTTTTAGAACAACTTGAGAAGACACCTACTAAGATCTCGATCTTAGATCTTCTCAAGATATCCAATGTGCATAAGGAAATTTTGTATCAAACTCTTCAGGGGTCGGGAGTGCCTTTAGAAGTTGATCCTGCATACCTTCAAGCCACGGTGGCAAATATTGCACCCAGTGAGCATCTCACTTTCAACCATAGGGAGGTCCCTACTGAGAATCCTACACATAATCTTCCCTTATACATTGAGGTAGTTGTCACCCGCAGGAAAATCAAACGGGTGCTTGTGGACAATGGATCAGGATTGAATATTTGCACGCTTAAGTTGGTCAAACAATTGGGACATACAGAGGTAGATCTTGAGTCCCATATCATCACTATCACCGCATACGACAACGCGGAAAGAGAGTCAGCAGGCACCATTACGCTGCCCATGGAGGTGGGCCCCACTTGCCATCAGACAAAGTTTCACGTCTTAGACTTGGAACTTCCATATAATATGCTTCTAGGCCGACCATGGATCCATGCCATGCAAGCAGTGCCATCAACATTTCATCAATGCATCAAGCTGAAGCATGAGGGACATACAATAACAATACCAGGAGACTCAGAGCCCTTTGCTCATTGTAGAGCTCTTAATAGCTTTGCACGAAAGGGTACATATGCATGTCCCTCCACAGATATAGTTGTCCCTCTTCATTCTGAGGCCATGGAATCTCGAGTAGATTCAAATTCTCTTCGTTCTTGCACTCATGGGGCATCTACTTCAACATCTCCATTTAATTCATGGGAGATGAAAATTCTGGAATATGGCTGTGGGGAGTATAATGTACAACAAGCGCTCTTGGTTTCAGACCTCTCCTTGTCGCCCAAGACTAGAGGTCGACCCAACTCTGCTTCAAGAGACCTAGAGAGGAACATACTATTGGGTCGTTCCTACCTGGAGGCTTGTTAGCTGAGGAAAAATTACTTGATCCACCTACTACTTGGGTCCCTGAGGACACTCAGCCATCTTGTTATCAAACCCCAGAATATGAAAAATCTAGCAGAATGATGTACTCCATGGGCTACAAAGGCCTAGGATGTGGGAGGAATGAACAAGGACAAAGAGAACCAGTCCCTCTTCCACATTTCAAAACAGAAAGATATGGCATTGGGATTCACCCTTATGGAGCACACCCCAACGATCAAGATGCGACTTGTTCTGAGCATGAGGATAGCTCCGATTATCTAGATAGCGATACAGATTCCTGTTGTAGCCAATATGAGGATCTGGCCTCCATGAACCTTTTCATGAATAATGTTGTCCTAACCATCACCCCCAATGAACCAACCCTTGACCTTGTATACCCCTCCCTTGTTGAATGGGACCAACAACGTCACGTGCCACTAGATTTATTCGAGAATGACGAGGCTATTGCAGAGTTCATGGGCATAAGGGATATAATTCCCATTGGAGATCACAAGAAGGGTTTCTTTATCGACTTGAGACACCTGCGCCTACTTCAGCGAGGAGGCTGAACTTCGTGGTCAGCAAAATTTAAAGAAAAGCGAGGGCAAGAGTTCTAAAGAAAAGCCTCGGCAAAAATCAAAGTCCAAGTCACACAGTGAAAACCTCTTTGAGGCATTGGCTGACAAACAAATAAGAAAATCAAAGGACAAACAAAGTGACCACGCCAAGGATGAAAATCTCGTAGAGACATCCTTGGATGAAGATCTCAACCTACCTCCCGATCCCACGCGTATGGAGGATTTATCAAAATTGTTAGTTGAAGAAACCATTGATGTTAATATTGGTACTGAAGAAGATCCCAAGATAGTAAAATTGGGAGCATCACTCTCAGCCAGAGAACAAAAGACGTTCACTATGCTACTGCGAGAGTTTATTGATGTGTTCGCATGGTCTTACAAAGACATGCCCGGCTTAGATCCAACTTTGGTCGTGCATAACTTGGTTGTGCACGCAGACGCTAAGCCTATCAAACAGAAGCTTCGAAAGATGCACCCAAGAGTGGCCTTGTTAGTTAAAGAAGAGTTGGAAAGGTTGCTTGTAGCAGGGATTTCATCGACCAATTGATTATTCTGAATGGATATCGAACATTGTTCCTGTCCAGAAGAAACCTATTGGTATCTGAATTTGCACAGATTTTAGGGACATCAATAAAGCTTGCCCTAAAGATGACTTTCCGTTGCCCAACATTGACATGATTGTTGACTCAACCGCAGGGTATGAAATGCTATCACTTATGGATGGCTTTTCGGGTTATAATCAAATTAAGATCGTTGAGGAAGACCAACACAAAACAGCTTTCACAACTCCTTGGGGCACCTTCTGTTATCAGGTGATGCCATTCAGCCTTAAGAATGCGGGAGCAACTTATCAGCGGGCCATGACAGTAATATTTCACGATATGATTCATGACATCATGGAAGACTATGTAGACGACATCCTGGGAAAGTCCAAAACAAGAGAGGAACATCCTATCATTTTGCGGCGTATCTTTGAACGCCTACGTGAATACAAAGTCAGGCTAAATCCAAAGAAGTGTGTCTTTGGTGTGCTATCTGGGAAACTATTAGGCTTCATCGTGTCAAGACGAGGTATTGAGGTAGACCCTGCTAAAGTATCTGCCATCACAGAAATGCCTCCACCTGAGAATATCAAGCAACTGCGTAGCTTGCAAGGGAAAATTCAAGCCATTCGCCGCTTTATCTCCCAGCTTGCAGATAAATGTCACTCATTCACTCATTTGCTTAAGAAGGACATCACTTTCATTTGGGGACCTGAGCAACAACAAGCCTTTGCTTTGCTTAAATAGTACCTGGCTAATCCACCTGTCCTCATGCCTCCCACTCCGGGAGAACCACTTTTGCTCTATATTTCCGCTACGCAATATGCTATTGGTGCACTACTCCTGATATGACCTTAGCCATAAAGAGAAAGCAATGTACTATCTGAGTCGCACCCTCATCACCTATGAATGTAATTATCCTCAGATTGAGAAGGCTTGCTTGGCTGTTGTTTTTACCTTTCAGAAACTTCGCCATTACCTGCTAAATACTAAGACCAAGCTCATATCCAAGGTCGACCCACTCAAGTATTTGTTGTCCAAACCTTCCCTCACAGGTAGAATGGCTAATTGGATCATTCTACTCAGTGAGTTTGATATAGAATTTGTCCATCAAAAATCAATTAAAGGACAAGTACTTGCTGACCAGCTAGCGGAAGCACCTTTGCAAAGCATAGAACCTTTGAGTCTGGATCTGCCAGATGCATCTTTGCTCTACATTGAAGAATCTATCGTATGGCAGATACATTTTGATGGATCTTTTACGTTTCATGGTTCAGGTGCAGGAGTGGTCCTTATTACTCCTTCAGGTGATCCTATACCACAGGCTTTTCACTGGCCTTCCCTTGCACAAACAACATTGCGGAATATGAAGCACTCATTGCAGGGATGAAGCTAGCCATCAAGTGGAATATTCAACATGTGAAGGTTGTAGGTGATTCACAGCTAATCATCAAACAGGTTAATGATGAGTATAAAGTTAAGGATGACAAGCTCATACCTTATAAGAAGTTGGTGGAAACTCTGAAGGAGTATTTTGTGCGCATTACCTTTGAGCAAATCCCAAGAGCGCGAGAATAGATCGGCGGATGCTATGGCAACAAAGTGGTGGGATCTATGCTTCGTATTCCGCCAGGGAACAATGATATGCCATTCTTCGTAGAAAATCTACGCCAGCCCACGTATGACATGCCAGAATCTTGCTTGGCTTGTGAGGTTGTTGGTCCCCATTCACCATGGTATGAACCCATTTTCACCTATCTTAAGGACAGTACATTCCCTCCCGAAATCTCCCGCTCTGAAAAGCAGAGCCTAATTCGCCAGATAGCCCGTTACACCCTGTTAGGAGGTACACTTTATCGTCGTGGCTACGATGGGAATCTGTTACGTTGTCTGGATGTGCCGGAGTCAATCCAGGCAATTAAAGAAGTACACGAAGGAGTATGCGGAGCACATACAAACGGAATGGTCTTGGCTAAGAAACTGTTAAGAGTAGGTTACTATTGGCCCACCATGGAAACTGATTGTTGTAATTATGTTAGAAAATGTGTGCTATGCCAAAAGTATGGAAATTTCATCCATGCTCCATCGTAACCATTGCAACCAATCACTACCCCGTGGCCATTCTCCAAGTGGGGACTTGATCTAATAGGGAAGCTTACTCCTACCTCATCTGATGGTCATACACATATCATCACAGCTATAGAATACTTTACAAAATGGGTGGAGGTTGTCCCTTTAACCTATGTCACAGGAGCACAAATTTCTAAATTCATCATGAATCACATTATTTGCCGATATGGTATCCCTGCAGCCATTGTCACAGATAATGGGAAGTCATTTAAGAACAAAATTGTGAAAGGTCTTTGCCAACGGTTCCAAATCAGATTGAAATGGTCCACGCCATATTACCCTCAGGGTAATGGACAAGTTGAGGCAACAAACAAGACTTTGGTAAGGATAATGGAGAAGATGGTTAGCAAAACTGGTCGAAACTGGCACCTACAAATCCACCCAGCCCTCTGGGCCTACCGAACATCAATTCGCACTCCTACGGGTGCGACGCCATATTCCCTCGTGTTCGGGACAGAATCTATCATCCCTTTAGAGATTGAAATCCCATCCCTGCGAATTTCTCTTCGGGACTATTTGAATAAGGATGAAGATTACCGAGTGGCAAGATTGGCTGAGTTAGAGCTCCTGGATGAGAGGCGCATTCGCGCTCTTAATCACCTGAAAGTATATCAACACAGAATCTCCCGCAACTACAACAAGAGAATCATCCCTCGCCAGTTTGAGGTGGGTGATTTAGTTATGAAGGAGAACCAGTTCAACACCAGAGCAGAGCGAGAAAAGAAAGGGAAGTTCGAACCACACTGGTTAGGACCCTATGTCATAGTTGCCAAGTATGGCACAGGGGCATACTGAGTTGGCTCACCCCAATGGTGATGAGCTCCGGGAGCCCATGAATTCCATGCATCTTAAGAGGTTTTATGCCTAAACATGGCACAGGAAAGTCATAAAAATAAAATAAAATATATAAAAAAAAAAGAAAAAAAAAGAGAGAAAACAGGTCGTCCACTAGTGAAAACCACGCAATTGTGGCACTTTGGACAAGTCCTTGGGTGAAAACCGGTTTCCGGTGCCTCGGGAGGGTTCGTTGTTCACAAGCATTACGTATCGAAAGGGTAGTTGTCTTTGTCTGGACTGGTTCTACCTTCGAGTTCTCCTTGTGCACACCATCTAGTCCACCTTGATCCGGCTTTCCTTCTTCTATTAAATCTGTAAGGGACGTGGTCTTTCATTATTTCCCATCTTACTGGCTCAGGGCAACTCACCGAATTCACCTTCTTGTTCATAAGCGCATGGCTTACGCTTGCTTGTATATTCCCCACCTAACAGCTGGGGCATCCATGCTTTCTTGGTTACCCTGCACATAGCTTTGGAAAATTGTTTGAAAACATAAAAACAATAGAAAATTGTTTCACCAAACACAAAAACAATAGAAAATTGTTTGAGAAAACATAAAAACAATAGAAAATTGTTTCACAAAACACAAAAACAATAGAAAATTGTTTCACAAAACACAAAAACAATAGAACATTGTTTGAGAAAACATAAAAACAATAGAAAATTGTTTCACCAAACACAAAAACAATAGAACATTGTTTTGAGAAAACACAAAAAAACAATAGAACATTGTTTCGAGAAAAACACAAAAACAATAGAACATTGTTTGAGAAAAACAACAAAAACAATATATATATATATCAAAATCTAAAAACAAGGCAAAATTTTTCAAAAATTTCTAAAAGTAAAACACCCTACAAAATGGTAACTTGCTTCTTACGGCTGAAACTTGTGTCTTGCGTGGTATTTTCTCCATATCCTGTTGGTTTGTCTCACATCTTCCCGATTAATACGACTCGCGGATCACTTTGGATTCACAACCATTCACAAAAGCTAGCTGCTTGCTTCGTGCATACTGGGGCACTTTTGGTTGCCTAGTCTTTTTTGCGCTTGCGCAAATGCTTTTCATGGACCCGTGTCCATTTTCATTTCCCCTTGCATGTATCTTTGCTTGGGCATCATTTTTAACCCTTGTCATCAATCACGAACTTGTGGATCTCTTGACCGATAACGAAATATTTGTACAAGCTGTCTTGACCGTTGTTGGGTTAGATATGTGCGTTTGTACTTGTTTTCCTGTTATATGAGCTTGTTTCCTTCTCGTATTGCATTGCATTATTGTATGTTGCGTGGAGTTGGTACTTTCAAAGAATGGACAATTGTTCATAGTATGGCTTTTCATGTCATTCTACCTTTTTGTATGCTTATATTTTCATAAGGACCGATGATGTAGTTCCTATGGCAATATGATGACATCAAATTTGTTCCAAACAAATAAGTAGCTAGAGGCTAAGCTTTTCTCTCCCCTCATCCATATTTCTTCTACCACGACTTCCCTTTCACCCCTAATTCTCCCTCTCCTCGGGGCATCCTGCCTCGTCCCCATTCTTCTGCCTACTTCTCATATTTTTCGATCGTCGATCGGCTTCCTTCATCACCCCATCGACACTCGAGGGGGCATCTCTCCCTCCTACTAATTTTTCTTCTATCTCTTCAAAATCTTTTCTGTCTACTATCTTTGAAGTGGCATCACTTACGCCACCCCAAAGAGGGGCAAATGTAGACACCTATAATTACGCCCAAGCAATTTAAATACTTAAATTGTGCTAATTATCCCATTTCTCGCAAATCAACCACATATCGTCAAAGGCACTCATTTTCCCTCATATCATCATTAATTAATTACACTAAGCTAATTAATTAAGTTGCCTATCCAACAAATACCCTAATTAACGACCTTCCGTTAATAAATCACCCCTTCTACCTAGACTAATTAATTATTATTAATTAATTAGCTTTCCCTTCCATTTAACCAATAAATCAATATTTAATTGATTTAATCCCCTTCTAATAGCCTAAATCACACTAATATTCCTCTAATTGGCTTCTATAAGCTTACACCTACCTATTAATTAATCACCTTTGATTAATTAAAATACCCCAACTCCATGACTTGCTAAACATGTATTAAACCCTTCTAAAGTAAGGTTACCTTTAATAAAGCAACCTTATCCATTCTTAATCATGTTTTACCTTTATCCCACATTCATGAGAATGTGTTGAATCCTTATCCTTTGGGCTATATAAAGAGCCCTCCACCTACCTTTTACTTACACCTAAACTTTCTAAGAGAGTAAATGCAAAACATATAGCAAAGAGACTAAGGGCTTGCACCTTGCCCTTTTGAGAGTTCATCATCTTGAAGAGTTAAGCCTCTTTCTTAAAGTGCTTGGGTCATATGGGAGGTGTCGAAAGGGTCTTGTAGCCCAACTTTGATTAGCCCCATTCCTAGGTACTTGGAGTATTAAGGACAACTATTTTGATAGCCATGGAGCTTACTTAGGTCCATTCATTTATTTGTTGTTAGAGAATAGAGGAGTTTAGATATTTAACATTGTTAGTTTCAAAGTTTGTATTGATGAATGCTAGCATCTAACCTTTGTTTAATTCTTATCATGATGGTGTTTATGCTTTGTTTTAGCTAAATTGTAGAACTATTTTAGGTGGTAGTTCTTGCTTCATTTGATTTAGCATTAAGCAAAGTATACATGCACACAGCCATTATACCTACCATGCAAAGAATGACCTTATGTAGACACCAAAATTGGGTCACACTCTCCTTAACCCCTTGTTAAATAATCAACTTGAACACACTCACCTAACCATGGCCCCTTGCACCCCACACTAATATTAATTTAATTTATTTAATTAAATTAATCCATGTCCTCACAATATTTAGTATTTAGTTATCCTAATTAAGATAACTCCCACCCCACCACCTCACCTATACACCTCACCAAGCCACCTCACCCTAAATCTATTCTTAGTATGTTTCCATAACTAACTAAGACCTAACTAAACCCTAAAAATCAATGCCTGCATCCCCTCTAAGCACATTCCCACATACAAAAAGGTAACTCTCGCTCATGCTTGGATGAAGAGAGAGATCTAACGAAAATCATTGCCATGATATCCTATTTTTATTAAACCTAGGAAATCCTGCCTTAACCGACGCCTTGAGTCCACTCTGAATCCCGACACCAGTCAACCCGAACCATCGTCATACCTTTACTCCATTTGCTAACTTTATTTTGAGGTTGGCACATTCTAAGAGAAAATAAAGGAGACCAGAGCTGCATGAAAGAAAAAGAAGCATCCTTTTACGCATCCAGACATCTAGAGTCATCACCAGGATCAATCATAGAGCCATTGCATTCATGGGAGTACTCCGGGAAATCACCACTACATGACCATACACATATTATCTGTTCAACCACCTCCATCACTCAACCATCGATCCTTAACACATTAGTTCCTCCTAGCCAAAAGGAAGCTCTCACATTCAGGTTGTGGATCAAAGTCCAAATACATGCAAAACCATCAACTCGACCAGCATTTAATAGGTATTCCTCCTTGCCCTTACCCTTATGTGTTTCATCATTTAGAAAAGGTGAAGAAAACGGTGAAACATTTCTTGCACGCCGGTGGGACCCATCAGGGGGTTCTTTTGCATTTATTCATTCCTAAGTGAAATTTGTGTGTTTGTTTCCCTTCGAAAAGCTTCCACATTAATTTTCCTCTTTTGGAATCATCCTCCTTTCTATTTTCTAAAAACATTCATGTTTTTGTGGTTTAAAAAGAACATATCTTCGTTTCTTTTGCATTGCATTAGTGAAAGTGAATCCCTCTTCCTATTCATCTCCTACTACATCAAATATCACACTTCGATTTGGGTTTAAAACACTTGCATTGCTTTCTAATTTTTGCATTATTAGCTCACATTAAAACTGAGGGAAAACTATATGTTGGAAGTCATGCCTAGCTAATGCTTGACACAAAGAATCATAGAAAGCACATTTTTCTCTTTCTCTCTCTCTGTCTTACCAAAGTTGCATAAAATCAAAATATACACATCTTTATTAAACAAAATATTACCCGAGAACATCTCACAATCAGTGTTCACATAGTCTAATTAGCGGTACTCCCAGACTCATTGCTTCTGTACCTGAGTCATTATCATAGGAGACAAATGCCCACCCCACCATAATATACATGAAACCTCTACTTTTAGATATATTTTCTTCATAGGAAACCTTCCTCACCAAAAAATATATTCTAAAATACACACAATTAGTCTTAAATGGCATAAGCTAAAGAAACATAAGAAAATCACTATTATGATCATGCTTTTTCTTAGCATTCTTCTTGACTTTTGTTTTGAGGTGTGAGATTATGAATCTCTATTTTTCTTATTCCTTCCACACTCCACCATCATAGTTAGAGTATTCTAACTTTTTTAGTGTTCCAGTCCCCATCTCCTCATTCACACACTTCGAGTTTGATTCTTCACATAATTTAATTCACAAAATCCAATTTCTTCATTTATTTCTAATTTCAGATCACCAATGTTGGTCCAAGCAACTGTCATTGGTTTACATCGACCATCATTGGTTAATACCTAACCGGTGTCACCTTTTGTGTTTCTAGTTACTTTACCTAGAATATCTTTCATCACTGCTTCTGTTCTTATTCTGGCCCTTAGGGCATCATCATATTTCTCCCCTATTGATACTTACTATCATACACAGTTTTCATAGATACACATCCAACATTCTTGTTTCATTTTTTTGATATTGGTTTCTTCCACACTAACCACTATTGGTTTCAGAAACCATCATCGGTGTTACCCCAACCATCACCGGTCAGCTTGACCATCCTCGGTTTTCCCATAACCATCACCTACAGGTCAACCTTGACCATCATCAATTACCTATGTTTGATTTTTAAAATATAGACATTGACCAATTTCACCTCTCGACCCCATTATTCTCTATTTCTATTGTTTTTTGTGTCATCTACGAATACAGTCTCACCATGTCAAACGTACGTGTTCACATGGTGTTGATGCGTAGCCAAACTAACAACCTCATATTCCATGCTAGTTGTCAACCATTCCCACCTAGTACCTCACCACCTTCGATTCTATCACCCATGGATCCAACCTTACCTATGACCATTAAGCTACAGTAACAAAGAGTTTTCATGACTTCTTGATCCGAATCTAGCGGCCTTATAGTTCTACCTTTCCCACTCTTCCACTTGATACTCCTCTAGTCATTTGATATATGGCATGCCTATATTAATTTATCCTACCCTTAGTCTTACTACTACATCAGCCCCTAATAATGGAGTGTTACCCTAACCTGCTTCACCCTAGTAGTTTCACAGCTAGAACCCATACCTATCATGACCGTTGCGCTTACAGTTCACTCGCGCCTGTCATATTTGTTATCCCCTCATCAATCACCACGAGCATAGCACAATCCACACCCATTTTCTCACAAATATCCATTGCAACACAACCTCTCATGGTGTTGGTGACCCCTACTCCATTCCATAATCTTGTCCTATCCATCCCACAAACACTTCCCCAATCTCTACCGCAGTCACGAAAACCATCTCACCTACGTACACCTACTATAAAACAACCCCATCTCGTCTGTCACTCATTTTGGATATATGCCTTTTATGTTGGTTCCTTATTCTCAACCTCCTTATCAGTCGTATCCAACTTATTATGCCAGGAGGAGGTGTCCCTCCATCATAACCTACCAATGACCTCATCAAGTTAATGATGGAAAATATGTAGATGATAGAAGCATCATTTTCTGGGCTTGAGCAATTCCCTCACATATGATGAAATTTGTATCAATCCTATTCACCCTTCCATTTCTATTTGACCATACCCGTGCATTGGGAAATGCCAAAGTTCAACCACTTCAATAGTAAAGAATATCCACAACAAAATTTGTGGTCCTTCAAAATGGGTGTTACACGATTGCCCACGATGATGCTTTACTTTAGAGGACTTTCCCAATGTCCCCGACATGATTAGTATTGGACTGGTACAATGGACTACCAAGATACTCCATTTACTCATTCACTCAAGTAGCCCAAACCTTCCTAGATCATTTCTCCATCAACATTGTTAATAAGGTTACCATGACAAATCTTTATTCCACATGACATTATGACGATGAGTCTATCGTTGACTTCGTTGATTGTTAGCGCAACCTCATTAACCATCTCACATTCCAATTACCTCAAACCAAGCTTATGGAACTATTTACTCGGGAATGTGCTAGACAAATCTCACCAACCCTACAGGTGCAAACTTTTCACACTTTTGATGAGGCATACACCATGGCATAGAAATTGGAAATTCGTGCTATTGAAGAAAAGAAGATTCAACTTCAGTAACAAGAACATTGTGTTCAAATAAAATGATGCTTCTTCATCTTTGAAACCCCAAAACAACTATTCAAATCCCAAAGGGTCTACTAATGTTGTAGTTCTCAAAGCTGGTCCCCCTCATCAATCAAACCTAGCCAAACCCCCTTCTAATCTCTCTCTTGTCCAAGCTTTCTAGTTCAGATGACAACAATGAAAGTAAACTTCCCTAGGAGAATCTTATTCTTCCATTTTAGAAAATATTTTTAAAGTTGGTGCCATTACCCTTCCACCTATAAAACCACATACTAGTTTTGACCACTGACTAACCCATGCCCTCATGGTACAATGAACACGAATTTTATAACTATCATCATGTCAAAGGTCACAAAGAACAATAATTGCATCACCCTCAAGAATATCATCCATGAATTGATAGATAACGAAGATATAGTCTTGGATGGCCCAAATGCACCCACTTGCTAAAAATTGCATATCTTCAAGAATCCATTCCCTAATCATTTCCCATCTTCCAACCAAGCTAGTGATACCTCAAACAATGATAGCAATGTCCGCGAGGTCCACACTATGGTCAATGATATAACATTTGCTTCCTAATTGCCTCATGTTCCTTCCATGGATAAAATAATTTTCTGTGCTCCCCTACCCGCACCATAACCTATTTCATCTACTCCTCTACCCACAGAGGAACCCCCTTCATATTCTCCTTCACCCTTGAAAGAGACTATAATCAGCACAACACCTTTGACCCCTCAAAATTTTGAGAAGTTATCGGTGACACCTCTCCTACTCATAGAGATGTAGGTCCACCACCTACACCAATGAAAGGAGATTCCACGTAGGCTGGCCCATCCTCTCCTCTACCCATGGAGGATACTATGTATAGAAGTACCACCACCTATTGTTGACCATTCACCATCGACCTTCAAGATACCATTGATCTCATTGTTGGCTCTCTTACCCAAAGAGTCCGAGGCTAGCCATTTCCTGTATCTCAAACAGATTTTATGAGGATCACCACTCAATCCACATCATCTCCACTTACAACAGTACCATTCTCACGCTTGCTGATCACCTAGACTATGTCGATAGAGCCTTACTTTGGGGGCATCTTCTACTTCCTATTTCAACACAAATGTTGTTGTCACTTGTTGAAACCTCCACTATCTATCCAAAAGTGTTTCGAGCAACCAAACCAAACACAACCACAACTATTGCAATACCTTCCATGACACCACTCATGGCCCAACTCACACCTCTTCCCATAGCCCAACCTATATCTATACCAAAACCAATGCCTATATCATCTCCCCTTGCCTAAACCTATCACTACCTTAGGGTCATACCAATAGCTAGCCTTACTCACCCACCCATCAAATTACATTTAGCCACATATTTAAAAACTAACACCAAACATAACATGGCTACTAAAAGAAGATCCAATCTCCTAGATCTCATACCGCAACCTCCCCAACCACAACCTTATCACCTTCACCCTTTCCATCCATCTTAGGACCTCACCCCTTAATTATGGCCAAGAAACCCCCATCCACTGCTAAACTAAGAATGCGAAAACCCATTTCCTATCACAAACCTCTAATATACCCAAGCAACCCATATAACCTCTACCCTCACCCATAACCTTACTACCACCCATACCTCGAATACATCGATAACTTCTTCACTACTCACGACACTTCCTTCTCTTTCACTCATGCCTCCTACCCAACCCACACCACCTACCTCCATAGCACCTTGGTTACCCCCATGGGTAAACTACCCTCTTCCACTACCCGCTTTTCCTCGCACATCTCATGCACCCATATCACCTTTACCCAAAAATATGTAACCTAAAGATAAAAATCCACTACACTCGAATAAGGAAGTTAAATCAATCAAACCTTCCATTGCAAGTACATATACCATGCCCCTAACCAAGTAGATACAACCAACACCTAAGACAACACCACACACCAAACTAGTATCCCACCTACTCCCCCTCTTGCAAAGACTCTTCCTACACAATCAGCTGCACCTGTACCCAAACCCACATTCACCTCACATTGTAATCCATTAGTAGGGTCCTACACACAAATCCTAACCAATCTCCTCGAACCTTTTTCATCACATTCCCACCTCTTAGACCTTAGGACCCCTAAAACCCAAACCAAAAGGGTTTGTGAAACCAAAATTTTTCCTACCATCATGTGCCAGGACACGATGTAAAGAATTGTAAGGCTTTGAAAACCGCTCTTGTCCAATTGTGTCCTCCTGAAGAAAACTTTGATGATGATGATCTTCTTGATGAGGACCCCATTTCACCTTCACCAATTTCCACAGATCTTCCCTCATTTTATACCCGGTGAATAAAATCTCCACCCCCAAAACTCTTAGATCCATCCTCAAGATTTGACATTTACGTGGTTCGCATAAGTGAGTGTGCTAAACAACCACCCAAATGCCAATGTGCCCTACTCATCTCACAAGGCTTGTATCCACCACTAGGGTTTTTTCCCTCTTACCACTATACCTTCCATGACACACCCTCTTCATCCACCTCCCCTCAGATTAACATGATCAACATTTCCACCCATGCTTAGAAAGATAAGGGCAAGGAGAAAGCAACTAGCCCACCAATCAGTCATGTACCCAATATACCATCTGTAACCACACCCAAAGTCATCATTCGTGGTCCCGCATATCCCATTTTTTACGAATCACACATTGTACAATGCTAAAATAACTACACCAATCCCCCTCACAATGTTTTTATATGACATCGTCTAGACCTCGATTCACATCATCAAGCCCTCATAGTGGTCCTTCAATATATCAAATTCTTACCAAATGATTGCACACCTATAGCCTCCACCATTACCCCTCACCACGTAGCCTCCCTCACTAGGTCGTTGCCTTCCTCTACACCTTCACCCACATGCTAAGTGGCTACCCTCATCTTTGTAGATAAAGATATCACTCCCTTCTAGTCCAACAACCCTAGCCCCATGTTATGTTTGTGGATCCTGTTTTCATATTAGAGTGTGGTACACCTTTTATTTGTTACACACTCAATTATTTTTACGGTGGTCTCACTCTCTGGTGAGAGGGTGCAGGGGTTCGGGGTGAAGCCCCAAGAAAATTTTCATGGGTGGTTTATTAACCCATGGGTAATGGGTAACCATTATGGGATGTTTTTGGGCCCATGGTTTTTTGGTACCCATTGTTTTAATACCCATGGTTTTGATACCCGCGATTTTGTATCAAATTGCTTAAGCAATTGTCTATTTATATGGTCTTATGCATATGATACATGTACAAGCAAATGTATTGCAAATGTGCTTTGAATTCAGGTGTGAATTCTCAGAGAGTTTGTTGAGCATAGCTCCAAATGGATCTAGGTATTATATTGACAAAGTGGAGGCTTGTAATAAAATCTAAGAAAGTGATTCTTTGTGGACATAGCCCAAATTGGGTGAACCACGTTAAATATTGTCTCTGTTTGTTGTGTTATTTATTCTGCACTTTTATTTGAGATCTGTAATATTTTCTGCATATTAATTTCTAATGTTGTGATTACGTAAGGCATTATTCCACACATTTTATCTCTTATTTTCTAACACCCCACTCTTTTCATCTCTGTCTTTACTGATAATATACACATATGCCATGTTATGATCAATGGTGGTTCTAGCATTAACACTATCTCCTCCCATGCGTATGAACAAATGCAAAACCTTCCTATTGCATGCATGGTAACCCCATTATGTTGCATTCCTTAATTGATTCCATGACCTCTACACTAGGAACCATTGTTATCCATATCACGTAGGCCCCTACACCATCCTGGAACATTTCTATGTCCTAGAGGGGATTTCTAGTATAACTTGTTGCTTGGCTGACCTTGGGTCCATCCTAACGGTTATGTGCCTTCAACTTTACATCGATGCCTCAAATTTGAACATGAGGGACATATTTACACCATCCCTACTGACACCTCACCTTTTAAAACCTGTAACATGCTATATCAACCCAATGATGTACTTATACTAGTCAAGGCATCCACCACCATAACCACTTCACCTCCACTCATGAGCCCATCCAACAAAATTTCCATTACTTCTACTATGTCTAACGTGAAAGAGGGATTCGAGAGAACCAATGTTGAAAATGAGTGCACCACAACAAAGTTGCACTCTTATGGTAATTCCAAGCTCCAATGCAATAAGCAAGATTCAAACAATGGAAAGAATTTGTAAATAAGAAAATAGGTCTTCTCAATCTCATAGATCAAAAAAAGGAAGTACAAATAGGGGTGTTGTGTAACCCCCATGCCTAAAAATGAAGGAATATTAATGACACCACTAATGCATATGACATGAATGATGCATATGATGCCACTAAAGGGTGAGTTACAATTCCAAGTAAGGAATGTAACTCCTATGACGCACTGACACAAATGACAATGATAGATTCTATGACAAAATCTAAAACTTTTCATTTGACTTCCTAAGACCTATGACTCTCGCAAGGTGAGATCACTCATCATGTGATGTGGACGATAAATAGGCATGTCACACACACCAATGCCCCACTTCATTGAAGTCGAGGAAGAGGTCAAGGTAAGATATAACCTAAAAGAAGACTCCCTAGATAACTAAGAAAGATGTGTCGGTAGGGCACTGACAACTAAAGGCTTGATAAGGTGCCCATATACAAACAACATATTTCTAGAAAGAAGAAGAGGATAAGAAGGAGGACTATATATCCCAAAGAAGATGGGCGGATGCATAGACATCATCCCAAGAAGAGACTGCAAGTGAATAAATTTCACCTCGGTGAAGGGCTTGGTGAATATATCTCGCAACTTTGATCAATTTATGTCTGAACATATACGTATGTCGATGATATTTTCATGTATCAGCTCGCATATGAACTTCATGTGAATCTCAATGTGCTTTGTCCATTGATGTTGAACTGGATTTCTACAAATCGAGATAGTGCTCATGTTGTCATAGTAGATAATGGTAGCCCACCAAAAGTGGATGCGAAACTCTATCAAGATACCCTATAACCAAACAACTTTTGTGGCAGTGTTAACTTTGCTCCTCTGTACTCTACTCTGCATCGATGATGTTGTAATGGTGTTCTACTTCTTGTTGGACCAAGCCGACAGGACCTGAACCAAGAGTAAAACTATAGCCTAAGGTAGACTTCTAATAATCTAGATCACCGGCCAAATCTCAGTCTGTAAATCCAACCAAGTCAATCTCAGTCCCTCCTAAGTAATGAATACCATCAGTGTGAGTTCCATGAACATAGTGAAGGATCTATTTTTATGCTTTTAAATATAGCTCATGACACTCCTGCATAAATTTGGACATGCTCTCGATATCATATCAAAGATATAGCCGAGTGTGAGTAATTTAGATCAAGCTCCTCACCAACTTATGATAAAGGGTACTCGTCAACCTAGGTAGAAGAGAAATTAGAAACCAACTTGACCTGGAAAGAAAAGGAGTAGGTGAGGAATTGCAATTAAATATGTGAAATCGAGAAAGAAAATCAAGAGAGTACTTAGGCTTTGCAAGATCATAATTCCCAAGTCAGTTGTGAAATCTATATTCTAAGAACGTAATGAAGCAATCCTAAGTCAGATATGGAGAACTTATAGGCCAATGAGATTTTCATAGAAACAATGATAGAGGGAAGAGCTACCCATATCAACAAGTCATCAGCATAGTCAACAAGAATATGCATGGATTCATCATGCCATAGAATATACACATTTGGGTCAAAGTGACATTGAGTGAACCACTGAAGCAAATAGAAAGGATTCCATCTTGGCATACCAAGCTTGAGGGGCTTGTTTAAGGTTATAGAGAGACTTATTTATGTTACAAATGAGGGATGTATCATGTACATATCCTAGAGGTTGTTCCATATATATCTCTTCCTCTAAATCCCCATGAAGGAAGGAACTCTTAACATCCATCTAGCGGACTTCCCATCTGTTAGTGGTAGGGATGGAAAGGGTCGATCGAATGGAAGTCATATTCGTAACTAGAGTAAAGGTTTCTGAGTAATCAACCCTAGCTACATGGGAGAAACCCTTAGCTACAAGTCACACTTTATACTTCTCGACTTCTCCATTGGCTCCATAATTTGTTTGATATATCCATTACATCGAATGAATTTTCTTCCTTTTGGAAGAGGGGTAAGATCCCAAGTGTCATTCATTACGAGTGAGAAATAATCCTCATCCATAGTAGAATCCCACTCAAGAATCCCAGAAGCTTCTTGGAAAGATGGTGGATTAGAAGAAGAAGTGAAGGAGTGGTGTCGAATGAAACTCGAGTGAGTATGTTTCTCATCTGAAGGATCTCCAACTAAAACTCCAACACTCTGTAAATTTTTCCTCACCCAAAGAGGTCCCAAGGTTCAAGCTCAAAGTGGAAGATTCTTCAATTGAGTGAGAAGGGACATAGTCCTCATCACCACTACTATTAGAATTATAAGACTCAAAAGTTTGAGGATCAGGAGGAGAAGGGAGAGGAGGAACTCACTCAACAACATCATCATCTAATGAGTCAGGATCTAAATCAGTGGGAAAAAGAACCTTAGTGGAAGTAAACGTCAAGGATGACTCATCAAACTTCACACTCCTCTCAATATAGAGCTGATGGGTAGTAGGGTTCAACAATAGATATCCCTTCACACCATCAAGCCGCTCGAAAAACATACACGGTTTGGATTATGGATCTAATGCCTTGTGTTTCTTCATGGGAATTCAAGCCATAGCCTTGGATCTCAAGACTTGAAAGTGCTCAAAATCAGGCTTGTGTCCAAAATAGGATTCAAAGAGTGTTATCCCTCTTACTACCTTATGTATGTTACAAATGAGGGACTTATTTATGTTACAAATGAGGGATGTATCATGTACATATCCTAGAGGTTGTTCCATATAGATCTCTTCCTCTAAATCCCCATGAAGGAAGGAACTCTTAACATCCATCTAGCGGACTTCCCATCTGTTAGTGGTAGGGATGGAAAGGGTCAGTCGAATGGAAGTCATCTTCGCAACCAAAGAAAAGGTTTCCAAGTAATCAACCCTAGCTACATGGGAGAAACCCTTAGCTATAAGTCACACTTTATACTTCTCGACTTCTCCATTGGCTCCATAATTTGTTTGATATATCCACCTACACCGAATGAATTTTCTTCCTTTTGGAAGAGGGGTAAGATCCCAAGTGTCATTCTTTATGAGTGAGAAATACTCCTCATCCATAGTAGAATCCCACTCAAGAATCCCAAAAGCTTCTTGGAAAGATGGTGGATTAGAAGCAGAGGTGAAGGAGTGGTGTCGAATGAAACTCGAGTGAGTATGTTTCTCATCCAAGGATCTCCAACTAAAACTCCAACACTCTATAAATTTTCCTCACCCAAAGAGGTCCACGAAGGTTCAAGCTCAGAGTGGAAGATTCTTCATTCGAGTGAGAAGGGACATAGTCCTCATCATCACTACTATCAGAATTAGAAGACTCAAAAGTTTGAGGATCAGGAGGAGCAAGGAGAGGAGGAAATCACTCAACAACATCATCATCTAATGAGTCGGGATCTAAATCGGTGGGAAAAGAACCTTAGTGGAAGTAAACGTCAAGGATGACTCATCAAACTTCACACTCCTCTCAATATAGAGCTGATGGGTAGTAGGGTTCAACAATAGATATCCCTTCACACCATCAAGCTGCTCGAAAAACATACACGGTTTGGATTATGGATCTAATGCCTTGTGTTTCTTCATGGGAATTCAAGCCATAGCCTTGGATCTCGAAGACTTGAAAGTGCTCAAAATCAGGCTTGTGTCCAAAATAGGATTCAAAGGGTGTCATCCCTCTTACTACCTTATGTGGAACATGATTCTAAATGTAACAAGCACAATTCATTTCTTTAGCCCAATACTATGGAAAGGGACTTTGATGAACCATACAAGTAGCCATCTCCTTTAGAGTTCGGTTATTTCTTTCGCAAATCCATTTTGGGAAGGGCTATAAGTAACTTTACACTGCAAAGAAATCCCCTCAGAAGTGTAGAAATCCTCAAACCTATTGTTCACATACTCACCTCCATTATCAGTTTGAAGAACCTTGATATAAAGTTCCGCGTGTTGTTTAGTGAGAGCCTTAAATTTTTGAAAATGCTCAAAGAATTCAAACTTAAGCTTAAGAAAAATACTCAAGTATAACATAAAAATTCATCAATGATGGTTAGTATATATAAATATCTAGTGAAAGAATATGGAAAGGGGCCAAAAATCATCACTATGAACTTGATCCAGGGACCATAGCTCTCAGGATTTTCCCTTATCAATTTTTTTAAGGTTTCTTTCTAAGGTGCAACCTTCATAAAGACCTTTAGAAAACTTAACTATGGGTAACCCGTTAATCATTTCATTTCAGCTCAATTGTTCAGTAACGATAATTTAGATGCCCAAAACACTCATGTCATAGCTTGCTAACCTCATTTGCATGAGTGAGCAAGAAATGGCAGCGTCAAATTAGAAGAGAAGTCGAAAAGGCATACAAATGTGAATAGTGATATGTCTTTCCCTCGCCACAAATGCG
Source organism: Taxus wallichiana var. yunnanensis (assembly GCA_018340775.1). Lineage (NCBI taxonomy): Eukaryota > Viridiplantae > Streptophyta > Pinopsida > Cupressales > Taxaceae > Taxus > Taxus wallichiana. The sequence goes on from CM031234.1 coordinate 755,623,016, forward strand.
ATCGAGTTAAGCTCGAAATGATCACCAAGTTAGGACAAAATTCCACTCGCATTTCTTCACCAAGTTGGGTGATTTTTGTAAACCAACAGGAGATTGGTAGAGAGATTGGGAACACTCAACACTTGGTTAAATGTTCCACCTTCTATCTCTACCGATCCACTACTTAAAAACCAACACATGAGTGTCATCACCCGACATGATTGGGACATGCTAAATGGTTCAATCCTAGAGAATTCAACCTCTTGAAGAATCCATGTGGTGCGAGGCACTTTGGAATCAATAATCTAAGTTGTTGATGGAGCTAATCTAGATATGAGGGCCATACCTTTCTTATTTTTAGACTCCTTTACTTTAGAAGACTCACCCTTCTGAGCATTTTGTTTAACGGATTCAGGAACACTTATTTTATTCTTCTCAAGCAAATGAGTTAAGTGATCAATTTGTTTCTGAAAACAATGATGCTCATCATGGCCAAAATTCTTACAATAGGAGCATTTAAACTTTTCCTTCTTCACTTTAGGCTCAAAAGTCAAAGTTTTAGTGTTGGGTTTAGTTAGGGGTTGGTTGGTCTTAGTTTCTTTCTTAGGTTTCCTTTTTTCTTTTTATTTTCATTTTCTTTCAATTATTCACAACAAGGGCATGAGACTTGGATTTTAGAGTCCCCATTTGAATGAGTTTTCCTATTCTCGAATGAGTTGGGATGAAAAACTATCAAAGGAGGGAATTTTCAAGCACTACCCAAGGTGTATTTCATGGCATGGAAAGTTGAAACAAAGACAAAGTATTCAAGACCTAACTTAGAAAGAATCAACAAGATCAATTGAGAGTCTTTCTTCTCCAATTTACATTCCTTTAGAAGCAGTCTATTATGGAAAAACTTTGAGAAGAAGGCCTGCATGTTTTCAAAGACACTAGGATTTAACCCTAGTATTTCATTCTCCAACGCATGCATCTCATGTCATATTACTTCCTAAATATATCATCGAGAGTTTTCCATGCTTTGCATCGTGAAGTTGAGGAAGTTTCAATGTGGAAGAGCAAGTTGGGAGAGATGGACATATAGAGAATACCTAAGGCTTCATCACAATGGTTAAACCACTTATATTTTTAGGTTCGTCATTAGGTTTGGTCTCTAACCCCATGGTGACACGTTATAACCCTTTACTTCGCAAAACTAATATAATTTTAGATTTTCATCCAAGAAATTAAAAGGTTTGACCACGGGTACTTTAGAGATATCCATAATGAAGAGATAGAACCAATGAAGGAAAAGGAAGGATAGAGAAAGGAAACAACCACCCCAGAACAATATCACAACCCCTCGAGTTAGGCACTTTATATTTTAGTGCATTGATTACAATCAGATGTGACTGTGTGCTGAGAACCACTATGTCACTCACCTTGCAATCAGTGTGACACCATAAGTAAGAACAAGAACGAATGAAAACAAGAGGGGGAAGAGAAGGCCTTGTGATAAATAGTGTCTCACATCAAATGGAAGAATCCCTTTGATGTAAGACTATGTGACAGCGCACTCACAAGTCCACAAGCAATAAAAGGGATGGAACAAAGCTCAAGATGATTTGAAATGGGCTGAATTAAGCAATATAAAGACACCCTCTTAGAATGTGGTACTTTATAAAATAGTGCATTTACAAAACTTATAATCCCATCATCTAGAGTGTGAAAAAGAATGTAACTTTGACTAAAGAAGTGCTCAAAACCTAGAAACAAAATAAAAGTTATAGAAAAAAACAATTCCTGCAACTAATTCAAAAATGTTAATAAGCCTATAAACGGATTTAAAAAGTACCCTAAATACATGCAAAGGGTGTCGTATGTATGCTCGTTGGAAATGGAATTGAATTTTATATAGGGTTTATTTTTATTGTTGGGGGATTAGCCTCTACATAACCCTAGACCTCACCCTCCATTTTTGACACTCGAAGGAAGGATGAATAAAACAAGTAAAAACCCAAAATAAAGGTTTACGATGCCATTAAAAGTTTTACACCTTAAAACATTTTAAAAGGTGATTTGATTTACCATTAAGACGAAGTTGATAGGTGTTGGATGAGTTTACACTAAGTTTCGAGTTGTTGTTTAGGAGTGACCCGCCATGCTAAGTCAAATTGAGGAGAAGCCTGAAAAGAGGTTCCGAGCACTCAAGGACTCACCGAGTGGAAGGGCCACATGCAAGATGGTAGGTGTAATAGCCATGCAGCTATGCAGTCTTAAGTGTAGTGCTAAAATTGCTGAGGTGGGTCAAGGTACACTATCGAGTCATTAGTTTGAATGTGGACTGAGCTGGGCATATAACGCTCAAGCTCCTAGTAGAAGTGGTGACCATGTGTTACCGAGTGAGCACAAAACAACTAAAAATGGTCGTGCAGTGTTGAGACATGTGTCGAAGTGGAGTTCCACCTAAGCTAAGCAGTGTAATGAAGGGATATGATGAACAAGCCAATAAACTAGATGTGAGCCCACGATGCAGGTAGCCAACCGTGAGTTCAAGGCACAACTGAGTAAACAGAAGGTAGTGGAAGATTCTAGATGGGTGAAAATGAACCAGCGTCGAAGCCAACACACAAACCAATTTGAAATTGGAGGGTTGAGGTATAAAAATCAGATGCGAGACCAAAACCAAAGGTGCAAGATAAAGATCCAAATGCAATATCAAAACCACCAAAGCAAGAGTGAAGTAAACTAGGTTGTCAAGGGTGCTAGACTTGAGGGAGGAGCTACGTCAGGGATCTGTGGTAAGCACAAGGGAGTAATGACTCATAGGAGGCAGGAATAAGTGTAGGTTGGGTGAGCACGTGACCATAGAAGCCAATGGTCAATCCAAGCATGTGGGAGCATAGAGCAAACTGAGTGCACAAACATGTGAAACCAACGTTGAGGGTGCTAAACCAAGAAAAGAGATCCAAGGTGAGAGGTATCGATACTCAATACATGTAAAAATCAATGCATGAGAAAACCAAAAACGAGCCTCCAAATCAAAAATGTTCCTGAGAAATGGGTTTACAAATGCAAAGGTAACCTCAAGACAAAAAAGAACCACAGTCTATGCTAAAGCAAAAACAGATCACGAGAATATGAGAAATCACGAACTCAAAAACCGTGATAAAGAAAACCAACCAAATACTCTCAACCTTATAACTGCTGAAACCTCAATACGAGGTGAGCAATACAATTCCAAAATAATAATAAAAAAAACTTGCACAAGGAAATAAGAAGAAACTAGAAGTAATAAACAACTTGATAAATGAAGAGTGCACATTTTATCGAAACCAGCTCGATACCATAAAGAGGGATTCGAGAGAACCGACGTAAAAAACAATGCACCACAATGAAGTTGCATTCTGATGGTAACATCAAGCTCCAATGCAATAAGTAAGATTCAAACAATGGAAAGAATATGCAAATAAGAAAACATGTCTACTCATTCTCATAGATCGAAAAAAGAAAGTAAAAATAGGGGTGTTGTGTAACCCCCATACCTAAACAAGGAAAGAATATCAATGATGCCACTGACGTATATGATGCAACTAAAGTAGGAGTTACAATTCCAAATAAACAATGTAACTCCTATGATCCACTAATACAAATGAAAATGACATATTCTATGATAGAATCTGACACTTGTCATTTGACTTCCTAAGACCTATGTCTCTCGCAAGTTGAGATGACTCACCAGTGATGTGGATAATGACTAGGCATGTCACACACACCAACATAACCTCTCTATCCACACTTCCGTTTTAGCTTCTAGCATTGGTTCCCTATCTCCCCTTCATCTAGTGAACCATCTATACCCACTACCCACGAGACCAACTACTGATCCCCTAGAAGGTGTTTTTCAATGCCTCACTCTTGGGAATACCTCTTATACAATATTAATACCTTCCTCACACCACAAGAGTATGTGAATCTACATCAACAATCCAATTATGACATTTGCATTGGTGACATTTTCCCTTATGGCCCTCCCCACCTTCGCAACAATATAACATATGGGGGAGGTGATATGGCTACCTATAAACCCAAACCTCCATCCCAAACCTAGCCATTTTCATCCAACCTACACTCCCTCATTAATCATTTGTTTCACTCATACTTTCCTCCATTGGTGCCCGTGGAAAGGATTTGGCTTTGGTGTTTATGATGATAAGGCCACCACACTATCATATCCTATACCTCTCATAAACACAATGACTATAGTGTAATTGGTTTTGAGGCTTCATCCTCTAAGAAAATTCACATTGACCTTATCCAGGGACAAGAAATATTCTCCCTCTCATTCACCCACATTACCTTCCTCACCAACGGTGTCCATAGATCTTGAATCTATACCTCCAAAAAAAATCAAACACCATTTCCATGGGACCACCGACCTATCAACATGATGGTAAGTCTCCCTCTTATCTCCCATTCCTATATCCTGACATGATAAATGATGATACACCTTCAATTAATGTCATTCAATGTCAGGACGATGAGTCCATGCTCACCTACCTTGGTGTAGAAGACTCTTATATTCACCAGTTGTTACCCTTTGAGACACAAACCATGTTGAACGAATTGACCATCGAAATCAACATTAATACTCATGACGACCCAAATATCCTAAAGATCGGCTAATATTTAGATCTTATTGAGTAGGAATCCTTCACCTCTTTCCTTTGGGACCATAGCAACACATTTTCTTGGTCCTATGCCGATATGCCTAGTATCGATCCTAAAATCATGGTTCACAATATTGTAACCATTCTTGATGCCAAACCTATCAAACAAAAGCTACAAAAATACATCCTCGCATTTCTCTTCTGGTCAAAGAAGAGCTTCAATGCCTTCTCTCGGTTTCCTTCATTCTACCCATTGATTATCCCCAATGGATTTCTAACATCGTTCCTATCATGAAAGTGACAGGGGACTCCGCATTTGCATGGATTTCCATGACCTCAACTTCACCTGTCTCGAAGATGATTTCCCACTACCAAGCATTGACCAACTAGTTGATCTAACTTCTGGCCATGAAATGTTATCGCTCATGGTTGGTTTCTTAGGCTACAATGAAGTATTACTAGCTCCGAAGGATCAACACAAGAATTCTTCCATCACCCCTTGGGGGAATTTCTACTATCGAGTCATGCCCTTTGGTTTCAAAAATGTTGGCGCTAAATATAAGTGGGATGTGAGTTACATCTTCCATGATGTCATACATCACATATTGGAGAAATAGGTTGATGATATGCTTTCCAAATCAAGCATCAAACCGAAGAACTACCCATTCTTAAAGTCATCTTTGACCACCTCATCAAATATTGTGTTCATCTTCAACCAAAAATGTGTCTTTGCAGTACTTTCCAGAAACTCCTAGGTTTCATCATTTCTTTGTGTGGCATAGAAGTCAATCCTGCTAAAGTCAAGGCTATCCTTGAAATTCCACCACCCACTAATCTCCATCAACTTTCGCAGCCTACAAGGAAAATTGCAATCAATTCATCATTTTATCTCCCAGCTTTCTGACCATTGTCAACCATTCCATCATCTTCTCAAGAAATATGTTTCATTCAAATGGGATGATGACTGCCATAAAGCCTTTGAAGCCTTGAAACAATACCTACTTCAACCACCAATGCTCATTCCTCCTAAGGATGACCAGCCCTTCTACCTATATATTTCCACCATTGACCATTCTCTAGGTGCCATGCTCACTCATCATGATGACCAACACCGAGAGAAAGCGGTTTATTACATAAGTCGTACCCTTCTTGACTACAAAACTAGATATACCCATGCCGAAATTTTTTTCCTAGCCTTAGTTTTCGTCACCACCAAACTCTGTCATTACCTACTCAACCACAAAACCTTCGTCATTACTAATACCGACCCATTACACTACATGTATGCTAAACCTTATCAAAATCAATGTGCCGCATTACTGGCTTATGCTTTTGGCTGACCTCGACCTTGAATTCATCCATTAAAATTCCATCAAAGGCCAAACTATCACCGACCAACCGGCGACATGTGCCGATTTCGGGATCAACCCTCTAACTTTGAATTTCTAGATGAGTCTATTACTACCCTTTCCCTGGACGAACCCACTTACCAAATGACACTCTTCTTCAATGGCTCCAAGTATCAGTGTGGGGGTGGGGCTGGTATTATCCTCATTCCTCTTGATGGTGAACCTATTCCTTTGTATTTAAAACTTGATTTTGATTGTAAAAACAATATTGTTGAATACAAAGCACTCGTATTGGGTCTCTAGGCTATTTATGCCTTAGATGTTAAGTCAATCAATATCTTTGGTGATTCTTAGTTGGTCATAAACCAAGTCAATGGTATATACCAGTGTCATAATGATATACTTCAAAAGTATAAGCATCATGTGGACACACTTTTGACCACCTTTGACTGTTACACATGTCAAAGCACCCCACATTCTACTAATAAATTTGTAGATACCATGGCCTTCTTGGCTTCTCAAATACCCGCTTCACCTACTGACTCTAAAATCTTTGTCATCACACAAATACTACAATCACCCTCTTATCTACCTCATGAAGTCTACTCTATTGGAACATCCGCCCTCACCCAAGTGACTTTTGGTATAAGCAATACACAAACTATCTTTCCCTCTCCATTTTACTCACCGATCTCACTCGTAATGGACAACGTGCCTTCATTAAAAGTGTCTCGCTATGTCATCATGGTTAGTCTTCTTTACAAACGTGGTTTCACCAATATTCTTTTGTGATGCCTTACTAGTTCTGAAATTCCTTACACCACTAAGGAAGTCCATGATAGAATTTGTGGAGGCCACTTTAGTGGTCTTGTTGTTACAAAATGCATTCCTTTCCTAGGCTATTACTAACCAAACCTAAATCGTGATGTTATAATTATGTTAAACACTTTATAAAATGCTAAAAACATGTTAATGTCTATCACACCCCTAGTCATTCCTTACAGCTAACGCGAGACCTTTGGCCTTTCTCTCATTGGGGTTTGGATCTTGTCGGTGAGATTAACCCCATTCTTCACAATGCCACCAATGGATCATAACCACCACCGAATATTACACTAAATGGGTAGAAGCCATTCCCCTCATTTCCAAAGCAAAGGTGAGAAAATATGTGAATTCATCAACTATCACATCATCTATCACTTTAATGTCCCTCACCGCATTATCATGGATAATAGAAAACAATTTTTAAAAAAAAACCCTATGCAAAATATGTGATGCTTTCGGCATCCAACTCGCTTTCTCATCATCTTATTAAACACAAACCAATAGTCAAGCTGAATAAACCAATAAAACCTTGAAAAAAATCTTATGAAGGTGGTCAATGATATTGGGAAGGATTGGCATACACACATTCCTTTCACCTTGTGGGCTCACCACACTACTATTCACACTTCGACTGCTACCACCCCCTTTTCTCTAGTCTACAACACTGAGGTTGTCTTACCTCTTGAATTCCATATTCCATCCCTCTGCATATCACTACAAGACATGCTCAATGATGATGACTTTCACCAGGATCATTTGATGCAACTTGAGTTATTAGATGAACATCATCTCAACGTGATGAACCATTTCCAAATCTACCAAAAATGTATCAACCATGCCTATTACAAACATGTTCATGAACAAACCTTTCAATTCGGTGACCTCATCCTAAAGAAAAATCAACATGTAACTAAAGAGGAGAAAAGTAAATGGGGAAATTTTTCTCCTAATTAGCTTAGACCCTATATCGTTAGCCATGCCTATGGATCAGGTGCTTATAGTTTGTCTTCACTCTAAGGTAAACTCGAACCTCAACTCATTAATGCCTTACATCTTCACCATTTTATTTTTGATATCAAGTCCTATATAAATTTCTCAATTGATCACTTGTCCCTTTAGTGCTTTTCAACTTCCATTACTACCCATTTTGAGGATCCATGACTAAACAAGAATCATGTGATTACCCATCACCTTTTAGCCTTGTCTTCAATATGAGTACCACGGCTTTGCTCATAGCATGATTCTCATGGATAATTTTCATCTTCTTCAAGATGGAATCCCATGGTCATTCATCACTCAAAACCACCTCTTTCACAGATAATATTTATGTACTACGATCTTTTCTTCTAAAACAAGAACCTAATCATCCTCTTTAATCTTTCCATGACTTAAACATCCAAAAACAAAAAAGGATACAACTCCTTGAGTATAAACTTCTAGCAAAAGATGACTCCCTCAAAGGGACATCTCTTCTCCATATTCTACCACTATCAATAGACTGCTTCCTCGAAGGAAAACTATATATGGTCATTAAAAATATAATAAATATTCAGAAGCTTCCCACATCGATCAGCTTCATGAAGACCTCAAGGAGATAATATATTCATCCCATATAGACTTCCCGCATCGATTAGTCCATTAAAAACAAAAAATCAAGAAAAATATGAAATTTTTGTCATGGAATTGCCTATTTTGGATTCTGGGTTTCTTGTTCCGAAATACACATCATCATACACTAAGTTACACTAAACCTCTCATTCTCACCTCCTTGTCTTTTTCACCTAAATTCCTTGTTACTCAAGGAATTGCCACAAACAAGACATATCATGATCATGTGAATTTTATTCACCCTTAAAAGCATCCATTATGCAAGGCCTGTAGGGTCTTGCATTTGTAAGCCCATCTAGGGTATGGTATACTTATCAGGGTTCTTATCAATTAAGAAGCTCTTTTACCACCTCTTACCATTCGCCTTTCTCATTACCTATTGATTATCCTATATAGGACTAGATCCTCGGCACATGTATTTAAAAATCAATCAACCATACCTACAACCTAAACTCAATCATGCCTATGACCTACATCACCCATTCCTAACACCTATCAGACCATTCCACTATTTCACCCTAATCTTCCCTAGATTATGGGAGAACTACATCGGCCTGAGGTCCCTTTTCATCAAGACTATGTAGGCAGCACTCTGAGGGCATGGGGCCCTTGGAGGTTAGCTCAACCACTCTCTACCCTAACCAATTCCCTCTCCCCTTTCCTAGTCACATTCTACCCTAGTTAGTTTCCTTTTTATAACAATAATTGGAAATTAAACCAAGCAAACATCAATTTCTTCACATCTTTACCATCATCACTCATACATTCATTATGTCTACCATTATCATGCATTTTACTACGACACATCTTAACATAATCCAAATCATCATTAATTGCAAAATTAATGAATTAAAAACTCAACCATACCTAAGTCAACCTTTGGCTCAATCCATGCCTATGACCAGAATTCATCCATGCCTATGACCCGACTCAATCCATGCCAATGACCCGATTCCATCATGCCTAAACTAACTCTAACTCCACCATTTCTACACACCCTAACTCCATCATCCTTGATTCACATAGTTTCTATCACATACACAAAAACATTAGGAAATTAAAACAAGTACACCATCCATAATATAAATATCATCATCTATAAATCATGACGGTGCCTATACATACATATGTACATAGATACAAATGAATACAAAAATCTTAAAAACCCTCAAGTAAATCTTTTCCATCTTCTGACACGCAAGATGGTATATCGTAAAAACAAATATGTAAAACCCTCATGTACATCCTCACCATCTTTGGCATGCGGGTTGATGTATATCAAAAATAAAACAAATACATCAAAATGGAGGTCCATATGGCTATCAAGAATCATCCCACCGATATCCTCCATCTCTATCTCCCCCTCCTCCTCCTCCTTAGCTCCTATATGGTAGCTTGCTAACATCTCACCACCCATCATGGGTCATGGCTATGTCTTCGCTGGTACATCACTTGGGACTGGCCTCCGTGAACTGATGGCCTCTTCCTAACCCTGTCTTGGGGCTCACTGGCCCCCTATGCTCTCCACACTTTGTGGGTACATGACCTGGTCTTCTCACTTGAGGCCTGCTATGCCCTATACTCTCCATAGGATAGAAAATCTATCCATGCCACCATCAAAATATCCTAGATAATACCTAGCCTTACCTAGGGCATCCCACAATCTAGCTACGGGTACTATCTGTGGTGGCCCCATTGGCCTTGTACCATATCCTTGTGCTGTGCCCATCTTGAGGACCATATCCCAAGTACTTCCTATATCTGGGTTTGAAGAGTCACAACCTACGCATGTGTAGTGGCCAACCGGCCTGCAAACTGTAACCTACACTTGTAGAGTGTTCACCTATATCCCATCACCATCACCACCTTGTGCAAGTGTCTTGTCCTGTCTTATATGGGCTTGTAAATTGGCCACATGTTCCTTTCAACCTACGTTAACTTCCCTACACCATATGGCTATGTAATCAAGGTAGCCACCTCCACTTGTAGGAATCCCTCTTAACAAAGAATTAAATCTGGTTGCCCGGCCTCACGGTACTATTTGTAGGTTTACCTCCAACCAATGTCTATATCCACACCTTGGAATCATCAATCCGTCAGTCTCTCCCGCTCCTCCTACCTTATAGGCACCGTAGGTTGAGGCAGAGGCAATGACCTCACCATATCATCCCTCCTATACTATGGGAAGGGTGGAGGTATATCTGAAAAGTTAATATCGTAATTGCATAAAGAAAATTCGAAATCTTACTCTTTATTCTTGCTCAATACATAGGAAGTATTACATCCATTTAAATAGGAGATGTTGTTCCTATATTTAAGGAGATATAATCTCCATAAATATCTCCACACATAACTCCTAAATCAACTCCATGCTATTATACGTGAGATTTTGTTTTCTCACAAAACTAATATTGTTAATGATTTGTTTACTCAACAACTCATAACAATATTTACTCACCCACTCATAATTACATTTACAATAATGTAATTAATTATTACAACACATATTATATTATCCTAGATAATATAGTCATTTACATAATATTCTATGTTCACACTACAACATAGATATTCTAACATTCGCCCCCTTAGTGTGAACATGGGGTAAGAGCTCTGAAACATCAACCTTATCGGAGTATTCATTGCTCATCGATCTTGCTATCTCGGATCTTCTTGCTAATGATCATCCTTGTCGTATGAACATCTTCATCGACCGATCACCTTCCACCGAAGTACCTTCCACCGTATGGCGTAAGAGGCCGATGAGCCCATATGTGCCGAGGGACCGTACGTAGATGATTTTCCCCCATGGTGAGTCATGCGGTTTGCTTCTTCCCACCAAATAGACACTCGTGAACTGTTGTTAGTCTATGTGAACACATTAAAATCAAAACATGAAACTAGTTTCACCCCTTGTGTATAAACACACCACATAACTGAAATAAAATATCACCACATCATGACCCCATCATTGGTGAATGACGAGAGGACGCTGATTTTCCTCCTTCCTCCATTGCCTCCTTCCTCCAACAAGAAAAGAGTCTACCATAGGAAATCCTCATCACTAGGACATGAAAGTTCTTCATCAGGTTGAGTAGACTTCCCAATCGGTTTCTACTTCACCTTTCGATCTATCTTGTCATCAAGAAGATCCCCTCTCTTTTACTGATTCGAAGATTACATGCCCAATCTCATTACAATAAAAGCATTTTATTTTTCCATGTGAAGGAACCTTCTTTGGTTTATGTTTTCCTTCTTAGATGAGGAGCTCGGTTTGTTTCCTACATATAGTACTTCTTCATGTTCTTCATGATTGCTTTGTTCTAACAATGTAGAAATCACTCCTTCTAGACTAATAGTAATTTTACTCAAAGTAAATACAATATTTGAGTAACTCTTAGGCATCTATTAAGAAGAATAGCTTTAGATCATCATCTTTACATGTTCTTTAATTCCAGCTAGTTGATTTAGCAAAACGAAACTTACTTATATGATCTGCCATTTTTGAGTTCTCTTCCATTTTCAACCCGTACATGCATTGCTTCAATGTAGTCTTTGCCATTTCAGCTTGAACCAAACAATTTGTTAAGAGACTCCCAAATTTCTTTTTTGCAGATTTTGTGAAATCCACATGATGTAGATAGGCTTTTGATAAGCCCGGACTAATGGTACCCAATGCTCTCGATCTTTTGCATTCTATTTTGCCAATTCATTTCCTCCAAAGGGGTGGAGTTGAATTAGACTTCACCACATCCCATAGATCCTTTTCTATTAAATGTAATTGCATCCAGAGTTGCCATGTATGGAAATCTTGTCCTTCAAACTTTTCAATCGATTTAGTTTCTCCATTATTTTGTACAATAATACTGATAAAAAAATACAAAATTGAATCAAGTACTTTAAAATTTTATATTGAATACCTTTTAACCTCCAAGCAAGTCAAGAACTTGTATTAACAATTCAACATTATTGAAAATTGGAAAAACTTTCATAGAAGAATTGATGTGCTTAATTTGATAGCTGCATAGTAAAATCCGTATTTCTTCCAAACTACGTTCCGGGTTCTTCTGAAATTTATTTTGTAGTTTCTTGACCAGCACGTGATTCTGCACACAAAATTATAGAAAAACCCACATCTGGAAACGAAAACTATAATATATTATTTGAGACAGATCTGATCATGAAAGCACTGAAATTTCTTGCATCAAACCTGCGCTGTTACCAAATGAAAAGTTAATATCATAATTGCATAAAGAAAATTCGAAATCTTACTCTTTATTCTTGCTCAATACATAGGAAGTATTACATCCATTTAAATAGGAGATGTTGTTCCTATATTTAAGGAGATATAATCTCCATAAATATCTCCACACATAACTCCTAAATCAACTCCATGCTATTATACGTGAGATTTTGTTTTCTCACAAAACTAATATTGTTAATGATTTGTTTACTCAACAACTCATAAAAATATTTACTCACCCACTCATAATTACATTTACAATAATGTAATTAATTATTACAACACATATTATATTATCCTAGATAATATAATCACTTACATAATATTCTATGTTCACACTCAACATAGATATTCCTAACAATATCCTATAGTAGCATGATAATCGTCATCTAACCCTGTTTACGGGTATTATCTCGTGTTATCCGTCACATCACCCTCTATCCATCCGAGTAGCTACAATCTATCTAGCTCCACGGCCATCTCCTCGATATGATGGATAACCCACATCGGGCCTCTAAATGATGTCTACACTAGACAAACCCTCCAAGAAATGCCCGTAGTAGGCGACATCCCGCATCACCCTACCCTTTCGATAATCTCCAATAAAAGGAACCCATCTCTTGTAGCCCACTTGAACAAAACTTGGATCGAATGCATCATCCTGGGACATACCAACTAGGCACACACACAATGTGTTCATATGCCCAATGATGAAGTAGGAAAGTGTAGCATAAGTTGAACCTCTATAGTCGCCCATATGCCTATGAATCTCTGTATAACTACACTAGGAATGTTGGTGCCCATGAAAAATGGGTCATGTCCACCACCATATAATGTAGGAACCCCATCAATGATCATGGGAACCTCCCACCCTCTTCATTTGGCGGTGCAAAATAAAATAGTAGATCGCCTCATCAACAACATAACAAGCCTATCTCCTCTGACAAGCCAAGTACATCCCCCATAGCTCATGTTGGCCTTTGTGAAACCTCATATCCTCCAACCCCTCACCAAATACTATTAGCATCAACTCCTTAGACACCTATGAGGAGGTCGAATATACCTGTGCCCTAACTATTAGAAACTATAGGATCCTGTACACATCCTCAAGGGTGACTGTGATCTCACCCATCATTAGATGGAATGTGTTGGTCAAAAATCCCATCTATTGATGAGGGTGACCATCAAACTCAGCTGCCAAACTACATGCTGGTAGCATCTGACCCCAATTAGGCCAACCTCTACAACATGCCACCAATCCTCACCTATTACACATCCTTAAACAATCACGAGAAGGAGTGACACCTATCTCACATCCACAACTAGTCTCTCACCTACATCTAACAAAACATCACATTAATACACCTTAATCATACCCACAATCACTCTTGACACTTCACCTACACCTATTACCCTCCCTGTTTTCCCCTCACAACTTACCTTCTTATCACATATTCTATCTAACCACCCAAACCCTCACCCACTATTGATCATACCATACCTCTTCCAACCTCTTGTTGGTGGACAATTCCGTAGACATAAAAATCCAAAATTTAGGAACCGTGATCATGGTTTATATACTGCAATCACGGTTTAGAACCACAACCGTAGTTATAAACTATGATCGTGAAACTTTGAGATAAAAATTAGCAGTCCCACGACTCCTTATTTTCCCCATTTTTCATTTCAAACCACGATTTCTCCTAGACATTTTTCACTTGAGATTTGAATACCACCTCAAAATTGCTCATCGAACTTCTGGATCATGATAGATTCAACCATGCTGCCAAGACGAGGAGGTAAGCCCCCGATTTTAATCATTTTTTTTGCATTTTAGGTTATTTTTTTGCATTTTCATGGGTTTTTTGAAATGTTTGTTTATGTATACAATTTTCTTGTTTTATCAGTTGGTCAACAAGCTTGAAATCATGCAAACCATTAAAACATTCCTCAAAACCCACCAAACATTCCTCAAAACCCTCCTTCCTCAAAACCCTCCTCCAAACATAGATCCACCTCCTGTGGCTCCTTCTATCCCCACTGAGCCAACATGAACACAAGATAATATCATTGGAAGAATCCCATAAAATAAAATTGTCATTGAGAACCTTATTCATACTATAAGACAAAATCATGCCACAAATCCATCCCGCATGACTTTAGCCAATACATTGCAAACATTGATTGGCGAAGTCGAGTCCATGCAACCAACCAAATACATAGATGGAATACCTTTAGAGGTGATTGTAGGCGGTGGTATGCGGATAAACTATCCCATGCGGCCATAAAAGACAAAAAAATGGAAAAGACCTCATTTGTGCATTATTTACCGACCTTAGAACCAATGCCCCCGCAGTTACTTGCAAATGGTTCCCAATCCATTGGTGCCATGATGACCGAATCAAAAACAATTTTTGGGACCGATGGTGGATGGTTTTTGATTATCCACCATGCAACAACAATGAGGTTCCTCTTTATTTTTTGAAGAAATTATATTGCGAGTTCATGCTTAATGAGGTCCCAAATTATTTTGACTTTTCTAAATTTTTTGGTCGAGGAGGTGGCTTTGCACAGAGTAGACTTGGTGCATGCATAGGTCAACCTAGGATCCCCCATGCCCCAAAACCCCATTGCCTTCAGTTATCCCTCCTACATAGTGAAGGAGGTTGTGGAGATTGATACATTGCATGCATTGAGGGAGCTCACTGACACTCTGACCCAACATAGTGACTAGATTGCATCTGGTGATGTTGGTGGAGGTGTCAATTCTAGCGCACCACACCACTGTGGATCATGTGGTGCCGTATGCACTTGTGGGTGAGACATCATTTGCTGGTTCACAGATTTCTTTTCTATAGATGAGATGTTGGGGAATGTTTTTAGAACTAGTGCCACTGATATTGGTCTTTCACAGGTAAATTTCAAATAAATATAAATAATATATATATATATATAGTTTAATTCACATGTTTGAGATTTTAATATATATGTATTTGATTGTACGTCATGTACATACATGTAAAAAACTAATTTTTTATTTTATTTTAAATAGCAAGATTCGGTGAAGGAAACATTTGACATCGACATGCTAGCTTTCTTTGTAGTTAGGCATGTTTTCAAACATAAGTTTCAAGTTGTACAAACTTACATTTTTAATTTCATTTGATTGCACTAGATTATTATTATAATGTTTCACATGTATGTTGTACATATTAATATGTTTGTCTTTTATACATGGAGCCAGAGCGGTCATCATCTACTTTGGGAACTGAGGCTACTGGCACACCTCACATGAGTTTTACGCAGGTTAGTAAATCTCTTTACACTTTGTTTCTAATTGTGGAAGTTCACGTGGATTACATGCTTTGGACCTCTGTTATGTGGTGCACAGTCATGTAGATTTTAATATTGATTTGTACATGTTTTTGTATAGCTTATGACTACTAGAGAGACTCCTCCATATATGCAGACTATGGAGGCTGCTTGTAGATACTGCCATAGCATCTGCAGATCCACTAACTGAGGTACAATTTTTCAAATTTGTTAAATTTTGGAGGTTCATTATTTCTTATTACTTAAATCTACAATATCAAATTTTGTATGTATGTGAAATATTTAATTTGAAAATTAATTATTTGTATGTAGCTTACCCCTCGTGAGTCTATTGTTGTCCCTACGATGCGTCAACAACAAATTGATAGGGATCATGACATTGCGGTAAGATTTCACATGCATTTTAACTAAATTGTACAAGTTTCTAAATTTTGAATGTATTTTAAAATTTTGGGTGTTAAAAACTTGTTGTTTATGAATGTGCAGGTTAGGTTGCAGGCATGCTTAGAGACACCTAGGACCACATGGATGAAATCCGTAGTGGCATCTCCCTCCACTACATCCCCAGGTCATGGACATGCTACTTCTAGCAAGGAGAAAGAGAGGGAAGATGTTTCATGAGTAGATTCATAGTCCACCTGGATGTACATAGATATATATATGGGCCATCTGGTCCTAGTGAACATGTTTCTTCATATAGTCCATTGTATATATATAGCCTTTTGTGACCACATGTGGTCCTATATACATTATGACACACTTAGTTCAAGATGTACACATGTTATGAACTTACATATATTTTCAGAGATGTGCGTCTAGAGCACACTTTGTTTGATTCTTATATATCCATGTGTGTTGGTTTTCATAACGATATTATTGAACTATATGTTTGATTTGATTTCATTGCATGTATGATATCCTTCTATGTATGTTTTCATAACCATTTAAATTAGTTCTAGATATGTATGTTTGATTTAAAATTAAAAAACCATGTCCCGAGCACTACATGGTACAATTGTTAAGAAAACCTATTCCATTAAGCAAAACCATGCTAGGTGAACTACAAAAGGGCAAAATTTACGTACAATTACTTTTTTTAAAGCTAACACTCAATTTGTTGCATATCAACTAATGCGAACATTGATAGAAATAAGTGAGGTATAGAGTTCATCTTGAACTATATATGAATATTTAACGTTACTTATTGTGCAACATTGAAGATTTTACAATTTTCCCGATTTTCAAGTTTTACAATTTTCATATTTCTAGAATTGAAGATTACATAGAGGTTTTTTTTTTTTTTTTTTATGAAAACTTATTATTTTTAGTAATGCTCATATGCCAATTTAATAATAAATATTTAATCATGTCTTCTTGTATTTGGATTGAGATGAATTTTTTTCATTAGATTAGGTATTTTCATATGGTTTCTTACTTCAAATTTCAAGTGTTTTTGATCTCCAGAATTGCAAGGATCTAAAAAGGCAAGTTTTTTCTCTAAAATTTTAAATGGGATGCTATAAAAAATTAGGGTACTAATGGAAAATATTTTTAGATCATCTTCAAGGAGTTCATGAGTAGAAGTTACAGGAAAAATTACAGGGGAAATGGAGCAAAAATGAAGGAGATATGAGCAAAAATGTGATTTTTGCAATAGGGTTTCTTGAAAATTTAGTAGCATAACTAAATACTAGCAGCAATGAAGGAAAAGGAAATATTAAAAAGGGATTAAAAAAATGGCTAAGTGTATGTTTATACTCACCTCTTAACATTAACCTAGCTAACTCACCTTCTAACTCATCCTTGACCATTCTGGATTAACTTGGGTTACATGGCATGACAGGGTAGGGTTAAAAGTTTCTAAATGGGTTTTGGTTTTCCCTATTTCCCTTAAGGCTTAAAGAAAAAAGGGACTTAAAGGGGTGATAATGTGTGAAGGGGTTAATTATTCATGAGAGGGGGCAACATAATCAAGTTGGGGTGCTGAGGAATTGAATACCTAGTGAGAATGTTACAAGCCTTAAGTGACGAAAGGGAGAGATTTCATGTGGTGGTGCATTCTGATGTCCCAAGTTGAAAAGGGTAAAAATTTGACAGTAAGCCCTTATTAGTATTCTTAGGTTCCACCCATCACATGAAGAATCCTCCTCTAATGAAGAATCAACTCATGTCTTCCATCCGGAAGATCTTGAATGATGAGGATTTTCCATAGACCATCTTGTTGAATCTAGAAACTACAAATGAAACTTTCTCATCTTCCAAGATGTTCACATGCTCCAATGTGTTGAGTCAATTCTCAGGAATGGCATTGATATTTCCACATTGACTAAAATATTTTTCATTTAACTCTTCATAGGATTCTATAGATATAACCTATGATCTCTACAAGGGCTTCTAAAGTATTGACTATTGAAGGAAAGCGTCCACAAATATTTTCCTGAACCAATTCTTAAAATTTGAATCCTAAAGATTCTTCATGTGGAATTATTCTCCCTGAGAGGAGTACCAAGCTCATGCATTCTTGTGCCAAGATCTTCCAAATTTTTTGATACATTCTCCTCATGGGATTCAAAATCAGAAATGGCTTCTTTTAGAGCATCAAACCTCTAGGTGATGGTATGGGAAAAATTTCATACAAGTTCTCTCTGAATCAGATGAAAACACACTTGAGCTCACCAAGGAATGAGAATCAAAATTATTCATCTCACTCGCAAATGGGAGATTATTTTCCCAATGGAATTTCTCTTTCTTGATCTCAACTCTATTCCTATTGATTTTCAAAAATATGACCAAGAACAATCTAAACAAAGAGATAATCTCAGGAAATAGATCATGTTCCCTTTTTCAAGGATCATGCTCACCCAATGGTCACATGTCCTTCTTTGCAGTATGAATGCTTGATCTTGCTTGATGGACTAGGGGTTGAAGTTTCAGATCTACATTGCTTCAATTTGAGGTAGAGATGATTAATCTCATGCAATCAATGATGGCACTTATGAATAAAAGGTCCTCACATGTGTTCCCTTAATTGTTTGATGATTTACTTATACTCCTAATTTTGTGTAGTGATCTGTGATGAAGAATCCTATTACAATGCAAAAATAATGAGCATGTAAGCACATAGCTAGGGCAGAAAAGGATGGAGAGAGATCACCACAACAACATAGATCAAGAAAGAAAAGCAAGGACAATGATGAAGCACCTAAGAGGACAGAGGAAAGTCCAAAGAGAACAAGAGAGATGGATGGTAAACAAGTGACATTGAATGTTTTGAGTCCTACGAAATGAACGGAGGAGAGGAGTGAGAAGTCATGCCTCAGGATGTCATGGCACCGAACCAACTACATCGGCATGTCTAGGTGGCTAGGTGAATGCTAGAGGAGGTGGTGTTTTGGTGCGCGACAAGGTCGTTGCTTCCGGCTACTTCGTTCGGGCATAGTCCCTTAAGAGCCCTGAGACCAAAATATCGTTCAACTTCGACGGGTGACTACTCGACTCCATGGCACCTAGAGATGCTTGTCTAATCTAACACCTCGGCATAGGGACCCTCTAAAATAGAATCTCTCTCATTTTTCCTTCTCATTTTAGGTGCTCTCGCTGCCCTATTGTTTGCAAATGCATGCGAAATAGTGCAATTTGAGCCAGTGTAAGGTTGTCAAATGCTATATTTTGCAAACGGTGGGTTGTGGCACCAAACCGACTGTGATGGACACATGTCTGGGTGGCTAGGTGAATACTAGAGGAGGTGGTGTTTTGGTGCATGACAAGGTCATTGCTTCGGGCTACTTCGTTCGGGCGTAGTCCCTTAAGAGCCCTGAGACCAAAATATCGTTCAACTTTGATGGGTGACTACTCGGACTCCGTGGCACCTAGAGATGCATCTCATCTAATCCAAAACCTTAGTGTAGGGACCCTCTACAATATCCTCTCTCTAGTTTTTTTCCTTCTCATATCGGTGCTCTCGCTGCCCTATTGTTTGCAAATGCGTGAAATAGTGCAGTTTGAGCCAGTGTAAGGTTGTCAAATGCTATATTTTGCAAACGGTGGGTCATGGCACCACCAACTATGCTATGCCAAAACATCTAGGTGGCTAGGTGAATGCTAGAGGAGGTGGTGTTTTGGTGTGCGACAAGGTCATTGCTTCTGGGCTACTTCGTTCGGGCGTAGTCCCTTAAGAGCCCTGAGACAAAAATATCATTCAACTTCGATGGGTGACTACTCGGACTCCATGGCACCTAGAGATGCCTCATCTAATCCAAAACCTCGGTGTAGGGACCCTCTACAAAGCCTCTCTTAGTTTTTTCCTTCTCATTTTGGTGCTCTCGCTGCCTTATTGTTTGCAAACACGCGAAATAGTGCAGTTGGAGCCAATGTAAGGTTGTTAAACACTATATTTTACAAACGGTGGGTCGTGGCACCAAACCGACTGACTACGCCGACATGTTCGGGTGGCTAGGTGAATGCTAGAGGAGGTGGTGTTTTGGTGTGCGACAAGGTCATTGCTTCGGGCTACTTCGTTCGGGCGTAGTCCCTTAAGAGCCCTGAGACCAAAATATCGTTCAACTTCGACGGGTGACTACTCGGACTCCGTGGCACCTAGAGATGCCTCATCTTATCTAAACCTCGGTGTAGGGGGACCCTCTATAATAGCCTCTCTCAATTTTTTCCTTCTCATTTTGGTGCTCTCGCTGCCCTATTGTTTGCAAACACGTGAAATAGTGCAGTTGAGCCAGTGTAAGGTTGTCAAACACTATATTTTACAAACGGTGGGTCGTGGCACCAAACTAATTGTGTTGAAACATCTAGGTGGCTAGGTGAATGCTAGAGGAGGTGGTGTTTTGTGTGCGACAAGGTCGTTGCTTCCGGCTACTTCGTTTGGGCGTAGTCCCTTAAGAGCCCTGAGACCAAAATATCGTTCAACTTCGATGGGTGACTACTCGGACTCCATGGCACCTAGAGATACCTCGTCTGATCCAACACCTCGGTGTAGGGACCCTCTACAATAGCCTCTCTCGGTTTTTTCCTTCTCATTTTGGTGCTCTCGCTTCCCTATTGTTTGCAAACACATGAAATAGTGCAGTTTGAGCCAGTGTAAGGTTGTCAAACACTATATTTTGCAAATGGTGGGTTGTGGCACCAAACTGACTATGCCCAACACATCTAGGTGGCTAGGTGAATGCTAGAGGAGGTGGTGTTTTGGTGCGCGACAAGGTCGTTGCTTCCGGCTACTTCGTTCGGGCGTAGTCCCTTAAGAGCCCTGAGACCAAAATATCGTTCAACTTTGACGGGTGACTACTCGAACTCTATGGCACTAGAGATGCTCATCTAATCCAAACCTTGGTGTAGGGACCCTCTACAATAGCCTCTCTCGGTTTTTTTTCCTTCTCATTTCGGTGCTCTCGCTGCCCTATTGTTTGCAAACATGCGTGAAATAGTGCAGTTTGAGCCAGTGTAAGGTTGTCAAATGCTATATTTTACAAATGGTGGGTCATGGCACCAAACCAACTACACCGAAACATCTAGGTGGCTAGGTGAATGCTAGAGGAGGTGGTGTTTTGGTGCACGACAAGGTCGTTGCTTCTAGGCTACTTCGTTCGGCGTAGTCCCTTAAGAGCCCTAAGACAAAATATCGTTCAACTTCGACGGGTGACTACTCGAACTCCATGGTAACCTAGAGATGTCCTCATATGATCCAAAACCTCGGTGTAGGGACCCTCTACTGATAGCCTCTCTCGGTTTTTTCCTTCTCATTTCGGTGCTCTCGCTTGTCCTATTGTTTTGCAAACGCGTGAAATAGTGCAGTTGGAGCCAATGTAAGGTTGTCAAATGCTATATTTTGCAAATGGTGGGTCGTGGCACCAAACCGACTATGCCAACACATCTAAGTGGCTAGGTGAATGCTAGAGGAGGTGGTGTTTTGGTGCATGAAAAGGTCGTTGCTTCCGGCTACTTTGTTTGGCGTAGTCCCTTAAGAGCCCTGAGACCAAAATATCATTCAACTTCGACGGGTGACTACTCGGACTCCGTGGCACCTAGAGATGCCTCATCTAATCCAAAACCTCGGTGTAGGGACCCTCTAAAAAAACCTCTCTCATTTTTTTCCTTCTCATTTCGGTGCTCTTCACTTGCCCTATTGTTTTGCAAACGCGTGAAATAGTGCAGTTTGAGCCAGTGTAAGGTTGTCAAACACTATATTTTACAAACGGTGGGTCATGGCACCAAACCAACTACACCAACACATGTCTAAGGGTGGCTAGGTGAATGCTAGAGGAGGTGGTGTTTTGGTGCGTGAAAAGGTCGTTGCTTCTTCCGGGCTACTTCGTTCGGGCGTAGTCCCTTAAGAGCCCTGAGACCAAAATATCGTTCAACTTCGACGGGTGACTACTCGGACTCCATGGCACCTAGAGATGCCTCATCTAATCAACACCTTGGTGTAGGGACCCTCTACAATAGCCTCTCTCTATTTTTTCCTTCTCATTTTGGTGCTCTCGCTGCCCTACTGTTTGCAAAACGTGAAATAGTGCGATTTTGAAGCCGAGCGTAAGGTTGTCAAACTGCTATATTTTGCAAACGGTGGGTCATGGCACCAAACCGACTATGCCTGAGCACATCTAGGTGGCCATGTGAATGCTAGAGGAGGTGGTTTTTGGTGTGTGACAAGGTTGTTGTTGCTTCCGGGCTACTTCGTTCGGGCGTAGTCCCTTAAGAGCCATGAGACCAAAATATCGTTCAACTTTGACGGGTGACTACTCGGACTCCATGGCACCTAGAGATGCCTCATCTAATCCGAAACCTCGGCATAGGGACCCTCTACAATAGCCTCTCTCACTTTTTTTTCCTTCTCATTTTGGTGCTCTCGCTTGCCTATTGTTTTGCAAACGCGCAAAATAGTGCGGTTTGAGCCATGTAAGGTTGTCAAAACTATATTTTGCAAACGGTGGGTCATGGCACCCAAACCAAAGACACTGCGCAAATGTCATGGTGGCTAGGTGAATGCTAGAGGAGGTGGTGTTTTTTGTGTGCGTGAAAAGGTCGTTGCTTCCTAGGCTACTTCGTTCGGGCGTAGTCCCTTAAGAGCCCTGAGACCAAAATATCATTCAACTTCGACGGGTGACTACTCGGACTCCATGGCACCTAGAGAGATGCCTCATCTAATCCAACACCTCGGTGTAGGGACCCTCTACAATAGCCTCTCTCGGTTTTTTCCTTCTCATTTCGGTGCTCTCGCTTTCCCTATTGTTTGCAAACGCGTGAAATAGTGCAGTTTGAGCCAGTGTAAGGTTGTCAAACGCTATATTTTGCAAACGGTGGGTCATGGCACAAACTAACTATGTTGACACATCCAGTGGCTAGGTGAATGCTAGAGGAGGTGGTGTTTTGGTGCGCGACAAGGTCGTTGCTTTTGGGCTACTTCGTTCGGGCGTAGTCCCTTAAGAGCCCTGAGACCAAAATATCGTTCAACTTCGACGGGTGACTACTCGGACTCCATGGCACCTAGAGATGCCTCATCTAATCCAAACCTTAGCATAGGGACCCTCTACAAAATAGCCTCTCTCAGTTTTTTCCTTCTCATTTTGGTGCTCTCGCTGCCCTATTGTTTGCAAATGCACGAAATAGTGTAGTTGGAGCCAGTGTAAGGTTGTCAAATGCTATATTTTGCAAATGGTGGGTCGTGGCACCAAACCAACTATGCCAACATGTTTGGGTGGCTAGGTGAATGCTAGAGGAGGTGGTGTTTTGGTGCGTGACAAGGTCATTGCTTTCGGGCTACTTCGTTCGGGCGTAGTCCCTTAAGAGCCCTAAGACCAAAATATCGTTCAACTTCGACGGGTGACTACTCGGACTCCATGGCACCTAGAGATGCCTCATCTAATCCAAAACCTCAGCGTAGGGACCCTCTACAATAGCCTCTCTCAATTTTTTTCCTTCTCATTTCGGTGCTCTCGCTGCCCTATTGTTTGCAAATGCGTGAAATAGTGCAGTTGAGCCAGTGTAAGGTTGTCAAATGCTATATTTTACAAATGGTGGGTCATGGCACCAAACAACTATGCTGACATGTCAGGTGGCTAGGTGAATGCTAGAGGAGGTGGTGTTTTGGTGCGTGACAAGGTCGTTGCTTCCGGGCTACTTCGTTCGGGCGTAGTCCCTTAAGAGCCCTGAGACCAAAATATCGTTCAACTTCGATGGGTGACTACTCGGACTCCATGGCACCTAGAGATGCCTCTCATCTAATCTAAACCTCGATGTAGGGACCCTCTACAATAGCCTCTCTTAGTTTTTTCCTTCTCATTTCGGTGCTCTCGCTTCCCTATTGTTTGCAAACACGTGAAATAGTGCAGTTGAGCCCAGTGTAAGGTTGTCAAATGCTATATTTTGCAAACGGTGGGTCATGGCACCAAACCGACTACTGCTTTGACATGTCAGGTGGCTAGGTGAATGCTAGAGGAGGTGGTGTTTTGGTGTCGCAAAGGTCGTTGCTTCAGGATACTTCGTTCGGCGTAGTCCCTTAAGAGCCCTGAGACCAAAATATCATTCAACTTCGATGGGTGACTACTCGGACTCCGTGGCACCTAGAGATGCCTCATCTAATCTAAACCTCGGTGTAGGGACCCTCTACAATAGCCTCTCTTAGTTTTTTCCTTCTCATTTCGGTGCTCTCGCTGCCTATTGTTTGCAAACGCGTGAAATAGTGCAGTTTGAGCTAGTGTAAGGTTGTCAAATGCTATATTTTGCAAACGGTGGGTCATGGCACCAAACCAAATGCATCGACACATCCGGGTGGTGGCTAGGTGAATGCTAGAGGAGGTGGTTTTTTTGTGTGACAAGGTCGTTGCTTCCGGCTACTTCGTTCGGGCGTAGTCCCTTAAGAGCCATGAGACCAAAATATCATTCAACTTCGACGGGTGACTACTCGGACTCCATGGCACCTAGAGATGCCTCATCTAATTTCTAAACCTCGGCATAAGGACCCTCTACAATAGCCTCTCTCAATTTTTCCTTCTAATTTTGGTGCTCTCGCTGACCTATTGTTTGCAAACACGTGAAATAGTGCAGTTTGAGCCAGTGTAAGGTTGTCAAACGCTATATTTTGAAAATGGTGGGTCATGGCACCAAAAACCAACTACACCGACACATGTCCGGTGGCTAGGTGAAATGCTAGAGGAGGTGGTGTTTTAGTGTGTGACAAGGTCGTTGCTTCCAGGGCTACTTCGTTTGGGCGTAGTCCCTTAAGAGCCATGAGACCAAAATATCGTTCAACTTCGACGGGTGACTACTCGGACTCCATGGCACCTAGAGATGCCTCATCTGATCCAACACCTTAGCGTAAGGACCCTCTACAATACTATCTCTCATTTTTTTCTTCTCATTTCGGTGCTCTCGTTGCCCTATTGTTTGCAAATGCGTGAAATAGTGCAGTTTGAGCCAGTGTAAGGTTGTCAAATGCTATATTTTGCAAATGGTGGGTCATGGCACCAAAACCAACTATGCCAGACACATCCAGGTGGCCAAGTGAATGCTAGAGGAGGTGGTGTTTTTTGGTGTGCGAAAGGTCGTTGCTTTCGGGCTACTTCGTTTGGGCGTAGTCCCTTAAGAGCCATGAGACCAAAATATCGTTCAACTTCGACGGGTGACTACTCGGACTCCATGGCACCTAGAGATGTCTCATCTAATCCAAACCTCAAGTAGGGACCCTCTACAATAGCCTCTCTCACTTTTTTCCTTCTCTTATTGGTGCTCTCGCTGCCTATTGTTTTGCAAACACATGAAAATAGTGCGGTTGAGCCAAGTGTAAGGTTGTCAAAACGCTATATTTTGCAAACGGTGGGTCGTGGCACCGAACCACTATCTGCAACATCTAGGTGGCTAGGTGAACACTAGAGGAGGTGGTGTTTTTGTGCGTGCGAAAGGTCGTTTTGCTTCCGGGCTACTTCGTTTGGGCGTAGTCCCTTAAGAGCCCTAAGACCAAAATATCGTTCAACTTCGACGGGTGACTACTCGAACTCCGTGGCACCTAGAGACACCTTCTCGTCGATCAAAACCTTGCGTATAGGGACCCTCTACAATAGCCTCTCTTGGTTTTTTCCTTCTCATTTTGGTGCTCTCGCTGTCCTATTGTTTGCAAACACGTGAAATAGTGCAGTTGGAGCCAATGTAAGGTTGTCAAACACTATATTTTACAAACGGTGGGTCATGGCACCAAACCGACTATCCGACACATCCAGGTGGCTAGGTGAACACTAGAGGAGGTGGTGTTTGGTGTGCATGAAAGTTCGTTGCTTCCGGCTACTTCATTCGGTAGTCCCTTAAGAGCCCTGAGACCAAAATATCATTCAACTTCGACGGGTGACTACTCGGACTCCGTGGCACCTAGAGATGCCTCATCTAATCTAAAACCTCAGTGTAGGGACCCTCTACAATAGCCTCTCTCGGTTTTTCCTTCTCATATTGGTGCTCTCATTTCCCTATTGTTTGCAAAATGTGTGAAATAGTGCAGTTTGAGCCAGTGTAAGGTTGTCAAATGCTATATTTTGCAAACGGTGGGTCGTGGCACCAAACCGACTACCTGCTTGACACATCTAGGTGGCCAGGTGAATGCTAGAGGAGGTGGTTTTTTTGGTGTGACAAGGTCATTGCTTTCCGGGCTACTTCGTTTGGGCGTAGTCCCTTAAGAGCCCTAAGACCAAAATATCATTCAACTTCGACGGGTGACTACTCGGACTCCGTGGCACCTAGAGATGCCTCATCTTTGATCCAAAACCTAGGTGTAGGGACCCTCTACAAAATCCTCTCTTGGTTTTTTCCTTCTCATTTTCGGTGCTCTCTCGTTGCCCTATTGTTTGCAAACGTGTGAAATAGTGCAGTTTGAGCCAGTGTAAGGTTGTCAAATGCTATATTTTGCAAACGGTGGGTCGTGGCACCAAACCGAATGTGCTTCACCGACATGTCCATTTGGTGGCCAAGGTGAATGCTAGAGGAGGTGGTGTTTTGTGTGTGAAAGGTCGTTGCTTCCGGCTACTTCGTTCGGGCGTAGTCCCTTAAGAGCCCTGAGACCAAAATATCATTCAACTTCGACGGTGACTACTCGGACTCCATGGCACCTAGAGATGCCTCATCTAATCCAAACCTCGGCATAGGGACCCTCTACAAAATAGCCTCTCTCAGTTTTTCCTTCTCATTCGGTGCTCTCTTGCCTATTGTTTGCATGAAACGCGTGAAATAGTGCAGTTGAGCTAGTGTAAGGTTGTCAAATGCTATATTTTGCAAATGGTGGGTCATGGCACCAAACCAATTTGTACGGAACATCCAGGTGGCCAGTGAATGCTAGAGGAGGTGGTGTTTTGTGTGTGACAAAAGGTCGTTGCTTCCATGCTACTTCGTTCGGGCGTAGTCCCTTAAGAGCCATGAGACCAAAATATCGTTCAACTTCGACGGGTGACTACTCGGACTCTGTGGCACCTAGAGATTCCTCTGTCTAATCCAAACCTCAGGTAGGGACCCTCTACAATAGCCTCTCTCAGTTTTTTCCTTCTCATTTCGGTGCTCTCGCTGCCTATTGTTTGCAAACGTGTGAAATAGTGCAGTTTGAGCCAGTGTAAGGTTGTCAAATGCTATATTTTGCAAATGGTGGGTCATGGCACCAAACCGAACTATGCACAACACATCTGGGTGGCTAGGTGAATGCTAGAGGAGGTGTTTTTTTGGTGCATGTGACAAGGTCGTTGCTTCTGGGCTACTTCGTTTGGGCGTAGTCCCTTAAGAGCCCTAAGACCAAAATATCGTTCAACTTCGACGGGTGACTACTCGGACTCCGTGGCACCTAGAGATGCCTCATCTATCCAAAACCTTGGTGTAGGGACCCTCTACAAATAGCCTCTCTCGGTTTTTTCCTTCTCATTTCGGTGCTCTCGTTGCCTTTTTGTTTGCAAACGTGCAAAATAGTGCAGTTTGAGCTAGTGTAAGGTTGTCAAACGCTATATTTTGCAAATGGTGGGTGTGGCACCAAACGACTGATGTGCGACATGTCATCAGTGGCTAGGTGAATGCTAGAGGAGGTGGTGTTTTAGTGCGTGACAAGGTCGTTGCTTCCGGCTACTTCGTTCGGGCGTAGTCCCTTAAGAGCCCTGAGACCAAAATATCATTCAACTTCGATGGGTGACTACTCGGACTCCATGGCACCTAGAGATGCCTCATCTATCCAACACCTCGGTGTAGGGACCCTCTACAATAGCCTCTCTCAGTTTTTTCCTTCTCATTTCGGTGCTCTCACTGCCCTATTGTTTGCAAAATGCAAAATAGTGCAGTTTGAGCCAATGTAAGGTTGTCAAATGCTATATTTTACAAACGGTGGGTCGTGGCACCAAACTAACTACATGCCGACATGTCCGGGTGGCTAGGTGAATGCTAGAGGAGGTGGTTTTTGGTGCGTGACAAGGTCGTTGCTTTCGGGCTACTTCGTTCGGGCGTAGTCCCTTAAGAGCCCTGAGACCAAAATATCATTCAACTTCGACGGGTGACTACTCGGACTCCATGGCACCTAGAGATGCCTCATCTAATCAAAACCTCGGGTGTAGGGACCCTCTAATAATAGCCTCTCTCTTTTTTCCTTCTCATTTCGGTGCTCTCTCATTTGCCTATTGTTTGCAAAACGCATGAAATAGTGTAGTTGGAGCCAGTGTAAGGTTGTCAAATGCTATATTTTACAAACGGTGGGTCATGGCACCAACCAACTATGCCAACACATCTGGGTGGCTAGGTGAACTAGAGGAGGTGGTGTTTTGGTGTGTGAAAGGTCGTTGCTTCCGGGCTACTTCGTTCGGGCGTAGTCCCTTAAGAGCCCTGAGACCAAAATATCGTTCAACTTCGACGGGTGACTACTCGGACTCCATGGCACCTAGAGATGCCTCATCTAATCTAAAACCTTGGCATAGGGACCCTCTACAATAGCCTCTCTCAGTTTTTTCCTTCTCATTTCGGTGCTCTCGCTGCCCTATTGTTTGCAAACGTGCGTGAAATAGTGCAGTTTGAGCCAGTGTAAGGTTGTCAAATGCTATATTTTGTAAACGTGGTGGGTCATGGCACCAAACCGACTATGCCAAACACATCTGGGTGGCTAGGTGAACACTAGAGGAGGTGGTGTTTTGGTGCGTGACAAGGTCATTGCTTCCGGGCTACTTCGTTCGGGCGTAGTCCCTTAAGAGCCATGAGACCAAAATATCATTCAACTTCGACGGTGACTACTCGGACTCCATGGCACCTAGAGATGCCTCTCTCTAATCTAAACCTTGTATAGGGACCCTCTACAATAGCCTCTCTCTCAGTTTTTTTCCTTCTCATTTCGGTGCTCTCGCTTTGCCCTATTGTTTTTAAACACGTGAAATAGTGTAGTTTGAGCCAGTGTAAGGTTGTCAAACACTATATTTTGCAAATGGTGGTCATGGCACCAAACAACTACATTGACACATCTAGTGGCTAGGTGAACACTAGAGGAGGTGGTGTTTTGGTGCGCGAAGGTCATCATTGCTTCTGAGCTACTTCGTTCGGGCGTAGTCCCTTAAGAGCCCTAAGACCAAAATATCGTTCAACTTTGACGGGTGACTACTCGGACTCATGGCACCTAGAGATGCCTCATCTAATCTAAACCTTAGTGTAGGGACCCTCTAAAATAGCCTCTCTCAGTTTTTTTCCTTCTCATTTCGGTGCTCTCACTGCCCTATTGTTTGCAAACACGTGAAATAGTGCAGTTTGAGCCAGTGTAAGGTTGTCAAACGCTATATTTTGTAAACGGTGGGTCGTGGCACCAAATCAACTGCTGCTTGACACATCTGGGTGGCTAGGTGAATGCTAGAGGAGGTGGTGTTTTGGTGCGTGAAAAGGTCATTGCTTCCGGGCTACTTCGTTCGGGCGTAGTCCCTTAAGAGCCCTGAGACCAAAATATCATTCAACTTCAACGGTGACTACTCTGGACTCCATGGCACCTAGAGACACCTCATCTAATCCGACACCTTGGTGTAGGGACCCTCTACAATAGCTCTCTCTTTTTTTTCCTTCTCATTTCGGTGCTCTCGCTGCCCTATTGTTTGCAAAACGCATGAAATAGTGCAGTTTGAGCCAGTGTAAGGTTGTCAAACGCTATATTTTACAAACGGTGGGTCATGGCACCAAACCAACTGCTGCCGACATGTCTGGTGGCTAGGTGAATGCTAGAGGAGGTGGTGTTTTTTGTGCATGAAAAGGTCGTTGCTTCTAGGCTACTTTGTTCGGGCGTAGTCCCTTAAGAGCCCTGAGACCAAAATATCATTCAACTTTGACGGGTGACTACTCGGACTCCATGGCACCTAGAGATGTCTCATCTGATCCAACACCTCGGTGTAGGGACCCTCTACAATAGCCTCTCTCGGTTTTTTCCTTCTCATTTCAGTGCTCTCGCTGCCCTATTGTTTGCAAACGCGTGTGAAATAGTGCAGTTTGAGCCAGTGTAAGGTTGTCAAACGCTATATTTTGCAAACGGTGGGTCGTGGCACCAAACCGACTATGCTGACACATCTGAGTGGCTAGGTGAATGCTAGAGGAGGTGGTGTTTTGGTGCACGATAAGGTCGTTGCTTCGGGCTACTTCGTTCGGGCGTAGTCCCTTAAGAGCCCTGAGACCAAAATATCGTTCAACTTCGACGGGTGACTACTCGGACTCCATGGCACCTAGAGATGCCTCATCTAATCTAAAACCTTAGCGTAGGGACCCTCTACAATAGCCTCTCTCACTTTTTTTTCCTTCTCATTTCGGTGCTCTCGCTGCCTATTGTTTGCAAACACGTGAAATAGTGCAGTTGGAGCCAGTGTAAGGTTGTCAAACACTATATTTTGCAAACGGTGGGTCATGGCACCAAACCAACTACATGGCACAAACATCAGTGGCTAGGTGAATGCTAGAGGAGGTGGTGTTTTGGTGCGCAACAAGGTCGTTGCTTAGGGCTACTTCGTTCGGGCGTAGTCCCTTAAGAGCCTTGAGACCAAAATATCATTCAACTTTGATGGGTGACTACTCGGACTCCGTGGCACCTAGAGATGCCTCATCTAATCCAAAACCTCAATGTAGGGACCCTCTACAATAGCCTCTCTCAGTTTTTTCCTTCTCATTTTGGTGCTCTCGCTGCCCTATTGTTTGTAAACGCGTGAAATAGTGCATTTGAGCCAATGTAAGGTTGTCAAATGCTATATTTTGTAAACGGTGGGTCATGTGGCACCAAACACACAGCAGACACATCTAGGTGGCCAGTGAATGCTAGAGGAGGTGGTGTTTTGGTGCATGATAAGGTCATTGCTTCTGAGCTACTTCGTTCGGGCGTAGTCCCTTAAGAGCCCTGAGACCAAAATATCATTCAACTTCGACGGGTGACTACTCGGACTCCGTGGCACCTAGAGATGCCTCATCTGATCCAAAACCTTGGCATAGGGACCCTCTATAATAGCCTCTCTCAGTTTTTTCCTTCTCATTTCGGTGCTCTCGCTGCCCTATTGTTTGCAAAATGCACGTGAAATAGTGCAGTTTGAGCCAGTGTAAGGTTGTCAAATGCTATATTTTGCAAATGGTGGGTCGTGGCACCAAACCGAACCAACTATGCCAACACATCCAAGTGGCTAGGTGAACACTAGAGGAGGTGGTTTTTTATGCGTGACAAGGTCGTTGCTTCCGGGCTACTTCATTCGTGGGCGTAGTCCCTTAAGAGCCTTGAGACCAAAATATCGTTCAACTTCGACGGGTGACTACTCGGACTTTGTGGCACCTAGAGATGCCTCGTCTGATCTAACACCTCGGTGTAGGGACCCTCTATAATAGCATCTCTCAGTTTTTTCCTTCTCATTTGGTGCTCTCGCTTTCCTATATTGTTTGCAAACACGTGAAATAGTGCGGTTGAGCTTAGTAAGGTTGTCAAACACTATATTTTGCAAACGGTGGGTCATGGCACCAAACCAACTATGCCACATGTCATTGGGTGGCTAGGTGAATGCTAGAGGAGGTGGTGTTTGTGTGTGTGACAAAAGTCGTTGTTGCTTCCGAGGCTACTTCGTTCGGGCGTAGTCCCTTAAGAGCCATGAGACCAAAATATCGTTCAACTTCGACGGGTGACTACTCGGACTCCATGGCACCTAGAGATGTCTCATCTAATCGAACCCTTGCGTAGGACCCTCTACAAAATAGCCTCTCTCAGTTTTTTTCTTCTCATTTCGGTGCTCTCGTTGCCTATTGTTTGCAAACGTGTGAAATAGTGCAGTTGGAGCCAGTGTAAGGTTGTCAAATGCTATATTTTGCAAACGGTGGGTCGTGGCACCAAACCGACTACACCAACATGTCTGGGTGGCTAGGTGAACACTAGAGGAGGTGGTGTTTTGGTGTGTGACAAAAGTTCGTTGCTTCTAGGCTACTTCGTTCGGGCGTAGTCCCTTAAGAGCCCTAAGACCAAAATATCGTTCAACTTTGACGGTGACTACTCGGACTTCATGGCACCTAGAGAAGTCTCGTCGATCCAAACACCTCGTGCATAGGGACCCTCTACAATATCCTCTCTCAGATTTTTCCTTCCCAGATTAGTGCACATGCGTAGGTATGGTCTTGTAAACACTTTTGGGAGGAGTCAAATTTTCAAAATTTTACAACTTTTTCAAAATTTACAACATTTTCAAAATTTACAACATTTTTCAATATTTTAAGAGCCAACCAAAATTTTTTCAAATTTACAACTTTGTCAAAATTTACAACTTTTTTTTCAAAATTTACAACATTTTCAAAATTTACAACATTTTCAAAATTTACAACTTTTTCAAAATTTACAACTTTTTCAAAATTTACAACATTTTCAAAATTTACAACTTTTTCAAAATTTACAACATTTTCAAAATTTACAACTTTTCAAAATTTACAACTTTTCAAAATTTACAACTTTTTCAAAATTTACAACATTTTCAAAATTTACAACTTTTTCAAAATTTACAACTTTTTCAAACAATGAAAGCTTCTCTTAGCTTTGAGAATTTAAAATTCTCTACTAACAGTGCCAACCATGTGAAGGTGGAAGCTTTTCTGGCACCACTAACCTAAACATAAAAGTGTTAGTCAAAGAAATTTAAGTTTCAAATCAAAACCATATACTATCTATATATACAAAATACACAAATTTAAAATAAAATATATTCAAACTTAAATCTAGATCTTTAAACTAACAAATATATATATATATATATATATATATATATATATATATATATATTATATATACCAGAGACATGAGCATTGTAAATTCATTCCAATGAACCATCAGGATCGGATCTACTCTGAATAGTAGACAAGATTGCTTCATGATCTGACTCTCGAACCTTCCAAAGAATCTTGTTATTAGGCCTTCCTCGATATCTATATAGCTGAATATTTATCACTAGAACTAGATGTGAATATAAGAGTATTTTCCTGTGTGTCTCAAAGTCTTCAAACACCCAAACAAAGGAGTTTTTAATGGATACCATCGAAGCCAAGTTCCAATAACTACCACTGACCCTTGTAGGATACTCAATATCTTCACCATCTATAATAGGAGAAGTCAACTTCTTTCTTTCCTCGATGCAACAACATAAGAAATAGTCTGTTCCTTCTTCATTGTCTTCTGTCGCAATTACTGCAAACACATGTCCTACAAAAAAAAAAGGTTGAACAACTCAAATTTAAATTACATATTAAAATTTCAATGGACATAACTCAATACAAAAATTAAATAAATAACCATAAATACCTTGTCGCACCAAAATCAAAAAATTTCATCAAAGTCCTTGGATGTTGTAACTTCATCTGTAGAAACAAGTCGTAATGCTTGTGGAGGTTGATAACTAGGAAGCGGAGTTAGAGGCCTACAAATCCATCCATCCACCCATTCTTGTGAATCACACTCAGCAGTGACAAATTCGATACAAGATGCACAAAAACATGTCAAATTTCTTGTCCATACGGCCCACGAAGTAGCGTCTGAGCTACAAAATGAGTGCATATCACTTGGACCCAGTGAGTGTCATACAATCCTCGTAGTTAGCAATTTGTTGTTCCTCTATCAACCAAAAATATCTACGAACTATGGAATTTTCTTGAGAACCTCGAGCCATGTTGTCAATACACCATTCCACTATGCTCTTTGCATCTTTTAATTTAGCACCATCTTTGTACTTCAACTCTTCTCTTGCAAGAGCTCTTTTCACACATGCCCTTGCACCATCATGCTCTCCTTTTCCATGTCCAGCCTCAGTGAAACTCCAAATATGTTGCACACCCATCTTGATGTGCATTCTACTCATCCAATAAAACATTCATGCATTCTTAAACTGAGACGTGTAATTATCTGACCATATATAATGTTGTTTGAAGTGGATGTCCCTATCAGACAAGTTTCCATAAAATAACTGGAAACACCCTTGCACAAATTCAGTAGAATGAGTACGATCATCATTGATATAAAAGTGGTACTCTCTTAAAAAAATTGATCATTCTTTGTACTGTCAGAGAATGTAGAAATGCTATATGCACAAAAATGGCAACTTGTACTGAGTTGTAATATTGCGATTGAACCTCCATTTGTGGTTGCAATGTGTAATTCTCTGCAAAATCGACCACTGAAACAATAGTACCAATAGGAAATGTGTCTTTGCATAGCTTGAACTATTCATCCAACCATCGAGCTCTATGTGTATGCCTAGCATACTCATAAACAATTTCATCCTTAAATTTTCTCAAAAATTGAAAACAGGCATTTGTTCTGTAACTAGCTCACACCGTTTAGACTCTTTTCCATCTTTCAACTGGTATGCAACTGATTTATATTTATCAAACTCAACTAAATTATGTCCTATTGTACCTTCATTTTCTCATGGATGTAACTTTCCAATTTAGGTAATCCACCACATGTACTACAACTTCCATCTAAACAATCCTGACTATAAAAAAATTGTCCAACTTCTTTTTCACAAAATATAGTAGGAATGAAATCCTTGGAAGATATTGGTGGAACTTGAACACCACATTCTGATAACATAGTTTCATAATGAAAATTAGAACAAATACGTAAAAATTTAGCATAATGCATCACAAATTCAACATGTTGCCTACAACAACAAGTGGTGCGAGCGTGGTTGATTTTCACATAGAATGGTTTCAACATTTCAAAAAATGTTGACTAATTTTAATTTCTAGATTCTCTTGTTCAAACTTACGAAAAAATTGAGTTTGAGTCATATCTAAGAAATGCTTTGGATGTGGTTCACGATTAGTAGAACCAACTCTCCATTTTATAACATCTCTTGTATTAGGTGAAACTCTAGTGTTATCATGCCAAAATTTAATAACTTCTCTTATAGCATCAAATTATTTTTTGTCCTTACGCGGTGCTCTAGCAGAAAATGCCCAAAAATTAGTGTTATTGAGTGATTGAAGGATATTACATCTTTTAATTGCTTTCATTAGAGTTTTTCGATTAACTTGCAACATTTGACTTGTTTGCATAATCAAATGTTGTTTTTTATTGATTCACTTACAACACTAGTAGCAAGTACACGACGCACAATATTACTATCCCTAGTGTCTCTTGACACCAACAATGTGATATGCATCATGAAGGTTTTCAACAATTGTAGAGGTTTGACCACGTATATTAGATGTTGTCAATCCTAAGGTGTTTAATGTAGGTCTCATTTTAATCAATTTCATCAAACTAACCAACAACTGACATCTTTGGGAATCATTTAAAATTTCAAAATGATTATCCCAAATTTCAGTGGCTTTTCTTCTATTTTCATTCAGAAAGTTTGTCAGACATTGGTTTCAAAATGTTTTCATCAATTTCAATAAAAAAATTAGGTTTCTTACGTAAAATCCTAGGAGGTGTTTTTGTCAAATTTTGCCTTTGTCTACAATTTCAACATGAATTTCCTTATTCACATTTTCATTGTCTCCTTCAATTTCAACATTTGCTACATCATGAGTATTTAATTCTTCTTCAACATTGATAGTAAAAACATCTTCATCACGAGTATTTAATTCAACTTCAACATTGACAATAGAAACATTACCTAGTTCTTCATTGCTTACAATAGTTGGGGTTGAAGATGAACCTCTTCTTGATTCACGAAGTTTCTACATTCGCTCAACATTTTGAATTTTGTTGGCCTCTAATTCATTTGGTGTTTTTTTACTTAATGACTTCCTTTTTTGACTTCATTTCTTGTCTCCCATGATGTTTTCTTCGGTGATAAGAAAAATGCATAAAAAGACAAAATTTCATAGTAATTCATACGGTAAGGTCAGAGAGTAAAAATCACATGGTAATTCAGACATTGGGATGTGTGTAAATATGATTTATGAACCGCGAGCATGCTTTATAAATCGTGATCACGGGTTTATAAAGCGTGCTCACAGTTTGTGTTAAAAAACCGCAATCACACTTTATAAACCACGATCATGGATCTATCTGCCGAACCTAAGCCTCGGGAAATATTTGTTTTTCCCCAACCAAAGCTATGGAAGGTCATTATGAAGTGTAAAAGGTCAAAAAACCTCAAATCTTCTCTTCCAAAGACTTGAACCATGCTAAAAAACTAAAAACATTTCACAAAAATGGTGCCATCGCGTAGGGGAGACTGTTAGCTTCATAGAAATATTGATTTTAAAGTGAATAGAATAAGATAAATATCATTTTATAATTTTTTACTAACAATAGGTCTTTAAGACATTTTTTCCCATGAATGTTCATGTCTACGTTTAAGATTGTAACTTTTGTTTCGCTTATCAAAATGTGATAAAACTTATACCATCCCAAGCATGGACAAATTCTATACACGTTAAAAAAAATATATTTGATTTTGATATTTTTGATATAGTTATGGCGGGCAAATAGAAAGCGCTCCGTTTTCTAAATATTTTTAGACCACTTTCACGGAAAAAATCATTAAAAAAAATTACTAAAAAAATACAAAATAAAATCCATCCCAAGATAGACAACTACATCTAATGTTTCACCAAATGAAAAAAATAACAATATTTGGTCATCCAAAATGAAAAAAAAAAAAAAAAAAACTAAGTCATATAATTTTAAGTGTCATCCAAAAACTGTCCATTTTTTTAAAAAAATAGTATTTTACTAGATTCAATCTTATATTCAAATTTATATAAATTTTTCTAATTTTGAGTGGGCATATAGCTAATAATCCCTATAAGTTAAGATTTTATTGTTTTTTGTAATATGACGCGTCCACGGATGACCCTATATTTGTCCATCAACTTCCCCGCACTTACCCCACCCCTAAACCGATGTTGGTCATTGTCGCAAAGAAATCCTCCTAACCTCCACCCAATCACAATCTATCCCCCTATGCTCGTGAACTCATCTACCTTTCTCCTCTAACCAATTGGATCCCTCTACCTCGGTAGGGATATCATCCCTCTTCTTTTCCCTCTCGACAAAGCACAACTCATTCAACACTTCCATTTTCACAAAATTCAAACCATACAAGTGAATACGTATTATACAGATTTTTTTTAAATTTTTATATACCCATATCGACTGACCGACGCTTGTTATACCTAAAAAAACATCGGTCCTATTCCCTAGCACACCATGGTCAGTTATATCTAACTCGACATTAGTCCTCTACACTAATACACCATGATCGACTTATCTAGGTTGTCACTAGTTTCATATGAGAGACATCGGTTAGTCATGTCATGCTTTTTCCCATGCTTTTTCCCATGCTCTTTCCCCATTTTTGACCAACACTTAACCAACCCACCCACCGTTTGACCTAACCAACCCTTATTGCAACCAACCCCCATGAATATCTTACCTATACTTGTCCTTAATTACATTTTGGGACCTATTATTTTACCCATACCTTGGCTCTACTCATGCTGTGACCTAGCTACTTGGACCCTAAACATTTTTAGTAACCTATGAACTCATGTGTTCACTAAACCTTGTGACATTATTACTGTGTTATTTGACCTAATGAACTTACTTTGTCCTTTTTCGTGACCATTTTCCTAACCCAAACTTTGGTGTCTTTGGAACATACCTAACATTCTTGCACCTGAACCATGAAGTGCTTTTGTGCCATATCCTATACCTTTTATACCAAAATCACCTCAATCTTGTTTTGATAAACCTATCAACCTTAGAAAATGTATAGTTTGCATGCTCTTCAACCTGGTACCGTGATGTATTTTATACATGTGCATGCATTTGATTATTACTACCTTTCACCCTTCCCCATTAATTGCATTACTCCAATTGAACGTTTACCCCTTTTACCCTCGTTTCCCACTTCCTCTTCATTACATTCACCTTTTATCAAACCACTCACCGATTCTCCGTCTTATGCCACATTAGTTTCTAGTTTGAGGGGGATCACCTTCACCCACACACGGGGCAACCACATCTTTTTTGTCGGTGTCTCTTACCAATACAAGATATGCAACAAAAAGGGGCAAAATGTAGACACCAAAATTGAGTCACACCCCCTTGACCCCTCATTAAATAATCCACT
Organism: Taxus wallichiana var. yunnanensis; assembly: GCA_018340775.1. Lineage (NCBI taxonomy): Eukaryota > Viridiplantae > Streptophyta > Pinopsida > Cupressales > Taxaceae > Taxus > Taxus wallichiana. Next base: position 755,661,570 of record CM031234.1, read on the forward strand.
TGAACAAACTCACCTAACCATGGCCCCATGCACCCCACACTAATATTAATTTAATTAATTTAATCCATGTCCCGACAATATTTATTATTTAATCATCCTAATTAAGATAATTTCCACCCCACCACCTCACCTAGACACCCCACCTAGGCACCTCACCCTAAATCTATTCTTAGTATGTTTCCATAACTAACTAAGACCTAACTAAACCCTAAAATCATTTCCTACATAGCCTATAACCACATTCCCACATAAAAAAGGTAGCTCCTGCTCTTTCCTAGATGAAGAGAGAGATCTAGCTGAAATCATTACCATGATCTCCTATTTTTAGTAAACCTATGGAATCCTACATTAACCAACACCGGTCACCCCTTTACCGATGTCGATCAACCCGAACCATCGTCGGTTACCTTTTATTCCCTATGGTAATCTTATTTCGAGTTTTCCACATTCTCGAGAGAAAAGAAAGGAGACCAGAGTTGTATGCAAGTAAAAGAAGCATCCTTTTACACATCCAGACATCCAAAGCCATCACCAGGGGATCAATCATAGAGCCATTGCATTCACAGGAGCCCACCATGAAATCACCACTATAGGACCATACACGTGTTTTTAGATCAACCACCTCCATCACTCACCATCGGATCCTTAACACAGTAGTTCCCCTAGCCAAAGTGAATCTCTCACATTTAGCTGTGGATCAAGAAATCAGAACGTGTGTAACAACCATCAACCAACCAACATTTAACATGTATTCCTCCTTGGCCCTTAACCTTATATGTTTCTTCATTTCGAAAAGGTAAATAAAACGGTGAAACACCTTGTATGAACCTGAGCTAAATTCCTTTGAATAAGCTTCTCAAGATGATAAGTGTATCAATGTAATGTAGGCTGAATACAATGCCCTAATTAAAAATCAAACTTTGGAGTTGGTTCCACCTCCAAAAACAAAGTATTATAGGTCTACAGGTGGTTATACAAACTAAAATATAATGATGATGGTAGTATTGAAAAACATAAATCTAGACTTGTTCTTTAGAGGTTTCACTCGAAACTTGGTATTGAATATGTTGAGACATTTTCCCTTGTAGCTAAAATGAGTATTGTTCGATCTTTTTTGTAATTTTCACTCAATTTGGGTGGGAAATCCACCAAATGGATGTGAAAAATGATATTTTGGTGATTTAAAAGAATAAATTTACATGTCTCAACCTAAACGGTTTAAATAAATTGGTAAAGAAAAATATGTTTGTAAATTGAAAAAATCCTTGTATGGGTTAAAGCAAGCTCCTAGAACTTGGTATACGAAAATTAATTCTTTCTTTAAATAGTTAGGATTTGTTAATTGTTCATTTGACAACTATCTATTCATTAAGAAAGAAGTATCACATATTATCATTGTTTATATATATGTTGATGATTTTCTTATGAATGGTGATAATCCCGCTTTAATTTTTAGAATTACGAAAAATTGAAACACTACTTTGAAATGACTAATTTAGGTGTCTTACATCATTTTTCCGGCATGGCGGATATTTCAAGATAAGCATTCTATTATTGTTTCTAAAGCACAAGTATGGAGCCAATGTACTGAAATTTTTAAGATGATTGATTGTAAACCAATTTCCACTTCTATAGAAGTTGGATTGAAAATTAATCCTAAACGTGCATGTGAAAAATTTGATCCTACTTTATATAGATAGTTGGTATTTTGATTTATCTAACTATCAAAAGACCATATATTTCCTATGTAGTAGGAATTGCTTCAAAGTTTATGCAAGAACCTTATAAAGATCATTGGAATCTTATAAAAAGGATTCTTAGATCTATTAAAGGAACAATAAATTATGGGTTGCATTATACTAAAAATGAAAATGCTAACTTATATGGATTTTGTGATTCGATGGATCTAGGAAGTGTTCCTTTGTTCTACTACGGTAACTTAAACACCATAGCTCTTGCACATAATCTAGAATAAAATTAGAGAAAATGTAAGATATAAGTGCTCAAAGTGACCCTACCGATTTTGGCTTGAAGGGATAAAATGTTAGTCTTATGCTTTGGAGTGAGTTTGGTCAGTTCACTTCTTCTTGATACATATGATGGTCATGGATAGTTTTTAATTCTTTGTATGATGTTTTTGAGCTCTTGGTTTGATATGGTGAAGTGGTTTTTAGTGTGAACACTATTATCTTGGCAAGAGCTAGTTGGTCAGCTTAAGAAGGTATGAAGAAACATTAGTGTTGGCTAATATTTCTCGGCATGAAATATTCATGTTAATGATTTTATATGATGTTACAAGTTTATTTAATTTTCTCTAGGTGGTGGAGGATCTTTGAAGTTGATTTATAGGTATTTGTGCATGTGTTCTCTCAATTCTTGTTCTTGAGACCTTAGATCCTAAATGAGGAGTTGTAAAGACTGGATTAGTGAAATAACTTCTTCTATGATTTGGAATATGAAATTAGTTGTTATATAAAGCAAAATTAGATATATTTTAATGGTATACTACTTTAGTATTTATGATAAGTTTTTCTATGGGAATTTTTCTCTCTGTTCAAAACTAAATTTCTAGGAGATGTTGATGTACTTATGCATGGTTTCTGCTTGGTGAGTTTCCTAGTGGAGTTAGATGTTTCAAAACTTATTTTGATTATTTATGATGCTGACTAAATATGTGTGACTTGAGTGGATTTTTTGGATCCTTGAAAAAATTATTTGAATACCGGGGAGTTTTGGAGGATTCAATACTACTTGAGAAGCTTGTTTTGAGCTTGTTTATGGGTTTTTGTGCTTGGTAATCGTGTATTGACTCCTGCCAACCCTTTTGGTCATTTTTATTTCTTTCTATTAGGTTATTGATTTATTTTTCATTTGAGGTGACCAAACTAATTTTTCATTTCCGACTCAAGTGTGGTTTGGAGTTTATATAGCTATATGAGCATGTTTTAGTGGTCATTTGTGACTGCTAATTAGTGGTGAAAAATTCAACCTAGAGGGAATAATTTGGAGCTTGAAGGTGGTATTAGTGAACATAATTAGGAGGCTATTTTTTGTTGGAATATAAAAAATTTATAACAAGTAATGACGAGCTAGAGTAGGTATGAGATCATCTTCAAGGAAATGTAATATTTGAAAAAGAAGCATGTGTATTTGATCATTTGTACTTTTTGAGCATATGGGGATATGAGTGACCTATAAAATTTTTAAGAGAAGTGTTGAGGGGTTATATACAGATCCTAAAATACCTATGAATATCTTTATAAGTTAGGGGACCAAGAATGTAAATGAAAATTTCCTAATCATCCATGAGAGGACAAATTTGAGCGAGTTGAAGGTGTTGAGAATAAATCCTACCTCTTCAACTTAATCGAATAAGCAAGAAAAAAAGACTTTCCTATCCTTGGAATGAAAAGATTTAAATATACTTGATGGATGTGGACAATGATGCTTGATGGTTGTGCTCCATACATGAAATGATGTAATCTTCTTTCCTACAAAGAAATATACAATCAAAGACACTCGTTACATTTGAGGAAGGTGAGATAATAGTGTCACTTGGAAGATTAGTTGATTGCATATGTAGAAATAATGTTGATATAATTTGAATGGCCTCCAATGGTAAAAGCAAAGATGATTTGACACCAGAGGACTACAAAACTGATTGCTGGAATTTTGGATGGCCTCCAAAGGCTGGGGGAGGATCACTTAATGTCAAGTTGTTGAGAGATTGAAAAATTGACAAGTACCCGAGAGAGAAGAGTTACAGATGCTTGAGGATTGCTTGATTTAAAGCTTCCCTAGACTAATGAAGAAAGTGATTGAATATAATACAACAGAAATGTGATGTAGACACCTTGAGGAAGGTCTTAAGACAAGTCTGGGAGACTATGAGCTAATCTGGAACTTGAGAATTGAAGTTGGGGATCCTCGAGAGAAGGAAGAAAATAGGCTTAAATAATCACCGATTATTTTATTTTGTTCGATATTTGATCGACAAATAGATGGAACAACTTGCTAAATAAATTTTTTAGTTATGATTGCAGAGTATAATTCTTTGGTTTTTTCGAACATGTTGAGATAGATAAGATTTGGTTGAAATAGATAGAATTTATCTGAAGTTAGCATCTATGAATATTTCTAGATTATTTATTATGATTTAAATAACATAAGAAGGGTTTATGTTTTTTCATTTTTAATTTATTAATAGAGGACATGAAGTGTAGGACTTATAATTATAACGTAGGTATAAATTAATTGAGGGTATAGATTTATAAATGTCTAACATAAGATATGCTATGTTGTGCTTATTTAATTAATGAATAAAAATGGAGCATATGAAAGCAATATGTTAATTAATAAGGGATGTGGATTTATGCAAGGTAAGTATGGTGATGATGTTGATGTTGATGTACTTAATAAAGATGAGGGGTAATTAATTATATTTTATATGACTTAGGATAGGAATTAGATGTGATAACGAGGAGGTGTTAGTAGATACGGAGATATGTGAATTAGAAGTGCTAATTTTAGGTGTCTACATTTTCCCCTTTTGTTGAGTGGTTTTAGACAATCCACGAGATAAAAATGAGATGTGATGTAAGTGAGGGATACAGGTTTATGTGGTGAAGTGTTCCCCCTCAAACTAGGGATTGATGACCTAAAAGGGAATCGATCACTAGTTTGGAAGAGAAAGATGAAAAGATACAAGGATGAGGAGTGATGAGAGATGATGGAATAATTCCCCAAGACAAGGTAGATAAATGTCATTGTAAAATCAAGTGATATGGGAACCAAAGGGTTTATGTCCTATAGACATATGATCTAATGACAAAAATGATTGTTGTGGTAAGGTCAAAGGACCAATGATAGATGCTTCCACAAACGTGTGCCAACAAGGCCAAGAAGAAAAGTGATGTGGATGAAAAGGTGTCGTGTTCTATAAAAATATGTCTTATAGACGATAAGGAATAAAATGAGGTCAAACAACCAAAAATTGATGTTGCCACAAAGGTGGGATTATGAGGACTAGATGGGGGTTGTGATAATGACAAGAGGTGTAGTGCCCGAGGAGGCATCTATTTGACAAATGTCAATTTTGTTCAGTATATGTGATGTTTTAGAAATAACAATGTAGTGTTGAGGTGTGTTAAGAATTATGTGGGTAGATGTTTGATATGATAGATATTGATAGATGTCGATGTGCCTAAGTTATGTTTTAGATATGATGTGTATTTGATATTGATTTGAAAGTGATCTTTAATGTTTATCAAAACCATGGTCAAAATTGAAACATGGATTGATTTCTTTGTACTAAATTTGATACATATGTGATGAGAAGCAATAGAATGAAAGTGCTTGCACTTTTGGCCTTTATAAAAATTTTCAACATAGGAATAAGAATGGGTAGTCACACTTAGGATTTTGGACATAGAGATGAAGTGAAAAGATGTACCTTTCTAGAACATGAGAAGGGGTGACATATGTAGGTTGTGCGGGAAAATACATTTTCCTTTAATGATTTTAAAGGTAAATGACCCAACTTTACATTATTTTATTTTGAAGAAAAATGATCAATGCGGAAGTTTACTATTATGGGAAAGATGATAAATGCAGGAAGATTTCCTATATGCTTTTGATATATGATATTTTTAAAGGTTGATTAATGGAGGAATCCTTATTTACATGGGTTTCCATCCTTTGAGGGTATGATCTACAATATTGATTTTTGATATTTGGGTAGCCATCCTTCGAGGGATCGGTCGATGACATCAATGAGTAGTTTCCCTTTGAGGGATTAATGTACTTTTTACTTTTTTGAAAATTATTTTGTGTTTTGAATATCTCTCCTTCAAGGGACCAGTCTATTATATTTTTGATAATATGCATCGATAGATAGTATTGAATTTTAATTTGAGTTGAGGGAAAGACCCTAATAGAACGTTTTGAGTAGGGGAAGAAGGATACATACCCGACTTACACATGTATGCCCAAAGAATATTTTTGGTTGATATATAATGTAGATGGATGTAATGATTATGGGGCTCATACTAAGGAGGAAATTTTCAATGAGAAATATGTGATGAATAGAGTCGTGGTTCTCATCTTTAAGGTGTTTAGATAGTGATAGAAAACCACATAATTTAAAATCATTATGGTGATTATGTGACTAGTTGATAGTGAAATAAGATCCTTGATGTGAAAAATATTATGACGGTCGATGTGTTAACTATAGAAGAGTAAAGTGCAAGGCATTCATAGTTTAACCAATAATATATGGACCGATCCAACTAGGGAAAAATTTCCATGTTTTCTATGTTTTAAGGTAGTGACATTTTGATTGGATTTGATTAGGTAAGTTGACGAGGATGTGTTAATGGGGATATATCTGACGTGAGGTTCTCAAAGTCTCCATAAATATGAGCCCTCTTAAAATAATGTAGTGGATAGAAATGACATCTCGTTGAAAAGAACTATATCTTCAAGGTTAGGATGATGGAAGTTTTGATCTTGATTGATTGAGTATATGGTAAATAAAGGGGTATTCATAGTTTTTAATAAAGGAGTCATTGAAAATATGGATATATGAAAAGGGGTAACAATGAATATTTGGTTTTACCTTTTCTTCATGCATTTTAATTTTGTATTCATGTAGGTCACGAACCGCACCGATTTGAGATGAAGGAAATTTAATGAAAGGTGATAAGAAAATACATGAGAAAGGTTTTTCAATATTTGGTTTAGTCTAAACCCCTGGTCCTACTAATGTTGGTAAGGACATTGTCAGTGACTTAGGTGTAGATGATGATGAAACTGACATACCTTGAAGGGAAGGTGTTGACATGGAAAGGTTGAAGGACCTTCAAGGAAGATGCCAACATTGATAAGATTGAAAAACCTTAAATGGAGGGTACTAATGAGATTGAGGCAACTTCGAAGGAGGGTACTAACAATTTTAATGGACCTACAAGGGAATGTCCTAATGAAATTGATGAACTTTTAATAGAATGCATTGATGAGTTTGATGGACCTTTAAAGGAAAGTGTTAGCAAAATAGTCATACCTTAAATGGAAGGTGCTAATGAGTATGATGGAACTTCACAGGAAGGTGTTGAAGAGATAGATGTACCATATAATTAAGGTGCTAACAAAATAGGTGGACCTTAAATGGAAGGTGCTAATGAGTTTTATCGACCTTCATTGGAGGGTGATGAAGAAATAGATGGACCTTTAATGGAAGGTAGTAAAGAGGGGTTTGAAAAATATTTTCTAATAGTAGAATGAGGATGTCATCCTTTTCCTACAGATTTTAGGGAGGACATCAACAAGGGTGGAGGTGTTAATGATGGCTTAGCATGGTATTATTATGGGAGAAGGTCATTGACCAAGAAGAGTCGTTGGATTATGTATTTTATCTCTTTACAAATTTTTGTGTTATGAATCGGGCCTCAAGATATGAACATGTTCTATTTTGATCATACCATGTGGGTTTCCAAGTATTTGGGTTATGTGTTTTGATGTGTGTAAATGTGATAAGAGAATCTTGCATAAGCCTCTTAAGGATGTCCATATAAGCTCCTTTTCGTAGTTTTTGATTAATGGGTCTTGATTTTGATTTTGTTTTACATGGAAGCTTAGTATGATGTGTATTTTTTTATATGGGGGTAGAGTCATAGATGTTGTGTGGTATTGAAACATCACAAGGATGTTGTAAGTCTCATAAAAGATAGGATACAATGTAGGATTGATATAATTAAATGATGGATGAGGTCCCAAAATGGACAAGGAAGGATCAATGAAGGATGAGAAGGGGTACTAGTGTGTGCTATGATGTTGAGATAAAGGATAGGGGCCTAAAATATATGATGAGGGTGGAACCATAGATTTGATAGATTTGGATTGTGATAAAGGATGAGGTCCCAAAATAGATGGTAAAGTTGAGACCTTAAATGATGTGTGTTTTGATTTTGCAATGTTGATTTTAGGTAAAAGATGAGGTTTTTAGATGGATGATGAGAATGAACCAATATATGTAATAGGTTTTGAATCTATAACGTTTGTGTTAGATAGAGGAAAGGGAATCACATCAAATGGTGAGGATGAGGCCATGGGTGTGAAGGATTTTTACTGTGTAGTATTGGATTCATGGGAATGTTCCAGACTAGATGGTAAGTGGGTATCTAAGAGTAATATTGGGCCTTATTCAAATGAGGGATATGTAGTGTTTGGATGTGATTTTAGTGGATTATGTGATATTTCTAATTCTTCAATCAGTTTACAATATAATTGGATGTCATGATCTTCAACTATATATTCCCCCTCGTTAACGACTTCTAAGGTGGAATCTAAAGGATGTTAGGAGGTAATAGATGATTGGATAGTGGACATAGGTAATGTTAATGTGTGAGGATCATCAAAAGGTGGATCCAAACATTTTGAGTCTTCAAGGAAGGCACTTGTGATGAGGGGGCTTTCCTATGAGGAATAAATTATGTAATAGTCTTGATGGTATGTACCGAAGGATATACCGTATCTATATGGAATAATTCTATCGAGGGGATTGGATCAAGAAGATAAGTAAATAAATAATTCATGGTAGATTCATCTAGATTGTAGAAATACCTAGGGAATCAAATGGAACATGTGTAGTTTCTTCCGAATCATAAGAATACCTAGGGAATTAGGTGAAACATGTGTAGATTGAGGATCAATATGGGCTTCTTCAAGGGATTGAATTTATAATTTCTTGGCCATGGAAAAGGATTCCTAAAAGTTCTGAAATGTGTGAATATGAAGAATGGATATGTGATGATAATAGACCGAGTAAAAAATCAATCAACTCTGATTGTGGAAGTAAAGCGAACAATTGATTGATGGTGTTTTACCATCTAGTGACAAAATATCCAAGGGATTCATTTTCATATTGTTTGATGGTAGAAATGTTAGAAACAATGATTTTATAAGTAACATTTATAACAAAGTGATTGAGGAATAACATGGCTAGTTGTGTGAAGGAGACCAAAGAATGTCGAGGAAGGGAATTGTACCAATCCAAGGAAAAACCTGCTAGCGAAATGGTAAAGGTTTTGAGAAGAAGATCTCATCATGGATAATGAGATAACAAGAGTTTCTCAAGGATAGTATGTGCTATTTTGGGTCCTCATGGCCATGGAACAAAGTAAATTCAGGTGATTCCCAATGCAATGGATAGGACTTATATGATAATGATGGGTGGATGGGGTCATTACAAACCTGATCATAAGTGAGGATGTGTTTGGATCCCTTGGTAGCACCTTTGAAATTGTCTAATCTATTTGACAAGTATTGTAAAGGATTTTTAGTGAGGTTAGATGTGAAAGGATTGTTTGACAAGAGGATGTTATCGATTTAACTTATGAAAATATGAAGTAGGATGATTTTAGTGTGAATGCATTTTATGTGGAGATTGATTAGAGATAACTTGAGAGGGTATTCTTTATAGAGTGGGTTATGATAATGGGATACGAGGAGATGTAAAAAAATTGAGTATGTTGTTCTTGTTGTAGGATGAGAGTTATTGATTGAGATTGAGTAGGGATATTTGTATGTGTTTGGGATGTCTGAGGCACCAAAAATGGGATCAAGTAGAAATGGATTGAATAGATGAAGGATAGGGATATTAAGATTTTTATGTAATTATGATAAAGGAGAGGATATGGAAAATATTGTTTGATGGGATATATTGGATATGGCCTGAGAATAAATAGTTTGGAAATAGCTTGGTTGTAAATAATAATCATAAGTTTGTTGGAAGGGGTTATTATATGATTGTTGGATAGGATGAAGGGTAGAAGTTCCATAAGGGATATAAGATGGTCTAGACGGATCTATAAACATGTTAGAGCTAAATGAGTTTGAATGAGATGTGGTGAGTTGATAAGACTGATAAGGATTAGATCTTGTATAAGGGATGTTTTGATATTGATTGGAATAAAAATATGTAGAGGTAGTGGATGAAGATGATTGTAAAAATGATGCATAATGATTATAAGGATATACAGATGTAGAGAGTTGATCCATATTAATTAACTGACAATAATACAAACAAATCCCTAAGAGATCTACAAATTTAACAGACAAGTCAAGTAGAAGAATTTTAATTATTTTAAATTAATTAAGAAAAAGGTGAAATATGTAAGATGGCTAATGAAGGTCTTAGGAAATGAAAAGCTATGGATGGTTTTAGGTATGTTTAAGGGAGGATTCCTCGATATACCCAAAATTAACTAAGGTCCAACTATGTGATGTTGTTGATACATGCTTGATATTGGGGCCTATCCCCTCACTTCACGGTCCCACTATGATAAGTGAGTCAAGTGTTTTGTAAATATGATGATAGATAGGTGATTATACTCGGCCGTAACACCGAGTTGGCTTATCCTCTTGGGGATAAAATATAAGTAGGTATCCACCTGGGTGGGAATTGTTTAAATGTGTTTTGATTTTTAAGTGGTTTGGTTGTGTGTGGGGGAAAATAAAGTGAATACAACAAATTAATTTTCCTTAATTAATACTATGTGAGTAGACAAAATGTAGTTTTTGTTTTAAGAACCAAAATAAAATGTTTTTTTGATGAAGACAATCAGTCAATAATGTAATACTGAAAGAAAAAGATGGATTTAGGACTCACCATGATAAATGATTCTATATATTTTTTGGTTTTTAGTAATTTTTTAGCAGAAGCAATCTAGAAATCTAGATCTCAAGAAATATAAACTTGCAATAAAGTTAGCGAAAAAAATGGAAAACAAAAAAATAAAGATTAACATAAATCACGGACAATTGCAGGAATCACCGGTGATTATTGTGCAAAGAACTAGAAATAAAATATATATGCTATTTTAAATATTTAATAATGATATGAGGAACGGGTCCCACTTGGCATGCCAAGATGTTGACAATAAATGCCACCTCTTCAACCTAATCGAATAAGAAAGAAAATAAGACTTACCTAACCTAATAATGATGAGGTTTAAATATACCCACATATGTGGATAATGATGTTGATGGTTTTTCTCTGTACATGAAATGATTTACGCTCCTTTATTGCGAAGAAATATGCAATCATAAAGACTCATTCCATTTGATGAAGGTGAAATAATAGTGTCACCTAGAAGATTAGTTGATTACAGGTCTAGATAGAATGTTGATATAATTTTAATGGCATCCAAAGGTAGAAGTAGAGATGCTTTGACACCAAAGGACTAAAAAAATGACGGTTGGAAGTTAGGATGGCTTGCAAAGGATGGGGAGGATCTCTTGATATTGAGATGTTGAGAGATTGAAAAGTTGACAAGTAACTAGGAGAGAAGAACTATAGATGCTTGAGGAGTACTTGATTTAAAGCTTCCCTAGACTATTGAAGAAAGTGATTAAATCTAATACAATGAAAATGTGATGTAGATGCCTTAAGGAAGGTTTTAAGAAAATTCCGAGAGACTCGAGATAATTCAAAACTCGATAATTGAAGTTGGGTATCCCCAAGAGAACAAAGAAAACAAGCTTAAATAATTGTCTGCAATTTACCGAATCACTGGTGATTTCAGTCTATTCGAGCTTCGTGAGAAAAGTAGATGGAACAAATTGCTAAATCAAGGTTTTTGGTTATGATTTTGACATATAATTTTTGGTTTTTTTGGGAACGTGTTGAGCTAGATAGGATTTGTTTAGGATTTATCCTAAGTTAGCATCTAGGAATATTTCTAGATGATTTCTTAGGATTTAACTAATGTAAGAAGGGTTTATGTTGTTTCATTTTTAATTGATTAATAGAGGACATGAAGTGTAGGACTTAGAATTATAAGGTAGGTATTAATTAATTGAGGGTATAGGTTTATAAATGTATAACCTAAGATATGAGATGTTGTGCTTATTTAATTAATGAATAAAGATGAAGGGTATGAAAGTAATATGTTAATTAATGAGGGATGTGGATTTATGCAAGGTAAGTATGGTGATGATGTTGATGTTTATGTACTTAAAATGAGGGGTAATGAATTATATTTTATATGAATTAGGATAGGGATTAGATGCGATAATGAAGAGGTTCTAGTAGATGAAGATATGGGAATTAGCGGTGCTAATTTTAGGTGTCTATAAAGGAGAGAAAAATTGATATATTTTGGAGCTGCATTTGGATCATAATTAGTTGTGATTTTAACATAATTTTTGTTGAGACTGCTTTTATCAAAAATCATATGATGAATCGTATTTGTAGGAGTCCTTTTTGTGTGTAATATTAACAAAGGTGTAGGGGTTGGTGCCTCACTAAAAGAACATTGTTCGATGTGTAATTTTTTTCTAGTTCTTTAATTTGAGTAATATAATAAATGGTTTTGAGTGGATTTTCTTACCCATGAGGGTTTCCCACATAAATCTGTTGTCTATGTGTTTTCTCTCTTAATGCATTCTCTCATTGAATGGTTAATCGACATCTAATAATCTCACATGTGGTTATGGATGATGAATGGTTAAACGAATGTTAAATTTTTGTCATGGATGAATAAGTTAATGTGTTTAGGACTAATTCACCTCCCTTTTATTGGTATCATAGAAGTTCCTTAAGAAGAAAGTTTAAAAACTTAAAGGATATCCTTTTGGAGCAAAAACATGGGTAAGTATTCAAATGTTGAAACTGTTAAGGATAAATATGAAGTTTGAGAGTCTTTGATTAATATTTTACAAGATCATATCAACTACATGGAGAAAGATCATGGTCAAGCCATCAAGGGTTTGGAATTGTAAATTGATAGAATGCTTAAATCCCTAATGGAAACATAAGAATTTTTTTCAGTTATGAAGAGAAGACGAAACCCTAGAATAAGATTTAGACAATGTATGTAATAGGTTGAAGATGTATAAGATGTTAGACATTATATTTGAAGATCTTGATGGGGTTCCTAGAAATCCAAAAATATTAATGATAAGACTTGCATAGGTTTCAAGGGAAAGAAAAAGGAGAATAATGCAAGAGCTAGAATTTTTTTGAATCTGATGTGAAAGTGACCAAAAAGGATGATCTAAAAAATTCTAACTATGTTAGAAAACCTAATGCTATGAGGTATGGTACTTATTTCAAAGGGTATTTTCATATTTTTCATGAATTTTTCACAAAAATAGAGATTGTAAAAGAAGGTATTCTATAAATTAGGAAGGTCTCTTCAAAGGTGAATGTTATTCATGTTGTGAGTATGGCCATAGAGCTAAGGATTTTGGTTGGAACCTAAGTATATTTGAGCCTAGAAGATGGAAGGGTGTTGTGTGTTTCAAGTGTCATAAAAAAGGACATATTGCTAGGTTTTTTCACCAAGGTGAATCTATAAGATGTAACAATATTTTCCAAGATCAATATGGAAGAGCACTCAAGAAAGAAAATTAATCTCATGACATATCCTAAGGCTAATAAGTCATTTTCTCAATAAAATGATACCAAGAGAAAATATTCTTGGTCCTATAGGTAGAGTTTGAAAGTTGAAGAGTCAATGTATGAAAATAAGGATGCTCCAAAGTCATAGATGCTCTATATGAAGAATGATCACATGAATGTTTTCAAAGAATGTTATACTTCTATAAAGATATAAGGCAAGTTCATCGATTCCAAGTTAGATCTAGGAGGCATGTTTTCTTTGGTTAAAATGAAAAAGATTGAAGAATATCATATGTTTCTCACTTCTTCAATACATGAAAGGTAAAGAAACCTAGGAGTTTGTGAAACTACAAGAGTCATAAGGTATGGGATGTGACCTCTTGATTTGTTATTGATTCCTTGTTACTTATAGGTGTCTAAGTTTGTCATGTTATCATATTAGAGAGGTATTATCTTAAAGTTGGTCTAAGTCACCATGTAGTATATATTTGTGTTTTGTTTATGTTTTGGAATTCATGTATATAACAAATTTGTTATCTTCAAATTTTTTTCATGACTAAATAAGCTTGTTAGTGAGATGTTGGTCCTATGAGAGTCCATAGCATGAGCCCAAGATAATGATGTTATGTATGAATATACTAGGTGTTTAAGATTGATGGTCTCTCAAAGTGCTCACAGATATGAGTTGGTATGACTGTATGCATTACCATTATTATATATGGTAAAATTTTCTTGAAATATATATACTCATAAAATAAGTTGTGGATGTGCCATAATGAGTTGTCAAGATTGTTAATTTATTCTAGGATGGGTTTATGTGAAATTTTCTCAAAATATGCATGATTAAGGTTTATCTTATTGTTAATTAACATCTTAAAGAATGTTCTTTCAATTAGAGTTCTTAGGTTATTGATTTTTGGGTTTGAGTATGATTTCATGAAAACTATGCAAATGTTTGTAATAGATGAGTCCTTATGTAATTCATCAAATCAAAGGTCATGAGTGCATCTTCATGTATGTTGCATTATGTCCTAGCCATAAAAGAGCTATATGATATGAGTCATGTTTTGTCAAGGTGTGATGTATAGGTTCATGATATTGGTGTGTATCGATAAAAAAGGACTTATAATTAATCCAAGGGGATCCTGAATGAGATGAGAATTTGGTACTATCACAAGAGTAGATATGATGGAATTTTGCAAAGAATGACTTTATCTACTTATCTAAATTAGGATTTCATGAATCTATGGATATGTATAGCATGATTGACTCAAATAAGTTGATTTGGAAAATAATATGCTATAGGTATGTATTTTGTTTATCACTTTCTGATCTGATTTTACAAAATTAAAGGTGAGAGGATGTTTGTTATGGCTTGAAGTGATCAATATCATATTGATAATTCAGTGAATAATATTTCAATATGGTTGAAATAATACAAAAATAACCCAATTATAGTATAATTACAACCCAAATGTAGTGAAAAACTATCCCAAATATGGTAAAATAGGACTTTGAACAATTCTTATTATGCATTTGAATGTAGTGATGTAGTTATTGTTGTATGAGTCTAAGGGGGAGCCTAAGTGTTCAAGATTCTTGTGAGGTGAAGCTAAAAGTGTTCCAAGTCTTGAACGGTTGATCATTTGTATCATGAAAGAGTTTTATAGGTCTCGTGACAGAGTAAACATGATATAATGGGATTTTCAATGATAATGAGGTTACGATAGGTTGTTATATGAACTAATAATATGATACAAGTACATAAAGGTTTAATTAATGAATGGGATCATGTATAGAGAATAATTTATGAAAACATGATGAATATATTTGAATTTCTCAAAACAATGGAGGATTGTAATAAAATATGTACAGGTCTAGTGTGAACATTTGAATCCTTGAAGAATGTCTACCATGACTGTAAAATAAAATATGAGGGTTAAGGAAAAGTTTTAATGATTAATACATCATGAACATGTATAGTACACAATACAATTTTGTTGAGGTAAGCTACATGTTTGCAAGTAGTTGATATGCTCCATTGAGGTATGTTATTAGTCACACTATTGTCTTGTTGGTTGATCATTCATAAAGGTGATTGTGTTGATGAAACAAGGCTTGTTACTCTAAGAAGATAAGTTTTCTATGATAAAGGATAGTTTGAGTTTGTTTCATAAAGACTATGAAGATAAGGTATGAAGAGCTACAGGTTTGAGAAGTCCTTTTGAGGCAAGGGGAGATGACATGACCCTCAAAGAATGTGTTGTAAGAAAATAGAATATTTGAACTCAAAGTAATAAATATACAATTAGAGGAGTAGTTTTAAAAATCATTACATGTCCATGGATCAATTTTTGTTGATGATGAGGTAATAAAAGAGAAAGTACAGCAAAAGGGCAAGATTTTGTGTAAGTAACTTTGTAATTTCAACATAGTTTCCATTGTGTCTACTCTTGTGGTGTCATATTTTATGTTTTACCATTTATCATAGACATCAAAGGGGGAGTTAAGCATTGGAAACATGAAAAAAGGTCTTGTAGGTGTATTTGTTTTTTTGGTTTCCACCAATGTTTCTAAAGGTGGTTTTCTTCGATGAAAAAGGGTGATAATGTTCGCCATTGTGTCTAGGTGTTTTCATTGACAGAAAAGGATGTGTAAGTGTTATATCAATATTCATGAGGTCTATCATGGTTAGTATGGTGTGTGATGTAAATTCCAATGATAGAAACAAGTGTCATGGTGTTGTATGAGTCTCCATGAGGTGTCATTCAATGTCAAACATGAAGGTTTGATTAGTATTTTTCAGGTCTAGTGAGTTACTATAGTGTTCTAAAGCATAGTCTAGTAAATATGATCATAGTTTGAGTTGGTTAGAGGTTGTCATGAGGTCTACAAGGATAGTATGGTGTGTTAGAGGTGTATAAGTGATTTCAATGTGGAATACATAATGCTTTGGAGTTATATGGATTGCTTCTAATCTGTTTGAATTCTTAGGAGTGTCAAATTTTATTCTATTTGCTTGAGTATGAACTAATTTCTTTGGTCTATGAACTACTTGCTTCATAATTTTTCTAAAATATGTTATGATGGTATTGTGAAATGTTGATAAGGTCAAACATATTAAGAGTAAGATGAAAAAGGTCAAGCAGATATGGATAATAGGTTAGTTAATGGTTTTTCATGATGAGAAATGGTCATTTTAGGCCTATTCCTATGCTTAGAGAATATTCTATGGGATGGTGGCATAATATTTGGAACAAGATATTCATATTCAAGCATGGTGCTTCATTCAAAATGTTAGATTCATACATAGAAGAAATTTCAAGAAATACTATATTTGGTTATATCAATTTTCTAAAAGAAAATTTTCCATCTTGAGGTCATGTTTTGATTAATCATTTTCTCGTAAAATATTTCCATTTGGTCTTGTTATTTTCACCATTTATGGGGCATGGAACTAAGATTTTTAATATTTTAAATGGATTTAAATGGTGTTGCAACATTTATAAGTGACTTTTAAATAGATAAGGTGGTCTACACCATCCTCAAAAACCTATCTTAGATTGATAGGAGAAAAGGCGTAGTATGACATACAAATTACCTGTAAATGTAATGTGATTATTTTGACTTGCATAAAATTCATCGAGGTCATTTTGGTGGTGGATTAGTATTCTTACTATTCTGGGAAGAGAGAAAGAGAAACCCTAGTTTTGTTGGTTTTTATTGTTTCAATATGAGATGGTGGTTTCAAGATGAAAAACAAATTGTTCTAGAATCCTTGGGATATTTTATACACAATAATATGATGTTTCAAGAAGGTACAATGGAGAAAATAGATTATACACATGCTCAAAGTGACCCTACCGATTTTCTCCTTAAGGGATAAAATGCTAGTATTATTTTTTGGAGTGAGATTAATATTTTTTCTTATTGTTGATACATATGATGGTAATGGATAATTTATGACACATGTTATGATGTGTTTTAGCTCTTGGTTTGATGTGGTGTTGCCATTTTTATTATAAACCCTATAGTCTTGGAGATACCCAGTTGACTCCTTGAGAAGGTATGAAGGAGCAAGAGTGTTACATAAGATTTCTCCACATGAGCTATGCATGTTAAAGATTTTACATGTTTCTACAAGTTTCCTTGATGTGTTCCAGATGGTGGATGATCTCAAAGTTTTTTTATCCCAAATTTACCCCCAAGTTAATTTGGAATAACTCATTTAAAATGGACTCAACCATTTTTTACAAGTCTATAATGGTAATACGGGGTTAATTTGCACTTCCCAAATGCATTGGTCATTTGTATTCAAAATCATGTAGGATCACAGTCTTAATGAATTGGTGGGTTCCTATTTAAAATGAGAAATAAAAAGAAATTGGAAGGCCACGAGAAAAAAGGTTGAATGGTTAGATTTGTGCGGAAAAGATTAAAGATACCACATGCGACACAAATCAAAGCCATTAGAGATACCACGTGGTAGAATTGTGGAAGTCTCCATAGCAAGTCCATTTGACGGACCACAAGTTTGGAAAATTATTTCTAATTCATATTTTGGCTTGGTCAAAGGGATAGGTGGCGCCAACTTCAAATCAAAAATATTTCTACATCCCCCGAATTATAAATTATGATACGAAGATTGATATGGAGCCTTTTCATTTTCTCACCATTCGTATTTTGAAAAATGTGAAGTCCCATCAAATCAAAGACAAACACGAGGAAGGCAATATGACATGTCCTAACATAGGAGCAACATGGAGCAATCTCATTGGCTCACACTTTCGAGGTGTCAAAGGAGCTAGAAAAATACTAAAAATGCTTTGGGAGTGTGGAGAATTCCTATTGGGAGATGGTATGTAGATGTTAGGGGAAGAAATAAAAAGGGATGACATGTGAAGTACATGGATCCTTCTCATTGGCTCATACTTTTAAATGGTCAAAGATCTTTGAAAAGGTAGGTTAATAAGAAACATGGTTATTCATTATTGTCTCCCGTTTATGACGGTCCGAAAAGGTCTTAATTTTTTTGAGGCATGGAGTCATCTCATTGGTCGACTATCACAGGGACTAATAAGGTCTAAGGATAGTATGACATCTTGAAGGAATGTCAAATGTGTTATTGGCTGTTTTTAGAAAGACATCCCAAAAAAAGATAAAAGATAGGGACATATGGAAAGTAAGGAAACAAATATTGATACTACAAACCAATGGGAGGAAGACACTTGGAAAAAGAGAAAACTAGTAAACATTTGTAAATTTTGATCCCCAAAATTATTAAAGGTTTCCGTGTGTCAAATTTTTGTGCGCCTCAACTAGTAAAACTTTAAATTGCCATATATTTTGATCCCGATTTCTAAATTCGATAAAATTTATATAATTGGAAAGCTATAATTGAAAATTTCAATTATACATCATTAAAATATGATTTTGGTGGCATGTGTAAGATGATAATGGAAAAAAAGATTTTGGAAGTAGAAGAATAATGTTTGAGCATGTAATCAATCAAATCAAGTAGCTTAAACACCAGACTTGATGAAGCATGGATTCATTTTCTTTTGCAGGATGAAATATATTGAATGATGGTGTTGTAATGTTACCATGTACTTGATAGAAGAATTTAATGTGGTATGTTGGTCATTTTTATCCAAAAGGTTGTGCCTCTTATCTCTCTCTCTCTCTCTCTCTCTCTCTCTTTGAGCTATATATTGTAAAAGATTGCATTATTGAGAGAAGAGATGTTCCAAAACTACAAATAAACAATTTCAAACTGGTTTCAGAGCAACTATGATCTCCAAACCTCCATTTTTGGGCTTGGAAATGTGCTTTTGTGCCTTCTTCCTCAGTAACTCTAATGGTTTGTGCATACTTCTACTACAATAAAGCTTGTTTTTTTAACACATTTTGTCTGTCCTATCTTATTTTAGCTGCAACCTTACCTCTTCTTTACTTATTATATTATGTTGTGCATGTATTTCCCTTTTCCAAGATCATTTTGTAACATATTTGACAAACTGTTAGTTTGATTCCTTTTCCTCTTGACATTGCAAACATACATGTGATTTGTCTTAGGAAGGTGTAATCTTTTCACTATTGGAAATCATGTTTGCAATGGATAAATTATTATTGTGCAAGGATTCAAATTGTTGAGATTTTGTTTACTTGAAATTAAAGTCATTCTTCTCTATGTTCGGAAAGGATTGTGAACATGTATTGTTATTTTTGTACTTATCATATGTTAACAAAGAAACCCTTGGATCAATTCCATTGATCCAAGGTATGCTTTAGTTCTTCTTAACTGATCATCTTGGTAACCTAGCATTCTAAAAGAAAAAGGTAGTATGAATTAGTCTTGTTTTGTTTTAAAAATTAAGAGACCCAGCTCCGTATCCTCTATTTGCATCATGTTGTAAATGATGGAATTATACCTTCTTGTTAAATATTTGAATGAGACGCTAAAAAGTGTAACTGGATTAAGGGCCTATTATGGGACTATTAAGGTAAATACCTTAATCTTAGTTGCAATGTCATATCCTATGTGGATTCTAACTTAAGTTAATTCAGGTCCACCTAGTGCCTATTACTAACGTTTATGTCTTAACCTATGTTGACATGTTTTAATTATGGCAAGTACTAGAATAACCTAGGGTATATAATATTTACTTGAATAAGGTTGGATCCTAATCTAATGTCATTCTAACCTAAGATAATACTAAGATAAAGGGGTACCTAAGGGTTACATGGAAAATGGTGATTCAAAGGGGGTCAGGTTTCTAAGGAATTAATGTGATTTGATTTTGAATTTATGAACTTTGATTAGCTAGTTTTGGAAGAGGCATGGGGAGTAAAGGCGATGCCTAGCTGACATCATCACTAAAGAGATAATGCATGCAAAGTTTGTTTTAGAATTCACCATTTTTGGATGGTGGTGGTGTGGAGAAATAGGTGGAAGAGTTGGTTGTCCTTGCATTAATGAACCTTGTTCATGGTGAAGAAAATGCCTAGGAAAGAATGTAGGTGGATTTTGGAGAGGTTGTTTTGTCATTTGTGCATTGCGATTTTTTCTCTACATGAATATTTAGGGTTCTTCGAACAAACAATTCCATTTTAAATCCTTCTCTACTTTTTGCACCTCTGATCTATTTTTGATCTAGTGGAGGTATAAGAGGCATTAGGAAGTATGAAATTATTGACTTTTCTTGGAAAAAGGAAAATATTGTGGAGGCTCAGCTGAAAATATTTTGCAAGTCAAAAGAATCTCTATCAAGCATGATAGGCTATATCCATTAAGTTGTTCTTCTTTCTCCTAAATGCATTCATTAAAACAACTCTACTCTTGGAAACAAATGGGTTTTTATTTCGTGATGGTTATTTTGCATTCATGCTTGATTTGTTCTCTACATTTTTATGATGATGAGTCTCTGTTAGATAAAATGGAATATGAGTTTGTTCTCTATTGAATATAGTGGTGAATCGTGCTTCAAATTTGTTGGGACTGGAATGATGTCAAATTTGTGTGAATCTTATTGTCTATGTAAAATGGATTATGGGAAAACATTGTTTGCTATAAGATTCGATCTGGGTTTGTCTTCCTCTGTTGGAAGAAGGTAAGAAAAGTAGTATTTTCAGTTGCATCTTGAGTTGCTTCAAATCTAGTTACTTCTGTTGAGTTATGCTGGATTGGTTTTGATTCAATGTATTGTGGATTATAACTTGTTTATAACAGGAGCAAGTTACTTCTCCTAAGTTTAATATGTTTTGGGATTTGAGAATTCTCTGTTAGACTGTTCTGAAGTTGAGTAACTGCTAACCAGGAAGATGTTGATATTTTTGTTCTTCCTAGTTGAAATTTCATTTTGATTGGTATCTTCCTTAACCCACAATGAAGTTGATTTTGTCGCTTGCACTCATAATTTGGGAGATGATTTGTCAATGGCTCGATTCTGGGCCTAAACGAATCTCCTTGTTAAAATTTGTCTGATTTAAAAAGAATAGGAGCTTGTTATCATGATTATGGAAAGACTTACTGATTGATTTATGTGACTTTTCTAAGGGAAGACTTAGTTCTTCAGGAGTTACCTTGTCAGTTATCTTGTCAGAGTTACTTCTCTTTGCAATCAAGTTTGATGTTTAGATGAGTTCATAGGAAAGGAATATTTATGTCGAACTATGGATTGGTTTAGTCTTGACTATTTTAAGGAATTGGGGTGATATGTTATAGTTTGTTTCTTCTCTTCTGAACTCACCTTTGAATTCTAATTTGGAGTCATGTGGTTTGTTGTTTCCCTTATGGACGAACCTGGGTTGGGTTCTATTTTTATTGACCTATATCTTGAACCTTTGGTTCTTTGAATCTTGAGTTTTGGGTTGGCTTGACTACGGGTAAGTAGCTGTTAAAATCTTGAATTCAAGTATTCTTTTAAACCATCAAAGGCTGAATAGGTGATAGGTGAAAAGAAACCTAGAAAGAAATCATAGTTGTATGAGAATAAAAATTATCTTCTATCTCTTGCTTGGGAAATGAATAAGTATATGGACTAAATTTGTTAACGTAGGATAAATTACATTGTTCTATTGTTGTGAATTTTTTCTAACAAATATCATTGTATCACCCTTCATTAGTAGTATTTTTACACTACAATAATAATTATAGTTTATTAATGAGAGAAACTTATCCTTGGACTCTGACTTGCATGTTTCTATCATGCATCTAACTCTTTTCTAAGTAGTTTTGTGCTTTCAATACAAATAGAGTTGAAGGATCCCTTAGTCATATCTGTCTCAGTTCTTTGTTTTGATATATATTTATTTCACTTGAAAAGGGGAATGAGATCTTCTCCCATCCTTAATTGGTGACATCCTTCCTCACTTTTCTAAGATAAGGTTTTCAACATGGTTCTCCTCGAACTCTAAGGGAAGTTCTGAGTTGTTTCTCTCTCTGTTCATCCCTTTCCTCACCTGTTTATTCTTGTTGAAGGAGTTGACCGGTTCAGTTGTACTACTTAATGGGACTGCCGAGTGAATAGTTGGGAGTTAATATTTCTCTTATTCTCCTTGACTTGTGTTGATTGTAAACTTTATTTGGTAAAATGTGGCTAATGTCTAGTGATTGTAATCAAATAAATACTCTTCCTATTTCTAACCTGTTGTGGGCTATCTTAAGACTTAGGCTATATCTTGGGCTTTAAATTCAGGTGTAACATATAAAATAGGAATCTCTTACCTTAAGATGTTGGTGTCTCATCCTAAAATCTTTCTTGAAGTTTGAATTAAATTGGCCATAGATGTTTTTGAATGGAACAAGATATTGCTAAGTATGTTGGGTCTTTGCTTCTTAAAAATAACTCTAATTTTCGGAAATATTTGAATTAGTGTATTTCTTTGGAATTAGATTGAATGAAGTAAGAAATAAACTATAAATTCTTATAGTTAGAATGATATAAGTAATTAGGATGAAATAATACTTATCTGATATAATGTCTTATGAAACCAATGGTTGTTGAGTGTTCATTATATCATGGTCTTTACTCCATATTAATGGGTTTGATTATATTGTAATTTATTTAATGATTATTTTTATGTATCTATCTCATATGTGTCACCGTCTCATAAAAGTAGAGTTCTTTTTATGAAACAATTAGTTGAAAGCACATTGTTTTAATGCTTAGTGCTTATCATGCTCAGTTCAATGAATTGACCCATGCTAGCAATTTTTATAGATGAAATTCGTAAGTGATAAAGGAATAAAATAACTTTTATGATGTTATTTGTTACTTAAAGAATGAATCTTTTATGAATAATAATGTTTCCTTATTGAAATATTGAAATAGGAAAAGTTGTATTTCTTAATTGAGCATGATTTTGTTTGACATGAAAGATGTCCAAAATGTATAGTCTTGTAAAATGTGTATTTCAAATTGATGAATTGGATAAGATTGAGAGTTACTTGTACTTGGTGTGTGATCCTACTTATGCATTTTATGAAGGGAATTTGTAATCTTATCTTTATTTTCTCATATTCTTATCTGAATGGAATCCTTTTTAATTTAACATTAAATAAGTTAGATGAAAGGAAATTAGATACACTATCCCTTTTATTGAAATGCAGCTTATTAAGTTGGCATGCATAGATGTTCTTTTATCTAAGTCACTATGAATTATTCAAAAGATGTTAATGAAAGTGCAAATTAATTATGATGACTTGTATAATGTAAAAGGGTAAAAGAACCCTAATTCATAACATGAAGGAGGAAGGTGAACTTCTTCTCGACCTACACTTTCATAGGTATAAAACAAATGAAAGGTAATTATGAAAATTTATTAATTAGACTTCATCTCAATGAATTCTAATATAATAGGAACCTATTTAGAACTTAAACATGCTAAGAATGATAGGGCATAATAAGTAAATCTTGTTAATGTTGTTGTTTCTGTTTTAAATTAACTAAATTCTAAAGTAGGAAGTTAGTGAATAAAAAGCAACCATGAAGTTACAGTAATATATTAAAAATATATTGTGAATGTCAACCTTAAGGGCTAATGAAATTAGGGTTCAGAGGGTTGTTATAGTTAAACCTTAATTAAGAAATATAATGGGCTGATTAACTTACTATTTGGGTCCAGTACATCAACATGGGTAATTCCATCGGATGTTGGCACACAAAAATTATAGAACGGTACCTTCATGAAGACTTGGGTCTTCACGAGGATACAATGTTGCAGATTGACATGATGCAACACCATTCAAAATGGATCATCTAGATCTACATAACCTTGGTCTTGATCTTAGTTTTACTCTAGGTCAAGTTAGGAACATGATTTTGTACAAGGGATAACTCATAATGACTTAGGGTAACTAGACACATCTAATCGAATAGGGTTGATTAAGTATGTCTATGTTGCCTTAGTCACCATGAGTGGTTCCTATACCAAACTATGTTGCTAAGCTAGGTTAGGGTCAAATATTGAACAAGGGGACTGATAGGAGTTAGTGAAGACCATTCTAGATAACAAATGAAGTGGGGTGAAGGATGTATTCCGTTAGAAAAGTATTTTGTATATGAATATAAACATAGAGAATATGTTGAAATCTTTTCCTAAAGTATCGTAAGTTGCTCCTTGCGTTGTCTTGTGACACCTAGTTTAAGAAACATAATTTCGATGAATATTGGTAAAAAAATTTAGATAGGTCTCTTACACAAAATACTTGATACCTTAAAAGGGTAAGAGAACCAAATATACTTATTATACAATACCTTGAGTTAACATATGAGATCGTTGTAAACCGATACATGAAATGAGAGATCGGTATTTCAATGAGACATTTACGATTACATATAGTTATCTCATTATAAGATTGATTGGCATGGAATGTGTGTTCTAAATTATGACTATTTAGAACAGAGAGCATTATATATAAAAAATTCTCTTCTTTCTAAAGTATTAAAATGGGAATTTTGCATCTTGGTATTAGAGTGAAGGTTGCAGCTCTTGGACCTATTATATCCATAATCTGATAAAACTTAAATTTTCTTAATAGAAAATGGTTAGAAGAAGAGGAAATGCTGCAAACAACCCACCTCCCGGTGGAGAAGACAGCTACCACCTCTTGAAAAACCTTGATGAGATCCTTAATGCCCGTTGGACACAAGAGATCGTTTGTGTATACTTGAACAACAAGTAATGAGAAATGAAGAGGAGGAAGAAGATGGTGGTAATAACAATCATCCACCTCTTCTAGACAACACTAATGTGGGAAATTTAGGTGTTGATAACAATAATGCAAACATACCCGATCAATTTAAAATAAAAAAATCAAGGA
Source organism: Taxus wallichiana var. yunnanensis (assembly GCA_018340775.1). Classification (NCBI taxonomy): domain Eukaryota; kingdom Viridiplantae; phylum Streptophyta; class Pinopsida; order Cupressales; family Taxaceae; genus Taxus; species Taxus wallichiana. The sequence continues at coordinate 755,686,796 of CM031234.1, forward strand.
TGATAGGTGAACTCACTAATGATATAAAAGGATAACTCCACCTAAGTTTGATGGCACCACCTTGGGAGATGGAGCTAAGAATTGGATTATTGACGTAGTTTGGTAAATGTGGAGAATTACTTTACAATAAGTAACTTCTCAGGAGGAAACTAAGGCAATATGGGAGCATATAAGATTTGAATAAAAAGCATCTTCATGGTGAGGATCATTGTAATGTCCTTTGAAAAGCATGTTAAAAAGAAAGGATGGAGAAATGGATAAATCATGGGTTTTACACTATCAACTTAAAATATATCATGGGTTTTACACTATCTACTATATTATCCTCAAAATTAAAAAGAAAGGATGGAGAAATGGATAAATCATGGGTTTTACACTATCAAAATAATGTTGTTCGAACCAATATATGTCTTTTTGGAGAAGTCCTTGAATTGCCTATTTTTTCCACTAAGGTTGACCTTTATGTTTCTCCTTTAGGGTATTATGATGTAATCATAGGTGCTAATTTTCTAGATGAGCATAAGGAAAACTTTGACTATTTTGAAAAACATATTAGTTGTTTGGATGATGTGTAAAAATAACAAACATTCAGGGTGTAAGACGTGAGATTTCAGTTAGGAAATTGTCAGCTATGCAACTTTAAAAATCCAAAACAAAGGTTGCACCTTATATGCAGTAAAAATTTCTAAAACTACTGAATAAATTAGTTACTTCATGGAAATATATCCATTGTTATGAAACTTAATTGATGTGTTTCTAAGAGTTACCATGTCTTCCACCCAAACGGGAGTTTGACTTCACTATTGAGATCAAACCAGGAACCGAGCCTATTTCCAAGGCACCATATAGGATGACTACTATTGAGTTGATAGAGCTTAAGGCACAATTATAAGAACTTTTTTCTAAAGGTTTGATTAGACTGAGTGTCTCACCTTGGGGAGCACCAATAATCTTTGTGAAAAAGAAAGATGGAACACTTAGATTGTGCATTGATTATAGGATGTTAAATAAAGCAATAATTAAGAACAGATATCCACTTCCTAGAATTGATGATTTGTTTGATCAAATGCATGGTGCATCAGTTTATATTAAAATATATCTTCGATCTAGATATCATAAGTTAAGAATAAAAGATGAAGACATTCATAAAACAAATTTTATAACAAGGTATGGACATTATGAATTCACAATATTTCCATTTGGATTAACAAATGTGCCTAAGGATTTTATGAATTTAATGAAATAATATATTTCAAGAATACTTGGAAATGTTTTTGCTTTTATTCTTGGACAATATTCTCATACACTCTAAAATCATTCAAGAACACCATGATCATTAGGAGATAGTTTTGGAAATCTTGACAAAGAGACTCGGTTCTTAGGTAAGTTGTCTAAATGTTCTTTCTATGACATGGAAGTGCACTATTTGGGTCATGTTATAAGAAAGAATGGAATAGTTGTAGATTCCTATTAGGTCATGGAGCCTATTTTCATGTGTGAAAGTGCTGAAGACTATACACTAAGAGTACTATATGCTTTTCACAAATCTGCAGGGGCTTGGGGCGCAACCCCATGAAATTTTTTTGCCTTAAAACATGCCCGATATACTTGGGAAACATGATTTTCCCATATGGGCGGGATTTTGACTCATAGGTTTATGGGACGGTTTTGGTCAATGGTTTTGATACCCACGGTTTTGTAAAACTGCTTAAGTAGTTGTCTATTTATATGGTTTTTTGCATATGGTAGGTAATATAAAACATTGCAGATGTGTTTTGAATTCACGTGTGAATTCTGTAGAGTTTGTTGAGCATAACTCCAAATAAATCTGGTATTTTATTAAGAGAGCAATGGCTTGTAATAAAATATAAGCAAGTGATTCTTGGTGGACGTAGCCCAAATTAGGTGAAGCACGTTAAATATTATCTCTTTGTGTTATGTTATTTTATTCTACAATTTTATTTGAGATCCGTAATATTTTGTACATATTACTTTCTCCGTTATGATTCGTGAGGGATTATTCTGCATATTTTATCCATTATTTCCTAACAATCCCTTTAAGATTGTAGTTATAAGCGAGTGGCTCTGCACTAAAGAATGTACATGAAGTTAGAAGCTTCATAGGTCTTTCTCAAGTTACTATAGGAAGTTTGTTAAAGAATTCTCCAAAGTTGTTGCACCAATAACTTCATTACGAAAAAAGGATAAGAAATTTGTATGGAATGAAAATGTGAATTTTCATTTAAGACTCGAAGGATCAATTAACTTCAAAACCTATTTTTTCTATACTTCGAATCTAATGGGGACTTTCTTGTTGTAAGAAATGCATCCGGGAAGGTCTTGGAGGTATTCTTTTACAAAATGATAATGTCATAGCTTATGAAAGTATAAAAATCAATGTATATGAGCTTAATTATGCTCCACATGATCTAGAGCTTGCTGCCATTGTTCATGCACTTCAGTTTGGAGGAATTACCTTCTTGGTATACCTTTTAAACTAAACAATGATCATCTTAGGTTGAAGTATATTGTTATTCAGCCAAATCTAAATGCAAGACAACGGAGATGGTAAGAATTTCTATCTCAATATGATTTTTACATAAGTTACATTAAAGGAAAGGAAAATAGAGTAGCAGATGATCTAAGTCGTAGGAAGCACATTTATGCTCTTATAATGTTGAGAACTCAGTTTAAAGATGAGGTAAAAAGTGTTATGAAATCTGATTCTTACTTTAATCAAGAAAAGACGACACTTGTTGTAGATCCAAATGATGTGAGATATAAAGGTTTTCACTTTGACAATGAAGGAATCTTACGGTTTGAAAATAGGGTATACATACATTTGCTAAACGATTTAAAAAAATAAATTGTTAGCTAAATTTCACAATTCATCTTTTTTAGACACCTTGGCATTAAAAAATGCTTTTTGATATAAAACAATAATATTTCTGGAAAGGGATGAAAAAATATGTGATTGAGTTTGTGACACACTTTGTTTAGAATGTCAACGTGTTAAAGTTGAGCATATACATCTATCCGGTTTATTGTACTCTCAAAACATGCCGTAGTATAAATGGCAAGTGATAAGCATGGATTTTGTACAAGGGTTTCCTATGTCAAGAAATAAACATGATGTTACTATTGTGATTGTTGATAAACTAACAAAGGTATCTCTTTTACTATTGGTAATCTTAAGGATGATTCACTTTTTTAGCAAAAAGATTCGCAGGTGCATGAGATTTTCAAATTACATGAGTACTTGAGTTTATCATATTGGATAGAAATTCAAGAATGACATCAAGATTTTGGAAAACACTTAATGCATCTCTAGGAACTATTCTGAATTTCAGTTTTGCGTATAATCTAGAAATGGATGGATAGAGTGAAAGAGTGAATCAAGTTTTAGAGGATATGCTACAAATGTATTTCATGGATCAGCATTATAAATGGGAAGAGTACCTTCTATTAGTTGATTTCACATATAATAACACATATCATGCCTCTCTAAAGATGGCACCTTTCGAAGCATTATACGGAAGGAAATGCAAAACCCCTATTAGTTGGGACAAAATCGAGGATAGAGAGGTAATTGGACCTAAAATCCTTAGGGAAATGGAACAGCAAGTTAAAATGATTTGTGGACACTTGAAAGAAGCTGTAGATAGGAACAAGAGTTATACAAAATTAAAGCGGGTTGAAAAGAAATTTTAACTTGGTGAGAAAGTCTTTTTGCGGATAAAACCGAAAAAGAGTTCTATAACTTTTGGCAAGGCTGCCAAGTTATCTCCTCGTTATATGGGACCCTTTGAAATTGTTGAAGTAATCAACCATGTACCTTATCATTTATTTTTACCTCACTTAGATTTAGTATTGTTGAAGTAATCGACTCTCTTCTTGTTCATATGTCATATTTTGTGTCCCATGATTACAAAATCATATATAGTGGGGTAGGAGATACGATAAACTACTCAAAATTAACAAAGAATGTTAATGAATATATAGAACAAATAGAAATGGGACAAAAATCTTGGGAAAGAGGAAAACATGACATTCGAGGCCCATAATTTATATGTAAAGAGCATAAGACATATGTGTTATAATGTGTACATGTTATATTATTCCCATTTTTCCAACACATTCCTCAAGGATTTGATCCCAAGTCGGAGGTATGGACGTGCTAAAACATAGAAAACAACATGTTTTTGTATAAAAATGCTAAAATTGAACTTTTGACATAATAAATCATATTAAAATGATCAATTAGTTTATTAAAAATATGACTATGATGTAGAGAAGCCTTTATCCTTCCTAAAAATATAATTTTTCAAATTTTCTAACTAATATAAGCTTTCCATATTATTCATTTTCTAGCTATTCCTTTTTGTATCTATTTTTAAATTTTAAACACATCTTTCTTTCATTGTGTATCTTTTGTTTCACTCATTGAAATTGATTTTTTTTTATACTAGCCCAAACTAGGCCTAATTCTATACATATTAAAAAAGTCTAATTTTTTGATATTTTTTTAGGTAGTCAGAGGGGGGCATGGTCAAAGCTATGTTATTTTTCAAAATTTAAAATTTCTATGCTAGAAAAATTACAAAAAAATAACTCGATAAAAAATATATAAAAAATCAAGCCCAAACTAGATGCTCCTAGCTATCTTTGTAACAATGGGTTTTCAACAATACTAAATGGTTCAGAAAATAGTTGGGGGCACAAAATTCACTCTATTATGTCTTTTAAAAAAAATAGGAGCACTTATTGGTATTTTAGTTATTTTACCCACTTTAAATTAACCATTTTCAATAAAATATAGTAGCTTAGAAACTAGACTCAAAATGCTACAATTCATGTTGTTAGAAAATATTTGAATTTTGAGTGTAACTATTTCAAATAACTCATACATGTTGAATATTTTTATTTGTCATAAAAAAATGTCTAATTAAGATCCCATTTTGCCCCCTTAACTTGGTGCACTTATCCTCATGCATGGGTATATGTTTCCATACTTGTTTGATTACATAGTTTGTTATTGTCTACAATTTTTACTATTGTTTATGGGCCTTTCCCTTTGTTTGGTGTGAAAACTTTTCTATTGATTGTGTCCATGGTGACCTTGTGTGTCTTGTGACATTGTGAGTGATGTCCCATGTTTGGAACCCACTTTGTGCAGGCAGCTTTAATTGTCTTGTTGCATGTTTATATTACTTTTCTTGGTAGCTTACACAATGTTTACATAGCTTATACACTATTTTATACATGCATGCGTGTTTACACTTGTTTTGGCTAGCCTTATTTTCTACCAAGCACATTTCATGGTTACATTGTACATGTGGTTGGTCATCTTTTCATGTTGCATTCTCCTATCACCGAAGGTGAATGTACCCTCAAAGAGGGAGGACGTAATTTTGGGATTTACATACTAACTAACTCAACGTATTTACATGGGTTCAGTTCCATGCACTTTCCACCATTGGCATTAAGGGTTACATACAATGAGTGGGTTTAGACAAGTCTATGAACCCCATACATATCAGATTTTATAGGACATGGTTTCTTTAGCATTCTGCTAAGAATCTATATGCTTGGAGATTAATCTAGGTATGTGTCTCTACAATACTTTGGACAAAGTGGCATCCGATAACCCAAAAACATAAGATGTATAAAGATCTCTTTACATATTTAGGGAAGCAAGCTTAGAGATTTGAGTACATAGAGTATTTCTCCTTACACTTCTTTAACCTTTCATGTGAGATCACCCCAAAAAGTTTGAGTACAGGATATCCTTCTACCCTTCTCTATCAACATGGATCAAGTACACATGTTCCATTTACATTTACATTTTCCATTTATATTTTCATACACGTGTATTTTACATAGCATTTTTACACTTACATATATACATATTTGACTACTTGATATTTTTCTCCTCAGTAGGTCCAAATCGTATGTGAAACAACTATTTAAATGGGAGTAAAAAAAAAAAAAAGTGACAACATACATTCTTTACTGAACCATATAGGTACACTACACACTACATTTTTCCCTAGTTTCACTCTCATCACTTTTTCTTTGCACATTTTTCATCTTTAGTTTCCATGTGCATCCATATTTTTATCATTCCACACTTTGTCTAGTCCTTTGGAGCACCTTCTTCATCATTCGACAACGCCATCAAGTATGCATCTCTATCTACTTTATGTTACTGAGATTTCCGCTCACCAACATAAAGTGGGGGAAAAATGTAGTCATAAAATCATGCACTTTGAAAATTTATTTATCCTAGTCTCATACTACTATTTAGAAGTTTCTTGAGGGAAAAAATTACTAATTAACCCTCATCTTTTGGCCATTTTATTTTATTTTATTTTGTCATTATGAACCTCTTACACTATTATGCCAAGTCAAATTCCTCATCCGACATTATTTTAGCCTCATCTAGGAAAACCAAATTATTATTGGAGTGCTCATGGGTGCCCCTATCCCACCAGGCACCCCGATCCTTCTATAATTTTCCCACCACTCTTTGGGTTCTTTCTAGCCATTTTATATCTTTATATTTCTTGTGGTTAGCTTTTTCAGGGTTTACTACAAAATCAAACCAAGAGAACCCTATAAATATATTGTTATGAGACCATAATGAGGGACCTAGCATCAACTACTACTATCACTCCATCGATATTTTCATCCATATACTGATTTGGAGATCACTTGCATCCAGATAGCTCCATCATCAACGCACAAGGCTAGGACACCTACATCACACTTCATAGGGGCTAGGGATTCTATTATATTTCATGCACAAATTCTATTACATTTTCTACACATTGTTATTGCTTTCTAATTCACAAATTGTGACTCGACACAAGAGAAACCTAAGGCATGTTCACATACACTTTCACATAGATTTACATTATTTCTAAGATGTAGTGCAGTGCTAAGTTATTAATTCCATGATTGTCATATGCATTTTTTTTTTTGAGGATTTAATGCTTTTTTTGGGTCTTTTAGGTTTTTCTTCCATCTTGAGATATCGGATAAATTATTCATAGTACAAAAAAATTGATGTAACAGAAGAGAACATTGTAGATTAAGCTTTGGCTCTATAAATACTAGACTCGAGATTTTGTGCAGACTGGGAACACATAATGTAGACCGAGAGAGCCCACAGAGCCCCAATCCTCCTCTAGGTGCTTCAATCTAACTAGATCCACCGTATCAATTTTTTTCGGCACTCCCGCATAGTCATTACCGCTTATAATTTTTCCGGTCTCCTCTACGATATAGTCCCACGAGCATCTCTGTTACCAAATGAGTTCTTTTCTTTTCTCCTTAGACATTAGGGTTTTAATTTTTATTATATTTATTTCTTATCTCATTTACTTGCTTTCTTAGTATGTTTATTTACTGCATTTATATGTCCTCCTATATTATATTAAATATCTTGTACTACATGTATATAGTAAATTTTATTTAATCACTAGGTGATGGAAATAGATAATGCTTAGATACAAATGAGGGCCATGAGGTGGTACTTTATGGGGATCGAGTTCACACTGAGTTCCATATTATTTTGGATGCTATAAAAATATTAGGGGTTCCATGATTTCAGAGTACATTTCTATTGTGATCCTTTCATCGGTTACAGTGGAGGGTAGTAGTAAAGGCATCTTATATAATATGCATGATATTTTCTGATGTATAGAGGAGGATGGGACAAGATATGATTAGGCATGATGTTTATTTCCCCACTTGTATAAGGAACTATATATTTACACATGAGAATCACAGGGGTTATATAGAGCTACTACCTTGTTACATGTATTGGCCTATGAGCATATTGTGATATTGAGGCTAGTTGGTGGACAACAGGGGAGAGTGAGAAAGGATAAATATATTTGCTAGGACATGGGTAGGTGTTCCTTGTAGTAAGATGGATACAAATACCTATAGAGTGATGGTAGATCAAATGGGGCCATAGGTCATGATATGGATGACATACTGAGAATATAGAGGATGGGCCGAGGATGTAATATAATTACGAATATGTTCGCAAAATATGTGGCTAGAGCATCAATTTCAGGGGTAACCGAGTTATTCTAGATATATAATGGTTCACAGATGTTTGATATGCCTAGTATGTGCCCCCGTGAGAGCCATATGTATGGGTGAGGACCATTAGGACACCAAGGAGGGACAAAGCTAGACTAGGACTTATAAGAGCACAATTAGTACCTCTTAGGATAGATGAAACAGATGCGATGATATATCCGATAGATGTGGATGACGTAGGGTATGGTATATGTAGGAATATCATGCATGGTGTGCATCACATGGGAAAGTATTTTTTTTAGTTTTTTTGGATGCAAGGGGAGAACTACCAAGGGGAGGACTAGAGGGGAAAGCACGTGCCCCTAATAGGATATCGACATCAATCGTATATTTTGAGTATTTTTATTATGAATTTTAGGATTGGTTATTTGGTTGATTAATTTTTGTTGTTGTATAATATGTGTATGTATGGATGTGGCGATGCATATTGGTTGCTGATTGTGGACATATCTATCCATACATTGAAGAATAATTTTCCCATTGATGTAATCATAGGTGGTGGTATTCTAGAGCATGTGGATTATATTACAGGTGAGCATGCACACTTATTTTATCCAATGCCACTAGAAATGGGTTCGTGTATTGTATTACTAAGCAAGAGCGATTAGGCACAAGAGGAGAGACAACAAGCTAGAGAGGCTATAGGTTGATTTCCCTTATCACAAGATGTATTTACACGATTCATGGAGTTGCATGACTAGTTTAAAATGCATTAGACTAAGGTGAAATTACTAGACAGATAGGTAGAGATATACAGGGTTGCAATCAACATCATAGATTGAGTAGTGAAATTTCTATTTCTAGAGATCCCAGCTTATAGATAGTGATAGTGATGATTAAAAATAATATGTAGTTATGAAATGATGTATGGGGGCTTTCCCGAGCGATGGGATTTTCAACAATGAAATATAATGATGATTTATATATATATATATATATATATATATATATCTATATATATATATATATATATGTATATATATATTGAAAATCATGTTACAAAAATCCCATCATGGCAAAGCCCCCCATACATCACCGCATAACTACATATTACATATATATATATATATATATATATATATATATATATATATATATATATACGGACTATTGTCATATGTTCCATGTACTTAATGTTTATTGTAATGCGATGTGATGATTCGTACGCATATGTTGATGTATGATATGTCAACTATTGTAGCTATATTCAATGTCTAGTGTTTTGAGAAGTGTTTGCATTTATTAATTTGAATTCCATGGTGTATTTGTTGATGATAATTAATGGATAAGAATAATTAATTTATTTCATAATAAATAGTGTATATAGTGTGATTGTGTCATGTGATAGATGAATGATGGAAAAAGTATAATGTATGTATAGATAGAGTTGTGATGAATAATAAAGTATGTGTAAAATGAATGATGTAAAAGAGTATGTGAATGATATGCACGTGTTAGTATGATGAAAGGGGTGTGGAGGAGAGTAATGATTCCCCGAGTGTGTAGATGATAAGGTTTGTTTATAGAATACCCCTTAGTAGTCAAGCGGGAAACCGTAAAGAAAGAGTGCATCATCGGGAAGAAATATGATAAAGTATTCTAGATAAATATATCGATATGATGTGTAGTGTGGAGAGATTATGTTGTCCTTATTGTAAAAATACCTAATAAATCATATAATAATAACAAGAACATGAGTGAATCATCAAGGAATGAGGGGGAAAATCACCTACCAAAGACCCAAATGGTCATGGAGTAGCGGAAACATGTGGAATGGAAGCAACATGAGTGTATGAACCAAACTGAATGCTAGGTGAAATGGTTCCAATGATGGGTGACACCTCGGTGGAAAGCACGAGATGTTGACGAGTTATGTAACCAATGTGTAGTAGTATCATGAAACAATGGATGAGACAATGCTCCAGTGGATGGATGATATGCGAGCACGCATGATCAACCACCTATGACAATGGATGAATAATGACCTTAGAACTAGATGAAGGAGATAAATAAACTGGAGTAACAATAGGATTGCATGGAAGTGGATACATAGACCATTCGTGAGAGAGAGATCAAAAGGGAATGATACCCTTATATTCTAATTTTGGTAATTAATGATGAAGGGCACAACAATCATTTTTGTGTTGGCCATTTATACGATGATAGTTATAATAGGGTCTATCATGTTGGCATTGTAAATGATGAGGTAGATGATGTTGATTATAAGGTAGATGAATCAAACAATTGTTAAGAAAGCAACACAACACATCATGAGATCAAGTGTGATGAGAAAAGTTTAATGGATCCCGCAAAGGAGATGTAGAAGTCGAGGTCAATACCGATGTGGTGGAGGATATAAAGGATTCTTATGCAATGGAGAAGTTTGATCTTGATTGTGAGGTGGAGGACATGAAGACCTAGGAGGATACTCAATAGATGTAATCAAAGAAAAACTATATGGTGCGGTAATAGTAGAATTAGGCGGAGGTTCTATTTTATGTGCAACAATGAGATCCTACTCTAGGTCAATGACCTCATAACATAGGAGTATGAATGATTCTTGTGTTTCATATTGCAATCATTATTTTAAAGTAACAATGAGACCATAAAAAAATATAAATATATTTTCTAATTCAATTGGATGAAAGAAAATTTGATGCATGGAAGCATTGAAGCACAAAATGTAATCAATTATAGGTTCAATTTTTCCTTAATGTAAGTTAGGTAAGTGATCATATGTAGGTCTAGGGCCATTTTTTATCATAAAGAATTGAAGGAACGCCTTTTCCATCTCACAATAGATACTAATATATCCAAAAGGTAAATTTTTGTACCATCAAAGAGCATCATCGTAATACTATGGCGAAAAGCTTTTATCAATAATTGATCATTACAATAAGAAGCCATGGCTAGATGATAATGCTTAAGATGTATATATGGATTTCCATAACCATCAAATCATGAAAATGTAGGAGTAATAAAATCCTTTGGTAATGTTGAATTGTGAATCTTTTTAGAATAGAGTTGTTATGTAAATAGTTCTTATCAATAGAAGCAAAATAGGATTTTCTTTCAAGTGTGAAATATTGGGAATGTGATTGTAATTGGCCAATAACATGCATGAGTGATAAGATATCCTTTGATGGAATAGTAGGATATGTAGATGGTGTATTGAGAAATTGCATCTTCCCATTATGAGTGATCATAGGAATGTCAAGAGAACAATTAGAAGATACCAAATACTACTAGATATAGGTTCTCAAGAAGGAATATGTCGTTAATTAGAAGGAATAACATTAGAATCATTACTAGAAGATGAGGTAATGGAAGGAGATGAATACTGCATGTTACTTGCAACAATGTGATAATAATATGAAAATGGAGTAGGAAAATCATATTAAATAGTATGCAAAGAAGTAGAATCATTACTATCATGTGCCTCATCAATATCAGAAAAATATTCAGATATAAGTATTTCATTAAGTGTATCATCAACATATAATGAAGGAGGATAACTACTATGGGATACATTATTAGAAATGTTTTCAAAAATTGAAGGAGTATGAGATGTAAATATAGAATCATCCCGACTAGTATCGGAAACAATATCGTGCACATTTTTATTTTCATCTTATTTTTGGCTAAACCATCATCATCAAATTTAAGCATAAAACTAAGAATAACGCCATCCAAAGTCTCAAGTAGAAATAGAATAAGGTGGAGTGCGGCTAACTCGATTAAAAATTTCCACAACAGAAAATACTTTTAGATTAGAAACAATGCTAATTATAGAATGATCAATGATAGTAGGAACATTGCATTCATTAGATAAAAATTTCCTTTGAGTATCATATGGAAAAAAAGCATCATGATATAGAGCGCTAAGTTCAGCTATGTTTTCTTCATTATAGAAAGGATTAAAACTCACATGATGCATGGCGAGCCTAAAAGGAGAAGATTTATCCATAGCCATTATGGTATTAGTGAATCCTAGGGAAATTAGTTCTAAGCTATGGGTTTACCAAAATGATTTACCAAAATTTTAATATTTTATTAAAATCTAAATGCAAATATCTTCTACAACTTATATACAATGCAATCCAAGTTCTTGGAAATTTATTTGATCTTTATATGAAATAAAATTCAAGAGATAGGGTTCTTGTTACATGTATTAATATTATCCCAAAGTGAGTTTGGAATAGATAATGTGAGGGAATAGGAACACACACAGTGGTAATCAATCTCAGAAAAATGTAGATATGCTCGTAATACCAGACACATGTGCTTAGGAAAGATAGGGGTGCTCATGGGCACTCAAGACATTTTTGGTGGCACTGGATTATGAAAAAATGGTCAAAACCTAGTCTCGATAATTTCTCTAGGGTTTGACACTTATGTTCCTTTTGCCACCTTCAGGTTGCACTTTGATTTTTGTGGTACTTATATACCTATATAAAAATATCCTCCTATAAAACCATAAAAAATAAATATGTAAAATGAGGGGTCGAACTGTCCTTAGATGTGACAATGGTTAACTTACAATTAAGCCATGCACTACATCTCTCGATCCATTGTAGTTCTATGTTCTTATGTGTGCAATATTTTTCCTAGGTCACCCATGCGCTAATAATGGAAAGATAATGGGTGATAGTAGATAATATGTAAATGTGTGTATGGAATTGATTAAAATCCCCTTCTTACATAGTTTGTATGTAAAATAATGTAGCCAAATGTAGTACTTTGATAAGAATTTCACCCCCGTAATGGTATGTACGTTATGTTTATATGGGGATATCTTGCTTGAATTTTGACACTAATGACTTAACATACTAACTCATACATAAAGATATGAGTGGGAAATTAAAAATAATGACCTCAAATGTCAACAATAATATGAAACATAAATAGGGCATGAGTACATAGGATGGAAAGAGCTCTTGGGCAATAGTGTGTAGAGACAAATCACAAAAATGAGTGAACACCGACCGATTGTGTATCCATGTGACTTGACCAGAACTGGGTGTATGAGTGACCAATGATACACATAAAACCAATAAAAACCAACAAGACAAGCAGACAAAATATGCCATGAATCACTAGTAGATACTCTTTTATGCAAGATCCGTATATAAAACAACATACTTGGCGGTATAGTAAATAGTAATATGTGATTTTGTGTCTACATCATATTTATCATGAGAACCATTCTCGAGTCCTTTTTCTACCTAATTTGATCCATCTATACTTATCATAGATAAGAATTGGATTTATTGAGAATCATATAGAAATATTGTTCATATCCTCTACCATTGATCCGCATTATTTTAGTCTAGCATCAGGAATTTCATATTGAGATGCATTCTTCACAATTTCCTCTCTTTGGAGAAATCTTATTCTTTTGTTAAATCTATTGAGATTTCACAAGGCTTCGTCTTTTAGGGATGGATAGTCCTCTCATATTTCTCTATCTATTTCATTTAGTGATTCTCCATGTTCTTCTATGGGGATTATCTATTTGTATATATTTTATATACAATTCACTTGTCACTCATTTTTGTGAGGAGTTTTTCCTTTGAGTTTCACCTTTTCTCCACTTTATGACATATTTTTTATGTTTTTTGGTACCTTATTATCCCTTATTCTCAAGGCCCAATTATTCTTCCCACCTAAGTTATGCTTAAGGGTGGTGTTATTGTAGGATCTTTATTTTGTTGTAAACTTTTTCCTACACATGTATTTAGCTTGCTTATGTTATCGAAGGATACATTGGAGTTACACTTGTCTACATTTTTATTTAGTGGTGACACTTCCACACTTATCATTTATACACATATTGTATGGTTATTTTCTCATGCATTTAATATATAATAAATATTATTGCTCATGTTTAGTTTCTCTCTTTCACAACTTTACTCTTAGTATTTTATCGGTGCTCTAACTAGAACTAAATTATCACATGATTTACATATTTTATTTTTAGATATCATGAGTTCTTGAGGTTTTTATATATATTTTTTAAAATTCCAAGAACGGGTGAAAAATTTAGGTTCATAAGTGAATTTTAACATACGTAAGTGTGATACATGAAATAATTGAAAAAAAAAAAAATCATAAGCATATGATCTATCAGTCTAAGATACTAGAAAAGGGTGATTTATATAATATATTCCTAACCATTCCTATATTCCTTCCCCTCATAACTTTTGCAAAGATCATTTGATCTAGGTTCACTAATATTTCTTCATACATCCCTGATATAGTAGTTGTTTATCCTAGAAGTGATCTGTAAAACTAAGTATCATTTATAAGCCTACTTATGATTTCAAATGCTTTATCCATTTGAGATGTTAATAAATATCCTAATTTCTATTAAAAATAAGTAAATAACTATATTTTTATATGAATGTAATATATCGTGCTAAATCCTAAGTTACTTAAGTATGCAATTAATTTTGGGTTAACACATTTTGGTGAACTTGTCCATTACCAAAACCTTTTATTCTCTTGTTGTTTAACTTGTATATTCCATAGTTAGGATGTGATATACAATCCATAGTGTATTCAGGGTATTACTTAAGTTGTATATGACTTTCAACAATTCTTTGCAAAACAACAAGGCATACCATCCATATATTAAGGTCCATGTCATTTTTAGTATACAAATATGATTCTATCTGAACCATGCCCAAGTGTAATTTCTACTAATACTTGTTTTATAAACTATATATATTATGGTTATGACGACATCATATGATTATAATAATAAGACAAAATATGCTCCTCACTCTCCCACTCTTTTTATGTCATCCACTATTGGTTTCTCTTCGACTTACACATAACCTAAGTCTAGTCATTGACATTTTATACATGTGGATAAGCCTAATGATTTATTGAAACTTTCTCTTAATGATGATCTTAGCTATAAATATACACATATTTATCGTGGTTGGTTTAGTTTAGTTGGAATAAATAACCCTATTTTGTATGCTTAATATTAATTAAAATCATAATCCAACACAAGTTATTGATATAAATTCCACTAAGGAGATATATGTATATGTTTCATATGATAATTTATTCTCTAGTGCATGAACATGATCTAAAAATCTTCTAAAACTTGATATTTCTACACCCTATCCAAACATTGACATTGATGATGCTACTTATGTTTAACATTATTCTACTTCTATAGAATGTGATACACATAGTCATTGTGATATTGTAAGTGATAACTAGATTGTTATCTTTAATGATTTGCATATTTTTTCTAATACTCATGATGATGTTCTTAAAATTTTCTTATTTATAACGATGATTCCTTTTTTCCTTAATGAGGTTTCTAGTTATGATGATTTTTCTATTTCTACAAATGTTACTAATCATGGTGATGATTCTAATCATAGTGGTTTTTATATATAATGATGTTTCTTCATATGATGATGTTACTTTTTTTACTCTCAAGAATACTATTTTAGTTACATGTGTTTCTACTTTCCCTACAAAATGAACAAATGATGTTAATGATAGTGATGTTTCCTTCATCTTGTACAAGTAGTTAATGCCAATGCTAATATAGATTTTATATGCCTTAATGATAGTACTCATGACCCTACCTCACGCATTACTTCTAGTTTTATTACTTCTACACTTACAATTGATTGTTGAATGTACCTAGAGATAATGTCCCTTTAAAAATGTCTCAAATAGTAATTTTATTTCTCTTAATGTTCCTAAATATGATTAAATCACTTATAAACAAAATAGTATTCCCACGAACATAATAAGTTTTAAATTCTAACCTTTGAATTAACCTATTAGTGATTATGCAATACCCATTCAATTAGTCATTTATCTAATGCATCTTGTAGTTGATTTAAAATGCAAAGTGCACAATTTAATTTCAGAAACTAAGTATTACCATGCTACAATTGATTTCACAAGTATACATGTAATTATTATATGATGTTAAATATTAAAATCAACTTCCCTCATAATTTTTCCATGCCTAAGCTAAAATTGTTTGATAAGACATCTAATTGTAATCTACATCTCAAGTACTAGATGTCTAGAGTGGATTCTTATACAATGATGACATACTTTCAAAATATTTGTAGTAAAATCTAGATAGAAGTGTAATGTATTTGTTTTCTCACCTTCATATTGGATCCATGAGCACATTTTTAGAAATTTATGAATATTTTCTCTTTTGGATTATTTATGATAAATGTCACAATTTTACATATGAGTCTCTTCCTATTTTATTCAAGGTAAAATTAATCATGTTACTAATTATATATTACAATTTAATGTTAGTATTAAATAATTAATATCCAATCCTATGGATTTAGAAATGAAATAAACCTATTTTTGAGACCCAATTTTCCATCTTAAGGAAAATTTTATTAATAACATATTTTAATCATTCAATTATATTATTTTGTTTGTTATCAACCAAGAGATAGACCTTTTACCCATACACACTTCCACACATTTTGATTATTCAATTATTATTTCATTTATAGACTCTAAATCTATCACTCCTTGTGATGTGGAGTTTATTTCAGATATTGTTATGGTATTTCAGTACATAAATGCTTTCTATCATGTTACATCCAAACCAACTATTAGTATTTATATTTTTCTACTTCCTATGTGCAAACCATTATACTTAGAAAATTTGAGTGATTAGCCACGTGATAATTTTCTTACTCTACTCAATATATGATTTATTTAATTGCCCTACATTTTTTATCATCCTCCCCATCAATTGTAAATTGAAAAATGATTACCTTTCTATAATTTCCATCAAATTGATGTGTAATGCGAAAGAAGTTTATATACACTAGATAAGAAACTAAAGGGGATTAATGAATTTTTTTATATATTTTAATACACAATATCCAGTAGATCTCTTTCTCTCCTTCTGCAACATCTCCCTCTATAAACTGTGATCTTTGATGACCTTCCCTCTATCGCCAAGTCATTTTCAATACATCTTATTAAATTTATCCCTTTAAAGGAGGATCTTCATACTATAGTTTTAGAAAAATATAAATTCAAATGGGTTGTAAAGAAAAATTATTTTTCATGCAATGTACTTAGGAAAATTGCATATGTTCTATGGTAATGAAATAACAACCATGTATTCAACCAGCTAGGATATCACACCTAGTCCTTGATGGTTCGTGTTACTAAACCAAAATGAAGAATTTTTTTATCATATTACACTATCATGAATCCTCAATTTGATTATCATCTACATAAACCCTCTATCCATTTATGTGATTGGGGATGTCTTAGGATTAACCTTCCTTATTTCTAAAGAATATGTTTCCTTCTAACTTAGTTTTCTTTGATGTTATTTTATGTCTAAACTTACCTCATTAATTTTAGAATCACTCCAAGTGTTAATAAAAATTTATGTAGTCATTCATAATAAATATATTGCATAATATTTAATAAACTATTTGTATCGATGTAACTATCATAATTAACACATACATCACTTCATCTTGTATACTAATCAAATACATAAAAACAATATATAGAACATCTAGACTATATTATAATTAAGAATCTCATCAAAAAGTGGAATGATATTAACTCAACATAGAATGTTATGTGTGTGTGTGTGTGTTCCTATATATATATATGTATACACACACACATACATACACACACACATAGAGACATGAATGCATACATACATACATACATACATACATACATATGGCATATGCTCAAATATTAAATCATAATGAGGTCCATGCCCTTATCAAAAAAATGATCATACATCCTAACTATCATCATCACCCTCACTCAAATATTATACACGATATCAATAACTTGATACCTCCTTTGCATCACTATGACCACTAGAATGTGATTGTTATATATACTGAAAAATACTCTCATTTAGTGTCCTTATTTGTGTCATGGAATTTGCATATTATTCTTAGACACTAATTAATATTGAAAATATCATGAATAAGATATGTCCCATGTGAAGGTTATGGATTACGTACTAGCTCATATTAAATGTCATCTATATCACTCTATAAAATAATACAATTTTCCTCCATAACAACCATTGAATCAAAAAAATCATGCTCTCTTTGTACACCAATAAATATATCTAACATCCCTCTAGCTACCACATCACTAGGAATGTTCCTCATCAATGGCCTCATGAAAACATACATAATCATTTCCCACTACATATTTCATACATACAAGTGAGAAAATATTTAAATACTATATGTTGCAAATTCAAATCTATCACACTCGATTATTACAACCTACCTTATATAAATCAAAAACATTTATTTTGAGAAATGGATATTTATACAAGATCATCCACAGGAATTTCCCTCACATACACCATCTCCTCCCTTGGTAAGTGTAATACCTATTCATTTTACTCCTTCTATGGATTCTCCACCTCTAGGATGCCTATGATCGTAGGGAAAAAACATGCATTAGGAATATTTCGAGGATCATAAATACATTCCAGTATATCATGCATTAAATATGGAACCTAAAACATCAATTTGGTCCACCTCATTCAATGATGGGGGTAATAAATATGTTGGTTTCGATCCCAACTTATTCCCATAACTCAATGGTGCATGCATAAATCTCCTCTACAAATATGGTGTTAATGATACATCTTCCACCAAATTGAATCGGTGGATGACATGCTCTCACTAGCATAACTATTATATTGTATATTGTTTCTCATTTAAAGACATAATATGACACACATTACAAAATTCCACAACATTCTCTACCTATCTTATGAAATATCTATATGTTCTTCATATGATACCAAAAAGGTTGAATTTGTCTGATATGGCTCGATAAGTTGTGGTTTCTAAGCCCCACCTCCTAGATATCACCTACGCTAATATAAATATCTTTGGATGGGACAAATTAGGCCTAATAAATCCAAAAATTTCACAACCTCTAAATGATCATATTCCCATATATGCAATACAATAATGGCTCCCTCGGAACCTTCATGGATCTATAAATTCAACTTGTATAATTCTCTTTATAAGTGGGTCAAGATACTATTACCCCAAAAATATCATGTGTTTTTATCCTCTATATGTTGGTATATATACTAGATATGGTATGAAGATAGACACCCCATCATAATCTAGTACTTAAAATGATTGTAATAGAGATGCAATGAATTACAACAATCACATAACCCTAGATGTCACAATCAAACTCAAGAAAATGGTCATCTTGGAAATGCCACTTGCACCCAACTATAATTTTCATTCCTTTTGCATTTCAAATGTATTATACCTAATCTAGATGTATACCCTATCTCTTGAAATTTGGTGTTAAAGAATAGAATAGATACCCTCTAAGGTCATTTTCATCTCTCATATTAGGAGAAAAATAGTACAAGTATCTAGATTGCATTTCTTATGTAATGCATATTTTGGTGTGAAGTTATCATTGATGTCAAAGATAGATGTTTTAATTATTGTTAGAGGTCATTTATGTAAAAGGTAAGGTAAACATGAAGGTTTATTGGTAGTGTCAGTTGAGATTACTTGGTCTTATTGATGATTCATTGTGTCTTGAGTCAATTTTAGGGTGTGTAAATGTTGTTGAAGTGAATTGGTGATATTTTGATGAGGTCATGGATTTTTATAATGTCGTTACAAGTATGAAAGGTATCAAAGGTGATGAGGTGGTCATATTTAGTAACACAAGCATTTGGAGGTACATGTTCTTGAGGCCTAGAGATCAATATCAAGCATGACATGATGAAATAAGTCACGTATCATATGTATATACATGGTAAGAGAATAATAATCATTATAATGATGTTTTGGGACACTCAAAAGTGTCATATTATTCTAGTTCAAGTGTTAGATAATGATTTTTGATCTATTCCTAGACCTAAACCTTAAGAAAGTTTATCCTAGTGTGGTGGAATCAATACTCTTGCCATATTTTGGAAAAGGTGAGTATTGGAGATTTTTGGAAGGTTGATGTGATGCTGTTTTCCAAATTTTAGGACCTAATGTTGAATATTTTTGCAATCTATGCCATTTTTACTAAAAATGAGTTATGAAGGTGAGAAACCAAAGTAAACTTATGACATTATGATGCTCATTGGAGAGTTTATTATTTTTATGGAGAATCAAGATCCTAGGGATATTTGAATATTTCTATCATGAATATTTTCCAAGTTTAATGAGTTACTTTAATTTTCAAGTATTTATGAATAATTATTAATAATGTAAACAACCGTAAAACCCTCTCAAAACCCTATCTCGATAACAACTCAGAAGAACTTCCTTGTTTTGGTCCAGATTTGATTGATTTTGAAAATATGATGATTTTATGTTGTATATAACTCCTCCATATTTTTGTGATGTAATTTACAAGTTTAAGAACCTTTCTAGTTTGTGAAAAAGTTGTCCATTGGAGAAGGTGATTAAATTGGATTTTTTTGAATCGTGGGAGTTTTACCTCATGTCCATGATTATTTCTAATATTTAATGAGGTCTTAATAGGTCAATTGTTCCATATTTTAAAATAATGGTATTTGTGGATGAAATGTTAGTTTCAAGGTTGTTTTCCCATAGATGTGTTGTAAGGCATCTAATGTCTGATTTGTGGTATCATGAGCACTCGTGATGTATCTCGAGATGAATATATTTCTAGGAATTCATAAAATATTACATATTTAAGGTCATTTGTTGAGGTTTTGAGCCTCATATTTGAGGTATAGGGTTTGGTGCACAAGAAAAAACATGTTGTGGAGATAATGTTAGGGCATAAGATGATGATGATGCTAAGATTCCTAGGTTTGGTGGAATAATGAGGAATTATTTAATGATTTTTTTGAAGTGATTAAATTATTTTATGATGTTCATGTATGTATGAAGTGGTTTTGTTTTGATGAGAAGAATATTTTATGCAATTAGGGATATTAGATACCTAATGGAGAAAATTGGGTATGAAGGTGATATGGTCTTGACCTCCTATAATATATAGTGTATTATTTACTCATGATTGTAATATGATATTTATATATATATTCCTATAAAGGACAACATACTAGATGTCGGTGCACGTGACTTGTATATAAGAAAGTTGAGAAGGTTAATTTAAAAATATTTTTTTAGAGGATTTGTGTGTAGTGAATTTTAAAAGAGGGTTTGAGTGATATTTGAGGAAGATTTTAAGATTATGAGGCCTTTCAAAATATTAATAATGATTTTATGCTTTTGATCTAAAAATGGTGAGCTGAAATAATGTCATCCATACATGACCACGTTGGAGAAGAAGATCTAATTGGTGTGCATGAGCATGAGCAAGCTAGAGGGATATTTGGGGATAGGTTGCATGTTTTCTGTAACCATTATGACATGGTAGATATGATTTTCATGATGTTATTGGTGTGTTATATAGCATGAGAAATATGTCACTTGATGTAATCACTCTTTTGAAGAATCCCTAGAGTGAAGAAAAGAAGAATGTTGTTCGAGAGAGATAGAATAAGAGTATGCTTCATAGAGTCATCATGAGTTGTGTGAGAAACATTGAGATACGCCATAAATCATTTCAGATGTGTTTGGATAGTGTTGATTCATCTAGGGGGTTGGTTCCTCCTTGTAGGTTTGTTGTTTTACTAAACTATGTGTTGGTGCTCATTGTAGGGTTAGAGCTCTACTAAACTAGGGGTTGGTACCTCACTAAATAAATCTCTTGCATTATGTAATATACAAAGGAGTCCTTTTGTTGAGTAATATATGTATAGGTTATGTTGGTCTTATCCGCCTTGAGGGTTTCCCACTCATATCTTGTTTCCATGTATTGATGTATTCTTTCTTGCTCATGTTTTTATTTTATTCTTGAATGCATGACAAATGGTTAAGATGATGAATGTTTAATGAATGGTTAAATTTGAAATGAATGAATTTTTATTACACGCGTTGATTCACCCCCTCCTATTAGTGTTTGTTATTCTAACAATGATCTTACAACTATAAATAATCTCTATGCATCAAAGGAGGCCCTTTTATGTAATTTTGATAAGGTTGAGGTGATCATTTGAAGCACAAAATGGCTAAACAATTAAGGATAAAATGTCAAGAGTTTAGATCAGGGTTGTCAAGAATGATGGATAAATCATCAAGAAGATTAGAAGTCAGTTTAAGGTTGCAAAGAAAATTTTTGTTGAATATAAGATGAGTGTAATCACTTAAACTCATAACTTTCTCCTCATAAGATAGTTATATATGTGTTTATGATAATGTTAGAAATAAAGAGGCTGAAGTAGATTCATATGCTGAATTTGTCCATCAAATACTTGGAAAATATCAAATTTAATTCAAGCATCAAGGAAATGAAATCTCAAGTTCAAGGAATCTTTAGACTAAGGATGAATAATGTTTCAATCTCATGAAGGAAATGGAAATAGTAAAGGATAAAGAGATTGATTGCATCATCTATGAATCAGATTTGAGGTCTTTGAAGGAATAATTAGATAAGGAATCAGATGCGGAAAAGTGACAAAGCAGCGTGAGAATCTACAAGTGACTCTTCCGCATACCCGACCTCTCTTCAGGTCTTGCTAGAGACAGCCGGTGGCGGTAAAATATGCGTTGAATTCGCTACAAACTAGTTAGGCGGTCTTATGTCTTCAACACGCACTAGTGGAATTTACTTCTAATCTAAGGAAAAGAAGGCCCTTCTAACTTAACATGGTGTGATAGATCGATCGCAAGGATGAGCTGCTCAAGGCTCCAATCAATATCGAGCTCTGCATGATTCGATCTATGGGTTGCGGAATACGTGAAAATGACCTAGGATAGTTTTGTGTATGTCTCCGATAAGGTCATAGGGTGGATGGTGGAAACAATTGACTCTACTACTTCATTATTTTTGCTCTTACGATTCTCCTTTATCGCCTAGTCCAGAAATTCTCTAGCTTCTTTTTGGACCTCTATTAGCACTTTCCTTAAGAAGATTAATAGTTAACTCGCTATATCTAGTAAGGACAATTGTTCGATGATGATGGGTGGAATTAGAGTGGATTGGAATACTAGTATGCGTAAGCCAACATCTAGATCTGATTGACTTGTGGACTCGTTGGGCTCATGGGGATGTGGATCACAACCATAGACTCTTGGTTGTTGCGAAGTCTGTTATGGTCATGCGTGAAATCAAGTTCTAATCCCTAGTATCCAGAATCATATGCTTTCTCGATTTTTCCATGTTTAGGACCAAAATCCATCCAAAAAGTGTGATTTTCTCGGCCAGAATATCTCACAGGGAATTCATGCAACCTCGATCCTTAGACCGGTATCTATATACGTGAGAGTGTCTCTGCACTGGCTATGGGACCAAAGGATCACAACCAAAGGTTTGTTCTCTTTCGAACCCTTCTAAAAATGACTTTACCATGTGAGTGTTTACCTAGGGGAAATCTTTAATTTGGTTGGTTTGACCAAAATGTGCGTGTTTGGTCATCCTCTATGTTTAACCCTCTTAATTGAGAACCATTGATTGAGTTGTAAATCTATGGTTGTTCGGAATACTTGTATTCTCGAGATTTTGGTCTATGTCAACTATTGCTTCTTGTGGCGAGGTTTGGTTGAGGCACAATTGGCTCAAACATATATTCCCCCACTCCCTCGAGGTCCCATGATTGTCATACAAAATAAAATGTAAATCTAATCAGAATTAAGTAAACTCTAACTACATGGAATAACCTAAAACATAAATAAGTTCTATTCTTCAAAGAAACCTTTCAAGAATTTTAAGGAAAGAAAACCATTTTAAGCGTATCTAAGAATAACAACTAAACAATAATTTAAAATATATATTCCCTAAAAAAATAACCGAGTGTAGTTATCACTGTGTAATTTGTAGATTTTATTCTAAATAACTAAAATAGCTCGTCTAATCTATCTGCAAAGATTCTCGATCCTACCTCGAAGTGAGGAGTGAATCATAGTTTCTCGAAAATATATCAATCCTCACACTTCCTAGCAATATCAAAGAGAATAAAAGTCACTGAAATGAAGCAATTATCTACTCTATTTGATATGATTCTAACTAGAACTTTGAAAGCTAGAACCGGATTCCGCAGAGTCACAAGTGGCGAATCCGATGGTGTATGTGATCTTGTCCCCCTCGCATATGATCTCCTCTATCTTTCGTGTTCACGTGGATCCGAGAAAACGTGTAATACTAGCATCGAGAAGAGTAGATATTGGGATAAGGACAGCTCGAATATGCATGCAGATTCCATGACAAATGAAAATGTGAGTAGGAGAGGGACAGTGCAACAATGGTATCAAGAGTACGAGCTTGGCTTATGCGATTCCTAGTGGGATTTTATTATCAAGAAGTCATGCAACACAAAGTGACTAGAACTCACTTTCTCCCTCATAAGAAACTATCCTGTTCGAAGAGCAAAACCTGCAACTTTAATGGCTTCCTAAGCTATTCTATTCCAATGGATTGGATAAAACAACAACACTGTTTGCACAAGCTGGATATGTGGCTTACCAACAGCTGGACAATGCTAAATGAGCATGTAAATGAACTAAAACCAGTACTCTAAGCAAAATAATAGCTAAATTCAATGCAAAGAGAAATTCAGAGACAAACTTCAGACCGGATTGGGTGAAATGACAACACTTCCTGCACAAGATGGGTATGTGGCTTACCAACAGCTGAGCAATCTAACTAAAGATGCAAGTGAATTGAAACTATGGCTTCTAAACAAGATAACAAGCTAAAATACTAAAATGAGGAGATGAGAGCAAAGATCAGTCTTCCAAAATCGGCCATTTGTTTGAGCACAAGCCATGCATTTATAGGAATTCAATCACCCAAAGATCAAAACCAAACTGAACTCCTAAACAATAAACAAAGGAAAAACACTATTCCAGGGGACCAAAAACATAAATGCATGCTCAAGTCAGCAAGGAAAGCTGGTGAAACGTGATATTTCATGCGATTCATGTCAAAAGAACATTCTGGAAAATGCACACAGACATTGCCGCTTCTAGCGAGTGGTGGTATTCTGAGACGCCGCCCGATCGGGCGGCGGTCACGAGACCGCTTGCCTGCTGGCGGCGGTTTCGTCACTGAAGATCAAAAGGCCAAGGAAAGAAGAAAAAAGGGGAAAACAAAGGGTGCGGGGGCTAGGCGGGGCATGCGGGATGTTAACGCATACTCGAGAGATTTTCTGGATCCCGAACACCTTGCGAGAGAGACTGTATCATCATTGGGGCACTTGCACAAGATGGGTATGTGGCTTACCAACACCGAGAAATCTAACTACCTTTATGTTCCAGATACAAGATACTTACAATTTTGGGTACGTATATCATATTGCCCCCTCGGAGAAGCATTTTAACCATGAAGAGGCATAAAACGGTGGGGAGTCCGAGTATGGCGAGTCCCGAAATGGGAGTTAGAAGTTATACCTTACACGTCCGTGTTGAAATTACGCCATCCAAAATTCCCTATTACTTGGAGAAGCGCTGCGCAAAATGAAAAGAGGATTCAAGTGCAGATAGATACAATAACTTTGGAAAACAAATGCTAAAAAGACAGGGAATGAGAACGTACCATTTGTGCGGGGATAGGAACTTACCTCCGTCGGTGCTCCAAAACCTGCGAAAAAGTCTTTTAAAATGAATCAGGGCGCTATATATATGAAAGTGGGCCCATTTTCCTATTCATTTGCACGAGTTGATTTGATTGGTTTTGAGCTCTGGGACCCATGGTGACGGTTTCTTGCATGAGTAGAGTCAAAACGTCTGTAGCGAGATCGTGATCATGCCTCCATGTGCGGAACACCATCTGCTAGATCACAGGTTAGTTTTCTTCAATTTTGTGTTTTTCCCCCTTTAAATTTGAAATGCTAAATTTGTCGTAATGGGGGGGTTATTTTTGAAAATGTTAGGTTCAAAAGGTCCACCTAGGGGGGGCGCCTACTGGGTAGGCTCCATTTTTAGGTCAAATGGTCAGTTTTTGCTAATTTTAGGCTTTTTAGGATTAAAAACCCGTGTGGGTTTTCGGACCACGACCACCGCCTGTTCGTGGCGGCGGTTACATGACCGCCTCCCTACTCAGGATGGCGGTTCTGCACAGAATGCAAAAGAACTTATATTTGAGATGGTGTTTGTATTTTTTTACACTTCTACATGTTTTTATGACTTTCTTGGTATTGTTCAGATATTAACTTGCTCTGTTTTGTGTGTTTTTGGGTGTATGCAGGCGAGAGAGGAGTATATCAGATGGAGCAGAGAGAGAGAGTGTGATTGGCTCTCAGGGGTACTGGATGCCCTTTCACAGGACGAGGAGGACACACTACAGAGAGCCGGCATACTGCGTATATCGCGTGTGCCTCATGTTGCACCATCTAGTCACATCCTTTGTGACTTATTCTCTTATTGGGATGCAGATCGGAACACCTTCCGACTTCCAAGGGTCCATGGTGAGTGGACCATCACACTCGAGGATGTTCTACCGTATTTTGGGGTCCGATCATCGGGAGGAGACTTACTTTGGAGACAATGAGCTCACGAGCATAGATTGCACGCACAAAGGCAGCATATATGGGAGATGCGATTATCTCCACGGGGTCAAAGAAGGGAGTGAGAGTTCGATCCATTCCTTCTTTTCCTATCCCCACTACTTGACAGAGCCGTCATGGGGATCCTTGCCTCGAGGACCTGATTGGGGACAAGGGAGGGGATACATTGTTATACTTCTTGAGCTGGCCCCCATCATTGCACGAGATAGAGGGGCATGGCCGATATACGCTGGGTGTAGATATTCTGGGGACCACCTACCATGATTTATACAGGGTGGTCCATTTACAGGGACAGTCATTGAGCCACCCGACTTTAGTCATGAGTTGGGTGTATGAGCGTTTTATCCCTTATGGCAGGGGTGTGGAGGTAGCAGATCCTGGGGCTGTGAGGGCAGCCAGATGGATAGATATGTCGGTGCTTAGAGCACCTCACCAGCCAGTTGCCTCCCTTACTACTACAGACATGGAGGTGACACCGTACCGGCTTATGGCCGGCATATGGGGAGAGGAGACTCTTACCCTGATCTCTTGCTCGACCACAGGGCAGCTCATTGATCGAGTGGGACGAGTGGAGGTGCATCCTTTTGGCAGAGTTCCTCAGCAGTTTGGCCTACCGTATTTGGGCATGCTTCCCCCAGTGGCACCAGTTTACAGATCAGTTCGCGAGGCCAGAGGGGGGCCTAGAGGCCGTGGTTGGACAGTGATCACTCCTGGCATTCCTATTGCAGCCAGGAGGATAGTTCGCTAGAGGGAGAGCCGGTGCGCCTCGGGCACCTTTGCTTCAGATTGCTGTGGGTCCTGCTCATAGCAGCGATGACCCTATAGATATTGACTCCGACTCTGAGGAGCTCACAGAGGGAGGGACAGAGGAGGAGACCGAGGACAGCGATCCTGAGTGGCATGACACTCAGGACATTATGCAGGTAGAGAGGGCTGAGCAG
This sequence comes from Taxus wallichiana var. yunnanensis, assembly GCA_018340775.1. NCBI lineage: Eukaryota > Viridiplantae > Streptophyta > Pinopsida > Cupressales > Taxaceae > Taxus > Taxus wallichiana. Next base: position 755,714,444 of record CM031234.1, read on the forward strand.
AGCAACAGAGAAGGACACTCTAGTTTCAGAGGAGCCACTCTCTCAGGGCCATGGTGGAGAGGACGAGTCAGTTGTAGGGCGACATGTTGCCCCTGCCACGGGAGCAGCCCCTCAGTCGGCAGCGGCATCCGCGGTGGGTGCTGGCCCCAGTGATCCATCTTGGAGGCCCGGTGATCCGAGTAAGTTATCCTTTCTTCCTTCTTTAACGTTTGTTTAATTTAGGATTTGTTTTAATTGCTATCTCTCCTTGTGTTTTTATCTTGTATCTTTTAGCCTCTTGCTTGGTTTCTAATTCGTTTTTCTCCTTTGTTTGCAGAGACTGTTGACGAGTGGCGGGATCTGATCCGCAGGGTATGTACCGATTCCCTGATGATCCCCATGGATAGGACCCACGCGGAGTTATCTGCGTAGATCTTTGCCGGGAGCCTCGGCATCATCTCGTAGGCATACTGATGTCTTCGCTCCTGTTTGGCACGTGGCCAGGATGGTATCGACCCTTCGCACCGAGCTAGCGGGCTATAGGACGGCTGAGCGCCTTATGAGGAGCCATTCTCGTGGTGAGACCACGGCTGCCCCTCGGGACCCTGAGCCCTCCGTACATTCGAGCACCGGCGTAGCCGGAGTCCTAGGCGGGTGTGCACCTTCGGAGGGGTCGCGTAGGGGTTGAGAGGCCATTTGGCCCTTGTGTATTTTGTGCTATATATTCTTTGTATATCACGGGCTCTTTGAGCGTTTTGACCATGCTTAGAGCATGATGGCATTGTATATAAACATTGATTATTTATATATATGCATTCATCTTTGGATCAAACGCTTGTCACTCATGTTTTCCTTTCTATTTCCAGCTTCTTTGTGTATACTACGATGTATGTTTGTATGCTTTTTAGAATGTATGCAATGGATAACAGATGGTGCAAATGTTTACTTTCTTTTTGTGTTTCATGATGCTGATATATGATATTGCAGATATATTGTGATTTCGAATCCTAGCTTCTGTGAGCAATTTGGATACCTCATGCTTGTTTTGGCAAAGTGATGAAAATAACCAGTATGATGAACAGATTAACTTGCCCCACTCCTAACTCCACGCAACTAGTAAGATGCGAGGGCTCATCACCAAGAGCCAAGAAGGGCGCAAGTTATGAAATGTGGTGAAATGATAGTGATGAAAGACAGACAAAGCTTTGGCGGAACCAAATTGGAAGCTACAAGCTTACTCTACCCGAATGACTTCATAGTTTAGAATGCACTTGTTTTGCGGTTTATCTAGACTTAGACCCGTAGATGGCCACATAGTAGACAAGATCTGGGTTTTTAGGATTTTAACTCTCTTGGAATTTTGAACATCTGATTCATTCGTTTTTGACTCAAAGTTTGAATTGTTTGTTTATGACCTTTTAACATTTGCTGTGTCAAGAGGACCCCCTATACTTTGCCCCATGCTACTAGTAAGAAGCGTGGGTTTATCACCATGGGCAAGGCATAGGTGAGTAAGGGCATTTCCATCCTTTCCCAACCCTACGTCACTAGTAAGAGACGCAAGCTCATCACCGAAGGTTGGTGGGGCAAGGAAATGTGTAAAAATAAAATTTTCTGTTTAATCACTTTTTGACTTGCTTATTTGAGTAAAATGTCAGAATACGCTTATTTCCAAAGAGATGTATATATGGGATAGATGTGACACCATGAAGCTTCTAGAATAGACCATAGGCAAGATACCTATCCTAAGAAGAAATCAAAGTGAGAACAAACTTGCAGATCTTGGTATGGTTACTGTTAAGACTTTGTCATGTCTGAATTTATTTGATAAAAGATTCTAAGATGATTCGATGTTACCATGAAAATGGAGAGGTATGATTAAAGAGCTTTATGCCAAAAACATCACGAGTTTGTAATGAATTGCTTCAGAATAGATTCCTTGATCACAATTTATGTAAGAAACAAGTGGACAAAATGATCTTAATCTATATGAAGATGTAATGTAGATAATTATACAAGTAGTGCTAGTTGCTTATGCGTAGAATTGCTTGAGGTCTAGGGAATCGAATATTTCACCAAATTCCTCACCTTCTAGCATACATAAGAGGTAAGCACCATTTCCATAGTCCTTCATGACTTGGTATGGGCCAACCATTTGGGCCGGAATTTCCTTCCTTCATCGGTCTTCTTGTCGATCTAGGTTGTCTAGCCTTAGGACTAGATCACCTTCGTATATGTCACATTCATAGACCTTTTTGTTATACTACCGGCACATTCGGTCAGCATAAGCTCTATGTCGCTACTCAGCATCTAACCTAGTTTCATCTAGGCTTTCTAGTTGGGAAAGACGTGCTTCTCTGTAAGCGTCTTCATCCAGAATCCCTTGTAATGAAATGCGGAGACTAGGTATTTCGACCTCAAGTGGGAGAACTGCTTCTGCCCCAAATACTAGCGAGAAAGGAGTTGCTCCCATTGGTGTTCTTATTGAGGTTCGGTGGGCCCACAAGGCCGGATATAACTTTAAATGCCAATCTCATTTGTTTTCTTTCACCGTTTTAAGGAGAATGGCTTTCAGTGTCTTATTTGTTGCTTCAGCCTGTCCGTTGGCTTGGGGATAATACAAGGAAGCCGTATGATGGCTTATCTTAAATTTATTGCATAGTTCGTGAACCTCTTCATTTTTAAAAGAAGTTCCATTATCGGAGATAATGATTTGCGGATACTTGTACTTACAAATGATTTGGTTCAAAATGAACTTGGCGATCACGTAACTGTGTACATGTGTAGTAAGAGGCATGGCCTCCACCCATTTGGTAAAATATTCGATGGCGTGATTATAAAATTATGGCCGTCATGGATGAGGGAGAGAATTTCCTATTAAGTCTAGACCCCATGTAGAAAAGGGCCATGGAGTTGCGATTGGTTGTAGAGCTTGTCTTTGGCATGTGGATCTCGTGGGAGAATTCTTGGCACTTACGACACTGCGTACAAACTCTATTGCGTCATGTTCTAGAGTGGGCCAGAAATAGCCCATTCGATGTATTTTTCGAGCGGTGGCATGGCCACCGAAGTGGCCTCCACATATACCGCTGTGAGATTCATGGAGAATCTTCTTGGATTCCTCTATGTCGACACACCTTAGGAGCATTCCATCGAACGCCTTTCGATAGAGAACCTACTCTATAATGACGTATTTAGCTACGATTATGCGTAACCGTCTTCTTTGTTGTGGTGTAGCTCCTTCTGGATACGTATGGTCCATGATATAGTTAATGATGTCAGCGTACCAGGGACACTCAGAGATAGCGGGTCGGGTTTCGATGTAGTATACGCACTCATCTGGAAAGTCTAAATCTACTAGATCACCTCCATCTAATGGGTTGTCAGCTAACCAATCCGTAATGATTTGACCTTTAACTAACTTCTGATTTACAAATGTTAATTCAAATTCTCCCATTAAGGTTATAAAATGTCCAACCTTTTTAGACAATGACCCTTGTGTGAGGAAAGTTCGTAGATGGTCCATTTTTACCATGACTTTCGTTTCTTGATTCAGCATATAATGTCTTAGGTGTTTAGTAGCAAAGACTATGGCGAGACATTCTCGTTCTGCCTGTGTATAGCGTGTTTCATAGTCGAGCAGCATTCGGCTAATGAAATAAATTGCACGTTCTCTCTTGTTATCGTCTTCTTGGGCCAACATACAGGCCAGTGAGACATTGGTAGCTCGTGAATATAGAATTAACGGGTGATCTAGCTTAGGTGGCATTAGCGTAGGTGGTGATAATAGAAAATGCTTAACTGCTTCAAAGGCTTCATTACAGTCTTCGGTCCAATCAATGCTATAGTCCTTCTTGAGTAAATTGTTGATTGGATGAATGGCGAAGCTTAAGTCCGGGATAAATCTCTGGATTGTGCCCAGCTTTCCGAGAAATGATCTGATTCCAGATTCATCTGAAGGTGGAACCATTTCGAGGACAGCCAATTTTGGTTGGGTCAACATCTATCCCTCGTGACGATATGATATAGCCTAGGAGCTTCCCTCCTATTACACCAAAGATGTATTTCTCTGGGTTTAAAGTGACTCCGTATTCTATTAGATGTGAAAGAATGACGTGAGTACTTCGGGATGGTCACAACGCTTCTTGGCCTTAGCCAATAAGTCATCTACGTAAGATTCCATGATTTTATGAATTAGATCGTGAAATATGTATGTCATGGCCCGCTGGTACGTAGCACCGGCGTTTTTGAGACCGAATGGCATAACAGCGTAGCAATAGGTTCCCCAAGGAGTTATAAACATGGTCTTAGCTTGATCTTGCTCAGATATTCTGATTTGATTGTATCCCGAGAATCCATCCATGAGAGACAAGAGTTCAAAACCAGCCGTTGCATCAACAATAACATCTATGGATGGTAATGGGAAGTCATCCTTAGGACATGCTTTGTTGATATCTCGAAATCTATGCAGATGCGTATCTTTCCATTCTTCTTGAGAACGGGGACGATATTAGATACCCATTGGGAGTAGTCGACTGGTTTGATGAACCCTACCTGGAGGAGTTTTATTACCTCCTCTTTTACCATGAGAGCTACTTTGGGCTTCATGGGTCTTGATTTTTGTTTAATTGGCTTTGCATCTGATTTAGTGACGAGGTTGTGCACCGCAATGTGGGGTGCGACTCCTGTCATCTCCTTATAATTAAATGCAAAAGCCTTCTGATGTTCTTTGAGAATCTGAGTATGTATTTCCACTTCTTCTGGGGTTAAGGATGATCCTAATTTCAATATTCTCGGTTCATCTTCTGTCCCGATGTTGACATCGATTGTTTCTTCGATCAAAGAGGCGTTACCCTCTTCGAACTCAGGTGGTGCTGGAGGTAAATCCAAACCCTCCCCATTTTCTACTACATATATGCTAGGTTCCATTTGTGAGGGGAAATCCATCATGGGATTCCCGAAATAGGAAGATGAATGTGGAATTAAAGATAAATCTAGCATATGATAGGAGAGATGTAATGCCGCATAGGCGTTTAAGTATTCCAAAGTGGCCATATTATTATCGACGTGGTCTGGGGTGGTAGATTCACTTCCACTTGAAAGGGGATTTGTCATTATTTTTATCAATGGCTCATCACGAATGGACACCATGAACTGGGTATCTTCTAACTCATTACTTGGAGTAAAACGTGATGCTGAAGTTGCTATTGAATCGGCGAGAAGATTTTTCTCTCACGGGATTGCTTCAATGGATATGAAGTTAAATGCCTTGCTTAAATTTAATACGGCTTCTTTGTAAAGCTGCAAGTGTTTGGCTTTGGTTTCATATACTTCAGAAACTTGATTTGCCACTAATTGCGAGTCTCCTAAGACTCTGATGTTATCAACACCAATTCTCTTGGCTAAGGTGAGGCCAAGGAGGAGGGCTTCGTACTCAGCCATTGTTTGTGCATTCAAAGTTTAACTTAAAGGTGAATGGGAGGACTTTCTCCTCAGGCAAAGTAAGAATTATACCTGCCCCCACTCCATAATGGCATTTAGCTCCATCGAAATGGAGAGTCCAATACTTAGTCGGGAGTATAGATGTTGGGGCATTTGCTGCATTTGCGCACTCTACTTCTACCATACAGAGGTCCTCTGCTGGAAGGGAACCAACACCTAGGGAATATCCTATGCCTACTGAATCAAATGGTAAGAACATTGGTGAATCTTGTTCTATTAGTTCAACGATTTTCGCAGTAGTCCCTAATGATACTGTTTCTTTAGTTTTATCTTTGGGGGTTGGAATTGTTTTGGCTATGCTGATAGTTTCAAGATCCGTCGTAGGTACCAAATTTTCCTCTAGTTTTCGGTCAGTGGGTTTATTAAGTTGGTTTGTTGGAAGTTCAAATTCTGAGTGCACCCCTGGTCTTTTCTTTAAATCAGCTAGGTGTAAATTGAAAGGTTTTGGATTGCATTTGGCTACAAATACCTTCCCTAGATGCAATAATCTTACTTCTTGAAATAATGTAGAAGGGATTGCCTTCATTTGGTGTATCCATGGTCGGCCGAGTATCATATTATAATTAGTTTCCCGATCTATAATATAAAACTCAGTCAGGATTGTTTTGGGCCCTAAGGTGACCGGCAGTACTATAGTTCCTATCGAAGTGGCTTTAAGGCTATCATAGCCTCTCAATGTATTTTGAGTAGTGGAATGGTTTGTTTCCCCATATCCAAGTTTTTGGAGGAAAGAGAAAGGGACTATGTTAACTGCAGCCCCATCGTCAATCATTGCCCATTTTACGTAGTTATTATAAACCCATACTTGTAAGTGTAAGGCTGGATCACCTCGACGTGCGATCTCATCATATCTGTGGGCATTTTACTTATTTTGAATATGAATTCAACATCCTTGTCTGGCTGCCCCGGAGGGTGGATATCAAAATCTACGTGATTTACTTGTGTTTCAGGAGGTGGAGTGATGTTAACTAGATGACCTAGACCTAATGCTTCTAAAAGAGCAGCTCTGTGAGGAGGAGAGTTCTTTAGTAAATCTAAAAATGAGATGTGCGAGAAGGTCTTTGTTAGGTCATTAATTAAATCATAGCACACGATGGGTTTTTCTCTACTATTTGCTGACTCTTATCTGTTTCTGGCAGATGACTTGAGCTCGGTTGAGAGAAATATTCTCGCGTTCTTGTTATAGCTTCGATAGGTAGTTCAGCGTCTAATTCTACCAAACTGACTATCTTGGGTCTCGGTTGACTTCCTAACTATGGCGCAACTGATGGATTTAATGAAGTCAAGGCTTCATGATCATTGTTTCCCATCATTGCACCTTTGTTTGTTCCAGTTAGATTCAGCCTATTGCTATCATGATTTGGGAGTGGATCGTTAAAGATCTTGAGGGGAGCATTCTGAGGGGAAACTGCCCCTGCGAGTGTATTTGGTGATGATGAGATGGGATCTGCCAAAAACAAATCTGTGAAGAACTGTCTTTGTTCTTCTGGCAAGCGTTGCATAAATTTATTGTAGTCACGACATGTTCTAGTATCGTGACCCCAAATTTTGTGGAAACCACAATAAGAATTGGGATTGTAATTCCTATTTTGTTGGTTAGGTGTGTATTGTGGCCTAAAATTCTGATCAAACTGTTGCCTATTAGGATTAAAGTTTTGGAATTGTTGTTTCTGGTTTTGACTTTGGTTTTGATAACCAAATGAGTTTTGGCTTGGCCCTTGTATGGGATTTCACCATTGTTGTTGTTGTTGTGGATGGTTAAAATCCACTGTATTGATCGTCGGGGTAAAGTTGTTGTTTCGTTGGTTGTTTGTTTGTGATGGAGTATTAACAACATTTACCCTTTTGGGCTGGTTAGTTACTCCATCCGTTGTTACCCCATGATTTTTGTTAAGGATTTTGGGTCCTTGATTGATATTTGTGATAGTTGTAGTGTTCTGAGTGGAGGTGATTAACCTCCCGTTTGTTCCATATGTCTTATGACCACTATCTATCGCTGCTTGGTCTATTCGAAGAGCGCTCTCAAGTACTTCATCATAAGTTCTTAGTGGGAACTTTTGGACTTCTTCCTTCACCTCCTTGCTGAGAGAATGAAGGAATAAATCACATAGTTCCATCTGATCCATGTTTGGAGCACTTGCTGAAGAATAAAGAACTGTACGCCACCTCTGGATGAAATGGGCGATAGATTCGTTGTGTTCTTGTTTGATGTGCAAGAATTCCCTGATTCCTATTCTCAACAATTTGTTCATGTCGAATGCCTTGATGAACTCTGACATGAGTTGTTTAAATGAATGGATGGAGGCTTCAGGTATCCTGTAATACCAGTCGAGAGCAATGCCTTCCAAGGTTTTGGGAAATATTTTAGCAACAACCCCATCCCAAGGGAGTAATTCTCGTATGGCTGTAGCGTAAGCTTTGATATGTGCATTTGGATCTCCCTCACCCTTGAACTTGGGTAAATCAGGAAGAGGTCTTGGAAGCATGACGCTTCGTATGGTGAAGTCTAAGGGTTCCTTTAGATATTCTGAATAAGTCCCTATCGCATAGTTTTCGACCATTGATGGTGGTTGTTGAGGGAGTGGTGGTGGGATGGGTTGTTGATACGGTGCAGCGTATGCATTGGCAGGGGCATAAGGAGGTCCCTGTGTTTGAGAAAATATGCTGGGAGAGGAAAACATATCTCCTTGTGGTGATTTGGAGTACATGTTTAAGTATGACGGGGTATTGTCTAGGAATGGATTGTTTGATACTAGACCGGGAGGAATGGTGTTAGAGATGATGGGCCTTGTTGGCGTTTGTTGTGGATAGTGAGGAGGCATACCTAACGTGCCTACTCCTGTGAGGAGATCTACTTGGCCAGAGTGGTATGGAGGATTGGAACTTCCTGCTTGTATGAACGGAGAATTTTGACTTGCTTGAGCAAGTTCTAACCCTCTCACTTTTTCTACTAACGTTGAAATGACTTCATTTGGTGAAGTCACGGTGCTTTTCCTGAGCGGCGTTTGTTGTATACCCTGGTGTTGTATAGGTACGTGATATCCTGTCATGAACTGGTCGCTATCTTGCCAAGTTTCTCCGAGAGTATTTCCTATATGCAGTGGCATAGAGGTATTTTCTTGAAAAGAGATCTCGGGTTGTATTTGTAGACCTCCTATAGGCGGGTACATGCCCCGGGAGCGTTGTTCACTCCTAGGATAACGTATTGAATGTCCATCATCTAAGACCAGGTATGGATCTGATTGCCTACTAATTTGTGGTCTAAGTAGCATTTGAGGAGACGAACCAGATTCTCCGGTAAACGTCATATTGTTTGAACCTGAAGGCTCTGTTTGTTGCATTTGAGGGGGTTGATCTAACTCCCCGTTTGAAAAGATGAGTTATATCTGTTTCTTGGGGTTTGTGTTGACAACTGATTAGTTGAATAGTTGTCGCCCCATACTGAGAGCGAGGGTGATGATTGCCTATTCTGTTGGGCGTAGTATGCCTCGAGACCCAAGAGGGGTCTGCCATATTCATCGAATCCCGACATATTCGGGGGGTATATGAATACCCATAGAATAATGGGAAGGAACGAAGGTGATTTGTGAAAGAACACGTGATACTATGACTCCGAACGAGAAAGTAGGAAGTTTACGTCAGCTTCACTAATTTTGTTTGTTTCACGTCGGGTTCACCAGTTTTGTTGGTGAAACTGATGTGAATGCTAATGAGGTACAGAAGGTGAAACAGTTGTTTGTTTCACGTCGGGTTCACCAGAGTACGCTCGAAAAGTTATAAGTAGTGAGAGAATCTACAAGTGACTCTTCCACGTACCCGACCTCTCGAGGTCGTGCCGAGACAGCCGGTGGGGGTAGAATATGCGTTGGATTCAGAAAAACTAGTTAGGTAGTCTAATGTCTTTGACACGCACTAGTGGAATTTGTGAATCTAAGGCAAAGAAGGCCCTTCTAACTTGGACTGGTGTGATAGATCGATCGGCAAGGATGACTGCTCGAAGGCTCCAATCAATATCGAGCTCTGGCGTGATTCGATCTATGGGTTGTGGAATACGTGGAAAATGACCTGGGATAGTTTCATGTATGTCTCCAGATAAGGTCATAGGGTGGATGGTGGAAACAATTGACTCTACGGATGATTCTCTGGCCTAGTCCAGAATTCTCTAGCTTCGTTAGCCGCTATATCTAGTAAGGACAATTGTTCGATGATGATGGGTGGAATTGGAGTGGATTGGAATACTAGTATGCGTAAGCCAGCGTCTATATCTGATTGACTTGTGGACTCGTTGGGCTGTGGGATCTGTGGATCACAACCATAGACTCTTGGTTGTTGCGGTCCTGTTATGGTCATGCGCGAAATCAAGTTCTAATCCCTAGTATCCAGTAATCATATGCTTTCTCAGCTTCTATGTTTAGGACCAACAACTGTGTGATTTTCTCAGAATATCTCACAGGCATTCGTGCAACCTGGATCCTTAGACTGGTATCTATATCTGTGAGAGTGTCTCCTGCACCTGGCTGTGGGACCAAAGGATCACAACCAAAGGTTTGTTCTCTTTCGAACCCTTCTACAGTCATGTGAGTGTTTACCTAGGGAAATCTGTAATTTGGTTGGTTTGACCAAAACGTGTGTGCTTGGTCGTCCTCTATGTTTAACCCTCTTAATTGAGAACTGATCAGTTGTAAATCTGTGGTTGTTCGGAATACTTGTATTCTGAGATTTTGGTCTATGTCAACTATTGCTGTGACGAGGTTTGGTTGAGGCATGATTGGCTCAAATATATATTCCCTGGGCTCCTGAGGTCCCGTGATTGTCATACAAAATAAAATGTAAATCTAACTGTAACTAAGTAAACTCTAACTACGTGGAATAAATCTAAAACATATATAACTTCTATTCTTCTAAGAAACCTTTCAAGAATTTTAAGGAAAGCAAACTATTTTAAGCGTATCTAAGAATAACAACTAAACAATAATTTAAAACAGACAAAATAACCGAGTGTAGTTATCAGCCTGTGTAATTTGTAGATTTATTCTAAATAAATAAAATAGCTCGTCTAATCTATCTGCAAGATTCTCGATCCTACCTCAGAAGTGAGGAGTGAATCATAGTTTCTCAGAAACTATCAATCCTCACAGCTTCCCTGGCAATATCGAGAATAAAAGTCACTGAAATGAAGCAATTATCTACTCTATTTGATATGATTCTAACTAGAACTTTGAAAGCTAGAACCTGGATTCCACAGAACAGTGGCGAATCCGATGGTGTATGTGATCTTGTCCCCTCAGTATGATCTCCTCTATCTTTCGTGTTCACGTGGATCCGTAAAATCGTAATACTAATACTAGCATCGGCAGGAGTAGATATTGGGATAAGGACAACTCGAATGCAGACCGAAAATGTGAGTAGGAGAGGGACAAGTGCAAGAGTACAGAGCTTGGCTTATGCGATTCCTAGCGGGATTTTACTGCGAGTCATGCAACACAAAGTGACCAGAACCTGAAACTATCCTGTTCGAAGAGCAAAACCTGCAACTTTAATGGCTTCCTAAGCTATTCTATTCCAATGGATTGGATAAAACAACAACACTGTTTGCACAAGCTGGATATGTGGCTTACCAACAGCTGGACAATGCTAAATGAGCATGTAAATGAACTAAAACAAGTACTCTAAGCAAAATAATAGCTAAATTCAATGCAAAGAGAAATTCAGAGACAAACTTCAGACCGGATTGGGTGAAATGACAGCACTGCCTGCACAAGATGGGTATGTGGCTTACCAACAGCTGAGCAATCTAACTAAAGATGCAAGTGAATTGAAACTATGGCTTCTAAACAAGATAACAAGCTAAAATACTAAAAAGAGGAGATGAGAGCAAAGATCAGTCTTCAAAATCAGGCCATTTGTTTGAGCACAAGCCATGCATTTATAGGAATTCAATCACCCAAAGATCAAAACCAAACTGAACTCCTAAACAATAAACAAAGGAAAAACACTATTCCAGGGGACCAAAAACATAAATGCATGCTCAAGTCGGCAAGGAAAGCTGGTGAAACATGATATTTCACGCGAGTCGCGTCAAAAGAATGTTCTAGAAAACGTGCACGCACAGACCTCCGCTCCGAGCCGGGCGGCGGTTATGGACCGCCGCCCCGATCGGGCGGCGGCATCACGAGACCACCACCTGCCGGCGGCGGTTTCATCACTGAAGATCAAAAGGCCAAGGAAAGAAGAAAAAAGGGGAAAACAAAGGGCGCGGGGGCTAGGTGGGGCATGCGGGATGTTAACGCATACTTCGAGAGCTTTTCGAATCCCGAACACCTTGCGAGGAGACTCAGATCATCATTGGGGCACTTGTTACATCGCTCCTTGACATGCCTTACAATTTTAGGTACGTCATGAATCCATCGAGCTGAAGTCTTATGAGAAGTTGGAGAGAAACATTATGGCCCTATATTATATTTTGAGTAGTCAAAGGTCTATTATTTACAAATCAAGTATTTGATTCATTAAAGACATCAAGAAGAGTTATAAGGTGTCATTTCATGTCTTAATGATCAAAAGGAGGATGCTAGTATACGAAAGGTCTATTCTAAGAGAAATGCAAGGTATAAATCCATCGACAACCTAATTTCATAAGGTATGCTAGTTCATTTAGTTTTTATTTCTACTCATGTAATGTGTTTTTCCATAGAACAAGGGATTGTAGGTGTCTTTCAATATCTAATATCTATTGAGAAATGGAAGACATAACATTTATCATAAGTCAAGAGTTATGTATAGTGATATTTTCTATAGTTTTCACTAAAGAATGTCACATTGTTAGGTTTTTTCATCTTGATCCATCTATAAAAAAGAGTTTTTTGTTCCCAAATCAAAGCGGGAAGTGTGGATGTGTAAATTAGTCAAGTATAGAAATGCATATAACCCTATTTATATGATCCGAGAAGAATCCCAAGAATTTGAAAAGTGTTTGAGATCATCTGATGATACTCTATATGGTTTGAAGGACAAGGAACAATTGAATTTCAAGACCACCTTGAACTCAAATCATGAGGATAAATTAAAAATGAGAGTTAGAAGCCTAAACATGCAAATGAGGTTAAGGAGTCTGAAGTAAAGGTTGAATAAAATCATATTTTCTTCACAATAATTCACTAAGTAGTTCTTAATAATACTAAGAGGAGGATCTTGGATATGCTTTGTTTTTGAGATGACATGATTTGGAATGAAAGTGTGTTACTGAACCAAATGTTTAAGGTATGTTTTTATTTGTATCTTTATATTTTTATTTCCATTCATTAGGTTATACTTCATGGTTGAGTTTGGAAATTTGAGGAGTTATCTTGTCCAAATTTTTTGTTAAAGTGAAAACAAGGTAAGGTCTAAGTTTATGCATAAGGAGCTTAAGAAAAGTTAATTAATGCTCCTCTAAGAGTTATTTTTGAAGTTATGAGTTCATTCAAAGTATCAATATGGGTATATCATAGTATGGGGTCCTTTTTGGAAGTAATTCATTATTAAGGTATAATACAATGACAGTGTAAGGTTAGTAAGGGTGTGTTTTGAGATCGAAGAGTAGTATGTGAAATCATGAAGTAATTTTGAAGCATAGGCAATCTTGAAATCAGGTAAGAGTACTCACAGTTACATTTATACATTGTATGGTGTGGTTGAGTAAGATGTCATGATTCTTAAATCTATATTCAAGTACTTGAAATTATGGTCGGGGAAGAGTATTGTATCAAATTTGTTCAAAAGTGTTCTAGTAGAAATTAGTTGACTCTTTTTATCCTAGAAAAATATGAAGATGTGTTACAAAGGTGATGAAAGAGTTTTGATTTATCTATTTTGATATGTTATTAGGTGATGGAGAGAATGTTTTGTAGTGTTTCCATATGTATCTACCCAAGAGAGATACGTATGAACATGATTCGAGAAAGCATATAATGGACAATCATAGAGGATGAAAAATAGTTGAATCTGAGATAGATATTCAAGATAAGTCATTGAACTTTTTTGTTACAAGTGGTAAGTGTTTCCTATATAAAGAATGATATGTATTGTTGAGGTCATATTAAAGAATAAACAAGGTGTGAATCATATAGTTGAGGATAATCAAAGGGATATAACAGTCATAGTATACATGTTACTTCGCACAAGTTGAGCATTGGACTATGATTTGATACCTAACAAATGTATGAATTTATTTTAAAAGTCTATGATGAACCAATATGAATTGATGACCTTTACAATGGGTATGTAGGTATAAAGTGAGCCTATGCCAATGTTTTAAAGGTGTTTAAAGTGCGGGCATAGGTATATTGAGTTTATGAAGGGGATTGGTTGTCTTGTTCTTCACCTGATAAGGTAAGTTTATTGAGTTTGTTATGCTAAAATATGTGACAAAAATATTTATGAATGGTTTTTATGGCTATAAGGATCTATCTAATGTTGATGTTTTCTTGACTTAGAAAATAACTTTAAGAGTGGCCTAGTAAGATCAATATGACATTATGATGTTTGAGTATCATGAAGATATTAGATAGATATTTTAGGTGTTGAGTCTTCCATACACATGAAAAGTGTTCTTGAGGTCATTATTAGGTGAAAAATTATTGTGAGGGTGCAAAGGGATGTTATTTCAGCTAATGATGGGTCTTCAAATGTTTATATTTAGTTCGAATGGCATGATAATGTTTAGATGTATGGTAAAACAAATATTATGTCTTCATTAGAGTATGAAAGATTCTAAGGATCTTACAAACTCTTCAAGTGATGATTGATGCATGAGTAAGATTGGATTTCTGTTTAATGACCTTATCTATGTCTATAACATTATTGAAAAATAGTATTAGTGATACAACTAAAGAGATATGTGGCAGTATTGTATGTTTATACATTCAAGGTATGAAGGCATGTTGAATTTTATTAGATTCCTTGTTTGAAAATAAAGATAAAGATATAGAGATCTATGAGTTTAGATTCAAGTGTTGAAGGTATTTCTTAGGAATGTAATATATTTATCATGGAATAAACACCATTATTGATTCAAATATATCAAGAAGGTAGTGTGAAGCTACAAACAATTTGAAAATCATAAAAAAATGTTCATACATGATAAGGTACAAGTATGAGATGCAAAATATGTCTTTCAAGAATGGTTTATAAGTATGAATGGATAGAGATTAGTATTTTTGACCTAATAACAGAACTAAGATTGGATTTTTTTATGGATCAAGGTATGTTAGTGCTTGTTTTGAGTTGAGTAATCATTTCCTTATGATTGTTGTTTTTAAGAGTTATGAGCACAAGAAAATAGGTATTCAAGGGGGGGTGGAATTAGTGAGTTTGAAGAAGTGATTCAATTTAATCATGAGGTAAGATGTTGTTAATTCATTATGCTTTGTTCAAGTTCTGTGTAATAGTTGAAGAAATTTGTGGAGTTCTCTTACACTACTTTGATAAATTTGATTTCAATAGCATTCAGGAAAATTTGAGTTATCATTCAAGATTTCATAAAAGAGGTCTTGATCTCATGTGGAGTTGTTGAAAGGTATACTTGAGCTCCATGGACATAATAAGGATAAATAAGGTTGTATGACTCGAGGGATTCAATCAAGACTACATCTTAGCAAACAAATTGAAGAAGTGAATGAAGATAAAAGCCATGATGGTCGTGTAAACCTTCCCGAGAATATTGAGAGACATAGTAGATTTGTTTTTAACCTTCAAAGGTAAGAAAATTAGTGTTCCTATTTTTATGCATAAGTAGTTGTTGATGCATGATTTGAGAAGTGCTTTTCGCATCACAAGGAGTATAGGACTCGGGGGAGCTAGGAAAAGAAGAGTAATGATGAAAGTCAAGACGTTCCTAGAGTACATGATCAATTAATAGTGCATACAAAATAAAGGTTTGAGCCCAAGTGTGTTAGTTGTCTACTTTGGTATCTTTTATATTTTTAGAAGATCATGTTTAAGTTCAAGGTCAAAATATGATGTTGAAGTCATGCATTTTCTTTGAGGGAGATATGTTGCTCTTGTGTAGCATTAAATGATTAAAACTCATATTGAAATGAAAATTTGATTTTTTCATGTTTGGTTGATGATTCCAACCAAGCAAAGAGCCCTTTGGGATTTCAAAAGGATATATTTCAGTTATTTTTTTATTTTTTCATTAATTTCAAAAGGTGGAGAATGAGTTGATGGCATGTATATTCTTTAAGGGGATTTTTTGCTTTGTATATTTTACCATCAATACGTTTACCATCAATGACAAAGGGTTGAATTATTGGCATGATGTTTTCATTGATTTCAAATAGATATGTTTTTATTTATTTATGAGGTCATTAATGTCAAAAGGAAATGGAAACATGAAGGTTGATTTTTAGTGTCAGTTGAGATTGTTTGGTCCTAGTGGTGATTCATGGTATCTTCAATCATTTTGAGGGCGTGTAGAGGTGTTGAAGTGAATTAGTGGTGTTTTGATCAGGACATGGATAATTTTGAAGATCGATGCAGGTAAGAAAAGGTAGCCAATGTGATGAGGTGGTCAAATTTAGTAAAAGAACATGTTTAATGTGCTTATTCGGATGCCTAGAGAGTAGTATGAGGAAAGACATGATTAAATAAGGCATTCATCAGCTAGATATGCATGGTAAGAGCATGGGAAGCATGATGATGATATCTTAGGACACTCGAAGTGTAATTTTATGTAGTTTCAGGTTTTAGATGGTGATTTTAGGTATATTGCTTGACCTAACCCTTAAGAAAGATGATCATTGTGTGGTGGAGTTAATACTTTTGTGCATATTTGGGAAATGGTGAGAATAGTATATTTTCTAAAATGTTGATATGATGGGTTTTGTCAAAATTTTAGGACATAATGTTAAATATTTTGTATGTTATGCGATATTTATTATAATTGAGTTATGGCTAGATTTTGACTTTTTGTTGTTCATTGTAGAATGTGTTCTTTTCATGGGGACTCAAGCTCTTGTGGATAGTTGAATATTTCATTAATTAATATTTGAAAATTTAAATGAGGCCATTTTATCCTCAAGTTTTTATGAATAATTGTTAAGAAGGTAAACAACTTTTAAACCATCTTAAAACCCTAGCTTGATAGTAACTTGGAAGAACTTTCTTGTTTTGATCCAAAATTGATTGATTTTGAAAATTTTATGATTGGATATTTTATAGGAATTCTCCATAATGCTAGTAATGTAATTTAGAGGTCTTTTTATTGGTGGGCCCCACTCAAAATGAAAGTTTCAAAATATTTTCAGTTTGTGAAAAAGTTGTCCATTGAACCTTATAACTGAATTGGCATTTACTAAGTTTGAAGATATTTAATTAATTTACATGATGTTTTCAGATCATGGTTGAGGTATTAGGAGGTCAAGTGTGCCCTATTTTGGAAGACTGGTCTTTAGGGATGAAATGGGAGTTTGGGTAATTCGTGACTAATGGGAGTTGTAGATGAGATCAAGTGAATTCCAAGCATATAGAACAATTGCACTTTTGAGGTCATTTAATGTGGTTTTGAGTCTTATTTTTGAGGTCTAGTGTTTGGAGTAGAAGAAAAAACATTTTCTTGAGATGGTTTCATAGCATAAGGTGATGATCCATAGCTTTCCAAGTATGGTGGAATCATGATGAAGTATTTTATGATGGCCATGTAGGCATAAAGAGGATTTATTTTTGTGAGAAGTGATTTTTATGTAATTAGGCCTATTTGATAACTAACGAGAAAAATTGGGTATGAAGGTGATATGGTCGAATTCATGGTATTGTGTACGATATCCTCATGACATGTTTATGAAATTTTTGTGATACATGACCTATGAAGGTTGACCTACATAATGTGGGTTTATGTTCCATGGTTATATAGATGACCTAAAAGTCTTGTCTATGATGTCATCATGATGTTTTTATTATGTTTTTGTTAAATATGCACTATGAAGGCTGACCTACATGATGTACATGTATGTTACTTGTATATAAGAAAGTTTATAAGGTTATTGTTTTAGATAAATAGAAAATTTGAGTGTGGATAAATTTGGAGAGGGTATGGGAGAGCCATGAGGTAAGATTTGAGATATAATAGGCCTTAAAAATGATGGAAAATGATTCTATGTTGCTAATATGAAAATGGAAAGCTTGAATAAAGTTGTCCATACATGACCTAGTTGGAGAAAAATCCTAATTATTGTGAATGAGGATAAGAATGTTATAGGGATGATTGAGGATGGGTTTCACATCTTAGTGACAATGATGAGAGGAAGACATGATGTTCATGATGTTCTGAGTTTGTTATAAGTTTTTAGATATAGGTCACTTGATGTAATCATGCTTGGTGAATAATCCCTAGATTAAAGAAGAAAAGAAGTTTGTTTTGAGAGAGATAGAAGAATATTTTTCTTCATAGATTCATCACCATTTATGTGAGGAACATTTAAAAATAATAATCATTTAATATTTCTTTAGATGGTTCTAATTCATCTAGGGGATGATGCCTCCTTATACTATTTTTTCTCCTTGTAGGATATTTGTTATACTAAACTAGGGGTTTGTACCTCACTAAAGAAATCTATTGTGTTATGTAATATAAAGAGGAGTACATTTTGTTTAGTAATATTGCAAAGGTTTAGTGTATTTCCTTCCCCTTGAGGTTTTCCCACTTATATCTTATGTCCATGTGTTGATGTATCTTTTCTTTCGCATGTTTCTCTTTGATTGTTTAATGCATGATGAATGGTGAATGATTAAGATGATGAATGGTTAATAAATGGTTCAATTTGAATTTTTGAATTTTTATTGCACATTGATTCACTCCCCCTCTGTTTTTTCTTCCAACAACATTTAACACATGAATATTTAGGGGAACCTCCTACGCATGGATAAATGTGATGAACTAGCATTGTCTAGTAAATCTCACCTAGAATCATTTTGGAAAGAAATGAGAATTATCTCTATGTGAAGTCCCCTATGAAACACCCTTGGATGCACATCTCTTATAATTAGAAATCATTTTGAAACATCTATTACATCATCTATTATCAAAACAAGTCTGTAAAAATAAAATGACATGTTAACTATCAAATTTGGTAACTAAATACTTATATATTTCCTATTTTTCATACTAGATAAAGTTGGAATAATAATTTAGTTAGGGGGTGAATCTATTGTAAAAACTTTAACTTTTTTACCATGAAAAAAATTAACATTCATTTAACCATTCATCACCATATCCACTTATCATATTATTAGATGTGCATTAACCATTCATAAGAGCAGGCAATAAGAGAGAGAAAAGATAAACAACAGATGTACATGGAAACCCTCATAAAAAAGAAAACCCACTAAAACCAATTTCTTATATTTCTCAAAGAAAGGAATTGCAAGAATATTACACATCCTATAAGATTATTTTAGTGAGGCATCAACCCCATAAGGAGAATCAACCCTAAACATTTACATATATTACCCACAACAATGGAATCCTAAGAATATGACTCATCGATGATATTTTGATATATTTACCATTGAAAGTATGTTAATATCCTAAATGACCTGTGATCCAAATGCATCTCTAAAATACATCAAAGTCTCTTAAAACTTTTCTCTCCTTTAACTCACTCAAATATGTCCTTTCATGGCTGATTACTTCATTTTACTTTGCATTACTAATCCTATAACTTATTTAATACTTCATACCTCTTATAGTATCTTTACATAACCCCTAAACACTTCTCTTCAACCTTCTATAGTTCATTCATAACCCCATAGGATTAGAAACTCACAAATTATTAAATACACATGCTTCATTACTCAAACTCTTCCTCTCCTTCAAGAATATTTCATACTTTTCATATCTCTCCATTACATGTTACAAATTTTACATATTCTAGCATCAAATTCTCCTCTTCTTGATGTTCATCAATACATCCTTTAATCTCCAAATCATTCCCTCTAGGTTTCATTTTTTCACCACCAACTACTAGTCACAAAATGAATACTAAACCATTCCTATATAATAGTATCAACTCCAAAACACACCTAGGTTGGCCATGAATAAGTAGGGAAGTCACCCCAACTTGAAACTAAATCAATAAAATCATATAAATTTTGTAGGAGAATTAGGGTGTGAGAAATGTAAAGTTGATAATTGTCCTACTTGTCATGGTTTTAAGTTATTTGTGTGTTTTAGAGGTGTTAATAAGTTAGTGATATTAATGAAAAGTGTTGTGTGAGACCTAAAATTTGAATTTCGTTCTTAATGTAATTTTCCTCCAAATGGGATTTGAAAATTATAAAGGTTTAAAAATGAGGGAATGTGATTATCATGGAGTGATAAGGTGATTGTAATGAATGTGAGGGAGTATATAGTGTTATAAGCATATCTTCATGGGTCCTAGGATAAATAGAAGTCACTAAATGTTTGAAAAAAGTTGTAAAATGCCTAAATATGTGAATGTTGACATGTGAAGGAGATATGATGAGTTAGTTAGGGTTATGTGTGTGAGGAAGGAGAAGATAAATTTGAATGGCAAGTAGTTATGGGGGAGTTTTTGAAAAGGATTCCTTGTGGAGAGGATGGGAAGAGCTATGAAGGAAGAAGACAAAGTATTTTTGTATGAAAATTTTGGCTATAGAAGTTAGATATGATTGTCTTAGTTCTATATACATCTTGTTTTGTGAGTATTCCTAAGTTTTACATCTATGTGTGTGATTTCTAGAGAACTTATAGAAGGATCCTCTTACATATGTGTATGAGTTTTTGAACAAGGAATTTAATATTATCTATTTCATTCTTGCATGGAAAACAGTAAATACTAACCTAACTATGGGTATCCAATCCTGAGATGTAATCTATATTATGATCTTTGTGGAGACATCTATACATGCATTTAAAAAAGGGTGGATATAGAGTGTTTAGACTCATGATACTTTCCTTAACATATGTATGTTAGAATTTTTAAATACCTTGACTGTGTTTGATTAATGGTTTCAAAAGATGTATGTGTGCTTTAAAGGATGATTAGGAGAATATCAAAAAAAAAAAAGTGTCTCCATGATGGTTAAAAATTTTACCGTACTCACCTTTTCATGATATGACTATTTGAAAGCCAAAGATATCATTGCTTGATTATGACTTTGACTAAGTAATACTATAGGAAGGGTAGTGGAATAATTAAATAAAACATGTTTTTCATGTGCTTATTGGCCTCCCACTAGTAGGGTTAACAATTAAATAACTAGAAAATAGTCCTTGGTGTAATATTCTAAGATGTGAATCAATTTTTTAGCAAAGTTATAGCTAAATTTCCTATCTCAGGAGTTCTAGAGAGGGTTTCTATAGTTTGATACTAGGGTTTGATTGTTAAAGAACTTAATCACCCCATTTTGATCTGAAACTTCTAATATATTATGTTAAGGGTCCCGTGATGGAAAAGTGACATACGAGCATGGGAATCTACAAGTAACTCTTCCTTGCACCCGACCTCTCGAGGTTGTGCCAAGACAGCCAGTGGGGATGGAATACACGTGGGATGCAGATAAGCTAGATAGATAATCTTATGTCTTCAACATGCAATAGCAAGATCTGTGAGTCTAAGGAAAAGAAGGCCCTCCTAGCCTAAACCGATGTCATAGATCTTTCAGTGAGGATAGCTGCTCGAAGGCTCCAATCAATATTGAGCTCTATCGTGATTTGATCAATGGGTTGTGGAATTTGTGGAAGATGACCTGTGGGTGCTTCATATATACCTCCTCACAAGGTCATGAAAATGGAATGGCTAAATGTGTAGTGGATCTTTTGGTATTTTATGGACGATTCTCTAGTCTAGGCTAGAAATCTTTAGCTTGGTTGGTTATTACATTTAATAATGATAGTTGTGTGATGATGTCTAGTGGGAATGGAGAGGACCTAAATATTAATCTTCAAAAAACTAGCATCAACGTTGGTTTGATTTGTAGGCCCCTTGGGTTGTGGGACCTATGGATCACAACCATAAGTTTGTTCTCTTTTAGTTCCTTCTACAACTATATGAATATCTATCAAGGTAGACTATAATTTGTCCGATTTGACTAGAACGTGTGTGCTTTGTGATCGTCTATGTTTAATACTCTTAGTTGTGCGCTGATTTCTTGTAGGTTTGTTATGGCTCGAAGACCGAATTCGAGATTTTGATCTATGTCGGTTATTTCGTAACAATATTTGGTTGAGGCATGATTGGCTCAAAAATGTATTCCCTGGGCTCCCTAGGTCCCGTGATTGTCATACAAGATCAATATAAGCCTAATTAAATGAAATAAACTAACTATGCAAGATATATCTACAACATATATATATATATTCCTCTATTTTTTGTATTTTTAATAGAATTTTGAATAGAATTGAAAGAGCAACTAATATAGTACATTCAAAAAATGATAACTAATCTAATAACAAAATTAAAACAAGCAAGGTAGCCCGGTGTAGCTACTTTCCTGTGTAATTGTGAGTTTATCCTAAATAACTAGATAACTGATTAACTTAATTGAAATATTCTCAATCCTACCTCAGAAGTGAGGAATGAATCATAGTTTCTCAGAAACTATCAATCCCCACATCTTCCCTGGCAATATCGAAAATGAAACTTAACCTAAATGAAATATTTCACAACTCTACTTGATATATTTTAACTAGAACTTTGACAGAGAAAACCCGAATTTGCTAAACAAAGGGTGAATCCAGTAGTGTATGATTTTGTCCCCTTAGAATGATCTCCTTGTTCCTTCGTGTTCATGTGAGTCCATAAGAGCATGTATATGTTGGCATCAACAAAAAAGGTATTTTGAACAATGGCGCTTTGGATATAATCCGAATAAAATATGAGGTAGGAGAGGGACAACGCAAGTGACAGAGCTTGGCGTATGTAATTCCTAGCGGGATTTATTATGGGAATACAACACAAGTGTACCAAGAGATTCTAGAATCTACCTTCTGTGAAGAACACAACCTACAAATCTAATGGATTCAATCTACAAATGACACTACTCTGTTCTAAACTAATTTACATGAACAACAATGAACAAGGCTGAAGTAAGAAGACCAAATGGCTTCCAACAGCAAAGGAAAACTAGCATGGATGTAAACATGAAAACAAAATGAGCTCTAAACAAGGAATTGAAAGAATAAACAATGGAAATGAGAAGTTGAGGGGCCATTTTCTTGAAAACAAGCTGGATATTTATAGATTTCCCATTCACCCAAAGGTAATTCCCATTAGAACTCTTTTACCATTAAATAATGAAGAAACACTATTCCAGGGAACATAAAACATTAATACGAGCTAAGGTGGTTGAGAAAAGCTGGTGAAAGTTGAAAAATTATGCAAGTTGTGATCAAAGGAGTGTCTTTGGGAATGTGTGAAGGACCGCAACCCCGAGTAGGGTGGCGATTCTGAGACCACCACCGCCTGGTAGGGGCGGTGGTTTCGCACTTAAAGACAAAAGCTTAGAAAAGAAAGGCAGAGGAACAAAAAAAAGCACAAGGAACTTGGATAAAGCATTTGGGATGTTAACATATACTTCGTGAGCTTCTCTGGATCCCGAACACCTTGTGAGGTGACCTGTATCATCATTGGGGCATGTGTAACATCATTCCGGTGGTACAATACCCTACAATTTTGGGTATGTACATATTGCCCCCTCAAAGAAGTGTTTTAACCATGAAAAGGCGTAAAATGGTGGGTCTCGAGTATGGTGGTCCCAAAATGGGAAACTATAAATTATACTTGACACGCCCATGTGTCGAAATGTCACCATCCGAGTTCCCACTACCTGTAAAATGGAAAGAGGACTCAAGTGCAAATAGATAAAATAAATCGAAAAATAAATACTAAATTAGTATGAAATGAGGACTTACCATTTGTGTGGGGATAAGAACTTACCTCCATCGGTGCTCTAAACCTATAAAAGGGGCATTCAAAATGAGTCAAAACACCATATATATATATATATATATATATATATATATATATATATATATATATATGGGACCATTTTCCTATTCATTTACGCGTGTTGATTTGATAGTTTTTGAGCTCTGGGACCCACGGTGATGGTTTTAAATGAGAGTATAGTCGAAATGTTCCTATTGAGATAGAGATCATGCCTCAACAAGAAGAACCTTGACCCGTAAGATCTCAAAGGGTTAGTTCTTCTCGATTTAACATTTTTGCACCTAAAATGTAAAAATGATGAAAACTTTGTCATGGGGGGGTTATTTTTAGAAATGTCAATTTTAAATGTTTCTCTTAGGGGTGCCTAATGGGTAGGCTTTTGTTTTAGCTAAAATAGTCAAATTTTTGTATTTTTAAGCATTTTTAGGGCATGTGGCCCATTTGTAGTCACGGACAGACCGCTGCCTTTTAAGGCAAGTGGTTGCAGGCGCCCCCGCTGCTCAGGCGGAGGTTCTCTGAGTGTAAAAAAAATAGTTTAAGTTTATTTTTGCATTTTCAATATTCTTACTTTCTTTAACGGTTTTTCCAATGTAATCTTGGCACTAACTTGCTTCTTTTTGTGTGTTTTTGGGTGTTTTGCAGAAGAAGGAAGAGTACATTACATGGACCCGAGAGAGGGAGTGTGATTGGCTTCTAGCAGTGTTAGATGCACTCTCTATGGCTAAGCAGGATACTCTCATGAGGGTAGGCATATTGAGGATTGCATGGGTCCCCCATGTTCCACTCCGCCACCACATATTATGTGACTTATTTTCTTATTGGGATACGATCGAACACCTTCCTATTTCCAGTGTTAGGGGTGAGTGGATATCACCCTAGAGGATTTCTACTACATTTTGGGAGTCTCGATTATTGGGAGGAACTTTCATTTGATACATTACTATCCGAGCTCGGGTGACTCAATGGGCCACCTATATGGGAGACGTAGTTGTCTCCACTAGTTTGAAGAAGGAGGTGAAGGTCCTTTCTATCCCGGCTTACCCATCCCTCCGATCCATCGTGCCATTATGGGAATCCTTGCTTCGAGATTGATCGAGAAAAGAGAGGGGATACTTTGCTCTCTTCTTTGCAGGCTCCCATCATCACACAAATTGAGGCACATGGTAAGATTTATTCCTGGGGATCTAATATACTTTGGACCACCTATCACAACTTATACAGGGTGGTTCGATTATAGGGACAATGAGCTGAGTCATCCGACCCTAGTTATGACCGGGTCTATGAGCGCATCACCCCTTAAGGGAGAGGTATAGAGGTGGAGGATCCCGGGGCCGTGAGGGTGGCTAGATGGATAGAAATGACAATGCTTAGAGCACCCCACTAGCTAGTTTCTTCCCCGACTACCGAGGATATGAAGGCCACACCTTATCGAGACCATGGCAGGTGGTTGTGCGGCGAGAGACCTTTGCTTTGATTTCTTTCTCTACTACAGGAAACTTGTGGACATAATAGGAAGGTAGAGACACACCCCTTTGACCAAGTGCCTCAAAGCAGTTCGGCCTTGCTTACATTGACATGCTTCCCCAAAGGGTGCTAGTGTTCGAGATCGATTCAGAGGCTAGAGTAGGTCCTAGATGCCGGGGTTGGGTGTTGTTACTCTTAGCGTCCCTATTGCAAGTCAAGAGGGTGGTACGTGCTTGAGAGAGAGCTGGTGCTCCTCGGGAATCTTTACTTTGGATTATCGCCACCCTACCCACAGAGTGATGACCCCATTGATATAGAATCTAAGTCTCGAGGAGTTCACAGGGGGAGAGATGGAGGAGGAGACCGAGGACATGGAGATCAGCAATTTAGGTGGGGAAGAGGATAACAATATCGAGTGGTATGATACTCAAGAGATCTTACAGCCGAGAGGGCGGAGTAGAGCGCACGAGAGAGGGTGACTCTAGTCTCGGAGGAGTTACTTTCTCGGGAGTTAGGTAGAGAGGATGAGTCCATGCTAGGACACCATGTTGTCCCAGACGTTTAGGAGGAGGACATCGATTAGCGGTGGAATCCGTGGCATGCGCAAATCATAGAGATCCTTCTTGAGGCACGGAGATTCGAGTGATTTGTCACTCTTCTTTTGTATTTTTAGCTAGGATTACCTTAGTCATATCTCTTTTTTGTTCATCCTTGGTTTCACCTTTTGATCATTTTCTAATTTTTTTCTCCTTTACTTGCAAAGACTTCGATGAGTGGCAAGACTTGATTCACTCTGGTATGTACTTGATACCACCCGATGCTCCCTATGGAGAAGACTTGTGCCGAGCTATCCATGGATGCAGAGGAGCCTTCAAAGAACTCGGTAGGCATACCGATGTTTTTTACCCTGTCTAGCATGTGGCCAAGATGGTACCCTCCTCTATATTGAGTTAGCCGGGTATAGGACTACGAGCACATGATGAGAAGGAGCCACTCTCATGGCGAGGCTACATCTACTATTTGGGACCATGAGACCTCGGTGCACTTAGAGCGCCGGCGTAGCGGAGTCCTAGACGTGATCATGCGCCTTCTAGGGATCCCATAGGGATTGAGAGGCCACTTGCTCTTTTTGTAGTGACCTTTGTGAGGTTGTTTATACGAGTATTTTAGTATTTTTGGGCTCATTAAGTGTTTTTACCATGCCTAGTGCATGATGGCATTGTACATGAAACCCGAATATCTCTTTGGATCTAAACTCTTGGTATCTTGAATTTTGTGACTCATTTTCTAAATGTGTTGTTTAGACATTTTTAGTTTATTTACTTTTCATGATTCCATAATTTTTGCAATGGACAACAAGTGATAGTAAATAGAATGTTTTTTACTTTATATGTTTTTGCCATGTTGATGTGAGATGATACTAACATATGGTAGTCTTGAACTTTTTAACTCTTTAGGAAACATTTGTAATTCCTTATTTATATTGGAAAAATTTGATGAATGCATAGTGAGATGAACTTTCCCTAATCCCAAATCCACATGACTTGTAAGATGTGAGGGCTCAACACCAAGAATTAGGAAGGGCACAAGTTGTATGAGCTTGATTGAATGGAATGATGAGAGACAGACAAACCAAGAACAAGAACCAAATTTGGACCCACACATCTACCCTACTCAGAACTACTACCAAGCTTGGAAGGCCACTTACTTTTCAGTTTATCTAGACTTAGATTCGTAAATGGAAACTTGATTGACAAAATATGGTTTTGAGGATTTGATCTCCTTGGAATTTGGATATTTGCTTTTTCTTAAGAATTTGACTTGTGTTTCTTAGCATACCAAGATTTGTTAGTTTGTGTGACTAGACCCCCCACACCTTGCCTCACGCCACTAGTAAGAAGCATGGGTTTGTCACCAAAGGAAGATATAAAGCGAGTAAGGGCACTTATTTCCTTTCCCAACCTCACATCACTAGTAAGAGATGTGGGCTTATCACTGAAGGTTGATGGGGTAAAGAAGTGTGTAAAATAAAATATTTTGTTTTCTTGGTGCTTTTGATTTCATTTGATTTTGACATTTCTGATCTAAGACTTTGGGATATCCTTTTGTTCCAAGATATTTTAAGAGGGATAGATGTGACACCAAGAAGCTTCGGGGCATGCACCATAGGCAAGGACAACTTTACCTAGTAGAAAGAAAGAACAAAGCCAAGTATGTAGGTCTTGGTATGGTTTCTGTCAATGTTTGTTTGTCGAAATTGATGAGAAGATTTGAAAATATTTGATGATGTTTAAAGAGATGTGATATGAATATTTTTGCCAATATCTTTAGAAATTTGTAACAGTTTTTAAGAGTAAGCTCCTGAACTATCATTTTTACGAAATGGACAGAATGAAGCAACTAAAAGACTAATGCAATGTAGGTAGCTATAATGTACTAGTAATGACTTTGACGTTTAATGCATAAAACTACTTAAGGTGTAAGGAATTGACAATTTCACCAAATTCCTCACCTTCTAGTATGCACAAGAGATACACATCATTTCCATAGTCCTTCATGACTCAATATGGGCCCAACCATTTGGGCCGGAACTTTCTTCCTTCACTGGTTTTCTTATCGATCCAGCTGTCTAGTCTTAGAACTAGATCTCCTTCATATATTTCTCGCTCATAGACTTTTTGTTATATCTTGCTAGCATATCTAGTCAAAGATAGGCTCTGTGTCATTGTTCGACATTTAACCTAGCCTTGCTCAAGGCTTTCTAGTTGAGAGATGTGTGCCTACACCAGTAAACTTCCTCATCTAGAACCCCTTGTAATGAGATGCGAGACTGGGTATTTCAACCTCAAGTGGGATAACCACTTCTACATCGAATACTAGTTAAAAGGGGTTGCTCTGTTGATGTTCTTATTGAGGTTCGGTGGGCCCATAAGGCTGGATATATTTTTAAATGCCAATCTCATTTGTTCTCGCTTTACTATTTTGAGTGAATAACTTTCAACATTTTGTTTGTCGCTTCAGCGTGCCCATTGGCTTGAGAGTAGTAAAGAGAGGCTATGTGATGGTTTGTCTTAAACTTGCTACATAACTCACGAACCCCGTCATTCTTAAAGGATGTTCCATTTTTGATACAATGACTTGTGGGACACCATACTTGTAGATAATTTGGTTGAAAATGAATTTGGCAAAACCAACTCCACACAGTGGTGAGAGGCATGGCCTCCACCCATTTGGTAAAATATTTCATGGCTATGATTATAAAATTATGGCCATTGGTTGATGAGGAGAGAACTTCCTATCAAGTCTAGACCCCATGTGGAGAAGGGCCACGAGTCACTATTGGTTGCAAGGATTGTCTTTGCATGTGAATCTCGTGAGAGAATTCTTGACATTTGTGGCATTTGCGTACAAATTCCACTACATCATGTTCAAGAGTGGGCCAAAAATAGCCCATCCAATGTATTTTGTGAGCGGTGGCATGACCACCGAAGTGGCCCCCACATATCCCACTATGGGATTCATGGAGAATCTTCTTGGATTCTTCTATATTGACGCATCTTAGAAGCATGCCTTTGAAAGCTCTACGATAGAGAACTTGGTCTAAAACAACATATTTAGCGGTAATAATGTGTAACCACCTTCTTTGTTGTGATGTGGCACTTTTTGGGTATGTATGGTCCATGATAAAATTGATGATATCAGTATACCAGGGACATGTAGAAATGGGGGGTCTGGTTTACAAAGTATATACACTCATCAGAATGTCTAGATCTACTGACTTGCCCCCATCTAGTATATTTTTGACTAACTATTCTGCAATGATTTTTCCTTTAATGAACTTTTGGTTTACGAATGTTAACTCAAATTCTCCCATTAGGGTTATGAAAATGCTATCTTTTTTGGATAAAGATCCTTGTGTGAGAAATGTTCGTAAATGGTCTATCTTTACAATGACCCTTATTTCCTGGTTTAACATGTAATGTCTCAAATGTTTTGTTGCAAAAATTATGGCAAGGCATTCTCTCTCTACCTATGTGTAACGTGTTTCATAATCGAGCAACGTTCAGCTAATGAAATAGATCATGCATTCTCATTTATTATCATCTTCTTGAGCCAGCATGCAGGCCAACGAGACATGAGTGGCTCGTGAGTATAGGATTAGAGGATGGTCTAGCTTGGGAGGCATTAGCATGGGTGGTGACAACAAGAAGTGCTTAACTACTTCGAAGGCCTCGTTGCAATCTTCAATCAATACTATAATATTTCTTTGAGTAGATTGTTGATAGGATGAATGGCAAAGCTTAAATTTGGGATGAACCTTTGGATTGCACTGAGTTTCCCGAGAAATGACATGATTCCAGATTCATCCGAAGGTGGAATCATTTCGAGAATATCCTATATTTTTGCCAGATCAACATCAATTCCTTGTGAAGATATAATGTATCCTAGAAGTTTGCCTCTGTTACACAAAACACACTTCTCTCGGGTTTAATGTGACACCATACTTAATTAGTCGTGAGAGGATGATACAGAGCACCTCCGATGATCACAACATTTCTTAGCCTTGGCTAACAAGTCATCCACATATGATTCCACAATTTTATGGCTAAGATCGTGGAATATATAATTCATTGCTCATTGTCGTAGCACCGGCGCTCTTAAGACCAAATTGCATGACAACATAATAATAAGTTCCCAGGGAGTTATAAACATGGTTTTGGCTTGATCTTGTTCAGATATTTTAATCTGATTGTACCTTGAGAACCCATCCATGAGGGATAATAGTTCAAATCTAGTTGTTGCATCAACGGTAACATAAATGCATGGTAATGGGAAATCATCCTTAGGACAAGCTTTTGTTAATATCCCAAAATTCTATACAAATGTGTATCTTCCCATTCTTTTTAGGATGGGAATGATATTAGATACCCATTGTGAATAGTCAATGGGTTTGATGAATCCTACTTGGAGAAGTTTTATTACTTCCTCTTTTACCATGAGAGCCACTTTTGGCTTCATTGGTCTTGATTTTTGTTTAATTGGCTTCGCATCTGGTTTAGTGACAAGATTATGTACCACAACTTGTGGTGCGATACCTGTCATTTCTTTATAATTAAATGTAAAAGCCTTTTGATGTTCTTTGAGGATTTGGGTGTGTATTTCTATTTCTTTTGAGTTAGCAAGGATCCCAACTTCAAAATTCTTGGTTCTTCCTCCGTTCCAATGTTTATGTCAATGGTTTCTTCTATCAAAGAAGTGTTACCTTCTTCAAATTTAGGTGGGGCTGGAGGTAGTTCCAAGCTTTCTCCATTTTCTATCTCGTAGATATCGAGATCCTTTTGTGGAGGAGACTCGACCGTGGATTTCCAAAGTAGGAAGAGGACTGTGGTATTAGGGAAAGATCAACTATAGGGTGTGTAAGGTGTAGCTATGCATAGGTATTTAGATATTCAAGAGTGACTTTATCACTATCAAAATGATGTAAGATAGAAGATTCATTATCAGTTGTATGTGTTAGAAGAGGGTTTGTTGAAATTTTCTTCACCAATGGTTCAGTACAAAGTGATTCCTTGAAAATTGTATCTTCCAACTCATTACTTGGGGTAAAACGCGAAGCTGAGGTTACTATTGAATCTGCGAGAAGGTTCTATTCTCGTGGGATTGCCTTAATGGATATGAAGTCGAATCCTTTGCTTAGATTTAATACCACTATTTTATAAAGTCAGTAAGTGCTAAAATATAGTCTCATATACTTCAAAGAATTGGTTCGCAACTAATTACAAGTCTCTTAACACTTTGATGTTATTAACACCGATCATTTTGGCTATGATGATGCTAAGGAGGAGGGCTTCGTACTCAACACTCATTGTTTGTACACTCAAAGTTTAAATTAAAATAAAAAGGTAGGATCTTTCCCTCAGACAAGTAAAGATCACACCCCCCGGATCCATAGTGACATCTAGCTCCATCAAAGTGGAGAGTCCAATATTTACTAGGAAAAATGGATGGAAGGACATTCTTCTCATCTGTTTCTTCTATTTTAGTTACTTCTACCATGTAAAGTTCCTTTACTTGAAGAGAACCAACTCTAGGGTACATCCCATACCCGTGAAATCAAATGGTAGGAAAATTGGTAGATCTTGTTCCAAAGAACTTGACAATTTTTGCAAAGTAGTTCCTAATGACACTATTTCTACAATGTTAGCTTCATCCTTGAGGGGCCGGGATGCTCTTAACTAGGTTCGTAATTTCTAGTTCTCATTGTAGGTATTAATATTTCTTCTAGTTTTTAGTCGATTGGTTTGTTAAGTTGGTTTGTTGGGAGTTCAAACTCGAGTGAATGCCTGGTGTTTTCTACAAGTCTTCTAGGTGTATGTCGAAAGGTTTTGGGTCACCTTTTGCTATGAATATCTTTCCTAGGTGTAAGAATCTTATTTCCTAGAATAACGTAGAAGGGACTGCTTTCATGCGATGTATCCATGGTCTACCGAGGATCATATTATAGATGGTTTCCCGATATATGATATAAAACTTGGTGAGGATTTTGTTGGGTCCTAAAGTGACCGGTAGTATTATAGTCCCAATTGAAGTAGCTTTAAGGCTGTCATAACCTCTTAGCGTATTTCTTGTTGTGGAATAGTTTGTTTCCCCATATCCTAGATTTTGAAGGAAAGAGAAGGGGAAAATGTTAATTGCTGCCCCATCGTCAACCATTGCGCGTTTGACGTAATTATTGTAAACCCACATCTATAAATGCAAGGCCAAATCACCTCTGTGTAATTTTAGCATCCGTTGCCATTTTTTTATGTTGAATATAAACTTGGTATCCCTATCCGGCTTCCTAGCGGGTGGATATCGAATTCTATATGGTTTACTTGTGTTTCAAGAGGTTGAGTGATATTAATTAAATGACCTAGACCTAGTGCTTCTAAAAGAGCAGCCCTATGGGCAAGAGAATTTTTCAATAAGTCCAAAAAGGAGATGTGAGAGAAGGTCTTTGTTAAGTCATTAATTAAATCATAAGCACCTATGGGTTTTACCAATGTTTGTTGAATGTTATCTAGCTCTAGTGGATAGATTGGATTTGGTTGAGAAGAATATTCTCGTGCTCTTGTTATGGCTTCTACATGTAGCTCAGTATCTAACTCCACTAGACCAACTATCTTGGTTCATGGTTGATTTCCTAATTGTGGTGTGACAGGTGGATTTAGTGAAGTTGAGGCTTTGTGA
The DNA here is from genome assembly GCA_018340775.1 of Taxus wallichiana var. yunnanensis. Lineage (NCBI taxonomy): Eukaryota > Viridiplantae > Streptophyta > Pinopsida > Cupressales > Taxaceae > Taxus > Taxus wallichiana. The sequence continues at coordinate 755,746,570 of CM031234.1, forward strand.
TTGTTATTTCCTGTCATTACACCTTTGTTCGTCCCATTTGGATTTAATTTATTATTGTTATTGTGATTTGGAAGTTGATCATCAATATTTTAAGAGGTGCATTTTGAGGGGAAACACTTTGTGAAAGTATTTGGCATAGGTGTCACGAATTTGGTAAGAAAATATCTATGAAGAGTTGCCTTTGGTATTTTGGAAAATGTTGCATGAACTTATTGTAATTGCAGCAAGTCCTAGTGTTATGGCCTCAAATTTTGTGGAAACCGCAATACGAGTTAGGATTATAACTCCTAGGTTGTTGGTTTGGCACGTGTTGTGGTCCAAAAATTTGATTAAACTGTTGACTATTAGGATTAAAGTTTTACATTTGTTGTCTTTGGTTTTGGTTTTGATATCCATTGAGTTTTGACTTAGACCACCCGTGGTCAGATCTCGCCATTGTTATTCTTTGTCATTGGAGATGATTAAAATGCACCGCATTGATTGTTGGGGTAAACTTATTGTTTCGTTGATTGTTAATTGGTGGTGGAATATTTACAATGTTTGCTCTTTTAGTCGATCACTCCCATTTTTGTCACTCCATGGTTTTTGTTAAGGATTTTAGGTCCTTTATTGTGTTTGTGGTAGTAGGATAAGTCGTAGTGTTTTAGTTGGGGATGATTAACCTCTCATTCGTTCCATATGTCTTGCGACCGCCGCTATCTATCGCAGCTTGATCTATTTGGAGAGAGCTCTCGACTTCATCATAAGTTCTTAGTGGGAACTTCCGGACTTCTTCCTTTATCTCTACTCTGGGAATGAAGGAATAAATCACATAGTTGCATCTCGATGCATATTTGCAGCACTTTCAAGAATAGAGGGATCAGTACGCCATCTTTGCATGAAATGAGCAACAAATTCATTGTGTTCTTGTTTAATATGCAAGAATTCCCTAATTCCTGTTCTCAACAATTTTTCATGTCGAATGCCTTGATGAAATCTGAAATGAGTTGTTTAAATGAATGTATTGAGGCTTCAGGTATTCTCAGAATACCAATGAGGGCAATACCCTCTAAATATTTGTGGAATATTTTAGCAACAACTCCATCCCAAGGGAGCAGTTCTCGAATGGTTGTGGCATAGGCCTTAATATGTGCATTTGGTTCTCCCTCTCCTTTGTACTTGGGTAGATCGGGGAGAGGTCTTGGAAGCATAAGTCCAAAGGTTACTTCAAATATTATGAATAAGTCCCTATCGCATAGGTTTTGACCATTGATGGTGTTTGCTGAGGGGGTGGAGGTCGAATGGGTTGTTGATATGGCGTAGCATATGTATTTGTAGGGGACACAAAAGAATACCTATGGTTGAGCAAACATGCTTTGGGAGAAGAGAACATATCTCCCCGTGGTGATTTGTAATACATGTTTAAGTATGGAGGAGCATTTCTCGGGGAATGGATTATTTTGTACTAAACCGGGAGGTATTATATTTTCCATTGGAGCAGCGTTAGAAAATGCGGTTCTAGTTGGTATTTTTGTAAATACGAGGAGGCATGCCCAACGTGCCCATTCAGTGAGGAGCTCTACTTGGCTAGGATGATGTGGAGGATTGGAAATTCCTGCTTGCATGAATCGCAAATTTTGACTTGCTTGAGCAAGTTCCAACCCTCTACCCTTCTCAATTAAGGCTGAGATGACCTCGTTGGTGAAGACATGGTATTTTTCCTTAGTGGCATTTGTTGTATATCTTGAGGTTGTATAGGCATATGGTACCCTGCTATGAAATTATCGGTGCCTTGCCAAGTTTCACCCAGGAATTTCCTATAGGTGGAGGAATGGGGGTGTTTTCGTAGAATGAGATCTCAGTTGTGTTTGCAAAGCTCCTATGGATGGGTACATATTTTGAGAGCGTTGTTCACTCCTAGAATAACATGCTAATTATTCATCATCTAAAAACAGATATGGATCTTACTATCTACTAATTTGTGGTCTAAGCAACACCTAAGGAGATGAACCAGATTCTCCAGTGAGTGTCATATTGTTTGAGCCTGAAGGCTCTAGTTGTTGCATTTGAGTGAGCTGATCCAACTCCTCTATTTGGAAGGAAGAACTATATCTAGTCCTTTGAGGTGGAGTTTGTGTTGAAAACTAGTTAGTTGAATAGTTGTCACCCCATGTTGAGAGCAAGGGTGATGGTTGTCTATTTAGTTGATTGTATTATGCTTCAAGACCTAGGAAAGGTCTACCATATGTATCGTATCTCAAAATATTCGGGGGGTATATGAATACCCGCAGAATAATGGGAAAGAGTGAAGGTGGATAAAACTAAAAAGAAGAGTGTGAAAGTGAATAAATTGTTCCTTTCATATCGGGTTCACCAATTTTGTTGGTGAAGCTAATGTGGAGGCTAAAGAGGTAGAGAAGATGAAGCAGTTGTTTATTTCATGTCAGGTTCACCAATTTTGTTGGTGAAGCTGATTTGGAAGCTAAAGAGGTAGAGAAGATGAAGCAGTTGTTTATTTCACGTCGGGTTCACCAATTTTGTATGATGGAAAAGTGACATGCGAGCATGGGAATCTACAAGTAACTCTTCCTCACACTGACCTCCCGAATTCATGCCAAGACAACCGGTGGGGATGGAATACACATGGGATGTAGATAAGGTAGTTAGGTAATCTTATGTATTCAACATGCAATAGCAGGATCTATGAATCTAAGGCAAAGAAGGCCCTCCTAACCTGAACCGGTGTGATAGATCGTTTGGTGAGGATAGCTACGTAAAGGCTCCAATCAATATCAAGCTCTTTCGTGATCCTATCTATGGGTTGTGGAATACGTGGAAGATGACCTATGGGTGGTTCATATATACCTCCGAAAAGGTCATGAAAATGGAACGAATAAATGTGTAGTGGATCTTTTGGTATTTTATGGATGATTCTCTCGGTCTAGTCCAATTATTTAGCTTGGTTGGCTGTTACGTTTAATAATGATAGTTGTGTGATGATGTTTGGTTGGAGTGGAGAGGACCTAAATACTAATGTTCACAAATTAGCATCAATGTTGGTTTGATTTGTAGGCCCGGTTGGGTTGTGGGACTGTGGATCACAACCGTAAGTTCACTCTCTTTCGGGTTCTTCTACATTCATATGGATATCTATCAAGGTAGTCTATAATTTGTCTGATTTGACTAGAACGTGTGTGTTTTTTTGTCTTCTATGTTTAATACTCTTAGTTGTGCGCTGATTTCTTATAGTCTGCTTGTTGCTCGAAAGACTCGAATTCCGAGATTTTGATCTATGTCGGTTATTGCTGCAACAATATTTGGTTGAGGCACGATTGACTCAAAAATATATTCCCCGGGCTCCATAGGTCCCGTGATTGTCAAACAAGATCAATATAAGCCTAACTAAAATGAAATAAACTAACTATGCAAGATATATATACAACATATGTAAAAATCCCTCGGGTATGCGTTAACATCCCGCGTGCCCGCTTAGCCACCGCGCCCTTTATTTTCCCCTTTTTCCCTCTTTCCTTGGCCTCTTGACCTTGATGAAAACCGCCACCCCGAAGGGCGGCGGTCTCAGTGACCGCCCGCCTGAAGGCGGCGGCGGTCCTGTAACCGCCGCCCTGCTCAGAGCGGCGGTCCTGTGCACATTTTCCAGAACGCTCTTTTGACGTGACTCGCGTGAAATATCACGTTTCACCAGCTTTTCTTTGCCGACTTGAGCATGCATTAATGTTTTTGGTCCCTTGGAACAGTGTTTTTCCTTTGTTTATTGTTTAGGAGTTCAATTTGGTTTTGGTTTTTGAGAGTTGGAATTCCTATAAATGCATGGTTTGTGTACATGCAAATGGTCTGATTTTTGGTGAAGAATTTGGTGAAATTTGAGCTGGAGCTTTTGGTCACCATTTTTCCTTGTTAGAGTCTTCTGATTTTTAGTGTTTTGGTTAGCTTGCTTAGGATTGATAGCATAGTTTATTTCATACTTGGTTAGTATTGCTCAGCTGTTGGTAAGCCACAGACCCATCTTGTGCAGGCAGTGTTGTTGTTCCATCCAATCCAGTTAGAAGCTTGCCTCTGATTCCTCTTTCTTGTAGATTTATCTTCATCGTGTCTTAGAGTTCTTAGTTCAATTCATTATATACCTGGTTAGCTTTATTCAGCTGTTGGTAAGCCACATATCCAACTTGTGCAAGCAGTGTCTTTATTTTGAAATAGAATAGCTTGGGAAGCCATTAAAGTTGCAGGTTTTGCTCTTCGTATAGGATAGTTGCGGAGTTACGAGTAAGCTTCATGTTGCATGACTCACAGTAAAATCCCACTAGGAATCGCATAAGCCAAGCTCTGTACTCTTGCGCTATCCCTCTCCTACTCGCATTCTCGGTCTGTATTCTGAGCTGTCCTTGTCCCAAAATCTACTCCTATCGGTGCTAGCATTACACACTTTTCTGGATCCAAGTGAACACGAAAGAACGAGAAGATCATACTGAGGGGACGAGATCATACACACACCATCGGATTCGCCACTGTTCTGCGGAATCCAGGTTTTAAATTTCAAAGTTCTAGTCAGACTCATATCAAATAGAGTAGTTAATCACTTTATTTCATTTCATTCTATTCTCGATATTGCCAGGGAAGCTGTGGGGATTGATAGTTTCTGAGAAACTATGATTCACTCCTCACTTCTGAGGTAGGATCGAGAATCTTGCAGGTAGATTAGACAGGTTATTTTATTCATTTAGAATAATTCTACAAATCACACAGGCAAATAACCACACTCGGTTATCTTGTCTGTTTTTAATTATTGTTTAGTTATTATTTCTAGATATGCTTAAAATAGTTTGCTTTCCTTAAAATTGTTAAATATTTCAGAGAAGAATAAAAGTTATATGCAGTTAGATTTATTTCACGTAATTAGAATTTGCTTCATTACAATTAGTTTTTCCTTTTATGACAATTACGGGACCTCAAGAGCCCAGGGAATATATATTTGAGCCAATCGTGCCTCAACCAAACCTCGTCACAGCGATAGTTGACATAGACCAAAATCTCAGGATACAAGTATTCCGAACAACCACAGATTTACAACTGATCAGTTCTCAGTTAAGAGGATTAAACATAGAAGATGACCAAGCACATGCGTTTTGGTCAAGTCAGCCAAACTACAGATTACTCTAGAAAACATCCACATGAGTTGTAGAAGGGCTCGAAGAGAACAAACATTCGGGTGCGATCCTCTAGTTCCACGACCGCGCTTTGGAGACACCCTCGTAGATATAGATACCAGCTTAAGAATCCAGGTTGCGAGAACGTCTGTAAGGTATTCTGAGAAGATCGCACAACTATTGGTTCTAAACATAGAAGCTGAGAAAGCATACGATTACTGGATACTAGGGATTAGAACTTGATCTCGCGTATGACCATAACAGGACCGCAACAACCAAGAGTCTACGGTTGTGACCCACAGATCCCACAGCCCAACGAATCCACAAGTCAGTTAGATATAAACACTGGCCTACGCACACTAGTATTTCAGTCCACTCCACTTCCACCTATCATCATCGAACAACTGTCCTTACTAGATATAGCGGCTAACAAAGCTAGGGAATTCTGGACTAGGCCAGAAAATCATCCGTAGAGTCAATTATATTCATCATCCACTATATGACCTTATCGGGAGATATACACGAAACAATCCCAGGTCATTTTCCACGTATTCCGCAACCCATAGATCGAATCACGCCAGAGCTCGATATTGATTGGAGCCTTCGAGCAGTCATCCTCGCTGATCGATCTATCACACCAGTCCAAGTTAGAAGGGCCTTCTTTGCCTTAGATTCACAAATTCCACTAGTGCGTGTCGAAGACATTAGACTACCTAACTAGTTTGTCTGCATATTCCATCCCCACCGGCTGTCTCGGCACGACCTCGGGAGGTCGGGTACGCGGAAGAGTTACTTGTTGATTCTCACGCTCGCCTGTCGCTTTTCCGACGTACAAAATTGGTGAACCCGACGTGAAACAAACAATTGTTTCACCTTCTCTTTGAGAAGTTTTCAAATCTTCTCTCATCCACCTTCGCTCCTTCCCATTATTCTGCGGGTATTCATATACCCCCCGAATATGTCGGGATTCGATGCATATGGCAGACCCCTCTTGGGTCTTGAGGCATACTACGCCCAACAGAATAGGGAATCATCACCCTCGCTCTCAGTATGGGGTGACAACTATTCAACTAATCAGTTGTCAACACAAACCCCAAGAATCAGATATAGTTCATCTTTTCAAACTGAAGAGTTAGATCAACCCCTTCGAACCCAACAAACAGAGCCTTCAGGTTCAAACAATATGACGTTTACTAGGAGAATCTGGTTCATCTCCTCAAATGTTACTCAGACCACAAATTAGTAGGCAATCAGATCCATACCTGGTCTTAGATGATGGACAGTCAACACGTTATCCTAGGAGTGAACAACGCTCCCGGGGAATGTACCCATCTATAGGAGGTTTACAAATACAACCCGAAATCTCTTTTCAAGAAAATACCTCTATGCCACTGCATACAGGAAATATTCTGGGAGAAACTTGGCAAGATAGCGATCAGTTTATGACAGGATATCACGTACCTTTACAACACCAAGGTATACAACAAACGCCGCTCAGGCAAAGTACCGTGACTTCACCAAATGAAGTCATTTCAACGTTAGTAGAAAGAGTGAGAGGGTTAGAACTGGCTCAAGCAAGTCAAAATTCTCCGTTCATACAAACAGGAAGTTCCAATCCTCCATACCACTCTGGTCAGGTAGATCTCCTTACGGGAGTAGGCACGTTAGGCATGCCTCCTCAATATCCACAGCAAACGCCAACAAGGCCTATCATCTCTAACACTATTCCTCCCGGTCTAGTGTCGAACAGTCCATTCCTCGACAATACCCCGTCATACTTAAACATATACTCTAAATCACCACAAGGAGATATGTTCTCCTCTCCCGGCATGTTTGCTCAAACCCGGGGACCTCCTATGCCCCCCTGCCAACGTCAGCTGCACCGTATCAACAACCTATCCCACCACCACTCCCTCGTGAACACCATCAATGGTGAAAGCTATGCGATAGGGACTTATTCAGAATACCTAAAGGAACCCTTAGATTTCACCATACGAAGCGTCATGCTTCCAAGACCTCTCCCTGATTTGCCTAAGTTCAAGGGTGAGGGAGATCCAAACGCACATATCAAAGCTTACGCTACAGCCATACGAGAATTACTCCCTTGGGATGGGGTTGTTGCTAAAATATTCCCCAAAACACTGGAGGGCATTGCTCTCGATTGGTATTATAGAATACCTGAGGCTTCCATACATTCATTTAAACAACTCGTGTCAGAGTTCATCAAAGCCTTCGACATGAACAAACTACTAAGAACAGGAATCAGGGAATTCTTGCACATCAAACAAGAACACAATGAATCTGTCGCCCATTTCATCCAGAGGTGGCGTACAGTTCTTTACTCTTCAGCAAGTGCTCCAAACATGGATCAGATGGAACTATGTGATTTATTCCTTCATTCTCTCAGCAGAGAAGTGAAAGAAGAAGTCCAGAAGTTCCCACTAAGGACTTATGATGAAGTACTTGAGAGCGCTCTGCGAATAGATCAAGCAGCGATAGATAGTGGTCGTAAGACATACGGAGCAAATGGGAGGTTAATCACCTCCACTCAAAATACTACAACTACCACAAATGTCAATCAAGGACCCAAAATCCTTAACAAAAATCGTGGGGTAACAACGGATGGGGTAACCGACCAGCCCAAGAGGGTAAATGTCGTTAATACTCCGTCACAAACAAACAACCAGCGAAACAACAACTTTACCCCAGCGGTCAATACAGTGGATTTTAACCATCCACAACAACAACAACAACAATGGCGAAATCCCATACAAGGGCCAAGCCAAAACTCATTTGGTTACCAAAACCAAAGTCAAAACCAAAAACAACAATTCCAAAACTTTGGTCCTAATAGGCAACAGTTTGATCGGAATTTTAGGCCACAATACACACCAAACCAACAAAACGGGAATTATAATCCCAATTCTTATTGTGGTTTCCATAAAATTCATGGTCACGACACTAGAACGTGCCGTGACTACAATAAATTTATGCAACGTTTGCCAGAAGAACAAAGACAGTTCTTCACAGACCTGTTCTTGGCAGATCCCGTCTCATCATCACCAAATACTCTCGCGAGGCAGTTTCTCCTCAGAATGCTCCCCTCAAGATCTTTAATGATCCGCTCCCAAATCATGACAGCAATAGGCTGAATCCAACCGGAACAAACAAAGGTGCAGTGACGGGAAACAATGACCATGAAGCCTCGACTTCATTAAATCCGTCAGTCGCGCCACAGTTGGGAGCTCAACCGAGACCTAAGATAGTCAGTTTGGTAGAATTAGATGCTGAACTACCTATCGAAGCTATAACAAGAACACGAGAGTATTTCTCTCAACCAAGCCCAAGTCATCTGCCAGAGACAGATAAGAGTCAGCAAATAGTTGAAAAACCCATCGGTGCCTATGATTTAATTAGTGACCTAACAAAGACCTTTTCACACATTTCATTTTTGGACTTACTAAAGAACTCTCCCCCTCATAGAGCTGCTCTTTTAGAAGCATTAGGTCTAGGCCATCTAATTAACATCACTCCACCTCCCAGAAACACAAGTAAATCACGTAGATTTTGATATCCACCCTCACGGGGGCCGGACAAGGATGTCGAATTCATCTTCAAAATAAGTAAAATGCCCACAGAATCTTTGAGATCGCACGCTTGAGGTGACCCAGACCTTACACTTGCAAGTGTGGGTTTATAATAACTATGTAAAACGGGCAATGGTTGACGATGGGGCTGCAGTTAACATAGTCCCTTTCTCTTTCCTCCAAAAACTTGGATATGGAGAAACAAACTGTTCCACTACACGAAATACCTTGAGAGGCTATGATAGCCTTAAAGCCACTTCGATAGGAACTATAATACTGCTGGTCACCTTAGGGCCCAAAACCATCTTGACTGAGTTTTATATTATAGATCGGGAAACTAACTATAATATGATCCTCGGCCGACCTTGGATACATCGAATGAAGGCAATCCCTTCCACGCTATTTCAAGAAGTAAGATTCTTGCATCTGGGAAAGGTATTTGTAGCCAAAGGCGATCCAAAACCTTTCGATTTGCACCTAGCTGATTTAAAGAAAAGACCAGGGGTGCACTCAGAATTTGAGCTGCCAACAAACCAACTTAATAAACCCTCTGACCCAAAGCCAGAGGAAAAGTTGATACCTACGACGGATCTTGAAACTACCAGCATAGCCAAAACAATTCCAACCCCTAAAGGTAAAACTAAAGAAACAGTATCATTAGGGACTACTGCGAAAATCGTTGAGTTGATAGAACAAGATTCACCAATGTTCTTACCATTCGATTCAGTAGGCATAGGATTTTCCCTAGGTGTTGGTTCCTTACCAGCAGAGGATCTCTGTATGGTAGAAGTAGAGTGTGCAAACGCAGCAGATGCCCCAACATCTACACTCCCGGCTAAGTATTGGACTCTCCATTTCGATGGAGCTAAATGTCGTTATGGAGCGGGGGCAGGTATAATTCTTACTTCGCCCGAGGAGAAGGTCCTCCCATTCTCTTTTAAGTTAAACTTTGAATGCACAAACAATGGCGCTGAGTACGAAGCCCTCCTCCTTGGCCTCACCTTAGCCAGAAGAATTGGTATTAATAACATCAGAGTCTTGGGAGACTCGCAATTAGTAACAAACCAAGTTTCTGAAGTATATGAAACTAAAGCCAAACATTTACAACTCTACAAAAACGCTGTATTAGATTTAAGCAAGGCGTTTAACTTCATATCCATTGAAGCGATCCCACGAGAGAAAAATCTTCTCGCCGATTCAATAGCAACCTCAGCATCACGTTTTACTCCAAGCAATGAGCTAGAAGATACTCACTTCACAGTATCCATTCGTGATGAACCATTAATAAAAACAATGACAAATCCTCTTTTAAGCGGAAGTGAATCTACCATCCTAGACCATGTTGGAAATGATGCGGCTACTTTGGATTATTTAAATGCCTATGCAGCATTACATCTCTCCTATCACATGCTAGATTTATCCCTGATTCCACATTCGTCTTCCTACTTCGGAAATCCCGTAACGGATCTTCCCTCACAAATGGAACCTAACATATACGCAATAGGAAATGGGGATGATATAGATTTACCTCCAGCACCACCTGAGTTCGAAGAGGGTAACGCCTCTTTAATCGAAGAAACAATCGATGTCAACATCGGGACAGAAGATGAACCAAGAATACTGAAACTAGGTTCTTCGTTGACACCAGAAGAAGTGGAAATACATACTCAGGTTCTCAAAGAACATCAGAAGGCATTTGCATTTAATTACAAGGAGATGACGGGAGTCGCACCCCACATTGCGGTACACAACCTCGTCACTAGATCGGATGCAAAGCCAATTAAACAAAAATCAAGACCCATGAAACCCAAAGTAGCTCTCATGGTAAAAGAGGAAGTAATAAAACTCCTTCAGGTAGGATTCATCAAGCCAGTTGACTACTCCCAATGGGTATCTAATATCGTTCCCGTTCTCAAGAAGAATGGAAAGATACGCATTTGCATAGATTTCCGAGACATCAACAAAGCGTGTCCTAAAGACGATTTCCCATTACCATCCATAGACGTTATTGTTGATGCAACAGCTGGTTTTGAACTCTTGTCTCTCATGGATGGATTCTCGGGATACAACCAAATCAGAATATCCGAGCAAGATCAAGCTAAAACCACGTTCATAACTCCTTGGGGAACCTATTGCTATGCTGTCATGCCTTTCGGTCTCAAAAACGCTGGTGCTACATACCAGCGGGCTATGACTTATATATTTCACGATTTAATTCATAAAATCATGGAATCCTACGTAGATGACTTGTTGGCTAAGGCCAAGAAGCGTTGTGACCATCCCGAAGTACTCCGCGTCATTCTTTCACGTTTAATAGAATACGGAGTCACACTAAACCCAGAGAAATGTGTCTTTGGTGTAACAGGAGGAAAGCTCCTAGGTTACATCATATCATCACGAGGGATTGATGTTGATCCAACCAAAATTGGGCTGTACTCGAAATGGTCCCACCTTCGGACGAATCTGGAATCAGGTCATTTCTCGGAAAGCTAGGTGCAATCCGAAGATTCATCCGGACTTAAGCTTCTCTATTCATCCAATCAACAATTTACTCAAGAAAGACTATAGCATTGATTGGACCGAAGACTACTGACAAAGAAGCTTTTAATGCGATTAAGCGTTTCTTCTTTGTCACCACCTACGCTAATGCCACCTAAGCTTGGATCACCCGTTAATCCTATATTCGCGAGCTACCAATGTCTCATTGCACGTATGTTGGCCCAAGAAGGCGATGACAAGAGAGAGCGTGTGATTTATTTCATTAGCGAACAACTTTGCTCGACTATGAAACACGCTATACACAAGCAGAGCGAGAATGTCTTGCCATAGTCTTTGCTACTAAACGTCTAAGACATTACATGCTGAATCAAGAAACAAAGGTCATGGTAAAGACGGACCATTTACGGACTTTTCTCACACAAGGTTCCTTATCCAAAAAGGCTGGACGTTTTATAACCTTAATGGGAGAGTTCGAATTAACATTTGTAAATCAGAAGTCAGTTAAAGGACAAATCATCGCGGATTGGTTAGCTGACAACCCATTAGACGGAGGCGATCTAGTAGATTTGGATTTTCCAGATGAATGCGTATACTACATCGAAACTCGACCTGCTATCTCTGAGTGCCCTTGGTACACTGATATCATTAATTATATCATGGACCATACGTACCCGGATGCAGTTACACCGCAACAAAGAAGGTGATTACGCATAATCGTAGCCAAATATGTCATTATAGAGCAGGTGCTCTATCGAAAAGCATTCGATGGAATGCTCTTAAGGTGTGTCGACACAGAAGAGTCCAAGAGGATTCTCCATGAATCCCACAGCGGTATATGTGGAGGCCACTTCGGTGGCCATGCCACCGCTCGAAAAATACATCGAATGGGCTATTTCTGGCCCACTCTAGAACATGACGTGATAGAGTTTGCACGCAGGTGTCATAAGTGCCAAGAATTCTCCCACGAGATCCACATGCCAAAGCCTGAAGCTCTCTGACCAATCGCAACTCCATGGCCCTTTTCTACATGGGGCCTGGACTTGATAGGGAAGTTCTCTCCCTCATCCACAGACGGCCATAATTTTATAATCACGGCCACTGAATATTTTACCAAATGGGTGGAGGCCATGCCTCTTACTACTGTACCTGGTTCTGTAATCGCTAAGTTCATTTTAAATCAAATCATTTGCAGGTACGGTATCCCGCAAATCATTATCTCAGATAATGGAACTTCTTTCAAGAATGAGGAAGTTCGTGAACTATGCAAAAAATTTAAAATAAGCCATCATACGGCTTCCTTGTATTATCCCCAAGCCAATGGGCAGGCTGAAGCAACAAACAAAACATGCTGAAAGCCATTCTCCTTAAAACGGTGAAAGAAAACAAGCGAGATTGGCATTTGAAGTTATATCCGGCCTTGTGGGCCCACCGAACCTCAATAAGAACACCAACGGGAGCAACTCCTTTCTCACTAGTATTTGGGGCAGAAGCAGTTCTCCCGCTTGAGGTCGAAATACCCAGTCTCCGCATTTCACTACAAGGGATTCTGGATGAAGACGCTTACAGAGAAGCACGTCTTTCCCAACTAGAAAGCCTAGATGAAACTAGGTTAGATGCTGAGCAGCGGCATAGAGCTTATGCTGACCGAATGTGCCGGCAATATAACAAGAAGGTTTATGAACGCGATATATATGAAGGTGATCTAGTTCTAAGACTAGACAGTCGGATCGACAAGAAGACCGGCGAAGGAAGGAAATTCCGGCCCAAATGGTTGGGCCCATACCGAGTCATGAAGGACTATGGAAATGGTGCATACCTCTTATGCATGCTAGAAGGTGAGGAATTTGGCGAAACAGTCAATTCCCTGCACCTCAAGCGTTTCTACGCATAAGCAGCTAGCACTACCTATATAACTATCTACATTGCATCTTCATATAGATTTAGATCATTTTGTCCACTTGTTCTTACACAAATTGTGATCAAGGAATCTATTCTCAAAGTAATTCATTACAAACTCATGATGTTGTTGGCACAAAACTTTCTAATCATATCTCTCCATTTTCACGATATCATCAATCACTTCAGAATCTTTTATCAAATAAAATCAAACATGACGAAGTCTTAATGGTAACCATACCAAGATCTGCAAGTTTGTTCTCGCTTTGATTTCTTCTTAGGATTGGTGTCTTGCCTATGGTCTGTTCTAGAAGCTTCATGGTGTCACATCTATCCCATATACACATCTCTTTGGAAACAAGCATATACTGACATTTTACTCAAAAAGACAAGTCAAAAGTGATTAAACAGAAAATTTTATTTTTACACATTTCCTTGCCCTACCAACCTTCGGTGATGAGCTTGCGTCTCTTACTAGTGACGTAGGGTTGGGAAAGGATGGAAATGCCCTTACTCGCCTATGCCTTGCCCACGGTGATAAACCCATGCTTCTTACAGGTAGCATGGGGCAAGGTGTAGGGGGTCCTCTAGACAATGCAAACGTTAAAAGGTCATAAACAAACTATTCAAACTTTGAGTCAAAAATCAAAATTCCAAGAGAGTTAAAAATCCTAAAAACCAGATTTTGTCTACTATGTGGCCATCTACGGGTCTAAGTCTGGATAAACCGCAAAGCAAGTCGCACCCAAAACTATGAAGTCATTCAGGTAGAGTAAGCTTGTAGTTCTCAACTTGGTTCCACCAAAGCTTCGTCTGTCTTTCATCACTATCATTTCACCATATTTCATAACTTGCGCCCTTCTTAGCTCTTGGTGATGAGCCCTCGCAGCTTACTAGTTGCGTGGAGTTAGGAGTGGGGCAAGTTAATCTGTTCATCATACTGGTTATTTTCATCACTTTGCCAAAACAAACATGAGGTATCCAAATTGCTCACAGAAGCTAAGATTTAAGATCACAATATATCTACAATATCATGTATCAGCATCATGAAACACAAAAAGAAAGCAAGCATTTGCATCATCTGTTCTCCATTGCATACATTCTAGAAAGCATATAAAACATACATCGTAGTATACACGAGGAAGCTGGAAACAGAAAGGGAAAACACGAGTGACAAAGTTTTGATCCAAAAACGAATGCATATATATAAATAATCAATGTTTATATACAATGCCATCATGCTCTAGGCATGGTCAAAATGCTCAAAGAGCCCGTGATGTACAAAAGAATCTATAGTACAAAGCATACAGGGCCAAGTCGCCTCTCAACCCCTACGCGACCCCTCCGAGGGTGCGCGCCCTCGCCTAGGACTCCGGCTACGCCGGCGCTCTGAATGCACGGAGGGCTCAGGGTCTCGAGGAGCAGCCGCGGTCTCACCACGAGAATGACTCCTCATAAGACGCTCGGCTGTCCTATAGCCTGCCAACTCTGTACGGAGAGTCGACACCATCCTGGCCACATGCCAAACGGGAGCGAAGACGTCAGTATGCCTACCGGCTGCTGAAGGCTCCCCGGCATCTACAGATAGCTCCGCACGGGTCTTATCCATAGGGATCATCAGAGAATCAGTGCATACCCTACGGATTAGATCCCGCCACTCGTCAACAGTCTCTGCAAAACAAAGAAGAAAAATGAATTAGAAGCTAGGCAAGAGACTAAAAGATACAATATCAAAACATAAGGAGAGATAGCAATTAAAAATCCTAAATTAAACAAACATTGAAAAGATGAGAGGATAACTTACTCGGATCACCGGGCCTCCAAGATGGGTCGTTTGGGGCCAGGCACTTGCGAGATGCTTTGCATGCTTGCAACCGAGGGGCTGCTCTGTAGTAGGAGCACATGACGCCCAAGTGGCCCGACTCATCCTCTCCACCATGGCCCTAGGAGAGTGGCTCCTCTGAAGCTAGAGTCTCTCTCTCTGCACTCTGCTCGGCCCTCTCTGCCTGCAAAATATCCTGAGTGTCATGCCACTCAGGATCGCTATCATCTGTCTGCTCCTCTGACCCTCCCTCTGTAAACTCCTCAGAATCGGAGTCAATATCTATGGGGTCATCGCTGCTGTGAGCAGGACCCGCAGCAATCTGAAGCAAAGGTGCCCGGGGCGCACCGGCTCTCCCTCTAGCCCGAACTACCCTCCCAGGCTGCATGGGAGTGCCGGGGTGATCAGCTTCCAACCACGGCCTCTGGGCCCCCTCTAGCCTCGCGGTGATCTGATCTGTAAAAGTGCCATTGGGGAAGCATGCCCGCATATGGAAGGCCGAACTGCTGAGGAACTCTGCCAAAAGGGTGTACCTCCACCCGTCCCACGCGGTCGATAAGCTGCCCTGTGGTGGAACAGGAGATCAATGTAAGGGTCTCCTCGCCCCATATGCCGGCCATAAGCCGGTACGGCGTCGCCTCCATATCTGCTGTGGTAAGGGAGGCAACTGGCTGGTGAGGTGCTCTAAGCACCGACATATCTGACCATCTAGCTGCCCTCACAGCCCCTGGGTCTGCCACCTCTACCCCTCTGCCATAAGGAATAAAATGCTCATACACCCAACTCATGACTAGAGTCGGGTGGCTCAATGACTGTCCCTGCAAACGGACCACCCTGTATAAGTCATGGTAGGTGGTCCCCAGAATATCTGCGCCCCAGGCATATATCCGGCCATGCCCCTCTATCTGTGCAATGATGGGGGCCCAGCAGTATAGTAAAGTATCTCCTCCCTTGTCCCCGATCAGCCTCGAGGCAAGGATCCCCATGATAGCCTGTCGAAATACGGGGATGGGAAAATAAGGAATCGATCGAACTCTCACTCCCTTCTTCGACCCCGTAGAGATGGCTGCATCCCCCATGTAGCCTGCCCACTGTGCAATCTGTGCTCGAGACCCTGCCGTCTCCAGTGTGAGTCTCCTCCCGATGATCGGGACCCCCAGGATACGGTAGACATCCTCCAAAGTGATGGTCCACTCACCGCGGACCCCTGGCAATCGGAAAGTGTTCCGATCTGCATCCCAATATGAGAATAAGTCACAAAGAATGTGACTAGATGGCGTGACATGGGGCACGCGTGATATACGCAATATGCCGGCCCTCTGTAATGTATCCTCCTCATCCTGAGAAAGGGCATCCAATACCCCCGAAAGCCAATCACACTCTCTCTCTCGGCTCCATCTGATATACTCCTCCCTCGCCTGCATGCACCCAAAAACACACAAAATAGGGCAAGTTAGTATCTAATCAATATCGAGAGAGTCATAAAAGCATATAGAAATGATAAAAATACAAGTGCAATCTCAAAAGTTAAGCTCTTTTGCATTCTGTGCAAAACCGCCGCCCTGAGCAGGGGGGCGGTTTTGTAACCACCGCCTTAAGGGCGGTGGTCGTGTAACCGCCGCCGCCACGAACAGCAGCGGTGGTCATGTAACCCCACAGCCAGGCGGCGGCGGTCGCGATCCAAAACCCGCGGGTTGTTAACCCCAAAAAGCCCAAAAGCGTAAAAATAGACCATTTTAACTAAAAACAAAGCCTACCCAGTAGGCGCCCCCCCTAGATGGACCTTTTGAACCTAACATTTTCAAAAATAATCCCCCCATTGCAAAGAATTTTCCATTTCAAATTTGAAGAGGGAAAAACACAAAATGGAAGAAAACCAACCTGTGATCGCTGAGGTCGGTGTTCCGCTCGTGGAGGCATGATCACGATCTCGCTGCGAACGTTTCGACTCTACTCGCGTGAGAAACCGTCACCGTGGGTCCCAGAGCTCAAAATCAATCAAATCGACTCGCGCAAATGAATAGGAAAATGGGCCCACTTTCATATATATATCGTTATTTCGTTTTAAAATGACTTTTTCGCAGGTTTGGAGCGCTGTTGGAGGTAAGTTTCTATCCCCACACGAATGGTACGTTCTCCTTCCCTATTATTTTAGCGTTTATCTTCCAAGTTATTGCATCTATCTGCACTTGAGTTCTCTTTTCATTTTGCAGGTAGCGGGAATTTCGATGGCGTCATCTCAACACACGGACGAGTAAGGTATAGCTTCTAACTCCCCATTTCGGGACTGCCATACTCGGACCCACCGTTTTATGCCTCTTCATGGCTAAAACACTTCTCCGAGGGGGCAATATGTACGTACCCAAAATTGTAAGGTCTTGTCTTTGCCCGAGCAGTGTAACAAGTGCCCGATGATGATACGGAGTCTCCTCGCATGATGTGTTCGGGATCCGAAAAGCCCTCGGAGTATGCGTTAACATCCCATGCCCCGCTTAGCCCCGCACCCTTTATTTTCCCCTTTTTCCCTCTTTCCTTGGCCTCTTGACCTTGGTGATGAAACCCCACCCCTGAGCGGGCGGCGGTCTCTGACCGCCGCTAACGGGCCGGTCCTGTGCCCGCCTTTCATAGCGGCGGTCCTGTGCGCATTTTCCAGAACGCTCTTTTGACGCGACTCGCGTGAAATATCATGTTTCACCAGCTTTTCTTTGCCGACTTGAGCATGCATTAATGTTTTTGGTCCCCTGGAACAGTGTTTTTCCTTTGTTTATTGTTTAGGAGTTCAATTTGGTTTTGGTTTTTGAGAGTTGGAATTCCTATAAATGCATGGTTTGTGTACATGCAAATGGTCTGATTTTGGTGAAGAATTTGGTGAAGAATTTGAGCTGGAGCTTTTGGTCACCATTTTTCCTTGTTAGAGTCTTCTGATTTTTAGTGTTTTGGTTAGCTTGCTTAGGATTGATAGCATAGTTTATTTCATACTTGGTTAGTATTGCTCAGCTGTTGGTAAGCCACAGACCCATCTTGTGCGGTGGTCTTTGTTGTTCCATCCAATCCAGTTAGAAGCTTGCCTCTGATTCCTCTTTGCTGTAGATTTATCTTCATCGTGTCTTAGAGTTCTTAATTCAATTCATTATATACCTGGTTAGCTTTATTCAGCTGTTGGTAAGCCACATATCCAACTTGTGCAAGCAGTGTCTTTATTTTGAAATAGAATAGCTTGGGAAGCCATTAAAGTTGCTAGTTTTGCTCTTCGTATAGGATAGTTGCGGGTTACGTCGCTTCATGTTGCATGACTCGCGATAAAATCCCGCTAGGAATCGCATAAGCCAAGCTCTGTACTCTTGCGCTATCCCTCTCCTACTCGCATTCTCGATCATGTATTACAGAGCTATCCTTGTCCCAAAATCTACTCCTATCGGTGCTAGCATTACACGCTTTTCTAGGATCAAAGTGAACACGAAAGAACGCGAAGATCATCTTGAGGGGCGAGATCATACACACACCATCGGATTCTCCAGCATTACTGCGGAATCCAGGTTTTAAATTTCAAAGTTCTAGTCAGACTCATATCAAATAGAGTAGTTAATCGCTTTATTTCATTTCATTCTATTCTCGATATTGCCAGGGAAGCTGTGGGGATTGATAGTTTCTGAGAAACTATGATTCACTCCTCACTTCTGAGGTAGGATCGAGAATCTTGCAGGTAGATTAGACAGGTTATTTTATTCATTTAGAATAATTCTACAAATCGCACAGGAAAATAACCACACTCGGTTATCTTGTCTATTTTTAATTATTGTTTAGTTATTATTTCTAGATATGCTTAAAATAGTTTGCTTTCCTTAAAATTGTTAAATATTTCAGAGAAGAATAAAAGTTATATGCAGTTAGATTTATTTCACGTAATTAGAATTTGCTTCATTACAGTTAGTTTTTCCTTTTATGACAATTACGGGACCTCAAGAGCCCAGGGAATATATATTTGAGCCAATCGTGCCTCAACCAAACCTCATCACAGTGATAGTTGACATAGACCAAAATCTCAGGATACAAGTATTCCGAACAACCACAGATTTACAACTGATCAGTTCTCAGTTAAGAGGATTAAACATAGAAGACGACCAAGCACATGCATTTTGGTCAAGTCAGCCAAACTACAGATTACTCTAGAAAACATCCACATGACTGTAGAAGGGCTCGAAAGAGAACAAACATTCGGGTGCGATCCTCTAGTTCCACAGCCAGACACTGGAGACACCCTCGTAGATATAGATACCAACTTAAGAATCCAGGTTGCGAGAACGTCTGTAAGGTATTCTGAGAAGATCACACAACTATTGGTTCTAAACATAGAAGCTGAGAAAGCATACGATTACTGGATACTAGGGATTAGAACTTGATCTCGCGTATGACCATAACAGGACCGCAACAACCAAGAGTCTACGGTTGTGACCCACAGATCCCACAGCCCAACGAATCCACAAGTCAGTTAGATATAAACACTGGCCTATGCACACTAGTATTTCAGTCCACTCCACTTCCACCTATCATCATCAAACAACTGTCCTTACTAGATATAGCGGCTAACGAAGCTAGGGAATTCTGGACTAGGCCAGAAAATCATCCGTAGAGCCAATTACATTCATCATCCACTATATGACCTTATCGGGAGATATACACGAAACAATCCCAGGTCATTTTCCACGTATTCCGCAACCCATAGATCGAATCACGCCAGAGCTCATATTGATTGGAGCCTTGACGATCATCCTCGCTGATCGATCTATCACACCAGTCCAAGTTAGAAGGGCCTTCTTTGCCTTAGATTCGCAAATTCCACTAGTGCGTGTCGAAGACATTAGACTGCCTAACTAGTTTGTCTGCATATTCCATCCCCACCAGCTGTCTCGGCACGACCTCGGGAGGTCGTGCGTGGAAGAGTTACTTGTTGATTCTCACGCTCGCCTGTCGCTTTTCCAACGTGACAAAGAGCCCGGTGTAGCTACTTGCCTATGTAGTTGTGAGTTTATCCTAAATAACTAGATAGCCGCTTAACTTAATTGAAAGATTCTTGATCCTACCTCGGAAGTGAGGAATGAATCATAGTTTCTCGAAAATATCAATCCCCACAGCGTCCCTGCAATATTGAAAATGAAACTTAACTGAAATGAAATATTTCACTACTCTATTTGATATGTTTTAACTAGAACTTTGACAGATAAAACCTAGAATTTTTAGAATAACGGGGAATCCATTAGTGTATAATTTTGTCCCTTCGAATGATCTCATCATTCCTTCATGTTCACGTGAGTCTAGAAGAGTGTGTACGAAAAGGTATTTTGAACAATGACACTTTGGATATAGACCGAATAAAATGCGAGTAGGAGAGGGACAACGCAAGTGATAGAGCTTGGCGTATGAAATTCCTAGCAGGATTTATTATGGGAATACAACACAAGTGTACCAAGAGATTCTATAATCTACCTTCTATGAAGAATACAACCTGCAAATTTAATGGATTCAATCCATAAATGAAACTACTCTATTCTAAACTAATTTTCATGAACAACAATGAACAAGATCTGAAGCAAGAAGATTGAATGGCTTCCAACAAAGAAAGGAAACTAGCATGGATGCAAACATGAAAAAAATGAGCTCTAAACAAGGAATTGAAATACTAAACAATGGAAATGAGAAGTTGAGGGGCCATTTTCTTGAAAACAAGTCGATATTTATAGATTTCCCATTATAACTCTTTTACCATTAAATAATGAATAAACACTATTCCAGGGAACATAAAACATTAATACGAGCTAAGGAAGTTGAGAAAATCTGGTGAAAGTTGAAAAATTATGCAAGTCGCGATCAAAGGAGTGTCCTGGAAAACGTATATGGACCGCCACCCCGAGCGGTGGTGGCGGTTTCATCACTGAAGGAAAAAAATCTTAGAAAAGAAAGGAAGAGGAACAAAACAAAGCATAAGGAACTTGGATAAAGCATTTGGGATGTTAACATATACTTCATGAGCTTCTCTTGATCCCGAACATCTTTCGAGGTGACCTATATCATCATTGGGGCATGTGTAACATCATTCCAAAGGGTAGATTACCCTATAATTTTTGGTACGTACAATGTCGTAACTAAGATATTTTGAAGGAAAATTTAGAAACCAAAGGTGTAATCTCCTTATATTCTTGATAGTTGGCTAGAGAAACCATGCACAATCTATGGTGGCTAATATGATGATTGGATTTTGAAGGGATTTCTAATTTCTACACAGCATAATCCTATTAATGGATGCTCAGATATATAAACTTGGTGTCTTGAAACTTCCTAAAAGTGAATATATTTATGACAGTGTATCAATGCTGACCTAGTAGAATTTACAAACAAAATTACTAAAAGTGAAGGATGAGGAGTAGCATTGAGAGTTAGATCCTGATAATTTGCAAACATGTCGAGAGATAAATAGATAAATATGTTTTGTGTTAAATCTTCATGGGTGGTTCTATATTTTTGTTTTCATGAGTAGAGAAACAACTTGTCTTAAGGATACGAGGAGGGAAGTCCTAACAAGGATAGAATCTTTGATGTTTCGTCTATTATTGAATGCATTTTAAGATTAGTTATAATAGTGAGTTGGATGTTGTAACAAGGAGGATGGCTAAGAAACATTGTATAAGTTATAAGGTTCATATTGATACAAAAGCGGCAAATAGGAATCAAGAGAAAGAGTAGAGTCACAAGATAGGTAAAGAAAGTCCATTTTGATAATGAATGAGTTTTCTAATGAATGAAATGATGTTTGAGGGAGCATATAGGACACTTTAATCAAGACATTAAGGTGATATTGTGCCAATTTGAACAAGGTTTTATTATTTCTAGCTTTCTTTTGATCATCTAGAGGAAGAGTAAGGTGAAAGTTGGATGTTGATAAATCTTTGGGATTAAGTATATGCATTGTCACATGTTATGTTGCATCACTATTGGTATTAGAGATGATACTCCTATTAAACTTTTTTGATGAATGAAATTTTAAGTGTGTGTGTGTGTGTGTGTGTGTGTGTGTGTGTGTGTGTGTGTGTGTGTGTGTGTGTGTGTGTGTGTGTGTGTGTGTGTGTTTTGAAGTAATAGGCTAAGAGAAAATTTAAGTGAAAAGAGGATGACATGAGAGTGAGAAGAAACAAACAAACCAGGTGGTAATCATAGGTGAAGTGTAGAGAGAGAATAAATAAGGAAATAACCTACTTGAGTAGATATAAATTGAATGAGAAGAAGAAAAAAAAATGCATAGAGAATAATAGATAAGACCGTTAGTCAAGTTGATTAGCCATAGAAAAAGAGAACAAGAATAAAGAAAGGAAAATATGAAGAAAACAAAGACATGGTTTCAACAGAGGTCACAAAGTCGAAGCAAGATATAGAAAAACTAGTGGTAATCTTGAAGGAAAGAGAGAAAAGTCAAGGGATAGAATTTGTTATAAGAAAGAAATCTAAGTGGCCAATTTAAGAGCTTGCAAAGAATAAAAAAATAATGTAGCTACGAAAAATGATCAACCAAGAGGAAATAAGACAAAAGTAGAGGAAAAAGATGTTGAAAAGACAAAAAGAAACAGAGGTAATCAAGGAATTGGTGTTGATAGAGGATGAGAATGAAGATGATAAGGTGATAGAAGAAATTTTGGCTTCTCTTGAGGAATAAGAACATAAATATGGGAGATTTCAAGAAGTGAAGGAAGAAGAAGATTTCCGAGAAGAAAAAAATGAAGAGTTAGCATGGAAAGAAGAGATTATAGGGGAATCAAAGCCTCAAAATTTTTATTCTAAAATTATGTGAAAGTGTGTGATTGTAGGTATGGAGAAATAGGATGAGATGAAGAATGATGAAATCATAACGACAATGGACCAGAACTACAAAAGACTAGTAAAAAGATAATGTATTTTATTATCGTAGTCTTGAGAATCTGAAAAGGAAATAAAATCATAGAACATTCCATATATGGAGTACAAACATGTGAAGGAAATAAAAAAGTTACTTCAAGGGAAGAATAAAAGCAGCATATTGTAATGGAGAATGAAAACAAGAGAACAAAGAGACAAGGAAATGATCAAAATTAATAATATGACAAGAAAATAAAGGAATGCAAGATAAAATTAAGCTATGTAGAGATGAACGAGATACTAAGATAAGAAGAAGCATACACATTTGGTGTTATTATGTTTTTCATGCGATTACAAGAGATCGAAGCATGATAATGATGAATATGAAGATGGAATGCAAGGAGAAAGGAAGAAATGTCAAGGACAATGTAAGACAAAGGAATGCCATATGGTACCCGTGGAGGTCTTAAGGTAAAAGAGGATAGTTACATCGAAGGAAGAAGGGTAATAAAAATAAAAAAGTGAAGACTCGTCCATAGACAAGACCTTGCAACAAATAAGTACTTGGAAACTTTTTCTCCACCTTACGAGTATGATGTAGGAGCATCACAATGTGAGAAACATAATGGTGATAATTTTCCAACTTATCATCATTTAAGGTTATTTATGTGTTTTAGAGGTCTTAAGGATTAAGCGCAATACATGAAAAGTGTTTAAATGGACCTAAAATTTGAATTTCTTTCTTAATGAAATTTTCCTCCAAATGGGATTTGAAAATAATGAGGGTTTGAAAATGAGGGATGTTGTTTTTCATGGAGTGAAAAGGTGATTGTAATGAATGTGAGGGACTATATTGTTGTCAAAGCATATCATCATGAGTTTTAGGATAAATAAAAGTCACTAAATGTTTGGAAAAAGTTGTGAAATGACTAAATATGTCAATGTTGGCATTTCAAGGAGATATGATGAGTTAGTTAGGTTCATATGTGAGAGTAAGGATCAGATACATTCAAATGGGAAGTATTATTGGGGGAGTGTTTGAAAAGGATTCCTCTTGGAGAGGATGGAAAGAGCTATGAAGGAAGAAGATAAAGTATTTTTCTATAAAAAATTCTATAATATAAGTTAGATATGATTATCTCAATTCATTATACATTTTATTTATTGATTATTCCCGAGGTTTGTATCTATATGTGTGATTTATAGCTAACTGATAAAAGGATCCTCTTGCATATGTGTATGAGTTTATGATGAAGGAAGTAAATATGATGAGTTTCATTCGGCATGGAAAATAGTAAATACTAAACTAGCTTTGGATATATAATCATGATATGTCATCTATATTATGATCTTCATGGAGACATTTTTGCATGTGTTTAAAAATGGATGGATACAAAGTGTTTAGACTCCTTATACTTGCCTTAACAAATGTATGTAAGAATTGTTAAAATCCCTTGACTGTGTGTGAGTAATGTTTTGCAAGATGCATGTGTGCTTTAAAGGATGCTTAGGAGAATGAATAAAAATATAAATGTGTCTCCATGATGTTTAAAAAGGTTAACAAACTCATCTTTGCATGATATGACAAGTTGAAACCCAAAGACATCATTGTTTGATTATGATTGT
Source organism: Taxus wallichiana var. yunnanensis (assembly GCA_018340775.1). Taxonomy (NCBI): domain Eukaryota; kingdom Viridiplantae; phylum Streptophyta; class Pinopsida; order Cupressales; family Taxaceae; genus Taxus; species Taxus wallichiana. Next base: position 755,771,025 of record CM031234.1, read on the forward strand.
GACTCAAGACTACTATAGGCAAGGTATCGAGATAATTAAATGAAAGAGGGTTTTCATTTACTTGTTGGCCTCCGATGGTAATATTATCATTTAAATGACCAAAAATAGTCCTTCTTCCAAGATTTTAAGCTTTGAATCGATTATTTACCAAAGTTATAACTAAATTTCGCTTTCACGAGTTCTTAGAGAGGGTTCTATATTTTGAGCTACAGCTTTGATTGTTAAATCACTTAATCACCCCATTTTTATCTGAAACGTCTAAGATAGTATGTTAAGGTTCCTAAATAAGATATTTTGGAGGAAAATTTTGAAACCGTGGGTATTATCTCTTTATTTTCTTGACATTTGGTTAGAGAAACCATGCATATTCCTTAGAGGTTAATATGATGAGTGGATTAATAAAGGAAATATATTGTATCTTTTGAAGGTAGGTATGAAAATTTCTACAAAAATTTATCCTCTTAATGAGTGCTCAAATATATGAACTTTTTGTCCCTAAAATTCCTGAAAGTGAATATATCCATGACAGTGTATGAATGTTGACCTAGTATTAATTTAGAAAACAAATATTGTAAAAAGTGAAGGATAAGGAATAACGTTAAGATTTAGATCGTGATATTTTTCATGAATGTTAGAGTGGTTGAGAGGAAAATAATTTAGGTGTTAAATCTTTATGAGTTTCTTGAGAAGTTTTTGTGCACGAGTAGAGAAACAACTTTTCTTAAGGATACAAGAAGGGTAGTTTTAGAAAGGAGAGGAGATTTGATTTTGTTCTATTATTGAATACATTTTAAGATGATTTATAATAGTAAGTTTGGTGTTGTAACAAGGAGGATGGATAAGAAACATTGAATAAGTTAGAATGTGCATATTGAGACAAAAGTTAGCACAAAGGAATCAAGACCAAGAGTAGAGTCAGTCAAGATAGATAATGAAAGACCATTTTCATAATAAATGATTTTTCCAATGAATGGAATGATATTTGAGGGATAATATGGGACATGGTATTGAATACATTAAGATGATATTGTGCCAAAGGAGGCAAACTTGATAAATTTTAACAAGTTTTTAGTCTTTGTAGCTTAGTTTTGATCCATTAGAGGTAGAGTAAGGTCAAAGTTGGATGTTGAAAACTATTTTGGATTAAGTATATGCATTGTTACATGTTTTTTTATGTCAATAAAGTAGATAAAAATGACCACAAGGGTCGGAAAGAGTAAAGACATCATCAAAAAGCACAAAAACACTCAAACAAGTAACAACAAGCTTCTGAAGAACTAGAGAATCCTTTGTCAGCTCCAAGGTAAAAAAACATTTCAAGGACCCATCACATCCACACAAGTAATACACATGTCCTTAGCATCACTAGTAATCACAAGAAGCTATAAAACATCCAACTACACCTAGAAATTCACCAATAAGGAATCATGCACGGCTAGGTCTTAAACACCCATAAATTAAGTCGTAAAGAGAAACCAACTTTCCATAGAAAATATCATCATCAAGAATCAAGTAGTATACCATAGGAAATGTATCTAGGTATGATTTCCATAATAATTGATTTCATATTCCAAATCATAGTGGAAGTTCTTCAACCAATCTAATCTCAAGAACTTTACATTTATGTTTTAAGGAATTAAGGACTAGACTTGAGATTAATATACACAAATACCTTAAAAATAACTTTTTATGTAAAAAAGTAGCACCTTGAGATTCTGTTATGTAGATCTCTACTTTTTTCTAACATGGGACCGTCTCTTAATTTGTGGGACCTGATATTTGAGATGGACCTCTGGAGAAGGAAAACTTCCTCTACCTAATCTATTTTTATAACTACTCCTAGAAGGGAAAATTTAGCTAACTAATCCTAAACTAATCATTCCAAGGGACCAGGAGAGAGAGAGGGTTAGAAAGATGCATGGAAGGGAAATCCTAAGATAAAATAAGGTGATAACACCGAGAAAATGTGGAAATGCTCTAGTGAGGGAGAAAGGAGAAGGAAATTAGAAAAGGCAGAGGCCATACGTAAGTGACACTAACAAAAATATCCATTTACCATCTATTCTCACATAAACACAACAAAAATGAGCTTGTAAAGGAGAAATACATGCACACCATAATTCAATAAGTAAAGGAGAGGAAAATTTGTAGCTAAAACAAGCCGGACAGGACAAACAAAATGTGTCACAATACAAGGTTTATTGCAATAGAAGTATGCATGCACCATTACAACTACGAAGAAATAACAAAAACATTACCAAGCCCAAAAATGGAGTTTTAGAGCTCAAAGATTCTTTGAAAACATTTGGATAGGGTCCATTTATAGTTTTGGAAGATATATGCTTTCAATAATGAAAGGTTTTACAATATATAGCTCAAAGAGAGAGAGAGAGAGAGAGAGAAGGGGAAAAACCTTTTGGACTTCAACCACCGACAATCTAAATTCAAGTTTTCTATGAAGCACATGTGTACCTTACAGACCATCGTTTAGGTTTTTTCATCCTACAAAAGTAAATGAAACCATTCTTCATCAACTATGGTGGTTAAGCTATTTGATTTGATCAATTACGTGCTCAAATAATCCTATTTTTCCTCCAAAAGTTGTATTTTCCATTACGACGCTAAAAAAGCCACCAAAATCAGATTTTTAATATGTCAATTTGATAGGCTTGATGAGATATTTCCAATTATATAAATTTTTCCAATTGGAGTGTGGGATCAATAAAACTTTACCACGATCCTTCGAGATGTCAAACTGTCCTTAGACTTTGTCAATCCTTGTAAAACGTGGACCAATGAGATGGCTCCATGCGTAAGGAATTTTAGACCTTATGAGACCCCTAAAAATGTGAGCAAATAAGAAACAACCATGTTTCTTCATAACCTACCTTTTAAAATAACTTTTACTAACAATTTTGAAGTAAGATCAAATGCGAAGGATCTATGTAATTCACATGCCATTCCTTTTATTTCTTCCCCGACATCCACGAACTATCACCTAATCGAAATACTCCACGCCCCTTAACTTTTTTAGTATTTTTCTAGCTTTAATGACACATACAAAGTGTGAGACAATGAGATGCTTCCACGTCACCCCGATGTTAGTAACTATCATAATTTGCCGCCTTCCTCATACTTGTATTTGATTTGATGAGAATTTGCATTTCTCAAACTGCGAAGGGTGAGAAAATTAAAAGGATCCACCACAATTTTTATCAAAATTTCTAATTTTGGGGACCTATAATTTTTTGGATTTGAAGTTAGACACCACCTATCTGTTTGACTCAACCAAAATATGAATTCCAATTAATTCCATGGAGTTAAGGTTTGCGAGAATGGATCCGACTTCGAGACTTCTAGAATTCTACAACATGGTCTCTCTAGTTCCTTTGATTTGTGTCATGTATGCTTATGTTTTCCTTTGTATCAAATTTTAATATTTTCCACACAACACTAACCATTTGACCTTTGTTTTGTGGCTTTTTCAAAAAAAATTATTGTCGATTTTCAATAGGAGATCGTTGATGCCTTACTACTATGATCCCATGGGTTTTTTAATACTAATGGCTAGTGTATAAGGGATGTGGAATTTTATGGTCATATAATTGTCATAGAACTACAAAAAGGCTTAGTCCATTTTAAATGAGTTCTTTCAAATTAACCTAGGGGTAAATTTGGCATAACAGCTTTTAAACCTCCAAGGAAAAGTTTCTGCTAAATTTTACCAAAGGCATTATGCATCAATTAGGCATGTAGTCAAGCCAAAAATTTAAGAAAATGATATGGTACATTGAAATTAACTTAACACTTGTTGTCACCCTCCTCTTTTTGAAGTAAAATTTTCAAAATTTTGAGTCCGTACCATGCATTAATCCGTGGTTGTGCTTGAAATTTTTTTCCTTCATTCTAATGTCGTTGTCAATCCTTCTCTTAGGCTATGGATCACATAGAGCCTAGTATTGTTTGTAGTTTTTCATCCCATGGAGAACAATTTAAAATTCAGGCATAAAGGTGGAGTTTTCCCTTTTATTTTTACTTTTCCATAGTCGTGAACAAAGGGTGTATCTTACCAGTCAATTTGTGCCCCAACATCCATGGGTACATGGACATATCTGATTTGATGCGGCATGGCCATGATTCAAGCGGCAACGGAAGCCTCCATGCGTCCAAATAGTGAAACTCCAAGGGCAAGTCCTAAGGGCTAGTCTCCAAATGAGTGCTATCTCCCCATGTGGTCAGAGTCAGCCACGTTGTCATAGTCAAAGATGAGGACAAAACAAGATCGAATCGGATAAGTATGGAAGGTTCAGTGGATGGTGCCACGTTTTCATTGGTTTAACTTCTAGGGTCGAAGCCAAAGGCAGTTCCCCAAACTTATACCACCCCTCCATGTGTCTTAGGTCTGAAAAAGTGGACAGAGATGGATTTTTAATCGACTAAGTATAATAGGGTTGGTGGAAGCCTCCACGTGCCTCAACGTCACAACTTCGTAAGTGAGGCCCAAGGGACAGACCCCAAATGAGCACCATCTCACCATGTGGTCAGAGTTAAAAAAGAGAGATAGAGTCGAGTCATTAAAGAGTCTAGAACTCGTGGGAAGTCTCCATCTATCTCTTAGGCACAACTTCAAAGGAAGAATCAAGAGAGGGCTTCCAAGTTTGCACGGGCTCGCCACATGGTCTGAGTAAAAGAAGGGGCAGAGCCGATCGATGAATTGGCTAAATATAGAAGGGTTTACTGAATCCTCCACATGTCGGTTCAGCGTAGCTTCATAGGAAAAATATGGAGGCAGGTCCCAAATGTGCGTTGAGCCTCCACATGTCTAGGGTTAGACATATGGCCCCGCCAAACAAAAGGGACTTAGTCAAAAAACACAAAAATACTGAACTGGCCCGCAAAGGGACACATGGTCATGTTTCAAGCAAAGGTGGAATTCGGGCCCTTTTTATTTTGATGCTTTAAAAATTCAAAGCAGAAAGTGGGTCGCTCGATTGATTTGGGAATTTGGGCTTTGTTTCCATAAAGATCTCAAAGTTATAAAGTGACCCGTGGCCCCGCTCATGCTAAGGGATAAAGTCAAATGTTGAGCCCGCATCAAAAGTCAAAGCGGAAGGTGGGTCAATGGAGCAATTTGAGTTTTTGAGCCTATGTTGAAAAGAGGTAAAAGTATAAAAGTTACCCACAGCTCCATCACCACTCAAGTAAAGCCACATGTCAAGCTCGTATCAAAAGCGGGTGGGTGGGCCAAAATGTTTCAAGTGCCATTTCTCTAAAAGGAACAAAATACAAATCATGCGTGCTCAGCCCGCTTTAGTTTAAATCTCTCCCATGTAGATGGCTCAAATTAAATGTTTCTAAAGGAAGGATGGACAAATATGACTCAATGTGTCTGTTTTTTGCTACCAAGAATCGAAACGAATAAGGCATTAGAGAGGTTCTCGCATTGGTTTCTTGAATCAATTTCATTATTTTTGTAACCAAATGTAACCATTATTTAAATCTATTTTATGGTTTCTCCATGCCATTGTTAGGGTTGGATCTTGATATTATGTAGAGGTAATAGATTCAAAGTAATCAATACATAAATCTTTCTCTTTCTTCCTCTATGATTCCTTCTTTCCTTGTCTAAAATTTGGGAATCATCCATCTTTTATGATAAGAAACTTTGTGTTCTTGTTTATATGATTTCTAGAACTTTGTGTCTGTGGAATTATATTGGTTATGAAAGTGAATGATTCTACTTTGCATCTAACTTGGTTAATACGTATAAGGTTATACTCTACTATCTATATCTCCTGAAGGTATTTTTATGTTCTTCCTCTCCCATCTCCTTAATTCTTCCCTTCTTTTGTATTGATGATCTTTGGGCATAAAACATTTCAATGTATCAGAATCCATACTTCTAAATTTGTTCATTTGTATATAAGTTTTGTTGCTTTCTTTCAATAAGGGAACCTCTCCCATTAAAGAGGAGGAACTTATTGTCCTTGACCGTGGTTTTTAAAGTTCAATTTAAAACCCAATAGTTTTGGTGACTCGTTAGGGATTTTGTTTCAAATATATCCATTTCTAAAAGAACAACTTTAAGATCATTTTTGGTCTAGTGACTCTATGCTATATACGTGGGAAGAAAGATATTTGGGTTGAGAATTCCCATTTTAAACTTCTAGAGAAACAAAAATTCTCTCTTCTATCAGAAGGAATAGAAGAACTCATTCTACAAGCACACCTCCTATTAAAGATAGAAATTTGAAGGATATAGTTCTTAAGGAACATCTCAGGTCCTAATCTCCATGCTTTGATACTTAGTGTTTTAGTTCCCCTTCAGTTAATTTTTCCAATGATGGCATCCCATTTGCCTCTTTCTCTTCCTCAGCCATTGCATGAGTTACCTAGGGGTAACCGGAAAAGTTTTCTCAAATTCTCGGGTGATGGGAATGTTCATCGAGATGAATACATCAGAGCCTTCACTCTTGCATGTGGGATTGTTGGGATTTAACATGAAGATGTATCTATCAAGATTTTTGTCGAGACATTGTAGGACAATGTTGCTGATTGGTTTTATCATCTTCCTGTTAAGATGATCACTAATTGGAATACCATGACAACTCATTTTGAGAAGCATTTCAAACCCTTTGAATATGTGCATGTTGTATTAGCTCTAATTTCTCATACCAATAAGGAACCATTTGAGCACATGAGGGAGTTTGTGGCTAAATTCAACAAGATAATTCATAAACTTCCACAGAACACTCGTCCAGTGGATCAAATCCAAAACTTCTTCTTCCTCAATGCCCAGCTACCCAAAGTGAGTTATGCACCGAGGAGAGATAACCTTGGAACTATGGATGATGATCAGGTTTGGCTATCGTTGTTGTGGATAATCTAATCATGTCTAGTAAATTGGAAAGAGAATCCTCAAAATCTAAAGCTTCATCTTCTTCCTCTTCCCTAAAGCCAATTCCGATCATTTAGTATGTGAAGCTTGCGCAAATGATCTCATTACTATCAAGAAACAATTGATCCGCATACCCCTTACCAAGATGTTCCAAGGAAGAATTTTCATCCCAAGAACCATTTGCCTTCTTCTCAAACTAGATTGGATATCAAGGCCCACCCATCAATGTTCCATTCAATGCAACTTGTGAAGTTAAAGAACTCGATGATGAGGAATTTAATGAACTTTGTTAAGAACCAGAAGAAGAGGTCAATGAAGAGCTAGATGATCTTGGTGGATCTCAAGTTCATTTCCTCACCACTACACGTATGGATGATGATGATGAATATGAGGAAAGAGTGGCATATTTGAATAGTGATTCATATGTTATTATGACTCAGGAGAAAATGAACAAAAAAGAAAAAGTGGTACATCCTGCTAAGAAGCCCAAGGTGTTTCCTATAAATTTTCCAGTGGTTGAAAGAAGAGGAGCTCCTATTCCCACCGCCTCACACAAAATTTGAATAATGCTAACCCTCCTTCTTCTACTTCTGCTTCCAAAAATGCTTTTCCTTCAAATCCTAAAACTGAAAAATCAAAAGTATATCAATTTTCTAGCAATAGGAACTTGTCTACCTCTATATCTTTTGATATCATTGACCACCTCAAAATACCAAAATCTAAATCTCAAAGGCGAGTTTTACCAAACCCATCCAAAAGATTTTGATAAAATGGTAAACCTTTTCAATTCCAAATCCAAAGCCTCATCTAATACTTCTAAAGGTCTTTTCCCACTCCCTCTTCCACACCTCGACTAAGCCTTGTCACTACCGTCACTTCCTCTAATGAGAAAGTTGAACCATTCTATATGAATCCTTCTCATAGTTGGCCATAAACTCGTAGTTGTGTTATAGACTCAAGAGCATCAAACAATGTAATGCCTACAAAAGTAGCTCATGATTTTTTCCTAACCCTAAATCATGCCTTTAGTTCCATCTATTCCATGGAGAGTATAAAAGTGCCTTTGGTTGGAATAATTAAAGATGCACAAGTAGATTTTTCTTCTTTTCCAGAGAAGAGGGTCTTAGCCACTATTTTGGTGGCTGATATTCCTCCCTCATATGGGATGTTGCTGAGTAGAAATTTCTGTAAGGAGGTAGGAGGTGAAATTTAAATGGATTGGTTACATGCTTTGATCCTAGTCAATGGAAAAATGAAGAAGTTGATGCCTTAGAAACATAATGGATACATTGTGCAAAAGACTGATGATCTAAAAGCACAGATAATCTATGAAGATATAGGGCATGGTAACTACATGATCATGTCACAAGATGAGGCAAAACTTCCTAAGGGAGTGATTCATGACCCTAATGGCATTTGGACTTTGGATTTTGATGGAAGCTGCTCTTCAGCTGGTTCTAGAGCTGGAGTGGTGTTGACCTCTCTAGAAGGGAACATTCATCCTTTTTCTTTCAAGATTTGTTTTGAAAATACAAATAATATAGTTGAATATGAGGCACTCATACTATGATTGAACATGGCAAAAGAAATGGGAGTGAATAATATTTGTACTCGTGGTGATGCAAAGTTGATTGTGAAACAAGTCAAAGATATTTTTCAAGTGAAGAATAGGATATTGAAGCATTATAGAAATATTTTCTAGGATTCCATTGAGTTTCTTGATGCTTTCTCCATTGAAGTTGTGCCAAGAGAAAGGAACACTAGACTTGATTCTCTAGTTGTCTCAGGCTCTTTGTTGATTCCACATCCATATTTCTCTCAGGAGAAATTTACCATTGAAATGATTCATAGGCCTAGTGTACCAAATAATGCAAATAACTGGTAGGTTTTCAATGATGACCAACACTTGCTCTCATTCTTGGAGCTTAGGGATAACTTTGACTAGTTGTATTTTGAAGGAAGTGAGACTTTTACTAGAGAGTGTGTATCCTCTAATGAATGAGATATCAAGGAATATATGGATCAAGATCACTACATAAAATTGAAAGGTAATAATATACCTAAAGGGCTGGTGAGTTTGGAAGATCTGTTTGATAAGCATGATAGGTACATTATGTCTAAAGCTTAGCAGGAGCTCCGCAGCATCACTGAATGTGAAAAGATTAATATTGGGAGTCTTGATGAACCCAAGATGGTGAACATTGGAAAATTCTACACTCAAGAGGAGAAGAAGAAGGTAGTAAATCTACTAAAAATTATGTTGATGTTCTCACCTATTCGTATGATGATCTCAAGGCTTTCTAGCAAAAGGAGATGCAACACTTTATCCCTCTAAAACCTAGGAGCAAACCATTCAAGTAGAAACAAATGAAATAAAAGCCCAATATTTTTGGCACTATTTATGAAGAGATCCGAAGTTACTAAAAGAAAATATTATCTTCCCTATACACCATTCAACATGGATTTCTGACATTGTGCCAATTAGGAAGAAGAATGATGAGATTCACATTTGTGTGGATTTCAGGAATTTGAATGAGGCCTTTCTGAAGGACAACTATCCTCTTCCCATGATGGACCAATTTTTGCAAGATATTATAGGTCGTGAGATGTTTTCTATGCTTGATGGATTCTTTGATACAATCAAGTTGAATTCAATACCCTAGATCAACACAAAACTGCTTTCACTACTCCTTGGGGAACATTTTCCTACAAGAGAATGCCTTTTGGTCTTATCAATGTTAGTGCCACCTTTCAGAGGGAAATGGACTTGGATTTTGGTAGTCTAAAAGGAAAGTGTGTTGTAGTGTACCTTGATGATTTGATGGTTTTCTCCGTAACAAGGGCGATCACTTTCAACATCTTGAAACAGCTTCTCAAGAAATGTAGAGAACATGGAGTTTATCTCAAACAAAATAAGTTTGTATTTTTGTTGCTAGGGCATATTGTCTCCAAAGAAGGAATCAAGATAGATCTAGAAAGATTAAAAAATCCAGTAGATTCCTCTTTCCGTAAGCAAAAAGGGTGTTCACTCTTTCTTTGGTAAGATAAACTTCCTAAGGAGATTCATTCCTAATTTTGCATAACTAACTATGAGCATTGCTCACATGATGAAAGGAAAGAAAATTTTTGGTTGGAATTCTGAGGGTAAGGAAGCATTTGAAGGTATCAAGAAAGCCATTGCTAAAACTCCCATCTGAGCATGTCCTGATTTCAGCAAGGATTTTTCATCTATTTCTATATGCTATAGAGAATACCTTAGCTATGTGTTAACTCATAAGAATTCTGAGGATCATGAACTTCCAATTGCATTCATGAGCTATGTTCTAAAATATTATGAGTTGAAATATACTATGATGGAGAAACATGATTTTGTAGTGGTCAAATATGTCAAGCAATTTCATTTTTATATTCTCAATTCTCACTCTATTATGCTTGTACCTAATACAACCATCAAGTTTATTCTTACACAATAGGAATTTGGAACCAAGAGAGGTAATTGGGTAGCAAAAGTCCAAGAATATGACCTTGATATCAAGCCAACTAAGCTAGTCTAGGGTAAAGGCTTATGTGAGCTTATTGCTTGAAGGAGCTAATGTAGAATTGTCCAAAGAAGTAGTTGATGTTCCTATTATCCTCTTCCTCAGTTCAACAGATGAATGGTATGCTGATATTGCACATTTTCTTACTTATGGAGAGTGTCCATCTCACTTGAGTGCCAAGGAAAAGAGGGCTATTAAGCTAAGGTCTACATAGTATGTATTATGGGAGAATCCTTTCTTCAAACGAGGTGTAGACAAGATTCTTGAAGTGTGTAGACAAAGAGAAACATAAGAAGTTGTTCTCATATTTTCATGATCAGGCTTGTGGAGGCCATTTCTCTTCTGCTGTCACTTCCCATAAAATCCTTCATGTTGGGTACTATTGGCCTACATTGTTCAGAGATGCATCAAAATGGGTAGGTAAGTGTGAAGCTTGTCGAATTTTGTTGGGAGACCTAAGTTGGTTGTTTTCCACTAAAACCAGTAGTGATTGATGAGCCTTTTCAACAATGGGGATTGGATTTCATTGGAACTCTTAATCCACCCTCCAGTGTTGGGCATACTCACATGCTAACTACTACAAATTAATTCACATAGTGGATAGAGGTTGTTCCATTCAAAAGCACTACTTCTGAGGTGGTGTGTAATTTCATTAAAGAGAACATCTTGATAAGGTTTGGGGTACCAAACAAGATTGTGACTGATAATGCTTCAATTTTTCTTCTTTTGAGATGATGGATTTCTACTATGGTTATGGAATTTCCCTTACTCATTATTCATACTACTAACCCCAAGGGAATGGACAAGAAGAATCAACAAATAAGAATTTGGTAATCATCGTTCAGAATCTTATCAATGACTCTTAGAGGAAGTGGCACATGAAACTTTATGATGCTCTCTAGGCAGATAGAATTACACCCAAAAGAGAAATTGGGATGTCTCCATTTCAAGTGGTGTATGGTGTTAAAGCTCAGTTGCTAGTAATAATGGAATTACCAGCCTTGCACTTAATGAAGGCTATTGAAGATTCAAGTTTTACCAGTTCCTTGGACAAGAGGATCATGTATCTCCAGAAGCTGGATGAAGATAGGTTATAGGTTTTTGATAGAATATCAGCTCATCAACTAAAGGTGAAATATTTGTTTGACAAGAAAGCTTGACCAAGAGGTTTTCAAGTGGGATACATTGTTTTTCCGTGGGAAAAAAGACATGAACCTCGAAGAAGCCATGGTAAGTTTGATTCTCTTTGGATTGGTCCTTTCAAGATCAGGCACTTTGCTAGAGAAAATTCTTTCTATTTGGATTATATGGATGGGTCTCCTCTCCCACTTCCTTATAGTGGTCTCAGTATTTAAAGTTGTTCAAGTCCTAGGTGATTAGGCAAATCTTCTATGTATTGTCTAATTTTTTTTTGGTTTTTAGTTGTTCCATTGTGTTTTATTTCTATCTTTCCTTTTTGGTTTATTTTCCTTTCATGTATTTTGTCTTATGTTTTGGTTTTTCCATTAACTCTATTTTTTTCAATGGATAAGGCTCTAGTATACTTTCCAAGATTTTTTTGTGGTCCTTTATCTTGCCCCATTCCTATATCAAGTCATCCCCACAAAGAGCCAGTTGTTGTTGCCCTAAAATTACCCTCTTTTGAAGTCAAGTTTTGAAAATTTTGAGTCGGTAACATGGATTAATCTCATGCTTTTTCTTGAAAATATTTTCATTCATTCAGATGTCATTTTCAATGCTTCTATTTGGCCATGGAACGCATAGAGCTTGGTATTGTTTGTAGTTTTTCATCCCATGGAGAACAATTTAAAATTTGGGCATAAAGGTGGGTTTTTCCCTTTTATTTTTTACTTTTCTACAATCATGAATGACATTTGTATCTTCCCCATCAATGTTTTCTCCAACATCCACGCGTACATGGACATCTCTAATTCGATGTGGCATGGCCATATTTCAAGTGGAAATGGAAGCCTCTATGTTTCCAAATGACGTAACACCAAGGGCATGGCCCAAGGGCTAGTATCCAAATGAGCATCACTCACCACATGGAAAGAGTCAAAGAACGTGGTCATAGTCAAACATGAGTAAAAAAATCTCAAATCAGATAAGAATGGAGGGTTTAGTGGATGGCACCACATTTCTCATCGACACAACTTCAAGGGTCAAAGCCAAAGGTAGTTCCCAAAACATGCACCACCCTCCATATGTCCTGTGTCAAAAAAAAGGGCACAAATCGCTATTTAATTGACTAAGTATGAGAGGGTCGAGGAAGCCTCCATGTGCCTCAACGCCGCAACTTCGTAAGTGAGGCCCAAGGACGGACCCCAAATGAGCGCCAACTTTCCACATGGTCGATTCAAAAGAGAGATAGAGTTAGCCATTTAAGATTCCATAACCAAAGGGAAAGTCTCCACATGTCTCTTCAATGTAACTTCAAAGGAAGAATCAAGATTGGGTTCCCAAGTTTATGTGGGCTCACCATGTGGTCTGATTCAAAGAAGGGGCAGAGTTGACCAGTTGAATCGGCTAAGTATAGAAGGGTTTGCAGAAGCCTCCACATGTCTAGGGTCATATATATGGCCCAGTAAAACAAAAGGGAAACACAAAAATATTGAACTAGCCCAAAGGGACACGTGGTCATGTTTCAAGTGAAGGTGGAAAGGTGGGCCCTTTTTTTTTTTGATGCTTTGAAAATTCAAAGTGGGAAAGTAGGCCATCGAAGTGATTTGGGAATTTGGGCTTTATTTCCATAAAGAGCTCAAAGTTATAAAGTGACCCATGGCCCCACTCATGCCAAGGGATAAAGTCAAATGTTGAGCCCGCATCAAAATTCAAAGCGGGTAGGTGGGTCGATGGATAAATTCAATTTCGAGACTACGTTTAAAATAGGTAAAAGTATAAAAGTGACCCATGGTGTCATTTCCACTCAAGGAAAGCCACGTGTCAAACCCATATCAAAAGTGGGTGGGTGGGCCAAAATGTTTTGAAGTGCCATTTCTCTAAAAGGCACAAAATACAAAAGGTGTCCTCACCGCTTCAGTTTAAATCTCTCCCATGTGGATGACTCAAATTCAAAGTTTGTAAAGGTAGGATGAATGATTGTGATTCAATGCATCTAGTTTTTCCGCCACCATGGAAACGGCCAAGGAATTGAGAGGTTCAAATTTCCATTTCTTGAATCAGCCATCATTTTTGTGATCGAATGTAACCATTCTTGGAAGCTATTTAATGAATTCTCCACGCCATTTTTAGGGTTGGATCCCGATATTCTCAGTAGAGGTAATAAATTTGAAGTAATCAATCCGTAAGTCTTTCTCTTTCTTCCTCTATGATTCCTTCTTTCCTTGTCTAAAATTTGGGATCATCCATCTTTTATGCTAAGAAACTTTGTGTTCTTTTTTATATGATTTCTTGAACTTCGTGTCTGTTGAATTATATTAGTTATGAAAATGAATGATTCTACTTTGCATCTCACTAGTTCAATACGTATAAGGTTATACTCTACTATTTATATTTCCTAAAGGTATTGTTATCTCTATTCTCAGTGCACCAATAAAATTGATCAAACACGACCCCATGCAGGAAGAAATTCAAGAAATGGTTCTATTAAACAAACTCACACTTTGAATCCAATGAGAAATTTATAAATAAGTTCTAAAATTAAGGATCATGATCGAGGCTCAAAGGAAAAGAAACGGTGCAGCTCAAAGTCTTCAATCTCTACCGCAAAATGATTCAGAACGAGCGCTAAAATTGGTTAACTATAAAGGTACTAGTGGAAGTTTCCACGCGTCATCTCAGTGCATCTCCAAAGGTAAATCAAGAAGTGGTACCCTAATGAGCGTGGGCTCTCCACATAGTCCAAGTTAAAACATGGGAAGGAGAGGGCCCAAAATAAAATAAGTATAGAGAACAAGTGGACGGTGCCACGTGTTTCATCGGCAATTTCAAAGGCATGGCGCAAAATGTGATCCACAAATGAGCATCAACTCACATGTGTTTAGGGCCCAAAAAGTTAAGAGTGGTCATTAAAAATTCCAAGATCCTATGGAGTCTTCCATGTGTCAACCTGATGCTCTTTCAAAGGTAAAATCCTCAAATGGGTTTCCCAATGAGTACAGACCTTCCACGTGTCTCAAGGATGAAAAAAGGGACAGTTCTCGGGTCAATAGTCAAAGCAGAGACATACCAATAGAGGGAGCCAAGTGTCATCATGACACTATTTTAAGATTAAAATTTGGGTAAGGTTTCCAAACAAGTGCCAAGCCTCCATGTGTCCCTGGTCAGATGTATGGCCCCACCAAGAAAAAGGACTTAGCCAAAACATGAGGAAATTGAGCAAGCTGTGGAAGATGCCATGTGTTGGCTCGACACAACTTCAAAAGAAAAATCTAAAAGTGGTCCCCAAACATGCATCCAGTGCCTCCATTTTTCAAATTTATGAAAGGACCCATTTTGATAATTGGTTCATGCCATTTTGTACGTGCCTAGTTCAAATATTCAAATGGGCATATCTTTTGATTCAGTGCTCGAAATATGACAAATTTGGCACCGTTGGAAATATCTCGACCTCATCTATGCCATGGAGATTTGAAAATTTAATTTTGAAGAACTAAGGTGGGGAAGAAATGAAAATATGTCTTCTTACCATTAATGTAAGATCTATTTGCCCCAATAACCGATCAAATTTTATCCAATCCATTGTTCTTCCTCCTTCAACGTGCCAAACAAGTAATCAATGCAGACATGACAGATTTGGGGTGGATTTATAGGAGGCATTGATGGCCAATGGTTGGGATTTGAATTAGTTTTCCCACCTCTCTCTCCTTCTTCCCTCTATGTTGAATCTATAAAGGAAGGGTCAAGGCTCATTGTAAAAGGTTAGACATTTCTGTTTTGTGCCCTCCCTTCTTTTTTTCTCGTAAGAGGATTTGTGGAGATTTCCTAACCTCTCATTTGGGTTGTAATGCAAGTTTTTCTTCTTGGCCACTACAATATACTATATCAACTCCTAAGCAATAATATATATGTCTGTGGATGATTCTTGACCCTCTCATGTATTCGTTGTTGTCTTTCTATCTCTTATGTAGTTTGGTCATCTATCCATGGTGTTTGTATTGCATTTCTATGGTCTATGTTAAATTGCAAAACAAGTGTCTAACATTCCTTTGGTGCATCACCTCATTATCTTAGGTTTATTTTCTTACATCTCTTCAACCCTTTCTCCTTGGTAGAATAGAGTAGATTTAGAATATATCCTCTACAATTTAGTTGTGTGCACCTGAATAGAGGAATAGGAGCTGGCCTTAATATAGAGAGCTCTCTCAACTCATAAGGTCCCACACTTTGAGAGATGTTCCATGTTGTTCAATCACACCGAGAGTCTCAATCCATGTGGTCAGCACATTCATGGGTATTGTGATTCTACACTAATAGGTATTGTTATGTTATTCCTCTCTCATCTCCTTAATTCTTCCATTATTTCGTATTGATGATCTTTGGGCATAAAATGATTCAAAGTATCAAGAATCCATACTTTGAAATTTGTACATTTGTATATAAGTTTTTTGATTTCTTTCAATAAGGGAGCCTTTCCCATTAAAGAGGAGGACTTCTTGTCCCCTGATTGTGGTTTGTTAAATTTCCTTTTAAAACCCAACACCACCGATCCATTATGAACTCAACACAAACTAAAACTAACTAAATTTGATCTATGGGATCTGAATGAATATTTAAATTTTCTTAACTATCCGATTCCTCCATTAAACCTACTCAAATAGAACTGAAACTACCTTGGTGTACTCTTGAAGTTGATTTCTTAGAAGTTCTTGATTTTTTTTTGCAAACTGTTGCAAATTTAAATTTAGACTAAAGAATAAGCACAATGGCCTTGAACTTCAATTGATCTTGTGGTTAGAATGATTTAGCTATTAGAACTACCCCATATCTTATTTGGCCAAGAATAATACTCGAACTGAAATAAACTTTGTAACAAAAAAATCTATCAAAAATATATACAAATAGAGAAAATCATACATGGCCCAAATGGAAACATGTAGATTGTGCACAAAGAACTTATTTTAAAACATAAAACCTATCCTAACCTACTCTAGCCGAAGGAAAAGAGAAGCTAAACAAATCCTAAAATAGGCATGAAGAAATAACTTCCCATTCTTAGAATTTTAGACCATGTGTTTGATTTAAAATTAGACATGGTCTTAAGAAAGAGTGAAAAATTATCTTGAAGTTGGTTTTTCACCCTTCTCTTCAAAGTATCAATAAAATAAATAAATACCTCTTTTAGTTGATCTATATTTGGATTTGTTAGGTATTATTGCTAACCATTAGTACATCAAGCTCATCCCCATGCTTTAAAGTAAGCATGACCGATTATAGCTTTGATTTCCATTCCAAGCTAGTGAAATACCTGATTGGGAAAGGGTTATTTTTAACCAATGGGTTAATCCTTTTTTTTCCCATTGTCTTCAATATTTTCCCCATGAATTGGGCACCATACATGAGACTTTCCTAAAGAAGGGGAGTGTTTGTAGGCTAGATTTTACTTATGTCTACCTCTGTAATAAAAAAATATTCCTTCAAAAGAGCTTCCTCTCAAAGTATATCTAAATTGATTTTGAAGTGTCTTCCCTCCTTTATTCTTTTTGTGCAATCTCATATTTTCATTCATATTCATACCATTCTTTAATGGTTCTACAATCATCATACATGGTAGGAATTTTTGGGGATGACACATAGGTGAGGGGATGTTGAATTATGGTATAGATAGACAAAGGGGAAGTGGAAGAATATGAAATAATGGGAGTAGTAGGGATGGAATTCCTTTGGCCATCCTGAATGAGAGTCTTCTCAACTAATATAGCAATGCAAAATGCCCGAGGGATATTTTTTCCTCATATATCTTGGATCAATATAGCCAAATCAGAATCAAGGTCTGTCAAATAAAACAAGAATGCCATACCTTGTGAGGGTCTGAATTCTTATGGAATTTTATGCCAAGTCCTCTCAAATCTGATGTTGAAGTTTGAGATATACTTCATTGCATCCCATTGTATTGTACTGATATGTTCCATGAGGAAAATGACAACTCGCATTATCCTTATACCACTTGTAGAATTATTCTTGGAGATTCCAAGTGGAGATGGATTGTGTGGCTAAACTACTAAACCAATATTTTTCTTTACCTCTAAATGATGAAACTATAAGTATGAGGAAAATGTTCTCTTATATGATTTTGTGATTGACATAATGATTTTCTATATCTTGAATATGATCAATAAGAGATTGATCTCCATTTCGCAAGGAATAAAGGCAAGTTATTTAAAGATATTTTGGGGATATCATCTCATAGCTGCAAAGGGAAGGGGTTAGAACTGAAATGTGGAAATGGAAGAGATATTTTGAGAGCCATGAGAAGATGGGGACATGGAAATGAATGAAGGGATGGAGGAAAAGTTATGAAACTTTGAGAAAATGGGTTCGTTGAATCGGTGAGTCGCAGATGTGATTAAAAAATG
This sequence comes from Taxus wallichiana var. yunnanensis, assembly GCA_018340775.1. Taxonomy (NCBI): domain Eukaryota; kingdom Viridiplantae; phylum Streptophyta; class Pinopsida; order Cupressales; family Taxaceae; genus Taxus; species Taxus wallichiana. The sequence continues at coordinate 755,788,997 of CM031234.1, forward strand.
CCTCAAAAGGCTAAAGTATCCACTAGGAACACATCAATCTTGGTGAAATAAAGGATGCACACAAGGGGGTGTAATGGAGTTGTTATCAATTTTTCCCTAAAGAAAAATTGATCAAACACTACTTTGCATAGGAAAAAATTAAAGGGTCAGTTCAATCTGCGAGCTCACATTCGATCCCAAATTAGGGGGCCGATGGGCTTGAAAATGGAGGAGAAATGTCACGGAATAGGGATAATCAACGTTAAAAGAGATCAAAGCTCAACGGAGAAAATTAGAGAAAGGGCTCAAAGGTTTCAGACTTCACATACGAGTCAACTCGGGGAAAAGAAATGAACTTATGGAAGGTGCCATGTGTCACCAATGCAATTCTAAGAGGCACGACAAATTGGAGATGCCAAATGAGAGCCATCCCTTCATGTGGTATGAGTATGAAAGGCCACATTGACCATTAAAGAGTCTATGTACAACAAGGCCAAATGGAATCCTCAATTTTTCTCAACCGTGCACCTCCAAAGGTCGATCCAAATAGGGTCTCCAAATGAGCGTGGAATCTCCACGTGTCTCAGTCCAATAGTTGCTCCTAAGTGGGTGGGAGGGAAAAGTTGGCTGTTGAAAGGTATAAGGCTAGCAAAAGAAGCCACGCATCAACACAACATAACTTCAAAGGTGTGACCTAAAGTGGAGACTCATATGAGCGTAGGTCCCCACATGGATCTTGGTAAAGAACAGATTATGGAAGGTGCCATGTGCCAACTCGATGTAACTTCAAAGGCGCGACCCAAAGCAGAGACTCAAATGAGAAAAGGCACCCCACGTGGATCTCGGCACATAATAGTCTTGGGGAAGGTTCCATGTGCCATCTCGGTGTAACTTCAAATGTGTGACCTAAAGCAAAAACTCAACGAGTGTAGGCCCTCCACATGTCTAGGGCCCAAAAAGGTAGAACTGGTCATTGAAAATTCTATGAGCTAGCGGAAGGTGCCATGTGCCTCATTGGTGTAACTCTCTAGGTAGATTCAAAATTGGGTTCCCAACAGCACCGGTCTTCCACATGTTTAGAGTCCGAAATGATTTCACCAACCATCAAAAGTCAAGCAAAGTAGCAGAGCCAAGGGAAGCTGCTACGTGTCATTCCCCAAACAAGCACAAGCTCTCCATATTTCTAGAGCCCAAAATCAATAACCAACCGTTGAAAAGTCTAAAATCCTTCGGAGCCTATACTTACCTCATCGATGCAAATCCAAAGGAAAAATTGGAGGTAGGTCCCACCACATGTCTCGGGTTAGGCACGTGTCTCAACAAACAAGAGGGGCTTAGGTAGAATACAAAGGAAATAGAGTAGGCCCATGGACAATACCATGTGTCAATTCAAAGTGCATCTTTAGGAGTAAAAAGAGGGGAAGAATTATTAAGATGTGCAGGGCTGCGACGTGGACCTTGTATGAATAGACCCCAAACCCAAAGCACCTTTAGGTGGCCATATCTTCAACCAGGATCCCGGATTCGAGTGAGAGGTGACTTTTTGGAAATATCTCGGCACCTGCTATGCACCTACCACCATTAATGAAGAATGGTAAATTTGGTCCACCATTTTTTAGGCTATCACGCTTCTCACCTACCACCATGTTGAAGAATAGTCCTCCTTTCTTACCCAAAAAGGAACAACACATGGAGGCACAAGATCTATCATGGAAACGTTCATTGTTACAAGAAAAATTTCAATGCTTTCTAGGGTGGTTGGAGTAGGTCAATTCAATGCATTGTTGGGGTGGTTGAAGCAGGATTCAAATTTTCCCTCTCTCCTTCTCTCATTCTTCTATATATTGTAAAGGAGGGGCATATTTAAAAAGTTCGGTCATTTCTTCCCTCCTGCCTCCCTCTCTTTTTCTTCCCTAGGGTTGAATGTGGAGTTTAATCCTCCTCTCATAGATTTGTAATGGTGTTTTCTTTCCTCTTGACCGTGATGATGTACTGTATGAACTCATGGAGTAATAAAATATGTTTTGTGATGCATTTTTTCCATCCCTCCTTATTTTATTGTCTCTTCTTTCCTCTCATCATTGCAGGGTATACTGTGCATACTTTTGATGTCTATTGCAGGTTTTGAGAGCCGTGTTTAATGGGTTTGAAGTGGTGTTTTGTGTGAACTCTATCTTTGGTTTGTGATGCATATGTCCATCCTCTCCGTTGATCACCTCTCTCCACTTTGGAAAGCCGAGATTGACATCAAGCAACCCCCTTCTCTTGGTGTTATCACCTCTATAGTGTAGTATTCTCTTATTTCATGCTCTCTCTCACCCTGTCTCCTTGGCATTATTAGATGAGGAGTAGACAGTCACATTTCCTTCATTAGAAGTAGTTTAGCATTAGGATTAGGAACATGAAGCCGAATTTCTCCAGAGGGCCATCTCAAGTCTGCAAGTTCCACAGCTTGAGAGATGGTCCCATGTTATGCATTCACACTAGATTCCCCACTCATATTTGAGGCCATTCGAGGGGTGCTGTGATTTTGTATCAATAATTTTGGAACACCCGATGGGACACCGAGGTTAGATTTTTATCATCTTTCCAAGGTGTCTCATTATCAAACAAAAATCTTAAGCCACCATGTGACCTCACTATCATTTTTGGCACACTCGGTGGGACAGGTTTGAAGCACCTTACAACATCATCTTAGCATGTTGGTATGTTCCTGTTAATATTTAGCCTTTGGAGGCACTTTCAAGCACATCTGGTGACTCCATCTGGTTAACAACCCATCCTATGAGTTATAGACCTTCTCCCATCCATTTTCATCCATTTTTCTTTCCACATCTTTCATCTTCTTCCATCCCATGAAGTTGTGCAATCATGACTTCATTCCCATCTTGGAATTCACACTTGTAGAAATGACAGTACAATGTACACAATGTATTTCCCAACTCCTCTAGATCATATCCAGAACCATTATGCTTAACCATATGAACAATATAAAAACCATTTTGGTTATGAAGCTTATCAAGAGAAAGGGTACACATATGATCATAACAACTACACGAAGAATGTTGGTTTGCTGGAGAAGATTCAAAGAATGGAGGCTAGCATGGTCTAGTTCAGGTATATAACAAAAATAAATGCATTCATGATTGGTTGTAGGGAACCTTGTCCATGGGAAGGCCCTTTTCCAAAACATTACAGCCCGTAGGAGAAGCTTGAATTCATGGTTGAAATGTTTCCCCAACTTGCATAGTGGACTGAGGAGATAGAGGCCTATGAGCTTGGTACTAGACAACCTTGTCAATGGGTAAGTCTACCACCTCATAGATTTTCTTTTCCTCTTCCCCAATCAGTATCATCGCAGTAGTGTCATGAGCCAAGCTTCCCATCTACTACCCTAGATGTTTATTTCCCTTATCCTAATCTTCCATCTCATCTCATTTCCTCTTCCCTTTTCCCTTCCAAATCCAAGTCCCTTCCACAAGAGCCAAAGGAAATACCTTCCCCTCCACCATAGAAAAAACAACTAGTGGAGACCCCACCCACCACTCCTCCTACTCTCCCAAGTCCATGTCAGGGAGAGACTCCAAAAATTAGTCAAGGAGAGCAACAAGAAGAAGATCCAGCCAAAGAAGAGATGATTAGAATCTTGGTGAGCTTGGCTCTTAGATTCGGAATTGAAAAGATTCCCTTGTTGGTTAAGCCTATGGAGGAGGCTGAGGTCAAGCCATAAGTGGTGGAAGCTTCAGCTACATAACAAGTGAGGGAAGAAGGAGCTACTCCAAATAAAAAAAAAGAGGAGTACATTCCGGCTATGGAGGAGAACCATATAGTTCCGAGGCTTAAAGTGCAGAGTAGGCCATAGAAAAACCTTCAATTCTCCCTCCCACTTCATCCCCTTCAGGATCTAATGTCAAAGAAGAGTTTGAGATTTCAAACTTCATGTTTGAATATGAGGGGAACCATGGTGAGAAATTTGTAGATCTAAAGGACACCATGGAGGAGGTCGAGCACATGCAACAGGAAAATGAGGAGGTAAATTATCTGTCTAACTTGGAGGATTGATTTAATGGAGACAAGCTCGAGGAGATCACATCATTTTCTCCTCCATCATCCACCTTCCAAGCACATGAGTTTTCTACCATGGAGGAGAGAATTCAAGGACAACATCCTGTGTCTCGTAGCGGCCCTCTGAACCAAGGTTGGAGGATCTTAATCTTCTATGTTCTTCTCAAGAGGAGGAAGGAAACAACGAAGACCCCATCTCTCCCACATCATTCACCTAGGAAGGTCTACAGGAAGAATCCACTCTTGGAGTTGAATTTCAGAACAATGGGCACATTTAAAGGACCAGACCATGCCCTATCAGGTATTTGGCTTCATTGGAGCTGAGGAGAAGCCAAAACTAGTCATGTCCATTTTAGGGCATGAGGATGAGTTTCAAAGCACAAAGGGTCACCATCAACACCTCCAAGAGTCTAATGCCAATCAACTTGAGGAGGTATTTTTGATTGATGTTGATACCTTGATGATTTGGGTGGAAGATCGGCCTCTTGTCGGTTTCTCACTCATTATAACAGCCATGTTTAGTGCCAAATCAGATACATGGCTGCCTATTTTGAGAAAGGGAAGCTATTTCTCCCTACTTGTGGTAGGATTTTTTCATCTTTTCTTTGTTAAGGGTCATAATAGGAGTAGGTAGATTTTCTTTCAGTAGAAGAAGTGCTTGTGCACACTCTACATGTTCTACTTGGGGCATGTATGATCTTTCCCTTTTGTACATAGCATGTCATGGTGATTTGTTTCTCTAGGGTTATATCACTATGTGTTTTATAGCGAAGTGTACCTCTAGGTGAATGTTGTAATAGTCCATTTTTAGGGACATGTGAATTCCCTAGGTCAACACAATTTTCTACTCTCAAAACCTCATCTTCAATATTTTCTTACGAGAATTGAGAGTGTGAACAACGAGGCGAGATCTAGGGTTAGCAGGATGTAAGAAAATTGGGGAGAAGTTTCAATGCAAGATACATATCAGGATATCATTCATGACTCCATGCCCAATGGATGCAACAAGGAAACTAGTCTCTTTATCTATATGTCCCCCCCATGAGTTACCAAAATGTTATCTAATTTTTCCCCTCGAGTAAAATTGATCAAAGAAAACTCTACACAGAGAGAAAATTTAAGGGTCAGTTTAGTCCTGCGAGATCACATTCGATCCCAAATCAGGGGGCATGTGGGATTGAAATTGGAGGATCAAGGTTGGGGAATAGGGCCAAACAAATTTAAAGGATATCAAAGCTCAATAAGAAAAAATCGAGAGAAAGGGCTCTATGTTTTGGATTTCACATACAATTTGACTTGGGAAAAGCAACAGACCCACGGAAGGTGCAACGTGTTAGCTCGGTGCAATTCTAGGAGCCACAAAAAGTGGAGACACCAAATGAGAGCCAGCCCTCCATGTGGCCAGATTTCGAAAGGTAACACTAGGTCATTCAAGATTCTAAGTACAACAGGGCTAGCGGAAGCCTCCACATGTCTCAACGGCACATCTCCAGAGGTAAGGTCCAAACAGATCTCCAAATGAGCATGGACTCGGACATGTCCGGGATCCAAAAATTACTCCTAATTGGGTGGGAAGGATAGAGTCACCATTGAAATGTCTAAGGAGAGTAGAAGGAGGCACACGTCAACATGACACAACCGCAAAGGTGTGACCCATAAAGCGAGAGACTCAAACAAGCACATGCCCCCACTTAGATCTCAGGCATAGAAAAGGATTAGAGAAGATACCATGTGCCATATCAGCACATCTTCAAAGGTGTGACCCAAAGTGGAAACTCAAATGACTGCAGGCCCCCCACGTGGATCTCGACATAGAAAAGGCTTTAGGAAGGTGGCACGTGCCACTCGGTGTAACTTCAAAGGTACCACCGGAGCGAAAAACTCAAATGAGCACATGCCCTCCATGTGTCTAGGTCCTAAAAAGGAAGAACCAATCATTGAAAATTCTTTGAGCCAGTGGAAGGTGCCACATGCCTCATCGGTGTAACTCCAAAGGTAGAATCAAAAACAGGTTCCCAAACGAGTGCCAACCTGCCATGTTGTCGAGTCAAAAATGGTTTCATTTACCATTAAAAAGTCAAAGCAAAGCTGCACAACCAGTGGAAGGCACCACGTGTTAGCTCAGTGTAACTTGAGGGGTAGAATCCAAGGTAGTCCTTAAAAAGCGTAGTCTCTCCATGTTTCTGAGAGCTTGAAAAGGTAGAACTAACCATTGAAAAGTGAAAATTCTTACGGAATCCTCCACGTGCCTCATTAGTGCAACTCCAAAGGTAAAATCTAGAGGTATGTCCCAAATGTGGGCTAAGCCTCCATGTGTCTTGGGTTAGGCATAGTGTCTCCACCAACAAGAGGGGCTTAGGATAAATACAAAGGAAATAGAACAGGGCTGCGAATGACACTACATTTTAGTTCGGCGTAACTTTCGGGAGTAAAAAGGGGGGCTAAATCTTAAGATGCATAGGGTTTCCATGTGATCTTGCACAAATAGACCACAAACCCAAAGCAGGAACTTGGATTCGAGTGAGAGGGGACTTTTTAGAAATCTCTTGGTGCCTGTCATTCACCTGCCACCATTAATGAAGAATGGTAAATTCGGTCTACCATTTTCGAGGCTATCACGCTTCTCACCTTGCCACCATGATGAAGAATGAGCCTCCTTTCTTTCCCAACAAGGAACAACACATGGAGGCATGGGCTTTCTCATGGAAATCATCATTGTTGCAGGAGACACTTCAATTCTTTGTAGGGTGGTTGGAGTAGGTGAATTCAATGCATTGTTGGGGTGGTTGAAGAAGGATTCAAAATTTCCCTCTCTCCTTATCTCATTCTTCTATATATTGTAAAGGAGGGGCATATTTCATAAGGCTAGTCATTTGTTCCCTCCTTCCCCCTCTCTTTCTTCCCTAGGTTTGAATGTGGAGTTTAAGCCTCCTCTCATGGCTCTGTAATGGCATTTTCTTTCCTCTTTCCCACTGATGATGTACTGTGTGAACTCTTGGAGCAATAAAATATGTTTTGTGATGCATTTTTCCATCCTTCCTTATTTTATTGTCTCTTCTTACCTCTCATCATTATAGGGTATACTGTGCATGCTTATGATGTCTATTGCAGGTTTTGAGAGCCATGTTTAATGGGTTTGAAGTGGTGTTCTTTGTTAACTTTATCTTTGGTCTATGATGTATTTTTCCATCCTCTCCATCGCTCACCTCTCTTAACTTCAAGTAGCTAAGACTATGTGATCAACAACCCCCTTTTCTTTGTGTTATCACCTCTATTGTGTATGATTCCTTTATTTCATGCTTTATCTCTATCCTTGTCTTCTTGGCATTTTTATATTATGATTAGACATATGCATTTCCTTCCTTAGAATTACTTTAGCATTATGATTAGGAATAAGAAACCGACTATCTCTGGAGGGCCATATCAAGTCTGCAAGTCCCATAGCTTGAAAGATGGTCCCATGTTATGTAGTCACACCGGATTCCCCACTCAGATATGAGGCCATTCAGGGGGTGTTGTGATTCCACACTAATAGAACTCCATCAAAAATAACTTGGATGCACACCTACAAAATATGACTTCAAATTTGTCCCACCAGTGCATGCCAAAACTGTAATATCAAAAAATTTACACCATGATATTTGGATATCTAGATATCTACTTTTTTCTAACATGGGACCATCTCTCAAGTTGTGGGACCCACTACTTGAGATGGACCTCCATAGAAGGCCTTATTTATCTACCTAATATAATGCTAAAAATACTCCTAGAAGGGAAAATGCAGCTAACTATTCCTAAACTATCCATTCCAACATACCAAGGAGAAAGAGAGAGAGGGTTAGAAAGATGCATGGAAGGAAAATCCTAAGCTAAAAGGTAGTGATAGCACCAGAAAGGGTGTAAATTCTCTAGTGAGGGAGAAAAGAGAAGGAAAATAGAGAAGGGAGAGGCTAGACATAAGTGACATAGACCCAAAACATCCATTTACCATATGTTCTCAAATAAACACATTAAAAATGTGTAACGATCCCATTCTAAGACTTTAGAAACAAGGGAAAAATATTTTTATAAGTATAATGCTCTATTTTCTAAATAGTCATAATTTAGAACACACATTCCATGCCAATCAATCTCATAATAGATAACCATGTACACCTATAAATATCTCTCAGAAATACCGATATCTCATTTCATGACTTGGTTTCTAACCAATACCTCATATTAACTCAAGGTATTATATACTAAGTATAATTTGTTCTCTTACCCTTTTCTAGGTATTAAAGTAATTTGTTTAAGAGAACTATCTGAATATTTGTTACCAATATGCATCTCAAATCCTTTTATTAAACTAGGTGTCACAGATAACACAACCAACAACTTACAATATTTTGGCAAAAGATTTCCACATACTATCTATGTTTATATTCGTATATGGCATACTCGTCTAACAAAATGCGTACTTCACCCCACTTCATCTATTATCTAGAATGGTCTTAACTAACTCCAGTCAGTTCACTTGTTCAAGGTTTGACCCTAACCCAAGTTAGCAACATAGTTTGGTATAGGAAACCACTTGTGATGACTAAGGGTACATAGACATACTCAATTGATCCTAGTTGATTGGATGTGTCTAGTTACCCTAAGTCATCGTGAGTTACCCCCTATACAAAATCATGTTCCTAACCTGACCTAGAGTAAAACTAAGATCAAGACCAAGGTTATGTAGATCTAGATGATCCAATTCCAAAGGGTGTTGCATCATGTCAACTGCAACATTGTATCCTTGTGAAGACCCAAGTCTTCATGAAGGTATTGTTCTATAGTTGGCATGTGCTTTAAAGAACCAAAGGTTCAAGATACAGTCAAGAAAACTCGAACCCAACCTAGGTTCGTCCATAAGGGAAACAAAAAACCACATGAATCCAAATCATAATTCAAATTTGAGTTTTGTGGAGAAGAAAAAAATTGTAACATATCACCCCAATTCCTTAAAATAGTCAAGACTGAACCAATCTGATAATTTGACATAAATATTCCTTTCCTATGAAATCATCTAAACATCAAACTTGATTACAAAGAGAAGTAAATCTGACAAGATAACTCCTGAAGCACTAAGTCTTTCCTTAGAAACTTCACATAAATCAATAAATTAGTCTCTCCATAATCACAATAACAGGTTCCTATACTTTTTAAATTAGACAGATTTTGACAAGGAGATTTGTTCAGGCCCAAAATTGAGCCATTGCCAATTCGTCTCCCAAAATACAAGTGCAAGTGACAAAATCAATTTCATTGCGGGTTAAGGTAGATACTAATCAAAATGAAATTTCAACTAGGAAGAACAAAAATCTCAACATCTTCCTGGTTACCAGTTACTCAACTTCAGAATAGTCTAACAGAGAATTCTCAAATCCCAAAACAAACATTGCGATCCACAAATGGAGGTTCAATGTTCATTTAGATTTACTTCAACAATACTAAATCTAAGTGAGGTAAAGCTAAATGATAAGGTACATGGTTGATTACTTCAACAATTTCAAAGGGTCCCATATAACGAGGAGATAACTTGCAGCCTTGCCAAAAGTTATAGAACTCTTTTCGGTTTTATCCGCAAAAAGACTTTCTCACCAAGTTAAAATTTATTTTCAACCCGCTTTAATTTTGTATAACTCTTTTTCCTATCTACAGCTTCTTTCAAGTGTCCATAAATCATTTTAACTTGCTGTTCCATTTCCCTAAGGATTTTAGGTCCAATTACCTCTCTATCCTCGATTTTGTCCCAACTAATAGGGGTTTTGCATTTCCTTCCTAATAATGCTTCAAAAGGTGCCATCTTTAGAGAGGCATGATATGTGTTATTATATGTGAAATCAACTAATAGAAGATACTCTTCCCATTTATAATGCTGATCCATGAAATACATTTGTAGCATATCCTCTAAAACTTTATTCACTCTTTCACTCTATCCATCCATTTCTAGATTATACGCAAAACTGAAATTCGAATAGTTCCTAGAGCTGCATTAAGTGTTTTCCAAAATCTTGATTTCATTCTTGGATTTCTATCCAATATGATAAACTCAGTACTCATGTAATTTGAAAATCTCATGCACGAATCGTTTTGCTAAAAAAGTGAATCATCCTTAAGATTACCAACAATAAAAAGAGATACCTTTGTTAGTTTATCAACAATCACAATAGTAACATCATGTTTAGTTCTTGACATAGGAAACCCTTGTAAAAAATCCATGCTTATCACTTGCCATTTATACTACGGCATGTTTTGAGAGTACAATAAACCCGATAGATGTATATGCTCAACTTTAACACGTTGACATTCTAAACAATGTGTCACAAACTCAATCACATATTTTATCATCCCTTTCCGAAATATTATTGTTTTATATCAAAAAGCATTTTTTTAATGCCAAGGTGTCTAAAAAAGATGAATTGTGAAATTTAGCTAACAATTTATTTCTTAAATCGTTTAGCAAAGGTATGTATACCCTATTTTCAAACCGTAAGATTCCTTCATTGTCAAAGTGAAAACCTTTATATCTCACATCATTTGGATCTACAACAAGTGTTGTCTTTTCTTGATTAAAGTAAGAATCAGATTTCATAACACTTTTTACCTCATCTTTAAACCGAGTTCTCAACACTATAAGAGCATAAATGTGCTTCCTATGACTTAGATCATCTGCTACTCTATTTTCCTTGCCTTTAATGTAACTTATGTAAAAATCATATTGAGATAGAAATTCTTACCATCTCCATTGTCTTGCGTTCAGATTTGGCTGAATAACAATATACTTCAACCTAAGATGATCATTGTTTAGTTTAAAAGGTATACCAAGAAGGTAATTCCTCCAAACCTGAAGTGCATGAACAATGGCAGCAAGCTCTAGATCATGTGGAGCATAATTAAGCTCATATACATTGATTTTTATACTTTCATAAGCTATGACATTATCATTTTGTAAAAGAATACCTCTAAGACCTTCCTCGGATGCATTTCTTACAACGGTAAAGTCCCCATTAGATTCAGGTATAGAAAAAATAGGTTTTGAAGTTAATTGATCCTTCGAGTCTTAAATGAAAATTCACATTTTTCATTCCATACAAATTTCTTATCCTTTTTTTGTAATGAAGTTATTGGTGCAACAACTTTGGAGAATTCTTTAACAAACTTCCTATAGTAACCAGAAGACCCATGAAGCTTCTAACTTCATGTACATTCTTTAGTGTAGGCCACTCGCTTATAACTACAATCTTAAAGGGATTGTTAGGAAATAATGGATAAAATATGCGTAATAATCCCTCATGTAATCATAACAAGAGAAACTAATATGTAGAAAATATTACGGATCTCAAATAAAATTGTAGAATAAAATAACATAACACAAAGAGATAATATTTAACGTGCTTCACCCAATTTGGGCTACGTCCACCAAGAATCACTTGCTTATATTTTATTACAAGCCACCGCTCTCTCAATAAAATACCCAGATTTATTTGGAGTTATGCTCGAAAACGCACATCACAATTCAAGAATGCACAGATGTTTTATTAGCTAAGAAGGATGCACAAAGAAATAGGTGTACAACATATATGGAGTTTTACTAAGATAGGAAATGGGAAAGGAGATCATGATGGTGTAAGATCATGTGTGAATAGAGAAATTACAAGAGAAGAGTTAAAGTTCAAGGATGGTGTGAAATTTATAGGTGTAAAAATCATTGTTGATTGGTGTGTCAAGAACATGGTCCATGAATCTCAAGAGATTTCAATGGTTCGTATATATTTCTAGTTGATAAAGGAACAACATTTGGCAAGCTATGAAGATTTTATGACAATTTACGGATCAAATGATATGCACTCATTTGATGGTTCAAATGCAAGTGTTTCGACTATTTATACTAGGTGCATGACATGGTTTTTAATATCATGCATTGATTTTGCATGGAATGAATTTGAGTCACAATAGTAGGTGGACGAATGGACTTGTAGACCTCTAATTCCACTCAATACATATCAAGTTCCATGAGTATTACAAATTAAATTTTTTAAGATCATATGAGAACATCACCTAAATTTGAGCAAGTCTATGATTTAGTGCAATAAGGTACATATGTATGGAATGTTTTAGATTTATAAGTTATTAAATGATCAATTCTTAATATATTTAAAATTTGACTTGAGTTTTACTTTAAGATGTAGGGCACATTTTTGCAGTTATTGCGATAGAATTTAACGAAAAGGTAACAAACTACTTCTTGTCTCGTTGTGTAGAGGGGAAAAATATTGACTTCTATAGTCATTGATAGTGAAGGCCTTGAGTATCCCACTGGATCAGTGGTAGATGATTGAACTTTTCTTCGACGATATCCTCAAAAAAAATTAAATACTTGGTTGTGTAAAGAATATGAAGTACATCAAAAGATACTTCACTATTCACATTTGGTTTTTGCAAAAAATATTCAATTGATCAAATATCGAGGTAGTCCATTAAAGAAGAATTTGTGTAAAGTCTCGTGAATCGATCATGAAGAAATTCTTATTACTTTCAATTGTAGAGTTCATACTTATGCTTCATTGGATTGAATTTTGAAAGGTATGTTCTTCATGAATTTAATTTGAATATTTACTTTAATGATTTTGTTTAAATTATATAGGAATTAAAATTCTATTTAATTAAATCCTAACAATTTTACGTAGGTTATTTGTGCCAAAAGAGCTTCCACCTTCATGTGCTTGACATTTTTAGTAGAGAATTTATTATTTTGAAAGCCAAGAGAAGCTAAGAGAAATTAAATATTAGAAAGTAAAATAAACAGAAATGATCATTTCACCACCTATATTATTCACATGGTTGGAAATTGAAAGCCTTATACTTGACTAAGAATCAACTATTCGATGCTTTTGCAAATTACGGGACAACGAGATGACTAAATCGAGATGGAGAAAACTAAGAAGGGATTTCATAGAGGGTACCAACATGGAGATGTAGGATTTGGTGGGACATTTTTAGTTACCTTGTTGTCGAGAAATCACCCAAATGGAAGTTATAACATTTTTTTGTCTCAGGGATCACAAAGAGGTATGCTCGTCCGAAGTATCCTGGAAGCACCATAAGTGTAGGGAACTGAAACGACACCTTCCTAAGGGTTTTTTGACAATTTGTACACTTGTGCAAAAATGGGTAACTCGAAACATTGTTACGATGGATAGCATTGGTGAAGTATACCTAAGCTAGGGAAGATCATATTAGATTATGTTATTACTTACTAATTTATTTAAAAGACAACATGAAATTTGTAACTATGTGTGTTGTTACAAAACGTAACATATTAGATAGTAATTTTATGAGCATCCTCGGTAAAATAACACAAGCTCGAAGGACATTTGTGTCATCTTCATGAGGACATCTAATTGTAGAGTAGGTGAAGTGTAAAGTTTTGGAACAACAAACATAAGTGTATATTATACAAAATCAAAGTTCGTTATTGATTGTTACAAGTTATATTCAATGTTCTTTCCTTTATGATTAAGACATTCAATTATGTTACTGAGTTGTTTAGTTCATTATACAATCCATACAAAAAACTAGAATGCAGAAGAAAATACACAACTCATTTTCAAAATGCAATGTTTTATTCACAAGGAGAGTCAAATGTTTCCCACACAAGCCATGGGATGTAATTAAAAGTAAAGTACAACTATTGAAAAGAAAGGTACACATGCATGAAAGAGAAAACAAAAGAGTATGAGTGAACCCATCATTGCCTTGGGGTTTTTGTTCTTCGTTTGAAGCATCTTCATCTCCATATTTTGTTTCTCCTTCATCTCCATTGTAGTAGCCATTGTACCTGAAAAAGAAGAAAATAATTAACTGTCAGTTACGAGCTCAAGGATCAATTCATATTCCTACACTATCCTACTTCATGCATATGAATCTTCTCCTAATAGCAGATGTATTCTACTTGAAGAACAAACTACATGCACACTTTATTCACTCAGAAAGAAGAAAGAGAAAAGAAAAGAAAACATGGAAACAAGAGAGGCCAAAAGCCTAAATATTTTCTAACTATTTTCTTAAGTGTGCAGGTACAGGTTGTAGCCAAAGAACAAAATAAACAAGTCATAAGTACATACAGAAAAGAGAGGAGATTATAGCTAAAAATTTCAGCAACTATCCATCAAATACAAGAAGTTACAGATTAGAAAAGAGAATGGAAGATATAAATGCATTTTTAGTTTGCATAGAGAAGAGGAAGAATAAGTTTCCAAGAAATTAAAGATATATAGATAAAGGAAAAAAACTGAAACAGGATGAGAGAGAGAATATTCTAGGAAAATTTTGACAGGGCTTCGCCATGAAAAATGGACATTTACAACTTTTCTTCATGTTTTTTTCAATTACTACATGCTTTAAAAGAAAATGCAAATCAAATAAGTGATACAGGAAGCAGAAAAACATTACATGATCAAGATAAACAGCTAACATGTTTTTAGTTTCCAATTGCTATATCAGTTAAGCAAGAAAAGTGTTACTTTCTGTATTCTAGATCAGAACATATAACTACTATTTCTGAAAATGCATTAAAGAAAAGATTTTGAAAAATATTTCCCAGGGCTTCACCTTATAAAATCAGCATTTCAGATTTTTTCAGCATACATATCAGAGCTATAATGAAAGGAAATATAGTATATAATGTAGAAAAGAAATGGATTGTATTTTCATTCATCAGATTGAAGTACTTGGAGCATTCTTTATAGCTTAAACAATGAAGATAATTGAAATTCCAAGATAATCTTACAAATTTCAGCTATTCTAAGTTTTAGTTTTCAAAATGAAGCAAATATGAGAGCACATAAATACTACAATGTCAATAAAGTACATTCATTCAAGAAAGGAAGTACTCATCTAAAACAAGAGAAGAATCAATTACAAGTGAACAAAGGAGCTATCTCGTGATGCCATTAAAAGTGGATACAGGAACAGTGAATAAAGAAATGACATCTTTAGATCATCAAATGACAATGATTCATCAAAAAGGATCAAGTATATTCAGGACTGCAAGGTTTCAAAGTACTATGGATAAGTAAGTAGAGTTTTAGAAACTTGTATTGATGAATTTGCAAATGTGTTATAAAAGTTACTGCTCTACTCGAAAGAAAATTCCAATGAACCAACACAGCTGGAACGTAGAAGAGAGTGTCAACCAAATCATCAAATTGAACAAGAAAGAAGAGGACCTAGAATGTTTTCAACTCAAACCCCAAAGAACCATGAAGGCACGAGATATGCGAAGAATGAGAAAAATATTAGTATTTTGAAATCAAGATTATAAAATGATGCAATTAAAAATTTTAGAGAATGGAAAACTTACTATTCCGTCATCAAAATAATGATGCTCATCACACAAGGACCAAGTAATGAAGCTTCAACATCTACATGTTTTCAAACAAGAATAACACAGAGATTATTTTCCAAAGAAAATCCAAGCTCGAAAAGGAGAAAACCGAGTCTCAGAACGACCACAGGGAGCTCAGAAGGCCAAAAGAATAAAAAAACTCGAGCCTACAAAGCTCAGCGATGACGGCCAAGAGAGAAGGTATAACTTCGAGCTTCTGAGGATCAAAGCATATGGTAGTCTTCAAAAGAAATAACATAGAAAATTTGAGCTCCAATATGCTTTAACAATGGTGGTAGCATAAAAAATCACCTCTCTTAGAGAGCTCAAACAGCAGAAAAAGAAAGAAAATACAACAGCTCGGAAGGTTGAAAGAAAAAAAAAAAGCCAAGCTTCGTAAAGAACAAATGGCTTCTAAGAAAAATTTGTCAGGGCTTCACCACTCTCTGCAAACAAGCCAAAAAATTATCAAAATGAAAGGGTTCGAGCATTTTAACTCATTCACCTCAGCTGAGTTCAACCTAACTCAACCAGAGTTAGTAATCAACGATATTTATTCAACAAGTACAAAGATAAAATCACCGAGGATCATGCTTAGAACTTGAAACAAATTACCATGGTTAGTTTCTGACTAACCACATTAATTACAGAGTTACAAACCCTCACCACAGGTTAAATATCAATGGCATCAGGCCAATCGGTTAAAAATCAAAGGTGCAGGTTCCATTCCAAACATCAAAGAAAACTTGGCCCTGGTCATATTTCCACCGACAAAGTGTATGAGGGTTGAGTCACCGCGGGAAGGGGCTAGCCCACATCACCAAAAAAAAATCATTGCAATGATTTTCAAATTCTAAGGCTATAGTCCATCTAAAACAAACAAATCCGACCAAATTATGCCACAATGATAATCGAAAAAGTGAGATATCAAACTATATACCATTTAAACATGCAAAGCCGACTATGTAATATGGTCATGGTAAATAATCAAAGGTGGCCGAGTATGGTGGTAACTATTACAAAGTTCCCGACATGTATCTAAAACCATGGCAAATTTTCTAAAAGTCCACAAAGGTGGCCAAACCTAGTAAAGTAAAGGTGGTCCCCACTTGAAGGAATTAGAATTGATTTGCACAATGTCAACCTTGTGACCTTTTGAAGGAAAGAGATGTCAACATCAGAATATGTACACATCATAGGTGGTCCCCTACATTAGATGTTCATCTTGAAAATATTACAAATATTTGAATTATTTACGACATGCGGGGAATTAATTTTTTTGCATGCTTCACAAGAAGATAGATTAAAGAAGAGACAAAGTTTCATGCCATGAAGAGAGACTTGCCTAGCAAGCAATTCTATTTCTGGAAAAATTATTTACCCAACTTTATTAAAAATAGAATAGTCAAATTCAGTTGATTGAGATGTAATCAAAGGCTATTAATGCCTCTTGTACTAGTTTGTATTATTTTATCCCTTTATTTATTATTAAATAAAGGATAAAATTAGGATGCATGGGTGAGTACAACCTTAGTCTATTTTTAGGAAGGGTGGGAAATTTTATTTTGCTATATATTGTGTGCCTTTGCAAAGCACAAGGATTCTTCTGGAGGACTTTTGGATATATGAGTATTGAAGAAATTTTTTCCAGTTTTTCCTCTGAGTGTGAAGTGTTTTCTACCTTTCCAAGTTATTTTGTAGTCTTGTGTATGTTATATTAATCTTGTGAATGTAAATTCCCTGATCAACCACCTTACCCTCCTACAAATTCAATCCCTCTACTTAATTTTAAATGTGCATGTTAACTTATTTAGTACTGTTGTGATTCTCCCTTAGGATAATCAAGTGTTTTTCCCTTAGATATTCTTTAGAAAAACTATCGGTTCGTGCATCAAAATCCTTCCCAAATCAATTGTTGATCTACTCAATCAAAGCCCCCATACAAATTCAGTGTATTATCGTAGTTTAATCATTTTTACGAGTCATATTTCTTGTCAAACTCCAGAAATTATTTTAGTAGACATCAATAAGGAACCGAGCTTGATCTTCGAGACTCACCTCAAAATAGGTATACCCACAGACCAAGGTGTTTCCATTGTATCTATCAAAGAGAGAGATCAATTGTTCAAGCCCCTAGAAAACCTGCAGCCATCTCTCTACGGGTGGAGTTTCGAGAGATAACATTTTTGGCACACTCCGTGGGACCACGAATCAGATCTGCATGCAAACAACATTTACAACAGATTAAAGTTTACTTTTGGGAGCAAGTTGCAGAAATTTATTCTAAAGATTTTATGATCTTTTGGCGACTCCACAGAGCTGATTTCAGACCAGTATTACAGCATGTTCCATGCCTAAAGTGACTACAAGATCATTGGTAAGAGGAATTCCTTCTGAGTTTGTTTCTTTACCTTTGAATTCTGCTAGAAGGAGAAGAGTTGGTAATACTTTACCTTATAATAGACCTGGTTTTGGTAACCCTCCTCCTAATATTCCTTCACCACGTATCAATTTCTCAATTAATATCTCAATTTTTTCAAATGGCTATCCAACCACCAAGGAATTTTGTGACCTTTACTAATGGCATTCCATTAGTAATCCCGATTTACACGACATTCCTAATGCTGCCATTAAAAGTTTTCCTATATTCATGGGTGAAAATTAGGTTACACCAAATTGAACATATCAAATATGTTGCAGCCCTATGTGTAGTCCATAATATCACTCATGAAGACGTGGCTCTAAGACTTTTAGCTGCATCTTTTAAAGGGAAAGCCTTGCAATGGTATAGAAACCTAGAAATTGGCAACATAAGAACTTGGGATGACTTAGGTGAAAAATTGTTGAATTAGTTCCAGGATAATTTAGATCATTTTTCTCTCATTGAATAGTTGTCTACTATTAAAAGAGATCCAAATGAATTTATGTGTAGTTTCAATATCAACTTTGCGAACTAGAAGAGAATTCCAAAGCAAGTGTCAAGCCTCAAGTGTATCATGATTTCCTTTATTATCTTAAAGCATTAAAAATGATATCTCAACTATGATTCCCTCAATGGGTGGAGACACACTCCCAACAACTTATGATATTGTTATCTAAGCTGAAAATAGCCTTATTCAAGCTGGAAAATTAGCGCCAAGGCCATCAATGCCTTTTTCAGCAGATTTAGCACCTATTCCTTAGCCTATTACAATCATAGAGCCCATTGTTGTAGCTCCATCAGATGATGTATTCAAAGCTTTGTAGACTATGGGAAATAAATTGACTTCAATTGAGAACAAAATTGCATTACCTAGCAGACCCTACTAGGCTCCTTATCAGCCCTACCAATAGAATCAACAAAATAGGCAGCCCTATCAATAGAATCAAAATTATAGGCAGCCTTTTCATTAATGACACTTTACCACAAAGGATTCTAGTTCATCTAACGATTTAGTCCCGATTAATATGGTTACGGAAGAATGGTGTCAACCTTGTAATCAACCTCATTCGGATGCAACTTGCGCAAAATGCTTTTCGAATTTAAATCTTGTTACAAAACCTCAATCTAAAACATTGTTTATGCCTCAAATGGAGGGTGGGCAGAAACAAACTCATGTTCGAGAAAGTACCGAATAAAATTTAGTCAGTTTTAATGAGGAGGATTTCATTGCAGTCACTACTAGGGTTCAAGGGAGGGCTACTCTAAAATTAAAAGCAGCAAAACAAGCCTATTTTACCTACTTGCATCATACGATTCTGAAGACAACATCTACAGCTCTAAAGTCAACTAACAACCCTGTTGTTCCTAAAAAATCAGCAAGTTTCCTAGTTGATAAAGGTCATCAAAGACAGCTATAGCCTGATCTAAGAAGACTATTTATACCTCAAATATCCAAGGCAGCTGAAGCAAAATCAGTTTTTGCTAAAGCCTACTCTAAGACAGTTGATTCTATCTCTAAGACAATTGCTTCTTTTAACATTGTTGATGTAATGAAAAAGCATAATGTTAACATCTCAATGTGGGACGCTCTAAGTATTCCTAGACAACAAGATTTACTTTCTCATGAACTAGCTAAGCTATAGATTTCTTCAAATACAACAGAAAAGGAAGTTCAAAAGACAAACATGGTCCTTGGAACATTTGAGCAAGACCGTATTAAAGAAGTTAAGTGGATGGTTCAGAAATTTCTGAATGCTCATGACATCAAGAAACCACCACCATTTTATTTATCATTGATTATTGGTGAAAATCTAGTTCATAATTGCATGGTGGACAATGGTGCAAGTAGCACAGTTATGCCAAAAGCAATTGCAAAAAAATTAGGGTTGTAGTATGAGCCTACAGAAAGGAGTGTCTTACAACTTGATGGAACTGCAACTAATATGGTTGGTATAATAAAAAATTTAGAAGTGACGTTACATGCTTGCCCAAATGTTTCTATTTTGTAAGATGTTACTGTTGTGGACCTACCTCCATATTTTTCCTTATGCTTATCTAGAGATTTCATAGTGAAAATAGGAGGTTATCTCTCTTCGGATTGGTCCTTCTTATTTTTTACTACACGTTATGGAACTAAGGTTACTATTAATTCAGAACCATTGGCGATTCCATTAAGCCTCATTCTCGAATGCAATAGCTAATTACTCAAACTTTAGAGCAATCTAATTTTTATGATGTAGCTTAGGTTTCAGCATTAGATGGTGTTTCTAACATGTTTATGGATGAAAATATAGTTTACGAACATGCCCATGATCCTTTTGAATAAGTTGAAGAACATATTTTGGTGTGTATTGTATATATGAAGAAAATACATCACTTCCTTGCTTGCTCAAAATAGAAAATTCAGCGAGAAGGGAATTGGAAGCTTCATTTTGATGGAGCTAAGAACAAAAAGGACAAGGAGCAAGTTTGATGCTCACTTCCCCAACAAGCGAAAGGTATTTCTCAAAGATTGAGTCTCCAATGTTCATGTAATTGCAACATAGCTGAATATGAAGCATTAATTCATGGCTTGATTTGGGCCAAAAAGAGAGGTATTAACATGCTACATATTTTTGGTGATTCTGAGTTAGTTATCAATCAAGTAAAAAATTTAAATGTTTGTAATAATCCACTAATGAATTCTTACAGAGACATAGATTTTTAGACTTAATAGAATATTTTGATCTTATTAATATTGATCTATTCCTAGAGATGAAAACAAGCATGCGAGATAGACTTGCAGCGGTTGGTGCTATTTTCAAAGTCTTTGGAGCAGATGGAAAATAGAAAAATTCAGCCTCATATTAAGCTAATTGTCGGGGCCTTCTATACCTGATAACGAATCAAATTGGCAAGTTTTAAAAGTGACGATCAAATCTGCAGGTTTTTGTAGCAAGAAGCTTAATTTTCTATAGTTAATCAGGATAAGTTACAACATTTATATAGTGATCAAATTGTTTAGTTGAAGACAAATAAACTACCTTGAGGTTTGGTCACATTGGAAGACATCTTTAGCATTGACGATCAGTTAAGAAAGGTGAAGACTAAAATGTCAACCCCCTCTGATAATTATGAAGAGATCTTGGTTGATGAAGGGAAAAAGCTATTTCTTGGAAAGGTATGTTCCTTAACTGAAAAACAGTCATTTATTAATCTTTGCAAAGAGTTTAAGGATGTTTTTGCTTGGAAATACCAAGATCTGAAAGGATTTGATCCCAGTCTAGCACAACATACAATCGAGTTACATCCAAATGCTAAGCCTGTTAGACAGAAATAGAGGCCTATAAATCCAAAAATAGAACCTCTGATGAGGAAAGAATTATCTAAATTGATTGAATCAGGTATTATATTTCCAGTTAAGCATTCAATTTGGGTAGACAATCTTGTTCCTGTTAGGAAGAAGAACGGTGAAATCAAATTATGTATAGATTTCAGAGATCTTAATAAAGCTTCATTAAAAGTTCATTACCCACTACCGAATATGGATCAGTTTTTGAGAAAATATTAGGTTTGGATAGACTATCTCTTCTCGATGGTTTTAGTGGCTATAATTAGATTTTACTTTGAGAAGAAGATAGATACAAAACAACTTTTACCACCAAGTGGGGTACCTATGCTTACAAAAGAGTGCTTTTTGGTCTTTCAAATGCTGGTGGAACGTTTCAACATGTAATGGACATGGATTTCCAAAGCTTGTTAAATAAATGTATTCTTGTTTATTTGGATGATATTATCATGTTCTCAAAAAATCTAGAAGAACACTTGATGCATTTAAGGTAGATGTTTCAGTTGTGCAGGCAATTTGGAATATCCTTGAACCCACGTAAGTCTATCTTTTCAGTACATCAAGGTAAATTACTTGGTCATATTTTTTTAAGTAAGGTTTAGCAATTGATCCTTTCAGAATTGAATCTATATCACAAGTATCATTTCCTCATCAAAAGAAGGCATTACAGAGTTTTTGGGGAAAAATTAACTTTGTTAGAAGATTTATTTCAGATTTTATAGCATTGGTCAAACCATTAACAACTATGTTAAAGAAAGAGAAAATTTTCTATTCGACCAGCAAAGGGAGAGAAGGTTTTGAAGCAATCAAAATAGCTATCTCTCAGGCTCTTACTCTTGTAAATCAAAATTTTGATAAATATTTTACAATGTATGCACTTGCAAGGGCTGAAACAATCTCAGCTATTTTAACTCAGGTTAATGATGATAATATTGAGAAGCCAATTTCTTTCTTTGGATAGAGTTTGCATGATTATGAAACAAGGTACACATTTCTTGAAAAATAGGTACTTTCAGTAGTCAGAGGACTAAATAATTTCAAATATATGCTTTCGAACAATAAAATCCACGTTCTTGTTTATCATCAAAGTGTGAAAGCATTCTTACTAAATAAGGAGTTAAATGAGAAAAGAGCAGGCTAGATAACAAAGGTTATGGAATATGATGTTTATATTCTTGTTGCTAAAACAATTTGAGGAAAAGGTTAATGTGAACATCTAATTGCTGATATGGAAAAACAACAAGTTGCACAACCTAAAGATTCGAGAACAACATGCTGAAATTACGTATCACCAATCAAATATCATGGTCCAATAAGAAAATCAACAACCTGGAACTTGCTCAAGAGATCCAAGAGTCAAGGTGGATGACTGATTTGGTTAACTACTTTCAACATGACACCTATTCGGAAGGTATGGATAAGAATAAAAGAAGATATTTAAGATTACAAGCAATTCCTTATCTTTTCATTGATGATGTGTTGTTCAACAGGGATATAAATGGAATCTTGCTGCGATGTGTTGACTATGATAAAATTCAAAAAATATTATCAAAATTCCATGAAGGACCTGCAGGAGGTCACTTCTCAGCACATACTACATCTTTAAAATCATGAAAGCAGGTTACTATTAGCTTAGCATATTCAAAGACTATTTTGAATGGATTAGAAAGTGTAAGAATTTAGCTTTCTTTGTTGGAAAAGAATGTTTAGCTTTTCTGCCTTTACAACCTATTTCAGTTGATCAGCCTTTTATGCAGTGGGGTCTTGACTTTATTGGCATGATAAACCTACCTTCTTCACAAGGACATAAGTGGATCTTAACTTCTACAGATTATTTTACACGATGGATTGAAGTAATATCCTTGAAAGATGCTAATGAAACTTCAATACTATCCTTTTATGAAGGTGTAGTTTATAGATTTTGTGTTCCAACAACTATCATATCGAGATAATTCTTTAGCATTCCTTGATGCAAAGATAATAGATTCAAATTTGTCAACAATGGGATCTATTTAAATTCTTCATCTAATTATTACCCACAAGTTAATGGTTTAGATGAGAGTACTAACAAGAATTTGTTAAGAATCATCAAAAGAACACTCAAGGATAATCAAAGAGCTTGGCATCTGATGTTGAATTCAATAATTTGGGCTGATAGAGTGACTCGTAAAAGATCAATTGGTAATTCACCATAAAAACTTGTGTATGGAAAATAAGTGAGAATGCGTATTTCAATTGAGTTAACTACATTAGATTAGTTGCATCAAAGGGAGTTACTTGAGGATGAACCATTGTAGGTTTGTTATGCGAGTTAATGGAATTACAAGAGCTAAGAGATCAAGCTCATTTAAATATGGAAAATAATTAGAAACAAATCAAGAAGAATTTTAACAAGAAATTCAAATTTAGAGTCTTCAATGAAGGAGATATTGTGTTAAAATGGGATGCTGATCATGCAAAGCCAGGAAGACACTCAAAGTTTGATACACTCTGGAGTTGTCCTTACATGATTTTAGCTAGCAAGGAGCACAATGCTTTTCATCTTTTGAAGTTGAATGGAGAGGAACTTCCCATTCCTGTGAATGGTATGTTTCTCAAACACTGTTATTGAATATCTTATAGTGATTGTTAGAGTAGGATTTCCCTTCAATAAGTGTAGTTTCTACACATTACATCATTTTTCAATTCAATAAGTGCATTCATGCACGTGATCTGGTTTACCAGATCCTTTCCCAGTTTTAGTTTCATTTTGGAAAGGTTGGACTTTTCAGAAAAGGAAAATTGTTGTTACATGTTTGGACTCCATGCCCAATGGAAAAGAGCAAGGCACTGGTATATAAGCTAGCACGTAACTTTCCCATAGGATGGCCGAAATGTTGATAATTTTTACACTTGTGTAAAAAGGCAACTCAATTTTTTTTTATGATTGATAGCATTGGTGAAGTATACCTAATCTAGGGAGGTCATATTAGATTATGTCGTTATTGATAATTTATTTAAAGATTACATGGAATCAGAATATGCGTGATGTTACAAAATGTAATAGATCACATAGTCTACAATTTTATGACCGTCCTCAACAAAATAACACAAGCCCCGAAGGACAGCTTTTGTCGTCTTGATGAGGACATCCAATTATAGAGTAGGTGAAGTGTAAATTTTTGGAACAACAAACATAAGTGTAGATTACAAAAAATTAGAGTTCATTACTGAATGTTAAAATTTCTATCCAATGTTCTTTCCTTTATGATTAAGACATTCAATTATGTTACTAGGTTTTTAGTTCCTTATACAATCCATACAAAAAGCTATAATGCAGAAGGAAATACACAACTCATTTTCAGAATTCAATGTTTTATTCACAAGGAGAGTCAAATGTTTCTCACACAAGCTGTGGGATGTAACTAAAAAGTAAAGTGTAACTACTAAAAAGAAAGGTACACATGCATGAAAGAGAAAGAAAAGGAGTATGAGTGAACCCATCATTGCCTTGGTGTTTCTGTTCTTCGTTTGAAGCATCTTCATCTCCATCTTTTGTTTCTCCTTCATCTCCATTATAGTATCAATTGTACTTGAAAACGAAAGAGAAAATTAATTTTCAGATTCAGCTTCATTCATATTCCTACACTATCCTACTTCATGCATATGAATCTTCTCCTAATATCAGATGTATTCTACTTGAAGAACAAACCACATGCACACTTTATTCACTCAGAAAGAAGAAAGAGAAAAGAAAAGAAAACATGGACACAAGAGAGGCCAAAAGCCTAAATATTTTCTAACTATTTTCTTAAGTGTGTAGGTACAGGTTGCAGCCAAAGAAGAAAATAAACAAGTCATAAGTACATACAGAAAAGAGAGAAGAGTGTAGCTCAAAGTTCAGCAACTATCCATCAAATAGAAGAAGTTATAGTACAGAAAAGGAATGGAAGATATAAATGCATTTTTCATTTACGATGCGAGAAGAGGAAGAATCAGTTTCAAGAAGCTGAAGCTAGATAGAAAAGGGAAAATAGCTAAAACAAGATGAGAGAGAGAAGATTCTGGGAAAATTTTGACATGGCTTTGCCATGAATAAATGGTCATTTACAAATTTTCTTCATGTTGTTTTCAATTACTATATGCATTAAAAGAAAATGTAAATAAAAAAGTGATACGAGAAGCGAAAAAATCATTACATGATCAAGATAAATAGCTAACATGTTTTAAGTTTCCAATTGCTATATAAGTTTAGTAAGAAAAGTGTTACTTTACTAGTATTATGGATTAGAACATATAACTATTATTTCTGAAAACGCATTAAAGAAAAGATTTTGAAAATTTTTGTTAGCGCTTTGCCTTATAAAGTTAGCATTTGAGATTTTTTCATCATACATATAAGCGTTGTAATGAAAGGAAATACAATATATAATGTAGAAACGAAATGGATTGTATTTTCATTCATCATATTGAAGTACTGGAGCATTCTTTATAGCTTAAACAACTGAAGAGAATTGAAATTCCAAGATAATCTTACAAATTTCAGCTATTCTAAGTTGCAGTTTTCAAAATGAAGCAAATATGAGAGCACAAAAATACTACAATGTCAATGAAGTACATTCATTCAAGAAAGGTAGTACTCATCTACAACATGAGCAGAAGCCATTACAGGTGAACAAAGGAGCTATCTCATGATGCCATTAAAAGTGGATACATGAACGGTAAATAAAGAAATGACATCTTCAGATCATCAAATGACAATGATTCATCAAAAAGGATCAAGTATATTCAGTACTGAAAGGTTTCAAAGTACTATGGATAAGTAAGTAGAGTTTTATAAACTTGTATTGATGAATTTGCAAATGTGTTATAAAAGTTACTACTCTACCCAAAGGAAAATTCCAATGAACCAACACAAAGCTAGAATTTAGAAGAGAGTATCAACCAAAACATCAAATTCAGAATAGGAAAGATGAGGACCCAGAATGTTTTCAACTCGAAACCCCCAAAAGAACCATGAAGGCACGAGATATGCGAAGAATGAGAAAAATATCAGTATTTTGAAATCAAGATTATAAAATGATGCAGTTAAAAATCTCAGAGAATGGAAAACTTACCATTCCCTCATCAAAATAGTGATGCTCATCACACAGGGACCAAGTAATGAAGCTTCAACTTCTCAATGTTTGTAAACAAGAAGAACACAAAGATTATTTTCCATATAGAAGACAAGATTGAAAAGGATAAATCGAGTCTCGAACGACTATAGGGAGCTAAGAAGGCCAAAAGAATAAAAAAACCCGATCCTACAAAGCTCAGCAATGACGGCCAAGAGAGAAGATATAACTTCGAGCTTCTAAGGATCAAAGCATATGGTAGTCTTTAGAAAGAAATAACACAGAAAATTTGAGCTCCAAGATGCTTTAACCAATGGTGGTAGCATCCAAAAATCACCTTTCTTAGAGAGCTCGAACAGAGCGGAAAAATAAAGAAAATACAACAGAGCTCGGAAAATTGAAAAAAATGAAAAGTGAGCTTCGAAAGAACAAATGGCATCGAAGAAAAATTTGTCGTGGCTTTACCGCTCTCTACAAGCAAGCCAAAAATTATCAAAATGAAAGGGTTCGAGCATTTTAATTCATTCACCTTAGCTAAGTTCAACCTAACTCAACCAGAGTTAGTAATCAACGATCATTATTCAACAAGTACAAAGATAAAATGGCCAAGGATCATGATCAGAACTTGAAACAAATTACCATGGTTAGTTCCTCACAGACCACATTAATTACAAAGTTACAAACCCTAACCACAGGTTAGAGATCAATAGCATTAGGCCAATCGGTTAAAGATCAATGGTGCAAGTTCCATTCCAAACATCAAAGCAAACTCAACCTAGGTCAAATTTCCACCGAAAAAGCGTATGAGGGGTGAGTCACTATGGGGAAGGGGCTAGCCCACGTCACCAAACAAATAATCATTGTCATGACTTTCAAAGTCTAAAACTATAGTCCATCTAAAACAAACAAAGCCGACCAAATTATGCCACAATGATAATAAAAAAGTGAGATATCAAACTATATACCACTTAAACGTGCAAAGTTGACTATGTAATATGGTCATGGTAAATCATCAAAGGTGGCCAAGTATGGTGGTAACTATTACAAAATTCCCCACATGTATCTAAAACCATGGCAAATTTGCTAAAAGTCCAAAGGTGGCCAAACCTAGTAAAGTAAAGGTTGTCCCCACTTGAGGAGTTAGAATTAATTTGCGAGAATGTCAACCTTGTGACCTTTTTAAGGAAAGATATGTCAACATCAGAATATGTACACATGGTAGGTGGTCCCTTACATTGGATGTTCATCTTGCAAATATTGTAAATATTTGAATTATTTATCGACAAGCAGGGAATTAATTTTGTTGCATGCTTCACAAGAAGACATAACAGAGAAGAAGACAAAGTTGCATGCCGTGAAGAGAGACTTACCTAGAAAGCAATTTTAATTTTTGGCAAAATTATTCACCCAACTTTTTTAAAATAGAATTTTCAACTTCAGTTGACTAAGATGTAATCAAAGGCTATTAATGCCTCTTGTACTAGTTTGTATTATTTTATCCCTTTATTTATTATTAAATAAAGGATAAAATTACGATGCATGGGTGAGTACAGTGTTAGTCTATTCTTAGGAAGGGTGGGAAAATTTATTTTGCTATATATTGTGTGCCTTTACAAAGCTAAAGGGGATTCTTCTTGGAGGACTTTTGGATATATGAGTACTGAAGCAAATTTTGATAGTTTTTCCCTCTGAGTGTGAAGTATTTTCTACCTTTCCAAGTTATTTTATAGTCTTTTGTATGTTATATTAATCTTGTGGATACAATTCCCTGATCAACCACCTTACCCTTCTGAAAATTCAGTCACTTTGCTTAATTTAAAATGTGCATGTTAACTTATTTAGTACTATTATGATTCTCCCTCAATACAATCTAGTGTTTTTCCCTTAGATATTCTACAGAAAAACTATTGGTTTGTGCATCAAAATCCTTCCCAAATCATTTGTGCATATACTCACCAAAGCCTCCATGCAAATTCAATGTATCACTTTAGTTTCATCATTTTTACAGTCATCTTTTACTCTCAAACTCCAAGAAATTAGTTTAGGATACACCAATAAGGAACCAACCTTGATACTGAGACTCACCTCAAAAAAGGTGTACCCAAAGACTTGAGGTGTTTCCATTGTATCTACAAAAGAGAGAGATCAATTGTGAAATCCCCTAGAAAACATGCAGCCATCTCTCTATAGGGTGCACTTTCGAGAGATAACAAGTTTAAAACAAAATCTCCATACATGTTCATAGTCGAGTTTAATCTTTGTAAGCTTCCATTTTCAAAATACAAAGCATTAGATAGCCTTTAATTTACTCAAATTGCACTACTCGACCCTTTTTAAAATAATAGGATAGCGAGAGGACCGAATCAAGATTGAGAAAACCGAGATGGTATTTCATAGAGGGTACAAACGAGGTGGTGTAGAATAATATGATACCTTTTTAGGTGTCATGGATTATGAGAAATCATCTGTTGAAGTTATAAAATTTTTAGTCTTAGGTATCTTAAGGGACTACACTTGAAAAAAGTAGCTCGAAGCACCGGGAATGTTGAATACTAAAACATACCTCCAATAGCATTTACTGTGCCATCCCAATGCATGTGCATATTTAGTTTTTCACATGAGATTCCATATGTAGAATATAGAATTGGACAACCTTACACTGACTCAAACTGCACTATTTGACACTTTTACAAATAAGAGGTCATTAAGAGGACGAAATTGAGATAGAGAAAACTGAGATAATATTTTCTAGAGAGTATAGACATGGATGTGTAGGATTATGCACGGACCTTTCTAGTGCCACAAAGTCGAGAAATCACCCATCAAAGTTATAGCAGTTTTTGTCTCAGGGATCTTAAGGGACTACGCCCAAACAAAGTAGCTCAAAGCACCAAGATCATATGGGCCGAGAAGACACATCTGTAAGTGCTTACTGTGCCATCCCGATGCATGTACATAGTTGGTTCAATCTAAGGAGATTTGGTTTACAAAATATAGCATCAAACATCCTTATACTGACTCTAACTTGACTATTCAGTGCTTTTACAAACAATAAGACAACGAGAGGACTAAATTGAGATGGTGAAAACCGAGATGGGATTTCATAGACGGTACCAACATGGAGGAATAAGATCTAGTAAAACCTTTCTAGGTGTCACAGAGTCTGAGAAATAACTTGTTGAAGTTATATCATTGTTTTTCTTAGCACTTTTAAGGGAATACACCCAAATGAAGTATCCGTGAAGTAATGGGAGCCTTGGCTACAAAAAAATGACTCCACTAGCATTTACCTAGTCAATGAGACATTTTGCGTAGTTGGTTCTATTCGAAGAGCATTCTTTTTAAAATATTGCATCAAATAACCTTACACTTGAAAAAAATTACATTATTTGGCATGATTACAAACAATAACACAACAAGATAATGAATCAATATTAACAAAACCAAGAAAACAGTTTTTAGAGAGTCCTGACATGGAGATTTGGGATCAAATAATACCTCTCCAGGTTCCATACAGTCCCATAAATTACTCGTCGAACTTATACCATTTTTTTGTCTAAGGGCTCTTCAGGGACTACCTGAAGATGATGTTTCCTAGAAGCATTAGGAGCGTTGGCTACAAAAATGATTCCTCCAATAGAATTTAACTCATCACATGGATGTTTTGGTGTAATGATTTTTGTTTCAAGAGCTCTGTTTTTAAAATATTGTGTTAGATAGCCTTATACTTGACTCAAGTAAAGTATATTACACTCTTGCAAAAAATATTACAACGAGAGACGCAAATGAAAAAATGGAGAAAACCAAGAGAAGATTTTGTATAGGTCATGATATGGAGGTCTAGCATTAGATGATACCTCTCTAGGTGCAACAAAGTGTGATAAATTACTTGTCAAAGTTATATCCTTTTTTGGTAATAGGGATCTTAACATACTATGCCTGGATGAAGTAGCCTTGAAGAAATGGGAGCGTTGGAAACAAAAATTATGCCTATAATAGCATTTACCTAGTCATGTAGATGTGTTGGCACAATACATTTAGTTCTAATAGATTTTGTTTGCATAATATTGCATTAGACAACCTTACACTGACTCAAAGTACAATATTTTACAATATTGTAAACAAAAAGACAACAAGAGAAGCAAATGAATATGGAGAAAAGTGAGATAGGATTTTGAAGAGGGTTCCAAAATTTAGGTGTAGGATAATACTAGAGCTCTCCAGGTGCCATGGAGATTGAGATATCACCCATCAACGTGAAAGCATATTTTGGTCTCAAGGATCCTAAGGGACTATGCCCAGATGCGGTATCCTAGATGCAATGGCACCATCTAGCTCAAAAGAAAAGCCTCTATAAGAATTTACCTAGCCACCCTAACATTTTGGTTTGTTAGTTTGGTGCCATGATATTCCATTTGAAAAACACTACGTTGGACTGCCATACACTAACTCAAATGTCGTATTTTGCATGGTTGCAAACAATAGGACAATGAGAGAACTGAATTAAGATGGATAAAACTAAGAAAATATTATTTATAGGGTTCTAAAATGGAGGTTTAAGATTAGACAACACCTCTCTTGGTGCTACTGAGACTGAGATATCACTCATCAAACTTAGAGAATTTTTTGGTCTCAGGGCTCTTAAGGAACTACTCTGTACAAAGTAACCCATAAGAAATGACAATGAATTAAATCCTCCATATGTGTTTACCTAGCCACCTTAATGTGTTGGTGCAATTGGTTTGGTGCAATGAAATTTTTTTGTAAATAAATGCATTGGACATCCTTACACTAACTCAAACAACAATATTTTACATGGTTGTAAACAATAGGAAAATGAGAGAACCAAATGAATATGGAGAACACCGAGATAGCATTTCTGGAGGATCTTGATGGGGAGATGTAGGATCAAATGAGACCTCTCTAGGTTCCTCGAAGACTAAGATATCACCAATCAAAGTTATATCCTTTTTTTTCTCTATGGGATCTTAAAATATTTTAATTCTAATGTCGCTCTTGTTTCACTCCCTCAACTTTATCCTTTCTCTCTCTATCACACTCAGCTTATCCTTTCTTCTTATACATCCATGCACACTACTCTCAATATAAATATAAGATATGTATTTACAACAGAAAAACTAGAAAAACACCTATTAATAAAATAAAATAGTAAAATGATCATGTAACATTACCAACAAAGAAGTTTTACTAGTATTTTTTGGATGAGGATTGATTGTCAAGGATCATATTCATATTCGACATATCTCCATCAAAGATGGAATCTCCTTGTCAAATCCATTATTCAAGGTATGATGTGGAAGATGAGAAAAGAAAAGAAAATCAGGAGAATTAGATTTCATGGGTAATTAGTACTAAGTATCAACAAGACTAATATGGATTCTGACTTCCTATCAATGTAATCATTGTACCTCAAAAATTGAAACTTTGGAATTGCCACTTGGTAATAATAAATCATAACTTACATACTAGAATAGGAGGGCATGACAATGTTAGGACCATATTTCCTAGTCTCGTGCCTAGAACCATCATTGAGTCTACTTGTACAAAATAAGCATAGAAAAAAATAAATGGCTAAGAACACACAAGGGTTATCAATCACCTAGTAAATCTTTCTTGTTTACTTCTAAATGGGATTTAGCTAACCTACGACTTAGTGACCTTTCATTCATTGATAATTTCTTCTATGATAAAATCATGGATGCTTTAAAAATCATCTTAAAAATATAGGGGTATTCATCAAGCCTAGTGAAGGGTGTGATGTGATTTCCAAACAACTTGAAATGCATGCACATTTAGAATTCATAACAAAAATTTACAAATATCTCTATCATTATAAATGGAATCCAAGTAACGATGTATCCTTGTATCCAAGGAGCAAGGACTAATGGGGTTTGTGGCGAGGATTTGAAATTCAAAAATCATTGAGTTTCTATTTAAGAATGTATTTGTATCTTGAGAAGCATTCTCAAACATTGGAATAATGCATCTTGCAAAATAAAATTGCACCTTAGAAATAATCTCAAATTGCTAGTCTAGGTCATGGTCCTAGTCTTGTTTTTGTTTCTGGTTTAGCTTCTAGTCGGGGTCATCGAATATGGAAGTTTCGGAAAATAATCCATACTTGAAGAACTATTCCAATTTATATTGTTGGTAATACCAATGGAAGTGGTAGTGCCTATGGAATTCGGTTAGTAGAAGGTGGGGTTATGACCCTGTTGGTTTTTTCTCATGACGTCATTGGTAGTCTTTCTAGTAATATCAAAGAGAACTCCCCATGCTTGCGTGATAAGTTTAAAATCTCCCTCGGCTCTAGGGAACTTGTTTTTAGGAGGATAAAATAAGAATACTATTTTTAGTGGGAATTAATAGGAAAAAGAAAAAAATTGACTTGAATTTCTTATGAAATGAATTCCTTTGCTTCAAGCTTACCTATATGAATGCAATTCAAATTTCCAAGTTCTCCATATTTTCCAAATTTGGGGAGAATTTACATTATGTACCTCTGAAAGCATGAAGAAAATGGTGAGTTAATTTAAATGAATGAAATTTTGAATTTATAGGTGGCACATGGTAGAAATTGATTATCGTGCCAAAGATTTACTTATTGATGATTAATTGTTATTAGTTAGATTTATTTTTCATTATTATGATAAGTATGTTTTTGATATTTCCAAATCACCATCAAGTTTATTCATGAGAATACAATTATTATTGTGGCACAGTGGAGGAAAATCCTTAAAGCCTCCCATAATTATGAATACCTCTCCTACAGAACCTCATATAAGTGGATATATGCTACACAATACAGTGGGACAAGGCTAGTTAGTGCTTCAAGAGCAAAAAGTGAAAAGGTGATCTTGAAGGAGTTGTAGGAGTTGGATTCTAATATTTTTGGAGCACCTTAAGGATGGAAAAATTGAACTAATGAATCTTGTAAGAATTTTTGGGTATCCTTAGATCCTTCTATCCATGCTTGTTGCAAAAACATTGTCTTAAGGGGCATAGTTGATAGTTTTGGTAAGATGAACAATAGTGGTGTTTGGAGCCTTATGAATCAAGTTAGTGATAGTCCTAATGATTTTTCGAGTTTATTTGATAGGGGAGAATAATAATAAGTATTGTAGAATGTAGTAGGTGCATGATAAGATAGGAAGCAGTACAAAGAGAACATGAGCAAGATGAAGTGCAAGAAAGGTAAATATACATATACACATTGAAAAATTGAACGAATAATTAGTTAGATTAGATAACTCTTTATATACATACATTATATAAATATTGATTTCCAAATTTTCATACATATTATACATTAAAAATGCTAGTATATAACACTAATAAATGAAAAAATAATCCACAATGTCTTATTTTGTCAAGTGCACATCATATTAGTATTATACAAAAATAATTTCAGAAATGTAATGTCTCATACAGAAAAATATCGAGTTCCTAATTGTATTAACGTCCACGATAAATATAAAAATGCATGAGTAGATCATATAATATCAAGTGAATGTCATATAGATGTACATAAAATGTCGAACATACATACAATTTCATGCACATAGGAATAAAAAAATGTCATAAGACACACACACACACAAACACATACACATATATCCTAATCATCAAAACATATCCCTCTCTTGTCCTTTCCCAAAGAAGGACCTCCCTTACATGTGGATGCGAGATCCATGAGATGACTTCAAATCCTCCAAGTGCTCCATACTGCGATTCCTCTTCCACTAATAAATCTCCTATATTTGAACCTGTAAATGTAAGTAAAAATTAAAACAAAACTTAATATATAAGTTTTCAACATGTATAAGACCATGCTAATGAAACTATTTACATTTACATGCACTTATCGTAATCTCTCGGTCATGCTGAATATGCATCTCATGCTCAGATGAGTCATTGGGAGCTCTTGGAGCACAAATGATGGTATCAAAATGATGAGCTCAAGGATTCTGTGCCCTCAAAGTAAAAATGGAAGGGGTTGAACCCTACATACACATAAGATCACAAAATCATATATCAAAATAAGCCAAAATAGAACTATGTTAAAAATATATTTTTTGAATTCAAATAAAAAAAATTTAAACAAACTAAGTAAATGTATGTATAATGACAATATTTTAACTAATTTTATTAATATAAAACTCTTTTTCTTTGCGTCATGCTTGTGAATCATATGAATAGGGATGTTATGTGGCATAGGTAAATCCTACGTATACATAATGAAAGGCATTATTTTAAACATAATTTAACATAATATGAATTACATGAGCTATTTAACAAAAATACATGTAGTTTGAATACCTCGAGTGAGTTGTTGCGTAGATGAAATCACAATGACTATACCTTTCTCTACTCCTCACAGAGATGGTGGTGTGTCTAGTGAGGTCATCAACTTTATCAAACATATATCACGTCAAGTTAGTTGAGCATATATAATATATATACAAGAACATACATATATATAGACATATATTTGAGTTCAAAAGTTGAGTCTAGTTTCATACGTGAAAATTTTACACAATTAACATTCTAAATTACCTCTATGAATGTATGCATAGGCATGGTTCTTATAACCTATGGTTGGGATGATGATGTCTCTCTGCATGCTATAATGTTGATGCATACATGTACAAATACAATTATTTCAAAAATTTAACATATATAAGTAAATCAAGTACTCATATATTTTTGTAACATACATAATAAAAAATAACAAATACCTACGAAGGTGTCACCGATGTCTAGAATCCAAATGTTTTTCTTAGAATGGTTTCGACATAGAAAAATTATCATGTTTACCACCTACAGCAACTCCACCAACAACGGTGGATAAGTGCAACAAGTTTGGGAGCAAAAATTGACATCAAACACCCAATTTTTCATGAAAAACAACAAAACATGAAATTTTCTCTTCTACGGACTTGAACCATGCCGAAAAAAAAAACATTTCACAAACCTTGTACCATTGCGTAGGGGGAGACTAATAGGTTTTTTTAAATATTGATTTGAAAGTGAATAGAATATGATAAATATCATTTTATAATTTTTTATTAATAGTAGGTCTTTAAGAAACTTTTTCCCGTGAATGTTCACGTGTACATTTAGGATTGCAACTTTTGTTTCACTTGTCATAATGTGATAAAACCTATACCATGAGAGGGAAAATTTTTATACGAGTTAAAAAATTATTTGATTTCAATATTTTTGATGAAGTTATGGCAGGAAAACAGAAAATGCTTCGTTTTCTTTATGTTTTCTCACCAATTTCATGGAAAAAGAATTTAAAAAAAAAAAAAAATTATCCTAAGATAGATAGTGGCATCTAATGTTTCATAAAAGGTTAAAAAATATAAAGTTTTAGTCATCCAAATCACGGAAAACAATCTACAATATTATAGGATTTAAAATAAAAATCCAAGTCATTGAATTTTGAGTGTTTGATATAGCTAAACTTGTTTATTTTGACTATTTTGACAAGAAATAGTAGTTTAGAAATTATATTCTAGATATTTTTCTATGATTCATATTTATATAAATTTTTCTAGTTTTTAGTTCACACATTGCTTCATGAGGAATAATCCCTAACATGTGAATTAGTTGATATTTTTCTATTATTTGCAATATGACTTCCAATTCATATAATTTTTGGCATAATATTCCATACAAATCTCTCTATAAGATGTGCAATGATAAATTTGACTCGTTTCCATGTCAACTTGAACCATTAATGTGCCCAATTTGTTTGCAAAAGACGCAAGGTGGGATGGTTTTCCACTATATGACTTTGCTAAATCCTCTAGACTATCCGAGGTATGTTCAACAACTATAGGAGGGTTCACAAGAATTATAGGGTTTGGTTGTGGTTGACGTGGAACTGTAAAAATAAAAAAATGTATTCAATTCAAATTCTACTATATAATTAAAAATTTTAAATGCAATTTTGAGAAAACCATTTTTCCTACCACTTCTCCATGGCACCATTGTCAATTCCAATCTTTGTGGATATTCTCAAAGGATCATGGGAGCTAGGTGTAGCTGAATATGAAATGCAAGTGTAGTTTTTGTTTTCAAACTGATGTTTCGGGAAAGAAAATTTATATGGCTTAAGACCTTTTTGTTTATAGTTTTGTATAAGACATATGCATTATAATGTATAGCGATTTAGGCTTAAGAATCACCAAACAAAGAAAACATAACGAGGATTGTGTTATTGCAAAATGTGATTGCATTTTTCTCATTTTTCTTTCATATCCACTTTTTGACCCCCTAACTTAGTGCACTTACTGATGACAAATGCTACACATGAAGCACCCATTATAATGTTAGAAAGATAACTAGTATGTCAAAATCTTGTATAAGAAAGTAATGTAAAGTGCTAAGTAAAAAATGAAACAATAACACCTAGTAGAGATGAATGTGGATGCCCCAAACAACTAGTGTACGAAGGGTAGAAGGTGAGCATACATGTTGTATGTAAGAGATTTGTATCTATGATCAAAACTAAAGGAACTTGTGAATGTGCTTGTTTGGATGGTATAGATAAATGACCTACAAGTAGTCAAAATAGGATGTGTAATAAAGTGATCATGAACAACAAAAGTAAGCAAGAGTATAAGTAACCATAATATGTAGCATGTTGTGGAGGGATGGAGTGATAA
This sequence comes from Taxus wallichiana var. yunnanensis, assembly GCA_018340775.1. Lineage (NCBI taxonomy): Eukaryota > Viridiplantae > Streptophyta > Pinopsida > Cupressales > Taxaceae > Taxus > Taxus wallichiana. The sequence continues at coordinate 755,826,000 of CM031234.1, forward strand.
GAACCATGTGCCCCCTGAGTGAATGGAAATGTATGCATTGAGGTTCATTTTGTTTACCCCTCAGTAGTCAAGAATGAACCATAAATGAGAGTGCGTCATCGAGAAATGGTCAAGTATTGTGGGTTGTGTCTAACACACTATGAGGAATGTGTAGGTGTAGTGATGATATGTGACACTGGAGATGATGTTTGCATGAAAATTATAGCCAAAGTTTATATCATGACTCGATGAATGTATAAGTGATGATTTAGCCTAAATGTATACAAGTATAATAAGAATAGATGAGTGATGATTTAAAACTAAGTGTTTATCACTACAAAGTGTAAGGAGAGTGCGGTGATGTACTCTTAAGGTGTAGACCACTAGAAAATGATTGAATAGGTGATGATTTATCCTAGAGCGTATGTCACTACAAGATGAATAATAGGGAGTGGTGATGTAACTTTAGGTGTATATCACTAAAAAAAGATAGAATAGGTGACAATTTATCCTAAAGAGTATGTCACTAGCCTAGGAATGTCGCATAGTGAAAGGTCGAGTAGTAAATGTGTAATTTCCATTTGATTTGTAAACCCTCAGTGGTTGAGTATGAAAAAAGGAACTAAGCCATGTTCTCGGGTAGTGAGTGTAGTGCATAGATGATAATGTAGTATATGTGACTATAAAATTTGACCATGTAATGGGTGGAATGTGTAAATATTCCAATGAAAGGTTTAAAATGCAAGGTGAATATAATGTGTGACTATGTGTGATGTATATCAATGTATAATGTAGTTTATATGTAGTGTGGCTAAGAGTTTATAGTATGTATAATATAATGTTAGACCTGTAGAATATGTAAGGTGGAATGCATAGAGAGACATGTTATGTATATAGACAAAATAGTAATGTAATGCTAGACTCTTATATGATGAAGACCAGTATATAATGTGTAGAATATGTGTCAAGATGCACGGTGTAATATATATCATATGTAGACAAATGTATAATTAAATATGTATAATAAGTAATGTAGGGTGTAAGATGAATAGAAAATTGTGTATGCCTAATGATGACTAGCATGACGCATGATGTATAAATACACAAATGAAAAAAGGTTATAAATGAAAAATAGAATATATGGTGTATGATGCATAATAAGTGAGCAAGTGTAGTGGGTATGTTCTATAGTGCAATGTGTGGGGTTCATGTGTAGTAATCCCTCAACAGTTAAGTGTGAACCGAAGCACAAGAGTGTGTCATCGGGTAATGATGCTAGAATGTATAATGAATATGTCTAATGTGAGGATATGAATGTATAAAAATATGATGATAACTATGCTAATACTAGGTAGGGAAAGTTGAGTCCCATGACCCCAAAGTATTTATGATAAGATCATGTTAAATCATCAAGAAGATTTCCATCCTCTAAGTCATAACCAAATGGGTAAGCTTTAGTTACTTGATAAGAAACAATTTCAGTTAATCATGTTATAAACCATTGAGGTGTAAGTTGTACATGCCCATATCATATTCCTCATCAGTAAATGGAGGAAAAGGGAAACCATGTGCATATCAATGAGTAATAGTGTTTTTATAACCTAGGAAAAAGGTATTGCAGATGAAAACATGACTAAAGGTCATATGGAATGAAATGTCGTGTGACTAGGATCTAATGTGCCTCTAATATATGTAAGCCAAGATTCTATAGTGTGAATCATAAATATCGATGGTTGCATGAGAGAAATATCATGAGATAAAAGATGCAAATAACATAAGTGGAAGTGGTGATGGCATACCCATAATATAGATGAGGAGCATACGGTGTAGGGTGCATGTATTTGAATGTAAATCTCTAAGTGAGCCAAACCCTCATGTGTAAATATAGTGACATCACATGTAGGGTCAAATGGAGCATGTTCTCGATATGAACCATTCATGAATAGCATGAAAGTGTATTGTGGGTGTTCTAAGGTAGGTGGTGCATAAGAAGGTGGATGTCATAAAGTGAATTTCATAGGTTGTACAAGACCCTAGTAATGAATCATAGTAGTAGTAGTAACAAGTGGCATAGAAGGAACTGCATCTATCAAACAAATGGTATCGTCAAGTGGTGGTAGGTGGGGAGGTTCTTCAATAGGTTGGGATTTGTCTCTGATATCTGTGCATGGAATAGGAAGGATAGTATTAATAGCTCAATTACACTACTAGAAGGAATTGCGGTCAAGAAATATGGTATTTTCCATGTTCTCGTGTAATAATTTGAGAAAATGATGGATAGTGGAGAAAAATGCTTTCATGGCATGAAGCCATGGCCTACCAAGGAGACAGTGCAAGACATTGGGAAGTCAACAAAACATAAGACAATGTGAAAATCCTTTGGAATAATTGTAATGGGAATTGTAATATGACTAAGACATAGACGGAAAAAACCATCATAATCACATAATGAAATATTGGAAGGGTTAACGTCACGAGAAGAGAGACCTAGAAATTCAAATAAGGAAATAGGAGACACATTGAGCTAAAATCCGCTATCAATGAGAGTGTGCTTAACAAAGACATTATGAATGTGAGATATGGTATGCAAAGGTGGTTCATTATCAAAAGTGTGAACATCATGTAGAAGGTTGGACTTCAAAACTAGGTGCGAAGAAAACACATTAGCGAAGGATTGATAAATTGAGTAGGGATGCATGTCGATGAATACAAATAGTAGACATAAAATGTTTTACTCTATGTAATAAGTCAAGATTTGTAATAAAGTAATCATTTATTGATATATTCATAATTAATCAATCCTAGGAATGGGGAAGGTAGAAGCGTGAATGAATGATTTGGGATCACCAAAATGTTTAACTAAAATTGACTAACTAGGTGTAGTGAAATACAATTATTCTAATCTATGAGGACATATAAATTTAGTAAATACACATACTAAGACAACATGTAAATGAGATAATTAATAAATCTAATAAAAATAAAAACCATAATGTGTAAGGAGAAAGAGGAAATAACTCAGCTAATAACATATGCTCACGTGATTATGTTGCAGAGGAGACTTGAAAAATAAGAAGCAATAAGGACTAGGAAAGAGTTCCTAAAAAGATGGAGCTGAAGGATCTAGCTAGACTTGAGCACCTAGAGGAGGTTTGGGGTGCCTACGGTCTCTCTAGTTTGTAGTTTGGGCACCCCGATCTACACGTAGCTCTAAAATTTGTCCTTATAGATCTGAAAGGTAATTTGTAATGTTCATTTCCTGTCGTATCAATTCCACTGTACTACTCGAATGTCGCCAATATCTCAAGATGGAAGAAAGAACTACAAGACCCCAAAACAAGATTCAAACTCTAAAAAATAAAAGCTGCATATGATGGGGTCATAATTTCCTCAAATACTACCATAATGGTGGACTTACTAATTGAGCATTGTACTACATCTCGGACTTGATGTAGTTTTATATGTAATTGTGTATGAACACACCTTAGGTAATTATTCTATCGGTCACACTTTATGAAGTAGCAGTAACAACTATGTGTAGAAAATGTAATAGAAAGTGTGCATGGAATGGAAAAGAATCCCTCCCCTATGGGGTGTGACGTATATGTCCTAGCCTTGTGGCTTGATGATGGAGCTATTTAGATGCAAGTGATCTCCAATCTATAGATGGATGTAACTCTAGATGGAGTGATAGTTGAAAGTTATGATAGGTCCCTCATTATGGTCTCATAACTTTATATTTATAGGGTTCTCTTTGTCTAATTTTGTAATTACCCTTGAAAAGATAGACCAAAAGAAAGATAAAGATGTAAAATGACTAGAAATATCCCAAAGAGTGGAGGGAAAAATCTAGAAGGATTGGGGCATGCCTTGTAAGACCAGGGGCACACACGAGCAGCCCATCAGAGGCTAAAATAATGTGGGATGACATAAGTTGACTAGGCACAATAGTTAAAGAGGTTCCTAATGATGAAATACAATAAAATAAAGTGGCAAAATTACAAGGGTAATTAGTAATCTTTCCCTTAAAGACCTTCTAAATAGTAGTATGAGACTAAGAAATAAATGTCTAAAGTGGGTGATTTTTACTACACATGGACCCTCTCATTAGAAATAGGAAAGCACAATATACAATATACATTCTAAAAATTCATGGTCATCTCACACATAGGAAACCAAAAGGTATAAATATCTACACACCACCTTTCACACAAATATTTGATCATATGCATATTATGGGGCACATCTCCCATCGTCGTTATGTGTCATAGTCTAGAATGGTCTACAACATCCCACTCATAATCTGAAAAACCAAATCCTAGTAACGTACTCAAATGATGGCCATCATGATACTCCTGTAAATGTATATGCCTCTACACAACACAAGCTTTCAATAAACATGGTGTAAAAACAACATACATATGTGCCTACACCTACCTACAACATCAACAAACATCATTCTTCACATTTACAACACTATGGGCTCAACCCAATCCTTTTGGGTGCTATGTCTCGGGAGTAGAAGTTGGGCATGCGGGAGGAGTAGATCGTTCATGTTGATGCCTACATTCTCATGTCTCGAAGTTCATTAGCACCTTGATTCTCTTTTCCAGTCCAAAACTTCAAGAAACTCAAAAACATTTTTTTCACAAAAATCATCAAAAAGACTTATTTTAACACATTTTATTTAAAAATCACATTCACTAGCTATCATATGGGATGCCATAGCTATCACCACCATCTCAAATCAACTCAATTCCAATGCTATCTATTGAGGAATATTAACACACCTAGAGCGCAAAATTAAACTCATGCAATAATCAAATGACTTGATTATTAACTTTTTCACATTACTATTTATAGTAATCTCCCATTAGTTACCACACTATAGCCATTGTTCACACTTATCCTTCATAATAAAACAAATTTCCCAAATTTAATCATATCTTGAGCACCCCTACTATGATTCATATCTCATTTGCATCGTTCTCTTGACAATATCACATACATTCATATCGTAAACATTCCACAACCATTATATTCCTCATCCACATTATTTCAGCTAGTTATACACACACTTTTATGATATGTATCATACATTCACTATTTCATCATTCCACGATGACTTTCCATTCAAAGGTTCATTCTTATCATCACTCCTCCTTTTTCTCAAAGGGGGCATACAATTGGGGAATCCCACAATACCCCTAAGACCATTAAATGATCATTTTACATTCCTAACACATGTAAAATGAGGTCGGGAGTTTATTTCTCCATACCCCAACACATCCCCATCGGTGAAAAAATCAAAATCTCCAATCATTGAACATAGAAATCATCAATCGCGTTTAGTTTTCCTCATAACAGTCCCACATCTCTCATTATGCCACATGGATTGACATGTTGATCCATAGTTTTCCATGCTATATGTTCATATCATGTGCATAGTTCAACAATATCTACACATGCTTCTATAACATAGGATTCTCTAGAATTATCTCGGGTATGCATCTATATCTACTTTAGGTTACCAAGTTTTCGCTTCAACAACATAAATTGGGGGAATATGTAGACCCAAAATCATGTACTTACTACTATTTACTATACCACCAAGTATGTTGTTTTATAAATGGATCTCGCGTAAGAATATTATTCACCGGTGAACCATTCCTTAGTCTATCAACTTGTCTTATTAGTTTCTATTGATTTTATTTTTCAAACTTGTCATTCATACACTTAGTTCCAATAAGCTTAGAGGGATACCTTTCAATTAGTCTTCAATCATTTGTTTTTATTTATCTCTAGACACTAGTGCCCAAGACTAGACACTAGCACCTACGAACTCTTGTCCATCCTTGGCTCATGTTCCCTCTTTAAGTTTGATCCTATTTTTACATTTGAGGTCAATAGTTTTAGTTTTCCCACTCATATCTTGAGGTACTAGTCGACATGTCAAGAAATTAGTGTCGAAATTCAAGCAAGAGATCCCTATATAAACAAAACATACATACCATTATAAGGGCAAGAAATTCTTATGAAGGGCTATCTATTGACATATATCAAGGTACTGCATTTGGGTTGATTATTCTATATACACACTTTGCATAAGAAGGAGAGTTCATTCTATTTCATTCACACATATGCATTTCGATCATTATCTTAGCGTCATTGGTGCGAGGGTGACCTAGGAGAGTAATTGCACACACAAGAACATAAAACTGCATTGGATTTGAGATGTAACACAAAAATTGGTCCTATCTTAACCATTATGAAAATTGACGATATTGTTACCCCTCATTTTACATCTCTCTTTTTTAGGATTTGATGTCTTTTTGATGGTTTTGTAGGAGGATATGTGTATACGAGGTTTACACATACGCCGTCTATCTAAGTGTGATATAAAGGTTAATAAAGGATAACAAGTTTAAGACCCTAGCATAACTATCGAAATAGGTTCTAACCATTTATGCAAACTCCAATTCCACCACAAGGTCTTCAACGCCCGTGGGTTCCTCTACTCTTTCCTAGGCACATGTGTTTAGACATTGTGAGCATCTCTACATTTTCTCATCCCGATTACGATGGTCTATATTCCTATTCCATCACATTCTATAATCTTGAATCACTTGAGATAACCGTAATAGATTTAATTACCTGTCTATTGAATTTTATTTCATATAAAGATAAAATATATTGTGAAGCGCTTGTATTTAATTGTAGATCAATTGTAGCAGAGATCTTTGCATTCATGTTTAAATAAAATATTCAAATTTTATTAAATCATATGAGATTTGAACCAAGAACTAAGTACTCATACAAAATATGTCAACATTAATGATGATAAATTTGAATGTTATCATTTAGAATGTGGAGGTGCTGTCATAATATAATCATCCAATGATGAATACAATATTTCCAAATTAGTAGAAGAAGTATCCCTCTTAGAGATGAAATGAACAAAGAAGAAAATATACCTAATAGTTTCATCAAAAAGGAAAGGTAAGAGTCAAAAATAGATATTAAATGTCTTGTAAGAATACATAACCATCATTTCTTTAAAAGTGGACATTTTACTAAGAATATAGATTTATAGGATTATCATTTCTGGTTGTATAATTGTTCACATTGGATTCCTAAATTGCCATTATTGGTTTTTATCTAGTGTGATAATGGATTCCTATATGTTTATTATTGGAATTTAAATAGTGTAATATTGGATTCCAATATTTACGAATTTCCATATGTGTATGTTCCTAATTCTATATTGAGCTAATGAGAATGAGAATATGCCCATTCTCAAGACACTTATAATACAACTATGTTCCTAATTTTTTTATGTGTATCTGCTTTATCTCAATTCTTTTCTATGATTCCTATATGAGGAACTTTTATCCCTTTTGAGAAATAAAACTATGTGATATGGGTACATGCTGCATGAAATAAGAAATAACTATTTAGTCTATGAGAATGGACATATTCCCATTGTCATCACACTCATGGTACACTTATGTTCCTAATTCTTCTTATGCCTATCAGCTTTATATCTATTCTTATTATATAATTCATATATGGGATTTTGACCTCTTTTGAAAATTTATATCTTGGAATGTAGTAGGTTAAGTCATGGTGAATTTCTAGACACTATTGTTAAGAGCATTAAATAATATATATTGGCACTCCCAATACTATAGTTTTGCATTCAAGAATTAGGGGATTCTAGGCATATAATTTAGTATGTACACTTCAGAAAGGTTTGCATTTTATAAAGTTTTAGAACAATTAAACAATAAGTTATCTAGACTTATGCACATAGCTTTAGGAAAATACCATATAATTTTGTGGTTGTAATGAATGCATAAATCAAGACTAATTCCTATAAAAATCCAAAGCATTAATATTTTCAAATTAATTACTTGTAAATCACATCCAATTCCCTTTAAATCATAAGATCCAACTCCCTATAAACTTACTTAGAGCATAATTAAGGATTTTTTTCAAACTAAATTAATTGCATGGTGGAAATCATATTATTAATAATACATTAATAAGGTTAAACAGATTCCATAAGAAAAACAATATTTTATAGAACTATATTATGGAAAAATATTCCAAAGTAATATAACACTCAGTCCTTCATTTAATGATCTAATAATAGTACAATTGTATAATTTTATAAGACCAAGGTTTGGAAACAATTTTTAAAATACCCACATCTAGGGCCAATATGATTTCACATACAAAATTATGAACTTCAAAAGTTTATCCAAGTCAATATTCCTTATCATGTTCAATTAGTTTAGGGTATTATTTAATGGTCACATGTCCTTTAGGAGGTATCTATATGGATCCATTTTGCTAAAAAAAATTGGTTTCCATGCTCGGATGATGCTTTATCCACATCGATATCTGATTTAGGTTCATTTAAGATGGTCCAATTTTTATTTAGATTTAAACAATCCCAATAAAATATTGTACCTTCTCCTCTCCCTACAGGTTTCCAATATTGAACTCTCAAATTTTTAATTACATCATTGCCTCCTATTGAAGGAAAATATCCCCATCTTCTCTCCCCATCCATATATTTTCATTATCATTTCTTGGCCGTATAAGTAGCATTTGTCCCTTGAACACATCCTTCAATGGATTGAATTCTTGGTTATATCTTCCACAAATAGGCCCAATGTAAATATCATTATTACTTGGGATATGTTAACTAATGTAGTCTTATTTGTGAATATGTGTACCCCCATTATTTTTTCATATATGTATTTCTCCTCTACTATTTTGGCCAAAAATATCGACCTCTGCTACAATTTACAAATGGGCTATACAAAGCACGTAAAACCTAATCCCAATACGTGATCTTAAAAGCCAATAGTCACTACCTTCTCCTCTTTCACTTTTCCCCTAATGCTCAATATATTTTCTTATTTCCTTATTTAGATCTTTCATTTCTTTGAGTTCCTGAAAGCTTTGCCATTGGAGGTTTCCCTTTTGAAAGCTTGGTTCACCATTATCATTTGTACGCCATAAATGGATAGAACAAGATGATTATTGATCCTTTAATGTTGCTTTGTAATAAATCATTGATATTCCATCCACAAATGGAATCTAAATAACTTTGTCTTTACGATACCCAACATCTTATTTTTTCCGTTCAACAAGAATGGTGCATAAAGTCCTTGAATTTGTACACTTACTTAATAAGATAAGTATTGATTATAATTGACTCTTGTTTGAATGTGTTCTAAGATTCCATGATATGTGGATAGTTAAATGTTTCTACTTTATGTAAGGATGTTACTAATCTTCCAAAAGTCCCATCTATATCCTCATGGGTGTGTCCCACTTTGGAAGGAAGCTTACATACATAATGTTGAATACCCTTTTTGCTATCAACATTGATATAAATGCAAATAATGTATGATTATTGTTATCACTTGAAGCATTATCTAATTACAAGTAGAGGATCGGTGGTTGCTTTATGAAAGAAGTATTTACACTAGCAACACTAACTGATTTTGAATGGTCAAATATTTCCTTGTACCTTTTACATTTTTCATGCACATCATTTTGTAATAATTCATCATGCAATGGCTATTTAGATGATCCAAAATGATACAAAAAATATCCATACTCATCAATTACAGGTTCTTCAAGCTTCCTGAGACACAAAGCTAATGATGTGATTATATAGTTTTCTCCACGTTCAACAAATGGTAGGCCAAAATGGCGAAACCCCCGATCTTGTGTCCATGTGTGAGAATACCAATCAAAGTAACTGGTAGGTTCATAACATTACTTATTGAATTTTATTTTTACCCATCCTTGGTATATAATTTTTCATTTTATCTATTTTATCATGCACAATTCTCAAGAATCCATGAGGTTGTTCTTTTGTTTGCATATGCGGGAATACTAACCTACACGAAAACTATGAATATATAAATTGTTCCATGCTTTTTTGTCCTCAATATTTACGAGTGCTTCTGAGCATGTGGTAGCTCTACATTTGTTGAAAAATATATGCACTCATCACACTTGGCAAATAAATTATTTTTCATAATGGAAACATGTGGAAAACTTTTGTTCATTATGTTGTTGAAGCTTGACCGTGACACACGATGAAGTTTCGAGAATTAAATATCCTAATTGCATTTTTTCACCGTATTTTTTGGGTATAGATTGAAGGAAGAAACCTTTGAGTAAATTTTACTCCTTCATGTCTTATAAACTGAGTCAAATGTGGAGAGATATATGAATTTCTCTCAACAATTCTTGATATGCAGGAAATTGTTGTAGCAATGTTTGACCTTTGTTTCTCTTTTCTAGTGTTGTCATTCACTACAAGCCTATTTCTACTTATCCATTCAAATTTATGTTTATAGAAGGAACTCCCTGGGTACCCATATACTTTGTGTCATGCATTCTGACAAAACATAAATCCCATTAAATCTCATTTTATGTATATCCATAGTTTTCTTACCAACAATGAAGATAATTTTTTTTTTTTTAATGCATCAAACACAATTTTTTTCTATCAACTTCATTCAAGGCTCTAGTTGTGGACAAAAATTTTGAATTCTAACTAAAGAAAGAGGTAATTTTTGGAGACAATTAGATTTGCAACAAATAAACTCTGCATTTTCCACTTCTTCTAAAAATATTGACCATTTTCTATCCTCATTAGAATTTTGATTTGATGGATTGGCTTGAGGGGTATCCATCTTCAGACATTTTGTAGCATTATAAGATCTTTTTATCACTCTGTTGGATTGATTGTGATTAGTGGCATCATATGAAATTGGATTAAAAAATGAGGTTTCACTCTTCTAATGCATCCCACATGATGACCTCAACCTCCTTTGGGACTTCTTTGAATCTAATATCCATTTGAGAACTGTTTACAGTCAGGATAACTACCTAGTAGGCCATTGTCGCAGAGATCATTTAGATAGGTAGTATCCTTTGCAAGGAGGTTTGAATACTCTATCAATATGCACACGAAGCTATTGGAATCCAATCTATTAAAATGTACCATGTCTCCTTCAACTACATTTGTAATTGTTCCCTTTGCTAAAAATTTACACTCAATCGAGCAGTAATGGATTAATTTTGTAATAGATCCCTTGAACTTCAAATTGTATTGATCACTATGTACAAGGTGTAAACTAACTAGTTGAGCACTCCCTTTCTTAATCATAAGGTAACTTCTTGTTTCATTGAAAATTAAATGTTTTATGGCCAAACAATTGATTTATTAGGTTCTAGTGAGTCTAAGAATTTTGAACACATATTTACCACATTCTCTATGCATACACAAAACTTCTAAGGACCCAACCTCTCTCCATAAATTTCATGATCTTCTATCACATGAGTTATTTAACCCATGGCTATGTCATCATCTCTACGAAAATCTTTTTGTTTGAGAACAAATTATATGTGACAAAATATTTTCTATCTTTAGGTCTTGTATTGATGGTGCTTTTAATGTCATCACTACAATCTTCCTCACTCTCTGCCTTTGTAATCCTCTGAAAAATAAAAAAATTCACTTCCCAAATTTGGGGGAATGGATGAATCTGCATGATTTGATAATTCACACTCTTTTCAAGCAATTTGGTAACCTTTATTACTGACATCTACCAAGGTTTTAAATTCATCAAATGAGAAAGCCAATTTTATTGTCCCATATAATACTTTGTTAACACTTACAAAAACAAATCCTCATCCCACATCTTTACAATGTAGTGTCTTCCTACTTGGATATACTCTTTTCTCTACAAGTTTTATTCCTTTTGAAAATAAATCCACGTGATCATCCACTACAAATGCAAAATCCCTTGTTATTGTAACATTATAAAATACAAAGTTTGTGAGATGATGGAAAATATATTAATCCATTGAGTAAAATAAATTAAAAACTATTGTGTATGTACAACTATAAGTATATTGAATGCACATAGCACATGAGCTACAAACTTCTATAATTTAATAATGTTTGGAATAATTCAAAATTATACATCTAATTAAAATTGACATGCATATATTACATGATTTACAAACTATGATTGAACTTCGCTCATTTGAATTTAACTGATGAGAAATAAATAAATAGAGGTTAAATAGAAGTTAATTAAAAACTTGATTGCTAACTGATTCATCCAAATATTTTCATCATATTAACATCATATATTACTTTTACAAGAATTTCTCATACTTCCCATATTCACTGACTATGAGAATGAGCGTAGGATATTTTGTCTTTCATTCTATATTTAGTTTATGAGAATGGGCATATGCCCATTCTCATCATAATGATAAAAATATTTGTTTGTATGAGAAATGGCATATCCCCATTCTCATCAAAATGATACAAATATTTGTTTGTATGAGAAATGACATATCCTAATTCTCATCACAATAACAAAATTCGTTGTTTGTATAAGAATGGGTGTATGCCTATTGTAACCCTTCTAATGTATTGAAGAAATATTGAACTTAATAATTTTAATATCACTATATAAGATGTGAGAATGGGAAACTGTCCATTCTAGAACAAATTAAATATTACCTCTATTTTTTTCCTTATAAAAGAATGCCCATTCAATACAACATAAAAATGTTTGTTTGTATGAGAATAGACATATGCCCATTCTGTCTATGTGTATTTCCTCAAGATAATACCTCTATTTTTCTTCTATGATTCTTATATGAGAATGGGCATATGCCCATTCAATATAAGATAAAAAAATTTTATGAGAATGGACATATGCCCATTATGTCTATGTGTATTGCCTCAAGATAATAATTTTTTTTTCTCAAAAGGAATAAAAACTAATTCCTCTAAATGTTCTTCCAAGGTACTATCTCATTATTTAGAACATCTAATATTAACCTTTGATGTGATTACTATAAGTTATATAGTTTTTATCAATTTCACAACCATATTATAGTATCAGTGATTTTAACACAAACACGTATGGGAGATGTAATTATTTTCAAGTACATTCAATATATTTATAATGAAACTTGATAAATATCGAAGATACCTATCAAAATATATTAAAAATACAACTCAAGGTTAAATGTGATGAAAAATTCAAATAAGCAAAAAACTTAGATATCATAAAATATGGTATTAATACCAAATAATAGGATTGTCCTTTGTAATCAATGAAGAAATAATAATATATGTTTTGGATCAATCTACCCCATCCCCTTTTTCTATTTAAGTCAACATTCCCATCTAGAGTTCAGGGAGTGGTTGAAGCAAGTAAATGATTCAACATTTGAGTGATTTCATGAAAACCACACGTCATATATAGTTTCCCTAACTATCCCCTCTCTAGTATAAATTAGTATCAATTAATTTCAAATGCAAAAATAACCTAAAACATGACTATGATAATGTTTAAAATTTTATTTAATTTTAAATGTAAATAACCTAAATCACGACTATGATAAAGATTAAAATTTTTATTTTTTTATATGCAATAAACCTAAAACATGGCTATAATTTTTTTAAAAAATTAAAATTTGTTTTAAGTGAAATTATTAAACCTAAATCATGGCTACCATATTTTTTAATATTTATATTATTTTTACCATGGAATAGCAAGACCATTAATTTGCAAATAAATTGTTTTCCACTGTTAATTTTTATTAATTGAAAGTACTTGTTTTTAATTAATTGAAGGTACTTGTTTGTCAAACACGTCTTCGACCTCCCGTTGGAGGGAAATTGGAGAAATTAATGGAAATTAATTCACACCACTTCGTGGCACTGTAGAGAGAATGAAGACGGTTATTGTTTTCGATGATGGGATAGGTCTTGGGAATTGCAAGGTTTACCACAGGTCAACGAAGCTATCTCTTTCTTATTCATCCTTTCTACTTTCTTTTTCATCTAGTTTCTAATTTTTTTGTTTTTCCTTCCACTTTGGGCTGCCCATTTTGTTACAAAAATTTCCTGTGAAGCGAGAAGATTTGAAGAATGTTTATGAGATTTTAATCATCTTGTTTACCAAAATTTTGTTGAACCTTACCACTTTGGGCTCCCTCAGTTTCTTAAGACCATTTCGGCATGTGACGCACAAGATTTGAAGAAAATTTGAGGAATGAATTATTCTAACTCTTCTCTGTTGAATTATTATGAGATGAAGAGTATCATTTGGTTTTATTTCCCTTATATTCCATTTTGGGTTTAAAGATAATGCCTTATTTTGATCTGGGTATTAATAATATTGCTTCATGTTTTGAGAGCTATCCGTAGTTTAAAAAAATGTAGTTCTAATATGAGGAGTTATCTTTTATCATTTTACCAAATCACCGAGTGGTATTACCATATGGGAGGAATTGCATTTTACCGAGTTGTGTGGGAGAGTTCCGTAGAATGAGAATGATTCATTATTAGAAGAAGAAATTAATTTTTTTATAGTGAAGAAAAATTTTACTTCTTTTTTAAATTGAAGATAATTTTCAGAGATAATTGTAACTCTTATCTGTTTATTTATTATGAGATGAAGAATATCATCTTGCTTTCTTTCTCTTGTATTTTGATTTGGGTATAAATATAATGACATATTTTTGATCTTTTGTATTATTGATATGTGTTTTAAGAATATCACTTCAATATTTTGAAAGACTTGCATAGTATTATCCTCCATAGTTATAAAAGGATGCCTCTAAATATGACCATTTCTTGCATGTTTTAGAGTCTAAACAAGATCATTCCCTTGCAAAAATGTTTTTAATTTTAAAAAATCACTTCTAATCATTCATGCTAAGACAAGAGAGTTAAGCTGTTATGTTATTGCCAAAGTATAGTGTGGGGTTACCACTAAGGCAAGGTTACTTATTTTTAGAGATGGGTGGCCTAGTTGTGTAACTCGAGATAATATGGCAAGATGACCCACCAAGCATCAGCGGGAAAGATGACTCATTGAGCTTGGCGGTGAGTTTACATTCCAAGCTAGGTTGGTGAGATGATCTGTTGAGTGGTGGTTGTCTCGAATCATCAATATGGTTGGTCGAGATGGGTGAGTGAGCTAACCTACAAATATAATTGAGAAATTTGACCTACCGAGATGGGAATGTGAGTTGAATTTCTTAGTTTGGATGGGGGCTGACCTACCAAGTAGGAAGGGGAGGTTGACCTACTAAACTAAGAGGGCGAGGTTAACCTACCGAGATGGGAGGATGAGCTAACTTCCGAGATAAGAAATATTGAACTTAATAACAGCCATATGGGAATTAAAATTATGTAAGAAGTTCAACGATATATGTAATAAGAAAATTCTCGTTCTCAAAATTGGAAATCATAAAATAAGAACAAAGATAAAATCTAGCTTGTTTTATAATGGACAGTTGCCCATTCTCATAGCCTTCATAGAGTTATTGAAAAAATTAAGTTCAATATTGCTTGTATTACAATGATTAGAATGGGAATATGCCCATTCTCATACAAACAAATTTTTTTATCTTGAATAGGAAGATGCCCAGTCTCTTATAGGAATCATTGAAGAAGAATAGAGATTAAATTTAATTTTTTTAATGGGAAATTTCCTATTCTCATATTCGAATCATATATTAGGAAAAATAGAGAAAATTTACTTTATTTTAGAATGGGTAGATCTTCATTATCACTATCTTCATAGTTATTAAATTAATTAATAAGTTCAATCGTGTATTGAACGAGAAAATGTGAGTTCTCATATAGGATTCATAAAAGAAGAATAGAGATAGAATTGAATTATATTTAGAATGGCCAGCTGCCCATTCTCACAACCTTCAAAGAGTTATTAAAATGATTAAGTTCACTATTGATTGTATTAAAATAAAAATAATGGGAGAATGCCATGGAAACATCCTTTAACTGATTTCCTATAATCATGTCTACAGGGAAGGGAACAAGGTTGTTGTTTACCTTACAAATAGAGGTTAAAGAGGTTGAAATTTTTGTGTCATTATAATGATTAAAAATCATTCTCTATCAGTATTGGGTATGAAGGAAGAGTAAGAAGTAATGAGGAGACATGTTAGAGGTTGGATGATATAAGTGCTTGCGTTGGGTTTAGAAAGGAAATTTTGTCTAGACAAGGGATTGATAAAGTATGATCATTGGTTTTAGAATGGACAAGAAGGTTTCAAACTAGGTTGGTTTTATTTCCATTTTAATAGAGAAAAAAAAATGGGTGGTGAATTGGTTCGTCTAGAACTTGATTCAACCAATGGGATTAGTAGAAGAGTTTGGATGATGCTAGAAAAGGTAGGTATGTCATCTCTATTTCAAAGTTTTAAAGGCCATGAAGAAGCCTTGAGAAAGGATTTTTCTACTCATTGGAAGGATGGTTAGGCTAGTATCAGGGTTTTTTCTATAAAAAAATTCTTCGTATTTATTGCTATAGTGGTTGGGATGAACAATGAGGGGAGGGATATTTACAAACTAAAGAAAAATATGATGAGGAGATGTGAAATTTTTTAGTGGGTGAAGAGAAACTAAGACATCATTGTGCAAGTTTTGAGAGAGATTCTTTACCTGATCCTTTCAATGAAATCTCCCTACACTTGATGCAATTTATCACCTTGGAGGGTAGGTACAAGGTATTTTATGCCCACCATTTCCCTATGTTAAGTCATATCTGCCATGATGGTATGCATTATAATTTCCCATTATTTCTTAGTTGTTCCCTACACAAATCAATCAAGAATTTCCAAAAGGAAAGTTGAAAACACCTCTTCATCAGGATTGATGATGGCCTTATTCCATTTGGGTTCTACAGATTTCACCAAATCTGAGAAGTTTAGGGGCTTGTTGAATGATGATGTAAAGCATGTTGAGGATGAGAAGTATATGGAGTAGGAGGATTATGAGGATTCCTCCTCTTCAGGCTTAGATGACATAAAAGAGTCTTTTATGCCATCAATAAACACTGTAGATGTTTTTGGTAATATGGAGAGGGAGGATTTGGAGGACCTAGATGAATTTTGTACTTTGGTTAAATGAATGAATAAATTGAGGAAGATGAAGGGTATTGATATTGTGACCAATATTTCTATGTCTAATATCAAAGGGGAACCTTCCAAAGGAAAAGAAAGATGGAGTTTGATTAGAGTATGACATTGGACAAAATTTCCCTTAGGGTTCTGCAGCTAGAAAAGAATGTTGTTTCCCTCGATGAGTCTAGGGCGGCCATGGTATGTACTTGTAAAAAGTATATTGAGGCCTTGAAGAATATTTATACTTATCAACAAGGAACTGTGTGGGATTAAAAATATGGTTATGAATATTATGAGGAGGATAGATCAACTGGAGAAGGGAAGAAAAAATCACAGGCTTAATCTTTACCTCAGTAGCTCAGAGGAGGATGAGATGGTGAAGGATGATATGAGGGACGTTATTGGAAAGGAAGAAAAAACTATGGAATAAGAACTTTATATGAAAATTATAATTTAGAAACTACATTATTATATAAAAAGTCAAACTCATATAAAATGATAATATTGAAGTAGTGTTGTAGAGTCTTATTGGTGTTCTTTAAGTTGCAATATGAGTGAAAATTCAATAATATTGTAAGACATAGGCTATTCAAGTAGTAGTATAGTATGAGTGAATATGAGATAAAAAAATTTATAATAATGAAGTAACGTTGTTGATGGTTTTGGTGTCCATCAGGTAGCAATCCGAATGAATTGATGTTACACTTTTTTATATTGAATAGATGTTATATTTGTATTTTTTATAGAATGGGAGTATGTCCTTTGTCATATAGAAAATATAGAGGAAGAAGATGTTGCTTAATATATGAAAATAGTTAAAAAAAAATTCTATTATAAAAATGGTTGTAATGAGCAGAGGCCCAGTCTCATATAGGAAACATAGAATAAGACTAGATGTTTAGAAGGGGCATATGCCCATTCTCATATAAGAATCATAGAAGGATAATAAAGACACAATTTACTTTATTTTAGAATGAAAATATGTGCATTCTCACAACCTTACTTTATTTTAAAATGGGAAGTTGTGCATTCGCATGTTGATACAATCTAACCCTTATAGATAGAAAATACTTTTAGTGAAATAAGCTTTAGAATGGGAAAAGACCATTCTCGTACAAACATACAATTGTGTGTTTGTTTCATTATTAAATATTTTATTATACTAGTTGGACTATCCCAGTAGAGCCAAGTGATGCAATACATATAATCGAGAGGGATCAAGGCTTATGTATTTCTCATCATTCAATATATTTATATTATTGTAAACATTTTTAGAATGGGTTGTGAGAATGGGAAGTGTGTTTGTAAAGGAAATATTGAATGTAAGCATGTTAAGCACTGTCAATCTCTCTATGGTGGCATGGAGTGGCGTATATTAATTTCAATTAATTTTTCCAATTTCTCTCCTGTTCGTGCCATTTTTGAGCTTGCACCATTTTTCCCTAAATTTTCCTTCTTTATACATGCTCTGAAATGTTTTTCTCTCAAATTAGTGGTCTACAACTTTTCCCTCTAGTTGAATGCCTTGAAATGCTCACAAACTTGTTTTTTTGCCCCAATTTGAAATAAATCTGCATGTGTGCCCTATTTTGTGCCCTAATTTTTCCAAAAATCTTTGGCTCTTTCATTTTTCCATTTTATCCAATCATGGAAGTTTAAAATTGATTGATTTACACTTATATGCCATTGAAAATCCAATTCCATGATCAAAATGCTTTGAAAACATGTTTCAGTTGGTTCAATTTCGAGAAATTTGTCATCCTTAGCAAAAAAATTGAATTCTAAGGCATCCCTAGCATTTTCTATGTTTTGTGGCCAGGACGTGCATCATTTTCCGTCGATTTCTTCTTCAACATTCATAAAAAATGTTTCTTGTTCTAATTGGCCGAGGGACAATGGAAAATTGTTTTAACTTATCGATTTTTGCTTTTTTTGTAAAAGGGTGAATTTGGTCCCATGGCTCCGCTTTACTCGATTGGTCCTAATGTGTTACGTGGCATGTTTTGGTTGGAGGAGGAGTGGTAGGTCTTTTTGTGCCTTAAGGAATTTGGGAAAAATAGTTAAAAAGAGAAGAAAATGCCTAGGGCCCGCAATGAATCAGGAGAGGACACGTGGTAGGATCTAGGCAGAGGGGATGTGGATTGGTGGAAGACTTAGAGATTTTTTGTCTTTTTGGCAAAAGATATGAAATTGCAGGAATGAGCCGAAACCACGCAACGAATCATAGAGGGACACGTGGTAGGTTAGAGGCAGAACTTTGGGCCTCAATGGAAAATTGATATTTTTCACATTTTTTGGCATAAAGGTATGAAATTAAAAGGAGGAGCACAAGCACGCAGCTTATCAAAGCAATCGCCACATGTCGGGGATAGAATCAGAGGTGTGGGTCCACAAGGATAATTTTGAAAATTTTCCTTTTTCCAAAAAAGGTTGAAATGTGTAGAATTGGTTCATGATTCCAATGGGGTTCACTTTTGAAACACATGTCAGGCCCATTTTCATAAGGCATGGGTGTGGGGAAAATATAAAAAAATTCCATTTTTTTCTGAAAATGTTTACAAGGTAAAATGAAGCTCCTAGTTCCAAATCCAATGGAATGGTGCCATGTGGCTGCTCAGAATAAAAAGTTCAAAAGGGTAAAAATTTGAAAACTATTCCCATGCTAAATCAAATCTCGTCACATGGTCGTTTCTTTTTAAAATGTAAAGTGGAAAATGGCGCTTTGAAATCCTATCTCTAATGGTTTTTCTGCATGAAGGGTATAAATTAAAAGATGAATGTCAAATCAATGGTAGATGTGCATCATTTTTTTCTCTGCCACCATTTTTTCCTAGAACGCTCAAGAAGTTTGGAGATGTATTTTTTACATCAATTTTCATCGATGTGTTGACAAATTCGTGTTGTTTGTGCCTACAAGGACCAATGCAATTGGGTTTGAGGATCAATTTGAAGATTAGAGATGTTTTTGAAATTAATTTTTACCCTAACTCGTCCAAAAATATGAAATATCAAATCCAAAAGTTCTGAGTCAAATTTTGGAGGGATAAGGATGAAATAATTAAAGGAAGGGGGTCTACATGCTTTGAAAATGAAAAGTGCCTCCACAATGGTTAATGATGCAAATTTTGTAATGATTCATCTTTTTTGAGACAATCGGCAACTTTTTGGAGCGTAATCTATTAAATTTCCTGTCTGCGAATCATGATAAATTTTTGTAATAAATTTGATCCTTTGGCATATTATTTTCTTAGGAAAGAAGGCTTGAAGGATATTGAAAGCTATATATTGCATGAGTTTTTCATGCTAAGGGTTGGAAGAGTTTAAAAATCCTAGAAAACTAAAATTTTAATGGAAAAATCTTGGATGAAGCCCATTTTCTAAGTGACCACTTGAGAAACTCATGTAACTCTCTCTGTATCAGATTTCAAATCATGTTAATTTGGTTATAAATGTATAGCCATTAACAAGCTCTAAGATTTTTTTTCAAAACATTCCCCTGCTAATAAATCTTATCATTTTTGAGTTATTCTATGTTGTCTTTGGGAAAAATCTGTGAGTGCTTAAATTTCAGAATGCATTTCCAATTTTTGTTTCTTGTTTCTTGTTGCAATCTTGTGTTTAAAATATCTCTTGATCATACATGGTCTCATTTCTTGTGATAGTTTAGTGGCATTTGTAATCTCACATTTAGAAGAGATTTCATCTGATAAAGAGATAAACAAATTTAAAATCAATTTACCTTCCTTGACTTCATAGATTGTTTGTAAACATTAGGGTGCACCTTAGGTCATGATTAAATAGTGATTGCTAAATGCTTCATTGGTTCATTCTAACTCAATATTTTGTGATAGATGATCAAAGATTGTGTGGAAAAGTGCAGATCTGGCCTCCATTTGATGCACATATCCTGGTTGAAGGAATGATTAACCATTTTGATACTTTTTTTTGTTAAGTTTCTCCATATTTTGTTGAAAACCTCAAAGAGTCTAGCAGACCTTGGTTTATCTTATCTAAACTCCCACCCAAAATCATTCAAAACAACTAATCCTACCTTGTTTTACCCTTTTTTGACCTATATACCCACAAAATATCAAAATCCGATTCTTGCTAAAGTATGCGAAATGATTAGAATTTCAAAATGTCTTGATAACCATTGTCTTGCATTGAAAATATCTTGATAATATGGAAGTGACAACTTGTGAAAGTCAGATTTGGAGTGTCGATCATATTTTTGCAAGGCCCTTTTAATACTATTTACACAAATTGAGGGCTATCTTCATCTTCTTCATCATTTGAGGGGTACAAAATAGGTTGTCTTACCTTGGTTAAAAGGCACAACCTAAAATAGTTATAACAAGATCAAGTCCTATTTTTAGTGCTATCCATCTCTCCATAAATTTGAATGCTAGTTACATCATATCCCTAGCTACAAAATGAAACACACCATGATCCATCTATCTTCAAGATTCATGCCATATATTTAATGCTTCTCATACTTGAAAAGGAGAACAAATTTGGGTACCAACACCACTTGCATCATTACCAAGGGACATTCTTTGTTCAATCTCGATCCATATGCATACATATTTGAAATATTTGAATGCATATCGAACCTCGTGATGTCTCTTGAAAGTTTTGTTTACAAATATATTGTTCAAGCATCATTCTATACTCAAATTTGTAAGGTGTATAAAAAGGTTTCAAACTCTGTTTGCAATTTTATGAGTTTCTAGTAGTAGTTTCACTTCATTTGTATTTGTGGTTGATAGATTCAAGAAAAGGAAGATCTGATCTATAAAGTTTGGTAATATTTTCAGTGCTGATAGGTATTTGACAGAGTATTTTAGTGCATATGCACAACTAGGTTGAAATTCCTTAGTGGTGACTCCATGTTGTTTTGATCTTGATAAATACCAGTGTCTTAGCTTTCTGTCATTTATATTTTTGGTGTTGCTAATCTCTACAAAACTGGAAGGAAGAAGATCTCTCTTCATTAGAGACTCTGCTAAGAATTTGTTTTTAGATTCAAGGAACTCAGAGTTAGAAGGGAGAAGAGTTTGGAAGGTGGTTGGAGAGAAGAGCTCAAGGAAGGAAGTTCCCTTCGTTGAACTTGAGATTGATCAGCCTATCATTGAGGACTGCAGTTCTTCTTCAGGTAAATCTGAATCAGATATTCCTCTTGAAAATTTTCACTTCTCCATCTGGAGAGGGACCTTCATTTGTATTTGAAAATCTTGCTCCTCATTCTACCCCTATTTTTTCCAAATCTACTAGAGTTTATCAAGAAGCTGATCCTATAGGGGATATCCATTTTGAAGATTACATTTCTATTCCCCAAAGACCTCTCACTCCTCATCATTCTATTTCTCCTCCAAGATCACCACCTCAAAATAATATGGCTTAGCCTCCCCTAGACCTCCATTTGTTGTTAACACCTTTGGTCCTATAAACTTTAGAGGAATGAATGGTTATCCAAATGTTGTCCCTCAAGATGTCAGAAATAGATTGCCAAAATTCCAAGGTAACAATGCAATAACTGGTGATCAGCATCTCAAACTTTTTGTTAACATGATGGAGGATTTTGAAATAGAATTTGAAGATGTGTATGTCAAATTGTTCATTCATACACTAGAAGAGGATGCAAGGGATTGGTACAAGGCTCTACCTAATAATTCTATTGATTCTTGGACTGAAATGAAGAATGCATTTAGGTTGCAATATGGTGACAAGACTGATCCTAGATTTCTCTTGTCTGAATTTGAGAATATCAAGAAGAACCCCAATGAATCAGTGCATGAATTTAATACAAGATTTAACAAGACATTGAGGAGGCTTCCTATTAATTTGAGGCCCTGTGATGAGTCTTGTTTAATCAAATATGTAGATGCATTTGATAAGAAAGTAGCCTACTACTTGAGAGACAAAAACCCTACCAATTTAAGGTAGGCCTTTACCATGGCACTGTAGATTGAAAATAACATTAAGGCCATTGGGAAACCTCTCAAGAGAGATGGTGTAAAGTTGATAAACCCTGAAAAACCTCAAGCTAGCAAGGGTGCTTATTTGGAGGAGGTTGTGAAAAATTTAGCATGCACTATCAAAGAAATCTCATACAAGTTAGCTCAAGCAGAGAAGGGAATTGGGAAGACTCCAAAAGGTCAGAAAAAAGCACAAAACCATGATAGATTTTCCAATCATCCTAGGTATGATCAAAGATTTGATGATAGAGGGAAAGGACCCATGGGGTCTGCAAATGAACATCCTCAAGCACGTGAATGAAGAGTCTTACTTGATCCGCTAATTTCTATTATTGTTGTTGTTGAGGAAGTTGTTGATATTGATTGGTGTGATAAGTGTTTTCTACCCCATCCTCCATGTGAAATTGACCAACAAGATAGTAAATCTAATAATGATGATGATACTAATGATGATATATGTATTGTGGGATATTCTTTAGGCTCACAAGAAGGAGCAACATCAAGCCGAGGTAATAAGTGCAAGGACAGTTATGCAACCTTTTATGATTGTATTAAATGGTTACAAGTCCTTCCCTTTCATACTCTTGAGGTAGATGTAGTGCAAGATTTTGAGATTCCTAACAATGACTTTGAATACTTAAGAGCTTTGATGATTAAGAAGTATGATGGTGGTATCCCTTCGGAGGAAGATAGACAATTATTAATGAATGTTGTTGTGGCTCAAGAGAAAGAGTATAACACTAGGAGCAAGTTTGTTAAGGGAGTTCGGCCTCAAGCAAAACCTAAAACACCCTTTCTTACAAGTATTCCTAAAGAAGATCTGGAAGAGAAACACACCGCCAAATGCTCTGTTGTCCTAAGAAAAATTACTATCCTCATTCCCAAACTGCCAAGAATCCCATGCCATATAATGAATCTTCTTGTCTCCATTCCAATGCTGCCTTGCCAAAGAGTGTTCCATATGACATAGCCTAGGTATTCAGCCAAATCAAAGTGAGTGTTCCAATCATTGAGTTGCTTAGGATTTCTGAGCACAAGAAGAGAGCATTTGATTTTTTGATTGAAAGAGGTGAAGAGTACCCCAAGCACGAAATGTAAATGTTGTTAAAACTCCTCCGCAAATATTTACAAACCTTGAAACACCACTAGCATTAGAGGATCTTGGAGAAAACTTGAGGTATACTTGGGAACATCCTTGGTTGATTCCCAATTGAATGTTGATCCATTCTTTACAACTTTGATCATAAAGAATAGACCACTTCACAATGTAGGTTTGATTACGGTGCATCATGCAATGTCATGCCTCTATAAGTCATGAATGAGTTGGATATCAAAGTTACAACAGCATATGGAAAGAGTACTACCATGGACTCAAGAGAAGTGCTGGTAGAGGGTTGTGTGAAGGGTTTGGTGGTACAACTTGCAGCCTATCCGGGTAATAATTTGAAACTTAATGTTGTGATTGTTGATTTCCATGCCAAATAGGGTATGTTTTTGTGAAGAAAGTGGGCTACAAGTGTTGGTGGGGTTGTTCAAATGGACATGTCTTTTTCCACTATTCACATTGAAGGTATCCTTGTCAATCTCTATGGAGAAAAGAATATGTTACACCTTATTGAAGATACCAACAATGTCTCATATGAGGTGTTCTTTGCTGATGTAGATCTTTGATAAATTTGTTGGGTTTGTTGATGGCAAAGAACACAAGATAGATCAATAAAAGTGCCTTGAATAGGTAGGTTCCCCTAGGACCTTGCTATTTGATGGAGCTTTCTCCAAATTTGGAAATGGTTCTGGTATAATTTTGATTTCTCCTAGCTTGGAAGAGTTTTTTTTTCCTTCATGCTTAATTTTGAATGTACTAACAACATTGTTGAGTATGAAGCCTTGTTGTTAGGTATGAGAATTGCATGGAAGTATGGTGTTAAGGACATCATTACAAAAGGAGATTTAGAGCTATTTTTCAAACAAATAAGAAAATTGTATGATATAAAAAATTAGTGGATGAAACAGTACAAACATTTAGTTTGGGATATAATTGAGATGTTTGATTCCTTCAATATTGTGCATCATGAAAAAATTTTCAATGCTGCTACTGACAAGTTAGTAGTGTTAGGGTCAAGATTTGGAAATTACACAGTTTCACCTTATTGTGAGTACAATATTGAAGTCTTAAGTAGGCTAGTTTTCCTTGACAACATCAAGCATTGGCAAGTGTTAAATGATGATGCTTGAGTGCAAAGGTTCTTACAAAATCAAGGTGAGTTTGTAGATTAGAAAATTGATTGGGAACCAATGGTGTGTGTGACTGAAGGAAGAGATACTTTTTTGAAAAGGATATTATCCAATTGAAAACTAACACCATTCATAGAGGTCTTGTTGCACTTGAGTCAAATTTTGACAATAATTATTACATCATCAATAGAAACATATCTACCTCAAGGGATGTGGAAGAGCATAACTTTGGCACTAATGATAAACCAAGAAAATTCTTGTTGGGTAGTAATTTGAAAAAGAAAAAACAGTCCTATGTTCAACAATTGAAGAAATATCGGACTGTCAGCTCGTCTTATTCGAGAGCTGAAAGCATACAAAGAGGACTTGTTTCTGCATGATATTCCTCTTGAAACAAATGCCAAGCCATTTAGAAAAAGTAGAGGCCAATTAATCCACTCCTCTCAATGAAGATGCAAGATGAATTGAAGAAAATGAAGGAGGGAGGGATCATTCAACCCACAAGGTATTCATCTTGGGTTACAAACCTTATGTCAGTCAGAAAGAAAAATGGAGATATCAGACTTTTTCTAGACTTCAGAAATCTAAATAGAGCTTTATTGAAAGAAAATTATCATTTTCCAAACATGGAAAACATGCTACAGTTAGTGACTATATCTAAATTGTTGTCCACCTTGGATGGTTTCTCTAGCTATAATCAAGTTGTTATCAAGGAGTCGAAAGATTTAAAACTACCTTTACCACTCCTTGGCAAACATATGTCTATGTAAGAATGCCTTTTGGTCTCATGAATGTTGGAGTGACATTCCAAAGATCAATGGATGATTCTTTTGATGGTTACATAAATGAATTCATTGCATTTTATCGGGATGATGTGATTGTGTTTTCAACGAGAAGAAGATATAACTTACAACACTTGGAAATAATGTTGATCAGATGTAGAGAATTTGGAATCTATTTGAATCCAATGAATTTCCATTTTGGAGTGTAAAAGGCCAAGTTGTTTGGTCATATTATTTCAAAGGCTAGTTTCATGGTTGACCACGAGAGGGTAGAAACAATCGATAAGGTTCCAATTCCAAGAACAAAGAAGGGCATATAATCCTTCTTTGGGTAGATCAATTTCATTAGAAGGTTTGTGTCTAATTTTGCTAAATTGACTCTTCCTATTACATGCATGTTAAATAAAGAACAAGTTATCAAATGGGAGGAGGTAGTTATTCAGGATTTTGAAGGAATCAAAGAAACATTAAAACATGCACCTATCTTGGCAACTCCAAATTATAAGAAGCCTTTCCAAATCTTCTCCTTTTCTTCCGAAAATACCATTGCATCTCTGTTTTGCTTTGCTGAAAGGATGAAGATGGGGCTTAGATGCCTATTTCCTTCTTTAGCAAGGCTTTACAAGCTACCGA
The DNA here is from genome assembly GCA_018340775.1 of Taxus wallichiana var. yunnanensis. Classification (NCBI taxonomy): domain Eukaryota; kingdom Viridiplantae; phylum Streptophyta; class Pinopsida; order Cupressales; family Taxaceae; genus Taxus; species Taxus wallichiana. The sequence goes on from CM031234.1 coordinate 755,852,608, forward strand.
GTTAAAATACACAATCATGGAAAAACAAGCATTTGCCTTGTTTAAAGAAACAAAGTTTTTCATGGCTTATATCTTAAGTTCAAAAGTTATTTCTTATGTTCCCCACACCATGGTAAAATTCATCTTATCGAGATGGAGACATCAAGAAAAATATGTAGATGGGTGAAAAACTGCTGGAATATGACATGGATATCTTAACCACAAAGTTGGTGAGAGGTTTAGGTGTTGCTAGAGCTCATGGCTGAGAGCAACTTGCAAACTGTGGAGGTGAATGAAGTAGAGGAAGAAAGGGTAGATGTTCTTGAGAATTTGGTAAGTTTTGAGTGGTACAAGGATGTAATATTTTACCTTAGACACCTATGCTGCCCTAATCATTTGAATAAAAATTAGAAAAGATCTCTTAAGCTAGCTTATCAAAATACATCATCACTGAATTTGAGCTAGCTTGGAAGAACCATGAAGGTGTCCTCTTGAAATGTGTAATTGAAGATGAAGCTCCCAAAATAGTTACTGATTTCCATGGGGGAGTTTGTGGAGGACACTTTTCTGGAAGGGTTACAACACAAAAAAATTTGAGAGCTGGTTATTGGTGGCCTACTCTCTTCAAAGATGCAACCCTGATGGTTAGAAAATGTGAAAGTTGTCAGCATTTCTCTGAAGAATGAAAGCTTCAGGCTCCCTTCCTTTACATCTTGTATCAATTGAAGCTCCTTTCAAACAATGGGGAATAGACTTCATTGGTGAGATTTCAAACCCTTCTAGTGCTGGACATAAGTGGATCCTTGTAGCCATAGATTACTTCACCAAGTGGGTAGAAGCAATCCCCACCAAGAAAGCAACACACCAAGTTGTTATGGACTTCTTGTTGAATCATATCATATGTAGATTTGGTGTGCCAATCAAGATTTTTGTTGATAATGCCATGTGTTTCAAAGCTAAACCCTTGATGGCAATGTGCAAGGAGTATAGAAAAAATTGACTTATGCATAAAACTATAACCCTCAAGGAAATGCACAAGATATGTCTAGCAATAAGAACTTGTTGAAGATAATTATGAGAACCTTGGAGTTGAACAAGAGAAAATGGGGTGAACAACTAAAATTTGTAGTTTGGGCTGATAGAATCACTGCAAAAAGAGCTATTGGTAAGAGCCCATTTGAGTTGGTGTATGGAACTCAAGCTCTACTGCCTTTACATCTATAATTATCTTCATTTCAGTTTTTTCAACAAATTGAAGATCAAGAGGTTAGTCCATATGAAGCAAGGATTAATCAGATTGTTGAGCTGGATGAAGAAAGAAGAGCATCCCACGAAAGGCATGTAAAATTTAGAGAGAAGTTGAAGAGGTTGTTTGACAAGAAGGTCACTCCTAGGGTCTTCAATGTTAGAGATCTAGTTTTGTTGTGGGATAGCAGGAATGAAGATAAGGGAAAACATGGTAAATTTGGTGCATTATGGATGGGACCTTACTCCATTTATATCAGAATTGGTGAAAATACCTTTTTTCTCAAGGACTTAGATGGGGAATTGCTTGAACTTCCTATTAATGATAGGAATCTAAAGCATTTCTTGGATTAATCCCCAAATTTGAGGTATGCACCACTTGTATAGTGTATAGTCTTCATTTTTTTGCTCTGTTTTTGTTGTTTTTGTCGATTGGGTCTTGTTTTTCTTCCCTACATTTTTGACTCTGTTGCCCAATGGTTTTTTTTGGCACTTGGTCTTCTTCTTCTTTTCTTGTGGAACTCACTGGGAGTTCCCATCCCCGACTAGGAGCTTATGTTGGTGCCATTTTTGAGCTTGCACTATTTTTCCCTAAATTTTTCCTTCTTTATGCATGCTTTGAAATGTTTTTCTCTCAAATTAGTGGTCTATAACTTTTCCCTCTAGTCGAATGCCTTGAAATGCTCACAAACTTGTTTTTCCCCAATTTGAAAGAAATCTACATGTGTGCCCTAAGTTTTTAGAAAATTTGCGGGCTCTGCCATTTTCCTTTTACCCAATCATGGATATTTAAAATTGATCGATTTGCACTTGTATGCCATTAAAAATATAATTCCATGATAAAAATTCTTTGAAAACATGTTTTAGTTGGTTCAATTTCAAGAAATTTGTTGTCCTTAGCGAAAAATCAAATTCTCAGGCATCCCTTGCATTTTCTCGTATTTTGTGATCAGTCGACGGCGTCATTTTCCTGTCAATTTCTTCTTCAACATTCACTAGTAATGTGGCTTGTTCTAATTGTTGAGGGATGGCATAAAATTACTTTAACTTATCACTTTTTACTTTTTTTTGCAAAAGGAAATTTTGTCCCATGGCTCCGCTTTACTCTAATTCGTCCTAATGTGTTTACGTGGCATGTTTTAATTGGAGGAGTGGTTGGTCTTTTTGTGCCTTAAGGCATTTTGGAAAAAGAGTTAAAGAGCAAAGAAAATTCCTAGGGCCCGCAATGAATCAGGAGAGGACACGTGGCAGGATCCGGGTGGAGGGGGATGCAGATTGGCGGAAGACTTAGATATTTTTGTCTTTTTGGCAAAAGATATGAAAATGCAGGAATGAGCCGAAACCCCACAACAAATCATAGAGGGACACGTGGTAGGGTCAGAGGTGGAACTTCGGGCCTCGGGGAAAATTGATATTTTTCCATTTTTGGCATAAAGGTATGAAATTAAAAGGAGCACAAGCCCATAGCTTATCAAAGAATCGCCATGTGTTAGGGATAGAATTGGAGGTACGGAGTCTGTGGGGATAATTTGGAAAATTTTCCTTTTTCCAAAAAAGGTGGAAATGTGTCAAGCCCATTTTCATGAGGTGGAGGTGCGGGGAAAAATATCAAAATTTTCCAATTTTTTTCAAACTTTTAAAAGGTAAAATGAAGCTGCTAGGTTCGCATCCAATGGAATGGTGCCACATCGCCATCATAATAAAAAAGTCAAAAGGGTAAAAATTTGAAACCCGTGCCCGTGTTGAATCAAATCTTGTCATGTGGTCGTTTCTTTTTAAAAATGCAAAGTGGATAAAGGCACCTTAAAAGCCTTTCTTAAAAAAAAATTCTCCATGTAGAGGGCGTAGATTAAAATTTGAATGTTAAATCAATGGTAGTTGTCGATCATTTTTTTCTCTGCCACCATTTTATCCTTAGACGCTCGAGGAATTTTGGAGATGTGTTTTTTGCATCAATTTTCATCAAAATTTTGGACAAATTCATGTCATTTGTGCATACAAGGACCAATGCAATCTATTTTGAGGATCAATTTGAAGAAAAAAGATGTTTTTGAAATGAATTTTTGCCCTAACCCATCCAAAAACGTGAAATATCAAATCCAAAAGTTGCAGAGTCAAATTTTGGAGGGATAAGGGTGAACTAATGAAAGGAAGGGGTTACTGCATGCTTTGAAGATGAAAAATGTGCTTCCATAATGGATAATGATGCGAATTTTGTAATGATTCATCTCTTTTTGAGACAACGAAACTTTTTCAAAGTGTTATGTTAAACGTCCCTATCTGCGAATTCATGAGAAATTTTGTAACAAATTTGATCCTTTGGCATATTATTTTCTTGGGAAAGAAGGGTTGAATGAGATTGAAAGATATATATTGCATGAATTTTTCATACAAAGGGTTGGAAGATTTTAAAATATCTTGAAAAAGTAAAAATTTCATGGGAAAATCTTGGAAGAAGCCCATTCTCTGAGTGACCACTTCAGAAACTCATGTAACTCTCTCTATATTAGCTTTCAAATCATGTTAAGTTTGTTGCATATGTATAGCCATTAACAAGCTCTGAGATTATTTTTCAAAACATTCCATTGCTGATAAATCTGATCATTTTTTAGTTATTCTATGTTGTCTTTATGAAAAATTTGTAAATGCTTACATTTGAATGCATTTCAAATTTGTGTTTCTTGTTTCCTATTTCAATCTTGTGTTTAAAATCTCTCTTGATCATACATGGTCTCATTTCTTGTGATAGTTTAGTGGAATTTGCAATCTCACATTCGAAGATATTTCATCTGATAAAGAGATAAACAAATTTAAAATCACTTTACCTTCCTTGACTTCAGAGATTGTTTGTAAACCTTTGGGTGCACCTTAGGTCATGATTAAATAGTGATTGCTAAGTGCTTCAATGGTTCATTCTAAGTCATGATTGTGTGGAAAAGTGCAGATCTAGGACTCCATTTGATGCACATATCTTGGTTGAAGGAATGCTTAACCGTTTTGATACTTTTCACTATTAAGTTTCTCCATATTTTTTGAAATCCTCAAAGAGTCTAGTAGACCTTGGTTTTCTTATCTAAACTCCCATCCAAAATCATTCAAAACAACTAATCCTATCTTTTTTTACCCATGTTTTGACCTATATACCCATAGAAAATAAAAATCCAGGTTTCTAAAGTATGTAGAACATATCGGGATTTCAAAATGTATTTAGTAACCCTCATCTTGCATTGAAAGCATATCCATAATCCTTAAGTGAGAATTTTTAAAGTCATATTTGGAGTGTTGATCATAATTTCCCAAGGCCCTCTTCATACTATTTGCTCAAAGTTAGGGATATCTTCATCTCCTTCACCATTTGAGGGTTATAAAATATGTTCTCTTACCTTGGTTGAAAGGCACAACCTAAAACAGTTAGGAAAAGATCAATTCCTATTTGAGTGCTATCCATCTCTCCAAAAATCTGAGTGCTAGTTAGATCATATCCTTGGCTACAAAACAACACACACCATGATCCATCTGTCTTTAAGCTTCATGCCATATATTTGATGCTTCTTAGACTAAAAAGGAGAACAAATTTGGGTACCAACACCTCCAATGGGAATTCGAAGAAATTATTTAAAAACACGTACCTTTAATTAATAAAAGGTGGTAAACAATTTATTTGTAAATTAATGGTCTCACTATGTAATGGTAAAAAAATATAAATATTAAATAATATCGTAGCCATGTTTTACGTGTATGATTCCTATATAACAAATTGGCATCTTCCCATTCAATACAAGAAATATTGATCTTAAAATTTTTAGTACCTCTATAGATTTCTATACCTAACGATTCAATGGAATATTAAAAAAAAGCTGTTTGTATGAGAATCGGCGTATTTGAATTCTAATTATTGTAATAGAAGAAATATTGAACTTATTCTTTTCAATAACTCTATGATCGGTGTGAGAATGGGAACTTTTCCATTATAAAACAAGATACATTTTATTGATGATCTTCTTGTATGATTCCTATAGGAAATAAAAATTATCAAGTAAATTTCTGAGAAACACCAATCCATTCATAGGCATGAATTTATCTAACTCTTCTTTGTTGATTTATTCTGAGATGAAGAATATCATATGGTTTTCTTTCCCTTTTGTGAAAAACTTTATTTTTATCTCTAATCTTATTCTATGATTCCTATATGAGAATGGGCATATGCCCACTCTCACATAGGAATCATAACATAATAATAGAGAAAAAAATTATTTCACAGTTTTAGAATGTAGTAAATTCTATATCTATTCTTCTATGATCCCTTAATGAGAATGGTCATATGCCCATTCTCACATAGGAATCATAGCAGAACAATAGAAAATTAAATTTCATCTATATTGATTCTTGTGATTTATTTGAAGATGAAGAATATCATCTGGTTATTTTTCCTTAAATGGTAGTGAGCTAGCAAGTGTATAACAAATTAAAGTTTATCTCTATTCTTTTATGATTAATTTATGAGAAATGGAATATGCCCATTCAAATATAGGAAGATATATTGAAGTAAAAAAATTGAGAGCTATATAAAGGATGCAATAATGGGGAATTTTCCATTACGAAACAAATTAAATTTTGTCTCTATACATTCCTACGATTATGTATCAATTTTGTTTATGTAAAATATTTACTATAAAATGCTCTTATTTAATGTTGACACTTTTATCATTATTAGATGCTACTATTACCTTGTTTTCTATATTGATTATTGTGATGATGAATTACTTTTTTCTTTGTTATCAGATTTTTATTTTTCTATACGATTATAAATTTAGATAGTATAATTTTTTCCAACAAAGATTGCATGTTTACCTTGTTCTTTGATCTTATTTACTCTGTAAATAAAATGGATTGTTAACCTTTTTAATCTTCGTTTACTAATAATTCAACAAGATTACAAGTTGAGAATTCATGTCAGTTCATTGAAATGACATCCATACAATTTATTATTTTTGTATGGTATGCAAGAATCAGAGTAATCATTACGAAGTGATATGTTGGATTTGATACACCTACAAAGGCGGTGATATTGGGTAAGTTCCCATGCTAAACAAAGTAAACGTTATCTCTATTCTCTTTATTATACTTATTCACATATCTTTATGAACAATAATGGACTTTCTCTTATGAATCCTATTAAAGAGAATAGGCATATGCCCATTCTTCATATTCTAATGTTATCTCTATGTAATTCTTTTTATGATATTTTTAGTTATCTCTAGTATGAACAATAATTGACATTTTAAAACAATTCCCTTATGAGAATAGGAAAATTCCCATTCTAAAATAAATATTAAAGATAATAGTCATGTAATATTAACCTATTATATAATATGTGACATACCACTATAATGGATGTGAGAATGATAATATGACTATTGAATACAAGATAAAAATTATCAACTTCCCACTCATTAATATGTATTTAACGAGATGTGAGGGGGCATCTGCCCAATATATATATATATATATATATATATATATATATATATATATATATATATATATATATATATATATATATATATATATATATATATATATGTATGTATATGTATGAGCATATGCCCATGGGAATCCTATATGAGAATATAGGATAAAAATGTGATTCACATTCATACAAAAAAAAAACATTGTTTGCATGAGAATGTGCATATTTCCAACCTAACCATTATAATACAAGCAATGTTGATTTTATGAGATTGCTCCTATTATTCCTATTTATACCTATTTAAAATTGTGAGACTATTTAATCCATACTCTTCTTAGTATTCTTCTATTATTCCTATCTACCCAATAAATTATTCTATGATTCCTAATTTAGTTCCCAACAAACCAACAAAAATAATTAATTAAATAAAGAAATTTAATTAATTTTTGGTCTAGAGAAAGTGGGTGGAGTTAGTAGGGAAGCTGATGGGGGTAGGTCTTCTAATTAGAAAGAGAAAAAGTTAGTGGGATGCATCGATTTTGTAATGAATGGAGTACATGACCACCATGGGAAGGCACATGGGTAGCATAAAGGCCCTCAGACCTAGCTTTTCACATTACATAATATCAATTGTAATTTATTTGAGATCCGTAGACTTTACCCACGCTGAAAAATAAATTCAAGTTATGTATTTTACAATCTTTGGATAGTTCTGACTAGGGAAGGACATTGCGTATGGAAGACATGGGATTCCTCATGGGATAGTCACACTATTTCACCTATGCAACAAATAGGTATCCAACCTGACAGGTTACATTTTCCTATGCACTCACAGCCTATGCCAAAATGAGAGCTATAGAACAAGGTATGGACATTCATCAAAGCATAAAAGATAGAGGAATTTTTTCAGATGTTGTATTTATAATTACTCACGGTAGACGTGTATGAAAAATGTGGAAGCATAGATGACACATGAACTATTTAAAACAATGTCTAAAAATGGGGTTTTGTGGATAGCTTTGACTTCGGGATATGCACGAAATGGAATTATTGCAAAGACTTTGGATGGATTCTCCTAGCCACTTTGTTAAATGAAGCTTAAGAGCTACATGTGGATGCCACAGTTTGAAGGTTCAAATATGAGTTTTGAAACATTGGACATAGTGTGTGAGTTGTTTGTTTAAATGCCTCATGTTGAAAGAAATGACATCTACCTCACGGAAAATTGTATGATGTACTCGGGAGCCAAAGACATTGACTATTTTATCAATGGGGAAAAATCTATGAATTTTTCTATGTAAACTGTCTCATCCAAAATAGAATCTAAAGATAGTAAATAGAATAATACACTTTTTGCAGATCCAGTACAAAGAAACCTGATATTTCTAATAGGTTGAGAGAATATCTATGTTCAACTCAATCTACACCTGGACTTGTGACTTTTGTGATATGGGGTTAACTTACCTTCGTAAACAACATGTCTTTGTTTTGTAAAGGAAACACATGAATTAACAACTTCAGTGTTCAAATTGTTGGAGATGAGGATATGGAAAGATCATTACTTAGTTCTTGTAAATATACAACAAAGATAGTTAAACGTGCTTATGATCAATTACTATTAAGTGGAATCTTCATACTATATCCATCTCTTTTTGCTTCTCCAATCAATGATAATGGTGCTTCATGAGTGGATACTCATGACCCTTGCATAAAGGATGAGATCAAATTTTAATAGCACTTCTCTTATTCTTGGCACCCACCATTTTCCCCACTAATAGTTGTGTCTTTCATTCCTTGATGTACGGAAATAGTTTTCTTAGAGGTTAGCTCCATAATTAGCCAATACAAAACCCATCTATCATTTCTTTGTAGAGCTAGAGGAGATGTTGCATCTTTCAAAGGTGATGTTGATTTTTAGTGGTCATACCAAAAAGTGCAATGGGAACACAAATAGGAGCATTTGGTGGATGTAGATATCGAAATTGTAGAGTAACAAGAACCCAAATGGTAGAAAAGGGAGAAAAGTGTTATATATGAAGGATTATTTTATGGATAGGGATAAATGATCTAGCTTTGTAGAGCTAGAGGAGATGTTCCATCTTTCAAAGGTGATGTTGATTTTTAGTCTTCACAAAGCGAAACAGAAGGTTGACGGGAAAATGAATAAGAATGTCGGCGGATGTGAATAACAATATAGTGGAGCAAAAAAAACCCAAATGGTAGAAAAGGGAGAAAAATGTTATATATGAGGGATTTTTTGATGGATAGGAATAAATGAAGTAGTTTGATACATAGTAGACAAAAGGGTTTTAGAATGTCACAAACATATATTTTCACATGCAAATTTAACTTTGTATTTTGATATTTTTTGAGGAAATAGATTTGAATTCTAGATCAAAATTCTTAGAGGGTTAATAATAGACAAAGGTTTCCATTTCATATATTTTCTAAATAAATGTGGGTTCATGCACATGTTTTAACACTTTAGTTGTTTTTATGATTACTTTTTTATTTTAAGATTATTTAATAAGTTCTATCTGTGAATTCTATTTTATATTGTTTTATGAATGATTATTTATTTATAATAATATTTATAGTTTTAATAGGTTTTGTGAGGATTTTGTATCAACTATCTATATTTTTATTAATATAGATGATATATTAATATTTTTTTACTATTGGTAAATGGTTTTAAATGGGCCATTACCTTGTAGTAAAAATGGGCTCAAAAGCTAGATGAGACAATAATACTAAAGTGGTTTTTCTATACGTGGGGAAAACCCCGGAGAAAAAGCAAAAAATAAGATTAAAAAATAGTCAACTAAGGTAGGGGCCATCTTCCTATAAGGAGCCCAAAAATAACACAAAAAAATGAGACAAAAGCATAAAAACAACAAAAAAATACAACAAAAGGACAATAAAACTAAACTAACTTAGGAATTTTTCATATACTTTTAAAGAAATCTTCAAGATTCTATAGAGATTAGTTATAGTTTGCATGACTATGTCCTCGATTCCTTCTTTAAGTTCTTTCTTCTTAAACTTACCATTCTTCCAAGTGGTCTCTAGAATTATGCATGCATCACATACCTTCTTAACATTAACAAGAATATAATCCAACATAGCCACATGTATATCAAGATTCTTAGATGCATTTCTTCCTTATGTATAACTCTATCCTCCACTTCCAACGGTGAGTAGAGAGATTTCCCATATTCTTCTCCAAGTTAGAGAGAATAGAAGGACCCTAATTGGTTTTAAGCCCTTCCTTGATCAAAAAATCCACATTCTATTTAATTTCTTTAAGGGTATCAACATGAATTTTGACCAGCGCCCAAAAAATCAAGTTAGAAGGGGGATGAGGTTCTTGGAAAAATTTAGCAAGCTCTTAGCTCATATGTTATCTTTTCCTTTGGAACTACTACGAAGAATGCATTTAACAGGGGGTAAGAAAGGGGCTCTGGACATTAAGGTTTTGGACCTAATTCGAGTTACTATGGGGAAAGGGGGCAAAGAGGGGGCCGGGCCATTAGAAATGACATTATGGAAATAGCGATGCTATACTAAGATAAATAATTGGTGCATGGGAAGGAAACATGTGTGTGCTTGAACCTCCTTAATAGAATTTTCAAGAGAGTGCGAGGATATAAAAATGAAAACTCACCTTGTATACATGGCGGAAGTTATTCAAGGTGGGACAAGATGATGAAGGGGAATTATCATGAATCTTCCTTCCAAGGTGACATAATGGACCACCATTTTCGCAACTTCATTTTGGGGTTGAGGGATGTATGAGAAGAGAATTCCATATTTTATAATTTGAAGAGTTTCTTTCTAATCATAAACCTCTATTCCTCGACATATTTGTCAAATTTGTTTTGGAAACAACTCACCCCTTCATTCTCATGGTTGTGATGAAATAAATCATCTCTTCCGTGATGGAAAATTCCTTGTCCTTGAAATGGATGAATTTGTCTTTCATTTTCATAGCAAAAGCAAGGGAGATGTGAATGTCATTATTCTTAATCCTCTTTATAAATTTGAAAAAACCTTAAAACGTAAAAAAATTCCAGAGTTTGAAATTATCCCAACAAGAGGGATCATAGATGGGCTCCACTTTGCATGGTATACCCCACATTATGCAGTCATACTTGGAAAAAAAAACCAATATTTTCCTAAATACGATTATGAGATAACCCACCAGTAAGGTTATTGTACCTATAAGTGGCAAAGCTTTCACACCCGACCCTTTTGGATGAAAAATACAAATGAATTCCCTTATATTAAGACACGATCTCAAAATGCAAAAGAAAAACAAGCCATTTGGGACATTACATTTGCATAAGGAAAGAGTAACTACACTCATTTCTCCACACGTGCCCTATCTTCCAACTTGACATGATTAAAATGTTAAGTGTACATGGCTTCATTAATAATGGTGGTTCAGGGTCCAGGGGATCTCCTCCAAATCATTCCAAATTTAAAATTTATCAATGACGATCCCATTATTATCAAGTGAATCTCTGCCCCATTGCCTTCTTTATAGACATGACAAATTTTGATGTTATAGAAGCCTTAGTATATCATCTTAGATTCACTAATGAATTCTTTAGTGGTCTAGCTTGTGTAATGGGAACCAATAAGATTTTTAATAATATTCAAGGAGTCTTCTTCAATAATTAAATTGGAGATGTTGAGTTCCCTAGTATTTATGATTACCTAAAGAGCTAAAAGGGATACCACACGGTGGTTAGATTGTTTCCTATAGGGCTGCATAGGAAAAATTGGGTGTCCTTTATGGTTTTTGATAGCTCTCCACCACCACCACCACTAGGGCTGCCCTTAGAGGCCCCATAAAATGTCAATTTGTGTGAAAATTCTTGAGGGGGATCCCGGTGAATAAGAGACCTATCAATGCTGGGAATAGATAGATGTCTGAGATGAAAATCAATATTCCGGCCTTGATAATTTTTCTTCCTCTTTGGGGTATTTGGATTTTTAGGAGGCTTGAATCTAGATATTTTTCCTTTGCTGAATTTGTAATTTCTTGGAGGATGCTTTTGATTGGTTTTTGCATCCGTGAATATGAGAGAATTTTGGCATTCCAAATTCCTCATATAGTGTGTGAGAATTAAAGCATCCAAAACCTCCTAAGTAAGCCATGTTTGAAGGGAGGTTGCCACTATTCCCATGCTTTAAAAATATCCTCTGGGAACTTCCAAGAAATTCCAAATCTGGAAAAAATGAGCTTTCATAAGGCAACAATAGTGCGGTAGTGTAAGATCGGATGAAGAATGGTTTCGTTATCCTTTTACGAGATATAACAGCTATTGGGCATGGTAGAGCCCCTCTTGATAAGATTTTCAATTGTAAGGATGCTTTTGTTTCAGACCTGCTAAATAAAATTATTGATATTAGGGGTGAGTTCTTTGAACCTGATTGTGCTCCATGAAAATCCAATTGCAAATTCAATATTGGCACTTGATATCCAATTTTGACAAAATAATATTCATTAAAGGAATGGTGCCAAAGAAATCATACTTATCTTGTGTGAGGCTTAATTGAATGTAGATAAGGTTGTTTTGAAATCCAATAGAATATATTCATGATCTGATATTATGGAGCTTAATTTCTTCCATTGAGGTCTTCCATCAAAACAAATGATGTAGATGCTGACTTGTTATCCAATGGTTTTTTTCTAATTACTTTTGAGTTGTTCTTACTGACTGTTATTTTGAAGATTATGAAATTCTTCCCATCCATCATCCCAAAATTGGATGTCTTCTTTGTTTCAAAGAGTCCATTTACAACCTTCCTCGATATTTTAACTAGTCTTGACAAGATTGTTCCAAAAATGGAACCACTAGGGAGGAGCTCAAGTTTAAAGAAGTTCTTAGGCTTTACCTTTATTTAGATATTTGGCTTTCATGAGATCAGTCCAAGGGAGGTTCTCCTTGAGCATCCTCCAACTCATCATAGATACTAGGGAAGCATTCATGAGCATGATATTTTTAATCCCTAAACCCCCACACTTTTTAGTATAGGATTTGTTCTAGGCCAATATGTGGAATCTTTTTTTCTCTTCCATGACCATCCATAGAAAGCTCTTTTAGATTCTCTCAATCCTATCTACAATAGAAGAAAGAATGAAAAATAAGAACATGATGTAAATATGAATATTTTTATGTTTGCTCTTGATAAGAAGGAATTTTACTTTGCACTTACTGGGGAATGGTTCCTTTCAACCAACCAACTTCCTTTGAAACCTTTCCAACAATGCATTCCAGACATTCAAGGTAAATTTTTAGTACCTAAAGGGAGGAAAAGATAATAGGTGGGAAAAGAGTTTATCTAAGTAATTTTCCTTTACCTTCCACCTAGAGTGTTAAAGAAATAAAGGAAGCTCTTGTCAAATTTTATCCAATGTCTTGAAGCCTCCTCAAGGTGTTGAGAATATTTTCACTCTCTTTTCTTCAAGAATGGAGGCCATGACTAGTAAAATAGTGTCATTAGAAAATTGTTGATGTGAGACAATAATAGCCAATGAATTTGGTTAGAATCTATTTAGGTATCCCAAAGTAATTTCTTTGGTGATGGATATGCTAAGACTGTCAGCCATGATAATGAAGAGAAGTGGGAGATGGGATCCCTTCTCTGATTCCTTTTCTTTTGGAAAAAAAAACCCACCAGGGTAATATTTATAATTATAGAGAATTTGGGAGTTGAAATACAAACATTGATAATCCTTCTAAAGTGAGCATCAAACCTAAAGTTTTCCATTACCTTATCAAGGAAACTCCAAGATACTCTATCAAAGGCTTTATTCATATCAAGTTTCAAAACCATACCCACCTTCTTTCTTTTCTCCATAGAATGTATGGTTTCATGCACCATCACAACACCATCCTAAATAAGCCTTCCTTTCACAAATCCACCCTGTTGATTGGAAATAAGAAGGGGGAACAAAGGCTAGACTCTGCTAGTAAGGACTTTTTCAAGATTTTATAGAGAACATTACTGAGGATAATAGGTCTAAAGTGTTTAAAATATTTGGCCCCGCATTTCTTGGGAGATAAATCAAAGACAATATTATTGATTTCCTTCAAAATTATTCCTACTCTATAGAATTTGTTTGTATCTTTGAGGAGGAATTTATCACAAATATCCTAGAATTTTTAATAGAATTTTTTGAGATTCCATCCAAACCCATGGATTTATCTCCTTCCATAAAGAACACCGCCTTATGTAACTCCTCTAAATTGGTTGGTTTTCTAAGAGATTTAAAGTCATCCGGATCCACAAGACTTTGAGGAATATAATATTGCATATAATTTTTGCCTCTAGAGATATAGAGTAGTTATCATTCAATAAGTTCATGTATAAGATTAATTCTTCATTCTTAATGTTGTTTTGATCTGAAGTAACTGAACCATCTGGAAGGGAAACTTCTGATATCTTGTTGTGAGCCCTGTGTTTGAGAGTTTTCATATATTTCTATTTTTAGCCACAACTTTATATTTCTTTCTCCAAAAATTTTCTTCTTTGGCATTGAGGTTATGGAGCTATTATAAGAGGATTTCTTCTTTCATATGATCTTGATGGGACAGCCCAACCTCTTTTTTTCATCTAAACATTTCAACTCATCTCTAACCTATTTTTTCTGAGTGAAGATGTTTCCAAAAACATTTTTGTTCGAGATGGGAACTTTCTTTTTAACACTTTTAAGCTAATAGAAAATATAAATTGTGGTGTGCAATCAATCCTGTAAGTTCCACCACTCCATGATTCTATCTTGAATATCTAGATAATCTAGCTACATTTTCTCAAACTTGAGCGATGATTGTGTAGGCTTATCTCAAAACTTGATATTATCAGAATCACTTCAAAACCTTTAGATTTCCGGTTTACGAAAGAGAAATATGATGTCAACACAATCCTCCAAAGCATTTTGATTTTATTAGGTTGTAATTTCCCCTTCTTATTTTTCCGAATAGGATTCTTTTGGAGATATTCAATCATCATATTCAAAGGAGGTGATGGGGAAGCTCTATCTTGCTACTTGATAGCCGTTACGGAGCTACGATAGGGTTGTCCTCAACATGGGATTTTTTTGAAATTTAGAGTCTTGTATAGGATTCACAACTTCAAAATTTCTCTAGCATGGATATCCCTCCAAACTTTCTTGAGTATCTTCCCTATTCTCTTTAATAATAGTACTTTGGTGAATGTTCTTTATCAACAAATCCTCTTCAGCGTTGATAAAATTTTCAACTATGACTTCTAAAATAGGATTAATGGAATAATTTCTAGATTCATTAGGGGTAAGAGATGAATCTCCAATGTTTGCAAGGGTTCATGCAATTTCATGGATAGCTCCACAAGATTCTCTCCATCCACTGGCTCGTTATCTCTTATATCATGCTTTTTTATATGTTTCTAAAGTGAAGTTTTAGGCACCTAGTGTTAACACCCACAAATTACACACAAATACAACACCAAAAACACCAAGGTAATTTTTTTACTTACATTGTAATTCACATGACACTACGAGGATCACTTATGCCAATGCAAAAAAATATCTACTTGCATGAACATTAACCCACATACACAATATGAAAACACATGACACACATCAAGGCAACTTTTTTTTTTTTGATATGACACAACATAATGATTCAACTACATTATGAATCCCATATGGGAACCATTCATGACAAAAATTTCCAATTTTACATATTTATTACAATCATGTTTCGTTATTGACCTTATTTTCTTGGAAATCACTTATCAATTATTTTATAACTAGATTCCATTAACGTTACTTTTTAAAAATTTCACTTATAGTAATCCCATCTAATTTTTCTTATTTCCCTCATCACACCATAATGTTGTAACCTATTTTTGGTATGAACATATGTACATACATGATCCTTTTAGTTTTTGTTCCAAGGATTCATTTTGTAAGTTGCATGTTTGATTGGATTTTCCATTTATCTTAGTTGCAACAAGGGAGGTTCTCATGAAGCAAAGGAATTTTATTGACTTGAGAGTAGATAGATATCATGTTATCTTCATAATAACATTTGATTATAAATTTTGCACACCTTACTATCTCAAATTGAACATCCAATCTTTTAACTCTAGACGCATTCAATACATCTTGGCAAGATCACACACTAGATGAGAGGGTTAAAATGGAATTCACTCACTATTATCATGCGTAGCTAACTAAAACATCATACCCACTCGAAATATTTTCATTCATCTTAAATTGTTTCACATTAATTTGATTTAATTCCATTTTATAATTTTTGTGTAACTCATTTATTAAAGGGGACATTTGCATGCTCATGAGACTATAGCTATCATTCTATGGAATTTCTCAAGAACATGGTGACATAGTTTCACAATGCACATTCATTACGCATTAGGAAAAGTGGAGAACAAGAGGGAATACTCCTTCATTTAGAGGATTATGGTTCACCTTAGGGATCACACGTCAGGAAACTTGTCCCTCGACCCAAGAGATGGTTTATACACATTATATGAATGATCTAAATTTCACCTTTCTCCAAGCATATCATCTTATGGTTACATTTTCACCAACTAATCGTAACTTAATAAGTTGTTAAGTTTCACAATTAACCCTTAATATTGCACCATTAATCCCAATGATAAAAGAGATTGAGTATCGAGTTCAATTATAATCCCAAATCTTAAGGGTGATTGTCAAGGTTAGTTAGTGGTCTTTTCAACTCAACATGTGTGTCATTCAAAGAGGATTTTACACTAATATTAATGTTGGATCCCAGGAGTTCTACCTTAAGAGAACAATTTTTCTTACTACATACACAATTTAAAAACCTAGAAGGAACCACATACTCTAGATAATGTTTGACCACATCATTCCTATTCATTGGGTTCACGATGATGCCACTAAGCATATAGGTTATGATGACAAAAATCAAACTAGGGATCTCATTTACTTAATCTAGGAGGTGTCATCAAGTGTGAATAGTTAAGTTCATCCTAAGGTTTTAGTTTTCTATGTTACAAGAATCACATAGGAAGAATAGTTATGCATGAATTTTATACTAGAGTTGATTAGTTCATTAGATTTCTTTATTACATTTTCAAAGTAAGAAACACAACACTAATTATTTAATCATCAATTGCACACTTTGTAATTTCACTATAAGCTATTAAGTTCAATTTCATTTAACACAATATCCAACTTTTACAATACTAAACTTGGAATCAAATAACACCCATATTTAGATGAAATTTTCCCTTAAACACTAGCATCTTTAAAAATGTTACAAAAATTCACTAATACACCCTTCAATACTCCACAAAATGTGAACAATCCTCTACCATTTTACTTAACATATATATCCAACCCCTTTTACCATATGTAAATTTGGATCAAAAGAACAACTATAGTTAAATGCACAATTCCCAAAGCACCCCTAAAACTAACATCTCATACATATTACCAAATTTCAAATATAAAATTTTCTATAACATGGAAATACATTATACATATATACATTCTACAATGACCTATATAAATTACAATAATAAGCAATGAATTACACCACCTTTTTGCCATCTTTCTTGCATCTTACAAACCATGTGAGCATCAAAATAAACAATAAATCACTTAGCATGGAATCCATATAGATCTAGCATAATAAATATTTTTATTTTCCCATTTACATAATAATAATTTGCATTCTAAGGAATAATGTTAAAGACACATATTTATTCCATTTCATTTCACTTCATTTCTTAACCAAGGAAGAGAGGGAGATAGGAGAGAAAAACTATTTTTGCCAAAATTTAATTTCACACAAGTCACTTGATATAATTTCAAATAGTTATTTATAAGTGTCAAAAAATTTCCACATGGGTTTGGTAACATGACGGGGTCCTACAACTTTTTTTTTTAAGTTTTCTACTAATTGTAAAAACGTTCAATTTAGGCTCAAAGGCTAAGAAACCACTTTCAAACATTATCTTCCGGTGAGAAAACATACAACAAGTAAGTTTCTACGTGTCCTCTTATACACCAATAGTTCACAAGAACTAATGGAATTCAGAACTGGTGAATGGTTTAGATTGGTGGTCGATTTTGAGGCCATCGGTCGTAATTGACCTAGTTGTAAATGATCAAAAGTAACTTGAAGACTCATAAAAACCACTTCTAAAACTGATGTTTGATGGAAAACACAAGCAAGAAATTTCTAACAAGTTCCCCTATATATGGAGAATTCCCCAGAGTCGATAGAAGACGAGAAATAACAAATGGTTTTCCAACAGTGACAGGTTTTCTTGAATCACCAGTTGTATAATTGGTCCAGTTTGACCTAGTCAAACTATGACCGAAGGCCTACAAAATGCCTTTTCCAAACTATCAAGAAGATTTTTTCCCAAAATGAAGGTTCCAAGAAATTTCTAGTAAAAATACTAGAGTTTTACGAAGGTGGATAAGCATTTCATTGTCTAGGATTCAAATGGTGAGCTGATATGAACCCAAATTTTAAATTTTAACAACTTCCTAAAAGTCCAAATAGGGTATTACAGATCCAAGAGGAGTGAAAAAGAGTAAAAATTCGAATTGGGGTCAAAATTAAATCTTGAGGCAAACTCTCCTCATAACATGGAACATGAATGAGACTTTACATCTATTTTTGGGTTTTAGAAGGTTGCTTTGTAGGTCTATGAATATCATGATTCACTAGCTTTTACAATGGAACAATAGTGGGTTTATGAGGGAACAAACTCAGCTTGTCAATAAAAGGGTGTCACAACTATCTAATATGGTTACAAGTTTTCCAAATCATGTTTTAAGGAGGGTTTAAGTTTGTGCTTGACTACCAAGTGTTATTCAGGTTACATAAGTACCAGATGACATTTTACTATTTTTCCAAAACAAGTTTATATAAAATAGTCAAATGTATGATAAACCAAATATTTTTAAAATTATTACTTGGAAAATGGAAAAACTAAAGTACAAGAATTATGAGGGACAAGGTGAGATGAACCATGCCTGTAATGATCGACGATTTGGTCATAGGTGTTCTCACCCTTCCTCTCATCCACTCCATGAAAACCTTAAAGTGTTATCCTCATATTGGCCAAGGTATAAAAATTCATTCATTAAATTTTTAATAAGATAAAAAATAGGGTAATTCATATCGTTCTCTATTTTCACTAAACTATGAAGCATTATTTCCATCTTTTTGTTCATGCACCAAACAAACTTGAACTCCTTAAAATCCCTATACTAGGCCCCTCATCATTCTCTTCTTCCTGAAAATTATTTGGGTTCTCTATCTTCATGACAATTCCTTTATTGGAATTTGCATCATGGATCATATTAACATTCCTTTTGTTTGTGTCCAATGATATTGTACTTGTACTAATGATATTTTGGGTATGTTGCATCATCTTTGGCAAGAAATCTTTGTGGCTTTCCTGCATCTATTTCATGAATTCCTCATTTTTTTTGCACTTCCCACATGAATTTCTCATACTTATCCTTGGAAACTATTGTAGAAGGAAATTGGGAGTATTCTCTTCTTCCATCTAAAATTACTAAGAGAAAGATTAGAATGTTGGTGTTGTGTTTGTAATTTTTTTTAAATTTTAAATGGTTATTCATAGATATTTTCTTGTCACAGTCCTTTTCCATATTTTCATACACATATACTACGATTATTTGCAACAATGAAATCTTAAAAAATCTTGTCCCTCCTTCATTATGTTATAATGGATGTCCATTCCATGTTCTAAATCTTCCATTTTGGCATAGTGTGGAGAGATGCTAGAAAAGGCTAAGAATCCTTGATTTACATTTCTTGAAAGGTTGCATGGTTTTTAAAAACCCATTTTTACATATCCTCTTATCATTATTGTCCAACCCACGAGGCCACATTTCAGGTATTATTCGAATAATTAATATCCAAGCACATGCTTCCACATTTTACATACATGTCCACCAGAGCACAACTACAAAATATGATAAAATTCCTATATCTATTATGCTTTGTTGGATGTCCATACCCTATTCCAAAGGTTCCATTTTGACGTATGATGTGAGGGGCTGGTAAAAAAAATTAGATTTCCATTATGCTTTGATGGACATTAACACCCTGCTCTAGAGCTTGAACATTAGCACAAGCCTAGAGTATGCAGGAAAATGCAAATGATTGGTTTAGAGACATGTGTGTTGCATAGGTGAAATGGTGTGACTACCTCATGAGGAACCCATGAATTTTTGCATTGAAACTATCCAAAATACTAAATTTACAATGTTACCTAGGTTTCAACTTGGATAAATCTTCTAGATCTCTAAAAAATCTTGATCATCGGTGTGCAAGGAAGATGATAGGTCAGAGTGTTGTAAGGGATGCCCATTCCTATCAAATCTCCTTCCACATAGCTTTACCTATTCCTGCCACCACCAAACTCCATCACTTCGCCATTCCTCTCTCCAATTACTTGTGCCCAAGCACACATCCCATCTTCTTTTTATCTTTCTATTTTAATATATAAATTTTTATTTCTTATTGTTGGGCACTACCCCCCTTATAAGAGCATCATCCTTGATGCAAAAAAACATCAAGCTCGAAGGGTACTCGAAAAATAAATTCAATAATGACACATGTCGTTTAATAAAAAACAACTTGTCCATAAACATGACCACAAGGAAGCAAGCTAATTTCCACAATATCTTAAATTTTAATGTTATGTGAAGATTGGTAATTAGTTATCTTTTACTTTATTACTTATTATTTTTCCTTTACAGAATTTCTAAATCTCAAGCTCTTAATATTCATTGTTTAGAATTTCAATTCTTAGGATTTTAGTTTATCTTTTTTTTTGTGGGTGCCAACAAAAACTGACATCACAATACCACACCAGGCCAAACACAACACTAATGATTCACAACACATCATGATATGCACTTTCACAACTATATCACATCACAAGAACTCAACCAAACCATGGAAGAACATACATAGCCCTCACAACATAGTACTTATCACATATGCACCCAATACAATAGTACTCATAACATAAGCATACTATAACAACATGGAATTCCAAATAGTACACATACGAAGGTTTCACCAAACTCAAGACCATAACTATAGTTACATAGAGTCAAAAGGGGTCAAAACATACCCACAATGAGGAACATCAATCCTCAACATCACAAAACATGACCAGACTCACATGAGTACACATAAATCAAAGTACCAACACCATAAACCTCCCAAAACATCACAAAACAAGTCCATATACCTCCCAAATAATCACCAACAACTACATATACCTCCCAATTATAAAAAAAAATCTCCATATTCCTCCAAAGCATCATGAAACAACTATATGTACCTCCCAAAGTATCACAAAAAACTCCATATACCTCCCAAAGCATCACAAAACAACTCCATATACCTCCCAAAGCATCACAAAACAACTCCATATACTTTCCAAAGAAATAAAAAAAATATAGATTTTCCTTTTCACTCCCCCAAAAGGGTGGTCACCCTCTGGCCCTAGGCACATAGATTCTAGACACCTCTAACCCAAGTGACATAATAACTCATGGTTTTACAAAACCACTAGTTATCTGTAATTCCTTGGGGCATACCCCATACAATGAAGTGGGTCCATAGGTTCAACCACTCCATGGTGCATCCCATGACCCTATTCCACACATTACGACATTAGAACCAACATAACAATCCATTTTCAAATGCCAAGTGGAAAAAATCCAAATCCTTGGGCTAGGCTATAAAACCTTTAAACATGAAAAGAAAATTTAAATCTAAGTAAAAAAATGGCCAAATAGCCATAGTTAGTGCAAAAATATATATGTTAGTGCAACAACCAAATAAATTCCTAAAATATAAGAACACATCAATCAAGAAAACCATTGGTTCTTAGCAAGAAAAGGGAAAATGTTCAATTTACAAATAAAATATGTATAGAGAAATAACACATCACAATAACTATGTGGCCTTATATGGCCACGAAAGGGGTACTCAATGAGTTTGTGGAACTTAGACATCAATATCCTCTCAAAATAACATATCAAATAATACAACTATCATCATCTTTATATGAATCATCCCTCCATACTTCCACAAGGCTCAACATAGTCAAAAATCACATAGGATTGTTTGATGGACAACCCAATAGGAAATATTAGGGGATGATAGTTTTTTCATAAGTTGAGCCTAAGGTGGTGTGTATCCACAATATACTGAGCAAGCTTAAGCATATACTAAATAGATAGAAGTGGGTTTTCAGTCTATATAAGACTCCACTTCCTCACTCATACTCAGCTCAAGATTATGAAAACCTAGTCCATGCCTCCTCTCTCCACACATACACTCTTAATGATTTCCCCCTTAGGGTCATCTAGTGTAAGGTTCACAACATAACACATAACTACATCACTAACACAATGGTGATTCATGCACATTAACCATAACAGTCTTACACATGGTATATATACAGGGTACAACATAATTATTACTTTCACAGGTTACGATACATCACGTTTCCACATAATGCACTCAAAGGTGAAGTATTACATAATAGGGGTCATACAATCCCCATATTCCCCTAATTCACGACATGAATCATCTCATATTACACAAATTATATGCATGATGAAAAAAGTGAATAACATTACAACATAGAATAAATTGTAGGACAACATGGTGACACACAATTCATCACTACACAGTGGCGACATTACTATACAATCCAATCCACTATACACCAATATTTTCATATAACACATCAACACACCTACATATCACAAAATGATAAGATGCTCCAACACACCGCCATCCATAAAAACATTCTTCTCACACATACCAAGAAACACATCACATGTGGACTCCTCATTGAATCCATGAAAAAGGAGTGAATACTCTCATCACAAGCACATCAACATGATAACAAACATGCACTAAGAGACATGCACCACATGTGCATTCATAATATCACAATTACAACATTGGTCACATAACAACATATATCACATTACTCTTCCAATCTCCACCATCACCATGTAGAATCATCACAACTCCAATCCATCCCAAAGGTTTGAGAGCATGAACCTCCACTCTGATACCAAATGTAATGCACCCAAATTACACACAAATACACACTAAAAATACTAGAGTAATTTTGTTTTGACTTACATTGTAGTTCACATGACACTACAGGGGATCACTTATGACAATGCACAACACATGATCTGCTTGCACGAACACTAACCCACATAGGCAATATGAAAACACATGACACACATCAAGGCCACTTTTTTTTAGACAAGACACAACATAATGATTCAACTACATTATGAATCTTGTATGGGCACCATCCATGACAACACTTTCCTGGTTTACATATTTATTACATTCATGTTTTGTTATTGACCTTATTTTGTTTGAAATCACTTATCAATTATTTTATAACTAGACTCCATTATCTTTATTTTATTTAACATTTCACTTGTAGTAATCCCATCTAATTTTTCTTATTTCCCTCATCACACTAGAATGATGTAACCTAGTTGTTGGTATGAACATATGTACATACATGATCCTTTTAATTGTTTTCCCAAGGATTCATTTTCTAAGTTGCATGTTTGATTGGATTTTCCATTTATCTTAGTTGTAACAAGGAGGTTCTCATGAAGCAAAGGAAGTTTATTGATTCAAGAGTAGATAGATTTCATTATTTTCATAATAACATTTGATTATAAATTTTACACACCTTACTAAGGTCACAACTAGAGTGATTGAACACCCTTATCTCCAAAAATCATCTTGTAACTCTAGGCACATTCGATACATCTTGGAAATATGACACACTAGATGAGAGGGGTTAAAAGGGAATTCACACTTAGTATTCTCATGTGTAGGTAACTAAAACATTAGATCCACTCGAATCATTTTCATTCATCTTAAATGGTTTCACTTAATTTGATTTAATTACTTTTTAAAATTTGTTTTGTAACCCATTTATTAATAGGGACATTTGCATGCTCGTGAGCCTACTAGCTCTTGTCCTAGGGAATTACCTCAAGAACATGGTCACCTAGTTTCACAACATACATTCATCATACATTAGGAATAGTAGAGAAAGGAGGAAATAATATTTCGTTTAGAGGATTATGGTTCACCTTAGGGATCACATGTTAGGAAACTCATCCCTTAACCCAAGAGATGGTTTATAAACATTATATGAATGATCTAAATTTCACATTTCTCTAAGCATATCATCTTATGGTTAGATTTTCACCAAATAATCGTAACTTAATAAGTTGCCAAGTTTCAAAATTAACCATTAGTATTGCACCATTAAGCCCAACGATAAAAAAGATTAAGTATTGAGTTCAATTATAATCCCAACTCTTAATGGTGAATATCAAGGTTAGTTGATGGTCTTCACCACTAACCATGTGCATTGGTTTAAGAGGATTTTACACTAAGATGAATGTTGGTTCCCAAGGAGTACCACCTTAAGAGATCATGTTCTCCTTACTACATACACCAAATCTAAACCTATAAGGGAACCACATACTCTAGATAATGTTTGACCACATTGTTCCTATTCATTGGATTCATGACGATGCCACTAAGAATATAGGTTATGATGATAAAACTCAAACTAGGGATCTCATTTACTTAAGATAGGAGGTTTCATTGAGTGTGAATAGTTAAGTTCATCCTAAGGTTTTAGTTTTCTATGTTACAAGATTCACATAGGAAGGATAGTTATGCATGAATTTTATACTAGAGTTGACTGGTTCATTAGATTTCTTTATTACATTTTCAAAGTAAGAAACACAACACCGATTATTTAATCATCAATTACACACTATAATTTAACTATAAGATATTAAGTTCAATTTCATTTACACAATATCTAACTTTTACAATACTAAACTTGGAATCAAATAACACCCATATTTAGATGAACTTTTCCCTTAAACACTAGCATCTTAAAAATGTTTTACAAAACTTCACTAATACACCCTTCAATACTCTACAAAATGTGAACAATCCTCTACCATTTCACTTAACATATATATCCAATCCCCTTTTTACCATATATATAAATTTGGTTCAAAACAAAACCTATAGTTAAATGCACATTCCCAAAGCACCCTAAAACTAATATCTCATACATATACCAAATTTCAAATATAAAATTTTCTGTAACATGAAAATAAATTATACATATATACATTGTACAATGACCTATATAAATTACAACAATAATCAATGAATTATAAGCAGGCCTTTTCAACATCTTTCTTGCATCCAAGAAAACAATGTGTGCATGAAATCAGTGATAAATCGTTGCATGACACCCACCTATATCTAGCATAATTAACATTTAATTGTTTCTCTTTTACATAATAATAATTTACATTCTAAGGGAGAGGGTTAGAGACACATATTTATTCCATTTCATTTCACTTCATTTCTTATCCAAGGAGAGAGAGGGAGATAGGGAGAACCACTATTATTTCAAAAGTTCAATTTCATTAAACAAGTCACTTGATTGAATTTCAAATAGTTAATTACAAGTGTCAACAAGTTTCCACGGGAGTTTGGTAACTTGAGACAGGGTTCTACAACTTTATTTCTTTATGTTTTCCTACTTGTTATAAAAATGTTCAATTTAGGCTCAAAGGCTAAGAAACAAATTTCAAACATTTTCTTTTGGAGAGAAAACATACCAGAGGTAATTTTCTACATGTCCTCCTAGACATCAAGAATTCATAGGAACTACCAAAATTCAGAACTAACGAATGGTTTACGATTGGTGGCGGCCGTTTATGAGGCCATTGGTTGTAATTGACCTAGTTGTAAATGATCAAAAGTTAACTCGAGGGATCATAAAACCATGTCCAAAAATGAAGTTCGATGCATGAATGAGAAATAAGAAAATTCCTACAAGTTTTGTTATATATGATGAATTGACCAAATTCAATAGAACTAAGAACTAGAAAATAGTTTTCAAATGGCGATAAGTTTGCTAGAGTCACCGGTCGTATTCCATTTCTAAACTTTCAGAAGAGTTATTTTCCCAAAACTTAAGGTTCCAGGAAATTTTCTAGTAAAAATAATAGAGGTTTGCTAAGGTAGATAAGCATTTCTTTGTCCAGGATTCAAATGGCGAGCCGATATGAAACCTAGCTTTTTAATTTTAACATTTTCCTAAAAGCACAAATGGGGTAATAGGGCTCCCAGAGGAGAAACAAAGAGAGTATAAATGGTTGATTTGGGTTGAAATTAAACCTTGAGGCAAATCGACCTCATAACTGGAACATGAATGAGAATTTACATCTACTTTTTTGTGTTTTAGAAGGTTGTTTTGTAGGTATATTAATATCATGATTCACTATCTTTACAATGGAATACTTAGTGGGTTTACGACTTAAACAAACTCATATTGTCAATAAGAGGTATCACAGCTATCTAATATGGTTATTGTTATCTCTCAAAAGTGCACCCTCCAGAGAGATGACTGTAGGTGTTCTAAGATTACAAATTTTATCTCTCTCTTTTTGTAGATACGATGGAGACACCTCAGGTTTGTGGGTATACATATTTTGAGGTGAGTCTCTCGATCTCAAGGATGATTCATTATTGATGTATCCTAGATTTATTTTCTAGTGTTTAAGGGTAAAAGATGAATGTAAAAATGAAATTAAAACTGAGGTGATACACCAAAATTGTATGAGGTTTTTGACTGAGTACATGCACAATTGATATGGAATGAATTTCTGATGCATAGGCCAACAATTTTCTATAGAATATTAAAGGAAAACACTCAGATGTATTGAGGGAAAATAATCACAACACTATTAAGTTAAACATGCACATTAATATCTAGTAGAAATTACTGAAATTTACAACAAGGTAAGATGATTAATCAGGGAGTAAAAATTCACAAGTTTAATGGGAACATACAAAAGATTGTAAATAATTGGAAAGGAGAAAATACTTCATTCAATGGGAAAAAACTGCAAAAACAACTTCAACACTCCTATATCTAAAAAGTCCTCTTATGTGCTTTCACAAGGCACACAATATATAGCAAAATTAATTCACTCACCCTTCCTAAAAATAGACTAAGGTTGTACTCATCCATGCATTCTATTTTTATCTTTTATTTAATAATAAATAAAGGAATAAAATAAAGAAAACTAATACAAAGAGGCATTAATAGCCTTTGATTACATACGTCAAACTGCAGTTGATTATCCTATTTTTAAGAAAAGAATGGGTGAATAATTTGCTAATAATAAATCTTGCTTGATGAGAAAGTATTTTGAAAGTATATTGATTCAAGGCAAAAATCATGTTTCTGGGGTCCCCTCGGCTTCTTTCTAACTCTCTTGTCCAAGAAGAAAACCCAACAAGTTTTAAAAATGTGAAAAAATTGCAAAAGCCAAGCTTGTGCCGAAAAATGGAGAAAATCGGCTAAGTCTTGTCCTAGGCGGTCCTTGGGACAGTTGGGACGTCGGGGCACGAATCGGCCGAAAAGCCGCCAGCGGTCTCAACACTGGAGCACTTGGGATGTCGGGACGCGAGGGACGCGAAAAGGTGAATCGGCCGAAAGAGGGAAAAAATTGCCTAAGTCTTGTTTCAGACAGTCCGGGACAGTTGGGACAAAAGTACGCGGATCGGCCGGTTTAGCGCAAGTCAGTCCATTTCGGGTGGTTCGGAGAGATTTGTCCCAGGCGGTCTGGGACAGTTGGGAAAAAAAATGTATGCGAGAGGACGCAACCGGCCAATTCGGTGGCCGAAAACAAGAGACTTTCGTCAGGACATTTGGGCCAAAGTACGCGGAGGGCGCGAAAAAGCCGAAAGAGCCGAGAGCGAATGGAATCTCGCCACGTGTCTTCACCGAAAGAAAGAGGGACAAGGAAGCCCAATCGGCGGAAGTAGGAGATTTTCATTTTGGGACATCCAGGGCCAAAGGTATGCGAGGGACGCGTGGGACGTGAAAAGCTGAAAGAGCCACCAACGAATCAAATCTCGCCACGTGTCTTCACCTCATCGGCCCGGTGGGAAAATTTTGAAAAAAATTTCCAAAGGCAAAAAAAAAGGGAAATGGTCAGGAAGGGCCCGCGTCCAATGAAATCATGCCATGTGGCACTTGAGTGGTGGAGCGCGGGGGAGAAATGGGAAAATTTTCCCAAAGTAAAAATACCAATTTTAAAAGGACAAAGTGCGCCCCTCAGGCCCGAGCCAATAAAATAGTGCCACGTGTCCAAGTGGCAAGAAATTAAGGAAGGGCCCGAAAAGGAATTTTCAGAGGATGAACCCACGAATGAATCAGAGCCTAACACGTGTCATCCAAGTGGCAGAGCGTGAAAAAAATTCAAATATTTTCCCGCCGATCCGTTTTGGCCTTGTTTTTGCCTAAATCTTCAAATCGCCATATCTTTCGATCCAGAGCTCGGATTTTCACGTTCTTTATATCAATGGAAAGCTGGTGAAATTCTCTACATGATTCCGGGGTCAATCTTGCATTTTGGTTCAGTTTGGAGAGAGAAAATCAAGAAATGTCTCTGGCGTGTGGTAATGGCCAGAAATGACGTTTCAACAACCAACTTTAATGCAAAATACAGTTCGCCACTTTTGCTAGGGTTCTCACCCACCGCCATAATGAGATGAGTTAAATGCAACCTAGAAGTGGTTGGGGTAGATCTGGATTTCCTCTCTCTTCCCTCTCTCATTCTTCCTATAAATTGTAAGGAGGGGCTTCTTTCTAAAGGTCGAACATTCTTGTTTTGCCCCTCCCTTCTTCTCTTTGGCAGGTGAATTTGTGGAGTTCAAACCTCCCATTTAAAACTGTAATGCAACCTTGCCTCTTGGCATTTTGTAGTGTATTGTATCGATCTTTGGAGCAAGTAATGCATGTCTGTGGATGATTCTCAACCCTCTCTGTGTTCATTTGCATCCTCCTGATCTTTCACTACAAATTTTGTTATCTGTGCATGATCTTGCATCACATTTGAATGGTTTGTGTTTATTGGCAAGATAGGTGTTCTTCATTCCTCGGTGCATCACCTCTGTTAGCTTAGGTTTATTTTTATGCATCTTCTTACCCTGTCTCCTTGGCAAGATTAGATTAGATTTTGAGTAAACCCTCTACATTTTTCATGTGCATCTGAACAGAGGAATAGGAACCAGCCTTCTCTGGAGATTCCTTTCTCATTTTTGCAAGTCCCACACTTGGAGAAAGGATTCCATGTTGTGCAATCACACTGGATGCTAGTATGATCAAACTAGAAATCTGATCAACATCCAGGGGTGTTGTGATTTTGCACTAACAGTTTTGGCATGCCCGGTGGGACATTAGAGGTCTTCACTTCATTACAACAAGATCGATGTGCACTTGTTCCATGTTCCAGCTTTGAAGGAGCTTTGAAATTACACATCTGGCGACTCCAAAAGAGACATAATCCACTGGTTTCAGCAGTCCAAGCCTGGAAAATTTATGAGAAGAATACAGACCAGGTCAAGAACTAGGGAGGAAGGATTGTTTGTTTATCTACACCTATCTCCAGGCAGAGAAAGAAGGGGAAGAAGAGCTCAAAGATCACCATCTCCACCTAACAGAACTCTCTCTACACCTCCACCTGGTAGACCTTTCGTCCAATCAACAAGGGTTCTCAGGCCAATCAGAATGGCGCAACCACCGAATCCCTTTGTCAATTTCACTGGCAGTAG
Organism: Taxus wallichiana var. yunnanensis; assembly: GCA_018340775.1. Taxonomy (NCBI): domain Eukaryota; kingdom Viridiplantae; phylum Streptophyta; class Pinopsida; order Cupressales; family Taxaceae; genus Taxus; species Taxus wallichiana. Next base: position 755,882,095 of record CM031234.1, read on the forward strand.
CCCACTTGCCCTCAATGCACAGAATCCAGTTCCAATTGCAGCGTTGAAGAACATTCCATTTTTCACTGGAGAAAATCATACCACTCCTGGTGATCATGTCAAAGACATTGCTAACATCTGTGCAATCCATGAGATAAATGAAATGGATGTGGCTGTCAAATTGCTGGCATCTTCGTTCAAAGGGAAGGCATTGCAATGGTTTAGGAGCCTTGGAGCTGGTTCTATCACAAATTGGAATCAGTTATGCATAGTTCTCCATGAGCAGTTTGGGGAAAAGGGAGACAATTTGTCTCTACTAGAACAATTGACAACTATCAAGAGAGCTCCCAACGAGCAGCTGACTGACTTCAACTTCAGATTTCAAAGGTCTTGGGAGAGGATTCCAGTGGCAGTAAGGCCAGCAGAAAGGTGCTTTTCTATACTATCTTAAGGCTTTGAATTCTGATATTTCTATGTTAATTCAATCTATGGGAGGCACAACCTTACCTGCTGCTTATAGCATTGCCATTAGAGCCGAAAACTGTCTTATTCAAGCTGGTAAACTGGCTCCTAGGCCTCCCATGCCCTTGTATCCAAACTTAGAAAATCCAAGCACTAGTCAAGCACCCACTTTGGCTCCTATTCCCACTCCTAGAAATCAAAGTTCAAATGAGACTTCTACTTCATCCTCTAGTACTTCAAATGAACTCCAAGAGGTCATGAAACAATTGCAAAATTTGGGAAATGAGCTGGTTACTATCAAAAGACAGCAAGCTCAAAGTGCTAGACCATATCAGCCTCAAGCATAGTACTGGGCTAGGCCCCCATACCAACAAAATAGGTCACCAACTCAGGCTGCAAATCAAAATCAAAGCCAAGTAAGGCCTCCCACTAATAGACCATTTCAGCCCTATAACCCCAATGTCATATCTGCTTCTAAAGCATTAGTGCCAGTCCAAAATAACATGGCCCAAGAATATGATTGGTGTTTCCCATGCAGTCAGCCACATAACCAATCAATGTGCTTTAACGGTGCATTAAATCAGCTCTTATGGTGCAAACCATTGGTGGGTCGCAAGAGTCCAGCCACGAAGAGGATCAGCAGCAAGAAGCACCTCAGCAAGGAACATCTCCAAACAAAACTACTCTTGTCAATTGGCAGGCTGAAGATTTCTGTGGTATGAATCAAATACCCTCTCAAAGTGTTGCAGCCAACACAAGGTCAAAGAGGAGAAATTTGGGTGAAGAACAGCCATTAGCCCCAAGTAATCCACAACCTTCTACCACTCCACAAGCCACTGGCAAACAAAATGTAGTTCCAAACATGCAAGGGGCACCCAAACCAGCTCCTAAACCAACCCAAATGCCAGTTGCTGCTGCCCATGTGCAAGGGATGAATGTGCAAGCCAAGGGACAAAAGAGGGACACTTCATCTCCATTCAGTATCATTGATCAGATGAGGAAGACAAATGTAAACATATCAATGTGGGAATCACTATCTATCCCAGGACAAAGAGATTTGCTACAAGCTGCCATGAAGGACTGGTCAACTTCAAATCAACAGGTCCAAATGCAAGAGAAGGTACTCACAAATGCTTGCCCAGCCTGAAGGAAATCATGGAGGACAGCAAGGTAAAATGTTGAAGCCCCCTCCATTTTATGTTTCATTGATCATAGGAGACAAGTTGGTACATAATTGCATGATTGACTCGGGAGCAAGTAGCTCAGTCATGCCAAAACAGATAGCTGATCAGCTAGGACTCCAATATGAAGTCATCTCCAAGGGTGTAGTGCAATTAGATGGGACAGCAGTAACAACAGTTGGAGTGATTAAAAACTTGAGTCTTACTTTGCATGCCTGTCCCAACGTGGTTGTTTTGCAAGATGTCTCAGTAATAGACCTTCCACCACTCTTTGCATTGTGCTTGTCAAGAGACTTCACTGCTAAAATTGGAGGCTATCTTTCGGCAGATTGGTCACACATGTTGTTTAGAACAAGGTATGGAACTAAGGCCACAATCAGATCTGAACCTATTGCAAACTTTCACATTGAGCCTTACACTCCAAGTCAGATTAATGCCAATTGTTCAGCGTTTGATCAAGAAGATCATCCAAGCACTGATGAAGCTGACACCAAGGTAGGAAGCATCCCAGATTTGACTCTTGATGAATGGGCAAGTAAGGTGCATGCTTTTGATCCTTATCAAGAAATAGAAGAATCTGAGCTAGGAGTTTATTGTTTACATGAAGAGAATCAACCTCTCCCCAGCATCACCAAGCCAGATCATAAAGACAAGAATGAAGTATGGCAATTGTTCTTTGATGGGTCAAGGAGTAGACAAGGTGCAGGAGGAGGAGCTATGCTCATTTCTCCGCAAGGTACAAAGTATTACTCAGCCTTCCATTTTCAGTTTTCTTGCTCAAACAATACAGCTGAGTATGAAGCCTTAATTCATGGATTGCACTGGGCAAAGAAGAAAGGCATCAAGAATTTGCAAGTATTTGGTGATAGTGAGCTGATCGTAAACCAAGTTAAGGGGCAGCATGCTGTCAAGAATAATCTGCTCAAGTGCTACAAAAATCGGGTATGGGATCTTATGGAAGATTTTGAAGCTTTTAGCATCAATTCCATCCCAAGAAAAAGGAATGAAGCAGCGGACAGACTGGCAGCAATTGGGGCTGCATTTGACGTTGTAGAAAATATCAAAAGTGAAAAATCTCAGCCTCATATCAAAGTGGTTGTGAGACCAGCTGTTCCGGATAACAACACAAGTTGGCAAGTCTTCGAGAATGATCAGCAGATTGTTAATTTCCTGCAAGAAGAGCTGAGTTCTCCATGAGAAATCAAGACAAGCTGGAGCAGCAGTATGGTGACCAAGTGGTGCAGCTGAGAACTAACAAATTACCAAAAGGCCTCATAACCTTGGAGTCAATCTTCAACCCGAATGATCAGTTCCGGAAGGAGAAAGCAAACATTCAAGTAAAGGGTGAAGATTCAGAGCCTATTTTAGTAGATGAAGGCAAGACATTGCAAATTGGCAAAGTAAGTACTCCACAAGAGAAATCTGATTTTGTTCAGCTTTGTCAAGAGTTCCCAGATGTCTTTGCTTGGACTTACAAAGATTTAAGAGGTTTCAACCCAAAGTTGGCACAACATACTATTGAGTTGGATCCGGAATCCAAGCCTGTCAGGCAAAAGCAAAGGCCAGTAAATCCTCATATCGAACCTCTCATGAGAAAAGAGTTAAGCAAGCTCATTGAGGCCAGTATCATCTTCCCCATCAAACACTCAAGTTGGGTTGCAAACTTGGTGCCGTAAAGGAAAAGAAATGGAGAAATAAGATTGTGTGTGGACTTTCATGATCTAAATAGAGCATCACTCTCAGGATCATTATCCGCTTCCATCAATGGAACAAATATTAGGTTGTAGCTGGTTGAAAAGGTTTTCATTGCTAGATGGATATTCGAGGCTATAATCGGATAATGGTGAAAGAAGAAGATCAATTCAAGATGGCCTTCACTACAAAAATGGGGCACGTATGCTTACAAAAGATGCCATTTGGGTGTCAAATGCGGAGCAACATTCCAGTGAGCTATGGATATGGCGTTCAAAGGCTTGATCAACAATATAGTGCTGGTATACCTAGATGATATCACTGTCTTCTCAAAGAATGTAGCAGACCATCTCTTTCACCTCAGGAAAGTGTTTCAGAGATGTAGAAGGTTCGGAGTGTCATTGAATCCAAAGAAGTGTATATTCTTGGCACACGAAGGAAAATTGTTGGGTCACATTGTCTCTAGGGAAGGGCTAACAATTGATCCTGAAAGGGTTGAAGCCATCCGAACACTCCCATTGCCACACCACAAGAAATCTCTTCAAAGCTTCTTGGGAAGGATAAACTTTGTCCATAGATTTGTGCCTAATTTTGCCACTCTTGTGAAGCCTTTAACAATGATGTTGAAGAAGAGTCTAGCATTCAAATGGACAACAGAAGGCAAAGAGAGTTTTGAAAACATCAAGCATGCAATATCACAAGCTCCAACTCTTATCAACCCAGACTTTTCAAAGGACTTCATGTTGTATGCGTTTGGAGGATCAGATACAATCTCAGCTATCTTGACACAACTGAATAGAGAAGGTTCAGAACAGCCCATAGCATTCTTCAGTCAAACCTTGGAAGATTACGAAATAAAGTATTCTTTCATCGAAAAGCATGTCCTTGCCGTCATCAGGAGCTTGAAGAAGTTCAGACATTTGGTCTCAAACAATAAGATTCAACTACTAGTGTCTCATGTTGGTGTCAAGGACTTTCTCCTAAACAAGGATTTAAATGAGAAGAGAGCAGGTTGGATCACTCGGGTGATGGAATATGATATTGAAATCAAAGTGACCAAGCTAGTTCATGGCAAAGGCTTGTGTGAGCAGCTCGCTTCCAAACAACCAAACGGGTCAAAAAGTGAAGAGGATGTTGTCCTACTACTACAGAATGATCAAGAACAACCAGCTGATGATGCACCCATTCCATGTTGGACTCAAGATTTGGTGCATTACCTCCAAATAGGCTTGTGCCCTCCAGAAGTGAGCAAAGCAAAGAGGAGATACTTTAGATTACAAGCTATCCCATATGTACTCATTAATGGTATCTTGTTCAAGAAAGACATCCATGGTGTTCTATTAAGATGCATTGGAACAGGTCAAGTTGAGAAGATCTTACACGAGTTCCATGACGGGGAAGCAGGAGGCCACTTTGCTCCACGAGTGACAGCTCTCAAAATCATGAGAGCTGGTTACTATTGGCCTACTGTGTTCAATGATTGCTACTCATGGGTTAAAAAATGCAAGAGATGTGCATTCTTCACGGGAAAGAAGGTTAGCAGCGCTGCCCCTTCATCCAATTTCAGTGGATCAGCCATTCATGCAATGGGGATTGGACTTCATTGGGGTTATCAATCCCAATTCAAGTCAAGGCCACAAGTGGATACTTACAGCAACGGATTATTTCACCAAGTGGACCGAAGCAGTGGCACTCAAGGAGGCAAATGAATCTAATATCTTAGATTTCTATGAAGGGATAGTCACGAGGTTTGGTGCCCCTGCCACTATCATATCAGACAATGCATTGGCATTCCTTGGCACAAAGATCACTGAATGGGCTGTCAAGAATTGTGTGTATCTCAGCACTTCATCAAATTATTACCCTCAAGGTAATGGTCAAGCCGAGTCTACGAACAAGAACCTACTAAGAATCATCAGAAGGACTCTAGATGAAAATCAAAGGACTTGGCATGCAAAGCTCAAATCAGCCCTATGGGCTGATAGAATCACACCTAAGAGGTCTACAGGAAGCTCTCCATACAAGCTTGTGTATGGGAAAGAAGCAGTTCTACCTATATCACTTGAGTTGCCAGCATTGGAGCTCATGAAACAGTTGGAACTAGCTGAATTTGAACCCATGGAGGTTAGATATGTAGAATTAATGGAGCTCCAAGAAATTAGAGAGCATGCAGCCCAGGCGATAGAGAAGGATCAAGGCTTGATCAAGAAGACTTTTGATAGGAAAGCCAAGGCTAGAACCTTCCAAATTGGAGATCTAGTGTTGAAATGGGATGCAGATCGTGTGAAGCCGGAAAGCATTCCAAGTTTGATGCCATCTGGAGTGGCCCATACATGATCATTGAATGCAAAGGTAGCAATGCCTTCCGACTGGCTAAGTTGGATGGTGAAGAATTGTAGATTCCGGTCAATGGAATCTATCTCAAACGTTGCTACTAGAAAGAAAGCTTCTCACCCTTGTAAATATTAATTTAGAATTTCCATTCCTCTAAGTGCTTATGCACATTGTACTGCTATTAGAGTAGTTTTATTTCCCTAAGTGCTTGTGCACATGTCCTATTGCTTCTAGTATGTGCATGTTTGCAATTCATCAAGCTCTGGAAAGAATTGCAGCCACGGGAGAACCAGCTCAACAAATGTTTCAATAGCTCAAGGACACAAGTTTCAAATTTCAGATCAGCTGAGAGGTTATCAAATGGACTCCATGCCCAATGGATTGCTACTGAGCAGCTGGCCGTTCTTCATCTAGCAGGCAGATGACCCCGCTGAGTCGCCAAAATTGTTATCCAAAATTCACCCCTCAAGGTAATTTTGATAACATGCATCAGATTATTCAATCCCGAGAAAGTATATTGATTCAAGGCAAAAAATCATGTTTCTGGGGTCCCCTCGGCTTCTTTCTAACTCTCCTGTCCAAGAAGAAAACCCAGCAAGTTTTAAAAATGTGAAAAAATTGCAAAAGCCAAGCTTGGTGCGAAAAATGGAGAAAATCGGCTAAGTCTTGTCCTAGGCGGTCCTTGGGACAGTTGGGACGTCGGGCACGAATCGGCCGAAAAGCCGCCAGGTGGTCTGCACAGCACTTGGAGCACTTGGGACGTCGGGACGCGAGGGACGTGAAAAGGTGAATCGGCCGAAAGAGGGAAAAAATTGCCTAAGTCTTGTTTCGAGACATCGGGACAGTTGGGACAAAAGTACACGGATTGGCCGGTTTAGCGCAAGTCAGTCCATTTCGGGCGGTTCGGAGAGATTTGTCCCGGCAGTCAGGACATTTGGGGACAAAAGTACGCGGAGGACGTGAACCGGCTGATTCGGCCGAAACAAGAGACTTTCGTCTGGGACATTTGGGCCAAAAGTACGCGGAGGACGCGAAAAGCCGAAAGAGCCGAGAGCGAATGGAATCTCGCCACGTGTCTTCACCACAAAGAGGGACAAGGAAGCCCGAATCGGCGGTTCGGAGAGATTTTCCCCGGGATATTTGGGACATCTAGGGCCAAAGTACGCGAGGGACGTGGGATGAAAAGCCGAAAGAGCCACCAACGAATCAAATCTCGCCACGTGTCTTCACCTCATCGGCCCGGCGGGAAAATTTTGAAAAATTTTCCAAAGGCAAAAAAAAAACAAAAGGAAATGGTCAGGAAGGGCCCGCATCCAATGAAATCGTGCCATGTGGCACTTGAGTGGCGGAGCACGGGGAGAAATGGGAAAATTTTCCCAAAGTAAAAATACCAAATTTTAAAAGGACAAAGTGCGCCCCTCAGGCCCGAGCCAATAAAATAATGCCACGTGTCCAAGTGGCAAGAAATTAAGGAAGGGCCCGAAAGGAATTTTCAGAGGATGAACCCATGAATGAATCAGAGCTCGACACGTGTCATCCAAGTGGCAGAGCGCGAAAAAAATTCAAATATTTTCCCGCCGATCCGTTTGGCTTTTTTTTGCCTAAATCTTCAAATCGCCATAACTTTCGATCCAGAGCTCGGATTTTCACGTTCTTTATATCAATGGAAAGCTGGTGAAATTCTCTACATGATTCCAGGGTCAATCTTGCATTTTGGTTCAGTTTGGAGAGATAAAATCAAGAAACGTCTCTGGCATGTGGTAATGGCCAGAACTGACGTTTCAACAACCAGCTTTAATGCAAAATACAGTTCGCCGCTTTTGCTAGGGTTCTCACCCACCGCCATAATGAGATGAGTTAAATGCAACCTAGAAGTGGTTGGGGTAGATCTGGATTTCCTCTCTCTTCCCTCTCTCATTCTTCCTATAAATTGTAAGGAGGGGCTTCTTTCTAAAGGTCGAACATTCTTGTTTTGCCCCTCCCTTCTTCTCTTTGGCAGGCGAATTTGTGGAGTTCAAACCTCCCATTCAAAAATGTAATGCAACCTTGCCTCTTGGCATTTTGTAGTGTATTGTATCGATCTTTGAAGCAAGTAATGCATGTCTGTGGATGATTCTCAACCCTCTCTGTGTTCATTTGCATCCTCCTGATCTTTCACTACAAATTTTGTTATCTGTGCATGATCTTGCATCACATTTGAATGGTTTGTGTTTATTGGCAAGATAGGTGTTCTTCATTCCTCGGTGCATCACCTTTGTTAGCTTAGGTTTATTTTTATGCATCTTCTTACTTCCTTGGCATTCCTGTGCATCGGAATGCATCACCTCTGTTAGCTTTGGAGAAAGGATTATTTTTCATGCATCTTCTTATCAAACTAGAAATCTCAACATCCGGCAAGATTAGATTAACATGATTTTTTCCATCCTTTTAAATATTTCATTTGGGTAAAATACAATACCTAACTCGATGTGGGACTAGACTTTTAATCTGGTACTTACTTCTTCTCCACCATGGATCTTTTAACTCTAATTGACATAGTCGTTGTATTTTTGAACCTCGGGTTTTGACCTAACATTTAATGTGGGAATGTCATTGTAAGAATGGTTGTTCACATTGATTTTGGGGATCATTTATTAGCCCTTGATCTTCGCATGACTTGATCTTGGAACACCGATTTCTTATTCCGGGTTGCATCGAACTCTGTCTGGATTTTTTATTGTTGATTCTATGTCCTTGATGATCTTGCACCATCGATGCCACCAGGTATGGTTGTCAGTAGGTGAATTGTGGATAACACTTGGCATCATTGGATTAAGTATCTATAATTCTTAACCATCGATATTTAACTCTGGTTGAGTTAGATCTGCATGAGGTTGGGTTGGGTGAGTTAAATCAACTTGAACCCTATTCATTGTTTAATTTTAATTTTTTAATTAGCTGCAAATCCCGGAAAATTTGTTTCACGCCACAATTTTTGAATACTTTGAGCTTGTTTTCCTCTGAGAAGATCATTCTTCTAAAAATTGTAACTTTGGATAATTGTAACTCTCCACCATTTTCTTTCTTTTGAGCTCAAATATGAGATTATAGCTACTTTTAGCATTATTGGGCTAACATTTTTGTGGCCGTTTTGACTTTGATGGAGTTCTATGCCTGAAATATAGTGTTCGTGCTTGGAAAATGTGGATGCCATGATTGATCTTGAGCTTTTAGTTGTGATTCATTTTCTTAAAAGGGTATGGCTTTCTCTGTTTTGAGCTTTCGGTTATTCTACAGATGGTGTATTATGAACATGTTGTGCATTTTGAGCTTGATATTTAGCTTGATAACGAGCATGCATGGATAAGGTCATCATTACGGAGGAAATTTGGTCTCTCCCTACACAAGTTCGTCAAAAATGAAATCTTTGTGGCTTTCCTCCAAGGATCTCATGTTATGTTTGCGAATATTGGTGAGTAACTGCAAAAACCTGAGCCTACTATTTATTTATGCTTATTTTTATGGAATATGTCTTGACCCCGCAACACTTTGAATATTTTGTTTATTTTGTATGTGGAGGTGCTTATTTCCCATAAAATCCTTTATTGTGTTTTGGGTATTTCTAGTTGTTTGTGTATCCATTCTAGCTATTCCATATTTTTCTTTTCTTTTCTTGAAACAACAATAGATCTGATTCCTTATGATTTCCATTTGGGTTACTCTGTAAATATCTATTAATACTTTGAATTTACTCATATTTTGATTGAATTATTTGTTTTAACAATCCAAAAATATAATATCATCAGAGGATTTTGACTTGGGTATTCTTATCTCACTTTGATATCCCTGGATCTAAACTTTTCCTTGATGGTTTATCGTATATCTTTGCGGGCCTGAGTTTTTGTTCACTTGAATATGGATGCCATTTATTGAGATCATTTGAGCTCAAATTATCTTGCTCGTAGTGTTTTTCATGATTCCATAATACTATGGAAAAGCTTTCTAGGTCTATGTTATCTCTGTAATTATTCTTCTTTGGCCTCCATGACAGAGGTATATGGAGCTTTTAGTTCATTTATTTCTGCTCTGCATTATTTCGTTAATGACTTATTGGTAGCTTACCACATGTGTCGTTTGATATTGAATATTCTTTTCCTTGCTTTAGATATACAAATTTCCTTGAAAGGATTTTTGGAAAACAATTTTTCTCTCAAACGATACTTATCCAAGTCGGTTACATAGCACAACCCTCATTGTATAAAGATAACACTTGTATTTCCTTTATTTCATAACATTTTGACTATGCCGACAGATTATGATATGTAGAATTTGTCATTGTTGAGCTCTGATTTTCTTGGTTCAAGCAGATTCATGTCAATTGTAGCTTATTTTGAATTTAAAGCTATCTTTTCTGTTGACTTGGTGTTTACCCTTTAAATGTCTGAATCTAAGCCATTGATGATATTTTGATCTTGCTTGATTTTTTTTACCATACCTTTCAAGGTCATGTGACTATGTAATGCAACTCTCCAAAGGTTATGTTCATGTAAACACTTTGAAATATCATTATGAATTCTTCACAAATTCCTGAAAGTGAAATTGTGCTTTGATATTTAGGTTAAAGATCCGTATCTAACCTTTGTATTCATATTTGAATTTTGTTTGTAATATTCTTCAGGAAATCTAAATCATCTTTCACTTCATTATTATGAACAACACCTTTTCCCCGAATAGATGTAAACCTATGCAAAATGTCACTCCCGACACTCCTGTAGATTTTTATTTGTATAATAACCATCATTATCTTCAAGCATGATGCATTACTATCTTACTATAGGGTTTAGTGGCTTCCTGTAATTTTTTTTACCCTAAAATTGGGCATGATTTGTTGTTGTTTTCCCTTTACTTGTCTTGATAGAGACTGAATATACATACCAATGTCAAGGATTGATAGTAACTCCATTTTGACTACTCCATCAGCTATAAGACACGCCTTTCTTTTTGAGTAACAACCCTCCTTTCCATATGAAAGCAATAATAGTTTAATTCTTTGATTGTATTGTTGGGACTTCAAAGCATTTGTTTCTTCAATTGTATTTTATGTTGCATTTCATTATCCCCCTTCCTAGATAAGTGCATGTTACAAAATATACTATTGGGCGGTTTTCCCTTTGATAGGTTGTCCTAAAAATGTGTCATAACAACTATAGTCTTCTTAAAACATGCAACACTCTGCAATACTTTGTGTATAATCATGAATTTTCATAGGTTTTTCCTTAGGATTTAAACTTATAATGATGCACTTGTATTTTGTAGTAATAATGTAGCATCTTGATTTATTTATGTACTTGTCATACATTCTATTTCTGAGTTGATGTTGGATCATTACTTGAGCATTACTGAATCTTCCTTGATGAAATTTTGGAATAGACTACCTAGAAATGTAAACTTGGTCCTTTCTTTTCTCAGTTGTATTTGATTAGGTTGTAATACTTCTTTTCTTTAAGTTGGTAACTATATCCTTCATCTATTGAATTATGGCTTATTGTTGAAAACTTAAATCTGATGATGTTATATCTTTGACCATATAATGCATTATCTATTTTCTGCATTATTATTTGATTTATATACAACTTTTAAAAGCATGTATTAGTTTGAAATAACATGATGGAAAGATGTAAAATGTCCATTTTACATGGTGAAGCCCTGTCAAAATTTTCTTAGATCTCTTTCTCATTCTGTTTCAGCTGTAATCTTATCTTTCAGTTAACTTTAGCCTTTTAAATTCTGATTCTTCTACTTCATCTTCGAGTTGTATTCTAAAACATGTACCTTTTATTTGCAAGTCTTTCTTATGATCTATATTGTAACTTCTTCTATTTTTAGAATAGTTGCTGAACTTTGAGTTGCATTCTTCCTATTGACAATTTTTTCACTTGCAAAATTGGGAAACTCGAAACTTTGTTACAATGGATAACATTGGTGAAGTATACCTAAGCTATGGGAGATTATATTAGATTATGTTGTTACTACTGATTTATTTAAAATATTATATGAAATATGCAACTATGTGTGTTGTTACAAAACATAATAGATCACATAGTCTACAATTTCATGACCATCCTCAACAAAAGAACACAAGCCCCGAATGATAGTTATGTTGTCTTGATGAGAAATACAATTGCAGAGTAGGTAAAGTGTAAAGTTTTGGAATAGAAAACAGTAGTGCAGATCATATAAAAATAAAAGTTCATTACTGAATGTTACAAGTTCTATTCAATGTTCTTTCCTTCATGATTAAGACATTCAATTATGTTATTGAGTTGTTTAGTTCATTATACAATCCATATAGAAAGCAGAAATGTAAAAAGACATATACACCTCATTTATAGAATTCAATGCTTTATTAACAAGGAGAGTCAAATGTTTCGCACACAAGCCATGGGATGTGATCAAGAGTAAAGTATAGCTACTAAAAGAAAGAGAAAGAAAGGAGTATGAGGGTGAACCAATCATTGCCTTGTATATTATTCGTTGTGCAGAGCATCTCCTTGCTTTCTCCTTCATCCTCAAGGCATGGTACTTGAAAAGTAAAAACAAGTCAACCATCGATTCTGAGCTCAACGATCAAACCATATTCCTACACTATCGTACTTCATGCATATGAATCATTCCCTAAGAAGGAGATGTATTCTACTTGAAGGACAAACTGCATGCATGCTTTTTCACTCGAAAAAGAAAGTAACAGAAAAATAAGAAAACATGGACATAAGAGAGGCTAAAAATCCTAAATATTTCCTAACTATTTTCCTAAGTGTGCAGGTATAGGTTGCAGCCAAAAAAGAAATAAATAAGTCATAAGTACATGCTAAGAAGAAGGAAGAGTGCAACTCAAAGTTCAACAAACATTCTGCAAATGGAAGAAGTTAGAGCTCAGAAGAGAGAATGGAAGATAGAAGTACATTTTTTAGTTTGCAAAGAAGAGGGAGAATTAGATTTTAAGAAGTTGAAGCCAAAAGTAAAAGGGATTACAGCTGAAATAGGATGAGAGAGAATGTTCTGGGAAAATTTTGATAGGGCTTCGCCATGTAAAATGGACATTTACAACTTTTCATCATGCTGTTTCAATTACTACATGCTTTAAAAGAACTATGCAAATCAAATAAGTGATACAGAAAGTAGAAAAGCATTACATGATCAAGAGAAACAACTATCATGTTTTTAGTTCTTAATTGCTATATCAGTTCAGCATGAAAAGTGTTACTTTCTGTATCCTAGATAAAAATATATAACTAGTATTTCTGGAAATGCATTAAAGAAAAGATTCGATAAAATTTTGCCAGGGCTTCACCTTATAAAATAAACATTTCAGATTTTTCAGCATACATATCAAAGTTGTAATGAAAGGAATTACAATATATAATGCAGAAAAGGATTCACTATAACTTAAACAACTGAATAACATGAAATTTGAAGTAATTCTACAAAGTACATCCTTTCTATGAATTCCAATTTTCAAATAAAGGAAGTATGAATTACAGATATGTTGTCATCTCAAAGAAGTACAACTATTTATGCAAGGAAAAGAATCATAGAAAAGAAATGGAACTACAACTTCATGGAACTACAACTTCAAAAGTATGAAAGAGATCAATTTCAGAGATGCTCTAAATCTCATAATGAAATGAGATTGTTCTAAATTTCTAAATTTAGTGGATTTCATTCACAAAAGGAAGAGTACATCACTACAAACATACAACTTTTCAACAAGTTATCATTGGTGTTAAAATGGGGCTATTAGCTAGTACAAAAGTTCATTTCTGCTCTCAAAATTATTAATGGATTACAACTATTATTTTGAGATGAAAGATTCCAATAATAACGAGAAACCAATTTCATTCAAACACTCATCTCAGAAGGAATTTCAATTTTCAAGTGATCTCAGATTGGAAAAGGATTAAAGTAGTATGCTCAAAGGAGTGCTACATAATTCTCAAAGGATCAAGTTGATCCTGAACAATGAATTACAATAGAATTGATTTTCTAGAATACAAAAATCAAGCCAAGAATTTCAGAACAGACCTGAAATAATATACAAAACCTATTTTGCAGAGAAGCAAACTGATACACATAGTGGCTGAGTTTCATATTTCAACAATGGCATTCATAATGAAACAAAACTATCAGAAGGAGGGATGAAACTAAAGTCTACATCTACCTAGAGATCAATGGAAGTGTTGATCAAGGCCTCAAAATTATGCAAGCCCACCAATGGTAAAGAAGGGATTTTCGGTTAAACACGAAGAGCATAGATAATATTTCCATAATATTCTCAACAACTGTAAAGGGGATGACATTTGTCTTAAGGAAAAAGAAAAATAATACAGAAAGGAAGTGTTCAAATATGTTATAGAAGAAGAAAAACAACCTTATGGCCAAAGCACAGAACATATATGAAATATAACATTGATAATATTAGAGCTTCAGAGGCCAAGGGAAAAATTATGAAGCTCATCACAATCACCAGAGTATTCAAACAAATGTAATTTCCTTTAGAACACAGAGATATAACAGTAAATGGAATTGTATTTAACAATTACTAGGTTTACATGAAATAGAGCTTGAGATCTATATTATGGCTGAACGAAATCTTGAGAATACACTCACCTTCCTTAAGATGGCTTCAGAATCAAAGCACTCAAATTAAATCTGAGCTCAAAGTTCATAAGAAAGATGTCGGCCATGAAAAAACCCAAAATGATTTTTCAACTTGAAATCCCCAAAGGAACCGAAATCCCAAAAATGCAAAGAAAAATGAGTATTAACTTTGAAGGACGAAATGATAAAGACCAATTAACATTGAAAACTCAGAAATCAAAAAGCTTACCGTCCTTGTCAAATAGTGATGCCAGTTACACTGAACCAAGCTCAGTAGAGGTCGACATGGCGGCCATTCTTTCATAAAGTCAAATTAACAAAGTTTGAAAGGGATAGAAATGGTGTCCACAAACCTCACTGAGTTCCAAAACTTAAAAACACATTCACATTCAGGAACCGAGCTCGAGGGTTACCCTAAAAAATGACGAGCATCATCCAAATTCACTCAGAAAGTTCTAATAGAGCAGAAGACTGAATATATAAGATGTGCAAAGATACGAAACCGAAAAAATAAAAAATGCCAAGCTCAAAGTTCATAAGAAAGAAATGGCCATGGCTAAAATGTTTCACCTTAAAAGCTTGGGACCAAGAAATCAAATCCCCCACAAAATCTACAAATGATTTAAGGCTAAGAAAGCAGAAAAATTGACTTATCCGAGCATCAAAAGCTTTAGTAATTGCAGCCACAAAATTTTTGCCAAGGCTTCACCCACTTCAACAAAATCAAAATGAAATGATCACTAGTTTCAATTTTTATTTTACCATACCAACTCAAGGGGAGAGTTAATAAAACCCTAACTGAGGTTCAAGCATCGATGATCAAGATTCAGCCAGGTACAAAGATCAACGGTCAGTGATCGTTCACCGAATCCAAAGAATAACCACAGTTAGTCACCACCGACCATGTTAAATGTAAAGCCTGAACCCTAATCATGGGTAAGATATTAATGACGTCGAATTCAAAAGGTATAGAGATCAACAAACATGAGCATCACCAACTTCCAATGTAAACCAAGGAGTTAACAAACGCTAACCGCAGTTAGGTTGACTTAAAAAATAGAGCCACCGACAAAGTGTTTAAGGGGTGAGTCATCATGGAGGGGGGAGCAGCCCCACGTTTAAACAAAATATCATTTCATTGACTTTAAAAAGTCCAAAAACTATAGTCATTCCCAAATAATGCAAAAATGCCATCATAAGTGCTTATCACTTTGAAAAGGTAAAGTTTGAAATATGGAAATACTTGATTTAGTATGGAGGGGCAGCTATATGCCATATTTTTTGTTACAAATATTTTCAAATATAATATGGTGGTAACTATTACAAATTTCCCCATGTGTATCCAAAAACATGCCCCCTTTTATATGTAGGAAGTCCACAAGGTGGCCAAACCAAGCGAGTTAAAGGTGGTCCCTACAAGGAGGTTGGATTGGAGTTGCAGTGTCACTCATGTGACCACTCAGAAAAGATGTAAATATCGAACATGTGACAATAGTAGGTAGTCCCCACGGGAGTAATTATGTCTGCTAATATTGCTAAGTGTTGTAATTATTTGCTCAGAGGTAGAGAGTTGTTTGTTTTGCATGCTTCACAAAAAGACAAAATAGAGAAGAGACAATTTGCATGCCATGGAGGGAGACTTGTCCAGCAAGAAAAAATTATTATTAGCAAAGTATCCACCCATTCTTTTCTTAAAAATAGAACAGTCAACTTAAATTTGACTGCATTGTAAACAAGGCTATTGAATGCCTATTTTTAACTACATGCTCTAGTTTGTATTATTTTATCCCTTTATTTATTATTAAATTAAGGATAAAATTAGGATGCATGGGCGAGTATAGCCTTAGTCTATTTTTAGGAATGGTGGGAAAATTTATTTTTCTATATATTGTGCACCTTTGTAAAGCAAAGGGATTCTTCCAGGAGGACTTTTAGATATATGAGTACTGAAGCAAATTTTTCTAGTTTTGTCCTATGAGTGCGAAGTGTTTTCTACCTTTCCAAGTTATTTTGCAGTATTGTGTATGTTATATTAATCTTGTGAATGCAAACTCCCTAATCAACCACCTTACCCTGCTACAAATTTCAATCCTTTCTGCTTAATTTTAAATTTGCATGTTAACTTATTAGTATTGTTGTGATCCTCCCTTAGTACAATCAAGTGTTTTGCCCCTAAATGTTCTGCAAAAAAACTATTGGTTCGTGCATCAAGAATCCTTCATAGATCAGTTGTGCACATACTTAGTCAAAGCCCTCATACAAATTTGGTGTATCACCTTAGTTTTAATCATTTTTACAGTCATATTTTACTCTTAAACTCCTAGAAAGTAGTTTAGGATACACTAATAAGGAACCAACCTTGATACTGGAGATTCACCTCAAAATAGGTATACCCATAGGACTGAGGTGTTTCCATTGTATCTACGAAAGAGATAGATCATTTGTGCAATCTTAGAAAACTTGTAGCCATCTCTCTACAACATGCACTTTCGAGAGATAACAGTTTTGGAACGTCCAATGGGGACGACGAATAAGATCTGCATGCAAGTTTCATATCTACAATAGATTTATAGCAAATTAAAAGTCACTTTCGGGAGAAAACTATAGCTAATTTATTATAAACATTTTCTGATCTTTTTGCGACTTTGTAAATCTGATTTCAAACAATTAGTGTAGCATGTTCCATGGCTAAAGTGGCTACAAGATCATCGAGTAAGAGGAATTCCTTCTAAGTTTGTTTCTTTACCTTTGAATTATACTAGAAGGAGAAGAGTTGGTAATACTTTTCCTTATAATAGACCTGGTTTTGGTAACCCTCCTAATATTCCTTCACCACGTGTCAATTTTTCTATCAATATCCCAATTTTTCCAATGGCCCAACAACCACCTAGGAATTTTGTGCCCTTTACTAATGGTAGCCCATTAGTAATTCTAGTTTATCATGATATTCCCAACACTGCCATGAAAATTTTTCCATCATTCATGGGTGAAAATTAGGTTACACCAGCTGAACATATCAAAGATGTTGTAGCCCTATGTGCAGTCCATAATATCACTCATGAAGACGTAGCCCTAAGACTTTTAGCTGCATCTTTTAAAGGGCAAGCCTTGCAATGGTATAGAAACCTAGAAATTGGAAGCATAAGAACTTGGGATATTTTAGGTGAAAAATTGCTAAAACAGTTCTAGGACAATTCAGATCATTTGTCTCTCATTGAACAGTTATCTACTATTAAAAGAGCTCCCAACAAATTTATGTCTAGCTTCAATATCCATTTTTCCAAAACATGGGAGAGAATTCTAGCTAGTGTTAAGCCTCAAGCTGATCATGCATTCCTTTATTATCTTAGAGCATTAAACAAGTATATCTCAGCTATGATTCATCAATGGGTGAAGAGACACTTCCATAGCTTATGATATTGCTATCTCGAGCTAAAAATGGTCTTATTTAAGATGGAAAATTGGTGCCAAGGCCATCAATTCCTTTTTCAGAAGATTTAACGCATATTCCTCAACCTATTACAATCATAGAGCCCATTGTTGTAGCTCCATCAGATGATGTATTCAAAGCTTTGCAGACTATGGGAAATAAGTTGACTTCAATTGAGAATAAAATTGCATTACCTAGTAGACCCTATCATGATCCTTATCAGCCCTACCAACAAAATCAACTAAATAGGAAGCCCTATCAATATAATTAGAATTATAGGCAGCCTTACCAGCAAAGGCGAGTTTGATCCAAAGGCTCTAGTTCCTCTAACGCTTTAGTTCCAGCTTAATATGGTTACAAAAGAGTGGTGTCAACCTTGCAATCAATCCCGTTCAGCTATAACTTACCCAAATGCTTTTCTAAATCTAAATCTTGTTGCAAAACCTCAATTTGAAACATTTTTTATGCCTCAAATGGAGGGTGGGCAGTAAGAAACTCATGTTCAGAAAACACCTAAACATAATTTAGTCAGTTTTAATGAGGAGGATTTCATTGCAGTCACTACTAAAGCTCAAGGGAGGGCTGCTGAAAATCAAAAGGAACAAAATATTCCTATCCTGCCTACTATCACTGATAAGAAAACATCTACAGCTCCAAAGTCAATTAACAACCCTGTTGTTCCTCAAAAATCAGCAAGTGTCCCAATTGATAAAATTCATCAAAGACAGCTACAACTTGATCCAAGAAGACTGTTTATACCTCAGATATCCAAGGCAACTGAAGCAGAATCATTTTTGCTAAGGCCTACTCTAAAATAGTTGATTTTGTCTCTAAGACAGTTGCTTCTTTTAACATTGTTGATGTAATGAAAAATCATAATGTTAACATCTCAATGTGGGATGCTCTAAGTATTCTTGGACAACAAGATTTACTTTCTCATGAACTAGCTAAACTATAGATTTCTTCAAATACGAAGAGAAGGAAGTTCAGAAGATAGACATGGTCCTTGGAATGTTTGAGCAAGACCATATTAAAGAAGTTAAGTGGATGGTTCAGAAAGTTTTGAATGCTGATGACATCAAGAAACCACCACTATTTTATTCATCATTGATTATTGGAGAATATTTAGTTAATAATTGCATGGTGGATAGTGGCGCAAGTAAGCATAGTTATGTCAAAAGTGATTTCAAAAAAATTAGGCTTGCGGTATAATATTATTGAAAGGAGTGTCTTACATCTTGATGGAAGTGCAACTAATACATTGGTATAACCAAAAATTTAGAGGTAACATTACATGTTTTCCTAAATGCTTCTATTCTCTAAGATGTTACTGTTATGGATCTACCTCCATACTTTGCCTTGTACTTATCTAGATATTTTACAACGAAAATAGGAGGTTATCTCTCCTCAAATTGGTCCTTCTTATTTTTACTACATGTTATGGAAGTAAGGTTACTATAAATTTAGAACCATTGGCTAGATTCCATATTGAGACTCATTCTCCAAATGTAGAAGCTAATTACTCAGCTTTGTAGAGAAATATGATTTTGATGATGTAGCTTAGGTTTCAACATTAGATGGTGTTTCTAACTTGTTTATGGATGAAAATACCATTGAAGAACATGCTCATGATACTTTTAAGGAAGTTGAAGAACATATTTTTGGTGTGTATTGTATGTATGAAGAAAATACACCACTTCCCTTGTTGTCTAAAACAGAAACTTCAGCAGAAGGGATTTGGAAGCTTCACTTTGATGGAGCTAAGAATAATAAAGGATAGGGAGTAGGTTTGATGCTCACATACACGACAAATGAAAGGTATTTCTCATCTTTGAATCTTCAATTTACATGTACTTGTAATGTAGTTGAATATGAAGCATTAATTCATGGCTTACTTTGGGCGAGAAAGAAAGGTATCAACACATTACAAATCTTTGGTGATTTTGAGTTAGTTATCAATCAAGTAAAAAACTTCAATGTTTGTAATAATCCACTAATGAACTCTTACATACATATAGTTTCAGACTTAAGGGAATATTTTGAAGCCATTAATATTCAGTCTATTCCCGAGCCAAAAACAAGCATGCGAGATAGACTTCCAGTGGTAGTTGGTGCTAGTTTCAAGTGCTAGAATAGATGGAAAATAGAAAAATTTAGCCTCATATTAAGCTATTTTTCAGGCCTTCTATACTCGATAATGAATAAAATTGGAATTTTTTTGAAAGTGATTATCAAATGTGTAGGTTTTGCGCAAAGAAGTCAAATTCTATGCGCTTAATCGGGATAAATTACAACATTTATATGGTGATCAGATTGTTTAGTTGAAGACAAATAAATTACTTGAGGTTCGATCACATTGGAAGACATCTTCATCATTGACGATCAGTTAAGAAAGGTGAATACTAAAATGTCAACCCCCTCTGATAATTACGAAGAGACCTTGGTTGATGAAGGGAAAAGGTTGTTTCTTGGAAAGGTATGTTCCTTAACCGAAAAGTAGTCATTTATTAATCTTTACAAATATTTTAAGGATGTCTTTCTTGGAAATACCAAGATCTGAAATGATTTGATCCTAGTCTAGCAAAACATATAATCGAGTTGCATCCAAATGCTAAGCACAAGACAAAAAAAAAACCACCTAAATCCAAAAATAGAACCTCGATGAGGAAAGAATTATCTAAATTGATTGAATCAATTATTATCTTTCTAGTTAAGAATTCAAGTTGGATAGCCAATCTTGTTCTGTTAGGAAGAAGAACGGTGAAATTAGAGTATGTGTAGATTTTAGATATTTTAATAAAGCTTCCTTAAAAGATCATTACCCACTTCCGAATATGGATCAGATTTTGAGAATAGTCTCATGTTCAGATAGACTATCTCTTCTAGATGGTTATAGTAGCTATAGTCGATTTTAGTCGAAAAAATAGATACAAAACATATTTTACCACCAAGTCGGGTACCTATGCTTACAAAAGAATGCATTTTGGTCTTTCAAATGCCGGTGCAACGTTTCAACGTGCAATGGACATGGATTTTTAGAGCTTGTTAAATAAATGTATTCTTGTTTATTTGGATGATATTACCGTGTTCTCAAAAATCCAGAAGAACATCTCATGCATTTAAGGAAGACTTTTCAGTTATGCAGGCAGTTTGGAATATCTTTGAATCCACTGAAGTCTATCTTTTTAGTACATCAAGGTAAATTACTTGGTCATATTGTTTCAAAGTAGGGTTTAGAAATTGATCCTTTCATAATCGAAGCTATATCACAACTATCATTGCCTCATCATAAGAAAGCATTGCAAATTGATCCTTTCTTGGAAAATCAACTTTATATCACATATATCACATCTATCATTGCCTCATTGGTTAAAAAACATCAATGTTTAAGAAAGAGAAAAATTTCTCTTGGAATAGTGAAGGAAGGAGGGTTTTGAAGAAATAAAATCAGCTATCTCTCAGGCTCCTACTCTTGCAAACCCAAATTTTGATAAAGATTTTACAATGTATGCACTTGCAGGAGTTGAAACAATCTCATCTATTTTGACTCAGGTTAATGATGAAAATATTGAGCAGCCAATTGCTTTCTTTGGACAGAGTTTGCATGATTACAAAACAAGGTACACATTTCTTGAAAAATAAGTACTTTCGGTAGTCGAAAACTAAATAATTTTAAGTACATGCTTTCAAATAGTAAAATTCATGTTCTTGTTTCTCATCCAAGTGTGAATGCTTTCCTTTTAAATAAAGAATTGAATGAGAAAAGATCTGGTTGGATAACGAAGGTTATGGAATATGATGTTGATATCCGGGTTTCTAAGATGGTTTGAGGTAAAGGTTTATGTGAGCATCTAATAGCTCATATGGAAAAACAACAAGTGTAGAACCCAAAGATTTAGAACAGACATGCTGAAATTGTGTATCAAAAATCAAATATTATGGTCCAACCGAAAATTTGCAACTTTGAACTTGCTCGAGAGAATCAAGAGTCAAGGTGGATGACTGATTTCATGAACTACTTACAATATGGAACTTATCTAGATGGCATGGATAAGAATAAAAAAGATATTTTAGATTATAAGCTATTCCTTATCTTTTCATTGATGGTGTGTTGTTCAAAAGGGATATAAATGGGATCTTGTTGCGATGTGTTGATTATGATAAAATTTAGAAAATATTATCAAAATTCCATGAAGGACCTATAGGAGGTCACTTCTCAACATGTACTACAACTTTAAAAATTATGAAAGTAGGTTACTATTGGCCTAGCATATTCAAAGACTGTTTTGAATGGATTAGAAAGTGTAAGAAATGTTCTTTCTTTGTTGGAAAATAACGTCTTGCTTCGTTTCCTTTACAGCCTATTTCATCTTATCAGCCTTTTATGCAGTGGGGTCTTGATTTTATTGGCATGATAAACCCACCTTCGTCACAAGGACATAAGTGGATCTTAATTGCTACTGATTATTTTACATGATGGATTGAAGTAATAGCCTTGAAAGATGCTAATGAAGCTTCGATACTATCCTTTTATGAAGGAATAGTTTGCAGATTTGGTGTTCTAGAAACTATCATATCAGATAATGCTTTAGCATTCCTTGGTGCAAAGATAATAGATTAGGTTGTCAAACATGAAATATATCTAAGTTCTTCATCTAATTATTACCTACAAGGTAATGGCTTAGCTGAAAGTACTAACAAGAATCTGTTAAGAATCATCAAAAGAACACTCAAGGATAATCAAAGAGCTTGGCATCTGATGTTGAATTCCACACTTTGGGCTGACAGAGTGACTCCTACAAGATCAGTTGGCAATTCACCATACAAGATTGTGTATGGAAAAGAAGCAAGAATGCCTATTTCAGGTTGATTTACCCGTATTAGATTTGCATCATCAAATGGAGCTACTTGAGAATGAACCATTACATGTTCGTTATATAGAGTTAATTGAATTACAAGTGCTAGAGATCAAGCTCATTTAAATATGGAAAAGAATCAAGAACAAATCAAGAAGAATTTTGACAAGAAATCCAAATTCAGAGTGTTCAACAAGGAGATATTGTGTTAAAGTGGGATGCTAATTGTGCAAAGCCAGAAGACACTCAAAGTTTGATACACTCAGTAGTGGTCCTTAAATTATTTTAGCTTGCAAGAACAAAATGATTTTCAGCTTTCAAAGCTGAATGGAGAGGAAATTCCCATTCCTTTGAATGGTATGTTTCTCAAACATTGTTCTTAAAAATCTTACAGTGATTGTTAGAGTAGGATTTCCCTCAATAAGTGCAATTTCTGCACATTACATCGTCTTTCAATTCAATAAGTGCATTCATGCATGTGATCTAGTTTACGAGACCCTTTCCTAGCTTTAGTTTGTTTTGGAAGGGTTGGACCTTTCGAAAAAGGAAAATTATTGTTGCATGTTCGGACTCCATACCCAAAGGAAACATCAAGGCACTTTGGTATATGAACTAGTAGGAAACTTTCCCCGCAGATCGCGAGAACGTTGACAATTTTTTCACTTGTACAAAAATGGGCAACTCGAAACTTTGTTACAATGGATACCATTGGTGAAGTATACCTAAGCTATGGGAGATTATATTAGATTACATTTTTACTACTGATTTATTTAAAAGATTATATGAAATCTGCAACTATATGTGCTGTATTACAAAACCTAACAGATCACATAGTCTACAATTTCATGACCATCCTCAGCAAAAGAACACAAGCCCGAAAGGACAGTTATGTTGTTTTGATGAGAACATATAATTGCAGAGTAGGTGAAGTGTAAAGTTTTTAACACTAAACATAAGTGCAAATCACATAAAAATCAGAGTTCATTACTTAATGTTACAAGTTCTATTCATTGTTCTTTCCTTCATGATTAAGACATTCAATTATGTTACTAATTTTTTTAGTTCATTATACAATCCTTACAGAAAGCAGAAATGTAGAAAGAGATATATGACTCATTTACAAAATTCAATACTTTATTCACAAGGAGAGTCAAATGTTTCCCACACAAGCCATGGGATGTAATGAAAAGTAAAGGATAGCTACTAAAAATAAATATACACATGCATGAAAGAGAAAGCAAAGGAGTATGAAGGTGAACCCATCATTGCCTTGTATATTATTCATTGTGCAGAGAATATCTCTTTCCAGCTCCTTTATCCTCAAGGCATGGTACCTAAAATTAAAAAAATAAGTCAACCATCAATTACGAGCTCGGGATCAAACCATTATTCCTACACTATACTAATTCATGCATATAAATCCTCCCCTAAGCGGGAGATGTATTATGCTTGAAGAATGCTCTGCTTTTCACTCGGAAAGAAGAAAGTAATAGAAAGAAGAAAACATGGACATAAGAGAGGCCAAAATCCTAAATATTTCCTAACTATTTTCCTAAGTGTGTAGGTACAGGTTGCAGCCAAAGAAAGAAATAAATAAGTCATAAGTACATGCTAAGAAGAAGGAAGAGTGCAACTCAAAGTTCAAAAACATTCTGCAAATGGAAGAAGTTAGAGCTCAAAAGAGAGAATGGAAGATAGAAGTACATTTTTCAATTTGCAAAGAAGAGGGAGAATCATATTTCAAGAAGTTGAAGCTAAAAGTAAAAGGGATTACAGCTGAAATAGGATGAGAGAGAAGATTTTGGGAAAATTTTGATAGGGCTTCGCCATGTAAAATGGACATTTACAACTTTTCATCATGATGTTTCAATTACTACATGCTTTAAAAGAACTATGCAAATCAAATAAGTGATACAAAAGCAGAAAAGCATCACATGATCAAGAGAAATAGCTATCATGTTTTCAGTTCTCAATTACTATATCAGTTCAGCATGATAAGTGTTACTTTCTATATCCTGGATCAGAATATATAACTAGTATTTTTGGAAATGCATTAAAGAAAAGATTTTGAAAAAAAAAATTCAGGGCTTTGCCTTATAAAATAAACATTTCAGATTTTTCAAAGCATACATATAAAAGTCAGTAATGATAGGAAGTACAGATATAATGCAAAAAAGTATTCACTATAACTTAAACAGATTGAATAACATGAAATTTGAAGTAATTCTAAAAAGTACATCCTTTCTATGAATTCCAGTTTTCAAATAAAGTCGTATGAATTACGAGATATGATGTCATCTCAAAGAAGTACAACTATTTACGCAATGAAAAAATCACGAGAAAAAAATGAAACTACAACTTCAAAAGTATGAAAGAGATCAATTTCAGAGATGCTCTAAATCTCATAATGAAATGAGATTGTTCTGAATTTCTAAATTCAGGTGGATTTCATTCACAAAAGAAAGAGTACATCACTATAAACATACAAATTTTCAATAGGTTATCATTGGTGTTAAAATGGGGCTATTAGCCAGTACAAAAGTTCATTTCTACTCTCAAAATGATTAATGGATTACAACTATTATTTTGAGATGAAATATTCCAATAATAACGAGAAACCAATTTCATTCAAACACTCATCTCAGAAGGAATTTCAGTTTTCAAGTGATCTTAGATTGGAAAAGGATTAAAGTAGTATGCTCAAAGGAGTGCTACATAATTCTCAAAGGATCAAGTTGATCCTAAACAATGAATTACAACAGAATTGATTTTCTAGAATACAAAAATCAAGCCAAGAATTTCAGAACAAACTGAAATAATATACAAAACCTATTTTACAGAGAACCAAACTAATACACATAGTGGCTAAGTTTTAGATTTCAACAATGGCATTCATAATGAAACAAAACTATCAAAGGAGGGATGAAACTAAAGTCTACATCTACCCAGAGATCAATGGAAGTGTTGATCAAGGCCTCAGAATTCTACAAGCCCACCAATGGTACATAAGGGATTTTTTTCTTAAACATAGAGAGCATAGATAATATTTCCACAATATTTTCAACAATGCAAAGGGGATGACATTTGTCTTAAGGAAAAAGAAAACTAATATAGAAAGGTAGTGTTCAAATACGTTACAGAAGAAGAAAACTACCTTATGGCCAACACAGGAACATATATGAAATATAACAGTGACAATATTAGAGCTTCAGAGGCCAAGGGAAAAATTATGAAGCTCATCACAGTCACCAAAGTATTCAAACGAATGCAATTTCCTTTACAAGCTAGATATAACAGTAAATACCAGACCACAGTGTTCCAACAGAAATGGAATTGTATTTAACAATTACTAGGTTTTCATGAAATAGAGATTGAGATCTATATTATGGTTAAACGAAAGCTTGAGAATACACTCACCTTCGTTAAGACAGCTTCAAAATCAAAGCACTCAAACTAAAACCGAGCTCAAGTTCATAAGAGAGATGTCACCCATGAAAAAACCTGCGAGCGATTTTTTTCAACTTGAAATCCCCAAAGGAGCAGAAACCCCAAAAATGCAAAGAAAATGAGTATCGCTTTGGAATTTAAATTAAAAATACCAATTAACAATGAAAACTTAGGAAATCAAGAATCTTACTGTCCTTGTCAAATACTTACGTGAGTTACATGTAACCAAGCTTAGTAGAGAGTCGACATGGGGCCATTATTTCATAAAGTCAAATTAATAGAGTTTGAAAGGGACAGAAATGGTGTCCACAAACCTCACTGAGTTCCAAAACTTAGAAAACACATTCACAGTCAGGAATTGAGCTCGAGGGTTACCCTACAAAACAACGAGCATCATCCAAATTCACTCAGAAAGTTATAATAGAGTAGAATACAAAATATATAAGATGTGCAAAGATACAAAAACCAGACAAACCTAAAAATGTTGAGCTCAAAGTTCATAAGAAAGACACAGACATGGCTACAATGTTTCACCTTGAAATCTCGGGACCAAGAAATCAAAGACCCCATAAAATATACAGATGCTCGAAGGCTAAGAAGGCTGAAAAATGGACTGATCCAAGCTTCAAAAGCTTCAGCAATGGTGGCCACAAAAATTTTGCCAAGGCTTCACCCACTTCACAAAAATCTGAATGAAATGATCACCAAGTTCAAGTTTTCTTTTACCATACCAACTCAAGGGGAGAGTTAATAAAACCCTAACCAAGGGTCAAGCATCAATGATCAAGATTGATCGGTATGAAGATCAACTAGTGGCGTGATCATTCAACAAATATAAAGAATAACCATAGTAACCCTAATCATGGGTAAGAGATCGATGGCGTCGAATTCAAAGGTACAGAGATCAACGAACAGGAGCATCACCAACTTCCAATGCAAACCCAGGAGTTAACAAACCCTAACCGCAGTTAGGTCAACTTTAAAAATAGAGCCACCGACAAAGTGTTTGAGGGGTGAGTCATCATGGAGGGGGACCAGCCCCACGTTTAAACAAAATATCATTACATTGACTTTCAAAAGTCTAAAAACTATAGTCATTTCCAAATAATGCAAAAATGTCATCATACGTGCTCATCACCGAAAAGGTAAAGTTTGAAATATGCCAAGACCGACGAGTATGGAGTGGCAGCTATATGCCATAGTATTTTTTACAAAGGTGGTCAAATATAATATGGTGGTAACTATTACAAAGTTCCCCATGTGTATCCAAAAACATGCCCCCTTTTATATGTACTAAGTCCACAAGGTGGCCAAACCAAGTGAGTTAAAGGTGGTCCCCACAAGGAGGTTGGAGTGGAGTTGCAAAGTGTCACTCATGTGACCACTCAGGAAAAGATGTAAATATCAGAACATGTGCACATAGCAGGTGGTCCCCACAAGAGTAATTATTTTTGTAAATATTACTAAGTTTTGTTATTATTTGCTCATAGGCAGAGAGTTGTATTTTTTGCATGCTTCACAAGAAGACAGAACAGAGAAGAGACAAGTTGCATGCCATGGAGGGAGACTTGTCCAACAAGCAAAGTTTATTATTAGAAAATTATCCACCCATTCTTTTCTTAAAAATAGAACAATCAACTTCAGTTTGACTGCATTGTAAAAAATGCTATTGAATGCCTATTTTTAACTACATGCTCTAGTTTGTATTATTTTGTCCCTTTATTTATTATTAAATTCAGGATAAAATTAGGATGCATGGGTGAGTACAGCCTTAGTCTATTTTTCGGAAAGGTAGGAAAATTAATTTTCTATATATTGTGTGCCTTTCTAAAGCACAACAATTCTTCTAGAGGACTTTTGGATATATGAGTACTGAAGCAAATTTTTCTAGTTTTTCCCTCTAAGTGTGAAGTGTTTTCTACCTTTCCAAGTTATTTTGTAGTCTTATGTATGTTATATTAATCTTTTGGATGCAAATTCCCTGATCAACCACCTTACCCTACTGTAAATTTTAGTCCTTTCTACTTAATTTTTAAATGTGCATGTTAACTTATTAGTACTGTTGTGATCCTCCCTCATTACAATCAAGTGTTTTTCCCCTAAATGTTCTAAAGAAAAACTATTGGTTCATGCATCAAGAATCCTTCACGAGATCAGGTTGTGCACATACTCGGTCAATTCCTCATACAAATTTGGTGTATCACCTTAGTTTTAATCATTTTTACAATCATCTTTTACTCTCAAACTCCCAGAAAGTAGTTTAGGATACACTAATAAGGAACCGGCCTTGATACCAGAGATTCACCTCGAAATAGGTATACCCACATACCTGAGGTGTTTCCATTTTGTCTACGAAAGAGAGAGATAATTTGTGCAAGCTTAGAAAATGTGTAGCCATCTCTCTACAAGGTGCACTTTTGAGAGATAACACTTCCTTCTTACCAAAAGTATGCACTTATGACTTATCTACTTCATTTACCATAGGATAGAAGTTATTGAACTCTACAATCTTCATCTATAGCGAGGATTGTAAAACATAATTTATTTCTTCTTGACTACAACCTATACCTACACACTTAAGAAAATAGTTAGAAATATTTAGGATTTTTGGCCTCTCTTATGTCCATGTTTTTTCTATTATTCTCTCCTTCTTTATGAGTGATTAAATTAGGTCTGTCATTTTATCTTCATGTAATTTATATCTCCTTTTGTTAAGAGATCCATATGCATGAAATAGGATAGTACAGGAATATGGATTAACCCTGAGCTTGTAAATGATAGTCTTTCTTTTTTTTTCTTTTTAGGTAGAGTGTTTTCAGCAATGAAGATGAAAGGGGAACAAAGCTAGAGATGGAGATGCCTCAACCGAAGAAGAAACCCCCAAGGCAATGATGGGTTTATTCATATTCTTCTATTTTATTTCTTTCATGCATATGTACCTCTTTCTTCATAGCTCTATTTTAATTTTCAGTTATATCCCATGGCTTGTGTGGGAACATTTGAAATTCCTAATGAATAAAACATTGAATTTTGAAATTGAGTTGTGTATTTCTTTCTGCATTTCAGCTTTTTGTATGGATTGTATGATGAATTAAACAACCCAATAATTTAAATGAATGTTTTAATCATGAAGGAAAGATCACTATAGAATACCTCGTAACATCCAAGTAATGAACTCTAATTGCTGCAATCTATAATTATGATTGTTGTCCCAAGACTTAACACTTCACCTAATCTATAATTCGATGTCTTCATCAAGGAAACACATTTTTCCTTCGGGGCTTTGTGTTCTTTTGCTAAAGATAGTCATGAAATTGTAGACTATGTGATCTGTTATGTTTTGTAACAACACACATAGCTATAAATTTCATGTAATCATTAATTAATTCAACAGTAATAGTATTGTCTAAAATAATATCCCCTAGCTTAGGTATACTTCACCAATGCTATCCATCGTAACAAAGTTTTGAATTAGGTTTTTTGAAAACTATAAAAATTTTCAACATTCTGAAGTTTTCTAGTTCATGTTTGAAGGAGGTTTGAATTTTGTGCTTGACTACCAAGTGTTATTCGGGTTACATAAGTACGAGATGAAATTTTACCATTTTGCCAAAATAAGTTTATATAAAATATTCAATGTATGATAAACCAAATTTTTTGAAAATTTATTACTCAAAAAATGGAAAAAGTAAAGTACAAGAATTATGAAAGACAAGGTGAGATGAACCATTCCTAGAATGATCGGCGAGTTGGTCATAGGTGGTCTTTCCCTTTCACTTGGCCATTCCATAAAAACCTTAAAGTGTTATCCTCTTATTGGCAAAGGTATAAAATTAACTTTTTAATAAGAGAGAAAACATGGTTAATTCATACCATTCTCTATTTTCACTAAACTCTACAACATTATTTCCATCTTCTTTCTCATTCAAAAAATAGATTTGAACTCCTTAAAATTCCTGTACTAGTCCCCTCATCATTCTCTTCTTCCTGAAAATTATTTGGGTTATCTATCCCCTTGATGATTCGTTTCTTGGGATTTGCATCATGGATATCATTAATATTCCTTTTATTTTTTTCCAATGATATTGTACTTGTACTAATGTTATTTTGGGTATGTTGCATCATCTTTGGCAAGAAATTTTCGTGGATGGCCTACATTCATTGCACAAATTCCTCATGTTTCTCCTCTAGTTCCTGCATGAATTTATCATAATGATCCTTGCCACCATTGCGGAAGGGAAATTGGGATTATTCTCTTCTTTTATACAAAATTACTAAGAGAAAGCTCTGAAATTTTGGTGTTATGTTTGCAATTTTTAATTTTTGATGGCTATTCGCAGAGATCTGGTTGGCATATTCCTTTACCACATTTCCATGCACATCTACTAGATCATTTGAAACTACAAAATCTAAAAAAATCCTATCCCTCCTTCATTATGTTTTCATGGATGTCCATTCCCTGTTCTAAATCCTCCATTTAGCATAGGGTGGGAGATGCTACCAGAGGTTGTGAATCTGGATTTGTATTTCTTGAATGGTTCCACAAATTTTTAACAAACCCATTTTTTACATATCCCTATATCATTTCTATACATGAGGCCACATTTCGGGCATTCACTTAAATAGTTCACAACCAAGCACATGCTTCCACATTTTACATACTTATTGACCAAAGCACAACTACAAAATCATAAATTTCCTATATTTATTATACTTTATTAGATGTCCATATTTTTTCTAGAGGTTCCATTTTGACGCGAGCTAAGAGTAATATGGTAAACAAAATTATAGTTCGATTATGCTTTAATGGATGTCTACACCCACTCTAGAGATCAAATTTTTACATAGGCCAGGGTATGCAAACAAATTCAACTGATCGGGTTGGATACCTTTGTGTTCCATAGGTTAAATGGTTTGAATGCCTCATGAGGAAACCTTGACTTTTGTTCACTACAATTATCCAAATAACATCAAAATTTACCATGTTACAGGGTTTCGGGGTGGGTAAATGCTTTAGATCTCCAATAAATATCTTGTATGTGTGTGCATCTTATTTTTATCTTTTTAGTTTTGTAAATATATTTTTATTTCTTATTGTTGGGAACTTCATCCGAGATTTCTCCAAATCGGGGTTTCTCTCACAAGATTTTAATATTATCCCCCTAGGTTGTGCTTTCAATTACATCCAATGCTTTTCCTCATCTTATTCTAATTTGTTTTCTTTTTGAGCTTTGAATCTGGAGCATGGTCAATTTTCTGATTTCTTTCAACCATTTTTTTGCATCAAAGAATTCCTGGTAAAATTTCCCAACTTGTGACATCTGGAGCACCTCATTTGAAAGGATTCATAGACAATCAATTGTCTTCGGTCACCAAATCTAGTTTTAAGGATGACGTGATCAAGTAGTTATTGTTCCATGTCAGTGGAGACATAGAACCTAGGAAATGCAAGCACAAATATATTTTTGTAGCACATTCTAGATCTATTGGAGATCTGATATATTTGGAAATATTCAACAAGATCTTAGCATCCCAAAACGCATTAGAAGCCTTGGGAATCTGCACCAAAGGGGAATGGTATTGATATTTTCTTTGAAGGGATCAAATTTGTGGTACCATCTTTTGAGGAAGAGCCCAGTATTTCCCATGAACCATTGACATCCCAAGAGAACAACATCAATGTCTTCTTTTATATTGCATTTAAAAAGGAAGAAACCATTGGTGATAGAAGACATATTTATTTCACCTAACGGGATCAATTTTCTCATGGCCCATCTCCTAACTAGATCAATATTAGGTCAGGACCCGAAACTTACCAATAGGTGTCGTTTTTACTCTATTGAATCACTCTGTTGTGGAAGATCTCATGAACTTAGTTGTGGGTTATTATAACACTCAAAATTACTAGAACTAGAAAATGAGGATTTTTTTTTAACATACATAAAAATAGATTACACTTTGCTGCGATCATACAAATTTATTTAATCAAATTATTTCAAATAAATTTTTTTCTTTTGATCTATCTGATAACATCTGTGTAAGCCATGTGTGGATGAGAAGGGTGAATCCATATCTCCAAGATCTCCCTTCACCACTACTTCGAGTGACAAATCTTATTAGCATTTTGGCTCAACCTTCTTGAGGTCATGAGAACCATGTGAAAGTCCTTGGGTATCCCACAAAGCTATTTTTCGACTTTGTATTCCGGTATCCAACCATTTCCTCCTCATGTTCGGTGTTCAACTTCCCATGATCAAGTTACTGGCAATTTTAATATAATTGGAGGACTAGGTGATCGACAATGCATAGCCGCCAATGCATTAGTTTGGCCAAAGATTTCCACCGTGTAGGTTACAGCAAAACTCAAGACAACACACTAGTCTTATGATTTTAAGTGTTCTTCCACCTCAAAACTATCCCTTTCATAGTTATCTAGATCTTATAGTTTTTATTTAATTTATTTCAAATTTAACCTATCTTACAAGGGTTTATATCGAGATAAATACTAAAGGCCAACTAGGATCATCATGAGATAATTCTAATGGATCTTTTCATCTATTTACCATTCCATTTAGTCTCTCTTTTCCTGATGCTTGGTTTTTTCTAAACCTTAAATTACCTTTTACAACAATATTGTTCCATCTCTCTATACAACAGGATTTACAATGTTATCATATTAATACCAAGTTTATCGAAAGGATGAATTAAATATATATTAAAACATGTATATTTAATTATTCCTTTGATTAGATACACTTTTAAATAGCTTATTTAATTTAGAAATTAAAGACAATTGATTGTTACAATAATTTTCCAATTATTGGCTTCATACATTGACATATATCAAATAAATAAATATAACAATTTATGATAAGTAAGTTTCTCACTTCTAATATTTATCATTTACTCATATTAAGGTATTCTTTCATATGAGTAATCATCTCTTTATAAAAATTGTAAATTACATATGTCGTTAAGGTGAAATATATAACTATTATGGTAACTCTCACACGGTGAGGTTTGAATATTAACAATGGGTCCAAGATCCCAATAAATTTAGTCAAAATTACTAGATATCATCCTTCTACAAGTTGAAATCCAAGTATTTCATTTAGATCCATGCTATGATAAAACTTCACAAGACATGATTTTTACATATCCGAACGTGATGGCTAATTGTCCTGCAAGACTGGAGTAGTGGTATGTTGTCAGTTCAAAATGAATTGGCATGAATATTACCTCCATTTTCAGATGTAATTATTTAATAAAATATGAAACATTATACATGTTATTTTATCAACAAACACATGGTAATACAACGGAGAATGTATTATTACATGTTTTACATCAAGATACAACTATGAATGTACACAAATAGAACAACCAATTTCTATTTCAGAAATCATGTTTCACTCTAATCACAAGGATAAAAACATAATCAAACCATAATCATTCAACATCCTAGTTCTGATTAAACCACAAGTAAATCATGCTTCACATGGTACAGATTCAACTATTATATTTCTTACCTTCCAATCAACAAGCAACTTAACAAAACTGTCTAAAATCATCATTTCCAAATACCAATTAGACATATTCCCTCTAGGTAATGAGCAGCTCTATAAAACACACAATAACTTTATTTCAAACAATCAAAATACATTTATATATATTTATAGGAACAATCCAACTAAACAGTGTAAAAACACCTCTATTAAATCATTTTAACATGTTCTTTCAGGTAACCGATAGATCAACAAAAAAATTAACCCACATACCACAAGATGATAATTTTGAAGTCTATTTGCATAGAATAACAACAATAAGTTTTTAACACTTCCAGTAATGAAATCCTTTAAGAAAAACTAAGTCATCTTACATAGACTGTTAACACTAATTTATTTTTCAATCAGGTAATAAAATTATACCTATAGGAAAATTAACTTGTACATATCCAAATCAGTTTGTTCTAGCATTAATTTCTTTTCTATTTAGAAATTATTAGAATCTGGAAGCAAATATATCAGGAAAAATGATGAAATACTTGGTAAAAAAATTTTTCACACTACCCAAAAATTGCTTTGCTCATACAAATAAATTATTGTTTGATTGTAATAAAACCCAGAAGCAGAAATCGATTTGGGTTTCCATAAATCAAATTTAAATCAATCGGCTCTTCTCTTGGCAGATTGTTTTATGTCGTTGGGCTTATTTTTCATATCTAGATAGTGATCCCTTTTGGTTATATTACTTTGCTTATATCTAGCTTTTGATTCATATTGTATAAGGGTATAGTTCCTTTCAAAAACTATTTACCAATAATAAAAAAATTAAATAGAAAATTAAAAAAATAAAAATTGTTTAGGAACACCCATCTATGTTTTTTTCTAGTTTTAGCTAAAACCACACAAAGGAAACTTAAGAGAATACAAAATCCATAAATTTCCTTTTTAGATTTCATTTACAAGAAATTAAATCAAAAGTTGTCCACAAATTCATTTAATTGCCATTTAAAACAGAATGTCTATTTCCTCATTATTTACAAATAATGCTACAGAGAAGGAAGAAGATATTCATGCCTGAAGTAAACCCAAAATCAGCAACCTCTTACTCTTCCAGCTTTAACAACTTGAATCCTTCCTTCCACCCAAAACTCACGCAGGTATCCCAGAAGAGAGGAATGAATAAAAACAAAGGAGAAATAAAAGAAAATATAATGAAGAAACTATACTGTAGTGGATAATTTTTGGGCTTCTCAATGTTTCTTCATGCGTCAATGCATGCCACATACTTGGTGTCAGATGAAGGCATGTCCCTTTCAAAACTCTCAGATTTTAAATATTAAAAAATAATATTATTACTATTCTTTTTAACTTTTGATTTACATGCCAAATCCTTTTAGGATTTAAATATATAATTTCACAAATTAAAAATGCATTTTTTTTTAATTTTTATTTTAATTATTACCTAACTTTAATGGTAAAATTAATCATCATAATATAAGTCCATATATTTCCAACAATATGTTATGGTAATAATTATTTGAATTCCCATGTTCCATATAAAACATTTAAACAAATGAAAATTACCAAGTCCGTAAATCATAATTTAAATATTCTCGTAAGACTAGTTTGATATAACATTGTCAAATAAAACAGAGGTAATATTCATCATGGTCATTGCAAAAGTCAAACAAAACAAAAGATGACCAAACCAATAAAAATAAAGTATCCATAATATAAATAACCGAAAGATTCACTGTCATTTATGAACCGTTTTACCTATGATTAAGGCCTAATCATGTTTTAGGAAGGATCTTCAAGGTAGGTGCGGGGTTATTCATTCCACAATGTCATGCCCTATAGCAGAAGTTGTGGGTCATGATACGATGAACAAACTGAATTTTATACCCAATGATGATCTCATCTAATCATGTTTAGACTTAAGCTGAAGCTAACTTACAAGAAATTTTGGGATGTTACATACTCCACCCCTTAGAATAATCATCGTCTCGATGATTTCAGGATAAATAGATAAACTAAACCCATCATTCATTTGTTGCATTAATATATTTCAAATCAGCTTAAAATTTGTATCAATATCATTTCAGCTAAATCATAAAGGTCACAACATTCCTTATATATCTAGAAAATCAGTCACATAATCTATAGACATAACACATTACTGCTTAAATGACATATTTTCCGGGTTCATTACAAAATCTTCAACAGTAACTACTCATCAAAAAGTACCTTAGTTCCAATATTTAGTTGCAAGCTTATCTATAGGATTTTCTTATCTACCTCTTTACAGAAAAACTCAATTTAGTACTATAAAAAATATATATTCTTAAAAAACAATCAAACAGATGTGGAAATGTAGTCTGGATATCTTCCAAATTCTCCCAAGTGGCACTTTCTTTAGAATATTGGTCCCACTAGACCTTACATTTTGAAACCTCATGGTTTTTCAAGTGGAACTTGCTAGTTTCTAGTATCCTTATAGGCTCAACAGCGATTACCCTTGGATCCAAAACCTGCAATGAATCCCAATTAAGTACATGTGTTAAATTAGCTACATATTTCTTAAGCAAGGATACATGAAATACATTGTGCATCCTAGATAGAGTGAGAGGCAGTGCTAGCTTGTAGGCTACTATTCCAACGACCTCTAGGACTTCAAATGGTCCTACAAACCTAGGAGATAGTTTGGATGACCTTCCAAACGAAATGGAACTCTTTTTAGGTTTGACCCTAAGAAAAAAATTATCTCCCACGTTAAATTTTCTATCAATTCTTTTTAAATCTACATAACTTTTCTGTCTATTTTCGTCCTCTTTAAATCTTTCTTGGATTAATTTAACCTATTTTTCCATTTCTAACAGCATTTCAAGTCCAATTAGTACTCTACCTTTAGGATTATCCCAACTTATTAGTGTTCTACACCTATAACCATATAAGGCCTCATAAGGAGCCATCTGAATGGAAGAATTGTAGGTTTTACTATAGGAAAAATCAACCAAGGAAGATACTCTTCCCATTTTCATTTCGATCGACGAATAATTCTTAGAAAATCTTCCAACACTTGATTTACTCTTTCAGTTTGACCATCAGTTTCAGGATGGTAGGAAAAACTTATGTTTGATTTTTTCCCTAAGGCAACATACAAAGTTTGCCAATATCTGGAAGTCATCCTTGAGTCCCTATGTGAAATTATTATTTCTTGAACTCCATGTAATCTGAAAACTTCTTGCATAAACCTTTTTCTAGTATGGGTGAGTTATCCTTTAAATTACTTGCTATAAAATTTGCCACTTTAGTTAACTTGTCTACAACTACAAGTATAATATCATGTTTATTTTAGGACATAGGTAAACGTTGGATATCATCCATACTTATAACTTACCACTTATATTCGGCATGTTGTGAGGATATAATAATCCTGCTAGATGTGAATGTTTAGCCTTTACTTGCTGACATTTCAGGCATTGTGAGATGTAAAGAATCACATCAGTTTTCATCTTTTTCTACAAGTATTGCTTTTTGATGTCCGCCATCATTTTTGTTACTCCTGGATGTCTCGAGTAGGGAACATCATGAAATTCTCTGACAACTTTATTTCTGAGCTCTTTACCCTCTAGTACATATATTCTGCTGTTATAACATAGAATCCCATTTGTTTCCAACTTGAAACCAAAGCATACCTTTTGTGTGCAGGATCTTTTTCTAAAGCTATTTTAACATGATTGTAGTAGGGGTCATTGGTTAACTCATTTTTGACTTCATCTTTAAACTGGGTTCTTAATGTAATTATAGCAGCAATATACTTTCTGTGACTTAAGGCATTAGCCACCCTATTCTCTTTTCCTTTAATATAATTTATATCAAAGTTAGAATTTTCTATGAGCTCCAGCCATCTTTGTTGCCTTGCATTTAGATTTGGCTGTGTAAAGATGTACTTGAGCCCAAAATGATCTATTTTGAGTTCAAAAGGTTTCCTAAGCAAATAGTGCCTTCATACCTACAGCACATAAACAATCGCAGCAAGCTCAAGATCATGTGGTACATAATTTACTTCATGCACCCTCAAATTCCTACATTTAAAAGCTACCACATGCCCATCTTGTAGTATTACTCCAACCAAACCTTCCCACTGAAGCACCGGTTACCACCAAGAAGTTCCCGTTTGGATCTGAAATCTTCAACACCGAAGCACTTGTGAGTCTACCTTTTAACTCCTTAAAGGATTATTCACACTTGATGTCCCAAATGAATTTCTTACCCTTCTTTTGCAAATAAGTGATAGGTCCCGCTAACTTATAAATTTCCTTTATGAACTTCCGATAGTAGCCTACTAGACCCATAAAAATTATCACTTCATGCACATCCTTCGGTCTTTGGCCATTCCATGATGGCACTGATCTTTGAAGGGTCCACCGATATTCCCTCTTTATTTATTATGTGGCCTAAGTATTGTACTTCATATTGATAGAAAACACACTTAGATAATTTTCCATATAATTTATGTTTTCTGAGAATTCTTAACACAATCTTTAAATGTTCATCATGTTCTTCACCATTCTAGAGTATATTCATATATCATCGAGAAAGATAAGTAAAAATTGGTCGAAGTATTCCCCAAACACGATGTTAATAAAGTTCATGAAAGTGGAAGGTGCATTTGTTAGACCAAAGGGCAAAAATGTAAACTCATAATGCCCATACCTTGTTCTAAAAGTGGTTTTATGGATATCTTCATCCTTGATTCGAGTTGATGATAATCAGATCTAAGATCAATCTTGGAAAACAATTTTTCACCCCCATTTGATCAAATAGATCATCAATTTAGGGCGTGAGTGGTTATCGATTCTTCACTCTGCTAGCTTGTTGAACATTCGATGTAATCAATAAAAAGTGTGAGGGTCCCATCCTTCTTTTCACGAAGATTACCAGTGCACCCCATGGTGATATACTTGGTCTAATCAGACCTAATGACAACAACTCATGTAATTGAGCTTTCAATTCAAATAATTTGATTGTTTTCATTCTGTACGGTGCCTTGGAAATTGGTTCCGTTGCTGGTTTGACCTCTATTGTGAATTCAAATTCACGCTTAGGTGGAAGTCCGGGAAACTCATTTGGAAACACATCTCTAAATTCCCTTAGGATAGGAAATGCTTCAATTTCAAGCTCAATTTCCTATCCTGAATTTGTTATTTTTACAACATATAGATGGCGGCCCTTTCGCTTTTCCTTTTCGATTGCATGGTGAAATATACCTAGTGAAAAACTCTCTTTTAACACTCACGAAAACTCATTATTTTTTGTCGATCATCGCATGAGGTTACACATTTTCCTAAGCAATCCAAGGTTACATTATGTTGAGTTAACCAATTTATACATATGACAACATCATACGATCCAAGAGGTGTCACATACAATTTTAATCTTGTTGTGAACTCGGGTAATTCTAGGGGTGCCTCAAATAAACACTTTGCTTCACTCTATTTACAACATTATTTCCATACTATACATTCCAAGTGTGTTCCATGCACTCGGCTCTTATTTTGAGTTTATCATCTAATTTATATGAAACAATACATTTTGTTGAGTCGAAATCAAATAAAAAGCAGTAGGTTCTCCAAAAAGCTTACCTGAGGTTTCAATGGGAGTCACTTGCTTTTCTGCTTACTTATTATGGACTGCAGAATAATATTATGTTGTTGCCCCTCTTTATTTACAATAGTAGATCCCTTCTACTAGTTATTCCATTTTCCTCTTTGTGGATAGTTGTTAGTGAAATGATCGCCACCACACTTAAAACATCCACCTAGAGGTCCTTTTCTCTCAATCTTATTCAGCTGAAACTTGTTCCTTGTTGCCCATTATTTTTATTATTCACAACAATTCTACCTGTTATTCCTCTTTTATTGACAGGCCTGAAATTGTTTTTTTTTCCTTTTTCCATGTTGGTTTACTTGTGGTTGGTGTTTGAAAACTGTTATTTTTCCTTCTATTTTCCTCTTTAGAGGCATAAATACTTCGCAACTTTTGTTCTTGCTTGATAGATTTTTCAAACATTGTTTCCATCGAGGTAGGTCCATGAACATCTACCTCACCACCAATGCTAGGATTCAATCCCATTATAAATTTTCTCACTCTAAACTTCTCATCCTTTTGATACATAGGAACATATTTCAGCAATCGAGTGAAATGTTCCCAATATTCTGTAACTGAGTATCTTCCTTGAGTCATATTTTGGAATTCTACCATGTTTTGGTCAAAGTATATCTGAGGTAGCCATCTTTGATGGAAGTAGGCCTTGAACTTATCCCACGTGATCATACAAGAATCAATTCCTAGTTCCATTTTCTAGTTATCCCACCAGGAAGATGCTTCACGGGACAATTTATAGGCTCCCCATACTACTATTGTCTACTCTGAAGAGTACCTAATCTCAAAATAATTTTCCATTTCGTATAGCCAATTTTCAGCACCATCCCCAATAGTTGTACCATTAAATTTAGGTGGGGATATTCTTTTAATCTCCTCGCTAATTCAAAGCAACCAAATAGTACTCTCTTATTTACCCTTTCATTCAGGTGCTCGGGTTGATCATCATGTTGCTCATCATCCCTATGATCCTCATCGTCTTCACCACCCTAAATTTTTTGTTCTATGGCAGCAACTTGGTTTCGGTGTCATTCAAAAGGTTGAGGATTTCTTCTAACTTAGTAGCCGTATTATTCAAAGCATCATAATTATTTACCCCACATTACTCGCCATATTAGCTCTTGTTTTTAGCCTAGCCAAAGTTTCCTATTTTTATAAAAGAGGATACTTTTTATTAAAACGTGTTTCCCATTAATGTCCAAGTGTTTGAGCCTCTTTCTCTAATACAAAAATGTAACGCTCAAAATTACTAGAACTAGGAAATGAGGATTTTTTTAAAACATATATAAAAACATATTACACATGTGCAATCATAGAGATTTATTTAATCAAATTCTTTCGAGATCAAATTTTTTTCTTTGATCTATCTAATAACATCCATGTAAGTCATGTATGGTTGAGAAGGGGGAATCTAGATCTCCATGATCTCCCTTCACCACTACTTCGAGTGACAATTCTTATTAGCATTTTG
This sequence comes from Taxus wallichiana var. yunnanensis, assembly GCA_018340775.1. Classification (NCBI taxonomy): domain Eukaryota; kingdom Viridiplantae; phylum Streptophyta; class Pinopsida; order Cupressales; family Taxaceae; genus Taxus; species Taxus wallichiana. Next base: position 755,922,756 of record CM031234.1, read on the forward strand.
GCTCAACCTTTTTCAAGTCATGGGAACCATGCGAAAGTCCTTGGGTCTACCATGAAGCTAGTTTTCTGACTTCATATTCCGGTATTCAACCATTTCCTACCTCATGTTCAGTGTTCAACTTCCCATGATCAGGTTACTAGAAATTTTAATTTAATTGGAGGACTAGGTGATTAGATAATGCACAATCATCAGTGCATTACTTTGGCCAAATTTTTCTTCCATGTAGGTTACGGATAAACTCAAGACATCACACTAGTCTTATGAGTTTAAGTCTTCTGCCACCTCACAACTATCCCTTTCACGGTTATCTAGATCTTATAGTTTGTATTTACTTTATTTCCAATTTAACCTATCTTGCAAGGGTTTATATCGAGATAAATTCCAAAGGCCAACTAGGATCATCATGAAATAAGTCTAATGGATCTTTTCAACTATTTACCATCCCATTAAGTCTTTCTTTTCCTGATGCTTGGTTTTTTTTAACCTTCAATTACCTTTTACAATAATACTCTTCCATGCTCTATACAATAGGACTTACAATCTTATCATATTAATACCAAGTTTATCGAAATGACGAATTAAATATATATTAAAACATGTATATTTAATTATTTCTTCGATTATCTCCGCCACTAAATAGCTTATTTAATTTAGAAATTAAAGACAATTGATTGTTACAATAATTGCCCAATTATTGGCTTCATATATTGACAAATATCAAATAAATAAATATAACAATTTATGATAAGTAAGATTTCTCACTTCTAATATTTATCATTTACTCATATTAAGATATTCTTTCATACAATGTAATCATCTCTTTATAAAGAAAATATTACAACACATGTGATTCCATTGATGAACTGGGTCCACGGTAAATCCAAAAGGTTTCTTCAAAATCCTCTCCCACATGCCCCACCTTTGAATATTTGGCCTTTTGTTTAGATTTGGGGTAGAAGGTTTCTCGATTTTGTAACACCCACATTTTACACACACAGATACAACACTAATAATACCGAACATTTTTATTTCCACAACACCACATGACAATGCAATGTATCTCTTAGGAGAACACATAACACATGAGATGCTTGCACAACCTTATCCCATATAGATAACATGAATAGTAAATGATTCACATCAAGACCACCTTTTCCCAAATTACAAGATAGAACACAATTATTCAGCTACAATATGACTCTCGTATAGGCAACATCCATGGAAATATTTCCCTATTTACATATTTATTACATTCATATTTTGATATTGACCTTATTTTCTTAGAAATCACTTATCAATTATTTTATAATTAAACTATACCATCTTTACTTTATTTAACATTTCACTTGTAGAAATCCCATCTAATTTTTCTTATTTCCATCATCACACCAGAATGTTGTAACCTAGTTGTTGGTATGAACAAATGTACATACATCATCCTTTTATTGGTTGTTCCAAGGATTCATTTTCTAATTTTCTTGTTTGATTGAGTTTTCCATTTATCTTAGTTGCAACAAGGGAGGTTTTCATGAAGTAAAGAAAGTTTATTGATTTATGAGTAGATAGATTATGCGTTACTTTCATATTAGTATTTTAAGTTCTAATGTTAGTCTATTTTTTCTTACGTTATTATGAGTAACCATGTATTCTATCTACTTCACTTATTTTCTTAGTCATCAACGTACTAACTGTTATAAATTCACACTCCACTAGGTTTGGTTTCCTGAATAGTTTAGCATTAGATGTGTGTTTTAAAAATATTCAATTATAAATTTTACACAACTTACCAAGGTCACGTAGATTATCGATATCACAGTAAAATCATATAGTAACTCAAGGTACATTCGATATGTCTAGAGAAGATGACACTTATTTGAGAGGGATTTTAGGGATTCACACTAGTATTCTCATGCATAGGTATCTAAAACATGGGGCCAGCTTGAATTGTTATATTATTCTCAAAAAGGTTACACATAACTTGATTAAATTACCCTTTTAAAATATTTTGTGTAACCCATTTATTAATAGGGACATTAGTATGCTCATGAGACTACTAGTCCTTTCCCTAGGGGTTTGTGTCAAGAACATGATTACATGATTTCACACCATACATTCAATGAAAAAATAGGATAAGGGGGATAATAAGAGGGAGTAGTTATTCATTTAAAAGTTTAAGATTCAAATTAAAGTCTACATGAAGAGGTTTCCATTCTCACCACAAGATGGTATAAATGCGTTATAAGAATGATATACATTTCACCCTTCTCCAAGCACATCATCTTATAGTTACATGTTCACAAACTAATCATAAATTAAAATTTGGTTAAGTTTCACAAATAACTCTTAGTATTGCATCATAGAAGCCAAATGATAATATAAATTGGGTATCGAGTTTATTATGATACCAACTCATACAGGTGACTTCCAAGGTTGGTTAGAGATTTTCAACACCTAGAATCTTCACTTTATATATGTTCCTAACCAAAAGGCAATTACATTATGTTTGGGGTTTAGTTACCCATAGAGTACTACCTTAAGAAAATCACATTCTCCTTACTACACACACAATTTCCAAACCTAGGAGGAGCCACATACTCTAGATAATGCTTGACCACATCATTCCTTTTCTTTAGGTACATGATGATGCAACTAAGCATATAGGTTCGATGAAAAAAATTAGACTAGGGATCTCATTTACTTAAGTTGGGAGGTGTCATCAATTGTTAATAGTTAAGTTCATCCTAAGGTTTTAATTTTCTATATTACAAGATTCACATAGGAAGAATAGTTATGCATGAATTTTATACTAGAGTTGGCTAGTTCGTTATATTTCTTTATTATATTTTTAATGTAATAAACATAACATCGATTATTTAATCATCAATTGCACACTTAAATTTCAAAATAAGCTATTACATTTAATTTAGTTTAACACAATATCTAACTTTTACAATAGTAAAATTGGAATCAAATAACACCCATATATAGAGGAACCTTTCCCTTAAACACTAACATCTATAAAATGTTAAAAAAATTCACTACTAAACCTTTCAATACTTTGTAAAATGTAGAACTATCCCATATAATTTTACTTAACATGTATAGCCAACCCCCTTTTTAACATATGCCAATTTGAATGAAAACTAAACCTATACTTAAATGCAAATTTTCCAAAGCACCCTAAAACTAGCATCTCATCCATATAATTTTTTTTCAATAAATAAATTTACTATAACATATAAATACATATAAAAATATTTCCATTAACATACATAAACTCTAAAAATATACAATGAATCACACCCACATCATTTCGCCATCTTACTTGCATCCCTGCAAAACCATGTTAGCATGAAATCAATGATAAATTTTTGGCATGGCATCCACCTAGATCTATCATAATTAACCCTTTTTTTTTTTTCCATTCACAGATACGGAGAGAGAGAACCACTATTTTGCCAAAAGTTCATTTTCACACAACATGTCACTTATAGAATTTCTAATAGTTAGTTACAAGTTTCCATAGGGGTTTTGATAATCTAATGGGGGTCCTACAATTTTTATTTTTATGTTTTCCACTATTTGCGAAAATGTTCAATTTAGGCTCGGAGGCTAAGGACCCACTTTCAAATATTGTCTACCAGTGAGAAAACATATCATGGATAATATTTTATATGTTCTCATATACACTAAGAATTCAAAGGAACAAATGGAATTCAGAACTGGAGAATTGTTTACGATTGACGGCTAAATTTTAGAGGCCATCGGTCATAATTTACCTAGTTACAAATGAACAAAAGTTAGGCTGAAGGGCTCAAAAATCATATTCAAAACTAGCATTTAATAGGAAAATTAACAATGAGAAATTTCTGTAATTTCCCTATATATGTAGCATTCCTCAAAATTAATGACAGGTAAGAATTGACAACCGGGTTTCAAATGACGATGGTTTTTCAAGAGCCACCGGTTTTGATTAGTCATAGTTTGACCTAGTAAAACTACAACCGGACGCCTACCAAATGCCTTTCCCAAGCTATTAAGAATATTTTTCCCCAAATTGAAGGATATGAGAAATTTTATAGTAATATTTCTAGAGGATTGCAAGGTGGATAGGGATTTTATTTTTGAGGGGCCAAATGATGAGCTAATACGAACTAAATTTTTAATTTTAACCCCTTCCGAAAAAGTGCAAAATAGGGTAACAAGGCTCCTAGAGGAGCAAAGAAGAGAGAAAAAAATTTTCAAACAAGGTCGAGCTAATTCTTGATCCAACTCTCTACATAACAAAAATACATAGGACACCCGATATCTCTTTTACGATTCTCGATTGTTATTTCACAAGTCTCTTGAGATTACTTTTTTATCTTAGAAAGGTGGACCAAAATAACTTGCTTTAGTTGATGACACATGTAGGTCTTTCCAAAAAAATGGACATAAGAATTGATATTTTATACCATAAGAAACAACATATAACGTTGTGGTATCACATGGATTTCAATCAAATTACAAGTCGATAATGTAAAACATAGGGATTTTTATTATTCCACGCTAATAGACTAGTTATAAAGCTCTCCAAATTGTGTCTCGAAGGAGGGTTTTAAGTTATTTCTTTGCTACAAGTGTTACCTATGTTACATAAGTGACATATTTCATTTTATTGTTTTACTGAAACAAGTTTATATAAAAAAATTGAATGTGAGACATTCCAAAGTTTTAAATTTATTTCGTTGCAAATGAAAACTAGAGAAACAAAATTATGGAAGATAAGGAGGGATGAACCATTCTTGGGAGATATTTGTGTCCATAGGGAAAGAGGTGCTCCAGGTGGTTTTGTGTCAAGAGCATGGTTCTACATTTTGCATACATATCACCCTAATAGTTGTAGCTACAAATACTTATTATAATACTTTTCATCCTTAAATACACTTTGGTAGATATCTATACTCTATCTAAATTCTCCCATTATAGCACAGGTTGAGGCATTGTTGGGAAGTTATTTGGAATTGGATTTACTCTAGCCACTAACAATCTTCTAAAGTAATGGACTATATAGTTGATAGAGTGATATTTTCTAAAAGCAGGACAAAACATAGTGTGTTGTGCATAGTTTACAAAGAGTTCCATAATACAAAACCCATGATAGTAAATCATAAAAAGGCCGATCCAACATAGCAACACAAAGAAAATTAAAAAGAATGGAGATTTGTTAACAAGGTAACCCAAAAAAACCCATTTCAAAATCGATCTCCAAGCAAGTTGATACAAAGCACAACATTGAGCTATGGGAGAAAACTAACTAATGTAGAGCTCGTCTCTATACCAAAAATGGCAACCCAGATGTGCAAGCATACCTAGATCATGAGATGAAGTTAGCTAGTGCCCATTGGACTTAAAATATAGCTCACTCAATACAAAGCAACTCAATCGTATTCTAAATAGGGTTGAGCTATGCCATTATAAAACACAAACTTGAACTTTATTACATGATGAAGTAAATCTCAAAAGTAGATCTAGTGATAGAAAAAATAAACATTGGCGAGTTTACCCTAAAAAAATCAATACTAGCTTAGGTATAGCTTCATATCCAATTCCAATGTTCACATGTTGCATATATACCAACTAAAACACTTACAACTACAACACATGACAAAAATCCTTTATCTTTATATTCTTTTGGATGTCCATAATCTTATTTAGGCTTGTATTTTCGAACAAAGGGGAGTACGTGGAAAGGGTGAACTAATCAGGTTTGGAGACATGTATGTTGCATAGGTGAAATGGTCTTGTGAAGGAGAAACCAAGAATCCAAAATACTTTTGCCTTTCTTTCAACTATCCAAACAATGTTAAATTTATAACACTTACTTGGTTTTTTACGTGATTATTTCCTCTGGACATCCTCCCGCCACACGCCAAATCCTCCCGTAACACACCAAATCCTCCCACATCCATATCCATACCTTCTTCCACCTAACCAATCACTTCCACCAACCACTCACAATCAATTCTTCATATGTTTCCCCCTTTTTTCAATTTATTAACATTTATAGGTGGCACTACATTTCCCTCCCCTTATAAAAGTATCGTCTCGATGTAACACAAGGTGAGGCTACAAGTCTTCTTATGCTAATAAATCAAAAAAGAAAAATATTTATAGGGAAGTGAACTATGTCACTAAAACGTGACCACACGGTAAAACGAAAGTCTTGATTATTTATTAATGTCTTGTAAATATTGCTAGTTCTCTTTTAAATTGTTACTTAGTTAATCGTCTTCCTCTAATTTGTTTCTAAAACATAAGTTCTTAGTATTTTAGTCCTTAGGATTTTTTCAATCTATTTTTCATGGGTGCCCATCTGATCCTGACATCACAATGCCACATAATGACCAACAAAACACTAATGGTTCACAAGATATAACTACATACTTTCATGAATATAACACATACACGCACTCCGCCTAACCATAGAAAGAACATGTACAGACCACACAACATAATACTTGTCAGACACCTATTCTTGACACAAATACACTCATAACAGAACCATACTATAACAACATGGAGTTCTTGACAATACATATACAAAGGTTTCAAATGCTCAAAATCATAACTTTAGCTATATAGGGCCAAGATGGAAATAAAATCATAAAAACAATGAGGATCATTAATTCTCAACATCATAAAACATAACCGAACTCATAAGAGTACACATTAATCATAACACCAACACCATACACCTCCCAAAAAATCACAAAATTGCTTCGTATACCTCTCAAAGAATCACCAAAAACTACATATGTATCCCAAAGCATCACAAATAGAAAAATAAAACTCTAAGTCTACTAATTAAACACACACAAGTCATTTATGCCTCCCTCAAGTCTCTTATGCCTCCCTCAAGTCTACTATGTCTCCCACAAGTCTCTTATGCCTCCCTCAAGTATCTTATGTCTCCCAAAACTCTCTTATGCCTCCCTCAAGTCTCTTATGCCTCCCTCAAATTTATTATGCCTCCCTCAAGTCTCTTATGTCTCTTAGAAGTCTCTTATGTGTCTCTCAAAGAGGTCAGTCACCCTATGGCCCTAGGCACATAGAGTCCAAACCCCTAACCCAAGTGACATAATAACTCATGGTTAAAAACCTAGTAGTTATCTCAGTAAGTCCTTGGGCGTACCCCCATACAATGAAGTGGTTCCATAGGTTCAACCACTTTATGGTGCATCCCATGACCCTATTCCACACATTATGACATTAGAACCATCATAATAATATGTTTCAAAATCCAAGTGGTGAAATCAAGCCTTAGGCTAGGATATATAAATATAATTAAACTCAAAATGCAAATTTAAATCTAAGAAAAATAAATGGCTAAATAGCCATAGTTAATGAAAAAATCCACATGTTAGTGCAATAAAAAAATAAAATGCCCAAACTATAAGAACACATAAATCAAGAAACTGTTGGTTCTAATAAGAAAAGAGATAATGATAAATTTATGAGTAAAATACGTATAGATAAAATAACACATTACAATCGCTATGTGTCCTCATATGGCCACCAAATGGTAACTCATCGAGTTGTGGGCACTTGGACATCGAGCCTCATCTAGTAAAATAACTTATCAAATAATACAACTATAATACTTTCTGCCTGAATCATCCCTCCATACTCCGATAAGGCTGAACATAGTAAAAATCACATAGGATTACTATATGGAAAACCCAATTGTAACGCCTACATTCCTACCACTTAAATCCTCGAGAAAACCCGATAGCAAACATGAAAAATTATGGAATAATTTTTTTGAAAGGTTACAAGGCCTTAGTTAGGATTTTAATTAAATCTTGGTTATAAAATTTTAAACAATTATATGGCAGTCGGACTAACATAAAGACTAATATTTTTAACCCAATTTCAAAATAAAGTTACAATTTAATTCTTTCTCTTCTAGAATTAAATATTTTATTTAAATAATCCTCATTTAGCTTTTCATTATTTAACTCCATTAATCCTTTTTAAAATAATTTATTTAAGGTCCAAAATCAATTTTATATTAAAACACACTAGGATAATAATCTTGCATTGCTAAATGCATGCAATTTATAATAAGTTCATTATTCTCCAAGGGGCAAGGTGCACAACTTAGTCTAACCCCTTAGGCCCCATTTAACATTACACACACACATCTTTTATTTATTTCACTCCCACCTAAATACCCCATCACTTAAGTGATGTAGGGTTCATCCTACACCATTGGATTTAATCTATCTAAGCCATTAGATCTAGGTTAAAGTAAAGAAACCCTAGATATCCTTATGGGTTCTTTTGTATTCATTTTTTAGATCAAATCTCTCATTTCTCTTGTTTTGTTTTGTAGGTCAAGGAAGGAGGAGAAGAAAATGAAGCCATGGAGGCCATTAGAGAGATTGGAAGTTCTCCTTTGTTTAGTTTTCGTGATTAGGGCAAGAATATAGCCATTTCCTTTGTGGGTTTTTTTTTTACTCCTCTATTTGTTTTTGAATGGTCTTTTCTTGCAAGTTAAATGTATATACAATAAGTATATACTCATATGGGTAAAACCTGAATATATTTATATAGATATATATATTGTGTATAAATTCTCCTTTTTATATATAAAAATATACACATATATACATCTATACCTGTTTGTATAAATATATGTACTTATTTTTTTTCAAAAAAGAAATTAAAAAAACAACCCGAAATAAAAATTTATATATATATATATATGTGTGTGTGTGTGTGTACGGATTATAAATTTTACACAGGCCAAAAGTAATGGCCGCGGGAAAAAATAAAATTACACAGGCCTCATTTTATTAAAGGAATGGCCACATTTTCTCTTGTCAAAGTTTGGTTACCTTTTCAATAAAAAAGGGTTTAAAGTATATATTTAAAATGGTAAAACCAAACATATATTTTAAACAATAAAACAAAACAAGTGGCAGAACCCAAAGCCATTCCAACACAATTTCTCCCTTATTTTATTTTATTAAAAAAAAACTACCCTAACCGATTCATATTTGATTTTCTTTTTGTGTTTGTTTTTATTTTAATAAACAAAAAAAATCCTTTCCCACTTAACACATTCACACGGCTTTTTTTGTTTTTTTAAGGAAAACTTTATAACTTTTATTATTAATAATAATATGAATGAATATATATATATATACTTGTTAATATTAGGTAATTACTAATATTTAGTAAAAAGATATGAGTATCTTAACATTGTAAATTTATAATATAATCAATATAAGTTATTAATATATATTTATTGTATAATAATAATATATATCAGTTTATTGGTTATGTTTCCAATTAATTTAGGAGTTTGCAATTTAGTTTGGAAGAGTAGATTGCAATTATGAAATTTATATAGATATAGATTTACATGCACCTAAGTAATTATAGTATAAACTATCTTTGTAGTTATCAAGTTTAAACAAATTATCCCTTTTGAATTTAAAGATTCTAAAGGTAAAATCAATTGTGGTTCATCCATTTGCTTAATTCAATCTTAGTGAAACAAGTTAAGAAGTATTCTATAAAACAATTTCATGTATTCCCTCTTATACATCATTTGAGTAGGAATATTAAATATACCCAAATGAAATTTATCACATTCAACCGGATTATCACTAGTGCTAATATAATCAACACTCCATTTTCATTCAACTTAAATGACATTCATATTTAGAGGATCTTTATTTGCATTTGTAAATAGTTACAAGGTTCCTATTTCGATAAAGGAATGCAAGTTATAACAAACCATTTCCAAGAATAAAGGGATTACATTCAATAAACTTTTGATACTATTTACAAGTAGTAGGGTCATAATAACACAAGATGCAACTCTACATATATTTCTCCAACAACAGTACTTTCTCCATTGAACTCACCATTTTCATCAAGTCATGCACACAAAAAAATGGGGGAGTAGGCAACACTCTCCACCCAACCAAAATATCCAATGAGGAAGAGAATCCTTCTTCCTCATTGGCCCCCGAGCCCCAACAAGGAAGCAATGAGGGCTATTTAGACAACCATGACAACTCAAAAATGGATTCCACACACACATTCAATCAAGAAAACAATGAAATAACACAATACCAATTTCTTTACAACCAATCAACAAATATCAAAACACAAAGGCTTCATGCTAAAGCCATGGAGGAGAAAGGAACATGGGGTTCTTCTTATGCCTCCCAAGGGCTTGGGTGTCCACCTATGAGCCTCCAAAAATTTCATCACAATACACACAACACTCTTATTCCTCCCTCTAAGAAGATACTCCACTCTTATGCCTCCCTCACTCTTATGCCTCCCTCAAGAAAATAACAAGATAAATACAAAGCATTAAACTGCATCTAGACCTTAAGCATTAAATTGCATTTCCAAGTATATAGATCTACATTTCCCCATTTAATCTATGAAATAAATTATTTTTTTTTAATGGAAAAATATACCTTAATATATAAACACACTTTACCTTTTCTTGATCTCTTGAGATTCTTGAGAGGTTACAGTAAATCCTCAATTTGAAAAATTGTAATTATAGACACCTATAGTTGGTAATGTATCACTTCATATTATGATGATTGGATTCAACCCTAACACGACGTTTACACTCATTTCATGTCCTTAGTCCTATTGCATGACTTGATCTCCTCATTTTCAATGCTCGAAACATACATAAATTCTCATATTAGTGCAAACGAGTTTATCACCTTCGAGTTTCATATCCAAATCTTTCCAACTTAACACTCCATGTCCATATGATACTACTAAAAATGACCAAACTTTGCCAAATAATTATGTTTGAATTCTTCGTTTCAACCCAAGTCACCAAAAGGCCATTTTCTCATGTTAATATTTCTTTATCATTCATTACATTCCGCATGGCTCAATATTAATGTGAATTTATAACTATAGTTCCCTATATAAGCAAGTCAAATACTTTCATATACTCACTTGGAAAATATATGGAAGTTTAAAGAGCACTACATGTAAATATCACTTCAAAATAACTCAAATCTCTCTTAAATTCACTTAAACGAGTAGAGCACTATAGGGGAAACCCACACACAAGTATGAATCACATTCACCAAGGTTTTAGAAGTGCACTTCCCAAGCTAGAGACCATTCAAGCCAAGTAAAGCATTCCAAGACATTTCTTGTATTGTCAGTGATCAAATTGTCCAACTACTTGTACCCATACGAATGTCACATTGTAGGAGGAGAAATACGTTCGGTTTGAGACTTTTCCAAAGAATTGTCAATGTGGGAGGTGTAGGGATTACACTTAAACCCACCCACTGAGATTTTTGTAGGGTCTCCTTGGACCGTGGTTAGGGTTTGAAGTTATTTTGGGTCATATAGCTATGGCCTCACATCAAAGCATATTTTAGACGTTCACAGAAGCATAGAAAACTATAGAGCATCAACAATTCATCGTATGAAACCATCAGAAATATATACAAATGTTAAAGAATTCCATACGCATCTAATAGTTTCCTTCCATACTAACAAATGATTAAAAGTCTTGTGAATAAACATACTTCCTTAACTTATTGTTTTTACCAAAAAAAAAACATTTAAAATATCATTAAAATAACAATAAGTTTTGGGAATCATTTAAACAATAGTGACTGATACCACAATTAAAAATTTAAAAAATTAACAAATATAATACTTAATTACTCATGAGAACCATTTAAGATCAACAATAAATACAGTATAGAGCGAATACCCCCACCGCAATTGGTATAGCTTCCCATTTAAAATTAAAATAAAACCTTTAATATAGTTGTCCTACATCTTTCTTCTTATCGTCCAACGTGCATGAGCATATTAAAATACCTTAGTGAGAGAAGAAAAAATATTTTAATCGACTTCCGATTGTCACGAACTCAGAGATCCGCCGCGTATTCAAAGATGCTTCAACAACAGCTACAATACAAGCGTTACAAGTTACATCCATATGACTTTCTTCTCTGTTTATTTTAACTTCCATTTTTTTAGCCCAACGAATGGAAATCAGCAACCGATGGGTACAATGGCACTTTTTAAATCTATATTTATAATTCTTTTGTCATGTGGGTCGGTAAAATTTAAACACAAAATAATATTTTTTTAATGTTGCCAAACTCTGCCGATCTTTTCTACACAAGTTCCGCATATATATTCGCCATTTTCGACGACTAACGATTTTACGGCTGATAAATCATACAACCATTTATGCTCGATTAAGATAGTTTTGACCCAACAGACATCGCCGCCCGTAACTGGAAATGAAAATTATTATGCATCGAGGAGGCGGAGACAGCGCGTAGAGGAGCAGCAGGTGCAGGTTTCACATCTCTCCTCCTAGGCTTCCAGTTTGACCTAGTCAAATTGCGATCGGAGGCCTACCAAATGCCTTTTCCAACCTATTAACGACAGTTTTTATCCCCAAACTAAAGGTTATAAGAAATTGTCGAGTAAGATTATTAGAGGTTTGCAAAGGTGGATAGACATTTCGTTGTTCAAGGGTCAAATGGCGAGCGGATACGAAACCCAATTTTTCAATTTTAACCACTTCTTAAAAGTGCAAAATGAGATAAGAATGTTCCTAGAGGAGCAACGAAGAGAGAGAAAATGGTCAAACAAGGTCAAGCTAATGTTTGATGCAACTCTCTACATAAAAAGGAATACATACAATGCCTAACATCTCCTTTATGATGCTTAGAGTGTTATTTAGCAAGTCTCTTGAAATTGCATTTTTCTGTCTTAGAAGGGTGGAAAAAACAAAGTTGCTTTAGTTGACGACTCATCTAGGTCTCGCCAAAACCAATGGACACAAGCACCAAGTTTTGATGCCCTAGACAACAACATATAAGGTTGTGGTATCACACGATGTCGTTCAAATTACAAGTCAATAATGTAAAACATAAGGAGTTTTATTGTTTCGCGCTAATAGACTAGTTACGATGTTCTCAAAATTGTGTCCAAAGGAGGGGTTTAAATTTTTGCTTTGCTACCAAGTGTTACATAGGTTACATAAGTTTCATATTTCATTTTATTGTTTTAAAAACAAGTTTATATAAAAATAAACGAATGTGAGACATTCACATGTTTTAAATTTATTTCGTTGCAAATGAAAACTAAAAACAAGAATTATGAAAGATAAGAAGGGATGAACCATGCCTAGGAGATATTTGCATCCACAGGGAAAAAGGTGCCACATGTGGTTTCGTGTCAAGAGCACGGTTCTACATTTTGCATACATGTCCTCCCAATAGTTATAGCTACGAATACTTTCTAGAATACAACTCATCCTCTAATACACTTAAGCGGATGTCGAAACTCTGTCTAAAATATCCCATTATAGCACAGGTCAAGGTATTGCTTTGGGAAGTTACTTGGAATTAGATTTACTCCAGCCACTAACAATATTCGAAAATAATAGACTACATAGTTGATACGGTGACAACTTTCTAGAAGCACGACAAAACACGGATGTTGTTGTGCATAGTTTACTGAAGAGTTACATAATAGAAAACCCTTGATAACAGATCATAAAAAGGCCAATCCAACATAGCAACACCGAGAAAATAAACAAGAATTGTGAGTTATTAACAAGGTAAACCACAAAACCCATATCCAATTTGATCTCAAAACAAGTTGATACAAAGCACAACAGCGAGCTATAGGAGAACACTAACAAATGCAGAGCTAATCTCTATACCAAAAATGGCAACCCAGATGTGCAAGCATGCCCAGATCGTGAGGTGAAGCCGGCTAGTTCCTAAAGCAGACTAAAAATATAACTCGCCAAATACAAAGCAACTCAATGTCTTCCAAACAGGGTTGAGAAGGGTTCATTTTAAGAATATCTCTCTGAAAAATTACTTTTGAAACATTGGTGAATCTCAAAAATTGACTTTCAAATCGTTCGCGAATATCTCGAAAAAAGTTTCGTGGGAAAGGTGATTTTGCAGAGAGATTTTTTCCACATTCGCAAATTTGTTCGAGTAGGTTTCTCTGGATTTTCCATTGGGTGGGAAGTCGGTTGGATAGATTGGCGGGTTTAGACGGGTGAGGATTATAATTGCATTAGACGAATGGTTGGGTAGGCGGGTTTGATGGGAGAAGGGTTGGGCGGCTATTGGATGGGTGGGGTTGAATAAGAGACGTGTGGACGGCCGAGGGTTAGATGGGTTGGATGGAAGGGCGAGGTGTTGGACAGCTAAGATCCGGGAATAAGGGTTGGACTAGGGGTTAGATGCTAGGTCGGATAGGCGAGAGGTTGGTCGGTAAGGGTTGGACAAGAGAGGGTTAGGCTTGACCAAGCGTTAGATGGTGGGTTGCACGGGGAGGGGTTGGAAGCCTAAGGGTTGGACGCGTGAGGGTTAGATAGCCAAGGTTTGGATGGTGGGTTGAAGGGGTGATGGGAATGACGGCTCGGGGTTTGTGGTGAGTTAGAGGATTGGATTGGACGGTCGGGTTGGATGGAGAGGTGTTAGTAATAGATAAGAGTTGGATGGTGAGGATTGGATGGTTAAGGGTTGGAAAAACAAAGGTTGAGCGGTGGGTTGGACAGGTGGTTGGCTGGATGGCTGATGGTTAGATGGTTGAGGGTTGATCGTTTGGGTTGGTCGAATTAGGGGTTGGATGGTTAATGGTTGGGTAGGTGGAATGCAAGGTAAACCATTGGTTTGCTTATTATTAGACGGTATATGGTTGACGCGTAAGGTTTTGCGGGTGGGTTTGATGGTTAATGTTGGGCCACGTGGGTAGTTGAGTAAGGATTGGGCCGCCACTTCCAACCAATAGTTTTCTGCCACGTATCCTTTGAACCATACAGACCCCTATAAATACCCCTTCAAGGTTGAATTATTCACTTTTCTACGAAAATTTCTAGTGCTCTGACTCTCTGAGCTCTCCAATCTTCAAACTTCTCCCAAATTTTAGCAATGGCCAACACCACATCTATTCCTACACCCAAATTTCAATACAAAAACCCCATGTGCCAACAAATTATAGCTCTACTATGAGAAGAAGATGCACAAAAGGATTGGGTCGAAAAATTAGAATTTACCGAGCTTGTGGCCATGCCCCAATTTGATACTAATACTTCAGTCCTTAATTACCTTCTCGCCTCTTAAAACGAGAATGATGGTAAATTTTTCGTTATCCTCTTACATCCAAGACATCATCAAATTTCTTTCTCAATTGAACCCGAGGACATACATCAGTTAACTGGTCTACTATTTGAAAATAAGCCGGTCATTACTACAAATATTGTCCTTACAAACGAAGACAAAAAAAAATTCGAGTCACATTACAATGTACAAGTTGATGGTAAGTTTATTGTTTTCAAATAATTTTGTTTTTAACATTACTGGACCACCCAAGGCTCTAACGTTTCTTCTCTGTTATTGCATCTCCTCTTAATCATTCATCAAGAGGCCTTCTTCTACAAGGTATTGCAAATAAATTATTTATTGCAGTTGCGTCACTTTTTAAGAAAGGATTTTTTTACAGGGAAGATTTGTAGACATTCCATATTGGGCAGTTCAATATTTATTGCGGACACTAGTAGGGAAACAATTCGATTGGTGTAGTTATTTTTCCAACAGAATAAAAACAGATATCTCCCATGCCCACAAAGCCAACCAATCTGATAAATTCAAGAATTTATTCTCTTGTTGTAATTATATTCTTGCTTTTTATTATGAAGTGTACTACAAAATTCCACAAACTAAAATTTCAACTGCAATTAATGATCAAATGATTGGTCTTACTCTCAAAGAACAACAAGTAAGTTGGTAACAATTACTTTTAATGTTTACTTGTTCTAAGGATTTCAAATTTAATATTTTTGGATAAAATAATAAATGTGTGATTTTGTTTTGCAGAGAAAAATTATAGCTGCAACATCTCATAAGAAGGCAATTGCTAGAGGTAAAGGCCCTCTAGAGGTCTCTGATGATTATGACATGGATTCTATAGAATCAACACCAGTAAGACCTCCTCATCAAAAGTGACCTTGGGGGTCGATATGTGCAACACGTTTACCATCACATTTAACTTCGGTATGACATTATATTTTTTTATAAATAACTAATTCAAATAATTAATATAGATTATGTATGTACTACTATATTTTAATATTTTTATTGTTCTTTTATACATTTATTGTATTCAGGAACTACGAGTTTTATGATGAAGATCAAACACATTCCAAATTTGAAGATCAAAATGTCACGATTGTGTCTCCGTCTATGCAAGGTATATTGTAATGTATAATATATAGCATGTTTTGTTTCCTTACAATTTTTTAGCATTTACAAAGCACAATCATAATATTCTGACAATTTGTTGTTTTCTTTATGTAGGTAATGTGGCGTCTAGGCACATTCCACTTGCAAGGAGGCCACCAATACCTCCAACACATCCAGTCCAAACAAAAAGAAGAACTGTAGGAAAGAATATAAGGTTTCCTGCAGAGTCAATAGGAACAGTTCATCCTGCTACCACAAAATTTCCTGGACTATCACTAGGTGGTGTTTTAAGTGTAACTGCCACACATATTTTCAACATTTTATTATAGAAAATATGATATTAGATAGTATGGGGGAAACAATTCAAGAGGTTGTAATGTATGATGTGGATTTGGTGTGATCTTGGGAGAAGAAATAAAAAAATTTGATAAAAGAAATAAATATACGATACCGTAATCATGCTCAAAATAATTCATTGTTCACTATCATGGAGTGCCAACCAACATGGCAGGATGTTTTGCTAAACAAATCTCAGTCAGGGACTATTTCATATAGTAATGAGTACAATGATGAAATTATCGACATAATGCTAAACAGGTTGGAGAATCTCAATGCCGAAGCATAGGCTTACTATGATAAATGTGCTAAAGACAAGACAAATGTCTTAATAGAACAAATGTTGAAAAAGAAAAATTTGTTGTGAGTGGGCTTTTAGTTTTATATGCAAATTGCCAAAATCCTTATCTTATATGCACTACAATATATTTTTTCATTTTATCTTATACACTATAATTAAAATTTGTGTGTTTTGCAGGAAAAATATGAAAATTTAAAGAAAGAAGCGATTTTTATGAAGCACATTTGAAGAATGCTAGCAAAAGCCTCAATTCATTTGCACAATTGAAGGAAAAAATCATTATTATAAATTAAAAAAATAATACATTGAGAAGGATAATAAAGCCACATAAGATGGATCCATACGTCTTACTTAAGGAAAAGACAAATGTGGATGCAACACTTTTATCTGCGGGAGATGTAGCGAGGGAGGATATGAATATTCGGAGAACATCAATACTGTAGCATGAGATCTACAGGAATCAAGAGTTATAGTTGATATCTCTACACGGATGCAGCAAAATCCTCAACCTTTAATGCAAGAAAATGAACAAGCCTCACTGCGACGTAAAATAAGATATGTTTGTAAAGTCCACCATGTGACAAGTGTGTTGTCACAATTACGACATCTTGGTGTACGAATTAAAATATAGTGGCTAGCCCCTTTTTATTTTTAATTCCGTGTGGTAGATGTAAGGATAACTATGATTTTGAATCATAGGAAGAAAAGAGGATGACCTTGTAATGTGACATTATATGACGAACTTGTCTAGAATATTTGATTTGTTATGAGAACCCCTTTTTGCAATTGTATTGGCTGAAAATGCTTTATGAATTTTTACTTTTCTTCATAAATTAATCCACCAGGCTTCAATGGCGACATGAGAGATAGATTTCAAAAGAACTTTGGAAATTAGAATTGTACAATGTTATTATATGTTGTTAATACAAACTATGTTTCTTTTTTATTGTTTACGTAAATCTTGCTTAAATTTACATGATTTTGTTTCTTTAAAATATTTACGTTTCAAATGGAAAAGGATCAAATAAAGACAAATATAATATTTCATTTTTTGAAATTTGTAATCTCTGTATGAAATACATCAATATTTAAATTTATTGAAAGTTGCTTAAATTTACTTGATTTTGTTTCTTTTAAATATTTACGTTTCTGATTTGTTGCACATGTAAATTAAATCAATTAACAGATATAAAAGACAAATGTGTACTTATTTCACTCTGAAATTGATAACTAAATATAAAACACAAATGGGATAATTGAAACATATAATGACATTGTTCCAATAGAAAATTTGTAATCTAGGTGAATTGGAACAGTCCTGGAGCAACGCTTTCATTTGTGTCTTGGAAATCAACTATAGCATGATCTATTGATTTTTCTCGATCCCATGGGTCAGGAAAAATATTACTAACTCCTCTTCTTTCTACAAGTGAATTCCACAATGCTAGTGCTCTATCATAAGGAAAGGACTCCACTGAGTAATGTGAAACATACAATCTGAGACAACTTTCTAGATTCCTATCCAATTTGTTTCAAACTTTGGACTTTAAAAAGGATAATGCACTGAAAACCCTTTCATCTTCCACTGAAACCAAAATCATTGTTTTGCAAAGCTCATACATATTTATATACTCGCTCAAACAATCAATTAGAATACTACTGCAATAGATATCCTTCCAAATCTTGTTTATGGCATTGTAATCCTATAGGTTTTGAAGAATCTGAACTTGTTGTATCATAGTATTAGCAAAATCCATTGACTATGAACTAAGTAGTTTTATTTTCAAAATACCTTCTACAGAAACTCCATTTATCTCTACAGTCTTAGAGAAATGATCAGTTAGATCACCCATATTTTTGAGAAATAAAGGACTGATAGATGTGTGTGGTTTTCTGCCTGAAAAATTCTAGAACTTTATGGATTTACAACTCCCATTGCTTCAAGAATTTTATCATTTTTGAATCTTTCTTGGATCTCTTTAGCTAATGATTCAAAGATCTTTCTCAACTTATTCCTAGTTTCCATTAATACTACATCATATAAATTTTGTGTCACTTGTACTTCTTCTATTTCTGAGTTAGGCATATCAACTCTTTTTTGGAACGTATGAAGTGGAATCTCTCTTCCATGTGTTTTTATACACAAATGATCATGTATATTGTATTTTAAGAAGCACCTAGAATTTTTCAAATCTGTCAATGCATTCCAGTTTTCAAAAGCAGCACCCTGAAAACTACCATAAGAAATATATAAACTTTCTAAACTCTAGTAAACACGTCTTCTGAGTCTTATGAAGTCTGTAATGTAGAAAGAACAATCTTTTGCATGCTTCGTTAAAATATTAAGCTCCCTCAACATGGGAAAAATACCGTAGAGTGTGAGTAAAGTTTCTATGTCAGTTAGATGGCACAATAGATCTTTAGCTTTATCTACATCCCTATGGTATTTAAACATAAATCCTGTCAGTGAAGGATATTCATCAAATATTCTACACGTAGGTTCATACATAGATATCCATCTGGTATCTACATCTTTGAGAAGTTTTTTTCCCTCTGTTAGTCCAATAGAAATTTTTGAAATTCTAAAAATCTCTTCAAACTGCTAGAATAATAGGCATGCAGATCACATATCAATTCCTCTACTTTAGCTACATTTTCAAATGTGCTCATAATTTTAGAGGAGATTCATTTTGTGAGCCATACAAAGGACAAAACCATATACGGAGCAATAGTTCTCTCAAGTCTAACACAAAGACCATTTCTTTCTCCCTACATTACAATGATTGCACCATCGGTTCGACACAAACTAATTTTGTTGCAATGGTAAAGTCATCCATTCTAGCGATATCCTTCAAATTTCACAACACCAATTTATATATATTTTTAGAATTACAATTCTCGGTCATTTTATGAATATCCAAGAGCTATGGAGTCCTTATTTCATTAGCAAATGTGTAAAAAAAAAAACATATCCATGAAGTATTATCAACTACAAGTAACCTCATCTAATAAAAGGGAAATATACTTTGCCTTTTGAACACATAGATTCAAATCCTCCTCTTCTACTATAGATAGACATTTTACAATCTCCCACCATTAGTATCGACCAATGAGATTGAGGAACATTCTTTAGACCAATAAATTGATACAAACATTTTATTTTCTCCAAAATTTGATATCGGTCTTCCCCTTTTCATTATATGAAATATAATAGCAAACTAAATACCTTTTGGTTGCATTTCTGCCTCCATAGATTTGCTCAATCTTGCTCCTATGGTCCCACCTTTTTCATTTATATCTTTGATACATTTTTGTTCCTTTTCATACTCTTCTATGTATTTGACATGTAGATAATCTTTTGCATCTTTCCAATTATGTGTTCTGACTATGCTACCATCCTTTAGCTTTTGGGAAATGTACATTTTCCCACATTGCTTTTCAATTGTGTCTAGTTTGAGCTGCATTGACTACTCCTTCCCCTATTTCCAACCACATTTTTGCATCGACATTCTGTTGGAACAACATTACAATTTTCATTGTACACAGGTTCAATAAAAGGATATTTTGCAGTCCATTTGAATTGAAATTTTCTTCCAATTGTCTAGTTTTCCCTCTTTTTCTAACATTTTTCTTTTTTTCTTGAGATTTAACTTCGCATCTCGAGCTATCAATAGGAATATTTTGATTCTCATGTCTCCTTTTCTGGAAATAGAACTCGGAGTAGAAGATTCCTCTGCTTGGTGTACTTTGAAAATTCGATGAATTTTCATGTACTTCTAACTCATCAAGGGACAAAATTTTTTCCTCAACATATAATGGATCATTGATATCTATAAATTGATTATTCTAGGAAGGTATTTTTGAAATGTCTCGAAATAAATATATAAAATTGTATTTATTTAGTATTAATTTTATCTACGATTAAATTTTTAAAGAGTATAAAAGTTCCAAAAATAGTATGATAAACATAATTATTAAATTCTCTAAGATTAAATAGCCAAAAAATAGCAAGTGCCGCATACTTTGCTATTTTTAGGTGATGCGAAAATGGACTTCATTTTTGTGATTTTCCAAAATAAGCGAAGTAAAGTATTTGCACCCTTTTTTGGACTTGTTGAATTTGTAATCTTCTTTCCCTGATTTCTAGTATCCATGAATTCTTACTCCTTAGGCCCTTAGGATTGGATGGTCAAGGATTGGGCAATTTGAGTCACTAAGTGGTTTGACGGATCACAACAAAGTGGTTAGATGCCTAAGTTATTTGACTACTTAATCCTTATGGGTCGAGACGAATCGGGGTTGGACGATTAAGGGGCTAGATGGCATAGGATTGGACCGCTTGGGGTTGGTAGGATAATTGGTGGATGGCTAATTAGTTTGATGGGTAAGTGTTGACCGTTGGATAGAAAAGGGTTGGATGGCTAGGTATTGAATGGCTAAGGGTTGGATGGCTAAGGTTTGGATGGCTAAGGTTTGGATGGATAGGTGTTGGATGGATCAATGTTGGGTGGATCAGAGTTAGATGGCTACGAGGTTGGACGACTCATATTTTAGAGTTAGACGGGTTAGGGTTGGATGGTTCAAGTTTGGACGGCCCAAAGTTAGACAAATTAGAGTTGGATGGCTTAGATTTGGATCAATCAAAGTTGGATGGCTCGAGTTGGACAACTCGGAATTAGAAGGATGTAGATTTTGAATTTTATTATGTTTAATTCGGTGAATATATGCATGATATGGTTAAAAATTATGGTGAATTACATTCATAAACTCTTATATATGTGTAAAATCTAGGTGAAACGAATAGCATAAGGGACATGTTGGTCAATTTTTTTGCGAATAAGTCGGTTGCGAACCACATAATATTCACCAATTTGAATTTCTATAATCCTCAATTTTCATGATTTTATGAAAATTAGCCACTAAAATTTTCCCAGGGGTTGAGCTATGACATTAGAAACCACGAACCAAAACTTCAATACAAGATGAAAAAAATCTCAAAAGTAGATCTAGTGGAAGAAAGACTAAACATTGGCAGAGTTTACCCTAAAAAAAATAGATGTCACTTTAGGTATAGCTTCATATCTAATTCCAACATTCACATTTTGCATATATACCGACTAAAACACTTGCAACTATAGCACTGACAAAAATCCTCTATTGTTATGATCTGCATTTGGATGTCCATAACTTGATTCGAGCTCATACATTGGCACGAGTTGGAGTATGTGGGAAGGGTGACTTGATCAAGATGAAGACTTGTATCTTTGGATAGGTGAAACAGATCTAGTGAAGGGAGAAATAAAGACTCAAAAATACATCCTTTGCTACAACTATCCAAACAATGCTAAATTTACAACATTTCATTAGTTTTCTATGTGATTATTACTTTTGGACATCCTCCCGCCACACACCAAACCTCTTGTAACACACCAAATCCTCCCACATCCCACACCTTCCTCCACCTAACCAATCACTTCAACCAACCACTCACAATCAATTCTTCAAATGTTTTCCCCCTAATTATTTTTCAATTTGTTAACATGGACAGTGGCACTACAAAGTTGAACCCCATGTCGATTTAGTACATATTTTGACATGAAAGGTGGAGCCACAAGGGGCCCCAAGTAAACTGTTAAAAATAAGAGATGTTTTTGTAGAAACTTCCTATGACCGAATGAGATTGCCAAGAGGGGATCGAGATGCTTCGATACATGCCATGGTGCCATCAATTTGAAAAAGAGCTCTAGGTATGAATGTATCCTTTAAGCGGTGCTTCGTTGTAGTATCTACAACACCATTCCATCATAAATTAAATTTTTCAGTCGATAAAAGGTATGACACAATGCTCTCCATCAAGTATATTTCCAAGTAACTAGACCTTATGCAAAAATGTGCATTTGTAAGGATCTAGATCTACATTTACCCCATTTAATCTATGAAATCAAATATTATTTTTAATGGAAAAATATGCTCGACTATAGAAACACACTTTACTTTTTCTTGATTTCTTGAGATGTTTGAGTGGTTACAATATCCTCGATTTGAAAAATTGTAACTATAGACACCTATTGTTGATAATGTATCACTTTATATTAACAGTGATTGGATTCAACCGTAGCATGACTTTTACACTAATTTCATGTCCTTGGTCCTACTTGCATGACTTGATCTCCTCATTTTTAATGCTCGAAACATACATAGTTTCTCATATTAGTCCAAATGAGTCTATCACCTCTCGCCTTCATATCCAACGCTTTCTAACTTCTCACTCCATGCCCATACAATATTTTAAAATAACAACCAAACCACAAAATAATTTTGCGTAGATTCTTCATTTCATCCCAAGTGACCAAAATGACATTTTCTAAGGTTAATATTTCTTAATTGTTCAATACATTTGGCATGACTCTGTTAGAGTAGGTATTTACCTTAGCTCATGTTCACCTAGGTACTTTATTTACCTTTATTGTATTTATCCTCACCCACTTATGTGTGTGGATATTTCTTTTATCTTATTTAGATATTAGGAGATATTATCTAGTTATTACGTATAGTTCTTTCCTTGATCTATGGTATTGACTAGTTCTTTCCTTGATCTAAGGTATTGACTAGATCCTTGATGTCTAGTTCTCTCACCTAAACCTATGGTCTTGACTAGTTCTTTGATAACTAGTTATTTCCTTGATTTATGGATTGATCTACGACCTTGATGGTTATTAGATTTTTATTCCTTGCCTATTTAAGCAAGGCTCATTCTCAATGTATTGCATTGAGTTCCGTAATAATATATTATATTGCTGCTCATTTTTTGCAAATGTTTTATGTAAAGTTATTCTGGAAAATTACTTTCATCTTATTGATCATGGTGTTTGATTAGCATCTGTGTTTTTGGCTTGGTACGAGCTAGTTATTGTTCCTTTCATAGTATTAGAGCAGGAGATTGCTATTGACATCCGTCTGTAAGTTTTATTTTGCAAATAAATTATTTATGTATTCATATATTTGGGATTTGGTCGTATTTTGTTGTTGTGTGCATTTTTATGCAAAACAAAGGCTTCCATTGGATCCGGAAGGCATGAAAACCCTAAGATTGACTGTAAACTCGGACCTCTGTTATTTATTTTAGTTTCCATAGAAGAAAAATAAATAGATGTGGCATGTCCATAGTATGAGTCCCAGAAACTAAGCCTAATGAAGTACTCATGTACAATAATCGGGAAAAAGGGACACCACAAGGTACCCAAAACTGTAACAACAAAACTAAACGAGTAAAAACCCACTCCAAGGCATCCCAAGAAGCTCGACTCAAAAAAATCGTACAATTCTAAACAATTTTGGTGTGCACTATGGTCCGAATCCTTTGCTCGATCATGAAACTCAAAAACAAATGACACTCGGATCCACCGTAATAGCTCGATACTGAGGAGATATCAACGGAGTGATGTCGAAAGTGTAAAAAAAAAAACACCAAACATAATTCGATTAATTGCTGCAAATAGGTGTGCCACTTTCCAAGAACAATAACCAAAACAACAAGGTAAGGACACAAAATCCAGTGTCAAAATCAAAGAAAGCCTAGGTAACAGGCAGGACACAAAACCCAAAGAAGTAGGATCAACACCACACCCTCCCATACTGCTGAATGGGTGGAGTGGCGCTACAAATTTTATGAGTTGTCAAATAACTACTCAAACACTAAAAAACTAACATTGGGCTTCACCAAAATATCTCCCCATAAGAGAGACTATCACATGTCAAAAAAGTGTCGAAAATACGATACAAAATCTTTCAACAAACAAGAGAGATACACTACGCTTGCTAAAGAAAAATGCTCAAAACAAGAAGCATCACAATGCAGAAGGTATAGAATGTGGAGCAAGAGGCCAAATGGTGGAGGAGCCATGCATGTAGAGTCCTCTCAATGAATTCCTATGTCACCACCACAAGTGATTAGATATCCACCCAAAATCAACATGGATGGATGAAGACGATGTTTGCATATGACTTGGTGCAAAATGCACAATGGGTTCATGTAAAAGAATGTCAAAATGTGTGTCGGAGTTGATCATGTCGACAACTAAAATATCAAGTTTCTCAAGCTGAGTGAAGATGTAGAACTCATGTGTTGCTCGAGATCTAGGAAAGAGTTGAGCGAACAAGAAAAGGAGCTCTGTCAATGTTTGATCCCAATGAAGTATCTTCTCGAAAACCAATGTCATGATGAGAATTCCACTTAACATGTGGAATAGAGAAAATAATACCACTGCAGAATGTCTGCATGATGACTTTGCTAGTGAGACCCATAGAACAGCATGCGAGAACTAAATGCAATAGTATGCTTCTCAAAAAATCCATGCAGATGAGCATAAATAGGATACACAACATGTGGTATTATAATAGGCACAGATGTGGAAGAACATGCAGTAACAAGCTTCATAGGTGTATGAGCATCAAGAGAAAGAATAGACTCAAAGACTAAAAGATCAATGTCAGTGGGTTCAGGAGCAATAGCTGCAAGTGGAGTAGGAGCATGGTTGTGGTTGTCCACAATATGATGGTGATGTTGTAAGCTAGCAAGTTTGTTTTGTAGGGTGTGTATTATTGTATCCTTATCATGAATGACTTATTGTAGAAGAGAATTTCACTTCTAGAGTGATCTATTTTCTTCCACAAATTTTACAATATCCTCTTGAAGTCCACAGACTTAAAGGAAAAGCATATCATTCTCGAGTCCATGATAGGTACAAGCTCTGACTCCCAAAAGTTTAGGACGTCGGGCTCAACCAAAATTGCGTCCATAATTGATTACAACACTCCTCCATATTTGGAACTTTATAATTATAGTGCAAGTCTTAGAATAAATATTTCTAATGGAAAGAGCATGAGAAAATAAGCACTTTCGCAAAAAAATGACACTCAAAACAGAGCAAACTATAAAAAAGCTTTGAGTGTCGTTAACTTTTATCAGGTAACTCGAGTTTTGAGTGTCATTTTTTGTAAAAGTGTTTTATTTTTAGTGCTCTTTCCATTGGAAATATTTATTTTGAGACTTTCATTATAATTATAAAGTGCCAAATATGGAGGAGTGTTGTAATCAATTATGGATGCAATTTTAGGCTGAGCCCGATGTCCTAAACTTTGGGAGTCATGCGATTGTACCTATCATGGATTCTCGAGAATGATATACTTTATCGAAGTGTGTGGACTTCAAGAGGATATTGTAAAATTTGTGGAAGAAAATAGATCACTCAAGAAGCAAAATTCTCTTCTACAATCACTCATTCACGATAAGGATACAATAATACACTCCCTACAGAACAAACTTGCTAGCCTACAACATCACCATCATATTGTGGACAACCACAACCATGCTCCTAGTCCACTTGCAGCTATTGCTCCTGAACCCACTGACATTGATCTGTCAGTCTTTGAGTTTGTTCCTGCTCTTGATGCTCATACACCTATGAAGCTTGTTACTGCATGCTCTTCCACATCTGTGCCTATTACAATACCACATGTTGTGTATCCTATTTCTACTCAGCTGCATGGATTTTTTGAGAAGCATACTATTGCATTCAGTTCTCGCATGCTCCGTTCTATGGGTCTCACTAGCAGTCATTGATAGACATTCATAGGGTATTATTTCCTCTATTCCACGTGTTAAGTGGAATTCTCGTCATGACATCGGTTTCGAGTAGATACTTCATTGGGATCACACATTGACAAAGCTCCTTTTTTGTTCACTCAACTCTTTCTGAGGACCCTAAGCAACACATGAGTTCTACATCTTCACTCAAGCTTGAGAAACCTAAGATTTCAGTTGTCAGACATGATCAACCTAACACACATTCTGATGTTCTTTTGCATGCACCCATTGTGGATTTTGCACCAAGTCATATGCAGGTATCTTCTTCATCCATCCATGTTGATTTGGGGTGGATATCTAATCACTCTTGGAGGTGACATAGGCATTCATTGAGAGGACTCTAAAGGCATGGCTCCTCCACCATTCGGCCTCTTTCTCCACATTCTATACCTTCTGCATTATGATGCTTCTTGTTTTGAGCATTTTTCTTTAGCAGGTGTAGTGTATCTCTCTTATTTGCTGAGAGATTTCGTATCTCGTATTTTCGACACTTTTGACATGTTGTGATCTCTCTTTTTGGGGTGCTATTTTGGTGGAGCCTAGTGTTAGTTTGTCGATGTTTGAGTAAGCTGCTTTCACAACTTATACAGATTTGTAGCACCACTCCACCCGATCGGCAATGCGGGAGGGTGTGGTGTTGATCCTTCTTCTTCGGGTTTTGTGTCCTTGCCTTGTTACCTTGGCTTTTCTTGGATTGTGACACTCTAGAATTTGTGTCCTTACTTTGTTGTTTTGGTTATTGTTCTTGGATCGCGGCACACCTATTTGCAGACTTGAGCGAATTATGTTTGGTGTTTTTTTGTTTGCACTTTCGACATCACTCCATTGCGATCTCTCTCAGTATGGAGCTATTCGCAGTTGAGCCCAGTGTTAGTTGTTTTTGAGTTTCATGATCGAGTAGTGTATTCGACTTATAGTACACAAAAATTCTTTAGCATTATACGAGTTTTTGGGATGCCTTGGACGGGTTTTACTCTCTTTACTTTGTTGTTCTTGGTTTTGGGTACCTTGCGTGTCCCTTTTTCCCAGCTTATTGTACATGAGTCGCTCATCGACCTAGTTGCTAGGACTCATACCGTGGACATGCCACATCTATTTTGGCCCCTAGCTTCACTTGAGGGGGTGTTAGAGTATGTATTTACCTTAGCTTATATTCACCTAGGTACTTTATTTACCTTTATTGTATTTATCCTCACCCACTTATGTGTGTGGATATTTATTTTATCTTATTTATATATTATGAGATATTATCTAGTTGTTAGGTATAGTTTTTTCCTTGATCTATGGTATTGACTAGATCCTTGATGTCTATTTCTCTCCTAAATCTATGGTCTTGACTAGTTCTTTGATGACTAGTTATTTCCTTGATTTATGGCTTGATCTGCAACCTTGATTGGTTCTTAGATTGTTATTCCTTGCCTATTTAAGCAAGGCCCATTCTCAATGTATTGCATTGAGTTCCATAATAATATATGATATTGCTACTCATTTGTTTGAAAAGGTTTTATGTAAAGTTACTCTGGTGAATTGCTTTTATCTTATTGTTCGTGGTGTTTGATTAACATCTGGATTCTTGGCTTGGTACAAGTGGTTATCGTTCCTTTCTGATTCAATCTTAATGTGAATTGATAATTAGAATTCCTCATATAAGCAAGTCAAATACACTCATGTAGTCACTTGGAAAATATATGGTAATTTCAAGAGCACCGTATGTAAATATCACTTCAAAATAACTAAAATATCTCTTATATTCACCTAAATGAGTAGCGCACTATAGGGGAAACGCATACACAAGTATGAATCACATTCAAAAAGGTTTTAAAGGTGAACCTCGCAAGCTAGAGACCATCCAAGCCAAATAAATCATGCCAGACATTTCTTGTATTGTCAAGTGATCAAATTGTCCAAGCTAGTTGTACCCATACAAATTTCACATTATATGAGGAGAAATACATGTGTTTTGAGACTTTTTCAAACCATTGTCAATGTGGGTGGTATAGGAATTACACTGAAACCCACTAAGATTTTGGTAGGGTCTCTTTGGATCGTGGTTAGGGTTTGAAGTTATTTTGGGTAATATAGCTATGGCTTCAAATCAAAGCATATTTTAGAGGTTCGGAGAAACAAAGAAAACTATAGAGCATCAACAATTCGTAGTATGAAATCATCGAAAATATATAAAACTCTGTTAAATAGTTCCATACACATCTAATAGTTTCCTTCCAAACTAACAAATGCTTAAAAGTATTGTGTGAATAAACAAGCTTCCTTAACTTATTATTTTTACCAAAAAAACATTTGAAATATCATTAAAATAACAATTACTTGTAGGAATCATTTAAATAATAGTGATTGATACAACAAATAGGCATTAAAAAAATAATAAATATAATACTTAATTACTCATGAGACGATTTACGATCAACATTAAATATAGAGCGAACACCCCAACCGCAATTGGTATAGCTTCCCATTTAAAATTAAAATAAAAACTTTGATATAGTTGTCCTTCATCTTTCTTCTTATCATCCAACGTGCATGAGCGTATTAAAATACCTTAGTGAGAGAAGTGAAAAATATTTTAATTGACTTACGATTGTCACGTACTCAGACATCCGCCACGTATTCAAAGATACTTCAAGAACAACTACAATACAAGCGTTAGAAGTACATCCATATGAATTTCTTCTCTGTTTGCTTTAACTTCAATTTTTTTAGCCCAATGAATGGAAATCAGCAACTGAGTGTTACTTGGGTTACATAAGTGTCAACATTCCAAAGTTTCAAATTTATTTTGTTGCAAATGAAAACTAAAGAACAAGAATTATGAAATATAAGGAGGGATGAACCGTGCCTAAGAGATTGCAGAGAAAGAGGTTCCCCAAGTGGTTTCATGTGAAGACCATGGTTCTACATTTTGGATACATGTCCTCCTAATAGTTGTAGCTACAAATACTTGGTAAAATACTACCCATCCTATAATACACTTTGGCGGATGTCCATACTCTATCTAAAATCTCCCATTATAGTATAGGTTGAGGCATTGCTGGGAAGTTATTTTGAATTGGATTTATTCCAGCGACTAACAATCTTCGAAAATACCAGACTACATAGTTGATACAGTGAGAGATTTTTTGAATCAAGACAAAACAATGTGCATTGTGCATAGTTTGCAGAGAGTTCCATAATATAAAACCCATGACAAAATATAGTAAAAAGGCCGATCCAACATAGCAACACCGAGAAAATAAACTAGAATGGCGAGTTGTGAACAAGGCAACCCATAAAATCCACATCCAAAGAACAACAGTGAGTTATGGAAGAACACTAACAAATCAGAGCTCATCTCTATACCAAAAATTGCAACCCAGATGTGCAAGCATGCCCAGATCGTGAGGTTAAGCCAGCTAGTGCCTAGGGGACCAAAAATATAACTCGCCCAATACAAAGTAAGTACTCATTGTCTTCCAAACAGGGAGTATGTCATTTGAGACATTAATAGAGACAAAATTTGACTAAATTGTCTCAAATAGAGACAATAAAAAAGTTGCATATCGTCTCTATTATTGTCTCAAAGCGGGTGTCTCTAATATTGTCTCTAATTATTGTCTCTCAAGAGACAATAATGATTGATACATATTTTGTCTCTTGAGAGACAATATCATTTTCGTCTCTCTAGAGACAATATCATTATTGTCTCCTTAGAGACAATACCGAATACTAACATTTTGTCTCTCTGAGACAATACTAATTTCAATTTTTATTGTCTCTCTAGAGACGATATGAATTTAAAGAATGAAAAATATGAATTTTAAAACTACATAATAACCAAATATCAACGAAGTTACATATCATCTATGATATCGAAGTGGTCCAGTAATTAATATTATAAATTAACAACAATTTGATTTAAATATTGTGCCCAATAATGGGTCCACAAATATTTTATTAATATCAAATAAGATAAGATACAAAAGGGTGTCTGAATTCCGTTAACCCTTGAAATACAATGAAAAAATACAAAAGGGTGTCTGAATTCCGTTAACCCTTGATATACAATATTAGCACCTCTCCACCAAACTTCAAGTGATCCATATGATTCCCTAGTGCTACTTTGAAGTTATTTTTCTTAACTTCGATTTTGAGCAACTTCCTTTTTGAGCAATTGTCTCTCCATCGACAGCAATCAAATCCCATGAATTGTTACCTGTAAACAATCAAATCCCCATAAATATCACATGAATGAAGAGGTGCCAAGATGAAGGCAAAAAAAGTGAACAAACATATAAGAATGTATGAATAATGCATATCATAAGCACAGCCCTGGTACGATGTTGTTATTAAGACTTCGGCACCAGCTTCAAGATATTCTTCATGAACCTAATTAATGATACAATAGTAATGCATATAGGAAATCACAGGAATAAGACACAAAGTATATTATCTGTTTAACAGTACAAGAACATTGTTAAGCTTAATGTGAAGTCATATTTACAAAGTAATGGTAAGTCATACCTATTAAATCATCTATCTGGATCTCTTCTCGATGTAGCTGGGGGCATATGTACAGATGGGGTATGGATGACAATTCGATTGGATGCAAAATGCCTTTATGTACTTATGGACTTTGAAGGACTGGGGAGCTTTGAGAGGACAGAGCAAGAGGACATGCTTCTCTCTGTCCTTAATGCAGCTATCAGTAATCTAACGAACTTCAATAAAAAGGTAGGTCGGAAGTCATTATGTATCTTCTCTTCATTTTCTGCTTTGATTTTCATGTTTTACTTGGCTTTGTTACCTTTTAAACTAGTGTAGATACTTGAGATTAACTGGAAATCTGATATGTTACATCTCAGGACTTTCATCTTGACAAGGAGACAGAAAACGTGTATCAATCTAATAACAGTGGGTATTTTACTGAAATTCTGCAATAATATCTGCAGATGGGAAATTTCATCCATTATATGGCAACGTTTGTAGCTGGATTTGTGGTGGGATTCACTACAGTGTGGCAGCTTGCTTTGCTGACGGTTGCGGTGGTGCCACTTATTGCTGTGGTTGGAGCCGTTCACACCATAATATTTACAAAGCTTTCATCCAAGAGCCAGGACGCTTATGCAGAGGCCGGCAACATTGCAGAGCAGGTATATATAAGTCTTCTATTTTAATGCCTGGATTCATGAATTGAACTGGGTTTAGATTTTTATTTCGTTTCTGAGACAATTGGAATGGCATTTCGCAGGCATTGGCTCAAATTCGCACGGTTTTCTCGTTCGTTGGCGAGGAGAAAACTATGCAAGCTTATTCTGTGGCATTGAAGGTCGCTCAGAAGATCGGTTACAGAAGTGGAGTGGTGAAGGGAATCGGAATGGGATCGACTTATTGCATCATATTTTGCTGTTATGTGTTGCTGCTATGGTATGGAGGATTGCTCGTGAGGCATCACGATACTAAGGGAGGATCGGCAATAGCTACAACATTTTCTGTCGTCATTGGTGGATTGTATGTGGCATGGTTACCTTTTATCTCTAAATTTTTAGGCCGTGTTTGAAAGGGTAGTAATTTTCTGTGTGTGAATTGCAGGGCACTGGGGCAATCGGCTCCCAGTTTGGTGGCATTTGCCAAGGCAAAATCTGCTACAGTGAATATCTTCCAAACCATAGAGCACAGGCCTAAAATTGACAGAAATTATTCTACTGGAGCTACACCATCCACAGTCACTGGTCAAGTGGAGCTACGAAACGTGAGTTTTTCGTACCCATCCAGACCCGAAATGTCCATTCTCAGTGGGTTTTCGCTCAACATTCCGGCGGGGAAAACTGTAGCCATGGTTGGTAGGAGTGGCTCTGGAAAAAGCACTGTAGAAAACGTGAATCAGGGAAGGCTATAAGTATAAGATGAGTTTCCTGTAAAGCTATTACAAATTCATAAAAGATCCCATGAAAAATTTCTAACAAAGATGTATGGAGGAATGGTTGAACTTGCTGCAATGCCTTCTTTCACCCGAAAAGAATATTATCAAGAAAGTCTGTCTGAAATGGCTTTAACCGTGGAAGAAGATTTAGACCATACCTATCAGAATGGACGTTCCTTCTTGAGAGATTTGAAGCTTGTTACTACCCAGATAGCAACCAAGGACTGGACCCCTGTTGATTTGAAGCGTGTTGCCATGAAAGTGAATATCCTTCATAAAAATTTGGAGTCTGCTGTGAGGGAAGGACAACTCTCTATGTCAGGAGAGCCAGCAGGTGCTTGTGAATTTTGACACTCAAGAAGAAATACATGATGTTCCAATAGAGCTTGGAGATCTCTTGATTGAAGTGCAGGATAGTGGGCTGGAGCTTGCACCTAAAGAAGAATCCATTTCAAATGATAAAGTCTTGTCCGATCTAAGATCAAGGCTAGGCACAATTTTCAAAAGAAAAGGTGTAAATGGTGACCAATGGCACTTTGTACTATTCAACGTAACATACTAATCATAAAATTATAGCTTGGCCTCGATTTTATCATATTTAAATTTAAAAAAAAAACTCAAATCGACAATATTTGTCTACGAACATAATTGTAGACTTTCCAATATTTCATACCTCTAGTCTCACAATGCAAATCGAGAGTCTAACAAGGCAATTCAAGACTCTTCCAAAGCCTTCAAAATATATATGTATGTCAATTTCTACAAATTTTCAATGCCTCTTATATCTTGCCCATTTGGACATCCATCAATTGTAATCCTCTCCGATCATGTAGAGGAGCAAGAGATGGCAATTCTTTATAGCCCAACAGCTTACCTATGCTTTGAGATTCACCAGTTTCTCGAATCAGCAATCCCTAATAAATCATGTCAAAACACTACAACTGTCCACCTCAAGAGAAGAGAGTGTTGTTATCCTTGATAAATTCACTTCTATCGATGCCAGAAGTGGAGGCGGAGGGACTTGAGACCGGGACAATGCTTTGCCCGCCGATACGATCTTTTTACGTCTTTTACAAATCGAATATCTATGATTTCAAGCCTATACATGCGGGTGCTCATGAAAGCCTCAAAACCATCTCGCATTGTTGCTCAAATCTAGTTCACCACTTAATCAAATGCCCGAAAATCAAATTGCTTAGATTTATAAGTAATTTCAGGACTTGGGATAGAGTACTCCCTTCAATTAGCATTCCGTCGATCCCCATTTCCTGTTAGAACTAGATTTTGCAGACGCCTAAATACACTACATGAGTTCCAAACTCTCCAAATGATACCATATCAATCGATTGCAGCTTTTTCAACTGGGACAGACCCGACATTTTTAGACATACTTTTTTATAAGGATGGTCTTGTCAAAATATATAATTTATTGCCAAATTTTAAGTTTGACCCAAACTCCCATAAAAACAAAAGGCTTTACTCGTACATCTGTGTGCCAAATCTCCTTGTGTTTCCATTGATTATTTCTAGAGCTTGCAAATTTTGGAGAGGAATCCATGAAGGAATTGATGTGTTGCTTATGTCCTCCAGAGGAATAAATGACTCGCTTGCTCTCTGTTTTTGCTCCCTCGGTTCAATCGACATCCACAACAAAAGTGTTGATGTTCCCGCTTGCATAGGAGATCTAAATTTCGATTTCCTATAAAATATGTAATTTGAGCGCCATTGGAATCATCAAAAAAGGAATAGAGACACCTAACAGATTCTGTGGTTCTCGTGAGTCTATTTCTGAGGTCGACAGATTCCTGCATTTCAAACAGAGCGTAATTTGCTTTTTTCCTAAATTTAGGTAAAGGATAAATTCTTGAATATCACCAAAAGTAGGTTTTATTTAAGAGAGAAGCCCCATACCAGTGAATGGTGAGGACGCCAGAGGCGACGAGGATGTTTGATTCCATCTGCCATTTCATCTGCCATTTCTCTTCCGAAATCGCGGATGTGTTCATGCATTCTAAAATACAGCTCCTCTATGTTGTGATCTAAAATAAAAACTGGTTCCATTTCAACAAGGCACTTATCCACCAGGGTCTGAAGTCCCTCCTCACCGTTCCATCCAGAAGCTTCCCATATTCTCACTGCCATACACTTGAACTTGCCCATACCAACCAAAAAGCATGCAATGTCCATGAAAATTTGTTTTTGGTCATTATCCAGGGCATCAAAGCTTATTTTAATCCTTTGTTTTATTTCCATCGGCAGAGTTTTTCGACTTTCTTGAGTGATAACTCCCAATAACCCTTCTGCTGATCACTACGATATAGACTCCCACCAATCACTTGAAGAGACAGAGGTAAACCTCCACATTCGGAAACAAAGCTCTCAACCAAATCTTCATATCCCCTCTCTGGACAGGGTTGGTGGAAGGCATGCCAACATAATAGACATCTGCTATAATCTAAACTCATTTCCTTCATCCTATAATGAAGACTTATGCTCATGTATTAAGCAACCTCTCATCATGGGTTGTAACAAGTACTAGACTTTTAGAATTCAGGTTTTTTTTTTTTGACACTAGAGCATCAAATTGATTGATGTGATCGATATCATCTAGGACAATAAATACGCTCAATTTGCTCCTTTCCAGACAAGACTTAAGATAGCCAGTTCCTTCATTTATATTCTAAAATTTATGATGATCTTCATGGAAAAGATATTTGAGAACCTTACTTTGCAAAGAAGTCAATTTACCTTCTCTCACATTAGATAGGAAACATGCCCCTTGGTACCATGAACGATTGCGGTTGAACAACTCTGAAGCAAAAGTTGTCTTCCCCGAACCTCTCCATGTGTTTCAGAGTTTCTTAGGGGCTTTGATAGAGAGACGGTGTGATCGTGTTCAAAAGTGGCTCTGCAGTAACACAGCAGAATTTACTGATGTACAGAAGTTGCAATTAGAGGCAGTTGCAACCCTAGCAGAGCTCAAACAGGGTCTCTCTGTCTGTGGTTGCAAGTGCTTTGTCTGTTTCTGGCGATGCATTCTACAGAAAGGCCATTCCTCTGATCACTCCTGCATGGGAAATCATGCATGTATAAAGAACTGCACATATTGTTCTCTTGAAATAGGCCTAGCTGAAGTGGAGGAATGTCGTAATGTGGTGGGTCATGAAGGAGATCATGATTACAAAAGGAGAAACCATACCTGCGGCAAGATTTGAAATGGAACTTGTACAGTGGTTAGAAATTCTATATCACAATGTTTGACATGCTAAAAAGGCTTCAAATCGACCCTTACACTGCTTTATGCTTTCAACATCCTCTGAATTTTGGAGCATAAAATAAACTGTCTCAGATGTCCATGTATACATAATTGGTGTTTACAAAACATTAAATCAATTCACAGACCTCTAGTTAAGGAAGAAAACAATGTTACTTTCATTTTTGGTGTTGAAGCAGCTAAGTTAGGGATTATCCTCAGAAATAGAAAGAAGACTGGAATTAGAATGATATCCGAAAAGTAGAAATTGTAGAGTAGTTAGCAATTCTATATCACAATGTTTGACATGCTATAAAGGCTTCAAATTGACACTACCATTCCCAAGTGATTCTAATAGTTATGTCAACCAAGAGATACGACATACAAGTTTCCATGTTGTCTTAGAGTAGCATATGGATTTAACAAGATGGACACTAAGATGGGTGCAATGCAAAAATGTATTGTATATTTTATGTACTATGGTGTGCAATTATGTGCTATACATTAACATAGGCTCCGTATTCAATCAGTAACATATGATTTCTATTCAGTCATTACCCATTTGCAACAAATTTTCTATCTTATGGGTTTGATATTCTTGTTTCAATACCCTGAACATATTATGTTTATATAAACAACGACACTGCAACAAAAACAAGTATCACTGTCCCAACTGTTATACCTACATCCTCAAGATGATTTTGATAATAGAATGATACATATTAATTCTAAAAACAAATATTAGACATTCTTATAGTTAGGTAGATGAAAATTTAAGGCAACAGAATGCCATAAAACATATATTAGACATAAATAAGTCTGATTAATTTGTTTGAAAGAGATAGAAGGCCTACCAGGCAAGTTTGCCTTCATATCAATTGTCAACTGAATGGCTGACAAACTGCCATTGGGAGAAATTGTTCCCATAATAGCCCGAGAATCACCAACGTGTGCAATCACAAGGTCCTTACCCTGATAGAACACAATGTCAAAGATAAGCTGCTGAAAGAGAGGTGTAGGTGGTGAAAAAAATGTCAATCATCAATAAAACTAATTTATTCCTAACTCTGCTGAATTTCCATCATTGAAAAACTCTGCAAGCCAAAAATAACTACAATAATATAGAGAGCATTATAGTGGAATGGACTCCTGAAGTTATGTGGGATATGCCACTTTGTTTGTAGACAACACTAATGAAACACTTACAAAGTATCAAATACAATCGTTCCAAAAATTCTGAGTCGTGATTTATTGGTAACTTCTACTAAATACAATCGTTTACGATAGCTGGGAAAAAAGTAGAGGTATTTCATGATGGCATTAAATGTTGTTGCATCAAGTAGGAATGGCCAAATCCTTAACATTCTCTTACAGCGTCCCAAAGGAAACAAAATAACCACCAAATTACAACAAATACAATATATATGTAATTACCCAGAATATTAAAGCTGCTTCTTCCGAAACCCAAATAAAGACGAAGTAAATTACGAGACCGGTATTCATTCGAAATCAGAGGAGTCCTAAATATCATGATGAAGTAGAGAGAAGAACTTAGAGCAGACAGCAGGTTGGCGAGTAGCCTTGGAATGGGCGGGAGTGTACAAATAAGAAACCCACCAACACTTAAATCCACAAAAACCCTCAAAATTGATGACTCGAGATCAGAGCAGGCCCCAGCCTTGATGTTTCTCTAATTTATCCAAACAGGAAACAGTAATTGAGCATACTCACAGAGAAAAAGGTGGTGTGTACCAAGCAAAATGAC
This sequence comes from Taxus wallichiana var. yunnanensis, assembly GCA_018340775.1. Classification (NCBI taxonomy): domain Eukaryota; kingdom Viridiplantae; phylum Streptophyta; class Pinopsida; order Cupressales; family Taxaceae; genus Taxus; species Taxus wallichiana. The sequence continues at coordinate 755,960,257 of CM031234.1, forward strand.
AACCCCATAACTGGACACCTCTCACCTAAACCAAATTGAGACTGAATCCCGTTTGAAGCTCTGGTTGAAATAAAAGCAGCTGAAGAGAAGAAAGCAGAATCCCTTGCAGCGCTTGTAATAGATAATCCGTGTCCACAGGGAGTCCTGAAACCAGCCCCAAAGATGCTAACATAGCTACCTAAAACACCATCGACAAAATTGTCGAGCATAAAAGATAAAGCAAAACTATATAGAAGGGAGCTGGACAGGAAGAAACTATACGTTCACCAAATACCTATGGAATGCTCCCAGCTCAAGAAAATGATGATTACATGCATTTTCCAAAAATTCTCGTTCAACAATAGGTAACACAGGGAGTGGTCCTTTCCTTCACTATCAACCTACTAGGAAAGAAAAACACAATGAAAGAAAAGACATGCATTACATGATCCAAGGCAATAGAACTTACAGGAGGCACAGAGGGATGTCCATAAATTCCTCCAGGAAAATACACAACAGCACATGGAGGGGCTATCGCATAAGGTGACAATAATGGCTAAGACCAGTACATTTACCACTCCATAATATTAGTTGAATGCTTCAACAACATACTTCCTAAAGATTCAGAATAAACACTGAAAATATAGAAAAATTATACTAAATTTATCTTTTTATTCTTTGAATGCAATATAAGGTGGACATGGATCTTAGCCAAATAAAATAGCAATCCTTACCTGTGGTGTAGAAGATGGCTTTTCCATCTTTGCATGTGTTCCTCCTTCCCCTCCTACCTGTGGTGTAGAAGATTGTTTTCCAGACTTTGTTGGGGTTCCTCCTTCCCCTCCCATAGCCAATTCAAGTAAGAAACTGATTCCAAAGTCAGGGAAATAATAATAATACATAGCTAATAATACAAATCTGATTAGAAGAAGCCTACAAATTTAATAATACAAATCTGATTAGAAGAAGCCTGCATGAGTTTGCATCACACATCTGTGAAATTAAAATATGGGATGGATTTTCATCACACATCTGTGAAATTAAAATTTCTTATCCACATTTACTGTACATGGCTATCAAAGGAATAGGAATGAACTCAGACAGAAAGAAAAGCTCAAGAAACAGATATACTAGCAAGCCTTGAAGTGCAATCTCCAAGAAGTGCAGTTTGTACTCACGTGCATGCAGGTCTTCAATATAGACAAGTTACTAGTTATGTTGAAGACACATACAATGTATCCTCGCAGAAGTTACTGATTTGATTGCAGGTAAGGTATAATTCAAATTTTTACAAGTTCACTAGTATACTTAAAATTCAAATCATAAAACAACCAATAAGTTCACTGGTAATGAAATAGCCAATAATTCATAAAATAACAGTCAATTTAAATCTATTTAGCCGGATAGGAAAAATGTCTATTCTTTTTTGTCCTCTTTTGATGAGGAACTATAATAGATGGTGCAACATGATAATCATCCTGAACTCTTGTCTGTTGGATTTCTGGGTTGTTTTCCAGATGAGTTCCAAGAAGGTCAATCGATTCATTTTGTCCAGCAACAAAATCATCACATCCTTCTGTGGCATCTTCATGTTCACTTTATCGATTGCACCCTTTAAGGAGTTTGATTGTTGCACATCCTATTAAACAACATACTTTAGTTAATTAAATTATCACAACATTGATACTTAAATGTTTTATTATGTCATCAAATACTATAATAAACTTACCTCAGATTCATGCTCAATGACCAATTTCTCCCCTCGATCTATCATATGTTGCCGGAGCCCTTGGGAACCATGCATTAGTGCATATTTCAGATCTTCATCTGAAGCTTCCTTTCGAAAGTGGTGAACCTAAGTGTACAAAGACATTTTAATTTATCAAGTATCATTTGTCATCCAATACATTCAAGTCACCAAAAAATATTAAAAAATTAAATGAAATTATTCACTTACCAAGCTCCCACGAATACTATTATACCCACCCGACCCCAATTTATGGGACCCAATACTTGACAACCTAGCTTGGGTAGCCTTTGTTGTATCTCGAAGGCGTCTTTTACCTCCTTCTCGTGCAGATGGCATGTAGTTTGGATTTTTGAAGGACTTTCTCTTGAATTTGGCATCTTTGATAAGCTCATCCCATGTTGTTTGGTTAGTGATCCAAGCTGGTCGGGGATATCTCAAGTCATTTGTTAGCTTTGACCTTATTTTGTCTCTTTTAGAATGAATGAATTTCCGTGCATAATCCATTATGAAATCCTTGTTAAAACCGGGATTTCCAAACTCTTTTATGACATCTTCAAAGAGTTCATCTTTCTTAGAATTGGCTTGCTTTCTCCAATCCACTTGTATGGTATTTCCAAATAGGCATTCTACGCGATGAAATAGAAATTGGAAAATTTCGACCCCATTTCATCTTTTAAGACATTTCCATCCGAGGTTAACAAGATTGTAACCTCTTTCTTTCCTTTTGTGTTCACTGTGGAGATTGTTGCAGTCGTAGGGGTCACAATAGCTTCCCCATTAGGTACATCAGGGGGCATGCCATTTTCTTCCTGTATGTATAGAGCATGAATGTTTGTTAGGACTATTGTAAACCATGCAATATGAAAAATTGCTGTTATGACTGTTTTATAGCACATGAATGATAATTAGGACTGTTAGGAATATTTTATACATAATTAATTATCATAAGCATACCTGTTCAGGTGCAGCAAGACCTGTACTTTCCAGCAATGTAGACTCCAATGCATGAATTTGCTTAATTACTTCCTGTCTAACTTCATAAAATTCAGGAGTATCTGGTAGGAGCGTTAAAATTTTGGCTTGTGATTCTATGATACTTGTCAAGGAAGCATGTTGTGGTGTTGGAGGGTGAATTCGGAGAGAACCCACACATGAAGGGTTACTCCTTAACTCTGGTGCTATATTATGTGTTGGCATGCTTGACGGAATTGGAATACTAAATGTTTCAATGTTGGATGTAGAAAGTATGGTACGGGATTTACTTGTCGGCGGCACTCTCATGTTAGGATTTTCTAGTGCATATGTAGAGGGCCTGCCACGATCCTTCAAAATATCATAAAACAAAATTATTAATAGTAAAAAAAAACTTCAAAGTTGTATGTAACATTGAACAACTTCACTAACAAATGAATAATAACATATGCAATACTAAATTGGTAAGGTATGCTTTGACATTTTGTTGGCCATTGCATGTTGAGAGCAGCAAAACAGAACTGCTTTGACATTTTGTTGGCCATTTCATGTATCCAAAAATATATATATTCAAAAGGACCAAAAGGTGTGCATCTTCATATAATCTTCAATAAGGAAACATTTAATGAAACAAGGAAACATGTGCAATGTATGCATTGACATAGAGAAAAAAACATTAGCAATCCACTCATAAAATATATCAAATTGTGTTATGTCCTTACAATGAATTTAAGGTTTACATTATGATTAAATAAAATCATCTTCATCTGACATTACAATTTCCTCATCTGGAGGCATGAATACACCATAATTAATGGGCCCCAGATCCACAAATAAATTAATACCATGGTTCTCATGATCTTCATCCCCTTCAGCCATAGGTAAATGATGATCAATAAACTCATCATGTTCATGTATTTGATCACCAAAATGTTGTTCTTGTCCTACTGGAACTTCATCTTGTTCATATTCATCATCAATAGTCATGTTATCATCATCCTCCACTTGGTCATCTATGTCTTCAAGTGGATCTTCTACCTCTTCAATTACATCATGGCCTTCTACATCTTCGGAAAAGGTGACTCTTCGCCCTCTTGGATCATAATCTATCACAAAGGACCAGCCAGGGTGTTCTAAATTTGGAACAAGAAATATTTGACTACATTGGTTTGGAAACACATAAGGTTCAGAAGTAGATTCAAACCTCGATGTATTTATCATATTGAATCCATTCTCATGCAACAAAATAGTTTTGTCAAGGCCCACTTCAATGAGCCTATACCATTCAACACGAAAAATAACTTTTTTAAAAGATGTGAAATCAAGCTCTATTATATCCTCCAACACTCCATAATACCGAAGTGTACTCGTGATTGTGTTTGTGTCATATGCATGTGAACGACACTCCACTTCAAATGGTGCTGAAATTCCACTATCATAAGTTTTCCGCTTCTCATCGATCTTCCTGATTCGAAAATGATGACCGCTAATCCACATTGCTTTGTAATATGTTACCTAAATGCATATGTACATATTATCCAATTAGATTCAAGGACACAAAGTTAACTAACTAGTTTCAATGATAAAAAAATCTTTAGATTAAACAATTTTCATCATAATACTTTATTTGTATATTACCTCCCCATTTATATATCCTTTAACCAAATCTACTTGTGTTTTGTCAATGTGCTTTCATTCCCTTGGTTGCCTCGTGTTCAACATTTGTCTTTAACCAATGCCATGAGCATCTATCTGGCCATTTTCTTTTATGGCATGCAGAAGTCCTCTATTAGAGTTTTGACCATGTCTATTATATATATCAGCCCATGCCTTTTCATCTTCTATTTTCTTTTGTTCAACATACTTCTCCATCCATTGTAACATAAATTTAGAGTTGTATGCAACATACAAATGCAATGACTCCCACTCCTTAGCATCTACAACAAAAAGTATTTAACTAATCATTGATCTAACCATTCTTTAAAGGATGCATCATACAATACTTAGGATTAAAAAACTACTACTAACATTTAAGATTACCTTTTATCCTCTTTGAAGTTCCTTGACCCTCTAGTTTTCTATCTCCAATGGATTGAGGTTGTTGATCACCCCATAATCTTGGAGCCTCCAGATGCACCGAGGCAAGTACTCGAGATAAATGAACCATGGTTTGAAAAACCATGTACCCTTCAACCATAGAACCTTCAGGTCGAGCTCTTTGCCTCACAAAATGTTTTAGGACCTTCATATATCTCTCTACAAGCCACATTGTCCTGAGATGGATGGGCCCACATTGTTCAATCTCTTCTACCAGGTGTATAAGGTAGTGCTCTTGAGAATTGAAGAAACTTGGAGGGAAACACATTTGAATGTCACACATCAAAAGAGCAACATTCCTCTTCCAATAGTTCAGCTCATCTGGATGTATCTCTTTAGAAGATACCCACCTATAAATTTTACTAACAAGCATTAACATATCACCAGTTATAATATTTGCAAAATATATGTTAAAACAATTATAAAGACATTGAAAATGATATTTATAGAAGGAAAAAAATTAATTATTGAATAACAATTGATGGTTTATAATACCTCAAATATTTGGACAATTTGTAAATTGTTTGTGCGATGTCATGGTTGAAAGTGCTTTGTATTGCTGTAGGAAGCACATACTACACCAACATTGAAAAATAGCGTTTAAAATATATATTATCTTCTACATTACTAATATATTGAAAATTTCAATTATACTATCAAGAAATATAAGATATCACGAATTACCTTTATCCAATTATGCCAATCATGTGTTTTCATTCCAGAAAACTCTGAACCATCTCTTGTGAATACGGTTTTTAATGTCGCACCAAAACCAGTTGGAAATCTTATGGCACGCATAGTATCAAACATATATTGTTTCTCCTCTGCTGTAAGAACCCATGGCGCAGGATCATATGTGTTATTTTCATGTAACCACATGTTTGGCATCATATTGACGGTTTTGAGGTCCTTCCTTAATTTTATTTGGTCTTCATTGTTGGTTCCCTTTAGATGTTTCCATAAGCACTCTGCCACATTTTTTCCAATATGCATTGTATCAAATAGATGAGCTATTGGGAGATGCTCATAATAATCTAACTTATAAAACTTAGATAGTCTTTTCATTCCCAATGGATAAGCTCTCCCTTCCTTTTTGTCATATGCTGATTTCCACCTCAAAGGGTTCATCCTTTTTGGCCGCCTCCTTTCCTCTTCCTTTCCATTGAACTTATTTTTCTCATGCATGCGATAACGATGGTTTTGAGGTAAGAAGTGTCTGTATTCATCGTACACGGTTTTTTTAAGATCCTTTGATTGCCTAGATACAGTGTTTGGCCCACATGATGGACAACCATGTTTCCCTTTAGTTTGTAGGCCTGAAAAATCAGTATGGAAACCATATTTAATTAATGGGCAGCAACATAAATAGAATGATTACAAATGAATATGATAAATAGATTACCACAACACACAGAGAGCCCCGGAGCGTCGTGAATTGTCCACATAAGTATTGCACGAAAAAGGAAGATCCTATCATTGCTAGGTCTTGATACATCATACATGTTGACACCCTTCCATAATTCGCATAACTCATCAATGAGAGGCTCCATGTATGTGTCCATATCTTTCACCTGGTGTTTTCCTATGAAGAAAATGTGAATTAAAATTTAAATATATTCATGTAAATGTACATCATTTTCAAGAGAACATAACACTAAGAAGTTCATATACCTGGTATTATTAGAGTTAGCATTGCATGCTCTTTTTTCATTACCATCCAAGGGGGAAGATTATTGTTAACAAGGAAAACCGGCCAAATAGAGTATGTTGTTCTAAGATCTCCGAAAGGATTGACACCATCCATTTCCAATGAAAGTCTTGCATTCCTTGGCTCATTTCTTAAATCAGGCCATTTTTCTTCAAGCTCCTTCCAATCTTTGCTATCAGCCACCATACGCATGACACCATCTTGGCTCCTTCTTAGTGCATGATAGTCCATAAATTTTGCCAAATCTTTACATTTGAACATCCTCTCAAACCTCGGTGTTATTGGAATGTGGCGTAGAACCTTATAAGGAACTTTCTTGGACACTTGATCTTCACGATATCTATTGGTGAAACATATTGGGCATTGCTGTAAATTTTCATTTTCACCATAGTATAAGATATGGTCATTTGGACATGCATCATATGTTTTGTACTCCATCCCAATGTCTTTCATTGCTGAAGATACTTCCTTTTGTGAATGAGGCATCTTATTTTCCTTTGGAAGTATCTTATCTGCCAAAAGTCTGCATAAAACAACAAAAGATCTTTCTATTATTCACTATACACAATATTCAAAACTTGAATGACATGGAGAGATATAGTTTAGAGGAGTTTAAAATATACCTCAAGATATCAGTGAAGCATGTATTCATCATTCCATGCATAACTTTCAAGTTCAAAAATAACATAAGTGTTGCCAATACAGACAAATTTGCATTTGGGTATAGAGGCGTCCTAGCAAGTTGAGTTAGGGGCGAATCATCAACTTCTTCAGCATATGTGTAGAAGTCTTGTAAAAATTCGTTCACCCCATCTTCATTTAATTGAGAAGTGGTATCACCCATATATGTGTCTTCTTCTTCATTGTGAGTGCCACTATCATCATTGTCATATGCCCTTTCCTCAACATTGTTATGAACTTGGATTGGCTAAACATTACAATATCATTTAAAATAGTCAATGCGATATGAAAAGTTTATATTTTTTAATAACAAGCATTTTTGAAATTTCATTATAGTATACCTCTTCTATATAAACTCCATACTTCAACCTATGGATACCAACGAGTCGACGCTTCTTTAATTTTCTATTTTTGCACTTTTCACAAGTACAATATATCATTTCATTAAAATATTCATTTGTCCCTGGAGTAGGTCTTGGTATATGTTCATCTGAACATTCAGATGAAGATATACTATTTTCCTGCATAAATCATATACTTTAAATAATGAGCATCTACCTCTCAACTTGAGACTTTTATTTTTATAGTTTGGAAATGGGTAATTCTGTTATGATGTTTTCGTAAACTAAAACATCATTAGTTTGAACTATGAGATGCCTAAAACGCTCACTGTGGGTCTGAAACGTGGCTTATTTAACGTGGCTTGTTTAACGTGGCTTGTTAAATAAGCCACGTTTCATAATCCATTTTTTGTAAGCTAAAATAGGGTCCATTATGAGTGTTATTTAAGATCTGAGTATTATTAAAAAAACTCATGACTATGATAATATTAATCTTTATTGAGATTAAATTCATTAAAGAAATAATACAAGTGGCAGAAAATGAAAGTACCTGTCTTTCCATTTTTTCCAAGAATAGTGGCTAATTAGGTAATAGTGTCCTACAAAAAAAAGTAACACTCGTCATAATAATAAAGAAAAATATTTTTAAAAAATGAATAAAAGTATCTGCACGTTCTAATTATTTACCAATATATCTAGGACTAGAATGTCATCTTATCTTACCTTCTTGCAGTAAAGCCACTCCACACCAACTAGAGCAAGAGAAGACAATGAAACCTGGAAAAAAAGAAAAGACGAAGAACTTAGACAAGGAAAAGCAATCTAATTTATTAAAAATGAAAACAAAATAGCATGAGAAGGTCCACATATTCAAAACCATGCTGCAATAAGACCTATGATAAGTTACAAGGTTAACTTGGAAGCAAACTTGAATCTTGGAACTTATCATAGGTCTTTGTTTTCATTACAAATAAAGTAGATTGCTTTTCATTGTCTAGTATCCAGTATCAATCCAATTTATACTCTACAAGCTCCGTCATTATAATATCTAATGACCAAATATGTGCCTTGATAAGAGGCTTCTCTGCCCAAATGTACAAGTCATGAAATATTTTAATTCCTTTCTCAAATGAAAGGAGGGCAGAAAAGCCTCTTATCAAAGCACGTATCTTGTGATTATATATTATAATGACAAGAGATTATTCTACTTTATTATTGTGTTACTCCACTTAATCTTTTCGAATATAGCTTTTATTTCTGATCTTAGAATTTTCCAAACCCGAGAATAAGTTACAGTGTGCTCAGCTGTAATGTATTATAACATTAAAACTATACTAACAACGAGGAACATTAATCAAGCCTAAAGAGTTAGGCAACATCCAGAATACATCAGCAGTGTTAGGCAACATCCAGAATACATCAGGGCATTGAAAAAGGCTTGGGCAGCATATGCAAGGCTTCGTGGCTTCAACATGCAAGATAGAAGTGTTGCACAACAAGAGACAAGGTCCCAAGGTTTCGTACGACACAAATAGTGATGCACAGCTAAGTATAGGCTTGCGCAACAAGGTTAAGCCTTTGCAGATTGGGTAGGCATCTGTGGCTTCTATAAAAAAGAGTCAAGGCACTAAGGTTTGAGTGGCATGCTCAAACGTGGAGCGGCATTCTACAAGTCTGTATTCAAGTGGATCTAAATGTTTTTGGATGATAAAGAATTGTTTGTGAACCTGGATGTTGTTACATCACATTGACATGCCTCTAGTATGTTCCACATAATTGAGGCAATCTCTAATCCACATTGCATAATCTTATGTGCTATAAACAGAAGTGAAATTTATGTTGTTAGCTATGATCAACCAACAGTCCATAAAGTGAATATGATACATTCACACACACAAAGAATAATGTAACTAATAAAAACTGAAATTTTAATCATACTATAGCTCTGTACAGAGTAAATCTTGGAGAAGAGATGTAAAACTATGCAAACTTGTCCCTCCCAATACTGCAGCACATATTTATGTACAAACTTTGCAGACAAAAACATTAAAAGGAAAAGATGATATTAATGGGGTATTACTCTAACACTGTTCATATAGGTACTTGATATTGTTCCTTCCATGCAAAAACTATGTCAATCTCCTATGTATAAGAGACGCCACTATACTTGCAAAAAAAATTATAGCAACAAGTTTCCTGCAGAATACCATGACCATCAATAATCATGGATCCCTTGGAAATGAATTGAAAATTTTCTGCAGATGATTGGAAATTTCTTAAGAGTCGCTCCGCTAACTGTGTTACATGTAGGGCATCCTGAAATTTGGGTGGCAGTCATTCAATGCCTCCAAAAAGTTCTTCTGCTGCTGGTGGAAATTTCGATTGGGTTGCATTGAATTGAGAAAGGATGATACATTGTTACTATTGTTGTAGTTGTCATTGTTGTATCTCTTTGAGGGGTGGAGTGCCTCATCCCTATAAGCTAAAGAGAGGGTCCTCTTGAGAGAGTTGAACTTGTTTTGTGTCTCCACAGTTCATATTTCTTGATTGGGCACAACATAAAATGAGCAGTAAATGCTATTGTTGATGGTATTCTGGTATCTGTGAGAGGGATTTTCCTGAAGAGAGCCATTATTTCCATTGTCATCCATAGTTTCATCATTCAAAAATCCCTCTAGGAAGGGGTCCTCACTTTCCAACAACCAAGAGAAAGAACCGAGCTTGGGCAGGTGCAGTTTCTGGTGGTGATCAATGTCAGGCAAAGAAGCCAATACTTCTTCAACACATGATTCATCTGGCTCCCCCCCTAGTGGCCTCTAAGAATTGTTATTTTTCTTATAAATTCAGCACAACATCCAATCATCAAGCTGACAGAGAAAAACCCACAATTCATGTACATCAGGAGAAAAACAAAGCACTATTTTTATCTGCAGATTCAGCGCCCATAATTGAAATGAAATGTATGCATGCATAACTCTTAGAAAAATCAAAACACAACATGGGTACCGATATCATTAAACATGTTAACAATCCTACGAAAAGAAGAACCGATAAAAAATCTATCGTATTTTGCTAAACAAAAAGAAATTGAGAAAGAGAAATGATGGCATCATTTTGAAAAGAGAGATATATACTCAAAAATATTACTGCACTAAGTAACTCTGGCACAAGCGTATTACGAGAACTGGCCAACAATAAATTTCTGCAGGATCAGATTCAATGTCTACCTAAAACATAGCCCCAACCATGGCAATGCTTAATAATCAGTGATTGGAAGATTGGCTGTGTATATGAGGCCATTTTGAGGTTTATACAAAGTCATCTGAGAACAGTGTGTGAAGCTTCTATATTAGTTGTCCTGTTTGATACTGCTACAACTGTAGCTGTAGAGATACAAGCCAGGGAAGAAAATGCCATCTTTGTCTTCTACAGTGTTATGCTGCTGGATTAAACACATATTTGTTTGGCTTGGGTGCCGTAGAGAAATTAATGATGAACGCAACCAGAGCCCCAATGTAAACATGAAAAACCAGTTGTCATTTTCTGCAGGAAAAACCAGTTGTCATATTCTGCAGGAAACTTGTTGCTATAATTTTTTTTGCAAGTATAGTGGCGTCTCTTATACATAGGAGATTGACATAGTTTTTGCATGGAAGGAACAATATCAAGTACCTATATGAACAGTGTTAGAGTAATACCCCATTAATACTCCATTAATAATCCGCTGAACTGGTGGTCAAATTCTGAAGCGGAGCTGAAGGTGAAGGTGTCAACTGTAGAGGAACATCAGTTCGACGTTATGTGGAAAGCGTGTGAGCTAACTCCTATGAAGAAGGATCTAAATGAATTGAACAGCAACTCTGAGACGCATCCAATTGTCCCAACATGTGGGGAGCCACTTGAATTAGTAGCCATCAATCCTGAACAGGAAAGGTTATTAAAAGTCGCAGTCCTCAAGTCCGGCGAGTTGATGGTTTTTATTCACAACTTCAAAGATTCTTGCCTGTATCTATACCGATGTCCCAAGGTCGGCTACAACTTGAATAACACGAGTTGTCCTATATATACATTTAGGAGGGGGTTCGATTTGCTGGCTCTAGATGAATCTACACGCTATATGGCTCTATATGGAAAAGAAAGGAGCAAGATAGTAATATACAAGTTTGATGAATCATTTCGGAAGGTCTATTGGACTGGTGTTGAGGTTAATCTTGAATCATATAAGGGGAACAAGATCATTACATGGATGCATTTAATTCCATGGAAAATGGAGCTGCTCTTGGTTGATGTCGGAAACAGGGCAAGAGTAGTAGAAATCCATGATGAAGGCAAAGCATATTTCTCTTCCGATGCAGCGGCCTCCTTTTAAAGCATGCATCTCTGCTGATGGCTATTTCTTCATTGTGTTCAGGAAATTCCAATGTTCAGGTAATGATGTTGATGAGCACCTTGTCGGAAGAAGACATTCAAGTCCTGGGGTCATGTTAGAAATTTATGTTTTGGGTGATAACATGAGCTACTTGAAGACCATTCATTTGAATGGACAAGCGGGCAATTTATCTGATTTGGATCTGCTCGACATGAAATTTACGAGCTTCGGATCACAAAATCAACTTTTACTATACAGTCCTGCAGATGCCCTTGGTGTTATTTCTTCCCATGTGTTGAAAACTGCTTTAGCTAGGGAAGTTGTGCAGTTGCAACAAGTCAGTCATAACAATGCTCGTGAACTGGAAAGAGAAGAAACAGGAATTGTTGGTTCCTGCCCCTATTTAGGATACATATACCACATTTTTGAAAATTTCTACAACTCCTGCATTGTTTCCAGATTATAAGAAGTGCATTACGTTCAAAGTGGTATTAGAAAGCAGCAGATCGGCTCCCTGCTATGGAGAGGCATGCATCAAATATTTAGAAGCACTTATTAGACAACTTAAGGCAGGTAAAGATAAAGATTTTACAAATATGAAGATTCAATTCCTAACCGACAATGTAGAGAATTACCTGATATCAGTTCCAGCAGAGGAACAAACCCCTGTGAAAATGGGAATGTGGGTTCGCAAACTTGTATGCCTCGTGCCCGTTCAAATAGCTCGTGCAGAAAACAATGCCATGGTAGCTCTCTAGGATGGACTTCAAATACCCCATGATATTAGCTACGTGGACAGCGTATCGCTTGCTAATTCTATACGCTTTGGCTTCTATGATGCTGTTCTCAACAGCTGGAAGGGTGAAATTAAGGTTATATCCTCCATGGGAAAGCAGAGCAGTGGAAAGTCATATTTGCTGAACCATCTTTCAGAGTCTCTTCTGGATGTTGCAGGGGGCAGGTGCACTGATGGTGTCTGGATGACAATTACAACATGTGAAAATGGAGATGGCCAGGGGGACAGCAGGTACTTGTATGTACTCTTAGACTTTGATGGACTGGGCAGCTTCGAACGAAGCGAACAGGAGGATATGCTCCTCTCTGTTCTCAACGCTGTTGTTAGCAATTTTACACTATTTAACAAAAAGGTATGCAATTTGTGGCCTTAAAATTCTGTAATGTTTTTTGTTTTAAATCATTGCTTTGATAAGATGTACTTAGTTGAGATGAGGGGGGAATCCATTTTATGAAAAATAAAATATGAATAACCCATCCATCGTACACTTTCTTTCTTACCTGTTTCCGGTATTTAACAGGATTTTCACTTAGACAAGGACACAGAATCTGCATTCAGCCGGTTCCAGAATGGCATCAATTTGTTGAAGCAGGACAAAAATTTGTTTAAAGGTCTATTTTACATCGCAATCAAGGATGTGTTGGGTTTATTACAATGGGTGTGGCAACGATTTGATTTCCTGCAAAGAATACAACGTTTGTGATTTTTTTAGTCTGTAATCAGCTACACTGTTATAATGTGTGTAACTGCACTGTGACACAAGGATATGATCTCCTCCAAACGGTTTAGAATGTCATTCTTATATTTCTCATATGGGTTGCTGTTAAGATGATGAAAGAAATATTGTATTCATGCATTAGGGCTTCCTTACTAGAATGATGTACTGGTTCAGATTAGGCTTTTCATATATTACCAGTGCAGGTCAGGTATCTCCGTACATGACTCCCAACATGATTATGGTGATACATAACTTATTGGACTGATTTGACAGAAACATTGTGATACCCAGTAAACTATGGACCCTAACATTAAGGTTGTCATACACAGTTATTTTTGCAGAATGGGCCCTAACATTTGTTTTTTCATGTACAATTTTGTTGCAGAATGGCATCAGAAGAGATTGAGCAATCAGTCAGAAGTCATGAAATCTGAAGCAATTATGAATGCGAACAACAATGATCAGAAACGCCCAAAGCTGGAAGATTTCTTGGGAGGAGCATTTGTAGGTGTTCAGTTTTCAGATGATGCAGAAACTCATCACATTCATACATCAGAACTGGATCAAATTTATGGCAAGGCACCTGCACCTGCATTCAGCAGAGATTCAGATCACAGCTCAGCAATGAATACCAGCATTGTGGGAGATCATATGCACGTCAATGGATTCTCAGACTTAACCAGTGATTCATCTAAGCACTCCCAGTATCAGTCTGACCAAGCTCATGCTTCGACTGCAATGCAAGACATATACAACAATAATGGGGATCAGGCCTACAACATGTTTTCAGACTGCAGCCTCCAGCTTTCTCAGAGCTCATATATGAATTGACACCTGTGTATTGATCGGTCGACAGTTACATCAAAATCTCGATTGTATTGATTACATTGTCTGAGATCTCCATGCATTTCTAAGTTTTTCATTACTGTCATATATATATATATATATATATATATATATATATATATATATATATATATATATATATATATATATATTATATATATATATATATATATATATATATATATATATTTGAATTCGACAAATCAGCTCTTAAGCATGTTGGTTAACTTAGAATAGGCAAGACAAGTGCAAATTGTCTCTCCAACAACTATAAAAGCTGGTTTAGAACTGACAATATGAGCGGCCATAGCCACATAAAAACTTCAAAAATTATCAAAATTATTTACTACCATATAGAAACTACAAAAAAATTTATAGCCCAATATTAATCTTGATCACACAACCATTGAAATATTCAGTTGATTGTGCTGCTCTTTCTATCTTAAAAGCAAAGAATCAGGTCACTTATCTCACATGCAAACAGACCAACTCAACCCGGGATTTTAAAAAAAGATAACACAGTGTATTTTTGACTAAATTTGCAATGTTAGCTAAAAAGATTGTATAATTGCCGATCCTTATAAGAAATAAAGAAAACTCATGAATTAGGTTGGTTATGAAGTTGAATGCATAAGAATTTTCCAAGAAGAGACATTGTTTTCATTCAAACAATGAATCTTAGCCCTTTATATCTGTGGAAGAAAAAAACAGACACCAATTGAGATGTTCAAAGATTTGGAAGCTGGTAAACACAATTTAATTCTTATTCATATCTAAAGATCTAAACAAGCAAAGAAAGGAACGGACTAATCTGAAGACATTTCACCTGTCCTGTACAAAAATGGCAGGCGTGGTTTATAACAATCAAGTTGAACTGAATGATGAGTTCTTTGCACGTATGGCAACTTGAAATAAAAACCTAAAAATTATGTAGGATGCACAAGGTTGTGTATTGTGGAAGGAGAACTTTCATAACTCTCATAATAATGACTGTTATTTTGTTGCTCATGTTGCCGCGCCTCTTGAAAATCCCATATAGAACCTGAGAAAGACTGGTCTAATATAGACTCAGAGAAGGAGTGATCTTCCACTTGCTCTTGGATTTGGCTCTGGTTACTCTGATTTTGCAGGAGGTAACTGTTTTCTATGAAATCCTGCAATGGGACTCCAATGGGATCCCATAATGTTTCATCAAAGGAGGCCAATTTGGAGGAGTGATCTAATTGGCATGAGTGTAAGGGATCAGAAATAGTATCTGAAGCTGATGGGCATAGATGATTTTTTCCATTCCTTGTAGTAGAAGGACCTTCAATTACTCCCAGCTGCTCCAGAAACTCTCTTAGGTCGACCTGCTGGGAGCTTTCCACTATCTCAAGAGGATCAGCAGCGTCATCAACACTCATATGACTAGGGGCTGAGCCCTGCTGCAACAATGGCGTAGAAGAATTGCACTTGTTCTGAATATTATTATTATCAAAACTTGGTGGGAATGGGTTTCCAACACCGGGCTTCTCATGATCCTTTACACTGCCATTATTGTTCAGGTATTTCATCTCCTCTAGCTTCTGGCGAATGTGATGGAGATTGGGTAATACATTGGTATTCATACTAGTGCATCCTCTCCTATTGGTCGAGTACTGCTCTACTGGCCTAAACAACAATAATAATATGCACGAGCTCTCAGATTTCAGTTTAATATGCATGATAAAAATGCATATTAAACTGGAAGCCCTGACATATTAAACAGATTTTTGGCATTTGCTAAGATTTTGGTAAATAAAAAGCAATATTTGGATCAACTAAGTGTGTTGAGATCATGCATCCTGTTGCAAAGAGGTGAATCCAGATATGAAATAATTAGGTACAGTAAGTTATTTCCCAAGGATGACCATCCAGCCAGATAGGCTTGTTGGGGATTAAAGAGATTGAGTTTAACTTTGTCATTGGTTGGGGCAGAGCTAGTAGAATATAGGAACTCTAGTTTAGTGTTATCAATTAGATCTTGTATGATTGTTTGGAGATAATAACAACAGCTTTCCTAGCAGTACTGTTCCAACTGCTACAGAACCCATTGCAAATAAAGACTGTTTTGTTTTGACTATACCATGTCAGATAAAGTGGAGCACAGGCGGCGGCAGTATTGAAATAGAGGGAAAAAGATACAGCCACCGACACACCGGCCCAGCTGAGCACACTATCGACGGCACAAGGTAATATAATGATTCTTATAAAAATTAAAGTGTGCCAAGAAAACAAAATCTAATTAATAAGTATATCGGTGGTGCTCGAATTAGAAGACAACAAGATTGTGGTACTTTCGCCTGACCCGTTTCTTGCAGAGGTACCCATTTTCTTGCAGAGGTGATCCAAGATTTCTAGGAATCTGGCCGAAGATCTTACATTTTACAAAATACATCAGAAACCCCTTGCCATCTGAAATACGAATGCTAAGCAAAGATCTAATATCAGACAGATCTAAAAAATGGCAGTTGAGAAATGTTCCCTAGAAGCTGCCACAAAATATACCCTCGAATCCTGTAAGGGCCGGACAGGTCGAAAACCAAACCATCGCGGCCATTTCTGTGCATAAATCTCTTAAATGCTCACTAAAACAAAACAAAACAGGGCAAAACGGCGGATACCTGCAGCTCGCCCTCCTCCTCTGCGCCTAAAATCGCACCATCTAGTGCATGCTTGTTTCCCTCCCGCCCGAGCTTGTTGGCCATTTTCCACGCCTTCGGATTTTTCGCCCAGTTCGCCCGCTTTGCAAGCCGCGCGCCTCAAATTATATTAGAGAGTTTTTTTAATTAAAAAAATACATTAAGGGTTTTTGAGACAAAAGTAGGAGGGGTGCATTAATTAGAGACAAAAATATATTTTTGTCTCTAATTAATGTCTCAAATGACCCCCCCTTGTAGTAGTGATGGCAGAAGGTTGGCATATGGGAGGGAGGTTGAGTGTCTCAGAAAGCACTGGTCAAGTCACTTGTCATAGCACTGCAGAAATTGGAGAGACCCATCCACAACATCCTTTCATACTTGTCACTTCCCTTGGATAATAATACACACACTTTATTTCTGATCCAGGGATGCTAATCACGTTGCAAACTAACCTAACATTTTAGAATTAGCAGTAATTAGATAGTTCCAACAATTTGAGAATTATATACTCTCATAATAAAATAATAGAAGCTACATGAACTATTCTAAACTTAGATCTCGCTAATAGCCATCCAAAATCACTCTATTTTACATCAAACAAATTTGCACAGAGATAAATAAATAATCTGAATATCTTGTCATTCTACTATATCAAAATTTGGTTATCTGGATCTTTATTTGTTCCTGAAGCCATTCCAATTTCCTTTGAGAAGAAAGGAGAGTCTGTTCACCATTGTTTTGGTAGTTGTAGTATGCAGAAGAAGATTGGGGATCAAGGAGGCGCTTCAGGGAGGTGTAATTTCTAGCTGCATTGATTTTGCTTCTTTTGTTTTGACAACATGTGCCACGTCTACCATTTCTTGTTCCTTGTGCTTTATCTTTTACCTGGGTTAGTCGTTGTATCGATTTAGACATTGAAAGTGCACTTCTTGCTATCCCACGCATGCCTCTACAGGATCCTGTCTCTTTCACTCTTCCTCTGCATGGAGCCCTCTGTTTGTCCATTTTTAGCTCAATGTTGAAAGGGGGTTTTTTTCCAGATGTTGTATTTGCAAGTGCCCTGGTTAACATAAATGCAAATGTGGGAGCATATGAAAGGTATGTGAACTATTTGACAAAACGTCTCAATAAAATGTAGCAATGTTGGTAACAATGAAGCCAAAAAAATATATGTTTTAAGAAAATACGGCTGCTTAGCTCAGTTGAAACACACAAGTTACATCTGGATCTTATGCATGAGAAATTGATTATTGTTGGTCTGACACGGTGCACCTCATTGTAGTGTCAGGCTATATTCACATATTGCTTTACATGGCATTGTACATAATCTCTATAAGAACATTACCTTTTTGAAATGATGGAACTGATCTGCACCTCCCACAACAATTTTTCTTGCAATAATCTTGGAGATAAATTTGGTTGCAGTGTGGTAGCCAACACATACATGGAGGTTCTTGACAGCTCCAATAGTTGTCATAGGGGCATGATTTAACAATCAAAATGCAATTTCCAACTTCTCACTATGGTGGTAGAGGAATATTGTCATATGTTGTAGTTGCAATGGCCTTGATAGACATGTATGCAAATGTGGAAGCATAGATAGACCCATGAACTGTTTGATAGAATGTCTTAAAGAAAAAAATGTGGCCTTGTAGACAACATTGGCTGCAGGATATGCACAAATGGTTTGTTGAAAATGATTAGAAACTTTTAAGCAAATGCAATGAATAATGGTTTTTGTTTCCTCTTACCGCACATTGTAAAAAAATGGTGGGGCATGGAGTTATGATTAGGAAACAAACTGTTGGGTGTAGTGCTTCTCAGAAATGTTTCCTCCATGATTTGCATCATCTCTTTCCAACTGGTAGAAAATGGCATGTGTATTATCTATTATCTCTTGTTGGACTGTCGAATGGAGGGGAGCCAAGAGTAGGCTCGTGGACTGTTGGAAAAATGTTTGGTTCGATGTGGAATCAAGCTCCAAAGCTTGAGGTCATTCGTTTTCACTCAGGCATGGTTCATCTCTCCTTATCTCTCATAATTTTTGTTCTTTATTTTTCTTTTGCAATGGAATAAAATTTTAAACTGAAGCATTTTTGTATATTTGATTGTATTAAATAAACTTATTTTAAAACAATAAAACGTTATACTTTGTAACTTATAGGATCTAAAATTTCCTTGGTAAACAATGAACTTAAACCCTCACTTCGGGATGATCTAGAAATGTCCCAACCAAACTAGAATGCTACAGTACCCCTTTTTATTGATAGGTTGAAGTCGAGTTCCCTGTAAATGAGTTAAAACAGATAAATTACAATTTTTGGAGACTCATAAAGTAACCTTCGTAACTCTAGAGAGGGGATGTTAAGCTTCATTCATGTACCCTGTTATGTGAGGAGTCACTTTAATCTTTGGATCGACCTCGAATGAAAATTTGTGATCTTTTTGACGCCCTTATAGGATCCTTGTTACACCGTCTTAGAGCTGTAGGAAGCTGCTAAATTTAAAAAGTTGGGTTTCGTTTTGGCTCGTCATTTGATCCCTGAACAACAAAATGTCTATCCACCTTCGCAAACCTCTATTATTTTTACTAGAAAATTCCCTAGAACCTTTAGTTTGAGGAAAAATACTTTTCTTGATAGTTTGGAAATGACATTTTGTAGGCCTCTAGTCGCAGTTTGACTAGGTCAAACTAGACCAATTATGACCGGTGGCTCTAGAAAACATGTTTCTGTTTGATAACCATTTGCTAGTTCTTAGTCCTGTCAACTCTGGTGAATTCTCCATATATAGAGGAACTTGTAGGAATTTTCTCGTTGCACGTTCATCCAACGAGCATCATTATTAGATGTCATTTTCTGAGCCCTCGAGCTAACTTTTATTCATTTGCATCTAGGCCAATTACGACCAATGCCCTGGGAAAACTAGCTAAAAATAGTAAATCATTCACCAATTCCAAATCATGTCAATTCCTATGGACTCTTGGTATATAAGTGGACACATAGAAATTTAACCGTGGTGTGTTTCGTCCTCGAAGACAACATATGAAAGTGGTTTCTTAGCCTCCGAGCCTGTTTTGAACATTTTTGTAGCTAACAGGAAAATGTAAAAATAAAGTTGTGGGACCCTCTTCGGGTTACCAAACCCCTGTGGAAACTTGTTGACACTTGTAAATAACTATTTGGGACTCTATCTCATGGCTTGTTGTGTGAAATCTGACTTTTGGAAAAATAGTGTTTCTCTCTCTTTCCTATCTCTTCTCTCTTCTTGGTTACGAAGTGAAATGAAATGAATACATGTCTCTTACCCTTTTTCCTTTCCAATGAAAATTATTAATATTATTATGTAAATGGGAAATTAAAGATGTTAATTATGTTAGATTAAGGTGGATGCCATGCCAATGATTTATCGTTGATTTCATGCTCACATGGTTTTGCAGGATGCAAGAAAGATGGCGAAAAGGTGATGTGTAATTCATTATTTATTATTGTAATTTATATAGGTCATTGTAAAATGAATATATGTATAATGTAGTCTCATGTTACAGAAAAGTTATATTTGAAATTTTCTAATATGTATGAGATGCTAGTTTTAGGGATATCTTAAGAAATGTGCATTTAATCATAGGTTTAATTTGATTCATAGTTACGTATGGTAAAAGGTTATGATATATATATGGTAAATGAATTTGAAGTTAATATCTTGTAGTGCATTTTTAGTGTTCAATAAATGATTAATTAATTAGTGTGTTGTATTCTTACCTTGTAAATGTAATAAAGAGATTTAATTGAAACACTCAACCCTAGTATAAGATTCGTGCATAACATGTCTTCATGTGTGATCCTTCTTACCATAAAATATATTGAAACCGTAGAATGGACTTAACCTTGCTCTTGATGGAACCTCCTAGTTTAGGTAAATAGAACCCCTAGTTTGTATTACCGTCACGGTTGGTATGTTTAGCATTATCGTCGTGAATCCCGACAGTTAGAAACAACCTGGAAAAACTTTATATGGAGTAACTAGAGCTATTACTCCCTTAGTATCCTAATGGAATACTAGGTCTTACGAAGGTAGATCTAGAAATTTTTCTTGTCATCGAATAAATTTCCCGGTGGGATCTAGACAACATAATGGATTTAGTGAAATAGTTGTACTATGACTTAAACTCATGTTAATGATCTCTTTAGATCCTCTCAGCGAAATGTGTTACCTTGGTTTCTAACAACATAACACCTTGGTCTTTCATGAAGGTTGTTTAGCATTAATTTTTCCTCTCACCATAAACTGATATATAGTTGGGGCGTAGATCTTTAGGTACAATTGGAATTAAAGTAAACCTTGGCTGATTAAGGGGTTAACTTGTGGGTAGAGAACTGTTAGTAACTCTGTGCAAACGAATTTGATTTGAAATATGTCGACTTAAAAGAGACCTAAGAAACAATGTCAATGAAATGAGGAACAAAAGTATATGTGATAATGGTTTAGGAACAAATTATCACGTGAAGTCCTTATGGTTGATTTAAGCTTTGACTTTTTGTTAAGAATGGATACAAATTGTTCTTGGTGGGACTAGGCATTCGAGCCAATATAGAGTCCACTAAAAATAAAATAAAATAAAATTATGTCATGTAAATGCTTAATTGAATCAAACTAAATTTGGAACTAAAACAACCATAGTACGAGAACAATTGTGCTTCTAATGTAAGTAAGTTTATAGGAAAGGGAAACTTTAACCTTCACCTTCTTGGAATAGTATTATTATTTTTCCTCGAAAACTTATGGTTGGTCCCCTTGCATAATGAGGGTAAAATTTAACATCAACTAAAAATATTTTAGGAAACAAACCTTTAGCATAAGAACGAGAGAATTAGGAACCTTGTATGCAATTTGAAATATGGAAAATAATAATTTAAGTTATGAAGATTGTCATAAGGGATAAAGAGAAAACTTAAATGGTCAAACTGTAAGTTGAATGTGGAATGAACTTATGAATATGTAGGTGGAAGAAGGAGAAAATTATACTTACATAATAATGTTATTGGAATGTTAATCATAACGAATATGTAATCATGGTAATGATGTGTTGTGGGTTTTCCTATCCTTGAGTCCCTTTTCTTGTGGCTGAGTTATTGCTAGCATTTTTCATTGGAGAAAGTGTGGCATTAACATGTATATGGTGTTGTCGTGTGTCTATGTGAGTCGATGAATTATGTAAGTTTCTTGTGCATTGTTGAGTTTCTCTTCTTGTGGTGTTACATAGTAAGAAATGTAAGTAAAAAAATTATCCTGATATTTTTACTGTTGTATTTATGTGTGTAAAATGTGGGAGTTACAAGGTGTAGCTAGGACATTGGAAACCATGAACCGAACTTCAATACAAGATGAAGAAAACCTCAAAAGTAGATCTAGTGGCAGACACACTAAACATTGGAAGCATTTCACTTCAAAACAATGAATATCACTTTAGGTATAGCTTCATATCCAATTCCAACATTCACATTTTGCATATATACCCACTAAAAATTTGCAACTATACCACCTAACAAAAATCTTCTATCTTTATTCTCATTTGGACGTCCATAACTCCGATTCAGCTCATATTTTAGCACAAAGTCGAGTATTCGGAAAGGGTAAATTGATTAGGTTTGAGACCTGTATGCTTGATAGGTACAATAGTCTCATGAAGGAGAAACCAAGACTCCAAAATACTTCATTCGCTACAACTATCCAAACAATGCTAAATTTACAACATTTCCTTTGTTTTCTCGCGTGATTATTGCCTCTGGACATCCTCCTCGCCACACGCAAAACCTCCTATCACACACCAAATCCTCCCATGTCCCTATCCACATATTATTCCACCTAACCAATCACTTCCACCAACCACTCACAATCAATTGTTCATACATTTTCCCCTTTTTTTTTTCTATTTACTAGCAATCGCACACGAGTAGTGCGATGTGAATGTCGAAAGGGAAGATTTGGATGAATCAAATGTGTATTATAGCAGTAAAGGAAGAAGTGGAAATGTTTAGTCATTTGCGTGAATAAATCCATTGTTATTATAAAAATAATTGATGGGGTAGATGAAATGTGAGTGCAGTTAAGTGATCAAACAATGTGGATAAGGCAGGCATGCGATGGCAAGACTAAATTGAGAATTATCAAGAAACAATATCTGGTCATATAAACCTAACTATTGGAAAACCAATATTTTGATTAATATAGGACGACTACTATATATACATGTAGGGACATTATATCTTTTCCTTAGTAATAATGTTTTGACCACATATCATTCAAAGGTGAATAATGTGTACATGCAAAAGAGAGTTAAGAGTATGAGTGACAAAAATGACTATGAGTAAGGCAAAGAAAGTCGTGATCAAAATTCGATAAATGAGGAGAATGAAAGTATAAATCAAATAAATAACCACTTTATGTTGCTACCCACTTTATCTATATATAAGTATTTGTACATTAAATTCTATGATATTATGGTGCATGTCATCCACACACCGTCACTTGAAATTCACAAAAGTTATCGTTTTCTTTCTGAAAATGAATGTATTTTATGAATTGTCAAATAAATTGCCCATTAAATACCGCAATTGATCCATGTTTCTTGCAGACACAATTGGCACACATGAGTAGGTGTTGAATAAGATATAATGTCCACTCCTCCATCTTCAAGTAACATGGTTGTTGATGCAAACTAAGTGCATCTTGAAATTTCTTCTACGACTCTAAAAATCCTCATACAATCAAAATATCAATCCCACTTTGGTTGGTTGTTGTGGCATGTGATAATATGTTATGATCTTTAAGTCAATATGGACGAAACTACTCTAGATATGACCCTCTCACTAACATAATAGTCAATTTGTTGTTGAATACATATGTTTACTGCCTTCTACCCAAAGCAGATATATTTTTTCAATATATCTTGGATTCACTTTGACAACTCTCAAAATATTTATATATTCTACTATCAACATAAAAATTAAACATTTTACTACAAGTGCCAACTCTCTAACTCCTTGTAAGTGCAAGTGCTAGCCCATGTTCAACTCAAGCAATATGTACATTTTGTTTGGGTGATATGAACAAGATGTGATGGCTCAAAATTATTAATTTTTTTGATGTCGTACAATTATACATGTTGAGTAATTGTGAACTTCATATTTGGATGCCAATACTCTTTAATTTTTAAACCATATATCCTATCAAAATGCATACAATTAGCTTAAGACATTATACCGTATAACAATGCACTCGAGTTAATTAGCCTATCACACTATGCACACTTAAGCCTACAATCAACCCAGAAAGGAGCTATGAATTTTTTTATCTGCATCACTATTTTAAGTATCTTCATATTGCAACATTTATATCACAGACCATCCAATATTATTTTCCCACTTGAAAACAAGAAGCAAGAATCAAGCTTCTTAGTTATCTAATAATCAGATATGGGAAAGGACCATGGAAGGGTAATAGCTAATAAAAACTTATGAATGCTCCCAACATTATTGCTTACTAAATAACTTCAGATACAAAACAAAACGCAGGTGAATTTCAAGCTTTTTTGAATTTTAAAAAGATGAAGGTGGCTTGAAAATAAATGCATCAACTTTTCAAGTAAATGGATACAAGAATGCCCAACCTTACAACAAGATGGTAACTTATTATGGTGCAGAAGCAACAACACAATTACATATATAATAGTACCCCACTTGAGGTTGGCTAACTCTTTCACCTAGTGTACCAAGTTCCATACAAACTGCTCAAAGCTATGGAATAATCTTGGATGCCTTCATTTTGTTAATCCATGAGAGGAAGGAAGTTTCTGTATTACGAAACCCAAAGAAACCAAGCTCCTTGCTTTTGTTCATGCTATGTATAATACTCTCGAGAAAGTACAAACTCTGCAAACCACCAAGTTCTAACTTCTTCAACTCTCGTGGGGTATAAATTATTTTCTTTCACAATTGCACATCCCAAACAGGGTCTTTGTCTTTCATTGCTTCAGCCAGACTAAAACCTTACCCCTCACAGTCAATCGAGATAATTTACATTGTACTCCTGCCACAAGGGAGCTATCTCCTCTTGATAATATTCAACACTAGACCAACTTCGAAAGTGTTTTACTGCTCTAGTAACTGAAAGAAGCTCCTTTGGAAGTTTCATCACAATTTTGAAATCACTCGCCAGACTATTTATGAAGTATTCCTCATCAAAAACATCAGAAAAATTGCTGCAAATTACCAGAAATTCCAATTTATGAGATGAATATGAACTTGTGAAAAACAAAGGTGCTTCTCATGAAATGAAAAGAAATTTTTTCCATGAAGGCCAGATATCTCTCATCACCTCGAATCTAAAACGAACGATAACCAAATTGTGCCAAGCCAAGAACACAAATGCTAATCAAACATCACGATCAATAAAATAAAAGTAATTCCCTAGAATAACTTTACATAAACCTTTGCAAACAAATGAGCAGCAATATCATATATTATTATGGAACTCCATGAAATACAATGAGAATGGGCCGTGTTTATATAGTCAATGAATAACAATCTAAGAACTAGTCAAGGTCGTAGATCAAGCCATAAATAATGGAAAGAACTAGTCATCAAAGAAATAGTAAAATCCATAGATTAATGAGAGATCTAGACATCAAGTATCTAGTCAATACCATAGATCTAGGAAAGAACTAGTGAATACCATAGATCAAGGAAAGAACTATACCTAACAAGTAGATAATATCTCCTAATATCTAAATAAATAAAAGAAATATCTACACACACATAAATGGGTGAGGATAAATACAATAAAGGTAAATAATGTACCTAGGTGAACATGAGCTAAGGTAAATACCTACTCTAATAGAATCTTGATAGAATGATTGTTTGTCCAGCTCTGAATTAAGAATTTAGGAAACTAGTAACATGTTGCAACTATGTAATCCAGACCAGAAAATGAAAAAGTTGATTATAAATTTTGAATATTGAAGTGTAAGCAATGAAATGTGTGTTTAAAAAGCAACAAGCCTAATACGAAAACTTGCATTTAAGACAAATATCAAAATAAGTGCTCACTGCTTATAGCACATATATAGCTTGAAGAAAAATGTTAATTCTTTTCCCATACAGTCTTCCAAAACATTTAAAAGTTCGAGCGAAAACTTTCACTTTCAGATACTCCATCAAAGAGTCCATTCAACTCTCTCTTCTATGTTAAATTGATCTCAGTTCTTCAAACAAAAAAGAGATGTTAATTTATTGGGATATGAATTATAGTAGCAAGTTAATCTTCCTATGATAATAGGGGATAAACTAAATTCAAATCTGAACACTTACACCAGCTTGCATCTGATTCAATCCACCATTAGTGTGGACCAGTAAGTACCCTCAAGACTCTACAGGAGCTGTAAACAACAAAAACTCACATTCAGATTAGAAAATCCATGATTAAAACTTGTACATCTATTTGACTTTTGAGACCCACCTTTACATGATTCACTTGGCTCTACACATGGTTCAAAATTTCACCTTGGTGGATGCTTCCATAACTTTCCATATACCGCAGAATCATCCGTACCATCCAACTGTCAAGTCTAGGAATGTGAAAACATGAAAAGATGCACAATTTTGTGACACTATCCTTGAAAATTCATTTAACCTGGGAATAAACAACTAGGTGGCATGGTGACAAACATAGATTCGAATAAACTTGGAAATGGTTATTATTTAACCATTTCAAGTCAGACACTTGAGCATTCATGAAACAAATCAGACCTAAAGAAGGATAAAGCACCTTCTCATAAGATTGTCACTGTCTATATAAATGAGGAGTCAATTTCCTTGTCCATCTTATTTTGGTACTGCCTGCACTCCAAATTCACCTTGCTGCGAAATGAAACTAAAAATATCACCGATGTAGTTTTTACAATTGAGCTCGATTTAAAAAAATACACCTTTTTATAATACAAACGATGTCTAATGACTTCAAACATGTGCTGCCCTGCAACACATAATTGTTGACTCTGACAGAGTAAGAACAGGAATTAAAGGCATGGCGATAGATATTAATGGAAATTATCAACAAAGAGGTGGCAAGATATGTACAAAAATTTTCGAAAAGGCACCCGTATATTATCATAAAAGCATTGCTTCCTGAGCATTCACCCATCTAAAATATTGGACAGAAACAAATTCATCCTCATAAATCTACTACAAAAATGCCAAAAAAATAAATCATTCTTAAGGTGGATGAGAATCACCTCCAGATGATAGAATGAAAGAGGAAAATATCCTGAAATGTCTTCTATGAGAAACTTGTTAGAAACAAAAAGATTCTCCTGGACATTATAGGTTTACCATTTTCAATGTTTTGTCGGTAGCCTACAGCTAAGAAATTTATCAGCATGATCAACATAATTATAGTGAATCATGCATCATAATCATTATCAGTATGCACATGCCTGATCTCAAAATTAGTCTGCAAAACTAATATTTGAACATTTCTTCGGCCTAAAATGGAATGAGCTAATGTGCCACATTGATATACAGTCTGCAAAACCAAATTTAGCAACACACAAACTTATATGAAATGCCCAAAATTAAGCAAGAATCAATTACAATAGAAAACCTCAAAACCGTTTTAATTTTATCTTATCCTAAGAAGTAATAAACAAAATTATTGAGATCCCCAAAAGAATGCAGAGCATACCTTGTAGTTCCATCAAACAATGGAGGAGGGTCTGATTCAGAATTCAAAAGACCTGGAATTTCATCACTGCAATGCAATCCAAATCAGTTTTAGTAAAAGTATACATTGCTAATGATGGCTCCCATGTTTTTCACAAGCAGAACAAAACAGAATGGATTGATTATACTCACACTGCTCCCATGGTTGTTCTTATATTGTTGTTCTAATAAACTTCCTGCAAAATAAATTTCCTAATATAAGTTTGGATTCTTGACACAAATTTAAGAAAATCAGAAATATTTTCACAAAATTTACTCCATCTGCATGTTCCATCTATATAACACCAAGGTCGAGGTTTCGACTCCAGCGACAAGGCTTTTCATTTCAGAGCATGATGACCGGCGAATCCAAGGCAGTTGAGCACATAGTTTTGTTGAAACTAAAGGAAGGCATTCTGCAGGAGGAAACCGATGTGTGGGTATCTGACTCAAACACACTAAACTCATTGGAATGAGTAGAACACCTGTGCGCAAGTCCAGCAAATCCACACACCATGTACGGAAAGTACGGTATAGATTGCAAAGCCCAACAGAAAAAATCGATGGATCAAAGTTATAATAAAATAGCTGTAATTTTTTGAAACATTGGTGAGATTCCCAAGTGGGTACTCTGTAAATTATCTAGGAATTTGAATATACCTGAAACCAGTGTCTATAATTGGCAAATTCCAACCTTAAGCCTCTACCTTCGACCGCAATCCAGACTCATTACCTGTTTGAATGGTAGAAGCAACGCCATCTGCAATGTGTAGGTTTCAATCCGAATCAGTCGGGAATCAAAAGTAAAACGAGTAAGGAGTAAAAGAGAAGAAATACCAAGTGAGAATTTTTTTCCTAAAGCGGTTTACATGAGAGAGCAAATGGTTTTGATTATCAGGGTTGATCAGGGCATGCATGACACCTCTCATGGTTTTGTGGAGAATGGCATGCACTATGCAGCAATGTTCCACTTGCCCAGAATGTCTATCATGGATTGGGGATATCTAGGAACCAGTCCTCACCCTTCATTCAATATGTACCTGTTCAGCTCTGGATCCATTGATATCACTATGGGGCATCCTAGAATGTGCGATTTGAACAACTCTCCATATCTTGTCTTTCTATGTTTGATGAAATTGAGGCCATGCTTAAGAAAATCATAGGTCTCCCCAAAGGGAGGCCACGTTGCCCATATGTAGGAAGAGGGGGATTAATCCTTAGGCAAACTAGGCAGTTGTCTAGGGCGCCAGTAATCAAGGGGTGCCTGAATCTAAAAATTTCCTTTTATCAATTAATTTTAGAACTTAACTTTAAAATAATTTATCTAAAGACTTAATATTGATCAACCCATTTATAGATATTATTGTATAGTAACATAAATTTCATGCATACACAAAAACGTTTTGTAATATTTTTGCAAGTAAAAGAAAATATCACATATTTATAAGCACATATGATTTTTTTGGTATTGTTACCCATTCTCTGATGTAGCTCCAGATTATGTAGGTGTGTAATTTGTTCTAGAAAAAGGTTAATGTATTTTTTATAATGTTGCTAGTGTATTTAGTAGAGGTGAGTATAATTAAAGGAAAAAAGTATTTGATTTTCTATTCTTAGTTTTTGGGGAAATTTTCTATTATTTTGTTATGGAGGAACCCGTAAATGTGATGCAGCAAAACGACGGACGATGATCCAAGAACTTTCTTCCACAAACATATAACCTAAAAATGCAACTAAATTTTTATTTTTAAAAAAATTATTTTACTTCATTTCCATGATTCATGTCATGCATTCATTAGAGAAAAGTTTTCTAAACGTCTTTATAGTGTCATACCTTATGATCCATCATATTACAATTGTTCTGTATTCTTATATGATGGCCCGTTTACAAATAAATTCCTTCAAGATAATGTATTTGTACATGCACTTGATGAGCATCAATAGTTTTATATTTTACATTTGAGGTATTATATTTAGTCTTTATTTAGAATACATAAATACTATATATACATTTAAAATCTCAAAACGAGATATATATACTACTCATTATATGCACAAGCATAAAGTTTAATATTTTATCATATAAATCATGTTATTTTTAAGGAATATAAAATTTCAAATGTATATTTAATCAACTAGATTTATATAATGTAAGTTTAGCTAAAATACATATTTCCTAATTAATTATGAAGTTCCAAATCCATCTTTTTATGTACTAAGAATGTGAACATGGTTATAATATTGTATTCATTCAAAATTACTTTCCTTAAAGTAGGTTATTCATATTTGAAAAAATGAACAAAAGGGACAAGAGTTTTAACGGTGGGAAAGCATTCAAATTTAGGTTTGAAATCATGGTTGGGGTGGGTGGCTTTAATGGCCACCTGCCATAACATTAAACCCCCTCTCCTTGCGTGCAAGCTACTCCAAACTGGGCCACATGTTTTTCATTTATTTCACTTTGTATTTTGCAAATCTTATGCTTTACACAGTCGGCCTGCTGTTTTATTCTATCCTGGCCACGTGGATTCAATGTGGTGGTTATAGATGAAGCTACGCACCGGTGAAGCAGCCATGTTAATCTGCTTTTATTTGGCCCCGCCGCACGTGTTGTCATGGAGGCTATAGACGAAGCTTCAGCGAGTGAAAATAGGCATGTTACCTCCACTTTCATTAGGCTGCGAGGTGTGTTCTTGGCGGGGATCTATAGCCACGCCTACACAGGGAGACAGACAGGCAAATGCGGTAGGGCACGGATAGGAGTGTCTTTTGGGGGTGCTTCCAACAAGCAGGTTATCCAACTCTACCGTAATCTATTCAGTATCGAATGCATCATCAAATTTGGGATACGCCTCCAAGATATTTTTATCTAAATCGATTTAGGGACAGTGAGAGTGTTACGAGGAGACCTGAAGAAATTTATTACAACGATTTTGTATTGAGATCTTGCCAATTTTATGGTGGAGCTCGTGGAGGAGAATCTCATATAGGTGGATCTGTTCCATATCGGAATATTCATGAAGCGCTTTTCTTTGCAATTAGTGCGAATAACTATAAAACACCTGTATAGATTGCAATTGTACGGGTAATTGTTTTTATTTGCACACTTTCAAAAAAATTTATTTGCTAACGAATAAAATAGTCATTTGGATGTATAAGTAACCAAAATCTAAAGCATGTATATCCATTAAATACTATTCCAAAGTTTTATTTTCCAAATATTTAAGTTTGTATATTTGTATCTATTTTAGTAGTAATGATTACTTTATTGTTTATAATTTATTCTTTTAGTTTTACACTTTTCTATATTTTCTTTCACGTGTATTATGTAGGAATGGATCTATACTAAGTATGCAAAGGAAAGGATTTTATACTATGTATGCAACCAAATACTTATAAACTATTTTTATTTATTTTACAAGAAGAGAGATTGCACTAATATTCCCACTTTTCAATACATCTCTTTTAAGTAACAAAATGAAATTTAATATATATATATATATATATATTTTTAGTAAATTTCCCAACTTTCCTCAAGAGGGTTTCAACAATATTTCCATTAAGTTTTAGAGTAAGAACTACTAACATTTCAACAAGATCAACACATTCATAAGAGGTTCCAAGCCAAGTTAAAGGAGAATAAATAGATTGTCTTTCTTTCAACTTTTAATTCCATCCACATTACAACCTTACTAATGAAGTTCAATACAACTTTCCTTCAACATCTTGTTACAACATTTTCCACTTAATGTGGGAACAAATTTACAATAATGGAAGCTAAAATACAAAGCAATATTACATTTTTCCTCCACTCAAGGTGGGTAAAATACAAGGTGGTTTCACATTGTCATCAACAAGGCTCCAATGCTACAAACATCAACAAGGTAGCTCCTCCAATAGTTTTCTTGATTCACAACAAAATAAGGGGAGAGGCAACGCTCTCCTCCCAACCAAGATACCCAATGGAGAAGAGAATCCATCCTCTCCATTGGCCCCCGAGCCCCAACCACATTACAATGGGAGAAAATCCAACTCATGGCAACTACTAGCTTCCACATAACTTAACATAAAATTTCACATTCATTCCAAAATCCTTCAAAACAAAAAGAATCAACAACTCAACAAGAGGGAAACCATCAAAACAACAAAGTCACAAGGCTTATCAAGAAAGCCATAAGAGTAAGACCTATGGGGAGGCCACTTATGCCTCCCAATGGGAATGGGTGCCACCTAAAATCCTCCAATGCAAAACACAATACCCCTAACAACTCTTATGCCTCCCTCAAGTACCCCTTATCCCTCCATCCACTCTTATGCCTCCCTCAACTCTTATGGCTCCCTCAAAGTAAAAATAAGAAGAAAATGCAAGCATTTCTCTTACAAGGTGGGCACCCAACCCAAACTCCCTCCTCAAGAAAATGATCTCTTATGCCTCCCTCTAATAAACCCCCCATAGTCTCCTCCCACTCCCAACTTAGGCATTCTACCCATTCCCAAAAATCATTTCAAACAACAACATTCAACACAACATAAATATACATTCATATAACAAAACAAGAAACATAATGCAAACAAAGGTGAAGCTCCTACCTTTCCATGGTAGAGCTTGCTCCAAGTATGAAGTCTCAATCCCTCCAAAGATCAAGCAATCATCCACAAGCTCCAACAAAATTCCCACAAGTATCAACAAGCTCCAAAAATCCACAAACTCCTTCAAAATCCTCTCCTCTCCAAAATACAAAAGACTAAAAATGAAAACTTCCAACCCCCAAAACAAACAAGAGGATCCAATAAATAGAGAAAAGAGAGGGAGGGATGATGTGGCTCCAAGTAGGATGCCACCCCCTTTTCCCTCCACTCCACATCATTTGGTCAACCTCATATTCCAAAGCACCATTAATAAGTGGTTGAAAGAAAGGCAAGCACCTTACACATTCCATCTAAACCCACTTCCCCAAAGGACAAAATTAAATTTTGAAAGCAAGTGTAATTAGTATTTTACCCTTTTTGTAATGCCCCGTGCATCGAGGAGAGTGTAATGCATCGAGGACTTCCGTTTCTGCCACCACAGCATCTAGGTCATTAGTGGCTAACACCTCTGGCTCTCCTTGAATGGGCACCTGCCCTTAGATCTCTTACTGTTTCACAACCGCTTCCACAATAGACAGGGTAGCTAATTCCTCAAGTGACAGGACAAATACAGAAGGTCCGACCCCTGTCTTATCAGTCACACTTCTTAGCATTTATTTCCCTGTGTTCAAACCATCCATTTTAAGATCTAATCCCACTCTCTCTGTAATGCCCCGTGCATCGAGGAGAGTGTAATGCATCGAGGACTTCCATTTCTGCCACCTTGGCCTCCTCCCAACCACCCGGCCTGCAGACTTTTGACCACAGCATCTTTTCTGTCCTTGCGTGCGGGAGACGGGAGTCGGTGGAGGCGTTTTTATTCACCAGGATCTTATTTTGATTTCCTCCTTCAATGCTTTGGACGCAGTCTGAATTGACGTGATAGCTGGTAGAGTAGGCGTGTTACCTCCACCTTCTTGAGTGCTGCGAGGTGTGTTCTTGCTGGGGATCCACAGCAACAACCTGTGACAGTAATTAGCCAGGCAGCAGGCATGTTGCAGTATAGTCGAAGCCTTTGTAAGCGCCTCCACCAAGCAGGTTGTCCAACTTTGTTGTTATCTGTTCAGTATCAATGCATCCTCAGATTCGGGATCCTCCTTCAAGACTTTTTCATCAAAATCGATTAAGTGACAGTGTGAGTGTTACCAGGAGACCCGATGAAATTTTTTACAGAGATCCTCTACTGAGACCTTGCTTGTTCTACGATGTAACTCATGGAAGAGGATCTCATAGAGGTGGATCTGTTTCATATCGGAATATTCATGAAGCACAGTTTGCTTTGCAAGAGAGCTTTTAGGAGATCGATGAAGGATAGAGGAATTAAAAAGAAACTTGGTGTAGTTGGATTAAAGGCAATAAAAAGGTGCATGCTTTTTGTGTAGGTGACAGATCGCACCCACAGGCACAGGAGATCTATGCAATGTTGGAGAAAATGTCTTGGGAGATGAAGGTAGCAGGATATTTTTTCAGATTCAGAACATGTACTGAGAAAACAGTAGTGTCATCAGGAATTCTGGTATTCGTCAACACAGTCCTCTCAGTTCAATCCTTGAAGATCCTTCCAGTCCAATCCTTAAAGGATATTGCCGAATCATTTATGTATATTTTGGGCCTATTCTTTTCTACTTCTTCTGCTAATAATATGCAAGTGAATAGCAGCAGTACCCAACCTCGTAAAGGAATATTCTAATTCTAATCCCAAACATCTTCGAGACTCGCTTTTTGGGTCCGATCTTTCCCAATTGCCCCTCATAGCTGATGAAATCAGGCGAGCCCTCCTGTTGTGCCCTACAAAACACCTGCAAACATTACCCATGCGGTGGAATGCGCTAATTGTCTGTGTAAGTTTGAAGAAGGGGATCAGATAAGGGAACTGCCGTGCTCTCTTTTCTTCCACAGAAATTGTCTTGACAAGTGGCTGGATCACCAACAAACAACTTGTCCTCTATGCAGATTCTCCCTCATACCAGAAGAGACTGCTTTTAGGCTGAGGAGAAGAGAGCAGGAACTCACAAAAGAGCTCATGTTCTGGTTCTCCTCCTTCCACGGTCATGGATTTCACAGTATGTGGTGGCTAAGGACTAATTTGGAGCGGTGTTCGAGGATTTTGGATCTACTTCTGAGAAACCTAGGGATGCATGGCAACAATCTTTGGGAAGAGGAGATAGGGTGTCGCCAGAAGATCAGCGAGGGAATGATAATCGGGTGTCAATGCGACCCGACCGAACTATGGGCAGAGATGCACATTTCGGACTATACAATTGATTTTATGAAGTCAAGAGCATGGCCGTTAACAGAGTTTGGACCTTCAGCAGAGAAGTTTCTCTAGTTGGGTTGCTGTTGCAGACCCTGTCCAGCTTGTTATCGACTGCGGGAGCTTAATCAAGCACGATATTCTCTATACCATTGATTCTTATGCTGTTATTTAACTGATTCATTAAATAACTCTACTCTTCATATAAATGTCTCGTGTGATGGTATGCTATTTGGTTTCCACTTCCCTTGCTCATTTGTATTCCTTTTTGGCGTTAGAAATGATTGCGTTGGTTGAAGCCTTTATATTGTTTTCTGGGTTTTAATAAATATTAGTTGGGTGAACTTTGTTCTTAAGACTAATAAAACAAAAGAGGTGAGGGTCCTGTAATGAAAATTCCCGAGTTCTTTGTGTTGGTCTCACGATTTGAATGTTTTATCCAACATTGTCGTTGGACTCAACCTTATAGTTCCTGTTTTGTTCTTATTCTTGTTTCGGTTCGAGATCTGTAGTTCTGGTTTATGTTGGGTATTTGTGAAATAGTGATTGAGTACTGCGAGTGCATTGTGTATAGGTAAATGATGCTATTCCTGTCTCTATCCTTTTCTTTTAGTTGTTTTAGGTTCTAGTAACCCTTTCCGGTTGGCTTAGTGTGTGCTTAGCTTGACTGATCTTTGAATTGAGCCAAGTTGATATTACTCTCAACTAGGTTAGTTGCTTTTGTTATTTTTTAAAAATCGCTCGAAGAAATACCTTTATTCTTCAAGCGTCATGGTTGATCTTCATAATTTGATATCAATTCATGTTCACCGTTTGGAGATTGTTTTCTTTGGAATTCACCTTCTCTCCCTTGGTGACTGTTGTTTGTTTTGAGGAATGTAGCTGATCCTATGGAATGTCTTCTTTAGACGTTACTCACATTTCTTTTGGATAGCTTAAAATGTCAGAGGAAATACTCTTTTTCGTACCTTGATTTTGTTTCACACATGTTGGAGGATACGAGATCTACTGGATCATTATTGAGGAAGTTTTCAAATCTTAAAATTGGGATGTTGGTTTTATGCATAAGAAATTACCCTACGTTTTGCTCCGTAAAGATGTTTAAATTTCATTCTCCTGTGACTTAGAGGTTGGTGTGTTTGGAAACTCATTGGTTGACTGGTTTTTGTGATGATCGTTGTGATACGACCTCCTTGCTGTCATTGTAGTAGAATGGTTACATGTTGACCAGAAAGGTTAAAGTCAACTTGTTGTTGACGACAGATCCTTTGGAAGCTATGTATCCTGTGTTGTGTTCTTGGGAATGATTGAGTAACCCTCCTGTAAGATTTATAATGGTTATGTTTGGTCTTGTCAAGTTTGTCCTTTTTCTTAAGACATCCTCTTGATTAGAAGAAAGTTTAATAGAAGGATTGTTAGGATAGGATGTGGCCCATACGGGGTCATTTGTGCGTTTCATTCCTTTTCTTTTCAATTTATTTATTCTGTACTGACATAAAATTAACTGTTTTAGGCACATCACCTTAATATGAATGAGTCATGTTGGTTTAGATATTCTCATGTCGATTGATTGTTTGGGATCTTCCAGTGGCATAGTGAATCCTTGGCTTGGTGAACTAACTTAAACAAATAGGGACAGATCACGTTTGAAATTAATTCTCTTCTTGTAATTGTTTTTGTTTCGAAATGTTATCTTGTTAAAATGACGGTCATTATTGTGATATGAGTGAAATTCACTATGATGTTTATTAACTGCTCCTATGAGAAAATGATAATTAAATAGAGTTAGTGCCGTCCCCTTTTATTTAGACATTTTATGCTATTGGACAACTCTTTAATTGCTCTTGTTTAGACTCTTAGATTATTTTTCATAATCAACGGTGTTTTCTTCTTCCTTGAAACAGTTAGATAACAACATATTGTCTTAATGTTATAGCTTTTATCGTGCTCGGTTCTTGCTTCGAGTGACATGTGCTAACAAATGTGCGGAGGATTTCCGAGTAAAAAAAAAAAAAAGAGAGAGAGAAAAAGAAACACGTGTAGAGAGTCGTTTCACCTTCTTAGGAATCTATTTTTTTGTATGAATGTTTTCCTTTGCTTTAAAACATTGGTATGGAAATTGTGAAGACTATATAGAAGGCATTGTGTTATAATTTTGTATTGTTCTCATGTAGGTTGTTATCGTTTGAAAGTCAATTTGAGAAATATTATTGTCAATAAGATTAAATGAACTTGTTTTGACATGCGTATCCTTCGTTGAATTTTCACTTTTCAGAATATGATTTATCCTTGAATTGTCAAACCTAATTATAATTATCTAAACTTGAATCAACTTACATCACTTTGGTTACCTTTGGTCATGTGTCATTTGGTAGAGGACTATGTTTTGAACCTAGCAAAAGAAAACAAGAGAAACAAATATACCTTGTGATCCCACGTAAACTAATCAACAATCTCTTATTGTGGTGAATCCTTAGAACGGTCTTAAGGTGAAATCAATGATTGAATTCTTGGAAGATAATAAGATTATAATAAAAGAAGGAACTTGACTAAGAAACTCTTCGATCTATCTTACCCGTTGAAAATGTAAACAATATACTTATGTCTATCTCTTCAAGTGAAGCCCGAGTCAACCTATAATATTTCTGGTTAGACTCTTGACCCCAATGTAATCCTTTTTGACCACTAATAAGATCTTAATGATGAATCCAAGTTCTAGACAGTCATGTACTGTAAAAATAAAATAAAATAAAAATATGACCGCTTAAAAAGGGTAAAACATACATGTTTAAAAGCACAACGCTGAAAACAGTTTGATGAAGTTAAGAGCCTTGAGAAACTAACTGCCTCCTAACCAATGAATAAGTTAATCAAGTAAATGAAGCAACCTCTTACCATCCAATAATTGGTTTACACTGTATATTAACCTTAACAAGGTAGGGAAAAATTCTTCAAAGGAGACGTGAACTTCAGATTCTCCTATCATGATTCCTCTGGGAAAAGTAAAGAATGTAAAAGCACTTACAGCTAAAACATGATTCTAAAGAAACCTTCTGTGGGAAGACCTTGTTTGTAAAATTGCATACTTTAGATGAACCAGTGTGTCCTTAGTGTGTGCCTCATGTTTATCTGTAACCAGCGTGGGTCCGTGTTGTGGAAAGCATGTCTTTAGTTGGTTGTATTCCCTAGAGAACTTGTGTAGTGTCGTATTATCTTCAAGCAAGTCAAAAAATTTATCCTGTCTTTTACTGTGTTGTTCTTGTGCATGAATTTCTGGGTCGTTACACTTTTATCCCCCAAAACACCTAAAAGACCCTAAATTTGGCCTTCCAACCCATAGGTAGGGTTGGCATGGGGTTTTAAGAGGTGTGGGACAAGTTTGACTTGTCCCACAAGCTTTGAAATTTGGCCTCTAAGGCCAAATTCGAGTTTCCCATGTGGGGTAGAGTGTGCTACACTCAAAACTCAAACACACATCAATCCACACAAAATCCCAAGTAAATCAAGCCTAATAAATGAACTCTCTTTTGGTCATATCCTTTAATTAGTTTAGGACAAATTCAAATTAGCTTAATTAAGACACTACAACCCATGACTAATAAAGGGGGTAAACACCAATCCAAATAATATGAATAATAACACAAGTAAAATTTCACTTACTAAGAGCAACACATACTAACATAATAAAAAGGAAAATTAAAACAAAACAACACATGACCCCTAGGTCACAATTTTTCCCTAACCAAATAATTCCAACACACACACAATTACTTGTTGCCATGGTGACCTTAGTTGGATTCTTCTCGAATTCCGATGTGGTTGGTCTCCACTCCCCAATATTGTTGTGAATATAATATACCTGCAGAATAGAGAATACCTCCTTCGGCCTGTTGGCCGCATTAAAACATTCATGCCAAATATACAATATAATCTAAAATAAACAACACATGATTTACTATCATCTATGCAAGTACGATATCACTTACACTTTCTAGCACATTTCTATTCCACATTTCATTTATGTCAAAACGATCATCACATTAGTCCAATTATCAAGTTCTACTCAATATGATTAAACATATCACATGTCATAATTAAAGATAAATAACCATGTCAAAAGTATACAAATATCATCATCAAATGTCCACCAGTAGACCATATGCATCATATAAAGATCAAATCAATAACAGTCCAATGTCTATGATATCTACTAGCATGCTAAATCAAGAAGCCATAATAAATCCATAAGTGAAGTAATCAGTCTCGAAAACAACAAAACAAAAATGGTGTCGAAGGGAAGTGGGCACTACAATAAACTCCGGTCCAAGTACAACTCTTCACAAAACCATGGGAGCTACATAAACATTTTTGTTTCTTTGCAAAGAAATGGTGTTTATTTCATGATAGAGTTCATGTCACCTACTTGATATGGCTAAATCAGACTTGTAAGAATCCTTGTATAAAATATTGTATTTTTTGCATTATGAGCATCTCCTATGACTAATGTATTCCATCCACAAAATATTTTTCATCCTTCCATGATAATTTATTAATATATTTTTATTATTATTTTATTATGACCATGATGTAAATTTAAAAATACAAAAATATAGACAAATTTTATTTAGTTACTTTATGGAAAAAATATTAAATAATTTTTCCAAGAGGACGCCCACTCAAAACTATTGCCTAGGGTGCTCTTGACCTTTAAATCGGCCCTATATGTAGGAATTTCCTATCATTGAAGATTTACTTGTTGAATCACTTATCTAAAACTTCAAAGAAGATTTGAATCGATTTTAGGTTTCTTCATCGATACATTAAGATATATTTTTAAGGGTTTCCCATAAATCTACAAATGTGAGTGATCTCGTACTCAACGTCATCTACCTATCTCTATCCATTGTCGATGACTTTGCACACTATCGGAGGCCGCCACCTTGACCCAATCAAGAACGCCTTTTGGCGTAATTAACATGTATAGGTGTAACTACAAAGTTTACCCCCTTTTCGGTTTTAGTACTTATTTCAACCACAAAATTTGAATCACAAGGGGCCCCAAGTAGACCGATATGAACAAGGGATATTGTTGTAGAAACTTCCTATGATCGAATGAGATTCCCCGGGGGATCCATATGCATCGATACTTTCCATGGGGCCATCAATCCGAAAAAGATCCCTA
The DNA here is from genome assembly GCA_018340775.1 of Taxus wallichiana var. yunnanensis. Lineage (NCBI taxonomy): Eukaryota > Viridiplantae > Streptophyta > Pinopsida > Cupressales > Taxaceae > Taxus > Taxus wallichiana. The sequence continues at coordinate 755,999,996 of CM031234.1, forward strand.
GGTATGAATGTAGCCTCCAAGCAAGGTGGTTCGTCATAGTGTCCACAACACCATTCCAAAGATAAATTCAAATTTTCAGTCATTAGAAGGGATGACACAATGATCTCCATCAAGTGTATTTCCAAGTATTGAGACCTTATGCAAAAATGTGCATTTCCAAGTATCTAGATCTACATTTCCTCCATTTAATCTATGAAATCAATTATTCTTTTTTAATGGAAAAATATACCTAAATATATAAACACACTTTACCTTTTCTTGATTTCTTGAGATGTTTGAGTGGCTTCAAGATCTTCAATTTGAAAAATTGTAACTATCGACACCTATAGTTGGTAATGTATCACTTGATATTAACAGTATTGGATTCAACCCTAGCACATTTTTACACTCATTTCATGTCCTTAGTCCTACGGCATGACTTGATCTCCTCATTTTCAATGCTCAAGAACATACATAGTTTCTTAGATTAGTCCAAAAAAGTCTATAATCTCAAAGTTTCATATCCAAATAGTTCCAACTTCTCACTCTATGTCCATATGATATGGCTAGAAAACAACCACACTTTGCCAAATAATTTGGGTTGAATTCTTCGTTTCATCCAAAGTCACCGAAATGTGATTTTGTTAGGTTGATATTTCTTTATTGTTCAAGACATTCCGCATAGCTCAATATTAACATGAATTTATAACTACGCTTCCTATATAAGCAAGTCAAATACTCTCATGTACTTACTTGGAAAATATATGGCAATTTCAAGATCGGACATGTAAATATCACTTCAAAATAACTCCAATATCTCGTAAATTCACCTAAATGAGTAGCACATTATAGGGAAACCCATACACAAGTATGAATCACATTCAACAAGATTTTAGAGGTGCACTTCCCAAGCTAGAGACCATCCAAGCCGAGTAAATCACGCGAAGACATTTCTTGTATTGTCAGGTGATCAAATTGTAGAAGCTAGTTGTACACATACAAATGTCGATGCTTGGAGCAGAAATACATATGGTTTGAGACTTTTTCAAAGCATTGTCAATGTGGGTGGTGTAGGGATTACACTTCAACCCACCCACTAAGCTTTTTGTAGGGTTTCCTTGGACCGTGGTTAGGGTTTGAAGTTATTTTGGGTCATATAGCTATGACTTCACATGGAATCATATTTTAGAAGTTCACACAAACATAGAAAACTATAGAGCATCAACAATTCATCGTATGAAACCATCAAAAATATATACAATCGTTAAATAGTTCCATACGCATCTAATAGTTTCCTTCCATACTAACAAATACTTAAAAGTTTTGTGTGAATAAACAAGCGTCCTTAACTTCTTACTTTTACAAAAATACATTAAAAATATCATTAAAATAACAATTAATTGTAGGAATCATTTAAATAATACATTGACACCAAAAATAAAAATTAAATATAATACTTAATTACTCATGAGAACCATTTAAGATCAACATTAAATCTAGTATAGAGCGAATACCCCGACCGCAATTGCTATAACTTCCCATTTAAAATTAAAATTAAAACTTTAATATAGCCGTCCTCCATCTTTCTTCTGATCATCCAACGTGCATGAGCATATTAAAATACCTTAGTGAGAGAAGCAAAAATATTTTAAGCGACTTACGATTGTCACGTACTCATAGACCCGCCACGTATTTTAAGACGCTTCAACAACAGCTACAATACAAGCGTTACAAGTTACATACATATGACTTTGTTCTTTTTTAGCTTTAACTTCCATTTTTATTTTTGTTTTTAGCCCAAACGAATGGAAATCAGCAACCAACGGGTACCATGGCGCTTTCTTAAATTCCATTGACATCTGGGGCGGTAAAATTTAAACAAAAAATAATAATTTTGAATGTTTCCAAACTCTGCCGACCTTTTTATCAACATGTTCCGCATATATATTCGCCATATTCGACGACGAACCATTTTATGACTGATAAATGATACAACCATTTATACTCGATTGAGATAGTTTTAGGTTGGGAGATTCAAACAACAGACGTCGCCACGCGTAACAGGAAACGGAAAGCAATATGCATCGACGAGGCGGCGGCAGGGCGCTGAGGAGCAGGAGGCGGAGGCTGCACATCTCTCGTCCTAGGCTTCGAGTTTTCTGTGTTTTAGGAAAAATGAGAAAGGCCTGTAACAGTTTCTTTATTTTAGCTGCAAAGTTGTTTGGTGGGAAAAGAGCTGCGTTTTCTTACATGCCTGCATCAGCAGCATCGAGGAGTTTTGTAAGATCGAATTCATTCTATGCGGAGGCCATTGCAGAATGTATAGATTTCATTAAGCGCTCTTCTTCGGCCACTGATTCCAGAGTTGTTAATGTCCGCTGAAATACATGTTCTAAGACAAAATAATTTGTAACTAGTATTATACAGTTTACGTACACAGAAGAATGTCTGTGCTCTTGGTTGTATGAATCTCATTAAAATATTTGTTTCGCTGAGCCAAATGTATTGTAAATAAAGACACAAAATCTGTAATGTTTTTATTGTTTATGGATATTAATATTAAGTTACGAACGACGTTTATATAAAATGTGTGTTGCAAAGATTTATGAAATTTACAGATTCATTAATGTGGTAGCAAACTCATTTCACATGTGTCTGAACCTTGTAATCCAATTTGTGGCATCGTAATGGTTTATTTTGTGGACTTTGATGCATTCGTATTTAAATAGAAAATATAAGTTGAAGCTGGTCACCTACAGAAAAATGTCAAATAAACGTCAATTTTTGTTCCCTTCAACGGTCACCATTAAACATGTCATTCTAGTTCCTTCAATGCTTTTATTTTTTAATATTTTAATATGGTAACCATTTGAAAAATCTCTGGGAATGCTTTAAAAGTAGCAATCACACACAAGTATTGTGATGTTAATGCCGAAAGGGATGTTGCGGAGGAATGATATGTGGAAAGGGAAAGGAAGTAGCAAAATAGAGTAATGTTGGTAAATGTATTTCATTTTCCGGGTATAAGGAAGAAGTGATAGTGGAAAAGAAGCAAAAATTAGTATGGTGGGCAGAGGTGTAATGGGTGGTAATGATATAGAGTAACCATTGTTGGTAGTTATTTATATGAAAGTAGTTGAAATGTGAGTGAAGAGAAGGGGAAAATATATGTAGAATATGGAGTTGACATGTAGAAAAGTTTTTTGCATAGTAGTGCAAGATGTTGGTGCAGGATGTGGTAACAATCAATGAAGACAAAGTGAAAGGAGGGGTTCAATCTTGGTGAACATTGTTCGGTTTAGAGCGATACAATTGGCTTGGAATGATAGATGGCAGAAATTAGTATTTTAGTGTCCGTGTGCTACACGAAACCTAATCGATGAACATGAGTTTTGGCAATTTAGCTTATGTGTTCAAAAATGTCAAGCATTAGAGGACGAAACTCTCATAAGTGACTTATATTGGTGTTTAAAAGGTTTAATATTTGAAATTAACATTCACGATGTGTGACAATTGAAAATAAAAAGAGAATTCAGAGCGAGAGTAATTTCAAACTTGATAAAAGTAGTTGACCTCAATGGGCACTAGTGGTTTTTGGTGAAACGTGGCACCCACCATATTTTCATAGCTTGTTGATCTTCTCGAGCCGTAAGTAAAGCACACAATTTGTGACAAATTGACCTTTTTCAAAGTGGAAAGCATTGAGGTTCGCCACTTCAAAGCCAAAAATGTTGTCATTTAAATGGCACAACATTTTAAAATATATAAAGTGCAGTTCGCTACACTGTGGGAAAGAGGCACATATGGTGGTAGTCTATCTTCAAGACCATCTTATTTTGACCAAATGTCAAATCTACATAGTGTAGATTCGTTGAATGTGCATAGGAGGTAAGAATGAAAGTGATAAGTCTTCAAGAACATCGTGATATGATGAAAGGGAAAGTTTCACCCCTAAATCTTATGTTGTCTTGATTGTGGACATATTAACTTGACCTCATTTGCAGTATTCATGTAAGTATAATATGAGCTTAGAGGGGTCAAATTAAAAGAGGAGAAACCCTAAAAACTGAAAAAGGGGAAAATCCAATAGGTTATTGGTTTGAAACCCAACCAAATTTACTTTCTCTTTATAGCACTTAGTTGTGTACTCTTCAGTTTTAAGATGTAGTAATTGTGGGAGAGAAACAATTATGAAAATAGCCATCTCTAATTAAAACTTATGAATCTTGTGTCAAGTAGCCAAAGGAATGTGAAAACATGTTATTGGGTGGTTCTAGCCTTGTCCATAATGTACCTATATAGTTAAAAAGGGTGGGAAGAAAACACATCCGGAATCGACAATTTTGAATCAATGCCACTATCTTGAGCTTGAATGGACTCCACACATTTGAAATTCAATGAATCTTCAATAATTCTTAGCATGGGGACACTATATTAGCTTTAAGTGGAAAACCTTTCCTCTAAAGAATAGACATATGAAAGGTGATAGTGGGAATAAGTATGTTTTGAGAAAGAGATAAATACGAAGACGGTAAGGGTTGATAAAGAAGGTGCTTGAGTGAGGAGAAATGCATAGTGTTCTAGAGAACCGTGTCTATTTTGCTTATTCAAGTAAGCACATTATGCGCTTGTAGGGTACCATCTAAAAATGGAGGAATTTCAAAGAGATTCCATGTTTGAAACCTAGCTCAAATAATTCTTTATGGGGAAATTTCTACCCACCTTTGCAATCCTAAGCTCAATTAACTAAAAGAGAATGAACGATGTGTGTTGAGTGAAATTTTCACTTAAAGGCCCACTTTACTCCCGAGTACGATAAGAAGGTTATGACCCAAGGGGTATAAAATATGAACAATATATGAGGTAAAAATAGATAACATAGGAGGTAAAGTTAAGAACATAGAAGACAAACGTGAAAAAACATTGAGATCCCATGGGGAATTTAACATGTCTAGGTGGTGTGCTAGATAGGATACGAACAAATATTACATTTTTACCTTCTTTTTAACAGCAATAAGATGGAAAAAATTTCAAAAGTAGTACAATAGACTGGAAATGCCTCAATGTTATATTATTTGAGGATTTATTTTATTTTATTTCAACAATATTTTGCAAACATTCTAGTTAACAAATTCCCCCGGATTTGCCATTCTTTCTAATTGTATAGATGCATTCATGAAACGTATAAAAATATCTTCTAGGATTAAACAACCATATTTAAGACTTATTCTAATAATTTTAACTTTGACATAAATAGGATGTTGATTGTGTCGACGCATCCCAATATACAAGTCAATAAGGAAAGGAAAAAGAGTTCCTAGACTGGACTATGTAAACCAAAAACAAAAGGTATATCACATGAGAAAAATCATTTGAGGAAAAGATGTATGCCCCAAAAATGCTCAACATAATGAGAAATTCCATCAACATAAGAAAAAGAGAAAATAGTTAAATATATATTGCTTTTAGGACTAAGCAAGAAGGGTTAATCAAAGAAAATCAAACGGTACAAACTAGACATATGTTCAATCATAAACATGTTATTTTTAATTGATTTTATTAATTATAAAATCCAAAACATTTTTATTTATGATTGAACTTGACAAAATATAGAGTATAGAACAATATATATATATATATATATATATATATATATATGTGTGTGTGTGTGTGTGTACATACATATACATACATAAATGTGTGTGTGTGTGTGTGTGTGTGTGTGTGTGTGTGTGTGTGTGTGTGTGTGTGTGTGTGTGTGTTATTCTTCGGAGATGTGAACTATATATTGCTCAAACATATGAGACCACCTTATTCCAAATACAAAACTTCTTGCCAAATATATACTTACACATATTTACTTTGTTTATAAATAACTCCTCACTACATGTTGCCTAGTAGCACACAACCAACACTTTTTATGCACTACCACAAAATCTACTAAAAATACAAGTATCAACCAATTCCTCTAGCTCTACAAGACCTTCCCCAATACGCAATCGCTCTAAATTTTTTCCCCTTTTCCATTAACTTTCGTTATTGTTTCATAATTTACCTAGCTTGTTGATTTTTTAAACATCAATTAATAAACTTTACATTTAAAACAAAAACAAACCACCAAAAAATCAACTAATAGGAAAAAGTACCAAAATTTATTGTTAATGAATATGAAAAAAGGAAGTTCCATCCTATCAAGACAAAAATCCATTACAGAAAAAAAAAATGTAAACAAAACTAATAGTTGAACTAAATTCAAATGAATTCTCTTAGATACAAATCAAACACATTAGACTTGGTGCCCCGTATGCAACCAAGAAGTAGAAACAAATTATTTCACACGTACAACATGAAAACAACAATCAAAGACAAGGAATAGTGTCCCTTTCATAGAAGGGACTCAAATTACTATTTTTCCTTACCACGAAACCCGTATAATTTTCATTTAATTATATCCTACAAACAAGGATACTATCCCATAAGCAAAAGAGGAATGACCGTGTGACTTTTCTTTGCCACCGTATCATTCAAAGGTGGTTTTATATCATTTCTAGAATTTGAGGATGGCATATTTGAGTTGATTTGTTGCCACCATCAGAATCCTGCAAGATATAGGAAAACATCATCACAAAACGTACACACAACAAATGTATTTATATAGTATCTAGAAACAACCTGCAAGATATTTGACTACATCATAATACCATGAAAATTTATACAATCACTCTAAACTTGTATGCCCACCTTCTAAATCCATGGAAAACCCTACCACAAAATGTAAATATCATTAAAACCCTACAAAGTTAAAATTAAAAACTAAGATCTATACCTTTCATAGGTAACCTAATGCCTAAAACCTTAAAAATCAATCTCTTAAGATAAATTTATTTTTAAATATCCACTCCTACTCTTTTACTCGACCATTACTAATCGTAAACAAGAGTATCATGCTTATAGGGTTGGTATCTCTATTATAAAATATGGTCTTCCACCTCGCGCATCATTATCATGTAATGCCCACTCCTCTTCAACATTATTTTCGTAATGATGATATTACTATTGGATTGATACTTAGACATTTTGATTATTATATTTTGTGCATTAGATGATAGACTATATAGATATTTGGACTATTGACATGTTGTGAGTCAAGTTTTTATTATGATACACTAGATGACACCGGTAGATAGTTCAATATATGTTGATTTTCATTATTTGGATTTTAGACTAACACGTTATACTGGATGTTTTAGTAGAATTAGGATCTCATGGATGTTAGAATTTCTACTAGAATTATGATGGTAAATTGTATTTGTTTGTGTGTGTTTTTTTTTTTGTTAGGGATTCCCATGGGGGATCACCTTCGATTGTGACCAAGGGACTTTGTGTATTTATTTTATTTGGTTCCTTTGTTTAAGTTAGTATGTGTTTTAAAAATGACGTGTTTTCCCCTTCTATTTAATTAAATGGTGGTAAATAATGTGAGTAATCATATTGTTAAAATTAATTAATCAAATTGGGTCATAAGAAAGTAATTATTGGAGTTGTTGACTGTTCTATTAAATGTTGTAAGATATGTGTAAGTGATGTGTATGAGATATGTAAGTTGATTTTGGAGTATGAAACACTCCACCTTCTTGGAAATTCGAATTTGTCCTTGGAGGCTAATTTTGGAGGCTTGTGGGACAAGTTAAACTTGCCCCACACCTCTTAAATTTATATACCAACCTTACCTATGGTTGGAGAGTTAAATTTAGACTTTTATTATGTATTTTTGTAAGTCAAGTTGTATGTTTTAATTTCACTTTCTTCATGTTTTAAATTTCAGTCCTTATGGGGTGTGGGCTTGATTTGAGTGTGTAAGTAAAACTGTCATATTATTCACCTACTTATTTATTATGCCTTGGAGATTGAAGTTGACTTATGAGGTGGAGTTGAGGATGTGTGAAGTGGCATCCTACATGGATCCACCTCATCCTCTTCTCTTCCCTCTCCTATAAATTTGAATTCCTTAGCTTGTTTTTGGGTTACTTCAACTTACATTGCTCATTTTGGGGTGACTTTTTTTTGGTTTTGAGAGCTCTTACTTTTGGAGAAGATTGGAGATTGTTGCATACTTGTAGATTGTTGATCTCTTGGAATGTTTTGCATTGGAAAACTTGTTGTTTTGCAACCTTGGAACAAACTCCATCATGGAGAGGCAAGAGCTTAGCTCTTGGAAATGTTCTTATTTCTTTTTATGCATATGTGATTGGTTGAATGTTTTAATGTGTTGTTTTATTTGTTGGTTGCTGGTTCGGTAGATGGCCTAGAAATGGTGTAGGAGAAGACTATGGGGTATTCTTGTGGGAGTCATAAGTTATTTGGGGAGGCATAAGTGTGGAGAGAGCTAGGATTTGGGTTCCACCTTGTAAAAAGAAATAGCTTGCATTTCTTTACTCTTTATGGGGTGCCACAAGAGGTTGGGGAGGCATAAGAAATTGTGAGGAATAAAGGGTACATGGGGGAGGCATAAGGGTATGTCAGGGTCTTGAAATGATACATCTTGGCAGTTTGTTCTCAGGTGGTGATACCCATTTCCCCTTTGGGAGGTATAAACAGGATCCCCCATAGTTTCTTGCTCCTTTGGCTTGTTTGATGAAGCATGAGTATTATTGTGTGTTTATCTTGTGATTGCTAAAACTACTATTTTGTTTTGGAATTTGTTTTAAATATGAAAATTGCATGTGAAAGATTTCCTTTGTGTTGTGGAAGCTTGTTGTTGCCATGAGTTGAGTTGCATTTCTTATTGCAATGTGTTTGAGGCTCGGGGGACAATGAAGAAGGATGGATTCTCCTTTTTATCGTATGTCTTGGTTGGGTAGAGAGTGTTGCCTTTCCCCTATTTTGTTGTGATCAAATTGGAGAATGATGGAAATTCATATTGTTGTTTTGGAGCTGAGAAAGAAGACAGTTTTGACAATCCTTTGTGAGACTTCTTTTTGTGAACCTTATTCCCACTTCAAGTGGAGGACTCATAATATTATTTGTATTAGATAATTATTCTGTTTTGGAAATCAAATTTTATGTTTAAATGAGAAAGAGACATACTTTGTAATTTTATTTTGTGAAAAGAAAAGAAAGATTTGTATTTTGTCTTTTGAAATGAAATGGAAAAGAAAGTTGTAAAAGAATCATCCAAGTCAATAGAATTGTTTATTTACCAAAAAATGATATTGTTTTCATTGGGAATTTGTGTTTGAAAGACGATATGAAATCTCTATTTGGAAAATTGAAAAGGGAATACGTATGAAGAAAACATAGTACTGCTTTTTTGTTGAAATGCACGATTCAAAAATAGAAGCTACATTCTTGTTTCTACATTTTGATTGAAGGAAAGATAAATATTTAAAACTAGCATGGAATGAATTCAATGTTTTTATAGTATGGAAAAAGAAATAGATTAATCTCTGTTTTTGAAATGTATAAACTTCATTTTTGTTTCACAGTAAACTTTGCAAATTTTTATTAAAAGATACAAAACAACCCTGTAAAACTATGAAAAACATTTGAAACACTAATACAATCTAAGGAAGATCAAAATGGTCCCAAACAACCCCAAATACTTAAGAAATTTTCATAGAACCTTTCAAATCGAGCTCAAACCTTTTCACAGTTGTTTTTGCTATCAAATTGTGAAATTTCAAATTGATTTCCAATCAAACAAATTAACCCTTGCAAATCATCCTAAATTTACCCAAGTGTTATCCTCCATGTTTGTTTGGCATGTTGAGAAAGAAAGAATATTGGATTAGAAAAAATCTTATAAGTTAAAAATACCAGTTCACTTTCTAAGTGATAGAAAGACATTTTATCAAAATTGACCCTTCAAAATTTATCCAAATCAAATTTTTAAGAGTGCGGTGCATAGAGGATGTCGAGAGCTCTCCAAAAGTCCTTGTTTGCCAAAACCGAGTTCTCTATAAAAAGTTATGGCCTTCCAAAGTTTTTACTTCATTGGCTTCAAAAATAATTTGTTCTGCGCCCGGAGGAAAACATTTCTTCCCACGCCCCTCTTCCTCACCTCGGGAGGAAAAATCTCTTCCTGCACCCCTCTTCCGCACCGGGGAGGAAAAACTTTCTTCCCACGCCCCTCTTCCGCGCCCGGGAGGAAAAGTTTCTTTCCCCCCCTCTTTCGCACCCTAAGGAAAATGTTTATTCCCGCACCCAAGAGAAATTTCTTCTGCGCTTCCCGCAAGAAGATAATCTAACTGTGCTAGGGATAACTTTCACTCTTTTAGTGTTTTGTAAGGTGATTTGTTAATTGTCGTAATGGACTCTAGAAATTTTTGTTGCGGACACTTTAAAAGAAAAATTATTCCATAATTTTTTAACCAACTCTAGGTTATTCTTGCGTCTCAAGGGGGCAAATTCGGAGGGCGTTACAAGAATCATTTAAATAATACTGATGATACCACAAATAAAAATAAAAAATAATATTAAATATAATACTTAATTACTCATGAGAACCATTTAAGATCAACATTAAATTTAGTATAGAGCGAATACCCCGACCGCAATTGCTATAGATTCCCATTTAAAATTATAATAAAAACTTTTAATATAGCCGTCCTTCATCTTTCTTCTTATCATCCAACGTGCATGAGCGTATTAAAATACCTTAGTGAGAGAAGCAAAAAACAAAAATAATCGACTTACGATTGTCACGTACTCAGAGATCCGCCACGTATTAAAAGATGCTTCAACAAAAGCTACAATACAGGCGTTACAAGTTACAACGATACGACTTTCTTCTTTGTTTGCTTTAACTTCCATTTTGTTTTTAGCCCAAACGAATGGAAATCAGCAACCGACGGATACTACGGCGCTTTCTTAAATCTATATTCATAATTCCATTGACATCTGGGGCGGTAAAATTTAAACAAAAATAATAATTTTGAATGTTTCCAAACTCTGCCGACCTTTTTATCAACATGTTCCGCATATATATTCGCCATTTTCGACTACGAACCATTTTATGACTGATAAATGATACAACCATTTATACTCGATTGAGATAGTTTTAGGTTGGGAGATTCAAACAACAGACGTCGCCACGCGTAACAGGAAACGGAAAGCAATATGCATCGACGAGGCGGCGGCAGGGCGCTGAGGAGCAGGAGGCGGAGGCTGCACATCTCTCGTCCTAGGCTTCGAGTTTTCTGTGTTTTGGGAAAAATGAAAAAGGCCTGTAACAGTTTCTGGGTTTTAGCGGCAACGTTATTTGGTGGGAAAAGAGCTGCTTTTTCTTACATGCCTGCAGCTGCAGCACCGAGGAGTTTTGGAAGATCGAACTCATTCTATGCGGAGGCCATTGCAGAATGTATAGATTTCATTAAGCGCTCTTCTTCGGCCACTGATTCCAGAGTTGTTAATGTCCGCTGAAATACATGTTCTAAGACATAATAATTTGTAACTAGTATTATACAGTTTACGTACACAGAAGAATGTCTGTGCTCTTGGTTGTATGAATCTCGTGACAAATGAGGCCAAAAGCCTGATTAAAATATTTGTTTCGCTGAGCCAAATGTATTGTATATAAAGACACAATATCTGTAATGTTTCTATTGTTTATGGATGTTAATATTAAGTGGCGAACGACGTTTATATAAAATGTGTGTTGGAAAGATTTATGAAATTTACAGATTCATTAATGTGGTAGCAAACTCATTTCACATGGGTCTGAACCTTTTAATCCAATTTATGGCATCGTAATGGTTTATTTTGTGGACTTTGATGCATTCTTATTTAAATAAAAAATATAAGTTGAAGCTGGTCACCTATAGAAAAATGTCAAATAAACGTCAATTTTTGTTCCTTTCAACGGTCACCATTAAACATGTCATTCTAATTCCTTCATTGCTTTTATTTTTTTAATATTTTGATACGGCAACAAGTTGAAAAGTCTCTGGGAACGCTTTAAAACTAGCAATCCCACACAAAGAGTGTGATGTTAATGCCGAAAGCGATGCTGCGGAGAAATGATATGTGGAAAGGAAAAGGAAGTAGAGAAATAGAGTAATGTTGGTAAATGTATTTGATTTTCTGGGTATAAGGAGGAAGTGATAGTGAAAAAGAAGCAAAAAATAGGATGGTGGGCGGAGGTGTAATGGGTGGTATTGATATTGAGTAACCATTGTCGGTAGTTATTTATATGGAAGTAGTTAAAATGTGAGTGAAGAAAAGAGAAAAACATATGTAGAATATGGAGTTGACATGTAGAAAAGTTTTATGCATAGTACTATAAGATGTGTGTGCATGATGTGGTAGCGATAAATGAAGAAAAAGTGAAAGGAGGGGTTAAATCTTAGTGGACATTGTTCGCTTTAGACCGAGACAATTGGCTTGGAGTGATAGATGGCGAAATTAGTCTTTTAGTGTTTGGATTGATAGATGGCGAAACCTAATTGATGAGCATGAATTTTGGCAATTTAGCTTATGTGTTAAAAAATGTGAAGCAATAGAGACGAAACTCTCATAAGTAAATTATATTGGTGTTTAAAAGTTTCAATGTTTGAAAATAACATTCGCGATGTGTGACAATTGACAATGAAAAGAGAATTCGAGTGAGAGTAGTTTCAAACTCGATAAAAGTAGTTGACCTCGATAGGCACTAGTGATTTTTCGGTGAAACGTGGCACCCACCATATTTACATACCTTGTTGATCTTCTCGAGCCATAATTAGAGCACACGATTTGTGACAAATTGACTTTGTTCAAAGTGGAAAGCATTGAGGTTCGCCACTCAAAAGCCAAAATCTTTTCATTTAAATGGCACAACATTTTAAAATATACAAAGTGCGGAGTTCGCTACATGTGGGCGTATCAATGTATTAATTAGCTATGCAAATAGAATTGAAACCAACACCTTAATAGTTTCAAAACATTAACTAACTAAACAAATATCATCATGCTAAGAGCTAAACAAGACTAAATGCCAACATTATGCATTAAAAATTTGAAATAGAAATCAAAACTAATATGCTAAGTATTAAAATATCTACTCTGTAGATCACTAAATACTAAATGAACCTATATAGATCCATGGTAATCAAAGTTGATTGTTTGATCTTCAAGGGTTTGGAAATGGAAGATCATCAAAGTATGGCTACAAGACCATTTTGATTATCCCCATATGACCCAAAATTTTGGATGGATGAAATGCAAGAATGATGGCTATTAGCCCAAATGAAAGATTCTCTAATGCCTATAGATTAGCTATAAACATGTAAGGTGCCAATAGAAATGTAGGAGGAGGGCTCCTTATATAGCCCAATGGATAGAAGAATCTCTACATCCCCCTTCATGTGGGATAAATGGAGAGGTTGGGTTAGTTGTTGATAAGGAAGGTTTAGAAAGGGTTGAGTCAACCTTCGGAGAGTTTAGTTTGTCCTTTAGTGACCCATGGGATTTGAGGGGCTTTATTAATTAATCAAAGTGATTAAATAATAGATGTGCAAGATTATAGAAGCTTTATAGAGGAATAATTGGCATGATTTAGAATATTGGAGGGATTTAAGCAAATAAATGATGATTTATTGATTTAATGGAAGAGGAAGCTAATTAATTAATACTAATTAACTAGTCAAGGTAGAAAGGGGGATTAATTAATTTGAAATAATTAATTAATGTAGATAGAAAGGGAGTTTAATTAATGGAATGCCATTGATTGGTGTCATTGTTGGATAGAAGTGTTAATTAACTAGCGTAATGTAGCTAATTAATGGTGATAGAAGAGGAATTGTGTTATATTAACGATATGTCATCAACTTACGAGAAAGGGTATAATTAGTGCAATTTAAATATTTAAATTGTTCAAGCTGAATTATAGGTGTCTACATTGGCCCCTCTTTGGGGTGGCATAAGTGACGCCACTTCAAAGATAGTAGATAGATAAATTTTGAAAGCGTAGAAGAAAAATTAGTAGAAGTGAGAGATGCCCCCTCGAGTGTTGATGGGGTGATGAGAGAAGGCGATCGACAATCAAAAAATTTGAGAGAAAGGAAATAAAAGAATGGGCAGGAGTAGGATGCCCCAAGTGAATAAGAAGAATAGTGTTGATAGGAGAATGATGTAGAGGAGGAATGAAGACAGGAAGAAAAAGAGCAATATTTCATCCAGTGTATTGAAACAACTTTATTGTCATCATATTGCCAAAGATCTACATCATCTGTCCTTATTAAAAATATAAGCATACGACAAAAGTAGAATGACATGAAAAGCCATACTACGAATAATTGTCCATTGCTGAAAACACCAACTCCATGCAACATATAAAATGTAATGCAATACGAGAAAGTAAAAGATGCCTAACTCCTTGCAACATACATAATGCAATGCAATATGAGAAAGTAAACAAGATAACCTAACAGAGAAACATAATGTAATGTTTTTATTATCAATATTTGATTCTGACCTATGTGAATTAATGACAAGGGTTAAAATATGGTGCCCCAAGCAAGGATACATGCAAGGGGAATAATGAAGGACACTTGGGTCCTATGAAAAGTAATCATGCACTATGAAACAGTACCAAGAAACTCATTATGCCCTAGAATATAGACATAGTAAGAAAACCAACTTTGTTGATGGAGGTAGATCAATATGATCTATGAGTCACACACAAGCTTAGGCGAGAACCAAAGAGTGATGTTTTGTAGGATGATTTATATTGTTTTTTATTTTTCTTGAAACATATTTGAATGTTTTTATTATTTTTATATAAGTTTTCTAAAGCTATGTACAAGAAGAAAAAGAAGCGTGGATGCCCCCAATGATAGATGGTATGTACAAGGGCGAATTCCATGCATATGAGAAAGTGAAGATGCAATATACCCCAATGATTAGGTGGGATTATTCAAAGATAAACTCTTCACAGATAGAAGGGGGATCAAGGCCAATATAAAATAGGTTCAATCCTAAGGGAGAAAGGAGGGCCCCAACATAAGTTGGCCAAGAAATACACAAGAGAAAATATGTAAAAGTTTGATTTATTAAAGGGGGACAAAGGTTCTTGCAAACATGGAAAATAGGACATCCGATACACATGGATGTTCATTTTTTTTTTAAGAACAAAGGCTGCTATGAAAATATTTAGAAGGGTTTTGATGAAAAGTGATTAGCCCAAGTCACAAATCATGAGAAAAGACATGCGTTAAAGCAAGAGTTTAAACAAGGTCGCAAAGTAACACTTGATAACATACTAATCTGTTTACTCATCGAGATCCTATGTGTGCACGTGGAAATGAATTACCTCTTGAAGGAAAGAGTTGATAGACAAAAAGTTAAGACACTAGTCAATGCGCAGAATGATTTAGTTTGAAAGGTGATTTGTGAATGGATTATGGAAGGAGAGTCGTGCATTGCTCCACTCTCGGCCAGGCATCCATAACCTCGATGGAGATGAATTTGATTATAGTCACAACATTTCTCTAGTGCCAATCGGGAAGCTATAGTCTGGTAGAGATTATTTGAAATACCCCAAGAGAGAGTTATATATCAATTTGCTTTTTCTTTTAGCTTTTGCTTTTTGATTGATTGATTTTGATTTTTATGCTTCCTAAAAACTTATTTCAGATCTCTTGTTTAAGAAGGGTTTAAGAATCATTGATGGCTTGATGGAAGGATGTGGAGGTGATTACAATGAGGACATTGGATAATGTCAAAAAAACGTCCAAAAGTTATTCCCAACAAGTTTATTAGATGGGAATAGTGATATGAATCTCTAAGAGGTCGATGTTCTTTAATTTACCAAGGTTATGAAATACCAAGGTCATGAAATACCAAGGTCAAACGGATACCATAGAGATAAATTTCACAAAATACGTGTGAATTTTAGATGAATATGAAAGAAAGGAAAAACAACATCCATCTATACGCAATACCTGATTGTAATGTTTAATATTTGTACCTTTTATTTAATTTTTGTAATTTTTTAATGTTTTCTCATTTTGTTTGTAATTTTGAATTATTTTACATTTTTAAAAGCTTTTTTGGAAGTTGGGACCAACAATGTCAATCTACATGATAGGATCCAAGAATGATGTGTGTGACTTCCTTGATCAGGGAGACTAAGTGCGTTTGTTTATCAAGAGTGATATTATCCCCGATCTCGGTGATCGTGGTGAGTTCACACTAAACAAATGACTATGATTTGTTGTGAAACATGGGTTTTGTATGAGGGATTTTGAGTTCGCTATCCATAGGTTTTTGGACTTTGCACCATACTTGATGGGTGTATTGATGTGCATTCTTGAATCACATTTGATTTTGAATTTTATGATCGTTTGAGTTGTTCATTGAAGTTTTGAGCTCTTCGGTGTTTTTTTCTTAGCTTGGTAAAAAAAAATTCTATGTTTCCTATAAGCTAATGCTTGACTTGTTTGATCTTGAGAAGTGGGACAAGATTGTGGAAGTTTAGAATTGATATGAGAAATGATGATGAGCTTGCCATAATCATTGGTAGAAGGAGAATGCGAGGAAGAAAAGGATACAATCCAAGGATTGAAGAAGATGGGCTACCGGGAGGTGAGCCATTCACAAAAGATGAAGGGCTACTAATATGTTGCCCAAGAATAGAAGAAAAAGGTATACTAGGATGTGACCCATAGATGTAAGATGATGAACTACTAGGATGTGACCCAAGAATAGAAGATGATGGACTACCTTGAGGTGATCCATACATAGAAGACAAGGGGCTAGTCGGACATGCCCTAAGAATAAAAGATAATGGACTACTCAAAAATGTCCCATAAATAACGAGAGGGAGGGATACTAAAAGGTGACCCACACCTAGACAAAGATGAAGGGATACTTGGCATTGACCCCATAAGAGATTGTGATTGATGAATTATGATACAAAAAGAGTGTTTGGGTGATGAGAAGATAGGCCATGGATCAATGCAAGACCAAGGAGTTTGATCACATAATGAAGAATGTGAAGATGGAAGAATAAGAGGAGTGTAAAGTCATATGATCTCGAGGCTCTTCCTATGTTTCTTGATAAAAATAATTACCCTTTTCCTCATAATATGTAGATGCATCAAATTAGAAAGAGAATCATTGCTTGTAATGTGCTAAAATAATATATTCATGTGCCCCTATGAATGACCCGATTATTTCTTCATTTTGAAAGAGATCAATCAAGATGAGTTGCTGATTGACCATCAAGGGTTAATTGGAAGAAAGAGGTTCACTTGGTTTAGAATACTTAGAATATTTTTGATGATGAGTTATAAAAGAATATGATATAGGGAACAAATAAGATGTGTAGCTAGATGTCTCAGAAGTAGAAGAAAGTTACGTGGAGCTACCTATATGATGGTATATTGTCTGTAAACTAGTAGGATTAAGTCCAAAGTCTAAACATTGTGATGCATGGGTAAATTTAGACATTTGAATAGGAATTTGAGTCACATGACTCTTCAAAGAAGGAATATTTCATGGGAGTGATTGATGAAGGAGGTCTTGCGAAGAAGGGGAGGACTGTGATTCAAGAATCACGTTGGATGAATAATAACAAGGGTTCTGTAAAGAAAGAGAGGACCACAATTCAAGAATTGTATTAGATGTTCAATCGAAGGGATTTAGAGTCACGTGTATCTTCAAAGGAAGAAGACGTCATTGAGGTGATTGATAAAAGGGGCCTGTGAAGAAAGGGAGGACCGCGATGTAGGATTCATATTAAATGTATGATGAAAAGGGTCTTGTGAAGATACGAGAGGACCTCAACGTAGGAGTCACATTAGATGAATGATGAAGATAATTTTTGGTGACACAAATAATTAGAGGAGGAGAGAATTGTTTAGGTGATTGATAATAGAGGTCCTATCAAAAGGGGAGGACAATGAATTAGGAGTCAAATTATATGAATCAATACTAATTTTGATCTCGAATCTGTTATCTCTTGAAAGTGCACCCTATAAAGAGATGGCTGCAGGTGTTCTAATCTTGAAAAATTTCTCTCTCTTTCGTAGATACAATGGACACATCTCAAGCTGTGGGTATACCTATTTTCAAAGTAGTCTTCGGTATCACGTTCCTTATTGATGTATCCTAAATTGATTTTCTGGGATTTAAGGGTAAAATATGACTATAAAAATGAAATTAAAACTTAGGTGATACACCAAACTTGTATGAGGTCTTTGACTGAGTACATGCACAATTGATATGGGATGAATTTCGATGCACAGCCAACAGCTTTTTGTAGAATATTAAAGAAAAACACTCGAGATGTATTCAAGAAAAAGAATCGCAACAACACTGTTAAGTTAAACATGCACATTAATATCTAGCAGAAATTACTGAAATTTGTAACAGGGTAAGATGATTAATTAGGGAATTAAAATTCACAAGATTAATGGGAACATACACAAGATTGCAAATAATTGGAAAGGTAGAAAATACTTCACATTCAAAGGGAAAAACTGGCAGAAAATTGCTTCAACGCACTCCTGTATCTAAAAATTCCTCATCTTGTGCTTTGCTAAGGAACACAATATATAGAAAAAATAGATTCACCTACCCTTCCTAGAAATAGAATAAGGTTGTACTCGCCCATGCCTTCGATTTTTATCCTTTATTTAATAATAAATAGAGGAATAAAATAAATCAAACTAATACACGAGGCATTAGTCTTTGATTTCATACAATCAAATTGTAGTTGACTATTCTATTTTTAAGAAAAGCATGGGTGAATAATTTTCTAATAATAATTTTTCTTGATGAGCAAGTCTCCTCCTAGTGCATGCAATTCTGTCCTTTTTCTGATATGTCCCCTTGTGAAGGCATGCAAAAATAACTCCCTGTGAGTGAGAAAAATAAATTACATTAATTGCAATACTTTGCAAAATAATTCATCCAAATATCCACTTGATGGGGACCACCTCCAAGCTCAGGTTCTGATGTTGACATTCCTTGTCTTCTAGTGGTCACATGGATAGCACACTGTAAATCATCTCCAACCCCTCCAATAGTGGGGACCACTTTTGCACTTCACCATTTGATGAGTACAAGGTAACTTTGTAAGTATTAAGGTAAGTGTTCTTTGATTATTGGTTTGGATGGCATATTACATAGTTTAGACCTTATACAAGGTCAATGCAAACAATGCCATTCAGCCACCCTTTGATAACACATGCTATATCATAATCATCACCTTTTGGTCTTGGTTATCATTGTGAGCATGTATAGTTGTTGGCCCCCTTTTGATTTTCTTGGACATAGACCATGGTTTAAACCTTACCTTTTGAGTGATCATCGCATAACATGATTTGGTCGACACTTTTGGAATATTCAAACTTGGACTATAGTTAGTATGTCCAATGTAAATAATTTTGAAATAAAAAGGGCTGGCCCCTTCCTGATGATGACTCACCCCTCCATGCGTTTTGTCGGTGGTATTTTAACTTGGGTTGAGTTTTCTTTGAAAATTGGTGATGATCTTTGGCCATTGATTTCTGTACTATTTGATCACAAACTGTTGATCTCGAACCTATGGTTAGGGTTTCTTGTTTACATTGAATGTGGTTAGTGACATCTAACCATGATAGTTTGCTTTGATTTTGGGGATCGTTTTCGGCCTTTGATATTTTCACGGCTTGATCCCTAAGCATTGGTTTCTAACTCCCGATCAAGTTAGGTCAGCACATGCAAGAAGTTAGTTGAGTCGGTTTAAACCCCCGGGCTCTATCCTTTGGTCATTCTTTTTCTTGCGGGAGCAATGAAGTCCTAGAAAAATTACTCTAGGTCATTGTTGAAAACATTTCAAGCGGACCCTTCCTGTAGATCAAGATATTACAAAGATTTCTTTCATTTGCATTTTGTGGTTAATCACTATCGAGCTCATAATTGTGTTACTTTGGGTCTCGAGAAAGTTTTCTTTTGAAACGGCCGCCATTTTTGTGAACTTCGAGCTTGGTTTTAAGGTTTTTCTGATTGCACATTGATTATTTCCAAGCTCTACGACTTCTATAACCACCAATAATGATTAGTCGAGCTTGAAATTTGTCGTTTTGAGGCACTACAAGATTATGAGGCTCAAATACTTGCACTTCCTTGTCATTCTGAAGTCTTTTATTGGCCTTTGTGGAGGAGTTATGTGTTTAAATTTCTTTTTTTGTTGTAATATCTCTATTAGAGATTTGTTGGAAGTCCTTCGAGCTATTTATTGGCTTGCTTTGAGGCGGTCACCTTTTTTGTGGGTTCGAGCTCAGATAATCATCTTTGCAAAGCCCTTATGCATATATCTTTTGTCTTTCACTCTATTCAAGCTTTCTAAGCAAGGTGGTTATGGGTGCTCGCCGCCATTATCATGATCTTTGAACTTGATACCATGTTATGTGCATTACTTGTTCGATGTGGAATGGTAAGTATTTGACCCCCTAAGTATTATTGTTGCTTTGTTGTTTCCATTTTGAATTCAAGATTTTGATATTTAGCTCCTTCTTTGCATATTTTGTGATCTCCTAGAATGACCTTGGTCTCTAAGCTAAAACCTATTTTGGGTCCTTAGTTTTGTTCTTGATCGATCACCATTTGAGGGTTTTTCTCAACTTTGATTTAATCAATAAGTCCTTGTTTCTTACTCTAATTTTTCTATCCATTAATGGGTTTTACGATTAAAACTAGAAACTGTAATTTTCTCTCTCGGATCTACAACTTGAAACTGATTTTCAATGGGAATGTTGACTTTCGAAAAAAATGAAACTCTCTTTAGCCTAGATGTGCATGTAATTTTGATTCAAGGTTTTCTGTCTGAGTTTGTAATCTGAATGCTAGAGGGTATTCCTTTTGCCGAGTTGATTAGACTTGAAGGCTTATTGATGTGGGTGTTTGGAATTCTTCATTCTTTCTCGATTCTAGCAATCTATGTTGAGGATTATAATGGCTTCTAGAAAATTTGAAATTCCACCTCACACATTTTCTTTTAGAGCTTTGTACTACTTGATTTGATTTGGCCATGTAATCACTAAGTTTGAATCTTGTGTTCGAAATTCATAATCTCTGCTGGTTTTCAATGCTAATCCAACTTCTAATATTCTGAAATGAAGAAATGTGGATATCTAGTTTTCTATTTCTATAATTTCTCATTTTCAGGTCCACCCTCTTGAGCTAAAATTGGACTTTACATATTTCATTTCCACCATTTTTGTTCATGGCTAGGAGTTCCAATTTGCATGCTAACTTCTATAGTTCTACAACCTCATGTTTTCTTTAAGCAACTAACAAATCTTACTTTGTAATTCCTTTATTCTCGAGCTCTGTTTTAATATAAAATTTCTTTTACTTGTCCTTCATCACTGGAAGAGTAGTTTCACTTGATAGTTTTTTTCACTTTCCCTTCTCTTCCATGTTTAACTTACCTCTTCAACTGAAAAGTCAATTGCATGCTAACTTCTACAATTCCTCTACTATCAGCTTCTAAAGATATCTAAAATTGGCCCTTGAATGTCTTCGATATGATATAAATTTAGTAAAAAAATTACCTTTCACTTATGACTTCATGAATGCGATGCATATTATTCTAATGACGTGTTACAATCTTTATTGTACCTTGTTGGCAAGAGAATTTGTTTTCTAGACAAATTGGTGAGTTTCGAAAGCCAACGATATGGGAATCTAAGTCCCTCTACTTGAACAAAGTGCAACTTTCGTATGTGCATGTGTCAAAACATGGATTTCAATGTTGGCCTTTCGACCAAAGATCCAATAGGGGCACTCATCCGACCACGTGTGCAAAGCTAGAAATTTCTCACTAGAGAAGAAATTTGTCTAAGAAGGCAAAAGGGAGTGAGAATGGAGATAGGAGAAACTAATGTTGTGAGAAGAATATCAAAGGCCCACACACATCAATTAGAAATTTCATTTACATGCTTTTAAAGTTAGAAGAAAAATAAATCCACATGAGAAGCTACAAGACCAAATGAAACTCATTGGTCACAAAGTACCAATTAATTCCTCAATCAAAGAGGAAAAATTCCTTCTTTTCTTATTGAATCTCGAGCAAAGTTTGTACATAGATTGAGAAAGGAAAAATTCGAGGAAGAAGAGAAAATAGAAGAGGAATGACATTTTCTATCTTTTCAAGGTACAAAGCATTCTAGTCTTTACTTAAAAATTAATGTCCTGCTCTTGGAATGATGTTAGGAATCCATTCTATTCTTCGAAAGAAACCGTTACAACTTCACAAATCCTCAATGCATTTTCAAATTATTCTTTGTGAATAAATTGCCCCTAGTGTGTTAAAAATAGATCATGCAAAGCAACCGTTACATTTGATTTGAAAGTCTAAATATAGACCATTTGATTTTCTCTTATAGCTTTGAAATCGGGCCATCCACATGGTAGGAAGGGATTGGAGCAGATTATAGTGATTTTTCATGAGATTTGGCAATTTGGAACAAATTTGCCCATAGCCCCACATTGATGTTTCAATTTAGACACGTGGCACCTTCTAATTGGAAATGGGGCCGTGGCCCTTTTTGTCAACATTTTAACCTTTTATGGAAAAATGATCAAAACTCAATTTCCTCTGCCCGACCCATTGCTCCGATTTGACTAGGACACGTGGCATGTTCTCGATTGGAGATGGGGTTGTGGCTATTTTTAAAACATTTTAACCTTTTTTGAAATAGACTCAAAACTCAATTTCCTCCGTCGGCTGCTCTCACACTTTTGATTTTTTCAGCCAATTTGGATTTTTACGTCTCAAGTGTCCTCGTGAACTTATGCGGCATGGGACAAAACTTCCTCTTTTTCCGCAATCGGAAATTTTGGCTTTTTGGGTCTTAAGTGTCCCTTGTGAAATTGTGTAGCCTCGGCAAAAACAATCTACTTTTTCTGCAATCAGTAATTTCAGCTCTTCGGGTCCCAAGTGTCCCTCGTGAACTTGTGCACTGAACAAAAACTTCCACTTTTTTTGCAATGAACCAAAATCGCAACTTCAAAATTTCTCGGGGCCGCGGGGAAAATTAAATATTTTTTGCAAAAGTGAATAAAAGTGTTAAGTTCACCAAAAATCTTGTTCCTCCCCATCCAATAGGATCTGACCACGTACATGCATTCATTGGTGTCAAAATTTGATAGGACAAGACACCCGTCATCCCGACTACGGAAAATACACAGAGGAAGAGAACTTCGTCATTTTGAGTCTAATTTTTGAATTTCCTTCATGAACCAGAGGCATGGAGGAAAAACAATGATTTGATGACCCAGGCCATAGAATAAGCAAACAATTTTGATCACAAAGGATATTGTAAAGAGGATATTTCTTACGCAGACCGGGAGATGGAGAATTTTTCAAAACGAGAAAAACAAAGATTTAAACAGCAGTAGGGCATGAATTTTGCTAAATTCTTGAATCTCTAACTTTGCTTAAACATCAACAAAGGACATGAGCTCAAATTTTTTTAATTCAGCTATGAAAATGTAGAGTATTTTTTGAAGAGACAACAACTAGCTCTTGCTTGGGGACATGGCGTGAACCGGGCATGGCTAGGGCACAACATGAGGATCCAGAGTCTCAAGTTTCAAAACATATTACGTTGACCAGTGCCTTATCCATTGGGCCTTACAGATTCATGTACAATTCTAAGAAATAATGGAAGAAGGAGAAAACACACAACAAACCAAACAAAACTAAACTAGAACCACACAACAAAAAAGGAAAAACACACCTATGAAAATCACCTATGGTAGAAGATGGTAGACAAAATACTTTCATTGATGATAATGTTTCAAGTATTACCCAATTTGAGATAATTGCAATGGCATTCCATCCAAGTATGAGAGGAGAAAAACATTCTCACAACAATTTTCATGAATTTGGAATGGGCCAAGCCATAATGAATCAAACCTTTCGTGGCTACCCTTTAGTTCTCTTCTCTTGTCCTATAGCATAAAAAAATATCCAACCTTGAATTCTCTTTCCTTTTCCTTCTTGTCAAAGATCTTCTTCACTTTCAATTGGTGTTATTTAATTATATCCACCACTTGGCATCTAATTTCTTCCATCTTCTTGAGGAAGTGGATCCTCTTGTCAATGGAGTCTATGTATTGACCATTTTCTATTTCTTGTAGTAACTTGAGGGCCGACATCTCAATTGTGAGGGAATGTATACCTCAACTCCATACAACATTGGGAAAGGTGACATACCTATTTATTTCTTAGGAGTGATCCTATCAGCCCACAATGCATCATATAAATTCTTGTTGCAGCTCCTTTGATTCTCATCTACCATCTTGCGAACAATGGTCACAATGTTATTGTTACTTGACTCAACTTGCCCATTTCCATGTGGGTAGTAGTCGGAGAAGAGTGAGATAGGGAGATTTGAAAGCCGAAAAAAAACTTCGTGAGCTCATTAGAAGAGAAATAGGTGCCATTATCTATAACAATTTTATGTGGTATTCCAAAAAAATAATGATATTTTTCTCAATGAAGTTACTGATCTGTTTCAAAGTGGCTTGTTTGGTTGGGATGGCTTCCACCCATTTAGTGAAGTAATCGATTGCGGTGAGTACATAAGTATGCCCCGCACTAGAAAGAGGATTTAGAACACCAATAAAATCTAGCCCCCATTGCTAAAACGGTTCTTTAATCACCACAAGCTTGAGTGGCGTAGAACTAGTTGTGGTTTTCCAACAAATTTTGACATGATTTGCATTTGGAAACCCAATCCTAAGTGTCTAAAAATATGGAGGGAAAATAATATCTCCCTCTTGGAACATTATGTGCAGTGACCATTGCTGAGAAATGTGCCCCACAAGCTTGATCATGATATGCCCTAAGTAACTTTTCTTGCTGCTCCTTATCTACACACTTGAGGAAACAACCATCTAGGCCTCTCTTGTAAAGTGCATCATTTTAGATCACAAACTTGGCTACCTTTAGCTTGAGTTTCCTTCTTTGTTTGTAATCAAGATGAGGGTCGTATTCTCCATAAGTGAGATAGTAAGCAATGTCGCATACCACTCATTAGTGGTGGTGGAAAAGAGAACACAGTGGACTGCTCCTGAACAATTTGAGTAAAAACCATCTTTTTCTACCTGCTGAACTTTGAGAGCTTCATCTTTAGTAATCAAATTGCACAAACCATTTCCTCTTACCAGATTAGAGGGTCTAATCTCCAAGTCATACTCTCGGTGTTTGCAATCCAGATTCTGTCTTAGCCCCGTGGATCTTGTTCACAAAATGGACTTGATTGCACTTCCAGGACCATCACCACTATATGGGAATAGAGAATGTAGAATCTAAAACTTTTGAAAGCTTTGACCAATGTGTAGGCATGTTTCTCCAATTGGTTGTACTTTAGCTAATGATTTTTCAAAGGACAGATCATGAAAGCAATGGGTGCTTCCAAACCTTCATCATTTTTCTAAACAAGGATACCATAGAGTGTATGTTTTGATGAATAGAAATACATGATAAACTCCTTGTTGAAATCTAGAGATACAAGAGTTAGATCTTTGGTAATGGATTTCTTAATCTCCTAAATTGTTTTTGTTCCTTCCTTATTCCACTTGAAACTTTCTTGAGGCTTCATCATGGAATTTATATGCTTAGCCACTCGTAAAACTCGGGCACAAAATGACGAAGGAAGTTTACCTTTCCAAAGAATGAATGAACTCCCTTATTTCTACTTGGTAAGGCTAGTTCTTGGATATCTATGACCCTCTCGGGATCAATGTGTGCTCCTTGTTAATTCACAATTTGTCCCAAATACTTACCTTCCGTGACTCCAAAATGCAATTTTTGGATTTAGAGAAATGCCATGTTTCCTAAACCTTGTAAGGACTTGCTCCAAATGACTAATATGATCTACCCTCCTCTTTGAAAAACCCATGAGGTCATCAAGGTAAATGACAATGCAAAGTGTTTCAAATCTTTGAATTCCAAGTCCATTTCTCTCTTGAAAGTGGCTCTAGCATTGATCAAGCCAAAAGGCATTTTGTTGTAGGAAAAAGTTCCCCAAGGTGTTGCGAAGGCTTCTTTGTTGAAATCCTCTTCGACACCTTGATTTGGTTGTACCCTAAGATTCCATCAAGCAAAGAGAGAATCTCGAGATCCAATGACTGCTTGGAAAATATGATCCATGATTGGAAGGGGGTAGTTGTCCTTGAGAGATGTTTGATCCAGATTTCAAAAGTCTACACAAATCCATATTTCCCCATTCTTATTCCTTACTAGCACAATATTAGCCACCCATGTTGAATGGTGGATTTGGAAAATTATTCTAGTATTGAGCATATTTGTCACCTCTTCTTTGATAACATTAGCAATCTTTGGATTATAGGGCCTTTGTTTTTTCCTGAAGGGCTTGGCTCCTTTCTTCAAAGGAATGGAGTGATGCATTTTATTTGGCTGAAAAAATTTGAGTTCATCATAGGAGTAGGCCAGGACATATGAGTACTTTTAAAGCAGAGAAACAAACTTTCTCTTCTCTTTTGGTGAGAAACATTTACCAATGTTATCCATCCTTGGATTCTTTGAAGTGCCAATGTTTTCTTGATCAAAATCATATGGACACCAAGAAGACTATTTTTATTTCTCTTGGTTGAACCTATCATGTTTGTCAAAGAGGTCTTCGAAAGAAACTAGGCCTTTGGGGATTTTGTTTCCTTTCAGTTTGATTACTCCCTCTTCATCAATTCCCTCAATTCCTTGATTATCTTATTTGGGGACTGATTCACGGTATGGGTTTTCACTTCCTTCAAAGAATAGACTATTGAAGTTTTCCCTTTGTTCTAAGAAGGCTAGGATCTAATTATCATCATTGAAGACCTGCCAGTGATTTGCATTGTTTGGTATGCTAGGTATGAACACCATCTCAATGATCACTTTATCTTTTCCAAAAGAAGGATGAGGTGTCACTAAGGAAGATGACACTGCTAGAGAGTCATCCTTTTCATTCTTCTCCCTAGGGATAGCTTCAATGCAGTCCCATACTCTTTTCTATATTACCCGAGCCTTAGATTTTTAACCCGATATTGCTGGCATACCTACTTCGCCACAACCTCTCGCATCAACTTTGTATCTCAGCTTCTTGATTCCCATGTCCTCTATTGCATTCATTCCTAAGATCAACGCTTCATACTCTGCAATATTGTTTGTATTATCAAATTACATCTTGTAGGAAAAAGGACATACCTCATTGGAGGGAGAGTATAATACTACACTGGCTCCCGAACCTCTTCTCGGAATGACTACCATCAAACTCCATTGTCCAAATATGATCTTCTTCTTCCTCCATGAGGAGTGGAAATTTATCTTCCTTTTGTGATGTAAGGAAGTAGTTTCCTATCCCACAATCTTGTATTAGGATGTTAGCTCTTGGATCATCATATTTCCTTCTTGTGAATTTCATTTTATTGACTAATAGCAACTTATTTATTTCTCCTTTCACCGGGATAGTTACAGATGACTAATCCATTTTTATTTCTCCACCCAGATCTTTGTAAAAACTTCTACTCAATAGTATCCCAAAATATGTTGGGATGTCTACCACCAAAATAGTCAAGAGTATCTTCTTGTCGGGTAATCAACTAGTGCAAACTTGAGCATCCTTGATTCTTCCTACCAATGGAACTTGTTTGGATTCCATTGAATAACATATTCCATTTACCCATGTAAAAGTGAGGCCAAGAGAATTTACAACTTTTGTTGGCATCACATTATCCGAGGCTCTAGAGTCTATAATGTAAATGTCCACTAGAAACCTTTGATGAGAAGTGAGAGGTAAAAGGCTCAACTCTATTGGCGGTAGAGGCACCGAGGGATAAAATGTTTTGGGAAGGTGGTATGGATGTTGTGGGTAATAGGCCTTTAGAGATTGGTCTTGAAGAAAAGGGTTACTACCACGAACTACCTTGATGAATTTGTCAAGTTGGTAGGATGTGTTTGTAGGTATTCAATCTCGAGAGATGAACTTTGGTTTTGCTTGCATGCTCCACAAATTCAAATGGAGGTATGGTAGATGAGAAAGAGTTTTTAGCAAAGGGATGTGGACTTAAATGGTAGGGGTTTTGTTACTTTTTGTGTTGGGTTCTCCTCATCAAATTTAGAAATTGACTTGGTAAGAGGTGAGGGTGTAGCCTTTGATTGAAATTTAGACGTTCTTGTGGAACCAACATTTAGAAGAGAATTGCTCTTAACAACTTTTGAGTTGGGAGAAGAATCGAGATAACCTACTTGGTACATCAATGTGATCCTTGAAAACTGGTGATTATAATTTCTCTCTAGATGATTCCATGGAAGGTGGTAATGTGATCCTCATTGATGATCTTGTTTAGTGGAGGATTTGAAAATCCATCTTTTTGTTATTCCTACTCTCAGCTACAACAAGTTGAGGCTGAAAAACCATTCTTAGATTTTGCACAAGTGAAAACAGCACATGAAAAACTTGGAGCTTCTTCATCACCTTCCTCCTCATCATCAACGTATTCAATCGGGACATTGAGCATGCCAAACTCTTGAAGTTCAAGATAGTTTTCGTAGTCATCCCCGATTTCTTCTTCGCTTTCCTCAATGTATGTTCCTTCTTCTGATTCCCTAAAGTGTCACATACGACATTGATAGGTGGTGCTTCAAGAGCAAGCCTACAAGGAGTATGAGTAATTCTTAGTCTATCGGGAGGATTTGGTCTCCTGGAGCATTCCTCATTGTGATTTGTGACATTGCTTCTTTAAAGAAACTAGGTCATTTGCCATTTTTGGGACATTGGATCAGCAAAGTGATTGAATTTGAACTCTATCCTTTTTGCTTCCCATTTAGTCCTTTCAGCTTTTCTAGAAATAATTAGATCATCATCGGTCTCAATTCGAAAGTCTTTAGCTTCCCACAATGTTCTTCGTTGAGCTCTTTTGAGGAAGAAACCAACTTCTCATGGCCTAGCAGACGATGAAGAGCCTTTTTCAGATTGTTTTCGAGAGGGTACCACATCCTTTGGGATCCTTCTTATCAACCTATCATACCTTGCTTTAAAAATCTCTCTCATTGATTCGAGGTCTCCTTCATCTCAACCAATTGGACCAAAGCAGATCTGAAAATCTTTTTGTGCTCTTGAACCTATGTTCAAATGCACTTTTATATCTTCTCGGCATGTAATGATCTTGGGGAAACACTTAGAACCATTTAACAACCTTTTCTTGGATTGAATCCACAAAGAACCTAACTAAAATATCTTCATCTTTGACTCCCAACACCCCACAAGAAGTGATGAATGTTGATACATGTTCTTTAGGGAGCTGAGAACCATCCCCTTTGAATTTTGGGAAGTTCTTTCTTGAGCCTCTTGGGAGGTCATGAAGTGGTGGTGGAAGAGCAAGTGGACCAGTATTTCCTCCCCATGGTACATTAGGCCTATGGGCCTCACGAACCCCCATTCTATTTCTGTTTCTAGCTTCCCACCTTGCTAAAGTTGTGGCCTTTGGTACTACTCTCTCACGTGCCTTAGCCTGAAGTCTTTCAATTTCTTCAAGCTTAGCCCTTTATTCCTCTTCCTCTCTTCCTTCTCTTTCTCTAACTTATTCTTCGGTTTCTACGCTAGTGAAATAATCAAGGTTCTTGTTGATGTATTGAAATTCACCATCCAAAATATTAACAACACTCGGGATCTCAACATGACTATTTTCTTGAAGAAGAGGAGGCCCCCGAATTAGAAGCTCTTTTCTTCTTTGAAGTTCTTCAAAAATGGGGTCATTTTGTACTCCTTATCTCTGTTGATGAGATGTATCTTCTATCATCCAACTTTAAATTTCACGCTCTTCTCTAGGGTGCTAGAATTTGTCTCTGCCTTTTTAGTTTGATAAAGACGTTCCTTTTCCAAGTCCGAATCCTTATGGCAATGAAGTATTGAATGACACTTTGTCTCTTATGCCAAATAGCTTCTCTCGTATTGAAGCAATGTCTTCTTGGATGTGAAATAGTAAATCAAGTCTCTTAATAGGAGGAGTTCTCGAATGGCCATGATTTACATCCACGTAGTCCGTGTGATTATTCAACCTCCGAAAAATTTTCTTCTAGAATATATTTTTTATTTTGTGACCCCGAGAATTTTACAGTGCGATGCTATAAAATTTGCCCCACGGTGGCCGCCAATAATCTGTTGGCGAGAAAATTTGTATTGTAGAAAAATTGGTGAGTTTCAAACCGATGCTATGGGAATCTAATTCCCTCTACTTGAATGGTGCAGCTTCGTATGTGCATGCATGAAAAAGTGAATTTCAAGTGTTCGCCTTTTGACCGAGAGATCCAACAAGGGAACTCTCATCGACCTTGTGGCAAAGCTAGCAATTTCTCACTAGATAAGAAATTTGTCTTAAAAGGGGAAATGGAGTTAGAATTGAGATAGGATAAACTTATTTTGTGACTAGAATATCGATGCCAACACACATTAATTAGAAATTTCATTTACATGTATTTATATTCAAAAGAAAAAAAAATCCACATGAGAAGCTACAAGACCAAATGAAACTCAAAGTACTAATTAATTCCTCAATTAAAGAGGTAAAAATTCCTTCTTTTCTTATTGAATCTTGGGAAGAGTTTGTACATAACTTGAGAATGGAAGAAATTCGAGGAAGAAGAGAAAATAGAGGAAGAATATCATTTTATATCTTTCCTGTGCACGAGCACTCGGTCTTTTCAAAAATCAATCACCAACCCTTGGAATGACGTTGGGAAGCCATTATATTCTTTGTGAGAAATCTTTACAACATCACAAATCCTTGACACCTTTTCAAATTCCTTTGTTGTGAAGAAAATGCCCAGGAGGGTTAAAAACTAGATCATGCAAAGAAACTGTTACATTTGATTTGCCAATTTAAATATAGACCCTTTGATTTACTCCTATAGATTTGAAATCGGGCTGTCCATGTCGCAGAAGGGATTGGAGTGGTTATGGGGAAAGTCCTTTGCATTCTGTGATTTTTGTGAGATTTGGCGCTTTGGAACAAATTGGCTGCAACCCACTTTGAATTTTCAACTTAGACACGTCACACCTTCGGATGGGAAATGGGTTCGTGGCCCTTTTCTGAACGTTTTAACTTTTTTGGAAAAAGGATAAAATACTCAATTTCCTCCGCTGGCCCGCTGCTCCGATTTGACTAAGAAACGTCGCACATTCTGATTGGAGACAAGGTCGTAGATCTTTTCTAAAAATTTTAACCTTTTTTGAAAAAGGCTCAAAAACTCAATTTCCTTTGCCACCTCACTCTCACGCTTTTGAATTTTTTGTCCGATTCATATTTTCAGTCCCAAGTGTCCCGCATTTTTTGCAATCAGAAATTTCACCTTTTTAGGTTCCAAGTGTCCATCGTGAACTTGTGTAGCCTCGTAAAAAAATTCTACTTTATCTGTAATAAGAAATTTTGGCTTTTTGGGTCCCAAGTGTCTGCCATGAACTTGTGTAGCACTGGGACAAAAACTTCCACTTTTTCCACAATCAGAAATTTTATATTTTTAGGTCCCGAGTGTCCCTCATGAAGTTGTGCGGCACTGGGAAAAGAAATTCTACTTTTTCTACAATCAGAAATTTCAGATTTTCGGGTTCCATGTGTTCCTCACCAAAATCGGCAACTTCAAACTTTGCGGGGCCACGGGGAAAATTTACCATTTTTTCCAAAAGTGACCTAAAGTGTTAAGTTCACCAAAAAGCCTCTTCCTCCCCATCCAATGGGATCTGACCACGTACTTGCATTCATTAGGGCCAAAATTGGATGGGGAAAAGAAACCTATCATCCCAACCGTGGAAAATATGCAGAGGAAGAGAACTTCGTCATTTTGAGTCCAATTTTTGAATTTCCTTCGTGAACAAGAGGGATGGAGGTAAAACAATGATTTGACAACCCAGGCTATAGAGTAAGTGAACAATTTCGATAACAAAGGAGATTATAAAGAGGATATTTCGTGCATACACCGAGACATGGAGAATTTCTCAAAAGGAGCAAAATAGAGATTTAAATAGCACTAGGGCATGACTTTTGCTAAATTATTGAATCTCTAACTTTTCTTAAACACCAACAAAAGACATGAGCTCAAAAAAATTTAATTTGGCTATGAAAACATAGAGTAATTTTCAGGAGACAACATACCTGTAAAATCATGCATCTAAAACTAGCTTTGAAGCCATACTGTAGCAATATGTATAATTGATGATTTATTTATGAAAACAATACTTAGGGATGACTGTAATTTGTAAAATTATGAGCTTGATTTCCTTGATTATTCACTATTTGGCCCTCCATGTTATAGCTGGGTATTACTTTGTTTAAATGGTTGTACTTCATTGATATTGTAGCATTTTTGTGCTCTCATATTTGCTTCATTCTAAAAACTGCAATTTAGAATGGCTGAACTTTGTAAGATTATCTTGAAACTTCACTTTATTCAGTTGTTAAGCTATAATGAATGCTCCAAAGTACTTCAATTGATGAATGATAGTGAGGTCCATTTCTTTTTTCTTAAATACTGCATTTCCTTTTTATTACAACTTTGATATGTATGCTAGAAAATTTAAAATGTCCATTTTACATGGTGAAGCCCTGTCAAAATTTTCCCAGATTTCCTTCTTTTATTTCTATTTCAGTTGTAATAGATGTACTTTCTAATTCAGAATACAGAATGTATCACTTTTTATGTTGAAGCTGATTTGTTGTTGGAAAGTGAAACATAATAACTGGTATCTTGATCATGGCATGCTTTTCTACTTTTATGTATCATTTTTTTGATTGACATACAACTTTTAAAGTATGCATTGGTTAAAAACAACATGATGAAAATATGTAAATGTCTATTTTACATGGAGAATCCACACAAAATTTTCTTAGACCTCTTTCTCATTCTGTTTTTGGTGTAATCTTCTCTCTTTAGCCTTTAAATTCAGACTCTTCTTCTTCAATTGTAATCTAAACATGTAATTTTATCTGCAAGTCTCTCCTCTATTCTTTAATGCAATTCCTTCTATTTCTAGCAAGTTGTTGAAGTTTGAGTTGAATTCTTCCTTCATACCAGTATGTACTTGTCACTTATTTGCTTCATGTACCATAGGATGGAAGCCTTTGAACTTTGCATTCTTTATCTATAGTGAGGACTGTAAGATATGATTTATTTCTTCTTGGCTGCAACCTGTACTTCACACTTGAGAAAAAAGTTAGAAAATATTTAGGATTTTTGGCCTCTCTTATGTCCATGGTTTTTCTTTTCTTCTCTCTCCTTCTTTCTGAGTGAGTAAATCATGTATATTGTTTGATCTTCAAGTAATCTATGTCTCCTATTATTAAGAGATCCATGTGCATGAATTAGGATAGTATAGAAATATGGATTAACCCTCAGCTCATAATTGATGATTTTCTTTTTTTCCTCTTTTCAGGTACAATGCTTTCAATAGTGAAGATGGAGAGGTAACAAAGCTGAAGATGAGGATGCATCAACCAACGGAGAAACCTCCAAGGAAATTATGGGTTCACTCATACTCCTTTATTTTATCTTTCATGCATATATACCTCTTATTTTAGTAGTTGTACTTTACTTTTCAATTACATCCCACAACTTGTGTGGGAACATTTGAAATTCCTTATGAATAAAAAATTGAATTGTGAAATTGATTTGTGTATTTCTTTCTGCATTTCGGTTTCTGATATGGATTGTATGATGAACTAAACAACCCAATAATATAATTGAATGTCTTAATCATGAAGGAAAGAACATTAAAGAATACCTGTAACATCCAGTAATGAACTTTGATTTCTGTAATATGTAGTCATGATTGCTGCTCCAAAACCTAACACTTCATCTATTCTACAATTCGGTGTCTTCATCAAGACAACACAACTATCTTTTAGGGATTTGTGTTCTTTTATTGAAGATAGCATGAAATTGTAGACTATGTGATCTATTATGTTTTGTAATAGCACACATAGCTGCATATTTCATGTAATCATTAATTAATTCAACAATAATAATATTTTCTGAAAGAACCTCCCCTAGCTTAGGTATACTTCACCAATGCTATCCATTGTAACGAAGTTTCGAGTTTCCCATTTTTGCACAAGTACAAAAATTGTCAACATTTATGGTGATCCCGCGGGAAAAGTTTCTTGCTAGCTTGTAAACCAATGCCTTGCTCTTGTCCGTTGGGCATGAAGTCTAAAGCATGTATCCAAAATATTCCTTTCTCGAAGGTCCATCCCTTTGAAAAAGAACTAAAATTTGGAAAGGGTTTGGTAAACCAAATCACGTTGATGAATGCACTTAATGAATTGAAAAACATTACAATGCGTAGGAACTACACTTATTGAAGGGAAATCCTACTCTAAACAAAAACTGTAGGATTTTCAATAATAGTTTTTGAGAAACATACCATTCAAAATAATTTGAATTTCCTCTCCATTAGGCCTCAAAAGATGAATAGAATTGTGTTCTTTGTAAGCTGAAATCATGTAAGGACCACTCCAGATTGTATCAAACTTTGTGTGTCTTCCTAGATTTGCATGATCAACATCCCACTTTAACATAATGTCTCCTTCATTGAAGATTCTGAATTTGGATTTCTTATCAAAAGTCTTCTTCATCTATTTCTGATTCTTTTCCATGTTTACATGAGCTTGATCTCTTATCTCTTGTAATTCCATTAATTCTGCATAACAAACCTACAATGGTTCATTTTCAAGCAGCTCCATTTGATGCAACAAATCTAATGTGGGTAACTCAACTAAAATAGGCATTCTTGCTTCTCTTCTGTAAACAATATTGTATGGTGAATTGCCAACTGATCTTTTAGGAGTCACTCTATCATCCCAAATTTCTGAATTCAACATTAGATGCCAAGCTTTCTGGTTATCTTTGAGTGTTCTTCTGATGATCCTTAAAAGATTCTTGTTAGTAATTTCAGCTAACCCATTACCTTGTGGGTAATAATTAGATGATGAAATTAAGTAAATTATATGGTTAATGTTGACCCAATGCATACCTTTGCACCAATAAATGCTAAAGCATTATCGATATTATAGTTGTTGGAACACCAAATCTACAAACTATACCTCGTAAAAGGATAGAATCAAAGTTTCATTAGCATCTTTCAAGGCTATTACTTTAGTCCAGGTGTAAAGTAATCAGTAGAAGTGAATTTTCACTCATATCCTTGTGATGAAGGTAGATTTTTCATGCAAATAAAATCAAGACCCCACTACATAAATATTGATCAAGCAAACAGGTTGTAAGGGCAACGAAGCTAAACAATCTTTTCTAACAAGAAAGCTCTTTTCTTACACTTTCTAATCCATTAAAAATAGTCCTTGAATATGTTGGGCCAACAAGAACTAGCTTTCATAATATTTAAGGCTTTGGTACATGCTGAAAAATGACCTCTTGCAGTTCCTTCATGAAATTCTAATAATAATTGCTGAATTTTATCATAGTCAACACATCACATCAAGATTCCATTTATATCCTTTTTAATAATACACCATCAATAAAAACATAAGGTACAACTTATCATCTGAAATACATTCATTTATTCTTGTCCATACCTTTCGGATAGGTGCCATGCTATAGATAGTTAACTAAATTAGTCATCCATCTTGATTCTTGAACTTCTTGAGAAAGTTTAGGTTGCTGATTTTCTGGCTAAACCATGATGTTTGATTGCTAATACATAATTTCAGCATGCTATTTTGAATCTTCTGGTCTCTAGCTTGCTATTTTTCCATATCAGCAATTAGGTGTTTACACAAACCTTTACCACAAACCTGCTTCTTTGCAATGTAGATATCAACATCATACTCCACAACCTTCATTATCCAACCTGCTCTTTTCTCATTCAATTCTTTATTTAACAAGAAATCTTTCACACTTGGATGAGAAACAAGAACATGGATTTTGTTGTTTGAAATAATGTACTTAAAATTATTTATCCCTCTTACTACTGAAAGTACTTGTTTTTCAAGAAATGTGTACCTTGTTTTTTAATCATGCATGTTCTGTCCAAAGAAAGCAATTGGCTGCTCAAAATTTTCATCATTAACCTGAGTTAATGTGGCTAATATTTTTTAGCTCTTGGAATTTGGGTTTGCAAGAGTCGAGCTTGAGAGATTGCTGCCTTAATTGCTTCAAACCCTTATCTCACTTCACTGGTCCAAGAGAAAGTTTTCTCTCTCTTTAACATAGTTGTCAATGGTTTCACCAATGTTGCAAAATCTAGAAAAAAATCTCCTAAAAAGTTGATTTTTCCAATAAAACTCTATAATGCCTTCTTATGATGAGGTAATGATAGCTGTGATATAGCTTTAATTCTAGAAGGGTCAATTGCTAAACCTTGTGTAGAAACAATATGACCAAGCAATTTACTTTAATGTACTCAAAACATAGTCTTTAGCAGATTCAAAGATATTCCAAACAATTTGCATAACTAAAAGTCTGCCTTCCATGCATTAGATGTTCTTCTGAATTTTTTGAGAATATAGTAACATCATCTAAATGAACAAGGATGCATTTATTTAACAAGGTGCGAAAAGCCATGTTCATTACACGTTGAAATGTTGTACCAACATTTGAAAGGCTGAAAGGCATTCTTTTGTAAGCATAAGTACCCCACTTAGTGGTGAAAGTTGTTTTGTACCTATCTTCTTCTTGGATTAAAATATGATTGTATCCACTATAAGCTGTCTTGAAGAGATAGTCTATCTCAACCAAAAATGTTCTCAAAATTCGATCCATATTTAGAAGTGGGTACTGATGATCTTTTAATGAAGCTTTATTTAGATCTCTAAAATCCATACATAATCTAATTTATCCATTCTTCTTCCTAACAGAAAATATTGGCTACCTAACTTGAATGCTTAACTGGAAAAATAATACTTGATTTGATCAACTTAGATAACTCTTTCCTCATTAGAGGCTCTATTTTTGGATTTATAGGCCTCTATTTTTTACCTAATTGGCTTGGAATTTGGCTGTAATTCAATAGTATGTTGTGCTAAAATGGGATCAAAACCTTTCAGGTCTTGGTATTTCCAAGAGAAAACATCTTTAAATTCCTTCCAAAGATTAATAAAAGAATGTTTTTCAACTAAAGAACATACCTTTTTGAGAAACAAACTTTTTCTTCATCAACTAAGATCTCTTCATATTTATCAACATGTGTTGACATCTTAGTTTTGAACTTCCTTAAATGATCGTTAGTGTTAAAGATGTATTCTAATGTGACCATACCTCTACATAGTTTATTTGTCTTTAATTTAAGAATTTGATCACCATATAAGTGATGTAATTTATCTTGATTTACTACAGAAAATTTAGCTTCTTGCTGCAAAAACCTATAGATTTGATCATCACTTTCAAAAACTTGCCAATTCAAGTCATTATCAAGTATTGAAGCTTGACAACGAGCTTTATATGAGGCTGAATATCGTTGTTTTTAATCAGTTCTAGCATTTCAAAACTAGCACCAATTGTTGCAAGTATATCTTCATGCTTATTTTATGTTCTAGGAATGGACTAGATGTTAATAGCTTTGAAATCTTCCATTAAGTCTAAAACTCTATGTCTGTAAGACTTCATTACTGAATTCTTACAAGCATTAAAATTTCATACTTGATTGATAACTAACTCGAATCACCAAAATCAGTAGGATGCTAATACCTCTCTTCTCGCCCAAAGTAAGCCATGAATCAATGCTTCATATTTTCCCACAATACAAGTGCATGAAAACTGGAGACTTAAAGATGAGAAATATGTTTTGTTTGTTGGGGAAGTGAGCATCAAACTTGCTCCTTGTCCTTTCTTGTTTTTAGCTCCACCGAAATGAAGCTTTTAAATCCCTTCTACAACATTTTCTATTTTGGACAACAAGGGAACTGGTGTGTTTTCTCATGCAAACAATACACACCAAACAAATGTTCTTCAACTTCCTTAAAAAGATCATGAACATGTTCTTCATGTGTATTTTCATCCATAAAAATGTTAGAAACACCATCCAATGCTGAAATATGAGTTGTATTATCAAAATTAGACTAGTCTAAGGATGCATAATTAGCTAATGCATTAGAAGCATGAGGCTCAATGTGAAATCTAGCCAACGGTTCTGAATTGATAGTAACCTTGGTCCCATAACGTGTAGTGAAAAATAAGAAAGACTAATATGAAGAGAGATAACCTCCTATCTTTGCTGTGAAATCTCTTGATAAACATATAGTAAAGTAAGGAGGTAAATCTACAACAGTAATATCTTGTAGAATGGAAACATTTGGGAAAGCATGCAATGTTACCTCTAGATTTCTGATGACACCAACTATATTAGTTATGTTTCCATAAAAATATAATACACTTTTTTCTATAGGTTCATACTGCAGCACCCATAATGTAGACCCAATTTTTCTCGTAATTGCTTTTGGCCTAAATGTGCTACTTGCACCGCTGTCCACCATATAGTTATGGACAAGATGTTCTCCAATAATCAGTGACAAATAAAATGGTGGTAGCTTCTTGATCTCATAAGCATTTAGGAATTTATGAACCATTCATTTAACCTCTTGGATGCGGTCTTTTTCCATTGTTCTAAGGACCATGTCTACTTTTTGGACTTCCTTTTCTATTGTTTTAGAAGAAATCTGCAGCTTAGCAAGTTCATGAGAAAGTAAATCTTGTTGTCGTAGAATAATTAGAGCATCCCACATTGAGATGTTAACATTATGCTTTTTCATTACATCAACAATGTTAAAAGAAGCAAATTTTTAGAGACAAATTCTACTATTTTAGCATAGGATTTGGCAAAAACTGATTCTTCTTTAGCTGCTTTTGATATCTTGAGGTATAAATAACCTTCTTTGATAAGGTTGTAGCTATTTTTACTTCTCTTTACTAGCTGACACACCTTCTTTTGTTTTAGGAACAACAACATTGTTAGTTGGTTTTGAGCCCATAGTTGTTGTTTTATCAGTGAAAGTGGGTAGGCCACGCCTATTTTGCTATTTTTAGTTTCGTAGCCTTTTCCTAAGCCCTATTAGTAACTACAATGAAATCATCCTCACTAAAACTTAATAAGTTCTATTCAGGTGCCTTCTGAACCTAAGTATCTTTCTACCGACCCTTCATTTGAGGCATGAACAATGTCTCAAATTAAGGTTGTGCAACAAGACTTATGTTCAGAAAAGCATTTTGGTAACTTGTAACTAAATGAGGATAATTACATGGTTTACACAACTCTTCCGTATCCATATTAACTGGAACTAAAGTGTTAGGTGAAGTAAGATCCTTTTGGTCAAACTACCTTTGCTGATAAGGATGCCTATAATTTTGATTATGGTGGTAAGGCTTCCTATTTTGTTGGTTTTGCTAATAAGGAGCATACAAGGTCTATAAGGTAATGCAATCCTATTCTCGATTGAAGTCAGCTTGTTCCCCATAGTGTATAAAGCTTTAAAAACATCATCGATGGGGTTTAACAAAGGGTTCTATAATTATGATACGCTATGAGATATGACCTAAATCTGCCAAAAAAGGCATTGAAGGCCTTGGAGATAACTTTCCAAATTGAATAAGACTATTTTCATCTCGAATGGTGATATCATAGGCTGTGGGAGATTCTCTCCTCCCATAGACTGAATCATAGTTTAAATATCACTGTTTAATTCTCTAAGATAATAAAGAAAAGCATGGTCAGCTTGAGGCTTAACACTTGCTAGAATTCTTTCCCAAGTTATGGAAAAATGGATGTTAAAACTAGACATAAATTTATTGGGAGCTCTTTTAATGGTAGACATCTATTCTATGAGAGATAAATGATCTTAACTATCTTGAAATTGTTTTAGCAATTTACCACCTAAATCATCCCAAGTTCTTATGCATCCAATCTCTAGATTTCTATACAATTGCAAGGCTTGTACTTTAAGGGATGCAGCTAAAATTCTCAAAGATACATCTTTATGAGTGATATTATGAACTACACATAAGGATGTAACATCTTTAATATGCTCCATAGGTGTAACTTGATTTTCACCAGTGAATGATGGAAATATTTTCATGGAAACATTAGGGATGTCATGATAAACTAGGATCACTAATGGGATTCCATTAGTAAAGGTCACAAAATTTCTAGGTGGTTGAATAGCCATTTGAAAAATTGGGATCTAAATAGAGAAGTTGATACATGGTGAAGGAATATTAGGAGGAGGGTTATCAAAACTAGGCCTATTATAAGGTAAAGTATTACCAACTCTTATCGTTCTTGTAAAATTCAAAGGTAAAGAAATAAAATCATAAGGAATTCCTCTTACCGATGATCTTGTAGTTACTTTAGGCATGGAACATGCTATAATACTGGTCTGAAATCAGCCCTATGGAATCACCGCTAAATAGATCTTTAAATATTTTAGAATAAATTTCTGCAACTTGTTGTCCTGAAAGTAACTTTTATCTTCT
Organism: Taxus wallichiana var. yunnanensis; assembly: GCA_018340775.1. Classification (NCBI taxonomy): domain Eukaryota; kingdom Viridiplantae; phylum Streptophyta; class Pinopsida; order Cupressales; family Taxaceae; genus Taxus; species Taxus wallichiana. Next base: position 756,040,425 of record CM031234.1, read on the forward strand.
CAAATTTGTTGTAGATTTGCTATAAATATCTGTAACTTGCATGTAGATCTGATTCATGGTCCCACCATGCATGCCAAAAACTCTTATCTCTCGAAAGTGAACCCTATGGAGAGATGGTTGCGGTGTTCTAAGCTTTGATTTTATCTCTCTCTTTTGTAGATACAATGGAAACACCTCAGTGCCTGTGGGTGTACATATTTTGAGGTGAGTCTCGTATCGGGGCTCGTTCCTTATTGATGTATCCTAAACTAATTTTTTGGGGTTTAAGGGTAAAAGATGACTGTAAAAGTGAAATAAAAACTGATGTGATACACCAAACTTGTATGAGGTCTTTGATTGAGTACATGCACAATTTATGGAATGAATTTCTGATGCACATGCCAAAAATTTTCTATAGAATATTAAAGGCAAAAACTCAGATGTATTGAGGGAAAAGAATCACAACAAAACTATTAAGTTAAACATGCACATTAATATCTATTAGAAAGTACTTGAAATTTGCAACAAGGTAAGATGATTGACAGAAATTAACATTCACAAGATTAATGTGAACATACAAAAGATTGCAAATAATTGGAAAGGAAGAAAATACTTTAAATTCAAAGGGAAAAACTAGCAGAAAATTGCTTCAGCACTCTTGTATCTAAAAATTCCTCCTCTGTGCTTTCTAAGGCACACAATATATAAAAAAAATTATTCACCCACTATTCCTAAAAGTAGAGTAAGGTTGTACTCGCCCATGCATTCTATTTTTATCCTTTATTTAATAATAAAAAGAGGAATAAAATTAAGCAAACTAATACAAAGATGCATTAATAAACTTTGATTACATATAGTCAAACTACAGTTGACTGTTCTATTTTTAAGAAAAGCATGGGTGAATAATTGTCTAATAATAATTTTTTCTTAATAGCAAGTCTCCTCCTAGTGCATGCAATTATGTCCTTTTTCTAATTTGTCCCCTTGTGAAGGCATGCAAAACTAACTCCTTGTGGCTGAGAAAAAGAAATGACATTAACTGCAATACTTTGTAAAATATTTCATCCAAATATCCACTTGATGGGGACCACCTCCAAGCTCAAGTTTTGATGTTTAAATTCCTTGTCCTCTAGTGGTCACATGGATAGCACACTGTAAATCATCTCCAACCCTTCCAATAGTGGGGACCACTTTTACGCTTCACCATTTGATGAGTACGAGGTAACTTTGTAAGTATTAAGGTAAACTGTTCTTTTGATTATTGGTTTGGATGGCTGATTACATAGTTTAGACCTTATAAAAGGTCAATGCAAATAATGCCATTCGGCCACCCTTTGATAACACATGCTATATCACAATCTGCCACCTTTTGGTCTTGATCCAATCATTGTGAGCATGTATATTTATCGGCCCCCTTTTGATTTTCTTGGACATAGAAAATGGTTTAAACCTTACCCCTTTTGAGTGATCATCGCATAACCTGATTTGGTCGACACTTTTGGAATATTCAAACTTTGACTATAATAGGTATGTCCAATGCAAATAATTTTGAAATAATAACGGTTGGCCCCTTCCTGATGATGACTCACCCCTCCATGCATTTTTCTTGGGATTTTAACTCAGGTTGAGTTTTCTTTGAAAATCGTTGATGATCTTGGGCCATTGATTTCTATACTATTTGATCACAAAACATCGATCTTGAACCTGTGGTTAGGGTTTTGGCTTGCATTGAATGTGGTTGGTGACATCTGACCATGATAGTTTGCTTCAATTTTCGAATCGTTCTCATCCTTTGATCTTCGCATGACCATATACCGAGCATTGATTTCTAATTCTGATTGAGTTAGGTTGTCTTGGAGTAAGTTAAGTGGGCTAAAAATCCCCCGAGCTCTATCCTTTTGGTAATTATTTTGGTCCCGAGAGAGCATCGAAGCCTTGGCAAAATTGCTCTAGGTCAACTTGTTGAAATTCTTTCAAGCTCGACCCTTCCTGTAGATCGGTATTACGAATCTTTCTTTCATTTTCATTTCATGGTTAATCACCGCTTTGCCGAGCTCTGAATTGTGTTACTTTGGGTCTCTAGTAAGTTTTATTTCAAAACAACCTCTATTATTGTTAACTTTGAGCTCATTTTTAAGGTTTTTGATTGCACAATGATTATTTCTTAGCTCTGTAACTTCTGTAACCACCAATAATGATTAGTTGAGCTCAAAAAATTTCATTTTTAGGCACTACAAGATAATGAGGCTCAAATACATGGACTTCTTTGTCGTTCTGATTATGTTATTGGCCTCTCTGGAGGAGTTCTATGTTTGACTTCATTTTTTTGTAATCTCTTTGTTAGAGCATTGTTGGAAGTCCTTTGAGATATTTATTGGATTGGTTTGAGGTGGTCACCTTTTATATGGGTTTGAGCTCGGATAATCATCTTTGTGAAGCCCTTATGTATATATCTTGTCTTTCACTCTGTTTGAGCTTTCTAAGCAAGGTGGTTGTGGGTGCTTGCCGCCATTATCGTGATCTTCGAACTTGATACCATGTTATGTGCATTACTATTTGATGAGGGAATGGTAAGTCTTTGACCCCCTAAGTATTACTTTTTCTTTTTTGTTGCCATTTCGAATTCGAGATTTTGATATTTAGCTCCTTCTTTGCATATTTTGTGATCTCCTGGAATGACCTTGGTCTCTGAGCTAAAACCTGTTCTAGGTCCTTAGTTTTGGTCTTGATCTGATCACCATTCGAGGGTTTTTCTCAAATTCAATTTAATCAGTAAGTCCTTGTTTCTTACTCTGATTTTTCTATCCATTAATGGGTTTTGTGATTAAAACCAGAAACTGTAATTTCCTCTCTCTCGATTTGTAACTTGAAACTGATTTTCAATGGGAATGTTGACTTCAAAAGAAAAAAATTAAATCTCTCTTTAGCCTGGATGTGCATGTAATAATGATTCAAGGTTTTATGTCCAAGTTTTTAATATGAATGCTAGAGGATATTCATTTTTCTCTGATCTAATTAGACTTGAAGGCTTATTGATGTGGGTGTTTGGACTTCTTCATTCTTTCTCAATTCTGTAATTTGTATTAAGGATTAGAATGGCTTCGGAAAATTTGAAAGTCTACCTCACACATTTTATTTGAGAGCTTTGTACTACTTGATTTGATTCGGGCATGTAATCAATGAGTTTGAATCTTGTGTTCGAAAATCATAATCTTTGCTTGTTTTTAGTGCTAATCTGACTTCTAATATTCTGAAATGAAGAAATGTGGATATCTAGTTTTCTATTTCTACAATTTCTCATTTTCAGGTTCACCCTCTTGAGCTAAAACTGGACATCACATATTTCATTTCCACCATTTTGTTCATGGCTAGGATTTCCAATTTGCATGCTAACTTCTGTAGTTCTGCAACCTCATGTTTTTGTAAGTAACTAATAGATCTTACTTTGCAATTCTTCTATTTTGGAGCTCTGTTCTAATATAAAATTTTCTTTTACTTTTCCTTCATAACTAGAAGAGTAGTTTCACTTGATAGTTGTTTTCACTTTCCCTTCTCTTCCATGTTCAACATACCTCTTCAATTGAAAAGTCAATTGCATGCTAACTTTTGCAATTCCTCAACTATCATCTTCTAAAGATATCTAAAATTGGTCCTTGAATGTCTTGAGTATGATATAACTTTAGTACAAAAAATTCCCTTTCACTTATGACTTCATGAATTTGATGCATATTATTCTATTGAAGTGTTGCAATCTTTATTGTACCTATAAAATCATGCATTTGAAACTAGATTTGAAGCCATACTATAGCAGTGTATAATTGATGATTTATTTTTGAAAACAATACTTAGGGATGACTGTACTTTGCAAAATTATGAGCTTGACTTCCTTGATTATTCATTATTTGGCCCTCCATGTGATAGTTGGGTATTACTTTTTTTAAATGGTTATAGTTAATTGATATTGTAGCATTTCTGTGCTCTCAAATTTGCTTCATTCTGAAAACGGCAATTTAGAATGGCTGAACTTTGAAACATTATCTTGAAACTTCACTTTTTCAGTTGTTAATCTATAATTATTGTTCCAAAGTACTTTAATTGATGAATGATAGCGAGTTCTATTTATTTTCCGCTTAAATACTGCATTTACTTTTTATTACAACTTTGATATGCATGCTGGAAAATTTAAAATGTCCATTTTACATGGTGAAGCCCATCAAAATTTTCCCATATTTCCTTCTTTTATTTCTATTTCAGCTATAATAGATGTACTTTCTAATTCAGAATACAAAATGTATCACTTTTTATGTTGAAGCTCATTTTTGTTGGAAACTAAAACATAATAACTGGTATTTTGATCATGTAATGATTTTCTGCTTTACTTTATCACTTATTTTATTTACATACAACTTTTAAAGCATGTATTAGTTAAAAACAACATGATGGAAAGATGTAAATGTCCATTTTACATGGCGAAGCCCTATCAAAATTTTCTCAAACCTCTTTCTCATTTTGTTTCTAGTGTAATCTTCTCTCTTGACCTTTAAATTCGACTCTTCTTCTTCGATTGTAACTGGAACATGTAATTTTATTTGTAAGTCTCTCCTCTATTCTATAAGGTAACCGCTTTTATTTCTAGAATAGTTGCTAAACTTTGAGTTGCATTCTTCCTTCATACCAGTATGTACTTATCACTTATTTACTTCATGTACCATAGGATGGAAGCCTTTGAACTTTGCATTCTTTATCTATAGTGAGGACTGTAAGATATGATTTATTTATTTTTGGTGGAACTGTACCTATAGACTAGAGAAAACAATTATAAAATATATAGGCTTTTTGGCCTCTCTTATGTCCATGGCTTTTCTTTTCTTCTCTCTCCTTATTTTTGAGTGAGTAAATCATGTCTACTATTTGATCTTCAAGTAATCTATGTCTCATGTTATTAAGAGATCCATGTGCACAAATTAGGATAGTATAGGAATATGGATTAACCATGAGCTCGTAACTAATGATTTTATTCTTTTCCTCTTTTCAGTGCATACATGTCGTTCAATGGTGAAGATGTAGAGGAACAAAGCTAAAGATGAGGATGCATCAACCGAAGGAGAAACCTACAAGGAAATGATGGGTTCACTCATACTCCTTTATTTTATCTTTCATACATATGTACCTCTTATTTCAATATATGTACTTTACTTTTTAGTTACATCCCACAGCTTGTGTGGGAACATTTGAAATTCCTTATGATAAAACATTGAATTGTGAAAGTGAGTTGTGTATTTCTTTCTGCATTTCTACTTTTTGATATGGATTGTATGATGAACTAAACAACCTAATAATATAATTCAATGTCTTAATCATGAAGGAAAGAACATTAAAGAATACCTATAACATCCAGTAATGAACTTTGATTTCTATAACGCATCTTTATCACGATTGCTGCTCTCAAAGCTAACACTTCATCTATTCTGCAATTCAACGTCTTCATTAAGACAACACAGTTGTCCTTCGGGGCTTTGTGTTCTTTTCGCTGAAGATGACATGAAATTGTAGACTATGTGATCTATTATGTTTTTAACAACACACATAGCTATATATTTTATGTAATCATTAATTAATTCAATAGTAATAATATTGTTTGAAAAAACCTCCCCTAGCTTAGGTATACTTCACCAATGCTATTGATCGTATCGAAGTTTAGATTTTCCCATTTTTGCACAAGTGCAAAAATGGGAAATAGAATCATCGAGAAGAGTCGGAGGAAATATTTCGATTGGTATCCTTAGAAAAGAGAAAATGCTAGGACTAGAATCAAAATAAGAGTGTGTGGAACTCGAATAATAATTTCGATCAAAAGTGTCCAAACCATACCACCGACTATGAGATGAAGGCAAGGACCAGGTTACCCGAATGGGTTCTTGATCATGAAGAACCAAATGAGGTTTGGTCATGATGGACATATTTTGATGTGAATGCATAAAATTTGATTCCTTATTATCATATATATAAGGAAACTTGCGATCATCGATCATTTTTGGCGTCTGTTCGGTTCAAATATCTAGACCTAAATTGTATGATAATTTTTTTTCAAAGTGAAGAAGGTTTCATGTGAATTTGGGCAAAAAAACGACAACCAACTAGACATTTCATAAAGATGGGGATGCTTGTGTGATTTTTCAAAAGGGAAGCTAAGGAAAACATATATCGTGATGACTCAAGATTGATAATCCAACAAGGTTTGGAGGCATAAATGCCAAAGGATGGATTAAAATTTTAGCGACATAAAGGATACAAAGGAAATATTTCCAATGTTCAATTGATGCAAAAGTTTCTTGAATGTTTTTGCCAAGGTTTGAAAGATGTGTTCAAAAATGATCGTGAACTTAGGAAAAAACAAGAAGATCAAGAGGATCAAAGACCCAAAATATTATCCTCCGAATGAATTTATAATATGGATAAACACAAGGAATAATTACATAAGTTCAAAACATGAAGCCAAATTAATGACCAAAGAATAATGAATGATAAATAATCAATGGATTAAAGTAATTGTCTAAAATGGATATGTCAATGTGAAAAATGAGACACAATCACAAAAAGTTTGTTTTAAACAAATAAATCAAATAGAATAATTCCTAAGTGTCCAATAAATCAATATTTTGACGTGAAAAATGACCAACAAAGTCACCACTTATGCCAAGTTCAAAAATGAACGAGACATAAGTAATAAATAAAGGTTGATACGATTTCCAAACACAGTATACTAAAAGTGATTTCAGATCCAATCAAGACCTAAATATAAAAACAGTACGAGTTACAAACATGAATGAAGAAAAATACCACTAAGATACGTTAACCAAACTTTACGTAAAAGTAAGGTATTAGTATTGAAATAACAATATTACCATGCGCACAAAGGTAATCACAGTATATATCTCCCCCGAGTAAATATAGACAAGCAGAATATTTTGACGCAAAAATGGATGCACCTATGCCGCAAGTAAGAAGATGTCGACACAAAAATGGTTGCGCTTTATGGTGCAGTAAGAAGATGTCAACATGAAAATGGATGCACCTATGGCGCAGGTAAGAAGATGTCAACATGAAAATGGATGCACCTATGGCGCAGGTAAGAAGATGTCGACATGAAAATGGATGCACCTATGGCATAGGTAAGAAGATGTTGACACGAAAATGGATGCACCTATGGCGCAGGTAAGAAGATGTCGACACGAAAATGGATGCGCCTATGGTGTAGGTAAGAAGATATTGACACGAAAATGGATGCGCCTATGGTGTAGGTAAGAAGATGTCAACATGAAAATGGATGCGCCTATGGCGCATCTTCAGGAGGCGCAACATTTTGAGCATTAACACCCTGACAGGAAGCAAACCCTGATGCAGATATTCAAATGGCCATAAATTTTCACAGGAGCTCAGATTCACGCAAGGTTGGACTTTTTGGAAAGCTTACAAGGTCCTCTGTCCAACTATAGTTGGATATCTTTAATTGGGTAAGAAAAATTTCTTCAAAAATTAAAAATACAATTCTCCACTTTTTGGGTTTGCTAGGGTTCTCACCTACCGCCATAATGAGATGAATTAAATGCAATCTGGAGGTGGTTGGGGTAGATTTGGATTTCCTCTCTCTTCCCTCTCTCATTCTTCCTATAAATTGTAAGGAGGGGTTTCTTTATAAATGTTGGACATTCTTGTTTTTCCCCTCCCTTCTTCTCTTTGGCAGGTGAATTTGTGGAGTTCAAACCTCCCATCTAAAATTGTAATGCAACTTTGCCTCTTGGCATTTTGTAGTGTATTGTGTCAATATTTGGAGAAAATAATGCATGTATGTGGATGATTCTCAACCCTCTCTGTGTTCATTTGCATCCTCTTGATCTTTCACTGCAAATCAGTTATCTGTGCATGATCTTGCATTGCATTTTAATGGTTTGTGTTTATTGGCAAGACAAGTGTTCTTCATTCCTCGGTGCATCACCTTTGTTAGTTTAAGTTTATTTTATGCATCTTCTTACCCTATTTCCTTGGAAAGTTAGATTAATTTTTTTGAATAAACCCTCTACAGCTTTAGGTGTGCTTACGGGACAGAGGAATAGGAACCGGCCTTCATCCGGAGAGCTTTCCTGATTCACAAGGTCCCACACTTGGGAAAAGCTCCATGTTATGCAATCACACTGAGAGTCTCAACCCCTCGAGTTGCAAACATTCAGGGGTGCTACGATTCGCCAACCAACAGCTTTTAAGGCACGCCTGGTTGGACCAAGAGGTCATTCCACAAGATTTGAAGGAATTTTCAAGGAATTTGGACTTAGAAATTGCAAGTTTTACAATTTCAGATTTTTCACCTTCCAGGCTGAACTCTAAAATTGATTTTCAAGGGATTAACTTCCTCAAAACAAGTCAAAATTTCACAAGTTGATAGATCGGGGGATAATCTTCGAAAGGGTATTCTTAGATTATTGAGATTTTGACTTTAAAAATTTCATATTTTTTTGTATTTCGGGTTTTCCCAGGTGTTGAGCATGTCCCAAGTTCCGACACAGTGTGTTTCAGGTTTTGTAAGTTACCTTGCATGATCTGAGTTTCACCTATACCTTTCGGGGATTAGTAGCTACACAACAAGACCCGATAACCGAATTGAAGAACTGTATCTTCTAGGTCCTTCAAAGTTTAATTTTATTTTTTATTGTCAGGTTTGGTGTGTAACTTGGAAGGACCTAACCTTTTGAGGCTCATTATCTAACACATCTGGCAACTCCGAAGGGATAGAATCCAGTGGTGTAGTAGCAATAGTTATCCAGGCACATGAGAAGAATTCAAACCAAGTCTGATACTTGAGAAGAGGGGTTATTTTTCCACTTAGAACTATCACGAGGCAGAGGAAGGAGAGGAAGAAGACCACAAAGATCACCATCTCCACCTAACAGGAATTTATCAACCCCTCCACCTGGTAGACGTTTCATCTAATCAACAAGGGTTCTCAGGCCAATCAAAATGGTGCAACAAAACCCTTTTGTCAACTTCACTGCAATGCCCACTTGCCCTCAATGCACAGAATCCAGTTCCAATTGTAGCATTGAAGAACATTCCATTTTTTACTAGAGAAAATCATACCACTCCTGGTGATCATGTCAAAGACATTGCTAACATTTGTGCAATCCATGAGATAAATGAAATGGATGTTGCTGTCAAATTACTAGCATCTTCATTCAAAGGGAAGGAATTGCAATGGTTTAGGAGCCTTGGAGTTGGTTCTATCCAAAATTGGAATCAGTTATGCATAGTTCTCCATGAGTAGTTTGGAGAAAAGGGAGACAATTTGTCTCTACTAGAACAATTGACAACTATCAAGAGAGCTCCCAACGAGCAGCTGACTGACTTCAACTTCAGATTTCAAAGGTCTTGGGATAGGATTCCAATGGCTGTTAGGCCAATAGCTGAAGGTGTTTTTCTATATTATCTTAAGGCTTTGAATTTCGATATTTCTATGTTAATTCAATCTATGGGAGGCACAACCCTACATATTGCTTATAGCATTGCCATTAGGGCTGAAAACCTGCCTTTTTCAAGCTGGTAAGGTGGCTCATAGGCCTCCCATGCCCTTGTATCCAAAATTAGAAAATCCAAGCACTAGTCAAGTAGCCACTTTGGCTCCTATTCCCAATCCTAGAAATCAAAGTTCAAATGAAACTTTTACTTCATCCTCTAGTGCTTCAAATGAACTCCAAGAGGTCATGAAACAATTGCAAAATTTGAGAAATGAGCTGGTTACACTCAAGAGGTAGCAAGCCCAAAGCTTTAGACCTTCTTATCAGCCTCAAGCTCAACCTAATAGGCCACCATAGTAGCCCAATAGGCAACCCAATCCAGCTGCAAATCAAAGCCAAGTAAGGCCTCCCGCCAATAGACCATTTCAGCCCTATAGCCCCAATGTTGCATCCACTTCTAAAGCATTAGTGCGAGGTGCAAAACAACATAGCTCAAGAGTATGATTGTTTTTCCCATGTAATGAACCTCACAACCAATCTATGTGCTTCAATGGTGCTTTGAACCAAGCCTTGATGGTGACAACTACTGGCGTAGAGGGTGAAGTGAGTCAAGAAGCAAATCAGCAACAAGGGACATCTCAACAAAAAACAGCTCCAAATGATACCGCACTTGTGAATTGGCAAGCTACGGATTTTTTTGGCATGAATCAAACAATTTCTCGAGTGTAGTAGCTAACACAAGAACAAAGAAGAGGAATATTGGTGAAGGTCAGTCATTGGCTCCAAGTGATCTACAACCTTTCATCACTCCACAAGGTGTTGGTAAGTAAAATACAGTTCCAAACACACAAAGACAACCCAAACCACCTTCTAAGCCAATTCAAATGCCAGTTGTTGCTGCCCATGCACAAGAAAGGAATGTGCAGCCTAAAGGAAAGTAAAGAGATCTTTCATCCCCATTTAGCATCATTGATCAAATGAAGAAGACAAATGTGAATATATCAATGTGGAAATCTTTATCCATCACAGGCCAAAGAGATATTCTACAAGCTTCCATGAAGAATTGGTCAACTTCGAACCAACAGGTCCATATGCGAGAGAATGTCCTCACAAATGCTGCTCAGCTTGAAGGGAATCATGGGGGACAACAAGGTAAAGTTTTGAAGCCCCCTCCATTCTATGTTTCATTAATCATTGGCAATAAACTAGTACACAATTGCATGATTGATTCTAGGGCAAGTAGTTCTGTCATGCCCAAGAAAATAGATGATCAGCTGGGTCTCCAATATGAAGTCATATCAAATGGGGTAGTGCAATTGGATGGGACAACAGTAGCAATGGTGGGAGTGATTAAAGGTTTGAATCTTACCTTGCATGCATGCCCCAATGTTACCATTTTGTAGGATGTGTCAATGATAGATTTGCCACCACTCTTTGCCCTATGATTATCAAGGGATTTCATAGCTAGAATTAGAGGCTACTTATCTGCTGATTGGTCGCACATGTTGTTTAGAACAAGATATGGTACTAAGGTCACAATTAGATCCGAACCAATTGCAAATTTTCATATTGAGCCTCATACTCCAAGCCAAATCAATGCCAACTATTCAACATTTGATCAAGAATATTATCAAAGCACAAATGAAGCTAACACCAAAGTTGGAAGCATCCCAGATTTGACTCTTGATGAATGGGCGACCCAAGGTACATGCTTTTGATCCTGTTGGTCGTCAAATTGGACTTTTGGAAGAGCAACTGTGGGGGACAAGAAGTCCCTCCTCTTTAATGGGAGAGGTTCCCTATTTAGAACGAAATTATTTACAATGTACGAGAACATTGTTTTATGGTCAAACTTGGATTTTATGAAAGTGTTTTCCACAAGGATCATCAATCACGCAAGGACTGAGGAAAGGGAAAAGGAGATGAGCAGAATAGCAACATTCAGAATTATAGATAGCAGAATAATTCCTCCTGTATGCGAAGCTTCAAAGAATTTAAGACAAGATCATTTGCGTTGGCTGAATGAGATTAAATTTAAAGACACAAAGTTCCATAAATAACCTTCTTCAGATTTATTAATCAAGGACACAAAGTTCCTTCTTGGTTGTACAAGATCACTGTATTTGCAAAACTGAACAGTATGCAATCAGAGAGACTAACGAGTTAGGAACAAAATGATCTTCACAATATTAAAGGAAAACACAGAGATAACAAGAATTAGATAGACAAAGAATGAAAAGCCCTTTTGTATTGATTTCTTTAAGATCTATTTACACTTTCAGCAAATATTCCAAGTTCTTCCTCCTTTCAAAATGGCGTGGAAAGGCCATTATATAGCTTACAAGTCAGTTACTCTTCGTAACCGTTTCTTTTAACTAAAGAATAGTTAAGGACCACCGGTTCTGATACCTTAACTATTACAAAGAATACGAAAAGAAAGGGAAGAAGAGAAAGAAAGGAGGCAGGTGGCGATTCTTGGGAGGGACCCACTTGTCTTGAGAATCCATGCTGAATTTCTTGATGACTCGGCTATATCTACGCCACGAGGGACTGACGTGTTGGCTGCGGTGCGAGTCAAAATCCCGAGACATTTCTCCATCTCTTTATCAAACTCGGCGTGAGTATGATAATCTTTGTTTGCTTCTTGATATGGCGGTGAAGAGAACAAATTTCCTTCATCTTTTCCTTAGAGATGGAGCTTTCCTTGAATAGATGATCTTTGACAAAAGCTCGGGCCAGAGCTTTGATTTCTTGCAGACAAGGAAGCACCGAGTTTTCATCTTGAAGATGACAATGCATATCTTTGAAAGCGCAGTTGCCAGTGTCTTGAAAGCTTCTCCCTTCTGCCAACTTGTTCTTCATTTCTCCCATAGCTTCCTCCAGGACTTTGATTTTCCACTCTACGCTGTAGACCCAGGATTTTGATAGATTGTCTTTGGCATCATCAAAAATCTTATTCGCCAGTAAGATGTTCTCATCTGTCTGTCCCATGAGGCGAAGGTCTACAATGCAACTGCTCCAGAGTTTAAGTTCTTTATCCATAACCCCAATAGTAGAGGATAGCTTCTGTTGCAAATTGTCTACCTTTCCATGTAGTTTAAAAGCTTCATCGATGAAGTTTAGCCCAGCAACAAGCATGTCATCCACCATGGCTTCAATAGCTCTGCCATAGACAGAATACTTGTGCATATCTTTAATACTTTGCACTTCATCTTGGCTTAGAATTACAGGAGGCGGTAGAGCAGTCAAGGGGGTAGGGTCCAAAACTTTGTCCTTAGACAAGAGTGACTTGATAAAACTTGTGAGAACTTGGGCTTGTTCTTCCAGCTGTTCAATAGTCTGCTGCCCTTTCTCTACCCTTCCAATGACTCTTGTGACTGTTTCCTGGAGGTTGTGAATTTCACCTTCAGGAGTAGACTCTCCCATAGGGATCCTTGAAAGCTCTAAGTCAGATGTCAGCAAGTCTGATTCTGATTTGTCTACTGTAGGCTTAGCAATCTCCAAGAATTGCTGACCTTGGGCATCAGACACAATTCTGGAGGTGGTTCTGGCTTTCTTGGCACGAGAAGGAGTGGTGCCCAACAAGGCTGCTACAGCATCAAAATTTGGTCCCAAGCTTTGAGAGGAGGATTTCCTCTTCCTTTTGTCGACCAGAGGTTGCACCCAAGCAAAAGAGGAAGAAGAATCTGCAGGAGGGGCAAGAGGACCAAGAGACGCAGGAGCTCATGACACTCAGGGTCTGCAACGCATTTGTTGACTCAAGCCGAGGCGTGAGTAGAGCACTGGAGGCAATGGCAGTAGAAGAATCAATAGCACCCGGAAGTTCAGTGCTCTGGACCTCTTTGTCCTTATCTGCTTGGATCTTCAGGAACATTTGCAGGAGTGGGCATCTCACTTTCTTCACTTTCACTGAGAACAATGATGTTCTCTGGCCCTATAGGCAACTCTACTGTTTTCTTGGAGGATCATTCTCTGCGGGGCTCCTTCTTTACCTCTTTGAGTTTCTTCTGTATACAGGTAGATGGAGAAGGAGTAGATTCTACGAGTCCCAGTTGTTGAGGCAGGAGGGGTTTTCACTGGTGTTCCAGACTCTGGAACTGATGCCTCTCTTATGGGTGTCGAATCATCCTTGGAGCTAGATTCTCCTGAGTGCCTCTTGAATTCTCGGATCTTCTTACTGAACCAGACCCTAGTCCTGATTAAGACTGGAGCAAGAATCTCAGCCAGATCATCTCTCTCTTTCTTGTTCCAATCCAGGTCCTCCAGAGGGGTGTGCTTAATCACATTTTCATACTCATAAGAGTATAGCTCAGAATTGTCTCATCTGGAGACCTTCGGGAACTTGAGTACAGGCCGAGTTCTTGGATCGGTTGCGGGAGAACCTGCCTGATGCCTTCTTACGGCTTCAAAATCATCTGCACGATCGGCCCGGTAGTCTTACGTATCTTCCTATGATGATAGACTATCTTGATGTTACATTCATGAACTTCTTCAAGTCAAAACAGGTTCTTGGCTTGAAGAAATGAAGCGATGATAGGGACCGGGGCTCTTTCATGTTACGAGCATCGAGAGCTGTTTTGCATGTGTAATTTCCCGAGAGAGATGGGAAAGTGCAAGCCGAAATCTTCTTGTCTCTGCAAGTTACGTGCAACTTGTCTAGTTGCTGCATATTTCAATCAAAGCCATTTTGTCATTGCAGAACATGGGAAGCCGCAGAGGAGTGCTTTCATAGCGTGCAAAAGCTTTGATATAGGAAAATTTCCTGAATTGAATGAAATAGGCTCCATCTTTTGCGATATCGGGTTCATGGCTTCATCAAAAACCTTCTTGCGGTATCACCTTGAGCAATCGACCACGTACATGGTGAAAGCATCATTGACCCTTCTACGAAAATTGCGGTTCTTTGGTCTCCAAGGTGAAGCTATGGGCAATAGGCATACAACTGGATCATCTTTGTGTGCATCATATAGGAGAAACCAAACCCTTTGCTGGATCTTTGCTAGGGTATACATCGAGATATGAAGTCATATAGAACTTCTTTGTTTGCTGGACGTTGGATAGCTGCTCAGCCAAATTCATATTGATGATCTCTGCCCAGTTGATATTTTGTGTTCCCTGGCACACCATGCTGATGAGCGGGCACATCCAGAAATGAAACTCATTGGTGGAGGGCAAACCCATAACCCGAGCGGCGAGATTATGAAGTCGAGCGGTTCTTCGTTGAAATCTGCTCGGAAGAGGTTTTGGTTAGGCGAAAGCACCTTTCTTAGGGTTCTTGACCAAGACTTCGCCACTCGCGCCTTGTATTTGTCCTTTGTCTTGGTCGAACATAGCTTTGTGCTTGATCTCGGGAGGCAGACTATAGCATTGTCCATCTCCGGAATCCTCGAGAGCGGCCATGGCGGCGGCGTCCGGCTTGCGATGAGTTCCCCATGTACATTTGTCAATTCGCTCGAAGCGGGGTCGAAGTGAGCTCCACATGAAAGCAATATCGGCCACTGCTTGTCTTGAGATTGGGAATCCTCGGCAAAAGCTAAACCACTATCATTAATCATCATGTGCCATTGGTGTAGGGTTTGCATCTGTCATTCTTGCCCAAAAATCACCGAAGTCGAGATGACGAGCTTCATTGTCCCCTATATTGCTAACAGCAGATTCAAGCGGAGAAATTTGCTCCTGTCCCTGGAACTTGATCTTCATATTGATAGTCTCGGAGCTGCAACCTAGACTTCTGGAAGGAATTTGCAAATGGAGGGGAAATTGCGCAGGTTTTCAAATTGCAAGGGTTTGAGCAAAAGATAGCATGGAAGCAATGCGAAAAAATGCGAAGGGGAATGCTCGTTATATAGCCGTTTGGAGAGAGAATGACTTTAATGCGCATTGAATACCACCACCAATTTGAAAAGCATCATACTTGGGTGAGCGGGAAAAAAACTAAGTGTGAATGACACTAGGTACGCTTGGGACATGTGAGGCGAATGCGAATGCGAAACACGCGGCTCGGCCGTTCGGGCGAAATAGGAGAGGGCGCAAAATGCATTTGGGACAAATGGGACGAAAATGTGCGAAGTACGCGATTCGGGTGTTTCGGCCGAAATTGGAACAAAGGGCCCGTTTGGACTTGGGACATTCAGGACAAAAGTTCAAATCAGCGACTTGACCAGCTCGGCCGAAAATTGGGAAAGCTCGCACTTTTTCAAATGGGGCGGTTGGGACAAAATTGCGCGAAGGACAGGTTCGGGAAAATCGGCCGAAAATGGAAAGCTCGCACTTTTTAACTTTGGGACATTTGGGACAGGAAAGTGCGAAGTACGCGGGAAGGATGATTCGGCCGAAATTGGAACAACACGCAAAATAAGTTTTGGGACACTTGGGACAAAATTTTCCGACGGGCCCGAAAATGGGGCAGCTTGGGGATTTCGGCCGATCGGGGAACAGAGTGCATTTTCGTACTTGGGACAGATGGGACAAAAAGTTCCGACAGGCCCGAAAATCACACAAAATGACCCAAAACACAGATTTTTTTGATTTCACGACTTAGGCACCTCAGAGAAAAACACTTAAGACTCAAAATTTTGAAATTTTACTCTTATCAGAGCGGGGAATTTTGAGTGGACAACAGCTGGCTCCTTCTGGGGATGACTTGGTATAAATTCATGGAATGAGACAAGGCAAGAACTTAGATAACTCGGTGAAGCAGACCAGTGCCTTATCCATTGGGCAAAGGAGTCAAAAACAAACCAACACAGAGGGCAACACACACAACAACGA
Source organism: Taxus wallichiana var. yunnanensis (assembly GCA_018340775.1). NCBI lineage: Eukaryota > Viridiplantae > Streptophyta > Pinopsida > Cupressales > Taxaceae > Taxus > Taxus wallichiana. Next base: position 756,056,681 of record CM031234.1, read on the forward strand.
AGGGAAACACACCAAAAGCAGAAAAAGCAAAAAAAAAAAATCATGAGAATATACAAAGGGACTCCTAGTCACCTAGGACTTGAACAACTTCAAATACTGCCCACTATAAGGAAGTGGGAGGGGGAACCATCCATGTAATCAAGATAGAAAGAGTTCTTACCAGCAAAGTGTCTTATCTTGAATGGTCCGAGCCATAGTGAATCAAATTTTCCATGGCTGCCACGAGGTTCATGTCTTTTGTCCCATAACAGCACGGTATCTCCAACTTGGAACTCCACGAACTTAGCTTTCTTGTCAAACAGAACCTTTACCTTCTGCTGGTGAGCGGATATCCTGTCAATGACCTCAATCTATCCTCGTTCGGTTTGTGCGGGTACATGATTCTTTTATCGAGCATCACTGAAACTAGTATCTTCAATGGCCTTCATCGGTGCAAGTGGCGGTTCCACTTGTCACTTTGCAATTGAGCTTCCACTCCATACACCACTTGAAAAGGAGACATTCCAATGGCTCTTTTAGGTGTGATCTGTCTGCCCAAAGAGCATCATAAAGCTTCTTATGCCGGTTTATTTGAGACTCATTGACCACTTCCTTATGATAGTCACCAGATTTTTGTTGGTGGATTACCTTGTCCATTTCCACAGTGGGTAATAATCGAAGAATGAGCCGAGAGAGATGCCATACCCGTGGCAAAATCCATTATCTCGGTTGAGGAAAAGTTCGAAGCATTATACATTTCTGATCTTGTTAGGTACACCATACCTTACCAAGATGTTCTCTTTGATGAAGTTGCATCAACTTGAAGTAGTGCTCTTAGGTGGAATAGCTTCCACCCATTTGGTGAAGTAGTCGGTGGCGGTTAGCACATGCGTGTGACCAGCACTAGAAGCGAGGGTTCGATGCACCAATGAAGTCTAGACCCCCACTTTGCTGAAATGGTTCCTCAATCCAAGGCCCGGCTTGAGAGGTAAAGATGCCATTTAGGTCTTCCCACAAAGGTCGACAAGCTTCACATTTATCCACCCACTTGGATGCATCTACGAACAAAGAAGGCGATAATATCCTCCCGGAGTATCTTGTGGTGTGTATTGTTGATGAATAGTGCCCTCCACATGCACGATCATGGAAAGGCGAGCAACTTTCTCTGCTGCTCCTTGTCCACACACTTCAGAAATCTCCCATCTAAACCACGCTTGAACAAGGCATTTTCCCACAGTACATATTGTGCTGATCTCAATTTAACAGTCCTCTTTTCCTTGGTAGTTAAATGAGAGGGGCATTCCCCATAGGTGAGAAAATGGGCAATGTCGGAATACCATTCATCGACTGAACTAAGGAATAGAACAGTAGGAATGTCAGCTTTCTCCTCCAGCAACTCATGTTTGGCTCCTTCAGCGATGAGCTCACAAAGACCCTTTCCACGAACCAGCTTGGTTGGTTTGATATCAATGTCATACTCCTGGACTTTAGCCACCCAGTTTCCTCTCTTGGACCCAAATTCTTGCTGTGTAAGAATTGACTTAACAGTCGTATCTGGAACCAGCACCATAGAGTGAGAGTTGAGGATATAGAAAGCAGGCTGCTTGGACTTTGACTACTGCAAAAGCATGCTTCTCCATCATGGTGTATTTCAGCTCATGATTCTTCAGGATATAGCTCATGAAGGCAATTGGTAGCTCATGTCCATCAGAGTCTTCTTGGGTTAAGACAGCAGCCAGGGTATTATCTGTAGCATAGCAATAGATGATGAAATCTTTGCTGAAATCAGGACAGGCCAAAACTGGAGTTTTAGCAATAGCTTTCTTGATACCCTCAAAGGATTCCTTTCCTTCAGAAGACCAACCAAATGCTTGCTTCCCTTTCATCATCTGAGAGATGTTCAAAGTTAATTCAGCAAAATCAGGGATGAATCTTCTTAAAAAATTGATCTTACCGAAAAAGGAATGCACGCCTTTTTTACTGGTTGGGAGAGGAATTTGCTGGATGGCTTGAACTCGTTCAGGATCAATCTTAATACCATCCTTGGAGACAATGTGCCCTAATAGTTTTCCTTCTGTAACACAGAAGACAGATTTTTTAGGATTTAAAGAAATCCCATGCTCTCGGCATCTCTGCAGAACTGTTTCCAGGTGGTCTAAGTGATCTGCTCTTGTCTTTGAAAACACTGTCAGGTCATCAAGGTATATGACGATACATTTCCCTTTCAAGCTTCCAAAAGCCAAATCCATAGCTCTCTGGAAAGTGGCACCAGCATTAATCAGCCCAAAAGGCATTCTCTTGTAGGCAAAGGTACCCCAAGGAGTGGTGAAGGCTGTCTTGTGTTGATCTGCAGTGTCAACCTCTACCTGATTGTATCCCGAGAATCCATCAAGCATAGATAACATCTCGGATCCTGTTACTGCTTGCAAAATCTGATCCATCATAGGCAGAGGGTAGTTATCTTTCGAGAGGCCTGATTCAGGTTTCTGAAATCAACACAGATGCGGATCTCTCCATTCTTTTTTCTAACAGGCACAATGTTTGCAATCCATGTTGAATGGTGAATGGGAAAAATGATTTTAGCCTTCAACAATTTACTGAATCTCTGAAATATAGTGTCGGCTATTTTGGGATTATCTTGCCTTTGTTTACGCTTGAAAGGCTTGATTCTGGTTTGAGAGGGATAGAGTGCTGCATTTCCTTTGGCTTGAAGGCTTTTAGATCTTCATAAGAATATGCAAGAACATCCTTATACTTCCTTAGAAGATCAATTGCTCTTCTCCTCTCATCTGTTGTGCAACATTTCCCAATATTTACCACTTGGGATCGGTAGAACTCCTATATCAATCTTATCATACTCGGTGATTCTTTGAGGTCGATAAAGCTTTAGATTTCACATATCTGTCATGTTTATCAAACAACTCCTCCAAACTCACCAAACCTTTGGGAATCTTGTTTCCTTTGAGTTTAATGCACCCTTCCTGATCTGTTTCTTCTCCTTGGGTGACAGCTTGGTCAGAGGACACACTCTCACGAGGCAGGTTGTCACTTCCCTCAAAATACAGTTGCTCGAAATTCCCCTTGAGTTCCAGGAAGGAAAGCAAATGCTGGTCATCGTTGAAAACTTGCCAGTTATTGGTATTGTCGGGTACACTAGGCCGGTGGACCATTTCAATAGTGAACTTATCCTGAGAGAATTCAGGATGGGGAATCAATAATGACCACGAGGCGGCCCGGTGAATCAGCCCTGCTGTTCTTTTCTCTGGGTATTGCTTCAATAGAGAAGGCATCAAGGAATTCAATTGAATCCCAAACCTGATTCCGGTAATGCTTCAGCCTCCCATTTTTTACCTGAAAAATGCTTCTGACTTGCTTCACAATCAGCTCTGCATCACCACGAGCGAAGATTTTTACACCTCGTTCTTTGGCCACTTGCGGTCAAGAATGAGAGCCTCATACTCTGCTGTTTATTGTTAGTGTTTTCGAACTGCACTTAAATGAAAAAGGGTGTAGGCAGCCTTCGGTGACACTAGCGGGGACACCGGCTCGAGAACCGGCCGAGGAACAACTTCCATCAAATTCTAAAATCCAAACACCATTGGGATCTTTGGGTGATACTTTGGAGGGTTGGATTTCATCAGGGGACAGAATCATGTAATTACCATGACCTATGTCTTCATAGAGTATTTGTGCCTTAGGATCATCTTTTTCGCACAATATACTCGGGTTTCTCTCGGGAGTAACTTCTTCATTTGTCCATTGACAGGTATGAGGGCGTGTGACCAATCCATTTGAATCTCCCCACCCACATCTTTACAGAAGTTCCTACTTAGCAACATTCCATAAGAAGGAGGAATGTCTGCTACTAGGATGGTAGCCAAGACTTTCTTTTCAGGTAAAGCAGCAAAAGCCACTTGTGCATCTTTAATCCTTCCAACCAAAGGTACTTCCTTACTTTCCATGGAGTAGCAAGATCCATAAGTACGAGTAAGGGTCAAGCCTAAAGCATGGGCTACTTTAGCAGGCATTACGTTATCTGAGGCTCCGGAATCTATGACACAGTTACTGAGCCTATGGCCCGCTATAAGAAGTGTTACATAAAAAGGCTTGATTTTGTCACCAGGCGAGGTGACAGCAGCTACCAGACTAGGCTGTGGTATAGAAGGAGGAGTGGGCAAAAGGCCTTTAGAGGTGGTCTTGGAATGGGAATTTACAAATTGGATCATCTTGGCAAAAGCTTTGGGATGGGTTTGGTAGTATTCAGCTTCTGAAATTTGAACCTTGGTCCTTTTTAGGTGATCCACAATATCAAAGGATCCAGAGGTGGATGGGCCATCATCATTTGAAATTCTAGGCTTATCAACCTTAGGAGAAAAAGAAGAAGAAGCAACTTTGGTAGCAGGATTGACAGTACTTACCTTTGGTGCAGATGAGGTAGGGATAGGAGATCCTCTTCTGGCAATTACAGGAATAGTTGCTGGTTGCTCCTTAGATTTCTTCATGGGCTGTGTTACTTTCTCCTTACGCCTCATGCATTCTCGAGTCATGACATCAAATGATTCACTTTGTTCATATCTGCTACCACCACTCATCATAGTTATCTCCATCATCGGTGCCTTCGGTGGTAAAGAAATTAACCGAGATCCTTGAGTTCTTCCGCCTCATCATCAAATTCCTCCGGGAATTCCTCACGAGCTTCATCGTCCACATCATCATCGGGCTCTTCAACTTCACGAGGTTGCATTCACGGGAACTTTGGCGGGAGGACCTTGAAGTGCTAGTCTTGTGTGAGGAGCGAGCAAAAGCGATTTACAGGGCTGAAAATTTCTTCTTGGAACATCTGCGTATACGGGGCATCTTTGGGCCAATTGTTTCTTTATAGCTACTAGATCATTTGCAAGTTTACGGACTAATGGATCGTATTGGGTCAGAGGTGGAAGAGGAAGAAGCGGCGATTTAGATTTGGGAGGATCTCTCTTGACTTCCCGACATGATCGGTCATCCTCGACACTAACGGCCCGGTTCTTGATCCGAATTAACGTTCCAAGATTAGCCCTTCTTAGAGCATAAGCTGACTTTGGGCGTTTGAGGCATTTAGAAAGAAACATTTTGAATTTGATCAACCGGTCGAGTATTTACGGGAATTTTGTTGATCGATCTATTGAACCAAGCCACAAATTCTCTCATGGGTTACGATGGATCTTTCTTTATCGAGAAATTTGGGCAAGCGGGGCATGCACATCTTACGCGGCTTGAAACGGCTTTGAGGCGAGTTCTCATTGTATTCCAGTCGGTGATGGCACCAGTAGGAAGGGTGATAGAACCGATCGGCGGCATTATCTGTAACGTCTCAATGAAACGGCCTTGCGAGGCGTCTTCATGTTCAACTCCCAAGACTCCACATGCAACTATGAAGGCTGCAATGTGTTCATCGAGTGTACTTTGCCATCTCCTTTAAATTTGGGAAGTTCTTTCGGTTACCTCTAGGTAACTCATGCAAAGGCTGCGCAAGAGCCAGGGGCCCGACACGTTGACCCCATGGCAATTGTGCCGCCATTCTTGGAAATACGGCTTGGAGGGGAACTTTAACACCAGCAAGGATCAAAGCTCGTAGATTGGGACTAGCAGGCTCTGAAGGAATACCACCGTAGGACTTCTATCTTGAGCAGGGCGGAGTGCTCGTCGAGCGAGTTCTTCTATTTGAAGGAAAGGAAAACCTGTTGCTCAAAAAGCTGGCGAGAGAATCTTCGATACCAGGGTCCTTCTCCCTCGAGTGAAGCAGCGGAGTCGCCAGAGATCAAAGGATGATCGAAAAATTGCGATCTTGGAATGCGATTTTCCCAGTAGTCGCCAAAAAACTGTTGGTCGTCAAATAGGACTTTTTAGAAGAAGCGGCAGTCGGGGACAAGAAGTCCCTCCTCTTTAATGGGAGAGGTTCCCTTATTCGAAAGCGAACTTATTTACAAATGTACGAGAACATTGTTTTATGGTCAAACTTGGATTTTACGAAAGTGTTTTCCACAAGGATCATCATCACGCAGGAGGCGAGAAAGGGAATAAGAAGATGAGCAGAATAGCAACATTCAGAATTATAGATAGCAGAATAATTCCTCGTGTATGCGAAGCTTCAAAGAATTTAAGACAAGATCATTTGCGATGGCTGAATGAGATTAAATTTAAAGACACAAAGTTCCATAAATAACCTTCTTCAGATTTATTAATCAAGGACACAAAGTTCCTTCTTGGTTGTACAAGATCACTGTATTTGCAAAACTGAACAGTATGCAATCAGAGAGACTAACGAGTTAGGAACAAAATGATCTCCACAATATTAAAGGAAAACACAGAGATAACAAGAATTAGATAGACAAAGAATGAAAAGCCCTTTTGTATTGATTTCTTTAAGATCTATTTACACTTTCAGCAAATATTCCAAGTTCTTCCTCCTTTCAAAATGGCGTGGAAAGGCCATTATATAGCTTACTGAGTCGATTACTCTTAAGTAACCGTTTCTTTTAACTAAAGAATAGTTAAGGACCGCCGATTTCTGATACCTTAACTAATTACAAAGAATACGAAAAGAAAGGGAAGAGAAGAGGAAAGAAAGGAAGGAGAGGAGACAGGTGGCGGTTCTTGGGAGGGACCCATTGTCTTGAGAATCCATTGCTGAATTTCTTGATGACTCGGCTATATCTCTGCCACGAGGAGTGCGTGTTGGCTGCGGTGAGTCAAAATCCCAGACATTTCTCCATCTCTTTATCAAACTCAACGTGAGTATGATAATCTTTGTTTGCTTCTTGATAGCGGTAGAAGAGAACAAATTTCCTTCATCTTTTCCTTAGAGATGGAGCTTTCCTTGAATAGATGATCTTTGACAAAAGCTCTACGGCCCGAGCTTTGATTTCTTGCGAGGACAAGGAAGCACGAGTTTTCATCTTGAAGATGACAATGTATATCTTTGAAAGCAGCAGTTGCCAGTGTCTTGAAAGCTTCTCCCTTACACTTGCTGTTCTTCATTTCTCCCACAGCTTCCTCCAGGACTTTGATTTTCCACTCTCTGGCTGTAGACCCGGATTTTGATAGATTGTCTTTGGCATCATCGAAAATCTTATTCGCGATAAGATGTTCTCATCATGTCTGTCCCATGAGGCGAAGGTCTACAATGATCTGCTGCTCCGAGTTTAAGTTCTTTATCCATAACCCCAATAGTAGAGGATAGCTTCTTTGCAAATTGTCTACCTTTCCATGTAGTTTAAAAGCTTCATCGATGAAGTTTAGCCCAACAAACAAGCATGTCATCCACCATGGCTTGATAGCTCTGCCATAGACATAGACGAGAATACTTGTGCATATCTTTAATACTTTGCACTTCATCTTGGCTTAGAATTACAGGAGGCGGTAGAGCAGTCAAGGGTAGGGTCCAAAACTTTGTCCTTAGACAAGAGTGACTTGATAAAACTTGTGAGAACTTGGGCTTGTTCTTCCAGCTGTTCAATAGTCTGCTGCCCTTTCTCTACCCTTCCAATGACTCTTGTGATTGTTTCCTGGAGGTTGTGAATTTCACCTTCAGGAGTAGACTCTCCCATAGGGATCCTTGAAAGCTCTAAGTCAGATGTCAGCAAGTCTGATTCTGATTTGTCTACTGTAGGCTTAGCAATCTCCAAGAATTGCTGACCTTGGGCATCAGACACAATTCTGGAGGTGGTTCTGGCTTTCTTGGCACGAGAAGGAGTGGTGCCCAACAAGGCAACTACATCAAAATTTGGTCCCAAGCTTTGAGAGGAGGATTTCCTCTTCCTTTTGTCAACCAGAGGTTGCACCCAAGCAAAAGAGGAAGAAGAATCTGCAGGAGGGGCAAGGGGACCAAGAGACAGGGAGCTCATGACACTCAGGGTCTGCGCAGCTGTTGACTCAAGCTGAGACGTGAGTAGAGCACTGGAGGCAATGGCAGTAGAAGAATCAATAGCACCCGGAAGTTCAGTGCTCTGGACCTCTTTGTCCTTATCTGCTGGATCTTCAGGAACATTTGCAGGAGTTGGCATCTCACTTTCTTCACTTTCACTGAGAACAATGATGTTCTCTGGCCCTATAGGCAACTCTACCTGTTTTCTTGGAGGATCATTCTCTGCAGGTTCCTTCTTTACCTCTTTGAGTTTCTTCTGTATACATGGGTAGATGGAGAAGGAGTAGATTCTACGAGTCCCAGTGCTGTTGAGGCGGGGAGGGGTTTTCAGCGGTGTTCCAAACTGCAGGCCCGATGCCTCTCTTATGGGTGTCGAATCATCCTTGGAGCTAGATTCTCTGAGTGCCTCTTGAATTCTCGGATCTTCTTCTTGAACCGGACCTAGTCTGATTAAGGCTGGAGCAAGAATCTCGGCCAGATCATCTCTCTCTTTCTTGTTCCAATCCGAGTCCTCCGAGAGGTGTGCTTAATCACATTTTCATACTCATAAGAGTATAGATCAAATTGTCATCACGGAGACCTTCGGGAACTTGAGTACAGAGGCCGAGTTCTTGGATCGGTGCGGGGAGAACCTGCCCGCAATGCCTTCTTACGGCTTCAAAATCATCTGCACGATCGGCCCGGTAGTCTTACGTATACGCCTATGATGATAGACTATCTTGATGTTACATTGATGAACTTCTTCAAGTCAAAATAGGTTCTTGGCTTGAAGAAATGAAGCGATGATAGGGACCGGGGCTCTTTCATGTTACGAGCATCGAGTTTTTTTGCATGTGTAATTTCCCGAGAGAGATGGGAAAGTGCAAGCGAGAAATCTTCTTGTCTCTGCAAGTTACGTGCAACTTGTCTAGTTGCTGCATATTTCAATCAAAGCCATTTTGTCATTACGAGAACATGGGAAGCCGCAGAGAGAGTGCTTTCATAGCAATGAGCTTTGATATAGGAAAATTTCTGAATTGAATGAAATAGGCTCCATCTTTGCGATATCGGGTTCATGGCTTCATCGAAAACCTTCTTGCGGTATCACCTTGAGCAATCGACCACGTACATGGTGAAAGCATCATTGACCCTTACGAAATTGCGGTTCTTTGGTCTCGAGGTGAAGCTGCGGGCAATAGGCATACAACTGGATCATCTTTGTGTGCATCTATATAGGAGAAACCAAACCACACGCTGATCTTTGCTAGGGTATACATCGAGATATGAAGTCATATAGAACTTCTTTGTTTCTTTGGACGTTGGATAGCTGCTCGGCCAAATTCATCTTGATGATCTCTGCCCGATTGATATTTTGTGTTCCCTGGCACACCATGCTTTGATGGCGGGCACATCCGAAAATGAAACTCATTGGTGGAGGGCAAACCCATAACCCGAGCCAGCGGGATTATGAAGTCGCAGGTTCTTCGTTGAAATCTGCTCGGAAGAGGGTTTTGGTTAGGCGAGAAGCACCTTTCTTAGGGTTCTTCAACCAAGACTTCGCCACTCGCGCCTTGTATTTGTCACTGTCTTGGTCGAACATAGCCTGTGCTTGATCTCGGGAGATGACTATAGCATTGTCCATCTCCGGAATCCTCAGAGCAGCGCCAATGGCGGCAGCGTCCAGCTTGGCAATGAGTTCCCCATGTACATTTGTCAATTCGCTCGAATCGGGGTCGAAGTGAGCTCCACATGAAAGCACTGTATCAGCACACTGTACTGAGATTGGGAATCCTCCGGCAAAAGCTAAACCACTATCATTAATCATCTGTGCCATTGGTGTAGGGTTTGCATCTGTCATTCTTGCCCAAAAATCACCGAAGTCGAGATGACGAGCTTCGCTGTCCCCTATATTGCTAACAGCAGATTCAAGCGGAGAAATTTGCTCCTGTCCCTGGAACTTGATCTTCATATTGATAGTCTCGGAGCTGCAACCTAGACTTCTGGAAGGAATTTGCAAATGGAGGGGGAATTGCGCAGGTTTTCAAATTGCAAGGGTTTGAGCAAAGATAGCATGGAAGCAATGCGAAAAATGCAAAGGGGGATGCTCGTTATATAGCCGTTTGGAGAGAGAAATGACTTTAATGCGCATTGAATACCCAACCACCAATTTGAAAAGCATCATACTCGGAGTGAGCGGGAAAAACTAAGTGTGAATGATACTAGGTACGCTTGGGACAGGTGAGACGCGAATGCGCGAAACACGCGGCTCGGCCGGTTCGGGTGAAAAGCAGGAGAGGGCGCACAAATGCATTTGGGACAAATGGGATGAAAATGTGCGAAGTACGTGATTTGGGTGTTTCGGCCGAAATGGAACAAAGGGCCCGTTTGGACTTGGGACATTCGGGACAAAAGTTCAAAGTGCACGCGACTTGACCGCTCGGCCGAAATTGGGAAAGCTCGCACTTTTTCAAATGGGGCGGTTAGGACAAAATTGCGCGAAGGGCGGTTCGAAAATCGGCCGAAAATGGAAAGCTCGCACTTTTTAACTTTGGGACATTTGGGACAGGAAAGTGCGAAGTACGTGGGAAGGATGATTCGGCCGAAATTGGAACAACACGCAAAATAAGTTTTGGGACACTTGGGACAAAATTTTCCGACGGGCCCGAAAATGGGACAGCTTCGGGGATTTCGGCCGATCGGGAACAGAGTGCATTTTCGTACTTGGGACGAGATGGGACAAAAGTTAAACAGGCCCGAAAATCACACACAAAATGACCCAAAACACGATTTTTTCGATTTCACGACTTAGGCACCTCGAGAGAAAAACACTTAAACTCAAAATTTTGAAATTTTACTCTTATCGGTACAAAGAATGACCTACTAAGGAACTACAAGAATAGGGTATGGGACCTCATTGGGGATTTGAAGCTTTCAACACTTGTGTCCATATCCAGGAAGAAAAATGAAGCCGTAGATAGGCTCGTAGCACTGGAGCAATGTTTGATGTGGTTGATAGCATTAGAAGGGAAAAAACACAACCACATATGCATGTGATTGTGAGGCCGTAGTTCCGGATAATAACACAAGTTGGTAGGTGTTTGAGAACAATCAACAGATCGTCAATTTTTTACAAGAAGAGGCTGAATTCTCAGCTAGGAATTAGGATAGACTAGAGCAAGCAAGACGGGGATCAAATAGTGTAGTTGTGGACAAATAATATTCTTAAGGGTTTAGTAACGTTGGAGTCTATCTTCAACCGTAACACTCAGCCCGTAAGGAAAATGATAACATACTGTCAAGAGAGAAGATTTAGAGCCAATTCGGTTGGGAAGGAAAAAAACTTCAAATTGGTAAAGTGGCCATTGAGCGGAGAAATCTGATTTCATACAACTTTGCCAAGAATTCCAAGATGTCTTTACTTGGAGCTACGAAGACTTGAGAGGATTTAATCCGAAGTTGGCACAACATACCGTAGAATTGGACCTAGATGTTAAGCCCATCGGAAGAAGCGAGACCAATCAACCCTCACATTTAGCCTCTAATGAAGAAAGAGCTAAACAAGCTAATAGAGGCAAGCATTATATTCCCGATCAAGCACTCAAGCTGGGTTGCAAACTTGGTTCTGGTCAGGAAGAAGAGCAGAGAAATCAGGTTGTGTGTGGACTTCCGAGACCTCAATAGGGTATCGCTCGAGATCATTACCCACTTCCTTCAATGGAACAAATATTGCAAGTGGTGTCCGGTTCGGAGAGATTCTCTCTCCTAGATGGCTACTTAGGGTATAATCAAATAATGGTGAAAGAAGATGACTAGTTTAAGATGGATTTCACCACCAAATGGGGCACCTATGCCTACAAGAAGATGCCATTTGGACTATCAAATGCTGGAGCCACTTTCCAAAGGGCAATGGATATGGAATTCAAGGGATTGATCAATAAAATAGTTTTGATATATCTTGATGACATCACTATATTCTCCAAAAATGCAGTGGATCACCTCTTTCATTTGAGGTAGGTATTTTAGAGGTGTAGAAGATTTGGGGTATCGTTGAATCCCAAAAAATGCATATTCTTGGCTCACGAGGGAAAAATTCTAGGCCATATTGTTTCAAAGGAGGGGTTGACGATTGACCCAGAAAGAGTTGAAGAAATTCGAGCGTTGCCATTGCCAAGTCACAAGAAGGCTCTTCAAATCTTCTTGGTAAGGATCAATTTTGTCCGCAGGTTTATTCCAAACTTTGCAGCTCTCGTAAAGCCAATAACACTGATGTTGAAGAAGAGCATGGAATTTAAGTGGACATATGAAGGCAAGGCAAGTTTTAAGGCAATAAAAGAAGCTATATCTCAAGCTCCAACTCTCGTCAATCTAGAATTATCCAAGAACTTCATGCTATATTCCTTCGGTGGTGGAGACAAAATTTCTGCAATCTTGGTATAACAAAACAAAGAGGGAATAGAACAACCGATTGCTTTCTTGATCAAGGCTTGGAGGAATTTGAAATGAGTTACTCTTTCATTGAAAATCATGTCCTTGCAGTGATCAGGAGCTTAAAGAAATTCAAGCACCTAGTCTCAAACAACAAGATCCAATTGTTGGTCTCTCATGCAGGAGTTAAGGACTTCCTTCTAAACAAGGATCTGAATGAGAAACATGCAGGATGGATAGCCCATGTCATGGACTATGACATCAAGATTAAGGTCACTAAGTTGGTCCATGGAAAGGGATTATGTGAACAACTAGCCTCAAGTCAGCAAGTTGAAGTAGTTGATGAAAAATAGACTGTCTTGCTTCTTCAGGATGGTCAAGAATAGGAAAATGATGATGTGCCCTCTCCTTGTTGGACTCAGAATATGATACACTTCCTACAGGTAGGCCTATGCCCTCTAGAAATGAGCAAAGAAAAAAGGAGATACTTCAGATTACAAGCCATTCCATATGTGCTTGTTGATGGTGTTTTGTTTAAAAAAGACATCAATGGAGTTCTATTGAGGTGCATTGGGACAGGTCAAATTGAGAGGGTGTTATGAGATTTTCATGATGGAGATTCCAGAGGACATTTCACCCCATGAGTAACAGCTCTCAAGATAATGAAGGCAGGGTATTATTGGCCGACAGTGTTCAGTGACTGCTATACATGGATAAGAAAGTGCAAGAAATGTGCACTCTTCATAGGAAAAGAAAGACTAGCAACACTTCCATTGCACCCAATTTTGGTTGACCAACCATTTATGCAATGGGGATTAGACTTCATCGGGGTCATCAATCCAAACTCAAGCCAAGGCCACAAGTGGATTCTCATGGCAACGGACTATTTCACCAAGTGGACCAAAGCAGTAGCGCTCAAAGAAGCAAATGAGTCTAACATACTAGACTTTTATGAAGGAATAGTGACCAGGTTTGGTGTGCCACCACTATCATATCAAACAATGCATTGGCATTCATAGGTTCCAAGATTACGAAATAGGATGTCAAGAATGGAATCTATTTGAGCACCTCTTCAAGTTATTACCTGCAGGGTAATGGACAAGAAGAGTCCATGAACAAGAATTTGCTAAGAATCATCGAAGGACTCGGATGAAAACCAAAGGACATGGCATACCAAGCTAAAATCGAGTGTTATGGGCTAACAGAATAACCCCAAAGAGGTTTATTGTTAATTCTCCCTACAAGTTGGTCTATGGGAAAGAGGCGATGTGCCTATATCATTAGAATTGCCTACATTGGAGCTCATGAAGCGCTTGGAGTTTGCTCGAGTCAAACCAATGGAAGCCAGGTATGCAAAGTTGATGGAATTGGAAGAAATCAGAGAACATGCAATTCAGACGATTGAGAAAGATCAGGCCTTAGTAAAAAGATGGTTTGATAAGAAGGCAAGAGCAAAGACCTTCCAGGAAGGGGACCTAGTTCTAAAATGGGATGCAGATCGGGCAAAACTAGGAAGGCATTCCAAGTTTGATGCCATTTGGAGTGGCCCCTACATGGTCATGGGATGTAAAAGTAGTAATGCCTTCCAATTTTCTACATTGGATGGAGAATAACTCCCGATTCCAGTTAACGGAATCTATCTTAAACATTACTACTAAAAGGAAAAGGTTTACCCTTGTAAATATTAGCCTAGATTTTAATTCCTCTAAGTGTGGATGCACATTGTCTTGTTGTAGTTAGGTTTCAATTTCCCTAAGTGCTTTGGCATAGGTTTTTTTGCTCTCAGGTTGAATTTCTATAGTTTAGTGTGCTCTCGAAGAAGGAGTTACGATATCAAGCTCGGGATCAGAGATCAAGTTGGTTTCAGGTTATTGCTTATGACTCCATGCCTAATGGATTACTAAAAGGCCATTGATCTTCTACCTAGTAGGTAGGTGATCCTTTTTGAGTCGCCAAATTTTGTTTATATCTCCCCAGAGGTAAATATAGACAAGCGAGAAGATGTCAAAATGAAAATGGATGCGCTTATGGCACGAGGTAAGAAGATATCGACACGAAAATGGATGCGCCTATGGCGCAGGTACGAAGATGTCGACATGAAAATGGATGCACCTATGGTGCAGGTAAGAAGATTTTGACATAAAAATGGATGTGCCTATGGCATAGGTAAGAATATGTCAACACGAAAATGGATGCACCTATGGCGTAGGTAAGAAGATGTCGACACAAAAATGGATGCGCCTATGATGACAGGTAAGAAGATGTCGACACGAAAATGGATGCGCCTATGGCGCAGGTAAGAAGATGTCGACATGAAAATGGATGTGCCTATGGTGCAGGTAAGAAGATGTCGACATGAAAATGGATGCGCCTATGGCGCATCTTCAGGAGGTGTAACATTTTGAGCGTTGACACCCCGACAAGAAGCAAACCCTGACGCAGATATTCAAATGGCCATAAATTTTCATAGGGAGCTCGGATTCACGCAAGGTTGGAATTTTTGGAAAGCTTACAAGGTCCTCTATCCAACTACAATTAGATATATTTAATTGGGTGAGAAAAATTTCTTCAAAAATGCAAAATATAATTCGCCACTTTTTGGGTTTGCTAGGGTTCTCACCTACCGCCATAATGAGATGAATTAAATGCAATCTGGAGGTGGTTGGGGTAGATTTGGATTTCCTCTCTCTTCCCTCTCTCATTCTTCCTATAAATTGTAAGGAGGGGTTTCTTTCTAAATGTTGGACATTCTTGTTTTGCCCCTCCCTTCTTCTCTTTGGCAGGTGAATTTGTGGAGTTCAAACCTCCCATCTAAAATTGTAATGCAACTTTTCCTCTTGGCATTTTGTAGTGTATTGTGTCAATATTTGGAGAAAATAATGCATGTATGTGGATGATTCTCAACCCTCTCTGTGTTCATTTGCATCCTCTTGATATTTCACTGCAAATCTGGTTATTTGTGCATGATCTTGCATTGCATTTTAATGGTTTGTGTTTATTGGCAAGACAGGTGTTCTTCATTCCTCGGTGCATCACCTTTGTTAGTTTAAGTTTATTTTATGCATCTTCTTACCCTATTTCCTTGGAAAGTTAGATTAGGTTTTTGAGTAAACCCTCTACATTTTTATGTGTGCATCTGAACAGAGGAATAGGAACCGGCCTTCATCCGAAGAGCTTTCCTGATTCACAAGGTCCCACACTTGGCAAAAGCTCCATGTTATGCAATCGCACCGAGAGTCTCAACCCCTCGAGTTGCGAGACATTCAAGGGTGCTACGATTCGCTAACCAACAGCTTTGGCACGCCTTGGTTGGACCAAGAGGTCATTCCACAATATTTGAAGGAATTTTCAAGGAATTTGGACTTAGAAATTGCAAGTTTTACAATTTCAGATTTTTCACCTTCCAGCCGAACTCTAAAATTGATTTTCAAGGGATTAACTTCCTCAAAACAAGTCAAAATTTCACAAGTTGATAGATCGGGGAAAATCTAATAGGTTACTGGTTTGAAACCCAACCACATTTGCTTGCTCCTTATAGCACTTGGTTCTGTACCCTTCATTGTAAGATGGAGTAATTGTAGGAGCGAAAGAATCATGAAAATAACCATCTCTAATTAAAACTTATGAATCTTGTGTCAAATAGCCAAAGGAATGTGAAAACATGTTATTGGTTGGTCCCTAGCCTTTTCCATAATGTAACTGTATAGTTAAAAAAGGTGGGAAGAAAACACTTCCAGACTCAACAATTTTGGAATCGATACCACTATCTTGTGCCTAAATGTACTCAACGGATTTGAAATTCAATGAATCTTCAATAAATCTTAGCATGTGCTCACTATATTAGTTTTAAATGGAAAACCTTTCCTCTAAAGAATAGACATATCGAAGGTGATAGAGGGAAGAAGTATGTTTTGAGATAGAGATAAATATGAAGACGGTAAGTTTTGATAAAGAAGGTGCTTGAGTGAGGAGAAATGCATAGTGTTCTAGAGAACCATGTCTATCTTGCTTATTCAAGTGAGCACATTATGCACTTGTAGGGGACCATCTAAAAAATTGGGGAATTTCAAAGAGGTTCCATGTTTGAAACCTAACTAAACTTATTTGTTCATGGGAAAATTTGTACCACCCTTTATAATCCTAAGCTTAATTAACTAAACGGGAATGAATGATGTGTGTTGAGTGAAATTTTTACTCAAAGGCCAACTTTACTCCTAAGTATGATAAGACGGTTATGACCGAAGGGGTATAAAATATGAAAATATATGAGGTAAATTTTATTGCAACTTTTCCCCAGGGTAAAATTGATGAAACACAACCACATAGAAGAAAACATAAGGGCCAACTCTGTCCTGCGAGCTCACATTCAAATCCAAATCTAAGGAAATGAAAGACTCTACAATGGAGGAGCAAGCTTGATAATGGAATCGAACAATGTCAAAGGAGGCTGAGGCTCACAGGAGGAGAATGGGGAAAGGCTCAAAGTTTTTAGACTTAGCCATACATAATTCTAAAAGGTTCATAGATAAATACAAGTCTCAAATGTGCACTCGGCCTCCACACATCCAAGTGACACAAATTTAGAAGTGAGACCTAATGGACAATCCCTAAATGAGTGTGAAGCTTCCATGTGTCCCAAGTCTAAAAAGGACACAGTCGGCAGTTGAAAAGTCTCAAGGCATCGGAAGCCTCCACATGTCTCATTTGCGCGCAACACCAACGCCGGGTCTAAAGACCGGGTTCCCAAACTTGAGCCATCCCTCCACATGTCTGAAATTAAAAAAGGGACAGAGCCAACTGTTTAAATCAACTAAGTATGGAGGAGATGGTGGAAGGTGCCACGTGTCTCTTCAGCGCAACTTCAAAGCTAAATCCAAAAGTGGGTCTCCAGTGAGCTCGAAGCTTCCACTTGTCCTAGTTCCAAAAGGGAGGCGAGAATAGGCTATTGAATCGGCTAAGGAAAGGAGAACTAGCAAAATCCTCCATGTGTCTCAATGATACAAATTCAAAAGGTGTAGCCCAAAGAAGGACCCTAAACTAGCGCTAACCTACCATGTGGTTAGAGCCTAAAATTTGAACTAGCCCCAAATCGGTTAAGTATAGAAGAGCCAATGGAATTATCCATGTGTCATCTTGGCATAATTTCAAAGGAAGAATCAAGAGCGGGTTCCCAAATGAGCATGGGTTTTCCACGTGGTCAGAATCATAAAATGGGATAGAGAAATCCCAAATCGACTAAGTATCAAAGGATCAGCGAGCGTCCAAGCATTGCTCAAAGACAAATTCAAAGGGAAAATCGGAGGAAGGTCCAAATGCACGTTGAGCCTCCACATGTCTTGGGTTAGACATATGGCCTCACAAAATAAAAGGGACTTAGCCAAAACAAAAAGAAACAGAGTAGATCTGTGGAAGGAGCCACATGTTTCTTCACCAAAACATCAAAATCAAAATTTAAAAGTGGTCCCCAAAAGCGCGCTAGCTCTACACGTGATCATGTTTGAGGTCAAAGAGGGAAGGTGGGTCACCAGAGAGGTAGTTTGAATTTTTTGGATTTTGTTTCAAAAGGTGTAAAGTATAAAAGTAAGCCACACCTCCACCGCGCCTAGAGAAGCCACGTGTCAAGCCTAAATTACATGTGGGGAGGCAGGCCTTGGAAGGATTTTTGCCAAAGTAGGTTGGCGGGCCTAGGGAAGACTTTTCGCAAAAGTGGAAAATGTGGGCCGAAAGGCTCGAGGATGAATTTTAGGAAATGTAAACTTATGGGGCCACAGAATTTGTTTTGCATTTTTTACAACTTTCATAAAAGCATAGTTTGCAAGTGCGGGCCTACGAGCCCGAGGAGGTTTGTTCGCCAAATGCAAAATTAGAAGGTTGTGGGCTTGCAGGGGATTTTGGGAAAAAGTGTATTTTTGAGCATGCGGGGCCGTAGGAGCTTTTGTGATTTTTGCATCTTTTTGTAAAATCGTAGTTTGTATTTTTGGGCCCACGGATCCACTTTGCAAAGATTACGTTTTCGCCATTTTGCATAGTCTCAATGCAAAATCTTTAGATAACCATATCTTTTAACTAGAAGCTCGGATTTGAGCAAGAGAATACTTTTGAAACGTATTGACTTCGTCTACATCATGGAATCATGAAACTTAATTTTTGATAAGTTTAGGTGGGTGAAAAATAGTAAAATGTCTTTAATTCCATTATTGTATGATCTGATTGTTTCAACAACTAGATCAGATTTGATTTGATCTTCCATTCTTCCTTCTTCAACACGCCAAACACACATGGGGAACTAGAATAGATAGATTGTAGGTAGATTTATAGGGGCATTAATGGTTGGTGGTTGAGCTTTCAAACCAGATTGTAAGTTTTCTTCTTTCCCTCTTGCATCAACGTCTATATATTGTAAACACTTCTCAATTTAGAAGGGGGATACATTTTGGGGTGTGGGAAAACTCAGTATAATTTTTTACATAACTTAATTTGAGATGTAAGCCTTCCCCTACACTTGGAAAGTGTATTTGTGACTTTGACCACCCATGTAATGGTCAGTACATCTCATAGAACAATAAAATCATGTTTTTGTGTTGTTCTTCAGCTCTTTCATATGTTTTGTTGTTTCTCTGTGCCTCTCCATTTCATGTTTGTTTCTTGTGAATGTATTTCACATTTGTAGGTATAAGATGTCATGCTTTGTTGATTTTTTATGGTGGATTTAGATCTGGGTCTATGTCAAGTTTTTGTCGATCTCCCTCATCCCCATTTCCCCCTATTTCATCCTCCCTCAGCAGATTGTCTCATCAATTCATTTTCTTGTGTATCGCTACTTAATGTAGGGTTTCGTTCACTCTCTCTCTCTCTCTCCTGTCTCCTTGGAATGTTTAGATTAGGATAGATTAGTTTTCCCTACACTAGAGTTGTTTTGGCGGTATTTTAGGAAGAAGGAACCAAACTTCTCTAGAGGTCCATCTCAAGTTTTGCAAGTCCCATAGCTTGAGAGATGGCCCAATACTATGCAATCGCACCGAATGCCCCATTTCACATTCGTGAGGACATTCGAGGTGCTGTGATTTTCATTAACAATTATATCATGCCCAGTGGGACTCTAAGGTTAAATTATCTCATCTTTCCAAGGTGTCTCATTACCAACAACAAAATTTAAGCCATCGTGCACCAACGGTTTGGCACGCCTAGTGAGGCATGTATGAAGCATCTTCCCAATTTATCTTAGCAAATTGGTGTGTTCTTGTTAAGATTCAGCCTTTTGAGGAACATGCAAAGCACAACTTGTAACTCCATTTGGTCGGTGACCCATTCTCTGAGTTGTAGACCTTTTCGATCCATTTCTACCCAATTTGATTCATCTTTCTTTCCACATCTTTCATATTCTTCCATTCATGAAGTTGTGCAATCACGACTTCATTTCCTTCTTGAATTCAATCTTATAGTAGCAGTAATGCAGTCCACCTCCAATGTATTTCCCAAATCCTTGAGATCATCGGTTTAATCGGTTACTAGGACTATTACGCTTACCCATATGAGCGAGGTCAAAACCGGTTTTCCATGGAGCTTATCAAGAACAAGGGGCGTATACAATGGTAATAAATAGGCTGAGGATGATGATTTACAGGAGAAGATCCTACCTTTGAAGGAATTCATGGTATAATCAAGGGCCACACTTAGATGCGAGCATTCAAAATATGCTATAGTGCACCTTGTCCATGGGCCAACTTTATGCCAAGACATTACAACCCTCGGAAGAAGATTGACTTCATGGTTGAAATGATTCCTCACCTTGTGCAATGGATTGAGGATATTGAGGCATATGATAAAAGTACGAGACAACCTTGTCAATGGGTAAGTCACTCACCAGATCTGTGTCCTTAATTTTCTCTTTCTCAAACTCTATCATTGTAGTAGTGTCATGAGTCTAGCTTCCCATCTACTACCCCTAGTGCTGAATTCCCTTCTCCATCCCCTAGCCTTCCATCTCACCTCAATTCTTCTTCCTTTTTCCATTGTAGATTCAAGTCCCCTCTGTCTATTTATACCATAAATGAACAACCCCCTACCAATTCCCCTTCCCCAACCAATGTCATCATGTTCAACAATTGTAAGATAGTTGAAGAATGGTGTGACTCATGTGACTCTGACTGGGAAGAGGAAATCATATGGTGCCTATTCCAGAGAAAAATAAGTTAGCTCCAAAGGGCACAACTCATGAGGAGATAAATTTTCTTGTAGAGGAAAAACCATGAAAGCCATGGCTTCACGCGCTGAACCTACAAGCACTCCACTTCGGATGGAGAACCACACATTCGGAGGCTCCAAGTGCGAGTAGGCCATAGAAAAATTTTCAGTTCTTCCTCCCCTTTCGTCCCTTTTGAGCTCTGATGTTGAAGAGGAGATTGAGATTTAAAACTTCATGTTTGAAGAAGATGGGAACCATGGTGAGAAACTATCAGATCAGGAGGACACCATAGAGGAGGTCGAGCACATGCAGTAGGATAACAAGGAGGAAGAATGTCTATTAGACTTGGAAGATTTCTTTGATGGAGAGGATCCTGAGGAGATCACATCATTTTCTCCTCCATCATACATCACTGAAGCACATGAATATGCTGCCATGGATGAGAGCATCCAAGGATAGCATCCTGCACTTCATAACATCCCTCTAGTACCAAGGTTGGAAGATATGAAACTTCCATGTTCTTCATAGGAGAAGGAAGGAAAAAGGCAAGAGGATGTCATCATCTCTTCCACACCATCCACCTAGGAAGGTCAGCAAGAAGAATCCATTTTGGAGTTGAAATTCAGAACCATGGGAAAATTCAAAGGACTAGACCATGCCTAATCAGATACTTGGCTTCATTGGAGCCAAGGGAGAAGCAAAACCAGTCATGCTTACTTCAAGGCATGAGGATGAGTATCAAAGCACCAAGGGTCACCATCAACACCTCTAAGAGTCCAATGCCAATCAAATTGAGGAGGTATTTTTGATTGATGTTGATACCTTGATGATATGGGTGGAGGATCGACCTCTTGTCAGTTTTTCACTCATTATAACAGCCATGTTTAGTGCCAAATCAGATACATGGCTGCCTATTTTGAGAAAGGGAAGCTATTTCTCCCTGTCTATAGTAGGATTTGTTTAGCTTCTCTTTGTTAGGATTAGTATAGGAGTAGGAGTAGGTTTGTTTTCAGGAAAAAAGTGATTTTGCACACTCTACGTGTCTTAATTGAGGCATGTATGATTTAATCTTTATACATAAGTTTTGTTCATATTGCTTTGAAGATGCGAGAGGCTAGCACCTTCGGTATTCATGATAGAGAGACCATAGTTTCGTAATGTGATTGCTAATTCAAATAAAACAAAAATATAGAACAACTAAAATATGATTTGAGACATTCCAATATCGGGAAAGGTAAAGCCCAGTAATGGGGCAAGTTCGAGTTAGCGGGATATAGGTAATCGAGGATAAGTTTCAAAGTAAAAAGATCAATATCGGGATATCATTCTTGACTCCATACCCAATGGATTATTCAAGGCCACTGATCATTTCATCTAGTAGGAATATGTCCACATGAGTCGTCAAACTGTTATCCCAATTTTTCCCCTAGGTAAAATTGATCAAACATGACCCTCAGAGAAGAAACCCTAAGGGTCAACTCATCCCTACAAGCTCACATTCAAATCCAAATCTAATGGATAGGAAAGAATATATAATGGCAGATAAAGCTCAACAATGGAATCAAAAATGTCAAAGGAGGCCGATGCTCACAAGAGGAAAATGGGGAAAGGATCAAAGTTTTTAGACTCATCCACATACGAGTTGAGTCAAGGTCAACAAAAGACTCATTTGAAGGCACCGTGTGTCAACTCGATGTAATTCCAAAAGGTGCATCAAAAAGGGTGGGTCGCAAATGTGCGCTGAGCCTTTACACATCGAATAGATGTAACTTCAGAAGTGAGACCTAAGCGACA
Organism: Taxus wallichiana var. yunnanensis; assembly: GCA_018340775.1. Lineage (NCBI taxonomy): Eukaryota > Viridiplantae > Streptophyta > Pinopsida > Cupressales > Taxaceae > Taxus > Taxus wallichiana. Next base: position 756,078,946 of record CM031234.1, read on the forward strand.
GTCCCTAAATGAGTGCGAAGCTTGCATATGTCCCAAGTCTGAAAAGGAGACAGTTGGCAGTTGAAAAGTCTTAGGAAGCGGAAGCCTCCACATGTCTCATCGACACAACACCAAGGCTGTGTCTAAAGAGTGGGTTTCCAAAATTGTGCGAACCCTCCACGTGTCTAAAAGTGAAAATATTGATAGATCCGTCCATTTAAATCAGTTAAGTATGGAAGAGACGATGGAAGCTTCCACGTGTCTCTTCAGTGCAACTTCAAAGGTAAATCCAAAAGTGGGTCTCTAAGTAAGCGTGGATCTTCCATGTGTCTCATGTCCGAAAAGGAGGAAAATTAGGCTATTGAATCAACTAAGGAAAGGAGAATCAGTGAAGCCTCCACCTGTCTCAATGATAGAAATTAAGAAGGTACGGCTCAAAGGAGGACCACTGAACTAGCACCAACCCACCACATTCTTAGAGCCTAGAAGTTGAACTGTCCCTAAATCGGTTAAGTATAGAAGAGCTAGCAAAATTCTCCACATGTCATCTCGATACAATTTCAAAGGAAGAATCAAGAGAGGGTTCCCAAATGAGTGTGGGTTTGCCACATGGTTAAAGTAAAAAAAATGGGATAGAGAAATCTCGAAAAGGCTAAGTATGGAAAAATCAGCGGAAGCCTCCATGCGTTGGCTCGACGCAAGTTCAAAGGAAAATTTAGAGGTAGTCCCAAATGTTTGCTAAGCCTCGACGTATCCCGGGTTAGACTTATTTCCCTACCAAACAAAAGGGACTTATCCAAAACACAAAGAAACAGAGCAAAGCCATGGAAGAAGCCACATGTTTCTTCAATGCAACTTCAAAAGAAAAATCCAAAAGCGGTCCACAAATGCACGCCAACTTTTCACGTGGCCATGTTTCAAGTCAAAGCGGAAGGCGGGTCACCAAAGGTAGTTTGAATTTTTGGCTTTTCTTTCGAAAATGCATGAAGTATAAAAGCAACCCACACCTCCACTGATGCCCAGAGAAGCCACATGTGAATTCTAAATTACATGTGGGAGGCGGGATTGGAAGGATTTTTGCCAAAGCGGGCAACCGACCTAGGCAAGACCTTTCACCGAACTGGAAAATGCAGGTCGGAGGGCCCGAGGATGATTTTTGCGAAATGTAAATTTGAGGGGCCGTGGGAGTTTTTGCAATTTTTGGAACTTTCATAAAAGCGCAGCTGCAGAATCTGGGCCCACAAGTCTCGAGGAGCTTTGTTCACCAAATGTAAAATGAGAAGGTTGAAAGCTTGTGGGGATTTTGGGAGAAAGTTTATTTTCAGGCAATTGGGGCTGTGGGGGGATTTGTGATTTTTACATCTTTTCGCAAAAAGCACAATTTGTAGTTTTGGGCCCACAAATCCGCTTTACAAAGATTGCATTTTCACCATTTTGCATAGTCTCGATGAAGAATCTTTTGATCGAAAACTCGATTTGAGCAAGAGAAGACAATTTGGAAATGTCTCAACCTCATCTATGCCATGGAAGCATGAAACTTTAATTTTGAGAAGGTTAGGTGGGTGAAAGATAGGAAAACATTTGTCATGCCATTAATGTATGATCCGTTTAATTCAACAACTAGATCAAATTTTATTTGATCCACCATTCTTCCTTCTTCAACACATGAAATAGACATGGGGAACTAGAATTGACAGATTTTAGGTGGATTTGTAAGGGAATTAATCGTTAGTGGTTGAGCTTTCAGAGTAGAGTCAGTGTTTTCTTGTTTCTCTCTCGCCTCGAAGTCTATATATTGTAAACACTTCTCATTTGAGAAGGGGAGACATTCTGGTGTGGGGAAACTCTGTAAAATTTGTTTCCCAACTCCATTTGAGCTGTAAGCCTTCGCCTATGCCTTACAAGCCTATTTGTGCCTCTAAGCACCGATGTAATGGTTTGTGCACCTCATAGATCAATAAAATCATGTTTTTGTGGGGTTATTCAAACCTTTCTCATGTTTTGTTGTTTCTCTATGCCTCTCCATTTCATGTTTGTTTCATGTGCATGTATTTCACGTTTGCAGGTGTAAGATGTTGTGCTTCATGGAGTTTCAATGGTGGATTTGGATCTGGGTCTATGTCACTCTTGTCGACCTCACTCATCATAGTATCTCACCGGTTCCTTTTCCGGTGTATCACCGCTACTCTTGTAGGCTCTCTTTTACTCTCTCTCTCTCTCTCTCCCCTTTCTCCTTCGAAAGGCTAGATTAGGATATATTAGTTTTCCCCGCACTAGAGTAGCTTGTGGCACGTAGTTTAGGAAGAAGGGTCGATCTCAAATTTTTCAAGTCCCACACTTGAGAGTGGGTCCAATGTTGTGCAATCACACCAAATGCCTCATTTCACACTTAGAAAATTCAGGGTGTTGTGATTTTGCAAAGAATGAGAAATTTAGATAACATAGGAGGTAAAGTTAAGAATGTAGAAGACAAACATGAAAAAACTCTCTAGATCCCATGGGGAATTTAACATGCCTAGTTAGTGTGCTAGATAGGCTACGAACAAAAATTACATTTTTACCTGTTTTTAACATTAATAAGATGGAAAAAGTTCAAAATAAGTACAATAGACCGGATATGCCTCAATGTTCTATTCTTTGAGGATAGTATTTATTTTATTTCAACAAGATTCTACAAACATTCTAGTTAAAAACTTCTCCCGATTCGCCATTCTTTCTAATTGTATAGATGCATTCATGAAACCATATACAAAATATGTTCTAGGGATCAAACAACCATCTTTAAAATTTATTCTAATAATTGGAATTTTCACATACATAGGATGATGATTTTTTCAACGCATCCCAATATACAAGTCAATAAGGAAAGGAAAAAGCTTCCTTCTATCTTTGGACTATGTAAACAAAAAAACAAAAGGTATATTACATGAGAAAAATCATTTGAGGCAAAGACGTATGCCTCGAAAATTCTCAACATAATGAGAAATTCCATAAACATAAGAAAAAATAGAAAATAGTTAAATATATATTGCTTTTAGGATTAAGATAGAAGTGTTCGTTAAAGAAAATCATAAATGGTAAAAACTAGACATATGTTCAATCATAAATGTGTTGTTTTTAATTGATTTTCTCAATCAACAAATCCAAAACATATTTTATTTATGATTGAACCTAACAAAATATAGATTATACAACTATATATATATATATATATATATATATATATATATATATATATATATATACATATATATATATTGTATTCTTTTTGAGATGTGAACTATATATTGCTAAAAAATATGAGACCACCTTATTCCAAATACAACACTTCACGTCAAACATACACTTATAAATATTTATAGTCATCTATAAATAAATCCTCGTACATGCCACCTAGTAGCACACAATCAACACTTTTTATGGGATACCACCAAATCTACAAAAAAATAAAGTAGCCAACCAACTCCTCCGGATCTACAATACTTTCCCGATATGCAACTCTTCTGTATTTTTTACCTTTTCCATTAAGTTTCCTTTTTGTGTCACAATTTACCTAGCTCCTTGAATTTTTGAACATTAATTAATAAAATTTACATTAAAAAAATACAAACCACAAAAATTTCAACTTAAAGGCATAAGTACCGAAATTTATGGTTAATGAATGTGAAATAAATGAAGTTCCATTATCAAGGAAAAAATCTATTACGGAAATTTTTTTGTAAACAAAACTAATAGTTGAACTAAATTCAAATGAATTCTCTTAGCTACAAATCAAACACAGTAGACTTGGTGCCCTGCATGTATCGAAGGAGTAGAAACATAGGATTTCACATGTACAACATGAAAACCATAATCAAAGACAAGAAATAGTGTCCCTTTCAATAGAAGGGACTCTAAAATTACTATTTCTCCTTACCAAATAACAGGTACAATTTTTATTTAATTATAGCCTACAGAAGAGGAAACTATCCCACACGTCAAAAAGGGATGACTGTTTGACTTGGATTTTCCACTGTCTCAGTTGAAGGTGGTTTTATATCATTTCTAGAAATGGAGGATGGTATATTTGATTTGATTTTTTCCATGTGATGTAACCTGCAAGATATAAGAAAACATCATCAGACAATGTAAATACAAAAATGTATTTATATAGTATCTAGAAACAACCCTACAAGATATTCAACTACATCATAATACCTTGTAAATTTATACATTCACTCTAAACTTGTATGCCAACCCTACAAATTTATCACTAAAAATGAGATCTATACCTTTCATAGGTAGCCTAATGCCTACAACCTAAAAAGTAAATCTATTAAGATATATTTCATTTTTAAATATCCACTCATACTCTGTCATCGACCATTACCAATAAAAAATAAGAGTATCATGCTGATAGGGTTAATATCTCTATTAGAAATTATGGTCTTCCACCTCGCGCATCGCTATCGTGTAGTGCCCACTCCTCTTCGACATTATATTCATTATGATGATATTACTATTGGATTGATACTTAGACATTTTGATTATTATATTTTGTGCAAAGCAGATGATACACTATGCGAGATATTTGGACTATTTACATGTTGTGAGTCATGTTTTTATTATGATACACTAGATGAAATTGGTAGACAGTTTGATATATGTTGATTTTCATTATTTGGATTTTATACTGACACGTTATAGTCTGGATGTTCTGAGTAGAATTATGATCTCATGGATGTTAGAATTGAATTATTTGATATGTTGATAGATGATTAAATTACCTAATTTTGAATTATGATTATTAATTTCTATGTATTAATTATTTCTCGATGTTGTTGATATGACCATGAGGCTAGAGAGGTAATTTTTTTGTTTACAAGAAAATTATATCAAATGTCGAAAGGGGATAGGGGACCAACCATAGAAGAATGTTGGGTGTTTTGCAACATGGCCAAATTTGACAACTTGTGTCTAATATTTATATGGTGTTATTGCATACCTATCTAGGAGCCTTCCCATGGGGGAGTGACCTCACATGTGTGGCTATAGGGTGTAATGGTTTTGCCTTCCTTTACTTTTGTCTGTCTTTTATTTTGTGTTATATGTATTTAATTTTTGGTAAATTTTAGTCACTTTATTAGCAATTATTAATCTATCTTAATTATCTGATCCAACTTAATATTTTAACTAAAATAAGAATGTGACAATTGGATAATTATGAGGATAGATGGTCCTTGAAATCATGTGGATGTAATTTATATTTGTGTTGTTTTTTGTGTTGTTTACTCTTTCCCAACTTCTAAATGTTGATTTTGACTTGTGAGGCTTTTTGGAGGCTTGTGGCCATGACTCTTAAATTCATCCAAAACCATACCTATGGTAGGGGAGTTAGTTTTAGCATTAAATATGAATTTTGGAGTGTAAAAAATTAAAATAATTATACTTTCCTACTTCCCATAGATAATTTGTCCTTGATAAGCATGGTGTGCAATTTGGAGTGTCATGTGGGCATGTCAAAAGTCTTACATGTTAATTTATTGTCTTAGGCATGGTGTTTGACTTGTGGGTTGGAATGGAAGAATGATGAAGTGGCATCCTACATGGAGCAACCTCATCATCCTCACATCTCATTTCTATTTATAGATTGAATTTGAAGGATTTTTGGTTACTTGTCTCATTTCTTCTCTTGCACTTTTAAAAATTTGGTCTTGAGTTGCATGTTTGGAGAATTTTTGGAGTTGCATTTTGGATTGTGCTTGGTTTGAAGGTGTTGAAAGCTTATTGGAGTGAATATTTTTGGAGGCTTAATGGAGAGGTAGGATCTCCACCTTTTTATTTCTTTAATGTTTGTAGATGTGAAAATGGTTTTGTATGAGTATGTGTATGCGTGTTGTGAACGTAATATATTGGGGTTCAATAGCTTTCGTTAAGAAGGGAGTGGGAGATGGAACATTGGGGAGGGAAAAGAAATTTGATAGGCATGAATTTTTGAGGGAGTGTGATTAGGAGTTCAACTTTGTTATCCTAATTTTTCCTCCGGTAAAATTGGCCAAACATGACCCTGCATAGAAGAAAATATGAGGTTCGGCTCGTTCCCGAGAACTCAAATTCAAATAAAAAAATAAAGCAATAGCGGGAATCTATAATGGAGGAGTAGGGTCTGTGAAGGATCAATGGACCCTAAATAGAATAAATCTAAGGGTTCACTTTCGTCACACGAGCCCATGTTTCAAATCTAATGATCAGGTTCCGACATGCTCAAAAATGGAGAAGCAAGGTTGGCTAAGGAGGAAAATAGTGTGAAGGAAGCAAGAGGCTCTAAGGTGAGAAAGAGAAAGAATAAAAGTGTTCAAAGCTTCAAAATGATTCAGATTGAACCCAAATTGACTAAGTATGGAAGAATCGAGTGGAAGTTACCACGTATCCAAACAACACGCCTCCATAGATTAAATCCAAAACGTAGACTCAAACAAGCACCGAGCCTCCACGTGTCCCGGACCCAAAGAGGGGAAGAATCAATAGCCTCCATGTGTCACACCGGTAAATTCAAAGGTAAAATCATATGGGGTTCCCAAATGAGCATGGGCACACCACATAGTCTAAGTTAAAGGATGGGACAGAGCAGGCCCAAAATGACTAAGTATAGATAGCCCGCGGAAGGTGTCACGTGTCTCAATGACACATATTCACAAGTAAAACTAGAAGTAGGTCTCCCAAACAAAAAAAAGTCTTCCACGTGTCCCAGGTCCAAAAGGGGAGAGATTCGGGGGTTGAATAGTCAAAGAAGGGGTAGGCTAGTAGAAGGAGCCAAGTGTCATCATGATGTTACTTCAAAAGTAAAATTTGAAGTAGGTTTCCAAACAAGCACCAAATCTCCACGTGTCTTGGGTCAAATATGGCTACACCAAGCAAAAGGACATAGCCAAAAACATAAGGAAACATAGTAAGCCATGGAAGACACCATGTGTCTCTTTGGCGCAACTTCAAAAGAAAAATCAAAAAGTAGATCCTAAACTAGTGCCAGCTCACCACGTGGCCATGTTTAAAAGTCAAAGTGGGAAGACGAGTTGTCGGAGGCAATTTGAACTTTTCGGATTGAAGGGTGTAAAGTATAAAATTGATTTGTACCTCCACCGATGCCCAAGGAGCCACATGTCAAGCCTCAATTGCAAGCAGGAAGCCAAGCTTAGGCGGGACTATTCGCCCAAATGGAAAATGTAGAGTTTTGGGCCTGAGGCTGGTTTTTTGACAAAAGTGAATTGCGGGAATGTGGGGTATTTTTTGTATTTTTTTTTTTGGCTCGAAGGGTTTAAAGTATGTTTTGGGACTGTGGACTTGATCTACTAATTGATTTTTGCCATTTTTGTATAAACCCAACTCAAATATTAAAATGGTCATATCTTTCGATCCAGTGCCCGAAATTTAACGAATTTGGCACCATTGGAAAGGTATTGACCTCGTCTACACAATGGGAGCCTAAATATTTAATCTTGACAAGGATAAGTGGGTGGAAAATTGGAAAACATCTCTTAGGCCATTAATGTAGAATCTAATTGCTTCAACTACTAGATCTGATTTGATTCGATCCGTCGTTCTTCCTTCTTCAACACGCCGAATAGACATAGGGAAAAAGAATTGATAGATGGTGGATGGATTTATGGAGGATATTGATGGTTGGTGGTTGGATTTTAAGAGATAATTCGAGTTTTTCCTTTCTCTTTTTGGTTTTCATCGTCTATATATTGTAACACTTCTCATTTGAGAAGTGATAGAAATTATGGGTGTGGGAAACTCTATCAAATTTGTTTCCTTACTCCATTTGAGTTGTAGGCCTTCTCCTACACTTGTAAAGCATTTTTGTGCCTCCTAGCACTGCATGTAATAGGCTATGCACCTTATCGAGAAATCAAATCATGTTTCTGGTGTCTTTTAACCCTTGTATCGTTTCTTTTTTCTCGTGCCTCTCTATCTTGTGTTTTCTCCCTATGTATGTATTTCACATTTGCAGGTGTAAGATGTGCTGCTTTGTGGAGTTTTGATGGTGGATTTGGATCTAGTTTTTTTCACTTCCTGTCGACCTCCCTCAGTCCCCTTTTCCCTGTTTCATTCTCCCTCAATAGAGTATCTTGCCACTTCCTTTTCTAGTGTATCACCACTTAGTTTAGGCTCTTTCACCCTCTCTCTCTCCCTATCTCCTTGGAATAGTTATATTAGGATTAGTTAGATTCTTCCTACACTAGAGTATCTTGTGGTAGGTAGATTAGGAAGAAAGAATCAGCTTTCTCCGGAGGTCCATTTTAATATTTTCAAGTCCCATAGCTTGGGAGATTGTCACATGTTGTGTAATTACACCAAATGCCGTACCTCACTATCGGCCATTCGGGGTGATGTGATTCTACACAAATAGTTTTGGCATGCACAGTGCGCTAAGAGGTCTTCACCTTATTTCATCAAGTTGTTGTGTTCTTGGTGAGATTTAACCTTTATAGGCACATTCAAAGCACATCCGACACTCTATCTCGTCAATAACCCATTCTCTGAGTGTCGAATTTTTCCATCCATTTCCATTCATTTTCCTCTTCCATCTCTTTCATTTTCTTCCATTCCACGAAGTTGTGAAATCATGAATTCATTCCCTTCATGGAACTCACACTTACAAAGTGAATGCGTTTCCAAAATTCTCCAGCTTAGCATTATGGTAAAAATCAAAACCATTACTCCTACCCATATGCGTAGGGTCAAAGTGATTTTTATTATTGAGCTTATCAAGAACAAGGGGATGCATATGATGGTGACAGATACGTGGGGAATGCTGGTTTATTGGAGAATATTCAAGGAATGGAGGCTAGCATGGTGATATCAAGGGCTAAAACACAAATTAAGGCATTTAGGATTGGTTTGAGGGCACCTTGTCCATGGGAAGGCCCTCTTCTAGTTAATTATAGCCCCGATGAGAAGCTTAACTTCATGGTTGAAGTGATTCCTCAACTTACACAGTAAATTGAGGAGATTGAAGCTTATGAGTTGGACATTGGGTAAGTCCGCCACCTCCTAGCTCTTCATTTTCACTTTCTCAAACTTTATCATTTCAGCATGATAAAGAGTCAATCCCCCTCACTTGCTGCCCTAAGTTTTTATTTCCTTTCTCCATCTCCTAGTATTCCATCTTGTTTCAATTCTTCTCCCCTTTTCCTTCCCAAGCGAGTCATTCCCTCCAAATAAAAAAGAAGTTCCACCTCCCTCCCCACCACAAAAATTTTCAAATGTTTTTGAACCCCACCCTGCCACTCCTCTTGCTTTCCCAAGTCCATGTTGGGAAGAGGCTCAAGAATCCAATCAATGAGAAAAAAAGAAGAGGAACCCAATAGAAAAGAAATGATAGACAATCTGAAGAGTTGGGCTACTAGATTTGGGTTTACAAAGATCCCTTGATGGTTAAGCCAATAGAGGAGGTTAGAGTTGAAGAGCTAGTGGTGGTTGAGGATGAGTTGTAGTAGAAGAAGAATGAGAACAAGAAGGAGAAAATAAATATTCTCGTTAGTTGAACTTTGTCCGAAGATGATGACGCTGATCTAACCCAAGCTGCACAACTAGTTAAAGAGGAGGAATAACTGACTCCAAGTCTCATAGAAGAGGAGCGGTTGGGAGAGATATAATCATAGTTGAAGCCACTCAATGAAGAAAGCAGCATTGAAGATTCTTTGATTTCATTTCAAGGGCCTAATTTGATTGATGAACCCATGATGGAGGAGGACCATACAGTTTTAGAGGCTCCAAGTGTAAAGCAGGCTACAGAAGAAACTTCAGTTCTTCCTCCCACTTCATACCCTTCGAGTCTCTATTGTTGAAGAGGATTTTGAGCTTTCAAACTTCATGTTTGAGGATGACATGAACCATGATGAGCAAGTTTCATATCAAGAGGCCACCATGGCGGAGGTCAAGCACATGCAATAGGACAACAAGGAGATAGATTATCTGTATGACTTGGAGGATTGATTTGATGGAGAGGAACCTGAGGAGATCACATGATTTCCTCCTCCATCACCCACCTTTGAAGCATATGACCCTTCTGCCATAAAAGAGGGCATTCAAGTACAACAACTTGTGTCTCACAACATCCCTCTAGAACCGAGGTTGGAAGATATGAATCTTCCATGTTCTTCACAGGAGAAGGAAGAGAAAATGCAAGAGGTTGTCATCATCCCTCTCATACAATCCATCTAAGAAGGTCAACAAGATAACTCCATTCTTAGAGTTAAAATTCAGAGTAATGGGCACATTCAATGGATTATTTCTCCCTGCCTATGGCAAGCTTTGTTTAAGCTTTTATTTGTTTAGGTTAGTATAGGAGTAGGAGTAGATTTTGTTTTCAGCAGAAAAAGTTCTTGTGCACACTCTGCATGTCTCATTTGAGGCATGTATGATTTTTTTCTTTGTACATAAGTTTTTTTCGTATTGCTCCGGAGGTGCAGAGGCCATGCCCTTTAGTATTCATGACAGAGAGACCCATAGTTTCCTATAACAATTGCTAGTTTCAAATAAAACACAAATATAGAGCAACTAAAATTGGATTCGAGATAGTCCATTCTTAGGAATAGGTAAAGCCCCAAAGAAGGTGACTTTAGGGTCAATGGGATGTAAGAAATTGGGAGGAATTTTAAAAGCAAAAGGATCATTATCAAGCTATCATTCTTGACTCCATACCCAATGGATGTTTCAAGGATACTAGTCCCTTCATCTAGCAGAAGATGTCCTCGTGAGTCACCAAATTTTTATCCCAATTTTTCCCTCGAGTAAAATTGGCCAAACATGCCCCCACACAAAGAAAATATATGGGTTGGCTCTATCCGAAAACTCACATTCAAATCCAACAATAAAGTAATAGCGGGACTCTGATGGAGGAGAAGTGCATCAGAAGGATCAAACAAACCCACACAAAAGAAATGTAAGGGTTTCTTTTATCACATGAACCCATGTTTCAAATATTACAATTAGGTTACAAATGGGCTTGAAAATGGAGAAGCAGGGTCGGCTAAGGAGGAAAACAGTGTCAAAAATGAAAGGATCTCGGGAGAGAAATGGGGAAAGACTCAAAGGCTTCAGGCTTCACAAATGATTCAGAGCAAGCCCGAATTGGTAGAGTATGGAAGAATCAATGGAATATGCCATGTGTCCAAATGCATCACCTCCAAAGATTGAATCCAAAATGGAGACTCAAATAAGTGCCAGCCTCCATGTGTTTTAAACTCGAAGAGGGGCAGAGTCAACAGTCTCCACGTGTCACTGTACAATGGTGCAAATTCAAAGGTAAAATTCGAGTAGGTTCCAAAATAAGTGCGGGCTTACCATGTAGTCCATGTTAAAAAATGGGACAAAGTGGAGCCATAATGACTAAGTATCGAGAGCCCACGGAAGGCACCATGTGTCTCAACGATGTATCTTCAAAAGTAAATCTAAAAGTGGGTCTCTCAGACAAGTGCTAGCCTTCCACGTGTCTAAGGTCCATAAGGGGACATAGTCGGGGTTGAATAGTCAAAGAAGAAAGGTAGGCCATCGAAGGAGCCAAGTGTCGACGATGCTAATTAAAAATAAAATTTTGAGTGAGTTTCCAAATAAGCACCAAGTCTCCACATGTCCCGAGTCGGACATATGGTTGTGCCAAGAAAAAGGACTTAGCCAAAAATATAAGGAAACATAGCAAGCTACGGAAGGTGCCACGTGTCTCTTAGGTGTAACTTCAAAAGAAAAATCCAAAAGCGGTCCCCAAACTATCACCACTCACCACGTGGCTATGTTTAAAAGTCAAAGCAGGAAGACGGGCCGTCGGAGGAAATTTGAACTTTTTGGCTCGAAGGGTGTGAAGTATAAAATTGAGCCACACCTCCGCTAATCACAAAGGGGAAGGTAGGCACAGGGAGGACTATTTGTCCAAATGGAAAATGTGGATTTTATAGCCCGAGGATGGTTTTTTGATAGAAATGAATTACGGGGCCTACAGAGCATTTTTTGTATTTTTTATTTTTTTCGATCAAAGGGTGAAAAGTATGTTTTAGTCCCATGGACTCGATTTGCTAATTGGTTTTCACCATTTTTGTATGGACCTAACTCAAACATTCAAATGGACATATATTTCGATCTAGTGCCCGAAATTCAACAAATTTTACACCATTGGAAAGGTATCAACCTCGTCTACACAATAGGAGACAAAAAAATTAATCTTGTTGAGGTTAAGTGGGTGGAAAATGGGAAAATGTATCTTTGGCCATTAATGCAGAATATGATTACTTCAACTACTAGATCTGATTTGATTCAATCTACCGTTCTTACTTCTTCAACACGTTGAATAGACATAGGGATCCAAACTTGATATATGGTGGATGTATTAACGGTGGTCATTGATGGTTGGTGGTTGGATTTTAAGAGCAGAGTCAAGTTTCTCCTCTCTCTTTCTAGTTTTCATTGTCTATATATTGTAACACTTCTCATTTGAGAAGGGAGAGACATTCAGGTGTGGGGAAACTCTGTCAAATTCATTTCCCAACTCCATTTGAGTTGTAGGCCTTCTCCTATGCCTGGAGAGTGTATTTATGCCTCTAAGCACTACATGTAATAGTCTATGCACCTTATAGAGCAATAAAATCTTGTTTTGTGGTGTCTTTCAACCCTTGGCATCATTTTGTTGTTTCTCTATGCCTCTCTATCTCATGTTTGCTCCTGTGTATGTATTTCACATTTGTAGGTGTAAGATGTCGTGCTTCATGGAGTTTTGATGGCAGAATTAGATGCAGTCTGTCTCAATTTTGTCGACCTCCATCAAACCCCTTTTCCCTGTTTCATTCTCCCTCAACAGAGTATCTCGTTGCTTCCTTTTTGGTGTATCACCACTTATTGTAGGCTCTTTCACCCTCTCTCTCCCTATCCCCTTCGAAAATTTAGATTAGGATTAGTTAGATTCTTACTATAATGAAGTATCTTATGGCGGAGTAGATTAGGAAGCAAGAACCAACTTTCTTCTGGAGGTCCATCTCAATTTTTACAAGTCCCACACTTGAGATAGTCCCATGTTGTGCAATCACACCAAATGCCCCACCTCAATATCGGGCCTTTTGGGGTGTTTGAATTCTGCACTAACACAACCTATTAGGAGTGAAAAGGAAAATATGGACATATTTTTGGATACTTGCAAGGAGAGATAAGGATGTGTTTGAATTTTTATATTGTGAACATGGAGGTTTTGGGTGGAAATCCTACTTCACTTGGGAGAAAAAAGGATGTGGTTCACATATTCCTTTCTCCTTTTGGCTTCATGTAAAACCTATGTGTTATTGAGAAATTTGTAAATATTTTTGAGTATGTCCATTTGAATGTGTTGTATGCTTTTGTGGAAGCCATTTTTGTAAAGTTTGTCAAAGTTGTATTATACTCATCATTATTATTTTGTTAGGGCTTGCAGACAAATAACGATGATGGATTCTCCTATTATTGGATTAAAGGTTGGGTACAGAGAGTCACCTATCCCACTCTCTTTGTATTTTGATCCAAGTTTTTGAAGAGCTAATGGGTGTAAATTTGAAAGCTAAAAGTTGGGAGATGATCCTAAAAGGAGACTTGTGTTTTGAACTTGTTGGAAGAATTCTCCAAGTTGTAAATCATATTATTGTTCCCACTTAGAGTGGAAGATTGTAACTTTTGTATGTTTAAAGAAATTTTTTTAATATTTCATTTATTCCAAGTTGTAGTGATTTAGTGAATGAAGAAATAACTTTTGTTGTATACCTTATTGGAAAGGACTAGTTTTATTGAAAGAAATGGATTAGAAGTTATTGTATTGTGAAAGAATGTTATTGCAACTTATAGTTTCATATTTGTTTTATATGGTTACAAAGAGAATTTCCAAAGTATGTCTCAATTTATGGTCCATGACCATATAATAGATATTAAGTTTCACATTAAACAAATGGATCTAATAATGTCATCAATTTTGGGTCTATGACCATATAATTGTTAGCATATTTGTTAATTATTTATTTACGTAAAACAAATTAGCTGGTTTTTGTTCTAACTTCTTGACAATTTTATTGAACTATTAATTGTTGATGGGAAAATACAACACCCTTGAATGACATTAGATTTGAGTGGGGAATTTGGTGTAATCTACATAACATTGGACCATCTCTCAAGGTGTGGGACTTGTAAGCTTAAGATGGTCCTCTGGAAAAATCCACTTCTTTTTCCTAAACGACTGCACAATCTACTCTAATTTAGGAAAACTATATAATCCTAATCTAACTTTTCAAGGGATCAGGGAGAGAGAGTGCATGAAAAAAGCCTACACTAAAGTGGTGATATACTAGAGAAGGAAGTTCTTGATAAAAATCCAACCGCCTAAAATTGAGAGAGGTGAGAAATGGAGAGGATGGAAAAGATGAATCACAGATAAAGATAAAGTTCACACAAAGACACCACTTCAAACCCATTAAACATGGCTCTTGAAACCTGTAATAGACATAAAAAATATGAACAAAAGGATGGAAAAAATGCACCAAGAAACAAATTTTTGCTCCATGAATTTACACAATACATCATCAATGGGAAAGAGGAAATAAAATGTCATTACAAAGCGAAGAGAGGAGGCTTAGAATCCTCATTAAACCCTTGTAGGGAAGAAAGAGAGAGGGGACATGAGATAAAAATGACCAACGCTTTGAAAATTGTCCCTCCTTACAATATATAGGAAGAATGAAAGAGAAGGAGGAAGAGAATTTTGAAATCCTCCCTCAACTACCCAAGAAATGCATTGAATTCACTTGCAACAATGATGGGTTCTACTACAAAACCCATGCCTCCATGTGTTGTTCCTTGTTAGGAAAGAAAGGAAGCCCATACTTCATTATGGTGGTAGGTGAGAATCTTGACAACCTTAAAATATCAAGTTTTAGTTGAGTAGTAGACGTCAAGAGCTTTCAAAAATTCCTCTCTTGCTCAAATCCGAGCTTTCATTCGAAAGTTATGATCATCTCCAAACTGCTTTGGGTTTGGAGTCTATCCGTGCAAGATCCACTTGGAAGTCCCATGCATTATTAATATTTTACCCCCTCCTTTTGCTCTTGAAGTTGTGATGGATGGACACTTAGCATTTTATGTGACCCCGATCCACTTTATTTATGTTCTTCCTTTTCCACCTATTTAGGAGAAACTTTGTTGGACCCTAGACACGTGGAGGTCCCGTACTCATTTGGGGTCCTACCTTGAATTTTACCTTTAAATATGTGCTTGACGTGACATGTGGAGGCCTTGACCGCTCTTCCTATGCTTAGAATTTTTAACAGTGGTTCTCGCCTTTCGGAGCTCGACCATGTGGAGGGCCTGTTCTCGTTTGTGTACCCCAGCTTTGGATTTTACCTTTGGAGTTGCATTGATGAGGCATGTGGATACTTTCGCTAGCTCTTCCCATGTTTAGAATTATCAATGGTTAGTGAAAATTTCTCGGGATATGACCACGTGGAGAGTCGATGCTCGTTTGGGGACCTGCCTTTGTATTTTACTTTTGAAGTTGCATTGACACATGGAACCTTCCACGGTTCTATTTCTTTTCTTCAAGTTGAATCACTCGGGCTTGATTTTGAACCCTTGATTTTAAATTTTGGGAGTTAAGCCTAAGGTGTAGAAGGGAAACAGAGGGAAGGTGTGCATGAGGAGGGTGCATGTCACAATAGGGTGTATACAGGTGCACAAGAGGAAGAGAAGGGATGGTTGATTTTAGGGCATGTCTATAGAAGTACGTGAAGAGGGCTTAAGGGGAAGGTGTGGGTGGTGCATGCACAAGAGGGAAGTGCAAAAGGGAAAAATGGAAGGAGAGAAGAATGCAAAAGAAGAGTATGGAAGCGGGACATAAATATCCAACCGAGGAAGGGTGAGAAATCGTAGAAAGGAAAGAGGGCATGTGACAGGAAGACCCAGAACTTAACCAATTTTGAAGGCGTCTGCGCAGAGGGTTGCGTGAAATAATTGGATAGTGTAGGGAGTGCATGAGAGGACTACAGCCCATGCCAAGTGCCAAATAATAAATCCTACCAGGTGTAACCTGAAATGTGAAGCATCGAGCCAGTGAGAGTAAAATTCCTCCAAATAGTTGGTAGAGTTATTTGGATAACATTAATTTCTTTCTTGTATTTATTGGCACCTTATGCCTTGGTAATGTATTCAACATTCTTTGCACTTGGTCTTCTTGCTTTAAGTTGTATCATAGCAGAAGCATTGGATCATGGGAGCGTAAGACTATTTTTTTGTTGTTATCTATTCTAGAAAATTCTTGGCACGGTGTATTTCAACTTGCTTGGAAGTGGATCCTCGACATGGCAGTTTTGCTTTGGTTTGACATTGAAGGAAACAAAGAAAATAAGAGCAACGTGTGACAACCTTTCCTAGTTTTGGTAGTTTTCTCTAATTACTTAGATTTGGATGATTTTTCTTTTGTTGGCATATATTTGATATAGAACTGTCACATGTGACACCATGATTCATTTTTATGTTGCATGGATTATCTGCCTACATTGATGATCTATATCCACTACCATTTTTGCCATGGGTTCATTACAAGCCTTCTAAGTCAATGTTTAAGATGGTTAGAAACTTATTCATGGGGGTTTCATATGTGAAGGGTCTACATATGCGAAGGATCTAGTCTTGGGCCGCTTGTGAATTTGGTTATCAATATTTATCACATTGTTGTGGGGACATATTTTCGGGAATGAGCTTGGATTTTTCCTACTTTTTAGAAACACTAATCCTAGGCTATCACAAGGAATATATATTTCTAGGAGGATTCTTAGGGTCAGGTGTGATTATTTTGATGTGTCTAAACATTTCATCATCTCTTTTTGGTGGTTCAACAACAATATTGAAGTTTGATATTTATTTTTGTATCCTCCTTTTCCATGGTTGCATCATTTTTAACACCTAGATGATCATAGAGAGTGCAGTTTGTGGTGATTATGACTATGTGAAACATTTGTTGGAATTTTTACCAATTTTTCTACAGTATTTTCTAGTGTGTTTATCATAATTACAAAAATGCATTCACAAAATTTGAAGAAGAAGTGTATATGAGATAAGAGTTGTGTGGAGATTGTTTGAATCATAATGAGCCTCAAATTTGTATCTCCTAATCAAGTAGCAACATACCGGAGGTTGGATGATAAACAAAGATTGCAAGATAATTGGAATCCTCTCATGAGTTACCTATGAAAGGGTTGCACCGTTGCTTTGATGAAAAATTTATTTTTTCTTGTGTTCATATTTTGATATTCTAAATTTTTTTGTGGTGTCTTTTACAATAAATATGTAGAGTGTTTTCTAGTTTGGTACCTCCTAAATAAAGAACATTGTGTAGAGTAAAAACACTAAAGTAGTGCTTAATGATTTTTAGAAGGTTTATAGTAATCGAGAAAACACCGAAGTGATTAGCTAAGATATGAGGTCACCTCCAGGTTCATGGTGAACTGCGCACAAAAAAACCATATTGGTTTGTTGTAATGCTGGGAAACTGTAAATGATCGAGGTTTTCTCGAGATGGTCATGCATGTGTCACTTCTAGGTTTGTGGTAATTTTGTAGAGAAAAACCAAGGTGTCACCAATACTAAGAAGCCATAGAGATGGCATGCAACCTCAAAGGTGGGTAGGTTACGCGGAGAGTGTATAAACTTTTAATGTGATTACAATAAGGGGGATCCAATATTTGGAAATTTTATATATTTTTAATTAAAAACCTATTAAGGGGGTGAATGTTAGCATATTTGTTAATTAATTGTTTACGTAAATTTACTTAATTGGTTTCTCTTCTAAATTATTGATAGTTTTACTAAACTCATTATGATTTGCTTGTATTTATTGGCATCTTATGCCTTGGTAATCTATTCAACATTCTCTCGCACTTGGTCTTTGTGCTTTCAATAAATGTCGTCATATTTAATGTTCAATATTTACATATTAAATGGTAATATTGATGCTCGAGGATTTACAACTGACCTCATCAACACATTAAATGATAAACAGTGATAAAAACAACATGTTTACCTTATCCCAGGACCTTAAACACTATTATAACACAAAAGAATACTTTATTCATTCACTAAAAGCCCGAATGATATAATCAAACACTTGTAAGATTAGTCATTTATCAACACCAAAATCATTATTTGCAGAACCAAAATAATACAATCCAGTAATGTAAAGATTTGACAATGTTACTAATCATTACCAACTACGCAAGCAATGTACAATATATTTTTATAAAAAAGTACCACAACGGAATAAATTTACATGCTAGAAACTCCTTACACAAAGAAAATTAAAGTAACACAACATAAAAAGGTGCACTAAAGTATTCATTATAGGTAAATCATTCCTATTTATATATCTTAAAATCAAAATCATCATACTTAACAAGGTAACTACATTCAAACATCAAAGAAAAATTAGAATATGTTATAAACATTAATTACTTTATGAATGCTTAGTGACAAGCACCATTATATGGTTGAGCATGAAACTATGTATAAGTGTTTACGTTACCCTTACCTCTTAAATGAATTTTCGTAAACATCCTAACCTTGTGAATGAAATAAAATGAAAATGGGGGATGTGACACTTGGAGGATACCTTCCTACTTATGTGGATTCCAACATACATGTCTAATGTGTTGATTGCACATACCCTATGGTGAAATATTCTTTGGAGGTCGATTTGGTTGCGGGAGTAGTGAATGAAGAGTCATTTGAAGAAACTAAAGAGAAGTTGGCTGAAGTGCACTTCTTGAAAGGTAAATTATAAGTAGTTTTGAACATTGATTCTCTTAATGTACTGAAGTGGACCTCTAGGTTTAGTGGTGGGTTGGCCCCATTCCCATTGATAACAATTATCTTAAAATATTTATTTTTTGGGAAGGCCATAGGTATTAAAAAAATATAACGTTGACCTTTGTCTTGTAGGAGAAACTGAGGAATCCAAATGAGGAAAAGGGTTGGAATATGTTCGCATAGGAATCCTAAGCTTAAATGATGGTTTGGTTTTTATCTTGTTCGGATTTCATAGTTGTGATGCTCAATTATATTTTCCCTCTTCGTCTTCATTTTTATATCTCATCTCTTAGCCTTTTTGTCTTTAGGTAGGGCCTGATTCAAAAAACCTTTTATCCTTGATAAAATATATATTTTTATTAAGGTTAAATTGTTTTTGACTAGGGCCCAATAAAGCATTACAAGAAGGCATAAAATCCCCTGATAAAACAATAACATCGCAAAGAGAAATGAAATAGCTTGCTTGCAATGAAAGAGACAACTACGTAGGTGAAATGGTATTCTTGAAAATAGATTTTTTCTTATTATGCACCATTTTCCACTTGTAAAAGACTTCCTTGATAGGAAGAATAAGCTAAACAACTTCAATCCACAAATAAGTTATTTTTTCCTTGGGAAGAGGAGGAGGGATATTTCATTTATCCTAATTATGCCCAATTGGTTCAACCATTTTTTTACTGGGAATTATTTCTTTAGACTTCTCCATGTTTCCTCCAATAGGTATTTTAAAGAGGTGAGTTTAAGGGGAGTGATTTAGCCACAACATTTGAATCTTTATTCGAATCCAAATCATCCTTACCATTAAAAACCAAGTGTTCAAAGAGGGCATTCTTCCACCAAGTGTTTATCTTATTTTGACACTTTGTCACCCCACATTCAATAGCAGTATGACCTAAAGTGAATTACCTTCTACACCTGAAAGGTAAACCTTCATATTCTAATGGCTGGGTCCATGTTTTGTTATGCACTTTAAGCTCAATGTTTGCAAGAAGGTTTTTTGAGGTGTCTATTTCAACAAGAATCCTGACATATGTTGTATGAGTGAAATCAGTGGTTTGGGAATCAATATAAAGAATATTTCCTAAAAATTGCCATTAGAGATTAGACAATCATGACTCCAAAATTGGAGAGGTAAATGGTGAAGGATAATCCAAGCAGGTTTACAAGAGAAGGTTTCTATGAGAGGGTTAAAATAGGGGAGCCCGGGTTGTAGGAAAAGGTATCGTGATTGAAAAACCTAGAGTTTACCCATTATGATGTCTTTATCAAATATAAAGAAAAGACCACAATAAAAATTCCTTTTACATAGGGATATAGATATAGTGATCCAAAGTAAGGAGAAGGATCTAATATTTGGAGATCCATTCATGTAGGGTTGGTAGGCTAGGCCATAAACCACCAAATTTGTAGATTAATACATACACACAAAGAATAGTGTTCAAATTCTAAGACTTCATCTCCAAATGTGATGCAAGGGGTAGAGGTGAAAAGGGACATGGAGCTCCTAACCTATAGAGTTTTTTTAAAATGAAAATCCAATAGTCTCACAAGTCGGGCCATCGTTTTCCCCAATAATAGTTGAGGCATGAGTAGGAGGAACAAATTTGAAGTTTCCACATAAAACAATAGGGGTATAGCGTGATCTAGTCATATGATGTCACTCCAGGGAAATATCGAATAATTTGGGTTAGGGTCATCTCACAGTCGAGACCGCACTAAGAAAATCACATATTCTTGCTACCGAAGGCGTGGAGCCATTTTTTCCTAGGGAGTTTATGCCAACGGAAAGGGAGGGAGATGGAGGGGTTTGTCACCCAACTTTGGATCTCCAACGAAATTAATCGATCCTTAGTGCGATCTAGTGGAACCTATGAGTAACTCGCCACCATCCATGCTAAGAAAATCCCGAGCATTGCCATTGATGCTTCCCCATGCAGCAGAAGCATCATTTTTCGCCTAGGGTTCGATGACCTTTGTTTAGGGATTCTGATTGTCCCTATGTTGGTGTAGATTCTTGTGATTACTATGTCCAATAGTTGAATACGACAAAGGGCCATAATCGAAAAATACTTGATAAAAAAATTAAATTCTACTTATTTTTTAATATTTTTACCGATGTTTTATTTTGATGACAATTTTAAAATATTCTAATTTGAATTATTATTTTTAATATTTTTATATAGTTATAATTTAATATTAGGTATATTAAAATATTTGGTGGTATTGTTTACAAACTTTTAGTGTGTAATTTTAAAACTAATGATTTTTTAATAATATTCTTAATGTATACGAGAGAGAGAGAGAGAGAGTATTCTGATTGTTGTCGCCCCAAAAAATGCCCCGTCATTTCTGAAGTCAAATTCAAAATTTTTGAGCTCGCGCCTCCGTAAGTGTTCGAGTAAAGTTGGAAGCTTGAAACGATAGAGAAATTCATGCTTTGAAGTTCTTTAAACACTCCAATCTGCGTGGTTTGATAAATTTTCCGTTTCCCCATTTGGACACGTGAAAATTCTATTATTGTCCTCATTTAAATGAAATAATCAATATTTCTATGCCCATGGATCATCGAACCTTTTATTGCTTTCAATCCCTTTGTTCGCGAAAGAAATTTTAAAACCAGGTGCGAAATGGTAGATTTTTCTTCGTCTCTGCATTTTTCCACAGTCGTGAATGATGGGTGTTTTCTTCCCCATCAAATTTTGGCCCTATTATCCATAGGTACATAAACATATCTAATTGGAGGTGGGCCGACAAAGCAATTTGAGGTTTTGATCCTTTTTTTAAAAAGGGCTAAAAGTCATAAAGGGACCCGTAGCCCCGATCATGCTAAGAGGGAAAAATTCAAATGTTAAGCACACATGAAAATATTTAAAGAGGGACGTAGATTTTCGGGAGATTTGAGAATTTGAGCCCTTTTCATTAAAGGAGCTTAAACTTAAAAAGTGACCTGCAGCCCACCAAACACAAAGGAAAAAGTCAAATCACAGAAAGTCAAAGTAGGGAAGCGAGCTTGTTGAGAACTTCGAGGTTTTGAGCCTCTTTGTAAAAAAATTCTAAAATGCATAAACTAGCTCGTAGCCCTGATCAGGCTTAAAGGAAACAATCAAATGCTTTGAGCCATCATCAAAAGAGTCAAAGCAGTGAGGTGGGCCTGTGGAGAATTTGTGTTTTTTAGCCCGCTTTGAAAAAAGGTAAAATTATAAAAGTGACCCACAACTTTGTCTCCACTTGAGTGAAGCCACGTGTCACGCTCATATCAAAAGTGGAAGGGTGGACAAAAATGTAAAAATGCCAAATCTCTATAAAGTCACAAAATGCAAAAGGCATCTTCCACGTCTCTCCAAAAAATTTCTCCTACGTGCGCACGGCTGTGGTTTAAAGTTTCGAAGGAAAGGTGAACGACTCAAATTCAAATTACAAACTAGTGTAAGGGTTGCATTATGAAACTTAATGTTTTTTTTGCCATTGGCATTTCTTTCGAAATCAATAATCTGAATAGACGCGAGTGATTGAAAATATTGTAAACCATTTCATGCTAACAAAGAAGAAGTTGTAACTATTTCTTGCGATAAATTTAATGTCTTCTTCATGCCATTGTATAGGGTGTGCAATTGATCTTGTAAACTCGAGTACATTTTATTTAGAGAAAGAAAAATAGATAAAAATTTCTTCTAATTTCCTCCATTCTCAAATTTCTTCCATTCTCTCATTATGTACAACTTATATTTAACCATTAATACAAGAAGAAGGATTTTGTAGCCTCTTTGATGAGGAGATTTTAAAAACTATGAGTTCGCAATATTATCTCTTTGTTACCATTTGCGAGTTGTTTCTTCTCATGAATGCATGTGTTGAAATATCTAAGTAGTGCATGCAGAATATGATTTTCTACCTACAATATTAGTTCTCCTACCTCTCTTCTCAATCCATTTCCCACTTTCATAGCAAATTCCCTCCTTGCAGAGATAATTGTAAGAATTTTCTGCGCAAGGTCATGAGTTCCCCTATTGGATCCCCAACCAAAAGGTCAAGAAAGAAATCCACCTTTTAAGGTGCATGCATATATGGAAGTTGCACCAGTTAAGTAGAGGATTTAGATTCCCGAGCATTGGAAAGGAATCCATAAGTTTATCCTCTCGAAAAATTTCCTCGAAATCTATTTTTAGCACCCACCATGGGGCAAATTTAGCAACATCTGCACATGAATGTGACCGCAAGGTCGAAAAATTCAAACTTCAAAAAGAGATTTTTTTGGAATTTGAATGGCTATATGAGCCACATGGATTCAAATCATGGCTTTTTCAAAAACCCTTATGTTGAAAGACCCAAATTTCTCTTCCACATCCAAGAAGACGTATCTTGATTTGAGGGAAGCTTTATGGAATAACAGCACAAAGTACCAATCACTATTTCATTTCCATGAGGATTATGGACCTTGAAGAAGAAAGTGTTGCCGAATTGGAGAGGCAAAGATAAATTCCAACATTGCAAAGAAGATCATAGATTTTCACACTGGAATATAGAATATACACTGAAAATAGAGACAAGGAGGACAAACTCATCCGATTTTTAAGGAATTTCAAAAGAGACAAGAGCTACTTGGGATCAAGAGGCTTCCTTCTCAAGCAACTAGTCACATTAGAAACCCGAGTGTTGCCATTCCTTTGGACAAGTGAATTTCCATACATCAACGAGAACCTTGGAGATTTGACCAACGCAGAGACTAAAGAAGAAGATAAAGAAAGAGAGGTGAGAGCCAAAGAATAAATAAGAGCACAACTCGAAGAAATCAAAAGACTTCAAGACAAGGTGGATGAAAGAGCAACAATAGAAGTTGCAGCCTTAGTAAGGATAGAAGCTATAACTAGAAATATAATGGATAATCATGATCGTGATCATGATTGTAAACATGATTTTGAGGCTCATAGGCCTAACATACCATGGGGAGGAAACACTAGTCCACCGGTTCTTGCTCAACCACTCCATGAGCTACCAAGAGGCTCGACAAAAACTTCCCAATATTTAGAGGGTATGGTTATCAACTCCACGAAGAGCATGTAGTAGCATTTACCACTTCTTGTGGTGTGTTTGGTGTTGAGGATGAAGACGTGTCGATCGGACTCTTTGTGGATTCACTTCAAGAAAATGCTACTGAATGGTTCTACATGCTATCCTCGAGGTCTGTCACCTATTGAAACAATATAAGAAGTGCATTCGAACACAGGTTCAAGAGCATAGAAGATTGTCAGGATATTTTGGTCCAATTGGTACAAATGAAGAAAGAAACCTCCGAGTCAATGAGGGACTTCGTAGCAAGATATGATAGAGTGATAAGAAGGATCCTTGAAGATGTGGTGTCTCCTAAAATAATTTGAAGAGGTTTTTCATCAGTGATCTGCCATCAAAAGTAGGTTTCTTCCTCAAAAGAGCCCAACCAAGAACATTGAGGAAATCCTAAGACTTTCAATAAAACGACGATGATCTACTCCTTTCCGGAAAGGTTAAAGGCCCCAATGGAAAGAAAAAGGGTCAGAATTCGAATTCTATCACCACAGATCCAATGTTCCAAAAAATGGCAAATGACTTGGTTTCCTTGAAGAAGTAACTATCTTAGATCACAATGCAAAATGCTTCAAGGAAACCAAACCCTCTAGATAGGCCAAGGATTTCTCCACCTCCTTATCAAATTTCTCTTTGAAGCGCCACAATTCAATGCATCCTATGACACCAAAGAGCCAGAGGAGGAAGCATAAATTGATGAAACTGAAGAAGAAAATATGGAAGACTATGAAAACTATCTTGAGGTTGAGGAAGTTTATATGCACAATGGCCTAATTGAGTACGTTGACGATGAAGATGAGGATGATGAAGAAGCTTCAAGTTTCTCATGTGTTGTTTTCCTCGTGCAAAACCAGAAAGGTGCTTCATCTTCAATGGTTGTGGTAAAGGATAACAAGAATAAATAATATTCTCCTCTAGAGGTCAAATAAAATAAAATCATCAGTAGAGGATCACCATTACCACCTTCTATGGAGTGAGCCGGAGAAAAAATAGACTCACCGGTTGTCGAGATCATGCTACTATGCCAGGGTAAGTGATCTAATTCTTATCTAGGCTCAAAAGTTTCTAAGAACAACTCTCCTTTAAATGTTGTCGCTACAAAAAGCATCTAAGGTTCAATCAAAAGCTACACCCTTACCCCCTTCCAATCCAATTCCTACACCCAAAAGGAGAATTTAACAACCAAAGTAGCAAAGCCTCTACCATGTAAATCTTCCTCCATTTCTAGAACCTCTTCCTCACTCATCGTAATCCCATTTGACTTTGTGGACCATGCAAGAAAAATCCAAGTCCAACTTTCTGAAATATAATACCTACAAACACACCCTGCCCATTTTGATAAGTTCATTAATGCAATTTATGGTGGTAACCCTATATTATTGAGTTCTAATTCTAAAGGCTTACTGCACACACCATCCACACCACCTTCCCAAAACATGCTATCCCTCGGTGTGTTTGAAACCAATAGGGTTGAACCTTTCTACCTATCACTCCTCATTAAAGGCTTCTAGCTAAATAATTGTATCGTAGATTTCAAAGCCTCGACAATGTGATGCCACTAAAGTTACAAATTCTCTAGGGATCACCTTGACCCAGGTAAATGGCACCTGCTACTCAATGGAATCCAAACAAGTGCCATTGGTAGGAAGAATCAAAGATGCCACAGTAGCACTAGCTAATTTTCCGGACAAGAAGGTGCTCCTAACCATACTGGTAGCAAACATCCCAACATCATTTGATATGCTATTGAGTTGGAGTTTTTGCCGAGACACAGGTGGAGAGATAAAAATGGAGTGGTCATATACAACTATCCTAGTAAAAGGTGAGATGAAGAAGTTGTTACCAATACGAAAGATGAAGTTCACAAGACATAGGTTTGATGATCCGAAAGCCAAAATTTTCTTTCAAGATTGTGGGATAGGAAACTACCTCCTCGCATCAAAAAAAGAGGAGAACTTTCCACTTCTCATGGAGGAAGAGGAAGATAAAATTTTAACAATTGAATTTGATGGTATTCATTCCAGTGTGTGTAGTGTTTTACTGTCCTTCCAATTAGTTGTACCCATTTTCCTAGAAGATGCAATTTCATAATACAAATAACACTACAGAGTATGAAGCACTACTCTTAGGCATGAGTGCAGCATAGGACATGGGAATCAAGAAACTGATATGCCAAGGTGATGCGAGAGGTTGTATTAAATAAGTTCTCGCTAACAATATCGGTGAATAATCCAAGACTTTAGCATTATAGAAATAGAGTGTGGGACTCCATTGAATCTATTCCAAGGGAACAAACTAAAAGGATGATTCTCGTGCAATGTCACCTTCCCTAGTGACACCTCATCCTTCTTTTGGTAAAGACAAAGTGACCATTGAAATGGTATTTAAGCCTATTATGCTGACATAATGCAAATCATTGGCAAGTCTTGAATGATGATAACCAAATTCTATCCTTTTTAGAGAAAAGGGATGATTTCAATAATCTCTTCTTCGAAGGAGGTGAAAATCCACACCGAGAAGTAGTCCCCAAAGAAGAGAAAGAAGGAATTGAAGGGATTGATGATGAGGGAGTTATCAAATTGAAAGGGAAGAAAATTCCCAAAGGCCAAGTCTCTTTAGAAGACCTCTTTAACAAACATGATAGATTCATTCAAGAGAAAGAAAATCAATCTTCATGGTGCCCGACTGATTTTGATAAAGAAGACATTGGCACCCCGAGGAGAAAAGGATGGTCAATATTGAAAAATGTTTCTCACTTGAAGAAAATAGAATGTTTGTTGCATTACTCAAGAAATACTTAGATGTCTTGGCCTACTCTTATGATGAACTTAAATCCTTCTAGCCAAAGGAAATGCATCATTCAATTCCTTTGAAGTAGGGTGTTAAATCCTTTAGATAGAAACAAAGGCCGTACAACTCAAATATTTCGATACCATTAAGGAGGAGGTAATAAAGATGGTTAATGCAAGGATCATCTTTCCCATCCACTATTCAACATGGGTGGCTAACATTGTGCCAGTGTGGAAGAAGAATGGGGAAATAAGGACATGTGTAGATTTTTACAACCCGAAAAAGGCATCACTAAAGGACAATTATCCTCTTCCTATCATGAACCATATCCTAAAAGAATTCACTTTATCTGAAATGATTTCATTACTTGATGGATTCTTAGGATATAATCAAATCAAAGTGGCAGTGGAGGACTACACCAAGACAACCTTTATAACACCTTGGGGTACTTTTGCCTACAGTGAGAATGCCTTTTGGCCTAATCACCGCACGAGCTACATTCCAAAGGGCGATGTATTTGGCCATCAAAGATATAAAGCATTGCATTGTCATATATCTTGATGATCTCAAAATATTTTCAAAGAAGAGGTGAGATCATATCTATCACTGGAATAGGTACTTGCAAGGTGTAGGAATCATGGCATATCATTATATCTAAAAAGTGCATTTTTGAGTCACGATGGTAATTTATTGAGGCACATTGTGAAAAAACATGGAACAAACATTGACCCTGAGAGCATTATATTCATTCAAGCATTATCCTTTCCCACAAGTAATAAAGGAGTTCATTCTTTCTTTGGAAAGGTGAAATTTCTTTGTATTTTTGTGCACGAGTTTGTTGAGTTGACGAAGCGCATCACTTCCATGTGAAAACCACAAGAAAAATTCAAATGGAACAATGAAGGAAGGCAACATTTGAAGAGGTAAAGAAATCCATTTCCAATGTTCCGACTCTTGTATCTCCAAATTTTGACAAAGAATTCATCATGTTTTGTTATGCATCAAAACATAAACTCTCTGTCGTTCTCATCCAAAAAAATGATGAATACGTGGAAGCACCTATTGCTTTCATGATTTGTCATTTGAAACAACATGAGATAAAATACAACTAATTGGAGAAGCATTCCTATGCAGTAGTCAAGGCTATAAAAACTTCACGTTTTACATCCTTAATTCCCATATAGTGGTGATGTTACACGACAAAGTCTGCAATCAAGTCCATCTTGACACAACAATATCCCGAGAGATAAAATAGGAAATTTGATTGCAAAAGTCAAGAATATGAATTGGAGAATAGACACTCCAATCTGGTAAGGGAAATGGCTTATGCAAGTTGATCTTGAAGATGAAACACTCAAAGTTCAACATGTCGAAGAAAATTGTGCTTTCTCAACTTGTCGAAAGACAACCTAGAGGTTCTCTTTGTCACCACTACTTATGAGTGGTATGTTGATATTGCCTATTACCTAACTTATGGAGAATGCACTCCCCATATTGATTATAAGAAAAGGAGAACACTCAAGTGAAGGTAGCTAAATTTTTAATCTGGAATCATATTCTTTACAAAAGAGGCTTGGATGGTTGTTTCCTCGGTGCATAGATAAAGAGAAACAAGAAACACTTCTTGAAGGATACCATGACCAAGCATGTGGTGGGAATTTTTCAGCAATGGTAACTTCACACAAGATCCTCTCGAGGAAGGTTTTTGGCCTACCATCTTTATAGACACTTGAGATTGGGTTTCTAAATACAAAGCATGCCAACAGTTCATTAGAAGACCACAACTCACTTCAATACCACTCAGGACTCGTGGTTATTTAAGAACCATTTCAACAAAGTGGGGGATGGACTTCATTGGTATTCTTAAACCTCACTCAAGTGCAGGGGCACACCTATGTACTCACAAAAACATAATACTTCACCAAATGAGTGGAATCAATTCCGCCAAACAAGCCAACATTGAAAGCATATGCAACTTCGTCAAGGAGAATATCATAGTCCGTTTCTGAGTTCCACAATATATTGTAGCTGATAATGCTACCTATTTCTCTTCAAGAGTTGACCGAGTTTTACTATAGCTACGGAATATCCCTATCTCATTCTTCTTACTACTATGCACAAGGAAATGGACAGGACGAATCAAGCAACAAGAACATTGTGACCATTTTTCACAAGATTGTAAATGAGAATCAAAGGAATTGGCACAAAATGTTGTATGACGCATTATGAGTGGATAGGATCACTCCAAAGAAGGCAATAGGTATGTCACGATTCCAACTTCCATATGGATTCAAAGCACAAATCCCTCTCATGATCAAGATGCTAGCTCTCAAGTTAGTATAGGCAATAGAATATGGTCGGTCTGGATTCCATTGAACAAAGGATCCTCTTTCTTGAGAAGATGGAAGAAAATAGACTCAAGTGGTGGATCACATTAAGGATCACCAATTGAAAGTAAAGAAGATCTTTGATAAGAAGGCCAAGGTAAGAGAATTCAAAGTTGGAGACTTCATCTTGCTATGGGACAAGATAAGATAACCAAAAGGCAGCCATGGAAAGTTCGATTCATAATGACTCGGTCCATTCCGATTCATGAAGGTTATGGTCGAACACTTTTATTCTCTCATATTTGGATGGAAAACCACCGGAATTTCCTCTGTGTAGGAAATACTTGAAATTATATCATCAGTGAAAGCAGGTTGTGCCCCTCCTTGTAACATAAGTGATTGCTAGGTGTGTTTCCCTTCTCGTTGTGTGTTGTGTGTTTCCTTTTCATCCTTTTCATGTCCATGTGTGTTTCCTTATTCTTTATCTCTTTTTATAGGTTGTACATGAATCTGAAGGCCCAATGGATAAGGCAATGGTCAATGAATTACAGGGTCTAGAGATTGAGATTCTGGATTCCCATGTCATGTCTTCACTATGCTCAGTCCATGTCATGTCCCCAAGCTAGAGCTAACTGTTTTCGCCCTCAAAATCCCCCCCTCATTTTTTAAGACAAATTCAAATTTTTTTAACTCACGACCTCCAAAAGTGTTCAAGTAAAGTTAGAAGTTTGAAAAGATAGATAAATTCATGCTTTGAAGTTTTTTAAATAATACAGTTAGTGTGGTTTGATAAATTTTCCATTTCCCCATCTGAACACATGAAAATTCTACTATTGTCCGCATTTAAATGAAATGGTCAATCTTTCATCGGCCATGGATCATTGAACCTTGTATTGTTTTCAATCCCTTGGTTCACAAAATAATTTTTAAAACTGAGCACGAAATGGTGGAGTTTTCTTGTGAGAAATTTATTGGCTTCTTCACACCATTGTAAAAGGCTGAAAATTGATCTTGTAAACTCAGGAGTACATTCTACTTAGAGAAAGCAAAGGAGATAGTAATTTTCTTCTAATTTCCTCCATTCTCAAATTTCTTCCATTCCCTCATTATGTACAACTTTTGTTTAACCATCAATACAAGAAGAAGGATTTTGTAGCCTCTTTGATTGAGGAGATTTTAGAAACTTTGAGTTCGTAATCTTATCTGGTCTTGTTACAATTTGTAGAGTTGTTTCTTGTCATGAATACATGTGTTGAAATTTCTAACTAGTGCATGTAGGAATCTGATTTTCTACCTACAACATTAGTTCTCCTACCTCTCTCCTCACTCCCTTTCCAACCTTCACAGAAAATTCTCCCCTTGCGAGATAATTGTAAGAATTTTCCACAAGGTCAGTGGAGTGCCCCTATTAGATCCCCGGCCGAAAGGCCACCATAGAAATCCACCTTTTCATGCACATACATATATGGTAGCTACATCGGTTAAGTAGAGGAATTAGATTTCGAGCATTGGCAAGAAATCCACCAGTTTGTCCACCCAAAAAAATTCCTTGCCAACACCGATTTAAATTTTCTATAAGTTTTTATGAAAAATATAAAAATAATAGTATTTTGAATAATATAGTATTTTAAAATTATTTAATATCAAATGTCAATAATATATAACTTCATATTAGTTTTTAATAATATTCCATTGGTTTAATGTCTTAGATAAAATTCTAATAGAAATTTTAATTTTAATTTATACAAAAAGTGTAGATTTTCATTAAGGAATGGATCATCGAACCTTGTATTGTTTTCAATCCCTTAGTTCATGATAAAAATTTGAAAACCAAGTGTGAAATGGTGGAGTTTTCTTCTTCTCTTCAACTTTCTGCGATCGTGAATGATGGGCATTTTCTTCCCCATAAAATTTTAGCCCCATTATCCATAAGTACGTGTACGTATCTAATTGGAGGTGGGTCGGTGAAGCAATTTGAGGTTTTGAGCCTTTTTTAAAAATGGCTAAAATTCATAAAGTGACCCACATGACCATGACCATGCTAAGAGGAAAAAGTCAAATGTTGATCCCGTATCAAAAGAGTAAAAGTGGGGATTATTGGGGAGAATTTGAGCCATTTTCATTAAAGGGGCTTAAATTTAAAATGTGACTTGTAACCCCGCCAAATAAAAAGGAAAAATTCAAGTCTTGATCCTTCCATTGAAAATTCAGAGCAGGGAAGTGGGCCTGCAGAGAACTTCTAGGTTTTGAACCTCTTTGTAAAAAAGAGCTAAAAGGCATAAAGTTTCTCACAACCCTGATCAGGCTTAAAGGAAAAATTCAAATGTTGAGCCTGCATCAAAAGAGTCAAAGGGGGGAGGTGGGCCTACGAGAGGAATTTGTGTTTTTGAGCCCACATTATAAAAGGTAAAATTATAAAATTGACCCGTGACTCTATCTCCACTCAAGTGAAGCCACATGTCAAGATTATATCAAAAGCAGAAGGGCGGACCAAAAATGTAAATAATGCCAAATATTTATAAAGTCACAAAATGCAAAAGGCATCCTCCACGCTTTGCTCATGTAAATTTCTCCCACGTAGATGGCTCTGGTTTAAATTTTCAAAGGAAAAATTAACGGTTCAAATTCAAAGTACAAAATGAGTGTAACGGCTTTGCATTATGAAAATTTTGGTTTTTCCTGCCATTGGCGTTTCTTGTGCGAATCAAGAATTTCAATGGATGCAAGAGACTGAAAAGATTTTAAACCATTTCTTGCTAACAAAGAAGAAGTTGTAACCATTTCTTGCAAGATATTTTATGGATTCTTCGTGCCATTGTACATGGGTGGCAATTGATCTTGTAAACTCGGGAGTGCATTGTACTTAGAGAAAGCAAAGGAGATAGCCATTTTTTTATAATTTCCTCCATTCTCAATTTTTCTTCCATTCCCTCATTATGTACAACTTCTATTTAAGCATCAATACAAGAAGAAGGATTTTGTATCCTCTTTGATGACGGTATCTTAGAAACTTTGAGTTTGGAATCTTATCTCGTATGGTTTCCATTTGCGAGTTATTTCTTCTCATGAATGCACATGTTCAAATTTCTAGCTAGTGTGTGTAGGAATCTAATTTTCTACCTACAACATTAGTTCTCCTACCTCTCCTCTTACTCCCTCTCCCACCTTCATAGAAAATTCCCCCCTTGTAGATAATTACAAGCATTTTCTGCAGGTCGGTGGAGTGCCCCTATTGCATCCTTGGCCAAAAGGCAACCACAAAAATCCACCTTTTCATGTACATGCATATATAACAGCTACATCGGTTAAGTAGAGGGACTTAGATTCCCATAGCGTTTGCAAAGAATCCACAAGTTTTTCCACCTAACAAATTTCCTCACCAACACTAATTTAAATTTTCTATAAGTTTTTATGAAAAATATAAAAATAATAGTATTTTGAATAATATAGTATTTTAAAATTATTTAATATCGAATGTCAATAATATATAACTTTATATTAGTTTTTAAAAATATTCCATAAGTGTAATGTCGTAGATCAAATTATAATAGAAATTTTAATTTTAATTCCTACAAAAGTGTAGATTTTCAATAAGGAAGGGTCAAATATGTGAGTTCTCTACAAAATATTATCAATGTATGTAAATTATGGAACATCCACAATACTTAAAAATGACTAAATTTATTTTTCATAGAGATACTACAAGTATTCTACATTTCTTCCCAATTGTGATAATTTGTGGAATATGCTAGTTTGTTGTAATAGTTGCGCTCATGTGAATAATGTGAGAAAGACCCAAACGATAAAGTGTAAAACAGATAGCAGAGAATATTTCGTTAGGAAGTATATGAGTTGTGGAATATGTGTGGTAGATTAAGGCATTTAAATGCCACATTTTTCTTTCCAAATTTCCATTCGTTTCTTCATCTTATAAAAAAGCTAAACATCGTCTAATTTTAAACATTGATGGCATAAAAATATAATTAAAATAACAATGTTATTTTTTCCATATTTTCTCAAAAAAATGTTTCACTCGATTATGTAGGGCCATATTATTGGCACCCTAGAATCGAAAAAAATTTAACGATGATGGATGAGTGAATGCTCCATATAGATAAAAAAATTACATAGCAGAACATTATTTTTAAGTTCTATAGTATTGTTGATTAAGATGACTCATGTATGTTAATACCTACTTCATCGTATCCATGAATTTTCCTTAATATTTTTTCCTTGTTTTCTCCATGGTATGGAAAATATTTTATTCATACCTTTGAGAAATATAGCAATATATATTCACATGTTTGTTATAATTTATGAAAAAATTCTATTTATTTGAGTTTTGTAAGGTGCAATAATTGGTGCCATAAACCAACAGATAAGATAATGGTGATGACTAATTAACCCCTTCATATATCTAGAGAAGATGTCGTACAATGTTAATATTAACATTGAAACTATTTTATTAAGTTGACTCATGTTAGTCAACATGTATTTCATCATATCTGTGCACCACCCCCAATAAAAAGTTTCTCCTTGATATGGAAACTATTTAAATTGTTTCTTCTAATGATATGTACAAATATCTTCCAAAAAATTTCACCTATTAGAAAATAAACATTTATGAAACTAAACCACCCCATAAAACTTTGAATATTAAAAAGTGACATAGTTATGCCTAGTTGGAATTAACTAACACTTCATGGAGAGTGTGCAAAAATTGTAGATAGTAAAAGTAAACACCAACACTTATATATACACTAAAAATGATAGGCCCACGACAAGTTATCTAGAAATAATATAACACGATAGCAATGTTCAAATCGTTAACTATTAACAAGTTTAATTATGTTGATAACAATTTTTCCAAATTACAATGATGCAAGAAAATTATAACAACTAGTCAAAAGATTTATAATATTCAAAATAAAATTTTCCCTATTTATATCTTTGGATCAGCTTGAGGATCGAAGGATATGCTAGGTGTGCACACATATTTCCCCCTCTTTCTTCAACACCTGAACCATTACTTATATGGCTAGGAATTTCCAAATAAAAGCCTCAATGAAAATTTCTAGCACATAACGGGGTAAATGGAAGGTAGAAATTTTGTGATGGTGGTCATTATTGACACAAATCATTAGTATTTTTGTGCGGGGAAATCCCTACTTGCTATCTTAAACACTAAATTAAATCCCTTATGGAAGTGTTATCCAAAATTTACCCCAAGGTGATTTCGATAACTTGCACAATTTATTTAGACTTGGAGAGGAAGAAATGGTGAAAACAAGAAAATTGGATTATGAAGGCACCCCTTTTCTTTTCTCTAAACTCCTTATTCAAGAAAAATCTAAGGAGTTAGTGAAAATTTGCTAAATATTTGGAAAAGTAGGGAAAAGGGCCTTTTTTAATGTATTGCGGGTCTAGGAGCTGCGGGTGGAACATCTGCAGATGGAACTAGGGCTTCTCATCCTTGACTTAGGTCTGAAATGCTAAGAAAACAATGAAATGCAGATAAAATGGAAGTTTGCGTCCCAGGTAGCACAAGTTTCATCGAGACACGAGTTCCGTGAAATGCCAATTTACGATTGACTAAGGAGTGTATTATGGGTAAAGAGGGTCTATGTGACATAAACAACACAGTCTTGTAGGGACGTGAGTTACCCATAAGCCTAAAATCGGTGCATATCAAAGGAATCACGGTGTGTTGCGGAAAAGCAGTTTAGGTCCCACGCAACATAAGTTCCATCGGGTGACGAGTTTCACGAAATACCAATTTTCCTTAGTTTCAAAGGAATGGAGATGAAATAGTGTATTGTGGAAAATTTAGGTCCCAACGGCCCAAGTGGTCCAAGTATCGCAGAGGCGTGAGTTTCAAAGAAACTGAAATCGTGGCATATCAAGCGAATCACGGATCGTTATAGGAAAGGTAGACTTGATGGCCCAAATAGTCCTTTTACCTTAGTGCCATGAGTTCCCTAAAAATATGAAATACCTAGAATGTAAAGGGAAATGTAGATTATGAGATCCCGTGTGGAACCCGCTAACCCTGAACTTCAAACGAGCATAACTTTTGACCAGGAGTTCGATTTTGACAAAATTGGAATTTTCGGAAATCTCTCGACATCCTCTATGCAAAAAAATGGATTTATTATTTTTAGTAAGGGTATGTGGGTGAAAATAAAATAAACATCTCCAGATCCAATAAATTAATCACTCAGTCTCGTAAAATGCAAGAAATCCCTGGAAAACCCAAAATAGCTACTCACACTCAGAAGACCATAAATTTTGCAATTGTCAATGGATTTTCAGAAAATTTGTCTCGTTGGAATCGTGATTCCAAGCCGAATGAAAAAAATCAAGTAATTCAAATATTTATGAATTTTTTATCATGATTTTTAGGAAAATGTTCGGGTTTTTAACTGGATTTTGGAAGTGGTTAGAGAGGCATTTAATGAGCATGGGCTGCCATTCCTTCTCTGCTTTGAAGGTTATGGGACACCTTGAGATTTATTTTGTAGGCCCAAAATTACCAACCACACTCATTTATTATGACTTGAAAATGTCTGAAAAGTTGATATCAGGAATTACATCCCCTTTTTCTCTTTCTTCCAAAACTCTATAAATTGGAATATTGGGCTCATTGGAGAGGGAGAATAGTTTTTGAGTAGAAAAACTCTGTCATTTTGATTTTGTGAAGACAATGTGTTGTATGCCCTTATAGTGGACTCCTTGCATGGTGATCTAGGCCTTTCCTTTGTAATAGTTTGGACTATGCATATTAATGAAACAATAGATTCAAGTTTTTGGATGTATCTTCCCTTGCTAAGTTTGTTGCATTCTCCTTACCTCTCTAATGTTATTGCAAATGTTTTTTCCTACCCTATAATCTTGTATGAACTTATTATTATTGTGTATGCATGGAAATGTGTTGTGAATGTTGTTATTAGACTATGGAGAACTGTCATCACCCTCTCTGATATGCATTTTGCTTCCATTTTCACACATTGAAAATTTTTCCCATTCCTTTCTTTTGGTGTATCACCTCTATAGTGTAGTTTTCCTTCATTTGGATTTTATTTCACTATCCGTGGTCCCTTGGAAATTTCGGGATAGATATAGTTAGTAGTTTCATTTGAGTAGAGTTATTTTGCACTAGGATTAGGAAGAAGAGCCAACGTTCTCTAGAGACCTACCAAAAGTAGCAAGTATCACACAACTTGGAGATATTACCCATGCCTCCTAGTCACACCATGAGCTCAAGCACACACATTTGTGTGAATCATAGGGTGTTGTGATTCGGTGATAATAGGAAGATATCCATGGAATTTGTTATAGAATGAACCTTAAATGTAGAGTTTCCATATCTAACATATGGAGAGTTTGAGATTCAAACATTGGTGCGAGTCTTGGTGGATGTGCATGATAGACGTCGGGGAAAAAGGAAGGTTGAGGTTTATTTCCAATGATCATTTATTAATGGTGTAATCATAAATTTAACAGAGGTGAAACCTAATAGTAAATGTGCATGAAATCGATAAAATAATGAACCTTAATAGAAAGGTTTTTAATCTAACATAGGTACAATTTGGAATTCAAACATAAGTAAGTTGACCTTCAAAGTATTCATCATCCAAAGTACATTTTATCAAATAATTTCACACCTTTCTACATTTATTTTTCAAATGATTGAGAAAAATGGCATTTGGTTCAAATATCGATGCTCATAAGAAAGAAAAGTTTGACATATTGTTCTTCCCACTATTTTCGACATTAGTTTACTTCTCCTCCACTTAATCCTACTTCATCACCCATCATCCTCCTCGATGTTTTACTCCATCTTATTTAACTTCTTCAAGGGATCCCCTACGACGTTTCCATTACAAATTTTACGTGCAATTGGTAGTAGATAGTGTTTAGATATAAATTATTGAAAATTCAACTCATATAATTCAAAATCATTAAAAATCCATGTAAGATTAGCTTTCATGCCTATATCAATTATTTGTTTCCATAAATATAGTTTTAGCTTCCATTCTTATACATAGAAAAATATATTCATTTTTAGTAGCACACTTACTTAAATTTTCAGATTTTTTTGCATTTGATTAAGATTTCGATATTTTGAGTTCATTTCAAGAATTCCAAGGTTATCCCCTTACATTAATTGACATAACTTCAACAAAAAACCAACAATATGCATATAATTAGTTTGTATGTCACATGTGGCATAGATCTTGCATGCGTGAATTTGAAAATTATTTCATAGCTTAATTTTATGTAAGAAAATAAATTTAAAATTCTTAATTATACATTTAAAAAATAAAAATGAATATTTTTTGATATTAAATTATGTTTTGCATCCATTCTAATAAAACAAAATAAATGACATAGCACCTCTGCCAAAAACATCACCACAATAGGTCAGTGTTCTATCCACCTCTCTTTCTTTGGTGAGGGGGTGGATCCTACCACCATTTATGTAGGATAAATTACCAACGAACTCATCCGATGGTCTTAACCATTATATTGAAACTTTTCCAATGAAATTGGGAGTCAATATTTGACTAGCCCCTATTCATGGTTCATATACTCAAGATGGGGATGGATCGGTGATTAAGTTAATTTAAACAAATATTAAAAATATTAAAAAGATGCCAAGGAGGAGTCTAATTACTTGAACAATATGAAGGCAAGATATTATGCGCATCACCATTTTTTTTTTAAGAAATTTATGATAAAGCCATGAAACTATGAATTTGTAAAGGAATTTGCTCCAATCTTGAAGGAAGTTGAGTCTATTCAAGAGTTTCTTACTAGGGATGAAATTATTGTGAACCATCTTAAAACTCAAGGGGAAAGTGTCATAGAGCAAAAAGTTGTAGAATTTTTTTTGAGATATCTTCCTCCAAAGTTTGATCTAGTGGTCATAGCCATTGAAGAAAGTAAAGATCTAACCATATTCAAAGTTTGAGATTTGATAGGTTCTTTGCAATCTCATGAGGAGCATATGCAATGTTCTATAATGAACCTAGTTCAAGCCTTTCAGTCTATTGTCAGAATTGAAGAAAAATCTAGAACCCCTTCTCAATCAAGAAAATTTGAAGGGGATTCTTTTACATATAGAGGATGTGGCAGAGGAAGAGGAAGGAATTCAATGGATCGAAGAAGCATCCGGTGCGTATTGTGAAAGGTATGGACATTATGAATATTAATGTAGAAAGAAAAAATTTGATTTGAATAAGTCAAGAGCCAACTATCTTGAAGAGTCTTTTGAAGAAGTAAAACACTCTACATTCTTTGCTTGCAATTTCGCAAAAGAACCTCAAAAGGATGTTTGGTTCTTGGATAGCGGTTGCTCAAATAATATGATAGGTAAATCTGATCTCTTTGTCAAATTAGATGAATATGTAAGGAGTCAAGTAAAATTTGGTGATGATAAAGAGGTTGATGTAATGGGAAAAGGTACCATTGCAGTGAAAACTAAACAAGGAGAAAATACAATTATTCGTGACACTTTCCATGTGCCCAAAATACAGAAAAATATTTTAAGTATTGGGAAACTTGTAGCAAAAAATTACAAGGTTGTGTTTGAAGATAACTACTTCAAAATATTTGATAAATCAGCTAATCATTATCTTGTAGCAAAGGCTTGTATGACAGAGAATCGATTATTTCCTCTCACTTTACAGTCCACTAAGATGCATGCCCTCAAGGAAATGACAAATGATTCATGGTTATGGAACCAATGATATGGTCATTTGCATTTTCAAGGATTAAGTTTGCTTCATAAGAAAAGCATGGTGAGAGGACTTCTGTAATTCGGGCAAAAGAAGAAGTTTGTTCGGTGTGCACTTGGCTAGCAACATCGAGACATTTTTCCATTGAAAAAAATCATGGAGGAAAAATCTCATGTAGAGCTTATGCATAGTGACATTTGTGGTGACATGTAAGAGGAATCTTTGGGTAAGAATATTTACTTTCTGACATTTATTGATGATTTCTCACGCCACACATGGGTTTATTTTCTTAAGCAGAAATATGAGGCATTTGAATGCTTCAAGAATTTTAAGGCTATGGCGAGAAAATCAAAGTGGGTATTCTCTCAAAATACTCAGAACATATAGAGGGGGAGAATTCACTTCCAATGATTTTGTTGATTTTTGTAATACTCATGGAATTAAGAGACAACTTATGGCAGCTTATACCCCACAATAGAATGGCATTGCAGAAAGAAAGAACCTGTACCATTATGGAGATGGCACGAAGTATGTTGCAGTTCAAAAACCTTCCTAATTGCTATTGGGGAGTTGCAGTAGCAACCAAAACTTATATTTTGAATCACAACCCAACAAAATTGCTTCAGAATATCACTCCCAAGGAAGCCTGGAGTGGACACAAGCCCTCAGTAGCTCACTTTCATGTATTTGGTTGCCCTGCACATGTTCATGTTCCAGAAAAGAAGTGGAAGAAGTTGGATGAAAAATCCCAACTTTGTATCTTTGTGGGCTTTTCAGATTTCATGAAAGGATACAAGTTTTATAATCCTAACACACAGAAATAGATTATTAGTCGAGATGTGGTTTTTGATGAAGGTGGAGTATGGCAATGGGAAAAAGGAGTTCAACAAACTACACCACTCTTCATGGGTATAGAAGATGTTCAACAAGTTCCTTCTTTCCTGACAAGATCAAATGGAAGTTCAAGCCCCAGTTCATTAAGTTCACCAAGTTCCTCTTTAGGTGATAGTTCTAGTCCATAATCAAGTCCAAGTTCTTCACGAAAGGTACGAAATTTAAATGAAATTTATCAAAGGATTTTTAATTTGAATCAGCCAGTTGCCAATTTTCTTTGTTTAATACCATTCAAGTAGAACCTTTGGTGTATGAAGAAGCCATGAAAGAACAAGTATGGATTGATGTTATGAATGAAGAAATGCATGCAATTGATAAAAACATTACATGGGAGTTAGTGCAACTTCCTAAAGATAACAAGTGATTCTTTGTCAAATGGATTTATAAGGTAAAATATCATGTTCTTGGTTCTATGAATAAACACAAGGCAAGATTAGTTTCCAAGGGATTTGCACAAATGCCTGGAGTAGATTATTCAGAGACTTTCACTCCAATTGCAAGATTTGATACAATCAAGATTATATTGGCTATTGTTGCACAACACAAGTGGCCAATCTATCGGATGGATATAAAATCAGCCTTCCTAAAAGGTTTTATTGCTGAGGAAGTCTATATGGAACAACCTATTGGTTATGAAACTCTAGGAAAAGAACTTTTTGGTTTACAAGATAAAAAGGGCTCTTTATGGATTGAAGCAAGCACCTTGTGCTTGGTATGCAAGGATTGATAGTTATTTCTTGAAGAAAGGATTCATTTGAAGTTCCTCAGAGCCAACCCTCTATATCCAACATCTTGGTAATGATATTCTAATTGTTTTCCTTTATGTTGATGATCTCATTTATACAGGTAACAACCCATCTCTCATGGAGAAATTTCAAGCAGAAATGAAACAAGAATTTGAGATGTCAGATCTGGGACTCGTGCATTATTTTCTTGGAGTGGAGGTGCAACAACAATCTGAAGGTATATCCATTTCTCAAACCAAGTATGTGGCTGATCTATTGAAGTGGTTTAGAATGATGTCATGCACTGCAGTTGCCACTCCTGTTGCCCTTGGTGAAAAATTAACCAAGGAAGATGCAAGTTCCAAAGTAGATGCTACTTTATACAGAAGTTTGGTTGGGAGCCTCATGTACCTCACTACCACAAGACCTGATATTATGTATGTTGTGAGCCTCATCTCTCGGTTCATGCAGGATCCACATGAGTCTCATTGGCGTGCTGCAAAAAGAATTTTAAGGTATGTGAGTGGTACACACAATTTTGGCATTCATTATTCTCCCACACATAAGTTTGAGCTATGTGGTTACACGGATTCTGATTGGGCTGGTTCAGTGGATGATAGAAAATCCACATTTGGTTATATTTTCTCACTTGGTTCTGGAGTTGTCTCATGGAGTAGTAAAAAGCAAGCAACCATTGCTCTCTCTTTAGAAGCAGAATATATATTGCAGCAGCAGCTAGTTGTCAAGTCATATGGATTAGACAGATTTTGGAAGATTTTGAGATTTTGAACTATTTCATTAGCCCCTATTCATGGTTCATTTACTCAAGATGGGGATGGATCGGCGATTAAGTTAATTTAAACAAATATTTAAAATATTTAAAAGATGCCAAGGAGGAGTCAAATTACTTCAACAATACGGAGGCAAGATATTATGCGCATCACCAATTTTTCTTTTTAAAAATCACGATAAAGCCACCAAACTACGACTTTGTAAAGGAATTTGCTCCGAACTTTCGTCCAATTATATTTAATGAATATTCAACTGTTTAAATTTTTATCTTTTATCGTTTGTTCGACTTTGGATCGAAGAATATGAATATGTAATCGGTGTACTTCACCGAAGAGACAGCCTAATATCTGTTCGCTTCTATTCCCGAATCCAAATAATGGAGCATTTTTTGAGGTTGTTTATGCTCGTTGCACTTTCTGCTTTTCCTGTACATAGTCAACCAGGTGAGTACCCAAATTATAATCAGAAATTTATAATGGATTCGTCTCTGATATATCCAGTGAGTATACTAATTATTGGCGGTAGACAACTCTTGCAGGTTTCATTAGCCTCGACTGCGGCGGCACCGGGAGTTACACAGATAATGCGGGAATAGACTGGATGCCAGATGATTACTTTATCGGGAATGCCGGAGAAAAATTGCCTCTTTCTAGTTACCTTATTGGAGGAATACAATCAAGACAACTGACCACCCTTCGAAGATTTAACGAGAGAAGAAAATTCTGCTACAGGCTAACACCAGTGGAAATTGGAAGAAAATTTCTTCTCCGCGGAACATTTGTTTATGGAAACTACGACAATATGAACTCGCCTCCAAATTTCGATCTCCTTTTCGACGTCGACGTGTGGGATGCAGTGTCATTCAGCGATTCAACCACTTTAGTGTTTGAGAAGGAAATCATTTTCATGGCAAATTTGAATCGCACGAGTGTCTGCCTTGCCGGAGGCAATAACAGTAATGGATTGCCCATCATTTCTTCTTTGGAACTGCGACCTCTCAAACAAAGCAAGTATTGGCCCGTCGATCAAAATTGTTAATTGCTAAGGCTGGAGAAGAGCAATTTTGGAGCTCCTCTTAACAAAACCATCAGGTAAGCTTTCTATGTTATATGTGATCTGCAGAGAGATTATCTAGATTTTTTTAGCTGAAATGGCAACTAGGTGTGAGAGGGATTATAAGGTGGCTGTATTTTTCATTTTTCAGTGAGTGTGTAGCATTGTTCTGTGATTTTTGTCAACGTAGCTGTGTAACTTTTAAATTGTATTGGGTCTTCAAAACAAAATTACGTTTAAAAAATTAAAAATAAAGAGAAGAAGAGCATTTTGTAATAATGTCCACCCTATAAAAATGCTGTCTGTAAAAACGTTGTTACCTTAAATCTAAAACATAAAACTGTAGGCAAATGAGACAAATAATTCATGAATATGAGGAGGATTTGTGAGAGGGAAACATAAGTTTCTTTTTAAGGGTTAAAAAGAAACTGATTGAATGTATACACATTCTCTTAAATTAGTTTATATGGTAGTCAGCAGTGTTAAAACAATATCAGATTTCTCTTCCAACGCATCATCAGTTTCTTTTTTGGGATTTTTTTTTTTTTCTTTCTTTTGTTGTTGTTGTAGAAATTAGGCAAATAAAACAATGAAAAACAAAAATAAAATTAAGAATAATACAAATAAACAAAGTATTTCAAACTTAAACAAGCACTTTTGTGCATATATATATTTTTCTAGGTTGTCGAGCTTGAACTCAATACAATCTGAGTATATACACATTACAATTGCCTCCAATATATAGAGGTCTTTCATCTAACAATAGAACACACAACTCTAAAAATAGAGCAATCTTAATAATAGAACTATCATCTACAAATAGTGCATGCTTTTGTTCATGCAAACAAAGCTATTTTTTTAATTTGATTTTATCTTTAAAATAGGGATATCTAACCAAAACTAACATATTTATGTTAAAAGAATTTGCTTTTACTTTTCCTAATAATAGCAAAAACATGTAAGGAGAAATTATCTATTTCCAACACTCCCCCTTAATTTCAACCTTCAAAATTTTATTATTCTAGAGATGAGTGCACATTTCTAGATTTAACATATTCCTAAGCATAAATTCCCATTAAATTTCTCAAATACTCAAAAATTTCATTTCCCAAAGATTTCATAAAAATATAAACAAACTAAAATTCAAATCTGCAAAATTCAAGACAAATTTCGTTGTTATTAACCAACTCCTAGATAAAATGATACCTTGTGTCTATGTGCTTGCTCCTCTTGCGAAAAACATAATTTTTGGACAATGCTATTGCTAAGTTGTTATCACAAGAAATATGTGTAACTTCCTCCTGATTCTGATTTAAACCTTTCAACACTCTTCTTATCTAAAGATCTTGACATCTTGCTCATGTGGCTGCTACATACTCTACTTCTCCTAAAAAAGAGTGACTATGTGTTGCTTCTTTGAAGCCAAGGGAACTACACTTGTTCCAAAGTGAAAAGTATAGCCGGATGTGTTTTTATGTCATCTATAATTCCAAAGACTTTGTCACTATCTCAGTATAACCTATGAGTTTCGACTCATCTGATGTTGAATACATAATTACATGATTCTTAGTTCCACTCACATACCTCATAATCTTTTTTCCATCTTGCCAATGTGAATATTTTGGAGATTCCTGTAATGCAACAATTTTGACACAAAAATACAACAATAAAAATATCTAAATAATTGTTTTGGACTTTAAATTCTATCTACACAACACCACATGGGCTCCAAAATTAAAGATAAACATCACATAAGACACATAATGTAACGCCCACATATTAAACACAAAATACAATAGTAAAAAAATATCTTAATATTTTATTTGACTTACATTGTAGTATACGAGGACACTATAGGAGATCACCTAGGATGATAGACAACACAAGATAATGTTTGCACAGAAAATAACCCACATAGGTGACATGAACCACATGATGCATAACAAGGTCATCTCTCCCTTTTTATGACAAGACCCAACATAATGATTCCACTATAGGACACACTTATAGATAGGGTCTTCCCATGACACAATATTTTAGAATTACACATTTATTACAATCATGTTTCAATATTTAACTTAAGTTCTAGAAAGGTTCGTAATATGTGAATCATACATTCCCTTTCATTTTTTTCTAGATTTCCTATATATTGTTTAACATTTAACTTTTAGAGTATCTCATTGAATAAGAATCATTTACATTATTTCAATTATTATTTTTTAATTCACTCGTTTGTTATT
The DNA here is from genome assembly GCA_018340775.1 of Taxus wallichiana var. yunnanensis. Taxonomy (NCBI): domain Eukaryota; kingdom Viridiplantae; phylum Streptophyta; class Pinopsida; order Cupressales; family Taxaceae; genus Taxus; species Taxus wallichiana. The sequence continues at coordinate 756,123,390 of CM031234.1, forward strand.
ATGGTATCTATTTACACACAAGGCTACTAGGTATTATCCCTAGGATTCACTCTTAAGGGCATGCATCTTAATCTTGTATCATACCTCAATTACGCAACGAAACAAGTGTGAGTCCAAAGGAGGAAAGGTTCACATATTTTTCTCAAGGATTTAGGGTCAAGTTATTTCATTAATTTATAAATTTATAATTGAGTTATTACACAGTAAGTATTATAGGAGATATGTTCTTTATCCATAACAATAGTGTTTAATCACATTAAAAAGAAGATCATGTTTCACTTTCCTATGGAATAACATCCTGTAATTACACTTCCCACAATAAAGCGCCAATTATAATTTTACTATAGTTATGCTCTAACAATTAATTAAGGATTCAAAGGAACTTAACATGGCAACAAACTTCCTTATTTTTATTTTCTATATTAGGTTTCCTAAGTTTCCTTTTACGTCCAACTTAAGAGGTTTTTCCCTAACTAGGTGTTATCGTGGTTTCACATCACCCCTGATTTCTCGCAAATGAAAGATTGAGGCAGTAAATGTGATTTTTCAAACATGGAGTCATCCCAAAATGTGGAACTTTATAATTGGGAAAACCCTCTGGAGAAGGATGGCTTCCTATCCTAACCTAGCATCAAGTACTCCAAAGTGTAGACAATTGCAGATCTAACACTAATCTAATGTTTTCCCAAGGAGATAGAGTTACAAAAAATTTATGAAAATTAAAACGTACTCTAAGGAAGGTGATGCACCAAGAAGGATGTTGAAAAAGCTGCACAATAAACACAACACCACCAAAACCTTACAATAAAAATGACAAAGATACACAAAACATTGCATGTGATGAAAGATCCAAAATATGCAATAGAACAAAGAAGAGGGTTTGAAACGTCTGAAAATCTGATTTTTTTCTCTCAAAGTTGATACAATACATCACATTTAGTGCCAAAGGCACACATTTTTCATTACAATGTCTAATAAAGAGGTTTTGAGCTCCACAAATCTCTTACAAACAATAAAGAAGGGACGAACATATACAAGTTTTCCAAATTTTTGAAACTAGCCCCTCCTTATAATATATAAGAAGAATGGTAGAAGGGAGGGAAAAATAATTTGAAATCTTGCTTTAACAAACCAAAAATGCATTAAAATATTCTGCAACAATGACGGGTGTCACACTGTAAAACCCATACCACTATGTACTTTTCCTTGTTGGGAAAGAAAAGAAGCACATACCTTCATTATTAGGTAGGTGAGAAATATGGACAAATTCCTATAAATTGGTGGATTGTATTTCCTCATTTTGAAATATTGAGAACATTTTAAAAAGTCCTATTTTGTGAAATCTGAGCTCCCAGTCAAATGTTACCGCCATTCGAAGATTAGGGTGCCATACCACAATAAATGTGAGTAGTTGATCTTCCTTTTCAAACTTCAACCTGCATCACACCCTCGAAATCTAAAATTTTACACTTTGGTAATTTAAAACATTGGGATTCAGAGATCTTTGTCATTATTCATCTGCCTAAGTTCATGAAACCTCTGAAATGATGAAACCCCAAAGTGTAAAATTTGGACTTTGGGTTTCGGGCTTTAGGTGGTGATTTGCGTGCACTAGGGTTTCAATGTTTCAAAATTCAAACCCCAAAATCCCAAAATCAGACTTTAGGTTTCAAATGTTTGTGTTTTTTGGGGTTTTAGGTTTTGGGGGTTGCACTGAGGTTCGGGTTTGAGGATTTTGGTAGTTCGGGTATAAGAGGTGTCGGTGGTTCAGTTTTCAAGATTTTAGGTGTTCAGGTTTACATTTTTGGGGTTTCAGGTTTTCAGGAGTTTGGGTGTTTGGGTTTTGGGGGTTCAAGTTTTGGTTTTTTTCATCTATTAAGTCATCATATATCTCTAAAACTCTAAAAGCCCAAAGTCTTAATTTTATACTTTGGGTTTCAAGATTTTCCCCTCCTTGCATGGCAATGTTCATCACTCTGAGCTCATGAAACCTATGAAACTCTAAAACCCTGAACTTCATATTTGAGCTCGGGTTTTAGACTTCCTACTTATTTTTTCCCACTTCTTTCTATCGAGCCCCGAATTTCACCTTAGCCTACCTCGGAATGACCCCACCTCTAAAGTCTCAATTTTTGACTTTGGAGCTTCTTCATTTCTATAAATCCTATGCAATGTGCTCAACTTTGCTTTATTGACTTGCTTGGCTCAAGCCCAAAATTTGAGCTCTCACGGTCGAGTCAATCCTTCTATTTCTCTATGGAAGGTCATGTTTGTCCAATTTCTCCTCGGGAAATTTTTTTGTAACATTGGTTTATAGGATTATTGTTATGAATTGTGTAGCCTATTTGTTAATAGGGACATTTGTATCCTCATGAGACTACTAGTCCCTATCTTAGGGGTTTTGTCTCTAAGAACATGATCACCTAGTTTCACATCACACTTCCATTACCTAATAGGACTAGTGGGAGGGAAAGATGGAGTAGTTCATTGTTTTAAGGGGTTAAGGTTCACATTAGAGTTTACACAATGTGGGTCTCGTTTATCATAACAAGATGGTTTATACACGATATGAGAATGACCCAAATTTCACCTTTCTCCAAGAACATCATCTTATGGTTAAATTTTCACCAATTTATCATAACTTAAAAGTTGTTAGGTTTCACCATTAACTATTAGTGTTACATCATAGAACCCAAATGACAATTGAGATTGTCTATTGAGTTCATTTACAATCCCAACAGATTAAAGGTGATTTCATAGGTTAGCTGGAGATCTTTTCACTCAACATGTATGTTAGCCAAAGAGGGTTTAAACTATGTTAAAATTTGGTTCCCAAAGAGTACTACCATAATGAAATGACATTCACCTTGTTGGTTCTCGAGATCTATCTCGCCCCATTTATAATTATTTTCCTCTGCACCGAGTATTGTGAAGTTTTTTGCCGCTCGATGTGGGTTTTCTGAAGACTTTTATTTCAATTTGAGATGCTTCGAGTTGTTTACAAAATCCATGGTCATGTCCCTCCTTAAATAAGTCAATGAGTTTGCCTGCGTTTTCCCCAATTTCTTCAAAGTCAGTGGGATTTGCTTGTTTTCCTATTTGAAAATTAGAAAAAATCTAAAAGATGGGCTCATTTTGGTGTTTTACAGAAAAATTAGACATTTTTGTCCCAGGTGGTCCATGAGACAGTTGGGACATAGCTACACACGGGATGCGCAAAGAAAAAATCACTTGTAGGCGGTAAAATCAAAAAATCGAGACATTTTTTTCCGAAGTTGTCCACGGGACGTGCAAAGGTGAAAAAGTTGCAAAAGGAACCATACGTTTAGGAGAATGCGGAGGTCAATGACCCTCACAGCCTAGTCAATAGTAGATGCGTAACGAAAAGGAAGCTGAATCAACGATGTGGAAGAATGTGTCAAGGACAAAGCAAGGACACGTGGACCCAATTTCTTTGAAATAGCCATAACAAAGAAAAAATCAATGTTTGACCTCCCAAACTTCAAACGGCCATAAATTTTGACTTCGAGCTCGATTTTCATAAAATTGGACTTTTTGGAATGAGAAAAATGTCCTCTATATCAAAAAAATAATATTCGATCAATTAATGCTCATTCCCATCAAATGATGAAAAATTCTGGAAGACCCAAAATAGCCGATGTCACTCAAAAGGCCATAACTTTTGCATTTCTCAATGAAATCGCATGAAATTGGTAGCATTGTAATTATGGCTCTGAGCCCGATGCATAGAAATCAAGAAATTATAGATTTGATGAAGGATAAAGAGAGTTTGTAGAAAACATGGCCAAGTTCGAACAATGTTTTATTTGGTGGTTGGGAATGCAATTAAGAGGCATGGTTATCATTATTTTACTTCTGCAAGTCATGGGACAATATGGGGAGTCATTTTCAAGAAAAAAAACATCATTTAATACATCTTACTAGTGGTTAAAGGATAGATTTTAGGATTTTTATTTTCCCTCTCTCTCTCTCTTCTTGTTTTTTCTATAAGTTGGAGTGTTGGAGGTCAAAAAAGGGGGAGGCAGAGGAGGAAAATTTTGACAAATCCTATCTTTTGAGAAGCCATCTGAGAAGCCTGCATATCTCTTTTGTATTAAGTTTGATTGTGTTAAGGTGGTTGCAAGTGTAAAACCATTGACAAGATCTAAGATTGTTCTAGAAACTTTTCCTTGCTGATACATTTAATCAAACTAGAGCTATTCTGTGTGGATCTTATGCAAAATGTGTTTGTTTCATTTATGAATGTCTACAAATAGTTTTGATTGTTCATGTTGTAATCTTGTATCAAAATCTATCTTAATCACATATTTCTCAATCCTTGTGAGAGTTTAGTGGTATCTATAATCTCATTTCTCAGAAGAGCTTTCATCTGGGAGTGAATAAATGATTTAAAATCACTTTTCTTTCATTTGTTGACAAAGATTGTTTGTAATCCTCTAAGTGTACCTCGGGCGTGATTGATATTAGATCTTGATGTTTTATTGAGTCTTCTAACTTGATCCTTCATGTTAAAATCTCATAGATTGTGTGAAATAGTGTAAATATGGGCTTCCATTTGAGTACATATTCTAGTTAAAGGAAAATTTTAGCTATTATGAAGTATTCTGTTGTCTAAACTTTCCATTTTGTAAGAGTTCTCAGAGATTTTAAAAATCAAGTTCATTTTCCTTCACTTCCTACCAAAAGTTATTTAAAAACAACTAATCCTACCCAAACTACCCCGTTTGTCATGTGGTTATACAAATGCATACATTTTACTATCAAATCATGTAGAAATAATCAGGATTCCAAATGTCTTTAGTAGCCTTAACCTTGTCTAGAGAATATCTCCACTATCTAGAGTGACAACTCATGAGAGTTAGATTTTGTTACATTGATATATTTTCTTCAAGGCCTCCTTAACAACTTCATTATAAAGGATATCACCATCTCCTCTATAAATAATAGGCTATAAAAGGGTTCTCTTACCTTGGTTGAAAGGAACAACCTAAAATAGTGAGGATAGATCAAATCCTCTTGAGGGTGCTATCCATTTCTCCACATCTGAGTGACTAAGGGCTAGTTAGATCCCATCCCCGACTATAAAATGACTCATTATGATCTATCTGTCTTTAAGCTTCTTGATAAACTTGTGATGATGCTCAGATTTTGAGGGAGAATCAATTTGGATACCTACACTCCTTACTACGTATATATTTATCAATCTTAGGAGGGGACCACATAGATAAGAAAATGTTTTACCATGTCATTTTTATATGACAGGCGTAACACGCACACTTTACACACATGAATACAATATTAAAAATACTAGTATAATTTATTTTTTGACTTACAATGCTCACTATAAAACAGCACAAAGGCTCTAAGAAGAGTAACTCAAAAATGCATAAGACATTTACATAACTTATCAACTCACATAGACACATGAAAACACCATATACATGTCAATGCCAAACTTTCTCCAATGGAAAAATGCTACCCAAGGATTGGCAAACCCAAAACACATCATTCCCAAGATTACATCTTCACTACGATTAACATTAAAAAAAATATTATGCAAGGATAATATTATAATTTTTTCACCTACAAATTCTTAAATTCATTCACATTCAACTTATAGTTTGACCATTTAGTTTGGTTCTTTATCAATTATGACAATTTCCATAACTTACATAATTATTTTCCATATTTCAAATTGCATACAAAGTTCCTAATTCTCTCCTTATTTTGTTAAGATTATGCTTTCCAAACTTTTATTCAATGTTTAAATTTTACCCTTTCAACACAAGTGAATCGATGTGATGTCAAGAAAGAAATATTCAGATTAAGGGAGATTTAGTTTGAAAATATATATATATATATATATATATATATATATATATATATATATATATTTCCATAAACATTATTCGATCATGGTATATTTACTTCCCTAGCATAGTTGATACGATTCAATAACTTGTCAAATCGATTCATAATTTGCACATCAAGAATTCTATTTAGGTTTATATACATCTTTTGTTTCCTTGAAGTTTGATCTCAACAAAGGAAATTCATATTGTTTAAGACAAGAAAATGCCTAATTGAGTTATAATGACTCCAAGAGTGACATTATTCATAACCTCAAATCATGTTTTACTCTTATATGCTTTACTCTTACATTTCATTATGGTATAATTATTATCATCACTTTATAACAAAATAGTTATGAAAGTACTTGTGTAACATCTTAAAGAAGTGTTAGGAATAATATTATTCCTAACATTCACTCCCCTATTGTTAACATTATTATTTCGACACATACACTCCCTAATGTGAACAATGTAGAAAAGAATAGTTATACCGAAGAAACTGCAATGTATGGTAAAAAAGTCATATGATAAAGGGAGATTTAAATCTTCTTTTAAACAAAGATCAACTTTCAGAGATACAAAGAAACATATCACTTGTTACTATTGTAAAAAATATGGACATCTATCTATAAACTGCAAGAAAAGAGCACGAGATTTACTTGATGGAAAAATAGAAGAAAGTGCCATGGTTGCTAATGAAGAAGAAGACAGTGATAAAGAAGAACCTTTGGGTGATGATTATCATTCTGACGATTTTCTATTATAAATAAGCGGCAGCAGATGGAGGCAGGAGGTTGATCAACAACCTCTCGTCAGGCACCATCAACGAGGCCGCAGTACTGATTTGGTGACCAATTTATTTCAGTTGTGTGTTTTATAATAAGAACAGAAAGAAATTCTTGTTCAATTGTGATTTCCTTTTATAAACCTCCTTGATGTAATGTTGTAATAGAAAGAAGAAAACACAAGTACAAAGTCAGCATTATGATACTTGAAGAGGATGAACAGAGGTTCATGAGCAGGGGCTCGTACCTAGGACAGAGGTCCGTTATTGTTGAACAGGGGTTCGTATTGATGAACAGAGGTTCATGAACAGGGGTTCTTACCTTGGACTGAGGTCCATATGTGTACCAAGATCATGAGCAAACAGGGGTGTGCAAGCTGCAGAGAAAGTGTAACTATTCTTTTCTACATTGTTCACATTAGGGGAGTGTATGTGTGGAAATAATAATGTTAACAATAGGGGAGTGAATGTTAGGAATCATGTTGGAGAGATAAATGGGAATGTGATATTGTTTGACTCCATATTCTAAGGATGTCATTCTCCTATATAATGTAACCTCTACCTGTGAATAAGATATCCCGAATCATTTGAATCTATAATATCATTATTCGGTGTATTTTCTCTGTGCAAAACTGGTTGATTGCTATGATTTGGTATCAGAGCAGGAATGGTAGTTCTATGTGATTTTTATATTGCCTTGCTTTATGATTATCATCTACTTTTGCAATTGCTTGAATCTGTTAGAACTGCTCTAAAGAACATGTCGTAATTTCTATATTACGATCTGGGTTTCTCTAATTTTTAATGGGTTTATAGAGTTATTTTTGAGAAAAATACTGTCCAAATTTCAGCTGAACCCACATTCTAGATGTGGAGAAATGTGGAAAATACGAAAGGGATTTTATGTTGATTTTTTCCCTTACGGCCTGCTGTAACAATTATGGAGTATATTTTCAATATGTTCAAGAGGTTTTAACATTATTTACGGTTCTTTTGGTGTCTAGTGGAGATATTTTCGAATCTACAGTGGATCTGCTGAGAATGAGGATTCAGTTTTGAAAATTCAATTTGTTAATTCTGATTTGGATTATGGTTAGAAAAGGCACGTGGAGTTTGCAAGATCTGAACGTGGTACATTGACTGAACAAGTTGTGCAGTTCCCTAGGGCCGTGTATTGAAAAACATATTGTACTGCCAGTTCGTGATTCAATTTGCATTGAATCTGTTATATACCTGTGCGCTGAGATCTCCTTGTGCTCGTTGATGTCTCTATGGTGCCTGATTTGACTGTCATAGATCTCCAGATCTATTTGCTTGTGTTAAGGAACCTTACGAATCCGATATATGATGATGGGTCTGAAATACAGAAGTTGCTACTAGTGATCATCTTCCTGCATTTTTTTGCATTGGACTGATCTCCATTTACAGCCCATCTGCGGATCTGGTCTACACAGGAGATTCGTGGAATTACATGCAATTCAGCGCCTGATAAAACAATTATTTGGTATAAAGCTTCACGTTTTCTCCAAGTCTATTGTCTTCTCCAAGTCTCCACGTATTTCTCTATCCATGCACAGTCAAAAGTCAGTTCTAATATATTATTGTGTAATGACTTGAGTCTCTAGCCTTCATTTTTAGTGTGTCATAAATGTCCTTGTCAATTTTAGTATAAAGTTAAGTTTTTTTTATAATATTTAAAAAGTATTTTTCTTCTATTACTTTTTAAATTGTGTGAGTGTGGGTCAATAGACATTGTCAAATAGAGTCGAAATATTCATATCTCTCCATATTATAGTCATGGCATGTTAACATCATTGTTGTGTCAAGTCAAGAGTCTAAAGTTGTATTGTCAACATTGTCAAAATTGAGGATTTACCGTCATCAAGAGTCATAATGGATAAATTGGGTTATGTTGAAAAATTTGATGGAAAGGATTTTCACACTTGGCAAGTACGAACTCAGTTGACACTCATTAACAAAGATTTGTGGGACGTTGCGGATGGAACATTCAAGAAACCAACCGATGCTGATGAAGCAACCAAATGGGAGAGTAGAGATCGTAAAGCAACAACAATCATTGGACTTGGGTTGTCTGATGCATATTTGCATCATATAGACCTTTCAAAAAGTTCAAATTTCATTTGGACAACATTGAACAAGTTGTTTGGATCCCAAACCGGAAGCGCAACAGTGACCTTGAAGCAGAAGTTGTTTGGACTCAAGATGGATGAAGGAGAAAACATGGTACAACATATAAGTAAGTTTCGGTCTATTTTGAATCAATTGTCAGGGATAAAAATTAAAGTAGAGGATGATGATGCAAAAGCTGTTTTGTTGAATAGTATGCCATCTCGCTATTCAAACATTGTTTTTACTTTGAGAAAGATCAATCCCAGCCTAGAAGATCTAATTTCTTCACCGATAGATGAAGAAAATAAGAATGTTACACGTAAGAAACTGCAATGTATGGTAAAAACAAGTCATATGATAAAGGGAGATTTAAATATTCTTTTAAACAAAGATCAACTTTTAGAAATACAAAGAAACATATCACTTGTTACTATTGTAAAAAGATGGACATCTATCTATAAACTGCAAGAAAAGAGCACAAAATTTACTTGATGGAAAAATACAAGAAAGTGCGATGGTTGTTGATGAAGAAGAAGACAAAGTTGATAAAGAAGAACCTTTGGGTGATGATTATCATTTTGATGATTTTCTATTATAAATAAGCGATGCAGATGGAGATGGAGGCCGGAGGTAATGGAGGCGGAGGTTGATCGGTGACCTCTCGTCAGGCACCATCGACGAGGCCGTAGTACTTGATTTGGTGACCAATTTATTTTAGTTGTGTTTTATAATAAGAACAGAAAGAAATTCTTGTTCAATTGTGATTTCCTTTTATAAACCTCCTTGATGTAATGTTGTAATAGAAATAAGAAAACACAAGTACAAAGTCAGCATTATGATACTTGAAGAGGATGAACAGAGGTTCATGAGCAGCGGCTCGTTCCTGGACAGAGGTCCGTTATTGTCGAACAGGGTTCGTATTGATGAACAAAGATTCATGAACAGGGTTCTTACCTTGGGTGAGGTCCATATGTGTACCAAGATCATGAGCATACATGATTGGAAGCCTTAAAATCTACACATGAACCACAAGTGATTTGTGTTCAAGATAAGATCCCATGTTTGTACATTTCACGATTCTGCAAGTGAAATATCTTTTATTCTTAATGTCATAAGGGGAATAAAAAGGGATTACGGGAAAAGTTTTTGGTTTCTTGGGTTCTCTAATGTCAATGTCTTTCAAATAAATTTCACTTCCAAGGAGTTACTTACCATTTTCTACCAAGAACGTAACCTCTTATTCAATTGAGGTTTAGATTAGTTTCAATTTGCACTTACGGATCTATGCCCTAGTATATATCAGATTAAGGTGTGAAAACATATTTACTATATAAATCCTCTATAAAAGACCAAGGTACTAAAACATCATTAGCCAAGTAACAAAATTAGCTGTAAGGAACTAAAGAGATCATTAAAAAGAGTTTAATTCATACAAAAACTATTTCACTAGGTCCATTTGTGTTGTTTAGGTCCCATAAGGAATACATTCAATGATGAAGAAAATTTCTAGATCTAACTTCGTAAGACTAGGTAATGGACTAGGATACTAAGGAGGTGTTAGCTCTACTTAATCCATATCTAGCGAGGTTAGACACCATAGTTTTTTTTTTAACAATGACTTTTAAGTTATAGAAATGAACTAATGAAAATATTTCTTCAAAGTGTAGTACAAAAAAAGTTTTATTTGTGAGGTTAAATATCTTTTAGGGAGGGTACAATAATTTTAAACATTAACTTCATTAGATAATCACATATACTAAAGGTTAATTTCAAGAGTAGTTGGTGATCTCTGTAACCTAACATGTAAGTCGGACCTACAGAGAATACATTCTCCTTACTACACAAATGATAACACATCCTCGAAGTGAACCACTTACTATAGATAATATTTGGTCATGTCATTCCTAACTAATGGTTTCATGACGATGCCGCTAAACCTATAGGATATGGTGGTAACTCAATTAGTGTTATTATTTAGTTAAGATAGAAAGTTCCATCGAGCATACAAGTTTAAGTTCATTCTAAGGTTTCAGTTTTCTATGCAAAAATAATAACACAGGAAGGTTAGTTATACACAAATTTTATACTAGGGTTGGCTAATTCTCTTAGGTTTCTTTATTGCATTTTCAAGGTAAGGAACACAACACACTAATTAATTAATCAGCTATTGCAAACTGAAATGCACTACAAGATATTACATTCAAATTCATTTAACATACCCAACTTTTTCCATATGTAAATCTAAATCAAAATGGTACCCATGATTAAATGCACATTTCCCAAGGCATTCCTAAAACTAGCATCTCATACATATTACCAAATTTCAAATATAATTTTATGTAACATGGAAATACATTACACATATATACATTTTTCAATAACTTATATAAATTACAATAATAAACAATGGATTACACCATGCCTTTTCACCATCTCACTTCTACCCTATAAAGCCATGTGAGCATGAAATATGCAATAAATTGCTAGAATTTCATCCACCCAAATATGACATAATTAACATTTTTAAATTCTCATTTACATAATAACATTAATAATTTACATTCTAATTGAGAAGGTTAGAGACACATATTTATTTCATTTCAGTTCACTTCATTTCTTAACCGAGGAGAGAGAAATATATAGGAAGAGAGAGAATCATTATTTTGCCAAAAATTCAATTTGACACAACAATCCACGCAATAAAGTTTCAAGTTGTTAATTACAAGTGTCAAAAGTTTCCATGATGGTTTGGAAACACGAAAAGGGTCCTACAACTTTTTTCTTACATTTTCCTACTAGTTGCAAAAACATCTAATAAAGGCTCGAGTTGAAGAAACCACTATCAAATGTTTTCCTCTGCTAATCAAACACACCATGGGTAACTTTCTACATGTCCTTCTATACACCAAGAATTCATAGGAACTAACGGGATTCGAACTAGCGAATGGTTTATGGTTAGTGGCCGATTTTTGAGGTCATCAATCCTAATTGACCTAGTTGTAAACGATCAAAATTCCACTCGAGGGCTTAGAAAAGCATGTCCAAAAATGACGTTCAATGGAGGACCGTACAACAAAAAACATCCTACATGTTTCCCTATATATGGAGAATTCACTAGAGTCAGTGGGTCTAAGAAGTAGCAAATGGGTTTCAAATGGTGAAAGGTTTTCCAGAGCCACGAGACATAATTGGTCTAGTTTTAACCTAGTCAAACTGTGACCGGAGGCCTATAAAATGCCTTTTCCAAATTATCAAGAAGATTTTTTTCCCCAAACTAAAGGTTTAAGGAAATTTTCTAGTAAAAATACTAGAGGTTTGTGAAGGTGGATATGCATTTCGTTGTCTAGGATTCAAACGGCGAGCCGATACGAAAAACAACATTTGAAATTTAACAACTTTCTATGGTTGACAAACGGTATAAGAGGGCTCTAGAAAGGTGAAAAAATATCACAGATGATCATTCGAGGTGAATTCAAGGGTTAAAATGGATCCTCACATGACATGGTACACGTAGCAAACTTAACATCTCCTTTTCGAATTTATGTGGGTTATTTTGTAAGTCTTCAAAAATTGTGATTTATCTATTTTAACAAGGGAGTTGCCAACCTATTTATAGGGGCTTAACTTAACCTTTTCAATAAAAATGGGTACTAAAGTAATCTAGTTTGATTGGGATGTTTGCTAGATCATCACAAAGTGAGGGTTTAAGTCCATTATTTACCAAGGAATATTGGATCCTGTAAGTTACGTTATAACGTCTTATTGTTTTGAAAACACAATTATTTAAAGAAATAGATTTATGATAATTCTATTGTTTAAAATTTTATCTTATTACAAATGAAAAAGTAAATGATATGAATTATGAAAGATAACGATAGAAGAAACATGCCTAAAAATATTAACATTCATAGAGCACGAGGTTCTCCATGCAGGTTCACTCACATTCAAAAAAGCTTCATCTCTTTTAGTATTCCATTTGTCCATATGCATAAAAAACCCCTCTATTTATGAACATTCAAGATACATCCCTGTTTAGGAGATTTGAATCCTTCAAACCACCCTGACCAACACTTGTTATGTTAGAAGCCACATTAAGTACACAAATCGCATTGCAAAGCTCTTATTCTCCGCACGTGGTTAGAAGCCTGTTGGTAGTGAAGAAAGACCTTCTCCTCCTCACACTCCAAGAGACCATATTTCTCTAAGGAATTTTATCAAACATTTTTTTGGCACCTTCTATACACTCCCACATTTAGCATACATGTTTATTCAGGCGGTCCCAACTAGCACACTCAACATAAATGTTTGAGTGATCCAACAACCATGAAAGGAATGAATTCCTAGGTATGGGTGTTGATAATGAATGCAAAGAGAACAATGAGAAAATTTGGTGGGAGATAAAATCTCGGAGTTTGCGTTTCTTGATCCACTTTGTCAATCATAGTGACATTGTTCTTTTCGAGGTCCACACATTTGATGGCCACAATTTTTTTGTATGGTAAGAAGAGTGCATTGTAAACCACAACGCTTCCTTCCCACCTGATTTCATCCACCAATTTATACTCTTCATAAATGACTGGATATTTCTGGTAGCCCCACCTCCAAATTCTTGACCGTATTAAAACCACATGAGCTAGTTTTGGCCTCCATGGTCGTGGGAGAATCTATAGCACTCTAAGTTCCATTTTATTCTTGAAACAACACCCACATAGAAATGAATATCATATTTACAGTCTCTTGGCGAGAATGAATGACAGTCCCAATGTTAGAAGGAAATACATCACCCATTTTGTACATACCCTGTAATCATCGAATTCCATTTTAACATAGGTGGGAGGGTCTGGAAAAGGTTGTGGAATTATATATCTACACCTAGCTATCACATTTGTTTGAATATTTCTATGAATTTTCAAAAAACCCATTTGTGGATATCATGTATTCTAGGTTGTCCACAAAATGATGGTTTTGTATCCATATTTACCAAGGCACTTGCAACTAAAACCTCTAACAAAATTCCTATAACTTTTGTGCTTGTTGGATGTCCATCACCTGCTCCAGATATCATATTTTTTGGCACAGGTTTGGAGTGCACAAGCATATGAAAACTAATCCAGCTTGGAGACTTTTTTTTTTTTTACATGGGAGGAACAATGTGAAAGAATGAGATTGTCTCATGAGGAAACCCTTGTATTCTATTAACTTCTATAAACATAAACGAGGAGTAGTTGTCTCTTTATATTTATTAGTCAAAGTGCCCCCTACCCTACATAATGCTATCAAATTCCTCCATCTGTCCTCCCTACACACCATCCCATGTGCCTTCACGTGGAGTTACTTACTCCATTCACCCAACAATTACCTAACCCATATGCATCACCCCCTTTTAAATTTATTTTTATTTTTATTTTGAAAATGTGTCGTGCACCCCATTTCCCTCCCCTTATAATAGCATCATACTTGATGTGACATAAAGTAAAGGTTTGAAAGGGTACTCATGAGCAAGGAGAAAAAACCAACGATTCATGTCACTGCGAAGCATACTTGCTTCAAAAGGGCGACCACAAGGAAGAAGGAAATTTTTCATAATTTATTAATGTTCTGTGAAGATTAGTAGCTTCTAGTGTACATTATTACTTGATTAAAGTTTTCCTCTAATGTTATTTATTAATCTCAAGATCTTAATATTCTTTGTTAAAATTTTCAATTGTCTTATGTTCGTGGGTTCCCAACAAAGAATCGATATCAATATGTCACATAAAACTCAACACAACACAAAAGACCCATGAGACACCTTGCTACATACGTTCACAATTGTATCACATCTCGCGAACTCAACCAAACAAAAAAATAATATACATATCCCTCACAACATAATACTTATCACACATTCTCCTAGACACAACAATACTCGTAACATTAGAAAACTACAACAACATGGAATTACTAACATGTACATGTACGAAGGTTTCATAAAACTCTATACCATAGCTATAGCTACATAATTTCAGGATGGAAAAAACATCACAAGACATAAACCAAACTCTCAAGAGTACACATAACTCAACCAACTCCATACACCTCCCGAATCATCACAACCAACTCCATATACCTCCAAAGCATCACAAAACAAATACATATACCTCCCAAGAATCACAAAACAACTCCATATACCTCCCAAAGCATCAATAACACCAACACAAATATCTTATGCCTCCCTCAAGTCTCTTATATCTCCCTCAAGTCTCTTATGCCTCCCTCAAGTCTCTTATATCTCCCTCAAGTCTCTTATGCCTCCCTCAAGCAATAAAATAAAGATAATTTGCATTTTCTCTTCCGAAAATATGTTGGTCACCACCCGTGGCCCTAGATGCATAGATTCCAATAACCTCTAACCCAAGTGACATAATAATTCATGGTTCAATAACCCGATAGTTATTTGTAACTTTCTGTTGACAATTTTGCACTTGTACAAAAATGGGCAACTCGAAAATTTGTCGTTATGATGAAAAGTATTGGGTGAAGTATACCTAAGCTAAGGAAGTTTTTATGTTATTTTTTACTGTTGAATTAGTTACAATATTAAATGAAATATGTAGTTATATGTGCTATTTCAAAGCAGAATAGATTGCATAGTCTGCAATTTCTTTTCATCTTTAGCAAAAGAACACAGAGCCTCAAAGGACAAGTGTGTTGTCCCTGAAGACAAAAATTAAAAATTAGGTGAAGTGTTGAGTTTTGAAGCAGCAAACAAAAATGTAGATTACAGAAAACCAGAGTTCATTACTGAATGTTACAAGTTCTCATCAATGTTCTTTCCTTCATGATTAAGACATTCAATTATGTTACTGAGTTGTTTAGTTCATTATACAATCCATACAAAAAAGCTAGAATGCACAAGGAAATATATAACTCATTTACGAAATTCAATGTTTTATTCACAAGGAGAGTCAAATGTTTCCCACACAAGCCATGGGATGTAATTGAAAAGTAAAGTAAAACTACTAAAAAGAAAGGTACAAATGCATTGTGCAGAAATAAAAGGAGTATGATTGGACCCATCATTGCCTTGGGGTTTCTGATTCTTTGATTGAAACATCTTCATCTCCACCTTTTTTTTCTCCTTCATCTTCATTATAGAAGCCATTGTGCCTGAAAAAGAAGAAAGGAATTAAATGTCAGTTATGAGATCAAGGATCGACTCATATTCCTACACTATCCTACTTTGTACAAATGAATATTCTCCTAATAGGATATGTATTATACATGAGGAAATAACTGCATTCACACTTTATTCAATCAAGAAAAAGAAAGAAGGAAAAAAACATGGACATAAGAGAGGCCAAAAAGCCTAATTATTTTCTAACTATTCTTCTAAGTGTGTAGGTACATGTTGTAGCCAAAGAGAAGAATATACAAGTCATAAGTTCATGCAATAAAAGGAAGAATGTAACTCAAAGTTCCAACAACTATTCTGAAATGGAAGAAGTTACAGTGTAGAAGAGAGACTAGTAATAGAAACACTTATAACGAGAAGGAAAAAGTAGATGTTTGGCTAAAAGAGAAGGTCACAAATAAAGGAATGAAGATAGATTTCTAAAAAAAAAATTGACTTTTCAGTTGCTATGGGTAGATAAATTTAAGTTGCTATGGGTAGATAAATCTTTAGTTGCTACGGAGTAATAAATTTTCAGTTGCTGCGATAAAATCAAATTAAAGCTAGTTGCTTCACAGGGAAAGCTACTTGCTACAGGTGAAGCTCAAGTACAACATTGAAACACAAAAGAAAATGGAACTACATGTTGACAAAACTTGAATTTTCCAAACGTACAGGAGTTGTAAACAGAGTTCCAGAAATAATACATTATGCATAGTTTCATAAAATAGTACATTATTTTTAGAAAGTCAAGAATTTTGTTACAGTCAAGCATTCAATAGATATGATTTTCAGAAAATAATTGCACTCATATCATGGATAATTTCAAGGTTCAAGTGATCTCCATTTGAAAAGGATTAAAAAAGTGTTCTCAAAGGATGCTACAGGATTTCAAAGAATCAAGTTGATCCTGAAACAATGAATTGTAACAGATGGATTCTCTAGAATACAAAATGAGCCAAAGATTTCAGAATGGACCTGAAGTAATGTACAAAACTATATTTGCAGAAAATCATAACCATCTTCTACAATATTCTCAACAAGTGACGAGGTAACAGTTGTCCAGAAGTTAAAGCACAAAGAACTCATATAGAGAAGAGGCTAAAGTATGAATATCTAGAAAGAAGAAAGTACTCTATGTCCGCCACCGTAAAACAAAGGAAAGTACAAAGTAAATAAGAGTTTCATAACAACAAAACACATAATCACAAAGTCTTTCCAAAGCTCATTTTAGCAATGGACGAATAGGATAGATAACAAGAACTCAAAAATACATATCTATAATTGATAGTGCAGATTGGGCAAGAACAAACTCACCATAGATAATCAAATGGTCAGAACTTTTAAGCAACCGGATGATGAAGCAAGAGGTCCATAGGCCCACATGAAGTTTCAAACTTGGGAGTCAATTAGGAGAAAAAAATCACAGAATCCATAAATATTTCCAGGAGTTTAGTGATACATTTGAAGAAGAAAAGAAAACAAAAGCGTACATATGCAAGAAAGATTATCTCACTTATAAACAACTATGGTGGCTGATATATCGAGAAGATCATAAAGAACATAGAAGAATCTAGCTTGAAAAAACTCGCCGTGGAGGATATTTCTAGAAAATAAAATATACATAGCTCAAGATAAAGGAAAACCCACAGAAATAATAGAACAAAGCTAAGCTTAAGGAGACAATAGTTATCGCCCACACTTCGACCACCGTGAAAGAAACCATGAAATAGAAATGACAGAAAGTCTTTTGCATAGAAGGAACTCCAAAAATAGTGAGAGCCAAGCTCGGATCAAAACAAGATAATAGAATTGGGATAAAAAATTTCCAAGGCTTCGCCTATAAAACCGAAATATCAAAATGAATGTGCTTTAGGGTCAACTTCCCTTTACCATCCAAACATAGGAAGTGGGTTAACTCGAACTCAACCACATCTAGATACAAATAGCATCGATACACCAAGGACACAAGATCAATGCCCTCAAATTATCGCATGAACCAATGCTAACTAATTTCAGTATGCCACCACCCATATTAAATGCTAGCTAGAACCACCCGATTTGTAGGTCATGAATCAATGGTCTAAGATCGAAATGGTACAAATATCAATGACAAAGAAAAAGGCACGAAATTTCAAAATAAACCTCCAGGGTTATAATTAACCTAACCTAAGTTTAAGAGGCCACCGACTAAGTCACTAAAAGGTGAGTCACCGTGGAAGGGGAAAACCCACGTGTCCACCAAATTACTCATTGTAAATGATTTTCAAAGTCTAAACCCAAGCACATGCTTAAAATAAAGGGGTGACTAAATCATATATCATGATCACCAAAAAGGTGAATAATCAATATTCCATGTGTTATGCAAAGGGGATTAATTATTAAAACTATGATTATTTCTTAGTTTATGCCCAAACAAATCAAAAGGGATGTCGAATATATTATGATGCCTATGTCATGGCTAAAGGATATGTCAATATCGAGAACATGTACACATACTAGCCGGTCGCCACGGAGGAATTATTTTTACAAATATTACTAAGTATTGTAATTATTTTGCTCACATACGAGAGTTTTATTTCACATGTCTCCACAACATGATAGAATAGAGAAGCTATCGAGTTGTATGTTCATGGAAAGAGACTTTACATAAAAACAACCTTATTTTTAGCAAATTATTCATCCTTCTTTTCTTAAAAATAGAACAATCAACTTCAATTTGATTGTAATGTAAGTAAGGCTAATAATTCCTATTTGTAATTGCATGCTCTATTTTTATTCCTTTATCTATTATTAAATAAAGGATAAAAATAAGATGCATGGGTGAGTACAAGCCTTAGGCTATTTTTAGGGAGAGGGTGAACTTTATTTTTGCTATATATTGTGTGCCTTTGCAAAGCACAAGAGACTTCGAACTACTAGAGGAATTTTTGGATATATGAGTATTGAAGAAAATTTTTCTAGTTTTTCCCTTTGAGTGTGAAGTATTTTCTACCTTTCCAAGTTATTTTGCAGTCTTGTGTATGTTTATATTAATCTTGTGAATGCAAATTCCTTGATCAATCACCTTACCCTGCTGCAAATTTAGTCTTTTTGCTTAATTTTAATGTGCATGTTAACTTATTAGTACTATTGTGATTCTCCCTCAGTATAATGAAGTGTTTTTCCCTTAGACATTCTGTAGAAAAATTATTGGTTCGTGGATCAAGAATTCTTCCCAAATCAGTTGCTCATATACTTAGTCAAAGTCCTCATACAAATTTGGTTTATCACCTTAGTTTTAATTATTTTACAGTCATCTTCTACCCTCAAAATCCCAGAAATAAGTTTAGGATACACTGATAAAGAATTGGCCTTGATACCAGAGACTCACCTCAAAATAGGTATACCCACAAACCTCAGGTGTTTCCATTGTATCTATGAAAGAGACAAATCAATTGTGCAAGCTTAGAAAACTGCAGCCATCTTTGTACAGAATGTACTTTCGAGAGATAACAGATTTTTGGCAGGTCTAGTGGGACTAGAATCGGATCTCCATGTGAATTACAATTTCTATAGTACATATATACTAGATTACAACAAATTAAAGTTACTTTTGGTAGAAAGTTACAACAATTTATTCTAAAGATTCTAATATCTTTTGGTGACTCTGTTAAGATGATATCGACTAGTATTGCAACTTTTTCCATGCCTAAAGGGACTACAAGATCATCATTAAGAGGAATCCCTTCGAATTTGTTTCTCTACCTTTGAATTCTGCTTAAAGGAGAAGAGTTGGTAAAACTTTACCTTATAATAGACCTTGTTTTGGTAACCCTCCTCCTAATATTCCTTCACCAAATATCAATTTCTCAATTAATATCCCAATTTTTCAAATGGCTATCCAACCACCAAGGATATTTGTGACCTATACTAATGGTAGTCCATTAGTAATCCCCGTTTACCATGACATTATAAATGCTTTTATGAAAAGTTTGCCATCATTTACGGGTGAAAATCATGTTACACCAGTAGAACATATTAAAGATGTTGTGTCCCTATGTGCAGTCCATAATATCACTCATGAAGACATAGCCTTAGGACTTTTATCTACATATTTTAAGGGGTAGGCCTTGCAATGGTATAGAAACCTAGAAATTGGAAGCATATGAACATGGGATAGCTTAGGTGAAAAATTTCTGAAATAGTTCTAGGATAATTCAGATCATTTGTCTCTCATTGAACAGTTGTCAACTATTAAAAGATCTCCCAATGAATTTTTGTCTAGCTTCAATATCTATTTTTCCAAAACTTGGGAGAGAATTCCAGCAAGTGTCAAGCCTCAAGCTGATCATGCTTTTCTTTATTATCTTAGAGAATTAAATAGTGATATCTCAACTTCGATTTAGTCAATGGGTGCAGAGACACTTATGGATGCTTATGACATTGCTATTCAAGCTGAAAATAGTCTTATTCAAGCTAGAAAATTAGCACTAAGGTCATCAATGTCATTCTTGGTATATTTATCACCTCTTCCTCACGACTATTACTATCATAGAGCCTAATTTTATAGCTCCACCAAATGATGTATTTAAAGCTTTACGACTATGGGAAATAAATTGACTTCAATTGAGAATAGAATCACATTACCCGGCAGACCCTATCGGGCTCCTTATTAGCAAAATCAATAGAATCAAAGCAAAATAGGCAGCCTTACAAGCAAAGACAATTTGACCCAAAGGCTCCTAGTTCATCTAACACTTTAGTCCCGAGTTAATATGACTACATAACAAAGGTGTCATCCTTGCAATTAACCTCATTCAAATTGAACTTACCCAAATGCTTTTCTAAATCTGAATCTTGTTGCACAATGTCAATTTGAAACATTGTTCATGCCTAAAATGGAGGGTAGGCGTGTAAGAAACTCATGTTCGAAAGCACCTAAACATTATTTTGTTATTTTAATGAGGAGGATTTCATTACAGCCCACTACTAGGGCTCAAGGAAGGTGCTGAAAACTAAAAGCAACAAAATAGCCCTATCCTACCTCATCACACCGATAAGACAACATCAATAGCTCTAAAGTCAAATAGCAACCTTGATGTTCCTCAAAGGCCAACAACTGTTCTGGTTGATAAAGGCCATCAAATACAGCTACAACTCTGATCCCAGAAGATTGTTTATACCTCAAATATCTGAGGCAACTGTAGTAGAATCAGTTTTTGCTAAGGCCTACCCTAAGACATTTGATTCCATCTCTAAAACAATTGCTTCTTATAACATTGTTGATGTAATGAAAAAGCATAATGTTAACATCTCAATGTGGGACACTGTAAGTATTCCTAGAAAACAATATTTACTCTCTCATGAGCTAGCTAAGCTACAAATTTCTTCAAATACAACGAAAAGGAAGTTAAGAAGATAGACACACCTCCTTGGAACATTTGAGCAAGACCGCATTAAAGACATTAAGTGGATGGTTCAAATTTCTAAATGCTCATGACATCAAGAAACCACAACCGTTTTATTTATCAATGATTATTGGTGAACATTTAGTTCATAATTGCATGGTAGACAACGGTGTAACTAGCATAGTTATGCCAAAAGAGATTGCGAAAAATTGGGTTTCAGATGAGCCTACGAAAAGGAGTGCTTTACTTGATAGAACTACAACTAATATTGTTGGTATAATAAAAAATTTAGAAGTGACGTTATATGCTTTCCCAAATGTTTCTATTCTCAGTAAGATGTTACTATTCTATATTTACATCCATACTTTGCCTTATGCTTATCTAGAGATTTCACAAAAAAATAGGAGGTTATCTCTCTTCGATTGGTCCTTCTTATTTTTAGTACTCTTTATGGTACTAAAGTTACTATCAATTCATAACCATTGGCTAGATTTCATATTGAGCCTCACTCTTCAAATGCGGTGGCTAATTATTCACCTTAGATCATCCTGATTTTGATGAGGTAGCTCATCTTTTAGCATTATATGGCGTTTCTAATATGTTTATGGATGAAAAGATAGTGGAAGAAAATGCTCAAGATACTTTTAAGGAAGTTGAAGAAAACTTGTTTGGTGTGTATTGTATGCATGAAGAGAATAAACCACTTCCCTTGCTGTCCAAAATAGAAGATTCAGCATAAGGGATTTGGAGGTTTCATTTTGATGGAGCTAAAAACAAGAAGGGACAGAAGCAAGTCTCGATGCTCACTTCCCCAATGAATGAAAGGTATTTCTCACTCTCGAATCTCCAATTTCCATGTACTTATAACAAAGATGAATACGAAACTTTAATTCATGGTTTACTTTAGGCCACAAAGAATGGTATCAACATTTTATAGATTTTTGGTGACTACGAGTTGGTTATTAATCAAGTAAAAATTTCAATGTCCTGTAAGAATGCATTAATGAAGTATTACAGGATACGCATTTTTAGACTTAACGGAAGATTTTGATGCTATTAACATTCAGTCTATTGCTAGAGCTAAAAACAAACATGTAGATCGACTTCTAACAGTTGGGATAGTTTTGAAGTGCTAGAACATATTGAAAATAACAAAATCTAGCCTCATAAAAAGTTAATTGTCAAGCCCTCAAGACTGATAACGAATGAAAATTGGTAATTTTTTGAAAGTGATGATCAAATTTGTAGGTTTTTCGCAGCAAGAAGTGAGTTTTCTACATTTAATTAGGATACATTACAACACTTATATTGCAACCAGATTGTTCAGTTGAATACAAATAAAATGCCTCATGGTCTAGTCACATTAGAAGACATCTTTAGCACCAACGATCAGTTAAGAAAGGTCAAGACTAAATTGTCAACTCACGCTGACAATTATGAAGAGATCTTGGTTGATGAAGGAAAAAAGCTATTTCTTGGAAAGTTATGGTCCTTAACTAAAAATAGTCATTTATTCATCTTTGCAAAGATTTTAAGGATGTTTTTGCTTGAAAATACCAAGATCTCGAAAGGATTTCATCACATTTTAGCACCAACATACAATTGAGTTGTAGCAAAATTCTAAACCTCATAGACGAAACAAATGCCTATGAATCCCAAAATAGAGCCTCTAATGAGGAAAGAATTATCCAAGTTAATCGAATCGGGTATTATCTTTCTAGTTAAGCATTAAAGTTACGTATCCAATCTTGTTCCTCATTAGGAAGAAGAACGGTGAAATCATACTATGTGTATATTTCAGCGATCTTAATAAGGCTTCATTAAAAGGTAATTACCCATTCCCAAATATGGATCATATTTTAAGAATAGTCTCGAGTTCAAATACACTATCTCTTCTAGACGGTTATAGATACAAAGCAACTTTTACCACTAAGTGGGGTACTTATGCTTACAAAAGGATGCCTTTTGGTATTTCAAATGTCGGTGCAACATTTCAACATGCAATGGACATGGATTTTCATAGCTTATTAAATAAATGCATCCTGGTTTATTTAGATGATTTTACTATATTTTAAAAAGATTTTGAAGAACATCTAAAGCACTTAAGGCAGACTTTTCAACAGTTGTGCGAGAAAATTTGGAATATCTTTAAATATGCTAAAGTATATTTTTCTCAAGACATCAAGGCAAACTACTTAGTCATATTGTTTCTAAGTGGGGTTTAGAAATTGATCCTTTTAGGATCAAAACCATATCACAACTATCATTACCTCATCATAAGAAGGAATTACAGAGTTTCCTTGGAAAAATCAAGTTTGTTAGGAGATTTGTTCTAGACTTTGTAGCATTTGTTAAACCACTCACAACTATACTGAAGAAAGAGAAATCTTTCTCTTGGATGAGCGAAGGAAGAGAAGGATTTCAAGTAATCAAAGCAGATTATAACTCAAGATCCTACCCTTACAAATCTAAATTTCGATAAAGATTTTACAATGTATGCATTTGCAGGAGATGAAACAATCTCAGCTATATTAACTAAAATCAATGACAAAAATATTGAGCAGCCTATTGCTTTCTTTGGATAGAGCTTGCATGATTATGAAACAAGGTACACATTTCTTAAAAAGAAAGTACTTTCAGAGTCAATGGACTATAAAATATAAACTATATGCTTTTGAAAATAAAATCCATGTCCTTGTTTCTCATCCAAGTTTGAAAGTGTTCTTACTAAATAAGGAATTAAATGAGAAAAGAGCAAACTAGATAATAAAGGTCACGGAATATGATGTTGATATTCGGGTAGCTAAGATAGTTCGAGGGAAAGAGTTATGTGAGCATCTAATTACTGATATGGAAAAACAACAAGCTATAGAACAATATGATTCAAAACAACATATTGAAATTACGTATCGATGAATCGAAATTTTGGTTCAAGCGGGAATCAACAATCTAATCTCACTCATGAGATTCAAGAATCAAGATGGATGACTCGATTTGGTTAAATATCTACAGCAAGGCATTTATCTAAAAGGTATGGACAAAAATAAATGAATATATTTTAGATTACAAGTTGTACTTTATATCTTCATTGATAATGTATTCAAAAAAATATATAAATGGAATCTTTACGGGGTGTGTTGATTATGATAAAGTTCGAAAAATACTACGAGAATTTCATGAAGGACCTGCAGGAGGTCACTTCTCATCACGTACTATAGACTTAAAAATTATAAAAGCTGGTTACTATTGGCCTAACATATTCAAAGACTGTTTTGAATGGATTAGAAAGTGTAAAAAATGTGATTTCTTTGTTGGAAAAGAATGTTTAGCTTTGCTGCCCTTACAGCCTATTTCAGCTGATCAACCTTTTATGCAGTGGGGTCTTGACTTTATTGGCATGATAAATCCACCATCATCACAAGGACACAAGTGGATCTTAACTGCTACAAATTATTTTACATGATGGACTAAAGCAATAGCCTTGAAGGATGCTAATGAAGCTTTGATACTATCCTTTTATGAAGGAATAGTTTACAGATTTGGTGTTCCAACAACTATCATATCAGATAATGCTTTAGCATTCCTTGGTGCAAAGATAACAGATTGGGTTGTCAAACATGGAATATATCTAATTTCTTCATCTAATTATTACCCACAAGGTAATGGCTTAGCCGAGAATACTAGCTAGAATATGTTAAGGATCATCAAGAAAAATCAAGGATAATCAAAGAACTTGGCATCTGATGATGAATTCAGCACTTTAGGCCGGCAGTGAGTGACTCGTAAAAGATCGAGTTGGAAATTCACCATACAAAATTATGTATGGAAAAGAAGAAAGAATGCCTATTTCAGGTTGATTTACCTACATTAGATTTGTTGCATCAAATGGAACTTCTTGAGAATGAACCATTGCAGGTTCATTATGCGAGTTAATGGAATTACAAGAGCTAAGAGATCAAGCTCATTTGAATATGGAGAAAAATTAGAAACAAATAAAGAAGACTTTTAACAAGAAAGCCAAATTCAGAGTATTTAATGAAGGAGATATTGTGTTAAAGTGGGATACTGCGATCGTGCAAAGCCGGAAGACACTCAAAGTTTGATACACTGGAGTGGTCCTTATATGATTGCAACTTACAAATAACACAATGCTTTTCAGCTTTCGAAGCTAAATGGAGAGGAATTTCCCATTCCTGTGAATGGTATGTTTCTCAAACACTATTATTGAAAATCTTATAGTGATTGTTAGAGTAGGATTTCCCTTCAATAAGTGCAGTTCCTACACATTACAATGTTTTTCAATTCAATAAGTGCATTCATGTATGTATTCTATTGACCGAGATCATTTCCCAAAGATTAGTTGTTTTGGAAGGGTTGGACCTTTCGGAAAAGGAAAATTTTGGTTACATGCTTAGACTCCATGCCCAATGGACAAGAGTAAGGCACTAATCTTTAAGCTAGCCGGTAGCTTTCCCCACAGATCACCAAGAATGTTGACAATTTTTACACTTGTGCAAAAATAGGCAACTTGAAACTTCGTCGTTATGATGAAAAGTCTTGGGTGAAGTATACCTAAGATAAGGAAGTTTTTATGTTATTTGTTACTACTGAATTAGTTACAAGATTAAATGAAATTTTAGTTATGTGTGTTGTTTCAAAATAGAATAGATCACATAGTCTATAATTTCATGTCATCTTCAACAAAAGAACACAAAGCCCTGAAGGACAACTGTGTTGTCTCGAAGAAGACAAAAAATTACAAACTAGCTGAAGTGCTGAGTTTTGAAGCAGCAAACAAAAATGCATGTTACAAAAACTAGAGTTCATTATTGAATGTTACAAGTTCTCATCAATGTTCTTTCCTTCACAATTACGGGATTTAATTATGTTACTAAGTTGTTTAGTTCATTATACAATCCATACAAGAAAACCTAGAATGCACAAGGAAATATACAACTCATTAATGAAATTCAATCTTTTATTCACAAGGATAAAATGTTTCCCACACAAGCCGTGGGATGTAACCGAAAAGTAAAGTCCAAATCTCATCAAAATAAAGGTACACATGCATGAAGGAGAAAGAAAAGGAGTATGAGTGGACCCATCATTGCCTTGGGGTTTCTGATTTTTGATTGAAACATTTTCATCTCCACCTTTCATTCTCCTTCATCTTCATTGAAGAATCCATTGTGCCTAAAAAATAAGAAAAGAATTAACTATCAGTTACGAGCTCAGGGATCAATTCATATTCCTACACTATCCTACTTCGTGCATATGAATCTTCTCCTAATAGGAGATGTATTCTACTTGAAGAAAAATTACATGCATGCTTTATTCACTCAAGGTAGAAAGAAAGAAGGAAAAAGAAAAATGAACATTAGAGAGGCCAAAAGCCTAATTATTTTCTAACTATTCTTCTAAGTGTGCAAGTACATGTCATGCAGCTAAAGGGAATAATAGACGATGCATAAGTTCATGAAATAAAAGGAAGAATGTAACTCAAAGTTCCAAAAATGTTTTGAAATGGAAGAAGTTACGATTGTAGAAGAGATACTAACAATAGAAACACTTGCAACAAAAGGAAAAAGAAGAATTTAAAAGTTGATGTTTGGCTAAAAGAGAAGGTTACAATTGAAACGAATGAAGACAAATTTCTATTTTTTTTTTTAACTTTCTGTTGCTATGGGTAGATAAATTTCACTTGTTATGGGCGAGATAAATATTCGATTACTACGGGTTGATAAATGTTCAGTTGTTGCAGTAAAGATTAAATTACAATGAAGTTGCTACATGTGAATGCTAGTTGTTACAGGTGAAGCTCAAGAACAACATTGAAACACAAATGAAAATGGAACTACATCTTGAAAAAAAATTAATTTTCCAAATGTACAAGAGTTCTAAATAGAGTTCCGAAATAATACATTATGCATAATTTTAGAAAACAATACATTATTTTTAGGAAGTCAAGAATTTTGTTACAGCGTTGCTCAATAGATATGATTTTTAAAAACAATTACACTCATCTCATGGAGAATTTTAAGGTTCAAGTGATATCAATTTGAAAAGGATTAAAGAAAGTATTCTCAAAGGATGCTATAGGATTTCAAAGAATCAAGTTGATCCTGAAACAATGAATTGTAACAGATGGATTCTCTAGAATACCAAATGAGCCAAATATTTCAGAATGGACCTGAAGTAATGTAAAAAACTATATTTGTAGAAAATCATAACCATCTTCTACAATACTCTCAACAAGTGATGAGGTAACAATTGCCCAAAATTTAAAGCACAAAGAACTCATACAGAGAAGAGGCTAAAGTATGAATATCCAGAAAGAAGAAAGTACTGTGTCCGCAACCGTAAAACAAAGGAAAGTATAAAGTAAATATGAGTTTCATAAAAAAAAAACACATAATCACAGTCTTTTTGAAGCTCATTTTAGCAATGGATGAACATGACAGATACCTTAACTCAAAAATACAGATCTATAATTGATAGTGCATATTGGGCCAAAGAAAAACTCAAGATAGGTAATCAAATGGTCATAACTTTCAAGCAACTAGATTATAAAGCGAGAGGTCCAAAGGTCCATGTGAAGTTTCAAACTTGGTAGTCAATTAGGAGAAACAACTCACAAAATCCATAAATATTTCCAAGAGTTCAAAGATATATTTGAAAAGAAAAGAAAACAGATGTTCATATGCAAGAGAGATTATCTCACCTATAAACAGCTATGGTGACTGATATACCGAGAAGATCACAAAGAATAGAGAATAATCAAGATTCAAAAAACTTGCCATGGAGGCCATTGCTAGAAAATCAAATCTATAGAGCTCAAGATAAAGGAAAATCCATAGAAATAACAAAACAAAGCTGATCTTAAAGAGACAATAATGGTGGCCGAGACTTCCACCATTTCACAAAAACCATGAAATAGAAATGACATAAAGTCTCTTGTAAAGAAGGAGCTCCTAAAATAGTGAAAGCCAAGCTCAAATTAGAACAAAATAATGGCGTCGGAAGAATTTTTTCCAAGGCTTCACCCATACAACCGAAAAATTCAAATGAATGTGCTTTAGGGTCAAGTTCCCTTTACCATCCAAACACAAGAAGTGGGTTAACTCGAACTCAACCATAGTCAGTTATCGATGGCACAATGACACCAAGGACACAAGATCAACACCCTCAAATCATCACAATAACCAATGCTAACCATAGGTCGATATGCCACCACCCATAATAAATGCCAGCTAGAACCCCGAGCGTAGGTCTTGAATTGATGGTCTGAGATTAGACAGGGTACAAAGATCAACGACAAAGAACAAAGCACAATATTTCAAAATAGACCACC
Organism: Taxus wallichiana var. yunnanensis; assembly: GCA_018340775.1. Classification (NCBI taxonomy): domain Eukaryota; kingdom Viridiplantae; phylum Streptophyta; class Pinopsida; order Cupressales; family Taxaceae; genus Taxus; species Taxus wallichiana. The sequence goes on from CM031234.1 coordinate 756,152,071, forward strand.
AAGGTTATAATTAACCTAACCCGAGTTTAAGAAGCAATCGATGATTTCACTAAAGGGTGAGTCACCATGGAAGGGGAAAACCCACGTGTCCACCGAATTACTCATTGCAAATGATTTTCAAATTCTAAACCCAAGTGCATGCTTCAAATAAAGGGGCAACTAAATCATATATCATGATCACCGAAAAGGTGAATATTATAATATGTGATGTGTTATGCAGAGGGGATTAATTATTAAAACTATGATTATTGATTAGTTTATGCCCAAACAAATCAAAAACGTGGTCAAATATATAATGATGCCTATGTCATGGCTAAAGGAGATGTCAATATCGAACGTGTACACATACCGTGGATCCCACTAGAGGAATTATTTTTACAAATATTAGTAAGTGTTGTAATTATTTTACTCGCATACAAGGAGTTGTATTTTACATGTCTTCACTATAGGACATAATAGAGAAGATGATAGAGTTGCATGTTCATGGAAAAAGACTTGTCTAACAAATAACCTTTTTTAGCAAATACTTCATCCTTCTTTTCTTAAAAATAGAACAGTCAACTTGAATTTGACTATAATGTAAGGCTAAGAATGCCTATTTGTAATTACATGCTCTATTTTTAGTCCTTTATCTATTATTAAATAAAGGATAAAAATAAGATGGATAAAAATAAGATGCATGGCGAGTACAAGCCTTAGGCTATTTTTAGAGAGAGGGTGAACTTTATTTTTGATATATATAGTTTGCCTTTATAAAGCACAAGAGACTCTTGAACTACTAGAGGACTTTTTGGATATATGAGTACTAAAGAAAATTTTTCCAGTTTTTCCCTCTGAGTGTGAAGTATTTTTTGCCTTTCCAAGTTATTTTGTAGTCTTGTGTATGTTTATATTAATCTTGTGAATGCAAATTTCCTGATCAATCACCTTACCCTGCTGCAAATTCAGTCTTTTCTGCTTAATTTTAATGTGCATGTTAACTTATTAGTACTGTTGTGATTCTCCCTCAGTATAATCAAGTGTTTTTCCCTTAGATATTCTATAGAAAAACTATTGGTTTGTGCATAAAGAATCCTTCCCAAATCAGTTGTGCATATACTCAGTCAAAGTCCTCATACAAATTTGGTGTATCACCTTAGTTTTAATTATTTTATAGTCATCTTCTACCCTCAAACTCCCATAAATCAGTTTAGGATACACTGATAAGGAACCGGCCTTGATACCGAGACTCACCTCAAAATAGGTATACCCACAGACCTGAGGTGTTTCCTTTGTATCTACAAAAGACAGATCAATTGTGCAAGCTTAGAAAACCTGTAGCCATCTCTCTACAAGGTGTGATTTCGAGAGATAACAAAATCCTCGGGCATATCCCTATATAATGAAGCGGTTCCATAGGTTCCTTCATTCTACGATGAATCCAATGGCACAATTCTAACAAATTACGACATTAGAACCAACATAAGAACCCATTTAAAATGTCAACTGGAAAAAATCCCAAGCCTTGGGCTAGTTTATAAAAACTTTAAACTTGGTACACAAATTAAAGACTAAGAAAGGAAAATGGATAATTAGCCATAGTTAGTGCAAAAAATCAACATGTTAGTGCAACATCCAATTAAAATGCCCTAAATTTAAGAACACATCAATAAAGAAAACTGTTGGTTCTTGCGTAAGAAAAGAGAAAATTTCAAATTACAAAGAAAATACGTATATAGGAATAACACATTATGATAACTATGTGGCCTTATACGGCCAAAAAAGGGGTACTTGATCAAGGTTATGACACTCGGACATCAAGGCTCATCTCGTAAATAACATATACGATAATACAACTGTCATCATATATGTCCAATGATTCCTCCACCACTTTGACAAGGCTAAACATATTCGTAACTACAATTAGTTTGAATCCATATGATAACCATATAGGGAGAGAGAAAGGAGTACAAGTCTCCATCTACTGAGCCTAAGGTTTCCGTGGAAACACAATATGCATGACCATTGTTAAGCAAGTGCTATACATACCAAACGAACAAAAGTTGGGTTTTTCAGCCTATACAAGACTCCACTTCCTAACTTGTACTTGGCTCAAGCTTGGTCAATGATACACATATTTTCACTCCAAGGATACACCTTTATCAATTTCCCTTAGGGTTGGTTAGTGTAGGGTCCACAACATAACACATAACTACTTCACTAACACAATGGTGAATCACACACATTAACCATAGTGTCCTATGCATGGTACACATACATAGTACAGCAAAATCATTATTTTCATAGGTTAAGATACATAACATTACCACATACTACACCCAAAGTAAAATAAATGTACAATAGGAATCACACGATCACCATATGCCCCTAAATCATGACATGAACCATCATAAATTACACAATTTATACGTATGAGGAACACAATGTCTAACATTACAACATATAGTCAATTACAATTACAACATGGTGACACACACGATTCATCACCGCACGGTGATGACATAATGATACCATCCAATTAACTTTACACCACTTTTTTCTTGCAATACGTCAATACCCCTTCATATCACATAATGTCAAAATGCTCCAACACTATGCAATTGACAATAACATTATTTTCACACAAAATAAGGTGGTACATCACATGTGAAATATTCATAGAATCCATGAAAAGGAGAGTAAATACTCTAATAAAAAATACATCAACACGATAATAAATAAGCACTAAGCAACATGCATCACATGTCTCATTCCATAATCTAACAATTACAACATTGTTCACATTATAACATATATCACATTACACTCCCAATATCCACCACTATAATTGAAAATCTTCACAAATCCAATCTGTCCAAGAGCTTTGAGTGCCTAAACCTCCACTCTGATACCAAATGTAACACCCACACTTTACACACATAAATACAATAGTTAAAATACCAGTATAATATCTTTTTCCTGACTTAACATTCTCACTACACAACACCATAAGGGCTCTAAGAAGAGAAACTCAACAATGCATAAGACACTTACATAATTCATTGACTCACATAAACACACAAAAACACCATATACTTGTTGATGCCATACTTTCCCCAATGGACGAATGCTAGCAGTGAGCCAACCATAAGAAAGGGAACCAAGGATTGGAAAATTCACAACACATCATTACCAATATTACATATTATCTATGACTAAAATTTTAAAAAAACATTATTATGCAAGGATAATACTATCATTTTTCCACCTACGGATTCTTAAATGCATTCACATTCAACTAACAGTTCGACCATTTAAGTTGGCTCTTTATCACTTACAAAAATATCCATAACTTACATAATTATTTTCCATATTTCAAATTACATACAAAGTTCCTAATTCTCTCGTTCTTATGTTAAGATTATTCTTTCCAAACATTTATTCAATGTTTAAATTTTACCTTTTCAACACAAGTGAATCTGACATGATGTCAAGAAAGAAATATTAGGATTAAGGGAGATTTAGATTCAAGATATATATATATTTTTCCATAAACATTCTTCGATCACGGTATATTTATTTCCCTATCATAGTTGATATAGTTCAATAACTTGTCGAATCCATTCATAATTTCCACATCAAGAATTCTATTTAGGTTTATATATATCTTTTGTTTCCTCGAAGTTTGATCTCACCAAGGGCAATTCATATTATTTTTAACACAAGAAAATGCCTAATTGAGTTATAAGGACTCTAAGAGTGACATTATTCATAACTTCAAATATTGCTTTACTCTTATATGCTTTACTCTTACATTGCATTATGGTCTCATTATTAGCATCACTTTATAACAAAAGAGTTATGAAGGTACTTATCTAACATCTTAAAGAAGTACATGTTTGGAATCTTTATAAGCTACGCATGATCCATAAGTGATTTGTGTTCAAGGTAAGATCCCATGTTCCTACATTTCATGATTCTACATGTGAAATTTATTTTATTCTTAATTTCATAAAAGGCATAACAAGGGATTACGGGCCAAAATTCCAGTTTCCTGGTTTGTCTAAATTCAACATCTTTCAAATTTATTCAAGTCTTCCAAGGAGTTACTTACGATTTTCTACCCACAAGCTAACCTCCTATTAAATTGAGGTTTAGATTAATTTAAATTTGCATTCAGATCTATAAGCCCTAATATAGATAAAATTAAGCTATGAAAACATATTTACTTTATAAAACCTACGTAAAATTTTCCAAATCACTAAACTATCATTAGTCAAAGTAACACATTTAGCTATAAGAAACTAAAGAGATCATTAACAAGATTTTAAGTCATAGTAAAACTATTTCACTAGGTCCATTTGTGTCGTCTGTGTCCCATAACGAATTCATTCGATGATGAAAAAAATTATAAATCTAACTTCATAAGACATGGAAGTCAACTAGGATACTTGAGGAGGTATTAGATCTACTTACTCAATATTTGACAGGGCTACAAAACATAGTTGTTTCTTCGAATAATGACCCTTAAGTTATAGAAATGAACTAATGAAAATATTTCTTATGTGTAGTACCGTAAGTTTTAGGTTGTGAGGATTAATTATCTTTTAATACGATAGTTTTTTACAAACTAATGTGGATAGAATGAGAGGTAGTGTAAAACAAGTTTAAATATTAACTTCATTAGATAATCCCATTTGCTAAAGGTTAATTTGAAGAATAGTTGGCGATCTCTATCAGCGAACATGTAAGTCGGACCTGAAGAGAAGAAATTCTCCTTACTACACACATGATAACCAATCTTGGAAGGGGACCACTTACTATAGATAATGTTTGATCAAGTCATTCTTAGCTGACGGTTTCACAACGATGTCGCTAAATCTATAGGCTATGGTTGTAATGCAACTAGGGTTCTTATTTAGTTGAGATAGAAGGTGACATCGAGCATACATGTTTAAGTTCATTCTAAGGTTGATTAATTTGGAAGGTTAGTTATCCACAAATTTGGTACTAGGGACTAATTCACTTAGATTTCTTTATTGGATTTTCATGGTAAGGAACACAACACACCAATTAATTAATTAGATATTACACACTAGAAATACAATAGAAGATATTACATTAAAATTAATTTAACATATCCAACTTTTTCCATATGTAAATCTAAATCAAAATGGGACTCATGATTAAATGTACATTTCCCAAGGCATTCCTACAACTAGCATCTCCTACATATTAAAAAAATTCAAATATAATTTTCTATAACATGGAAATACATTACACATATATAAAATTTTCAATAATGTATTTAAATTATAATAATAAACAATAGATTATACCATGCCTTTTCACCATCTCACTTCCACCCTCGCAAAGCCATGAGAGCATGAAATACACAATAAATTTTGGCATGACATCCACCCAAATCTAGGATAATTAAAAATATTAGTTTCTCATTTACATAATAACATTAATAATTTGCATTCGAAAGGAGAAGATTAGAGACACATATTTATTTCATTTCGATTCACTTCATTTCTTAACCAAGTAGAGAGAAAAATTGGAAGAGAGAGAAACATTATTTTGCAAAACAATTAAGTTCACACAACAAATCACATAGTATAGTTTCAAGTAGTTAATTACAAGTAACAACAAGTTTCCACAATTGTTTGGCAACCAGACAGGTCTTACAACTTTCTTTTTACGTTTTCCTACTAGTTGCAAAAAATTTTCAATAAAGGCTTGGACTTCAAAAAACTACTTTAAAATGTTGTCCTTTGATGATCAACCACACCATGGGTAAGTTTCTATGTGTCCTCCTACACACCAATAATTCACAAGAATTGATGGGATTTAGAACTAGAAATGGTTTACGATTGGCAAGGTCATTTTTCTCGAGGCCATCGGTCGTAATTGACCATGTTGTAAATGATCAAAAGTCAACTCGAGGGCTTAGAAAAGCATGTCTAAAAATGTCGTTCGATGGATGAATGCGCAAAAATTAATTTTCTACAAGTTACCATATATATGTAGAATTCACTAGAATCAATGGGACTAAGAAGAAGCAAATGGTTTTCAAACGACGACGAGTCTTCTCGGAGCTATAAGTTGTAATTGTCCCAATTTTGACCTAGTCAAACTATGACCTGGAGGCCTAAAATGCCTTTTCCAAATTATCAAGAAGATATTTTCCCCCAAACTTAAGGTTCTAGGAAATTGTTTAGTAAAAATACTAAAGGTTTGGGATGGTGGATATGCATTTCATTTTCTTAGATTCAAACAATGAGCCAATATAAAAACCAACTTAAAAATTTAGGATCTTTCTACAGCTGCAAAATGATGTAATAGGGCTCCTAGAATGGTGTCAAAATATCACAAGTAATCATTCGATTTCAATTCAAGGGTTAAAATTCTAGAAGTTGGTTTAGTTTGCATGCACAAAAAACTAATCACATAACACCGGAAATAATACAAGACTCCAATTTTATTCATCCGGGATATCAAATACATAGAGGAAGATTACATATATAGAGTTTGATCTCCTTGATTCTAGGAGTCAACACTCATCCCACATATCTCTCCTAATCCCCACAATATCTCACTCAAACTCTCAATCCCATTATTTTCTCACAACAAACATTATCTAGTTACAACTATTTACATGAGTTAACAACTCATAAATAGTTGTATTAAATTACACTATATTATTTATTTCCACACTCATAATAATGTTCACAATATCTAATATTATTTCTAACATTCACTCCCCTATTGTTAACATTCTTTTTCCACAGATAAACTCCCCTAATGTTAACAATGTAGAAAAGAATAGTTACACTTTCTCTGCAGCTTGCACACCCCGTTTGCTCATGTTCTTGGTAAACATATGGACCTCAGTCCAAGGTAAGATCCCTTGTTCATGAACCTCTGTTCATCAATACGAACCCCTGTTCGAAAAGAATAGACCTCTGTCCTAAGCACGAGCCCCTACTCATGAACCTCTGTTCATCCTCTTCAAGAAAAACATGATGCTACTTTTTCTTGTGTTGTTATCTTTCTACTACAACATATTTACATCAGGAGGTTATAAAAGGAAATACAACTCTGAATAGGAATGTGACATCTGTTCTTATTACAAACAATGAAACACACAACTGAAAATATGCCACAAACTCATTATGTGGCCCCGTCACTTGTGGCTGGTGAGAGGACGCTGGTTGTCCTCCTTCCTCCGTTGCCTCCCCGCCTCCATCAATTCCGCTAACTCAAGAGAATATATCTTTGAAGCTCATCAAGTTTCACATTGTACTTTATTTTGTCTCTCCCCCACAATGTGAAAACAATTATTTCAGACGCTCGGATAACACCGAAAATGTGTCTCAGTGAGGCAATTTTTATTATTATTATTATTATTTTTATTTATTTTTACAATTTTGATGACTTTTATGATATACTCTAGATGGCGGAAAATCCTCAATTTTGACAATGTTGACAATACAACTTTAGACTCTTGACTTGACACAACAATGACATTGACATGCCATGACTGTAATAAGGATGATACGAATATTTCGACTCTATTTGACAATGTCTATTGACCCACACTCACACAATTTAAAAAGTAATAGAAGAAAATTACTTTTTAAATATTATAAAAAACTTAACTTTATACTAAAATTGACAAGGACATTTACGACACATAAAAATGAAGGCTAGAGACTCAAGTCATTACACAATAATATATTAGAACTAAATTTTGACTATACATGGATAGAGAAATACGTGGAGACTTGGAGAAGACAATAGACTTGAAGAAAATGTGGAATAATAAAAGACAAATATGATTAATCATTTTTTTTAAAGGACAAATGACAAATGAAAAAAGCTATAGACCAACACACAGAAGTGAAGACATGCATGAATATAAAAACTGAACACGTGGTTGACTGGTGGAGGTATGCGCCCAACACAAATTGCCTTGCCTGAATGATCCAGATCTCGCCACAGGTCTCACCTCCCGAAATATCTGCAACTTAGCTTTTTATACGAGCTGTGGCCACTTTGACTACTTCTCGGGCAGGGTAGAAATGCTAAAAACCAATAGTGGATGCCACCTCCAATTCACCTTTGATCTAGCTATATATGCCTTATGTGAGTGGAAGAGATTTAGAATAGAGTGGTGAAATTGTTTAAAGCAATAATGAAAGAAAACAATGTAGCATGAATCTATTCCACCAAATTCTTGTAGCCAGCGATTCAATGAGTGGGAAATGTGAATTCCCAAACCAAAAATGATCTGAATGCAAATCCAGCTTTGAGTAATGTAGCTGAGTTCGATGGCAAACATATGTGAAATTAATCACAATATTCTTGTATACGATGGAACATAGATCTTCACGAGTCCTCTGCACATAAATTTGGGACAATATTACAAGCTACAAAATTATCCCTCAGCATTATTACTCCTCCATCATGAGAACATGATGAAAAACTGCTCTCCCAAACCTGCTCTGATACCAAATCTAGAAGTTGGTTCAGTTTGCATGCACAAAAAACTAATCACATAACACCGGAAATGATACAAGACTCCAATTTTATTCATCCAGGATGTCAAATATATAGAGGAATATTACATATATAGAGTTTGATCTCCTTGATTCTAGGAGTCAACACTCATCCCACATATCTCTCCTAATCCCCACAATATCTCACTCAAACTCTCAATCCCATTATTTTTCACAACAAACATTATCTAGTTACAACTATTTACATGAGTTAACAACTCATAAATAGTTGTATTACATTGCACTATATTATTTATTTCCACACTCATATTAATGTTCAAAATATCTAATATTATTCCTAACAAAAATGGATCCTCACATGACAAGGTACACATAAGAAACTTAACATCTCCTTTCTAGAGTTACAAAGGTTATTTTGCAAGTCTCTGAAAATTGTGATTTATCTGTTTTAACAAGGGAGCGGTCAACATATTTACAGGGGCTCAACTTCAACTTGTCAATAAAAATAGGTACTGAAGTAATCTGGTTTGGTTGGGACATTTGCTAGATCATCACAGAGTGAGGGTTTAAGTCCATTATTTACCAAGGAATATTGGATCCTGTAAGTTACGTTATAACATCTTATTGTTTTGAAAACATGATTATTTAAACAAATAGATCTATGATAATTCCTATGGTTAAATTTTTTATCTTATTGCAAATGAAAAACTAAATGATAAGAATTATGAAAGATAAGGATAGAAGAACCATGCACAAATATTAAAATTTATAGATCACAAGGTTCTCCATGTAGGTTCACCCACATTCCATAAAGATTCATCTCTTTTTTAGTATTCCATCAGTCTGCATGCATCAAAAACCCCTCTATTTTGGAACATTCAAGACACATCCCTGTTTAGGAGATTTGAATCCTTCTAACCACCTTGACCAACACTTGTCATGTTAATCTAAGTTTCCACATTTAGTACTAAAATCTCATTACAAAGATCTTATTCTATATGGGTTAGAAGGCTAGTGGTAGTGAAGAAAGACCTTTTCCTCTATGTGCTCCAACATAGCATATTTGTCTAAGGCATTTTATCAAACATTGTTTTTGTACCTTCTATATGTACTCCCACATTTAGCATACATGTTTATTGGGGTAGTCCCAACTACCACACTTGACATAAATGTTTGAGTGACCCAAGATCCATGAAGAGCATGAATTCCTAGAGATTGGTGTTGAGAACGAATGCGAGAGGGGCGGTGAGGATGTTTAGAGGGAGATCAAATCTCGAGTCTATGCTTCATGCTCCACTTTGTTGATCATAGTGGAATTGTTCTTTTCGAGGTCCACGTATTTGATGGCCATAATTTTGTTTTGGTAAGAAGAGGGAATTGTAAACCACAATATTTCCTTACAACCTGGTTTCATCCACCAATTTATATTCTTCGAAATGAATGGATATTTTTGGAAGCTCTACCTCTAATTGTTTGACCTTATTAAGACCACATGAGCTATTTTTGGCCTCCATGGTGGTGGGAGAAGATATACCACTCCAAGTGCCATTTTCTTCTTGAAATAACACCCACATAGAAATGGATTTCATATTTCTATTCTCTTTATCTCTTAGGCGAGAACAAATGGCAGTCCTAATGTTAGAAGGAAATAAATCACCCATTTTTTTAACATACCCTGCAATCATCAAATTCCATTTTGACACAAGTTGGGAGGGTGCTGGAAAATTTTGTGGAATTATAGATCAACACCTACCCATCACATTTGTTTGAAAGTTTCTATGACTTTTCAACAAACCCATTTGTGCATATCCTGCATTCCACGTTGTCCACGAAACCATGTTTTTGCATCCATATCTACCAGGGCACTTGTAACTAAAACCTTCAAAATTTTCCTATAACTTTTATGCTTGTTAGAAGTCCATCCTTTGCTCCAGATCTTTGAGTGCATAGGCATATGAAAATTGATCTGGTTCGAGACCTATTTTTGCATGGGAGGAATAGTGTGAAACAATGAGACTGTCTAATGAGGAAACCCATGTATTATGTTAACTATTATAATCATAAATAAGGAGAATTTGTCTTTTTCTATTTATTAGTCAAAGTTCATTCATGTGGAGTTACTTAGCCGATTCACAAAAAAATTACCTAACCCATACTAATTCCCCCGCTTTTATTTTTAATTTATTTTTAATTTTTTTTGGAAAATGTGTCAAGCACTACATTAGGTTCACAACAATTGCATTAATCATATATGATATGAGGGAAAAGCTTGAAGTTGGGATATTATTTACTTAATCTAGAATATGTTTTCAAGTGAAAATAATTTTAGTTCATCCTAAGGTTTTTGTTTTCTTTGTGCTAAGAAAGACCATGTGATAAGGGTAGACATGCAAAAGTTTTAAACTAAAGTTTTTACTATATTTAGGTTTCATTTCTATATTTTCTAGTTAAATAACACAACACTCTAGATATTTCATCATAAATTTCACAACAAGAATGCACTATAAGATGTCAAATTCAATTTTATTTAACATATTTATCCAACTTTTACAATACAAAATTTGGGATCAAAATAATACCCATGTTTAGATGAACATTTCCCTTAAATTCTAACATCTTACAAATATTACAAAACTTAATCAATAAACATTTTAACACTATGCAAAATTTTGAATTATCTTCTATAATTTCATTTAACATGTATATCCAACCCTCTTTTTACCATATGCAAATTTGAATCAAATTGACACCTATGGTTATGTGCAAATTTCCCAAAGTACTCATAAAGCTCGCATCTCATACATATTGTAAAATTTCAATAAAAGAAATTACTATAACATAACAATACATAAATATTTTTTCCATTAACATACATGAATTACAATAATACATGATAAATGAAAACCACACTAGTTTCACAATCTTAATTGCATTTTGCAAAACCATGTGAACATGAAACCAATGATATATCACTGACATGGCATCCACCTAAATTTAACATAATCAACATTTTAAGTTTCCCATATCCATGATAATAATAATTTGCATTTGAAATGAGAGTGTTAGAGACACATATTCATTCCATTTCATTTCACTTCATTTCCTAACCAAGGAAAGAGAAAGAGATAGGGAAGAGAGAGAGAGAGAAACACTATTTTTTCAAAAGTCAAATTTCACTCAAAATGTCACAAGATAGAGTTTCAAACAATTATTTCCAATCTGTTAATAAGTTTTGACAATGGTTTGCTAACTTGACTAGGGTCCTACAATTTTTTTTTTTACATTTTCTGTTAGTTGCAAAAACACCCAATTTAGGCTCGGAGGCTAAGAAACCGCGTTCAAAATCTTCCTTTTTAGGTGATGCACAACTTGTAACTTCCTACATGTCTTGTTGTATAGCACTAATTCATAGGAGTTGATAGAGTTAGAAATAGGGGAATGGTTTTCAATTGACTACTAGATTTCCTAGGGCACCAATCATAATCGGTCTAATTTAACTTAGTCAAATGTGTCCAGAGGCATACAAAACCCCCTTCAAAACTAGCTAGAAATGCATTTTTTCCCAAGACTAAATGTTCTAGGAAGATGTATAATAAAAATAATAGAGGGTTACGAAGGAAGGCGAGCATTTTGTTGCTTAGGGTCTAAATAACAAGGTGAAAGAAAACAAAACTTTCCAGTTTTAGCAGCTCCCTAAAAGTACAAAATATAGTAACATGGCTCATAAAGTAGTGACGAAGAGACCACAACTGGTCAAACGAGGTCAAGCTAATGCTTGAAGTGACTATCTACATAACAAGGAACACATCGACACTTGACATCTCTTTTACGGGACTCAAATATTGATTTGCAAGTCTCTAGCTCTCGCTCTCACTCTAGCTCTCATCAAAACTAAGAGACATGAGTACAAAGTTTAGACACCCTAGGTTTATCAATGCATGGGGTTTGTCTGTGACAAAGTTGAGGGTCAAATTATAAGTCGGTAGAAAAATCACGAGGTGATGATATATTGACCGCACTATGCACTGGTTAAAATATTCAATTGTTTAAGAAACTAATAGTTTAATATTTTTATTATATTACAAATGAATAACCAATCATATGAAAATTCTAAAAGATAAACGTAAGGAGACCATTCCTAGAGAAAATGAGAGTTCACGAGAACACGAGGTCCTCCAAGAGGGTTGACCCAAAATTCACAAGGCTTCATCACATTTCTAGGCATTCCATCAAACGGTTCACGATATTTTCTAAGCTTCCATGTTTCGCACTATCTTGAAGTTCCCAAAAACCTTTCAAGTAGATCCATTCCAAATAGCCACCATAGGCTTAATCGGCACATTAATGTGGATGACACGTATAAGGCTGGAAACCATGTTCTTAACCTAATCTATGAGATAAATAAATAAAATGAATCTTCACTAGTCATGATGTTGTTCTATGAGATACTAATACCTTGAGGTGTTTTTCTTAACAATTCAAATATTGTGTCAAAATATCTATTTTTTGACTTCTATTTTTGGCGTAGACATGAGGGAATGTGAAATAGGTTGTGGAATTTGGATTTACAACTGCCAATTTCATTTTCTTGAAAGTTTAGAATCCTTTCTCAATAAATGCATTTTTGCATATCCTGTAACCATTGCATTCGATGCGAGACACATTTATTTTAGTCATTTAGTTGAATAGATACTTCTTAGATTCATTAGATACACTATATGTCACGACTTGTGGTTCTTTTCCTATTATGCAAAAGTATTCCATAATTGGTTTTCCAACATCTTCATTATCATAGTCAACATGCATGAAGATAATATTCCCTTAAAATATCTTGCAACCCCTTAAAAATAGGCATAATCTTTTCATAATCCCTTTCCATGTATAAAGAGAAGGATTTGTTTCTTTACGAAACTCTCAAATATCAAAGAAGTAGTTTCTCTACTGAAGGTTGTCACAAAAGGGAGCTTGTTTGCAAATATGAATTCAGATATGACACCTTTCTCAAAGTTTCCATCAAAATGTGACACTTTCTCTTGTTGCTTCTTCAAGAGTACCAATGTAGGGAGATTTTCTTTTGGGTCGATGCTTAGAAGAGCATCTACATTTTCATCCATTGTTTAATAAAATAACACATCATCTTCTAGTCTTATGACTGTTCAAAATCTTCATTTACAGTGCTTTTTAGTGAATCAAATAAACCAACAACAATTTGACTTTTTGGCTCAACAAGACTTTCTCATCTTTAGTTGACATGATATTGAACACAACTGGCCCAGTTTTTTGCTTGATCAATCTAACAATTCCTACTTTATTTCTTTTACTTTGGAATACAACCTATGGACTCCATCAACAAAGAAATAAATCATCAAACACCCCTAGCACATTATACTTCTCTCCTAGATCATTTAACACTACAACATATGAAAAAATTTCTCTTATCTTTTATTCTTATATGGGCGTCCATACCTTGCTTCGAGATCACATTTTAGCACAAGCCGTGGTACACATGAAATGTAAAATAATGAAATTGGAGACCTATTTAATGCATAGGTGGATACCCATATCTTCTATATGAGGAGGTAATTGAGGATAATAAATAGAGATAGGATATCTCTCTCAATGTATATTATTTAGAAAGCATGTACATTATTTATAGGAGAGGAGAAGTAACAATACTCTCCACAATGAACAGAGAGATTACAAACTAGGAGAGAATAATGGAATAAGTTCAAAAAAACTCTCCTAATTATATAAAATATTTTCTACATAACCTTATGCCAACATTCCCCACCTTATTACATTATTCTTGCAAATGTAACCCCTAAAAAGTTCAAATTTCACTTTTCCAAGGGATTTGGTGAGAATATCAACTACTTTTCCTTTACAAGACAAGATCGAGTTGAATGTTATGGTTCAAGACGTCCTCTTGAATGAAATGAAAATCAATATCAATATGCTTTATTCATTCATGAAAGATAGTATTCTACACGAGCTTCAACATAATTTAATTATCATAATAAAGAATAGGTGAATATTTTTAAGGAGTTCCCAAGTCATAAAAAAAGTGACGTAACCATATCGCTTCGCACATACCTCCTCGTGCGGGACAATATTCTACTTCTGTGGATGAAATAGAAAAATATTATTATTTTTACTTATCCATGAGATAGGTCCAGATCTAAGATGAAAAATGTATCATATGGTTTACTTCTTGTCATCAATAGATCCAGCGTGGTCCGAGTCGACGTATTCTTGTAAGAAGAATTGATCATTCTTCGTATATTCAAGACCATAATCAGTTGTTCCTTAGACATATCTCAAAACATGTTTTTCTGTAGTCCAGTGACATTTCTTTGGCTCCTGCATGAACCTAGAAAGATAGTTGATAACATATCATAAGTCTGGTGTAGTATATGTCAAGTACATGAGTCCTCCAACAAATTTCCTATAAAGAGTAAACTATACTTGAGGTGAATCATGGAATCGTGAAAGTTGCAAGCCTTTTTCCATCAAAGTGGATATACATTTCTAATTAGACATATTGGAATTTTCTAGGAGTGTCTTGGCATACTTTATCTGGGAGACAAAAATGTAATGCTCCTTTTTCCATATCTCCAAGCCAAGATAGTAATGTAGTAGCCCCAAATTTTTCATGTTGAAGGTTCTTTTGAGATCATTCTTCACAATATCAATCTGATCTTTTGAACCGCCAATGATCACAAGCTCATCTACACATGCAACAAGAAAGACAATTTATTGCCTACCTTATTTATATACAAATTTGAATTTGAGGGGCTACGAGTGAACCCATCTATAAAAGTTGATCATAGATCTTGATATACCATGTCCTTAAAGCTTTTTTCAGTCCATACAATGATTTGATGAGATGACATACCTTCTTAGGATGTTTTTATTAACAAATCCTTTAGGTTGGGTCATGTACACTTTTTTCAAATCACCATTTAGGAAAGCCCTCTTGACATCCATTTGCTAAAGTATTCATCCTTTACGTGTTGCTAGTTCAACAAAAAAATTGATTGTTTTGATCTTTGTAGTGGGTGAAAATGTTTTTCATAGTCAATGCCCTCTTTCTAAGCATACCCTTTTGCTACAATTCATGCTTTATATTTTTCGATGGATTCATTTTCCTAATATTTTGTCTTGAAAACCGATTATCAGCCTATGGGTTTCTTTCATGTAAGTAGATCAACAAGCTCCCATGTTTGATTTTTCTTGATTGTGTCGATTTCTATATCCATGGATTCCTTCCACCGAGGTTGATTGAGTGCTTCGCGAACATTATCGGGCTTAGAGAAATTAATCAATGAACTAATGAGTCCAAATTTTACCTCATTTCATGTTTGACTCCTTAGTTTGTCTCTAGATCTTGTATCTGGAAGTTGTTGCAAATGTGAGTCCTTGATGGTCCTTTGTACTGACTTCGGATGAGAACTTGGCTTATTTTGAGACGAATTGTGTTGTTTCTATGTGGATTGATGTGGATTCACATTCTCTATTACTCCAAGGTAAAAAAATAGCTCTCCTGATGTCACATTATTTCTCTAAGTAGCCTCCTCTGGCTGATCATCTGATTCGGAGACTAGCTAGTGAGATTTGATTGGCAATGGTTCTTCTATTGTCGCTTCTAACGTAAAGATTACTCCTCAAAACCACATCCCGACTCTTGTATATTTTATTCATCTTAGGATCCATGAGACATTATTCCTTTGAGGTAGTGCTATAGCAAAGTAGGATGCATGGGAGCATCTTTGGATCAACCTTGTTTCTCTTCTAAGCTAGGACATACATGTATGTTGTACAACTAAATAATCGTAAATGAGAAAATGATTGATTTCTACCACTCCTTAACTATTCGAATTTTATTTTGTATAATATTTATCAATTCCTTATTGATAATATATATAGATGTTTGTGCTACTTCAACCCAATAGCGTTCCTACTTTGTTGGTTTTATCATGTAGAAATCCATCTCCATCACTTGTTTGATTATGTCGCTCAACAATGCCATTTTGTTGGGGCGTGTAGGGAAGAGTCAAATTCCGCTTAATGCCTTAATGGTTTAGGAAGGCCAAGAAATTCTTTTATGTTAATTCCCCCCCTCGATCTGAATGAAGTAGAAGAAGTGGTTGTCTGGTCTCTTTCACAACACAATGATTGAAATTCTAGAAATGTTGAAGACCCTCACTTTTATTCTTCAGAAAAACACCCACATCTTACGAGAGTGGTCATCCACGAATAGTTGGAAGTACATGTATCCTGAAAATGAAGCGGACCATGGGCCATTGAGATTAGTATGAACTACCTCCAAGCACTTCTTGGCATGGAAGGTGCTCGCCTAAAATAGATCCCCGTGTGTTGTTTTTCTACAAGATAGCCAGAGAAAATAAGAAAGGAACTGGACAATTTGGGTAGTCCATGGACCATTGCTTTTGAACTGATCTAATGTAGTGAATTAACCAACAAGTGAACATATCTAAAATTCCGAGGGTTTGTGGATTATAATGTTGAGGCGATAAAGCTACTACGGAAGATGAAAAATATCTAAAGAAAATTACTTATCTTTGAGAAATTCTCTAGCAATAACCTACCTTGTCTAGAGATCAAGCATGATTTAATACCATTTTGGAAAAGAAATTCTATCTCTAGGTGATGATTCAATAGCTGAGTCACTGACAAGAGGTTGTTAGTCAAGCTAGGAACATATAGTACCTTTGTAAGTGTAAATTTTGATCATCCCAGGAGGAATGGTGACTTTCCTTATTCCTTCGCAATATACTCTTTGTCATCTACTATCTGAATATGATCTCTTGTGGCTTGTTCATTCAAAGAATCAAACAGCTTTCTTGTGAATCGGCATATGCTTACTTGCACTGGAGTCTATCAACAATACTTTCTTCAGAGCTTGAGAATTTAAAGAGACTAGTACAAGGTTCTTACCAAAATGGGCTCCTTCTGATGTCTCCTCATCAGATTAATCATCTTGTTGGGTTATGAGATGTCCCTTATGCTTTCTTTTGGGAGGAAATCATTTGGATTTTTGAAAATGTTCGCGCTCGGATGTGCTTGTTTGACTCGAAGATCCCTCTTTCAATCAATTATACCAGCAGTGATTAGTGTCATGGGTGTTGGTTTTGCAAATGTGGCAACACCTCTTTGACTTTTGATCTTTTTTTGCTCGTTGATTTGGTTGCGCTTGTGTTGGGTTCCATGGGGACCCTTACAATTGTTTTGGCCATGGTATGGCTTTGAGAACAGGGCTTTATCTTGAGTCTCCACTTGGGATAAATTGATGTCCTATTCTTGTTGCAACAAGTTCATGAGTTCTTTTAATACCAATGTCTCTGTTTAGATATATTTAGTGTTGTCACGACCACTCAAATTGTCTCAAGGTGATTGAAATGAGAAGTTTATCATCCACCATTTCACCGAGCATTAATAAATCTGATCATAGCTCTGCACGCAATGTAAGAACCCCTGTTCTTTCTCATCGACTCCATAGAGAGGGTGTGCAACTTTGACTGAAGATGGAGGATCTTAGTATGATTTTTGGCTTCATAAATAGTTGCCAACTTCTCCTAGGCCTCCTTTGGTTCCTCCACATTCTGAACATGCAGTTGAGATCATCAATGACATCGAGCATTATCAAAATGAAGTCTTTCACACTAATAATCTCATACTTCATTAATTCATCAACAGCTTGTAGGACTGCACGAGATCCATTCACGATGCCCCATAATCCTTCAAACTAAAGGATTATCCTCATTTTTGTTTTCCAGGCAAAAAATGTGGCCCTTTAAGTAGCTGAGCATTTGAGAGTAGATGTTTTAGTGCAAACATTTCTAAAAAAATGAAGTATTTATTTATTTATTCCAAAATATATTACAATGTTACTCACTGATGAGAAGTACCAGCTCATAGATTCTCTTGATACTTACCTGAGAGAGATTGTGGAACTTTTTGGGAGTTCATATTCATCTTAGCAATTAGAATTGTACTATCTTCTAATTCTTCCCTAACTCACTTTGTTTGGTAGCTGATGTTGAAAAGGAAATGCTCCAAGATTCCTTTGCGAATCAGTTCATCAAAGACACGGTTACCACTGTTGCGTAGTGTAGACACCTAAATTATGTTTACACTTAGCATTTCATCCAATTCAACCAATTTCTGACACTTTGTTAATTCCCATTCTTTGTTCCATTATTGGATTTCTATTCACAACACTTTCTTAGTCATATTCCTCCTATAATAAACTTATTTGGCTAATATCTCTCTTATTAGCTAAACATTCATCCTTTCGACCATTCAGAACCTCCTTAGTTCTCTGTAGACCTCTCTTATTGGCTTCATAGGCTATCTATCATAATAATTGATTATCTAGACCCTCCCAAATCTCAATGAGTCTCTAATCACTTGCTAATCAAATTTAACTAGCTTAAACCCTAGTTAACTAAGCCTAAACAAAGTTTAACTAAGCCTAAAGCATGTTTATCCTATTCTAATCTAAAATCTTTAGTCCCACATGCACCCAAATTCAAAAATCTCCCAAGTGGAAAACTATAAATACAAGGCTAAGCCTACCCATTCAAAACACACACAACTTTACATAACACAAAGCCAAAACAAGCCTAAGAAAGCTTAAGAGCTCATTTGCATTAGCTAAGCTAATAAGGCATTTGATCTTGGGTCATCCACCATTAAAATAACTTCATCTTACACCCATGATAGGTTAGTAATGGAATAGCTAAACTTGGCCATGTAGCCATTTAGTGAGATTCATTCACCCTCATGGAGTAAACAACAAAACTGATTTCTTAGATCCTTATTAGGCTCATTTTATCAAGCTTTCAAGAATAGAGGATAGTTATATTTGCTAGATTGCTTGTTTGCTTCAAGTCTAATGTATGAAAAGTAGGTTTCCTTGCTCATTTCTTATCTGATGGTCCATTGAGGGGCTTTGCACAAAGCTTTGGGGTCTTGCCCCATATCCATAGCTCTTTCAAAACCTTTCATTGAACACATTTGGCACACCTAGTGGGACAGTTTGTCCATCCTCCATTAATGGATTCATTTTGAATATTTTATTTTAGTTTCTTTTTTTTTTAGTTTCAATCTTTCTAGATTAGTTTCAAGCTTTCTAGATTAATTTTTCAAAGTTTTTTAGATTAGTTTCAATTTTTTGATTTCAAGACCTTTCTTGTATTAATGGATAAAAATCAGGTTTCCCAACTAGTTTAGCTAGGGTTTTCTCACTTTTGTGCTCTTTTCAGGACCAAAGGAGGTAAAGTGCTACCAGAATTGAAACAAATTAACAAAATTTTGACATTTTTGGATTTTTTTGAAAAAATCTCATGTTTTTAGCCACCTATAGGGAAGGGCACGAGATACACCTTTCTTCCAAAGACGAAACCTTCAAAATTTCACTTTTAAAAGTTGGCACATACCCAAACTGTGGCACACATGCCCAAACTAGTGGCATCATTAGCAATCTTCTGGAGGTCGTAATGTTTTCTCTTGAGCTTGAAATAACTCCTTTTTTTGTTGCGTTGGAAAGGTATTGAAAATAAATACGCAATGGATTCATAACTCCAGGTTCTTGAGTTATAGAAAATTTATGGTTTACATTATTAGATAACTAGTTATTTTCTAATAGGTAATTGTAGGCTTCTTTTGGGTTATTTAACTAATGTAGTCTATGTGTTTCTCTTTCTTAGTTAGAAAGGGATTTCTAGAAGTGTGTATGTTCTCTTCTCGTACCTTCTAGGTGATCTTGGGGAT
Organism: Taxus wallichiana var. yunnanensis; assembly: GCA_018340775.1. Taxonomy (NCBI): domain Eukaryota; kingdom Viridiplantae; phylum Streptophyta; class Pinopsida; order Cupressales; family Taxaceae; genus Taxus; species Taxus wallichiana. The sequence continues at coordinate 756,172,371 of CM031234.1, forward strand.
CAAAAATACTTCTAGGAAACCTTTTTTCCACTTTCAAACACACTTATTTTACATTTGCTAATTCGGTAAACCTTTTAGAATTGGTTAAAAACAAACTCTATATTTTGCAAGGCACATTGACAAGGTTTTTTTCCATAAAATGTATTTTATTTGAGTTTTTGCATTGTGTATGCTCTTCCTTCACACATTTTGGTGATCTTAGAACTCAAAAGCAACACGCAAAATCTCTTTTGATATCATGATATTTTTTCAAAAAAACTAGTAACTCTTTGGGTACAGGACATAACGCTTGTTACGTAAAGGTGTCAAAATGAAACAATGTAAAACCCTTTAATACATGTGTTTACCTTCAGTTACCAAATGGTGTGCTACTTAAAACCTTATTAAGCTAAGAAAGATAAAAACACACCACTTTCATCCCACTCAGTATTATAGGTTTCAAAAAGTGTACCTCCATATCCACTCAACTAGAACATAACCCCTTTGGCATAACTCCTTAAGCTACAATAATCGGGGTGGTTCCAGAACCTAAAGTAATCCACCATTGTTTAATCTCGCAGATGAAATAGGAAGCCATCCACTTACCCACTTGACTAGTTTTTCGTTGTGAGTTAGAGTTACCGGTTGTCTATATGGCAACCCCAAATGACAATACACATGGACGCATTTATTTCCCACCGTGCTTGACATGGGGTAAATTAAAGCCATGATACTCCCAAATTAGTCATTGTGACTCTTTGGGTAAATCGAGATCGCTTAAGACAATTTTGTGACACCTAGTTGAGAGATCTTGTTAAGGAAGCCATTCTATCTTGGATCCCACTTTACTAGTCCATTATCGCGTCTTGGCCATCACAAAGTGATAACTTGCTTGGATTCAAAGCCTTATTTTTCGAACATGGTAACGACTCCATTTAAGTTAGATCTAAGTGTGTTTCATCAAAAAATTAAATGACGTATCACTTTGCTTGGTTTATTTCTCTCCTTTAGACGAGGCGAAACTCTAACCAAGTGGTGCCTAGTTTATTTTCATATTTTTATCTACACCTTTACATTCTTGTCTCCCATTTGGGACAAGAGGAGGCATTGTTTAGGAGTGTTTTCATAGATAGTGTTCACAATTTTTTTGTCTGTTTATGCTCATCCATGTTTGCGAATGAGTTCTTAAACATCTAAAGTGCATGGATGCATTCTCATATCTTTGATGGAAACTTTATCTTGATTTCTAGCTCATCATCCTAGTTAGGATTGATTCATAATTTTATCTCCCTTTAACATGTTACCTTCTTTACATTATCTTGACACAATTAAGATACTTATGTTATGTTTTTCATAAATGTGATCTAAGTATCCGCATTGTGGCATTACATTGTGAACATTTTAGCACATCCTTAGTATAATTTGACTTAGTCTAAGTTCAAACATTTTCCAAAATCTTGGAGAGTTTTGCTTACTTTGTTTGTGTCATTTTGATACCACTTTGACACTAATATCTCGCTTCTCTGCAAAGCTTGATAGACGTGTCCAATTGGTTTGGTTACGTGGATTACATTTATAAACCTCACCCTTTAACATTTAGGCCTTGTTGTTTATTGAACTTGTCATGGTATCCTTTGATTAGGAGTCACATCTACCCTTTGTTTATATTTACTTCTTGTTCATTTCGAGCATGATGTTTAAATATTGACATTGTGTTGATCATCTTTGCATCGAACTATCATTTTACACAAACACTTTTAGGGAGTATTTCCTTATGGATTGGCTTTGTGTTTTACACTTGCATGATTGTTCCTTGTGATTATTCATCTAGAAAAATTGTTTTCTAAGACAATCATTTTTGATCTCGTCGAGATTGCATCATCACAATGTCTATTTTCCTTAGACCTTCTTCAAAAAATCATGCATGCATCTCCATACTTAAAAAATGTCTAGTTGGATGTCATTATGCTTCCCTGAATCGATATGGAGCCTTCTTCCCTTTGAAGGAGTTCCATCACACTATCTAGATATAGACATTTGTGCTTAAATAATGCCAACAATGATTGACTATTGTGTAGTTTCTCACACTTACTACAATATGGAACCTAGGTTTAGGAATTAAAATCAAAATATTACCATTACGAATAAACCTAATTTTGTTCTTCATGCTAGAGGGACTATTCAAGCACCCTATTCCCCACCTTCAACTCATAGTCGGTGGTATGGTTTGGATGCTTCTGATCCAAATTATTATTTGGGTTCCCCCCACTCTTCTTCTGATTGAGATCTAAACTACCATTCAGATTCCCACTCTTCTTCTGAATATTTAGATCCCAAATATTGTTTAGATACCCTAGATCAAATATCGAATCATGGTCATCCTTTCCTTAACAAGATATTTATTCCAAATCACCGAATGATGCCTTTCTCCTTTGAATACTCGTGTGACTCAAAGTTACATCAATCGAACATATGGATCTTCGATTCTTGATTCATGGTCCTCCCTTTCTTCACAAGACCTCCTTCATAAGAAAACTCGATGATGTATTCCTCCATCAAAGAGTTCTACGACTCAAATTCCCTCTAGTCAATCATCTAATTTGACTCCTATGTCACAACTTAATGGATGACTATGTGATCCTATTTTCTCTCCCACATTAGTTAATCTTCTAGAAAAATGATCTAAGTCCAAATCTAAATTTTCTGCTTCATGAGACGCCTACCACCAATCCTACTTCCTCTCTTAAATCATCTTCTTCCACAATCCATCATCCTCGCTTATCGTGCTTGGTTCTTCTATTCAACCTTCTATGGCTAAAGAACAACAACCTCTACTCAATGATTTCTCCGAGAATTAAGAAACAATTAGACTACATGATGATATCCCTTCAGAGGATTGCAAATAAGGATTATTTCTAGAACTTGATACACTCTTGTATTGAGGAAAGGAATTTTATCCCTTTTTTCATAATATAGATGAGGATCCTAACATCATGGATCTTGATTGTTCTTTTATTCCATTTACACCTTCTTCTAACCATGATGAGATGTCAGGGTATAGCATTGAGCCGTGGCCTATCTTCTCGTTACCAAATCATTCATTATCTATCACCATTACTCAATCCAAATCTCTCCTTTGGTCACCGTTGAGTAGTCCATTGTCTTCTTCTATCCTCGGGGCCACATGCTAGTAGCCCTCCATTCTGTACTTGTGGGTCACCTCCTGGTAGCCTATTACCTTCTATTCTTGGGCCATGTGCTAGTATCCCTTCATCCTATTCTATCTATGGGACACCTCTCGGTAGTCCTTCCTCATCTATACTTTTGCCATGCCCTAGCAGCCCTTTCATCATCTTCTTCTACTTCTTGGGCCATGTCCTTGTATCCCAAATTCTTCCATCTTAGGGCCATATCCTGGTAGCCCTTTGTCATCTTCTATTATTGGCTCACCTCCTTGTAGCCCATCCTCTTCAATTCTTATACCATACAATATTTTCATGGATCACATCTTTCTTCTATAAATGGTTGTGGTAATCCCACGGTCATTTCTCACATTAGTTATAAACGTCCTTGTTCATTTTCTTCTCCTTCTCGGGATCAAACAAGTCATGCATCAAATTATAAGAAACCCAAATAGTTTCTTAATCAAGCTTAGGTAAAAACTCCTAATAGCTCTAAAGCTCCTAGCAACTCACATGATCTTATGGTTAAAAATCAAGCACTATTCAAGAACACACACCAACACAACCATCAAGTATGACACAACGTACATAAACCTATGGATGGGTAATTTAATCTCCCACATATGAAATCCATGTTTCAGGGATAAATCACATCAATTGTTGAGTATGAGCTCACCACAATCATTAGGATCGAGGAATACATGAATCTTGGTAGCTAAACATGCCTAGTCTCCTTATCAAGGAATTTGCAAACATTGTTGTAGGATCTTACCATGTAGAGTGACTTAGTTGGTCCCACCTTTCAAAAAACTATAATAAATCTAAAAATAGAAAACAATACGAAAATACATTTTTTTGAGAAAACACCAACACAAATCAAAGGTACAAAGATCAATCAGGTATTTGCGTACACATGGATGTTCTTTCTTCACTTTCTTTCTCTTACTCGCAAGTCTTCCTACAATTTTCATCCCTTCAAGTGATATTTTTGTTATTCTATTCACACAAATTTTACGACATTTATCTCTATGGTATCTATTTGACCTTGGTCTTTCATTGGTAAATTAAAGAACGCTTTTACCTCTTAGAGATCCTATCACATTCAACGCCTAATAAACTTGTTGTGAATAAATTTTGGACATAATTGTTGACACTAGACAATGTCATCATCGTAATCACCCTTACCTCCTTCCATAAAGCCATATATGGTTCTTAACCAATTTTCAAACAAGAGAGCTGAAATAAGTTTTCAAAAAGAAAAAGAATTAAAATCAATCAAAATTCAAAACTAAAATCTACAAAGAAAAAGTAAATTGATATATTAATCTCTCTTGGGCTATTTCCAATAGACTCTATCGTGGATATGGATGCTCGACTAGAAGTAGAGAAATGTTGTGATTAGAATCAAATGCATCTTCATCGGGCTATGGACATCTGGTCGGTAGTGGAGAAATGTATGACTATCCTTCCACCATCTATTCACAAAATCTCCTTTCAAAATAAATAATTCCTACACATTGGCTAGGTGTCTTCACTTATTATCTCATTGAATCTTCACTTCAAGAGGTAATTAAATTCCATGTACACACACCGGAGTTCTATGAGTAGGCAAGATTAGCATGTTACCAAGTGTCCTTTTTTAGACCTTGTTCAAGCTTTTAATTTAGTCCTTATATCATCTCACGATTTGTGCCTTTAGCTAATCACTTCTTCATCACGTGGCTTCTAAGGTACATTCATATCATTCACATCATTCATATACTTCATTTAGAACATCCATGTGTATAAGATTACTTTTTCTCCATGTTTGTGGACACCTTTGTCACATTTCACAAAAATAATCATATCCTTCCTTTATATCATGTGCTTTTAGGTGAACTTACGTTGGGGGCATCCTTGTTTCTTCCTAGCACTTCATTGGTTTACGTTCACCATCATGTTGAACTTATCCATAATGGCATTGGGTCCCACTTCTACCCATGAAGTTTTTCCCGTGAATACTCCCACTAAATCGCTAGGGCATTTTTGCATCTTCACCTTTCTCATACGCATGTGGCATTCTACCCTTGTACATCCCATCTATCGCTAGGGGCATCCACACTTCCTTGTCTTCCTGTACATAGTTTCAGAAAAATTTCAAAATCAACAAAAACATTCAAATATGTTTAAGAAAACTTCTAAATATCAAAAAAGTGACCTACAAAATGTTGTTCTTTTGTTCTTTCTTATTCTCATCATATAATACTTGTGGATCATCTAGATATACCCCCATTAACAAAAGCTAGGCTATTTACTTCGTCTATACTATGGGGCACAACGAGTTTCCTGGTACTATATCATAGTGCACATTGCTTTTTTATCGACCCAAGTGTCCTCTATTATTATCCTCTCATGAATCCTTGCATGGGCTACCATCATAACCTTTTTCCTTAATTCGCATAGGTTGGAATCTGAGCTTGATAACAAAAACATTGTACTTGTTTCTTTGTTAGGTTGGCTTGTTTACTTTCTTGTATTGTATTGCATTATGTATGTTGCATGGAGTTAGGAATATTTACTTTATCGTATTGCATTGCATTTTGTATGTTGCATGGAGTTGGTGTTTTTAGAACTAGAAATTTGTTCGTATATGGCTTTCCATGTCATAATAAATTTTTGTTCATTCTTTTTAATAAGGACTCGATGATTAAGTTCATTAGCAATATGATGAAAAATAATATTTTTTAGAAGGCGGTGGATGGATGTTGGCACATTCCCCTTCCTCATGCTCCGTTTCTTCTATATCCCCTTTCTTGTCTTCTTCTTCATACTATTCTTTCTTTTGTTCTCTATCTCTGTCATCTTTTCAATTGTCAATTGAGATCTTCTATCACCCCATTGATAATAAAGCGGGCATCCTTCATTCTACTCATTTTTCTTCAATCCCTTCAAAAATATGTACTTATTTATACTTGTCTACTTTCTTTGAAGTGACGCGTCACTTACGCCACCTCAAAGAGGCACAAATGTAGACACCTAAAGTATGATTAAACTTAGCATTTCATCCAATTCAACCAATTAACAACACTTCATTCATTACCCATTCTTTGCTCCATTATTGGATGTCCATTCACTACACTTTCTCAATCGTATTCCTCCTATAATCAGCTTATTTGGCTAATATCTCTCTTATTAGCTAAACATTCCTCCTCTAGACCACTTCTATTGGCTTCATATGCTATCTATCACACAATTGATTATCTAGACCCCTCCCAACTCTCAATGAGTCTCTAATCACTTGCTAATCAAGTTTAACTACCCTAAACCCCATTAACTAGCCTAAACCAAGTGTAACTAAGCGTAAAGCATGTTTATCCTTATCTAATCTAAAATCTTTAGTCCCACATGCACCCAAATTCAAAAATCTCCCAAGTGTAAAAATATAAATACAAGGCTAAGCCTACCCATTCAAAACACACATAACTTTACATAACACAAAGCCAAAACAAGCCTAAGAAAGCTTAAGAGCTCATTTGCATTAGCTAAGCTAATAAAGCATTTGATCTTGGGTCATCCACCATTAAAATAGCTTCATCTTGCACCCATGATAGGTTAGTAATGGAATAGCTAAACTTGGCCATGTAGCCATTTAGTGAGATTCATTCACCCTCATGGAGTAAACAACAAAATTGATTTCTTAGATCCTTATTAGGCTCATTTTATCAAGCTCTCAAGAATAGAGGATAGTTATATTTACTAGATTGCTTGTTTGCTTCAAGTCTAATGTATGAAAAGTAGGTTTCCTTACTAATTTCTTATTTGATGGTCCATTGAGGGGATTTGTACAAAGTATTGGGGTCTTGCCCCATATCCATATCTCTTGCAAAACCTTTCATTGAACACATGTAGTTCGTTGAGTAGTGCAAAGAAGAACCTCGAGATTTTAGGAGATTTAGGATGGTGTTTTTGGCTTGCATGAGTTGATGTTGCGGCTTTAAGAAATCTCAATCATGTCATTCATGCTTGTCATTCAAAGTGTGGGTTTCAAATATTATACGTTTCCTTAGTAGAGAGTTTGTCTATAGGAAACTAATGGCACGTTTTTTTATATGTTCACGCAGCCAATTATCCTTTACACAGATACTTTTTTTCACTCTCCTTGTTCCACATAACGTAGATTTTGACACTCGATGTTAGTGTAGAAATTGGGTTATTTCTCACTTGTACTTCCCGAGATACTATTGTGTACCTATTTTTATGCACCTAGTAGGTAAATCTTCCCAGCACATAAGTCTTTAAACTCCCTGTAGCAGTGACACACTCCTAGACAACGATCTGCTAGTCACAGGATCAAATAAAATAAGGAAAAGAAAATAATCCTGTGGCTATGCAAGTGGTTGGATTTTGGTTACAGGTTTGCAAAGCTCCATGTCTAGTTCTTCCTCCACCACATATTTTTCTCTTTTATTGGTTGTTGAACCACACAACCAAACAAGAAAAAAAAACTCCATGCATCCATTTTATACAAGAGACAAACAATAGACATTAAAACTCTCACGCATGAAACAATCACAAGAAAATTTGTATCTAATCCTCATGCAACCGTCTCCATCTGTGGGTTCTTCAATGTAGCTTAGCCAAGAAGAAAATCAAAATACACCTTTTCTTCTCTCCATGAGCTTCCTCCACGCAGCCTCTTCCATGCATCATGCAAGAATTTAAACAACACATTTTGGCGGTGAGTAAAATACAAAAAATAGGTCACCGCATATTCTAAACGCCCTTTTTTGTAGAAAACACCTTGACAAAACATGTTGTTCATGAAATCCTCTGTGTAGGATGCCTATTCCTCCACCATGTAGCTTCCTTGATCATTCAGCAATTTCCATTCATTGTATTCAACCTTCCACGTAGCAGCTATCCACGTTTAAGTATATTTTATTCCTCAAATGAATATAAAATTTTAACATATCAAATTACTTTCCCACGCAATCCAAAAAGCATGCGAGTTTGCAATTCCCGTGGATCAACATAGCATTAGATTGGATTGTGGTATTCTTGCCCAAAAAGAGAATGGCCTTCTCTCAAACATCTACAATCAAGAAATATTTTTTTCTCCTTCAAATGCACAGGTCATGTTGGTACCCAAATTGATTCTCCCTCAGAATCTAAGCAACATCATAGGTTTGGCAGGAAGCTTAGAGACAAACAAAGCATGTAGTGTGTCATTTTGTAGCCAAGGATGAAATGTAGCTTGCTCTTTGTCACTTAGATGTGGAGAAATGGGTAGCACCCTAAATAGGATTTGACCTATCCTCACTACTTTATCCTTGTGCCTTTCAACCAAGGTGATATGGCCATTTTTGTAGCCTGCTGTTTGTGGAGGAGATGGATATATCCTTCCTTATGAAATTATTAAAAAGACCTTGAAGAAAATATGATCAATGCAAAAAAACCTAACTCTCATGAGTTGTCACTCTAGATAATGGATATATTTTCTAAGCAAGGTTAAGGCCACTAAAGACAATGAAAACATGATTGTTTCTACATGCTTTGGTAGTGAAAATTATGCATTTGTATACACACATGAAAAACAAGGGTAGTATGGGTATGATTGGTTGTTTTTAACTAAAATTTTGGTGGAAGGTGAGGTAGTAATGAAATTGATTCACCAGATTCTTGAGAAATTTTACAAAAATGGAGAGCTTGAACAATAGAAATGCTTCAGGATGGCTAGGATGTTCCCTTAACCAAAATATGTGCTTTAATGGAGGCCCGATCATCACTTTACACATGAACTTCAAGGATCCAAAATGAAGGCTCAAATTAGAAAACTTAACTAAACATTATCAACCTCTATTTCATCATGCCTAAGATAGCCTCAAAGGATAACAAACAATCTTATAGTCAAGCTAGGATTCACAAAGTGATTATAAATTTGTTTATTTCACTATCGATGAAAGCTCTTCGATAAATGAAATTGTAAATGCCACCAAACTATCACAAGGATAAGATCTTGTGTGACTCACCAAGATTTCAATGTAATATTGCAACGGAACAAGAAAACTACTTGCAAACATTTAAGAATGAAGCAAACATAAATTTTTCCCAAAAACAATGCAGATTAACTCAAGTTTGATTAAATTTATCAAAAGGGGAAAGTTTATAGAACAATCTCAGATCTTATCAATGGATGTACACTCATAACCACCTTGACATGATCAAATTTAACACAATGGAGATAAACAAGTTTCTTTAGATGATTTATCGGAAGGATGGATTCTATCAATAATTTTTCATAGAAAAATAAGTCTAGACCTCTAACACTCCAACCATTTACATGAAAAATTTAGGGAATTTATAATACTTCATTTACAATAGATTTTTCCCCCAAAAAATCTAAACATTGAGTGTACCAATGCTCACCATGATCCCGATCATGATTCCCAAAATAAGATTTGTAAGAATTTATCAGTGCAAAGGGGTAGATCTCTTAAAACATCTCCTACATTCAACTCCTTCTTCTAGTAGATCACTTTTCCCTCTACTCACCAACCACTTCCTCCCCTAATATGTCAAATCTGGTTCTTTGTATGCCCGGGAAGAAAAAATGGAAGGTCACATACCATATTAATGGTAAAATTGTCCGTGGATTTTCCTCACCAAACCAAGATATCAACAGGTCTTTCACGTGTCAAGGAAAGGAAAATTGGGTCGAATCGATAGTCGGTTTGCATGTTTAATGGTGAGAGACGTTTATAGACCTTCCCCACAAAACTAGGACACCAAATGAATGTTCCTCTTCATTAGGTGTGCAAGAGACTCCAAGAAATGGTAAAAACCTTAAGAATACACATCCCTAGGAGGTTTTGAGAAAAATGGTGTAAAATCGATACAAAGCATAGTTTTTGTTGATATTTCTATTTTGAATTTGGAATGTCCATATGGGAGATCCAATTTAAGGCGAAGCTCACGAGTTCCTATTTTCTTTTACAACTTTTTGGGAAAATGTAAATTTTCACCTTTTGCTCCACACCTCCGCCTTTAGAAATGAGCCTCGACGTGTGTTCTAAGGTCGCTCCTAAATGAACCAAAGCTAAATTATGCTATTTCACCTCCTTTTTGGAAAAGGGAAAATTTTCCAATTTTCCCCAAAGAGCTCCACCCTTCCACTTTTAGTTTATGACGTGGGTCCCAGTGGAAACATGGTTCATTTTACACTTTTAACTCCTTTCTCTCCCGAAAAGGAAAATTTTCTAGATTTCCCTGGAAAGTTTGCACATCTTCCATTGACCTTCCCATCAAATTTTGACTTATCCTTTATCGGCCTATGGGGCCATTTTGATGTTTTAATCCTTTTGATGACAAGAGGAAAAAAATCCAAGTTTCCTCTGATGGTCTACTTCCCCACCCCTTTGACTTTTCAAAGCCAACCTTGACCTCCCTCTTATCGGGCTTGCGGGCCATTTTGATATTTTAATCCTTAAGAGGCAAAAATCCAAGTTGCCCCCGATGGTCCACTTCCCCACCTTTTGACTTTTCAAACTGTCACGTGTCACAATGGCGCATCTTGAGATGGTCCCCAAAATTTGAGACCTTGAGCAGTGCGGGATCACACATGTTTTGCCCTGGAAAAATATATTTAAAGGCTTAAAGCTCGGTGGAAGGTGCCATGTGTCGTGGCCCGAGGCAATCTCTTTTGGCTATTGAAAAGTCCATGAAAAATGCAAAGTGAGTAGAGGCTTCCAAGTGTCCTCTTGGTGCTTCTTTAAAATAAAACTCAAGGGTCAGTCCTCAAACATGCACGGTCCCTCCACATGTCCCAGGCCTCTCAAAACCTTTTGAAAAAAGACTAAGTATGGGAAGACCTAGTGGAAGCCTCCATGTGTCTTCATGGTGTAATTTCAAAATGGTGCCCAATAACGGAGACCTTGAATGAGTGTGGGCTCACCACATGTACTGTCCCGCTAAATAGTATGGGCTATATAAAAAAATTCTAAGTCCGAGAAGAGCAGTGGAAACCTCCACATGTCTTCCCGGTGTAACTCTAAGGCCAACCAAAAGGAAAATCCTCAAATGAGCATTGTTCTTTCACGTAGAAAAGTTTTTAAGTTGTGGTGATTCATGAAATTTTTGAAGTACTTGAATGATTCGTCTCCAACCAAAAGAGGCCATGTTTCTGTTGATGCAAGGATGTAAATTAGACCAAGAGAAACTCCCATCAAATCGTAAATGCATAAAAATTACCATTTGAGCTAGGAGATGAAATTTTCTACAAGGACAGAGAATTTAGAAATGTTATAAGGCTCAAATACATTCCTCGAGCTACATGCATTCATTTTTATTCAAGTATTGAGGGAAAAATGACAAGGAAAACAAATTGATTGTGAAAAATGGAAATAATAGGACAACCTGATCTTTTACACCCAGATACAGACCTTTTAAGATGAACAGAGAAACAAGGAAACAATTTTGGATCTATATGTGATCCTTGGTCTAGGAAAGGAATGATTACAACAACAAAAGGAAGGTGGAGACTTTTTAGGCACAATACAGGAAGATAAAATGTGACAGGGGCTGCAAACTGAGAAATTTTAATGGCAAATGGGGTGACACAAATCTAAGCACCAACATCAGCTCTATATCAAGGATGGGCACTCCCTGTGAGTTCCACAAGAACAAAATATAGACCAAGTGCCAAGAATAGACCATTGGTCAACAAAGTAAAAAAAAAAATCTAGCATAACGGAACAACTACAACTATCCTCCAAATACCAAACTAAGAAACTAGTAAAACCAGGTCACCAAGGAAAAGAATGAACAAAATGCAAAAGAAGATGAGAAAAAAACTATACCGTACAATGGAGAGCATCCTGATTCAAAGAAAACAATCAAGGAAAAACTTCAAGTGCCTACCATTCTAGATATGACCATGCTAAGTAGTTCTGATATGTTTTTAACAGCTGGTCATATGATTGCCTCTCTTTTCCATCCAAGTCGCTATCTGACCACATTTCTTCAGGCTTATCCTTTGTGCCTGGGTCAAGTTTTCTAACATCTTTCAAGGCTACATCAAACATCAAAGTCTCAGGAAAATCATCCTGCTCATGATACCTGCATTGATCAATTTCATATTCCTTGAAAGCAACATAACTTACAGAGTTATTAATACCAATATCTTTATGTAATACTTCATAAAAAGCATTGTTGGGTTCCTCAATAAGATATAACGCCTTATTTTCACCAGTAACTTCACGGGGTTTCCCTCAATTGGTATGGTGGCATACAACATGTCCATCTAAACATTTCCACCAACACTTGCAGCCCACTTTCTTGATAATTGCATGCCCCATTTGGCAAGGTAATCAACAAAGTGACAACATCAAGTATCAAGTTTTTACGTGGGTAAGCTACAAGTTGCACTACAAGACCTTTCGCACATCCCACCACTATCAATTCTCTAGAGTCCATAGTAGTACACTTCCCATATGTAGTTGTCACTTTGATATCCAACTTATTTATGACTTCTAGAGGAATATCATTACATGACGCCCTATAGTCAAACATACAAACTTGTGTAACAATATCTCTTTAATGATAAGAGTGGTGAAGAATGGATCTACATTTAGCCGAGACTCAACTAAGGATGTCCCCTAATAAACCTCTCGGTGGTTCACTTAGTTCCTCTAACATTGGTGGTCTCTTTACAAAGCTTATATTTCTACCTAGTGCAGTCTTCTCCTCTTTCATCCCCAAATGCTCAAAAGCCCTTTTTTGTGCTCAGGAATCCTAAGCAACGCAACAATTGGAGCTGAGATTTTGATCTCGACTCAAGACTTGGGAAATATCATAAGGGACAAACTTTGGCAAGGTAGCATTGGAAGGAAGGTTGATATACTCATTCGATGGTACAACATTTTTGATAGCTTTGGAATGAGGAGGGGTATGATTTTTGTTTGGGACAACAAGGCCCTTGGTAGATGCATCTTTCTTAGGAGGATATTTAGGAATATTTGAAAGAAATAGAGTTTTTGGCTTGGCCTGAGGCCCTGTCCCTTTGATAACCTTACTTCTTGTGTTATACTCCTTCTCTTGGGTAACAACAATGTTCATCAACAACTGCATGTCCTCCTTAGATGGGATTCCTCCATCATAATTCTTTATCATTAAAGCTCTTAAATATTCAAAGTCATTATTGGGTAGTTCAAAAGCTTGTACAATATCTACTTCTAAAGTATGTGAGGGAGGAAGAATAGGTACCCATGAATGTAATCCTAAAAATCATCGTAGTTCTAGCACTTATCACTTCGGTTGAAGTTGCTCCTTGTTGTGAGATTATAGAGCATTCCATTATGCATGCATCATCATTATCATCATCAAATTCTTCTTCTTATTCTTGGTGATCTTCCTCACATAGAGCATGAGGCATGAAACATCCGTCACACTAATCAATGACATCTATCTCCTCCACTATAACAACTCTGGTAGCCAAATGATCAAGTACCATTATGTTTTCCATGGCCTGGGACTATTTACCTCCAAATCCAATAGGTCTATTGCCTCTGTCATCAAAGCTTTGATCATTCCTATGATGGTTTGTAAACTTGTCTTAGCCTTGTTTCTTTTACTGACCTTGTTAACTCTACCTAATTCCTTTCTCCACCCGGACTAATTTGTATGAGATTTCTTTTACAGCCCCTGCCAGAGTTTTAACAACCTCCTCCAAATCAGCAGCCTTACTTTCTTGAGGTCTTTATGGATTAACCAGTTTCACACCTTCCCTCTTAGGAGGTTTTCCAATTACTTTGATGTTGTTCTCAATTTGTAGAGCCATAGTAAAGGCCTGTCTCAAATTGGTAGGGTTTTTGTCCCTCAAGTAGTAAGCAAATTTCTTATCAAATGCATCAGAATACTTTATAAGACAAGATTCATCACATGGCCTTAAACTTACAGGAAATCTCCTCAATGTCTTATTGAATCTAGTGTTGAAGTCATGCACTGACTCATTAGGGTTATTTTTTATATTCTCAAATTCTGATAGAAGAAACCTAGGATTTTTTCTGTCACCATACTGCAATCTAAATGCATTATTCATCTCAGTCCAAGAATCAATGGAATTATCTAGAAAAGCTTTATACTAGTCCTTGACATCTTCCTCCAAAGTATGGATAAAAATTTGATATATACATCTTCAAACTAAATCTCAAAGTCTTCCATCATGTTGATAAAAATCTTTAAGTGTTGATCACCAGTTATAGCATTATTTCCTTGGAACTTTGGTAGTCTATTTCTTACATCTTAGGGAACTACATTTGGATAACCAGCCATCCCTCTAAAAACTATAGGACCAAAGGTATTCATGAAAAATGGAGGTATGGGTGGGGGATGGTCCATAAGGTTTTGAGGACGTGACCTTGGAGGAGAATCAAATTGATAAGGGACAAGGGGTCTTTGAAACACAGAGTATAACTTCCAAAATGGATATCCCCTAAAGGCTTTGTCTCTTGGAAAACCTTATCAGCTTCAGAAAACACACGAGCAGAATGAGCAGCAAATTTTTCAAATTCAGATGAAGGCCCCTCTCTAGATGGATAATTTAATTCCATACAAATACTACATGATTTAGAATCACTTGAATGGAAATATTCAATATTAGGCTGATCACCTTCATCAACGGAGATCTCTTTTCTTGACAACTGATCTTTAACAACTCTCCAGGATCTTGTTCCTTCAGTTTTTGTCTTTCCTAGCTCTGGAAATAATGTCTTAGTAGGATCCCTAGCGAAGAAATACCTTCATCCGTCCAACTTTGCAAAGTTTACTAACAAATCTCACTTGATAGAGGTTAAGAAACTAGTACTTATAAAAATCAAATCAACACAGAGTCGCCACTAAGGATTTCAACCTCAGTTGTGTAAATGCACTATAATATGATTTGTCAAATGTTTGTCAACACTAGATACTTGAAATGGAAATATCTTGCCTCCCTTTTTGAAATTTATCAATGAAACTTAGTGATATAACTATAGACAATGGAAATATTACACACCACACTCTGAGCATATAAGAAATGTTTACTGTGGCTTGAGTATGATGAATCGGCAATAAATTAACAAATTAGTCTCAAAGAACTCAAATCAGTCCCCGAAAATGGCTCCAATCAAGTGTTTGTACCCAAATTGATTCTCCCTTAGAAGGTGAGTGACATCACAGTTTGGCAAGAAACTTAGAGAAAAGTAGAGCATGTATTGTTTCGTTTTGTAGCTGTATGAAATGCAACTTTCTCTTCATCACTCGGATGTGGAGAAATGGGTAGCACCCTCAAGAGGATTTGACCTATCCTCACTAATTTATGGTTGTGCCTTTCAACCAGGGTGAGAGGACCCTTTTTGTAGCATGTTGTTTGTGGAGGAGATGGAGATATCCTTCCTTGTGAAATTATTAAGAAGACCTTGAAGAAAATATGATCAATGCAATGTAACCTAACTCTCATGAGTTATCACTCTAGATAATAGAGATATTTTCTAAGCAAGCTTCAGGCCACTAAAGAGAATGAAAACCTAATTGTTTATGCATGCTTTCGTAGTAAAAATAATGCATTTGTATACACACATGACAAATAATGGTAGTATGGGTATGATCGGTTCTTTTAAAAGAATTTTTGTGGGAGGTGAGGCAAGAATGAACTTGATTAACCATATTCTTGAGAAATTTTACAAAAATGGAGAGCTTGAACAATAGAAATGCTTCAGGATAACTAGGATGTTCCTTTAACCAGATTATGTGCTTCAATGGAGGCCTAGATTAGCACTTTCCAAATAAACTTCAAGGATCCAAAATGAAGGCTCAAATTGGAAAACTTAACTAAACATTATCAACCTCTATTTCATCATGCCTAAGACACCCTCAAAGGCTAACAAACAATCTTATAGTCGTGCTAGAGTCACAATGATTTTCAATTTGTTTATTTCACTATCAAATGAAATATATTCGATAAATAAAATTAAAAATTCTGCCAAACTATCACAAGGATAAGATCTTGTGTGATTCACAAAGATTTCAATGTAATATTGCAACGGGAACAAGAAAACTACTTGCAGACATTTAGGAATGAAGCAAAAACAATTTTTGCCCAAAAACAATGCAGATTAACTCAAGTTTGATTAAATTTATCAACACGGTAAAGTTTCTAGAACAATCTCAAAGCTTGTCAATGGATGTACACTCGCAACCACCTTGACATGCTCAAATTTAACATAAAGGAGATAAATAGGTTTCTTATGATGATTTATCGGAAGGAAAGATTCTATCAAGATTTTTTCATAGAAAAATCATTCTTGGCCTCTAACATTCCAACCATTTAAATGACAAATTCATGCAATTTATAATACTTTATTTACAATAGAGTTTCCCCCATGAAAATCCAAACATTGAGTGCACCAAAGTTGCTCACCATGATCTTGATCGTGATTCCCAAAATAAGATCTCGTAAAATTTATCGTGTGATCGGGGGTAAACCTCTTCAAACATCTCCCCGCATTAAACTCCTTCTTCTCGGTAGATCACTTTTCCCTCTACTCGCTAACCACTTCAACCCCTAATATGTCAAATCTAGTTTTTGGGTTCCCGAGAAGAAAAAATGGAAGATCAGATTGAGCTAATAGGTGAGATCTCATCTTAATGGTAAAACACATCCCTAGATTTCCTCACCAAACCAAGATATCAACAGGTCTTTTGCGTGCAAGGATAAAAAATCAGTCAAATTTGACATTTAGATTGGATATTTAATGGTGAGAGACGTTTACAAACCTTCCCAACAAACTAGGATACCAGATTAATGTTCCTCTTCATTTGGAATGCAGGAGACTCCAAGAAATGATAAAAACTATAAGAATACGCATCCCTAGGAGATTTGGAGAAAAATCACGTAAAATTAGATATAAACGCACAATTGCAGTGTTGATCTTTTTATTTTGAATTTGGACTGGTCCACATGGGAGATCCAATTTAAAATGGGCATGCATGTTCCTTTTGTCTTTTACAACTTTTTGGAAAATTGTAAATTTTTCACCTTTTTCTCCACACTTCGCCCTTGAGAAATGGGGCTTACACATGTCCTAAAGTGGGTCCCAAAGGAATCATGGCTAAATTATGCTATTTCACCTCCCTTTTGTAAAAGGGAATTTTTTCCAAATTTCCCCCGTAGCTCCGTCCTTCTGCTTTTAGTTTCTGACGTGGGTCCAAGCAGATACATGCTTCATTTTACACTTTTAACTCCTTTCTCCTCAAAAGGAAAATTTTCCAAATTTCCCCTGAAAGTCCGCACCTCTACCATTGACATTCCCATTAAATTTTGACTTATCCTTTGTCAGGCCTATGTGCCATTTTGATGTTTAAATCCTTTTGGTGATAAGAGGCAAAAAATCCAAGTTGCCTCTGATGGTCCATTTCCCCACCCCTTTTAATTTTCAAAGCCAACCTTGACCTCCTTCTTGTTGGGCTTGTAGGCCATTTTTATATTTTAATCCTTTAGAGGCAAAAATCCATGTTTCCCCTAATGGTCCGCTTCCACACCTTTTGACTATTCAAACTACCAAGTGTCAAAATTGCGCATCTTGAGATGGTCCCTAAAAGTTGAGACCTCAATGATCGCGAACTCACCACATGTCCTAGCCCGTAAATTTTTTTTTTTTTCAAGGCTTAAAGCTCAGCGTGAAGGCACCATGTGTCGATCTCGAGGCAATCTCTTTTGGCCGTTGAAAATTCCAAACAAAATACAAAGTGAGAAGAGGCTTCCAAGTGTCTTCCCGGCACTTTTTCAAATTAAAACTCAAAGGCTGGTCCTCAAACTTGCATGGTCCCTCCATGTGTCCCAAGCCTTTCAAAACCTTTTGAAAAATACTAAGTATGGGAAGACCCGGCCAAGCCTCTGTGTGTCTTCATGGAACAATTTCAAAATGGTGCTCAAGAGTGGAGACCTTGAATGAGTGTGGGCTCACCATGTGTACCGTCCCACCATATAGTTCTCACATAAATTTTTTTGTCTAAGTCCGGGAAGAGTAGCGGAAACCTCCACGTGTCTTCACAAAGGTAACTCCAAGGCCAAACCAAAAAGCAAATATTCAAATGAGCGTTGTTCTTCTACGTAGACAGTTTTTAAGTTAAGGTGATTCTTGAAATTTGAGCATTTGAGCACGTAGAGATGAAATTTTCTCCAAGGAAAGAGAATTTAGAAATGTTAAAAGACTCGAATACATTCCTCTGAGCTACATCCATTCATTTTTATTCAAGTATTTAGGGAAAAATGACAAGGACAACAAATCCCAACTTCCGTAAAAATGAAAAGAATAGGACAACTTGAGTTTTTACACCCAAATATAGACCTTTTTAGATGAACATAAAAACAAGGACACAATTTTGATCTATATGTGATCCTTGGTCCAGAAATGACTAATTATAGAAACAAAAGGAAGGTGGATACTTTTCAAGCACAATACGGGAAGTTAAAATGTAACAAGGGCCACAAACCGAGGAATTTTAATGAAAATGGGGTGAGACAAATCGAGCACCAACATGTCGAGATCAAGTTATCTATGATACCATATTGTGAGGAGGTAATTGAGGAGAATAAATAGAGATAGGATATCTCTCTCAATATATATTATTCAGAAAGCACGTACATTATTTATAATAGAGGAGAAGTAACAATACTCTTCATAATGAATGGAGAGATTACAAACTAGGAGAGAATAATGGAATAAGTTCAAACAAACTCTCCTAATTATATAAAATAATTGCTACATAACCTTATGCCAACAATCTAAACTTCCATGCCCAAAATCGCATCCCAGACAACTTTCCTCATTCTTTCATTTGTTCAAACATTGCAACTACCCAAATACTACTAAAATTTACTATGTTTTCTTCGGTTTCTATGTGGTCTACACAATTTAATTTGAAATAAAGTTCATGTGTTATTAAGAAAGGAAAATGAAAGGTATGAATTGCTGCTAGGATTCCCACATGCCATGTTATGTTGCCCATACACATTTCATTCCTCCATTAACTTTCTCGATGAACCACCCCTTCAATGCATTCCTAGTTCCATTTTAAAAAAATAAAAATTGGTTTGTTAAGAACTTCATCTCCCTCCCCTTATAAGAGCATCATCCTTCATACGACACAATAGTGAATCTTGAAGGGAAGGTAGGCAAGAAAGTTAATAATGATACATGTCATTTAACAATACAACTTGTTGGTATAACATGTCCACAAGGAAGAAAACTAAATATGGAAAAATCTTAAATTTTAATGTTCTATTAAGGTTGGTAGTTCTATTTTAAATTATTGCTTAGTTAATATTTTCCCTTAAAGGTATTTATAAAACTCAAGTTCTTAATATTTCATTGTTTTAATATTTTAGTTCATTTCTATTTGTGGGTGCCCAACAGAAAATGGCATGACAATACCACACCAAGCCCGAACACAACACAAATAGTTCACAAAACATCATGATATGCAATTTCATGAATATATTACATCACGAGAACTCAACCAAACAATGGAATGAATATACATATCCCTCACAACATAGTACTTATAACATATGAGCACTGACACAATAGTACTCCTAACATCAAAGAGACTACAACAACATGGAATTCATAACAAGTACAAAAATAAATGTTTCAAAAACTTGAAATAATAATTGTAGTTATGTAGCTATGTACCCTCAATGAGAAGCGTCAATTGTCAACATCACAATTTATAACTAGACTCACACGAGTACACACAAATCATAACAAAGAACTCCAAAGACATCACCAAACAACTCCATACACCTCCCAAAGCATCAAAAATAACTCAATATGTATGTCAAAGCATCACAAACAACTCCATATACCTCCCAAAGCATCACAAAACAACCCTATATACCTCCCAAAGCATCATAAAATACATTCATATACCTCCCCAAGCATAAAAATAACTCCATATACCTCCCAAAGAATCATTAAACAATTGCATATACCTCCCGAAGCATCGAAACAACTCCATACACCTCCCAAGAAATAAAATCAACAAGAAAAATTCATTTAGCTCCACAAAAGAGGTTGGTCGTTGTATGGCCCAGGGAACATATGCTCCAAACATCTCTAACGCAAGTGACATCATAACTCATTGTTCAACAACCCGTTAGTTATTTGTAACTCCGTGGGGCATACCCCCATATAACGAAGTGGGTCCATAGGTTCAAGAACTTCATGGTGCATCACATGACCCTATTTCACACATTACGACATTAGAATTGGCATAAAAATCTGTTTCAAATACCAATCGGCAAAAATCCCAAACTTTGGGCTAGGCTATAAAAATTTTAAACATAAAAATAAAATTTAAAAACTAAGTAAAAAATGGCCAAATAGTCATAGCTAGTGTTAAAATTTACATGTAATTGCAACAACCAAATAAAATTCCAAAAATATAAGAATACATCAATCAAGAAAACTATTGGTTCTACCAAGGAAAAAAATGTTCAATTTACGAATAAAAAATATGTATACAAAAATAACACATCACAATAACTGTGTGGCCTTATACAAAACTAAAGGGGTACTTTCAATGAGTTTCTCACACTTGGATATCAAGCCTTATCTCATAAAATAACATATCAAATAATACAACTGTCATCATCTTTGTTTGAATCATCCCTTTACCGCTTCCACAAGGCTCAACATAGTCGTAAATCGGACTTAGGTTGAATCCATATGATAACCATATAGGGGAGAGAATGGAGTACATGTCACCATCTACTAAGCCTAAGGTGTCATCAAAAGACAATATGCATGACATCCATTGATAAAATTCCGTACATATCAAACGAACAAAAGTGGGTTTTTAGCCTATGTAAGATTCCACTTCCTATCTCGTAGTCATCTCGAGTGCCTAGTCAATGGTACACATTTCCTCATTCCAAGCATACACCTTTTTCATATTTCCCTTAGGTTTGATTAGTTTAAGGTTCACAACATAACATATAACTACATCACTAACATAATGGTGGTTCGAGCGCATTAACTATAGAGTCTACGCGTGGTATCTATATAAGGTAAAACACAATTATTACATTCACATGTTATAATACATCTTATTACCACATACTGCACCCAAAGTGCAAGAAATTTACAATAGGGATAATACGCTCAACATATGCCCCTAAATCCTGACATGAACAATCACATATTACACAAATTATACATATGAGGAACACAATGTCTACATTACAAGATATAATCAATTGCGATTACAACATGGTGACACACACAATATAATCTAATTCACTTTACATCAATTTATCATGCAACACATAATCACACATTCATATCACAGAGTAACATGACACTCCAACACTCGCCATTTCAAATAGCATTCTTTTCACACACAATAAGGTGGCACATGACACATGAACCCCTCATTGAATCCACGAAAAGGATAAAAAGTAATATCATCACAAACACATCAACATAATAACAAATATGCACTAAGTGACAACCACAACATGTGCGTTCATAATATCACCATTACAAAATTGGTCACATAAAAACATATATCACATTACTTTTCCAATCTCCACCATCACCATGAAAAACAATCACAACTCTAATATGTCCCAGAGGTTTGAGATCATGAACCTCCACTCTTATACCAAATGTAACGCCCACATAGTACACACATAAATACAACTGTAAAAATACTGGAATTTGTTTTTGACTTACATTGTAGTATAAATGACACTATAGAGAGATGACTTGGGATGACGCACAACATTGATAATGTTTACACATACAATAACCCACATAGGTGGCATGAACCACATGATGCACAATAAGGTCACCCACTTTTTTAATCACAAGGCACAAAATATCGATTCTGCTATCGAACATACATATAGTTAGGGTCTTCAGACAGCATGATATTTTAGGATTACAAATTTATTACAATCATGTTTCAATATTTAACTTAACTCCTAGAAAGGTTCATAATATGTGAATCATACATTCCGTTTTCCTTTTTGATAATGTTTATAGATATAATAACCCACATAGGTGACATGAACCGCATGATGCACAACAAGGTCACCCCCCCCTTTTTTGATGACAAGGCACAACATAATGATTATGATATAGGACACACATATAGATAGGGTCTTCTCGACAACATGATATTTTTGGATTAAACATTTATGACAATCATGTTTCAATCTTTAACTTAAGTCCTAGAAAGGTTCGTAATATGTGAATCATACATTCCCTTTTCCTTTTTGCTATATTTCCTCTATATTGTTTAACATTTAACTTTCAGAGTATCTCATTGAATAAGAATCATCTATATTATTGTAATTATTATTTTTTAATTCGATCTTTTGTTATTATGGTATTTACTTACACACCAGGCTACTAGGCATTGTCCTTAGGATTCACTCGTAACGGCATGTATCTTAATCTTATATCATACCTCGCCATTTAAACGGACCAGTGTGAGTCCAAAGGAGGAAAGGTTTGCATATTTTTCTCAAGGATTTAGGGTGAAGTTATTTCATTCATTTATAAATTTCTAATTAAGTTAGTAAGAAAAAATTATTAGAGGAGATAGGTTTTTTATCCGTAGCGAGAGGGTTTAATCACATTACAAAGAATATCACGTTTCGCTTTCTTATCGAATACCATCCCACGATTACACTTCCAAAGGTCCAGCTTCAATTATAATTTTACTTTAGTTATGCTCCAAAAATTAATGAAGGATTAAAAGGAATTTAAAGTGGAAACAAACTTTCGTATTTTTTTTATAGATTAGGTTTCTTGAGCATCATTTTATGTCCAACTTAATATGGTTTTCCGTAACTATGTTAATAGGTTTAGTGTAATGAATTGTGTAGCCTATTGGTTAATAGGGACATTTGTATCCTAATGAGAGTACTAGAACCTATCTTAGGGTTTTGTTTCTAAGAACATGATCACCTAATTTCACATCAGACATCCATTACCTAATAGGACTAGTGGGAGGACAAGATTCATTAGTTCATCGTTTTAATGGGTTAAGGTTCATAGTAGAGTTTACATAATGTTGGTCTCATTTCTCACTAGAAGATGGTTTATACATGATATGAGAATGACCTAAATTTCACCTTTCTCCAAGCACATCATCCTATCATTACATTTTCACGAACTAATCATAGATTAAAAGTGGTTAGGTTTCACCTTTAACTATTATTGTTGCATCATAGAACCCAAATGACAATTAAGATTAGATATTGAGTTCATTTACGATCCTAACACTTAAAGGTGATTTCAAACATTTCTTGGGGATCTTCGCCACTCAACATGTGTTTCAGTGTAAAAGGGTTTACACTATGTTTAAACTTGGTTCCCAAGGAGTTCTACCCTAAGGAAATCACATTCTCCTTACTACACGATAACTATCAATATTAGGAGGGGACCACATACCAAAGACAAGGTTTTACCATGTCGTTCCTAGTTGTTGGGTTCACGAAAATGCCATCAATCATATAGGCTATGAAGACAAGATCAAACTTGGTATGTTATTCAATTAAGATAGAAGATTTTTTAAGTTAAAAGAATTTAAGTTCATCCTAAGGTTTTAGTTTCCTTTGTGCTGAGAAATATCATGCGAGAAGGGTAGACATACACAAGTTTTAAACTAAGGTTGACTGTTATATTTAGGTTTTCTTTCTATATTTTCTAGTTAAATAACACAACACTCTAGAGATTTCATCATAAATTTTGAAATGAGAATACACTATAAGATGTCAACTTCAATTTTGTTTAACATATTTATCCAACATTTACAATAAAAAATTTGGGATCAAAATAACACCCATATTCGGTTGAAAATTTTCCTTAAACCATAACATCTAAAAAATATTACAAAAATTCAACAATAAACCTTTTAACACTTCACGAAATGTTGAATTATCCTCTACAATTTCATTTAACATGTATAACCAACCCTCTTTTTACCATATGAAAATTTGAATCAAAATGATACCTATGGTTATATGGACATTTCTTAAAGTACTTCTAAAACTAACATCTCATACATATTGCAAAATTTCAATAAATAACTTTCCTGTAACATAATAATACATATATAATTTTTCCATTAACATACATGAATTACAATAATACACAATAGACTACAACCAAGTTGATTTCCCCATCTTACTTGCATCTTGCAAAACCATGTGAGCATGAAATCAACCATAAATCGAATGCATGACATCCACCTAAATCTAGCATAATCAACGTTTTTAGTTTCTCATTTACATAAAAATATTAATTTAAATTCGAAAGAAGAGGTTTAGAGACACATATTCATTTCACTTCATTTCTTAACCAAGGAGAGAAAAACAAATAGGAAGAGAGAGAAGAGAGAGAAACACTATTTTGTCAAAAGTTAAATTTCACTCAAAAAGTCACAAGATAGAGTTTCAAATAGTTATTTCCAAGTTTTAATAAGTCTCGCACATTGGTTTGATAACTTGACTATAATCCTACAACTTTCTTTTTTACATTTTTCCTACTAGTTGCAAAAATGCCCAATTTAGACTCAGAGGCTAAGAAACCATGTTCAAAAGTTGCCTTTTGTTAGGTGATTCACAACGGGTAACTTCTTACATGTCTTCCTATACACCAGAATTCACAAGAGTTGAAAGAAATTTGAAATTGGAAAATGGTCTCTAATTGGTGACTAGATTTCAAGGGTCACTAGTCGTAATCGGCTCCAATTTAACTTAGTCAATAACACCCGTGGCCTAGAATACCCTGTTGACAAACTAGACAGAATGCATTTTTTCCCTCACTAAAGGTTCCATGTAGTTTTATACTAAAAATATGAGAGGGTTCCAAAGTCAGGTGATCATTTCATTATTCAGGGGTCTAAATGTTGACCTGAAATGAAACCCCACTTTCCGCTTTTAGCAGGGCCTACGAAAGCTCACAAAATGAAGTAATAGGGCTCCTAGAGTAGCGGCGAAGAGAGAGAGAAAGGTCAAATGAGGTCGAGCTAATTCTTGAAGTTACTATCTACATAACAAGGAACACATATGACACTTGAAATCACTTTTACGGGGCTTAGAGTCTTGTTTTGCAAGTCTCTGGAAATTGCATTTTTAATTAATTTTTTAACTTTGCAAGTTAGAAAAAATGGTTGTTTTAGTTAACTCATCTAGCTCTCACCAAAACCAATAGACACAAGCACCAAGTTTTGACACCCTAGGTTTAACAATGTATGATGTTGTGGTTGTGACACAGTTGAGGGTCAAATTGTAAGTCGGTAGAAAAATCATGAGGTGTTGTTTTATTGATTGCACTAGCTATCTGGTTAAAATATTCAATTGTTTGAGTAACTAATAGTTTAATATTTTTATTATATTAGAAATTAAGAACCAATCATACAAAAATTATAAATGATAAACATATGGAGACCATGTTTGTAGAAATTTAGCGTTCGCAGCACACAAGGTTCTCCAAGAGAGTTCACCCGAATTCCACAAGGCTTCTTTAGTTTTATAGGAATCCCCTCAAACGATTGATGGTGTTTTCCTAAGCTTTAATTTTTTACACTATCTTGAAGTTTCCGAACACCTTTCCATTAGATGCATTCCAAACAGCCACCATACGCTTAATTAGCACGTTGATGGTAACTTTTTTGAGTTTCCTCGGGTTGGATGAGACGTCTAAGGATACCAACCCTGTTGTTAACCTACGTTGCCAGATAAATAAATGAAATTAATCTTAGTGAGTCATGATTTTGTTCTATGAGAACCTAATACGTTGAGGCATTTTTCTAAACAATTCCAACATTGTGTCAAAATCTTTATTTTAAGACTTCTATTTTTGGCGCAGACATGACGGAATGCTGAAATAGGTTGTGGAAATTGGATTTATACCTTCCAATTGCATTTGCTTGACAGTTTCTAAGCCTTTTTCAACAAACCCATTTCGTGCATATCCTGCAACCATTACAGCCCACGAGGCCATATTTCTTTTGGCATTTAGTTGAACAGATACTTCTTATATTAACTAGATATACTATATGCTATGACCTGTGGTTATTCTCCTCTTATGCCAAAGTATTCCATAATTGGTTTTCCAACATCTTCACTATCACAGTCAACATGCACGAAAATAATCTTCCCCATAAAATATCTTGCAGCCCCTTGAAAAATAGGCATCATCTTTTCATAATCCCTTTCCATGTAAAGAGAGCATAATTTTTTTCTTTACCAAACTTTCCAATATAAAAGAAGCTTTTTCTCTGCTGAAGGTTGTCACAAAAGAGAGCTTGTTTGAAAATATGAATTCAGATGTCGCACCTTTCTCAAAGTTTCCATCAGAATGGTACACTTTCACTTGTTTCTTCGTTAGGAGTACTAATGCAGTGCACTTTGCTTTTGGGTCGATGTTAAGAAGAGAAACTACATTTTCATCCATTGTTTGATAAAAGAACACATCATCTTTTCGTCCTGTGACTGTTACAGCTCTTCATTTATAGTGCTTTCCTGTGAATCAAATTATAAATCAATAGCAACTGGACCTTCCGGCTCAACAATATTTTATGCATCTTTAGTCGACATGATATTGAACACAACTGGCCCAATGTTTCGCTTGATCCAGCTAACAATTCTTACTTTCGTTCTTTCATTAGAATACAACTTATGGACTGCATCAGAGAATAAATAAATCATTGGAAACCCTTGAAAAATTATACTTCTCTTCCAGATCATTTACAACTATAACATCTGATAAAATTCCTCTATCTTTTATGCTTAGATGGACATCCATACCCTGTTCCAGAGCTCACATTTTTGCATAGGCCTTGGGTACGCATGTAATGTAAACTGATCAAGTTGGAGACTTGTTTTGCATAGGTGGAACAATGTGACTGTCACATGAGGAAACCCATATCTTCTGAAATTTCGTGCCCAAAATCTTATCCCATGAGAAGCTGCCTCATTGTTCCATCTGGTCAAAAATACAACTACGTAAATGCTACTCAAATTTACAATGTTGGCTTGGGTTTCTGTGTGGTCTAGGCTGTTTGATTTGACATAAAGTTCTTGTGTTAT
Source organism: Taxus wallichiana var. yunnanensis (assembly GCA_018340775.1). Lineage (NCBI taxonomy): Eukaryota > Viridiplantae > Streptophyta > Pinopsida > Cupressales > Taxaceae > Taxus > Taxus wallichiana. Next base: position 756,199,656 of record CM031234.1, read on the forward strand.
TGAGAAAGGAAAATGACAGTTTTGAATAGCCGCTAGGATGTCCACATGCCCTGTTAGGTTTCCCATACCCATGCCATTCCTTCATTAACTCCCTCTCCAAACACCCCTTTCGTGCATTCCCAGTTCCATTTCTTTATTATTATTATTATTATTATTATTATTTTATTGGTTTATTAGGCACTACACATGAAACATGTAATGACCCAAATAATCACACACACGAACAACACAGTGAAATACAGGATAATTTTTTTTTTTGACTTGCTTGACACATAACATGACGCAACATGTCGTCACTAAGGATACAACTAACACTGTGAACAACTTGATACAAGGATGGCCATAAAGGCAAAGACACGGAAACGCTTCACACATATCAAGGACAATTTACTTTTCTTTTGACAAGACAACATAAAAGTCCAATCACAGAACACACATTACAAATAGGGCCAACCACAAGGAGATATTCTTGAGGGTTATTTATTTTAAAAGGACATCTTGCAATTCTTAGCTTACGTTTTCAAGGAGGCTCAAGATATGATTCGTATGATTCAACTTGCCAAGCCAAGTTTATTCCTTTGACACTGAGTAATTATCTTTAAATCTTCTCTATTATGACATTTATTTGCTTAATTTGTTTATCAAGAAAAAAGAGTAATTAAATTCCACAAGGCCATCTGCTCACCACTAACGCTACTAAGATTCGTTCTTGCCCACAAGACAACATGGTTTTAAGTTCAACACACTTAAGAGAAGAGATACAAGGTGCCTTGAAAAAGGGTTAGAGGGAGAAGGTCGAGATGAAACATTTTTAGGACCTCATTAGTTATTGCCAGTATTAAATTGAAGCTAGGGCTCTTAACCAGAACTAACAACAACTTTACTTAGGCTTCGCTAAAAGTATTAACAAGGAGTAAAAGAATTTACTTTCTAAATGGCTAAGAGATAGATTGTGTGAATTCAAAATTGTTTTCTCTTGTTTATTAAATCTTATTATCTTCCGTAACTAACCATAGATTTCCTTTAAGTTCGTTTAAGAATTCCACCATGAAAGGGATAGTGTTCATTAGTGTAGCTAGGGGTATCAAGTTATATAATGTTACTTGCAATGATAGTCCTGCCCTTGATTACTCAAGAATTTCTTGCTCTCAAGTTGGTGACCCCTACGTTACTTTATTTGAATACAACTTTTAATTTAACTTCCTGAAGTATTAAACAATCCCATGTTAGTTTACTTATGACACTTTATTACTAAGTCATGGCAAGGTTTAACTCAGAATTTATTCTCAAGGCAAAGTTGAAGCAACACTCATTAACGAGAACAAAACAAGATTACATCATTTCTTAAAATACTGATACTCCACAAGTCACTCAACCACAATAACCAAATTTTCTTATAATTTCAATGATGGGCACACAATACAAGGTTTCCAAAGTTCAGATGACAAGTCCACAATACATTATACTAAGACATTAATCCTCTTCTAAACTTTCCACTGGACGTTAACAAAAGTTGATCAACATAAAAAGGTTTCGAGCAAAGGATCTTCTCAACTGAGGTTGATGACAAAAGTCTACAAATCTATCCCTCATCTACACGCAAGATCCATCTGCAGCAAATTTTCTACAAGAGTCAGTTCACGAGAACTGAGCAAGATAAGGCTACACAAAACCACCATAACTATTATCTAACAATATCACGAAAAGGAAGCACTTTATTACAAGAATTGGTTCAAACCTCTAAACACTATTAACACATCAAGTTAAAATGAAGTCTTCATCATGCCAATCAAAGAAGGAGAAGACCTTGTACTTCAGTTAGGAGTAATAACAACGAAAGTATAGCAATCATAAGAGAATGGCCCTTGGCCCTATAAGAGAAAACAAACAATCTAGCAAAAATAGAATTCCCATCAAGTAAGTAATTAAACAATAATTACAAGATTGAGATTTGATATAAATAGACCAACCATCTAGAAATTTATCAAAGGTACCAACGCATAGGCTAAAATAATACATTTCTAAAAGAACAAAAGTTGATCGGCCCAAGAAAGGGGAAACACGGGTTTCAGAAATCAACACAAAAAGCCATGTATAATTGAGTTTCAAACCGGAAATCAATTAGAGTATACACACAACATAAGTTTCGAAGTGAAGGCAAAGTATACTAGTTTTGACCATTAACTACAAAGAGATCTACCAATCATCCAGGAAGGGTCAAAGTCTTACAGGCTAGTAGCAAACACGCGAGAGAAGAAGGGGGTTTCGTCCAACAAGAGTATACAATAATGTCATCAACAAGTTTTTATAACACTAAAGGTTTGCAAACCTCCACTACAATACTAATGTTTGGTTAATTTAAAATAAATTACCCATATCCCAAAACAACCATATTTTACGGCAACCCTTGGTAACATAGTCAACCGTCGCACAAATAGATACAAACATGATTTCTAAGTGAAATTATCCAAACAAAACCCTCCGCTATGAATCCATAAGATTATCAAATAAAAACTGAGTTTTTCCCAAGATTAATCACATTTAAGGAAATTTCCATCACAAACTATTATGGTAATTACATGCATAAAAACCAACCAAGATTAATTAATAGTGTTAACATTACAAGGGAGAAAATAATGCCAGTAAAGAAAAATAGAAGAGTGCCATCAGCAATAATTCTGAGAGGGGGATTAGATCAAACTATTCTAGTATCAACGAGGTACTGGATTCGCACAATGAAACCTCAAGCTTAGTTGATCCGAAAAGCTAGTTATGGTTCAAGTTGATAGGGATGGTCAAGGTACTTCTTGAGGATGGCCTTAAAAGCCTAGAAACAAGATGAAAGATAGTAATAGTCTAAACATACGAGATGGAAAAACACATCGCACACAAACCTTTTCATTCTACCAGCTTTTAATACCAAAACTCTAAGCTGGCTAGCCCACGCATTGCTCACACAATCCTACAACCTTTCTTTCTCGATGCCAAAAAGTTATCAAAGGGACTTGCGAAGGTGCTAATAAAAATGTCAAAAGACAACTTGGGTACTAGGGAGGAGCTTCATAGTTATCATAACTTACTTCCATTATATCGAAATTACTAGATGATCAACATAATAACTTGCAACTCAATCGCAGAGAAGAATTAATACATAAACAAACAGACGAAGGTCTATCATTTGAGTAAGAGAAACATAACATTCGAGAGGAGAGGGCATGTCGACACTAAAATTTTCCTCCATAATTTCTATTTCATTAATGTATGTAGGATAACGGCGCCATCGATGCGGTGTCGCCAATAATGTGGAGTACGGTAACAATCAAAGTATAATAGGAATGTTGTAAAAGTAAATATTTGTCGTAAGTGGTCCGGTAATGTTAAAATGTCAAAGTTTGGGTAATTAGAAAAGTAGGGTCTACATGATTAGGAATTAGAAATATTATATTGGTAATAAGGACAAGGAGTGAGGTCATAAATATTTTGTGTATTTTATTTGTAAAAAGTCTAAAAATGTGGAACTCATGTAAAATGATAAGGTTTATCTTATCTTAAGAGATAAGCTTACATGTACGAGATAAGAGTTAAGATATGGAATATGATTCGTCGAGTTGATTTCTTATCCTATCTTAGAGATAGGATGGATAAGCTGGAAGTTTTATAAATAGAGGCCACCCCCTAATTTAACATAGAAAGAAGTAGTGAGAAATATTGTAGGAAGTGTGCAAAGGAAGCCATCGATTAAAGGTGTGTTGAAGAAGCCATTGAGATGTGTAATTGTAAAGTTTCTCCCATAGTCTTGTCGAAGTAACTCATGGGTGAGATTGTAACAATTTCATGTTAATATTATAATTTACTTTGATATTTCAGATTTGTCATCATTATGTCTTATCATAGTCGATGGTATTCTTGTGTTCGCTTGTTATTTTGTTTCCAGTTACATCCACCAAACTAAAGGTCAGTGCATTAGTAAATAATCATAAAGACGAGGAGTTCCTGTGAAGAATTATCATAGTGCCGGATTGGTGATGAAATTTTGGTTCCGTTGCCGGGACCATTCCTCGTTGGTGGATTTTCTGGAGAGATATTCCCACTTAGTCAAAAATCAATTGGAGGGTAACCTTGTTTTTACTGTGCATAGTAGTTACCGTGGTAAAGTCATTTTTACCGTGAATAGTAGTTACCATGACAAAGTCATTTTTGCTGTGAATAGTATTTATCACAGTAAAGTCACTTTTTACCATGAATAGTATTTACCGCAGTAACTTCACTTTTTATTGTGAATAGTGTTTACCACAAGTAAAATCAGTTTTACCGTAGTAAGTCAAGTTTTACCATAGTTTACCGTGGTCATTTCTACAGTAATTCCAATTATTTGTGCACATAAGTCTTGTTAATTGTACTTGTGGGTTGGTATTTCATGGTGGTTACTTTTGAAAATGGGAAAGATTCCTATTTTTTCAGCTCAATCTAATGAAGATGCTTCTTCTTTCATTCAAGAGTTTAAACGATCTTGTATTTGTAATGGCCTTATAAGAAGGGAACAATGGACTGAATTTTTTCCTACCTTTTTGGATGGTTCAGCACTTAGGTGGTTTGAAACACTAGGTGATAATGTGAAAAATTCATGGGATTTATTAACTGAAAGTTTTCTTGAAGAATTTGGTGAACAATAGAAATATGCAGATCTCATGATCGAGATCACAAAGCTATCCCAAGGAGAGAAGGAGAAGATAAGGGATTATCATGCTCATGTTCTAGAGCTAAGGAGGAAGCTCGATGCCCAGATTCGGAAGGAAGGACTAGCGGATGGGTTGATGAATGGCGTGGATAATCTCCTCTGTAAGCACTTCATTCTTGGGATGAAGCCAGAGATTAGACAACGAGTGAAGTATGACCACCCAGCTACCATTGAACAAGCAAAGGAGATTGCAAGAAGGCAAGAAGAAAGCATGGAAGAGGAGCCCAAAGAAATTGTTGCTAAAGTTGAGCCTACACCAGCACCTTTGGTCCAGAATCCACAACCACTCCCGATGAGCACAAATATTTCTCCTAGTAAATCTACTGAGTATGAAGATCTGCTTAGGAAGATGGGCTAGTTAACTATTAATCTTCTTCAAGGAAAGGAATTTAGTTCTCAGGGAGGAGATAGAGGTCCAAAAAGAAATATTTCTGAAGTTGTTTGTTATGGTTGTTATAAAAATGGTCATTATAAGTATAATTGTCCAGATAGAGCTTCTACATCTAGTACAAGAGGTAATGATAAAAGAAAAGCACCTATGAATTCTCTTGATGTAGTAGATAAGAGTAGAAATAATGAAGTAGATGTGTTTGTAACAAAAACAAAGAAAGAAAAAGATAATCAAGATGGAACCGATCCTAAGAAGATGAAAGGAGAAACTAGTAAGAAACATAGGAGAAGAAAGTTGGGTGTGCGGGACTTTTTGATTTCATAGGGGCAAGGACCATACTCCATCTTGGAAGATCTATCCAAAAGGCCTCGCAAATATTACATATGGTCAACTCTTGGCTATGTCTTCTCGAGAAGAGGCGGGAGTTGCAGGTGGACTCAATGCTCGGAGAAGGAAGGAGGTTGAGGTCCCTGTTTTGGGAGGTAGAGCGCAGATCCCTATGCTCCACAAGTGAGGTATTATGTAATGGTATTTCAATTCATGATGTCTTAGTTGATGGAGGTGTTGCATTTAATGTAATGACCGAGTTTGTAATGAATATGTTGGGTTTAAAATTGATCGCCCTTCAACACTTATGTTAAGGTCATTAAATAAGGGAAAAATAAACTAGAAGGTGTAGTTTCAAATGTGGAAATATCTCATTATGGGTGTGGTATGTGTGGTAGACTTTCAGGTGATGAAAAATGGTACTGTTGTGTACCCAATGCTGCTGGGAAGACCATGGATAAGGAGAGTTCATGCAAGAAACTACTAGAATGAAGGTTTCATGACACTTGGACGTGGTAGAGAGAGGGTGAAGATAAACGTGATCCCTCGACATCATAAAGCAGAACCTGTGGATTCAAGTGATGAAACTGATGATTGGACATCCTCTGATTACTCTAGCACCAGTGAAGTGGACACTGAAGATGAAGAAAGTGAGGTTGATGTTTCAGTCATGGATATTCTTCCAGTCACACCAACCCAGGACCCCATAAAATTATCTGAAGAAGAAGTTGATGATCGTCTCCAACAAATAAAGATTGGTGATGTTGTGATGGAGAGTGAGAAGGAATCCTACCTCCAGCTCTTTTGAAGGTACATACACCTATTCACTTTTGATTACAAGGAACTCCGTCAAGTAAGTTGGGTAGAACATTGTATTGAGCTGGTAGATGGTGCTAAGCCCATAAAGCAAATGCCATATAGAATGAATCCTAATTTTTCCAAGACTGTAAAAGAAGAAATAGATAAGTTGCTTGATGCAGGATTCATATTTGCTGTGGAGAATTCAGAATGGGTTTCTCCCATTGTGATCTCAATAAAGAAGAATGGGAAACTACGAATTTGTGTTGATTACGGGAAGCTCAATAAGGCAACAAAGAAGGATCATTACCCTCTTCTATTTTCGATCGGATCTTGGGCCGAAGTAGCTGGCCAGAGTGTTATAGTTTTGCTGATGGATATAGTGGCTACAACCAAGTTTGTATAGCAGAGAGAAAGATCAGTGAAGACCATGTTCACCACTCCTTGGGAACATTTGCTTATAGAGTTATGCCTTTTGGGTTGTGTAATGCTCCAAAGCAACATTCCAAAGATTTGATGAATAGGGTGTTCGAACCCTACATTGGGACCTTCATCAGAGTATTTCTGGATGATTTTTTCATCTATGGGAGCAAGTTAGACCACCTGCACCAAATAGAGACAACATTTCAAAGGTTAGATGAAGCACAAGCCTCACTAAACCCTACAAAGTGTGTCTTTGGATGTTCTAAAGGCATTTTGTTAGGGCATGTTGTATCCAGAGATGGTATTGGTACTGATCCTGATAAAGTTTCAAAAATCAAAGATTTACCATTTCCTCTTAATAGAAGTAAGTTGAGATCATTTTTAGGCCATGTGGGTTACTATAGAAGGTTCATCAAGAATTTCTCAAAGATTGCACAGCCACTAACCTAGTTCTTGAAGAAGGATGTTACTTATGAACCAGAAAATAAGGCGCATGAAGCTTTTGGACAATTGAAAGAAGTCCTGGTGTCTTCACCTGTTTTGAAGAATCCAGATTGGAGCAAGCCATTCATTGTGTACACTGATGCCTCAGATGCAGCACTAGGAAGTACTTTGAGCCAAAAGGATGAAAATGGGAATGAACATCCAATTTACTTTGGGAGCAGACAAATGAGCAGTGCTGAGGTAAATTATACTGTAACTGAAAAAGAGGCTTTGGCTATCATTTTTGCTGTAAAGAAGTTTAGAAATTACTTGCTAGGGCAAAAATTTCTAGTTGTAACAGATCATCAGGCTCTAAAATATATTGTAAATAAGCCTAACCCATCAGGGAGGATAACAAGATGGATAATTTTGCTACAAGAGTTTGAATTTGATATTATAGATAGGCCAGGAAAGAAGCATGTCAATGCAGATGCACTCTCTCAAGCCTATGATGGTTTAGGATCATCTTGTGATGATGATGATTTCCCGATGCAGCATTGTTATCCCTTGACACAATCCCTAGTGAATACATAGATATTTGGAATTATCTGAATGAATTCAAGTTTCCTGATGGTGCCAATGCAAAGACTAAGAGAAAGATTACTCAAGCTAGTCGTCGATATTCTATTCTACATGGAGTATTATTTCGAGTAGGACCTAATGAACAAGATCAAGAGGGCGGTTGGACGTGATCAAGGAAAGGAGATGCTAGAAGAATTCCACAATGGTACATGTGGAGGGCACTTCTCTGACAACTTACAGCAAGAATAATCTTGGATGCGGAGTTATCACCGCCCACTCTTTTTAAAGATTGTTATAATTATTGTAAGACATGTGATATTTGTCAAACACATGGTAACCGTAAGACTTCATCAGCTCCATTATGTCCTATTCTTCCCCTTGGTCCCTTTGAAAAGTGGGGAATAGACATTTTAGGTCCACTTCCAACTACATCACGCCAAAATAAGTATATTGTAGTTGCCACAGATTATTTAACCAAGTGGGTTGAAGCTAGGCCATTGAAAACAACTTCCATGGATGAAGTGGCAAGGTTCATGTATGAACGCATTGTCACCAGATTTGGTTGCCCATTAGAAATTGTAATAGATCAAGGAAGTCACTTCATTAATGAGGTGGTAGAAGCCCTAGTCAATAAGTTTTCTATTAAGCACAGGAAGGAAACAACATACAAGCCAAGCACAAATGGACAGGTGGAACGAACAAATTTTGTGTTGTGTCAAATTCTAGTAAAAGATGCAGCCTTGCAGGTACATAAATGGGATAAAAGGATTCATGCAGCATTGTGGGCATATAGGGCAACATCAAATTCAGCAACAGGATACTCCCCATTTCAGTTGGCCTATGGCATTGATCCAGTTCTTCCTATTGAGTTTGATATTCCCACTGTGAGAGTTATGAAAAATGAAAGGATGGATGAAAGTGATTCAGTAAAAGAAAGGTTGGTACATCTTCATTTGCTAGAGGAAATGAGGGAAATAGCAAAGGATACAAGCCATAAGAATAAAATGAAGCAGAAGGAATACTTTGATCAAAAGATCCAGTGGTCTCCATTTCATGTGAATGACTTGGTCCTAGTATATGATTCCGTATACAAAAAAGAAGACAGAAAATTTCTTCCAAAATGGATGGGCCCCTACAAAATAGCAAGATTGTGCATGAAAATGGTACGTACCAACCGGAGGAATTCAATGGCACTCCCATTACGAAATGGGTCAACCACGACAAGTTGAATATTTTCCAAGCACTGAAATAGTCTACTCAGGGACGGAGTAGAAGCTAGGAAGGGGGAAGATGTTGACACTAAAATTTTCCTCCATAATTTCTATTTCATTAATGTATGTAGGATAACGGCACCATCAGTACGGTGTCGCCAATAATGTGGAGTACGGTAATATTCAAAGTATAATAGGAATGTTGTAAAAGTAAATATTTGTCGTAAGTGGTCCGGTAATGTTAAAATGTCAAAGTTTGGGTAATTAGAAAAGTAGGGTCTACATGATTAGGAATTAGAAATATTATATTGGTAATAAGGACAAGGAGTGAGGTCATAAATATTTTGTGTATTTTATTTGTAAAAAGTCTAAAAATGTGGAACCCATGTAAAATGATAAGGTTTATCTTATCTTAAGAGATAAGCTTACATGTACAAATAAGAGTTAAAGTATGGAATATGATTCGTCGAGTGGATTTATTATCCTATCTTAGAGATAGGATGGATAAGCTGGAAGTTCTATAAATAGAGAGGCCACCCCCCTCATTTAGCATAGAAATAAGTAGTGAGAAATATTGTAGGAAGTGTGCAAAGGAAGCCATCAGTTAAAGGTGTGTTGAAGAAGCCATCGAGAGGTGTAATTGTAAAGTTTCTCCCATAGTCTTGTTGAAGTACCTCATGGGTGAGATTGTAACAATTTCATGTTAATATTATAATTTACTTTGATATTTCAGATTTGTCATCATTCCGTCTTATCATAGTCGATGGTATTCTTGTGTTCGGTTGTTGTTTTGTTTCCATATTACATCCACCAAACTAAAGGTTGTGCATTAGTAAATAATCATAGCACGAGGAGTTCCCGGTGAAGAATTATCATAGTGCCGGATTGGTGATGAGAGGCACACGCATCCTCTCGACCCACATACATCACAACGATAAAAGCTAAAACAAGGAGAAACATGGAGAAAGGGGAAATCTCCCATCATGACATCCAACTAACAAATCAATGCAAGGAAAAAGTGGTTCGATTTCACAATATTTTTAAATAAAAATAATAGTGGAAAGGTGTAGAAATATCTTTCCTTTTTCTCCAGATTCAGCTTCGCCCTCCTGCCTCTTCCATTGCTTTGGATGAAAACCTGAGCTTTTCGTCGGCGAGCTTCATGCCGGGAGTAACTCTGTGCCAGACGGAGCATTTGGGCTCGTCTCTGGCAAGCTGTTCGACGTCCTTGATGCTGTGAAAGAAAACGTGTTACATATCTTCCAATTTCGATCTAGCGCCTTAAATTCTTACCAGAAAACTCAAGACATCAACCTTGAAAACCCCTAAGCACACGTTGCAGAATGCAAGTTTCAAAACAAGGCAGAAAATTCAAGGGTTGAAGCATAAAAGCGAGCATTTCTGAAATACATCAAAATAGATAGTTGCTTATTTAAAATTTTACTTTAAAAAGAGGAATTTAAATACCTTCCATTGGGCTGAATCAATAAAATGGCTTTTAAAAATCTGGAAGTCGGAGAGTGATCCAACAGGGTATTCAGCGGATCCAGATAAAATCCAGCACTCGATTCGCAGCCATTCTCGGTCTTATTTCTGGCGGGGTGGAACAAAATTCGCCTTTCAGAATAATGGATTACCCTAAAAAAAACTGGTTCTCTTGCATGACACTCAGCCGCCCCATCTGCCTCGCCAGTTTCCCTGTCAGCCATCTGTGAAACATCGAATGGTGGGTCGATACTTATACAGGAAACGATCGTGAGTGACGTGACAGAACAGAAAAGACACACTGAATGCACACCGAATTAGCTCTTCCGCCACAATGGAAAACACACTTAAAATCACCCCCCAATAAATACAGTTGTACTGGAATTAACCACGGACTGGGCGGCCATACCACATCTCCAGCGATGGATTGAAACAGCAGGTTAAACAGGACCGAATAAAAAAAAAGGATATGTGTTGCCACTGCAAATCAACAATACCCACGATCAAACCTAATTTCGCCATTAATCTACAGGTACAGTGGGAGCGACTATGAAATGACTTAACCAAAATGCTATGACCATCGTGGTACAGGGGAAGCGGCAAGGAAAATATCTCGTTCTTCTACTACAGCTGCAAGATTTTGCAACAACTGATCACGACTAAGGTCGCGTGCAACCAGAACATCAGGATCAACACCAACGGTTCCTTGGGATCACCCTGCAGCAGCTGTCACACTTAACTCTCTCTAGAGGCCACTGATTTTCTGGGATAAGTTTACTTCTCTACCCTGTAGCTGCTGCATATAGCCAATCACTTCCTCACGGCACTTTCCTAGGAGAATTTCAGTTCTACGCTCCACTGAAACTACCTGTACAACACGATTTTGAGAATCCACACCCACCCACGCAACATCAGGGTGATAGACCTTCATTTCACCATCAATGAATCCACTATCCAGAACACGCCAATGCAAGCTACGCGGCCACCAAAGTTTCTTTGCGTGAGCAGGTCAAAATGAGGTGACAGGAAAAGAAAAAAAAATGCCCAAGAAGAAAACGCGCCCAACACCCACCTGTACGCATTGAAAGAACAATAAAAGGGATAACAGGTCCTTCCACCAACCACCAGCTACAACTAGCTGACTGCATAGCTAGGCACAGGAAAAAGAATGGCGTATAGGAAGGAGAAGAGCAAAAAAAAAAAAAAATTATGTTTTCTTTATTAAGTTGGTTGCAAGGCATTAACAACACATGGCTAGATTTTAATATCCCCATCCTCCACGCAGCCAGGTCTTTTCAACAAAAAGGTAACATGAGTACGCAGCCAGCAAGGGTAAAAGTATTAGTTGGGGTGGGTGGATGCCCCCATACAACCAAAACACTAACCGAAAAAGAAAGTATGCATACACCGCACGCAACGAGATCTGGACGGTCATAAGCAAAATGTTAAATGTTAAGAACGAACACCACTTCCTAAGCAGTGGCATCACCCAAGAACAAGGTCCTCCTCATGCGTGAATCGGGTAACTTACCCTTATTATTCGAAAAAAAAAAAAAGGTAATTAAGGTAACTTACAGGTAATTAATAATATTCCTGAAATCGACACAATAAATAAATAAATAACAATAATAGTAATTGTTATTCGACAACTAAAATAATAATACTATTATTATTATTTTATAACCTAATAGTAATAATAATTATTAATCCTATTAATAAGGGCTAACAAACAAGTACGGTAACAGAGAACATGATTTTCCTTTAACAAGGAAATCGTAACAAGCGTTGCAAGGGCCAGTAACGACAACAAAAACATGACACCAGCAACACGGTGAAGAGGGAGATGATTGAGTATTCCCTGCAACCAAGGTGAAGCCCACAAATGATCGACGAAGGCACAATGACGTTCCATGCTTAGCAATCGATCGCCGAAGGATGAACAGGTGTAACGTAGAACAGGGCATTACATTGGCACCTTGTATCTCTTCTCTTAAGTGTGTTGAACTTAAAACCATGTTGTCTTGTGGGAAAGAACGAATCTTAGTAGCGTTAGTGGTGAGCAGATGGCCTTGTGGAATTTAATTACTCCTTTTTCTTGATAAACAAATTAAGCAAATAAATGTCATAATAGAGAAGATTTAAAGATAATTACTCAGTGTCAAAAGAACAAACTTGGCTTGGCAAGTTGAATCATACGAATCATATCTTGAGCCTCCTTGAAAATGTAAGCTAAGAATTGCAAGATGTCCTTTTAAAATAAATAACCCTCAAGAATATCTCCTTGTGGTTGGCCCTAACTGTAAGTGTGTTCTGTGATTAGACTTCTATGTTGTCTTGTCAAAAGAAAAGTAAATTGTCCTTGATATGTGTGAACGTTTCCGTGCTGCCTTTATGGCCATCCTTGTATCAAGTTGTTCACAGTGTTAGTTGTATCCTTAGTGATGACATGTTGCGTCATGTTATGTGTCAAGCAAGTCAAAAAAATAAATTATCCTATATTTCACTGTGTTGTTCGTGTGTGTGATTATTTGGGTCGTTACTGAAAACAATTACCCACATAGGTTACATCTTAGTTTTGAATAAAATTCCAAGAGCATTTTCCATGCAAGGATAAATCCTCTTTTTCAACATACATATTATTAATTCTATTTAACATTCAACTTATAATACAAACACTTAATTTTGATCTCTGTCTTCTTTAAAGTAAATCTCCATAACTTAAATAATTATTTGCCATATTTCAAATTGCATATAAAATTATGAATTCTCTCATTCTTATGTTACGGTTTTTCTTCTCAAATTTTTATTTGATGTTTAAATTTTAACCTTGTTACATAAGGAAAAGTAACATGAAGTGAAGAAGGAAATATTTGGATTCAACGGAGATTTAGATTTAATATACCTCTTCCCATAAACATTCTTCTATCACAATATATTTAATTTCTTGTTATAGATGTTATAGTTCGATAACTTGTTTGAATCCATTGAACATTTTCACAATTAGAAATTTTATTTAGATTTATATATACCATTTTCCTGCTCGAAAGCTTGTTCTCACCAAGAGCAATTCATATTTTTTTAACACCATGCAAATGTCTAGTTGATTTATAGTAACTTCAAGTATGACATTATTCTCAACCCAAAATCTCGTTTACTTAGATATTCTTTACACTTGCATCACACTTTGGTCTCACTATTGTCATTGTTTTAGAAAAATTGTAATTCAAATGATATATAATTTAAACTTAGGTATTCATGACTATAAGGAGTAATGACCTTGCACAAAACATCTCATTTAAATCAGTCTTAAACACTCAAGTGTTAAATGCCTAATACATGAAAACCGTATAACTACATGATTCTCAAATTTCTTCCAAGGAACTATTTAAATCATTTAGTAAATATGCATCAACATTTCTTTCACCAATACCCTTAAGAGAGGGTCCATGATCTATTAATTTCAAAAGCATTAAATGATGGGGAAAATTACATCATACAAGAAGCACATGGTAACCCAATACTACATGCTAAGGGAAACAATATCTAAGCAGGAGAAGGGGTCCAGATGTAAAATTTATAAAATTTTATGTGTTAAAAATCACTTTAAAGCAATATTTACAATCTTAGATAATCATACGTCATATGTGCTTTACTTAATCAATAAAATCCTAAGGAGTATGATTTCAAACTCAACCAAGTTTGGATGCCTGGATATTAAGTATTAGATGCATGTTATAAGGAGAGATTAAATTATAAATTTTACACACCTTACTAAGGTCACAACTAGAGTTCTTGAACACCCTTATCTCCAACAATCTTCATGTAACTCTAGGTAAATTTGATATTTCTTTTCAAGCTGATACTCTTGTTTCAAAGGGGTTAAAGGGGATTCACACTAAATATTCTCATGTGTAGGTAACTAAAACATAAGATCCACTAGAATTTTTTACATTCATCTTATAATAATTTCATTTAACTTGATTTAAATAGAAATTTAAAATTGTTTGTGTAAACCATTTGTTTACTAGCTATCATTCAAGGAAAATGCCTCAAGAATACATTTTCTTGTTTTCACATCATACATTCATTTCACAATGGGACAAGTGGGAGAAGAAGAGAGGAGTAACTCTTCATTTAAATATTAAGATTCACATTATATTTTATGCATCCGGTAATCCATTACTCTCAACATGATGATTTAAACACGTTATAAGAAAGATCTACATTTTTATTTTCTCTAGCGTACCATCTCATGGATACCCTTACACAAAATAATCATAAATTATTTTTTTATTAGTTCCACAATTTACTCTTAACATCGTACCATAGAATCCCAAAAGATAATAAAAATTGGGTGTCGAGTACATTTATAATCCCAACTACTAAACGGGACTTTCAATAGTAGTTGGTTATCTTTGCCACATAAAACCCTTCACTCTACACATGTGTCGTGCCAAGAGTTTTTTACATTATGTTAAAGGTGGGTTTCCTATGGAGCATTACCTTTAGATAACACATTCTCCTTATTATAGACACAACTACTAATACTGGAGGGAACCCCATATAAAAGACAAAGTTTAACCATGTTGTTCCTAACTGTTAGGTTCACAACAATATCACTAAGCATACAGGTAAATATGATAACCTCAAACTTGAAATTTTATTTCCTTAAGCTATAAATTTCCATCTAGTTTAATGATTTAGGTTCACCCTATGGTTTTAGTTTTCGTGTTAAGAAGGACCACGCGAGAAGGAAATTATGGGAGAGTTTTATACAAGGGTTGAATGTTTTATTTAGGTTTTATTTATATGTTATTATGGAAATTAACACAACACATAAAATATTAGGCATCAATTTAACACCAAAAAGGCATTATAAGATGTCAAACTCAATTACATTTAACATATATATCAAACTTTTACAATACATAATTTTGAATCAAAATGAAACTCATGGTTAGATAATCATTAAAAAAACCCTTAACACTTGCGACTCATATGTATTACAAAATTTCAATAAATAGCCTTTAATGTAAACATAACAATACATGATTTGTTTTTTCATTAACATACATAAATTACAGTAATACCAAATGAATTACAACCAAGTCGTTTCACCATCTTATTGTAGTGTGCAATACCATGTGAGCATGAGTCAACAAAAATTATTGGCATGACATCCACCTAAATCTAGCATAATTAACATTTTTAGTTTTCCATTTACTAATAATTTGCACTCGAAAAGAGAGGGTTAGAGACATATTTTCATTTCATTTTTAACTAACGAAGGAGGGAGAAAGAAATAGGGAAGAGAGTGAAACACTATTTTTCCCTATGTCAAATTTAACACCACAAGCCACACGGGAGAGTTTCATATAGTTACTTATATGTTTCAAAAGTTTTCACAATGGTTTATTGTCTTGACTAGGGTCCTATGACCTTATTTTTACATTTTTCTAATAGCTACGAAAATGTCTAAATTTGGCTTTCGATTAAGGAACCACGTTCGAAAAATGTCTTCTAATGGGAAAATGTATAACGGTTAAGTTCCTTCATGTACTTCTATATACCAAGATTTTATTGGATCTAATGAAAATCAAAACTACCGAATGGTTTACCATTTTTGGCTACTTTTCTAGGACCATCAATCAAAAATTGGCCTAATTTCAAAATGACTCCAATTTTAACTCTAGGGTTTAGAAAACCACGTCCAAAACTTACGTTCCATGGATGCAATCTTCACGAAAGATTCCTACATTCCCTCCTATATACGTAGATATGAATTGGGGTTGACGAGCTGAGAACTAGAAAATAGGTTACAAACGGCAATGGGTTTTATGAAGCAACCGATCGTAGGTGGTCCAGTTTAACCTAGTGGAATAGTGTCTAGAGGCTTAGAAAACCCATTTTCCAACCTTGCTAGAAATATGGTTTTCCCAAACTAGTGTTTACAAACAATTGTCTAGTAGAAATAGTAGACATTTGTGAAAGTAGAAAAGTGTTCCTTCGCTCAGAGTCTAAACAAGTGAGCCCAAATGGAAAAAACCTTTTCACTTTTAACATCTCCCTAAACTATAAAATGGGATAATAGGGCTCTTAGAGGGGTGTAGAATAGATCATAAATGATCAACAGGATCAATATAAATCTTGATGCAACTCCCCACATAATGAGGGGCACAAATGAAACTTTCCATCCCTTTTTCTAGGCCCAAAAGGTTGTTTTGTGAGTCTTCAAAATCACAATTTACCTACTTTTACCAAAGAATGTTAGCTAGGTTTAACGGTGAACTCAAACTCAACTAGCCCACTTGAGGGGCTGCAGCTATCTAGTTTGATTACAGAGTTTCCAAAACATCTGAGAAAGTGGGTTTAAGTCTAAGGTTTACACCCAGGGTTTATTTGCAATGCGTAAGTTATAACATGATGTGTTATTGTTTTGTGATACGACTTTGTTTTAAAATAACCAATTGTTTAAGTATTTAATGGTTTGATATTTATTACAATTGAAGAACCACATTATATTAAAATTATAAAAGATGAATGCAAGGAGACCATGCATGAGGAATGAAGTCGATTAAAATTGTGGGGTTCGGTTCTACATCTGAATTAGGAATTTCATTTAGTGGTTTACATGCATCCACAATTCCACCATTCCATTTTCTTGAAATCTTTTATAGTTGTTCCATAAAACAATTAGAGCATTCTCCACAATGATCTCCTGTTTGACCATGTGTGGTTGAGATACTCCCCTCTAGTCTCCTATCAATGGATAAACTAAAATTCTCTTACGGTAAGTGCACCAAGATGGCGGATAATTAAGTGGACATAAAAACCCAAAATTCAGGTACCACGAGCACGGTTTATAACCCACACTCCTAGTTTTTAAACCATGCTCGCGCAACTATTTGTATAGGCTTGGTGATTTTTGAACCTAAAACCATGCTTGCGGTTTGCAAACTATGAGTGTGGTTTAAACTACAATCACGGTCCTCTGAGACAAAAAAATAGACCCGTGACTCCTCATTTTCCCTCATTTTTCCTTTCCAACCACGATTTCTCCTAGACCTTTGGCACTCGCACTTTGAATACCCCCTAAAAATTACTCTTCGGACTTGTGGATCACGATAGTTTAAGGCATGCCACCAACACAAAGAGGTAAGCCCTCGATTTTGATCAATTTGTTTGCATTTTAGGTTATTTTTTGTGATTTTCATGGATTTTTCAATTTTTGTTTATGTATACAATTTTTTTGTTTTTTCAGTTACTCGGTGAGCTTGTAATCTTGCAAACCCTCCAAACAATCGTCAAAACCCTCATCCAAACATAGATCCGCCTCCTATGGCTCCTTCTGTCCCCATGGAGCCAACATGAACACAAGCTAATATCGTTGGAAAAATCCAACAAAATAAAATTGCCATTGAGAACCTTATTCATAATATAAGACAAAATCATGCCACAAATCCATCCCGCATGACTTTAGCCAACACATTGCAAACATTGATTGGTGAAGTTGACTCCATAACCAACCAAATAGACAGATAGAATACCTTTAGAGGTGATTGTAGGTAGTGGCATGCAAATATTTTATCCCATACGGCCTTAAAAGACAAAAAAAATGGAAAATACCTCATTTGTGCATTATTTATTGACCCAAGAACCAATGCGCCCCCCACACAGTTACTTGCAAATGGTTCCCAATCCATTGGTGCCATGATGATCGAATCAAGAACAATTTTTGGGACCAATGGTGGATGGTTTTTTATTATCCACCATGCAACCAAAATGAGGTTCCCCTCTATTTTTTGAATAAATTATATTACAAGTTCGTGCTTAATGAGGTCTCAAACTATTTTGACTTTTTTATTTTTACGGGTGAGGTGGTGGCTCAGATAGAGTATACCCGGTGCATGCGTAGGTCAACCAAGGATCCCACATGCCCCAAAACCTCACTTGCCTTCAGTTATCCCTCCTAAAGGGAAGTAGGTTATAGAGATTGACACACTACATGCATTAAGGGAGCTCATTGACAATGACCCAACATAGTGAGCAGATTGCATCTGATGATGTTAGTGGAGGCACCAGTTCTAACACAGCACACCATTGTGGATCATGTGGTAGCATATGCACTATGGGTGAGACATCATTTGTTGTATCACATGATTTCTTTTCTCTAGATGAGATGATGGAATATGTTTTTGGAACTAGTGCAACGGATCCTGGTCTTTCACAGGTAAATGTCAAATAAATATTTAATATATATACAATAGTTTAATTCATGTTTGATATTTTAATATATATGTATTTCATTGTACATTATGTACATACATGTAAAAACTAATTTTTTATTTCATTTTAAATAGTAAGAGCCGGTGAAGGAAACATTCGATGTTGACATACTAGCTAATTCTCATGTATGCCATGTTACAAATGTAAGTTTCAAGTTGTACTTAAATTTAAAATTTCATTTGATTGTGTACTTTTATTATTATAATGTTTCACCTGTACATGTACATATTAATATATGTTTGTCTTTTATACGTGTAGGAGCCTGGTGGGTAATCATCTTCTCTTGGAATTGAGGCTATTGGCATGCCTCACGTGAATTTTATGTAGGTTAGTTTATCTTTACACTTTCCAGTTCTAATTGTAAAATTTCGCATGGATTATGCTTTGGATCTATTATGTGGCAGTCATATAGAATAATATTGATTTATACATGTTTTTTGTATAGCTTATGACTGCTAGCGAGACTCTTCCATTTATGCAGACTATGGAGGCTGCTATAGATACTACCATAACATCTACAGATCCACTAACTGAGTTACAATTTTTCAAATTTGTCAAATTTATATAGGAATTATTTCTTATTACTTAAATCTACAATATCAAATTTTGTACATGAAATGTTTAATTTGAAATTTAATTATTTGTATGTAGCTTACCTCTCATGAGTCTACCGTTGTCCCTGCCATGCGTCAACAACAAATTGATAGGGATCATGATATTGTGGTAAGATTTCACATTCATTTTAAAACTAAATTCTAAGTTTTTAAATTTTGAATGTATTTTAAAAATATGGGTGTTAAAATCTTGTTGTTTATAAATGTGCAGGTTAGGTTGCAATCCTACTTAGAGATGCCTAGTACCACATGGATGAAATCCATAGTAGCATCTCCCTCCACTACATCCCTGGGTCATGGACATGCTACTTATAAGCGGGCGAAGAGAGGGAAGATGTTTCATGATTAGATTCATAGCACATGGATGTACATAGATATATATGGGACAACTGTTCCTAGTTCATGATTCTTCATAGGACATTGTATATAGCCTTATGCAGCCGCATGTGGTCTTATATCTATGATACACTTGGTTTGAGATGTACACATGTTATGAACTTATATTTTCAGAGACGTACATTCAACACACTTAGTTTGATACATTATATATCTAGATGTGTTGGTTTTCATAACGATATTACTTCTATGTTTGATTCAAATTCATTGCACATGATATCCTTGTATGTATATATATTCTATGTATATTAATTCTATATGTATGTTTGATTTAAAATTAAAAACTATGGTGCAACAATAAGAATAAAATAAGAATATATCTCATGTACTATATTATAGTTCAATAATAAGTTTTATGTATTTTATGACATGTACATGTCAAGGATTGAAATTTCACATGTTGTTGGAGTTGTCATTAGATTTTAGGAAAATCTAGGTAGAGAACATTGTTCGGCGATGTGAAGTGTGAGTTTCACTACTTGTGAGGAAAAATAAATTATTGCATCACCTATAAAAATATTGGTGATTCAATTTGTGTAAATTTTGATTCATATTTTGTAAGTAATTTGGAAAAAAAAAATTCAACTTCTAGTTATGTTATTACACTTGGATTTCAAAGCTTCAAAATATTACAATTTTTTCAACTATTGAGGTAGAATATGTAGCTTCCTATCATAGTTGTTAGGAGGTAATTTGGGTAAAAAATTTGTTGGATGAGTTTTGAAGATATCACTAGAAGATGAAGGTATTGTATGACAATCAAAGTGCTATTTAATTATCCAAGAATCTTGCTTATCACAATAAAATAACATATTTTAGTTAAGTATAATTTGGTTTTCTTCTTCATTCATAGAAAATGTGATGAGTTGGTCATGTAATATATTTAAAGTGGATTGGTTATCAAGGTGGATATTATAAGATATGTGACAACAAATTTAAATTTTAGATCCCTTTATGAAAATAAGTTAAAAAATTTGTAATTGTTGCAAAAGTTGTAATCGTTGACAAAGTTGTAATTGTTAAATTTTTTTAAAATGGTAGATCATGGCACTTTGAACCGACTACGTGGACATGTTTGGGTAGCTAGGTGAATGCTAGAGGAGGCATCATTTTAGTGCGTGACAACGTCATTTCTTCCGTCTTTACCTCATTCAGTGAGTCCCTCGGAGCCCCGAGACCAAAAATCAGTCAACCTCAACGGGTGACTACACACTCCGTGGCACCTAGAGACATCTCATATGATCCTACACCTCAATGTAGGGACACTCTATACTAGCGTATCTTGGTTTTTTTTCTCTAATCGGTGCTCTCACCGCCTATTGTTTGCGAACACGACAAATAGTGTAGTTCAAGACAGGTGTAAGGCTATCAAAAGGTATGTTTTGTAAACGGTGGGTAATTATACCAAAACGATTACACGACATACGGTGGCTAGGTTAATGCTAGAGGAGGTGTTTTTTGGTATGCCAAAACATCGTTGCTTCCAAGCTAACTCGTTCGGGTGGAGTCCTCAAGAGTCCCGAGACCAAAAATGTTCAACTTCGACAGTGACTACGCAGACTCAGTGGAACCTAGAGATGTCTTGTCGATCATACATCTCAAACGTAGGAACACTCTATAATAGTCTCTGTCACAGCTTTTTTCATTCTCCAATCGGTGCTCTCCGCCGCTATTGTTTGCAAACATGTTGAATAGTGTAGTTCGAGACAGTGTAAGGATAACAAACAAGATATTGTATAAATGGTGGGTCGGGCGGTGAACCGACAACGCAGAAAAATATAGGTGGCAAGATGAATGCTATACGAGGCATAATTTTGGTGCACCACAATGTCATCATTGCTTCTAGGCTACCTTGTTCGCAAAGTCCCTCAAGATCCCCGACACAAAAAATTCATTCAAATTCAATGGGTGACTACGTAGACTCCGTGGCACCTAGAGACATCTCGTCTAATCCTACACCTTGGTGTAGGGACACTCTACAATAGCCTATCTCAGTTTTTTCCTTCTCCAATCGGTGCTCTCACTTCCCTATTGTTTGCAAATGTGACAAATAGTGTAGTTTGAGACAGTGTAAGGTCACAAATGGTATACTGTAAATGGTGGGTCGTGGCACCAAACCAACTATATGGGCACATCTCGGTGGCTAGGGAATGGTAGAGGAGGCATCGCTTTGGTGTGCCAAAATGTCGCTTGCTTCCAGGGCTACCTCATTCAGTGAGTCCCTCAAGAGCCTTGAGACCAAAAATCGTTGAACTTCGATGGGTGACTACAAAAACTCCATGGCACCTAGAGATGTCTCATCTTATCCTAAACCTTGGTGTAGGGATACTCTATAATATCCTATATTGGTTCTTTCCTTGTCCAAATGGTGCTCTTGCTGCCCTATTGTTTGCAAACGCACCGAATAGTGTAGTTCGAGACAGTGTAAGACTGTTAAATGGTATATTTTGTAAACAGTGGGTTGTGGCACCAAACCGACTACGCGAACACATCCGAGTGGCCAGGTGACCACTAGAGGAGGTGTCATTTTGGTGTGCCACAACGTCTTTGCTTCTGGGATACCTCATTCGGGCAGAGTCCCTTAAGAGCCTCGAGACCAAAAATTCATTCAAATTCAAAGGGTGACTATGCGAGTCTATGGAACCTAGAGACATCTCGTCTAATCCTACACCTCAAAGTGTAGGGACACTCTACAATACCCTGTATCTATTTTTTTTTTTTTCTCCAAATGGTGCTCTCGCTGCCCCATTGTATGTATGCAAATGCCTTGAGTAATGTAAATCGAGACAGGTGTAAGGCTATCAAACGATATATTGTGTAAACGGAGAGTCATGGCACAGAACCAACTATATTGACACATCCAGGTGGCTAGGTTAATGCTATAGTAGGCATCGTTTTGGTGCACCACAATGTCATTGCTTATGGGATACCTCATTCGGGTGGAGTCGCTCAAGATTCCTAAGACCA
Organism: Taxus wallichiana var. yunnanensis; assembly: GCA_018340775.1. Lineage (NCBI taxonomy): Eukaryota > Viridiplantae > Streptophyta > Pinopsida > Cupressales > Taxaceae > Taxus > Taxus wallichiana. The sequence continues at coordinate 756,222,297 of CM031234.1, forward strand.
AAAAATTGTTCAACTTCGACGGGTACCTACGTAGACTCCATGGTACCTATAGATGTCTCATCCGATCCTACACCTTGATGTAGGGACACTCTATAATATTCTGTCTCAAAATTTTCCTTCTCCAATCAGTGCTCTTGCTGCCCTATTGTTTGCAAACGTGCCGAATAGTGTAGTTCGAGACAATGTAAGGCTATCAAATGATATATTGTGTAAATGGTGGGTCATGGCATCGAACAATGACTATGCAAACACATCCGGGTGGCTTAGTGAATGCTAGAGGAGGTATCATTTTGGTGTAGCACAATATCGTTTCTTCCGGGCTACCTCGTTCAGCAGAGTCCCTCAAGAGCCCTGAGACCAAAAAATCATTCAACTTTGACGGTGACTACGCAGACTCCATGGCACCTAGAGATGTCTCATCTAATCCTACACCTTGGTGTAGGGACACTCTATAATAGCCTATCTCAGTTTTTTCCTTCTCTAATTGGTACTCTCGTTGCCCTATTGTTTGCAAACGTGCCGAATAGTGTAGTTTGAGACAGGTGTAAGGTCATCAAATGGCATATTTTTTAAACGATGGGTTGTGACACCCAAATGACTACATGGACATGTCCGGGTGGCCAAGTGACCACTAGAGGAGGTATCATTTTGTTGTGCCACAACGTCGTTGCTTCCAGCTACTACTTTTGGGTGGAGTCCCTCAAGAGGCCTCGAGACCAAAAATTGTTCAACTTTGATGGGTGACTACGTAGACTCTATGGCACCTAGAGACATCTCATCTATTCCTACACCTCAGTGTAGGGTCACTCTGATAGCTATCTCAGTTTTTTTCCTTCTCAAATCGGTGCTCTTGCTACGCTATTGTTAGCAAACGTGTTGAATAGTGTAGTTCGAGACAGTGTAAGGCTATCAAATGGTATATTTTGTAAACGGTGGGTCGTGGCACCAAACTGACTATGTGGAAATGTCTGAGTGGCTAGGTGAATGCTAAAGGAGGTGTCATTTTGGTGCACAACAACGTCATTACTTCCGGGCTACCTTGTTCGTGGAGTCCCATTAGAGCCCTTAGACTAAAAATCATTCAACTTCGACGGTGACTACGTAGACTTCGTGGCACCTAAAGATGTCTTGTCGATCCTATAGCTCAAAGTGTAGGGACACTCTATAATAGGTTTTTTCAATTTTTCCTTCTCCAATTGGCGCTCTTTTTCCCTATTGTTTGCAAACGCGCCCCGAATAGTGTAGTTTGAGATAGTGTAAGGCTGTCAAATGGTATATTTTGTAAACGGTGGGTTGTGACACCAAACTAACTACATGGACACATCCAAGTGGCCAGTGACCACTAGAGGAGGTAACATTTTTGTGCGCCACAACATCGTTGCTTCCGAGCTCTTGTTTTTGGGTGGAGTCCCTTAAGAGGCTCGAGACAAAAAAATCGTTCAGACTTTGAAGGGTGACTATGTAGACTCTATGGCACCTAGAGACGTCTCATCTAATCCTACAACTTGGTGTAGGGACACTCTACAATAGCCTATCTTGGTTTTTTCCTTCTCCAATCGGTGCTCTTGCTGCCCTATTGTTTGCAAATTCACTAAATAGTGTAGTTTGAGACAGTGTAAAAAGTCACAAACGTCATATTTTGTAAACGGCAGGTCATGGCACCAAAATGAATATGTGGAAATGTTCGAGTGGCCAAGTGAATGCTAGATGAGATTTCAATTCAGTTCACCCCAATGTCATTGCTTCTAGGCTACCTCGTTCGAAGTGAGTCTCTCTAGAGCCCTCGGACCAAAAAGTTATTTAACTTCGATGGGTGATTACGGACACTCCGTGGCACCTAGAGACATCTCATCTGATCCTAAACCTCATTGCGGGGACATCTATAATAGCTTGTCTTGGTTTTTTCCTTCTCCAATCGGTGCTCTTGCTGCCCTATTGTTTACAAATGCGATGAATAGTATAGTTTGAAATAGGATATCAAATAGTATATTGTGTAAATGGTGGGTCATGGCACCGAACCGACTACATGGACACATTCGGTGGCTAGGTGAACTCCATAGGATGTGTTTTTTTGCTGCATGAAAACTTCATTGCTTCTGGGCTATCTCATTTGGGTGGATTCCCTCAAGTGCCTTGAGACCAAAAATCAATCAACTTTGATGGGCGACTATGCAAACTCCATGGCACCTAGAGACATCTTGTCTAATCCTATACCTTGGTGAAGGTACACTCTACAATAACTGTCTCAATTTTTCCTTCTCCAAATGATGCTCGCGTTGCCTTATTGTTTGTAAATGCACTTAATAGTGTAGTTTGAGACAATGTAAGGTTTTCAAATGATATATTGTGTAAATGGTGGGTCATGGCACCAATTTTAATCTATAGAAACATGCAGTGGCTAGGTGAACGCTAGAGGAGGCATCGTTTTGGTGCACCACAACATTGTTTCTTCTAGAATACCTCATTTGAGCGGAGTCCCTAACGACCCCCGAGACCAAAAATCATTAAACTCGACGGTGACTAACATACTCCGTGGCACCTAGAGACATCTCGTCTAATCCTACACCTCAAAGTGTAGGTACACTCTACAATAGCCTATCTTAGTTTTTTTCTTCTCCAATCGGTGCTCTCGCTTCCCTATTGTTTTATGCAAACGTGCCGAATAATGTAGTTCGAGATAATGTAAGGATGTCAAACAATATATTTTGTAATAGTGGCTCATGGCACTGAACTGAATCGACTATGTGGACATGTTCAAGTTGCCATTTGAATGCTAGAGGAGGTGTCATTTCATTACGTGAAAATGTCATTGCTTTTGGGCTACCTCATTTGGGTGGAGTCCCTCAAAAGCCCCGAGTCCAAAAAATCATTCAACTTTGACGGGTGACTACGTAGATTCCATGGCACATAGAGATGTCTTGTTTGATCCTACACCTTTGCATAGGGACACTCTATAATATTCTTTCTCATTTTTTTCCTTCTCCAAACAGTGCTCTCTCTCCCCTATTGTTTGGAAATGCACCGAATAGTGTAGTTTGACATAGTGTAAGGTCACAAATGATACATTGTGTAATTATGGAAATGCACTTGAATATTGTAGTTTGAGATAGTGCGCGACAACGTGATTGCTTCTGGGCTACCTCTTTCGGGCAGAGTCCCTTAGGAGCCCTGAAACAAAAAAATCATTCAACTTTGATGGGTGACTATGTATACTCCATGACACCTAGAGACATCTTGTCTGATCCAACACCTCGGTGTAGAGAGACTCTACAATAGCCTGTCTCAGTTTTTTTCTTCTCGAATCGGTGCTCTGTCTACCCTATTGTTTGTAAATACACTTTGAATAGTGTAGTTTGAGACAAAGTGTAAGGATATCAAACGCTATATTTTATAAATGGTGGGTCCTGGCACCTGATCATTTGTGCACATGCGTAAGGATGGTCATTTAAGCACTTGGGGAGGAATCATTTCAGTTCTCTAAGCTCCGTGTCCTTCTCAGGCTACCTTCTACAAAGCTAAACAACCACTCCACGGATACATAAATCATTGTTAATTACTTATTTTTTCTTGTAAAACAATGAAATCTTCTCTTAGCTTCGAGAATTTATAATTATCTACTAATGCAGTGCAACCATGTGAGGGTGCAAGCTTTTCTCGGCACCACTAAACCACATATAAAAGTTTTAGTCAAATAAATTTAAGTTTCAAATCAAATCCATACTTTGGATATATACAAAATACACAAATTTAATCAAATATAGGAAATTAAATTTATCTAACTAACAAATTTATATATACCAAAAAAATTATATATACCAGGACATGAGCATTGTAAATTCATTGCAATGAACCATCAAGATCTAATCTACTCAATAATAGAGACAGGATTACTTTATGATCTAACTCTTGAACCTTCCAAAGAATCTTGTTATTAGGCCTTCCTCAATATCTATACAGTTGAATATTTATCGCTAGAAGTAGATGTGAATATAAAAGTATTTTCTTGTATGTCTTAAAGTCTACAAACACCCAAACAGAGGATTTTTTAATGGATATCACCGAAGCCAAGTTTCATGAACTACCACCGACTCTGTAGAGTACTCAATATCTTCACCATCTATAATAGGAGAAGTCAACTTCTTTCTTTCCTTGATGCAACGACACAAGAAATAGTCCGTTCCTTCTTCATTATCTTCTCGCACAATAAATGCAAACACATGTCCTACAAAAAAAAAGGTTTAGACTCAAATTTAAATTGTGTACATATTAAAATTTCAATGGACATAACTCAATAAAAAAATTGTAAATAACCATAAATACCTTGTCGCAAAAAAAAAATCAATTTTTTTCTAAGTTCTTGGATGTTACAAATTCATCTATAAAAACAAGTCGTAATGCTTGTGGAGGTTGATAACTAGGAAGCGAGTTATAGGCCTACAAATCCATCCATCGAACCATTCTTGTGAATCACACTCACCATGACAAAATCGATACAAGATGCACAAAAACATGTCAACTTTCTTATCCATGTGGCCCATGAAGTAGTGTCTAAGCTACAAAATGAGTGCATATCGAAGAGACCAAGTGAGTGTCATACAATCCTCATAGTTAAGATTTTGTTGTTCCTCTATCAACCAAAAATACATACGAACCGTGGAAATTTCTTGAGAACCTCGAGCCATGTTGTCAATACACCATTCCAATATTATCTTTACGTATTTCAATTTAGCACCATTTTTTTACTTTAAATCTTCTCTTGTAAGAGCTCTTTTCACACATGCCCCACACTTTGTCATGCTTATACTTTTCCATGTCCAAATTTCGGTGAAACTCCAAATATGTTTCACACCCATCTTGACATGCATCCTGCTCATCTAATAAAACATTCATGCATTATTAAACTAAGATGTGTAATTATCTGACCATAAATAATTTTGTTTGAAGTGGATGTCCCTATCAGACAAGTTTCCATAAAATAACTAGAAACACCCTTGCAAAAATTCAGTAGAATGATTACAATCATCAATGATATAAAAATGGTAATCTCTTAAAATTTTCCAATCATTCTCTCGTATTGTCGGAGAATGTATAAATGCTATATGCCCAAAAATGGAAACTTGTACTGAGTTGTAATATCATGATTCAACCTCCATATGTGGTTACAATGTATAATTCTATACAAAATCTACCACTAAAAAAATAGTACCAATAGGTAATGTGTCTTTGCATATCTTGAACTGTTCATCCAACCATCGAGCTCTGTGTGTATGACTAACATACTCATAAACAATTTCATTCGTAAATTTTCTCATAAATTGAAAAAGCAGGCATATGTTTTGTAACTAGCTCATATTGTTTAGACTCTTTTCCATCTTTCAACCGGTATGCAATCGATTTATATTTATCAAACTCAACTAAATTATTTCCTATTGCACCATCAATTTTCTCATGGATGTAACTTTCCAATTTAGGTAATCCGCCACATGTACCAAAACTTCCATCTAAACAATCTTGACTATAAAAAAATTGCACGACTTCTTTTTCTCAAAATATCATAGGAATGAAATCCTGGAAGATATTGGTGGAACTTGAACACCACATTCGATAACATAGTTTTAGAATTCAAAATAGAACAAATACATAAAAATTTATCATAATGAATAGCAAATTCAACATGTTGCCTACACTAACAAGTTGTGCGAGTGTGGTTGATTTTCAAATAAAATGGTTTTAACAGTTCAAAAAAACATTGAATAATTTTAATTTCTAGATGCTCTTGTTCAAACTTACGAAAAAATTGAGTTTGAGTCATATCAAAGAAATACTTTGGATGTGGTTCACAATTAATAGAACCAACTCTTTGTTTTACAACATCTCTTGTATTAGGTGAAACTCTATTGTTATCATGCCAAAATTGAATAACAACTTCTCTTATAACATCATTATTATATCTGTCCTTATGCGGTTTCTAGCAGATAATGCCCAAAAATGGGTCAAAGCATATAACTGTGTCCCACTTTTTTGTAGTTTTTGTACTTTCAGCAAACTATGTCTGACAACCAAAACATGACCAAACACATATAAAATGACCAAACATGCATTTTTAAGAGGCTATAAATACCAAGGTGCAGGGCATCCAGAATTTACCTGATTTTTTAAATTTTTATAGTATTTTTTAATTATTTATTTACTAGTCAGATTTTAAAATATTTATGGCCACAAAGTGGGACACACTTGTATGCTTTGACCCAAATCGGTGTTATTGAGTGATTGAAGGATATTACGTCTTTCAATTTCTTTCATTAGATTTTTTCAATTAACTTATAACATTCGACTTGTTTTCGTAATAAAACATTATTTTTTATTGATTCACTTACAACACTATTAGCAAGTACACGACACACAATATTACTATCCCTAGTGCATCTATTGACACCAACAAAGTGTGATATGCATCATGAAGGTTTTCAATAATTGTAGAGGTTTGACCACGTATATTAGATGTTGTCAATCCTAAGATGTTTAATTTAGGTCTCATTTTATTCAATTTCATCAAACTAACAAACAACTGACATCTTTAGGAATCATTTATAATTTCAAAATGATTATCCCAAATTTTAGTGGCTTTTCTTCCGATTTTTTGTTCAAAAAGTTTGTCACACATTGGTTTCAATTTTTTTTCATCAATTTAAATAAAATAATTAGGTTTCTTATGGAAAATATTAGGAGTTGTTTTTGTCAAATTTTACTTTTCTATAGTTTCAACATAAATTTATTTATTCACATTTTCATTGTCACCTTCAATTTCAACATTTGCTATATCATGAGTATTGAATTCTTCTTCAACATCGATGCCAGTAAAAATATCTTCATCACGAGTATTTAATTCAACTTCATCATTAACAATAGAAACATTCCTTGGTTCCTCATTGCTTACAATAGTAGGGGTTGAAGATGAACCTCTTCTTGATTCACAAAGATTCTCGCATTCGCTCGGCATTTTGAAATCTGTTTGCCTCTAATGACTTCATTTTTTTGACTTCATTTCTTGTCTCCCATGATGTTTTACTTGGTGATAAGAAATACATGCGTAAAAACGACCGAATTTCATAGTAATTCATACGGTAAAGTCAAACAAGAAAAATTACATGGTAATTAGAACATTGGAATGCACATAAATATGATTTATAAACCGTGATCATGCTTTATAAACCGTGATCTCGCAGTTTATAAAGCACGATTGCGGTTCTTATTTAAAAACTTGTGATCGCGGTTTATAAAGCGTGATCACACTTCATATCAGTATCATCAAATCCGACCCTAAGGATTGGGAAATTTTTATTTTGCCCAAACCAAAGCCATGAAAGGTCATTATGAAGTGTAAAGGGTCAAAAACTTCAAATTTTCTCTTCCATAAACTTGAACCATGTTAAAAACTGAAAACATTTCAAAAAAATGGTGCCATCGCATAGGGAGATCATTAGCTTTGTAGAAATATTGTTTTTAAAGTGAAAAGAATAATATAAATATCATTTTATAATTTTTTACTAACAATAAGTCTTTAAGACATTTTTTTCCAAAAATGTTCATGTCTACGTTTAAGACTGCAACTTTTGTTTCAATTATCAAAATGTGACAAAACTTATACCATCCCGTGCATGGAGAATTTCTATACACATTGAAAATATATATATATATATATGATTTTTATATTATTTGATATAGTTATGGTTGGCAAACAAAAGCACTCCATTTTCTAAATCTTTTAGAAAAAAAATCATTAAAAAAATATTACTAAAAAAATACAAAATAAAATCCATCCCAAGATAGACAACTACATCTAACTTTTCACCAAAGGAAAAAAATAACAATATTTGGTAATCCCAATCACGGGCAAATGGACTATAATCTTATAGGTTTTTTCAAAACCAAAAACCAGTCATATAATTTTAAGTGTTTAATATAGCTAAATTTGTCTATTTTTTTTAAAAAATAGTATTTTAGAAACTAGATTCCGGATGCTATGATTCTTATTTGTATAAATTTTTCTAATTTTGAGTGCACGTATTGCTAATAATCCCTACAAGTTGAGATTTCGCTATTTTTTGCAATATGATGTCCACTTATGACCCCTTTTTTGTCCACCAATTTGGTGCACTTACCCTTACTCTCGTATTCCCTTTCCAAAATATTTCAGCAATTTATACTGAATCCGTTACATGTATAGCCTATCAACACCTTCTCAAATCTCTTATTGGGAAGTGGTCACACTTCATGAGGAGGCCCATGTCTTAAAAATTTCCCCCATTTGACATAGGAAGGGTGGTGTCAATAATACACAGTGAAATTTGGCTTAACATCTACCAAAAGAACTACATTAAAATTTATATCGATTTTTAAGCAAACCAATTTTACCCAATCTAGTATCTTTGGAATTCCACTGACCACATCTCCTATGAACTTTCCCAAATAGACCATTATATTTGTGTTTATGTTTATTTTAGGAACCTACACTGCTTAGAGTATGTTAGGAAGTCCTTTCATGCCTTCACAGCTCCCTTTGGCATAGGGAAGGATGAGTGAGACAAATCTTGTAGAGATCTATGCTTGATAGTAGGAAGGCACTTCCAATGTATTAGTCAACAAAACAATTTCTTGAAATACGGAAAAAGGAGCTAGAAAATATGTTTTGCAAGTTATAGTGCTATATAGCATAAGTGTAGAGAAAGAAGAAGAATCAAATAAATACATCAATAAATTACACTTGACTAAAGCACCTCCTTGATCCTCAATCTTTTCTTCTTTTTCCCCATATAACCATAAAAAAGCAACAAGTAATAGTTTTTTTCCTCCCAAAGACAAATGAACCCACATTAGTACGAGATAAATCTCTAGGAAAATGAATTTGTATAAAGTAACATGACGAGATATTTAGGATACAAATTTATCTCCAGAACAGGGGATGATTTAACCCATGTTGGGACGGATGGGGAAATTTATTGGTTCTGATTTGTATGGCATAGTTCCACATCACTTTTTTATTTAATTATGAGAGTACCAAACGTTTCTTTGCCATTTGTTAGTAAAGCAGAGCTCTGACTTCTTCATTGGCTGTGACTATCCAATTACAACTAAATTTATAGCATAAACTTGGGATTTGTCATGGTCAATACGTTGTGATTTCAAATAAAGTTCTTGAATTACTATACAAGGAATAAGACATGTTAGACAAAGGTTACCCAAGGATGCATTCTAAAAGAGGTCTTTCAAAGGAATTGCATGAAAAATGGGGCACTACAATTCCATGAACCTTGAGATGAGGGTCACACCATAAATAATATGAGGCCTCGTGGCCATCTAATACATGAGACTTACAGTGAACAAGCCTTCGAAAAATGTTTGATCCACAAATGATCCGTTGTTATCTTTGTTTAACTTCAAACCTCTCAAATCGGTGTTGGTGTTGACTTGCAATTCAACATGTTAAATCTCTTCAAAACATCATTAGCATACTTTTCTTTTGAAATTAAAACTTCAACTTCTACTTTTTGAACTTCATTTCCCAAAAAATAGTGCATGAGACCTAGATTTGTCATCTCAAATTATTTCTTCATAGCTGATTTGAATGAATATGTGGATAGGTTTCTAGTAATGACTAGATCATTCACATATAAAAAAATAATCAGAATCCTTCCTTGTTCAATTATCTTGATTTATAATGGAGGTTATCTTTTACTCCTACTAAAATGACTCTGAAATAAAATAAGAATCAATTCTACTTTACCATGCTCTAGGTACTTGTTTGAGACCATGAAGAAATTTTCTCAACATGTATACATTTCCTTCATGAACTTCAATCTCATAACCTTTTGGCTAATTCGAGATAAACTTATTCTTCAAGAAAACCATTCAAGAATGCTAATTTTATATGCATTAGATAAATAGGCCATTTGTGTTGAGCTGCAATTTCTAAAACCATTCTTACGGTTTCTAAACATGCTACAAGCGCAATCCTTTTATTGTAATAAAGTCCATATTGTTGCAAAAATCACTTGCAACCAGCCTTGTTTTATGTCTTTGTAGTTTACCATCAGCAGATATCTTGTCTTGTAGACAATCTTCACTCCTAACACGTCCTTTCCTTCTGAAAGATATACCAATTCACATGTCTGATTCTTATCAATGGTGTTTATCTCATCATCCATGGATTAAACCCAAAGTTTATTGTTTATAGCCTCTTCAAAGTATGTTGGATCTATACTTGAGAAAATAATGCAAAAAATGAAAAAGAGTTAGTTATATCAACATCATAAATCTCACTAAGAATCCTTGTTTTGCACGCGCAAAGGGATATCGATGATGTAAGTTTTTTTCAAGGATTTTCTTCGGTTTTATTTATATTGTCTTTTTCATGATTGAAGATGATTGAAATCTTAGAGACCTCATCGCTTTAGATGGAGGTGTAGTTTGTCTTACAACTTTTGGCGCATGTCTAGTATTCTAAGAATATACAATACCTTATTACTCTATAGTTTCATCTTCTATACCATCACAAGGAATAGTTGTTGCTACACTAATTATTCTTTCTATACTTCCATCCCATGCCTCATTTTCAACAAACTATACATCTATGTTGATTATGACTTTTCTAGTGACTAGATTAAATAACTTGTAAGTTTTCGCATTATCTAAATATCTAGCAAATATGGACTTTAATCCTTTTTTATTTATTTTTTTCATCAGCTCATCAGGCACATCTACATATGCCACACAACTGTAGATTCTAAAATGAGAAACATTGTGTTTATTGTTAGTACAAGTTTCTTGAGGAACCATGTTTTGAACAATTTTTGTTGGACACATGTTTGAATTGGAAACACCAATTGTTACTGCACCTACCCCCATATGTATTTAAAATATGTTATTCGTCCATCATACTTCTTTCCATTTCAATAGTGGTTCTATTATTCCTCTGTTCCACAACACTCTGTTTTGGTGTAAGCTTGGTAGTAAATTGTTTGTGTATACCATGATATTTGTAAAAATTCATAAAAGCATTGGAAACATACTCACCTCCTATGTTTTTCCTAAGAAATTTGATGTAGTACCCACTTTTATTTTCCACTAAGGCCTTGAACTGCTGAAATATATCAAAAGCATATGATTTGTGTCTCAAAAACTACACGCATGTCTTCCTTGTATCATTGTCAATGAATGTCATAGAATATGAGCAACCTCCAATATAAGTTGTTTGCATAGCTCCACATAAATATGAGTGAACAATTTCAAGTGGTGCACTTTCTCTTGCTATTTTACTAACTCGGGAAAGATTAGCTATGTTGCTTCCCCAAAATACAACCTTCACAAATTCTCTTTACTTTATGAATAAAAGGAAAACCTTTTACCATATTTTTCTTGAGTAGTAAATTTAAACCTCAAAAATTTAAATGAATAAATATGTGATGTCATAGCCATGATTAATCTTTCTCAAGTTACTTAAAATATGATTCAATCTCTTTATCTCCATAATGATCTATAGTATGAGCTTTGGATGTAAATCGGTCCTCGACTTGGCTGCTCTAATATTCAAAGGAAACAATCTATTTCTTGCCATCTTAACTTTCATAATCAGCTGAGTACTTGGAGATTTATACATGATCATAGATTCATTTTCTTCAATGTAAACTCTATATCACTTTTGTACTAATTGACCAATCTTTGCCGCTAAGATTGTGCTTAGAACTGCAACATAATAAACATCACATATAATATTTTGCTCCATGTTTTTAGGTATAATGTTTATTGTTCCTTTTACTTTTACAAACACTTTATTATTATTCCCAAGATTAATATTTTTCTTCACTAACTCATCCAAATTAGAAAAAAATCTAAGTTACCTAACATGTGATTACCAGAACTAGAATCTAAATATTATAGTTTATAAGGACTCTCTTATGATATATTCAATTTATCACGTGATAAAGATTGTGTTATTTCAGCAATATTTGTGCATGCAATAAACATGGATTTTTGCATATAGCTCTCAACCTGATTTTGATTCTTCTTGTTTTGATCATACTACTTTTTCCTGATCATATATAAGCATAGTGCACATATCTATCTGCAATAGTGACACTACACATGCGATGTATCTTGTCTCTAACAAGAAAAATTATTATGATTGTGCTCATGAATATCTCCTCTTCCACTTCAGTTTGATGGAACAATAGTGCATTCTCTAGATGAACTTATTCCTCTACCTATAGGGATGAAGCTTCATCTTCCTCTTGCACGAATTCCTGATACATGTGATGAAAAATCTAGATCTAAGACTTCAGGTGATATACTCAACCTATTTTCATGATTTATTAGTGATGGATGTAACTCATCAAATGAAAAATGACTTAGATTCTTTGTTTCTTCTATAGAAACTACCAAAGGATAAAATTTTGTAGGAAAAATTCTAAGAAACTTTTCAATAATCCTTCTATCTTCAATAGTTTCACCATGAGATTTAATTTGATTGACTAAACCAACTACAAAAGTAAAGAATGATTCTATGGAAATGAAATCTTTCATTGACATATTTTCAAAATCCCTTTGAAGTAATTGTAGTTTGGCAATTTTTAATTTCTATTTACCTTGATACACAACTTGGAGAGTTTCTCATACTATTTGTGCTTTACTGGCTGCTTCCACACTAGGTATGATGCTTTCATGCATGGCTTGATGATTATAGGAAATATTTTTTCATCATTCTTTCTTAACTCTGTTAATTATCTTTCTCTTTCTCTGAGAGTTCATTATACATTGTTTCATCTATGGGCTGTATGTACCAATTCTCTACAATTTCGCACACATCTTGGGATGTACATAGTGGGCACTTCATGGTTAATGACCAATTCTCATATTTCTTTCTTGTAAGTTACGCTTTCTATAGACTGGATATAGGAGCCATAGCTTGTTTTTACTTAGAAACTTGCTGAAAAAATTGTTGTGTTACCAATTTGTAGAAATTAGGCAACTAAAACAATGAACAATAGATATAAAATAAATAATATTACAAATAAACAAAGTATTCCAAATTCAAATTTGTACTTCATGCATATATATATTCTTTCTGTCGAGCTTCAACTCAATACAATTTTTTTATATAAAATCTTACAATTTCCCCAAATATACAAAGGTATTCCATTTAACAATAGAGAAAAAAACTCTAAAAATAGAGAAACTTAATAATAGAACTATCATCTATATGTAGTGCATGCTTTTGCTCATGCAAACAAAGATATTTGTTTTATTTTCTGTTATCCTAGAAATAGGGACATCTAATTAAAACTAAGATATGTGTGGAAAATCAAGTAGCGTTTTGCTTTTTCTAATAATAGCAATAAAACATGGGGAGAAATTATCTATTTCAAACATTTTTCTTGTTTCAAATTTAGGAAGGGAGATGGTAATTAGAAGGAAGGAAAATTTGCATGAGGTTAAGAATCAAACCTATCATTTTTGCTAGCTCTTCAAAGGTGATAATCCTCCTCGATTGATGAGTTCAACCACATGTGGCCTATAGTAAATGTGAAGCATTAGTGATTCAATGTGAATCAGGTAGTATGTAGTTAATTTTGAAGAATTAGTGTCAAGTGATTACGAGGTGGTTGAAGGTGATCCACCTCGAGTGTGACTTTATCAACTTGTACATAAATACAACATAACATTTGAAATGACCTCCACTTTGTTACCCACAAAGAAAGCTATGTTTATAGATTTACATAATTTTAAGATAAAATCTTCATAGAAGTAGCTATTTTAAATATAAATCAATCATATCTAAAATCATGAACTACTATCTCTTCTTCTAGGTGATATTAAAATTGTGTTTGTAAAATATTAATAATAGAAAGATACCAATTCCAAATTAAAGAAGAAATATAAATTAATGGATTATTGTAAAGATACATTTTTATAATAAATATTTACAATATTTATGCCGAGAGGCATTCTCATTTATATATATATTGAGTGGAGGAGTCTGATGTCGTGCCCGTGAAATTGTGTCCGTGATATTTATTTTTAATTTGTAAAATTCGTGTGGGGAAGTTACAAAACACTTTACTAATTTAATTGGTTAAATTCTCGGTGTGGGGAAGTAAATAATTTAATTTGTTAAATTCTCGGTGTGGGGAAGTAAATAATTTAAAGGTAAAAAATATTTTATTAAATTAATTTTATAATTTAAAGGTAAAAAACACTTTGGTAATTTAATTTTTTAAACACTTTAGTAATTTAATTTCTCGGGTGTGGGGAAGTAAATAATTTAAAGGTAAAAAATATTTTATTAAATTAATTTTATAATTTAAAGGTAAAAAACACTTTGGTAATTTAATTTTTTAAACACTTTAGTAATTTAATTTAACTTTTGTAATTACTAATTTAATTTAAAATTAAAGTAAAGAGGGTGTGGGGAAGTAAATTAAAGTAAATAAATTGTTTAAACAAGTAAAAAATACTTTTAATGTGTTAATTTAAAAACTATAATGTTTAAATAAATAAATAAGTTTAAATATGCAATATATTATTAGGTAAATAATTTTTAATTTAACTTTAGTAATTTACTAATTTAATTTAATTCTTGGGGAAATTACATAAATTAAAGTGAAGAGGGTGTGGGGAAGTAAATAATTTAAAGGTTAAATAATTTTAAAAAAATACTTTAGTAAATTAATTTTTTAAATTATCGATGTGGGGAAGTGAATTATATTTAAAAATTAAAGTAAATAAATTGTTTAAACAAGTAAAAAATACTTTTAATGTGTTAATTTTAAAAACTATAATGTTTAAATAAATAAATAAGTTTAAATATGCAATATATTATTAGGTAAATAATTTTAAGTAATAAATAAGTTATTAAAAACAGTTACATAACTTCCCCACGCATTATAATAATTTAATTTCTTCCTTACAAACAAACCCGGATTGGAAATTGTGACAGGTTCAATAACGTGATAGTAAGATCTTATTCTTTATGTTTCATTTCAGTATAATTCCTTATTTTAGATAGAACATTGCTCACTGCATAATTTAATTTGTTCCGACTTAATAACGTGATAGTAAGATCTTATTCTTTTGGTTTCATTTTTAGATAGAACATTGTTCACTATTAAAATTTATGCATGGTATTCAGATTAAAAACCAGTCCCCCAACCTTTACTTCAAAAAAATAATATGTATTTACAAGTGTTTTATATATTTCAATTTTATTTTTGGGATTATGTGAATAAATTCTTACCTTACATGATATTGCAGGAAATGGAGACATGATTAATTGCAGTTCACATAACTTGGACAGACTCCAGGATTAGTCATTAATATGATATAGGTATGAAATTTATAAACAAATTTATTAATTGCAGTTCACATAACTTGGACACACTCCAGGATTAGTAATTAATATGATATAGGTATGAAATTTATAAAAAAATTATTATTAGAAAATATATTCAGTGTCTTTTTCACTTTGATGTTTAGGTTTGATATGTATTTTTAAAAGTTACTTTATGAATTTATATATATTTAAATTTATATCATGATTAGATTTAATAATTTTGAATGAAAAGAAAAAAATGTACTTGAGATGTATTCCTAAAAGTTACTTTAATTTTTTTAAAATGTAGACATTGTAAGTTGAATTGTTTAGAAAAAGATTCCGGTTGAGATGTATTATTAAAACAACATTTCTATGTGCCCAAGACAATTACAACTTTAATAATGTTTGTATTTTTATCAACCCATATATTGAATAAAAATTTTCCTAACACATTAAACAATATATTTCATGTTTAATATAGGTTTCCATATTCCCTGACATAGAAAACCAACATTTCTATGTGTAGATGGTAATTATTACTTTAATAATGTTTGTATTTTTAATAAACCCATGTAAAACTATTTATTTTTATTTTAACAATTTATTTAAATAAAGCTTTTAAATAGTTATTATTCAAAGTGATATGTAATTTATAATAGTAGTAACTTAGAGTGAGATGTGATAGTCTCTCTACAAACTTTACTTTTAAAAAGACAATCGGAAACATTACAATTAGAGATGTATTAGCAATATCATCTAAAAATTATAGAAACTTGTAAAATATTTCAATTATTAAGATTTTGCTTTTGTTATATAGATAATTTTTAAATAGTTCAATTATTAAGATTTTGCTTTTATTATATAGACAATTTTTAACATCTTAGTGTGCATTGTGTATTTAGAAATTGAATATTTGTACATTTATAATTTTAAGACATTGACTAATATAAACTTTCTGAAAAAAAAAGAATGTGATGTTTATGAGAAATTTTTGTATGCGTATATATATCCTTACATTATTTTCATTGGGGAACATTTGTGGATATTTGTCCAACTCGGAATCTATCATTGCACACGTGCCTTTTTCGATACCGGGAGCTAGGATTTGCAAATGGGATGTTTCCTGTTATGCTCTCCTAGCACGTCCTAATTTGGATGTCATCCTGTGTTCTCAAAAAGGTTTTTAAAGCAACGTAACGAGGGACATCCCGATGTATGTATAACATATGCATCTTCTAGACAATGCAATTTTTCTATAAGAAATGTCAAATATAAATATTTTATATTTCTATAGCAAAACCGTGAAATCATATTTTGTGTATGCTTGGAAAAATGTTTTAATATAAATTCTCAGGAACTATGGTTCCATCATAATGTTTTTCATTTTTGTGAGTGGATGACATATTATTTTTTGTATGTTGTGTTTTTTCAAGCAATGATTAACGTGGATATGTGCATTTGAACATTTCTTTACAAGGTGGTGTGTGTTTATTTCATTGAAGGACATGGATATAGTTGATTTTTGAATACGCAATTGAGAATTATTTGTTTTATATTTTTGTCTTTGATATTGTGTTATTTATGAGAGGAACATTGTTGAATTGTCACAACTTGCCTGTATAATAACGATTTATACAATGACGTCGATGAAGAATTGTTGAGTTAATAGAGAATTGAGGTATTTGTAAATGTGATAGTTTGTGTCGCTTTAGTTCATATCATATTTTGAGCGTCCTTCATAATTTTTACATTCTCTTTACTATATGATTATTTCCTATTACATGCACATGGAGTTTTAAATAATATAAATAATTAGGTGATTTTCTGAAAATACTTTAAAGGCATGGCTCCACCAAGATTAAATTTTGAAAATGAAGAGGAAAGAAAAGAATATCAAAGAGAATATCAAAGACAATATCGCAGAAGAAGACAACAAGAAATGACAGATGCACAACGAGAGGAACAAAGGAAACGTCGAAATGATAATGATAGAAGAGCATTTGCAGAACGGAGGGTTGAATTGACAAATGAAGAAATAGATGCAGAGAGATGACAACATGCAAATAACATGATGACAATTCGTGCACAATCGTCTCAAGATGACTCACATGTATCAAGAATAAGGATACAAGGACAAATTCGTATAGATCGGTTTCCTGAGGAAGAAAGACGAGAATGTGAGGATTTACTTGCATTATTTATATAAAAGATTTTATAAATTGCATAGTGTTTTGAGTGTGTTGGTGAAAAAACTATTATAAATCAAACAAAAGGTCATAGATATGGAAATGAAAATGCTTTTTCTAATCTCCTATTCTCTTAAATTCATATCATTCTTTGACTAGCCTTGCTAATTGTTACAACGTGGATAATATATGATTGATTTCTATTACATGTACGTGGATTTTTTAGTTATATAAATAATTACAAAATTTGTTGAAAATAATTTATAGGTGGGGCTCGACCACGATTAAATTTTGAAAATGAAGATGAAAGAAGAGCATATCGAAGAGAATATCAAAGACAATATCGCAGAAGGAGACAACAAGAAATGACAGATGCACAATGAGAGGAACAAAGGAAACTTTGAAATGATAATGATAGACAAAGGTTCGCAGAATCGGGGCTGAATTAACAAATGAAGAATTAGATGCAGAAAGATGACAACATGCAAATAACATGACAATAATTCATGAACGATCGTCTCAAGATGACTCACATGTATCAAGAGCAAGGTTACAAAGACATATTCGTTCAGGTCAGTTGCAAGAGGAGGAAAGACTACATAGACAAGAACTTCACCACGAAGCATCTCAGAGGAATTATCGTAGAATGGCTGGTAATGTTGAAGTTAATTCTGGGAAGAAAATTCAACATCGATGGATTGCGTGCTCGAAACACCAGAAAACTTGGCCCAAGATATAATGAATATAGATGTTGTAAATAATTTAGAGAATGATAGTGTGCAATAGGAGACGACATTACAACCAATACGAACAACGAGAAGAAGAAGAATGTAAAATAATGATTTACAAGAGGAGTTAACAATCGAACCTAGAAGAAGAAGAAGAATGCAAGACTCGCATATTGTGAGAGAACACATGATAGATGATCCCAATGGAATGCTTGGGAGAGATTTCAATACGGTCCAAATGATTTTTCGACATGGTCTTGATAACCTTTCTTCGCCGGTCATGTGTTATATTTGTCAAGAATGTTACATTGGAATAAAAGTTTCTCGAACACCTAAAGGACCTATGTGTACTAGATGTCGACAAGAGAAAGGTCATCATCGATTTTCGACATCAAACAATATGGATCCTGGGCCACAACCGCTAGAACTTGCAAACTTAACTCAAATTGAGGAAATGTTAATAGCCCGTGTCAACCCAATCCTATAGGTGACACATGCAATAGGAGGTCAATATAAATATAAAGGTCACATGATAAGTTTTCCTCAAGAAGTAAAAGAAATTGCTAATCTTTTCCCCATAGATTGAAATATTTTCCGATGATTATTGTTCGGAGGAGAGATCAGCGTGGAACAAATTATGACTTTACAGTCAATAGAGAGTGAGTTTATAATGCATTGAAATATAAAATATAACATGATAAGTTCTATTCAGATGTCCAAATCAATGAAAATGCTCTAAATGAACTTCCACCTCATTCTGCTGAGAATGTGTTCGAGCAGCTGAACTCAGTTCATATGGAGTTTGATTCCGACGCAAATGAAATTGTGTTTGTAGGTCCGACCATGGAGACAGATGAAGGAAATATAATTAGTCATACAACATCGATGGCATCTAAACTGCCTAATGCACCAAGGGAGATGGAATTAATCCATGCGTGGGTGAATAACCCTCATGCGGACCCTGGAGCACTCATTGATTGGCCAGGGATAGGAGCATCTCCTATCAATGAGTATGTGACAGTAGGACTACTTGATATGGCATTCCCTACTCTCTTTCCTGATGGAAAATGTGATTGGCTAGAACCGCGATTAAGACGAGTATGTCTCCATGAATTTGTAAAGCATTTATTGCGATATAGGGATCACCGATTTGGCCGACATCCTCGGTTCAGGTATTACATGATGAACATGATCATGAGACATCGTGCACAAAATTTGTCTGTAGTTTTTGTGAAGAAAAACCTCCAAGATATGCCAATCACCATCAATAAATTATGTGAGCATATGAAGAACGTTCCCCATTCCAATCTGGCTGATCGTTTGATGCGGTTTGGAACATCGTTGAGGGGTACAAGGTCTTACTGGGAAAAATGTCGTGGTGAATTGGCTGACATGTTGCATCAAATAGGATCGCCTACTATTTTTTTCACATTGAGCGCAGCTGATATGTATTGGCCTGATCTACATGCATTAATGCCTAGAACACCGCCGGATAATCCACGAGAAGCACAAAATTGGTGAAGGAAAAATATCATCGATTATCCACATATAGTGGCACATTATATGCACCTGCGACATACACTTTTCCGAAAGGAGGTATTACAAAAAGGAATGAAAGTTAAATATTATTGGTCTAGATATGAATGGCAGCATAGAGGTTCACCACATGTGCATGGATTCATATGGTTAGAAGGGGCACCGAATATGGACAACCTTGATTGGAATGATGATTTTCAATGTGGAAATTCTGAAAATACTTCCATTCTATTGTCCATGCATGGAATCCTTGGGATGACCCGCACCAACGAAACATACAAGTAATTTAGCAATTCTCATCAAGTCTATGATTTATATAGAAATTTTCCTTTCTCAAAATATATTTTGTATTCTTAATGTCTATGTTACAGGTCTACCAAAATTTTATGCAACATCCGTGTCTTCGAAATACAAGACAACTGACACAATTCGATATGGAACGTGACTATGAAGAGATTCTCAACAGTGTAGAACGACATACGATGTGTAGAGAGGGTGCCTGCCTACGTAAGAAAAGGGGAAAAAGTGTCTGTAGGTAAGATGTTCAAAAATTTGAATAATTAAATTGAACTAAAAAACACATACATGGAAGAACTAATAATTGATTATTACATTTTGCAGGTATAATGCACCGTGGCCATTGAATCTCGATGGATCAAAGTTATATCAAGACTCAGAGACGGGAGATAAAAATTTTGAACCTGTGAGAAATGATGATAGGGTAAATACACATAATCGCTACATATTACAATTGTGGAGAGCAAACGTAGATTGGCAACCTGTTCTTTCCAAACATGTCGTAGTCAAGTACATTGCAAAGTATGTAGTGAAAGCAGAGAAAAGCTCTGAAACTTATCATCAAATGTTGATGCGGATGGAAAATATTGAAAACCCGGATGAAATGGCAGCGACAACATACAAGATACTTCTAACCAAAACAATTGTTGAAAGAGACATTGGTGCATAAGAAACTCATTAGCGCATTAATACATTTATTTGTTATTGTTTGTTAAAGAACAGTTGTGTAACCGTTTCTTTCATGGCTCCCTCCCTCTCATCCTATATAAAGGCGTGATCTCTGTATCATTCGAGACAAGAAATATACAATATATTTTGGAGCTCTATCATTGGTATCAGAGCAAGTTTGCGTGTTGTGCGTGGTTCCCTGTCCGGTTTGCGTGTTGTGCGTGGAGAGAAGACTGTCTGTTTGCTGTTCTTTGCTGTGCGTGGAGAGAAGACTGTCCGTGTTTGCTGTTCTTTGTTGTGCATGGAGAGAAGACTGTCCGTTTGCTGTTCTTTGCTATGCGTGGAGAGGAGAATGTCCGTTTGCTGTTCTTTGCTGTGCGTGGAAGCTTGAGACAGTGAATTTTCTTTGACCTGCGTGGATTAGCGTGGAAGGAGAGCGTGGCAACGACCTGCAAAGAACACTCTTTGGCATGCCAAGATCTAAACCTGCTTGCTGGCTGGGACATGGAGACCCTGCAAGACTAGCGACCTGTTGGCATTTGGAAAAGTTAATTGAGGATCTGCGTGGCATATTCTTTGTTTGCTGAGCGTGAAAGCTTCACATTCTTAGACCAGCAGCCAAGGAAGGAGCGTGGAGTCTTGAAATTACCTGCTGTGGGTGGAGAATCTGCAGGAGGAAATTTAGCTTTGCTTGGGCATTTTTTTGCTTGTGAAGAATTCAGACTTTTAGACCTATGCGTGTAAGCAAACCAGCAATGAGGAGGCTAAAGATCTTGTGGAATCTGTAGCGTGAAGAGCTTGGCATGAGAGGCTAATCTAGACATCCTCGCCACGTATATGTCGCAAATTTCTGATGCACAAAGCACCGCGAGCAATGCACCAAATATTTGGGCATTGAATGACAATGAAGACACCACCTTTGGGCTGTTCTTTGCCTTGGTCAATGGGATACACAACACTTTGGGAACATTCTCTTTGGCGACGATATTGTGCGCGAGGATTTGTTGGAATATTTTTGGTTCAAGTTTGATTTCAAGCACGGCGGATTCATGTAGAACTTGAACGTGGTTATGATGCAGATGACGAACGTGAAATAGAATGCCCACAGGAGCGTTGGCGTCTCACTGCACGAGCCTATAGAGCCCATCTTCGGGACAGATTCTTCCTTCAAGAAAGCATTGTAGCCATTTTTGAAAATAAAGAAATAAATAAAATACATTTTTGAGTTTTTGAAAATGTTTGCTCCAAAATATTGCTATCGATGCCCAACTCTTGAAAGGGCCAAATTTCACCACATGGAAAACCAAAATGCGGATGATTCTTCAATTTGAAGATCTTTGGGGGATTGTCTCGATAAAAACGCCCCTCCCACGGACGCCGATCTATTGGAAAAATATGAAAAGGCTGATGTGAAAGTGTTAATGCTCATCACCCCGAGTCTTTCTCGATGAGGTGCGCAGCCATACATTCGGGAAGCAACCGCTTCTTCTCAGGCATGGAGCGCATTGTGTACCATCTACGAAGCTAAGAATCTGACGACAAAGTTACAACTTCAGAAAAGCTTCATACGATGAGTATGCATGATGGCGAGTCAGTAGAAGCTTTCTTGCGGCATGTAGCTGAGTTACGTGTAGAACTCTCTACACTCGGTGAACCAGTGGACGAAAAGTTGCTAGTCCCGCTCACCTGCGAGCTCTTCCTTCTCGGTTTCAGACACTGATCACCACGTTGACAATCACTCAATAGGAGGTGAGTTTTGCAACCCCGTGAATTATCTCTAGCGAGAAAGAAGCCATGCAAAATGTACAAGAAGCCTTCAAGACAAGGCTCTCATCACGAGGCAAAAACATAAGCCTCGGAAAGGGCAATCACCCCCAAAATCAGAAGCAACATGCTCAAAGCCAGCCATCTTCATAGTAGCCACCACAAATGCCACCCCGCATAAGATAATCACAAGTTTGATCAGTGGTGCCACATTTGCTCCACGGATACGCACATGACTGTGAACTGTTATTACAATGGTCGCAAGTATGGAAATTCTGGTGAAGAGAGAACTTCTGGCCGAGGATATTCCAAGAAATCCCGATGGCATGCTCGTAATCGAGGCGTAAGGGCCACATTATCAAGCTCGCCAAGATGCCACCTCCGATGAAGAGGTACCGGATATGACTCATTCTGACATTGTTCGAGTCTCATAGACTTCACAGCCATCAAAAGATGTCTGGTTGATTGATTCGAGCACCAAAGAAACACATGACCGCAACAAGAAGTTTTCCATACTCTGAGTGACCGCCCATTGGAGATCGTGATCACCATTGCGGACAATCAAGAGTATATTGCAGCAGGATTTTTGATGTCATCATTCCTCTTGGAACACGAAGATGTACACTCACAAAGGTGCTATATGTTCCAGTTTGACTTCAAATCTTTTTTTCGTAAGTCAACTTATTAACCATCGAATGCGAGTTGAATTCTTTGTTGAGAAAGGGGTCAAGTCCTGCATCATTTCTCGTGAAGAGTCAGTCATTGCTCAAGCATTTCTGAAGGGCCGTCTATTTGCACTGGATGCGGTCACTTCATCTAGCGTTGCTCTCTCTCCATCAACGGTAGAGTCCACTGCACTTTGGCACTTTCGATATGGTCATCTTTCTACCGGGCTCTGCATCAACTCAGTGCGAAGGAAATGGTAAGAGGGCTTCCTCCACTCTCCCAATCCTTACTTGTTTTCTCAGGATGTCTTGCGGGAAAACAACATCGAGGTCCATTCAAACAGAGCTCTTATCATTCTACAGAGCACCTTTAGGTCGTTCACACCGATCTGTACGGACCCCTGCCAGCTAGCTTCCAAGGTTTTGAATACTTTCAGCTCATCATTGATGATTACTCACGGAAAATGTGGGTATATTTCCTTCGGAAGAAGAGTGAGGCACTTGCAATTTCCAAACCTTTTACCAAAGAAGCCACCGTGTGTGCGGAAAGCCTCTTCTTCTCCTCCGCTCGGATCGAGGGGGAATTTGTGTTAAAGAAGTTCTTAGCATCCCCAGGCAGCATGGCATTCAACAACATTTGATGCACCCTACACACCCCAATAGAACGGGATTTCAGCGCCACAACAGAATCATGGGAGATGGCTCGTTGTATGCTCTCGACCACCAAGTTGGAGGATCAGCTTTGGGCGAAGTAGTCCGAGATGCAGCGGTGTATCTACTCAACCGGCACCCACGAAGATCTTGCGAACAAAACACCTAAAGAGGTATGGATTGGTCGTAAACCTTCTATTCATCATTTGAGAGTTTTTGGTTGTACTGCATATATGCATGTTGCGAGATAAGAGAAGGAAGAAGATCGATCCAAAGACAACGCCATACATTTTCTTGGGGTATAGTACTACCTCAAAGGCATATCGTCTCATGGATTACTGAGACGAAGAAGATCTACGAGAGTCGAGATGTGGTATGTGATGAGTCGTCCTTTGACTCCCCGCCACACAATGGAGATCCAAGCATCGACCTCGTCACATAGATTTCTCACACATCCGGATGATAGCGAGCAAGATGATTCTTCTCGAGAGAAGAAGAGCTGAGTGGAGAATTGTTCATTGATCTTAGCACATTGGAAAACACATCTTCACATCAGCGGCACCAACATCCGAAATGGGTCTAGAATACTATCGAGGATGCACACCGAACTCACTTCCGCACTTCTACGGGAGTTAGAACATGCGAATCAAGCTAGACATGAGGTAAATTTTACACTCATGAGTTCGGTTGTTGAGAGCACCGAACCCGACACTTTGTTCGTGAGGCATTAGACCAACCACGGTGGAAACAGGCTATGGATGCTTGAATATGATTCCTTGATTCGAGAATCGACGTGGAACTTGTCGATCCGCCTCCGAAGAAATCCATTGGCGAAATGGCCAAAATATAAGGTAAGATGGTTCAATCGACAAACACAAAGCACGACTTGTTGCAAAGGGTTATGCTCAACAAGAAGGAATTGACTATGATGAGACCTTTGCACCCACTATCGAAGATCAAAACCATCAGAGTTGTCTGTGCACTGGCAACACAAAATGGATGGAAACTTCAGCAGATGGATGTCAAGAGTGCTTTTCTAAACGGTGATCTAAAAGAAGAAGTGTACATGGCCCAACCTCAAGGGTTTGTAGATGAGCATCAACCACATAAGGTATGTCATCTGATAAAGTCTCTTTATGGACTCAAACAAGCACCTAGGGCATGGTATATAAAAATTGATGATCACCTATTGTAGCATGGATTCACTCGTAGCCCCTCAGATACAAATTTGTATATCAAGAAGGTAGGAATAGAGATTGTCATTCTGGTTTTGTACGTAGATGATCTTGTGATCACAGGAAGTTCTGACAATCTTGTAGATGATGTAAAGAATGATCTGAAGAAATCCTTTGACATGACTGATTTGGGGCTACTTCACTATTGTCTTGGCTTAGAGATATGGTAGAAGAAGAATCATATCTTTGTCTCCCAGATGAAATATGCCAAGACACTCCTGAAATGTATGGGATGTCGATTGTAAACCAATGTCCACCCTATGGAAAAAGGTTTGCAACTATCTAGATTCTAGGATTCACCACAGGTAGATGGCACTCACTACAAGCAGCTTGTGGGGAGTCTCATTTACTTGACTTATACCAGACCAGATCTTTGCTTTGCTGTGAGCTATCTCGCCAGATTTATGCAGGAGCCGAAGAAATGTCATTGGATAGTAGCAAAGCATGTGTTGAGATATGTCTGAGGTACAGTTGACTTTGGTCTGGAGTATCAGAAGAACACTCAGTTCTTCTTACAGGGATATACAGACTCGGACTATGCAGGATCCGTTGATGACAGGAAATCCACTTCAGGATATGTTTTTCATCTTGGATTTGGACCTATCTCATGGATTAGCAAGAAGCAAACTGTTGTTGCTCTCTCATCCACTGAGGCTGAATACCACGCTGCATGAGGAGCTATGTGCGAAGCAATTTGGTTACGTCGCATTCTTGTAGATATAGGGATTCCTGAAGAGAAACCTCCCATCATTCACTGCGACAATCAAGGTGTGTTGAAGCTTGTGAAGAATCCTATTTTCCATGAATGAACAAAGCATATTGAGGTCGAATGTCACTACATTCGTGAATAGGTCTTGAACCACCAAATTCAGCTCCAGTACTGCCCTACTGATTTTCAGATCGCAGATATTCTCACCAAGCCTCTCGGCAAGGTGAAGTTTGATTTGTTTAGGGGGTACATTTGTAAGAGCAATGTATTAAGGGGGGGAATGTTAGCGCATTAATACATTTGTTTGTTATTGTTTGTTAAAGAACAGTTGTGTAACCGTTTCTTTCACGGCTCCCTCCCTCTCAGCCTATATAAAGGCGTGATCTCTGTAGCATTTTAGACAAGCAATATACAATATATTTTGGAGCTCTATCAAAACATGTCACATGTTGTTAAAGCTCCCTTTGTAGAGAGCAGAGAGTATTTTTCAATTTGAATGTTGCGCGCAGGTGTTCAAAAAGTAAAAGCACACGATGCGATGACCATGAGGAACATGCAAAAAGTTTCATTGATGGGTACAAGAATAGGCCTTTTTCCATGGAAAGTGTGTCTCTTATTGATGCCACTAGATCTTGGACATATAATCCAAGGAGAAAACGGGATAACAAGTGGGAGGTCAGGAGTTTTGCAGCTATTGTGAGAGTGTTCCCAAGGTTTTCCTCTATCCCTTCGCGGGAATCTCATAAATGGGTTGATTTTTGTTGGTCAGATTTGTTGCTTTACAAGCCGTTTCGAGATATAGACAGAGATATCGGACATGATTCTGATTCAATAAGTTTAAACTGGGATTCGTTCCATTATAATCCATGGCATGTCGAAAGGAGGATCTGCAGTAGAAGACATTGAAAATAACAGTAATTCTGAAGATGAAATTAATCCACATGTTCAACAGAATACAATAGAACATGAATGGGAAATCATGTGTAGGCTTCATCATGGTCAAATTTTGCAAGCGACGGAAATAGATATGTTGGGAAGGAGAGATATTGATAGACAAGCACCATGGAATGATGAATATCGAGGTGAAGAATACACAAGCAAAGCGATAAAATTCATAAGCAGCATGAAAGATAATGGGTTGGTTATAGATGATGAATTAGCCCCGAATTTCAATTGCGACACCTTGGGTGCTAAACAAAAACAAGCACTTGATATAATAATGACACATTATAATCAACATCGAAATAACATTCCATTGCTCATGATAGTTCAAGGAACAGTGGGAACAGGGAAATCGTATTTGATTGGTGCGATTCGTCAGGCACTTTTTGATGCATCATTCCCTGAATGTTCTCCTCTTCTATTGCTTGCACCAACAGGAGTTGCAGCTTTTAATATTGGTACCTCGACCATCCATTCACAACTTCGAATCCCTATTACAGATTTTACAGAATTGGAGGGATCAAGACTTGCAACATTCCAACAAGAGATTTGCCACATAAAATATGTATTGATTGATGAAATGAGCTTCGTCGGACAAATTTTGCTAGAAAACATGGACTCCCGACTTCGTCAAGCATTCTCTGAAAGAGCAGACATGAGTTTTGGTGGTGTTTCTATGATTTTGGTAGGAGATTTGGGGCAACTTCCTCCTGTTACCGATAAACCGCCATATGATAGTAATAGACGTGCAAAGCTATTATGGGAAGCATTTGGAACAATTGTTACATTGGATAAGGTATTTAGGCAAGCAGGAGAAGATGAAGACCAAAAGCGTTTTCGAGAACTTCTGGCCAATCTCAGAGATGCGAATCCGACACTGGATGATTGGATGTTGTTAATGAGTAGAACAAGTTCTGCATTAGACAAAGATAAAAATGAAGAATTCTATAATAATATTCACTTAATGGTGAAAAATATTAACGTGAATAACCACAACAACAAAAATTGCATTCATTGAAAAGACCTGTCGCACGTAGCATTGCAACTAGAACAAGTACCGCGAACACACTTTGGCAGGAGGTCTAATGATGAACTTGATTTAGAATTATTAATTTCTAATGATGCAAGGGTTATACTAACATCCAATCTTTGGATAGAAGCGGGTCTTGTAAATGGAGCTCTGGGATATATTTGAAACATAGTATATGCACTGCACTTTGGTCCACCGAACCCGCCAACATATGTAATGGTTGAATTT
Source organism: Taxus wallichiana var. yunnanensis (assembly GCA_018340775.1). Lineage (NCBI taxonomy): Eukaryota > Viridiplantae > Streptophyta > Pinopsida > Cupressales > Taxaceae > Taxus > Taxus wallichiana. The sequence continues at coordinate 756,250,304 of CM031234.1, forward strand.
GATAGTTACTTCGGAATACCATTTGAAGATAGAACTCCACATACCATCCCAATTACACCAATACAAAGGGGACGCACACACCAATTACCCTTACAGTTGGCATGGGCATTGACGATACATAAATCGCAAGGTTTGACTCTTTCCAAGGCTACAGTTGATATTGAAGAAAGAGAGACAATGGGGTTAACATTTGTGGCTATCTCTCGAGTGAATTCATTGCAGAGTCTAAGAATATCTCCGCCATTTTCATATGAGCGCTATGCAAAAATGAAGAACGGAAAACTACTTTCGAAACGAAAGGCTGAGGAAAAAAGACTTATGTCCTTGGAATATAAATAATGTACCATATGTAGCACACATTGCATTATATGAATTTGTCATTACATGTGATGTACATTACACATTTCAATTCGTATGAAAAAGGATTGTATTTTTTTAACTTGATAATACGGTTACTAATAAAATCCATAAGAACTTCGTGCATTACGGACCTTGATTTTTTTTGCTCATACTCATTCTCCAAAGTCAAATATGTGTTAAGTTATATAGTAATATAATTACATAAGAAAATTACATATAAGTGACTATGTTTTGATAATAAATAATTATAATATTAAATTATAAATTTTATTTTATTCATACACGAACTAAATTCCCCTTATTTTTCATACTTTATTTTTGGTATTGTTTTATGTATAATGCAACTCCTGCGGTTGCTACTAGCATACCTATATTCTCTAAATATATGTAATATATGCCGAGAGGTATATATTACATATATTTATATATTATATAAATATATAGGTGCCTCGTGAACTTCACCTCTCGGCATATTTTACATACCGAAATATGTTGGGATGCTAATAATTATAACACTTTTGGATCAAGCAATCTCCTTCAATTTAGGGCTCCTTGTAATTGCTCCTTGTAATGGGGATGCATGACGAAAACATATTTAATTTATTTAATGTTTCTGTGTAACACAATACTCCAACCATCTTCTTCTACATTTTCAGATTTCTTCCTCTATAATGTACTTGCTCCTATTATAGAAGAGTTATGCTTTATTTATTTATTTTATTTATCAAAAGTTCCCTAACATCCTCTTTGTAATAAACAGATGTCGGGATGATCCATTTGATAGACTTTGGTCTCCCAGCGTAATAGATTTTCCAAATATTACAACTGAAATGAAAGTATCTGGTGGAGTGGCTTATTACCAACCTCCATCTCTTGTGATGCAAACAGCAGAAACAAGCTACCGCAGCTCCCCCAGAACAATGGATCTGCCCCCACGCCTGAGCAGACGATTCGGAAACAAATACATTTCAATGTACTTCACTGAATTGCAACCGGACTTAAATGTTACAACTATTCGGGAATTAAATCTATATCTGGATGATAACAAGCTTCTGACGGTCCTGTACAGCCTAAATATCTACTGTCCTCAAACGTATCAGTACTCATATTCGACGATGTTACAAACAGTATGTCATTTCGCCTGCAAGCAACAAACCGTTCCAATTTATCTCCAATGGCAAGTGCTCTTGAAATATATCAACAAAGCGCTCCACGTCAACAAGGGACTTCCGCTGCAGATGGTCAGTTATTCAAGTCTCTAGATAGCTATTGAAAGTTGTGGGTAATATGATAATTAAGAGATTTTTGTGTGTAAACAGATTTTTATTTAAAGTCTGGATTCCTCTGTGTCGGTACCTCCTCATTTGAAAGTTTGGTTTAACTCAAACTTTGATCCAATAAATTTACCTATTAGGAAAAAGAATTCAGGATCTGAAATAATACCATTATGTCATGATAACTCTACTCTTGTCTAGTTACTTGAGATGTTAAAAATGAAATGAGATTGCTATTAGCTCCGAAAAAGGAATTTTTCATCATCTGCTCCTATTAGCCGTTACCATTCGCCCAATGACAACGTTAAATTTTTACTCTTTTGTTGCCTAACTTTGGTTAAACTGTAGTTTTGGTTCATTAACTTTAGATGTTATGGATCAAAAGGATAGCATCATCTGCTCCTAGTTTGTGAATGATAAATTTAGGCTTTATCTTGGAAACATTCTTCAACCTAATTTTTAAGAGCTACACAAAATGACCCCCTTTCTTCAGGGTTGTGGAACTGATTCAAGGCAGGATTTACAAGCACAGACCAGAAAATTCTCTATTAGAAGCATCAGCGCTGTTGAATCCAGAATGTTTGATCTTTGTTTATATATGGGAGAAATTCTAATCAAACGAATTTTCAATGTGAAACTACAGTGGAAGCGTTAGCCATAATTCAGGCGCAGCAGTTAAAGTATGCATATGTTGCAGGTGGTGATCCATGTTTGCCCTTACGTTATTCCTGGGATTGGTTAGTTTGCAATTACTCTACACCGCCCAGAATCATAAACTTGTAAGTGATAATTCGGCCCTTCACTTGCTTTTTCTATCTGCAACTTCTCAGATTAGTTTGGTATTCTCATTTATTGTGTGTTCTATATTCAGGAATCTGTCGAATAAAGGATTAGCAGGTAGTATTCCTGCCTGCCTTAGCAGTTTCACAGCCCTTGAGATTCTGTAAGTTATATTTCCTAATAAGTTTTTAAAATCAAACAACATCGCATAATAGAATTCTGTTAGACCAGGGATAAATATTCCATTTTGATGGTTAGATTTTAGGACGATAATTGTGACATTTATAAAACCCCATTTGTCGGCTACTGATTGAATGACATTGAGTACCTGCATATCTGTAGTCATCATCAGTCACAAACCTTTATTGTAATTCTCAAGCTCTTTATTTTTGCAAGGGACCTATCTAATAGCAATTTAAAGGGACCAATACCAGAATCACTGGCTAGTTTGATAAACATGAAGGAACTGTAAGCATATATTTTTGAACATTTGTTCCCCTCAAGATGTACCCAGTAGTACAATTACATTAGCAAGAAAATTTTCCATAATTTCGGAAAACAATCAGTCTGCCCTGACTGTTCGTTACGCCCAAAGTCTTCCTAGTTGCGGAAATGGGTAATGTCTTTAAGCAATCTTGTTTCAGAAATTTAGAGAACAACAATCTCACTGGAACAGTGCCAGCAGCTTTAACAAACAACAAGAACTTGAATCGCAGGTGATTGACTAAAAATCTGTTAGAAATAACAATGTATTGCTGGTCATAGACTTGTATTTGTTTTCAAACATTAGGACTTAGTATACTGATCCATTCAGATTCATTTGTTTTGCAGACTTTCTGGATATCTGTATCTTTGTGTGAGAGGCGATAATGGCTGTAGCAGTAAATCAAGAAATAAAAGCTTGATTATTGGTTTAGCAATAGGTGGTTCCATATCATTAGCCCTCCTCGCATGTGCTGCAGCACTAATTATTCGTAGGAGAAGCGAGGCTACAGGCTAGTATGACTCAATTATTTTCCCTCATTTTCTAACCATCCATGGATTGTAAGCATTTCTAAAAGTAAAAGTATACTTTTGATACAGAATCCCTTCTTTCTCCAATACAAAAGGTCTTAGTAGCACCAAGGTACAAAGAATACAGTTACAACGTGGTCAAAGAAATCACTAACGGATTTATTAAGAAAATTGGTGTAGGAGGATTTGGGCCTGTATACCATGGCTGCTTAAACAATGGACAGGAGGTAGCCGCCAAACTACTCTCGGAAACATCTAAACAAGGAGCAAAGGAATTTTCAAGGGAGGTTAGTCATAGTCTGCTTAATTGGGGTTTCAGACATTCCACTGCACAATTAAATAACAGCTTGTTACCAAACTGCAGGTTGCCTTCCTTTCGACGGTGCATCATGGAAATCTGGTATCTTTACTGGGATATTGCAGTGAAGGACAATACCAAATATTGATTTACGAGTATATGTCCAAGGAAATTTGCGTCAACTTCTTAATGGCAATCTTCTTTTCCTGTCTTTTTGGATTACGTGAAACTTGTTATATGCATAGTCATGTAACAACAGCCAGTTCATTTAATATATGGTTTGATGGTCCTAGGATCACCTGCGCCAAAGCAAAGCCTTGACTGGGAATCAAGGCTTGACATTGCTTTAAATGCAGGTAAATGTCTTTCCTGTATATGCTACTATAAAAGTCATTAATTAATATCCTGAGGCTGAGGCGATAATATTTGATGTTATAATAATCAGGATTGGAGTACTTGCATTCTGGATGCGAACCTCATATAATTCACAGAGATATCAAATCGTCCGACATATTAATAGTGAAAGAATGGAAGCAAATATCGCAAATTTTGGGCTGTCCAGATTGGGACCATCCAGTGAAGCAACTCACGTGTCAACTAATGTGAACGGCACATTTGGCTACGTCGATCCTCAGTAAATTATATTTTTGATTTCTTTTGTATGTTTATTGATGTAAACCATTTTTCATGCTTTTAGGAGCATAAATACTGATACTGGTGATTGTTGCACAGATATATGGCAACGAACAGTTTAACAGACAGAAGTGATGTGTATAGCTTTGGTTTTGTTCTTTTGGAGATCATATCGGGACAACACCCATTGATACAAATATTTCAGGCGAACATTCCAACATTGTATTCTGGGTAAGCACAGCATTGTAATTTAATACACAACATTGTATAAACAACAAAAATGGCAGAAATTTTATTTTTTTCCTCGGGAAAACCATTTCAAAATGGGATCACACTCTGTAACCCAACGTCAAGATGAAACCATTTTCTCATCCGGTAAATTTAGTAACATTGTCCATATGTGTTGCTGCAGTCAAGGTCACTTATTTCGAAAGGAAATATTGGGAGCGTGATAGATGCAAATGCAGGGGAAAACGTTGACATGGGTGCCGTGTGGAAGGTAATAGAGTTGGCTGTGATGTGTACACAGATGCAATCCAATGAGATGCCAAATATGAGCCAAGTTGTAATTGAATTGAAAGAAGCGCTTCAATTGGTTCGTCCGAGAGATAATTCACTTCTGAACTACGCTCCTTTTAGTGGACATTCCTCATATGCAACAGACGGCACCTCGATCCCCTCCGAGATAAAGATTGGCTAATTGCTAGAATTTTTGTCCATTGCCTAATAATTCTTCTATTACTTTGGGACAATCACAAAAAAATTATGTTTTAATTTCTAAAAAAATTAATTTTACACATTTCTATAATGACGATTTTTAATGAGGAATCATTTTCTCTATATATAATTAGACACTTGAAAATAGCTTTTAGATATTTATTATTCATTAAATTGAATGATTTAAAATGGTTGTATGCACATCATTTATTACCTCAAAATAGATGTTATTGCGAGATTTTGTAGATTTCTATGGTATCTTACTCCTTTAATCATTTTTGGTTACACTCTTACATCCCCTTTGATTTCCCTTAGATTAAGCCCTTTTCAAGAATGTTTATATGCTCTTCCGAGCTATTTAATTTATCGAACACTATTGGGCCATTTTTGTGTGCCCGTTTAGTTAGAGTTCGAATCATCCCTTAGTCTTGTCGTCTTCATTTTTGGACTATTGAGGATTAGTTTGTGTTCGCCTATAAAGTCCTAATGTATATCCAAAACACACACACGCATACAAGCGCGTGTGTGTGTATGTGTGTGTGTTTCGGACCATTTATCAATAATAAATCATAACAACACCAAGTATTACAAAAAAACAAATTGGCAATCACTAACATTTTAGAGAAAACCAAGTAATCATCGAGTGCCCAATCGATTTTAACTTCGTAGATCAATTGGAAAACTTTTACTTAATGTAATGCTTTATAATTCTCTCGTCTTACAAACCATTAAAAAATTAAATAAAAACTATTTTTGTTAGGAGTTGAGCTTTATAATTAGTTTTAGTCATTACCAAGATGGAAAATGGTTATTCAAAGAGTCACTTTTTAATGAGTTTTACTTTATTAGATATGTGAAAATGGACATTAGGTATTTGTTAATAGTCATTAATTTGTATGATTTTAGGGTGTTTTTATATTTGTCAATTATTGATAAAAATAGGTGTTATTCACGCATGTTTTAGTGTTTTCGTGGTCCCTAACATTCTCTTAGTCCAACTCAACTATAATTTTATTTTTACTTTTATTTCTTTATATTTGTCCCTTTTTCTAGAGCGTTCGTGTGTTGTTAAATTGACCTAGGGTGTTCGGACACTCTTAGATCCTTTTGTGTGCTCTCGTTTGGTTAGAGTGAATGTGTTTCGTTATATTTCCTTAAACTTGTTTTAATCATTAAAGGTTGATTTGGATGCTTATAGGGTATTACTTTGAATTCATATTTTATTTATAAATATAAAGAATTTATCAATAATAAATCATAAGAAAATTAATAATTCTATAGTGAAGAAATATATTCAATATTTATTGCCATTCTAGAGAACATGAAAAAATCATCATAGTATTGAGTTTATTGTACCTTAACATAGCTAATTGTTATAATTTTATGTCACTACAACATTTGGATTGATTAAAGTTACGTTTAAATACATCTTAAGGGCACCTTTAAGTGACAAAACAATATTTTATTGGACTCTAAATTTCATGTTTAAAGTCATATTTAGTGATGGATGTATGATTTAATCTTGTCACCAAGCTCATGTTACTACATTACATTTAATACATATAAGAATTACATTTTTTTATAGGAATGATAACTAACATCACCTTAGAGATGAAATCTAACGTCTGAATGTCGACTAAGGTCCTCTCGCTAAATCAAATTTAAGTGCTTCCCTTAGGTGAATATCGAGGACGATAATGTCGTTGTGGTTAGAGGGACCAAGGAAGGAATTTAATCAACCTCATAGACCACATATCTACACATGAAAATGGAATCAAATAAACTAATATAATGCATCATTAAAAAAAAAAAATTCTTTCGATTATTTGATAATAAAATTTATAGTGCTCACTCCTCTTCGACATTTAGCTTACTATGATTTTTCTTACTATGCACTAAAGACATGAAATTTTTTATCATATTCGATCGGTATACATTGATAGATGAACATTATTGTATTTGATTAGTATTTGGATAGACATTATAGATATTTTGATTACGGATATGTTGTGATTCATAGTGTGGATTATATGCATGGACAAATATTTCAATATTGATGATGATCTAGTGTTGTTATTTTACATATACCGACACTTTACATTCTCGACATATTGATTTTGTAAGATGCTTGAGCTAGTCTTTCTATCTCATTGTTAATAAAATTGTAGAATTGAAATGTTTAGAAAATTGTGAACATTTGATAACGCTTAGCTTTGATGATGATTTAATTACGTGATATGATGATGTTTATTGATGGATGTGCATGTATTTTATCATTTATGTATTTGATGCAGCCACAAGGCCGAAGAGGTATTGTTTGATTTTTGTAGTTTATTGTATCACAACAAATAAGAAGGGGTTAGGAGACTAACCATAACAGAAAATTGGATTGATGCAACTAAGGTCACCATGGCATCTTTATGTTCAGTTATTTGGTTGTGCGTTGTTTCATTTCTAGGAGGTCCCCATGGGGGGATGACCTCAAAATGTGATTGTGGGGTATGTGTGATTTTCCCTTTTTTCATTTTAATTATTTGTGAAGTATGTGATGTATTATTGTAGTGTATTTCACTTTATTAGTGTTATGTAATTTTCTCTTATTTAATTTGATTAATCATGTGGATTAAATTGATTGCAGATGTGAGAAAGGCGTATTTAATTGGGGTAGATAGTCTTTGGGATCTTTATATTTGAGTGAGATTTTAATTTATTTTGATATGTACACTCAACCCATCTGTCAAATCACGAAATTTGACTTTGGAGAAAATTTTAGAGGCTTGTGGGACAAGTTATGCTTGTCTCATGCCTCTTAAAGTCACCCACCAACTATATCTATGATGTGCGGGGTTGATTTTAGGCCTAATTATAGGTTTTGGGGAGAAAAAGTTAATTAATTGCACTCTCTTACAAAATGGTTGTACTTTTGTCCTTAGTGGTATGGAGTGAGAATTTGAGTATGGAAGGAACTTGTCATATCCTCACCTACCAATTTATTAGCTTTTTATTTGATGTTTGACTTGGTAATGTGGAGTTGAGGAGAAGTGATATGGCATCCTACATGGAGCCGCCTCACCCTCCTCTCCTAATATTTCTATTTATTGATGTTGTGTTGAAGTTTTGGGGATTACTCATTTTCATATGCACACTTGTTCTTTTTAAATTTTCTTGGATTTCTTGCTTAGAGATTTTGGAGATTGCTTTTGGGAGACTTTCTTCGTTAGAGATTTTGAATCTTGTTGAAGATTGTGGAAGATCGTGATTACAAAGTAGGGTCTATACACTTGTTTTTCAATTACTTTTGTGTCTTTTGCAAGTGATTGGTTGTATGTTTGTGATTTTTTTGGGATTGAATAGATTTTTCCTTAAGTAAGGAGTGGTAGAAAGATAATGGGCCAATTTGGGAGGGAAATCCAAATTGTGAGTGATTGTGGGTGGAGTATGAGTGGGAGTTCCAGCTATAGGGAGACAAAAGGATAAAATTACTATACTTTGTGTATTTTGCATTGGGAGGGAAAAGGGATATGTTGAGAAGTTGGATGTGCACTTGGAGGTATTTTGGGTGGAACCCCTAACTCATTTGGGAGGTAAAAGGAGATGGTTCCCATTATTCTATTTTCCTTGGGTTAGATTATAAGCCTATTTATTGAGATTTCTATTTTGTGCTATTGGGTTTGTTTTTTGTGTAATGTCCCCACTAAAATCTAATTGTAATCTCTATAGATAAAAAATAAAATCACAAAGTGAGATAATGTAAAAAAATTAATACGAGATAATGTAAATCTGATTTATCCAGGAAATGCGATTTGTATAGGAAAATAGATCAACACAGGGCACACCCAAAATATGATATTTTTATGATTTTTATGGAAGAGCTGATTTTATAAATATTTTGCAATAAAAATATCATAAATGAGATATAAATCTTACTTATTAATTGAAAAATAACTCGGTTTAGAATTATAAATCCAAAGTCTAAAAAAATATCCATAAAACCCTTAATAAAATACTTGGAAATTTTGAAAAAACCTCTTAAAACACTACCGTAATTGCTGCTAATAATATTAAAGTTTTCAAGCTCTTTAATGGATAAGATTACACCAAAAATGATGATATATAATTCAAAATAAAATATGGACTCTCAACTTCAAAAAATGGGAATATTTTTCGTTCTTCCTCTTGATTTCCTTGAGATTTTTTGTCCTTAGGAAATATCAACAATGATACTTCAACTCCAGGCCAAAATAGAAGAAATGAAGAGTGATAATGGATTTCCAATCAAGTCGACCCCTTACAATATTCTAAGGATGAGCCCCAAAAATTACCTACAATACACCCAATAAGAATTTGGTATGATTTCTATGCAAGACGCATCCCAAAACTATAATAACCCGCCTCAGGACACCGTAAACCACACAAAAGGTGACTAAAATTTTGGATAAATTCTTTTTTTTTTATAATAATTACTAACACTTTGGTCAACAGTTTCCTATTAATAATTAATTTATAATAATTTAATTTACCTAAAATTAAATAAACACTAGCCCAATAACAACTTATTTATTTTTTTATGTTAAGTTCACTAGGATCATATCTGGAAAGTCTACACACCCCTTATTTTAATCACCCCCTTTATAATTAATTTACTCCTCACACCCCTCTTTAAGTTATTTCTCATTCCCATAAAATACCCATAACTTAAAGTGTGCAGGGTTAAATGTGAGCCTAAGGATAGATCTAATCTCGACCCTTGATTTTAATCTTACCCTAAAGTTTCCCTAAGCATATTTATGTTCTTTTCTTTTCTTTTCCATTCCTCTTCTCACTTTGTTTTATTTTTTTCATTTACAGCTGCAAGTTGAGAAGGAGCTTGGAAGTTTTCTTTCATGGAGTTTTGAATAATATCAATAATATTTCCTTATTTTATATTTATATATATATTTTTGTAATTTTTCTTACCCATGAATCTCGGGTTATTAGGTATGACAAATACCCCTTTTTTGTTGAATGAGAAAAATAATTTATATATATATATATATATATATATATAATTTATTTAAATACTATGAAAACATTTTTAATAAACTCGGACGTCGATTAAAATAAACCTAAATGCTAGTGAAATTGCAGATTTTATTTTTTATAGTGTTGGGGTTTGATAATGGTAGGGCAACTATGGTGGAAGGGAGGAGGATGTGTGGGGAGAAGGGAGTGGGGAAGGGAACGTGAAGAGAGAGGAGGGTGCACATATTTGGGAGAGTGGGTTGAGCGGTGGTGGGAGATGGTATGGTGGTTAGGGTTTGTATATTTTTGGGGAGGGATCATTCCTCCCCACATTCAAATTTTCTTGTGTTTGGAAAATTCAAACAATCCACTCGCAGACTTTGATATACTATTATTACAGTCATTTTTGCCTTTTTTCTTATATATATATATATATATATATATATATATATATATATATATATATATATATATATGTGCAAATATACATATAATGTAATAAATATTGTAATAGAATATTAATATATTATCTTAATACATAATAATGATATTGATAAAATGATTAACATATAACCATGTTTAAAAATAATATAGTTATGTTATAACTTATAACCATATTAAATATGTTTTTGATATATTTGTATTATTTACAATGTGGAAACAATTCATTTCAAGTTGGATAATAACAGATTTTATTTTGTTATTTTTGTGAGGTATGGAACTTAAAAATTTTCAATATCTAATTGTGTTAAAATGAATTACTAATTTTTGAGGTAAGGAGGAATGTAGCAAAGTATTTCCAATGAGAAGAGAGGCTTGGAAATAAATTTAAAACTTAGTGAAGGAGAAGTAGATTAACGTTGGATTTCCTACTACAATCATTGTTAAGTTTCACATGGGAAAGGAAGTAAAAACTAAATTTATTTCATTGTAGAATGCCACCAAAATTTAGAAGAAAATACCTATTAAAAAGATGATAATATTCCATTTAATGATAATCCTAAGGCTCCATATTATGACTAGATTTCCTTTCCATTACTCTAGCAAAATACATATTTCAAATTGTTAAACAATAGGATCTCCAACAAAGTAATATCAATTTTTTTGTAGAATCATACTTCCATGAAACAATCTTTCTTTTCAAATGGAGTTTCAAATCAATACATAGTAGAGGAAATAACTAGTTTACATGATTCCTTTTCCAATGAGTCTAAGCTCTCAAATACAACATTTTTCTAATTACATAAGCTACTCAAGAAACCATAAATCAAGCTTATTTGCAATATTAAAAGGGAAGAGCAAAAACTAATACAACACTAAATTACAAGAAAACCCCAACTCACAAAAATGAAACTTTACAAGGCAAAGAGAACCTCTAAAATGAAAAAATCTATAAAGTTAAAATGATGACAAGAACCTCCAAACATCTTCCAAATTTGAGCTCTAACCTTGAATACATTTCAAGGAAACCAACACAAGGATAAAATTTTTGTTTTACAACCCAACATATAGGTACTATTACATGCCTTTCCAAGGGTTGGAAGACATGATAGGCTCCCCCAAGCCCATGGGAGAGAGAGCTAGCTTCCATAATTGTGCACAAGATATAGGGAGACATAACAACATTATTTTCACATACAAAACAAGCCCATGCACTAAGAAAAACACAACATTTTACAAACAAGGAAAGGAGGAGAAAACCATATTCATCCTCCAAAATGGGGAAGATGAAATATCCAAAGGTTCCAAAAGTTTGGTTCAACCATAGGATGTACACAAACAATATCTTCAAAACTTCTTAATTCCTCCAAGACAACAAAACCTTCTTATTATTCCACCCATTCACCTAAATCCTTTCTTGGAGGATTTTCCAACCCATTTGTCTTTCCTCTCCAAGAATGGGGAAAGAGGTTCAAAACATATGAACCACCTTCCCTACCTCAAACCATATGAGTGGAGTAAAAAAAACTTGCATGGCTTACCCATCAAGCCATGAGGTTTGAGAGGGTAAATCCTCTCTCTTCCCCTATAAAAATGAAAATCCATCAAACCATATGAAGGATGGAGAAAAATAATACATAAAAAATATACTCAAGAACCAAACACACATTTGAAAAATATTCAAGAATAAGATCTAGCATAGTAGAATACATAAAATGAGCTCAAAGAGCCTACCTCAAAAATCTCTCTAAAACTCTAAGCTTTTTCACTTCGTTATCCAAGCAAGCTCTAGCTCCAAAAGTCTCCAAGAACTAAGAAAAATCTCCAAAAAAATTCTCTTTACCCCGTATGAGGGATAATTTGAAGAGAAGCCAACAAATTTCCACACCAATGAGGGGGTGACATGTGTCACCCCTCTCTTTCCTCGAAGTCAAATATTTCTGAAATGCAAAAAAATTAAATTAAATTCACTTTAAACACTCTTCTCCCAAAATACCCAAAATGAAAATAAAACAAGTTTGTACAATATTTTACAAAACACACATAACAATACATCTTACATGGATGATGACCAAAGAGAGGAAAAATAGAAGGAAACTCCCTCTATGCTTTGAACTTAAGCCTCCTACCTATTAGGTAGGGTCCAAGAGGCTTATTTTCATATTAAGTGAACTCCCAAAATTAAAAGGGGTCACTTAAAATTCCATAAATAGCACAATTTCGGGTTTGGCACATTTGGGCACATGTGTAGAGGATGTGGAGCCCATTCAAGGGTACACATGTGGGTCAAAGCATATAATCCTCTTTTTTGTAGTTTTTGTACTTTCAACCCACATGTTACCTAAATGACAAACACATATAAAATGACCAAACATGTGAGGCTATAAATACCAAGGTGCAGGCATCAAGAATTTACTGATTTTTAAATTTTTATAGTATTTTTTAATTTTTTATTTACTAGTCAAATTTTAAAATATTTATGGCCACAAAGTGGGACACAGCATGCTTTGACCCATGTGACCCTAATCTAAACATAAAATTAATTTTAATGCAAGTGAGGACCATTAAGTCCCCAAACCTAATTACAATCTAAACATAAATTAATTTTACATACTCATTCAAGGGTCATTCATGCCTGCCTAAATAATACATGTTGGTACCTGATTTTAATCTCCTTCAAAGGTCGAGCAACATTATGGATTCGAAAAGACACTCAGAAGTAGATAGATGATTATGTATGTCGTTTTGTAGCTAGAGAAGTAATCTATCTGACCTTTTAGCACTCGTGGATTTGAAGAAGTGGGTAGCACCTTAAAAGGATGTGGTCTTATCCTAACTATTTTAGGTTGTGCCTCTCAACCAAGATAAGAGAACCTATTTTGTAACCTCTTTTATTGAAGAATGTTGGTGAATCCTTCTTTTGCACAAATTTTATAGAGAAGAACTTGGGAAAATATGATCAACACGCCAAATCGACTCTCACGACCTATCACTACCAAATTATGGAGATATTTTCAATACAAGGCAAAGGTTACTAAATACATTAAGAAATCTTGATTGTTCTGCATATTTTTGCAAGTAGATTTTGTTTCCTTTATTGATACACAGGGCAAACAAGGGTAGCTTAGGGTGGATCAACGGTTTTTAAATGATTTTGGTGGGAGATGAAGCATGATAAAGTTGATTATACTAGATCTTTGTAGGGACTTCACAATAATGAACAACTTCACAATGAAAAGCTTCTGAATAGTCAAGATGTTCCTTCAACCATAAGGTGTGCTTTAATGGAGGCCCAAATCAGCATGTTTTTACATAATCTTTGAGACTCCAACATGAAGGCTCAAATTGAAAAACTCAATTAAACACTAAATTTTTTGATTAGTCATGCGTAGGGTACACCCGAAGACTTACAGGCAATCTTTATCAACAAATGATGGTGAATTGATTTTAAATTTGTTCATCTCATCCAAGATGAAGGATCTTCTTGAAATGAAATTACAAATACCATTAGAATGTCACAGGGACGAGATCCTATGTGATTTCACAAAAAAATCAGTATAATATTGCAATAAGAATGAAAGAAACTATTTGTAGATATTATGAAAATAAACCAGATAACAAATTGTTAGAGATTACACACAAATTGATTCCAAAATTTCTTAGATTCATCAGCAAGGGAAATTTTCTAGAGGAAACACAAGTGCTTGTCAATGGCTATACATCTATGAACCAACTTCATATGACAGAAAATCTAACACATAAGAAAATAACAGTAATATCAACTTTGGTCTCTCGGGAAGATGTCTTTCTCAAAAAAATTCTCAAGAATTCATACTCCGATGATTTGCAAGAGTATTCTCATTACATTTATATGTTTTTTCCCACTCAATCTTCCCCCCAAAAGAGAAGAATATTCGAGGGACCTTTACTTATTACCAATTTGTTTTAGACCGCGACATTTACAAAATTCGTAACCAAAATCTACCGGTGGATCAATTGTGAATTGATCACATTTCTTGGGCCCTTTTCTAATGACTAGGATGCCATATCACAACTTTTCGGGAGTCCCTTTAATCATTTTGATTTTGTCATGTGAGAAATCCCCATTTTAATCATTTTCTGGACCCTCTACATAGCTGGACTTGATAGGTCATCCCTTTTTGCTCTCGAGGAAACACCTTTTTCACCTTTTGCACCTTCACTTTCTTCATTTCATCCTTTTTCCTTCCTTTTCCTCTAAAATTTTACTCTGTAACTTCTAGATCTAGGATTTTACATTTTTATACAAGCTTGAGTGAAAATCCACTTCAAATGTATTTCGATTTACAAATTAAGCTCCCAAATTGACTCATTTGAAGTTTGTACACCAAAACGACACAAATTTTCCAAAAATTGATGAAGAATGATGCAAAAAATTCATCTCCAAACATCCTGGAGCTTTAATGGTGGGAAAATAAACTGAAATGCATAGCTACATTTGATCTTTCCTTTCATATTTTTATCTAAGCCTTCCACGTGGCAAAATGTGGTTTGGAAACGGGCCTACGAGTATTTTTTTGACATTTTATAATGTTCTCAAATAGTAAAATTTTGACATTTTCTCCGCCCCCAAAACGGGAATGACACGTGTCCCAATGTGGGTCCCAGAGGACCCGCGCTTAATTTTTTTCACTTTATACTTATTTTCCAAAAAGAAAAAAGTTTCATATTTTTGCATGGGCCTGCGCACTCCATTTTTGTCTATTCAATGCTGGCATTACTTTTCTTGTTGGGCCATGCTTCAACTTACACTTATCCCTTTTTACAAAAGGTAAAAACCTTAAATGAACTTGAAGCTCAATTTCTCCATTTCCCGCCTCGCTACGTGTCTCAATGTCACATTTTGAGATAGTCCTGAAAAGTAGAGATCCCAAACAAGCGTGGACTCAACACGTGTCTCGGTCCTACGAGTTTGTAAAAATTTTGAAGGTTCATTGGAAAGTGCCATGTATCTATGGTTTGAGATAGTCTCCTTCGATGGTCAAAGAAATGAAAAACAAATTTTGGACCTTTAAGTGATCCTCAAACTAAGAAGGGACTAATCACAACAACCAAATGAAGGATAAGGTCTTTTCAGGCACCAACATGGGGATATATAAAATATTAGAGAGGCCACAAAATGAGGAATTTCAATGACAAACGGGGTGAGACTAATTTGAGCACCAACATCGGCTCTGACTTGGGGATGGGCACTCCTTGTGAGTGCCAAAAAAACCAAAAGTATACCAAGTGCAAAAAAATAGATCATTGGGCAATAGAGTCAAAGAATAAGCTTACAAAGAAGAACAACCACATCCATCTTACAAAAAAAGTAGAGAAACCAACAAAACTAGGTCACCAAGGACAGTAAAAACACAAAAATAGACAAGAACAAAGAACTATACAATGTACAAATGGAATATACCTTGATTATGAGAAATTAATCAAGGAAATGCTTCAAATGCTAGTCATTAACAGAAAATTCAAGTAGTTCCCCATCGAGG
This sequence comes from Taxus wallichiana var. yunnanensis, assembly GCA_018340775.1. Lineage (NCBI taxonomy): Eukaryota > Viridiplantae > Streptophyta > Pinopsida > Cupressales > Taxaceae > Taxus > Taxus wallichiana. The sequence continues at coordinate 756,266,344 of CM031234.1, forward strand.
TATTTTAGGAAGAAGGTATTTTCACCAATTCAAATATCAATTGAATAAGGGCCCATCCACAATGCATCAAATTTACCATGCTTTCCCTTATCCTCATGCCTCGTTATCTCATAAAAGAATAAGATATCCAATCTTTGAAAGATCCGGGTGTCACCCATTTGTCAAATAGCTTCTTCAAATTTTCTTTAAACATCACATGTCGTTGATGGGATGCTCTTCTCTCTTCATCCAACTCAATAATTTGATTGATTTGAGTGTCATATGAACTAACTCCTTTGTCTTCAACTGTGAACAAACCGAAATGAAGATAATTACAAATGAAGGGGCAACAAAGCTTGAGTTCCATATACCAATTCAAATAGGATTTTACCAGGAGCTCTTTTGATAGTGATTTTGTCACCCAAGTAGAAAACTTCAGTTCCTCACCCCACTTCCTTTTGTTCAACTCCAAGGTTCTTCTAATGATTTTTAGCAAGTTATTATTACTGACTCACTTGTCCATTTCCTTGGGGATTGTAGTTAGAATCATATGTCAAATTTATTTCCACCAAAGGTTTGGCTCTGAAACTCATGGCATTATCAACAACAATTTTAGTTGGCACTCTAAATCTGCATATGATTTGATTCAACATGAAGTCCATGATCACTTGGTGTGTTTCCTTCTTGGTGGGGATTGCTTCTACCCACTTAGTGAAATAATCAGTGGCTACAAGAATCCATTTATGACCAGCACTGGAAGGATAAGAAATTTCCCCTATGAAATCCATTCCCCATTGTCTGAATGGGGATTCAACCGACATAAGCTGTAAAGGAAGGGAGCCTGAAGCTTTCATTCTTCTAGAAAAACTCGCAACTTTCACATCTCCTCACCAATAGAGTTGTATCCTTGAAGAGAGTTGGCCACCAATAACCAGCCCTCAATATTTTATGTGTTGTAACTCTCCCAACAAAATGTCCCCCATAGACCCCTCCATGGAGATCAGCAATTATTTTGGGGGCCTCATTTTCAGTAATGCATCTCAAGAGCACTCCCTTGGGGTTCTTCCAAGCTAACCCAAAATAAGTAATGACATATTTCTGAGAGGCTAACTTAAGAGCTCTTTTCTGATTTTTACTCATATTTTCGGGTAGCATAGATGTTTGAGATAAAATATTATATCTTTTACCATTTACAACTTACCAAATTTTCAAAGAACATCCACCCTTTCTCCTTCTTCTTCATTTACCTCAATACTTTGAAGGTTTCTCTCAGCCATAAGCTTAGCTTGACCCAAACCTCTTACCAATTTCATGGTTTGGATATCCATGTCATACTCTTGCAAATTTTTCACCCATCTACATCTTTTGCTTGAAACCTCCATCTATGATAAGATTTCTTCGACCATGAAGTGGGGAACATAAGAAAAAACTTTAGAACTCAAGATGTAGGGTCTCAAAACCTTTGTTGCTTTCACCAAGGAAAATTCCTGCTTCTCCATGATGTTGTATTTTAACTCAGCTCTTTGCAATGCCTTATTGAAAATGGAAATTGGTCTCTTAGCCCTTTCATCATCCTTCTATAATAAAACAAAGGCAATGGTGTTTTCTCAAGCAAAAGAAAACAATTTAAAAGATTTCTTGTAATTTGGGGTCATGTTAAAACAGGGGAATGCTTTAGTGATTCTTTGATCCCATCAAAATCTCTAATGGTTGCTTCTTCCCACTTGATAATCTGGTCTTTCTTCAACATGCAAGTGATGGGGAGAGTCAACTCAACAACTTTAGACACAAATCATCTAATGAAATTGATCTCGCCCAATGAAGGATTGGATTCCTTTTTGGTTCTTAGAATTGGAATCTTGTTTGATAGCCTCTACCCATTCGGGATTAATCATGACACCATTCTTTGATACAATGTGACCAAGCAACTTCACCTTTTTCACTCCAAAATGGAAAATATTTGGATTATAAGAGATACCAAATTCTTTGCATGTAATCAGAATTTTTTCCAAGTGCTTTGCAAGTGATCACTTCTCTTTCTAGAAAAAAGTCACTTCATCTTGGTAAACAATAATAAAATAATTAATGTAACCATAAAAAGAAACATCCATTGCTCTTTGTAAAGGTAGCTCCAAAGCATTCATTAGATCAAATGACATCTTGACATAAACATATGTGCCCTATGGAGTGGTAAAGGCGCCTTTATTCTTTCGACTCCTTTACAACAACTTGATTGTAACAAGAGAAATCATCCAAAGTAGAAAGCAACTCGAGATCCAGTCACTAATTACATCATACTCTCCATGTTTGGCGTGAGGATAACTATCCTTCATTGATTCTCTATTTAGATTTCTAAAATCTATGCACAACCCGATATCACCATTCTTTTTCTTCATCGACACTAAGTTTACAACCCAAGAAGAATACCTTATTGGCTAAATGATCCCTCTATCTCTTAGCTTCTTCAATTCATCCTGCATTTTCATTGAGAGGATTGGATTAATCGGCCTCTACTTTTTTTTGAATGGTTTTGAATTATATTTCAAATGAATCTCATGTTGAAACAAGTCCTCTCTATATGCTTTCGATTCGAATAGGACCAAGCAAGGCAAATCCTAGTATTTATTTAACAATTGGAGATAGGATCGTTTCTCATCTTTGTTCCGATTTCTTCCTAACTATATATTCCTTGGTTTTTCCTTTGTGCCAAGGTCACACTCTTCAACATCCCTTAAGGTTGCTATATGTCTATTAATAATGCAATCAACATTATCGAAGTTTGACTCAAGAGCAACCAACCCTCTAGGAATGGTATTAGTTTTCAATTGGATGATGTCTTTGCCAAACAAAGTTTATTTTCCTTCTGATGCACACACCATTGGCTCCCAATCAATACACTGATAAGAAAACTCCCCTTTGTTCTATAGAAACCATTTCACCTAGGCATCATCATCAAATACTTGCCAATTTTTTACGTTGTCAGGGACAAATGGCCTTGTTAGTACTTTAACATTATATTCATGATTGGAAAACATTGAATAAACATCAAACCAATATCCCAAGACTGCAAGATATTCTACAACAACATTAAACTTTCTATCATGATGCACAATATTAAATGATTCAAAAATTTCAATCAAATCCCAAACCGCATACTTGTATTGTTTCATTCTCTAATTTCTAGTACCATACAATTTTCTAATTTGTTTGACAATAAGTTATGAGTCTCATTTGATAGTTATATCTTTAATATGATACTTCCAAGAAATTATCAAACCTACTATTAATGCTTCATACTCAAAAATGTTATTAGTGCATTCAAAGTTCATTTTGAAAGAAAATACAAACTCTTCTTGGCTTGGGGAGATTAGAACAATGTCGCACCATTTCCAAACATGGAAAAGGCTATATCAAATAACAAGGTTCAAGGTAAACCAGCCTATTCAAAACATTTGCACTCATCAATCTTGTGCTCCTTATCATTAGCAAACCCCACAAAGTTATCGGCATCCACATCAGCATATAACACTTCATAAGAACCATTATTTACATCCTCAATGAGGTGTAACATTTTCTTCTCTCCATATAACTTTACAAGGCTGCCTTCAATTGGAATGGTGGCAAAATACATCCATCTGAACACTTCCATGAACACTTGCTGCCCAATTTTTTGATAACAACATGCCCCATTTGGTAGGGCAATCAACAATGACAACATCAAGTTTCACGTTCTTACTTGGATAAGCTGAAAGTTGTACCACAAATTCTTTCACACATACAACAATGGGAACCTCTTTAGAGTCCTTGGTAGTGCATCTTCCATATGTTGCTGTCACTTTGATATCTAGCTCATTCACGACCTTAAGAGGCGTGACATTGTATGATGCTCCTAATCAAACATACAATTGTGTATCTGTCTGTCCTTAATGATCAAAGTTGTAAAAATGGATCAAAATTTAATTGGGATTCAACCAAAGATGTCGTCGGAGTAAACCTCAAGTGCTTCTCCAAGCTATTTCGATGGCTTGGTGGTGTTTCAAGGCCTACAAAGGTTGGAGGAGGAGTTTCTACAATGTTTACATTTTTTCTTGGGGTACTCTTTTCTTCTTTCAATCCCAAATACTCAAATTCTCTCTTCTTGTGCTCAGGAATCCTAAGAAACTCAAAAATTGGAACACTAACTTTGATTTGAATCAAAACTTGGGAAATGTCATATGGAACATTCTTTGGCAAGGCAACATTGGAAGGGAGATTAGAAAACTCATTAGATGGCATGGGATTCTTGATAGTTTGGGCATGAGGAGAAGTATGAATCTTGTTTGGGATAACAAGGCCTTTGGAAGGTGTATCTTTCTTAGGAGCCTCTTTAGGAATACTAGTAAAAATGGAGTTTTAGGTTTGGCTTGAGGCCCTACTCCTTTGACAACTCTACTCCTAGTATTATAATATTTTTCTTGAGCAATAACAACGTTCATCAATAACTACTTATCTTCCTCTGAAGGGATTCCTCCATCATAATTCTTTATTGTTAAATCTCTTAAATAATCAAAGTAATTATTAGGTATTTTAAAAGCTTGCACTACATCTAATTCAAAAGTATGAGGAGGAAGAAGTGGTACCCAGTTAATATAATCCCAAAAATTTACAGCAGTTCAAGCACTTATCACTTCGGTTGAAGTTGCTCCTTGTTTTGATCTTGAAGAGCAACCCATCATGAAAACATCATCATTAATACCATCATCATTATCAGCTTCTTCTTGATGATTTAATTCACATGGAGGATTGGGCAAAAAGCATCTATCACACCAATCAATCTCATTGGCTTCATCAACAGTAGCAACCCGACTAGTCATAGGATCATGCACCATTCTACTTTCATGTGCGTGGGGATGTATATTTTCAGAAGCCATGGGTCATTTACCTTTTCATCAAACCTATGATCACCCCTAGGATGATTGCCAAATTTTTAATGATTTTGTGCTTTTTCTGACCTTGTGAACTCGCCCAATTTTTTTCTCTCGCCTGGGCTAGTTTGTAAGAGATTTCTTTCACATCCCTTGCCAAAGTTTTAACAATCTCCTTAAGATCCACACACTTACTTGCTTGAGGTTTTTCTAGGTTTATTAGATTTACACCCTCCCTCTTAGGAGGTTTTCCAACTACTTTGATGTTGTTCTCAATTTACAGAGCCATGGTAAAGGCTTGCCTAAAAGTGCTAGGGTTTTTATCCCTCAAATAGTATGCAACCTTCTTGTCAAATGCATCAGCATACTTTATAAGACAAGATTCATCACATGGCCTCAAATTCATAGGAAATATTATGAATGTATTATTAAATCTTGTATTAAAATCATGTACTGATTGATTAGGATTCTTTTTAATATTCTCAAATTATGAAAAAAGAAACCTAGGATTTGTTTTGTCATCATAGTGCAATCTAAATCCATTCTTCATTTCAGTCCAAGAATCAATAGAGTTATCAGAAGAGCTTTATACCAATCCCTTGCATCCTCTTCTATAGTATGTATAAATAATTTAATGTATACATCATCAAAAACTATTTCAAAATCCTCCATCATATTGAAAAAGAGTTTCAAGTGTTGATCACCAGTTATTACATTATTTCCTTGAAACTTAGGAAATTTGTTTCTTACATCCTATGGCACAACAGATTCGATATCCATCCATACCTCTAAAAATGATGGGACCAAAAGTATTAATGAAAAATAGAGGTCTGGGTGGAGGCTGAGCCATGTTATTATGAGGAGGAGATCTTAGAGGAGAAACAAAGTAATGAGGAGTGAAGGGTCTATGTGGTGTTGGTGCTAATATTTTTCTTGCCTCATTTTCCATTATTTTCTTCTAATATGTGTGTTGTGAAATGCTTTATATCTCGATGTGGATGTTTTGAAGCTTCTACCTCCTTCTGTAAATGCTTCGAGTTGTTTACAATATCCATTTTCATGTCCCTCCTTGAAGAAGTCTCCAAGTCTCCGCCTATTTTTCCCTAATTTCTTCAAAATCCGTAGGCTCTACCATTTTTCCTATTTTATCTTGACCATGGAAGCTCGAGAATGGTTGATTTATATTTTTATGTCTCTAAAACTCCAAACCAATGGTCGAAAAAATGCTCAGAATCATGATTCACTTGTTTTTTGTTTCAGAGAATTTTCATCCTTAGTGAAAAATTGGGTTATAGGTGTGAATGGTGATTTTCTGTATTTTTACGTTCGACGGGTGTATTTTTCCTATCGAGTTTTTCCTCGGCATTTGGTGGTCACATGACTTCTTCTAGTTGGTTAGGGGATGATGCATGAATGCTTTAACTTATTAGTTTTTGATTTTTTGGCAAAAAGGTAAATTTTGTCCCGTAGCTCTGCTCAAATCTAATTGGTTCTTTTGGTGCTTACGTGGCTTCTTCTAATTAGATAGGGCATGACGGGTTGTTTTTCTAAAAGTTGATCTTTTTGGATACTTTGGCAAAAATGTTGAACCCTCCTTGTAGCCCCATCATGGATTTGATTAAAGAAAATTTTAAGTGGTAGGAAAAACTCTTGCTTTGACCTCGCAGGAGGACACGTGCAAAGCTAATTGCGCAGAGATGCGGGCCTTCGTAGGTAAGTTGGATGTTCTGCACTTTTGTCCAAATATATTAAAATTCTAAAATGGAAGTGTGCCCCCACCAAATCATTTTTGAATCCTTAATGGTTTTGAAGTTCCGCCATAGTGACACGTGGCAAGGCCGCACTCATCCAAGGTCTCAAATTTTGGGGAACATCTCAATATGCACCATTGTGACACGTAGTAGTTTGAAAAGCCAAAGGGGTGGGGAAGTGGACCATCGAGAGGCAAATTGGATTTTTTCCTCTTGTCATCTCTTGGCGAGAGAATATGTCTCGTGGAAAAATTTGTGGATTTCAAGCCAATGCTATGGGAATCTAAGTTCCGCTACATGAATGGTGCAGCTACCATTGTTAAGCATGTAAAAGCAAAGTGGATTTATGGTGGTTTTTCAACCACAAATCCACAACAACACTCCACTATCCCTATTGAAATAATAACAACTCCTTGCTATAGTAAAAATCAATCTGAAAGGGGAGGGAGTGAGAATAAAGGAGGGGGAATCAATGTTGTGGGCGAGAGTGTCGATGCCCACACACATCAACCGGAAGTTTCATTACATGCATTAATTAATAGAAGAAAGATAAATTTTCTATTTTTCAGCACAAGACAAAATAAAACACACTAGTCATAAGGCACCTATTGATTTTTCCATTGGGGGGACATAAAATTCCTTCCTTTTTATTGATCTCGAGTTAAACTTATAGAACAAGTGGGAATAGAAGAAAAATATAGAAGAGGAGAATAGAAGAAGACTAATAATCATTTTTTTCCTCTGTTTGCAAAAAAGTGCTTCTAGTTTCCAAATTTGATTGCCAAACCTTCACAAAGACTTCAAAAAACCATTAAATCATTTGACCCAAAGCCATTACAAACAAATTTGATCATTTCCCCTCTTCCAGATTCCTCTACTGCAAAGAAAATGCTTTTGACGAGCCCAAAAAGAGTTTGTGTGCAAAAATGCATTTCATATTTCAATTTTCTAGTTTTCATATGAACCATTTGATCCTTTTCCCTAATTTCTTTGAAATCAAGCCATCCACGTGGTAGGAGAACATTGGAGCAAAGTTGGGGGAAACTTTTTCTTTGCATTTTTTACATGACAGAGATGTTTTCTCAATTTTATCACACAAAAGTCCATTAAAATTTAAAATTGAAGTGTCCATCGTGTGGAGAATTGTACCATCTTTCCATTGATAAAAGAAATGTGAAAATTTGAGCTCTAGATTGAAAGATATGTCCTCTTGAAGATTTAGGGAAAAACTAACAAAAATAGAGTCAAAACTAGGGTTGGCGGGGTCAAACTTTAAATTTTTCCCTTTTGGAAAAATTTCCTAAAAATCTCCATGGCCCCTACGCTCCGAGACACGTGGGACCTTATTATTCATCCGTGGGCCAAAGACTTGTATTTTTCTTTCTGATTTCATATTGTGAAAAAATTCCCAAAAATTCCGTGCCCCACCGCTCAAAGACACGTGGCGCACTCTAACTGGTCGCGGATAGGTGGATCCATTGTTTCCTTTTAAATTTAAAATTGGGAAAATTTCCCAATTTATCTCCATGCCCCTTGATCTATGACACATGGCACCTTCTAATTCATCTCGGGCCGAAGACCTTTTATTTTCCTCTATGAGCTTTCGGGTCGAATGTTTCCTTTGAGTTTTTTATCCCAAAGGGCTAAGTGCCAAGTTTTCCTCCACACCTCCGCCAATGCGCTTCCTTCCCTTCCTCAGCCTACAGGCCACTTTGTGATTTTTGCACTATTTAGCCGAAAGGGCTGAGTGTCGAATTTCTCTCTCGGGCCCACCCTAGGAAAATTTCTCCTCCAAACTCCACCTAGCCATAACTTGAAAAATACAAGGATTTAGGAGGACTTCCTTACCTTTACGGAAAGAGGAAAAAATGATCTATCTGATGAAGGTTTTCCTAAGAATCCTTAATCCTGGGAAGTTCCAGATTTCAAAATACTCATACTTAACCATGTTTAAATGGTAACAACTCAAAAATTTCTATGTCCGGACTTGGAAAAAGAAGGAAAATACTAAGGGAACAATAGTGGCTCTAGCTTGGGGCTATGGCATGGATTGAATAGGGAGAAAAAATGGCATGAGGATCTAGAATCTCAAATTTTAAAACATATAACCTTGACCAGTGCCTTATCCATTGGGCCTTGTAGAGTCATGTACACATCTTTGAAGGAAGGAAGAAGGAAGGAGGGAAAAAAAAACAAACAAAAACCACACAAAGCTAGAAAACAAACCAAAACCACACAAAACTAGAAAACAAACCAAAACACACATAACAGAAAAGGGGAAACAATGAAAACTATGGTACAGGGTGAGGGAAAACTCACTTTCACTAATGGTACAGCTTCAAATATTGCCCACTTCTAGGCAATCCCAATGGAGTTCCATCCAAGTATGATAAGAGAAAGGCATTCTCACCACAAGCTTCCCAATTCAAAATGGACCCAACCGCAAATAATATAACTTACCATGACTTCCCTTTGGGTCTCTCCTCTTGTCCCAAAGTAGGACAAAATCTCCAGCTTTGAAATCCCTTTCTTTGACTCTCCTATCAAAGAGCTTCACTTTCAGCTGATGTTCTTTGATTCTGCTCACTATCCTGGGATCTACTTTCTTCTAGCTTCTCAAGGAAAAGGATCCTCTTATCAATTGAATCTTTGTATTGGCTGTCTTCCACTATTTGAAGTAACTTGAGAGCTAGCATTTCAATTGTAATAGGAATCTCTACTTCAACTCCATATAGCATCTGAAAAGGTGACATGCCTATTGCCTTCTTAGGAGTGATCCTATCCGACTACAATGCATCATATAATTTTTGTTCCCAATTCTTCTGATTCTCATCAACAAGCTTGTGGATAATGATCACAATATTTTTGTTGCTTGACTCAACTTGACCATTCCCTTAAGGATAGTAGTCAGAAGAATGAGAAAGAGAAATCCCGAAGCCATAACAGAATTCTGTCAATTCCTTCGAAGAGAAATAAGTAGCATTTTCTACAACAATCTTCTAAGGAAATCCAAAACGAACAATGATATTCTCTTTTATGAAATTATAGACAACTTCAGAGCTATCTTTTTTGGTTGGAATGGCTTCCATCCATTTGGTGAACTAGTCATTGGTGGTGAGCACATAGGTTTTCCCAAAGACTTGAATGGGGATTCAACATGCCAATGAAGTCCAACCCCCATTTTTGAAATGGTTCTTCAATAATCATAGGCCTGAAAGGAAATTCAACTAATTGTGGTTTTCCAACAAATTGTGGGCATGGTTTACATTTAGAAACCCATCTCTCGAGTATCGAAAAAAGAGAAGGCTAATAATAAGTACCTTTGAGAATTGTGTAGGTTAGTCACCATGGCTGAAAAGTGTCCACCTCAAGCTTGATCATGACAGCTTAGAGGAGTTTTTCTTGATGTTCATTTTCAACACACTTGAGAAAACAACCATGTATCCTTTTCTTGTAGAGTGTATGATTCCAAATCACATCTTTGGTTACTTTAAGCCTAAGAGTTCTTTGCTGCTTGTAATATAAATAAGGAGGGTAGTCCCCATAGGTAAGAAATAAATCATTGTCTTCATATCATTTCTTTGTAGTGTTCACAAAGAGAACTTGTGGGAAATCCTCTAAGAAGGTTAGGCAAGTGTCATCTCTTTCTCCAAGCTGAAATTTGAGAGATTCATCTTTAGCAATCAACTTGCACAAACCATTTCCTCTAACCAGATTAGAGGGCTTAATCTACAGGTCATACTCTTCGGTCCTTGAAATCCAATTTCCTCTTTTGGCTTTGAGATCTTGTTGTGTCAAAATGGACTTGATTGCACTTATGGGGACCATCACCACGGTGTGAGAGTTGAGTATGTAAAATCAGAAATTCTTCATGGCCTTGACCACTGTGTATGCATGCTTCTTAAAAGGGCAACTCCTGAAAGAAATAGGTGCTTCCAATCCTTCATCATTCTTCCGAACTAGGAAAGCGTAAAGAGTGTGCTCCAAGGCATAACAGTACATGATGAATTGTTTGTTGAAACCTAGAGATACCAAAGATTTGAGCTTTGGTAATGGCCTTCTTGATTTCTTCAAAAGCTGATTTTCCTTTACTACTCCATTTGAAGCTTATTTGAGGCTTCATCATAGATGTTATATGCTTTGTTAGTTCAAAAAATTGGGGACAAAACATCGAAAAAAATTTACCTTCACAAAGAATGAGTGCACTCCTTTCTTTCTTGTGGGAAGAGATTGTTCTTAAATAGCACTTACCCTCTTAGGTTCAATATGTGCTCCATGCTTATTCACAATTTGTCCCAACATCTTGCCTTCTATGACTCCAAAGATACACTTCTTGGGATTTAGAGAAATGCCATGTTTTCTACATCTTGCAAGAATCTACTCCAAGTGGAAGATATGCTAGTTTCTCTTCTTTGAAAGCACGGTTAAGTAATCAAGGTATATGAAAATGTAATGCCCGTGATATTTGAAATCCAGGTCCATGGATCTTTGGAAGGTGGCTCCCACATTGATTAGGACAAAAGGCATCCTGCTATAAGAAAAAGTGCCCCAAGGAGTTGTGAAATCCATCTTGCTACAATCTTCTTCAGCCACTTTAATTTGATTATACCCTAAGAAGCCATCAAGAAAAGAGAGCATATCAGATCTAGTAACTGCTTATAGGATATGATCCATGATCGAAGAGGGTAATTGTCCTTGAGAGATGCCTGATTTAGATTTCTAAAATCTACACATATTCTGATCTCCCCATTTTTCTTTTTGACTGGTACAATGTTGGCCACCCATGTTGAGTGGTGAATGGGGAAAATGATTCTGGCATTCAGCATCTTGTTCACTTCTTCCTTGATAACATCAGCAATATTTGGATTATAGGGTCTTTACTTCTACCTGAAGGGCTTAGCATCCTGCTTCAGAGGAATGGAATGATGCATTTCCTTTGGTTGAAAAGATTTGAGCTTGTCATAAGAGTAGGCCAACACATCAGAGTAATTTTTAAGCAAAGCAACGAACTTCCTTTTCTCTTCAGGTGAACAACATTTTCCAATGTTGACCATCCTTGGATCTTCAAAAGTCCCAATTTTTTCCTTGTCAAAATTAGATGGACAGTGAGAAGATAGCTTTTCATTTTCATGAATAAATCTATCATGCTTGTCAAACAGGTCCTCCAGAGAGACTAGACCTTTGGGGATCTTGTTACCTTTCAATCTGATCATGCCTTAATCATCCACTGCTTCAATTTCATCCGATGCATCTTCAGCTAGATCTTCTCTTTATGGATTAACACTTCCCCCAAAGAAGAGATTATTGAAGTTGTCTCTTTGCTCCAATAAGGCTAACATCTGATTTTCATAATTGAAAACTTGCCAATGATCTGCGTTATCAGGTACACTTGATCTGAAAACCATCTTAATGGTTATTTTTTCCTTACCAAAAGAAGGATGAGGAGTCAATAGGGATGTTGATACTACAAGAGAATCAACTCTTTCATTTTTTTTTCTTGGGATGGCTTCAATAGAGAATGCATCAAAGAATTCAATGCAATCCCACACTCTATTCTGTAATGTCTGAGCCTTGAGTTCTTCACTTGGTATTGCTAGCGAATTTGCTTCACTATCACTTCGCATCACCAAGGCATCTCGGTTTTTATTCCCATGTCTTCCACTACACTGATGCCAAAGAGGAGAGCTTCATATTCTATTGTATTGTTGGTGTTGTTGAACTGTAGTTTGTATGCAAAAGGATGCATCACAATGGAAGGAGAGTACAACACAACACCAGCCCCGAGCCTGATTTGGAATCGCTTCCATCAAAAACTCCATAGTCCGGACTGATCTTTCTCTCGATTCTAAGGAAAGTGGCAAGTATTCTTCTCATTGTGAAGTAAGCAAATAGTTTCCTAATCCACAATCTTGAAATAGGATATTAGCTCTTAGGCCACTAGAACTTCTTCTTTGTAAACTTCATTTTTCTTACTGTAAGTAGCTTCTTCATCTCACCCTTTACTTGGAGTAGTTGCAGAGGTCCAATCCATCTTTATCTCTCCACCAAGGTCTCTACAAAAATTCTACTCAAGAGCATGCCAAAAGATGCTGGAATGTCTACCACTAAGATGGTTAGCAATACTTTCATATCAAGGTATTTAAGAAAAGCCACTTGTGCATCTTTTATCCTTCCTACTAGTGATACTTTCTTTGATTCCATTGAGTAACAAGCTCCGTTAACTCTGGTTCATGTCAGTGAGAGCATTGGCAACTTTGAGTGGCATTACGTTACTAGAGTCAATGATGTAATTGTTGAGCTCATAACCATTCATGAGAAGAGACAAGTATAAGGGTTCCACCTTATCTATTTTGGAAGCACATAGGGTCAGCATGTTTTGAGTAAGTGGTGTAGATGGTGTCGGGAGAAGACCATTATAATTTGAACTTGAAGGTATAGAACTACTACTCCGAACAACATTGATTAGTCTATCAAACTGAGCAGGGTGTGTTTGCAAGTATTCAATATTTGAGAGATACACTTTGGTCTTACTTGCATGTTCCACGGACAATGTTGGATGAGGGGAAGTTGTTGGAGTGAGGGAAGGTTTACATGGTTAGGTTCTTTGAGGAACTTTGGCTGAATTAGGATAGACTTCATTAGAGGGAGGAGTTTTTTTAATAACTTGTGAGCTAGAAGAAGGAAAAGGTGACTTATTAGATATAACAGCTTGATCTCTAGCAACCATTTGGCCTGGTTTCATTTTGGCTAAATCCATTGAGGGTGGTAATGGTGAGCCTCTGCTGATGATCTTCTTTTGTGTGGCTGCTGAAGTGGGATCTTCTTTAGTTTATTTTCCTCTTGAGCCACGGAGGGTAGAGCATCTTTCTTGGATTGAGCTTGAGTGAAGACAACACATGAGAAGCATGAGACTTCCTATTCTTCTTCCCAATCATCCAAAACTCAAACAAGTCATTATGCATATCAACTTATTCAATTTCGAGGTAGCCTTCGTAATCCTCTACTATTTCTCCTTCAAGTTCATTAATTTCAGCATCCTCTCTTGATTCTATGGTGTCATAGATAGCATTGATAGGAGGTGCTTCAAGGGCAAGCTGGTGAGGAGGTGGTGTAATTCTTTGTCTATCAGGGAAGTTTTGCCTCCTTGGAGAATTTCTCGTTGTCATTTGGGACAGCTTATTTCTTCAAGGAAGCTAGATCATTTCCCATTTTCTAGAACATAGGATCTCGTGTTACTGAAGCCAAACTCGACCCTTCTACTTCCCATTTATGTTTTTCACCTTTTTAGAGAGGATTAAGTCATTATCGGTTTTAATGGAAAATTCTTGAGCTTCCTAAGTGTGTTTGGTTTGGCTATTATGTGGAAGAAACCAAATTCCAATGGTAAGGCAATCGATGAAAATTTTTATCGGTGGTTCTCGGGAGGTAGCACTTCTTCAGGACTCTTCTTGTCAATCTTTCAAACTTGCTACAAAGTCCCTCATTGCACCAATAGCTCTTGACTATCTTCAAGTGCTCTTGAATCTATTTTCAAATTCATTTCTAATATCTTCCCAACCAAGAATAGATCTTGCAAGAAGCATGTAAAACCTATCGTAGCTTTCTCTTGTTGTGACTCTAAAAAAATTCTAACCAAAACATCTTCATCTTCAACACCTAACACACTACAAGCAATGATGAAGGATGCTACATGTTCTTTAGGGAGTTGGGAGCCATCTCGTTTTAATTTGGGAAAATTCTTTCTCGAACCTCTTGGCAGATCATGGAGTATTCGTGGGAGGGCAAGTGTACCAAGATTTATTCCCCATTATACAAGAGTAGGTGTACATGCTTCATGTTTATTATCAGCCATTCTATTTATGTTTCTAGCTTGTTTAGCAGCTAGGGCTACTTCTCTTTCCTCTGTTGTAGCTTGGAGTCTTGAAATTTCTTCAAGTTGAGATCTAATCTCTTCCTCTATGTCAAACCAAGCTATAACCTCTGCTTCTTCTCTCTCCAAATCCTCAAAAGTAGGGTCAATCACTCCTCCTTGCCTCAGCTGGCAAGTATACCTTCTATCAACCACCAAGGTTTATTGTCTTCTCTGGAGGTGCTTGGGAGTTGTCTTTGTCTTCTTCTTCATAGTCTAAAATTTTGTAGGAACGGTGAGATGATTTACACTTTTCCAAATATGCCAAGTAGCCTCTTTCTAGTCTGAAATTATTTCCTTTGGATATGACAAAGAAAATAAGGTTTTCTAGAAGGATTTACAAGAATTTTGAGTTACATCTATGTAATTCATATGGTCGCTCAATCAGTAGAACTCTTCTATTTGAATCTTTTTGTATTTTTGGGTAATAATGGATTTCAGACTTCAAAGGCAAACTTAATGATATTATAAAAACCTTGTGGTCATTTTTGGGTGTAGATGCTACAACTTTGCCCCACGGTGGGCACCAAAAACTGTTGGCAAGAAAATTTGTCTTGTGGACAAATTTGTGGATTTCAAGCCAATGCTATGGGAATCTAAGTCCCTCTACATTTGAATGGTGTAGCTACCATTGTTTAGCATGTAAAACCAAAGTGGATTTATGGTGGTTTTTCAACCACAGATCCATAAGAACACTCTAGTGTCCCTATGGAAATAATAGCAACTCCTTGCTATAACAAATCAATACGAGAAAGGGGAGGGAGTGAGAATGAATGAGTGGTAAATCAATGTTGTGGGTAGAGTGTCAGATGCCCACACACATAAACTGGAAGTTTCATTACATGCATTAATTAATAGAAGAAAGACATATTTTAAATTTCTGAGCACAAGATAGAATAAAGCATGCCGGTCATAAAGCACCAATCGATTTTTCCATCGGGGGACATAAGATTCCTTCCTTTTTTATTAATCTTAGAGTTGAAACTTGTATAATGAGTGGGAATAGAATAAAAATGTAGAGGAGGAGAATAGAAGAAGACTAACAATCATTTTTGTCCTCTGTTCACAAAAACATGCTTCCAGTTTCTAAATTCGATTTCCAACCCTTCACAAAGACTTCGAAAAACCATTAAATCATTTGACCCAAAGCCATTACAAATAAATTTGATCATTTCCCCTCTTCCAGATTCCTCTGCCGCAAAGAAAATGCTTCTAACAAGCCCAAAAAGATTTTTTTGTGTAAAAATGTGTTTCATATTTCAATTTTATAGTTTGCATATCTACCATTTGAACCTTTGCCTAATTTATTTGAAATCGGGCAATCCACGTGGCAGAGAACATTGTAATGAAGTTGGGGGAAACTTTTTTTTGCATTTTTGCATGCTAGAGACATTTTCTCAATTTTATCACATAAAAATCCATCAAATTTTAAAATTAAAGTGTCCATCATGTGGATAATTTCACCAGATTTCCATTGATACCAAAAACATAAAAATCTGAGCTCTAGATCGAAAGATATGGCCTCTTGAAGATTTAGGGAAAAACTGGTAAAAACAGAGTCAAAATTAGGGTTAGCGGGTCAAACTTTAAATTTTTCCCTTTTAGAAAAATATCCTGAAAATCTCCATGGCCCTACCACTCTAAGACACATGGTACCTTCCGATTCATATGTAGACCGAACACCTTCCTTTTTTCTTTCTGATTTAATATTGGGAAAAATTTCCCAAAAATGTCTGCACCCCGCCGCTCCAAGACACATGGTGCTCTCTGACTGTCGCGGATATTCGGCTCTATTTTTTCTTTTTAAATTTTAAATTGAGAAAAATTCCCAATTTATCTCTCGTGCCCCACCACTCTTTGACATGTGGTGCCTTCTGATTCATTCGCGGGCAAGACCTTTTATTTTCCTCTCCAAGCTTTCATGCTTTGAATGTTTCCTTTGAGTTTTTCGCTTAAAAGGGCTAAGTGCCAAGTTTTCCTCCTCACCTACACTAATGCACTTCCTTCCCTTTCTTGGGCATGTGGAATAATTTGTGACTTTTTTTTATTTTCAGCCAAAAGGGATAAGTGTCGAATTTCTCTCCACAGGCCCGCCCAGGGAAAATTTCCCCTCCAAACTCCGTCAAGCCATAAGTTGTAAAATACAAGGAGTTAGGAGGACTTCCTTACCTTTCTGGAAAGAGGAAAGAATTATCTATCTGATGAAGGTGTTTTTAAGAATCCTTGATCCCTTAGGAAGTGCCAAATTTCAAAATACTCAGACTAGACCATTTTTAAAGGGTAACAACCCAAATAAGTCTAGACTTGGAAAAAGAAGAAAACTACCGAAGGGACAACATCATCATAAGGATTAAAATC
Source organism: Taxus wallichiana var. yunnanensis (assembly GCA_018340775.1). Classification (NCBI taxonomy): domain Eukaryota; kingdom Viridiplantae; phylum Streptophyta; class Pinopsida; order Cupressales; family Taxaceae; genus Taxus; species Taxus wallichiana. The sequence continues at coordinate 756,283,245 of CM031234.1, forward strand.
TCAAAATAGCCCACAAGCCTTACAATAAGGAGGTCAAAGTTGGCATTGAAAATTTCAAAAGGCGGGAAGTTGGGCCATCAGGGCAACTTGGATTTTTTTCCCGCCGATATTCAAATGATTAAAATCATCAAAATGACCCACGGGCCCGATAGAGAAAACTCAAAACTTGCTCTAGTCAATGGCAGAGTTGCGGACCTTAGGAGGAAAATTGAATATTTTTATTTTTATGGAAAAGGAGTCAAAAGTGAAAAGGGAACCGTGGTTCTAATGGGATGCACATTGGGACACATGTCAGGCCCTTTTTTAAGGGTGGAGCTACAGAAAAACTTGAAAATTTTTGCATTTTCCAAAAAGAGGTGAAATCGCATAATTTGGTTGTGGTTCGTTTGCTACCCACCTTAGAACACGTGTAAAATATGCAGAAAAATGTGCAAATTTAACATTTTTCCAAAAGTTGTAAAAGGATAAAGGGAACTGTAGGCCCGCTCTAAAATTAAATCTCCCACATGGATGGTCTAAATTCAAAGTAGGAATCAATGGTAGTTATGCATCTGTGTTTGATTTTTTCACTTTCACTCTAGAGCTCCTGGGGCTGCGTATTCTTATGGTTTTTTATCATTTCTTGGAGTCTCTTGCACGTCAAATGAAGAGGAACATTAATCTGGCATCCTAGTTTTGTGGGGAGGGTCTATAAATGTCTCTCACCATTAAAATGCAATCTTACTATTAGATTTGGTCTAATTTTTCTTTCCTTTACACGGGAATGAATTGTTGATAATTCGGGTTTGGTGAGAAAAATCAGGGACATCTTTTACCATTAAGACGAGACCTAACCTTTTTTGGCTAGATTTGATCTTACATTTTTATCCCTAGAAACATAAAGAACCAAATTAGATAGAATAAGGGTAGAAGTGGTTAGCGAATAGAAGGAAGAGTGATTTTTAGAAGAAGGAGTTTAGTGTGGGAGATTTTTAAGAGATCTTCCCCTTGGGCACCCGGTGATTTGTTGTAGATTTGATTATGGGAATCGCGATCGTGATCATGACAAGCACTAGTGGCACTCAATGTATGGACTTTTAGGGGGAAAAGCCTCTATTGTAAATTTTATAAATGGCAAAAATTTATCATGCAAATTGTTGGAGTCCGAGGGGTTGGGACTGATTTTACTTGATAGAAAAAGGCTTGTTAGAGCCCATCCTTTTGAGAAGTCAAGTTTGAGAATCCTGTATATCTCTTTTGTATTGATTTGATTGTGTCAAGGTGGTTGCGAGCGTACACCATTGACAAGCTACGAGATTGTTTTCAAAACTTTCCCCTACTTGATAAATTTAATCAAAATTAAGTTATTCTATGGGGATCTTATGTAAAATGTGTTTGTTTTACTTCAATGTCTCGCAAATAGTTTTTCTTGTTTCTACTGCAATCTTGTATCAAAATATGTCTCAATCACATAGTTATCAATCCTTGTGACATTTTTAAGGCATCAACAATTTCATTTCTTAGTCAAGCTTTCATTTGGGAATGAAATAAACAATTTATAATCACTTCTCTCTCATCTATTGACAAATATTGTCTATAAGCCTTTGGGTGTACCTCAGGAATGGTTAGGCTCGAGATCTTGATGTTTTGATGGGATTTCCAACTCAAGACTTCATGTTAGAACCTCATATATTGTGGGAAAAAGTGCTAATATCCTCCATTGAAGCACATATTCTGGTTAAAGAAACATTTTAATTGCTTTGTGGCAATCTATCCATTTAGTCTTCCATTTTACAAAAGATTTGAAGGATCTGGTGAATCAAGTTCATCCTTCCTCTCCTCCCACCAAAATCCATCTAAAAACAACCAATCATACCAATAATACCCCTGTATGTCATGTGTGTATACAAATGCATAATTTTCACTACCAAAGCATGCAGAAACAATTGGGTTTTCATTGTCTTTAGTGGCCTAAACCTTGCTTAGAAAATATCTCCATTATCTAGAGTGAAAACTTGTGAGAGTTAGGTTTTGTTGCATTGATCATATTTTCTTCGAGTTCTTCTTAATAATGTCAAAGGAAGGATATATCCATCTCCTCCATTAAAAACAGACTACAAAAGGGTTCTCTTACCTTGGTTGAAAAGCATAACCTAGAATAGTGATGATAGATCAAATCCTCTTATGGTGCTACCCACTCCTTCTCAAAGCCTGAGTGCTAAAAGGTCAAATGGACTAATTTCATGACTATAAAACGACATACATAATTATCTATCTACATATGAGCATCCTGTCAAATCCATGATGTTTCTTGGCCTTTGAAGGAGATTTATTACGCTAATTGCAAGGTGAGTGACAAACTGGTTCTCAGAACACGGTCGCATCTGGTTGTAATCAACGCACTAAATTATAAAGTGCCAAACTCGGGGGTGTAATTTTGTTTTGGGGTGGTTGTTTCCTTTCTCTCTCCTTCCTTCTGCATTCCTTGGTTCTATCTCTTCATTATGGATATCTCTAAAGTACCAGTGCTCACACCTTTTAATTTCTTCGAATGGAAATCTAAAATTATATTGGTTTTGTGAAGTAAAGGGTTATACCGAGTTACCATGGGGTTAGAGACCGAACCTACTGATGAACCCAAAAATCTAAATGGTTCAACCATTGTGATGAAGCCTTAGGTCTTATCTATATGTTTGTCTCTCTCGACTTGCTCTTCCACATCGAAACTTCCTCAACGCCCAATCAAGCGTGGAAAATGCTCGATGATATGTTTGGACAGCAAGATGACATGAGAGCACATGAGTTGGAGAATGAACTACTAGGGTTAAACCCTAGTGACTTTGAAAACCTACAAGCATTCTTCTCAAAATTTCTCCGCACTAGAATGCTTCTAAAGGAATGTAAAGTGGATAAGAAAGACTCTAAATTGATCTTGTCGATTCTTTCTAAGTTAGGTCCTGAATACTGCTGCTTTCAACTTTTCACGCCACGAAAGCCGCCTTGGGTAGTACTTGGACTATGCCCTCCTTTGACAGTTTTTCATCCCAACTCATTCGAGAACAGACAAACTCATTCAAATGGGGACTCTAAAATCCAAGTCACATGCCCTTGTGGCGAATAAGGGCAAGAAAAATGAAAATAAGAAAGAAACTAAGGACCAACCTAAGAAAGAAACCAAGACCAACCAACCCCCAGTTAAGCCCATCACTCATACTTCGACTTTTGAGCCTAAAGCAAAGAAGGAAAAGTATAAATGCTCCTATTGTAAGAATATTGGCCATGACGAGCAACATTGTTTTCGAAACAAATTGATCACTTAACTCATTTACTTGAGAAGAATAAAATAAGTGTTCCTGAATCCGTTAAACAAAATGCTCAGAAAGGTGAGTCTTCTAATGCAAAGGAGACTAAAAATGAAAAGAAGAAAGGTAAGGCCCTCGTAGCTAGATCAGCTCCATCATCAACTTGGATTATCGATTCTGGTGCCTCGCACCACATGGCTTCTTCAGAGGTTGAATTCTCTAGCATTGAACCATGTGGCATGTCCCAAATCATGTTGGGTGATGACACTCATGTGTCAGTTTCCGGTAGTGGATCGGTAGAGATTGAAGGTGGAACATTTAACCAAGTGTTGAGTGTTCCCAATCTCTCTACCAATCTCTTATTAGTTTACCAAATCACCCACCTTGGTGAAGGAATGCGAGTGGAATTTGGTCCTAACTCGGTGATTATTCATGAGCTTAACTCTGACTGCACTGTGGCTGAGGGAAAGGCAGATCACCGTTCACGGTTGTATACCTTTTCCCACTTCTCTTCTGATTCGACGCCCAATGCCTTGCTCACTCATGCAAATGAGGTTAGCAAGTTATGGCATGAGCATTTTGGGCATCTAAATTATCGTTACCTTGAACAATTGATCCAAAACAAAATGGTCAATGGGCTACCCCGAGTTAAGTTTTCTAAGGGTATTTGTGAGGGTTGTACCCTTGGAAAGCACCCTGAAAAAAGCTTTGACAAGGGAAAATCCTAGAGAGCTACTCGTCCCTTGGATCTTGTTCATAGTGACGTTTCTGGCCCTTTTCCGTCTCCTTATTTTACTAGAGCTCTATATATACTAACCTTCATTGATGAATTTTCATGTTATACTTGGGTATATTTTCTTAAGCTTGAGTCTGAAGTTTTTGAGCATTTTCAAAACTTTAAGGCTCTTGCTGAGAAACAAGCGGAACGGTCTATCAAGGTTCTTTGAACCGACAATGGAGGTGAGTATGTGAGCAACAGGTTTGAGGATTTCTACACTTCTGAGGGGATTACTTTGCAGTGTATAGTTGCTTACAGCCCTTCCCAAAATGGAGTTGCAAAAAGAAAGAACTGAACTTTAAAGGAGATGGCTACTTATATGGTTCACTTGAAATCTCTTCCTCCACAGTATTGGGCTGAAGCAGTTAATTGTGCTTGTTATATTCAGAACCGTGTCCCACACAAGGTAGTAAGAGGGATAACACCATTTGAAGCCTGGTTTGGACACAAGCCTGATGTTGAGCACTTTCGAGTCTTCGGATCCAAGGCTATGGCTCGATTCCCAAAAAGAAACACAAGGCATTGGATCCACAATCCAAACCTTGTATCTTTGTCGGGTATCCTGATGGCATGAAGGGATATCAATTGTTGAACCCTACCACCCGTGAGCTTTATATTGAGAGGAGTGTGAAGTTTGATGAGTCATACTTGACTTTAACTTCCACTGAGGTCATTTTTCCCATTGATTCAGATTCTGACTCTTCAAATGATGATGTTGTTGAGCGAGTTCCACCTCTCCCTGCTCCTCCCAATCCTCAAACTTCTGAGTCTTCTGATTCTGACAGTAGTGATGATGAGGACTATGTCCCTTCTCACTCAAGTGAAGAATCTTCTGACTCAGAGCTTGAGCCGTCGGGACCTCTTTGGGCCAGGAAAACTTTATAGAGTGTTGGAGATTTAGTTGGAGATCCTTTGGATGAGAGATGTACTCGCTCGAATTCACTAGACCTCACTCTTTCTTTGCCTCTGCTTCTGATCCACCATCTTTCCAGGAAGCTTCTGGGATTCCTGAGTGGGATTCTGCCATGGATGAGGAGTATTCCTCACTCATAAAGAATGACACTTGGGATCTTACCCTTCTTCCGAAAGGAAGAAAAATCATTCGGTGTAGGTGGGTATATCAAACAAAGTATGGAGCTAATGGAGAAGTCAAGAAGTATAAAGCGTGACTTGTAGCTAAGGGTTTCTCCCAGGTAGCTGGGGTTGATTACTCGGAAACCTTTGCTCCAGTTGCGAAGATGACTTCCATTTGACTGACCCTTGCCATCGCTGCCACTAACAGATGGGAAGTCCACTAGATGGACGTTAATAGTGCCTTCCTTCATGGGGACCTAGAGGAGGAGATCTATATGGAACAACCTCCAGGTTATGTTCATGATCCATCCCTCGTTTTTAAATTAAAGAAGTCTCTCTACGGCCTTAAACAAGCCCCTCGAGCTTGGTATGCCAAGATGGACTCCTTTTTACTTACATCAGGGTTCACTCAGTGTCACTCTGACCCAAATGTGTATATTCTATGATAGGATGACTCCATGTTTATTCTTGTTCTCTATGTTGATGACTTGTTGATCACCGGTAGCTCTTCCTATATCATTGATTCTGTGAAGATATCCTTGGCCAACAAGTTCTCCATGTCTGACTTAGGATTACTTCATTACTTTCTTGGGATCCAGATTTCACAATCTGACTCAGGAATTATGATCTCGCAGCCTAAGTACTCTCTTGATTTGCTTGCTTGGTTTCACATGTCCGACTGCAAGTCCTCACCTACTCCTTTTCTTTTCGGGATTAATTTGGTTTCTGATTGCTCTTCCCCCTTGGTTGACAGTACCCTTTATCGACAGTTGGTGGGAAGCTTGATCTACCTTACTCACACTCGGCTAGATCTATCGTATGCCGTCGAGATCGTGTCCAGATTTATGCAGGAGCCTCATGAGCTGCACTTAAAAGCAGCAAAGTGGATCCTTCACTATGTTTATGGCACTCACATAGATGGTATTCATTACTTAGGAGGGAATGAGATTGACTTGGTTGGATTTATAGACTCAGATTGGGCCGGTGATCTAGATCATCGGAAGTCTACCTCAGGCTACAGTTTCACTCTTGGTTCAGGTCCTGTCAGTTGGTCCAGCAAGAAACAAAACACCATTGCCATATCATCGACAGAAGTAGAATACAAAGGAGCAGTTAACACTGCCACAAAAGTTGTTTGGTTACAGGGTATTATGACAGAGTTTGGCATCCACTTTCGGCAGCATACCATTATCTACTGTGACAACATGAGCACTATCTTGATTTGTAGAAATCCAGCTTTAGCATCGAGTGGATGAAGCACACTGAGATTCATATGCACTTCATATGGGAGTTGATACATGAAAACATCATCGACATAAAGTATGTTCGATGTACCGATCAAGTTGCAGACATTTTTACCAAGCCCTTCACTGAGGTGAAGTTTCTTCACTGCAGCCTCTTCTTGGGGTGAGGTCTGCTGCAACTGCCCATCTTCTTTGGCCTATATAGTCCTCCTTCTTCTCCTCTTCTTCTTTCCAGAAAGATGTTGTTTGTATATGGGCACCTTATCAGGCCTTTAGTTGTCTGGGGCCCATTGACACATCTTTCTTAGTTGTCTAGGGGAGTCTTCTTTTTCTGTTATGGCTTACCTTGACCTCTTTCTTGGCTTCGATGAAGGGGGGGTGTTGGTGTGTGTGACTGTCCAGTCATCATCCACATCACCTAGGTGAGTCATCTCGCCTTGCGAGAGTCATAGGTCTTAGGAAGTCAAATGACAAGTGTCAGATTCTGTCATAGAATCTGACATTGTCATTTGCGTCAATGCATCATAGGAGTTACATTCCTTATTTGGAATTTTAACTCCTCTTCTAGTGGCGTCATATGCGTCAATCAACGTCATATGCGTCAGTGGCATCATTGAGTTTTTTCCATGTTTAGGCATGGGGGTTACACAACACCCCTATTTGTACTTCCTTTTTTCGATCTATGAGTATGAGTAAACCCATTCTTCTTACTTGCAATCTTCTTTCCATTTTTTTGAATCTTTCATATTGTGTTGGCTTGACATTACCATTGGAGTGCAACTTCATTGTGGTGCATCGCTTTTCGACATCGGTTCTCACGAATCCCTCTTTCAAGAAATAGGCGGTCCTGTGCCGGGGAAAATAGAATGGTACTTAATACTTTGGCTACTAGTGTTGATCTTGTGGAGGAGATAGATGTCATTAATTGGTGTGGAGGAGATTTTTGATGCCCCATGCTCCATTTGAGGAAGATCGAAGGAAGAAGAAGAAGCTGATGATGATAATTATGATGATGTCTACATGATGGGTTGTTCCACAGCTCACAACAAGGGGAAACTTCAACCGAGGTAATAAATGCCAAAATTATTGCTGATTTTTGGGATTGCATCCACTTGGATACCTTTTCTCCCTCCCTCTTATATTTTAGAAGTATATATTGTACAATATTTTGAATTTCCCAATAATTAATTTTAATGTTTAATGCCTTTAATAATAAATAAGTATGATGGAGGCATCCCATATGAGGAGGACATGCATTTGTTGATGAATGTTTTTGTGGCTCAAGAAAAGAAACACAACACAAAAAGTAGGGTTGTTAAAGGGACAGGGCCTTAGGCCAAGCCAAAAACTCCATTGCTTTAAAATGTTCCTAAAGAGGCTCCTAAGAAAGATGCATCTACCAAGGGACTTGTTGTCCAAAACAAAATCATACCCCTCCTCATGCCCAAGCTATCAAAAATCTTGTGCCTTCTAATGAGTATGCCAACCTTCCTTCCAATGTTGCCTTGCCAAAATATGTCCCTTATGACATTTCCCAAGTTTTAAGTAAAATCAAAGTCTCTGTTCCAATTGGCGAGTTGCTTAGGATTTCTGAGCACAAAAAGAGAGCATTTGAATACTTGGGATTGAAAGAAGAGAACACTTCCCTAGGCATAAATGTAAACATTGTGGAGACTCCTCCAATCATTAAAGAGTTGGAGGCACCACCAACATCGAGAAAAGCTAGATGAACCACCCGAGGTTTATCTCGGGGACATCCTTTTCAAGTTGTATGGGGACACCTTATTGAAGATCCCAATAATGCATCTTATGAAGTATTGTACACAAGTGTTGATGTTGATAAATTTGTAGGATTTTTGATGGAAAAGAGCACAAGATTAAAGAATGCAAGTGTCTTGAGTAGGAAGGCTCTCCTTGGACTTTATTGTTTGATGGAGCTTGCTCCAAGTTTGGAAATGGTGCTGGTGTTGTTCTAATCTCCCCAAGTCAAGAAGAGTTTGTCTTTTCTTTCAAACTCAACTTTGAATGCACTAATAACATTGCTGAATATGAGGCATTGTTGTTAGGTCTGAGGATTGCTTGGAAATATGGTGTTAAAGACATCATTGTCAAAGGAGATTCAGAATTAATTGTAAAACAAGTCAGAAAACTTTATGCCACAAAAAATCAACGAATGAAATAGTACAAGTATGCAGCTTGGGATTTCATTGAGATGTTTGTTTCATTCAACATTGTGCATCGTGATAGGAAGTTCAATGATTTAGAATACATGCTTATAGTATTAGGATATTTTTTTGATAATTATGTAATGTCCCCATATTGTGAATATGATGTTGAGGTGTTAACAAGGCCATCTGTACTTAACAATATTAAGCATTGGTATGTTTTTGGTGATGATGCTCAAGTCAGAAGATTTCTTCAGAATAAAGAAGAGTTTTCTAATCAAAATATTGATTGGGAGCCAATGGTGTGTGTAGCAGAGGGTAAAGAAACCTTGTTTGGCAAAGGCATCATCCAACTAAAAACTAATAACATTCCCAGAGGGTTGGTTTCTCTTGAGTTCAATTTTGATAATGTTGGTCGCATTATTAACGGATGCATGGAAGCCTCCAAGGATGTTGAGGAGAATGATCTTGGTACAAAGGATGAGACAAGGAAACTTTGGTTAGGAAGCAATCTCAGCAAGGAGGAGAAGAAGTCCTACATCCAATTATTGAAAACTTATCAAGATTGTATGGCTTGGACTTATTCTGAGTTGAAGGCATATAGAGAGGATTTGTTTCAATATGAGATTCCCTTGGAATCCAATGCAAAACCATTTAGGAAGAAAAAGAGGCCAATCAATCCACTCCTATCTCTTAAGATGCAAGAGTAACTCAAGAAACTAAGGGATGGAGGGATTATTCCACCCACAATGTATTCTTCTTGGGTTACAATCTGAACAGAGCTGTGTGTGGAAAACATGTTGCAGCTTGGTGACAAGTTATGAGCTACTTTCTATTAGAAAGAAGAAAGGTGACATCTGGGTGTGTGTGGATTTTAGAAATCTAAATAGAGTATAAATGAAGGATAATTATCCTTTACCAAACATGGAAAACATGTTGCAGCTGGTGACTGGTTCTGAGCTACTTTCTACCCTGGATGGTTTCTCTAGTTATAACCAAGTTGTGGTGAACGAATCAGAAAGGATTAAAACAACCTTTACCACCCCTTGGGGAACATATGTATATGTCAGGATGCCCTTTGGACTGATGAATGCTGGAGAAAATTTTCAAAGAGTAATGGATGTTGCTTTTAATGGTTACATCAATGATTTTATTATTGTCTACCAAGATGATGTGACTGTGTTCTCCGGAATAGAAGTGACCATTTGCTACACTTGGAATAGATGTTGATAAGATGCAAAGAATATGGAATTTCACTCAATCCAAAGAAGTGCCATTTTGGAGTGTAGAAGGAAAAGTTGCTTGGTCACATTTATTCACAAGATGGGGTGATGATTGATCCGAGAAGGGTAGAGGCCATCGTGAAGGTTCCTATCCTAAGAACAAAGAAAGGAATTTAGTCCTTCTTTAGGTAGATAAACTTCATCAAAATATTTATATCAAACTTTGTTGAGTTGACCATTCTAATCACTTCCATGTTAAAGAAGGACCGGGTCATCAAGTGGGAGGAGGATGCCATTCAAGCTTTCAATGGGATTAAAGAGGCACTAAAGCATGCAACTATTCTAAAGCAGATCCAGGTTATAAGAAGCCCTTTCATCTATTTTATTTTTCTTTAGAGAACACTATTTCATCTGTCTTACTTTGCAGAAAGATGACGAAGGGGATGAGATGCCAATTGCCTTTTTAGTAAGGCATTACAGGGGGCCAAGTTAAGTACACTATTATGGAGAAACAAGCATTTGCCTTGGTAAAAGTGACAAAGGTTTTCAGGCCTTACATTTTAAGTTCTAATATTGTTTCTTATTTTCTACACACCATGGTGAAAGACATCTTGTCGAAATGGAAGTCTCAAGCAAAAGGTGAAGGTGGGTGAAGAAGTTTCAAGAATATGATATGGATATCCAAAGCATGAAGCTAGTGAGAGGTTTGGGCTTGACTAACCTTATGGCTCGAGAAATTTGTAAACTATTAAGGTAAATGAGGTAGAAGAATGTAGGGTAGATGTTTGTAAAAAAATTATGAGTTCTCGGTGGTACAGGGATGTGATTTTTTATGTTAGACATTTATACTTCCCCGAGCATTTGAGTAAGAACAAGAAAATGACTCTTAAGTTGGATTCCCACAAATATGTCATTACTGATTATGGGTTAGCTTGGAAAAATTCTAAGGGAGTCCTCTTGAGGTGCATTAGTGAAGATGAAGCCCCCAAGAAAATTGCTGATATCCATAGAGGAGTTTGTAGGGGGCATTTTTCTAGAAGGGTCATAACACACAAGATCCCAAGGGATGGTTATTGGTGGGAAAATCTCTTCAAGGATACAACTCTTTTGGTTAGAAGATGTGAAAGTTGTCAGTTCTTCTCTAGAAGACTGAAAGCTTCAAGCTCCTTCCTTCGCATCCTCAGTATCAATGAAGCCCCATTCAAGTAATGAGGGATGGATTTAATTGGTGAGATTTCAGACCCTTCAACTGCTAACCATAAGTGGATTCTTGTAGCCACTGATTACTTCACCAAATGGGTGGAGGCAATCCCCACCAAAAGAGCAACACACCAAATTGTCATGGATTTTCTGTTGAACCATATCATGTGTAGGTTTAGGGTGCGAGTCAAGATTGTTGCTGACAATGCCATGACCTTTAGAGCTAAACCTTTGGTGGAAATGTGTAAAGAATATGGGATCAACTTGACATATCCATCTAATTATAATCCCTAAGGAAATGGGCAAGCTGAGTCCAATAATAAAAATTTGTTGAAGATTATTAGAAGAACCTTGAGCCGAACAAGAGAAAATGGGGTGAGAAATTGAAGTTTTCTGTCTGGATCGACCAAATTACTCATTTAAAGAGCCACCGGAAAGAATCCATTTGAGTTGGTATATGGAGCTCGAGACCCTCGCCCTGCATATGTAATTATCCTCATATCAGTTCATTCAAAACTAGAAGACTAAGAAGTAATTCTATATGATGCCTACATTAACTAGATTCTTGAACTCAGTATGAAGAAAGGAGGGAATCCCACCAAAGGCATGTAAAGTTCATAGAGAAGCTGAAAAACTTGTTCGAAAATAAATTCACCCCAAGAGCTTTCAATGTTAGATATCTCGTCATATTATTGGATAACAATTGTGAAGATAAGGGCAAGCATGGTAAATTTAATGCACTCTAGATGGGCCCTTACTCCATATATATTTGGATTGGTGAGAATACCTTCTTATTAAATGACATGGATGGAGACTTACTTAAATTTCCTATTAGTAGCAGGAATTTGAAATATTTTTGGATTAATTCCCCAAAACAAAGGTGAACATCATCTCGTGTAATCTTTGTATAGTTTGTTGGTTTGTTTTCTGTCTTTCGTGTTCTTGTTCATTCGGCCCTCGGTGGCCTATTTTACTATTTTCTCTATTTATTTTTAGGGATGGTCCTTATTTTATTTTTGTAATCTAACTCCTTTGCCTAATGGATATTTTGGAACTTGGTCTACTTTTTTCTTGTGGCACTTGAGTTAAACTCGATGTTGATGCTCAAATTTCTCTCACCCCATTTGCCATTATTTTCCTCGATTTGCGTGTTGTGAAACATTTTATCTCTCAATGTGGATGTTCTGAAGCTTCTACCTCCTTTAGAAATGCTTCGAGTTATTTCAAAAGCCATTGTCATGTCCCTCCTTGAAGAAGTCTCTAAGTCTTCCTTGTTTTTTCCCTAATTTCTTCAAGTTCCTTGTCTCCGCCATTTTTACTATTTTTCACAACCATGGAAGCTTGAGAATGGTTGATTTATATTTTCATGCCTTCAAAATCCAAACTCATGGTCGAAAAGATTCTCGAATCATAATTCACTTGTGTTTTGTTTCGAAAATTTTCATCCTTATCGAAAAATAGGGTTCTGGTGTGAATGGTGATTTTTGTATTTTTGATGTCGATGGGTGTCTTTTTCCTATCAAAGTTTTTCCTCAACATTCGGCTGTCACATGGCTTCTTTTGGTTGGTCAGGGGATGACAGTGAATGCTTTAACTTATCACATTTTACTTTTTTGGAAAAAATTCAAATTTAGTCCCATAGCTCGCTTAAATATGATTGGTTCTTTTGGTACTTATGTGGCTTCTTCTGATTGGATGGGGCACGATGGGTTGCTTTTCTCAAACTTGATATTTTTGGCTACTTTGGCAAAAATTTGAAACCCAACCCACAGCCCCATCATGGCTTTGATTAAATCAAATTTTAAGTGGTAGGGAAAAAGTCTTGCTTTGACCCTGCATGAGGACACGTGGCAAAGCTAATGGTAGAGATGCAGTGTTCGAGAGGTAGGTTGGATTTTTTCCCTTTTAGAAAAATAGATTAAAATTCTAAAATGGAAGCATGCCTAGGCCAAATCATTTTTCAATCCCTAATGGTTTTGATGTTACGCCCTAGTGACATGTGGCAAGCCCACACTCATCCAAGGTCTCAACTTTTTGGGAACATCTCAAGATGCACCATTGTGACACGTAGCAGTTTGAAAATTCAAAGGAGCATTGAAGCGAACCATTAGAGGTAAATTGGATTTTTTGCCTCTTGTCATCAAAAGGATTAAAATCTCAAAATAAATCGCAAGTGAACAAGAAGGAGGTCAAAGTTGGCATTGAAAATGTCAAAAGGTGGGAAGGTGGGCCATCGGGGGAAACTTGGATTTTTTGCCCCTTGATATTCAAATGTCTAAAATAATCAAAATGACCCATGGGCCTGATAGAGAAAAGTCAAAACTTGCTCTAGTCAATGGCGGAGGTGCGGACCTTTGGAGGAAAATTGGAAAATTTTCCTTTTGTGAAAAATAAGTTAAAAGTTAAAAGTGAAGTGTGGTTCTAATGGGACCCACTTTGGGACATGTGTCGTGCCTATTTTTCATGGGCGAGTCATGTGGGAAAAAATGGAAAATTTTCCCTTTCCCAAAAAAAGGTGAAATAGCAGAATTTGGCAATGGTTCCTTTAGGGCCCACCTTAGGACACATGTCGCTCATTTATCAAGGGCAGAGGTGTGTAGAAAAATGTGAAAATTTTACATTTTTCAAAAAAAATTAAAAGGAAAAAGGAACCCGCAGCCCGCTCTAAAATTAAATCTCCCACATGGACGGTCCAAATTGAAAGTAGGAATCAATGGTAGTTGTGCATATGTGTCTAATTTTTCCTCCATTTTCACTCCATAGCTCCTAGGGATGTGTATTATTGTGGTTTTTTTAATCATTTCTTGGAGTCTCTTGCATGCCAAATGAAGAGGAACATTAATCTGACATTCCGGTTTGGTGCGGAAGGTCTGTAAACATCTCTCACCATTAATATGCAATCTGACTATCGATTCAGCCCGATTTTCATTTCCTTGGGACGTGAATGACCTATTGGTAATCCAAGTTTTGTGAGAAAAATTTGGGAACCTATTTTACCATTAAGATGAGACCTGACCTTTTGGGCTCGATTTGATCTTCCATTTGTTTTCCCCGGGCACACAAAGAACCAGATTGGACATAATAGGGGTGGAAGTGGTTGGCAAATAGAAGAAAGAGTGATTTTCTAGAGGAAGGAGCTTAATGCGGGAGATTTTAGAAGAGATTTTCCCCACTTTGGGCACATGACAACTTGTTGTAGATTTGATTCTAGGAATAACGATCGTGATCATGGATAGCACTGGTGGCACCCAATGTCTAGATTTTTGGGGGGAAAAGGCTCTGTTGTAAATTTTATAAATGGTACAAATTTATCATACAAATGGTTGGAGTGTGAGGGATCGGGACTGATTTTTTTGATAGAAAAAAGGCTTAATAGAGCCCGTTCTTTTTGAGAAGCTGTTTGAGAAGCCTATATATCTCTTTTGTATTGAATTTGATCTTTTTAAGGTGGTTGTGAGCATACAACCATTGAAAAGCTCGATATTGTTCTATAAAATTTCCCTATTGATAAATTTAATCAAACTCAAGTTATTATGTGTGGATTTTATGCAAAATGTGTTTCTTTTACTTCAATGTCTCGCAAATAGTTTTTCTTGTTCCTATTGCTATCTTGTACTACAATCTATCTCATACCAAAATCTATCTCAATCACACAGTCTCAATCCTTGTGATAGTTTAGTGGCATCTGTAATTTCATTTCTCAGAAGAGCTTTCGTCTAGGAGTGAAATAAACAATTTAAAATCAGCTTTCTCTCATCCATTGACAAAGATTGTCTATAAGTGTCATGGTGTACCTCAAGTATGATTGGGCTTAGATCTTGATTTTTTGATTGGATTTCCAACTTCAGCCTTCGTATTAGAACTTCATATATAGTGGGATAAAGTGCTAATCTTGGCCTCCATTGAACCACATTTTTGGTTAAACAAACATTTTAACTGCTCTATGGCATTCTGTTGGTTTAGTCTTCCATTTTACAAAATCTCTCAAGGATATGGTGAATCAAGTTCATCCTACCTCTCTTCCCATAAAAATCCATCTAAAAACAACCAATCATACCCATACCACCCTTGTTTTTCATGCGTGTAGAAATGCATAATTTTCACTGCCAAAGCATGTAGAAACAATTGGGTTTTCATTATCTTTAGTGGCACGAACCTTGCTTAGAAAATATCTCCATTAGAGTGACAACTCGTGAGAGTTAGGTTTCGTTGCATCATATTTTCTTAAGGTATTTTCTAATTTCAAGGTATTCTTCTCCTCCATAAAATAGGCTACAAAAGGATTCTCTTACCTTGGTTGAAAGGCACAACCTAGAGTAGTGAGGATAGATCAAATCCTCTTAAGGTGCTACTCACTCCTTTTCAAATCTTGAGTGCTAAAAGGTCAAATAGACTACTTGTCTGCTGCTACAAAATGACATACATAATTATCTATCTACCTCTAAGCATCCTATCAAATCCTTGATGTTGCTTGGCCTTTGAAAGAGATTAAATTCAAGTACCAACATGTGGTACAGGATACAATTTTCGAATGACTATCTCTTAATGGATTTTTTTTTCATGGTAGACACTATAAGATTTTGAAAATATAGGGGTAGAATGAGATGCAAATCTTTCAAATACAGGGGTGGAATGAGAAGGCCCCTCTCTGGAATGATAATTTGGATTTACAAAGATACTACCTCATTCGAAGTAGTTGAGGAAGCATTGCAATCTTCAATCACATGCCGATCAGTTTTACCAATGGAGATCTCTTTTCTTGATGTTTGATTTCCAAAATCCTTCTAAATTCTTCCTCCTTCTGAATTAGACTTTCCAAACTCATGAAACAATCTTCTACTAGGGTCTCATGTGGTGAAGAAAAATCTTCTTTGTTCCAACTTTGCAGAGATTAATGACAAATTTTCAATTGACATAGGTTAAGACACTAGCATTTATCAAAATCAAATCAACTCGATTCACCACTAATGATTTTCACCCTAGTTGTGCAAATGCACTAAAATAATCTATCAACTATCTATCAACTATAAAAATCATGCAAACCTTTACAAATTAGACCTTCCTTCACCAAAATTTATCAATGGTGTCGCAAAATTAGTACAATAACTACTTAAAAATTAGAGCAGACAACACGCAAAACTTATAACTTTGTTCAATCCTTACATATCTAATTAGAGAATGATGTTTACAAAATGTATTTGCACACAGAACTATAAGAAACATTACCGGTTTTAAAACTTTAAATTCTTCAAAGAATCCCTGGAAATTGTGCCAGAAGGGTGTTGGTACCTAGATTTAATCTCCTTCAAAGGCCGAGCAGCATCATGGATTTGAAAAGACACTCAGAGGTAGATAGATGATTATGTATGTCATTTTGTAGTTGGGGAAGCAATCTATCTAACTTTTTAGCACTCAGGATTTGAAGAAGTGGGTAGCACCTTAAAAGGATGTGATCTTATCCTAACTATTTTAGGTTGTGCCTCTCAACCAAGGTAAGAGAACCTATTTTGTAACCTCTGTTATTGAAGAATGCTAGTAAATCCTTCTTTTACACAAATTTTATAGAGAATACCTTGGGAAAATATGATCAACACACCAAATCTGACTCTCACGAGTTGTCACTTCTAGATTATGGAGATATTTTCAATACAAGGCAAAGGTTACTAAAGACATTAAGAAATCCTGATTGTTCTGCATATTTTTGCAAGTAGATTTTGTTCCTTTGTTGATACACAGGGAAAACAAGGGTAGTTCAGGGTGGATCAATTGTTTTTAAATGATTTTGGTGGGAGATGAAGCATGATAAACTCTATTATTCCAGATCTTTGGAGGGAATTCAAAATAATGAACAACTTCACAACAGAAAGCTTTAGAACATTCAAGATGTTCATTCAACTAGAAGGTATGATTTAATGGAGGCCCAAATCAGCATGTTTTCACATAATCTTTGAGACTCCAATATGAAGGCTTGAATTGAAAGAATCAATTAAATACTAAAGTTTTTGATTAATCACACCTAAGTTACACATGAAGACTTAATGACAATATTTATCAAAAAATGATAGTGAAATGATTTTAAATTTGTTTATCTCATCCAAGATGAAGGCTCTTCTTGAAATGAAATTGAAAATACCATTAGATTGTCACAGGGATGAGATCCTGTGTGATTTAGCAAAAAATTCATTATAATATTGCAATAGGAATGAAAGAAACTATTTACAAACACTTTGAAAATAAAGCAGAGACAAAATTGCTAGAGATTAGACACAAATTAATTCAAAAATTTCCTAGATTCATCAGTAGGGGAAAGCTTCCAGAGCAATCTTAGTGCTTGTCAATGGCTATACATCTACAACCAACTTGACACAACAGAAAAAGATAACATAGAAGAAAATAACATGTAATCTCGGCTTTTGTCTCTCTGGGAAGACGACTTTCTCATGAAAATTCTCAAGAATTCATACTCTAACCATTTGTAAGAGTATTCTCATTGCACTTATAAATTTTTGGCCACTCAATTTTCCCCGAAAGAGAAGAATATTCTAGGTACCTTCACTTGTTACCAAGTTGTTTCGACAATGACACTTAACAAATTTTGATCTAAAATCTTTCATGTGGACCAATTTTGAACTAATCACATTTCTTGGGCCCTCAACTAATGATTAGGATGCCATGCCACAACTCTTTGGGAGTCCCTTTAATCATTCTGATTCTATCATGTGAGAAATCCCCTTTTTAATAATTTTTTGGAGCCTCTGCATAGCTAGACTTGAAAGGTCATCCCTTTTTTCTCTCGAGGCAACACCTTTTTCACCATTTGCACCTACACTTTCATTGTTTCATCCTTTTCCCCCTAAAATTTTATTTTGTAACTTCTGGATCTAGCATTTTACATTTTTGTACAAGCCCAAGAAAAAATCAACTTCAAAAGTATTTCAGATTTACAAATTGAGCTCCCAAATTGATTCATTTGAGCTTTACAGACCAAAACGACACAAATTTGCTAAAAAATTGATCAAGAATGATACAAAAAATGTATCTGCAAACATCCTGGAGCTTTAATGGTGGCAAAATCAAATGAAATGCACAACTACCATTGATCTTTCCTTTCAACTTTTTATCTGATCCTTCCACGTGGCAAAATGTGATTTGGAAATGGGCGTGGGATCATTTTTTGACATTTAATAACCTTTGGAAAAAGTAAAATTTTGACATTTTCTCCATCCCTCCGAAAATGGGCTTGACACGTGTCCCAATGTTGGTCCCAGCTGACTGTGCTTCAATTTTTTCACTTTATAATTATTTTTTAAAAAGTAAAAAGTTCCACATTTTCCCTATGATCCCACACCTCCATTTTTGACTATTTAATGTTGGCATTACTTTCCTATCCGGCCTCGCTTCAACTTAAAATTTTATCCCTTTTTACAAAAGGAAAAAGACGGTCTCCTTCGGATGGTCAAAGAAATGAAAACAAATTCTAGACCTTTAAGTGATCCTCGACCCAAGAAGGGACTGATCACGGCAACAAAATTGAGGACAAGGTCTTTTCAAGCACCGACACGGGGAGATAGAAGACATGACAGACAGAGGCTACAAACCGAGGAATTTCAATGAAAAATGGGTCGATATTAATTTGAGCACTAACAATATGAACATACACTAAGGCATCATATAATTAACATGGTCAAGACTTATCCCCATGGGCCACTTGTGCACAATTTACGTAACAACCCTGAAACCCATGTTCTCCTGTGACCTGTTACCTGCACACTCAATGCACACATTAAAGGCACCTTCCTAATACATTATAAATCAACTACTTAATAAGAAATCAATGAAAAGTATGACATCATAACATCATCAAGGAATCGTAAATGCAAAAACATGCTTAATTACACACAATTTACCATGAGTTAGCCATAGAGATAAATATAAATGACATGCATCCATATAATCTAGACATGTGTGACTAAAATAAGTATCCCGCATATATCTATTAGGTCTAAACAACATCACAATAATTTAGTATATGCAACATTGAATGAAAATGTGTCAACATACTAATCACATCAAATTGGTGCTACGCGCCCAAATCACCATACATTTCCAAGAAGGTAAAATATAATAACATAATGTCCAAAATATATCAAATCCATTTCAATTCATGTCTATCAATAAATAAGTCAACATGTTATTGAGGCTATAAAAATGTGGGAACTTAAAAACTATCCTAACAAAGTTACAATTATCCTAGAGGGGTGGGGTACATAAATTACAATTTAATTTAATTATTTCTAAAACCCCATGTACCCTCTAAGGGAAGTCACTAGTATCCCTAGAATGAATAAAATTTTACATTGGGCAAGTTAGAATATTTTATTAAGTCATATAAATCATTATAAGTGCTAGACATGTATTATTTTTTATAATGGAACTTTATAATAATTTATAGATAACTTAAGTCTACCCTTGCAGATGTCCCTTAGCCATCAGGTAGACAAAATAGGCCAAGGGTCTTCTAAGAGGTTATTCTGGAAAGAGGGACATTTCAGTCCTCCCTTCCTCTAATTTCTTTCCCACAAGAAGTTGTAGATTTGGATACTCCAAGATTTTTTCACCTTCCCATGTAACATTCTCAATATGTAGCCCCTTCCATTAAATCAGATACTCCCAAATAACTTTATTCCTCAATCTTGTTTCACGTACCTCCAATATGATTTCTAGTTCTAAGACTAATTTTCCTTTATCATCAAGAGGAGGAAACTTTATAGAGGGAAAATATGTTGCCCCAATGCTTTTTTCAAGAAAGATACATGGAACACATTGTGTATTTTAATTTAAGCCAGAAGTTCAAGCTCATGTGTAAATTTTCCCACTTTCTGCATGACCTTATAAGGACCATAAAATCATGGTTATAATTTCTTGAACCTTTCCCTTTGAGGGAAAATTGTCTATAAGGTTGCAATCTTAGAAAAACCATATCTCCAACCCCAAAAGACCTCTTTATTCTTCATTGGTCTTCATATGAATTCTTCTTATTTTGAGCATGTGCAAGGTTATCCTTGAGTACTTTCATGATATCTTGAATCTTTTGTATCAAATATTTGGCACTTGATACTCTACTATCCGAAGAACAACATCAACAAATGAGAATGCATCATAACCATATAGTTCCATAAATGGAGACATACCAATGGACATGTGATAAGAAGTGTTGAAGAACTTTTTTCCCAAAGAGAGCCACTCAATCCATGATGATTGTTGGCCTATAATAGAGCATCTCAAAACCCTCTACCCACTTGTTTACAATTTATGTTTTCCCTTCCATTTCTGGATGGTAACTCGTACAAGGAGTAAGTTTCATACCTTAAAGGTGAAATAAATCTTGCTAAAAGAAGCTTAAGAACCTAATGTCCCTATCAATAACAATATTTTTAGGTAGCCCATGAAGTCTTAAAACCTCCTTAAAAAATATTCCAGCCACCATAGGCCCATCAAACTTTGTAGAAAGAGGATAAAAATGAGCATAATTGGTCAAATGATCTACTATAACATAGATAACAGTATTACCTTGAACTGAAGAATGACCAATGATAAAGTCCACAGAAATGATCTACAATTTCTGATTTAGGATGGGTAGGGGCTGTAAAAGTCCTTCTAAAATTCATGTTGTGCCTTACTTTTTTGGCATATAAGGCACTAACTAATGTGTTGCAAATACCTTCTTCTTCAATGCCTTCCATACGAACTTCTCTCTCATGTTTTTATATGTTTTAGAATACCCTTGGTTTCCAGCTAAAGGTGATTCAAGCATGGCTGCTAAAATTTCACATTTTCTTTTAGATCCGGGCACCAAAAGAACTTTATTTTTATAGAGGATGAGACCATAAAAAACATGGTAATTATCATCTTCAATTTTCCCATCAAATATATCACAAGAAATATTATTTTTGTATAATTTGTTGGTATATCAACCTATCAATCTGCTGCAATTTCACTAATGGAACAACAATAAGGTTTCCTTTTGAAAGCATTTGCAACTATGTTCCATTCTCCCTTCAAAACTCAATTTCAAAGTCAAAGGATTGCACTTCACTATTGAAACTTTTTTAATATGGGCAAAAATGGGAAACTCAAAACTTTTTTTTTTTTCGATGGAAGTAATTTATTAATGAACCTAAATAGGGGGAATTTACAGTTTGTTTTTGTGTTCAATTAAGTGGATCAATAAGGAAAATGCAGCTATGTGTACTGTTGCACAGAATACAACACCGCACGTATGTTGTTATCCCATGATCACCTTCATCAAAGATGCACAAAATCCTTGAAGAAATAAAGTATAGACTTAAGGAAGGAAAATATAGATGCAAAATTGAGGAGTTGGACTCTAAAACAACAATTATTTTTTTTTTTTGCATTGCAGATGTTCATTATTAAGTTATGGGTATTTTCAATTTGATCATTTCCTATGATTAAGTGTTATTAAGTATGTATTGAGTTGTTTAATTCATTGTACCATCATTATAAACCATAAGATCTGAAGGTAAAAATAAGTACACAACTCAATTACAAAAATAATATCATTTATTCATTAAGGAAATTCAATGTTTCCCACACAAGCCATGGGATGTAACTTATGATTATCGAAATAAATGGTACATGTGCATGAAATTAAAAGCAAAAGAGTATAGAAAAAACCCATCATTTCCTTGGGTTTTCTTTCATTCTTCTTCGTTTCAGTTCCAACTCCTTCATCTTTATCTATTACATCCAACAAAGACAATGTATCTCGAAAAGAAAGAGAAAAGAACATTAGTTTTTGAGCTCAAGATTTAATACGTACTCATGTCCTATCTAGCTTTAGGAAAATGAACCATTTGAGATCAAAATCATAAGGTACATTGAGTAAATGATATAGAAATGAAAAATACCATCTGAAAGAAGCTCATCAAATTCACATTTACAAAATCTTCAGTTCTGGAAGGTATCTCAAATGAAGTCAAAAGCAACATGCATTCAAAGAAATAGTAAGTAGATCAATGTTATTATTAAAGGAGTAAAAATTACAACTCAAGAGAACAATTTTTATAGTTTACCTTCAAGTTTTGAATAAATGACTAATTATTTAAGGTACTAAACAAATACATTCTACAAAATTCTAGTGTTGAGCTTTTGAAGTCAAGAAGGTATTATAAAATAGAATAAAATACACAAATCATGAATGGATAGCTATGAAGAAGCTTCAGGTTTAGTTTCAATGGCTTATAAAAATGTTTAGAGTACAACTACATTAGAATAAAACAAATTCCTACATTAAAGAGATCCTGAGTACACTAGACAAGATTTCAAAACTTAAAAGGGAGTAGATATTATCAAAAACAATGTGTTTGAATCCCAAGACTCACCTCAAGACAAATAAATCATTTGATCGTGCATGCCAATTAAGTTTTATCAATAAAATAAAATAGAAATGGAATAAAGATACTCAAAATTTCATCAAAGAAGATGCATAGATGAATGGTGGAGTATAGGTTCAGACTTCTTTGCAATATTTTCAATAACACATCTTGAACATTCAAGACTAAGTTGCATAATAGTAAACCAATTTAGCATCGAAAATCACACAAAAGTTAAGTCAAGATGCAAGTTACTATTTGATATAAAAATGGATGTAATAGTTCCATTTTTTTATAGCAATAGAGAAAACATATTCCAATTCAAGGATCAAAGATTGCAAAATAACTTTTCTTTGAAAGGAGTCAGTTGCAGGAAAAAAATTCATTGCAAGTAGTCGATGTAAATAACGATCAAGATTCAAAGTTATGTGAAAGAAGTAATTCATAACTTAGAAATAGAAGGTGAAAAAATAAAGTAAAGAGAGAATTTATCAAGATATATTAATGAAAGATAACAATATTGGAATATTCAATTCACCAAAATCAATTATCGAACATCTCAAGTACATCACTATATCATAGAGAACCACCAAAGTATCATCTAACTCAACCCTAAACAAAACATGTATAAGGTATAGTTTTAATGAATGAAGTAATCTTGGAAGGGTAAAAGAAGTTTGAGCTAGCCATTAAGGAAGAAATGGGTATACAACAAAGATAGTCACCATCTTAAAACAATTAGGAGATCATCATCAATGAAATGAAGGAAGTTGCACAAAGATATCATTGAATGCATGATAACAAAATCTATAGCCTAGATTACGAAAGAGGATACATTGTGCACCAAGCACTATTAGTAATGTTTGTTTCCTATAACATTAAGCTATGAAAAGAAGGAACAATTCGACATTCACATTGGCAAGAGACCACCGTTAAATAAATATATTACGTAATCAAAGAGTATGGTCAAAACCTTTTGCAAAGATAAATATATGAATCTTAAATTCATAAATTTCAAACAGAGTGAAATAAAAGTAATAATACCTAATTACAATGTAACAATAACAGAGTAGAAGTGAGTTTAAAACACAAATGGATCTTCAAGTAATATGAGATCTAGGATTCAAGATGCATTTTATAAATTCCAACACGAAGCGTTCTCTAAATATTAAGCTAAAATATAGGCTTCGAGAGTTGAAAAACCCAAATAATTAATGAAAAATTGAGTTGAAATAGTGCATGGCCATGCCCAAATCAAGATTTAGTTTCTTGAAAGATAAGAAGAAAAGAACATGTTGCTATATTATACAAACAAATAAAAATACAAAATGTAATGAGGAGAAAAATATGCACAATTTATGTTACCTTTTTTACCAAAATAAACTTCGTATCCTCTAATGGAATTCATCAAGCCACTAAAAATAACTCAAGATTTGGGAAAAAATGGTACACTTTGAAATTGTGCTATATGGACCGGGTAAGTGCAGGAAGTTGATGGACAAATATAGGGTCATCCGTGGACATCATATTGCAAATAACAACATAATATCAACTTGTAGGGATTATTAGCAATACATACACTCAAAATTAGACAAAATTATAGTAATATGAATCGTAGCATCCGAATCTAGTTTCTAAAATAATAATTTTTGTAAAAAATGGACAAGATTAGCTATATTAAACACTCAAAATTCAATGACTTGGTATTTTTTTTTAAAAACGCCAATAAGATTATAGTCCGTTTGCCCACAATTTGGATGACCAAAAATTGATGTATATTTTTTTCCTTTGGTGAGAAGTTATATGCCACTATCTATCTTGGGATGGATTTTATTTTGTATTTTTTGAGTAATATTTTATTTTTTATGATTGTTTCCGTGAAAGTGGTATGAAAACAAAGAAAATAGAGCACTTTTTGTTTGCCCGCCATAACTTCATAAAAAATATTGAAATCAAATAATTTTTTTTTTTGAACATGTATATAATTTCACCATGGTTGGGATGGTATACGTTTTATCACATTCTGATAAGTGAAACAAATTTTTCAGTCTTAAACGTAGACATAAACATTCACAGGAAAAAGTGTCTTAAAGACCTACTATTAGTAAAAAATTATAAAATGATATTTATCCTCTTCTATTCACTTTAAAATCAGTATTTCTACAAAGCTAATAGTCTCCCCTACGCAATGGTACCATTTTTATGACATAGTTTTTACTTTTTGGAATGGTTCAAGTCCGCGGAAGACTAAATTTGATGTTTTGTTGTTTTTAATGTAAAATTCAGGATTTGATGTCCACTTAATTGTCCCCCAACTTGGTGCACTTACCCGACCTAGTACTATTACAAAGAAAAGTATATCTAAAATCAAGAGAAGGAAGAAGTTTTACTCTGTTTAAAGGATAAAATAACACAGGATATAAGCTTAGGTAAAAACCCTCACTCCTGTTAGTAAATAATGAAATATAACAATGTTAATTGAAACTTCATAAAATATAATAGTGAAAAATCAAGAAAACGATTCGTTCTCACACGTCCATTTCATATTTTTGAAATTCACAAAATAATTTGAAGAGGAAGGTTAAACTTACCATTTTAAAGATAAATCTAAAAACCCTCGAATTGTAGTATCAAATGATGAAGACCTAGATTCACTTATGGGCTAAGTTATAGATTCCATCAAAGCTAGCGAGAAAAGGATGCTCAAAAAATTTATATGGTCCTTGGTACATGTTATCCAATTTTTCCCCTTAGGAAAAATTGAACAAACATGAACTTGTACAATGAGAAAATGGGGTTGATTCAGTCATGGGAGATTGCATTTCAGGATCGGCCAATTAGGTTAAAGCAATTCGAGCATTTTGGAAGAATTTAGGAAATCAAGAAAATTTTAAAGTACAAAATTTAGGATTTTGGAGGTGGAGTCGTTTGGAGGTAGGCTAGGGTCAAATTTGGGGACTGGGTGGAAAGAAGCATGAAATTCATAACTTAAATTTTGAAATCTAATGTCCGAAATTCGACATTAAAGTTTTGGAGGTTTTGTGAGTGTGGATAGGAGAATAGTAAAAATCCCTAAAATTTAAAATGTCTTAAACCCAAAGTCTAAATTTTAGATTTTTGGCTTGCAGAGTTTCAAAGGTTTCATGTTCCCAAATGGATAAACAAATCTCAAGATATAGAAAAACCAAACTCAAATCCCAAAAAACCCAAACCCAAAATTCCCTGAAAACGCAAACTACAAATTTCCAAATACCTTGAAAATGTAAAGTTCTGAAACCCAAAGACCAAATTTCAGACTTCGGAGTTTCTAATATTTTTTACTCAAGAAAATGAACAATAACCCTATCTTCAAAATGGAAAGGTCCAAAGTTCCAAATTTTGGACTTTGATATTTCAGCGGTTTCATGCGCTCAAGCGGATGAAGAGTAACATCAACCTCCAAAGTCAAAATGCCCAAAAGTACTAAATTTTAGATTTTGGAGGTTGTAATGCATTTCGGAGTTTAAAGAAACAAAGACAACTACTCGTAATTAATGTGGTATGGCACCCCAATTTTCAGATGGCCATAAATTCTCATTGGGAGCTCAGATTTGCACAAGAAAGGACTTTTTGGAAAGCTCTAAGTTCTTCAAAATGAATAAATACAATTCATCATTTTAGAAGGGTTTTCAGATTTCTCACCTACCCAAATGATGGGGTATGGGATTCCTTTCTTGTCCAACAAGGAAAATCAAATGGAGGTATGAGTATTTGGGAGTGACACCCATCATTGTTGTAAGAGATTTCAATGTATTTTAGGGTGGTTGAAGCACCATTTCCGTTATTCTATCTCCTTTTTCTCATTCTTCCTATATATTGTAAGGAGGCTCATTTTTCTAATGTTGGATAATTTATCTTTTCACCCTCCCTTCTACTCTTACTTGTAAGTGAATTTGTGGAATCCAAACATCCCATTCAAGTTGTAATGCAAGTCTGTGCCTCTTGGCCATTGTATTGCATTGTATTAAATCACTGGAGAAATATAATAGGTATGTGGATGAATTTCAACCCTCTCTTGTGTTCATTTCTTTCTTCTGATCTCTTATTTCAATCTCAGTTATATTTGCATGGTTATTGTATTACATGTTTAATGGTTAGTGGATTCTCATCAGTGGATTGATCTGTGGTGTATTTTCATCCTTCTTAATCTGATTGTGGTTTCCATCTCCATGCAAAAAAGGTGTTCAACATTCCTTTTGTTGCATCACCTCTGTTAGTTCAGATTTAATTTTCTGTAATCTCCTTAACCCTGTCTCCTTGGCAAGTTAGAGTAGATTTTAGAGTATATCCTCTACAATTTTGATGTGTGCATTAAAATAGAGGAATAAGAACTAAAATTCATCTAGAGGGTTATCTTGATTGTAAATTCCCACACTTTGAGATAAATCTATGTTTTACAAATCAAACCGACTGCCTCAACAATTCACTTGTTATATTTCAAGGGTACTACGATTTCGCCATAACAATACAATCGAACAAGATCACATAAAAGAGGTTAATTGGATGGTAAAAAAGGTTCTAATTTCTCATGATATTAAAAATCCACCACCCTTTTATCTATCTTTGATTATTATAGATCATCTAGTTCATAACTGCATGGTTGATAGTGGTGCAAGCAACACAATAATTTGTAAATACATTTATGAAAACTTAGGCCTGCATTATGAACCTATAGAAAAGAGCATATTTCAACAAGATGGGACAACAACCAACATAATTAGTGTCATTAAAAATTTGAGGTAACGTTACATGCTTGTCCAAATGTTTTTATTCTTCAAGATGTAACTATTGTAAATCTACCTCCCTACTTTGCTTTATGTTTATCAAGAGATTTTATAGCAAAGATAGGAGGTTAGATTTTTTTAGATTGGTCATTTTTGTTCTTCACTATAAGGTATAGAACTAAATTTAGAGTTAATTTAGAGCCTTTGGATTTCGTATTGAACCTCATGCTTCAAATGTTGTAGTAAATTATGTAGCCATAGATGAGACTAGGTAGTGGCTATGATGACTTAGATAGAACAAGAAGACACTCCTAAACAACTAAGAAATATGTGTCAATGGGACTCAAAACTAAAGGCCTGATATGGTGCCCATATACAAACAACATCTTCCTAGAAGAAGAAGTTGAAGAAAAGGACTATATACCCCAAGAAGATGAGTAGTTGCACAAGATATCACCCCAAGAAGAGACCACAAGTGAAGAAACTTCACTTCAGCTTAAGGGCTTGTAAATATATCTCAGAATCTAATTAGTTACCTAAATGTAATGAATGTTGATGATACCATCATGAATAAGCTCTTGTATGAAGTGCATAAGGATCTAAATGTGCTTCATATGATGACGTTGAACTATAATTTTGTAGATCAAGATAGTGCTCATGTTATCACAATAGATAATGGTAGACCACTGAAAGTGGATGCCAAACTCTGTTGGATTACAATGTATCCAAACAACTTCTGTGGCAATGTTAACTACTCCTCTATATTCTTCCTCAATAGAAGATATCACAATTACATTCTTCCTCTTGTTAGACCAACTAACAGGACTCGAACCAAGAGAGAAAATATAGCCGAGGTAGATTTCTGATGATCTAAGTCACCGGCCCAATCAGAATTTGTGAACCCAATCAAGTCAATATCCACCCCTCCATAATAGTGAATGCCATCAGTATAGGTGCCATGAACATAATGAAGGATCCTCTTAGTTGCTTTCTAATGTAGCTCATGTGGCTCCTACATGAATTTGGACATAATCCCAACAACATAATATAAATCTGATCGAGTGTGAGTCAAGTAAATCAACATCCCCACCAACTGTCGATAAAGGGTACCATCAACCAAGGGAGTAGATCAATTAGAAACCAAATTAACCCTGAAAAGAAATGGAGTGGGATAATACTTACAACTAGACATCTAAAAACTAGAAGTCAAGTCAAAAGCATACTTAGGTTGCGAAATCACAATTCCTGAGTCAGATTGTGAAATCTAGATCCTAAGAAAGTAATGAAGTAGACCTAAGTCATGAAAAAACTATTGATCAATGATAGAGGAATAACTTCATGCGATCAACAAGTCATCAACATAGAGAACAAGGATGAGTATGGAGTTATGTTGCTATAGAATATAAATTTTTTTATCGAGTGACACCTATTAAACCCTTGATGTAAGTAAAAATGAGTCCATCTTGGCATACTAAGCTTTGAGGGGATTGTTTAGGGCCATAAAGAGACTTCTTTACCTTACAAAAAGGGAGGGATCATGGACATAGCCCAAAGGTTCTTAGATGTGGATCTCTTCCTCTAGGTCACCATGAAGGAAGGAACTCTTAATGTCCATTTGAAGGAATTTCCATTTGTTTGCTGCAGAAATTACAAGGGTCGATTGTATAGAAGTCATCTTCGCAACCGGAGCAAAGGTTTTAGTATAATCAACCCCAGCTATTTGGGAGAAACCATTAGCTACTAATCATGCTTTAAACTTTTTGACGTCTCCATCTACTCCATACTTTGTTTGGAACACCCACTTACACCGAACGATTTTTATTCCTTTTGGAAGAGGGATGAGATCCCAAGTATCATTCTTCATGACAGAGGAATACTCCTCATCTATGGAAGAATCCCACTTAGGAATACCAGAAGCGTCCTAAAAATACTGTGGATCAGAAGCAGAGGTGAATAAAAAGTGGGGTCCAAAAAAATATGAATGAGTACGTCTCATATCCGAAGTATCTCTAACTAAATTTCCAAA
This sequence comes from Taxus wallichiana var. yunnanensis, assembly GCA_018340775.1. Lineage (NCBI taxonomy): Eukaryota > Viridiplantae > Streptophyta > Pinopsida > Cupressales > Taxaceae > Taxus > Taxus wallichiana. The sequence continues at coordinate 756,312,395 of CM031234.1, forward strand.
GACTTTGCAAAGTGTTCCTAGCCCAAAGAGGACTAAGAGGATCATGCTCGAGTTGGAATATTATTCACTCAAGAGTTAATTGACATAGTCCTCATCATCACTACTGTCGAATCGAAACACTCAAAGGACTGATGTTTGGGAGGATTAGGAAGAGGATCATGCTTAACAACATCATCATCTCGATGAGTCATAATCCGAATCAAGGTGAGCTAAAGAACCTCAATAGGTAGATAAGTATAGGTTGAAGAAGAATCATCGAACTTAACACTTCTCTTAATATAAATCTCATGAGAAGTAGGATTAAATAATTGATATCCTTTTTATGTCATTAAGATACCCTATAAAGATATCAGGTTTGGATTGTGGTTCCAATGCCTTACGTTTCTTCTTGGGAATCCGAGCCATAGCCTTAGATATGAAGACTCGAAAGTGTTCAACATTAGGATTGTGTCCAAACCAGGCTTCAAAGGATGTCATCCCTCTTATTTCCTTATGTGAAACAAGGTTATGAATGTAATTAGCACAATTTAGTGCTTCATCCCAATCTTTGCAGAGGAAGAGTCTTCGAGTGAATCATACAAGTGGCTATCTCCTTAAGAGAAAGGTTATTTCTTGTGGCTACTCCATTCTACAAAGGGCTATAAGCAATCTGTATGCTTCAAGGAGATCCCTCTAAAATTACATAAATCCATGAACCTATTGTTTACATATTCACCTCCATTGTTGATTCGAGAACCTTGATAGACCATTCCTCCGGTTTCTCAAGAAGATCCTTAAATTCTGAAAATGTTCAAATATTTCATACTTAAGCTTAAGAAAACATACCCAAGTATGTCATTAATATTCATCAATGAAGGTGAGCACATAAATAGCTGTAGTAAATGAAGGAGATGGAAATGGACTAGAAATATAGTGTAAACAAGCTCCAAGGGACAACTAGCCCTCCGGCTTTTCCTTTGTCAAATTTCTTTTCGGATGCTTTCTAAGGGTACAAGCCTCACAAAGAGCCTTAGAAAAATTGACGTAGGGTAACCTGTTGACCATTTTTTTTTGGATCAATTGTTCAAGGTAGAGATAATTTAGATGTCTAAAATGTTCATGCAATAGCTTACTAACCTCATTTGCGTCGGTGAGCAAGGTAGTGGGTGTAGAATCGAAGTAAAGTGGGAAAAGGTATACAACTATGAATGGTGATCCACCTTTCCCTCATCCACTATAGTATTATCGTTAAGATCAGGGAATAATCACCGAGTTAAGACCAAATTCCACTCGCATTACTTCACCAAGGTGAGTAATTTCGTAAAATGATAAGAGATTGGTAGAGAGATCGAAACACCCAACACTTGGTTGAATGTTCCAGTCATGATTTGGGACATATCACAAGGCTCGATGTTGGAGAACTCAACATGTGAAGAATCCATGTTGTGCAAGGCACCGAATCTATAATCCACATCGATGAAGGACCAAATTTGGATACAAGGGATTTTCCTTTCTTCCTATCAGATTTAGACCCTTTTGTAGTAGAAGACTCGACCTTCGAGCATTTTTTGATACACTCAGGAACACCTATTTGATTTTTCTCAAGTAAATGAGTAAGGTGGTCAATTTGTTTTCTCATATATATATATCTTTATGACTAGGCTTCTTACAATACGAACACAAAAACTTGTTTTTTTGTGCTTTAGGCTCAAGTCGAAGCGTTCATGTTAAATTTAGTTTTGGTCTTGTTTTCCTTCTTAGGTTGATCCTTTATTTCTTTCTTCTTTTCAATCTTCTTTTCCTTACTAGTACTTGCTACAAGGGGCATGTGACTTGGACTTGAGAGACACCATTTGAATGAGTTAGGACAAAAATAGTCAAAGGAGGGCATATTCCAATCATTTCCCAAGGAAGATTTTGTAGCATAAAAATTTGACACAAAGATAGAATATTCAGGACCTAACTTAGAGAGAATCGACAAGATCAGTTGAGAATATTTCTTCTTTTCTTGACATTCCTTTATCAACAATCTAGTGTGGAAAAATTTAGAGAAATATTCGTGTAGGTTTTCAAAATCACTATGATTTAATCCTAGTAGTTCATTTTCCAACTTATGCGCTCTCATGTCATCTTGTTGTCCAAACATTTTATCTAACATTTTCCACGTAAAATTAGGTGTTTCAGATGACTTGATATGGAAGAGAAAGTCGGGAGAAATAGACATGCAAAGAAGATGTAAAGCTTCATCACTACCGTTTAACCACTTAATTTTTAGGGTCATCATCTAGTTCAGTTTCAGCTCCCATGGTGATGCGGAATAACCCTTTACCCCTTATTTTCATAATCATTTTTGATCTCCACTCGAAAATTTTGAACAATAGAAGAAAATGAAGTGAATAATCATGCATTGTGAAGAGAGAGATAAGGAATTTAGAAAAGAAACGCAACCACCTAGGACAATATAGAAACCCTCCTTCTTTCAAAGATTTTATAGTTGAGTGTGTTGGATACAAATGGGTCCAAGCATGAGTCTTGAAATATTTGGTAACTCGCCTTACAATCAACGTAATAACATGCAAGAGAGGAGACCGGAATCATGTTTCGTTGAGCACAACAAAGTGAAACCTCACATAAGCACAACTACAAAAATATAGCAAGGAGGTGAAATCAAATACTAGATGTGAGAAAGAGCATCTCACGTCGTAAATGATACCCCTTGCTGCAAAAAAGGTGGTGGAAGCACTTCCTCGTTAGCAAGCAATAACAATAGTAAAATACAATGAAGTAACTCAAGATGAGTCTTGAAGACCTCTACAACTCGAAAAGACACGTAGAAGAAAAAACATGCTCAAAGTGATACACGCACACTTGAGCACATAATTATTAACAAAAATGATAATAACACCTAAAAATTATCACTTTGAAACAACTAATTTGGCTAATTTTAGAGCTATTGAGTTAGAAAACGATAATTTAACATTAATTTTAAAAGATGATTTTAATTATTTTATCTAACTGTGAAGATATCATAATTAATAGAAATAGGTTTAATTACAATTAAATCTAATTAATTACAAATAGAAACTAATTAAGATCTATTAAATGAAATCTTAATAAAAAAAAATGTACTTCCCTTTTTTAAAAAATCCCACAAATTGTTTTTAAAAACATACCATAAATGAATTTTAAAAATATTTACCAACCAACACATGGCTTGACGGAAATCATTGGAGGTGGGAGGATCTTGAGTTTGGTGCGATTAGGCGTGGGGAAAACATGGAGCATGGAGCATAACATGCGGGAGAAGCTATTGGTAAAGGCTCGTGAGGTAGAGGAGGAGCTCGGGAGAGCCAATGGAGATGGGGACAATGTGGGGGACAACCAGATGGGCTCGACATGGATGGGTTTGAGTGGAACACCGAATGGGTACAGATTCACCAACGGACATGAGTGAGGGTTCGTGCACGAGGTGAGGGGAAGACTCGGTGAGGCAGGGAAAGAAGCAATGTGTGAGGCTACCACATAGAGGAGAGAAAGAGCCGAGTGAAGCAGGAGGGATCGACATGGATCGGGTGATTATGCAGCCCTATGGGTGAAGAACATAACTTGGGCACCGAACAAACACACCTACATGAGCTAAAACCATGAACAAGCTAGAAAACGGCCACAACACAACTTGCTAGAGCTAAAAAATGACTCACCAGAGTTTGAAGATGACTCACCTCATGAAGAAATAGCTCGGCCAAGTAGAACAAACCACAAATCACTCACACAAAGCAAATTGGTTAAGAGGGTAGCTCAGAGGAGTTTGAACAACAAAAAACTTTAAACCTAATATTTGAACCCGTATTCTGTGAAAAGACAACAAAAACATAGAGAAACTAGAAAACAAAGATCTAATTTTTTTTATTTTAATAAAAATTACAAAATGAGAAAATAACCTCTATTTTAACTAATCTACTAGATTTAGCTACAGTTAGCTAAATGTATCTGTAAACCCCTGAAATCTTTAGGAATACCTACACATACACAAAGAACACAAAAAAAACAACTTTCCAAGAACAACTTGTTAAATACGTTAGCAATAAATTTCCAGAATATAACGATAAAAAAACTTGCACGAGGAGTAAAAAAATGAGACCAAGAGTAATCACAACTCAAATGATGAATGCACATTTACTTGATCTCAACTCTGATACCATGAAAGAGTTTGTGAGAATCGAATTAGAAATGATGCACCACGAAGTAGTTGCACTCCAATGGAATCATAATGGCTCCAGTGTAATCACAAGGATTGATCAACAATGGAAGAATTTTATCAACAAAAAAGCTTGCACATAGAGGAATGACAACAGAGTGTCTTGGCATACTCATAAATCAGGAATGAAAGGGTACATATAGGGTGCTGAGTAACCCTAGTGCATGACGTATAAGAAAACCCTAAATGTAACCCATGTGAGATGACCCTTCATATGTGAGTGGAAGACACATAAGATCCCACACACCAATAGTCACAACACATGTTTCTACACTAGATGGTGTTTCAAATTTTTTTATGGATGAAAAAGCTTAAGAATAAAATGCTTATGATCCCTTCAAGCAAGTAGAGGAAGGTTTATTTGGTGTTTATTATTTGCATGAGGAAAATACATCTATTCCCTTGCTATCAAAAATAGAAAATACAACAGAAGTCTTATGGAATCTTCATTTCGATGGATTAAAGAATAAAAGGGGACAAGGTGCAGGTTTGATGCTTACTTCTCCTTCGAATGAAAGGTATTTTTCAACTCTATATTTTTTATATACTTGTACGTAGTTGAATATGAAGCATTACTTCATGGCCTACAATGGGCTAGAAAAAGAGGTATCAACATGTTACAAGTGTTTGACGATTTGGAGTTATTGATTAATCAAGTGAAAAATTTAATGTTTATAAGAATTCATTGCTAAAATCCTAGAAGAATAGAGTTTCAAACTTAATGCAGGTTTTTAGGCTATTAACATGCAATCTATTCCAAGAGCTGAAAATAAATGTGTAAACAGATTTGCGAGTAGTTGTTGCTAGCTTTAAATTGCTAAAAAAATTGAAAATAGTAAGATTTAGCCACATATAAAGTTGATTATCAGACCTTCAGTGCTTGATAATGAAGAAAAATGGGAAGTTTTCAAAGATGCTTTGAGAAAATTTGTAAATTTTTGCAAAGAAGAAGCTGAATTTTCTATAGGTAACGAGAAAAAACTGCAACACTTATATGGTGATAAAATTATACAAATAAAAACAAATAATTTTCCTCAAGGGATGGTTACTTCAGAGTCTATCTTTAGCTTTGATGATTAACTAAGAAAGGATAAAGGAAAGATCTCGACTCACATATATAAATACAAAGAGATTGTCATTGATGATGAAAAGAGGTTATTTATTGGAATGGTATGTGCCTTAGGTGAAAAAAAAATCATTAATGTATGTAAATAATTTAAATATTTTTTCACTTGGAAATACCAATATTTGAGAGGATTTGATCCCATTTTATTCCAACATAACATAGAGTTGCAGCAACGAAATTTAAAACCGGTAAGAAAGAAATAAAGCCTTGTTAATCCTAAGATTGAACCCTTGATGAGAAAAGAGTTATCCAAGTTGATTGAATCAGGTATTATCTTTCTACTAAGAATTCAAGTTGGTTAGCTAATCATTTGTTTGTTCGAAAAAGAATGGTGAAATCTAGCTGTGTATGGATTTTAGAGATCTTAAGAAGGCTTCATTAAAAGATCATTATCCACTGCCCAACATGGATCATATTTTAAGAACAATTTTAGGTTTGGATAGGCTGTTCTTATTAGATGGTTACATTGGATACAATCAAATTCTTGTGCGTGAAGAAGGAAGATAAAAACAACCTTCATGATAAAGTGGAGTACTTATGCTTACAAAAGAATGCCTTTTGGACTTTCTATTGTTGGTGCAACGTTTCAACATGTGATGGATATGAATTTTCAGATCCTATTAAATAAAATATAACTAGTTTATTTAGATGATGTTACTGTACTTTAAAATAATTCTAATGATCATCTAATCCATTTAAGGCATACTTTTCAGCTTTGCAGGTAGTTTGGAGTCTCATTGAATCCCAAAAAGTTTATCTCGTGAAGGTAAATTACTTAGTCACGTTGTTTCTAGGAAATGTATGGCTACCGATCCTTTCAAAATTGAAGGAATTTCACAACTATCCTTTCCTCATCATAAGAAGGTATTACAAATTTTCTAGGAAAAATCAACTTTTTATAATTTTTTTCAATATTTTGTAGCATTAGTCAAGCCATTAATAGCTATGTTAAAGAAAGATGCAAATTTCTCTTAGAACAGTTGAAGGAAGAAAAGGATTCAAATCTATCAAGTCATCTATTTAACAAGATCCTATCTTGGAAAATCATATTTTTGATAACTATTTCATGATGTATTCACTTGGAGAAGATGAAACTATTTGAGCCATAATAACTTAGGTTAATGATGAAAATATTGAGAAACCCATTTATTTCGTTGGACAAAGTCTACATGACTATGAAACAAGGAACACTTTTCTTGGAAAATAATTATTTTTTGTAGTTAGAGGACTAAATAATTTCAAGGAAATATTTTCCAATAATAAGAAACATGTTTTATTCTCTCATACAAGTGTTAAAACTTTCTTGTTGAGCAAAGAACCTGAATGAAAAGACAAAGCAGGTTGGATTACAAAGGTTATGGAGTACGATGTTGATATCTCATGTTGCAAAAATAGTCTAAGGTAAAGGATTATGTGAACATTTGATTGCTGATATGGAAAAATAGTAGGCTAAAGAGTCAGAAATTCCATTCCAACATGTTGAAATTACGTATCAGCAGTCAGAAACATTATTACATCCTGAAAAATCAGCAACCAGAACTCAATCCAAAGGTTCAAGGATCAAGTTGGATGACTAATTTGATTGACTAATTACAAAATGGTACTTATCTAGAAGGTATGGATAATAATAAATGAATATATTTGAGATAACAAGTTGTATCTTATGTCTTCATTTATGGCGTGGTGTTCAAAAAATATATAAATGAATTTTTGTTGCATTGTGCTTTGATTACAATAAAGTGCAACAATTATTATCCGAGTTTCATGATGGACTTGCAAGATGTCACTTCTTAGCACGTAATACGACCTTGAAAAATATGAAAGTTGGTTATTATTGGCCCAACATATTCAACGATTGTTTTGAATGGATTAAAAGGAGTAAGAAATGTGCATTCTTTGTTGAAAAAGAATGTTTAGCTTTGTTTCCTTTGCATCCTATTTCAGTGGATCAACCCTTCATGTAGTGGGGTTTTGACTTCATTGGCATGATAAATCCACCTTCATCACAAGGACACAAGTGGATCTTTACTAAAACGAATTATATCACTCATTAGATGAAGCAATAGCTTTGAAAGAAGCTAATGGGAATTCAATCTTATAATTTAATGAGATTATAGTTTTCCGATTTGGTGTTCCAACAAATATCATTTCACCTAATGCCTTAGCATTTATTGGTGGAAAGGTAATAGATTGGGTTTTCAATCACAAGAATTATTTAAGTACTTTTTCTACATATTACCTTCAAGGTAATGGATTAGCTTAAAGTACTATTAAATATATGTTTTCAAAGATTATTAGAAGTCGAGAACTCAAAGATAAACAAAGAGCTTAGTATATGATTTTGAATTCAAAATTTGAGTTTGATAGAGCGGCTCCTAAAAGATCATTGGAAATTCACCATACATGCTTTTTTATGTAATAATGTCTATTTAAGTTGAGAAACCTCCATTGGATTCATTACACAATATGGAATTACTTAAGAATGAAATGGTGTAGGTTTGTTACGTAGAATTAATGGAGCTACGAGAGGTAAGAGATCAATCTCATATGAGCATAGAAAAGAATCAGAAACAAATCAATAAAGCATTTGATAAAAAGGCTAAGTTTAGAGTCTTTAATGAAGGAGACATTGTGCTGAAATGGGATGTTGATCGTGTAAAGCTAGGAAACCACACAAAGTTTGATACAATTTGGAGTGGTCCTTACATGATTTTAGCTTACAAAGAGAAAAATGTTTTTTAGCTTTTAAAGTTGAATGAAGAGGAACTTCCCATTCCTATGAATGGTATGTTTCTTAAACATTGTTATTTAAAATCCTACAGTGTTTGGTTAGAGTAGGATTTCCCTTTCAATAAGTGTAGTTCATGCACATTGCAATGTTTTTTAATTCAATAAGTGCATTCATGCATGTGATCTGGTTTACCATATCCTTTCCTAACTTTAGTTTTTTTAGAAGCATCAATTTTTTCAAAAAGGATTATTTTTGTTGTATGCTTTGAATCCACGTCAAATGGACTAGAGAAAGGCACTACTCTACAAGCTAGCAGGAAAATTTCCCTGCATGATCGGCATAAATGTTGACAATTTTTACACTTGTGTAGAAATGGGCAATTCTAAAGTTTTTTTCGATGGAAGGAATTGATGAATGAACCTTACTAGGGGGCATTTATAGTTTATTCACTTATTCAGTTAAGTGAATCAACAAGGAAAAATTTAGTTATGTGTGTTGTTACAGAATGCAACACCTCATGTATGTTGCTATCCCATGATCAACTTCATCAAAGATGCACAAAATTCTAAAAGAACTAAATTACAGCCTTGAGGAAGGTAGAGATAGATGCAAAATTGAGGAGTTAGACTCCAAAACAACAAACATAACTATTGTTTGCATTGCAGATGTTCATTATTAAGTTACAGGTATTTTCAATTTGATCATTTCCTATGATTAAGTGTTATTAAGTATGTATTGAGTTGTTTAATTCCTTGTACCATCATTATAAACCATAAGAGTTAAAATTTAACAAAAATACACAACTCGATTACAAAAATAATATCATTTATTTATCAGAGAAACTAAATGTTTCCCACAAAATCCGTGGGATGAAACATATGATTATCCTAATAAATAGTACATGTGCAAGCAATTAAAAGCAAAAGAGTATAGAAAAAACCCATCATTGACTTGGGTTTTCTTTTGTTCTTCATCGTTTCAGTTCCAGCTCCATCTTCATCCGCTACATACAAAAACTATAGTGTACCTAAAAAAGAAATAGAAAAGAACATCAATTTTTGAGCTTAGGATTTAATTTGTACTTATGTGTTATCTAGCTTCAAGAAAATAAATCATTTGAGATCAAAAGCATAAGGTACATCAAGTTACTAATATAGAAATGAAAATTACCATATGACATGAAGCTCATGGCATCCGCATGCATCGTGATAGACATAAAATAGAGAGAGAGAGAGAGAGAGAGAGAGAGAGAGAGAGAGAGAGAGAGAGAGTCACTATGGAATAAAGGAGAGGCCAAAAATCCTAATCTTTTCTGACTAGTTTTTAAGTGTACATGTGCATGTTGTGGGAGAAAATAACTCAATTCATGATTTGAATTTTGTACTAACAAATGTAGATTGCATTCAATGTATAAATAGAATTCTAGGATATAGAGGGAGATGCATTCATATCTTTCAAAATGATCAAGATCATACAGCTATAAATAAAAAAATGGTTTTAGGTTCGAGTTAGAGAAAAGAATCACAAAAAAATTGAATGCACTATACTATGACCAGTTTTCAACTTCCAAACAAGCTATAAAGTACAACCTCAGTTCTAAGATATATGATGACAAGATGATAATCATGGTCTAAATGACATACTTTATTAATGAAAGAAAACTAAAGTACATTTTAAATTTTTTTAAAGTAAAGGTAAATGACTTTTACAATTACTAAAAATGCACATTTAGAAAATCTTCAGTTTCAGCAGGTATCTCGGATGAAGTCAAAACCAACATGCATTAAATGAAACAAAAAAAATCAGCATTATTATTGAAGGAAGATGGATTAAAACTCAAGAGAAACTTTTATCATTGTTTACTTTTAAGTTTTGAATGAATGACTAATTACTTCAGGTACTAAACAAATACATTCTGCAAAATTCTAGTGTTGAGCTTGTGAAGTCAAGAAGGTACTATCAATTCAAATACAATAAATAAATCATGAATGGAAAACTATGAAGAAGCTTCAGGTTGATTTTCAATGGCTTATCAACAATGTTTAGATTACCACTAATTCAAGATAAAACAAAGTCCTACATTAAGTAGATCTTGAGTACACTACACAAGATTTCAAAATTGAAAAGGGAGTAGATATTATGGAAAAGCAATGTGTTTGAGTCCCAGTATTCACCTCAAGAGAAATAAATCATTTGATAAAGAATGCCAATTTGGTTTTATCAATAAAATATAAAATAAATCGAATCAATAGACTATAAACTGTCATCACAACAAATGCATAGATCAAGGTTGGAGTATAGTTTCAGACTTCTTATGTAATAGTTTCAATCACACATGTTGAAAAATGAAGACCAAGTTGAAAAATACTTGAACTAATTTAACATCAAAATCACACATAAGTTAATTCAAGGTACAAGTTACTATATCATATACAAATGGATGTAAAAGTTCCATTTTGTGATAGAAAAATGGAAAACATATTCAAATTCAAGAATCGGCAATCGCAAAATAATTTTTTTGAAAGGAGTTACATGAACAAAATTCATTACAATTAGTCGGTCATATGACGATCAATATTTAAACTTCTATGCAAGAAGTAATTCATAACTCAAAAATAGAATGTACAAAGATAAATTAAAGAGCGACATGATTTGGATCTATCAATGAAAGATAACAATATTAGAACATTAAATTCATACAAATCAATTCTCATAAAATATCGGTACATCACAATATCACTCGAGAGAACCCCCAAATTATCATCCAATTCAACCCTAAAAATGGGATGTACAAGTTACAATTTTAATGCATGAAATACTTGAAGGGTAAAAGAAGTTTTAGCTAGCCAATAAGGTAGAAATGGGTATATAGTCAAATATAGTCACCATCCAAAACTAATCAGGGAGATCATCTTCATTGAAATGAAGTAATTTTCACAAAGATATCCATGAATGCATGAGAATAGTAGCTATAGCAATGTATGGAAGAGCCTACATTATGCAACATTTAGTATTATTAACATTTTTTTCCTATAACATTAAGCTATCAAAATAAGGAACCATCGACATTCACATTGACAAGAGACCATGATTAAATAAATAGATTGCAAAATCAAAGAGTATTGTCAACACCTTTTGCATAGATCAATATATCAATCTTCAATTCATCAATTTCAAACATATTGAAATAAAAGTAAAAATACCTAAGTACAATGTAACAATAACAAAGTAGCGGTGAGTTCAAAACAAAAATGGACCTTGAGTGATATGAGATCAAGGATCAAGGTGCATTTTACGAAGCCTAACATGAAGCTTCTAGCAGAGATTAACCTTATATACAGACTTCTAAGTTAAAAACCGCAAATACTCAATGACAACTTAACTTGAAAAAATGCACATACCATATCGAATAAAGCTTGATTTCTTACAAGATAAGAATAAAAGAACATGTTTCAATAGTATAAAAATAGAGAACAATACAAAATGTAATGAGGAGAAAAATATGCATAGGTTACATTACAATATTTTACCAAAACCAATTTCATATCCTCTAATGGTGTTCATCGAACCACTAAAAATAACTCCAGGATTTGGGTAAAAATGGTACAGTGAAATTATGCTATATGCACCTAGTACAATTACAAAGAAAAATATCTCTAAAATCAGGAGAAAGAAAATGTTTAACTACTTTTATAGGAGAAAATATCACATAATACAAGCTCAGGGGAAAACCCTCACTCCAGTCAGTAAATAATGCTCGCCATCACTATGTCAAGTGAAAATTCATAAATAATAATAGTGACAGATCAAGAAAATTATTCCTTCACACATGGCCATTTTAGATTTTTACAAATTCATAAAAGAAATTAAAGAAGGCCGAACTTATCATCTTTTAGAAAAAAACTCAAACCCTTGAAGTGAACTATCAAATGACGAAAACCCAGAGTCACTTAGGGGCTCAAAATTTCATTGTTGTTTGAAAAAAAACACAAAGAAAACAAAGTTATTGAAGTATTAGAGATATGCTTAAATAAACAGAGAGAAATAAGCTCAAGAAACACCATAAATTGCGAGATCTGAGAAATAGAGCTCACCCCTCTCAAAACGGTAACCATTATAGCCCAATAGAGTTTGCAGATTGTATACGTTACAAAGCTCAACAAATAAACAATGGTGGCCATGGTAAAGAATCTTACACAACAATCAAAATAAGAGAAAAATGCCATAAAATATGAAAATGCTGAAATTCACGTAGCCTCATAGGCTCAAAAGTTCAATAAATCAAGCTCAAAATGGAAAATTCATGTCGGTATGAAAAAAATTTCTTAGGGCTTCACCGGGAGTAAAAATGCAAATAAATTAAATGAGTAATGTTTGTTATATTTTAGTTAACCAAACCTTAACCATTGATGAACCTAACTCAACTCGAGTTTAGATTAATGATCCGGATCAAAGGAGTACTAAGAACAATTCTTACAAATCAATCAACATATTCAATGCAAACCAACATTTTACTACAAATCACCAAAAGTTCACATCAGCGAAAGGGATGCAATATTACAAAGATCAATGGCTGAAAACTAACACCAAAATCAATGAAAACCTCAAAGAAAACCTAACTTGAATGAGTTAGAAAATCAAAAGTAGTAGATCTAAAGGACATGAATTGACATTGTAAAATGCAAGCTCCAACTTAACCAAAATTCTCCCAATCTTACCATCGTTAAAGAAAAGTATCGACGTGTCTTCAAAAAATGAACCCTAGCTCATCACGGTAACTCTTCCCATCGACCAAGAATTTAATGGTGTGAGCATCGTGGAAAGGTAAAATTTTCCTTAATTATTGTTTATTTTTACTAATGATTTATATGCTAAGGTATCCCAAAGAAAATCTTAATCATTAAGACAATGATGTTGTTTAGACATTACGATAATCAATCAATGATTAAGGTCCAAATTATAGTCTATGTCTCCAAGATCAAAGAATTCCTGAGCATTATTCAAATCAAAAGTGTGTCGTGTAATTAAAATAGGGCTAATGATTCATATGCCATGTATGCATATGCAATTCAAAGAGGGCTAATTATTTGTATGCCATGTATATTGACACCCAAGTACACAATGACTAATGATTACCTAAAAAAAGGAAAAGATACCTTAATCCTTGTAATGAGACCACATAAAAAGATTCAAACAAATATCTTATGCCATGGAAAATTCAAACAAAGGAATGTTATTGTGAAGTGGTCCCCAGAGGGAAGAAGAATGCACACACAGATGACAATACCAGAGGCATGCATGATAAAAAAGTGGAGCTAATTACCTTATTTTTCATTATTGTGCACATGCCTACAAATGGTCCATGTTGGTGGAAAATCATAGCACCTCCCGAATGGCCTCTGATTTTAGTGAGGCATCCAGTGTGACTTGCATAACATGGGACCATATCTCAAGTTGTGGGACTTTCGAACTTGAGATGGCCCTCCAGAGAAAGATGACTTCTTCCTCTTAATCCTAATGCTAAACTACTCCTAAGGAAGGAAATGTGACTATCTAATCCTAACCTAACAATGCCAAGGAGACATGGAGAGAGAGCATGAAAATAAATAAATTCTACACTACATAGGTGATAGCACCAAGAAAAGGGGGTTGTTGATCAAAAATCCAACTTCCTAAAATGGAGAGAGGTGAGAAATGGAGAGGATGGAAAAGATGCATCACATACCAAAGATAAATTTCACACAAAACACCATTTCAAACCCATTAAACATCACTCTCAAAACCTACAATAGACATCGAAGTATGCACAATATACCCTGATGGTGATACGAAAGAAGAGACGATAAAATAAGGATGGAAAAAATGCATCACAAAACATATTTTATTACTCCACGAGTTCACACAATAGATCATCGGTAGGAAAGAGGCAAGAAAACACCATTACAATGCAATAATAGGAGGCTTAAACTCCACATTCAACCCTAGGTAAGAAAGAGAGATGGGGGTAGGAGAGAAAAGATGACCAACCTTTACAAAAATTCCCCTCTTTTACAATATATTGGAAGAGTGAGAGGGAAAGGAGAGAAGAATTTTAATCCTGCTTCAACCACCCCAACATTGCATTGAATTAACCTACTCTAACCACCCCAAAATTCATTGAATTCACCTACTCCAACAATGATGAGTTCCACTATAAAACCCATGCCTCCATGTGTTGTTCCTTGTTGGGAAAGAAAGGAGGCCCATACTTCATTATGGTGGTTCATGATAAACTTGACAGACCTCAAAAATTACAGACTATGTTCTTCTCCATTATGGACATAGGTGAGTACAAGATGCCAAGAGCTTTCCAAAAATTCCTCTCTCACTCAAATATGAGCTCCCATATGAAAGATATGTGTATCGAAGGTCGGGTTAGGTATTCCATGAGGGCTCTCAAAATATTTAAAAGAGTCTATCCATGTAAGATCCACGTGGCAGCCCCATGCATCTTAAGATTTCACCCTCCTCCTTTCACTCTTGAAGTTGTGTCAATTGGACACTTGGCATCGTCCGAGCCCGATCTGTTATTTTGTGTTTTGGCTAAGTCCCTCCTGTTTGGCGGAGAAACTATGTCGGACCCTAGACACGTGGAGAGCTTGTGCTTGTTAGGGACCTACCTTTAGGGTCTTATCTTTGAAGTTGTGCTGAAATGACACGTGGAACCTTTAATTGGCTCTTTTTCTTTGCTTTATCTTTTCAATAGGAAATGCAAATTTCTCGGGCCTTAGACACGTGGAGGGCATGCACTTGTTTGGGGATTTCCTTTGGATTCTACATTTGAAGATAAACTAAGATGACATGTGGAGGCTTCAGCTGGCTTTGTTGCTTTGCTTAAAATTTTCAATGGCCGATGCAACTTTCTCAGGCTCTAGAAACGTGGAGAGCCTGCGCTCATTTGGGACCCCACCTTTTTTGTACCTTTTGAAGTTATTCCGTTGAGACACATGGAGGCTTCCGCTAGTTCTTAGACTTTTTGAATAGCTGGTGTAACTTTTCCAGGCCCTAGACATGTGGAGAGATTGCACTCATTTGGGGACCCTGCCTTTGTCATACCTTTTAAATTTACGTCGAGATGACACATGGCACCTTCAAATGATTCTTTTATACTTAAGTTATTCAAAGGCGTGTCGAGTGAACACTACCTGATTTGTTCTTTTGGGTGAGTAAAGGGCCCCACTATGTATAATGCCAAAACCCTTTTCGGTGGGACCTTTATAGTTAGCTCCGAAGTTATGACGGTGGGACAATTGGCATTATCCATAAGCTCTGCTATGTTACGAGATCCACGTGGGGTCAAGCACATCCCTGGATCTCTAATTTTGTTGCACCTTATCAAACATGTGTCGTAGAGACACTTGGAGGCTTCCACTAGCCTTTTTAATACTTAACTGATTTGGTCCTCGATTGAACATTTCCTGTTATATGGAAGATGGGAAATGGAAGGAGAGTAGAATGCGAAGGAAGAAACAAGAAGGCACACAAGGGCGCATGGAAAGAAGGTGACAAGGAAGCAAGGTGCACGACAAGATGCAAGCGCAAGAGAGGAAAGCAGAGAGGATGCGAGATGCATAGGGTGTGAGGGGATAGAAAAGAAGGCACACACTCAAGAGGAAGATGCGAAAGGGTAAAATGGGAATGGGAACAAAATTTGAAAGGAGAGTATGGAAGTGGGGCACGAATATCCAATTAAGGAAGGATGTGTGATGATAGAAAGGAAGGAGGGCACATGACAAGATGACCTAGAACTTATCCAATTAGGAAGGCATCTACAGAGGGGTGCATGGAAAAATTACATGGCATGTGGAGTGTGCAGAAGGACTAAAACCTATAAAAATGGTGCCAAATGAGTAATCCTACGGGTGTGTAACCTGAAATGTAAAGAATCGAGCGATCAAAGTAAAAGTCATCCAAATATCTAGGAGGGGTATTTGGATAATAGCTTGGTGACTTTCATGGCCATCTACCTATTAGATAAAGAGACCAGTAACCTTGGAAGTATTCATTGGGCATGGATTCATGAATGATAGCCTAGTACTGATCACATTCCTAATAATTGAACTCGACTACTTACAATTGGTGACCCTAAACCTGCCCCGCTGTCTACACTCTCAATTTTCATAAGAAAATCTTGAAGATGAGATTTATGAGAGTAGAAAATTGTCTTAACTTGGAGCATTCATCTGTCCTTGAAATGAACTATCACAACATTCACTTGGAGGCACACTGAACTACATAGTTGGAACTAGAGCTGATCTCCCCAAGCACTACCTTCAATGTACTATGCATGAGTAACAAAACACCACAACACACACTATCTACAAAACTAAAAATCATACATATTTCAAGTGGAACATGTAGAGTGTGCAAAATCTCTTCTTCTACTGAAAGAAAACCTACATATTATATGCTAACTGAAAGTAAAGGGAACTCAAACAAATCCTACAACTAGTAGGGAAAAGTAGCTTCCCTTTCTCAAAAGAGACAGCCATATATATGATTTTGTATTGAACATGGTTGTTATTATGAGTGAAAAACTGACATGAGGCCGATCCTCCACCCAAATCATCAAGGTATTAACATCAATCAAAAATACCTCATCAATCTGATTAGCATTGACTGCTGGAGGTGTTGATGGTGACCCTTGGTGCTTTTTATATCATCCTCATGCCCTGTAGTGGGCATGTCTGGTTTTGGCTTCTCGATTAGCTCCAATGAAGCTAAGTACCTTATTGAGCAAGGTCGATCCGATGGATGTGACCATTACTCTAAAATTCAACTCCAAGAATGGAGTCCTCTTGTGGACCTTCCTGGGTGAATGATGTGGAAGATATGGTGACATCCTCTTGCCTTTTTCCTTTCTCCTCTTGAGAAAAACATGGAAGATTATGATCCTCCAACCTTGGTTCCAGAGGGATGTTATGAATTGTAGGATGCTTTCCTTGACTTCTCTCCTCCATGGTAGTAGACTCATGTGCTTGGAATATAGATGATGGAGGAAAAAATGATGTGATATCCTCGGGATCCTCTCCATCAAAGCAATCCTCCAAGCTAGAAAGATAATCTAGCTCCTTGTTGTCTTGCTACATGTGTTCGACCTCCTCCATGGTGTCCTTGTGATATGAAAATTTCTCACCATAGGTCCCCTCACCTTTAAACATGAAGTCTGAAAGCTCAAACTCTTGTTAGAAATTAGTGTTTGAAGGGGATGAAGTGGGAGGAAGAACTGAAGGTTCTTCTTTGGCATGCTCTGCACTTGAAACCTCTTGAACTGTATGGTTCTCCTCCACAGAATACACTCCTCCTCTTTTGGATTTGGATTAGCTCTTTCTTCCCTTGCTTATGCTATAAAAAAATCCTCTACCACTTGTTCCTTGACCTCATCCTTCCTCGGGGACTTGACCATTAAGGGGATTTTATGAATCCCAAATCTAAGAGCCAAACTCACCAAGTTTCTAATCATTTCTTCTTTTCTTGACTCTTCTTCTTACTGCTCCTCTTGACTAGATTTTTGAGTCTCTTCCTGATATGGACTCGGGAAAGTGGGAGGAGTGGTGGGCGGGGAAGGTATTTATTTTGGCTCTTGTGGAGGGGACTTGGATTTGGAAGGGAAAAGGGTAGAGTAATTAAGATGGGATTGGGGACTAGAAGATGGAGAAGGGAAATAAACACTTGGGACAACAAGTGAGAATCTAGACTCATGACACTGTTGCAATGATACTGATTGAGAAAGAGGAAAAGAAAAGGTATGAGATGGTGGACTTACCCATTGACAAGGTTTTATGGTGCTAAGCTAGTGAGCTTTTATTTCCTTGCTCCAACACTGCAAGTTGAGGAAGCATTTTAACCATGAATTCAAGCTTCTCTTGTGGGCTATATTGTCTTGGAAATGGGCCCTCCCATGTACAATGTGCCCTACAACTAATTTTGAATGCCTTCACTTGTGTTATAGCCCTTGACCGAACCATGCCAACTTCCATCCTTTGAATCTTCTCTAGCAGATCAACATTCTCCATATAGTTGTTATCATCATATGTGTACCCTTGTCCTTGATAATCCCCATAGCCGAAATGGTTTTTATAGTGCTCATATGGGTAATCTTGATGGTTGTGTACCTGATCATAACACGGATATGAAGGAGTCATGAAACATATTGGAGGTGGACTGCACTGTTGTTGATACAAGTGCAAATTCCAAGATGGGAATGAAGTCATGATTGCATAACTTCATGAAATGGAAGAAAATGAGAGAGATGGAAGAAAAATGGGTGGAAGGAAAGTATGCAACTCAGAGAATGGGTTTTTGACCAGATGGAGTCACCAAATGTGCTTTGTATGTGCCTCCAAAGGCTGAAATATTCACCAAGAGCACATCGAACATGATGAATTGAAGTGGTAAAGTGCTTCAAACCTTTCCCATCGGGCATGCAAAAACTATTGGTGTAGTCGCACGATGGATTAAGATTTATTATTTGATAATGACACACCTCGAAAAGATGAGAGAAATCTAACTTCAACATCCCACCGAGCATGCTAAAACTATTGGTGCAAAATCACAACACCCCTCGAATGGCCTCATATTTTAGTGGGGTATATCGGTGTGACACTGCATAACATGGGACCATCTCTCAAGATGTGGGACTTGCAAAATTTATATGGTGCTCCAAAGAAATCTGACTTCTTTCTCCTAATACTAATACTAAACTACTCCTAAGGAAGTAAATGTAACTATCTACTCTTAACCTAACAATTCCAAGGAGACAGGGAGAGAGAGAGCATAAAAATAAAGAAATCCTACACTACGAGTTGTTGATAGCACCAAGAAAAGGGGGTTTCTTATTACAAATCCAATTGCCTGAAATGGAAAGAGGTGAGCAATGGAGAGGAAGGAAAAGATGTAGCACAAACCAAAGATAAATTTCACAAAGAACACCATCTCAAATCCATTAAACACAGCTCTCAAAACCTGCAATAGACATCAAAAGTATGCATAGTATACCCTGTAATGGTGAGAGGTAAGAAGAGACAATAAAATAAGGATGGAAAAAATGCATCACAAAACATATTTTATTTCTCCATGAGTTCACACAGTACATCATCAACGGTAAGAGGCAAGAAAATGACATTATAAAGAAATGCAAGAGAAGCGTAAGCTCCACATTCGACCCTAGGGAGGAAAGAGAGAGGGGCAAGAGAGAAAAGATAACACACCTTTAGAAAAATGCCCCTCCTTTACAATATATAGGAAAAATGACAGGAAAGGAGATAATAATTCGAATCATGCTTCAACCACCCCAGGATTACATTGAATTCACCTACTCTAACCACTCCAAAATGCATTGAATTCACCTACTCCAACCATGATGAGTTCCACCATAAAACCCATGCCTACATGTGTTGTTCCTTACTAGGAAAGAAAGGAGGCTCATAATTCATTATGGTGGTAAATTAGAAACCCGACACCCTCGAAATGGTGGACTATCTTTTTCCATTATGGATGTAGCTAAGTAGAACACGTCGAGATATTTCAAAAATTCCTCTCTCACTCAAATCCGAGCTCCCAGGTTGAAATATATGGCTATCTAAAGGTCAAGGTTGGGCATTCCACATGGGCTCTCAAAATATTTAAAAGATTCTATCCATGCGAGATCCACTTGGCATCCCCACACGTCCTAAGATTTCACCCTCCTCCTTTCACTCTTGATGCTTTGCATCGATTAGATGTTTGGCATCATTTATGGGCCTCGCTCTAGTTTCTTATGTTTTGGCTAAGCCCCTCCTATTTGGTGGAGCAACTACATCAGACACTAGACACATGGAGATCCCATGCTTGTTATGGACCTACCTTTTGCTTCTTACCTTTAAAGCTACGTTGAACTGACACGTGGTGCCTTCCATTGCTCTGTTGATTTTCTTGGAATTTTTAATGGCCGATGGTACTTTTTTTGGGCCTTAGACATGTGAATGACATGCACTTTTTTAGGGAATGCCTTTGGATTTTACCCCTAAAGTTGTGTCGAGTTGACATGTGGTGGTTTGGGTTGGCTCATGTTACTTTTCTTAGACCTTTCAATAGCCGTTGAAACTTTTTGGGCTCTAGACATGTGGAGAACCTACGTTCATTTGGGGACCATGCCTTTTTGTAACTTTTGAAGTTGCACCATTGAGACATGTGGAGGATTTTTCTGGTTCTTATACTTTTCAACGGTTAGTGTAACTTTTTGGGGCCTAGACACGTGGAGATCCTTCTCCCATTTGGGGACCCTACCTTTGTCGTACCTTTTGAATTCATGCCAACATGACAAATGGTTCCTTCCACTGACTCTTTTATACTTAACCAATTAGGGCCTCGAGTGAACATTTCCTACTTTGTTCCTTTGGGTGAGTAAAGGGGCCCACCGCTTTATATAATGCCGAAACCCCTTTTTGGGTGGGACCTTTGTAGTTAGCTCCTAAAGTTGCAATGGTGGGATAGTTGGCATTGTCCACGAGCCTTTGTTATGTCTTTGAGATCCATATGGAGTCAAGCGCATCCTTGGGGTCTACACTTTTTCCCACCTTATCAAAAGTATGCCTTACAGAGACATGTGGAGGTTTTCTTTGCTACCCTTTTCCATACTTAACCGATTCGGGCCTCGATGAACACTACCTGCTAGATGGAATATGGAAAATTGAAGGAGAGAATAATATGAAGGAAGAAACAAGAAGGAACATAAGGTCATGAGGGAACAAGGTAACAAGGAAGTAAGGCACACGAAAGATGCAAGCATGAGAGGAAAAGCAAAGAGGATGCACGCATATAGGGTGCAAGGGGACAAAAAAAGTTGTGCTTGCGGGAGGAAGAAGCGAAAGGCGGAAATGGGAAGGGGAGCGAGAATGAAAAATGAGAGTATGGAAATGGGTGTGAATATCCGGCTAAGGAAGGGTGTGTGACTATAGAAAGGAAAGAGGACGTGTGACAGGATGACACGGAACTTATCCAATGGGAAGGCGTCATGCGGAGGGGCACATGAAAGAATTACATGGCATGGAGAGTACGAAAGGACTATAGCCTATAAAAATTGTGCCAAATGAGCAATCATGTGGGCATGCAACCTATAATATAAAGCATCGAGCTAGAGTGAAAGTAAAATTCATCCAAATAGCCGGGAGGGTTATTTGGATAACAATCCCCACATTGGAATTGACTAATTTTTGCTAAGTTTTGAAGATAAAAGGAATTATTTTACTTACACAGAATGTATTTTTTCATGCTTTCACAAGAGAATAGAAAAAATATAAATCCATAATAACCTTGCAATTGGATGAATAAACAAGTGCTACAACAAAGATAAAATAAGATTATCAACATCAAGAAGTCCAAGATGCATGCACATTGGAGGAGACTTGAACAACAAGAAAGAGCTATTATTAGCTAATTTTATCCACCCAAGTTATTAATTGTATTAAAAATAGAGGAGTCAACTACACTTTGACTAAGTGTATTTTTGTAACTAAGGATATTAATGCCTCATTGTAAAAGTGTGGTTATTTTTATTCCTTTATTTATTCATGATAAAGGATAAAAATACTATGTATGGGTGAGTACAAACTACGGTTAATTTTTAGGTGGGGTTGGGTAAAGTATTTTCTATATGTTGTGTTCTTTAGCAAGGCACAAGGAGGAATTTTCGGACACATGAGTGTTGAAGCATATTTTTACTAGTTTTTTCCTTGAATGAGAACTAATTATTGCCTTTCCAATTATTTGCACTTGTGTGTATCTTTCCATTAATTCTTGTGAATTTTAATTCCTTGATTAATTATCTTACGTTACTACAAATTTGATATTATTTATACAGTCTTAGTGTGCACATTATCTACTGTGTTGTTGTGATTTATCCCTCAGCAGAGACAAATGTTTTCCTTAGGATCAAACCGAGACCCTTTGGGTCGTGCTTTTGTAATTTGTTCTCAATTGTATTATGCATGTACTAAGTCAAATCCCTCAATCAATTTATTCTATCACCCCATTTTAATTCATTTAGAACAATCTTTTTACCCTCAAAACAAAGAAAAAAATAGTTTAGGATATATCAATAAGGAACCGACCTTGATACTAGAGACTCACCTCAACAATATATATACCCACAAACACGAGGTGTTTCCATTGTATCTATAGATGAGAGAGATAAAGAAATATTATAACCCCTATTATTGTCTCTTCACAAGGGTGCACTTATGAGAGATAGCATTTATTTGCCATTTTTTATTGCCTATCATTTAGATAAGTTTGGTGAAGAAAATACCCCAAACTATTATGATCTGTTTTGACAAAAATATGACACAAATAAGATATTGTGTGAAATTCATCGAGCATCCACGATGGATAACATTTCCTTATCATAAATATAATATATTTCTCCACATTCTTAACTTTTGTACTTTCAAATTCTATGGGATGTTTATATTGCATCAAAATAGCCCCAATTCCATCACCCGATGCATCACATTCTACCACAATAGGTTTTGAAAAATCTAGAACAACTAGTATTGGATAAGAACTCATTATATTTTTGATATTTCAAATTATTTTTGGATGATTGTGACCATGTGAAAGCTCCTTGCTTTGTAAAATTTTTAGGGATACTTTGAAAGTTGTGAAAATCCCTTCAAAAATATGTGGTAATAGCTACAAAGACTCAAGAATCCTCTCGGTTCGGTCAAGGTAGTGGGAGTAGCCAATTCGAAAATGTCTTGAATATTTTTTTAGTCCACATGTACCCCTCTTGTATTGATGACATTCCCTAGATATAGTATTTTGTCCATGTGAAACTCACATTTGGATAATTTTGCAAAGAGAGATTGCTGCTCCAAAATGCTTAGGACCATATCCGGTTTTTCAAATGATCTTTACATGATTTGTTACATAGAAAAATGCCATCAATAAATAGCAAGAAAAACCTTCTCAAATGGTCCTTGTTAACAATTTTTGCACTTGTGTAAAAATAGGAAACTCAATTTTTTTACAATGGAAGACATTGATGAAATGCACCTAACTAGGGGATGCATTGCAATTTTATTATTTTTCATTCAACAATTAATTAACTACATGTAATCTATAGCTATGGTGTTGTTATAAAATGTAACACCTCACATAGACTATCATTCCATGTTTGTCTTCTACGAGGAAACACAAAAGCTCCAAAGGACTAATGCATTTCCTTGATTAAGGAACAAATCATAGTTTAGGTGAAATGTTAAATTCAAGAACAACAAACCGAGTTGCGGTTTACATGAAATAGATTTCATTAATAAAGTTACAGTACCTCAAAACTCACTATTTCCACATGTTTACATACATTTAATTATGTGATTGAGATATTTATTTCATTATACAATCAATATCCATCATAAAAAATTAATGTAGAAAGAAGTATATAGCTCACTATAGAAACTAAGGTTATTTATTCATGAAGAAATTCAATGTTTCCCACATAAGGCATGGGATGTACCTCATAACTAATGAAGAAAGAATTTCATGTAGATAAATTTAAAAGTAATAGACTATAGAAGAAACCCATAATTGCCTTGGGTTTTTCTTCTAATCTTCTTGGCTCCAGTTCCAGCTTCATTTTTCATCAAACTCTCCTAATAGCTACAATGTACCTAAAAAGATAAAAGAAAGACATCAATATTGAGCTTTGGGTTTGATCTATACTCATGTATTGTACACCTGCAAGAAAATGGATTTCTTAAATATCGGAAGGATAAGGTACATCGATGATAAATACATATTTAAGAAATCACTATCTACGATATCACATCGATTCCTAGAATAATTATAGAAGAAGAAAGAGAAAAGAAAAATATGGAACATAAGAGAGGCCAAAAAGCCTAATTATTTTCTAACTATTTTCTTTAGTGCATAGGTACATATAGCAAAAGAAGAGGAAGAATTTTTTTGTATAAATGATTATTGTACTAAAAGAAATAATTTAGGATTTAATTTTCTTAAGAATACAAGTATAGATCTCTATCAAAGCACTTATGGCTTAAGGAATCTAGATGGTACAAGATTGTGAGATTCCAAGGAAAAGGAAAATGCAAGCAGAAAATAAAGTTTTCATCAAATTATAGTCAAGCATAAAGTATAGAATGATTATCAAATAAAAAAGCTGCTCACATAAGGCATGGTATATAGAATGGAAAACAATGAATTTAATCGAAAGTGAGGAAGTAGATTACAAGTAATAGTTCTTGATTTTTGTAACAAAGTTTTCATCAAAGCACAAAAAATAAGCAAGGGTATCTTCAATTTTTCATTAAAAAACCTCTACAAGAACCCATGAAGAGGATAGTTACAGGAGATACCACAAAATGGGAAAACTCTAAGGATTTAGATGAAGAAAAAGAATAAGTTTAAGAAAATAGTGAAAACAGATGAGTTTCAACAAGTCACCTGATAAATTCAAAATTCCAAACAGAATGCAATTACTTCATTTCAGAATATAATCTTTTCATCAAATCAAAGATCATAAAGAGATCAAATATGTGCAACAAGTAATATTTCATATCTACAGTCCCTGAGAGAAAATTGTAGAGATTTTAGAAGAATGGAATATGCATCAAGAGACCGACTTTCATTGCATTAACGCACAAAATTTGCAAGATCTGCAGTTCATTTTTCAGATTTTATGATGGTCTTCTAAAGTGCTAAAATCCAAAGGAGTTTTAAGACAATTAATCAAGAACAATCTATAGGCATCCAATCCTACAAGTCTTCCGAGATATATCAACAAATGCAAATGAAAACTTTTTTCCTCAACTTAGTTTCAATATGATAAAGAAATATTTTCTCTATAAGATATAAGAGGAGTAAAAATTGATAGTTATGCTTGACACAACTAGATAAATGAACATCAAATGAAATAGGTATAGTTTACAAAATATAATATCTTAAGAAGATTTTACAACGTCTATAAAAGAAAATAATCCACTAATGTTGATTGTTTCACATACAAAGTTTCAATAGATACAAAATATTATTGTGAAAATATATTTGCAAAGATTGACCATTCAAGATTCAAAAGTACCATTACAAAGTCATAAAGCTATGACATCAATACAAAAATGCATAAACTTATTTGATTTTATGAAAGACTAGTTCTGCATTACAATATACACTGATGACTGGAGTATCAACTATTACAAAGTTATAAAGGTATAGAAAAAAAAATGCAAGCTAGTATAAGTGCAACCAACATATGGGGACATTGTTAGATGAATGAATAAGAAACAGTTCCAGCTAATAATGTACTATTTGAAGGAAACTTTGACATCCTAGTGCAAGATACAAAAGAACAATCACTCAAGTTTTATTTCAGTTATAAGATTCTATCAAGGAGAAGTATATAGTTTGAGTAAAAATTAAATCAAAGAAACCAATAAGCATACAACACAAAGCTTCTCAAAGCATAATAGGTAACAGATTCAAAAGGGGTTCTCAACAAACACCACCCCATCTCAATTTTATAGTCTTTTCAGGAAAATAACTAGAATTTAAGATGTATTTTACAATGATTAGCAGCATCATAAGGATCAAACAACTCATTACATCAAAAACATGAGAAAGTTACAATCAAAAGATGGAGTTTTGAACACAAAGAAATATAGAAATTGGGAGTTCAAATATCAGTGAACAAAAGATTGATGTACGAGTTCACCTATAAAGGTACCAAGTTGGCATATGGTTCCAAATATTTAGCAACTCATAACTTCATAAAGAAAGAAAATCTAGAGGTAAAAGTTGCGATATTATATCCACCAAGAGTTCTAGAAGTCAAGTAGATTATAACAAAAATTAGACACAAGTTATATTACTTACTCCAAGACAAAGGATTTAAATTCAGATCTACACTAAAAACTACATGTCGAGACTTTAATCAGCCCAAAATAATGACATACAACTCAAAAAAGCAACAACACCCAAACAACAAAGAAATGGCATATTTTAAGTTCACCTACCAATAAGAATATGCGGGGTAAAAAAATACTCTACTTGCATGAACTCATCAAGAAAAAT
This sequence comes from Taxus wallichiana var. yunnanensis, assembly GCA_018340775.1. NCBI lineage: Eukaryota > Viridiplantae > Streptophyta > Pinopsida > Cupressales > Taxaceae > Taxus > Taxus wallichiana. The sequence continues at coordinate 756,338,591 of CM031234.1, forward strand.
ATTTTTCAAAACTAAGCATTCAACTAACATAATCAAATCATAAGAACTTGTTCTTAGAGTGCTAATGAGGAATATGATTTTCATTCCTTAGGGTAGGATCTCAACAATAAAATGGAAGTTTTTAACAACATGGTACAATTTTTATAGAAATAAATGATCTCATATAGAGTAATAATCTAGCCAAGGAAAACAATTTTGTTCACATGTTATAAAGCTAAATGCATCAATTTTCATGAGGCACAAATCTTAAAACTTACGTATATATATATAAATGGTTTTCGATTAATGGTAGAAAAGAGATGAGTTTCAAAAAAATAGATAAGTAATTCACATCAAATTGGAATGGTCATACCCAGAAAAATACACATCGAGAGAACTACCCAGAAATCAAGTTACCCAAGTCATGGAGTCAATGAGAATGAAATAATGCACAATTACAGATCAAAGAAGCTCTATTTCTCACTAGAGACAAATGAATGCTCAATATCTTGTAAAGATAGTGATGAATATCAAGAGACTTACCATTTTGTAGCAAATCAATATGAGCATCAGGTCCTAGGCTAGTTTCAAATAACCCAATCATGAACTCAAATTGATAAAGAATGTAAGACCCGGGAAAAACCAAGGCGAGATCTCATTTTTGGCCGAAACGATGACATACGCCCATGAAATAAATGGAGATCTCGATTCAAAGATAGTAATGGTGGCTAACCAAAGTAGTTCAAAGAACAAAAATCAAACTAATGGAATCCCTAGAAGAACAAGATCAATATTCAAATTCATTCAAGTAGCAAGGGGGATGACAAGTAAGCAAAGAAAAAGCAAATTTTGATTTTTGTCAAAATACGACCCATAAACCCTTAGCGAGAGAATGTTTTCAATAATTGATTACGGCTATTAAAAACTTAGATGCACAAATCAATCTAGAGTGCCTCAACATACAAAATGAACAAATATGAGCACCCAAGTCAAATGATCTTATATTTCCGAAAAACAATCATCTAGATGAGAAAAATGAGCCAATTCAAATATTAAAGAGCATCAAATAGATGCATAAGAAGCTTACAACATAACTTTAAAGGATTGATATAAATCTTACAGAACCAAAGTGCTAAGAAATATGAATACTCATTATATATAAATATAGGTAAATACCAATAAATTAGGTAAATAAATGAAAATTTCATTATATTAGGATCCAAAATAGACACCATCGAAGTTCAAAACACAGACCGAACAAAATACTTCAAATTATCAAAGCATAAATAATTCAAACATACTAGTTTAAAGATCACATCTATAAACCCTCAAAGTATAAAGTCAAAGAGTGATGACCCATTTTCATCTAGAGACTTGAGATCCATGGGTATGTATAGAAGCGCTAGAAGAAGCCGTGTTTTGAGAGTATCCATGTGTATTAAATTCAAATGATAGTGAAAATGAAACATAAATGAACGAAAAAATAAAATATTACCCTTGTTCCTCATGACGTTCGTCAAGGAATAAAAAGAATCATAAACCTGCAGAATCCATAGAGCATTCTTGCACAACCGAAGAATTGATAGAACAAGCAATGAACCAGCTCCAAGAGAAAAATCGTTAAGAAATTACAACTTTACACGAACCGTGATGGCCAAGGATGAATGGTGAGTAAAACAAGGACATATTCAAGCAACTCGAAGCTATCAAAATGTTGATGTTACATTTTTTTTAGAGCTTGAATTCAAATAAAAATAATAAAATGTGTGCATTCACAAGTTGAAGAAGTAGAGAGCTAAGGAGATCAAAATGCTTTGGTAAGTTAAAAATTTGGCTAGGGCTATTTCACCTTTTTCTTAGATTGTTTCTTTGAATTATTGATGAAACAAAGAGGGTAACGGGTGTAGGAGGAATACCTGTTCAAATGTCATTCGATGGGTTGTTACGCGCGTATGACTTCCGAATCCACAGGTGATCGTGAGAGCTTCCTTTTTCTTTAGGAGGAACTACCCGTAATGAAAACAAGACCACCAGAAGGAATTAAACAATATGGGCAGTGAACTGCCTAACATAATCTAGATCCGAGAAGTATGATACTTCCTAGATGGTTGTTAGTCCACTATTTTAAACAAATTAATGATGTAAACAAAGTAAATCATATTGTTATTTTGAAATGATTTATGTATCTCGATTAAAAAAACAATAAGAGATAGATCTAATCTAACGAGGATAAGCTAGAATAGAATTCAAAGGTCAAATGATTGGTTTTGGTCTATGCGGGTCGATAAAGATCTCACGTAGGTCATAAGTGAGTGAGGGTAAGGTAAATTAGGTGGGTAGGTCTCTATTTAAGAATGTGTGGACAAACACGAGAAATGTGTCGTCGGGGGTGACTAACAACGGTTAGGTATAACCGGTGCCGGTTACTGTGGGATTTGGAAATGTCATAGAATAGGGTTTTGGTCTCCTTTGTGGTTGCACAAAGGAATTTGGTTGGTAGGGATGAGGTATTGGGTGACTAGAGTATGATTTTGCAAGGTTTTACTGGGTCTATGGAGGTGAAAATGTTGGATAAGGTGAATAGGGAGCAAGATAAATGGGTGATAAAATAATGATGAAATGAAATAACTAGGAAAGTATGATGTTGTACTTACTTGGATTTCATTCCTGAAGGTTTGTGTGTGAAGAATGGAGGTGTTGATAATGGGTTTGAAGGCTACAAGTGATCACCAACTGAAGAAAATCTTATGCATAGGTTGCATGCACACTCCTCTTTGCTTACATAGATCAAATCATGGCTGGGATGGTTGTTTAGGAGAGGATTCTCAATCTCCTTCCTTGGATGTGATTTTTCACTGGAATTAGCTCTCTCAAGATGTGTTATCTCTTTGATATGTGTTCTTTCTCATCCACTTTGTCCCAAATTTTTCCCACCTTGAGAATAAGGTAGTTTAGGGGTTAAAAGGGGTAACTGACGGAGGTCCGGCTTAACTGGCAACGGTTAGGGGTAACCGATGTTGGTCAAGGTGGGATTTCCTAGGTTTACTAAACTAGGGAGATCCTCCTGATTTCCTTAGATCTCATGTCATTATCCCCGGATCAGACTCGAAGCCTTTTGTGAGCATGCGGGAATGTGGTTAGAGGGAATGTAGGCATATATTTTTAGGGTTTGGGTAAGTCTTAGTTAGTTATGGGAACTTGCTAAGAATAGATCTAAGGTTGAGTTAGCTATGTGAGGTATCTAAGTGAACTATATGTGTAGATATTATTTAAATAATGAATATAGTGAGGATAATGCATTAATTATATTAATATTAGTGGGGTGAAGGGGTCATGGCTAGGTAAATGTAATAAAGGGTGCTTATTTGTTGAGGGATGAAAGGGAGTGTGACCTAATTTTAGTGTCTACATTTTTCCCTTTTTTGTTCCGTAGCTTTTATTAGTAAGAGATGTTAACAAAAATAAGATGTGGTTGCTCCATGTGAGGGTGAAGGTGATCCCCCTCAAACTAGGAACTGACGAGGTAGCAGGATAAAGTGGTGAGTGGTTTGATAAAAGGTAAATGTGAAGAAAAGGAAAATGAGTAGAGGGGAAAACGGTGAAATGTATACTCGGTGGTCAAATACACGCACACGTATAAACCGTATAAACCACCACGCTATCGGGTTGAAGAGCAGAAAACTCTACATCGTCTAAGGTCGATAGGTTTATCCAAACAAGGTTGAAGTGAATCTGGTATCCAAGGTATAGGATAAGGTTAGGAAGCACAATGTAGGTTAGGTACAGGAATGTTTAGTTATGTTCCTAGTACACCAAAGATAGGGTCCAGATAAACGGTCATGACAATAGGCTAGGTAAGGTCATTAGGTCAATCAACACAGTAATGATGATGTAAGGTATAGCAAAGAGATGAGGTCAAAGGTCACTAGTGATAGTCGAGGTCCAAATATCTAGGGCATGGCATGGGTAAGGCCAAGGTAGGGGTAAAATAATGAGTCCCAGAAGGAGGAAAAATGGAGGAAGGAAATGAGGAGGTCATGAAGGGTAAGGGTATGGGTTGGGTAAAGGGTGGAGGGGTAAAGGAGCATGGTAAATGGTCGGGTAAAATGACTAAGTAGGGGCAATGTGTAGGTAAAGGTGACCGATGGCAATCATGGATAACCGATGTCGGTAAAGGAAAACCTGCGATGATTAGGTAGGGCACGAGACCGATGCCGGTCGAGGGGAACTAACATTGGTTAGGTCGGGTTTTGTATAAAAACAAAAAATCCACATTTTTAATATTCATTTGTGAATTACGAAGTGAAGAAAGGACAAAAACGAGAGAAAAGTGAGAAAAGCATCTAGAGGAAACATGACAGTGAGTTGGCATTGTGAGTTGATGGTGGTTGGGTTGGTGAGTAGCAGATCCACGAGATCTTTGCAAGGGATTTGATTGGTCAGATAGTGTGGGTAGATATTCGGTAATGGTAGAGGCAGGAGAGGGATCGGGTGGACCACCGACACAGTGGCTAGACATGCCACCAACATGGTGGCACACGATGAGGTAATCACCTCACTTGTTAGGAAATAAGAGATAAAATATGTGGAATAATCCCTTATAGAATCGCAACAAAGAAAACTAATATGAAGAAAATATTACAGATCTAAAATAAAAGTGCGAATAAATAACACAAAACAGAGAGACAAGATTTAACGTGGTTCACCCAATTTGGGCTACGTCCACCAAGAATCACTTGTTCGATTTTATTACAAGCCTCCACTCTCTCAATACAATACCCGAGATCCATTTGGAGCTATGCTCAACAAACTCTATAGACCATATAAATAGACAACACTGCTTAAGCAGTTTTAAAAAACCATGGGTATCAAACAATGGGTGAAAAACAAAACTGTCCCATAAACCTATGGGTAGCCAAAGAGGTAGTTTTACAAAACAATGGGTACCGAAAAACCATGGGCCCAAAAATAGCCCATAATGGTTACCCATTACCCATGGGTTGATAAACCACCCATGAAAATTTGCTTGAGGGCTTCGCCACCGAACCCCTTTCAATTGGGGGCTTCACCCCCCCAGAACCCCCGACCCGTTCACCAGTGAGTGGGACCACCGTAAAATATCCAAGTGTAACACATAGAAGGTGTACCACACTCTAACATGAAAATAGGCTCCAAACATAACATAACTCTTTAATGTTAATTAGATAAAGTAGACATATAATAGTTGTTTTTTTTTGGTTTTGTGGGTGTTTGTATTGTGTGGGTAGGGAAAAGTTAAATCGGGTATGGGGGAAAAATAGGCAAAAAGAGGGGGCGTAGGAAATGGGATAGGTGGGGTGGGTAGGGGTTTTGGGGTAGTGTAGGTCATTATAGGTAGGGTAAAAGGGATAGGTGGGATGGTTTTATAAAAAAGGGGGTTCGTGAACTTGCATATTTTTGTGACAATGACCAGCGTTAGTCAAGCTTAATGGCATTGGTCGAGTAGAATAGGGATCAAACACCTAACAGGTGACCAATGCAAAGTTACGTGGTAACCATGGTCACAAGTTGAACTAGTATCAATCATAAAAGTGACCGATGCCGGTTTAAGGGTGACAGTCGGTTAGGATGAATGGGCGCTAGTCGGGATTTTAGGTAAAAGGGTCCAAAAAATGATGTAGGTTAGGTGGTTGAGATGAATAGGGTAAAAATAGGGTGTTGGGTAATGATAAGTGATGAATATGGTCATGGTAAAGGTAGATTAGTGTTGTACTTTGGATTGGATGTAGGGAGGTCACAGGCTACATATGCGAGATAGGGTTGTGCCACTATTGGTGACATTAAGTAGCCTAGCGAGCCGGTTGGAGCTACAACACATGAAGGTAGTGGGCCCGAGTGGTATTTGGTGCTACCGACATGTTGTTTGGAAGCCTAGTTTGATGGTAACTCTCATTGATATATGGGACTCGTGACCAACAGTTCCACCTTTTGACGGTGAGATGACTATTACCCTAGAGGACGTGTTCCTGGATTACGAGGTTACCCATATTGGGGCCTAGGTATACTCTATTTCCTATAAGGCCTCGGAGGAGCTGATCAGACCGTATTTGGTGAGGGGCGGTAGAGTTGAGCTTTCATACTACCAATTTGAGCTATGGTGAGATGTACCTAGCCCGTCTGGATTAGATGAGGATAGTAGTTTTTTTGATGGAGGCAATATGCTGCTATGCACTACTCGATGCCGAGGGTGGGCACTTTCCCGATCATTGATTGGGGTGCTCCATGATATGATGGTGCACGAGACATGGTTTTCCTGGGCACTAGCATTATTGTTACAACTTTACAGAGAGCTATGGGCATATGGGCGATTCGTAGGTTTAGCTTTGTGTTACACATTTATACTATACAACTGGGCTTACAAGCACATAGTTTGTGTTCAACCTATAGGGATGCCTCAAGTAGATGCATTCCCTCCGAGATGTGTACAGTTGGGATACATGAGATGGGTATCGGTTGTACGAGAGTGGAGGTTAGATAGGATAACATATGATGTGGCCCATTTTTGGTAGTTTTTTGAGGGTTTTCTGGAGTGGACATTATCTTGAGGCCATAAGTGGGATTCCCCTCATATAGGCACGTGCACGAGGAGCTAGCTAAGCTCTAGCTAGAGTGGTGGATATAGGGTCATCATGCTTTAGGGAGGATGAGATGATCCCGGTGGACGGGGTTCGATGGAAGTTCGAGCTCATACAGGATATTCCTCTGCCCTTCTCAAAGTATTAAACAGATGACATGGAGATGCCTCTCCCTCTACCACAGCCTACAGTGCCTACAGGAGAGGAGAAGTAGCTAGTGGATTGGCAGATTGATGACACCGGATGCACGAGATATAGGTATAGGTAGTGGTGGGTGGCTCAGTTACGAGCCATACCCCCTAGACTAGGGCAGCCAGACTTAGCTACCGTAACAATACAGAGAGATGCCCTACAGGGGTAGGTAGCGGTGTTGATCACATAGATAGGTATATTGTAGACGAGAGCTAGAGAGGGTCGGAGGTAGAAGTAATAGAGCTATGAGTATAGGTGGCCAAAGGTGTGCAAGCCCGGATGGTGGAGGAAGAGGGTAGTGGAGATGGAGGAGATGGAGACAGAGATGGTTAGGTGGCATCCTTATAGGCTTAGGTGGTAGGTTTATAGGGCCATTTGGCCATAGCCCAGGCATACGGGTTGGGGTATTACAAGACCAAATACAAGCATAGGGGTAGGGGCACCACCACGGTGCGAGGAGCTAGTCCTAATTCACAGTGCAGGTGCAAGGAAGATATAGGGGCCGAGACCTATGGAACCACCACAAACCGTGCCTATATCTAGGTTATGGGATGGCTTAGGTGAGGCATGATACTATCAGGACCAGCTCATGGCAACCAGGATATACTTCCTCTCTTACAGAGATATTATATGGCATAACAAGCATCTAGTGAGAGGACAAGATCCCACACACATAGTATGGAGAGCACCAGAGGGCAGCGAGCTCCGAGGCCTGATCATGGTGAGGCCACTAACGCATGGTGACTAGAGCTAGGTAATGTACCAAGTAGGGACACAAGAGGCCCGAGTGCGGGGGACACAAAGATGGAGGACATCCGGTGAGATGTCTGATATATGGCCACCCTGAGTTTTGATGTATATTAGTGATTATTTTATATATATGCCGGCCTACGTGCCAAAGATAGTTGTATTTTTATCACATACAGTGCCTTCATGTCGAAGATTTTTGTATTGATTCATTCATTATTTTTGTGTATATGAGATCGGCTTGTGTGCCGATGAAATTTTATAATGTATATTTGCTTGCATGTCGACATTTTTGAGATGATGGCCATGATGAGACAGGCATGTATTTTGAGATACATAGTTATTGATTTATATGATGAGATTCATGGTATTTGGTGATGTGTTAATGTGTTTATGAGATATCGGTTTATGGCTTGTGTTAAATGAGATATGGATGTGTTAGTTTGATATGGATGGAAATTAGGTGAGTTAGGCATGATGGAGTCAGGTCATTTTAGGCATGGATCGAGTCAGGTTATAGGCATGGATATAGTTAGGTTGTTTAGGCATGGATCGAGTCAGGTCGGTTTAGGCATGGATTGAGTCAGGTTATAGGCATGGATTGAGTTAGGTTATAGGCATGGATTGAGTCATGTTGATTAGGCATGGATTGAGTCAGTTTGGTTAGGCACGGATTGAGTCAGGTTATAGGCATGGATTGAGTTAGGCTATAGGCATGGTGGAGTTAGGTTGGTTTATGACTCATTAGTGTTTGTGATGAATGATATCATGGGTCACATGTGAAATATTATATAATCAATGCATAGTGATGATAGAGGGATGGTAGGTGTAATAAATGGATATTGAGGTAAGCAACTTGTAATGTATGTGGCTTAGTTTCCAATATTTTAGAAAAGGGGAACTAAGTGAAATGTGGGGTAAATGGTGAGTTAGGCATGGTTGAGGAATTCTTTATGGTAGAGAATGGCTGAGCTAACCTCTAAGTGCCCCATCCCCTTGGAGTGTTGCCTACATAGTCCCGGTGAAAAGGGACCTCAGCCGATGTAGTTATCCAATGATCTAGGGAAGAATATGAGAATGAGTTGGTAGGGTTGTGGACATGTAGTGGGTTTAGGTTTAATAGGTGTGGGTAGATGATAGGTAAAATATTGTAGGTGAAGGTGATTATGGTGAAAGGGAAGGATTACCCCAAAGGTAAGTGTCAAGGACCAAGTCTTTTATAAAGTAATCAAAATGTAAACAAAGATGGTTAAAAGATAAGAGGGGGCATTAAAGCAAACTAATTGGGTAGGATATGTCATCAACAATCCCGCACTATGATAATTCTTCACCAGAACTGCTCGTCGTGCTATGATTATTTACTAATGCATAACCTTTAGTTTGGTGGATGTAATCTAGAAACACAACAACAAACATAACACAAGAATACCATAGACTATGATAAGAAGGAATGATGGTAAATTTGAAATATCGAGTGTAAATTATAATATCAACAAGAAATTGTTACAATCTCACCCATGAGGTACTTCAAGTGTTACTTGACGTCACTTGCCTTCCAACAATAACTATGGGAGAAACTTCACAATTACAACTCTTAATGGCTTCTTTAACACACCTTCAAAATGATGGCTTCCTTTACACACTTACTCAAACAATATTTCTCACTACTTCCTTCTATGCTAAATGAGGGGGTGACCTCTCTATTTATAGAAATTTTGGGCTTATCCATCTTATCTCTAAGATAGGATAAGAATTCCACTCTGAAAAATCATATTCCATACCTTAACTCTTATCTCAGTACATGTAAGCTTATATTTTAAGATAAGATAAACCTTATCATTTCACATGGGTTCCACATTTTTAGAATTTTTACAAATAAAATTTACAATATATTTATGACCTCACTCCTTGTCCTTATTACCAATATAATATTTCTAATTCCTAATCATGTAGACCCTACTTCTCTACTCACCCCAACTTTGACATTTTAACATTACCGGACCACTTATGACAAATATTTACTATTTACCACAACATTCCTATTGTACTTTTGACTATTACCATACTATACATTATTGGTGGCATCGATCTTGGCGGCGTCATTATCTTCTATCGAATGCTACTACTAATTATACTTAACAACATTCTATTCCTAATACTCACATTAATGAAATAGAAATTACGGATGAAAATTTTAGTGTCAACATTGTCACCCTTCCTAGATTCTACTCCATCCTTGGAGTAGACTATTCTAGTTCTTGGAAAATCTATATCTTGTCGTGGTTGACCCATTTCGTAATGGGAGTGCCATTCAATTCCTCCGGTCCATATGTAATATTTTCATGCACAGCTACTACTATTTTATAGGGCCCCATCCATATTGGAAGAAATTTTTGTCTTCTTTTTTTGTATCTTCAATCATATACTAGGACCAAGTAATTCACATGAAATGGAGACCAACGGATATTTTGATCAAAGTATTCCTTCTGCTTCATTTTCTTCCTATAGCTTGTATCCTTCGCTATTTCCCTCATTTCATTTAGTAAATGAAGATGTACCAACCTTTCTTTTATTGAATCACTTTCATCCATCCTTTCATTTTTCATAACTTTCATGGTGGGAATATCAAACTCAATATGAAGAACTGGATCAATGCCATAAGCCAACTAAAATGGGGAGTATCTTGTTGCTGACTTTGATGTTTCCCTATATGCCCACAATGCTACATGAACCCTTTTATCCCACTTATGTACACCGTAAGGCTGCATCTTTGCTAGAATTCGACATAACACAAAATTTATTCATTCCACCTATCCGTTTGTGTTTGACTAGTATGTTGTTGCCTTCCCGTGCTTAATAGAAAACGTGTTGACTAGGGATTCTACCACCTCATTAATGAAGTGTCTTCCTTGATCTATTACAATTTCTAATGGACAACCAAATCGGTGACAATGTGTTCATATATGAACCTTTCCACTTCATCCATGGAAGTTTTTTTAATGGCCTAGCTTCAACCCACTTGGTTAAATAATGCAGGCAACTACAATATAATTATTTTGGAGTGGGGTAGTTGGAACTGGACCTACAATGTCTATTCCCACTTTTCAAAGGGACCAAGTGGAATAATAGGGCATAATGGAGCTGATGAATTCTTATGGTTACCATGTGTTTGAAAAATATCACATGTCTTACAATAATTATAACAATCTTTAAAAAGAGTGGGCTAGTGATAACCTTGCATTCAAGATCCTTCTTGTTGTAAGTTTTCCAGAGAAGTGTCCTCCACATGTACCATTGTAGAATTCTTCTATTAGCTCCTTTCCTTGATCACATCCAACTGCCCTCTTGTACTTTCCATCAGTGTCCTACTCAAAATAATACTCCATGCGAATAGAATATGGACAACTCGGCTTGAGTAATCTTCCTCTTAGTATTTGCATTGGCACCATCAGGAAACTTAAATTCATTCGAGATAATTCCAAATATCTATGTATTCACTAGGGATTGTGTCAAGGGATAACAATGCTACATTTGGGAAATCATCATCATCACAAGATGAACCTAAACCATCATACGCTCGAGAGAGTGCATCTGCATTAACATACTTCTTTCATGGCCTATCTATAATATAAAATTCAAATTCTTGTAGTAAAATTATCCATCTTGCTATCCTCCTTGATGGGTTAGGCTTATTGACAATATATTTTAGAGCCCGATGATCTCATTACAACTATAAATTTCTACCCTAGCAAGTAATTTCTAAACTTCTTTACAAAAAAATGATAGCTAGAGCATTTTTTTCAGCTTACACTATAATTTAGCTCAAAGACTACTCATTTTTCTACTCCCAAAGTAAACTAGATGTTCGTTCCCATTTTCATCCTTTTGGCTCGTAGTACTTCCTAGTGCTGCCTCCGAGGCATCGGTGTACACAATGAATGGCTTGCTCCAGTCTAGATTCTTTAAAATAGGTGAAGACACCAAGGCTTCCTTCGATTGTTTAAAATATTCATACGCCTTATTTCCTAGTTCATAAGTAACATCCTTCTTAAAAATCGGGTTAGTGGATGTGCAATCTTTGAGAAATTCTTGATGAACTTTCTATAGTAACCCACATGGCCTAAAAATGATCTCAACTTACTTCTATTAATACGAAATGGTAACTCTTTAGTTTTTGAAACTTTATAAGGATCGCACCAATACTATCTCTAGATACAACATGCCCTAACAAAACACCTTTAGAACATCCAAAGAAACACTTTGTAAGGTTTAGTGAGGCTTTTGCTTCATCTAAACTTTGAAATGTTATCTCCATCTCAGTGCAAGTGGTCCATCTTGCTCCCTTAGATGTTAAAATCATCCGAAATACTCTAATGAAGTTCCTAATGTAGGGTTTGAACACCCTATTCATCAAGTGTTGGAATGTTTCCGAGCATTACACAACCAAAAATGCATAGCTCTATAAGCAAACGCTTTCCCAAAGAGTGGTGAACATGGTCTTCAATTGATCTTTCTCTTCTATATGAACTTGGTTGTATCCGTTATATCCATCAAAGCAAAACTATAGCACTCCTAGCTAGCTACTTCATCCAAAATTTGATCTGAGAATGGAAGAGGGTAATGATCCTTCTTTGTTTCCTTGTTGAGGTTTCTATAATCAACAAAAATACGTAGTTTCCCATTATTTTTTTTGAAATCACAATGGGAGAAACCCATTCTAAATTCTCCACAACAAATATGAATCCCGCATCAAGCAACTTATTTATTTCTTCTTTTACGGTCTTGGAAAAATTAGGATTCATTCTATATGGAATTTACTTTATGGGCTTAAAACCATCTACTAGCTCAATAAATTGTTCTACCCAACTTACTTGACATAGTTCCTTGTAATCAAAAGTGAATGGGTGTGTGTACCTTCGAAAGAGATAGAGGTAAGATTCCTTCTCATTCTCCATCACAAAGATCACCAATATTTATTTGTTGGAGACGATCATCAATTTCTTCTTCGGATAATTTTATAGGGGCATGAGTCGTTGTGACTAGAAGGATATCCATGACCAAAACATCAACCTCACTTTCTTCATCTTCGGTGTCCACTTCACTGGTACTAGAGTAATTAGAGGATTTCCAATCATCAGTTTCATCACTTGAATCCACAGGTTTTGCCTTATGATGTCAAGGGATCACATTTATCTTCACCCTCTCTCTACCACGTCCAAGTGTCATGAATCCTTCATTCCAGTAGTTTCTTGCATGAACTCTCCTTAGCCATGGTCTTCCCAACAACATTGGGTATGTAACAGTACCATTTTTCATCACCTGAAAGTCTACCACACATACAACACCCATAATAGATATTGCCACATTTGAAACAACACCTTCTAGTTTAGTTTTTCCCTTATTTAATGACCTTAACATAAGTGTTGAGGGGTGATCAATTTTTAAACCCAACATATTCATTACAGACTTGGTCATTACATTAACTACAACACCTCCATCAACTAAGAAATCATGAATTGAAATACCCTTACATAATACCTCACCAATTGTGGAGCATAGGATCCGCCTCTGCCTAAAAATAGGGACCTCAACCTCCTTGCTTCGTCAAACATTGATTCCACTTCGTAGCTCCCCTCTTTTTAGAAGACATAGCCAAGAGTTGGCCATATGTAATATTTGAAGGCCTTTTGGATAGATCTTCTAAGATGGAGTATGGTCCTTGTCCCTGTGAAATTAGAAAATCCTATACACCCAACTTTCTTCTCCTATATTTCTTACTAGTTTCTCCTTTCATCTTCTTAGGATCATTTCTATCTTGGTTATCTTCATCTTTCTTTCTTTTTGTTATAAACACATCTACTTCATTATTTATGCTCTTATCTACTACATCAAAAGAATTCACAGTGCTTTTCCTTTATCATTATCTCTTGTACTTGATGTAGAAGCTTTATCCGACAATTATACTTATAATGACTCCTTTTATAACAACCATAACATAAAACTTCAGAAATTTTTCTTTTGGACCTATATCTCCTCCTTGAGAACTAAATTCTTTTCCTTAAAGAAGATTAATAGTTAACTGACCCATCTTCTTGAGATCTTCATACTCATTAGATGTACTAGGAAAAATATTTGTGCTCACAGAGAGTGGTTGTGGATTCTGACCAAAGGTGCTAGTGTAGGATTCACTTTAGCAACAATTTCTTTGGGCTCCTCTTCCATGCTTTCTTATTACCTTCTTGTAATCTCCTTTGCTTGTTCAATGGTAGCTAGGTGGTCATACTTCACTTGTTGTCTTCTCTCTAGCTTCATCCCAAGAATGAAGTTCTTACAGAGAAGAATATCCACACCATTCATCAACCCATCCACTAATCCTTCATTCCAGATCTAGGCATCGAGCTTCCTCCTTAGCTCTAGAACATGAACATGATAATCCCTTATCTTCTCCTTCTCTCCTTGGGATAGATTTGTGATATCGATCATGAGATCTCGCATATTTTTGTTGTTCATGAAATTCTTCAAGAAAACTTTCGCTTAATAAATCCCATGAGTTTTTCACATTATCACTTAGTGTTTCAAACCACCTAAGGGATGAACCATTTAAAAAGGTAGGAAATAATTCAGTCCATTATTCCCTTCTTATAAGGCCATTACAAATACAAGATCATTTAAACTCTTGAATGAAAGAGGAAGCATCTTCATTAGATTGGGCTAAAAAATAGGAATCTTCCCATTACAAAAAGTAACCACAGTGAAATACCAACCCACATGTACAATAAACAAGACTTATGTGCACAAATAATTAGAATCACTATTATAGAAAATAGAAATGACCATGGTAAACTATGGTAAAACTTGATTTATTGCGGTAAAAACTGACTTTCTTATGTGGTAAATACTATTCACAATAAAAGGTGAAGTTAGTGGTAAATACTATTCATGGTAAAAGTGACCGTAATGCAAAGAAATACTATTCACGAAAAAAAGTGACTTTACCATGGTAACTACTATGCATAGTAAAAACAAGGTTACCCTCCAAATGATTTTTGACTAAGTGGGAATATCTCTCCAGAAAATCCACCAATGAGGAATGGTCCCTAAGAACGGAACCAAAATGTCATCACCAATCCGCACTATGATAATTCTTCACCAGAACTCCTCATGCTATGATTATTTACTAATGCATAACCTTTAGTTTGGTGGATATAATCTGAAACACAACAACAAACATAACACAAGAATACCATAGACTATGATAAGAAGGAATGATGGTAAATTTGAAATATCGATCTAAATTATAATATGAACATGAAATTGTTACAATCTCACCATAAGGTACTTCAAGTGTTACTGTCTTCACTTGCCTTCCAACAATAACTATGGGAGAAACTTCACAATTACAACTCTTAATGGCTTCTTTAACACACCTTCAAAATGATGGCTTCCTTTACACACTTACTCATACAATATTTCTCACTACTTCCTTCTATGCTAAATGAGGGGGTGGCCTCTCTATTTATATAAATTTTAGGCTTATCCAGCTTATCTCTAAGATAGGATAAGAATTCCACTCTGACAAAATCATATTCCATACCTTAACTCTTATCTCGTACATGTAAGCTTATATTTTAAGATAAGATAAACCTTATCATTTCACATGGGTTCCATATTTTTAGACTTTTTACAAATAAAATTCACAATATATTTATGACCTCACTCCTTGTCCTTATTACCAATATAATATTTCTAATTCCTAATCATGTAGACCCTACTTCTCTACTTACCCCAACTTTGACATTTTAACATTACCGGACCACTTACGACAAATATTTACTTTTTACCACAACATTCCTATTATACTTTTGACTATTACCGTACTATACATTATTAGCAACGTCGTACTAGAAGCGCCATTATCTTCTATCAGACGCTACTACTAATTATAGTTAACAACATTCTATTCCTAATACACACATTAATGAAATAGAAATTACAGATGAAAATTTTAGTGTCGATTAAGATCATATCGAATAGATCATACCTTGAAGGGGTGGTGAACGCAAGACTCGAAAGGTATTGCATGATTAATCGTTTCTACGATGAAATTAGTCACAGGATAACCAAATGTCAAAATTCCAAGATGTCCCTTGATGCGATTTAGGAAATGCAAGTGGAAATGGTAAGGTGGGTGAATGATAGTTAATTGTATATGTTGTGAGTGATAGGTCTTTTTGGGAAAGAGGTCCGATGTCACAATGGGAAAGTCCATGACTAAAAGGTTTTTCATTTTGATAGACTAATCAATGCGGGAAATCTATATGGGATAAATAATATTGCACTCCTTGAGGTCTTCGTGAAGTTGATCGATGCGGGAACCTTTGGTTTCTCTCATTTTTTTTTTGTTTGAAAGCTTCACATAGTTTTCCTTCAAGGGAACAAGTCATTTATAGTAGCAATTTTGTGGAGAGGAAGATGTCATTTTGAGGGAATCATCTTTTTATTAGAATTTTTACTCAATGACCGTGGTCCCATTAGAGGTCTTTGAAATCATGGACAAGACCAAGTTGGAGGATAAGACTCTTGTTCAAAAGGCAAGGTGGAAAGACCATGGGATCTTATCCAAAGATAGATGAAAAGTATCCATGAGAATCATGCTATGTGTAATGCCATGGTACACATATTCAAGAGAGGATAAAAAGTGACAGTACTCACATGATTCTTGTTTAATCGTTAGGGAGGTGTATGCGGTGGATAGTGGGAAAGGGACAAGCCTCGTATGACAATGAGTCAAAGAATAAAATGGTCAAAGATACAATGTGTTAAGGGGCTCAGTTTTGGGTTTACCCTCAAGTGAGGACAAATGATAGGCACCCGATCCATAGGTATGAGTTACAATGTATGGTCCAAGCCAATTAGGAGAGAATTTTCCCGTTTACTCTTTTCTCGCTTTGCTTACATGTTGATTTTCTTTCAAGACAAAGTCACCAACTTGGAAGGTTCATTTATGAACATTTTTGTCATAAGCACATTTTATACGTTGTTGGTAAACTTGAAGGTGATCCAAAGTGTTAAGAGGATGTTTGTCTAATAACTCTAGTTTTGCTAAGCAATCCTCGACGAAAGTCATCATCGATAAGCATGTCATGGAGAGAAATGTAGAGTGAGGGGATCTGGACTTTGAGAGGTAGAACGGCCTCTGTATCGTAGACCATAGAAAAAGGTGTGGCCATAGTGGAAGTGTAAATACTAGTGCGGTATGCCGATAGGGGAAAAGGAATGTGTGTATGCCAATCCTTCCCGATATCATCAACCACTTTCATGAGAATTTTGTTGAGGGTTTTGTTAGTGGATTCAGCTTGGCCATTGGTTTTTGGGTAATAAGGTGATGAGAAACTAAGTTTAAGTGCCAAAGACATCACAAATTTTTTTCAATGTTTTGTTTTTGAATTGTTTTCCATTATCGGTGATGAGGCGATGAGGAACACCAAAGTGACAAATGATGTGGTGGTTAATGAACTCACATATTTTCCCGTGTTTCATGGAGATGAGTGGTATGTCTTCCACCCATTTTTTGTAGTATTCGGTAGTAGTTATGATCCATTGATGGCATTGGGAAGAATGAGGATTGATTTCTTTTACAAGATCCAAACCCCATTGAGTTAAGGGCCAAAGGTCACGAGTGACCGTAAGGCATGACTAGGTGTATGATAAAGGTTGGAGTGTTGTTGACATTTCACAAAGCATTTGACATAGTCGTAATAATCATGGTTAAGGATTGGCTAGTAGTAGCCTAGGCAAAGAATACGCTTAGCAACAACAAGGCCACTAAAGTGACCTCCACATATTCCATCATGAACCTCCTTAATGGTATAAGGAATTTTAGAACTTGTGAGGCATCATAAGAGAATACCATCAAAGCTGCACTTATGGAGGAGTTACCCTAGGATAACGAAATGGGAGACCTTTTAAAGGAAGGTGTGTTGTTCACTATGGGTGAGATCGGGAGGTAAGATGGAGAGGGAAAGGTAGTGAGTATTGTTTATACCAAAGGTCACTCGGTCAAGGGTGTCAATTCCGATTGAGTAAACATCATGAGGTAAATAATAAGGTGAATGGATGCATTGTATGGTGACAAATATGTTGGAATTGGTAGGGGAAGTAGGTATTGGGGAAGCTAAGCGAGGCCATGGTATCAGCATAATTTGTTGGTTGAATGTGGGATGGTTTAAAGGGTGTAACGATCAAAGGTGGTCAAAAGTATGTCTACTTGATTTTTATACTTTTGGAGTATCTTGTTATGACATTGGTACATACCATTGACTTGGTTTACAACCAATTGTGTATCACCACAGATGTGGATTGATTTGATATCTAGGGCATAAGTGACCCGGACACCTAAATCTGAGCGCTTCATACTCAAAGAATATTGTTGGTGCATTTAAAGTCTAGTTTGAAAGAAAAAGGCATGGGTTCACCATCCAGAGGAATGAGGATAACACCAGAACTACCCCCACACCGACACTTAGAACTATCGAATAACAATGTCATTTGGTAAGGGGGGTCGTCCAGGGAAAGAGTAGCAATTGACTCATCAGGAAAGTCAAAATTAGATGGTTGGTCCCAAGAAATAGGTGCGTCATCCAATTGGTCAATGATAGCCTGGCCCTTGATGGAATTTTGGTGAATGAATTCGAGGTCAAGATTAGCTAAAAGCATAAGCCATCATGTGGCATGCTGATTTTGATAAGGTTTGGCGTACATGAAGTGTAAGGGATTAGTGTTGGTCATGACATAGGTTTTGTGGTTGAGTAGGTAATGGCAGAGTTTGGTGGCAACGAAAACTAAGGCTAAGAAAATATTTTTTGGATGGTTGTATTGGGTTTCATAGTCCAAAAGAGTATGGCTTATGTAATAAACAACCACCTCCTCGTGTTTTTCATCACGGTGAGCTTGAGCATGGCTCCTAAGGAATGATTGGTAGCTGATATGTATAGGTAAAAATGTTGATCGTCTTTAGGTGCAATGAGTATCGGTGGTTGGATAAGGTATTGTTATAGGGCCTCAAAATCTTTGTGATAGTCATCATCCCATTTAAAGGAAACATCCTTCCTAAGCGATGATGAAATAGTTGACACTTATCGATAATTGAGAAATGAAATGGAAAATGGAATTTAATTTACCTTGCGAGCTACGGAGTTGTTTGAGGTTATTGGGTGGAGGCATTTCCGAATGGCCTTGACTTTAGCAGTAGGTCAACTTCTTTACCACGGAGGAAAGAATAAATCCTAGGAGTTTTCCTAAGAGAACCGTGAGATGTACTTTTTAGGTTGAAGGCAGACATAATATTTAATGAGGTGGTAAAATATGGTTTCGAGGATGGTGAGGTGCTCAAATATGACATTTAGATTTTTCCAAGAGATCATCCACATAATCTTCCAATATGCGATGCATGACATCATGGAAGATGTAATTCATAGGATGCTGATATGTAGCACCAACATTTTTAAGGCCAAAAGGCATGACTCGATAGCAAAAGGTTCCCAAGGGGTAATGAATGTGGTCTTGTGTTGATCTTGTAGGGCAATTAAAATTTGGTTATAACCAAAGAATCCATCCATGAGTGAGAGCATCTCATGACCAGTGGCGAGGTCAATTAGTTGATCAATACTGGGAAAGGGAAATTCATCTTTTGGGAAGGCAAGGTTGAGGTCGTGGAAGTTTGTGTAAATGCGGAGTCCCCTGCTTTGCTTAAATAATAGGACAATGTCAAAATCACATGAGGATAATCAATGGGTAAGATGAAGGAAACGGAAAGAAGATGTTGAAGTTCTTATTTGACGAGAAGAGCAATGTGAGGGTGCATTTTCTTTAGCTTTTATTTGATAGGTTTTGCATTGGGAATAGTTACAATATTGTGGACCACTATGGTGGGGTCAATACTGGCATGTCTCGCATAAGACAAAGCAAAAGCATGGATATGATCTCGGAGAAAAGAAGTGATGTCTTCTTGTTCTCAAAGGCATCATCTAAAAATTGTTCATCTCTAGGATATGCGAGTGTCTGTCGACACTAAAATTTTCCTCCATAATTTCTATTTCATTAATGTATGTCTTAGGAATAGGATGTTGTTAAGTATAATTAGTAGTAGCGTCGATAGAAGATAACGGCACCGTCAAGATGCATGTCACCAATAATGTGGAGTACGGTAATACAAAAATACGATAGAATGTTGTAAAAAGTAAATATTTGTCGTAAGTGGTCCGGTAATGTTAAAATGTCAAAGTTTGGGTAATTAGAGAAGTAGGGTCTACATGATTAGGAATTAGAATATTATATTGGTAATAAGGACAAGGAGTGAGGTCATAAATATTTTGTGTATTTTATTTGTAAAATGTCTAAAAATGTGGAACCTATGTAAATGATAAGGTTTATCTTATCTTAAGAGATAAGCTATACATGTACGATATAAGAGTTAAGGTATGGAATATGATTCGTCAGAGTGGATTTCTTATCCTATCTTAGAGATAGGATGGATAAGCCTAGAAGTTCTATAAATAGAGAGGCTACCCCCTCATTTAGCATAGAAAGAAGTAGTGAGAAATATTGTCAGGAAGTGTGAAAGGAAGCCATCGCTTAAAGGTGTGTTGAAGAAGCCATCAAGAGGCGTAATTGTAAAGTTTCTCCCATAGTCTTGTTGAATTCAGTACCTCATGGGTGAGATTGTAACAATTTCATGTTAATATTATAATTTACTTTGATATTTCAAATTTGTCATCATTCCGTCTTATCATAGTCAATGGTATTCTTGTGTTCATTGTTGTTTTGTTTCCAGAT
The DNA here is from genome assembly GCA_018340775.1 of Taxus wallichiana var. yunnanensis. Lineage (NCBI taxonomy): Eukaryota > Viridiplantae > Streptophyta > Pinopsida > Cupressales > Taxaceae > Taxus > Taxus wallichiana. Next base: position 756,358,957 of record CM031234.1, read on the forward strand.
TACATCCACCAAACTAAAGGCTATGCATTAGTAAATAATCATAGCACGAGGAGTTCTTGGTGAAGAATTATCATAGTGCCGGATTGGTGATGACATTTTGGTTCCGTTGCCGGGACCATTCCTCGTTGGTGGATTTTCTGGAGAGATATTCCCACTTAGTCAAAAATCAATTGGAGGGTAACCTTGTTTTTACTGTGCATAGTAGTTACCATGGTAAAGTCATTTTTACCATGAATAGTAGTTACCATGATAAAGTCATTTTTGCTGTGAATAGTATTTATCACAGTAAAGTCACTTTTTACCGTGAATAGTATTTACCGCAGTAACTTCACTTTTTACCGTGAATAGTGTTTTACCATAAGTAAAATCAGTTTTTACCACGCAAAGAAGTCAAGTTTTACCATAGTTTACTAGTCATGGTCATTTCTATAGTAATTCCAATTATTTGTGCACATAAGTCTTGTTGATTATACTTGTGGGTTGGTATTTCACTGTGGTTACTTTTGAAAATGGGAAAGATTCCTATTTTTTCAGCTCAATCTAATGAAGATGCTTCCTCTTTCATTCAAGAGTTTAAACGATCTTGTATTTGTAATGGCCTTATAAGAAGGGAACAATGGACTGAATTTTTCCTACCTTTTTGGATGGTTCAGCACTTAGGTGGTTTGAAACACTAGGTGATAATGTGAAAAATTCATGGGATTTATTAACTGAAAGTTTTCTTGAAGAATTTGGTGAACAACAGAGATATGCAGATCTCATGATCGATATCACAAAGCTAACCCAAGGAGAGAAGGAGAAGATAAGGGATTATCATGCTCGTGTTCTAGAGCTAAGGAGGAAGCTCGATGCCCAGATCCGGAAGGAAGGATTAGCGGATGGGTTGATGAATGGCGTGGATAATCTCCTATGTAAGCACTTCATTCTTGGGATGAAGCCAGAGATCAGACAACGAGTGAAGTATGACCGCCCAGCTACCATTGAACAAGCAAAGGAGATTGCAAGAAGGCAAGAAGAAAGCATGGAAGAGGAGCCCAAAGAAATTGTTGTTAAAGTAGAGCCTACACCAAAGACCTTTGGTCCATAATCCACAACCACTCCTCGGTGAGCACAAATATTTCTCCTAGTACATCTACTGAGTATGAAGATCTACTTAGGAAGATGGGCCAGTTAACTATTAATCTTCTTCAAGGAAAGGAATTTAGTTCTCAGGGAGGAGATAGAGGTCCAAAAAGAAATATTTCTGAAGTTGTTTGTTATGGTTGTTATAAAAAGGGTCATTATAAGTATAATTGTCCAGATAGAGCTTCTACATCTGGTACAAGAGATAATGATAAAGGAAAAGCACCTGTGAATTCTCTTGATGTAGTAGATAAGAGTAGAAATAATGAAGTAGATGTTTTGTAACAAAAGAAAGAAAGAAAAAGATAATCAAGATGGAACTGATCCTAAGAAGATGAAAGGAGAAACTAGTAAGAAACATAGGAGAAGAAAGTTGGGTGTGCAGATTTTCTGATTTCACAGGGGCAAGGACCATACTCCATCTTGGAAGATTTGTCCAAAAGGCCTGCAAATATTACATATGGTCAACTCTTGGCTATGTCTTCTGAGAAGAGGCGGGAGTTGTGAGGTGGACTCAATGCTCAAGAAGGAAGGAGGTTGAGGTCCCTGTTTTGGAGGCAGAGGCGGATCCCTATGCTCCACAAGCTGAGGTATTATGTAATGGTATTTCAATTCATGATGTCTTAGTTGATGGAGGTGTTGCAGTTAATGTAATGACCGAGTCTGTAATGAATATGTTGGGTTTAAAAATTGATCACCCTTCAACACTTATGTTAAGGTCATTAAATAAGGGAAAACTAAACCAAGGGTGTAGTTTCAAATGTGGCAATATCTCATTATGGATGTTGTATGTGTGGTAGACTTTCGTGATGAAAATGGTACCGTGCTGCATACCCAATGTCATTGGGAAGACCATGGCTAAGAGAGTTCATGCAAGAAACTACTGGAATGAAGGTTTCATGACACTTGGACGTAGAGAGAGGGTGAAGATAAACGTGATCCCTTAACATCATAAGGCATAACCTGTGGATTCAAGTGATGAAACCGATGATTGGACATCCTCTCGATTACTCTAGTACCAAAGAAGTGGACACTCGAAGATGAAGAAAGTGAGGTGGATGTTTCAAATCATGGATATCCTTCCAAATCACACCAACTCATGACCCATAAAATTATCTGAAGAAGAAGTTGATGATCGTCTCCAACAAATAAATATTGGTGATGCTGTGATGGAGAGTGAGAAGGAATCCTACCTCCAGCTCTTTTGAAGGTACATACACCTATTCACTTTTGATTACAAGGAACTCCATCAAGTAAGTTGGGTAGAACATTGTATTGAGCTGGTAGATGGTGCTAAGCCCATAAAGCAAATGCCATATAGAATGAATCCTAATTTTTCCAAGACTGTAAAAGAAGAAATAGATAAGTTGCTTGATGTAGGATTCATATTTACTGTGGAGAATTCAGAATGGGTTTCTCCCATTGTGATTTCAATAAAAAAGAATGGGAAGCTACGCATTTGTGTTGATTATAGGAAGCTCAATAAGGCAACAAAGAAGGATCATTACCCTCTTCCATTCTCAGATCAGATCTTGACGGCGTAGCTAGCCAGAGTGCTATAGTTTTGCTTTGATGGATATAAATGGCTACAACCAAGTTCATATAACAGAGAGAAAGATCAACTAAAGACCATGTTCACCACTCCTTGGGGAACGCTTGCTTATAGAGTTATGCCTTTTGGGTTGTGTAATGCTCCAAAGCAACATTCCAAATGCATTTGATGAATAGGGTGTTCAAACCCTACATCGGGACCTTCATCGAGTATTTCGGATGATTTTGCATCTATGGGAGCAAGTTGGACCACCGCACTGTGATGGAGATAGCATTTCAAAGGTTAGATGAAGCACAAGCCTCACTAAACCCTACAAAGTGTGTCTTTGGATGTTCTAAAGGCGTTTTGTTAGGGCATGTTGTATCCAAGAGATGGTATTGGTATTGATCTTGATAAAGTTTCAAAATCAAAGATTTACCATTTCCTATGAATAGAAGTAAGTTGAGATCATTTTTAGGCCATGTGGGTTACTATAGAAGGTTCATCAAGAATTTCTCAAAGATTGCACAACCACTAACCTAGTTCTTGAAGAAGGATGTTACTTATGAACCAGGAAATAAGGCGCATGAAGCTTTTGGACAACTGAAGGAAGCCCCGGTGTCTTCACCTATTTTGAAGAATCCAGATTGAGCAAGCCATTCATTGGTACAACCGATGCCTCGATGCAGCACTAGGAAGTACTTTGAGCCAAAAGGATGAAAATGGGAATGAACATCCAATTTACTTTGAGCGGCATAAAATGAGCAGTAGGCTTGAGGTAAACTATACTCAGAATCGAAAAGAGGCTCTAGCTATCATTTTTTGTGAAAGAAGTTTAGAAATTACTTGCTAGGGCAGAAATTTATAGTTGTAATAGATCATCGTGCTCTAAAAATATATTGTCAATAAGCCTAACCCATCGTGAGGATAGCAAGATGGATAATTTTGCTACAAGAATTTGAATTTGATATTATAGATAGGCCAGAAAGAAGCATGTCAATGCGCATGCACTCTCTCGAGCCTATGATGGTTTAGGATCATCTTGTGATGATGATGATTTTCCCGATGCAACATTGTTCTCCTCGACACAATCCCTAGTGAATACATAGATATTTGGAATTATTTGAATGAATTCAAGTTTCCCGATGGTGCCAATGCAAAGACTAAGAGAAAGATTACTCAAGCCACGTCCATATTCTATTCTCGCATGGAGCATTATTTCGAATAGGACCCGATGGACAAAGACAAGAGGGCAAATTGGACGTGATCAAGGAAGGAGCTGCTAGAAGAATTCCACAATGGTACATGTGGAGGGCACTTCTCCGACAACTTACAACAAGAAGGATCTTTGATGCGAGTTATCACCGCCCATTCTTTTTAAAGATTGTTATAATTATTGTAAGACATGTGATATTTGTCAAACACATGGTAACCGTAAGACTTCATCAGCTCCATTATGTCCTATTCTTCCCTCGGTCCTTTGAAAAGTGGGGAATAGACATTGTAGGTCCACTTCCAACTACATCATGCCAAAATAAGTATATTGTAGTTGCCACAGATTATTTAACCAAGTGGGTTAAAGCTAGGCCATTGAAAACAACTTCTATGGATGAAGTGGCAAGGTTCATATATGAACGCATTGTCACCAGATTTGGTTGTCCATTAGAAATTGTAATAGATCAAGGAAGCCACTTCATTAATGAGGTGGTAGAAGCCCTAGTCAATAAGTTTTATATTAAGCATAGGAAGGCAACAACATACAAGCCAAGCACAAATGGACAAGTGGAATGAACAAATTTTGTGTTGTGTCAAATTCTAGCAAAAGATGCAGCCTTGCAGGTACATAAATGGGATAAAAGGATTCATGCAGCATTGTGGGCATATAGGGCAACATCAAAGTCAGCAATAGGATACTCCCCATTTCAGTTGGCCTATGGCATTGATCCAGTTCTTCCTATTGAGTTTGATATTCCCACTGTGAGAGTTATGAAAAATGAAAGGATGGATGAAAGTGATTCAGTAAAAGAAAGGTTGGTACATCTTCATTTGCTAGAGGAAATGAGGGAAATAGCAAAGGATACAAGCCATAAGAAGAAAATGAAGCAGAAGGAATACTTTGATCAAAAGATCCGATGGTCTCCATTTCATGTGAATGACTTGGTCCTAGTATATGATTCCAGATACAAAAAAGAAGACAGAGAAAATTTCTTCCAAAATGGATGGGGCCCTACAAAATAGCAAATTGTGTATGAAAATGGTATGTACTGATGGAGGAATTGGATGGCACTCCCATTACGAAATGGGTCAACCAAGACAAGTTGAAGATTTTCCAAGCACTGTAATAGTCTACTCCGAGGACGGAGTAGAAGATAGAAGGGGGAAGATGTCGACACTAAAATTTTCCTCCATAATTTCTATTTCATTAATGTATGTATTAGGAATAGGATGTTGTTAAGTATAATTAGTAGTAGCGTCTGATAGAAGATAATGGTGCCAACAAGATGGTGTCACCAATAATGTGGAGTACGGTAATAGTCAAAGTATAATAGGAATGTTGTAAAAAGTAAATATTTTTCGTAAGTGGTCCGGTAATGTTAAAATGTCAAAGTTTGGGTAATTAGAGAAGTAGGGTCTACATGATTAGGAATTAGAATATTATATTGGTAATAAGGACAAGGAGTGAGGTCATAAATATTTTGTGTATTTTATTTGCAAAAAGTCTAAAAATGTGGAACCCATGTAAAATGATAAGGTTTATCTTATCTTAAGAGATAAGCTTACATGTACAGATAAGAGTTAAGGTATGGAATATGATTCGTCGAGTGGATTTCTTATCCTATCTTAGAGATAGATGGATAAGCCTCGGAAGTTCTATAAATAGAGAGACTACCGCCCTCATTTAGCATAGAAAGAAGTAGTGAGAAATATTGTAGGAAGTGTGCAAAGGAAGCCATCAGTTAAAGGTGTGTTGAAGAAGCCATCAAGAGGCGTAATTGTAAAGTTTCTCCCATAGTCTTGTTGAAGTACCTCATGGGTGAGATTGTAAAAATTTCATGTTAATATTATAATTTACTTTGATATTTCAGATTTGTCATCATTTCGTCTTATCATAGTCAATGGTATTCTTGTTTATGGTTGTTGTTTTGTTTCGATTACATCCACCAAACTAAAGGCTATGCATTATTAAATAATCATAAAGCACGAGGAGTTCCCGGTGAAGAATTATCATAGTGCCGGATTGGTGATGACAGTCGTCCCGAGTATGAAGATCTCGATAGTTGATTCATTCAAAATGGTTTGTGTCTTAGAGGGTAACGACCGATGAATATATGAGTCTTCTGTACCAAGGTAGGTGAGTATGGATTCATCATCCTGACATTGAACGATATTGATAGTAGGTGTGTCATCGTCGATCATCTCAAGATATAGGAATGGAAGAGTGGAAGGGGCCTCGCCTTCGTGTTGATAAGTCAAAGGACCCATGGAAATGGTGTTTATGAAAAAAAAGAAGTTAGGATGGATAGATTTAGGATCCATCAACTTCGTTGGTGAGGGTGGTGATGAAGGTGGAGAAGGGCTAGGGTCCTCAATGAGTTCAATGTAGGCTTATTTGGTAGGAGGTTTGGGAAGCTGATACCACTACGGTCATTATGTTTGTGGGTGGTACATGGAATAATGGTATGGCGGCCTTGCTCGTAAAATCCAAAGTCAAAACCCTTCCACGCATAGTGGTGTAGGAAGGTGTGGGCAAAACGGTGATTGGTAAGTGATTGGAAGTCAACAAAAATGGGTGGGGTTGTGATGGTGGTTCAGGTGTGTAAGTTGTAGTATCAAGTCCCCCATAGGTGAGACTAGTACGAAGATGAGGAGGACCATAAAGGAGGCATTCTCCTATACGGTGATCATAGTGAGGGTGTTGGTGAAGGCTTCCATACTCGTGCGGAGTAAGGAATGTGTTGACACTATATAGGTGGTACTCCCCTAGAGTGAGGCATTGAAAAACACCTTCCAAGGGATCATTGGTTGGTATGTGGGTAGCTAGTATGGATGATGTGTCGGAGGTTGATGCGGAGGTGGAGTTAATGGATTGGGTAGCTAATGGGTCAGTCGTGGAGGTTATAGCAGTGGTACGAATAAAGGAGGTATGTGTGGTGAAAGAAACGACTCTCTTTGGTAGGTGGAGGTGTAGGTGAAGTGGTAGTGGTTGCGGAGGTAGATGGCTTGATAGGTATGAGCACATCATTGGGTCGGTAAAGCATGTTGCATGTTTTGAAAGGTGATGGGTCAACTAGAATGGTATAAGTGTGTCCTTCATGTTCAAACTTCTCACAAAGATGCAAAGTGGAATGAATGCAACCCATGACACAGATCTAGGGTCTACCAAGAAACAAGTTATATTAGAATTCCAGTACAAAATGTAAAACAATTTTGGAATAGTGCGGGGCCCATGCAAAAGTGAAGGATGACAGTGCCTAGTGTGGAGGTGATAACATCATTGAATGAACACAACATGACCAGATGTTTATGCATGTAGTTGTCAGGTATATGCATTTGAGAAAATGCATGGGATGAAATGATGTTAATGCTAGTGCCTCCATCAATCATCACACGTCATACCCGTATGTCATCAATGTGGACAGAGATGAAGAGGGTTGGGTCCAGGTCATCATTTTGATGTGGCGTGATCTCCTCCTCCGAGATGCCGAGGGAGTCAACTTCGTGAACAAGGTGAGGTGAGGATGAAGGTGGTAATTTGGTGAGAGGGGCTACATGATGGGGTGTGATGATGGAGGCTACGGGTGTAGGGTCATTGGGTAAAACCTCAATAGTTTTAAGAACCTCTATGAGAGCTTGACAATGCAATTCCAGATTTAGATGAGGTCATAAGGACATTTTGAGGGGAGATTGGTGTGGTTGTTTGCGACAATGTGATGTGTGACACCATTAGAAATGGGGTATGTGGGGCCGCTGGATAGTGATTTTAGGTATGGTTGCGTAGATGGTATGTTGGGAATAGGATTGGTTGGTGGGTCAATTACCTTTTCTTTTCCCTTCAGGATGTGTAGTGACATGTAACATGTTGATTCAAGGGAAGTTGGAAAATGGAGAACGTGTAGGGTGAGTGGTATAATGACATGAAGGGAAAAAATCTACTGGAGGAGAAAATCCCTGTGAGGTCAGTTGGGCACAATGACATTTGGGTGGTGGCATAGCAAGTTCTCTCGATGTGAACTATGTTAATTTCAAATATTGAGGGTGGCTCTATGAGTTTTGTGAGGGTGGAGGTTGTGGTTGTTGAGTTGGTAGTGTGGGAATGGGTGTTGGTGAAGAAGGATCCTCATTAAGAAGGTCATTGTCGTCAAAGTTGGTTTCTGGTGGACACAATTAGATAAGGACAATTTTCAAGGCCTTGTAGTTCTCCACATCATGCCCTAACACATGATGGTATGCAAAAATTTTAGTATCATCAAACCATTTTGGCTTGGGTTTGAGGGGGTAGTAAGGTCGTAGTGGCGGTAATGTGATAATAGAAGTCTTGAGGAGGTTGGCTAAAATTTTTGCATAGGACCACGTTAGTGGATCACAATGGGAAGTCAATGTGGGTTTAGGTGTAGGTGTGGTTGGTTATCGAGGAATTGTTTTGGAAGTGTAGGAATGGGCCGAGCTAAGGGTTTAGGTGCGGTGTGGTTTGAGGTATTGGGCTGGGTTTGTTTGGATAGGGGTATAATAGATGGATGGGTAGGAGGGTGTGGGGTTTTGTTTTTGAGTCAAAACTTCTTGGGTAAAGGTGATGTGGGTGTACGAGGTCTAGAAGGAAAAGTATGGAGGAAGAGGGTGAGTTACTGCGGGGATAACAGGGGTGCTTTGAAGGTAGGTGATGCAGGTCGTACTTGGCATGTGAGGGATAGTGAATGAATTGTAGTGGGTAGTGAAGCAATAGCTCAAGGTATTGGAGGTATTGGTGATAAAGAGACTACAAGTGTAGGTATAAGTCATGTTGTGTGCCCGGTAGGTTAGAGGTATGTGAGGAAGGAATGGGTTGTTGTGTTATCGGTTTATGGATGGGTGAAGGGGATTGACCATGTTGGGAGGTTTAGAGTCTGCAGTAGATGTGACGAGTTCGTGTGTGATTGGTGTGGTCGGGGTATGATGTTGATGAGTTTGTTTCTTTATTTTGGGTGTCGAGTAGGTGTGGCATTAACATTGGAGGATGTAGATAAATCTAGTTTAATAGGTGGATGAGTGAGGTCAATTTGGTGGTCGGTGTCCCCTAAAGTGGTAATAGGTTTTGTGGAAGAAAATGTTGTGGGTATGGGTTTGGGTTTAGATATAGGTAGGGTTATGAGTAAGGGTGTGGTGTGAGTGGTAACGAGTATCGTGGAAGGTGTTACGACAAAGAATGGTTATATTTGGTTTGATGGGTGGAAATATGTTTGGGTAGATAGTGGACGTGTCATCAAGGGATCTCCGCATCGGTGTTAAAACAGGGAGTAAGAGGCACCACCATAGTAAAGCCCTATCTACATAATCTAAGTGATCACCAAACATGAGAATGACACATTTATGGGTGGAGTTGGTGAGGACCTAATGGGAATTCCCATAAAATGTATCTTAGAGACGGGAATTGGCCAGCTTCAGCTTCCATGGGTAAGAGAGCTGAAAGTAGGTCTATTGGATGTTGGGTAGCCAATGGGGAATGCTTGCCAAGAGGCAAAGGTATCTCCACTAGGTCTATGATGGGTGGAAGAGATGATGGGGCTCCTCTATAAGTGGAGGAATGGATAGGTGCTCCTCTACGGGTGGAGGAGGTAGTGGGTGCTCCTCTATGGGTGGAGGAGGTAATGGGAGCTCCTCTATGGGTGGAGGAGGTATGGTAGGTAAAGGCTCTCTAAGTGGTGAAGCTAGGGGTGAGAGGGGCTTGATGTTAGTGGAAGCTCCTCCATTCGTGATGAAGTAGATGAAAGGTGTTTGTCTGCATTGGTGAAGGAACGGTGGAGGTTGGTTCCAATGTGGAAGGAGGATTTCGGGCTAGAATTTCCTCTATGGAAGGGATGTGAGGTAATTGAGAGGTGACAAGTACCTCATTGTAGATTGTGTGAACCTCATGGGTATGGGTATCATGAGTGGATGTCTCAAATCGGGTTTTATTAGATAAAGGGGCATGATGAGGGGAATCGAAAAACATGGACATGTGATAGATTAGATGAGGGTGTATCCCGATTGGATGGATGTGATGGGCCAGCCTTGAGTACCACCTGCGTTAGTAGTACCCTTAGCCTTTGGATAATTTGTTTGGTGGTTTGGAAGAAGAAGAGGTTTCATTCGACTTGAATGCCAAATTCTTATTTCGTAATTGGATTTTCTTCTCTTTGATGGCCCGAATCTCTAACTTTCGTGCCATAGTGAATGCCTCATTGAATGTTCAGAAAGTTTGGACCTACAAGGTTAGGGAGATATGTTTGGTGCAAGCTCATGTGAAGAGCTCAATGAGTTCAATTTGTGGCAGTTGGAAGGTAAGTTGATTGATCAGGCTGCGCTAGTGAGCAACAAAATCTGCGATAGATTCGTCCTCATACTGACGTGTGGAATATAGATCGGTCATGGTAACCTTCTTGGCGATATTGATAGAAAAATGATCCATAAAGCTTGGGCTACCTGATTGAAGGAAAATATAGTGTGTTTAGGTAACCCACTATACCAATCTAATGTTGGTCTAGTGAGGGACATGGGAAAATTTCTCAAAAGTAGGCATCATCATGAGCGATCGATAACACCCATGTTTGAACGAGCACAAATGATGTTGTGGGTTTTCCTTTCTATTGAAGTGGTTGAATCTAGGTATTTCCCAATACACGTGGTATGAACGGATGGGAATGGATGGGTGAATAGGCTCATTGCAAATCTCAAATGCAGGAGGTGAGATTGTTACGGAGCTAAAACCAATGCCTCAAGTGTTTGCATCTTGTCCAACATCAATTTAATTAGGTGATTGGTGGGTTATGATGTTTGGATGCCTCCTATAACATGAGGAGGTTGGTTTTGGGCATATATTGGGGGTGGCATTCCAATGTATGGGGCTTCCATGTAAGGTGGTGGAGAAGAAGGCTATGAAATAGGGGGTACATACCTGAATGAATAATGATGAAACAGTGGTTCTTGGTAATATGTATATGGGGGTGGAAGGGTCATGGTAACCCTAGTGGCAATAGGGCTAATGATTGTGGAATGGAAAGAACCACATTCTAAAATTGGGTAGGAGTCACTAACACCGGAGGTGGGAATGTAGCTAAAGGTATGTGTGAGACATGAGGGGAAAATGAGGTTGTGTTTGGGGTAGTCCTCAAGGGTATGGTGGATGTGATGGGTTCCATAGAGAAAATAGATGTAGTAGTCATAACGGTATAGAACCCAACCTGCAAAATGAATTGGGGTAAGGTGGATGTAGGTAACACGAGCTAGATGAGGCCAATGTGGAATTGGATGTGAGAGTCGGGGGTAGATATAGACATGTCGTATATCAAAGTACCCAAGGTATCTTGAGTGGACGAGTGGGAGAGGTAAAACTACAAGGTGGCAAGGTTTTGGTCAAGGAGTCGTGTAAAACCTCATCTCCGGTAGCAATTGGAGTAGGCTAGATGGGATCCATGGTTGGTGATAAAATAGAAGGTGGTGAAGGACTAGGTGGGAGTGGTTGACAACCGGCATGGAACACGAGGGCACTTTCTTGTCTTCGGCCGATAGTGTGAACTAGTATTGATCAAGTAGGGTTATTTCTCTATAAATGATACAAAGAATAGTAGAAATAGGTTAATATGGTGATAAAAAATGGATGAAGTAATGAATGGTGGGTGGAATGTGAAATAGGATAACCGATACCTGTTAGAGAAAACTGATGTCCGTGAGGGGTAAATCACTGCCAGTCCTATAGAAATTGGACAAGTAAGTAAACAACGAGAGAGAAGGTAAAATCTAACAGTATGCCAAATCTAAAGACGTTTAAAACATCAATGAGAATAATGATAGTGACAGAGACTATGGAAAGTGGAAGAAAGTGAAGTGAAAATGTCCTTTTGAGTAGGTTAGCAAAAGGACTTGGAACCGACGTCGGTTGGGTATAACCAATGGCGGTCGAGGAACCGATGACGATGGCTATACGGATTTGAAACAGTGATGAAAGAAAGTGGTTGTGAATTAAAATTTGATGTGGAATCAGACCCAAAATTATGGGAATGATGATGATATGGCCCAGGCACACTCAGGTGAAGCTGGAATACACCAGCTATGATGAGGAGCATGCAAGGATGAACAAAAAGAGTGATGACGTGATCTTTCACCTCAAAACGCAAGCCAAGTAGAAACACTAAGAAAATGTGATCCTAAGAGTGCCCTTTTCTATTATGTTTGTTTATCTTATGTTATTTAAGGACTGACACATGAATTGTGAAATAGATTTTTGGTGAGGATGGCTTCCTACAAAGAAGGAAATCTAAAAGGTGAGGTTTCAGGTATGTTATGGTGGGGTGGGCTTCGCTCAAGTATGACTTGATAGAGCAATGAGTTGGGTGCCCATTGTGTTGTGATCGTGTGATCACCTACAACTTCTTCCGTAGGACGTTGTTTAAGAATGTATGTATTTTAAATTTTTGTGTGGTTTGGTAAGACTCGGAGAAAAGAAAAGGATAGAAGTTCTTTTCTATGATTCATTTGTCAATCGTCAAATCAAAGGTCGTGATTTCCAAAGATATAGGTTTCCCTCAATTAATGTGAGCTAATGCAATAAATCGAGAATGGAATGTAATTGTTTTAAACCCATATCAAAAATGTGAAATTGGATGACACAATAAGATGAAGAGGAAGAGGGATTCTATTTCACTATAATGAAGAAAACATGAAGAAATTATTCTTTTAAATACACCAAAAGAAAAGTTTCCTTTAGAGCAAATAGAAAGAAGAAGTGGATTACTGTGGAATAAAAAAATTAGTGTGTACACTTTTAGAAGGAAACAAACACACAATATTATCCTAGGAATGAATGAAATGCAAGGAACCCTAGATGGGTCCCACTATGCGTCCCAAAATGTTTCACCTTTTCCTTAGATTGTTTCTTTGAATTGTTGACAAAATAGATAGGGTAACGGGTGTAGGAGGAATACCTATTCAAATGATGGTCGATGTGTTTCTGCGTGTGTATGACTTCCGAATCCACAGCTGATCGTGAGAGCTTCCTTTTGGCTAGGAGGAACTACCTGTAATGAAAACAAGACCACCAGAAGGAATTAAACAATATGGGCAGTGAACTACCTAGCATAAGCTAGATCCGGGAAGTATGATACTTCCTGATGGTTGTCGACCCACTATTTTAAACAAAGTAAATCCTATTGTTATTTTGAAATGATTTAGGTATCTCACTTAAAAACACAATAAGAGATAGATCTTATCTAATAGGCTAAGCTAGAATAGAATCCCAAGGTTAAATGATTGGTTCTTGGGTCTCTGCAGTCTAATAAAGGTCTCGTAGGTCACAGGTGAGTGTGAGGTAAAATTAGGTGGGTAGGTCTTTGTTTAAGGTTGTGTGGACAAACACAGAGACTCGTGTCGGTCAAGGGTGACTGATGTGGGTTAGGTATAACCGGTGCACCACTGTGGATCTAAAATGTCATAGAACAGGGTTTTGGTCTCTTTTGTGGTTACACAAAGGACTTTGGTTTGTAGGGACGAGGTATTGAGTGACTGAGTAGGATTTTGTGAGGTTTTAATGAGTCTATGGAGGTGAAAATGTTGGAGAAGGTCAATAGGGAGCAAGATAAAAATGGGTGATAAAATAGTGATGAAATGAAATAACTAGGAAAGTATGATGTTGTACTTGGATTTGATTCCCGAAGGTCTCAGTGTGTGAAGAATGGAGGTGTTGATGATGGGTTTGAAGGCTACAAGTGATCACCAATTGAAGAAATGCTTCTAAATGGACTGCATGCACACTCCTCTTTGATTAGATAGATCATATCGTGGTTGGGATGGTTGTGCAGAGAGAAGATGCTCAATCTCCTTCCTCGATGTGAGTTTTCACTATAATTAGCTTTACTCAAGATGCGTTATCTATCCGAGATGTGTTCTTTCTTGTCCACTTTCTCCCAAATTTTTCTAGCCTTGAGAAGAAGGTAGTTTAGGGGTTAAAATGGGTAATCGATGGTGGTCCAACTTAACCAAATGATGGTTAGGGGTAACCAATGTTGGTCAAGGTGGGATTTCCTAGGTTTACTAAACTAGGAGATTCTTCTTATTTCTCTTGATCTCATGTCGTTATCCCATGGATTGGACTCGGATCCTCTTGTGAGCATGCAGAATGTGGTCGAGGGAATGTAGGCATTTATTTTTAGGTTTTGGGTAAGTCTTAGTTAGTTATGGGAACTTGCTAAGAATCGGTCTTAGGTTGAGTTAGCTTGGTGAGGTGTCTAAGTGAACTATATGTGTAGATATTATTTAAATAAGATATTTAAATAATGAATATAGTGAGGATAATGCATTAATTTAATTAAATTAATATTAGTGGGGTGAGGGGGTCATGGCTAGGTAAATGTAATAAAGGGTGCTTATTTGTCGAGGGACTAAAGGGGAGTGTGACCTAATTTTAGTGTCTATAAGGGCTTTGCTACTTGAAGCAAGCAAGCAATATGAAAAAATGATAAGCTCAACAAACCTTTAATTAGACCTAACTCATTTGAGTTAGCATCAATTCGACCATGATGATCTTCATACCAAGATCAGGGTGTAGAACATATCCACTACCAACTACCTCTCTCTTATGGATAAAAGGATCAACGTCCCAGATGTGATTGTATAGATGATCTATGGCCAAAATTTAGTTACTAGGATTCAAGAAAAATAAATTTACCATAGTTATCTTCTCACCTACCTTGTTCAAAATCAATGGCCAAGATAAAATTATAAAACTAATCAATGATTAGCAAAGCACCGACCACATTGATTATCAGTCGAGTCGAACCATATCCGAGGGTAGAGAAGGATCAATGGTTGAGAGTAAAAAAAAAAAGATCGATGACCTTCATCAATAGAAAGTAACTTAATCATGGTTCATATCTTCACCAAAGTTAAACAAATTTTACCACCACATATGTAAAGGGGTGAGTCGATGCGAAAGGGCCAGCCTAATTATCCCAAAATTATTTCCATTGGCCTATTAAAGGTCCAAAACTATAGAAAAGATAAGATCAAATTCTGACCACAATGATTAGAAAAAGGTAAGCCATTACCTTATATTATATATGAACAATTAAAAAGGACCAAATAATATTGTCATGATTATGTCAATCAAAGGGGCCAAAAAACATTATATATGCAATGGTGATAAAAAATGGTTCCCGAAAATAATATAACTCATGCCATGTTTATTATGACAAATGAGACACGTGAATATAATAAAACCAAGTTCATAAATTGGTCACCTTTTCAACCCATGATGACACCAAAAGTTGAAGCAACATGGATGCTATGCATGGTCAAAGGAATCAATATTCCTTAAACAATACAAATTACCATAATATTCTCGAACTCTAGAAGGAGGCACAAGTGGACATTATTCATGCAAGGGAGGTGTTTTTGCATCATGATCATGGTGGTCCCCATAAGAGTTAATCTCTTTAGTTGAAGTGAAATACATTATTTTTGTTGCAGGAGAATAATGTTATGCATGTAATCACAAAGGCACATAGATGTCATTATCAGCATAAACTATCTTTCATGTATACATATGAACATCGATCATGTAAGTGGTCCCCACACATTGGGTGAATGTTTTGTAAAGTATTAAAGATAAAGGAATTATTTTTTCTCACACAGAAGATTAATTTTTGCATGTGCATCCAAGGGGGAAAAATTAAAGAATGCCTAAAATTATCATTACAAGTGGATCAAGTTGCAAGTGTCACATCGTATGATTGTGTGCACATTGAATAAGTCTTGCACAACAAGCAAGTGTTATTATTATCCAAATTATTCATCCAGCTTTTATTCAAAATAGATCACCAACTCGTACTTGCACTGAAATTTATTTTTATAACTAAGGCTATTAATGCCTCATTGTAATCAAGATGTCTATTATATTCCTTTATTTATTCATAATAAAGGGGTAAAAACAACATGCATGTGCGAGAACAAATTTTAGCCTATTTCTAGGATGGGATGGGTGAATAATCTTGCTATATATTGAGTGCAATTGTAAGGCACATAGAGGAATTTTTGAAAATAGGAGTGTTAAAGTATTTTTCTGCCGCTTTTCCTCGAATGAGAACTAATTTATGTCTTTCCAATTATTTGTAGTGGTGTGTATATCTTTATTAATTCTTGTGAATTCCAATTCCCTAATTAATCATCTTACCTTGTTGTAAATCTTGTAATTTCTACATAGTATTAGTGTGCATGTTTATTTTATTGTGTTGTGTTGATTTATCCCTCAATACATAAAGTGTTTTTCCTTAATATTCTGTTGAAAACCCTTGGTTCATGCATCAAATATTTATTATCAATTTTATTATGCATATCTTTTGAGTCATAGCGCTCAACAACTTTGGTGTATCAACCCTTTCAATTTAGGTTATCACATCTTTTTACCCTTAAAAACTAAAAATATATACTTTAGGGTACATCAAAAAGGAACCGCCGCGATACCCGAGACTTACCTTAATAATAGGCATACCCACAGGACTGAGGTGTTTAGATTATATCTACAAAAGTGAGAGATTCAAAGAAATCTTAGAACCTCTATTGTCATCTCTCAACCAGAGTGAAATTTCAAGAGATACTAGTTTTTGCACGCCGGTGGGACACGGATCAGATTTGTAGTAGATTACAACAATTCACAATAGATTTACTCGAAAGACATTCACTTTTGAGTAAAGAAGCTACAAAAATTTATTCTAAAGATCAAAAGATTTATATGGAGACTCTCAGTAAGTCCGATTTCAAACTAGTTTCAACATGTTCCATGCATAAAGTGACTACAAGATCATTGGTAAGATGAATTATTGTTGAGTTTATTTCTTTACCTTTGAATTCTGCTAGAAAAAGAATTGTTGGCAATACCTTACCTTATAACATGCTTGGTTTTGGGAACCATCCTCCTAATCTTCCTTCACAACATTTTAATTTTTTCTCAAATCCCAGCTTATTCTAATAGTTATTCAACCACCTAGAAAGTTTGTGACTTCTACTAATGGAAAACCTTTAGTAATTAAAGTTTATCATGATATACCTATTGATTCCTTGAAAATTTTACCTTCATTCACTGGTCACAATGAAATTACTCCTACCAAGCACATTAAAGATGTTACAACCCTTTGTGTTGTTCATAATATAACTCATGAAGATGTAGTCTTAAGACATTTAGCTACATCATCTAAAGGACAAGCTTTTCGAATGGTACAAAACCTTAGAAATAGGGAGTATAAGAACTTGGGATGAGTTAGGAGAGAAATTAACAAAGCAATTTCAAGACAATTCCTAATCTTTTATCTCTCATATAACTATTATCCAAATTTTTCCTCAAGGTAATTTTGATAATTTAGAAAAAATTCGCAGGATTAGAGGAACATAAATTATAAAAGACAAAAATCAGGTTTAGGGGTTCCTTTGTCTCTTTCTATCTTCCCCATCCAAGGGAAAATAAAAAAATTTGACTTTAGCTAGTGTATTGTGGAAAATCGATATTTTCATCCCGTGCCACACAGGTTCAAAAGGGAAATCAGGGGCCCGAAAACCCAATTTATCGAAATTGCCAAAAACAAGCAAATTGGTTAAGTCAGGTTAAAATGTCCCAAGATGTCCATGGGATGTTGGGATAGTCGGGACATGCATTGACAAAATCGATGCAGTAGTTCAAATCAAAAAAGTCGTAAAAATTTGGCCTGGATGGTCCACAGGACAACGAGAAAGTCGAGGACCAAATGCTAAAAACGTCCATTACAAGGGATATGTGATGAATGTCAATTTTAGCAGCCACGATGGCCTAGTCAATGGCGGGACACATGGGACATTGAAATCTGAAATTGCCGCACCAAGAATGAATCGGTAAAAGTGGAAAAGGGAGGCCCAGACGGTCCAAGTACGCGTGGCACACGAGTTTTCGAAAACATGATTTTGTAGAAAATGTCATGAAAAGAGGCTTATAGGTGGAGTAGATATTTTTGTCTAGGATAGGCTGGGACACAAGGACCTGAAATAGCTTATATGTCCACATGCAAAGGAAAACAGTGCAAATCAGATCCCGAACTTCAAACGTCCATAACTTTTTACCCCGAGCTCTGATTTTCATGAAATTTGACTTTCTGGAATGAGCACGACATCCCCTATGCTATATCAAAATAAAAGAAACATATTCGTCTCCATTAAATTAAATTATTAGTCCCGTTAAATGATAGAAATACACGCCAGGATGCAAAATAGCTCCCTGCACTCGTAATGCCATAACTTTTGCATTTCTCAATGAAAATGCATAAAACTAGTACTTTATTGGAATCATGTTTCTAATTCTAATGCACAAAAATCAAGAAATATAGAATTTGATAAGGAATAGATGGGTATTTTCAGAAACATCTCACAAGTTCGTAATAATGTTTTATTTGGTAGTTGAGATGCATTAATGAAGCATGGGATGACATATTTCACTACTGCAAGTTATGGGATAGTATGGGGGACCTTTTGAAAGAAACATACCATCATTAAAATCCATTTATGAGATTATTCAAATGGTTGAAGGACAGATTTAAGGATTTTCATTTTCCCTCTCTCTCTCTTTAGATTCTATAAATTGGAGTGTTGGGCTCATTCTATGGGAGGATAGTTGTGTGTAGCAAAACTCTATCAAATTTTTTTGAAAAGAATGTTTTGCAAGCCCTTGTATTGGAATCTTTATGGTGATCCACACCCTTACTCTGTAATAGATTTGATTGTGTATAATCATGAAGAAAATAGATATAAGTTTGTGGATACTTTTTCCCCTAGTGTGTTTGTTTGCATTCTTCTCGGCCCTTTCAAACTCATTGCAAATAGATTTTCTGTTTTATGCTATTATAGGGATTCATTATCATTATGTGTACATGAAATATTTTTCTAAATTTAGTTGCTAGATTGTGGAGTACTATTATCACCCCTTCTAATATGCACTTTTATTCTATTTTTCACACATTAGACACTATTATCACACCCTCAATTTCTGTGTATCACCACTTTTAGCGTAGGCTTTGATTTCATGCACACTCTCTCCTTGGTTTCTTAGAAATTTATATTAGGATAGATATTTTTTCCTACATTAGAGTAGATTGTGGCGGTAGTGTAGGAGAAAAACTAAATTACTTTGGAGGTCTATCTTAAGTAGCAAGTCCAACAACTTGGAGATAGTACCCATGTTATCTAATCAAAATGTGAGCTCAAGCACACACATTTTTACAAACCAAAGGATGTTGTGATTCGAGAGATGACAAGAAAAATGTCTATAATCAAAAGAGCCCCTCATGAATTTATGGCTAGTTTCAAGATTTGATTTGCTAGAACTTGGAAGAAAATCCCAACCACCGTTAAGCCTCAATATGATCACACAATTCTATATTACCTCAAATATTTAAATAGTAATATTTCAACCATGATTCAGTCTATGGGAGGATATACTCTCCTAGTATTTTTACGATATTACCATTAAGATTAAAAAAACCTTATTCAAGTTGGAAAATTAGCACCAAGGCCTTTAATGCCTCTTATAGATATATGAAACCTATTCCATAAAGATATTACCATTATGGAGCCTACTATTTTAGCTCCATTAGATGATGTATTTAAGGATTTGCAAACTATGGGAAATAAGTTAACATCAATTGAGAACAAATTAGCTTAGCCTAGTAGGCCTTATCAAGCTCCTTATCAACAATATAAGTAGAATAGGCAACCTTATTAGCAAAATAAGTACTCTGAAAGCCATGTTATCTAAGAAAAATTGATCCAAAATCTCCGAGTTCATCTAGCACTCTAGTTCCATTCAATATGGTTTCAAAAGAAGTTCATAGTTATAAACCACAAGAATAAAATATAGTCAGCTTTGGAGAAGAATATTTTATTGTAGTCACAACCAGTCTCAAGAAAATGCTCAGATAAACAAATAAAACAAAACATACCTGTTTTTCCTACAGTCACTGATAAAATAGCAAGTGTAGGTAAAAATATTAAAGAACTTTGTTTTTCCTAAAAAAAAAAAAACAAACAATTCATCTCGAAAAGAGATGCAAAAAAATTGCATGACCTGATCATGAAGACTATTCATACCTTAGATTTCAAAATTTGTTGAAGCAAAGTCAGTTTTTGCTAAATCTTATGCTAAAAATATAGAAGATATTTTTTTAAAAGTTGTTTCTTTAATATTGTTGAGGTAATAAAAAAGCATAATATTAATATTTCATTATGCGATGCTCTAAGTATTTGAGGAAAACAAGAGTTACTTGCTCGTGAGCTTGCATTTAAGTTACATATTTCTTCAAAATAACAGAAAAAGGAGCTTAGAAAGAAAACATGGTTCTTGGAACAATGGAACAAGACCACATAAAAGAGGTTAGGTGGATGGTTCAAATGGTTTTAAATCCTCATGATATCAAGAAAACCACCACCATTTTATCTATATTTTATTATTGGAGATTATTTAGTTCATAAATACATGCTTAACATCAAAAGTAGCGTAAGCAAGAATGCCTAAAGTAATTATAGAAAAATTGAGTGTGTAATATGAATCTACGAGAAAAACGTTTGTTATAGCTAGACATAACAACAACTAACAGAATCGGCATCATGAGAAATTTTGAGGTAACTTTATATGGTTGTCCAAATGTTAATATCTTACAAGATGTTATTGTTGTAGATTTTCTTCCCTACTTTGCTTTATGCTTATCAAGAGATTTTACAACAAAGAGAGTGTTGGTACTCAAATTTAATCTCCTTTAAATGCCAAACAACATCATGGATTTTAAGGGAAACTCAAAGGCAAATAGATAATTATGTATGTCGTTTTGTAGCCAGGAAAATAGTCTATCTAACGTTTTAGCACTCGGGCTTAGAAAAGGAGTGGGTACCACCTTAAGAGGATTTGATCTATCCTCACTATTCTAGGTTGTGCCTTTCAACCAAGGTAAGAGATCCCTTTAGTAGCTTGTTGTTTATGGAGGAGATGAAGATATCCTTCCTTGTGAAATTATTAAGAGGACCTTGAAGAAAATATGATCAATGCAACAAAACCTAACTCTCACGAGTTGTCACTCTAGATAATGGAGATATTTTCTAAGCAAGGTTTAGGCCACTAAAGACAATGAAAACCTGATTGTTTTTGCATGCTTTGGTAGTGAAAACTATGCATTTTTATACACACATGACAAACAGGGGTAGTATGGGTATGATTGGTTGTTTATAGATGGATTTTGTGAGAGGTGAGGCAAGATGAATTTGATTCACCGATCCTTGAGAGCTTTGCGGATCGAAAGACTAAACCAACATAATGCCACAAAGTAGTTAAAATGTCTCTTTAACCAGAATATGTGCTTCAATGTTGGCCTAGATTAGCACTTTTTCACACAATCTATGAGAATATAACACAAAGGATCGAGTTGGAAATTCCATCAAAACATCAAGATCTCGAGTCCAATCATGCCTCGAGGTACACCCAGAGGCTTACAGACAATCTCTGTCAACATATGAGAGAAAAGTGATTTTAAATTGTTTATTTCACTCCCAGATGAAAGCTCTTCTAGAGAAATGAAATTGTAGATGGCACTAAACTATCAAAAAGATTGAGACTGTGTGATTGAGATGATTTTGATACAAGATTGCAATAGGAACAATAAAAACTATTTATAGACATTTAAAAGTAAAACAAACACATTTGGCATAAGATTCACATAGAATCACTCAATTTTGATTAAATTTATCAGTAGGGAAATTTTTTAGAACTATCTCATAGCTTTTCAATGGTTGTAAGCTCACAAACACTTTGACACGATCAAATTCAATACAAAAGAGATATACAAGGCTTCTCAAACAACTTCTCAAAAGGATGGGCTCTATCAAGCCTTTTTCTATCGAAAAAAATCAGTCCCACCCCCGGCACTCCAACCATTTGCATGATAAATTTGTGCCATTTATAACATTTACAATAGAGCCTTTTCCCCCAAAAATCTAGACATTGAGTACCACTAATGATTTCCATGATCATAATTGTGATTACTAAAATCAAATCTATAAAAATTCACCAGGTGCCTAGGGGCATATTTCTTCAAAATCTCCGCATTCAACTCCTTCCTCTCGAAAATCACTCTTCATTCTATTTGCTAACCACTTCATCGTATTCTATCCAATCTGGTTATTTGCGTGCTTGGGAAGAAGGAATGGAAAATCGATTGAGCCAAAAAGGTCAGGTCTCATCTTAATGGTAAAAGATGTCCCCGGATTTTTCTCACCAAACTCGGATTATAAATAGGTCATTCACGTGCAAAGGAAAGAAAAATTGGGCCAAATCGATAGTCAAATTGAATATCAATGCTTTGAGAGACATTTACACCTTCCCCACAAAACTAGGATGCCGTTAATGTTCCTCTTCATTTGGCATGTAGGAGAATCCAAGAAATGATAAAAACAACAAGAATACACATCCCTAGGAGCTCTGGAGTGAAAATGGTTGAAAAAATAGACACAGATGCACAACTGTCGTTGAGTCCTACTTTGAATTTGGACCTTCCATGTGGGAGATTTAATTTTAGAGTGGGCTTACGAGTTCCCTTTTTCCTTTTACAACTTTTGGAAAAATGTAAATTTTCATATTTTTCTCCACACCTCCACCCTTGAGAAATGATCTTGACACATGTCCTAAGGTGGGTCCCAAAGGAACCGCCATCAAATTCTGCTATTTCACCTCTTTTTTGGAAAAGAGAAAATTTTCCAAGTTTTTCCCGTAGCCCCGCCCTTGAAAAATGGGTCTGACACATGTCCCAATAAGGATCCATCGAGAACCACACTTCCCTTTTTCACTTTTAACTCCTTTTCCACAAAAGGAAAATTTTCCAATTTCCTCCGAAGATCTGCACCTCCGCCATTGACTGGAGCAGGTTTTGAATTTTCTCTATCGGGCCCACGGTTAATTTTGATGATTTTAGTCATTTGAATATCAAGGGGAAAAAACTCCAAGTTTCCCTCGATGGCCCGCCTTCACTCCTTTTGACATTTTCAACACCAACTTTGACCTTCTTCTTGGCGGTCTTCAGGCCATTTTAAGATTTTAATCCTTTTGATGACAAGAGGCATTAAATCCAAGTTGCCTTTGATGTTCCCCTTCCCCACCCCTTTGAATTTTCAAACCGCCATGTGTCACAATGGCACATCTTGAGATGATCCCAAAAATTGAGACCTTGAATGAGTGTGGGCTCACCACGTGTTGTTATGGCGCAACTTCAAAAACCTTAAAGTCTCAAAATGATTTGTTGGGGTGCGCTTCCATTTTAGAATTTTACTCTAGTTTTTGAAAAGAGAAAAACATACAACTTACCTCCGAAGGCCCGCATCCCCGTCATTTATCTTTTCCATGTGTCCTCCCGTAGGGTCAAAGTAAGACCTTTTCCCTGCCACTTAAAATTTTCTTTAATTAGAGACTAGCATGGCTGCATGAGGCAATTTCAAACCTTTTACCAAAGTAGCAAAAAGGAACATGTTTAGAAACAAATCCACCATGCCCCATCGAATTAGAATAAGCCACATTAGCACTAAAAGAACCAATCATATTTGAGTGGAGCTACGGGACTAAATTTGCCTTTTTCCCAAAAAATCAAGAAGTGATAAGTTAAAGAAATCACCTACCATCCCCTGACTACCCAGAAGAAGCCACATGACTACAAAATGCTGAGGAAAAGCTTTAACAAGAAAAAGACACCCATCGATCAGTAAAAAATACAAAAATCACCATCCATGCCCAAAACCTATTTTTTCGAAGGATGAAAATTTTCAAACAAAAACAAGTGAATCATGATTCTCGAGCATATTTTCAACCATGGGTTTGGCTTTTCAAAGGCATACAAATATAAATAAACCATTCTCGATATTCCATGGTCGAGGAAAATAGGAAAATGGGAGTGCCATGATTTTGAAGAAATTAGGAAAAAACAAGGTAGACTCGGAGACTTCTTCAAGGAGGGATATGACAATTGATTTTGCAAACAAATCGAAGTATTTCTAAAGGAGGTAGAAGCTTTAGAACATCCACATTGAGAGATAAAATGTTTCACAACACAAATATCAGAGGAAAATAATGGCAAAAGGGGTGAGACAAATCTGAGCACCAACATCGGCTCCGACTGGGGATAGTACTCCCGCGAGGGCCACAAGATCAAAGGTAGACCAAGTGCTAAAATATCCATTGGGAAAAGGAGTTAGCTTATAGAGCAAAAAACCAGGACCATCCGCAAAAATGAATAGAGAAACCAGCAAAAACAATCCATCGAAGGTAAGAACAAATAAGAACACGAAAGACAAATAAAAACAATACCACCAAACTATACATTGTATAGATGATGCTCATCTGGGTTTTGGGGAATTAATCCAAGAAATGCTTCAAATTCCTATCATTAACAGGTAATTTGAGTAATTCTCCATCCAATTCCTTTAAGAATAAGGTATGCTCAAGAATTTAAATATCTATGGAGTAAGAGCCCATCCATAGTGTATCAAATTTACCATGCTTGCCCTTTTCTTCATGCCTGTTATCCCATAAAAGAATGAGATCTCCAACATTGAAAGCTCTTGGGGAGACTTTTTGTCAAAAAAATTCTTCACTTCTCCCCGAACTTTACATGCCTTTGGTGGGATGCCCTCCTTTCTTCATCAAGTTCAACAATCTAGTTAATGCGAGCATCATATGGACTTACTTCTTGATCTTCTAGTTGTTGAATGAACTGATATGAGGATAATTACATATGCAGGGGTAGCAATGCCTGAGTTCCATACACCAACTCCAATGGTCTCTTTCCAGTGTATCTTTTAATAGTAATGCAGTCTACCTAGACAAAAACTTCAACTACTCACCCCATTTTCTCTTATTCAGCTCTAAGGTTCTTTCGATAATCTTCAAAAAAAAATTATTACTTGGACTCAAATTGTCCATTTCCTTGCAAATTATAATTAGATGCATATGTCAAGTTGATCCTCTAGCAAAGGTTTATCTCTAAAGCTCATGGCATTGTCATTGCAAGAATCTTGACTGCACCCCAAACCTACAAATGATATGGTTCAACAGAAAATCCATGACAATTTTGTGTGTTTCTATTTTGGTGTGGATTGCTTCCACCCATTTGGTGAAATAATCAGTGGCTACAAGAATCCACTTATGGCTAACACTTGAAGGGTCTGAAATCTCACCAATGAAATCCATCCCCATTACTTAAATGGGGCTTCAATTGATATAGGTTGCAAAGGAAGGGAGCTTAAAGCTTTCATTCTTCCAGAGAAGCACTAGAAACTCTCACATCTTCTAACCAAAAGAGTTGTATCCCTAAAGAGAGTTGGCCACCAATAACTAGCCCTCAGGATCTTTTGTGTTGTGACCCTTCTAGTAAAAATTCCCCCCACAAACTCCTCGATGGAGATCAAAATTATCTTGGGGCTTCATCTTCAATAATGAACCTTAAGAGGACTCCCTCGGGGTTTTTCCAAGCTAACCCATAATCAGTAATGAAATATTTCTAGGAATCCAACTTAAGGGCCCTTTTTGGTTCTTACTCAAATACTTAGGGCAATATAAATGTTTGAGATAAAAAATCAAATCCCTATACAACTCGAGAACTCATCAATTTTTCAAAAACATCTACCCTACCTTCGTATACCTCATTTACCTCAATAGTTTGCAAGTTTCTCTAATCCATAAGCTTTTCCAAGCCCAAAGCTCTCATCAGCTTTGTGGTTTGGATATCCATGTCATATTCTTACAACTTGTTCACCCACATGCATTTTTTGCTTGAGACTTCCATCTCTGACAAGATGTCTTTCACCATGGTGTGGGGAACATAAGCAACAATCTTAGAACTTAAAATCTAAAAACTTGGTTGCTTTTATAAAGGAAAATGCTTGTTTATCCATAATAGTAAACTTCATCTCAGCCCCTGCAATGCCTTACAAAAAAAGGAAATTGGCCTTTCAACCCCTTCATCATCTTTCTCGTAGCAAGACAGATGTAATAGTGTTCTCTAAAGTGAAATAAAATACATGAAATGGATTCTTATAACTGGAGCTACTAGAACAATTGCATGCTTTAGTGCCTCTTTTATCCCGTTAAAAGCATGAATGGCATCCTCCTCCCATTTGATGACCTGGTCCCTTTTTAACATGGAATTGATTGGAATTTTGAACTCGAAAAGGTTGATAAAAATTTTCTGATGAAGTTTATCTACCCAAAGAAGGACTGAATTCCTTTGTTAGTTCTTGGGATTGAAACCTTGCTGATGGCCTCTACCTTTCTAGATCAATCATCACCCCTTCATGTGACATAATGTGACCAAGCAACTTTTCCTTCTGCATTCCAAAATGGAACTTCTTTGGATTGAGTGAAACACCATATTCTTTGCATCTTATTAGCATATTTTCCAAGTGCAGCAAGTGATCACTTCTCTATCTGGAAAACATAGTTACATCATCTTGGTAAACAACAATAAAATCATTGATGTAACTGGTAAAAGCAACATCCATTACTCTTTGAAAAGTTTCTCTAGCATTCATCGTAATAAAGGGCATCTTAACATACACATAATTCCCTAAGGAGTGGTAAAGGCTGTTTTAATTCTTTCTTATTCCTTCACTAGAACTTGGTAATAACCAGAGAAACCATCTAGGGTAGAAAGTAGCTCAGAACCAATCACTTGTTGTAGCATGTTGTCCATGTTTGGTAAAGGATAATTATCCTTCATCCATGCTTTGTTCAAATTTCTAAAATCCACACATACCATGTTGTCACCATTCTTCTTCATGACTGTACTAGGTTTACAACCCAACAAGAATACCTTGTAGGTTGAATAATCCCTCCATCCCTCGCTTTTCTTTAATTCCTCTTACAATTTAATGGATAGGAGTGGATTGATTGGTATATACTAATCCTCTCTATATGCATTTAGTTTAGAATAAGTCGTATGTCATCACCAATCCGCACTATGATAATTCTTCACCGGGAACTCCTCGTGCTATGATTATTTACTAATGCATAGAATTTAGTTTGGTGGATGTAATCTGGAAGCAAAACAACAACCGAACACAAGAATACCATTGACTATGATAAGACAAAATGACGAAAAATCTGAAATATCAAAATAAATTATAATATTAACATGAAATCACATAATCTCACCCATGAGATACTTCAACAAGACTATGGGAGAAACTTTACAATTACACCTCTTGATGGCTTCTTCAACACACCTTTAACTGATGGCTTCCTTCGCACACTTCCTACAATATTTCTCACTACTTCTTTCTATGCTAAATGAGGGGGGTGGCCTCTCTATTTATAGAACTTCCAGGCTTATCCATCCTATCTCTAAGATAGGATAAGAAATCCACTCTGACGAATCATATTCCATACCTTAACTCTTATCTGTACATGTAAGCTTATCTATTAAGATAAGATAAACCTTATCATTTTACATGGGTTCCACATTTTTAGACTTTTTACAAATAAAATACACAAAATATTTATGACCTCACTCCTTGTCCTTATTACCAATATAATATTTCTAATTCCTAATCATGTAGACCCTACTTCTCTAATTACCCAAACTTTGACATTTTAACATTACCGAGCACTTACAACAAATATTTACTTTTACAACATTCCTATTGTACTTTGATCATACCGTACTACACATTATTGGTGGCACCGTACTGACGGCGCCGTTATCTTCTATCAGATGCTACTACTAATTATACTTAACAACATCCTATTCCTAATACATACATTAATGAAATAGAAATTATGGAGGAAAATTTTAGTGTCGACATCTTCCCCCTTCCTAGCTTCTACTCCGTCCTCGGAGTAGACTCTTCTGGTGCGTGGAAAATATTCAACTTGTCGTGGTTGACCCATTTCGTAATGGGAGTGCCATCCAATTCCTCCAGTCGGTACGTACCATTTTCATGCACAGCTGCTATTTTGTAGGGCCCCATCCATTTTGGAAGAAATTTCCTCTGTCTTCTTTTTTTGTATCTGGAATCATATACTAGAACCAAGTCATTCACATGAAATGGAGACCACCGGATCTTTTGATCAAAGTATTCCTTCTGCTTCATTTTCTTCTTATGGCTTGTATCCTTTGCTATTTCCCTCATTTCCTCTAGCAAATGAAGATGTACCAACCTTTCTTTTACTGAATCACTTTCATCCATCCTTTCATTTTTCATAACTCTCACAGTGGGAATATCAAACTCAATAGGAAGAACTGGATCAATGCCATAGGCCAACTGAAATGGGGAGTATCATGTTGCTGACTTTGATGTTGCCCTATATGCCCACAATGTTGCATGAATCCTTTTATCCCATTTATGTACCTGCAAGGCTGCATCTTTTGCTAGAATTTGACACAACACAAAATTTGTTCATTCCACTGTCCCATTTGTGCTTGGCTTGTTTGTTGTTGCCTTCCCAGTGCTTGATAGAAAACTTATTGACTAGGGCTTCTACCACCTCATTAATGAAGTGGCTTCCTTGATCTGCATTACAATTTCTAATGGACAACCAAATCACGGTGACAATGCGTTCATATATGAACCTTGCCACTTCATCCATGGAAGTTGTTTTCAATGGCCTAGCTTCAACCCACTTGGTTAAATAATGCTGTGCAACTACAATATACTTATCTTGACGTGATGTAGTTGGAAGTGGACCTACAATGTCTATTCCCCATTTTTCAAAGGGACCAAGGGAAGAATAGGACATAATGGAGCTGATGAAGTTTTACGGTTACCATGTGTTTGACAAATATCACATGTCTTACAATAATTATAACAATCTTTAAAAAGAGGGCGGTGATAACTCGCGCATCCAAGATCCTTCTTGCTTTGTAGGTTGTCGAGAGAAGTGCCCTCCACATGTAGCATTGTGGAATTATTCTAGCAGCTCCTTTCCTTGATCACGTCCAATCGCCTCTTGTCTGTCCATCGTGTCCTATTCAAATAATGCTCCATGCGAGAATAGAATATGGACGATCGGCTTGAGTAATCTTTCTCTTAGTCTTTGAATTGGCACCATCAGAAACTTGAATTCATTCGAGATAATTCTAAATATCTATGTATTCACTAGGTATTGTGTCAAGGAGAACAATGCTACATCAGGAAAATCATCATCATCACAAGATGATCCTAAACCATCATAGGCTCGAGAGAGTGCATCCGCATTGACATGCTTCTTTCCTGGCCTATCTATAATATCAAATTCAAATTCTTGTAGCAAAATTATCCATCTTGCTATCCTCCCTGATGGGTTAGGCTTATTGACAATATATTTCAGAGCCTGATGATCCGTTACAACTATAAATTTCTGCCCTAGCAAGTAATTTCTAAACTTCTTTATAGCAAAAATGATATCCAGAGCCTCTTTTTCATTCAAGATAGTTTACCTCAAAGACTCGCTCATTTGTCTGCTCCCAAAGTAAATTGGATGTTCATTCCCATTTTCATCTTTTTGGCTCAAAGTACTACCTAGTGCTGCATCTGAGGCATCAGTGTACACAATGAATGGCTTGCTCCAATCTGGATTCTTCAAAATAGGTGAAGACACCAGGGCTTCCTTCAGTTGTCCAAAAGCTTCACGTTCCTTGTTTCCTGGTTCATAAGCAACATCCTTCTTCAAGAACTGGGTTAGTGGCTATGCAGTCTTTGAGAAATTCTTGATGAACCTTCTATAGTAACCCACATGGCCTAAAAATGATCTCAACTTACTTCTATTCATAGGAAATGGTAAATCTTTGATTTTTGAAACTTTATCGTGATCAAGCACCAATACCATCTCTGGATACAACATGCCCTAACAAAACGCCTTTAGAACATCCAAAGACACACTTTGTAGGGTTTAGTGAGGCTTGTGCTTCATCTAACCTTTGAATGTTGTCTCCATCTGGTGCAGGTCGTCCAACTTGCTCCCATAGATGTAAAAATCATCCAGAAATACTCTGATGAAGGTCCCAATGTAGGGTTCGAACACCCTATTCATCAAACGTTGGAATGTTGCTGGAGCATTACACAACCCAAAAGGCATAACTCTATAAGCAAACATTCCCCAAGGAGTGGTGAACATGGCCTTCAGCTAATATTTCTCTGCTATACGAACTTGGTTGTAGCCGCTATATCCATCAGCAAAACTATAGCACTCCTGGCCAGCTACTTCATCCAAGATCTGATCTGAAAATGGAAGAGGGTAATGATCCTTCTTTGTTGCCTTATTGAGCTTCCTGTAATCAACAAAAATGTGTAGCTTCCCATTCTTTTTATTGAGATCACAATGGGAGAAACCCATTCTGAATTCTCCACAAGCAAATATGAATCCTGCATCAAGCAACTTATCTATTTCTTCTTTTACAGTCTTGGAAAAATTAGGATTCATTCTATATGGCATTTGCTTTATAGGCTTAGCACCATCTACCAGCTCAATACAATGTTCTACCCAACTTACTTGACGGAGTTCCTTGTAATCAAAAGTGAATAGGTGTATGTACCTTCAAAAGAGCTGGAGGTAGGATTCCTTCTCACTCTCCATCACAACATCACCAATCTTTATTTGTTGGAGACGATCATCAACTTCTTCTTCAGATAATTTTATGGGGTCATGAGTTGGTGTGACTGGCAGGATATCCATGACTGAAACATCCACCTCGCTTTCTTCATCTTCAGTGTCCACTTCACTGGTACTAGAGTAATCAGAGGATGTCCAATCATCGCCATCATCACTTGAATCCACAGGTTCTACTTTATGATGTCGAGGGATCACGTTTATCTTCACCCTCTCTCTACCACATCCAAGTGTCATGAAACCTTCATTCCAGTAGTTTCTTGCATGAACTCTCCTTAGCCATGGTCTTCCCAGCAGCATTGGGTACGCAATAGTACCATTTTTCATCACCTGAAAGTCTACCACACATACAACACCCATAACAGATATTGCCACATTTGAAACTACACCTTCTGGTTTAGTTTTTCCCTTATTTAATGACCTTAACATAAGTGTTGAAGGGTGATCAATTTTTAAACCCAACATATTCATTACAGACTCGGTCATTACATTAACTACAGCACCTCCATCAACTAATACATCATGAATTGAAATACCATTACATAATACCTCAGCTTGTGGAGCATAGGGATCTGCCTCTGCCTCCAAAACAAGGACCTCAACCTCCTTCCTTCTTCGAGCATTGAGTCCACCTCGTAACTCCCGCCTCTTCTCAGAAGACATAGCCAAGAGTTGACCATATGTAATATTTGCAGGCCTTTTGGTCAGATCTTCCAAGATGGAGTATGGTCCTTGCCCCTATGAAATTAGAAAATCCTGCACACCCAACTTTCTTCTCCTATGTTTCTTACTAGTTTCGTCTTTCATCTTCTTAGGATCATTTCCATCTTGATTATCTTTTTCTTTCTTTCTTTTTGTTACAAACACATCTACTTCATTATTTCTGCTCTTATCTACTACATCAAAAGAATTCACAGGTACTTTTCCTTTATCATTATCTCCCTTACCATATGTAGAAGCTCTATCTGGAAAATTATACTTATAATGACCCTTTTTATAACAACCATAACAGACAACTTCAGAAATATTTCTCTTTGGACCTCTATCTCCTCCTTGAGAACTAAATTCCTTTCCTTGAAGAAGATTAATAGTTAACTGACCCATCTTTTTGAGTAGATCTTCATACTCAGTAGATGTATTAGGAGAAATATTTGAGCTCACCGGGAGTGGTTGTGGATTCAGGACCAAAGGTGCTGGTGTAGGCTCTACTTTAGCAACAATTTCTTTGGGCTCCTCTTCCATGCTTTTTTCTTTCCTTCTTGCAATCTCCTTTTCTTGTTCAATGGTAGTTGGGCGGTCATACTTCACTCGTTGTCTGATCTCTGGCTTCATCCCAAGAATGAAGTGCTTACATAGGAGATTATCCACGCCGTTCATCAACCCATCCGCTAATCCTTCCTTCCGGATCTGGGCATCGAGCTTCCTCCTTAGCTCTAGAACACGAGCATGATAATCCCTTATCTTCTCCTTCTCTCCTTGGGTTAGCTTTGTGATATCGATCATGAGATCTGCATATCTCTGTTGTTCACCAAATTCTTCAAGAAAACTTTCAGTTAATAAATCCCATGAATTTTTCACATTATCACCTAGTGTTTCAAACCACCTAAGTGCTGAACCATCCAAAAAGGTAGGAAAAATTTAGTCCATTGTTCCCTTCTTATGAGGCCATTACAAATACAAGATCGCTTAAACTCTTGAATGAAAGAAGAAGCATCTTCATTAGATTGAGCTGAAAAATAAGAATCTTTCCCATTTTCAAAAGTAACCACCATGAAATACCAACCCACAAGTACAATTAATAAGACTTATGTGCACAAATAATTGGAATCACTATAGAAATGACCACGGTAAACTATGGTAAAATTTGAGTTATCTATGGTAAAAACTTATTTTACTTGTGGTAAACACTATTCATGGTAAAAGTGAAGTTATCATGGTAAATACTATTCACGGTAAAAAGTGACTTTACTGTGGTAATTACTATTCCCAGCAAAAAGGACTTTACCAGGGTAACTACTATTCATGGCAAAAATGACTTTAACATGGTAACTACTATGCACGGTAAAAATGACTTTACCACGGTAACTACTATGCACAGTAAAAACAAGGTTACCCTCCAATTGATTTTTGACTAAGTGGGAATATCTCTCCAGAAAATCCACCAACGAGGAATGGTCTCGGCAACGGAACCAAAATGTCATCACCAATCCGGCACTATGATAATTCTTCACCGGGAACTCCTCGTGCTATGATTATTTACTAATGCACAGACTTTAGTTTGGTGGATGTAATCTGGAAGCAAAACAACAACCGAACACAAGAATACCATTGACTATGATAAGACAGAATGACGAAAAATCTGAAATATCAAAATAAATTATAATATTAACATGAAACTCATATAATCTCACCCATGAGATACTTCAACAAGACTATGGGAGAAACTTTACAATTACACCTCTTGATGGCTTCTTCAACACACCTTTAACTGATGGCTTCCTTCGCACACTTCCTACAATATTTCTCACTACTTCTTTCTATGCTAAATGAGGGGGGTGGCCTCTCTATTTATAGAACTTCCAGGCTTATCCATCCTATCTCTAAGATAGGATAAGAAATCCACTCTGACGAATCATATTCCATACCTTAACTCTTATCTGTACATGTAAGCTTATCTGTTAAGATAAGATAAACCTTATCATTTTACATGGGTTCCACATTTTTAGACTTTTTACAAATAAAATACACAAAATATTTATGACCTCACTCCTTGTCCTTATTACCAATATAATATTTCTAATTCCTAATCATGTAGACCCTACTTCTCTAATTACCCAAACTTTGACATTTTAACATTACTGGACCACTTACGACAAATATTTACTTTTACAACATTCCTATTGTACTTTGACTTACTACCGTACTCCACATTATTGGCGGCACCGTCTCGACGTGGCGTCGTTATCTTCTATCGACGCTACTACTAATTATACTTAACAACATCCTATTCCTAATACATACATTAATGAAATAGAAATTATGGAGGAAAATTTTAGTGTCGACAGAGGCCATGCAATCTTGATACTTTTTTAGTAATCGGATGTATGATTGCTTCTCCTCCTTGCTGAGATTGTTGCCTAACAAAATTTTCCTTGGCTTCTCCTTTGTACAAATATCATGCTCCTCAACATCCCTTGAGGCTTCCATGCATCTGTTAACAATGTGATCAACAATATCAAAATTGGACTCAAGAGAAACCAGCCCTATGAGAATGGTATTAGTTTTTAGTTGGATGATGCCTTTTATAAACAAGGTTTCTTTACCCTTTGCTACACACACCATTGGCTCCTAATCAATATTTTGATAAAAAAATCCCCTTTTTTCTACACAAATCTTCCGACCTAAGCATCATCATCGAAACCTACCAATGCTTAATATTGTTAAGTACAAATGGCCTTGTTAACACCTCAGCATCATATGCACAATATGGGGACATTACACAATTATCAAAGCAAGATCCTAATATTGCAAGTTTGTGTGCCAAATCATTGAACTTCCTATCATGATGCACAATGTTGAATGAAAAAAACATCTCAATGAAATCCCAAACTACATGTTTGTATTGTTTCATTCGTTGTTTTTTTGTGCCATAAAGCTTTCGACTTGCTTTATAATTAATTCTAAAACTTCTTTGACAATTATGTCTTTAACACCACATTTACAAGCAATGCTCAGACCTAACAACAATGCCTCATATTCAACAATGTTATAAGTGCATTCAAAGTTGAGTTTGAAAGAAAAAAAAACTCTTTTGGACTTGGGCGATTAGAACAACACCAGCACCATTTTTGAACTTGGAGAAAGCTCCGTCAAACAATAAAGTCCAAGGAGAGCCTACTATTCAAGACACTTGAATTCTTCAATATTGTGCTCTTTTCCATTAGCAAATCCTACAAAGTTACCATCATCAAAACTCGTGTAAAATGAAGTATTGTTGGGATCTTCAATAAGGTGCAACATCTTCTTTTCCCCATACAAATTGACAAGGCTGCCCTCAATTGGAATGGTGGCATAGGAAATATCCATTTGAACACTCCCAACAACACTTGCAGCCCATTTTCTTGAGAACAACATACCCAACTTGGTTGGGCAATCAACAATAACTACATCAAGCTTCAAATTCCTACCTAAATAGGCTACAAACTGTACCACTAGACCTTTCACACATCCCACCACTGGCACCTCTCTGGAATCCATGGTAGTGCACTTCCCATATGTTTTTGCTACCTTGATGGTTAGTTCATTCATAACTTCTAGAGGCATAACATTGCATGATGCCCCTGAATCAAACATACAATTGTGCAGCAATCTATCTTTAATGATTAGAGTGGTGAAGAATGGATCCACATTTAGCTGAGAATCTACTAAGGATGTCCCCAAGATAAACCTCAGGTGGTTCATCTAGCTCTTCTAATGCTGGTGGTGCCTCTAATTCTTCAATGACTAGTGGAGTCTCCACAATGTTTATATTTCTACCTAGGGTAGTCTTCTCTTCTTTCAATCCAAAATACTCCAATGCCCTCTTCTTGTGCTCAGGGATCCTAAGAAACTCAAAAATTGGAATTGAGATCTTGATCTAACTCAAGACTTGGGAAATATCATAAGGGATAGACTTTCACAAGGCGAATTGGAAGGAAGGTTTGGACACTCATTAGATGGCGTGGGATTTTTGATAGCTTTGGCATGAGGAGGGGTATTTATTTTGTTTGGGAGAACAAGGCCCTTGGAAGATGCATATTTCTTAAGAGCCTCTTTAGGAACATTTGAAAGAAATGGAGTTTTTGTCTTAGCCTGAGGCCCTGTCCCTTTGACAACCCTACTTCTTGTGTTGTGTTCCTTTTCTTGAGCCATAACAACATTCATCAACAAATTCCTATCCTCCTCAGAGGGGATGCCTCCATCATACTTCTTTATGATTAAATCCCTCAAATATTCAAAGTAATTATTGGGAAATTCAAAAGGTTGTGCAGTCACTACTTCTAAAGTATGAGAGGGAGGAAGAATAGGTACCTAGTGAATGCAATCGCAAAAATTAGCAGCATTTCTAGAAATTATCACCTCAGATTGAAGTTGTCCCTTGTTGTGAGCTCGTGGAGCAACCCATCATGAAAACATCATCATCATTATCCTCATCAACTTCTTCTTCTTCCTACTAATATTCCTTACATGGAGCATGGGGCATGAAACAATTTTCACTCCAATCAATGACATATGTCTCCTTCACAACAATAACTTTGGCAACCAAAGGATCAGGTATAGTTCTATTTTCTCTAGCCTAGGACTACCTAATTCCAAATCCAATAGGTACCTTACCTCTATCATTAGATCTTTGGTGATTTGTGAACCTATCTTGCCCTTGCTGCTTGTGTTGACCTTGTGAGCTCTACTCAATTCCTTTCTAATCCTAAGCTAGTTTTTAGGAAAATTCTTTGACAACCCCTACCAAAGTCTTCACAACTTCTTACAAGTTAGCAACCTTACTTGTTTGAGGATATTTTAGGTTGATTAATTTCACACCCTCCCTTTTGGAGGCTTCCCAATTACATTGATGTTGTTATCAATTTGTAGGGCCATGGCGAATTCACGCCTCAAATTTGTAGGGTGTTTGTCCCTCAAGTAATAAGTAGCCTTTTTATCAAATGCATCTAAATATTTGATCAAACATGATTTATCACATGGCCTTATCCTAACACGAAATATTCTCAAGGTCTTATTAAACCTTGTGTTGAAATCATGTCTTGAGTCATTAGGATTCTTCTTCATGTTTTCAAATTTTGATAGAAGAAATCTAGGGTTATTTCGTCACCATACCCGAAATTGAAATGCATTATTCATCTCAGTCTAGGAATGTTTGGAATTATCTAGAAAAGCTTTGTACCAATCACGACATCTTATTATAAATTATGGATAAACAGGTTTGATATATACATCTTCATGTTCAATCTCAAAGTATTCCATCATATTGATAAAAATCTTTAGATGTTGACCACCGATTATCGCATTATTTCCTTGGAAATTTGGTAATCTATTTCTCACGTCTTGGGAACTACATTTGGATAACCATCCATCCCTATAAAATTTATAGGACCAAAGGTGTTTACAACAAAAGGGGGTTTCGTTAGGGCGGGGCCATGTTATTTTGAGGAGGTGAGCCTAGAGCGGTGACAAATTGATAAGGGATAGAGATTCTTTGAAACACAGGGAGTATAAATTTTAAAATGGAAACCCCTAAAGACCTTGTCTCTTGAAATCCCTATCACCTTCGAAAATACGAGTGCAGAATGAGATGAAAAAATTTCAAAATAAAATGAAGGCCCCTCTCCGATTATAGAATTCAATTCCAAAAAGAGGCTACCTAATTCATAAGAACTTGAATTGCAATCTTCAATAATAGGCCGATCACTTTCATCAATTGAGATCTGTTTTCTTGTCTCATTGATCTCCAACAGCTCTCTAAGCTTTTCTTCCTTCGACTTTGCTTTTCCTAGCTCTGGAAATAGTGTCCTAACAGGATCCCTAGCAAAGAAAGACCTTCTTCCTTCCATCTTTTAAAAGGTTAGTAACAAATCTCACTTGACAGAGGTTAAGACACTAGTATTCATTAAGAATAAGATCAACATGGAGTCGCCACTAAGGATTTCCACCTTAGTTTTGAAAATGCACTAAATATGATCTATCAAATGTCTCTCAATACTAGAAATTTGAAATGGAAATATTCTAACTTTTCTTTACCCAAATTTATCAATGAAAGCTAGTGCACTAGGTGTAAAAACTAAAAGAATTACACACAACACTTAGAGTATATAAGAAGTGTTTTACCAGGGCTCGAATATGAATCGCACTCAAAATGTACCTAGTAACAAAGCTAGAAGCATGTTGGTACCTGAATTTAATCTCCTTCAAAGGAAAAGTAGCATCATGGATTTTATAGGATGCTCGTGAGGTATATAGATAATTATGTATGATGTTTTGTAACCAAAGTGAAGTAGTCTATATAAGCTTTTAGCACTCAAGATTTGAAAAGGAGTGGGTAGCACCTTAAGAGGATTTGATCTATCCTCACTATTTTAGGTTGTTCCTTTCAACCAAGGTAAGAGAACCCTTTTGTATCCTATTGTTTATAGAGGAGATGGCTCGATATCCTTTCTTTTGAAATTGTTAAGAGGACCTTGAAGAAAATATGATCAATGCAACTAAACCTAACTCTCACTAGTTGTCACCGTAGATAATGGAGATATTTTCTAAGAAAGGTTCAAACCACTAAAGACAATGAAAACCTAATTGTTTCTGCATGCTTTGGTAGTGAAAATTATGCATTTTTATACACACATGACAAACAGGGGGTAGTATGGGTATGATTGGTTGTTTTTAGATGGATTTTGGTGGGATGTGAGGTAGGATGAACTTGATTCACCAGATCCTTGAGAGATTTTGTAAAATGGAAGACTCAACCAAAAAAATGCCACAAAGCAATTAAAATGATTATTTAACTGAGAATATGTGCTTTAATGGAGGCCCAAATTAGTACTTTTTCACACAATCTATGAAGTTCTAACATGAAGGTTTGAGTTGGAAATCCCATCGAAACATCAAGATCTAAGCCCAATCATGCCTGAGGTACATCCAAAGGCTTATAGACAATCTCTATCAATAGATGAGAGAAAAGTGATTTTAGATTGTTTATTTCACTCCCAGATGAAAGATCTTTTGAGAAATGAAATTGTAGATGCCACTAAACTATCACAAGGATTGAGACCTATGTGATTGAGATAGATTTTGATACAAGATTGCAACAGGAACAAGAAAAACTATTTAGAAACATTCAGAAGTAAAACAAACACATTTTACATAAGATCCACATAGAATAACTTGAGTTTTTTTAAATTTATGAGCTGGGGAAAGTTTCTAGAACAATCTCGAGAGATTTTTGATGGTTGTACACTTGAAACAACCTTGACACGATCAAATTCAATGCAAAATAGATATACAGGATTCTCAAATAGCTTCTAAAAAAGGATGGGCTCTATAAGCCTTTTTTCTATCAGGAAAATCAGTCCCGACCCCTGACAATCCAACCATTTGCATGATAAATTTGTGTTATTTATAACATTTACAATAGAGCCTTTTCCCCTAAAAAATCTAGACATTAAGTGCCACTAGTGCTTTCCATGATCACGATTGTGATTCCCGAATCAAATCTACAAAAATTCGCTAGGTTCCCGAGAAGGGCATATTTCTTCAAAATCTCCCGCATTCAATTCCGTCCTCTATAAAATAACTCTTTCTTCTATTCACCAACCACTTCGACCCTATTCTATCCAATCTGGTTCTTTGTGTGCTCGGGGAGAAGAAATGGAAGATCAGATCGAACCCAAAAGGTCATCTCTCATCTTAATGGTAAAAGACATCCCCGAATTTTTCTCACCAAACCCAAATTATCATTAGGTCGTTCACGTGTCAAGGAAAGAAAAATTGGGCCAAATCTATCACTCAAATTGCTATTAATGGTGAAAGACCTTTACTGCACCTTCCTCGCAAAACTAGGATGCCGGATTAATGTTCCTCTTCATTTAGCATGTAGGAAGACTCCAAGAACTGATAAAAAACAACAATAATATGCATCGTCGGAGGATCTGGAGTGAAAATGGTAGAAAAATCGAGACACGGATGCACAACAAGTTGTTGATTCCTACTTTGAATTTGGACCGTCCATGTGGGAGATTTAATTTTAGAGTGGGCCTATGGGTTCCCTTTTTCCTTTTACAAATTTTGGAAAAAAGTGAAATTTTCACATTTTTCTCCACATCTCTACCCTTGAGAAATGAGCCTAACACGTTTCCTAAGGTGGGTCTCAAAGGAACCACAGCCAAATTCTACTATTTCACCTATTTTTTGGAAAAGGAAAAATTTTCACAATTTTCCCCATAGCACTGCCCTTGAAAAATGGGCTTGACACATGTCCCAATGTGGGTCCGATCGGAACCACGCTTCCCTTTTTCACTTTTAACTCCTTTTCCACAAAAGGAAAATGTTCCAATTTTCCTCTGAAGGTCCGCACCTCCACTATTGACTGGAGCATGTTTTTCCTTTTCTCTATTGGGCCCAAGGGTTATTATGATGATTTTTGTCATTTGAATATCAAGGGAAAAAACTCCAAGTTGCCCCCGATGGCCCGCCTTCCTTCCTTTTGACATTTTTAATGTAAACTTTGACCTTCTTCTTATCGGGCTTGCGGGCCATTTTGAGATTTTAATCCTTTTGATGAAAAGAGGAAAAAAATCCAAGTTACCTTTGATGGTTTTCTTCCATACCCCTTTTAATTTTCAAACTAACATGTGTCACAATGACACATCTTGAGATGATCCCCAAAAATTGAGACCTTGAATGAGCGCAGGATCACCACGTGTTGTTATGGTGCAACTTCAAAAACCTTAAATTTTCAAAATGATTTGGTGGGGGCACACTTCCATTTTAGAATTTTACTATATTTTTCCAAAAGGGAAAAACATCTAAGTTACCTCTAAAGGCCCGCATCTCTTCCATTTATCTTTGCCACGTGTCCTCCCGCAGGTCAAAGTAAGACCTTTCCCCGCCACTTAAAATTTTCCTTAATCAAAGCCTCTGGAAGGGCCACAAGGCGAGTTCAAACCTTTTAACAAAGTATCCAAAAGGAACAAGTTCA
Organism: Taxus wallichiana var. yunnanensis; assembly: GCA_018340775.1. Classification (NCBI taxonomy): domain Eukaryota; kingdom Viridiplantae; phylum Streptophyta; class Pinopsida; order Cupressales; family Taxaceae; genus Taxus; species Taxus wallichiana. The sequence continues at coordinate 756,399,205 of CM031234.1, forward strand.
AAAAAACTTATCGTGCCCCATCCAATTATAAGAAGCCACGTAAGCACTAAAAGAACCAATCATATTTGAGCGGAGCTATGAGACCAAATTTGCATTTTTTCCAAAAAAGCAAAAAGTGATAAGTTAAAGCATTCACTTGCCATCCCCTGACCAACCAAGAGAAGCCATGTGACCACTGAATGGTGAGGAAAAACTTTGACAGGAAAAAGACACCCGTTAGACCGTAAAAAATACAAAAAATCACCATTCACACCCTGAACCCAATTTTTTTGCTAAGGATGAATTTTTTTGAAACAAAAACAAGTGAATCATGATTCTAAGCATCTTTTCAACCATGGGTTTGGATTTTCAAAGGCATACAAATATAAATCAACCATTATCAAGCTTTCATGGTTGAGGAAAAATAGGAAAAATGACAAAGCCCATGGATTTTGAAGAAATTAGGGCAAAAATAGGGAAGACTCGGAGACTTCTTCAAGGAGGGACATGACAATGGATTTTGAAAACAACTCGAAGCATTTCTAATGGAGGTAGAAGCTTCAGAACATCCACATCGAGAGATAAAACATTTCACAACATGTAGATTAGAGGAAAATAATGGCAAATGGGGCGAGACAAATCTGAGCACCAATAAATAGGAAGTTATCTTTCTTCAAATTGGTCATTTTTGTTCTTTACTACAAGATATGGAACTAAAGCTACCGTAAATTAAGATCCTCTAGCTAGATTTCATATTGAGCATCATGCTTCAAATACTATAACAAATTATGCAGCTTTAGATCAATCTGATTTTGATGTTACAACACACATTTATGCACTAGATGGTGTTTCTAATATGTTTATGGATGAAAAACTCAAGAAGAACATGCTTATGTTACTTTCAAACAACTAGAGGTAGATTTTTTTGGTGTTTATTTCTTACATGAAGAAAATGCACCAATCCCTTACTATCCAAAACATAAAAAAAATAATAGAAGGGCTATGGAAGCTTCATTTCGATGGAGCCAAAAACAAGAAAGGACAAGGTGCAAGTTTGATGCTCACATCCCCTACAAATGAAAGGTATTTTGTAATTCTAACTCTATAATTTTCATGCACTTGCAACGTAGCTGAATACGGAGCGTTAATTCATGGCTTAGAATGGGCCAAAAAGGAGGTATTAGTGCTTTGCATGGTTTTGGTGATTCAGAGTTAGCGATTAGGGTAAGTGCACCAAGTTATGGAGGAAAAGGGTCTTGAGTGGATGCATTTTTCTAAAAAAAAAAAAAAACTTCAACTTGTACGATTTTTTAAAAAGTTTCACTAAAAATTAGAAAATGTTGTATAAACATGAATCATAGAATTTTGAGTTTAGTTTCTAAGCTACTAAATTTTATTGAAAATGGATTAGTTTAAGTGGGGCAAATAACTAAAATACCAACAAGTGATCCTATTTTTGTTAAAAACATAACAGAGTGACTTTTGTGCCCCCACAATTATTTTAGCACCATTTAATATCTTTTAAAACCCTTTTGTAGAAATCGAGCTACAAGCATTTAGTTTGTGCTAGAATTTTCTCTATATATTTTTAGCAAGTATTTAGTTTTTATGATTATCCTAGTACATAAATTTGATGTTTTGAAAAACAAAGGATCTCTGACCATGTCCCCCTAACTACCTCAAAAATATCAACAATTAGAATTGTTTTATTAATATGTATAGAATTAGGCCTAGTTTGTGCTAGTATTTTTTTTTCAATTTCGATGATACAAAAACATATACACGATGAAAGATAGACATAATTAAACTTAAAAAAATAGATATAAAAATTCAAAGATAGAAAATAAATAATATGGAAACCTTATATTAGTTATAAAATTTGAAATGTGATATTTTAAGAAAGAAGAAACTCTGCTTTACATCATGGTATATAGTTTTAAATGAATTATTGTTTTATGTTATTTATCATGAATGAGGTGGTATTTTTCTATTTTATTAAAAAAACATGCTTTTTGTTGTGTTTGTGTAGGTCTATGCCAATGGCTTGGGGATTCAAACTGGATCCCAAGCCTTGAGGTATGGCTTAAAAAAGTGATATCGCAAAAAGCGTATGTGTTCTTTATAGTATAAACATTGTATATGATTTTGGCATGCTTCTATTGAAAAAAATAAATATTTAAATTTAGTCTAATTTTTTCATTTATTATTATTTATATTTTATTACTTCTTATAGTTTAAATTTCTTTATGCAAATATAAGAAATTTGGGTCACTTTGCACCTTATGGAATTAGTCTCACACTCCATGTATCACATTTTAAGAGAGTTTTTATAGTATAATTTGGTCAAGACATAGGTAATTTTTAAGATTTTAGAATTCAACCTAAAGATTTTAGTATTTAACTTCTATAATCAAAACCCTAAACCATAGGAAATAAACCTAGACCCTAAACTCTAAACCTTGAGCCCTAAACCCTAAACCCTATACCTTGAACTATGATCCCTAGACCCTAAAACATAAAACCTATACCCAAAGACCTAAACCTTAAACCTTAAACATTTAGCCCTAAACCCCGATCCTTAATACCTAAACCCCGAGCCCTAATACGTAAGCCCTAAACCCTAAACTATGAACCATGAGCCGTAAACGCCAAACCCTAAACCCCGAACCGTAAGAACTAAATCCTAAAATCTAAACGATGACCCCTAAACCCTAAAAATTAAGCACATAATACTAAAACCTAAACCCTAAACCGTAAACTCTAAAACTTAAGCCTTGAATCATACACCCTTATTCCCGAGCCCTAAAATATAAACCCTAAACCCTAGATCATATAACTGAGCCCTAAACCCTAAACCATAAAATTTGAGACCTAAACCATAAACCCTAAAGCTTAAGCCCTAAATGTTAAATCCTAAACCCCGAACCCTAAACCTTAAATCCTTAACTCTAAGTCAGTAAACCACAAACCCTAATCCTTGAACACTAAATTATTAACCCTATACCCTAAACAATAAACCTTATATGGTAAATCCTTAACCCCGATCCGTAAACCCTAACCATAAAAAATAAACCCTAAACCCTAAAATCTAAACCCTAAAAATTTAAACTCTTAACCATGAGCCCTAACACCTAAACCCTAAACCCCAAACCTTGAACCATACTATCAATATTTCCTAGTCCTGTGACTATAACCATCATTAGTCTCGCTTATATAACTACCTTGTTTATTAGAAGTGGACACGTAAATAAATGGATATGAAATCTACCTTGTGCCATGCAATTCATATTACACATCTCTTCAGTTGGTGCTTAATTTTATCTCACCCCGTCTTCTGTAAAAATTTCCCAATCTTCCTAGTTCGTAGTATTTTCTATCTCCCCAAATGGATGCGTGCAAGTTTTATCTTTACCATGGTGTTATTGTAAATCCTTCTCTATGGTCATGGATTGCTGTTGAGCCTTGAATTATTTGCAAATTAGTTGTCCTTGAAGAAAGATTCAATTTTGAGCACAAATGGTGAAGTTCCCCTACATCTTACTATTTGATGGGTATTTTTCCCCATCAAATTATATCTTAGGATCTTCACTACATGGTCTCTTTTGATTGGATGAGGCACGTCAAGTCTATTTTATAACTTGTAACTTTTTGTTATGTTTGCAAAAGGATCAATTTGGCCTGCGGCCCGGTTGAGTTCTCCGATTGGTTGGTCAAATTTATAAAGGCGAGAGTGAATTTCTCTTTTTCCCTCGAAGGTGTATACATGTTCATTTTTAATTGGTTGCATCCCGACGTGTCTTTTTGGTGAAATTTACCACTTTGGTCACATTTGTAAAAAATACTAAATTGGCCCCATGGCCCTGATAGTCTCTGATTGGCTATTCAGCAAATATGAAGTGGTAGGGAAAAGTCTTACTTTGACCTCGAAGAAGGACACGTGGCGTTTTTCAAGTTACAAGTGGGGAACCTGTGGAAATGGGTCTTTTTGGTGAAATTTTCCACTTTGGTCACATTTGTAAAAAATACCAAATTGGCCTTGCAGCCCCAATAGTCTATGATTCGCTATTCAAAGAAATATGAAGTAAGCAGGGAAAAGTCTTACTTCGACCGCAAAGATGGACATGTGGTCATTTTTCAAGTTACAAGTGGGAAGGAACGTTGGAAGAGCATTTTGCAGTTTTTTCCTTTTTGAGAAAAGGAGAAAATTATAAAAATGAAGCGTGACTCACTGAGGCCCACATCCAAAGAAAAAAATTGGCAAGGGGGTTGCGAAGGAATATTGGAAATTTTGCCTTTCTCTTAAAAGGGTAAAATTGTAGAAATTAGTTGTGACTCCACTAAAGGCCCATATTAAGCCACGTGTTGAGCCTATATTTCAAAGGTGGAGGGGTGGGAAAATGTGAAAATTGTGCATTTTCTCCAAAAGTTATAAAATATAAAAGGCAACCCCAGTGCCCACTTCGATCAAAATTTTCCACGTGGACGACTCTAATATAAAGTTGAGAATGAGTAGAATAAATGGTTTTTGTGCACCGCATCTCGATTCTACCACCATTTTTCTCCAAGACTCCTAGAGATGTGAATACGCATTATTTTTCATCATTTTTTGATGAAATTCCTTGTCATTTTTGTCTGCAAAGTGCAATTGAATGGATTTAGAGATTAATTTGTGAGTCCAAGGAATGTAAAGGTTGATATTTTGAAGTTGGAATTGCTCAAGCACTTGCAAAAATGTGAATTACCAGAGAAGTTGGATATAAAGAAAAGTTACAGAGGAAAGAATGGGAAAAGGATGAAATGATGGAGGTTGCATGCATAAAGGATGAAAAGGTTCTCCCAATTAAAACAATGATGGATATTTTCGCAATGATTCACCTTTTTGAACAACTGGAAACTTTTTGTTGCAAACCTATGAAACGTCATTTTCAAGAAATCATGATCAAACATGTAACAAACAAAGGTTCCTCGAATATTCTTTTCTTGGGGGGAACTCTTGGATGTAAATTTACTGTTAAAAAAAGCATGCTTTAGTCATGCAAATGGTCGGGGGTTGAATTCTTATGAGAAAATTTGAGAAATCCCATCTTCCTGAGAGACCGTTTGAAAAACTTGTTAATCTCTTATGTTTTATATTTGATCATGTCAAATTGGTTGCAAGTGTAAAACCATTGACAAGCTCTGAGATTGTTCAAGAAACCTTCCCTTGCTGATGTATCTAAACAACTTCAAACTTATTTGTGTTAGTGTTGGGGAAATTTTTGTCTCTTTATTTCATCATGTTTGTAAATAGTATTTCTTGTTTATATTACAATCTTGTGTTAAAATCCCTCCAAATCTCATAGTATCTCATCCATGTGATAGTTTAGTGTCATTTGCAATTTCATTATGAGAAGAGCCTTCATCCTATAATGAGATAAATAATTTAAACTCACTTTACTATCATTTTGTTTACAAAGATTGTTTGTAAGCCTTTGAGTGTATGTTAGGCCTAAGGAACTAGGGGTATTTAATGTTTAATTGAGTCTTTAGCTCGAGCCTTCATGTTAAATTCTTGGAGATTGTGTGAAACCATGCAAATCTGGGCCTCCATTGATGCACACCTTCTAGTTGAAGGAATATTTTAGCTATTTTGAAGCATTCTTTCATTTAGTTTTCCAATTTTTGTGAAGGTTCTCAAAGATCTAGAAAAATCAAGTTTATCTTGCTTAATCTCCTACCAAAAGTTATTCAAAAACAATGAATCCTACCTAAACTACTCGTATTTTCCCGTATGTCCACAAATGAATAAATTCTACTGCCAAAATGTGCATAAGCAATCAAGATTCCATAATTTCCTTAGTAACCTTAACCTTGTTTAGAAAATATCACAATTATTTAGAAGTGACAACTCGTGAGAGTTAAAATGTGGTGCATTGATCATATTTTATCATGGCTTCCTTTCAAATTTTTGCAAATAAGGATATCTTCATTCTCCTTCAGCAAAGAGAGGTTACAAAATGGGTCCTCTCACCGTAGTAGTTGAAAGGCACAACCTAAAGTAGTGAGGATAGATCAAATCCTTTTGAAGGTGCTATCCATTTCTCCAACATCCGAGTGATAAAGAGCCAACCGAATCCTCTCCCCAGCTACAAATGACATACATGATGATTTATCCGTCTCTAGGCTTCTTGATAAATCAGGGTGATGCCGCTTCGACTTGCAAAGGAGAATCAATTTGGATACCAACACCATTTTGGTGCCTTTGTTAGGGATATTCAAGGCATTCTTATATTTGGCCTTGGTAATGTTTCTTACATGCTCTAAGTGCAAATACGTTATTTAAACATCATCCTTTGTTGAGATCTATAATATTTGTGAAGTTACAAGTTCTGCGTGTAATATTTCCAGTTTCTATTGGTTTTTACACTAATTTTACATCATCAATGTTAAATACGGGTAAAGGAAGGTCATATCTATGAATATTTGCATGAATTTAGTGTTGATAGACATTTGACAGATCAATTTTAGTGCATTTACACAACTAAGGTGAAAATCCTTAGTGGTGACTCTGTATTGAATAAATTTTTGATAAATGCCAGTATCTTAACCTCTGCAATTGAAATTTATCACTAATCTTTGCAAAGTGAAAGGAAGAAAATTCAAGGAAGAAGAATCGAAAGTTCTTAGAGATCGAAATCAAGAAAAGAATTATCAATTGTGGAAATTGATCACCACATTGAAAATTGTCATAATTCCTCAAGTGATTCTACGAATCAAGTAGTATTTTTATAGAATTGAATTCTCCGTCTAGAGAGAGGCCTTCATTTTTATTTGAAAATATTATGTCTCATTATGTCCCTGTGTTTTCCAAAGCTGATAGGATATTCCAAGAAACAAATTTTTTAGAGAACATTCATTCTAATAATTGCATTCATGTGCCCCACAAAACCCCTCACTCCTCATCATTTTATTTCTCCTATAAGATAACCTCCCCAAAACAATATGGACCAACCCCACCTGACTCCATTTATTGTGAACACCTTTGGTCCTATAGATTTAAGAGGTATGGTTGGATATCCAAATGTTGTGCCATAAGATGTTAGAAATAGGTTGTCTACATTTCAGGGAAATAATGTTATTACTTTGGTGATCAACACTTAAATCTTTTTGTCAATATGATGGAATAATTTTAGATAAAATTTTGAGGATGTGTACATAAAATCGTGTATTCATACTCTAGAGGATAAGGCATGTGTCTGGTATAAATATTTGCTAGATAACTCAATAGATTCATTCAAAGAAATGAAAAATATTTTAGATTGCAGTATGATATGGGTTAATACAGATCCCGTGTTTCTTTTGTCTCGAATTTGAACATATTAAAAAGAATCCTAACGATTTTTTTCATGACTTCAATACTCGGTTCAATAATATCTTGAATAGGCTACCTATAATCCACGAGGCCAAGTGATGTTTCTTGTTTGATAAAATACTCTAATGCTTTTGATAAGAAGGCTACCTATTATTTGAGGGATAAGAACCCAACAACATTGAGGCAAGCCTTCACCATGGATTTCCACAATCAAAATAAAATTAAATGAAATTGAGTGGTGTGACATATTTTTCTTGCCACATGCCCCATGTGGTGAAGACAAAGAATTTGAGGAAGCTAATGATGACATTGATGATGATGTGTGCATGATGGGGTTCTCTAAAGGCTCAAAGAAAGGAGAAACTTTGACTAAATTAATTAGTGCTTAATCGCTACATATTTCTAGGATTGCATTCACCGGTATTGCTCCTTCCTCCCTCTCATAATTTTGAAATAGATATGGTGCAATAATTTGAATTAACTAATAATCATTTTGAATAATTAAGGGCGTTAATGATTAAAAATTATGATGGAGGAATCCCTTCGAGGAGGATAGGAAGATGTTAATGAATTTTGTGGTTGCCCAAGAAAAAGAATATAACAAGAGGAGTAAAGTTGTCAAAGCAAAGCATGTCCTCAGCCAAACCAAAAACTCCAGCTTCTCACCAATATCCCAAAAGAAACTCCTAAGAAAGATACATCTCGCAAAGGCCTTGTTTCCCCAAACAAAACTAGTATCCCTTTCCATGCTCATACCATGAAAATTCCTTTCTTTGTTAGATGATTTTTTCAGCCTTCCTACACATGCAACCTTGTCCAAATACATTCCTTATAACATGGCCTAATTCTTGAGTCAGTCAAGATTTATGTTCCAATTGTTGAGTGCCTAGGATTCTTGAGCACAAGATAAGGGAATTTTAGTATTTGGGATTAAAAGAAGAAAATATTACCCAAGGAATAAATGTAAACAATGTTGAGACTCCTACCATTGTAGAGTTGGTAAAACCCCAAGTACTAGAAGAACTAGGTGAGTCATCCAAGTATATTTGGGAACATCCTTTGTTGAGTCCCAAATTGAATGTAGATCTATTTTTACTACTCGATTATTAGAGACAAGTTTTTACCTAATTGTATGTTTCATTCTAGAGCATCATGTAATTTTATGCCTCTTGAGGTCATGAATCAATTAGATATCAAAGTGAAAACAACTAATGGGAAGTGCACGGCCATGGATTATTGTTTCTTGTTAGATAAGTGCGAGTGGTAGTATGTGTCAAGGGTTTGATAGTGCAACTTACGGTCTACCCAGAAAGAACTTAAAACTAGATGTTGTTATTGTTGATTGCCCTACCAAATGGGGAATGCTATTATCAAGAAAATGGGTTGATAGTCTTGGAGTGATTGTGAAAATAGATATGTCTTTTCCCACTATACCTATTAGGGAATCCTTGTAAAGTTGAATGGTGAAAAGAAGATGTTAAATCTCATTGAGGATCCCAATAATGCTTCCTATGAATTGTTATACACTGACATTGATGCTGATAACTTTGTTGGATTTGCTGATGGTAAAGAGCACAAAATTGATCAATGCAAGTCTCTTAAACAAGTAGGTTCTCCTTGGACTTTTTTGTTTGATGGGGCTTTCTCTAAATTTGGAAATGGTGTTGGTATTGTTCTAATATCTCCAGGCTAGGAAGAGTTTGTTTTTTATTTTAAACTCAATTTTGAGTGCACTAAAAATATTACAGAAAATCAAGCACTGTTATTGGGTTTAAGAATTGCTTGGAAATATGGTATTAGAGACATCATTGTTAAATGAGATTCAAAGATAATTTTCAAGCAAGTTAGAAAATTTTATGCAACAAAAATTAGAGAATGAAGCAAAGATAAGCATGTAGTCTTGGATTTCATTGAAACATTTGACTCCTTCACCATAATACATCATGATAGTAAGTATAATACTCTAGTAGACAAATTGGCCGTATTGGGGTCTAGATTTGAAAATTATACTCGTATCCCCTATTATGAGTATAATATTGAGATATTAGATAGGCCATCTATTCTTGAAAATGTTAACAACTGGAAAGTGTTCAAGATGATGCCCGGTGGAAAGGTTTTGCAGAGCCAAGGAGAATTTTCCAATCAACATATAGATTAGGAGACAATGGTTTGTGTGGATGATGGAATGGAGACTTTTTTTGGCAAAGACATCATTCAGATGAAGACTAATACTATTCCCAAAGATCTGGTAGGACTTGAATCAAACTTTGATAATGTTGATTGTATTGTCCATAGACACATGTCAGCCTTGACGGATGTTAAAGAGCACGACTTGGGCATGAAGGATAAACCACGTAATATCGGGCTAGGTAGCAATTTGAGTAAGGAAGAAAAGTAGTCATATGTCCAGTTGTTGAATAAATACGAAGACTACTTCACATGGTCTTATTCTCGAATCGAAATAATACAGAGAAGACCTTTTCTAGCATGAAATTCCTTTAGAAGCTTCGCCAATCCATTTAGGTAGAAACAGAGGCCGATCAATCCACTCCTTTTCCCGAAGATGCAAATAGAATTAAAAACATTGAGGGATGGATGAATAATATAGCCCACAAGTTACTCATCATGGGTTACAAAATTGGTACTGTTTCGAAAGAAGAACGAAGATATAAGGTTGTGTGTGGACTTTTGAAACTTGAATAGAGCATCAATGAAGGATAACTACCCTCTACCAAATATGGACAATATGATACAATTGGTAACTCTTCATAATTGTTATCCACCTTGGATGGTTTTTCTAGATATAACCAGTAGTTATGAAGGAATCAAAGAGAAACAATATTTCCTTTACCACTCCTTGGGGAACATATGTATATGTCGAATTCCTTTTGGTCTAATGAATGCTGGAGACACTTTCCAAAAGCAATGGATGTAACTTTCTCTTGCTATATTAATGATTTCATTGTTCTATATCAAGATAATGTGACTGCTTTCTCTAGAAAAAAAAGTGACCAGCTGCAACACTTAGAAAAAATGTTGTTAACATGCAGGGAGTATGGTATTTCACTAAATCCCAAGAAGTACCATTTTGAATTTTAGAAAGCAAAGCTTCTTGGACACATTGTGTCAAAGGAAGGGGTCCTAATTGATTCTGAAAGGGTGGAAGCCATCAGAAAAGTCCCTATTCAAAGAACCAAGAAGGGAATTCACTCCTTTTTTGGGCAGATTAATTTTATTAGGAGATTTATCTCCAACTTTGCTGAACTAACTATCTCAATCACTAGCATGTTGAAGAAAGATCAAAGTATCACATGGGAATAAATAGTTATTCAAGATTTTTGTGCGATCAAAGAAGCATTAAAGAATGCCCCTATTTTAGTAGCTCCAGATTATAAGAAGGATTTCCAAATGTTTTCTTTTGCTTCAGAAAGTACTATTGCATTTGTGTTGTTGCAAAAGGATGATGAGGGAGTTGAAAGACCAATTTCCTTTTTTAGTAAGGAATTACAAGGAGCTGAGATAAAGTATACTATCATGGAGAAGAAGACATTTGCTTTGGTAAAAGAAAAAAAGGTCTTCAAGCCATATATTCCGAAAGTTACAAAGTCATTGCTTATGTTCCCATGCCATGGTGAAAGATATCCTATTAGAAATGGAGGTTTCGAGAAAGAGATGGCGATGGGTAAAAAATTGCAAGAGTATGATATGGATATCTAAAAAGAAAAATTGGTTAGAGGTTTTAGCCAAGTAAAACTTATGGCAGAGAGTAATCTATAGACAATTGAGGTAAATGAAGTTAGAGAAGAAAGGCTGAATTTACTTGAAAAACTAATAAATTTTGAATGGTACAAGGACATCATTTTTATCTCAAACATCTACAATGCCTTGAAATATGTCACTACTAATTTTGGGTTATCTTGGAAGAAACTCCGAGGGAGTTCTCTTAAGATGCATTACATAAGAAAAAACCCCTAAAACTATTGATGATATCCATGGAGGATTCTGTGGGGGAATTTTAGTGGAAGAGTCACATTTCATAATATCTTAAGGGTTGGCTATTGGTGGCCAAGTATTTTCAAAGATACAACTCGTTAGTAAGAAAATGTTAAAGTTGCCAACATTTTTTGGAAGACTGAAAGATTCATGCTCCCTTCCTTTAGATCCTATATCAATTGAAGCCCCAATTAGGCAATGGGAATGGACTTCATTGGTGATATTTCAGATCCTTCAAGTGCTAGCTATAAATGGAATTTATTACCCACTGATTACTTCACCAACCGGTGGAGAAAATCCCCACCAAGAAAGCAACTCACCAAATTGTCATGGATTTCATTCTGAATCATATCATTTGCAGGTTTGGATTGCCTACTAAGATAGTTCTTGATAATGTCATAAGCTTCCGAGAAAAACCTTTGGTGGCCATGTGCCATGAATATGGGATAAATTTTACATATCCTTCTAAATATAATCCCCAAGGAAATGGAAAAGTAGAGTCCAAAGTAATAAAAAAATGTTGAAGATAATTAGAAGAATTTTGGAGTTGAACAAAAGGAAATGGGGTGAGCGGGTTGAAGTTTGTTATTTGGGCTGATTGAATCACTATTAAATGAGCTACTAGAAAAACCTAATTTTAGTTGGTGTATAGAACTCAAGCTCTGCTGCCCCTGCATACGTACTTGTCTTCATTTGGATTTCTTCAACAACTGGAAGATCAAAAGGTTAGTCCTGTGATGCTCGCATCAATCATATTGTTGAGTTGGATGAATAAAGAAGGGCATCCCATGAGAGGCATGTAAAATTCAGAAAGAAATTGAAGAATTTTTTTCATAAGAACGTGACTCCAAGAGCTTTCGGTGTGGGAGATCTTGTGTTATTGTGGGATAACGGGAACAAGGATAAGGAAAACATGGAAAGTTTGATGTAATGTGGATGGGACCTTATTCAATCGACACTTGAATTGGTTAACATACCTTCTTCTTAAAATACCTAGATGGGGAATTTCTTGAACTACTGTTAATGGTAGGAATTTGAAACATTTCCTTTATTGATTTATCAAAATCGAGGTATGCACCATTATACAGAGATGTACAATATTTTGTTTTCATTCTACTTTCGTGTTTATTTTTTTTGGTGTTTCCTAGTCCTTGGTGACTGTTTTTGTTGGTTTATTGGTTTGTTCCTCGAGGGTTGGCTCATGACTCCATTTCCAAATGGTTTATTTTTGGCACTTGGTCTTCTCTTTTCTTCTTTATCACTCATTGGTAGTGCCCATCCCGAGTTGGAGCTGATGTTGGTGCTCAATTTGACCTTGCCCCGCTTGCTCTAGAAATTTCCTAATCTACCTGGTTAGTCATATTTTTATCTCCCGAATGGATGCATAAAAGTTTTATCTTTACCAGGGTGTTATTATAAATCCTTCTCTATGGTCATGGATTCTTGTCTAGCAATTATTTTTATTTGCAAATTCTTTCTCCTCGAAGAAAGATTTAATTCTAAGCACAAATGGTGAAGTTCCCCTACATCTTACTGTTTAACAAACATGTTTTCCATGTCAAATTATATCTCAACATCTTCTCGCTATATGGTATCTTTTGATTGGATGAGGCACGTCATGTCTATTTTATAACTTGTAACTTTTGCTATGTTTTCAAAAATATCAATTTGGCCCCATGGCCCTGTTGAGTTCTAATTGGTGGTGAAATTTATAAAGGTAGAGTGAATTTCTCTTTTTGCCCTAAAGGTGCATACGTGTTTATTTTTAATTGGTTGCATCCCTGTGGGTGTTTTGGTGAAATTTTCCACTTTGGTCACATTTGTAAAAATACCAAATTGGCCCTATGGCCCCGAGAGTCTCTAATTTGCTATTCAAAGAAATATGAAGTGACAAGGAAAATTCTTCCTTTCACCCTTCGAAGATGGACACGTGGCAGTTTTTCAAGTTACAAGAAAGGAAGCGTGTCGATAGGTATTTTTGGTGAAATTTTCCACTCTGGTCACATTTGATAAAAATACCAAATTGGCCTCGTAGCACCAATAGTCTCTGATTTGCTATTTAGCAAATATGAAGTGGTGGGGAAAAAGTCTTACTTTGACCCCAAAGATGGAAACGTGGCCATTTTTTCAAGTTACAAGTGGGAAGGCGAGCATTTTACATTTTTTTCCTTTTTTTGAAAAGGAGCACAAGATATAAATGAAGCACGAATCACTGGGGTCCACATCAAAAGATAGAAGTAGGAAGTGGGTCGCTAGAGGAAAATTATAATATTTACCTTTTGTTAAAAAGGATAAAATTGGAGAAATGAGCCATGACTCCATAAAAGGCCCAGATTAAGCCATGTGTTGAGCTCGTATTTCAAAGGTGGAGGGCTCGGGAAATATGTGAAAATTGCACATTTTCTCCAAAAGTCATAAAATGCAAAGGAAACCCCAAGCCCGCTTGAATCAAATTGATCCACATGGACAACTCTAATCTAAAGTTGAGAAAGGGTAGAATCAATGGTTATTGTGCATTGCATTTGATTTTTCCACCGTTTTTCTCCAAGACGCCTAGAGATGTGAATACGCATTGTTTTTCATAATTTTTTGATGAAATTCCTTTGCATTTTTTCTACAAAGTGTAATTGAATGGATTTAGATCTTAATTTGTGAGTCCAAGGAATGTAATGGTTGATATTTTGAAGTTGGAATTGCTCAGAACTTGCAAAAATCCAAATTACCAGAGAAGCTGAATTTAGAGCAAAGTTGTAAAGAAAAGAATGGGAAAAGGATGAAATGATGGAGGTTGCATGCATAAAGGATGAAAACATGATCCCGCTTAAAATAATGATTCACCTTTTTGAACAACAATGGATATTTTTTGTTGCAAACTTGTTCAGCTTTATCTTCTAGAAATCATGATCAAACATGTAACAAAGAAAGGTTCCTGGAATATTCTTTTCTTGGGGGGAAAGTTTGGATGTACATTGAGTGTTATAAAAACATGCTTTATTCATGCAAATGGTTAGGGGTTGAATTCTTACGAGAAAAACTGAGAAATCCCACATTCCCGAGAGACCATCTTTGAAACCTATTAATCTCTTTTGTTTTATAATTGATCATGTCAAGCTGGTTACAAGTGTACAACCATTGACAAGCTCTGAGATTGTTCAAGAAACCTTCCCCTGCTGATGAATCTAATTAACTTCAAATTAATCTATGTTAATCTTGGGAAAATTAGTGTCTGCTTTATTTTAGAATGTCTACAAATAGTATTTCTTTTTCCTATTGCAATCTTGTGTTAAAATCCCTTTGAATCACACAAGATCTTGTTCCTATGATATTTTAGTGTCATTTGCAATTTCATTACGAGAAGAGCCTTCATCTTGTAATGAGATAAATAATTTAAACTCACTTTATTGTCATTTTGTTTATAAAGATTGTTTGTAAGCCTTTGAGTGTATGTTATGCCTAAGGAACCAGGGTCTTTAATGTTTAATTGAGTTTTTAGCTCGAGCCTTCATGTTAAATTCTTGGAGATTGTGTGAAACAAAGGCAAATCTAAGCCTCCATTGATGCACACTTTCTAGTTGAAGGAATATTTTAGCTATTCTCAAGAATTATGTCATTTAGTTTTCCAATTGTTGTGAAGGTTATCAAAGATCTGGAAAAATCATGTTTATCCCGTTTATTCTCCCATCAAAAATTATTCAAAAAAAATAACCCTATCTAAACTACCCATTTTTCCCTGTATGTCCACAAATGAATAAATTCTACTACTAAAATATGTAGAAGAAATTAGGATTCTATAATGTCTTTAACAACCTTAACCTTGTTTAGAAAATATCACAATTCTTTAGAAGTGACAACTTGTGAGAGTTAAATTGTGGTGCATTGATCATATTTTCTTTAGGTTTCCTTTCAAATTTGTGTAAAGAAGGATATATTCATTCTCTTTCACCAATAGAGGTTACATAATGGGTCCTCTCACCTTGGTTGAAAGGCACAACCTAAAGTAGTGACGATAGATCAAATCATTTTTAAGGTGTTATCCATTTCTCCAACATCTCGGTGACAAAGAGCCAAGTTGAATCACCTACAAAATGACATACATGATGATTTATCTGTCTCGTAAGCTTCTTGTTAAATTTTTGATGCTTCTCAACTTACAAAGGAGAATCAATTTAGATACCAAAATCTTCCAAACTTTTTTCTCCCCACATATAGTTGCGTTCTTGAATGTAAAGTTATTCACACTCTGAAACAAATGTCACATTTCTCATATTCCCATGTATGGTGTTAAGTAAGCTCTGTATGACCCATTTGAAGCTAGAAAAAATAACCATCACAACACAAAAATTAATCTTAAAGGAAAAAAAAATATAGAGAATGTACCAATGCGGAGGTGTAGGATCATAATTGAATTTCCTGCAATATCCTCTCCTTTAGAGAAGGAAAAAGTTCTTGTTATAGTGGAATGGATAGTAAATTTTATAGAACTTCATGAAGTGTTCAAAATAAGCATAGAAATATGGGAATCGCTAAGAATGCAAAGGTTTTATCAATCACGTAATAAATATTTCCTATTCAATTCTAAAAGGAGTCACCTAGCCTACGAATTAGTGACCTTCAATTCATTGATAATTCATTATATGATAAACCCATGGATGTTTTCAAAAGAACCATAAAAAATATAGGGATAGTGATCATTACTAGTGAAGTGTGTGATGTGATTTCCAAGTAACTTGAAATTCATATAAATTTAGAGGTCATAACATGAATTTACAAATATCTCTATCATTATAAATTGAACACAAGTAATGGTGTCTCCTATATCTAAGGATCAAGGACTACTAGGGTCTCAGTGGAAGGATTAGAAATTCAAGAATATGGAATTTCCCTCTTTTAAACTATCAAAAATTAAAAACATCAAATTGTGACGACTCTATTTGAATGTTCTTCCTACAAAGTTGATGAACCTTTTCAGTTGAATATTCTCTATCAATTACTAATAAGAATGGGTAAGACACAAAACCTTACAATGAGTAAACATTTTCCCATGATATGAGAAAAAGAAGATAGTAGTATTGGGTAATATTTCATTACCCTAAGCCCGAGCCCTAAACCATAAACTCTACACCCTAAAACTTGAGCCCTAAACCCTAAACCCTAAAACCCAAACCATAAATATTGAACCCTAAAATGTAAACCTTAAACCTTAAATCCTAAACCCGAAACCCTAAACCTAAAACCGTAAACCTTTAATTCTAAAAAGTAAACCCTATACCCTAAAATATGAAACTTAAACCCTTAACCTCGAGTCCGAAACCCTAAACCCTAAATCCTAAACCTTAAACACTAAACCCTAAACCTTGACCTCTAAACCATTAACCCCGAATCCTAACACCTAAACCATTAACCCTAAGCCCTAAAACCTAAGCCTTAAACCCTAAACCTTGAACTATGAGATCTCGAACCCTAAAACATAATTCGTAAATGTAGAATCCCGAGCCAAAAACCTAAACCCCGTGTCCCGAGCCCTAAACCAGTAAACCCTAAAACCCAAACCCTAAATATTGAGCTCTATAACCTAAACCTTAATCCCTAAACCCTAAAGACATAATCCCTAAACTCTAAACCATAAACCTTAAAACCTAAACCTTAAATTCTAGACACTAAACCATAAAACTTAAACTATGAAACCTAAACCTTCAACCCTAAGCCTAAAACCCTAAACCCTAAATCCTAAACTCTAAACACTAAAAACTGAAATCCGAGTCCTAAAATGTCAACCCTAACCTCTAAACCCTCAACACTAAGCCCTAAACCCTAAGCCTTGAGCCCTAAAAAATAAACCCTAAACCACTGAACAATAATCTTTGAAAGTTAAACACTAAACCATAAACCCCATACCATGATCCAAATAATATACACCCTAAACATTAAATCCCGATTCCTAAACCCTTAGCCCTAAACCATAAACCCTTAAACTTGAGCCCTAAACCCTATTTCCTAAACACTGAGCCATAAATCCTAAAACCTAAATCTTAAACCCTAAACCTAAACATTAAATCCCTAAAACCTAAACATCATTTTAGTAAGGATCTTATTTAAGTAAGAGGTAGACAAGCATCATTGAGCTAATTTGTGGTCACTAAAGTGAATTATGCACTGAATTTCAAAATTAGTACTAATTCAAGCAAAGTTAGGACCAAAATCCAATTCGAAAGTCAAAAACCTACAAAACAAAGACCGACTACAATATATATGGCTTGAAAGCTTTAGGTCATTGCTAAAATTCTAAAAATGAGTAAGTACTAACGAGATTAGATTTTGAAAAAATATCTACTATATTATCACTATCAAAACTACGGGACCACTTCCATCAGGTGCAAATTGACCCTAATTTCTTATATTTAGTAAAATAAATGTAAATATTTTATTATTTCTTTATACTTTTATTATTTCTTACACTTAACATTTATTTTACTAAATATGGCTCCTTCCATCCCCTACAAACTTCATATAGAACAAACCATGTATGCATTTTTTGTTCATAGAAATGCGTACATATTATAACACGAGCACATTATAACATGTATGCATTTTAGGTTCAGAATTCCCGATCCTAGGAAAATATAACGAGATCACATTTCATTCATTTTGGGGTTTTTGTCAACTTTTTGGCCCCCAAAATTGATGCACATACCCATTAATCAATTGAAAACTTTAATGTGTGTAAAAATTCGTTGCTGAAATCTAACAAACATAGTTTTAAACTTAATGGAAGATTTCAATGCTATTAACAGTAATGTAATCGTCCCAAGAGCTGAAAAATACATGTAAAAATGTAATTTGTGCTAGCTTTGATGTGCTATATCATATTGAAAACAAAATAGTATAGCCACATTTAAAGTTGACAATCAAACCTTGAGTACCGATAATGAAGAAAATTGGCAAGTTTTCGAAGATGATGAAAAAATCTCCAAATTTCTATAGCAAGAAGCTAAATTATCTGTAATAAATAAGGAAAATTTGTAGGATTTCTATAGTGACCAGATTGTTTAGTTAAAGATAAACAATTTACCTCAAGAACTCGTCACACTTGAAGATATTTTCAGTTATGATGATCAATTAAGAAAGGACAAAGGCAATATTTCAACTCACGCAGATAACTATGAAGAGATCTTGGTTGATGATGAAAATAAATTATTTATTGGAAAGGTATGTTCCTCAGCTGAAAAATAGTCATTTACTAATTTATGTAAACAATTCGACATGTTTTTCTTGGAAATACCTAGATGTCGAGGTTTTGATCCCATTTAGCTCAACATAGAATAGAGTTACAACCAAATTCCAAGCAAGTTAGGTAGAAACAAAGACTTGTAAATCTAAAGATTGAACCATTGATAAGAAAAGAGTTATCCAAAATGATCAATTCAAATATTATCTTTCGAATTAAACATTCAAGTTGGGTTGATAATTTTTCATGTTCGGAAAAAGAATCGAGAAATCAGCCGTGGGATACTAGAGATCTTAATAAAGCTTCATTAAAAGATCATTATCCGCTTCCCAATATGGATTAGATTTTTAGAACAGTTTTAGGTTGAGACATATTGTCTCTTTTGGATGGTTATAACAGATACAATCCTATTTTTATGTGTAAAGAGGACATATACAAAACAACCTTCACCACAAAGCGATTACTTATGCTTACAAAAGAATGTCTTTTGAACTTTCCAACGTCGGTGCAACATTTCAATGTGCAATGGATATGGATTTTCAAAACCTATTAAAAAAATGCATATTAGTTTACTTATATTATGTTATTATATTTTCAAAGATTAAGTGATCATCGTATGCATTTAAGGAAGAATTTTCATCTTTGCAGAGATAGTTTTGAATATCACTTAATCCCAACAAGTCTATTTTTTCAGTCCATCAAGGTAAATTGGTTAGACATATTATTTTCAAACAAGGTTTAACTATTGATCCCTTTAGAATTGAAGCTATTTCACAGCTATTCTTTCCTCATCATAAGAAGACACTGCAAAGTTTTCTTTGAAAAATCAACTTTGTTAGAAGATTTTTTCTAGATTTTGTAACATTAGTCAAACTAATAACCATGTTATATAAAGATAATACCTTCTCTTTGACTAGTGAAGGAATAAAAGGATTTGAAGCTATCAAGATAACTATTTCACAAGCTCCTATCTTGGTAATTCAAAATTTTAGTAAGGATTTTATAATGTATGCACTTGTAGGAGCTAAAACTATTTCAGCCATATTAACTCAGGTTAATGATGAAAATACTAAGCAACCAATTGCTTTCTTTGCACATATTTTCATGACTACAAGACAAGGTACACTTTTCTTGAAAAATAAGTACTTGTCAATAGTTAGAGGATTAAAGAAATTCAAGTACATGCTTTCCAATAATAAGATACATGTCTTAGTTTCTCATCCAAGTGTTAAAGCATTCTTATTGAACAAATAACTGAATGAGAAGAGAGTAGGCTAGATTACAAATGTTATTGTGTATGGTGTTGACTTTCGTGTTGTGAAAATAGTTCGAGGAAAAGGTTTGTGTGAACATCTAGTTTCCTATATGGAAAAATAACAGGCTACAAAATCAGAAAATTGAGAACAACATGTTGAAATTACGTATCAACAATCAAACATCTTGGTACAATTAGAAAATCAGCAACCAAAACTTAGTCAAGAAGTTTAGGAATCAAGTTGGATGACTGATTTTGTTAACTACTTCCAACATGGTACTTATCCAAAAGCTATGGACAAGAATAAAAGATGATATTTTAGGTTACAAGTAGTACCTTATGTTTTCATTGATGGTGTGTTGTTTATAAGAGATATAAATGGAATTTTTTTACAAAATATTGATTATGATAGAACCCAACAAATATTATCTGAGTTTCATGAATTACCTACAAGAGCTCACTTCTTAGCATGTACTATAGCCTTAAAAATTATGAAATTTTGTTACTATTGGCCTGCCATATTCAAGGACTACTTTAAATGGATAAGAAAGTGTAATAAATTTCATTTCTTTGTTGAAAAGAACATTTATCTTTCGTGCCCCTAGAACCTATTTTAGTGGATCAACCATTCATGTAGTGGGGTCATGACTTCATTGGCATGATAAATCCACCTTCCTCACAAGAAAACAAGTGGATATTTATTGCTAAGGATTACTTTACACATTGGAATGAAACAATAGCTTTGAAAGAAGCTAATGAGACTTCAATCTTCTCATTTTATGAAGCGATAGTTTTCATATTTGGTGTTCCAAAACTATCATCTTAGATAATGCTCTAGTTTTTCTTGGTATAAAGGTTATAGATTGGGTTGTTAAGCATAGAATTTATTCAATTAATTCTAATTATTAACCACAAGGCAATGGGTTAGCTAAAACTACTAACAAAAACCTTTTGAGGATTATTAGAAGAACATTCAAGGATAACCAAAGAGCTTAGAATTTGATGTTAAATAGAGCACTTTGGATGGACAAAGTGACTCCTAAACGATCGTAGGAAATTCATCACGAATCTTGTTTATGGATGAGAGGAAGGAATACCTATCTCAGCTTGAGTTAATCGCATTATAATGACTCGCATCGATGGAATTACTTGAGAATGAACCATTACAAATTTGTTATGTAGAATTAATGGAGCTATAAGAGCTAGGAGATCAAGCTCACTGAATATGGAAAAGAATCAAAGATAGATCAAGATAACATTTTATAAGAAGATTAAGTTTATAGTTTTCAATGAAGGATACATTATGTTAAAATAGGATGATGATTGTCTAAAGAAACAAAACTACAAGAAAGTTTGATACAATGTAGAGCGGTCCTTATATGATTTCAGCTTGCAAAGAACACAATGCATTTCATCTTTCAAGGTTGAATGGATTGGAACTTCCCATTCCCGTGAATGGTATGCTTCTTAAACACTACTATTGAAAATCCTAAAGTGTTTAGTTAGACTAGGATTTCCCTTTTAATAAGTGTAGTTCATGTACATTGTTATGTTTTTCAATCAAATAAGTTCACTTGTGCACATGATCTAGATCACCGATCCTTTCCTAACTTTACTTTGTTTTTCGTAAAAGGCATTTTGGTTATATGATATGAATCCATGCCCAATGGACAAGATGTAGACACTGGTCTACAAGCTAGCACACATATTTCTATGTACGATTGCTCAAAATGTTGACAATTTTTACATTAGTGCAAAATAGGAAACTTGAAAGTTTGTTTATGAAGGAAAGAAATGAAGAAATGGACCTAACTAGGGGTGCATTACGGTTTATTGTGTTTTTAGTTACAGAAATTGATTAACTACATGTAATCTACAATTATGTGTGTTGTTACAAAATGTAACACCTCACATAGATTGTCATTCCATGTTTTTCTTCAGCAAAGAAACACAAAATCCCTAAAGGACTAATGCATTGCCTTGATGAAGGTGGGAATCACAGTTTAGGTGAGATGTTAAATTCAAGAACAATAAAAAGACTTATAGTTCACAAGAAAGAGTGCTCATTATTATAGTTATAGCTACCTCAAAACTCACTATTTCTACATGCTTAAATACATTTAATTATGTGATTGAATTATTTATATCATTATGCAATAAATATCTGTCATAAAATTTGAATATAGAAATAAGTATACATGTCGATTCTGAAATTAATGTTATTTATTCATGAAGAAATTCAATGTTTCCCACACAAGTTGTGGGATGTAACTCATAACTACTAAAGAAAGAATTTCATGTGCATAAAGTTAAAATTAAAAGAGTATAGAAGAAACTCATCATTGCCTTAGGTTATTCTTCTAATATTATTGGCTCCAGTCGAACATCGTATTTCATCCAAATCTCCCAAAAGTTACACTATATCTGAAAAGCTACAAGAAATACATCAATATTAAGCTCAGGGTTTGATTTGTACTCATGTACGTATAATGTATGCAAATGGATTTCTTAAATATCAGAAGCATAAGGCACATCTAAGACAGATGCAGATTTAAGAAAGCATTATATACAAAGATATCATATATGATTCCCATAATCATTATAGAATAAGAAAGAGAAAATAAAAACTATGGAACATAAGAGAGGCCAAAAGCCTAATTATTTTCTAACTATTTTCTTAAGTGTGTAGGTACATGTAGCAGATGAAGAAGGAAAAATATTTTGCATAAATGATTACTATACTAAAAGAAATCATTCAAGATTTTAATTTCTCAAGAATACAAGTACAGAGCTCTGTCAAAGCACTTATGGCTTAAGGAATCTAGATGGTACAAGATTGTGAGATTCCAAGGAAAAGGAAAATGCAAACAAGAAGAAAAGTTTTCATTAAAAGTCTTTCATCAAATTACAGTCAAGTATAAGGTACAAAATGAGTATCAAATACAACTACTTCTCAAATAAGGCATGGTCTATAGAATTGAAAACAAAGAACTGAATCAGAAGTGAGGAAGTAGAGTACAAGTAACAATTCTTGATTTTTGGAACAAAGTTTTCATCAAAGCACAAAAAATAAGCAAGGGTATCTTCTAGTTTTCATTAACAAACCTCTACAAGAACCCATGAAGAGGATAGTTACAGGAGATACCACAAAATGAGAAAACTCTAAGGATTTAGATGAAGAAAAAGAATAATTTTAAGAGAATAGTTAAAAAAGATGAGCTTTAACAAGTCACCTGATAAATTCAAAATTCCAAATAGAATGCAATTACTTCATTTCAGAATATAATATTTTCATCAAATCAGAGATCAGAAAGAGATCAAATATGTGCAACAAGTAATATTTCATATCTACAGTCCCTGAGAGAAAATTGTAAAGATTTTAGAAGAAGGGAATATGCATCAAGAAACCAACTTTCCAAGCATTAAGGCACAAAATTTACAAGTTTGGCAGGGTCATTTTTTAGAGGTTATGATGGTCTTCTAAAGTGCTGAAATCCAAAGAAACATTTTTTAGACAATTCATCAAGAACAAGCTACAGGAAATGCAAATATACAAGCCTTCCATGATATAACAACATATACAAATGAAAAATTATGCATCAAATTAATTTAAGTATGAAAAAGAAACAATTTCACTACAAGATAAAAGAGGAGTAAAAATGATAGATATGCTTCACGCTACAAGATAAATTAACATCAATTGCAACAACTACAATTTACAAAATATCATATCATAATCAAATTGTGTAGCTTCTATATAAGCAAATCATCAACTAATGATGATTGTTTCACATAATCAATTTTAACAGATATAAATTATTATTGTGAAAATATATTTGCCAAGATTGACCATTCAGGATTCATAAGTACCATTAAAAAGTCATAAAGCTATAACATCAATAAAATAACACGAAACTCATTTGAGTTCATAAATAACTAGTTCAATTACAAGATACAACCGATGACTAGAGTTTCAGCTATTACAAAGTCATAAAGGTGTAGCAACAAAAAATACAAGTTATTTTAAGTGCAACCAGCATAAGAGGCAACTATTAGATGAAGGAATAAGAAAGATTTCAAGTTAAGAATGTACTACTTGAAAAACTTGACATCTTAGTGCAAGATACAAACTTGAAAACTTACTCAAGTTTTGTTTAAGTTATATGATTCTAGCAAGGATCAGGATATTGTTTGAAGAAAAATTAAATCAAAGTAGTAGATAAAAATATAATGAAAATATTCTCAAAGCATAATAGGAAACATATTCAAAAGCGGTTGTCAACAAACACTACCCCATATCATTTTTATAGTCTTTTCAAGAAAATAGCTACAATGTCACATGTATTTTACAAATATTAGTAGCATCATAAGGAACAAACAAATCATTCCATCAAAAACATGAGAAAGTTGTGATGATAAGATGGAGCTCGTAACATAAAGAAATATACAAATTGGGAGTTCAAATATTAGCTGAACAATAGCTCAATGCACAGTAAACCTTTAAAGGTGCCAGGTTAGCATATGGTTCCAAATATTTGGCCAATCATAACTTCATCAAGTAAGAAAATATAGAGCTAAAAAATGTAGTATTATATCCACTAATAATTCTAGAAGTGAAGCAGATTTATAACCAAAATTACGCACAAGTTAGATTACTTAATCCAAGCCAAAGGATACAATCTCATATCTACACCGATAACTACATGTCGAGAGACTTTAATGAGCCCAAAATAGTGAAATAAAACTAAAGAATTGGTTAGGGTTTCTTACATTGAGAAAGAAACAACACCTAGAAAACAAAGAAATGGCATATTTTTAGTTCACCTAAGCAATAAGAAAATGTAGGGAAACAAAATAATCTACTTGCGGGGAGACTTCAAAAATGTCTTCTTTGCGAGAACCAAGCAAATCCAACTAGCATAATCAAATCATAAGAACTTGTGCACAGACTGCTAAAATAGAATAATATTTTTGTTACTTAGGAGAGGATCTCAACAATTAAATAGAAGTTTTCAACATTATGGTGCAATTTTTTTGGAAGTAAATGATCTCATACAAAGAAATATTCCAGCAAAGGAAAATAATTTTATTCGCATGTTATAAAGCTAAACACATCATTTTTCAGGTGGTACGAATCTTAAAGCTTGCATATATATAGAAATGGTTTTCCATTACTGGTATAAAAGAGACGAGTTTCAAGAAAAATATATAAGTAAATCACATCAAATTATCCAAAAGGGGGATGGTCATACCCAAAAATGTATAGGTTAGAGAGAAATGCCTAGAAATCAAGTTACCTAAGTCACAAAGTCAACAAAAATGAAATAATGCATGATTATAGATCAAAAAGTGTAATTTCTCACTAGCGATGAATCAATGCTCAAAATATTGTAAAGATAGCGATGAATATCAAGAAACTTACCATTTTGTAGTAAATAAATATAAGCATTAGGTCCTAGTTTAGTTTTAAATCACCAAATCATGAACTCAAATTTGTAAAGAATGTAAGGCCTAGGAAAAACAAACTTAGATCTCATTTATGGCTCAAATGATTACATAATCCTATGAAATAAATGGAGAGCTCGAATCGAGCTAGTAATGGTGGCTAACAAGTAGCTCAAAGCAGAAAAATCAAACAAATGGAATCCCCGTAAGAATATTCTCAATATTCAAAGTCATTCGAGTAGCGAGGGGGACAAAAAGTAAGCAAAGAAAAAGCGAGTTCATTGTTTTGCAAAATACTACCCAAAAACCTTCATCCAGAGTAGGGTTTCAATCAATGATTACGGATATTAAAAACTAGGATTCATAAATCAATGTACAGTTCCACAACATAACAAATGAATAAATACGAAAAACCAAATCAAATGATCTCAAATTTGTAGAAAAACAATCACCCATGTGAGAAAAATGAGGCATCTCAAATATTAAAGAGTGACAAATGAATGTAATAGAATCTTAGAACAAAACTTCAAAGTATTGATATAAAGATTACAAAACTAAAGTGCCAACAAACATGAATACTCATTATATAAAAGTACACGTAAATGCCAAGAAATATAGGTAAATACATGAAAATTCTATTATATTAGGTTCCAAAATAGACACCATCAAAGTTCGGTGAATATAGATAGAGGAAATAATTTGAATTATCATAGAATAAATAAGCCAAACTTATCAATCTAAATATCACATCTATAAACCATCGAAGTATAAAGTGAAAGAGTGATGACCCATTTTCATCTACAGACTCGAGATCAATGGCCATGCATACAAGTACCAGAGGAAGAAAATTTTTCAAAGTATCAATGTGTATTAAAGTCAAAGGACAACAAAAATGAAACATATATGAAGGACAAAAGATAAGATTACCCTTCTTCCTCATGGAATATGTCAAGGAATAAAACAAAATCATAAACCCACATAGAAGACATAGTTCATTTCTTGCACAACCAAAAGAAATGATAGAACAAGCAATGAACCAACTCCACAAGAAAATCCATGGACGCTTAATAGAAAGTCAACAACCAAAAGAAAGTGGTAAAAACTTCAGAAATTGCATCGTTACATAGAATCATGATGGACAAGGATGAATGATGAGTAAAACAAGGACATAAACAAAGAGATTGAAGCTATAAAAATGGCGGTCTTACAATTTTTCATATCTCTAATTAAGAACACAAAAAAAAATTTATGTATTCACAAAAGAAGCAAAGAGCTCGGAGATCAAAATGGTGGTGGGTAAAAATTCGCTGTGGCTTCATTGCTCAAAGAGAGATAGTGAAATGAAAAAATGATAAGCTCAATGAACCTTTCAATCAGACCTAACTCATCCGAGTTAGCATCAAAAGCCACGATGATCTTTGTACAAGATAAACAGTGTAGAAAAGATCCACCGCCAACTACCTCTCTCACCATGGATCAAAGGATCAAATTTTCACAATATGATGGTACGAGAAGATCAATGACCATAAATCATTTTCCAAGATCCAAGAAAAATCAAGTTACCACAATCAACTTCTCACCTACCCTTGTCAAAATTGATGGTGAGATCAAATTATACACCGATAAATGATTAACAAAGCACATAACACATTTATTACTGAGTCCAATTCATAACTAAGGATAGAGAAGGATAAATGGTTAAGATTCAAACATAACAAATATCGAGAACATTCATCAATAACAAGTAATTCAACCATGGTTCATATATTCACCGGAGTTAAACAGATGTCACCAAACATATGTAAAGGGTTGAGTCGATGTCAAAAGGTGTCATCCTAGTTATCCAAAAATCATTTTCACCGACCTATTAAAAAGGTCCAAAACTATAGACAAGAAAATATAAAATGCTAGCCATAATGATTAGTAAAAGTTAATGCATTACCTTATATTATATATGGTCAATAAAAAAATGCTGAATAATATTGTCATGATTATGTTAATCAAAGGGGCCAAAAAAACATTATATATTCAATGGTGATAAAAAGGGGGCCCAAAATAATATAACTCATGTCATGAGTATTATGCCATATTATACCTTTGACTATAATCTAACAAAGTTAATAAAGTTGTCACCTTTTCAACCCATGATGACACCAAAAGGTGAAGTAACATGCATTCCTATGCAGGTCAAAGGAATCAATATTCCTTAAACAATCCAAATTACCTTAATATCCTCAAATTGCAGAAGGAGGCACAAGTGGAAATTATACATAAAAGGGAGGTGATTTTGCATCATGATCATGGTGGTCAGCATAGGGGAATCTTTTGATTTGAAGACGAATATATTATTTTTTTTAAAGGAGAATAATATTATGCATGTTATCACAAAGGGGCAGCGATGTCCTTATCATCATGAATTATCTTTCTTGAACAAATGTCAAAATCTGATCTTGTAGGTGGTCCCCACATGTTGGGTGAATGTTTTTCAAAGTATTAAAGACAAAGGAATTATTTTTTCTCACACAAGGAGATTAATTTTTACATGTGCATCCAAGGGGGCATAAATACGGAATGCCTAAAATTCTCATTACAAGTGGATCAAGTTACAAGTTTCACATAAAATAGTTTGCATGCACATTGGAGAAGGCTTGCACAACAAGAAAATGATATTATTAGCCAAATTATTCTTCCAATTTTGTTAAAAATAATCAAATGTATTTTTGTAACTAAGGGTATTAATGCCTCATTGTAATCAGTATGTCTATTTTTATTCGTTTATTTTTTCATGATAAAGGGGTAAAATAAACATGCATGGGTGAGTACAAATTTTAGCCTATTTTTAGGATGGGATGGGTAAATAATATTGCAATATATTATGTGCAATTACAAGGCACATAGAGGACATTTTTGACATAGGAGTGCTAAAGTAATTAATTTCTACCTTTCCAATTATTTGCAGTAGTGTGTATATTTTTATTAATTCTTGTGAATTACAATTCCTTGATTAATCATCTTACCTTATTGTAAATCTAGAAATTTTTGTATAGCATTAGTTTATATGTTTATCTTATTGTGTTGTTGTGATTTATCCCTCAATACATAAAGTGTTTTTCCTTAATATTCTACTAAAAATTGGTTCATGCATCCAAAATTCATTCTCAATTTTATTGTGCATATACTCAGTCAAATCCCTCAACAAGTTTGGTGTATCACCCATTTTAATTTCAGGTACATTCGTCTTTTTACCTTCAAAATCCCCCAAAAAAATTAGTTTAAGGTACATCAAATGGGAACCAGCCTTGATATCGGATACTCACCTCAACAATAGGTATACCCATAGTCCCGATGTGTTTCTATTATATCTAAAAAAGTGAGAGATTCAAAGAAAACTTAGAACCCCTTTTTTCATCTCTCAACTAGGCTGCACTTTCGAGAGATAACAATAACTAAAAATATGATTCATACATGATTGGAAAGTGGCAGGATCGTTGGTCAAACCAAATGGTATCAATAAAAATCAAAATGACCAAAGGGGCACCTAAAACCTATCTTATGTATATCTTCATCTCTTACATTGATTTGGTGGTTACCGGATCTTAGATAAATTTTGATAAGAAAGCAGCCCCATGAAATTCATCAAGAAAATCATCAATACTCGGTATTGGATACCTATTCTTAATATTCTTCTTATTAAATAACTTGTAGTCCATAAATATCCACAAGGTCCTATCTTTAGTTTTGACCAAAACAACGTAAGAGGAATATGGGATAGAACGGTCGTATTTGGCCCATTTATTATAATTGTATTAATAAATTTTTCTATTTCCTCTTTAAAATATCTTAAGCGATGGTAAGGAGAAGATATAAAAGGAGTTGAACTAGGTTCCAACTCCATAATATTCTAAAATCCTCTATTTGGGACCAAACCATGAGGTAAATCTGAAAATACCTTGTTATGTCTATCCAAAATAGATTGAATATCCACATGATATGATCGCTGTGATGAAAAATATAAATTTATACTTACCAAACAATGTGTAAGACATGAAAACTTCCCTCAATTAAAATATCTCTCCATGCTCTTAGCGGTCACTACCTGTGGAATTCCACTTCTCAAGCCTTGCAATATTACTTCCTTGCCTTGGGACTTAAATTTCAGCTCCATAGTTTTGTAATTTTGAGTGAACTCACCCAAAGATTGCAGCCATTGAACTCCCAAGACAATGTCAGTTTCACCAATTCCAATGACATAAAAATCATCACATACCTTATGTCTTCCCAATGTGATTTCAAGTTGAGGAATTTTCTTTGAGCATGCAAGAGTGTATCCATCCGCAACGGTCACATTGAATCCTTGAAAATATTCTACTTTCAACCCCATTCTTGTCACTAAGCCCTCATCAATGAAATTGTGAGTAGCTCCACTATCTTCAAGGTTTATGATTCTTTGCCCATGAAGAACACCTTTAATACGAAAGCATGATACCTTGGTGCTCCAGATAGCGTGGCCAATGTTCCATCTTTGAGTTCTTCTTTTTCTTCTCTTGTTTGCTCTTCTTCTTCTTCATGATCAACTCCCTCTTCTTCTTCATCATATCGAAACCCCATAAAAATGCAAAAACTAGCCAAAAGGCCCAAAATATCGAAACCCCAAAGTTTGAAATGGCTTGGGAATTTTCAAGGTCAAATCCCATTTCAGGGTTAATGGAATGGATACTTCAAAGCTCAAAGCATTGGAGATGTCTAAATTAGCAAAATAAAAAGGCCCAAAAGCCCAAAACCTCGGTCTAAAATGGTTTGGGGTTTTCATAGGTCTAAATCATTTCAGCATCAACCATTTGAAGTCTCCTCCTTGCTGGTACATTTTGAGAACTTGGTGGTATGAAGCCCAAAAGAAGGGAGAAGCAAAATCACCGAAACCTAAACTCCAAAATTCATGATTCTGGATTTCAAAGGTTTAGAGGTTTTGGTGAGTTAGGAAAGTGAACAATGCCAAAATATCGAAAAGTAAAAGTTCCAAAATAGAAAGTCTGAATTTTAGACTTCGTGGTTTCAATTTTGGAACATTCCAAGGCTTAGGGCAGATTAACATTGTTGTGTATAATATGAGGTCACCATCCAAACTTTGAAGTCTGAATTTTGGACTTCTAAGGTTCGATATTTTAGAACAATGAAATCAACCTCTGAATTCAAAATCTAGAAGTTTCGAATCTCAAAAGTACCAAATTTCAGATTTTGAAGAGTGCAATGTAGAGTTGAAATTCCAAAATGGCATATTAACCACTAGCATTTATTACGTAATGGTACCCTCATCTTTAGATGGGAATAAAATTTGATATAGAGCTCGGATTTGCACAAAATAGGACTTTTTTTGAAAGCTCTTATTGTCCTATATACAAATTTTAAGTGAGACTTACTATTTAAAAATGGATAAATATAGCCTACCATTTTAGAGGAATGTTTCTAAATTTCTCACCTACCCAAATGATGAAGGTATGGGCTTCCTTTCTTCTCCAACAAGGAAAAGTACATGGAGGCATGGGTTTTGCAGTGGCACCCATCATTGTTACAGGTGATTTTAATGCATTTTTGGGTGGTTGAAGCAATATTTTGAATTCCTCTCTCTCCCTTCTCTCTTTCTTCCTATATATTATAAGGAGGGGCTCATTTAAAAGTATTAGATGATCTTACAATCCACCCTCCCTTCCTCTCCTATTTATAAGTGATCTTGTGCCGTAAAAACCTCCCATTCAAATTGTAAATGTAATTTTTGCCTCTTGGCCATTGTAATGCACTGTATCAATTTTTGGAGAAATAATATAAGTCTATGGATGAATTTCAACCCTCTCTTGTGTTCATTGCATCTTTCTGATCTCTCATTACAACTTTGGTTAATTGTGCATTTTAGGTTGTGTTACATGTTTTGGTGTTTTGTGTTTAATGGTGAATAAATTTGTGACAAGAAATTGATCTATGTTGATGCTCATCCTCTTCAATCTTGTTCAATTTTATTCCCATGTAAGGAAAGTTATTCAACATTCCTCTTGGTGCATCACCTCTATCAGCTTAGGTTTAATTTCTTGCAATCCTTTTTAACCATGTCTCCTTAGCAAGTTAGAGTAGATTTTAGGATAGATCCTCTATAATTTGAGTGTGAGTATCTGATTAGAGGAATATGAACTAGCCTTCACCGGAGAGCTTTCCCGATTGTAAAGTCCCAAAATTTGGGGAAATTTCCATGTTATGAAATCACACCGAAAATTTTAGTCTATCGGTGAGCAAACAATCGGGTCTTGTGATTCTCGCATTAATAGTAAATGCATTATGTATTTCTATTTGGTTTTCCCTCTTTGTTTGTTGAAAATCTCTCTACACCTCGGTAATATTTTCATTCATATAGCAGAGCATAATTCGAGAGGATCCCTTTGATCATATTCTTCCATTGTACCCTTCCTAAGAGTGTTCCTTCTCCGATATAATATGTGATCTTTGGCTGATTACAATCAGGTCTCATTTTTGAAGATTTATCTCATAGGATGGGAGGAAAACCAGCTCCGATACCACTGTAATGTCGCCACTAAAATATGATTGTAATATCTAAGGAAAAAAAATGAATTTCCAAAGTGACATAATGCAACAAAAATTAAATACAGATATTGTAAATCAGATTTATCCAGGAAATGTGATTTGTATAGGAAAAAAGATCAACACAGGGAATACTTTGAAATATGATATTTTTATGATTTTAAAGGAAAAGATAATTTTATAAATATTTTGCAATAAAAATATCAACAAATGAGATACAAATCTGATTTCTTAATTGAAAAATAACTCAGTTCAGACCTGTAATTCCAGCGCTGGAAAATATGCATAAAACCCTTAATAAAATACTTAGAAATATTGCAAAAACCTCTGGAAACACTCCTGCAATAGATGCTAATAATATTATAGTTTTCCAGCTCTATAATGGATAAGATTACACCCAAAAATGGGTCGCTCCAGCTGCCAAAATGATGATATGTAATTCAGAATTAAATCTGGACTTTCAACTTCACAAAATGGGAAGAGTTTTCGTTCTTCCTCTTGATTTCCTTGAGGGTTTTCATCCTTAGGAAATCTCAGCAGTGATACTTCAGCTCCAAGCCAAAATAGCAGAAATGAAGAGTGATAATGGATGCCCAAACAAGTCGACCCCTTACAATATTTGAAGGATGAGGCCCAAAAATTACCTCCAACACACCCAATCAGAAGTTGGTGTGATTTCTATGCAAGAAGCATCCCAAAACTATCCTACCCAAGTCACAATTCTCCTAGAGGGAGTACATAAATTACAATTTAATTTTATTCTTTCTAAAACCCCCATGTACCCTCTAAGGCAAGTCGCCAATATCCCTAGAATGAATAAAATTTTACATTGGCCAAGTTAGAATATTTTATTAAGTCATATAAATCATTATAAGTGTTAGACATGTATTATTTTTTTATAATGGAACTTTATAAAAATTTATAGATGAATTAAGTCTACCCTAACAAATCTTTCTTAGTCAAGTGGGTAGAAAAAATAAGCTAAGGGTCTTCTAAGAGGTTATTCTAGAAAGAGGGACATTTTAGTTTGAATGTATTTTTGTATGGTTGACATGAGTGTTGTAATGTTGAATCATTTGGGAAAGTATCCATTGGTTCAATCCATTCTTTATTGCTCTATGGTTGGGCTTGGGGGACAATGAGGAGGATGGATTCTTCTCCTCATTTGAATATAGGTTGTGAGGAGATCATTTCCCACTCCCCTTTCCTTTTGCTATGCTTTGAAGTTGAAGTGAATGGTGGAGCTCAAGTTTGATTCTTGGACATAGTTGCATTTTTAGAAGACAAGTAGAAATCCTACTGTGTAAAAAAAAGTCCATGTTGTCTCCATCTATGTGGCTATCTTTTATAACATGCATTTTAAAGTTTCAACTTCTTTTCAGGTTTCATTTTAAGACACATCTTGGAAATCGGAGGTGGAAAATACACGAGAATATCCCCACAACTAGTTTCACCGAAAGGTGAATATTTAGGGTTTGTGTGTAAATGTTTCATGCGACAAGAGATTTGTTGTCCCACATTAGCAAGGTTGTTGACATGAGACAACAAACCTCCTATCGCACGTAAACAACCTTGTTATCACACGACCACAAATCTTTTGTCACGCCTGTAGCCTCCACCCTCCTATAGCGCGTCAACAAACTTTCTTTCTTACGCATCAACAAAATCTCATTGTCGGGGGTCAAAAATCTTTGTCACATGTCTACAGGATCCACCTTCCTATCGCACATTTAAAAACTCCCCTTTTCATGTGTTTGAGAATAATACTTTTCACCCGATTGTAAATTTGATGAATATCTATAAAACTACACTTTGTGTACTGGCCTTTGTTGCTTTGCAAGTTTACTGTACTTGATAATAGATATGCCCCCAGGTGGTATGAGTGAAGTAGAAGTGTTCTACCTAGAAAATAATCTAGGATTATATAGGGGATATATTTCAAGCATAGGTGAAGCCAACCCCTAAAAAAATTAAACTGTAATTTTTAGGTGAACAGTTACTTAACTGCACTTAAAAAAATTCACCTTTTCAAATTTTTCTAAAGTGGAATATTCTCTATATTACCAATATTTGCCACTAAAATTGTCCTTGCTTCTTGTAATGTATTATGTAAAACTTATTTGTATTGATTATCCAATAAATACACATTTTGGAAAAGAGACATGTGAAGTTGCAATTTAGTTGTTATTATATCTCCTTCAACTTGTAAATTTATATCAAGAGTGCATTTTATTTATTAATGGAAATTATCCTTATTTGGAATGGGAAAAGTATTTTTAAATTTAAATATTTGACTCAAAATTTGTATTATGGTTTCATTTTAAAAGAATAGTGTTCTTGTATGGAAAGTGTATGTTTGTTTGTTTTTGTATTATTATTGGTAAAATTGAATAAAAATGAGAGTTTCATTTAAGTGTGCTACTATGGTTGTTACATTTCTCTCATCATTGTAAACTAGACAATATAGACATTTCAATGATCTTTATCAACCCAAGAAGTATGTTCATTGCATTTACTTGCAATTAGTTTAAATGGAAAAAGGCTAGTAATACAACTATTTCACATATTTAAATATTTATAAACTTATACAAACTACTTGTGCTTTGTAGGTTGTTATCTAAACAAACTTGGATTGTTGAGTTTCTTAAAATAAATAAACACAATAAAAAACAATTTTAATTATTTATATTTATATAAATTTATATTTCTCTAAATTTATATATATATATTATAAGTTAAGATTGAATGGGTATAAATTCTAATCGGTGGGAAAAGGCTCAAATAAAACTAAGTTTATTTTTATAAAGAAAAGTGGAATGAAATAAGATTAGGCCGAATGATTTATAAAAAAATAGTGTTTATAATAAAAGTTTTTATTTTGTTTTTTTATTTTGGTATAGCGTTTTCCATGGGAAATAAGGTAGAGGGTGGGGTGGGGTGGGGTGGCGCCTACACCCACACATGCATATACACCTTGTACATTACATTTTCTACGGCCCTCTAATACGAGCTATGTGTTTTTCTTGTCATTTAATTGGTAGATCCACACACACACACACACACACACACACACACACACACATATGCCTACACCCACACATGCATATACACCTTGTACATTACATTTTTTACGGCCCCTCTAATACGAGCGATGTGTTTTTCTTGTCATTTAATTGCATAGATCGTCATACACACACACATACATCCGGGAGTGTATGTATGTATGTATATCACTCTAAATTTTTGTATATGCCTCTTGTAATAAAGAATACAATGGGGAAAATAATTCCCATAATCCGATTTGGGTAAATGCCGAAAAATATAAATAACCAATAACATTCATGGGTAACCCTAAGAGAGGGATCCAAATAATAAAAGCCCTAAAATGGTGTGTATATCCTTCCAAACCAAGTAAAATCCTTCACATTCTCTTCTTGGCTCAATGGACTCCACTCTTTCTTAACCTGCAAAAAACAAAATTGAAAAGGATAATAATGGGGCAAGAAAATAATAGAAAGAAACTCATAAGGATTTCTAGGGTATCTTATTTAAACCTAAGATCTATAGGTCCCAGTTGATTAGATCTAATGGTAGAGAATTAATCCTACAACTTTTTATGTTATGTGAGATTTGAGGGATGAAGTCATTTAAATTAATAGTGTTAGTATTTAGATAAAAGGATATTTTAGTGTGCAAGTATAGGATGTGACCCCTTTTTAATATAGTTTTTAAATATAAACATGACTTGAGTGAGCGATTTATCCAATAATATTGTTCATGGTCATTTTGTTAATAGTATAAAATAATTAATTTATTTGGAATTTAAATACATAGTTAGATAACTAAATCTTGGGTAGGGGTGTCAAGCGGTTAGGGGAAATAAATTTAAATAAAATTAGGAATTGATTAAACCATAAACTTAAGAAAAAAATTTGAAGGGGTAAAATGATGTGTTTAAGGTTGTAATTACTTATATTAAAATTAAGCGAACCTCGAAGGGGAATTATAGTCTAAGATGGATTTGATAAGTAAACCAATAACAATTAATCACTTAATTTGGTTATGAAAAAATTATGTATGTGTAGATATTATTAACAAAAATTAAATTAAATGAAGTTGATATTTGTAACCCTTGTAATTTTTAAAAAAAAGTCCCATAAAATTTCCCCGATGAATTAATATATTTTGGTGTGGTTTCAAATGCCAATTTTTGTGGCCATAACACTTAGTATCGAGCTATGGGTTCAACAACTAGTCCCTAGGACAACATGAAACACAACAAGTAAACCTAATACAACCTACAACTAGAACACACAACATCGTATGATATTTTAAGAAAATAGAATAACCTAGTAAACGGAAATAAACCTAAATGATGATGAACTAACTCTCACCTTGGTTTGTGTAGGAGCTATAGACAAGACGAATATTTCTTGCACTTGGAGCTAGATATAACACCCATAGATCTAAATTGCTTGTCGGGAAGGTTGTAAACTTGTATTTGGAAAAAGAAGAGATATTCATTCTTATTGATATACTTACATTTGATGGCAAGTAGACTATATTTGTTTATTCTTTTGATTGAGGAAATTTTAAAACTCATATGTGGTTATGGAAAAAGTTTAACTAAATTTCTTTGATTAGTTAGTTTGTCAACAAATGTATCATATTTTCTTTTAGATCTAATGCAGTAAAGAAAAATGCATGTTTAGTACTAGCCCTTAGTCTCAATTGATTGTGAAATTTTAGTATCAAATCTCTATAAGTTTATACAAGTATCATTTGTAAATTAAGTAACAATAATAAAAAAGGAAATAGAATTAGTTTTGTATCCTATATATTACTACCAAACAAGAAGAAATTTTAAATAAAAGATTAAGGTTAGTTAACATTGCTAGTAAGATAAATATTATCCTTATAGATAATAGTACTCATATTTTTAATATTATTAATAGTGATATTAATTTTAATATTGAATTAGTTAATATATACATACATACATACATACATACATACATACATATATATATATTATAAAAACAAACAAAAAACATATTAAACAAGAGAAAAAAGGACCAAAAGAAATTATTAATAAAAATAAAATAAATGTTGTAGAGGCTTTGTAAGCATGCACCTACATGATTGATTTGTATTTTTTAATTTGAAATTTGGTGGGGGAGGGAGGGTCATCGAACCCACCCCCACCCCATTTATATGGGATGGGGGGTGGGTTCGGTTACCCTCCCCCCTTAAAACTTATGTTAACCCAAATGGGTACACCCTACCACAAATGAAAACAAAACAATAGTCGACTGAAGGTGTTAAAGTCGTATATTGTGTAGGGTTTTCAACCCGCAACCAAACATTCCTTCGAAACTAATTATATATATATGTACATAGACATATATTTCATAATAATGGTAATTTTTTGAAACCCGAATTAAACTGGAATTCAAAAAATTTGGGTTTCGCAAAATTACAATGATTATGATATATATATATCCTTTCCTAAGTAGATTCAAACACTTTTTTTATTTCCTCTAAAATGGGGCAAAACCCATATGCCCATCCTGCCAAATACTAATTAATGAGAAAAATAAATAAATAAATAAATGCTTTGGAACCCTAAAATACGATGTGAATAGAACAAGGAATGGAAGAATGTGCATCGTCCCAAGAGCTTGGGATTTCTGTTATGGATTCCACCTCCTTCCCACAATTTTGCAAAACAAAAAAAGAAGAAAC
Source organism: Taxus wallichiana var. yunnanensis (assembly GCA_018340775.1). Lineage (NCBI taxonomy): Eukaryota > Viridiplantae > Streptophyta > Pinopsida > Cupressales > Taxaceae > Taxus > Taxus wallichiana. The sequence continues at coordinate 756,436,783 of CM031234.1, forward strand.
AATAAGTCAAAACAAAGAGAAAAGAGATTTTCATAAGCATGCTTAGGGTTAGTTGAATCCCTAGATCTAAGGGCCCCAAATAAATCCATCCAATGGATGAGATTCATCCCTAAAAAAGTAGGTGGGAAGTGGGTGACAAAAATTCAAATTTTATTTGCATGGGTAGAAATTATTTTGGGCCACTCTAGTATGTGTAGGGGTGTTGTTATTTCCTAACCCAAGTGTCTTTTAGAGACCTCTTTACTTAATGCAACTTTGACCCCTTTGTGGGTATTATAGAACTTTATTATTTAATTAAATAAGACCACAATACCCTTGAGATTAACTAACTAAATTTAATTAAGGTGAAATTAAATTGCATTAAATTAAATTATAGGAAGCGTAAGTCTTGATTTAGACTAACTTATTATAAGTTATTGAGAGATTTAATTATTTTATTTTAAAGGGGGATCTAAAGGAAAATTAATAATGTTAATTTAATGTAATGTTGACATGAAAATGTGACGACCATAAATTCAAATCTGTATTACAAGTGTGTTTAACAAAAAAAAATTATTCCATAATTTTTCTAGTTGACCTAGGTTTGTTCTTGGGTTTTGTGCGGGAGAATTTATGGGCATTACAACCGTGGTATTCGGAGTGTCAAAGCAGATATTTTCAGATTTCTAGAGATTTCTTACGCTTCATGGGATTGATCAATTAATTTTATGGAGCCGGAGATGTCGCGCCCTTTCTAAAAACTCAAATTTTGTTAAAATCGAGATCCGATTCAAAGGTTATGACCATTCAAAGTTCCGGGGTGGGGTTCCACCTTCCCTTTATATTATGGGTATTTCCATTTTTCATGGAACTCATGTCCCCGTAGTACTTGGAATGTGGGGCCTCCTTTCTCTCAGTATCAGCCGATTTGGGATTTTCTGTCCTCCCGCATCCATCCCTAACCGGCCGATGGTCCGCTTGACCGCTTGACTTCTCCGCACCACTCGCCCACATGCATATTGGATTTTTTAGGTTCACATGTCCCATTTGTCCTAAAAAAATTTCTCCTCCATATCCACACCGAATCAAGCTATGAGAAAATCTTCTTTTTGTGCATTTCATGTTTTTTTCCCATCTATCTCACAGATTGTGTGGGAAAAAATATTCCACTTTTTCCACATTTTTCTAGTCATGTGACTATTTCGAATTTTAAGGCCCTACACATGCATTCGTCCCAAATATCTTGTGGACCACATGAGACCTTTCATCCACTTTTTCCACATTTTTGGAGCTCCTTCAATTATCGAGACTTCGGTGATGCGGGAAATGGTGGCCTGAATGAACTCGTGTGTGCGGCACAGGACACCGAGAAGCCGAAAAATCGACAATACACTTCCTCCTTTGCAAATCGGATCCAAACTAAGTACGTTGAATCCAGGGACAATCCGAATTGGTTCTATCAGCAGTCCTAAGACCCAATTTGCGCTAAAATAGGCCCTTGACTTCATTTTAATTTTATTTTTTAAACTTTCACTAACTCTTTCGATTTTTCTTTGGATAGGGAAGTTAGAGAAAAGCCAACGGATCCCTAAAAACCTGATTTTGAGCCTCAAACCTTTTCTATTCACTCAAGCCTAAAGAAATTGTTAAAGTTATCAAAATTAACTTTGGGTGGGGAATTTTGGATAGCATTAATAGCAAGAGAATCGTATCTCACCTTCATTTCAATGTATACACCTTCGACACTAATTTTTCAAATGGGTTTTGGGGCCCACTGGTCTCTCGAGTGATAAGAGTCACCGACATAATTACATTAACGGCTTTGGAGTTTCCCTTATAACTTGATCTCTCCTTGCCATAATCAAGTTACATTAGACACGATGAATTATCTATATATGGGGGTAAGTAGGAATCATAAAAATTTGTGATCAAACATAAAATGATTGTTGTAATGAACTAGTTTGTAATCACTTTTGTTGTTTTGGTCATTTTTCTCAATTTGGTACTTTAGCTAGAATCTCCTTTTGAGAGTCTCGTTTGAATTCTAGCCATGCGTGTGACCTCGTAATACCATCATAATGCTATGTATAATATTATTTGATATTTTATCTTGTATGAATGGATTTTGAAATGTATGGTGTTTTTCTCTCTCCACCCTCTTCCCTCTCTAGAAAAATGACTATGATACTTTGGTTGATTTGAAAATGTAAATGAATTAGGAAATATAAATTAGTTTGAAATGAAATGAAAAATTATACGACATTGCGAATGGAAAAGAAAATGTCTCTTAACTTTCTCTCTCATCCTTACTCTCTCTCTCTCTCCCTCTAGTACCAAAGTGTTAGGTGCAAATGAATGTGAAAGTGTGAATGTATGGGAAATGAACATTGTCTTCTTCTCTTTCCATATCGCTCTCCCTCTCTTCTCTTTGATTGAAAATTTCTCGAAATAATCAATGTGTGGATTTATGCTTGAGTGTAAGAGAATTCCATACTAATTCTAGGAATGGCCTCGCAGTGGTTGTAGGAACCCGAACACTAGGAGTAATGAAACGACACTTGTGTCTTTTATTAGCATGCTTTCTAAAGGTAATGAAATTGTCTCGAATATATCGGTTATATTTTTATGAATATAATGTATTATTTTAATTATTTTCATGATGTGTATGATAGTGTTGTGCATTGATAAAATGTACCATTTTATATATAGTTGTACATTTTCCTCTTTTACAAATGTTACTCTTAGTCATAATTGTGTATTAAGTTAAGTAAATGAAGTTGATTGTATCGTTTTATTTGGAAAATAATATCAAATAATTGTTTCTTTTCGTGTCAAAATAAATATATGAGAATCAAACCAAACCTTGTCATTTAAAAGGATCTGTGTCGTTGAAGTAAAATTGTTGGAAAATAATTTAAAATGGTGTGTTTTACATATCTACTAGTGTTTATTTGACCTATGAAATCACTTAATCTTAGAAGAGAAATATCAACTTACATTTGTGCTTTTTTTCATTATGCATGAGAAGCGAAAAAACTAACATATATCTTAAAATATTTACATTTGTTGAATGGAATGGTAAGCTATCGTATGCCTTGAGTTCTATGTGCTCCAAACACCTTTCGTGGTCCTAGAGACTTAGAGGTATTGTATGTGTTTGTGTGTTCCTCCTTAGGAACCTAATTGAGAGCATTCACGTGGGTATGAAAGTGTGTAAGATTCCTTAATGGGAGGCATAACGTGGCTTAAGTGGCATACGCAATGACATAGTGAGATTAAAATCTCATGGTTTTTTAAGATACTAAATAATATTAGAAGTGGAATATAATGAACAGTGGTTGGGACCACAGGGACAATTAGGTTATGCATTAATGCAGTATTAAGTTTTTAATTGTAAAGGAAAATTTGTAACCTTCCATTGTTTGAGAACGTACCCTTGGGATGTCGGTTTAATAATTTTAAGTATCGTGGTGATTGCTGGAAACTTAATAAATATTTATTATGATGGTAAAGTCGATGTTAATTATTCCACATGAGAACAAGTAATTACATAAACATAGTTTCCCATTTGAGAATAAAAAATTACATTGTGTACACATTAAGATAATTCAAGCTAACAATTGAGTAATATAATTCCATTAGAAGTCAAATAAATAAACCAAACCTAATAGAACCCTTTATAAGCTAAGTGTTAAATGAAAGTGGTAAAATCTAGTCTTGGAATACCTCAAGTGGCACAAAGGCTTTGCAAGACAAGGACATTTGATTACTCTAATTTTGTCTTGTGGTAGGGTGTATAAACCCTCGAGTACTAATGAATGTAATATATCATGTGACCTCTCATGATGTTAATGGATAAAGGAGCTACGATGTATGGTTACCAATGATTGTAAATATTTCTTTAGAAGGCTTTTGAATGCGTAAAATTTTATAACTTTTTCATTTGAACCCATTGTTTCCCTCTTGGATATGTGTGTGCCTTAGTGTGTATTAGCGCATTACCATGTGTTGCTCATAGGTTGTAGTTTTCCCCCATCCATGAATGTTTTTGAATTTAATAGATCATGGATCCTCTCTTAAGGGTATTAGTGAAAGAAAATATGACGTATATTTAGAAAATGATTTAAATAGTTCCTTAGAATAAATTTGAAAAAAATATAGTTGTTTGTTTGTCTCGCTTGTAATATGTGTTTAATACTTGAGTGTTTGAGAACAATGAAATGAGTTATTTTTGCAGGGTCACCACTCCTTGTAATCATTAACCGCTAAGTGTAAATTATACATCTTTTTTTATTAGATTAGGTAATAAAGAAGGGATTATGGCTCCTAGAGGCCTTACAAAACGTGATACAATGTGACAGACCCAACAGACGAAAATATGAACCATTACAAACCAAAGGAACGACCTCTGCCTACAATAAAAAGACAAAAACTACACATTGGGTAGCAAAGCTAAGAAGCCAGTCAAGAAGACTTGACAGAACCAAGAGCTAGAGCTCACCACTGGAAACCACTTGAGAACAAATTCTCATAGCGTAATATTTTTATAGTGGACCTCCGTCAAACCTACATCAGCAATCTGGTTATCCTAAAATTAATATCAACAAAGTACCTGAAACCCATGTCTATATGCATAAATATAATTGTTATTATTTAAAAAATTATATGGTTTTAAGGTTGTAACCATTTACAGCGTGCTGAATTTTTCTCAGTCATATATGATCTAAAACACAAAAACATGCTACAGATTGTCAATTTCAAGCTCAGGCAGAGGGTCAGGAAACATTGACCACTGTATCTAGAGCAGACGTTGAAGAAATAAAGAACAAAATGATTGCAGAGAACCGTCAGGCACACAATGCCCATCTACGACGGAAAGAAGAACCTCTACAGTCCGATGCCATTGCCAGAGGGGTTTTTTACGGTCAAGCTTTCAAAAGGAGAAGACAATGATGTAAAAGAATAAAAGGTGGCTTTGAAGCTGGTTAATCAGTTAGACGGGAGCAGGTTGAACTGTCGCAGGCAAACGATATGGTAGTAAGGGAGCATCCTAACAGCACCCGGATAATAATGGGGCAGAGCTTTTATGCAAATGTTCCTGACCGCCAGGGATACTTTGATGGCGGCGCTATGGCTGCAAGGGGGTTTACAATATGCCTCAGGCCTATAGCACAATGGTTGTCTCTTAATGTCCATTTTTCTGTTGTGGTATTTCACTAAATTATTTGTTGGGGAGTCGCAAAGTAGATTGCAAGGTGAAAGGTCACTGAAAGTGATCTAAGGGGATTGAAGGTAACTGTTACTCATAGACGCACAACACAAAAATTTATTATGGGGAAACTCACTAAACAAACAACAAAATAGATAAAGTTTGATATCGTTGAAAATGGATGACAAGAGCAAAAGAGCCTCAAGGAATAATACAATGACAAATACGGTATGAATATTAGTTTCAAACTTCTTTCTTATTTAGATCTGAGCAAGCAGCTGGATAGACCAAACTATGATCCGATGGAGCTCCGTGTTTTTTCATTGTAAGCCACAGGAAAACAAAACAACACCACCAGCAAAATGAGGAAAAGCAACAAACAGGGACAGTAAAGAATAGAAAAATGAATTCTTACCAGAAAAAACAACCCGGTAATGCCCTTCTCACCACACCCCCTTAAGAAGTGAGTTACAAATTGCACTGTAAAGGGATCTAGAATTTAACTTTGTTAGAACATATCTAACAATCTCCACCTTGACAACAAATCCGCTTGATATCTTACACGACCAACTCATCACCTTTTCTGCAAGCCAAGAGAATCCAAACACCATTTTAGCTTCTCTAATAGTACTGGTTTTGTGAACATATCAGCACAATTTTTTGTGGTGTGGACCTTTTCCAGTGCTATTGTTCCTTCATCAATAACATGTCTAACAAAATGATACTTAACTATAATATGATTTGTCTTACTATGATAAGTCAGATTCTTGGCCAAATAAATAACATTTTGATTGTCACACAATACCTTCATCTTGTATTGATCTCTTCCAAACTCATCCAATAAGCCTTTTAGCCAAATTGCCTCTTGACAAGCATGATAGGCAGCTACATATTCTGCCTCAGTAGTTGACACAACAATAATCTTTTAAAGCTTTGACATCCAACTGATAGGTCCACCTACAAGTGTAAAAACATAACTAGAAGTTGATCTTCATTTTCCAAATCACCTACAAAATCTAAATCAACATATCCACAAATAGAATCACCAGTATTATTATAGGTGATGCAATAATCACTTGTGCCTCACAAGTAGCAAAACACCCACTTCACTGCTAACCAATGTTCTCTACCTGGATTTTCCATAAATCTACTAACAACTCCAATTGCATGTGAAATGTTAGGCCTTGTACATACCATAACATACATTAAACTTCCTACTACACTAACATATGGTACATGAGACATATACTCATTTTCTTCTTCTTCTCTAGGACATAAACTTGAAGAAAGTTTGAAATGGGAAGCAAAAGGGATTCTAACTGGTTTCACATCTTTCATACCAAATCTAGTTAGTATATTTTCTAGATACCTATGTTGTGATAACCAAAGCTTACCATTTATCATGTCTCTATGTATCTCCATGCCTAAGATTTGTTTTACAAGCTAGATCTTTCATATCAAATGTCCTAGCCAAATGAGCCTTTAAATTTTTTATTTCTACCATGCTTTTGCTTGCAACAAGCATATCATCAACATACAATACTAATATAATGAATAATCCATTGTCTAAAAACTTGAAATAAACACAATGGTCATACTCACTCCTTAGAAAATTTTGGCTCATCATGAAAGCATCAAACTTCTTGTACCATTTCTGGGTGACTATTTCAGGCCATACAATGATTTCTTGAGCTTTTTTTTATTTTTGTTCAAACAAACCTTTTTTACTATTTTGTTCAAACCTTTTTTTACTATTTTGTATCAAAATATATTTAGGTTGTTCCATATATATATATATATATATATCCTCTTCCAAATCTCCATGTAAGAATGTTGTTTTAACATCTAATTTCTCCAACTCCAAATCAAGTAAAACAAATAGTGCTAAGAATACCCGAATTGAAACAAGTTTAACAACTAGAGAAAATATTTCATGAAAATCAATACCTTCTTTCTGTGTAAATCCTTTTACTACTAGTTTATCCCCGAACCTTTCAACTTTGTCATCAACACCTATATTCCGTTTGTAAACCCATTTGTAGCCAACATGTTTTCTACCTTTTGGAATTTATACTATGTCCCATGACCTATTCTTTTCCAAAGTATCCATCTCTTGCATTTCCCTTTTCCATTTGGCATTATATACATATTCTAATGCTACCTAATAAAAATTAAGTTTCCCATCATTACAAATCAAAGCAATTGAAATATTGGGATTGTACTTACTAGGAGGATTCCTAACATGTGTAGATCTCCAAACTGGTTGTCGATATGTTTCGCATGTTATCGTGACCTCCATACTGAATGCTCAGGTGTTTCCTAAAGCTGTTGTGAATCTTCAACATCTTCAACCTCTGTAAATGATTTTTCTCTTCCCTTTAAGTACCAGAAGATGGCTGAATTTCAACTATCATATGTTCATGTTTAGGTTCTTGTTCTTCTTTGATTTCAGCATTTGATTTTAGGAGAGGAGACTCCTCAAACTCTACATCTCTATTAATGATGATTTTGTGGGTAGTAGGATCCCACACTTTATATCCCTTAACACCATCTACTTCACCATACCCAACAAAGATGTAGTTCTTCGATCTTGGGTCTAACTTTGAACATTGATTTTTATTAGTAAGAGCATAAGCATTACAACCAAAAAATTTCAAGTTTGAATAATCACATGGATGACCTATCCATACCTCTTCAAGAATCTTGCAGTCTATTGCAACTGATGGTGAGCGATTTATTAGATAACAAGTTGTAAAAATGTGTATTCCCATAAACGTTGATCTAAATTTGCATTGTTGAGCATGCTCCTTGCTCTCTCTAAAAGAGTCATATTCATGCATTCAACAACCCCATTTTGTTGTGGAGTATAGCTGGTGGTTTTATGCCTTTCAATCCCAACTTCCTTGCAATAGTTCTGAAACTCCAAGGATGTGAACTTACCTCCATTATCTATTCTTAAACATTTGATAAACCTATCAGTGCACTTTTCAACCAAAGCTCTAAATTGCTTAAATGTACTGAAAACATCATATTTTATCTTAAGAAAGTAGACCCATACTTTCTTGGAGTAATCATCTATAAATGTAACAAAATACAATGTTCCACCATATGAAATTAAAGGTGTTGGACCCAAAAGATTAGAATGAATATAATCAATAATACCTTTACTTACATGACTTCCAACTTTAAACTTTTGTCTACATTGTTTCCCAAAAACACAGTGCTTATAAAAATTTAAGTCTAGAAACTTTAAATCGGGAGTAACTTACGATCTTTCAAAACCTTTAATCCTTTCTCACTCATATGCCCCAAACATAGATTCCATAAATGAGTAGAATCTTCTATTTTTTTACATACCACAATTGCTTGACTGATATTTTTACTCCCTTGTAATATGTAAAGATTTCCTACTTTTAGAGCCTTCATTACAACTAAGGCACCTTTAGAGCTCCACCTTGACCTATGAACTTATAACCACTAGAGTCTAATTCACTCAAGGAAATCAAATTTCTTTGTAGTTTTGGTACATGTCTTACTTCTGTTAAATTTATTACGATACCATCAAACATTTTTATCTTAATGCTACCAATCCCTACATTTTTACAAGAAATGTTATTTCTTAAAAGAACAAAACTAGTGTCAAGGGTTTAGTAAGAATAAAACCAACCTTTTGTGGAAACATGTGATGCGTAGCACTAGAATTCAACAACCATCCATGATGATAATAGGAAAAATTACAAACAGATAAAACTTCATCAATCATACCTTCACTTGTTTCTACTTGATTTTCTTCTTTGGTGACCTCTTTCTTATTTTCTAATTATTTCCTCTTCCATTAATTATTCTTAATATTCCCTACTTTTTCGTAGTGTCATCCCTTTGCCTTACTCTTCCCACCTTGTGACTTAGATCTAGATGTACCTCTTGAGCTTTGACCTCTTTCTTTAGATTTGCCTCTAGCAAACATGGCTTCAGGTGTAGAGATCTCTCTAGTAGATTTTCTTCTCATTTCCTTAGCCAACAATGCTCCCACAACAAAATCATAGTCAAGGTCATCAATAGTACTAAAACTAATAGAAGTTATTATATGATCCCAAGAATCCTCCACTTTCACACCAATACTAATCAACTAACATAACAAAGTATTAAAAATATTTAAATGATCAACAATTTCCATACGTAATGTATACAAAGCTTCTTTAGGTAAATACAATTTGTTACATATTTCTTCATGTACAGACTTTCCAATCTAGTCCATAACCCGATGTTGTATTTTCTCTTGCAATATTGAAAATAACTTCATTTTCTATTCACAATCGTATTGCATGACCGAGAGATTTTTTATCAAGCTCTTCCTAGTCATCATCATTCATCCCTATAGGTTTCTTTTCCTTTCCATCTAGGGATTTGTGCAACCCTATTGCACCAATACATCATGTGCTTTGAGTTTCCATAGCTCAAATTTTCTCTTATCATTAAACTTCTCCACCTCAAACTTTTCACTTGACATGTTCTCCATTTGATGTAATAGAAACACCAAATACGTAAAAATGTTGTAAATCTAGAAAATATCACTCTGATACCAATTTTTAGGAAACCATAGAATTTTGTAGCAATGTATAAGCAAAATTTGAACAATACAACAACAATTTATAGAGATAGAGATAAAATAAATATATAGAATACCAAACATGCAAGAGAATAACACCATATTTATGTGGTAAAACCCTAGGGGCTTTGCTATCCCCCAGTAGTGCTTAGGAAACATCCACAATGCAAGATATCAAGCTATTATTAACTCAAGATGAACATATTACATGTGAATTCTTTATAAGAAACTTTAGATCTCCACAAAAATATATACACCTAATTAGAAAAGTACAGTTAGGATTCCTCCTCCTAAAAATAGAGTGGAAAAACACCATTAGGATTTTCCTTTCTAAAAATAGAATTCGGTTGAATTCGTCTTTCTAGAAACAAGGGATTGAATCCTTAAGTTTCTCTTTAGGGGATTGAGATTCTTGTATCCCCCTAGATCCCCTAACAACATGATTATTATAATTACAAATCTATGTGGGATTCTCTAATTGATTAAATTTAAATGATTTTAACAAACTTAATCTTTATAAATATTTGGGACTTTGTTGTACAATTATAAACCAACAAAAACAATGCTACATTAATCAATTTCATAGTTTATCAGAGATATAATTATTGTTCATAAATATCAATTGTACACTAATCAAATGGATCTTCACCAATCAAATAAAATATCTAGAAACACCATTAATGTTTATGAGAGCATTAAAACATCATTTTAAATAACAAATAAAAAGTAAAAAAATATTTAAAAACTGAAAGAAAGAACTCACTAGTGTAAGATTGCAATTCAGTAGAAAATGAGTTCCAACATCCAACTTTCAGACCTCTAATTTCAACCTTCAAACTTCAACTTTCTTACAAAATCTCAAATCCAATGTTTTAAGTTTAATATATATTTGTAAGAAATCAAACAAAGAAAAATCAAAGAAAACTAATTAAAAATATAAACTAATATATGTTTGTATTCTATCAAAGAGATATTAAGATGTTTGTATAAACATTATTTGTATTCTAAATTTTCTTTTGCAAAATCCACCATCAATGGGGAATAAGCTAAAACATAAAAATATACATGGTATTTGCACATTTTATTCCAAAATACATATTTATTTATAGTTTTTACATCGCAAGAGAATTTGCATGTGAGGAACAATAACAAGATATAATTTATATATTATGATTTGGTGTATTCCGTGATGTTTTCTTAAAGATGACGTAAACCAGTGTTGTGAAGTGCTTGAAAGTGGTAGCAAAAATTACCATGTAAGGCCACTCCATATCAATGACCTTCTAAATTTAAAAGTCTTGAAGTCTTTTAAGCCAAAATAATGATTAATCATCCATAGACACTACTGCTTCATAACTTTACTTCCAATTTTAACAAAAATACAAAGTATTTTCAGCATTATGATTTAAATTTTTCCTGAGCATGAAATCAACCACAAAATAACACTCTTATATCCTCATTGCACAATTCTTCATTCAAAGCTTAGAAGGAAAAAATACCGACTGGGTATACATCACTTTTAAAACTATATTTCCTCACGAAAACTTTTCTCTTTAAATTTTTAACATCTTTCTTCAGTAAATACCATATTATTTCTTTTTTTGATGAAAAAGATCTTATATTATATTAATTCAATAAGATAAAAATAAATTTCAACAAAAAAGTAAGTAGTATGAGAGCACGCCCCAAAACCACGAACAAACTAGGCCAAGCCTACGAACCAAAAAGTCAAACTAGGCCGAGCTTAGGGGGATAATATAAATAAAAAATCGTGGTGAAAGACAAAGACAAAATTAGGGTGTAACAGAAAACATGCCCGAGGCACGCAAATCCCGATCATTTGGCCACCTTGAACCAGGTAGATCCTTCCGAGTGTCAAGAATCTCCCAACCATCAGCATGTTCTTCCTCGGTATCTTCTTCCCCGCATGTGGGAATGGCTAAGATGAGCTAGGGGAATTTTCCAACAAAAGGCAGCGGTGGCGATAGATGTTAGGCGGCCTACTGAGAAGTGGTGGAGGGAGAGCCCCAAACTTGTTGGTGAGCCAATGAACAAAGTGGAGAACCCCACCCAAGTTGCCAAGGTGGTGATCCTGACGGCCATGCTGGCAAGCCGAGGAATGTGGCAGCGAGCCCTAACCAGGGCGGTGCCCAAGTAAATGACTGCTTTGGTGGCTCGGTCTAGGAGAGCGGCGGGAATGACTGAACACCCAGTGATGGGATTTTCTAACTTAGCGACCATGATTTGAAGGTGAGGATCACTTGGTAGGAGAGGGAGGCACCCATGAAACATTACACAAGGCTTCCCCCCAATGACACAACAAATTCTGGAGGTGGTCCACCTCCAGTGCCACCTTATTCGCTCTAACTTGAATCTGCAGAAGCACATTAGAGATCACCATGGATTTATTATAAATCAAGAAAGACTGATCAACTGCAGAACTAGCAAAGAAAAAATCATTCCTTTCTTTCCATATCCAAACTAAAATGTCCCCTTTGAAAACATGCCAAATTTGGGTGAACATAGGCAGAAGATTGGGATTGTATCCCAAGAGGATATCTTACCAAGTGAGATAGTCGTGTCGAGAAGGAAATAAAAAAGTATGGATCCAGTCCATGTGGTTTGAGCTTTGGGATAGAACCATAATACATGCATAATCATTTCCAAATGCCCACAAAAGGGGCATTTGGGAGCCAAAATCCCAATTTGAACAAGACGGGCCACGATAGGAAGTCCTTGGTGAAGAATACACCATAGAAAATGAGGAATTTTGGGATCAACACATATAGTCCAAATAGTCTCAAACCATCTGCCCTAGATAGACAAGATGGCATTAATTCCCCAATGAGTATTGAGCTTGTCCACCATGGGAAAATGAGGTGAGAGCCACCGATAGCCTTTGTTGAATTTATAGTTACAGAAAGGAGTATCAGCATACCATTTCCAGTCTGTCCACCAAGGGCGAGAAGAGTGCACAACAATCTTATGTAGCATGTGATCAAGAATAGAATTGATAACATTATTGAAAGTATCATGATCCTAGTTGGAGAGCCGAAACCAATTTTTAAACTCCAGCCAAGCAAACCAAGATTGTTTGTTCTTGCACAAAAAGATCATCATCGGTATGAATTCTAGATTATAATAATTTGAGTGCAGAGATTCCCAAGACCTCTGCAAGGTATTAATCTTGGGATTGAAAAATTTGTGACCACCAAAGAGATTTTTGGTTGAGATATAGTACATTGCGAAATCCATCCCCTTTCCATAAAATCCAGGGCTTGACACATTCCCGTGCTTTCCGTGATACTTTTAAGCACAAAGTGCCCACAATGTTGAAAAGCACAGGAGTAATGAGAAAATTAAAAACCTTAAACCTAAGATCTCAAAACATGAGTTGGCTCAAGACCCGGAGCACTTCTAGATTACCATTAATTAAATCCATCACCTTTTCCTTTAAACAAAGCCTATAGTAAGCATACTCATCATCTTGATGAGCATTTATTGTTTATAGTATCAAGCCAAATTCAAAATGGACCTCCCACCCATCCTACCTATCCACCTAGTCGCAGCCACCAGCCTTCTCTGTCTCCAATGCCAATCCACCATTGACCTGGGTTTGAAATGCATCCCCACTCACCTCTATACGTAATGCCGAAAAATCATGCATTCTATGATCAACAAAATCACCACCCACATGATTAAACTCCTCGACATGCACATTTCTAATAGAACTCACCATTTGTTCCACCCTTGATGTCCTCACAAGGGATTCAACCTCTTTTCAACTGATTTTACTTCCTCCAGCATTTTTCTCCATTTCATCATCCCCCGCAGTTGGTGAATTTAACAGTGGCTCCATAGGTCCAAAAAAATATTTCATTTCATATCTTTCCATTCTACACTTACTTTGCAAAAGATCCTAGAATTTTCCACTTTAATATCTTGTGCCCATTTCCCATTGGGTGAATTCAAAATAATTGTCTTAGGTACCTTCAAGTCCACATGAATTTTGATACAAATCCTAGAAAAATATAGTCTACAAAGAAATTTTTTTAGTGTGATCCTCAAAGAATAAGCAATCCCATTAATCTAGAAATACCCAAGGAAACGCGTCTAGTTCTCGAGAATTCCAGCAAGAGACACAGAAGCCTAATAGAGACTGAAAGGGTGTGGAAACATAAATCATAAGTAATTTCAAGTTCCAAAAGATGGAAGGTGAATGCAACACTACCAAAAACCAAGGTCCTTCATGTATAAATTTCTACATATCCAAATTAGAATGAAAGAAAAAAAAGAAAGATTCTCCATTTAGACCATGAACTTCAACCTTGAAAGCCCATTTTCACCTCCCCCATTCACACATTGAATCAATATTTGTTTAGAGCCCAACGAATCTGCCCAAAAATGAAAAAAATAATATTTTTGACCTCTATCAATGATAGACTTGGGTATGTCTAACATTGGTTTTTCCTTGCTCCACAGGGGAGTGAGCTTCAAAGGATCTTGATTAGCTTCGCAAATAATTTCACCAACCATGTGTTTCTCCTCCTTTTAATTATAATTGTTTTAAAAAATTGTAGTAGTGAGACCAAAGTGCTAAGTTAGTGTAAAGAGTATAAGAGTAAATAATATTTTGGGTTAGGAATAATGTCATTCTTGAAGTCCTTATAACTTAACTAGACATTTTCATGTTTTTAAAAATAAATATGAATTTATCTTGGTGAGAACTTATTTTTGAGAAAACATAAGCTCTTAAATATATAAATATATAAATAAAATTTCATGATGTGAAAATGTTGAATGGATTCAAACAAGGTTTTGAACTATAGCATCTAGAACAGAAAATAAATCTACCATGATGGAAGGATGTTTATGAGAAGAGGTATCTTTCATCGAAATTTCCTTTAAATCCTAATATTCCTCATTGAATTCATGTTATTTCCCATTGTGTAACAAGGGTAAAATTTAAACATGTAATAAATGCTTTTAGAAGAAGATCCTTAATATAAGAATGAGATAATTAGGAATTGTGTATGCATTTTGAAATGTGGTAAATAATTATTTAGTTATGGATATTATTCTAAGGAAGAAGGAGCGAAATTAATTGTTCGTATTGTAATTTAAATGTTAAGTAAAATTAAGAATATGTAATTGGAAAGGAGAATTTATCCTTGCTTGATAAATAGTCTTGTAATTTTAATCATAACGAAGATGTATCCATAGTAATAATGTTTTGTGGATTTTCCAATCCTTGGGTCCCTTTTGTAGTCCGGTCATTGCTAGTATTTTTCATTAGGGAAAGTGTTGCGTCAACATGTATATGGTGTTATCATGTTGTCTATATGGGTTGATGTTTTCTATAAGTATATTATGTGATGTTAAGTTTCTTTATTGGATCCCATGGGGTATTGTGTAGTGAGCATTTAAAGAAAAAAAAGTATTTGAATAATTTTATTGTTGCAGTTTTTGTTGAAAGTTTGGGAATTACAGAATGAGACACGTTAGGTGACCCAACGACAAATTCTTTCCATGACCTATGAGGATAATGTGACGAGGAATCACTAGATACTTTAGGAGGAGGTTTAAAGGCTAGACCAAAAGGGTCTAACATAGCCATTGGGAGGAAGAACTAGAAAATTCAAAACGCGGTAGAGTGGGAAAAAATATATTAAGAAAAGAATTGGCCCCAAAACTCTATCATTAATCATAAACTAAATTATCTTGTCTTCCTTATTTTTAATAATGATAATATCACATCTAATAATCCATTAGATATTTGGTAAGGATGTAGTTATCTATTTCAATAGTTTAACTCTGTCTCTATAGTACTTTGATGCATAATTAGAAAAATTCCAAAGGAATGATTTTCTTTACAAAATGTATCGCATCTCACTATCCTCGAAGGTTAGGATCCATGATTTGTCATTCCCTTATCCCAAAAATTATTTATGATTAAATAAACCCCCTAACTCCACTTTTTTTATCATATTTTTAAAAGGCACCTACACTAGGTCGTAGAGTTTCCTTATCCTCTTACAAGAGAAATAATTCAATCTCTTGTCTAGAGTATCTAAACTATCTAACAATTAACCTTATGTTTTTTTAATAAATGGGGTTATCTTTATCTCTTCAAATCCTTTGCAAAGTATTCATCATAATTTTATTCGCATATAACCTATAAAAATTGGGAGGAATTATGACATCCTCCTTTTTTTTTTTTTTCCATCCCTATACAAGGGTTTATTTTTTCTTCACCCATCCACCTTAGGGGAATTCGATACACTAGACTTAATGCAAGCATCTAGTTTTTGTTTTGAACCCATCTTGTAGTTTTTGTTTACTCGGGTATATCTCACTTAGGAATGCACACTTCTCTATATCTTTTTCCCTATGGGAAGACTAGGGAAGGGTAACTACTCCATGGGATAATCAATTCCCCTTATTATATGGGGTTGAGGGCACAATATTAGCTTCATCATTATGGAAGAACTCATTTTTTTACAAATTATACCACATTCAAGGGTTTTATGTAGGGGCCTCAATAGATTTGGCTATTACAACCCGATATT
Organism: Taxus wallichiana var. yunnanensis; assembly: GCA_018340775.1. Classification (NCBI taxonomy): domain Eukaryota; kingdom Viridiplantae; phylum Streptophyta; class Pinopsida; order Cupressales; family Taxaceae; genus Taxus; species Taxus wallichiana. The sequence goes on from CM031234.1 coordinate 756,453,149, forward strand.
TTGTTGATATTGTACATGAATCATGTGGGGAAATATAGTTTCACAATTTTGTTACAATGTGGGAAAATTATGTGTTAGGTAAGTAAAAATTCCATATCATCCAAATCAACCATTCCACTATTTGGGGATTATAGAGGGAACTAAAGGCATAACTTGAGTTCAACCCCAACGGCACAAACCTCATTAAATTTTCCTAATTCACAATTATCTATGGGGAAGAATCAACTGGGTATCCAACTCCATACCCTTACCCCCAACTATTAGGGATACTTCAGTTATTTTCCTTGTTATTAAAATAAAAATATTTCATTATAATATTCCATTTTTTTTTTCACAAAATATAATCCTTCATGCATCTCAACCCTAACAATAAGAAAGATAAAATCACATCAGTAATCAAAAATAATGTGGCTTAGGGAGAGGCTCATACAAATTATTGGAGATTAAACTTATAACATTCAAAATAATGAGGGTAGCTTTGTTTTATTCCATTTTGAGTTTATCACAAAGAATTATTAGTAAATTTGGAAGAAGGTACCAAACCTACATATGCACATTTTTAATTTTAATTCAACTCATGGCCATTTCATTAGAATTATTTGATAGTCAACACACATGTTCTAGTGAAGGGATACAAATAAATATTTACATATGTTCCAAAAGGATTTGATAATAGCTCTCCTCTACATATTGAAATTTTAAAGAGGAAAATGGATACCCATTTTGCACCATTAAATATAAGGAAACTTGAATACCCCTTATTTTTCAATGTACCACATTAATTTAGTTATCAAAATGCCTTCTAGAGGGAAGCTCATTACCATTCAAGTATATAACAAAAATTCCTTAATATCAACACCTTTTGGAGCACCACAAACTTGTCCTATGGAAGAAATTCAATAAATAACTTTTTCATAAGTCTTGTTCATTGAAAATCCTTTCTTTTAGTCCTTACATATTATTTGCATTTTAACAAGGATTTTCATTTACTCTTTCAAAGCATGGTTTATCAAGCATGTTTAGGTACTTTCAAGTACATAACTAAAACCCCCTACTCGCCATTAACTCTCTCTTGCTCTCTCTCCTAAAATCATCCTCACGTGTAGAGCCATCAACTCCTATAAAAATTTTATATATGAAATAAGGCTTACCAATTTTAGTGTATGATAATAAATTAATTAATCATTAATTTTTGAAGCATTGCATAATATACAAACAAGGAAATATAAAAAGGAAACCAATGAATGGGGTTAAAAATCAAGATAGATAATATGAAAAAGGATAGACCAATTGAAGAAAACGAAGAGGAATCCAAGTGGAACAAGAGTGCTAAAGGAACCAAGAAGGAAATCAAGGAAAACATGAAGGTTCTCTCATGTAAGATGGATTTTTGAATTCCTACACAATCTTAGAGCTCTAGTGTCCCCTTCTATCTATTTTTCATCCTATCAAAATCAATTATATACCTTTTCGATATATCTGCGTCACCTAATTTTATTTCTATGAATCAAAGTATTATAATTTGATAGTAGCATGCCCTAAGTGATTAATTATTTACTAGTTCATCTCACCCAATCGTGATTTGAGATAGAAATGATATATTTAAAAAGGTACCTTTATTGAAATAAGATCTTTAATTTCCTTTAATATAAGGGGTCAAATATATTAGGAAGTGGCTTGAGTATAATTTTGAAAAATAGATAATTAGGATATATTTATAATATGAGTTCATGATTAAAACAAAGTACACACTCATAGGGTCTTGTGGGCTGGAAATCTTGTCGAGATAGCAAGTCCCAAGAGTGCTTCAAATCGAGGATCTGTCAGACATAGTATTTCTTTCAATATTGTAATAATATTATAATGTGTTTGTTCTTCTTTTAAATTTTTTATCACCCACAAAATATACGTTCAAAACCATGTAAAAATCTATTAATTTCTTAGGGAACTTTTACAAGACTGTTTTTTGTTTTAAAGGTTACAAGAGTTATAAATATCAATTGTGTTTCAATTAATTCTCGTTGATAATATCTACACATATAGAATTTAGTATTAACCAAATTAAGTCATTAATTATTATTAGTTTACTTCTCAAATCCATTTTGAACTACAATCAACCTTCTAAGGTCCCGTCGGCACTAAAATTTTCCTCGCAATTACTATTTCATTAATGTATTTATTAGGAATAGGATGTTGTTAAGTATAATTAGTAGTGGCATCTAATAGAAGATAACAATACTTTGCCAATAATGTACAATATGATAATAGTCAAAGTACAATAGAAATGTTCTCGGTGAAAAATAAAATATTTGTTGTAAGTGGTCTTGGTAATGTTAAAATGCCAAAGTTAGGGTGAATGAATAAGTAGGGTCTACATGATATAGAATTAGATATAACATATTTTTAATAATGACAAGGAGTGATGTCATAAATATTTTGTATATTAAATTTGTGTAATATCTATAAAGGTGGAACCCATGTGAGATGATAAGGTTTATCTTATCTTAGAAGATAAGCCTACATGTAAAGACAAGAGTTGAGGCATGGAATATGATTAGACGGAAGATATTTCCTATCATATCTTAGAGATAGGGTGGATAAGCTTGAATTTCTATAAATAAAGAGGCCACCCCTTCTCATTTATCATAGAACAAAGTTGTAATAATTATTTTATGAATAAAAGATTTATTGTGAAGGTGTGTTAAGGAAGCCATCAAGAGGAGTAATTGTGAAGTTTCTCCCATAACTATTTCTGGAAAACAAGTGGAGTTGGTAACACTTGAAATAATTTATGGGTGAGATTGTAACAATTTCTTGTTAATAGTATATTTTATAGTTGTATTTTATAGTTGTTATCATTATTTTATGTCATAGTTTGTGGTATTCTTATGTTATGTCTCGCCATTGTGTTTCCCGACATCGCCACCAAACCAAAAGTTACACATTACTAAAATAATCATAGACAAGAAGTTCCCAGTGAAATACTATCGGTGTGCTTGGATTGGTTTTGACATTTTGGTTCCATTTTCGAGACCGTTAAATCGTTGGTGGATTTTCGGAAAGATATTCCCTCTTATTCAAAAAATCATGTAGAGTGTAAACTTGTTTTTAACATGGATAGTAGTTACCATGGTAAAGTCATTTTTACCATGGATAGTATTTACCGAGTAACTTCACTTTGTACCATGAATAGTACTTACCACAAAAACTTGACTTTTTCGTGAATAATGTTTACCATAGTAACGTCACTTTTACAAAGAAGAAATCATGTTTTACCATAGTAAATATAAGTTTACCGTGGTTATTCCTATTTTACTATAGAAAGGTATAAAGTCACTTTCTATTATAGTGATTCCAATTATTTGTGCACATAAGTCTTTTTTATTGTACTTGTGGGTTTGTATTTCACTATGGTTACTTTGGAAATTTGAAAGATTGTAGTTTTTCATCCCAATCTAATGACAATGCTCCCTCTTTCATTCAATAATTTAAATGATCTTACATTTGTAATGGCCTCACAAGAAGGGAACAATTGACTGAATTTTATCCTACCTTTTTGGATGGTTCAATCCTTAGGTGGTTTGAAATGTTAGGTGATAATGTTAGAAACTCATGGGATTTATTAATTGAAATTTTTCTTCAAGAATTTGTTGAAAAATAGAAATATGTAGATCTCATGATCAAGATCACAAAGCTAGCCCAAGGAGAGAAGGAGAAGATAAGGGATTATCATGCTCATGTTATAGAGCTAAGGAAGAAGCTCAATGTATAGATCCAAAAAAGTATTAGCAGATGGGTTGACGAATGACTTGGATAATCACATCTCTAAGCACTTCATTATTGGGATGAAGCCAGAGATCAAAAAATGAGTGAAGTATGACCACCCAACGACCCTTGAAAAAAGAGGAGATTGCAAGAAGGCAAGAAGAAAGAATGGAAGAGGATCCCAAGGAAATTTTTGCTAAGGTTGAGCCTATACCAACAACTTTGGTTCATAATCCACAAGAAAACATGGTGAGCACAAAAATTCCCCTAGTATGTCTACCGAGTATAAATATATGCTCAAGAAGATGGGTCGATTACCTATTAATATTCTTCAAGAAAATAAATTTAGTTCCCATGGAGGAGATAGAGGTCCAAAAAGAAATATATATGAAGTTATATGATATGGTTGACATAAAAGGGTCGTTATAAGTATAATTTTCTAGGTAAAGCTTCTACATATAGTACAAGAGATAATGATAAAGGAAAATCAGCTACGAATTATTTTGATGTAGTAGATAGGAGCATAAATAATGAATCGATATGTTTATAACAAAAATAAATAAAGAAAAAGATAACCAAGATGGAAAGGATCCTAAAAAATGATTGGAGAGATTAGTATGAAACATAGGACAAGAAATTTGGGTGTGCAATATTTTTTGATTTCACAGGGGCAAGGACCATACTCTATCTTAGAAGATTTCTCCAAAAGTCCTACAAATATTACATATGGTTAGCTTCTTGATGTCTTCTAAGAAGAGGCGAGAGATGTGAAGTGGACTCAATGCTCAGCGAAGGAAGGAGGTTGAGGTTCCTATTTTGGAAATAGAGGTGGATCCCTACGCTCCACAAGCCGAGATATTATGTAATGGTATTTCAATTCATGATGTCTTAGTAGATTAAGTTGTTGTACTTAATGTAACGACCGAGTCTATAATGAATATTTAGGGTTTAAAATTGATCGAACCTCAAAACTTATGTTGAGGTCATTAAATAAGGGAAAAACTAAACCATAAGGTGTTGTTTCAAATTTGAAAATATCTCGTGATGGGTGTTGTATGTGTGGTAGACTTCTGGTGATAAAGAATGGTACTATTTTGTACCCAATGTTGTTGGGAAGGCCATGGCTAAGGAGACATTATGCAAGAAACTAATGGAATGAAGGATTCATGATGATTGGACGTGTTAGAGAGAGGGTGAAGATAAATGTGATCCCTTAGCATAATAAGGCAAAACTTGTTGATTCAAGTTATGAAACTAATGATTGGAAATCCTCTAATTACTCTAGTACAAGTGAAGTGGACACGAAAGATGAAGAAAGTGAGGTTGATGTTTCGGTCATCGATATCCTTCTAGTCACACTAACTCATGAACCCATAAAATTATCTGAAGAAGAACTTGATGATCATCTCCAAAAATAAATATTGGTGATCCTATGATGGAGAGTGAGAAGGAATCCTACCTCAAGATGTTTTGAAGGTATATGCACTTATTCACTTTTTATTAGAAGGAACTCCATCAATTAAGTTGGGTAGAACATTCTATTGAGTTGGTAGATGGTGTTAAGCCCATAAAGTAAATTCCATATAGAATGAATCCTAATTTCTCCAAGAATGTAAAATAATAAATAGATAATTTTCTTGATGCAGGGATTCATATTTGTTGTGGAGAATTCAGAATAGGTTTCTCCCATTGTGATCTAAATAAAAAGAATGGGAAGATATGCATTTTTGTTGATTATAGGAAGCTTAAAAAGGCAAAAAGAATAATCATTATCCTCTATAGTTCTCATATCAGTTCTTAAATGAATTAGTTGGTCATGAGTGTTATAGTTTTACAAATTTCTATACAGATACAATGAAGTTTGTATAGAGAAGAAAGATCAACCAAGACTACGTTCACCATTCCTTGGGGAATGTTTGCTTATAGAGTTATTCCATGTGGGTTGTGTAGTGCTCCAACCCACATTCCAACGCTGTAATGAATAGGGTTTTGAACCCTAAATTGGAAGCTTCATCGAGTATCTCGTGGATTATTTTTGCATCTAGGAGAGAAAAATGGACCACATGCACCAGATGGAGATAACATTTCAAAGGTTAGATGAATACAAATACTCACTAAACCCTACAAATTGTGTTTTTAGATGTTCTAAATGTGTTTTTAAGGACATGTTGTATCTAGAGATCATATTCGTGCTTGATCCCGATAAAGTTTCAAAATCAAAGAGTTACCATTTCCTATGAATAAAATAAAGTTGAGATCATTTTTAGGCCATGTGGGTTACTATATAAGGTTCATCAATAATTTCTCAAATCTTGCACAACCACTAACCTATTTCTTTAAGAAAGATGTTACTTATGAACCACGAAATAATGCACATGAAGATTTTAAACAACTAAAGAAAGATTTGGTGTCTTCACTGCTTTAATGAATCCGGACTCAGAGAAAGCCATTTATTGTGTATACTGATGCTTCGATGCATCACTAGTAAGTAATGTAAGCCAAAAGGATTAAAATGGAAATGATCATCCATTTTAATTTGGGAGAAGAAAAATGAGCAATGCAGAGGTAAATTATATTGTAACTAAAAATAGGCTCTAGCTATCATTCTTGATGTCAAGAAGTTTAAAAATTACTTGCTCGGGTAGAAATATATAGTTGTAATAGATCATCGTGCTCTAAAAACATTGTAAATAAGCCTAACCCATCAACAAGGATAACAAGATGGATAATTTTTCTACAAGAATTTGAATTTCATATTATATATAGGCCAGAAAGAAGCATGTCAATGCATATGCACTCTCTTTAGCCTATGATGGTTTAGGTTCGTCTTCGATGATGATGATTTCCTAAGATTCAACATTGTTATCCCTTGACATAATCCATAGTGAATACATAGATATTTAGAATTATCTAAATGATTTCAATTTTCCTTATTGTGCCAATGCAAAGACTAAGAGGAAGATTAATCAATCCGACATCCATATTCTATCATGCATGGATTATTATTTCGATAAGGTTTGATGGACAATATAAGAGAGAAGTTGGAAGTGATCAAGGTAAGGAGCTACTTGAAGAATTCCACAATGGTACATGTGGAGGATACTTCTCTGGAAAACTTACAAACAAAAGGATCTTGGATGCAAGTTATCATTGGCCCAATATTTTTAAAGATTTTTATAGTTATTGTAAGACATGTGCTAATTTTCAAACTCATGGAAATCATAAGAATTCATCAGCTCCATTATTCCATAGTATTTGACTTGGTCCCTTTGAAAAGTTTGGAATATGTATTTTAGGTCAACTTCTAACTCCTCGATGCCAAAATAAGTATATTGTAGTTGCCACATATTATTTAACGAAGTCGGTTGAAGTTCGGCCCTTGAAAACAACTTACATGGATGAAGTGGTAAGGTTTATATATGAATGCATTGTCATTAGATTTGGTTGTCCATTATTAATTGTAATGATCAAGGAAGCCACTTCATTAATGTGGTGATAGAGGCCCTAGTAAACAAGTTTTCTATCAAGCACAAGAAGGTAACAACTTAGAAGCCAAGCACAAATGGATAGTTGGAGTGAAAAAATATGTACTGTGTCAAATCCTATTAAAAGATGCGCTTTGCAAGTGCATAAGTGGGATATAAGGATTCATGAAGCATTGTAGGCATATAGGGCAATGTCAAAGTCAGCAAAAGGATACTCCCATTTCATTTGCCTTATGAAATTGATCCACTTCTTCTAATTGATTTTGATATTCACACTTTGTGAGAGTTATGAGAAATAAAATGATGGGTGAAAGTGATTCGGTAAAGGAAAGGTAGGCACATTTTAATTTTCTAGAGGAAATGAGAGAAATAAAAAGGATACAAGCTATAAGAAGAAAATGAAGCAAAATGAGTACTTTGATCAAAAGATCCTCTAGACTCCATTATAGGCGAATGACTTGGTCCTAGTATATGATTCTCGATACAAAAAGAGGAGGAACAAAAACATCTTCCCAAATGGATGGGGCCATAGAGAATATTAGTTGTGCAGAAAATGGTACATATCAACTGGAGAAATTGGATGGTACTCCCATTACAAAATTGTTCAACCATGACAAGTTAAATATTTTCCAGTGCACCAAAATAGTCTACTCACCCGAAAGAGTAGAATTTTGGGAGGGGGAAGATATCCACAAAAAAAATTTCCTCCATAATTTCTATTTCATTAATGTATGTATTAGGAATAAGATGTTATTAATTATAATTAGTACCGACATATGATAGAAGATAACGGTGTTCTTAGTATGGTGCTACCAATAATTTATAGTATGGGAACAATAAAAGTATAATAAGAATGTTATGGTAAAAAAAAAATATTTGTTGTACGCTGTCGTGGTAATGTTACAATTTTGAAGTTAAGGTAAATTGATAAGTAGAGTCTACATTATTTAGAATTAGAAAAAAATATTTGTAATAATGACAAGGACTGATGTCATAAATAATTTGTATATTACATTTGTGTAAAATCCATAAAGGTGGAACCCATGTGAGATGATAATGTTTATCTTATCTTAGAAGATAAGCCTACATGTAAACACAAGAGTTGAGGCATGGAATATGATAGGCCGAAGAGATTTCCAAACCTATCTTAGAGATAGGGTCTATAAGATTGAATTTATATAAATAGAGAGGCCACCCCTTCTCATTTATCATAGAATAAAGTTGTAATAAGTATTTTTGAATAAAAGATTTATTGTGAAGGTGTGTTAAGGAAGCCATCAAGAGGAGTAATTGTGAAGTTTCTCCCATAACTATTGTTGGAAAAAAGTGGAGTTGGTAACAATTGGAATAAATCATGGGTGAGATTGTAACAATTTCATGTTAATAATATATTTTATAGTTGTATTTCAGATTTTTCATAAATATTTTATGTCATAATTTGTGGTATTCTTGTGTTATGTCTACTATTGTGTTTCCAAATTATTACCACCAAACCAAAATTTGTGCATTACTAAAATAATCATAGCATGAGGAGTTCCCGTGAAGTATTATCAAGTGTGCGATTGGTGTTTAAAGTCCCCTTAATTTTTATTTAAATAATGTCATCCTTAAACACATTTTTGTACCCTTGATATTTCTTCTTAATTTTATGGTTTAATCAATTCATAAGTTGATTTAACTTTATTTCCCCTAACCACTTAACACCGCTCCCTAAGATCTAGTTATCTAACTATGCATTTAAATTCTAAATAAATTTATTGCTTTATAATATTAACCAAATGACCATCACAAAGATTATTGGATAAATCCCTAACTCAAGTCATGTATATATTTATCAAACTATATTAAAAAGGGGTCACATCCTATACTAACCCACTAAAATCCCCTTTCACTAAATACCCATACTATTAATTTAAATCACTTTATCCAATAAAAATCCCACAACTTAAAAAGTTGTAGGATTCATTCTCTACCATTAGATCTAATCAATAAGGACCCTTAGATCTTAGGTTTGACTAAGGAACCCTATAAATCCTTATGAGTTTCCTTTTATTCTTTTCTTTCCCTATTCTTTTCATTTTCACAAAAAAATTTTGCAGTTAAGGAAGATTGGAGGTTGTAGAAACAAGGAGAGAATGTAAAAGGATTTTACCTAGTTTGGAAGGATATACACACCATTTCGGGCTTGTTTTATTAGGATCCCTCTCCTAGGGTTAGCCATGAATATTATTGGTTATTTGCATTTTTTTAAGTTTACCCAAATCGGATTATAGGCATCATTTCCCCCATTTTATTATTTGTTACCAAAGGTATATACACAGATTTACATAATTTTTGTGTGTGTGTGTGTGTACATATATATTCATATATAACATTTTTTAAAAATAAGTGCTTACTAAATCCCACCGCCATATATATAAAATTGGCATTTTTAACTCGTTATTTTTAAAACAAATGTTATATATGTATATACATGCATACATATTTACACACACACAGATATATATATATATATATATATATATATATATATATATATATATATATATATATATATATATATATATAATTAGAGTTATTAATAAGAGGCTCAACATATTAATTGGCAAAAAAACCACAACATTTGTATTAGAGGGCCGTGACCAATGTAATGTGAAAGATTTACATGCATCTGTGGGTGGGGGCGGCTGCCCCACCCCACGGCCAACACTATACCAAAATAAAACAATAAATCAAAATTTTATTATAAACACTATTTGTTTTATAAACCAATCGACTAATCTGATTACATTCCACTTTTGTTTTTAAACAATAAACTTTGTTTTATTTGAACCTTTTACCACCGATTATAATTTATACCTATTTAATATTAGCTTATTAAATATTATATATATTTCAATAAATAAATAAATAAATATATATATGTAATTAATTTTTTTGGTTGTGTTTTTTAAATTTTAAGAACTCATCAATCCAAGTTTTTTTCAAATAACAACCTACAAAGCACAAGTAGTTTGTATAAGTTTATAAATATTTAAATATGTGGAATAGTTTTATTACTAGCCTTTCTCCATTTATACTAATTACCAAAGAGAAATGCAATGAACATACTTCTTGGGGTGATAAAGATCATTGAAATGTTTATATTATCTAGTTTACAATGATTAGAGAAATGCAACAACCATAAGTAACATAATTAAATTAAACTCTCTTGTTTATTATTCAAGTTTACCAACAATACTACAAAATGAAATCAACATAAACTTTCCATACAAGAACACTATTCTTTTAAAACGAAACCACAATACTGTGATTGTTAGTCAAATATTTAAATTCTAAAATACTTTTCCCATTCCAAGTAAGGATAATTTCCATTAATAAATCAAATGTACTCTTGATATAAATTTTCAAATTGAAGGAGATATAATAACAAATAAGTTGCAACATCATAGGTCTCTTTTCCAAAAGGTGTATTTCATTGATAATCAATACAAATCAGTTTTACATAATATATTACAAGAAATTTAAACTTTAAAATGCAAGTTACAAAATCCCTCCACTTAGGTGGAGACAACATGGATTTTTTTTAAAAAGAAATTGATTTTTTTTTTTGTTCTTCCAAATTGTAACTATGTCCAAGACTTCAACTTGAGCTCGACCATTTACTTCAAATTCAAAACAAAAAAGGGAAGGGTGAGTAGGAAACACTTTTTCCCAACCTATATTCTAATGAGGAGAAGAACTCACCCTCCTCATTAGCCCCGAGCCCAAACCATAAAGTAATAAGGAGTGGATGCAAAAATGGAAACTTTCACAAATGATTCGACATTACAACACTCATGTAAACCATACAAATAATACATTCAATCACTTACCACAATAACAAAATATACAATCATAATGCATAGGCTTATAATCTAAGCCAAGGAGAATATAATAATGAGAAACATCTCCTCTTATTTCCCATATAAGTTAAGGGCTCCACCCAAAATACCTCCAAGTTCACATCCAACTTCTCAACATATCCATTTTCCCTCCCAATGCAAAATACAAAAAGTATAGAAATTTTATCCTTTTCTCTCCCCATAGGTTGAACTCCTACTCATATTCCCTCAACAATGCCTCACAATTTTCTTTTCCCTCCCAAAATGGTCTTGTTATCTTTTTACCAATCCTTACTTAAGTCAAAATCTACCCAACACAAAACAAAACACAAAAATGCAACTATTGATTTATAAAACACACAAACAAGTAATTGGAAAAAAGGGTATAGACCCTACCTTGCCATCACAAGCTTCCACAATATTCAACAAGTGTAAACTCCTCCAACCAAGAAAGTATCCCAAAAACAATCTCCAAGATCTCCAAGAAAGAAATACAACTAAATTCCAAAAGAACAAGTGTGCAAATGAAAATGAGTAACCCCCAAAACTTCAACACATCATCAATAAATAGAAATATGAGGAGAGGAGGTGAGGTGGCTCCATGTAGGATGCCACATAACGTCTCCTCAACTCCACATCACCAAGTCAAACATAAAAACAAAAGCTAATAAATTACTGGGTGAGGATATGACAAGTTCCTTCCACACTCAAATTCTCATTCCAAATCTCTAAGGAAAAATTAAAATATTTTTGTAAGAGAGTGCAATTAATTGCCTCTTTTCTCCCTAAAACTTATGAGGTCTAAAATCAACCCCCATATCATAGGTATAGTTGGTGGATGAATTTAAGAGGCATGGCACAAACTTAACTTGTTGCACAAGCCTCTAAAATTGGTTCCAAAGTCAAATTTCGGGATTTACGGGATGGGTTGAGTGTACACATCAAAACAAATTACAATCTTAGTTAAATAAAAAAATCCCAAGGACTATTTATCCCAATTAAATGCCCATTTGTTACATCCCAAATAAATTTAATTCACATAATTAATCAACTCAAATAACATCACATTACTTAACAATAATAAAGTCAAATACACTACAATAATAAATCACATACTCCAAAAAAAAATTAAAAAGGAATACGGGAAAAATAGACATAGCCCATGGTCACATTTTGAGGTCATCCCCATGGGGACCTCCTAGAAATGAAACAACTCATGACCATATAACTAAACATAAATATGCCATGGTGACCTTTGTTGCATCAATCTAATATTCTGCTATGGTTAGTCTCCCAACCCCCTTCTTGTTTGTTGTGATACAATAACCTACAAAAATCAAACACTACCTCTTCGGTCTTATGGCTGCATCAAATACATCAACAATAAAATATATGCACATCCATCAATAAACATCATCATATCATGTAATTAAATCATCAACAAAGCTAAGAAATGTTATCAAAAGTTCACAATTTTCTAAACATTTCAATTCTACCATTTCATTAACAACAATGAGATCACAAGACTAGCTCGATCATCTTACAAAATCAATACGCCAAGAATCCAAAGTTTCGGTATATGTAAAATAACAACACTAGATCATCATCAATATTGAAATATCTGTCCACGCATATAATCCACACTATGAGTCACCACATATCTATAATCAAAATATCTATAATGTCTATCAAAATACTAATCAAATATATTAATGTTCATTTTTCAATGTATACTTGATCAAATATGATAAGGAATTCCATGTCTTCCCCCATGGGGACCTTCTTTGCACCCATCTGATATTTCACTATGGTTAGTCTCCCAACCCCTTCTTGTTTGTTGTGATATAATAACCTACAAAAATCTAACAATACCTCTTTGGCCTCGTAGCCACATCAAATACATCGACAATAAAATGCATGCAAGTCCATAAATAAACATCATCATATCATGTAATTAAATTATCATCAAATCTATGCAATGATACCAATTGTTCAGAATTTTCTAAACATTTCATTAACAATAGTGATATCAAAAGACTAGCTCGATCATCTAGAAAAATAAATACATCAAGAATCCAAACTATCGGTATATGAAAAACAAAAACACTAGATGATCATCAATACTAAAATATATGTCCATGCATATAATACACACTATGAGTCACCACATATCTATAATCAATATATCTATAATGTCTATCAAAATACTAATCAAATATAGTAATGTCCATCTATCGTAGTCTACTGGTCAAATATGATAACAAAGTCCATGTCCTCAGTCCATAGAAAGAAAAATCAGAGTAAGGTAAAATTTTAAGAGGAGTGAACACTACATTCCCCTTCCCTTAGACTTGACTTTCTCCTAGAAGTCACTAGAAACAGTGTGGGTATTGGGATCTCAAAAGTGAGGCATCCTCCCATGTAGAATACCGATAATCCATTAAGGTCACTCAACATGCGGTAATCCAACTTTCTTATATTTTCCAAGATAGACAGAAAATTCAAGGTTCCAAAGTTAAGATGACATAATCCACGATACAATAAACTAAGATATTGATCCTCTTCTAAATTTTCCACTAGATGTTATCAATAGTTGAACAATATAAAAAGGATTCATGCAAAAGAACTTCTCAACTGAGGTTGATGTAAAAATCTACAAGTCTATCCCTCATCTACTCGCAAAAATCCATCTGCAACAAATTTTCCACAAGAGTCAGTTCGCGAGAACTGAGCAAGATAAGGCTACACAAAACCACCATAACTATTATCTAACAATACCACAAAAGGAAGCACTTTATTACAAGAATTGGGTCAAACCTCTAAACACTATCAACACATCAAGTTATAATAAAGTCTCCATCATGCCAATCAAGAAGGAGAAGACCTTGTACTTCAGTTAGGAGTAAAAGCAACGAAAGTATAGCAATTGTATGAGACTGGCCCTTGGCCCTATAAGGAGAAATAAACAATCTAGCAAAAACAAAATTCCCATCAAGTAAATAATTAAATAATAATTACAAGATTGAGATTTGATATATAGACCAACCATCTAGAAATTTATCAAAGGTACCAAACACATAGGCTAAAATAATATATTTCTAAAATAAAAAGAGTTGATCGGCCCAAGAAAAGGGGAACCACGGTTTCAAAAATTAACACAAAAAGCCATGTATAATTGAGTTTTAAACCAGAAATCAAATAGAGTAAACACACAACATAAGTTTCAAGAGAAGGAAAAGTATACTATTTTTGACCATTAACTCCAAGAGATTTTCCAATCATTCAATAAGGGCCAATACCTTACAAAGCTAGTAGCAAACACGCGAGAGAAGAAGGGAGTTCCATCAAACAAGAGTATACAAAAATGTCATCAAACAATTTTATAACACTAAAGATTTGTAAACCTCCACAACAATTCTAATGTTTGGTTAATTTAAAATAAATTACCTATTTCCCAAAACAACAATATTTTAAGGCAACCCTTGGTAACACATTCAACCATCACACATAGATACAAACATAATTTCTAAGTGACATTATCAAAACAAAACCTTCCGCTATGAATCCATAAGACTATCAAATGAAAGATGAGTTTTTTTCCGAAGATTAATCACATTTAAGGAAATTTCCATCACAAAATATTAAGGTAATTACGTGCATAAAAACCTGAGCAATATTAATTAATAGCGTTAACATTACAAAGGAGAAATAATGCAAGTTAGGAAAAATAAAAGAGTGCCATCAACAATAATTCTGAGAGGGGGATTAGACCAAAACTATTCTAGTGTCACCGAGGTATTGGATTCGCACAATGAAACCTCGAGCTTAGTTGATCCGAAAAGCTAGTTATGGTTCAAGTTGATAGGGATGGTCAAGGTACTTCTTGAGGATGGCCTTAAAAGCCTAGAAACAAGATGAAAGATAATATAAGAGTCTAAACACACGAGACGGAAAACACATTGCACACAAACCTTTTCATTCTAAAAGTTTTAATACCGAAACTCTAAGCTGGCTAGCCTAAGCATTGATCACACTAATCCTACAACCTTTCTTTCTCAATGCCAAAAGGTTATCAAAGAAACTTGAGAAGAAGTTAACAAAAACATCAAAAGAAAAACTTGGGTGCTAGGGAGGAGCTTCATAGTTATCGTAAACTTACTTCCATGATAATAAAAATAATAATTTGATCAACATAATAACTCGCAACTCAATCATAGAGAAGAATAAATACATAAACAAACAGATGAAGGTCTATCACTCGAGCAAGAGAAACATAACACCTAGAGGAGAGGGCACACGCATCCTTTCGACCAACATACTGACAACGATAAAAGCTAAAACAAGAAGAAAACAAGCAGAAAGGGGAGATCTCCCATCATGACATCCAACTGACAAATCAATGCAAGGAAAAGGTGGTTCGATTTCACAATAATTTTAAATATAGTAATAGTAGAAAAGTGTAGAAATATCTTTCCTTTTTCTCCAGATTCAACATCGCCCTCCTGCCTCTTCCATTGCTTTGGACGCCCTCCCGAAATCCCACACCCAACAAAACATGCCAGACTGTAGAGGAAGCCAGTGGAAGCTGGAAACGTGGGAGGAGAAGAGGCATCCATCACCCAAGTCACAGAGGAGAAGATAATGAAAGGAAGAGGGTTCGTTGCAGGAAACAGAAACAAAACTGAGCAGAGGGAAATAGAACAACACCCAAACATACTTCCCTCCTTCCAAGGGCCAGCAGTGCAAGAAAACGCCTTGACAGAAAGGATTTCTATGGCCTCTCTGCCCATGCAACCAGGTCAAAATGATAGACTGGAACAGGTGCGGACATCCATCCATGCGCGCAGGGTAAGAAGAGGAGGATTCCAAAAAAAACAACAAGAGTCGAAGCTAAACAGCTGCCCACGTTTTCCAGCAAGTTCATAATTGCAAAGCAAATTGTGCTTTATGAATATTCTGATATGAAACAGATCCATGCCTATGAGATTCTCTTCCATGAGTTACATCGTAAAACAAGTAAGGTCTCAATAGAGAATCTTTGCAATAAACTTCATCAGGTCTCCTGGTAACACTCTCACTGTCACATAGTCGATTTTGATAAAAAAATATCTTGAAGGAGAATCCCGAATTTGAGGATGCATTCGATACTGAACAGATAACAACATAGTTGGACAACCTACTTGTTGGAAGCGCTCAAAAGGCTTCTACTAAACTGCAACATGCCTGCCGCCTAGCTAAATCTGTTGTAGGTCATTGCTGTGGATCCCCGACAAGAACACACCTCGCAGCACCCAATGAAAGTGGAGGTAACACGCCTACTTCACTAGCTTGAAGCTCCATCTAGCCATCATGTCAAACCCATACTGCACCCATACGCATTGAATAAAAGAATCAAAATGAGATCAAGGTGAAGAAAAATAGGACTCCACCGACTCCCATCTCCCTCACGCAAGGTAGAAACATAATGGCCATTACAGTCTGCAGGTTGGTGGTTGGGAGGAGACTAATGCCATCCACTTGCAACAAGACATGCGAATGGACCTGGTCGGCCAAGGTGGCAGTGGAGGGTAGGTGCAAGCAGTTTAAAAGATTTTAAAAAAAGGCAGTCCTCACCATGACCTATTAATTCAATGGTAGAGGTTAAAAATATTTTTGTGGGTTTTTCCAATGAATTCTTAGCATTTAGAAATTAGTTGGCCATTCAAAATTACCGAGAAAATCTCATTGTCCAATTATTTTTCCTTATCCACAAGCAAGAACTTCAATCTAAATTCATACAAAATCCTCCTTTGGCATGTACTTGTGGTAGAGTGTGTTAAAGGAATCAAAGAAAACCTTTCTGAAAACACCACTTAACTTAGAAGATCCATAATGGAAGCAAGTACAAACTTTTGGATGTCTCTTTTTTGGATAGTAAGCTTTATTAAACAATGAAAATTTGAGGGAGTTAAAATATTCTATCAGTGGCCTAAAGTTTGTGATTTCAAGACCATTATAAGATAGGACTTGAAAATCAATTGGAAACATGAAAATTAAAGAAGTTCGATGTTGTATCAATTCTAGAAAATTGTAATGTGTATGTTACTTCAATTCTAAATTCAAGAAGAATCAATTAGAATAAATCAATGAATGTATTTAGAGGAAGCTACTAAGTGTCTTACAGAATAGCATTTGAATTTTTATACATATTCTAATAATCAAGATTTTTAATGATTTCAAATAAATTTATAAATGATGGGAACTGACTAAGTGTCTTGCAAAATAGATATTGAAAAAAATTCCATATTTATGATAATCTAGATTTTTAATGAGATTCTTTAAATATATTTGAAATCACACTTCCTCCCCATCGCCAGGCGCCCCCATGAGCCCCTCCTTCAGCAAAGATACGGGATAACAAAATCTCTACTAACTAAGGTAAGCTCACAAAGCATACGAAAGAAGATATATTAATACAAATGCAAAAGGAGTTACAAGATTACCTGAACAGTTCCCATAAGCTAAAAAGGTATACGAATTTTTGTATGATTACTATTCAACCCGAGAAGATTAAATCACAAACAGACGAGCAAGCTAGAGGAAGTAAGAATCGAATTCTCCATTACTCACAATGATTAAAACAACATGTGAATGGGCCTAAGAAACCAAAGGGAAAAACTAGATGTTAACGTTCGAAGGCAAACACGAAGAAAAGACCGACCATGGAGCCAAGACATCAGAATTACACACAGCCGTTCGACGCTCCACAAGAGGGTCATTGCAACAAGAACTAGGGTAAACGCTGAATGGGGCATTACATCAAAGCTGTAATGAAAGGAAGTACAAGATATAATGCAAAAATAATTCTTTATAACTCAAACAGCTGAAGAGAATTGAAATTCCAAGATAATCTTACAAATTTCAGCTATTTTAAGTTGCAATTTTCAAAATAAGGCAAATATGAGAACAAAAGATACTATAATGTCATTGAAGTATATTCATTCAAGCAAGTAGTACTCATCTATGACATGATCAAAAGCCATTACAAATAAACAAAGGAGCTATCTCATGATGACATTAGAAGTGACAAGTGATTTAGGTAAAATCTACAGTTGTAAAGGGGTTTAGAAAGAGATAATAAACCAGATTTAAGATATAACTATTTTCATAATAGAGTAAAGGATGAAGATCTCTAAAAAGATAAACAGTGAATCCATGTTCTAGTGTTCAAATGGATTTGAGATTTTTCACTCAGTCAAACAGTCAATAGAAACTTACAGAGAATGAAAAACTCATAATTCATCAAACACAATATCATATTTTGAAGTCAATACTAACTCTACAGGAATGAGTTATAAAACTTATTACTCAAAGATCAATGGGAGCATTTATGAAGGTCTCAGAATCTTGCAAACCCACCAATCATAAAGAAGGGATTTTTGGTTAAATATGGATAGCATAGCTAATATTTCCACAATATTCTCAACAATTGCAAAAGAGGATGACATTTGTCTTAAGGAAAAGAAACTAATATAGAAAGGCATTGCTCAAAATGCATTATAGAAGAAGAAAACTACTTTATGGCTAACACAAGAACATATGTGAAATATAATAGTGACAATATTAGAGCTTTAGAGGCCAAGGAAAAATTATGAAGCTCATCACAGTCACCAGAGTATTCAAATAAATGTAATTTCCTTCTACAAGCCAGATGTAACAACAAATACCAGACCACGTGTTCCAACAGAAATGGGAATTGTATTTAACATTTCGAAGCTATAAGTATCAAGGATTCAAGTAAACATTATGAGGAATCAAAACCACAGCTCAAAATGACAAGGTCGAGCCTACCAGTTTTCTCAGAATCAAGGTCTAAAACAAAGAAGATCAAAAGGTTGCTTCATAGAATAAGGAAGACTTATGAGTTTAAAAAAATACAATCCCATCTGCTTTGAAGTGAACAAAACTCAACAATTACAAGAACCAATTCTCAGTCAATAACAAAGTGGTATTCCTAATAATGGATAGAATTTCAAAGAAAACCCAAAAGCATGAGCAACCCAGAAATAGAGATAGAAGAACATGCAGGTTTCAAACTCATAGTCAAGTTTTGCTCCAATTTTTTGACATCAACCAAGAATAGAGGGAATCTAAGTGAAAAATGATTTGAAATCAAGGAAGAGTACAATTTATGGTTTTAATCACAAAACCCATTAATAGGTATTAAGAAATCAAAGTAACAAACAAAGAAATTACCATTTATAATCGAATAGTCAAAACTTTCAAGCAACTAAATGAAGAGACAAGATATCCATATGCCCATGAGAAGTTTCGAACTCGGAAGTCAAGCGTAAGAGCCCAAAACGGGTTTTTAACATGAAATCCCCAAAGGAACTAAAAAATCCAAAAAATTTAAAGAAAAATGAGTATCAATTTTGGAATTTGAAATGATAAAGATCAATTGATAGTGAAAACTCAGGAAATCAAGAAGCTTACTATCCTCGTCAAAAAGTAATGCAAGTTACATAGTTCCAAGCTTAGTAGAATGTGACATGGCGGCCATTCCTTCATAAAGCCAAATTAACAAAGCTCAAAAGAGACATAAATGGTGTCCACAAACCTCACTGAGTTGAAAAAACTTAGAAAACACATTCATAGTCAGAAACAAGCTCGAGGGTTACCTTAAAAAATGATGAGCATCATCCAAATTCACTCAGAAAGTTCTAATAGAGAAAAAGATTGAATATATAAGATGCACGAAGATACAGAAACCAGACAAACCTCAAAAAATTGAGCTCGAAGTTCATAAGAAAGACGCGGCCATGACCACAATGCTTCACCTTAAAAGCTCGGGACAAAGAAATCTCAAAGAATCCCGCATAAGGCAGAAACCTTTACATCGAAAAGCCGAGATCATCAATGTAACATAGATAGTGAGATATCACATTGAGATATTGAAGACCATAAGCCAAACAGAGCCAAGCTTGAAGTGATCAACCATGGTGGCCAAAACATTTTTGCCACAAACTTCGCCCGAGAGCTAAAGGATCAAATGCAATGGTCGCAAATGGCTCGAATCAAATCAACCAAAGCTTTTGAAAAGACGAGTCGATAAACCTTAACCACATCCAGAAGAATCGATGGCTCAAATTCACCAAGTACAATGATCAAATGGAAAAATATAATGCTCAAAGATTAAAGAATAACCATGGTTATCCTCCCACCGAACAACATTTAATGTATACAGAAACCCTGACCGCATGTCATAAATCGACGGCATAAAAAACACAGGTACATAGATCGATGACCCGGTTTTCATCATCAATATCAAAGCAAACTCAACCTGAGTTAAATCTCCACCGAAAAAATGCATGGAGGGGTGAGTCACCATGGGGAGGGGGCCAGCCCATGTCACCAAACAAATAATCATTGCCATGACTTTCAAAACTATAGTCAATTCAAAAAAACAAAAGCCGACCAAATCATTAGATAAATGATCAAATAAAAGGTATTTTCAGCCATTTTCCTTCAAATAATGCCAAGGATGACAACTATGGGACAAAAAGTATATACTATAGCATGTGGTTGAGTAAATCATGGTGACACTTTTTTTTACCAAGTGCCCCATGCACATCTAGACATAATAATATGCTAAGTCCACAAGGTGGCCAAACCTGGTAATATGAAGGTGGTCCCCACACCAAGGAGTTGAAGTGGAGTTGCAAGTGTTATCCATGTGATCACTAGAAAATAAAATGAGTGTCAACATCAGAGACAAAGGTGGTCCAAGTCAGATTGATACTTGGATGAATTATTTTGCAAAGTATTGCAATTAATGTAATTATTTTGCTCACAAGAAGAGAATTGATTTTTGCATGCTTCATAAGAAGACATAACAGAGAAGAGACAAGTTTCATGTCATGGAGAAATACTTACCTAGCAAGCAATTTTATTTTTATCAAAATTATTCAACCAACCTTATTAAAAATAGAACAAATCAACCTCAATTTGACCGCATTGTAAACAAGGCTATTAATGCCTACTTTTAACTCGCATGCTCTAGTTTGTATTATTTTATTCCTTTAAATAAAGGATATAATTGGGATGCATGGGTGAGTACAAGCCTTAGGTTATTTTTAGGAAGTGGGTGAAATTTATTTTTCTATATATTATGTGCCTTTCAAAAGCACAAGGATTCTGATTGAGGACTTTTGGATATATGAGTACCGAATCAATTTATTCCAGCTTGTGCCCTCTCGAGTGTGAAGTGTTTTCTACCTTTCCAAGTTATTTTGCAGTCTTGTGCATGCTATATTAATCTTGTGAATGCAAATTCCCTGATAAACCAGCTTACCTTGATGTAAATTTTGGTCCTTTCTACTTAATTTTTAAGGTGCATGTTAACTTATTAGTACTATTGTGATCCTCCCTCAGTATAATCAAGTGTTTTGCCCTTAGCTATTCTATAGAAAAAATACTAGTTCGTTCATCAAAAATCCTTCACAGATCAGTTGTGCATCTACTCACCAAAGCACTCACACAAATTTGGTGTATCACCTTAGTTTTAAAAAATTAATAGTCATCTTTTACTCTCAAACTCCCAGAAAGTGGTTTAGGATACACTAATAAGGAACCGGCCTTAATACCAAAGACTCACCTCGAATTAGGTATACCCATAGACTCGAGGTATTTTCATTGTATCTATGAAAGAGAGAGATCATTTGTGTAAGCTTAGAAAAGCTTCAGCCATTTCTCTTACACAGTGGTGTACTTTCGAGAGATAACAGTTTTTGCATGCATGGTGGGACAACAAATCTGATCTCGCACACGAGTTTCACACCTACTTTTAAGGCCTAATTTAACCGCATGCTCTAGTTTGTATTATTTTATTCCTTTATAATTGGGATGCATGGGCGAGTACAAGCCTTAGGCTATTTCTAGGAAGTGGGTGAAATTTATTTTTCTATATATTGTGTGCCTTTGAAAGCACAAGGATTTTGACTGGAGGACTTTTGGATATATTAGTACTTTTTGTTTGTCAAGCAAATATTTTCAGTTGTACCCTCCGAGTGTAAAGTGTTTTCTACCTTTCCAAGTTATTTTGCAGTCTTGTGCATGTTATATTAATCTTGTGAATGCGAATTCCCTGATCAACCATGTTACCCTGCTATAAATTTTAGTCCTTTCTGCTTAATTTTAAATGTGCATGTTAACTTCTTAGTACTATTATGATCCTCCCTCAATATAATCAAGTGTTTTTCCCTTAGATATTCTATAGAAAAACTACTTGTTTTTGCATCAAAAATCCTTCACAGATTAGTTGTGCATCTAATTAGTCAAATCCCTCACACAAATTTTGTGTATCACCTTATTTTTAATATTTTTTATAGTCATCTTTTACTCTCAAACTCCTAGAAAGCAGTTTAGGATACACCAATAAGGAACTGGCCTTAATACCAGAGACTCACCTCGAATTGGGTATACCCATAGAGTTGAGGTGTTTTCATTGTACCTACAAAAGAGAAATCATTTCTACAAGCTTAGAAAACCTTCAGCCATCTCTCTATGGGATGCACTTTCGAGAAATAACAGTTTTTGGCATGCCCGGTGGCACAATGAATCAGATCTGCACACGATTTTCAAACCTACAGTAGATCTAAAGTAGATTTATAGTAAATTAAAAGTCACTTTCAGGAGCAAACTGTAGCTAATTTATTCTAAAGATTTTATGATCTTTTGGCGACTCCGTAAAGCTGAATTTAGACCAGTATTGTAGCATGTTCCATGCCTAAAGTGACTACAAGATCATCGGTAAGAGGAATTCCTTCTGATTTTGTTTCTTTACCTTTGAATTCTACTAGAAGGAGAAGAGTTGGTAATACTTTACCTTATAATAGACCTGGTTTTGGGAACCCTCCTCCTAATATTCCTTCACCACGTGTCAATTTTTCTATCAATATCCCAGTTTTTCCAATGGCCCTTCAACCACCCAAGAATTTTGTTCCCTTTACTAATGATAACCTCGTTAGTAAATCCAGTTTATTATGATATTCCCAACACTTCCATGAAAAGTTTTCCGTCATTCATGGGTGAAAATTAGGTTACACCAACTGAACATATCAAAGATGTTGCAGCCCTATGTGTAGTCCATAATATCACTCATGAAGACGTAGCTCTAAGACTTTTAGTTGCATCTTTTAAAGGGAAAGCCTTGCAATGTTATAGAAACCTAGAAATTGGAAACATAGGAACTTGGGATATTTTAGGTGAAAAATTGCTGAAACAGTTCCAAGACCATTTAGATCATTTGTCTCTCATTGAACAATTGTCCACTATTAAAAGAGCTCCCAACAAATTTATGTCTAGCTTCAATATCCGTATTGCCAGAACTTGGGAGAGAATTCCAGCAAGTGTCAAGCCTCAAGATGATCATGCTTTCCTTTATTATCTTAGATAATTAAAGAGTGATATCACAGCTATGATTTAGTCAATGGGTGGAGAGACACTCCCGTGAGCTTATAATATTTCTATTTGAGCTAAAAATAGTCTTATTCAAGTTGGAAAATTAGTGCTAAGGCCATCAATGCATTTTTCAGCAGATTTAGTGCCTATTCCTCACCTATTACAATCATAAAGCCCATTATTGTAGCTCCATCGAGATGATGTATTCAAATCTTTGAAGACTATGGGAAATAAGTTGACTTCAATTGAGAACAAAATTACATTACCTAGCAAGAAACCTACCAATCTCCTTATCATCCCTACCAACAAAATCAACAAAATAGGCAGCCCTATAAACAGAATCGAATTACAGCATCCCTACCAACAAAGGTAGTTTTACCCAAAGGCTCTTAGTTCCTTTAACTTATTAGTTCTAGTTAATATGTTTATAGAAGAGTGGTGTCAACCTTGCAATCAACCTCATTCACCAGTAATTTGCCAAAACACTTTGTCAATCTAAATCTTGTTGCACAAGCTCAATCTAAAACATTGTTTACACTCAAATGGAGGGTGGGAAGTAAGAGACTCGTATCCATAAAGCACATGAATATAGTTTAGTTAGTTTTAATGAGGAGGATTTTGTTGTAGTCACTACTAGGGCTTAAGGGAGGGCTGCTGAAAATCAAAAGTAATAAAATAGTCCTATCCTACCTATTGTCATTAACAAACAACATCTACAACTCCAAAGTCAACTATCAACCCTATTGTTCCTAAAAATCAGCAAGTGTCCCAATTTATAAAAGTCATCAATGACAGCTACAACCTGATCCAAGAAGACTATTTATACCTTAGATATCCAAGGCAGCTCAATCAGAGCTTAGTTTTCGTTAAGGCCTATTCTAAGACATTTAATTCTGTCTCTAAGACAGCTTGCTTCTTTTAACATTGGCGATGTAATGAAAAACATAATGTAAACATCTCAATGTGGGATGCTCTAAGTATTCCTAGACAATAAGATTTACTTTCTCATGAACTAGCTAAGCTGCAGATTTCTTCAAATATAGCAGAAAAGGAAGTTCAAAAGACAGACATGGTCCTTGGAATGTTTGAGTAAGACCGTATTAAGGAAGTTAAGTGGATGGTTCAGAAAGTTTTGAATGCTCATGACATCAAGAAACCACCACCATTTTATTTATCATTGATTATTAGAGAACATTTAGTTCATAATTGTATGGTGGAAAGTGGCGCAAGTAGCACAGTTATGCCAAAAGCGATTGTAGAAAAATTAGGCTTGCGCAGATGAGCCTACGAAAAGGAATGTCTTACAACTTGATGGAACTCAGTAACTAATACGGTTGGTATGATAAAAAATTTGGAGGTAACGTTACATGCTTGCCCAAATGTTTCTATTTTCCAAGATATTACTGTTGTGGATTTACCTCCATAATTTACCTTATGCTTATCTAGAGATTTCACAACGAAAAGAGGAGGTTATCTCTCTTCAGATTGGTCCTCATTTTTTACTACACATTATGGAACTAAGGCTATTATCAATTGAAAACCATTCGCTAGATTCCATATTGAGCCACATTCTCCAAATGCAATAGGTAATTACTCAACTTTAGAGCCATCCGATTTTGATGATGTAGCTCAGTGTTTCAACATTAGATGGTGTTTCTAACATGTTCACGGATGAAAAGACAATTGATGAACATGCTCATGATCCTTATAAGGAAGTTAAAGAACATCCTTTTGGTGTGTATTAGATGAATGAATGAAATACACCACTTCCCTTGTTGTCTAAAACAAAAATTCAAAGTGGAATGGATTTGGAAGCTTCATTTTGATGGAGCTAACAAAAAGAAAGGATAGGGAGCAGGTTTGATGCTCACTTCCCCAACAAACGAAAGGTATTTCTCAACTTTGAGTCTTCAATTTACATGCACTTGTAATGTAGTTGAATACGAAGCATTAATTCATGGTTTACTTTGGGCTAGAAAGAGATGTATCAAAGACATTACAAGTCTTTGGTGATTCTGAGTTAATTATCAATTAAGTAACAAACTTCAATGTTTGTAAGAATCCACTAATGAAGTCTTACAGATATAGAGTTTCAGACTTAATGGAATATTTTGAAGCTATTTATATTCATTCTATTCCCGTAGCTAAAAGTAAGCATGCATATAGACTTGCAGCAGTTGGTGCTAGTTTTGAAGTGATGGAATAGATGGAAAACAAAAAATTCAGCTTCATATTAAGCTAATTGTCAGGCCTTCTATACCTGATAATGAATCAAATTGGCAAGTTTTTGAAATTGATAATCAAATATGTAGGTTTTTGCAACATGAAGATCAATTTTTTGTAGTAAATCAGGATAAGTTACAACATTTATACTGTGATTAGATTGTCCAACTAAAGAAAACTAAATTGCCTCAAAGTCCTATCAGTTTGGAAGACATCTTCAGTACTAATGATCAGTTAAGAAAAGATAAAACTAAGTTTTCAATTCATGTTGATAACTATGAAGAGATTTCAATTGATGGAGGGAAAAATTTACTTCTTGGGAAGGTATGTTCCTTAAATGAAAAGAAGTTAGTTATTAATATTTGTAAAGAGTTTAAGGATGTATTTGCTTGGAAATACCAAGACCTGAAAGGGTTTGATCTTAGTTTAGCACAACATACTATTCGAGCTTACATCCAAATGCTAAGCCCGTAAGACAAAAATAGAAGCCTAAAAATCCAAAAATAGAACCTCGATGAGGAAAGAGTTATCCAAGTTGATTGAATCAGTGGATTATATTTCCGTAAAACATTCAAGTTGGGTAGCTAGTCTTATTCCTGTTAGGAAGAAGAACAATGAAATCAAACTAAATGTAGATTTCGAGAGATATTAACAAAGCTTCATTAAAAGATCATTACCAATTTCATAATATGGATCAGATTTTGAGAATAGTCTTAGGTTCAGATAGACTATCTCTTCTAGATGGTTATAGTGGCTATAATCATATTTTAGTCCGAGAAGAAGATAGATACAAAACAAATTTTACCACCAAGTGGGGTACCTATGCTTACAAAAGAATGCATTTTGGTCTTTCAAATGCCAGTGCAATGTTTCAATGTGTAATGGACATGGATTTTCAGAGCTTATTAAATAAATGCATCCTTTTCTATTTAGATGATGTGACTGTATTTTCAAAAGATTTTGAAGAACATCTAATGCATTTAAGGCAGACTTTTCAACTATGCAGCAGTTTGGAATATCTTTGAATCCCAAGAAGTCAATCTTTTCAATACATCAAGGTAAATTACTCATCCATATTGTTTCTAAGCAAGGTTTAGCAATTGATCCTTTCAGAATCAAATCTATATCACAGTTATCATTACCTCATCATAAGAAGGCATTGCAAAGTTTTCTTGGAAAAATCAAGTTTGTTAGAAGATTTGTTCCAGATTTCACAAAGATTGGCTAAACCGTTAATAGCTATGTTAAAGAAAGAGAAAAAATTCTCTTGACCACTCAAGGAAGGGAAGGTTTTGAAGTAATAAAATCAGCTATCTCTCGTGCCCCTACTCTTGCAATCCCAAATTTCGATAAAGATTTTATAATGTATGCACTTAAAGGAGCTAAAACAATTTTAGCTATTTTGATGTAGGTTAATGATGAAAATATTGAGCAGCCAATTGTTTTCTTTCGACAAAGTTTGCATGATTATGAAACAAGGTACACATTTCTAGAAAAACAAGTACTTTCAGTAGTCATAGGACTAAAATATTTTAAGTACATGCTTTCAAACAATAAAATTCATGTTCTTGTTTCTCATCCAAGTGTGAAATATTTCCTTTTAAATAAAGAATTGAATGAGAAAAGAGCAGGCTGGATAACAAAGGTTATGGAATATGATGTTGATATCCGGGTTGTTAAGATAGTTTGAGGTAAAGGTTTATGTGAACATCTAATTGCTGATATGGAAAAATAGTAAGCTACGGAACCTAAAGATTCAAAACAACATGCTGAAATTTTGTATCAGCAACCTAAACTTGCTCAAGAGATCCAAGAATCAAGGTGGATGACTGATTTGGTTAACTACTTATAGTATGGCACCTATCCGAAAGGTATGGATAAGAATAATCAAGATATTTCAGATTACAAGCTATTCCTTATCTTTTCATTGATGGTGTGTTGTTCAAAAGGGATATAAATGGGATCTTGTTGCGATGTGTTGATTATGATAAAATTTAGAAAATATTATCAGAATTCCATGAAGGACCTATAGTAGGTCACGTCTCAGCACATACTACAGCTTTAAAAATTATGAAAGCAAGTTACTGTTATCCAAAATTCACTCTCAAGGTAATTTTGATAACATGCGTCAAATTCTTTAGTCCCAGGCAATAGATTGAGTCAAGGCAAAAAAATTCATGTTTCTAGGGTCCCCTCATATTTTTCTAACTCCCCTATCCAAGTAGAAGAGAGCAAGTTCTGAGAAAATGTAAGAGAAATCAAAAATAGGCTCGGGGCAGAAAAAATCATGAAAAATGGCTAAGTCCTAATCCTAGAAGCATTTGGGACAAGTGGGACCAAAAGGCGCGGTTCGGCTGAAATGAGCACAGACGGTCCGAAAGTAATTGGGACATCCGGGCCAAAAGGACGCGCGGGACGCGGAAATCCGAACTGGCCGAAAGAGAGAAAAAATTGGCTAACTGCTGAGAGGGTCGCCTTTGGGACAAGCGGGACAAAAGTACGCGAACCGGGTGAAATGAGTCAAGGCAGCCCGAAACAGTCTGGGATGCGCGGGCCAAAAGTACGCGAACCGGCCGAACCGGCCGAAATGAGAACTTTTGTCCCGGGACAGTTGGGACAAAAAGGCGCGAACCGGCCGAACCGGGCGAATTTGTCCCAGACAGTCCAAAAGCAAATGGGACGCGCGGGCCAAAAGTACGCGAACCGGCCGGATCGGCCGAAATGGGAAATTTCAGCACCAAAACCAAATGGGACAAAGGGACGCGTGGGATGCAAAAGCATGAAATGGGTGAAGACAGAAGAGGAAAAGTCAACGTTCGACCTGCGAAACTTCAAACGGCCATAACTTTTGACTCCGAGCTCCGATTTTCACAAAATTGGACTTTCTGGAATGAGCTCTTATTTTTAATGAGGGTAGATATGTTTAAACAAAAGAAACATATTTGGCTCCAGTCAATCAATGCTCATTCCCGTCAAATGAAAAAACACTGCCAGTTCCCGAAACAAATTTTCCTTCCACTCGTAAGGCCATAACTTTTGCATTTCTTAACGAAATCGCACAAAATTGGTACCATTGGAATCGTGGTTCTGAGCCCAACGCACAACAATAAAGAAATTCGAGATTTGACTAGAAATTGATCGATATTTTTAAAAAAACGTGGCCGGGTTCGAAACATTGTTTTATTTGGTAGCCGGGAGTGCAATTAAGAGGCATGGTCATCATTCCTTCTCTAATGCAGCACATGGGACAATATGGGGAGCCTTTTGCAAGTAATGTATACCCATTCCACTCAATTTAATGCCTCTTACAGTGGTTGAAGGACAGATTTCGGGATTTCCATTTTCCTTCTCTTTTCTTTCTCATTTTTCTATAAATTGGAGTGTTGGGCTCAAAGGGAGAGTTTTGGGTAGAAAAGCTCTACCAAAATTGCTTTTTGAAGCCAGTGTGTTGTAGGCCCTTGTAGTAGACTCCTTGCATGGTGATCCAGGCCCTTATCTTGTAATAGATTGAACTGTGCATATCATGAAGCAATAAAATATCAGTTTGTGGATACATCTTCCCCTGCTGTGTTTCCTTGCATTCTTCTTGCCCCTTTAATATTTTCTACAAGTATATTGTGTCTATTTATTATGTTCTTGCAGGAATTCATTATCATTGTGTGTGCTTGGAATATTGCTGTAAATGCATTTTGCTGGATTATGGTGAACTGTCATCACCTCTTCTAGTGTGCACTTTGCCTCTGTATTTCACACATTTGGAGATTACTCTCACACCCTCCTTTTCTGGTGTATCACCGCTTTAGTGTAGGCTTTCATTTTATGCATTCTCTCTCTCTGGTCCCTTGGAATTTTAGGTTAGAATAGCTAGTTTCTCCTGCATTAGAGTAGATTGTGGCAGGTAGTTTAGGAGCAAGAACCAGCTTTCTCTGGAGGTCTATCTCAAGTAGCAAGTCCCACAACTTGGAGATAGTACCCATGTTATCTAATCACACTGGATGCTTAGAGTGATCAAACTAGAAATCTGATCAACATCCAGGGGTGCTGTGATTCGGTGAAAACAGATTACTATTGGCCTACCATATTCAAATACTATTTTGAATGGATTAGAAAGTGTAAGAAATGTGCTTTCTTTGTTGGAAAAGAATGTCTTGCTTCATTGCCTTTGTAGCCTATTTCAGTTGATCAACCTTTTATGTAGTGGGGTCTTGATTTTATTTGCATGATAAACCCACCTTCATCACAAGGACATAAGTGGATCTTAATTGCTACAGATTATTTTACATGATGGACTAAAGCAATAGCCTTGAAATATGCTAATGAAGCTTTGATACTATCCTTTTATGAAGGAATAGTTTGCAGATTTGGTGTTCGAACAACTATTATATCAAATAATGTTTTAGAATTCCTTGGTGCAAAGGTAATAGATTGGGTTGTAAACCATGGAATATATCTAAGTTATTCATCTAATTATTACCCATAAGGTAATGGCTTAGGTAAAATTACTAACAAGAATTTGATAAGAATCATTAGAAGAAAACTAAAAGATAATCAAAGAGCTTGACATCCGATGTTGAATTCCACACTTTGGGTTGACTCCTAAAAGACCAATGGAAATTCAACATACAAACTTGTGTATGGAAAAGAAGCAAGAATACCTATTTCAAATTTGAGTTACCCACATTAGATTTGCGCATCAAATGGAGTTGCTTGAGAATGAACCATTGTAGGTTCATTAAGTAGAGTTAATGGAAGTACAAGAGCTGAGAGATCAAGCTAATTTAAATATGGAAAAGAATCAAACAAATCAAGAACTTTTTATGAGAAAGCTAAATTTAGAGTCTTCAATGAAAGAGATATTGTGTTAAAGTGGGATGCTGATCATGCAAAGCCGGGAAGACACTCAAAGTTCAACACACTCTAGAGTAGTCCTTACATGATTTCAGCTTGCAAGGAACACAATGCTTTTCATCTTTCAAAGTTGAATGGAGAGGAACTTCACATTCATGTGAATGTTATATTTCTCAAAAACTGTTATTGAAAATCTTACAGGTGATTGATAGAGTAGTATTTCCCTTCAATAAGTGTAGTTTCTACACATTGCATCATTTTTCAATTTAATAAGTGCATTCGTACACATGATCTGATTTACCAGATCCTTTCCCAGTTTTAGTTTTGGCTTGGAAGTGTTGGAACGTTCGGAAAAAGCAAATTTTTGTTACATGTTTGACGCCATGTCCAATGGACAAGAGTAAGGCACTGGTATATAAGCTAGAAGACAACTTTCCCGTAGGATGGCTAGAAATGTTGAGAATTTTTACACTTGTGTAAAAATGTGAAACTCGAAACTTTATTATGAAGGATAGCATTGGTGAAGTATACCTAAGCTATGGGAGATTATATTAGATTATGTAGTTATTGCTGATTTATTTAAAAGATTACATGAAATCTGTAACTATGTGTGTTATTACAAAACGTAACAGATCACATAGTCTACAATTTCATGACCATCCTTAGGAAAAGAACACAGTGCCATGAAGGACAAAGTTATGTTTTCTTGATAAGGACATCCAATTATAGAGTAGGTGAAGTGTAAAGTTTTGGAACAACAAACATAAGTGTAGATCATGGAAAATCAGAGTTCATTACCAAATGTTACAAGTTCTATTCAATGTTCTTTCCTTTATGATTAAGACATTCAATTATGTTACTGAGTTATTTAGTTCATTATATAATCCATACAAAAAGAAGAAATGTAGAAAGAGATATACAACTCATTTACAAAATTCAATGTTTTATTCACAAGGAGAGTCAAATGTTTCCCACACAAGCCATGGGATGTAACTAAAAAGTAAAATACAACTACTGAAAAGAAATATACATATGCATGAAAGAGAAAGTAAAGGAGTATGAGGGTTAACCCATCATTGCCTTGTATATTCTTCGTTATACAGAGCATCTCCTTTCCATCTCCTTTCATCCTCAAGGCATGGTACCTGAAAATAAAAAATAAGGAAATCATCAATAAAGAGCTCAGGGTTAATCCATATTCCTACACTATCCTACTTTGTGCATATGAATCTTCCCTAAGAAGGAGATGTATTCTACTTGAAGGACAAACTGCATGCATGCTTTAATCACTCAGAAAGAAGGAAGTGAAAAGAAAGAAGAAAACATGGACATAAGAGAGGCCAAAAAGCCTAAATATTTTCTAACTATTTTCCTAAGTGTGCAGGTATAGGTTGTAGCCAAAGAGAGAAATAAACAAGTCATAAGTACATGCTAAAAGAAGGAAGAGTGCAAACTCAAAGTTCAGCAACCATTTTGCAAATGGAAGAAGTTAGAGCTCAGAAGAGAGAATGGAAGATAGAAGTACATTTTTCAGTTTGCAAAGAAGAGGGAGAATCAAATTTCAACAAGTTGAAGCTAAAAGCAAAAAGGATTACAGCTGAAAACAGGATGAGAGAGAAGATTCTAGGAAAATTTTGATAGGGATTCACCATGTAAAATGGACATTTACAAATTTTCATCATGTTGTTTCAATTATTACATGCTTTAAAAGAACTATGCAAATCAAATAAGTGATACAGAAAGCAGAAAAACATTACACGATCAAGAGAAACAACTATCATGTTTTCAGTTCTCAATTACTATATCAGTTCAGCATGAAAAGTGTTATTTTCTATATTCGGATCGTAACATTTAACTACTATTTCAGAAAATGCATTACGTAAAAGATTCTAATTTTTTTTTTTTAGGGATTCGCCTTATAAAATCAACATTTCATATTTTTCAGCATACATATCTAAGTTGTAATGAAAGGAAATATAGTATATAATGTAGAAAAGAATTATCTATAACTTAAATAGCTAACGAGAATTGAAATTCCAAGATAATCTTACAAATTTCAGCTATTTTAAGTTGCAGTTTTCAAAATAAAGCAAATATGAGAACACAGAGATACTATAATGTCATTGAAGTATATTCCTTCAAGCAATTAGTACTCATTTATGACATATCGAATCCATTACATATGAAGAAAGGAGCTATCCCATGGTGACATTAGAAGTGAGAAGTGATTCAAGTAAAATCTATAGTTGTAAAGGGCTTGAAAGAGATAATAACCCAGATTTAATATATAACTATATTTAGATCTCTAAAAAGATAAACAAGTGAATCCAAGTTCTAGTGTCTAAATGGATTTGAGATTTTTTACCGAGTCAAACAATCAATAGAAACCTACAAAGAATGAAAACTCATAATTCATCAAACACAATATCAAATTTTGAAGTCAATACTAACTCTACACGAATGAGTTATAAAACTTATTACTCGAGAGATCAATGGGAGCGCGTTTATCGAGTTATCGAATTCTACAAACCCACCAATGATAAAGAAGGTATTTTTGGTTAAATACGGATAGCATAGCTAATATTTCCACAATATTATCAACAATTCCAAAGGGGATGACATTTTTCTTAAGGAAAAAGAAACTAATACAAAGAAGGTAGTGTTCAATATGTGTTACGTAAGAAATAAACTACTTTATCGCTAACACAGAAAATATGTGAAATATAACAGTGACAATATTAGAGCTTTAGAGGTCAAGGAAAAATTATGAAGCTCATCACAGTCACCAGAGTATTCAAATAAATGCAATTTCCTTCTACATGCCAGATGTAACAGCAAATACCAGACCACGGTGTTCCAACAAAAATGGGAATTGTATTTAACATTCAAAAGCTATAAGTATCAAGGATTCAAGTAAACATTATGAGGAATCAAAACCATAGTTCAAAGTGACAAGGCCGAGCCTACTAGTTTTCTCAGAATCAAGGTCTAAAACAGAGAACATCAAAAGGTTGCTTCACAGAATAAGGAAGACTTATGAGTTTTAAAAAATACAATTCCATCTGCTTTGAAGTGAACAAAACTCAACAATTACAAGAATCAACTCTCAGTCAATAATAAAGTGGTATTCCTAATAATGGACAGAATTTCAAAGAAAACCCAAAAGAATGAGTAACCCAGAACTAGAGATAGAAGAACATGTAGGTTTCAAACTCACAATCAAGTTTTTTTCCAATTTTTTGATATCAACCAAGAATAGAATGAATCTAAGTGAAAAATGGTTCAAAATTAAGGAGGAGTACAGTTTCTAGTTTTAATCACAAAACCCATTACTGGGTATCAAGAAATCAGATTAACACACAAAGAACTCACCATTTATAATTGAATAGTCAAAAATTTCAAGCAATTGAATGATGAGACAAGAAATCAATATGACCATGAGAATTTTTGAACTCGGGAGTCAACCAAGAGCCTGTAATGAGTTTTCAACTTGAAATCGCTAAGGGAACCACAAAATCTAAAAAATTCAAAGAAAAATGAGTATTAATTTTGGAATTCGAAATGATAAAGACCAATTAATAGTGAAAACATAGGAAATCAAGAAGCTTACCATCCTCATCAAATAGTGATGCCAGTTACACAGAACTGAGCTCAGTAGAGGTTGACATGGTGACCATTATTTCATAAATCCAAATTTACAAAGCTTGAAAGGGACAAAAATGGTGTCAACAAACCTTACTGAGTTCCAAAAACTCAGAAAATACATTCATAGTTGGGAACCGAGCTCGAGGGTTACCCTAAAAAATTACGAGTATCATCCAAATTCAATCAGAAAGTCCTAATAGATAAAAAGACTGAATATATAAGATGTGTGAAGATATAAAAAGTAGACAAACCTCAAAAACCGAGCTCAAAGTTCATAAGAAATACATGGCCATGACCACAATGCTTCACCTTGAAATCTCGGGACGAAGAAATGTCTATGAATCCCAAAGAAGGTGATTCAATGTAAGACAAATAGTGAGATATCACACTGAGATTTCAAAGACCATAAGCCAAACAGAGCCGAGCTTGAAGTGATCAACTATGGTGGTTACAAAAATTTTCCAGGGCTTTTCCCGAGAGCTAAAGGATCAAATGTAATGGTCACAAATGGCTCGAATCAACTTAACCACAGAGTTCGAAAAGAGGAGTCAATAAACCCTAACCACATCTAGAAGAATCGATGGCTCAAATTCGCCAAGTACAATGATCAAATGGCCAAAGATCATGCTCAGAGATCAAAGAATAACCACGGTTAGCCTCCCACTAACCAACATTCAATGCATACAAACCCTAACCGCATGTCATAAATCGACGACATAAAAAATACAGGTACAGAGATCAACGACCAAGTTTTCATCTTCAATATAAAAGAAAACTCAACCTGACTTAAATCTCGACTGACAAAATGCATAGAGGGGTGATTCACCAAGGGGAGGGGGCCAGTCCACATCACCAAACAAATAATCATTGCCATGACTTTCAAAACTATAGTCGATTAAAAACAAACAAAAGTCGACCAAATCATTATATAAATGATCAAATAAAAGGTATTTCCAACCTTTTTCCTTCAAATAATGCCAAGGCCGACAACTATGGGACAAAAAGTATATACTATAGCATGTGGCCAAGTAAATCATGGTGATACTTATTTTTACCAAGTTCCCCTATGCACATCTAGAAATAATAATGTGCTAAATCCACAAGGTGGCCAAACTCGGTAATATGAAGGTGGTCCCCACACCAAGGAGTTGAACCGGAGTTGCAACTGTTATCGATGTGATCACTAGAAAATAGAATGAGTGTCAACATCATAGAAAAAGGTGGTCCAAGTTAGATTGACACTTGGATGAATTATTTTGCAAAGTATTGCAATTAATTTAATTATTTTGCTCACAAGAAGAGAATTGATTTTTTGCATGCTTCATAAGAAGACAAAACAAAGAAGAGACAAGTTTCATGTCATGGAGAAATACATGCCTAGCAAGCAATTTTTTTCTTAGCAAAATTATTCACCCATCTTTATTAAAAATAGAACAATCAACTTCAGGTTTGACCGCATTGTAAACAAGGCTATTAATGCCTACTTTTAACTACAAGCTCTATTTTGTATTATTTTATTCCTTTATTTAGTATTAAATAAAGGATATAATCTAGATGCATGGATGAGTACAAGCCTTAGGCTATTTTTAGGACGCGAGTGAAATTTATTTTTCTATATATTGTGTGCCTTTGCAAAGCACAAGGATTATGACTGGAGGACTTTTGGATATATGAGTACTGAAGCAAATTTTGCTAGTTTTTCCCTCTGAGTGTGAAGTGTTTTCTACCTTTCCAAGTTATTTTACAGTCTTGTGTATGTTATATTAATCTTGTGAATGCAAATTCCCTGATCAACCACCTTACCCTACTATAAATTTCAGTCCTTTCTACTTAATTTTTAATGTGCATGTTAACTTATTAGTACTATTGTGATCCTCCCTCAGTAAAATCAAGTGTTTTGTCCTTAGATATTCTACAAACAAACTACTCATTCGTGCATCAAAAATCCATCACAGATTAGTTGTGCATATGCTCAGTCAAAGCCCTCACACAAATTTGGTGTATCACCTTAGTTTTAGTATTTTTGCAGTCATTTTTAATCTCAAACTCCCGTAAAGTAGTTTAGGATACAAAAATAAGGAACCAGCCTTGATACCGGAGACTCACCTCGAATTAGGTATACCCATAGACCTGAGGTGTTTCCATTGTCTCTAAAAAAGAGAGAGGTAATTTGTGCAAGCTTAGAAAACCTACAACCATCTCTCTATAGGATGCACTTTTGAGAGTTAATAGATCCCCTACTTTTCCTTCGAATCCATAACCTAAGTAGAAAAAAAAATTCTTACTCCAAAGATGAAAATAAAATTTATCCTTTAAAATATCCCCGAGGTTTGCACTTCTAATTCCTTTCCTACTATTTTGGAAGATGGTCAAATCCCTTTCAAAGAAGCTCCCCTTGTCCAATTGTCTCTTGACCAACTAGTCAATCATCCTCCAAGCCCCTCTTCCACCTCACTTCGTGCTCTCCTTGTCTCCCCTCTTGATGTTGAGCTACCCTTTTCACCTCCTTTCCCTTTGAGGAGATTATATATTCTTTACATTCCTCTCCTTCTCCTAATCCTTGTTTGAGAGATAAATATTCTTTGTAGTCAATCTATGATTACTAGAAGTAATTATAAAAAAATGGTTATGTTGGTATCAATAAACGAAGGGAGACCCACCAATTAGGTTAAGATTCAACAACGTAAAACTTAGAATATCACACAAGGTATACTTTGAACCCTCACAAGGGAAGGTGGGGGTAAATCTAAACCCAAAAAATGAGGATTCTCTCTTGGAACATTATGGGAATTAATGCTCCCTAGAAAAGAAAAGTCCTAAGGATACCATATTAAAACATTCCCATACATCATTTGGTTGCAAGAAACTTAGATTAAGGAGAATCTCATCCTCCCTAGGATATGGCCCTCTTCCTCCTTTGTCTCTCAGGAATCTTCTGAGAACTCTGGAGGCCTTTGTATTTTATGGAATCCGAAGGTCTTTTTTCGTGAATGCATTATCAAAACACCTCATTTTATGGGTATGTTTCTTTAAGAGATCGAATAAAGTGTAGGATGGATTATTATAAATATCTATCCACAAAATATTGAATCTCAAAGGGAAATCATTTGGAAAGATATTCTAGAATTCAGAAGTATATGCAAGCATTTTCCTTGGCTCATTTCTAGGGATTTTAATACCCCTCTCTACCCTTCAGAAAAAAGGGTGGTTCTCTGGCTAATTTCAGTAGTATGGATTCCCTAGCCAACTTTATTCGACAAGGTTAATTTTTTTATTTTGACCTACATGGAGCTTCCTTTACATGGTCGAATCGAAGATTAGGTCTTAACCACATTCAAAGTAGGTTGGATAGAATGCTTGGTTCTATGGACTGAATTGAGAATTTCACTAATTTTTATTTGAGATATCCCCCAAAAGTTTCTTCATATCATAACCCCTTGCTCTTAAGTGCAACAAATTTCCAAAAAGCTAAGAATCCACCTTTCATATTTGATTGGCCTGGCTTCGAATCATAATCTTGATAAACTCATTGAGGAATGGTGGAAGGTGGAAATACAGGGCTCAACCATGTATAAGTTTTTACATAAACTAAGTTATATCAAAAATTACTAAAAATATGGAAATTCAAAAGCTTTGGAGATATTCAAGAAAGGAAACACCAACTCTCTATGAAGATTTTAGAGGTTTCTACCAATATTGAGAGATATGGCATAACAGCTTACACTTGACCAACAATATTTTAGTTTTTATTATAGGTAAAGGAGGATTAAGGGGACCCTACCCTATAAAATAAGTGGAGAAAAATATATTTCAATGAGGATAAAAATATGATTCCCCTACCAACAACATAGAGAAAAAAAACAACTTAAAGATGAAACTAAGAACAAAAAAAAAAGCAGTATCTCGCCTATGTGACCCCTTCCTATTGGATCTTAAGTGCATCTTAAGGGGAGAGATAGTATATTTCTTTTTCCTATTCACAACCATACAATTATTTTCTTATTTTGTGTTTAAATTTTCAATATTATGAATTCACATCATAACTTCAATCATCTCCGTAAAAAATAGGATCCCCGATGAAGCAAGAGGAAGGGAACATTTACCTTTTCCAAAATTTTTAAATATGTACCATTCTTAAGATCTTGTTACAATGTATCTATCCAAGGAGGAGGAAGTACTTCCTTCTTTTTAGATTCTAGATCAACCGATTTCTTAGATTCAGAATTAGAATCACAATTTGATGGGTCCTTTATAACAAGGTGGATGGGATAAGAATTCTTCCACCATGATATTTTATTTTTAACATTTTTATTTTCATAGGATAATCTAAAGCTAAATGGCCTAAATAAAATCATCCTCTACGCTTGAAGCGAAACCCTTCATAGTCCATATTTTGTATCCAAGTTCTATCCTCAATTTTGTGGTCAATAGTGGCTAGAAAATATGTAGAAGTATTTATTGCAACCAAAATTATGGGATACATAGTGTGTTCATAATCCTCATTCTTTGGGTCAATAAGCGAAACAAATCCCCACAATATTAACTAGATAGTAGTTAGGAAAATATCCAACCAAAATTAAAGGGGAAAATAGGGTAGACAAATCCAAACTGACTAAACTTTAAATGTATCGAAAAGCTGAGATAAACAAAGAGAACCATTTCATCAATAGAAAATGGGATTCAAAATCCCAAACTCTTCCAAAAACAAATCCCTATCTTATGTTTCAAAAAATACTACTATGAAAAAACCACGAGCACTAGGATAAATATCCAACCTACCTTCCATAATGGGGCCCAAGTGACTAGTCATCTAAGGATGATGAAAGGGAAAACCCAGACAAAAAAATTTTAATCAGAAATCAAACAATTTTTCTGGAAGAAGGCTTCAAACTTCACCACCTCTTCACCAAAATAAATTTATGGGGTAGATTTTGCATAAGCCATATGCTTATAATACTTGGGATCTACCATTCCTTTGTTCCTAATATATTTCCGTTATTCATTGAAAGAAACCCGAACATGGGATACACCTTTAGTTGTAGCTTCATTCCGTGACTCAAAATAATGTGGGAAATGGTTTGGTTTTTTTACCAAAGGGTTGAGCCACCTTCCCTAGACGTGGACCAACCTCAAATCGCTGAACCACCATGAAACAAACAAAACCCACCATGGTCTTACTAAACAAAGGTGTCTTTTGTAAGATGTGAAAATCCCATAGCCAAATGCACATCTCCTTTCCCATGAAATTTTTCACTAGAGAAAAGGAGGGCACCCACTTTCATGATCGTTGAAGTAGAGACGACCAAAACCCCAGGGCCGTATGAGAACTTTTCATCATGCCCTATGTCAAACCTTGGAAACTTAGCAAATTTCTACATCACGGAGGCTAAACATATCTTGTTAGCTTGCTTATTGTTACCTCCATAGGGAATGGACACCCCGCTTGAGATATCATTTTCCATCTTCCCTTTCCCTACATAGCTCATGCCATCATGGGAGCCATCACATTGATCCATAGTAAATAGTTTAGGATTAGGGCATCATAAAGAAGTCATGACAATACAATTTCGTTGAAACTACAACAATAATTTTTCTATTCTAAGTGATTATCGTAATACTCTTCTTGAAGAAGGAATATATTGTGGACAAAAATATAGGGATCTTTGGCTTCAACATGGAGATCGTATTTTTTTCTTTCATGTTACAACTTCTAAGCAAAAAGTAAGGATAAAATAAAATATCTATTATTGATATATGGTGGGGGAACTTGAATTCACAGGATGTTATATCTATGGAGCTAATGAATCTCTACTATAATCTTCCCCAGAAGAGGGGACTTCTATGGAGGATAAAATGTTAGAAATGATAACACATATCCCTAAGCTTGTATTAGATGAAATTAGTGACAATTTCACTCAAAGAATTCTCATCGAATATGTTCATAAATATTTTTACTATGAAAAGAGAAAATCTCCTTGTCTTGATGGTTTTCCTATAGCCTTATTCTAATCCTATTGGGCTATTATTAAGAAATGTACGATTGAGGTTGTTAATGAGTTTTGAAGTAATGATTCCCTCTTAAAGGAATGGAAAAAAATCATTTCATTCACTCCTAAATCTTTGGTTTCCAAAATAGTTTAAAATTTTCATCCTATTATCCTTTGCAATACTTCGTATAAAATAATCACTAAAATTTTGGCATCAACGTTAAAACCCTATATGAACAATTTGATCTTTAAATAGCATAATGGTTTTCTTAAAGCTCGAATGATTCAAGGAGGAGTGATCATTGTACATGAAGCCATCCATTTATCTCATCACTCTAAATTGGCATACATAATTCTTAAATTATACACGCATAAAGCTTTTTATCTTATCATTTGGCCTTTCCTTCTCAGAGTTCTTAGAAAATTCAGCTTTTGTGATAAATGGTGCAATTAGATTTTAATCTATATAGCCTCCCCTCAATTGTATGTCATGGTGAATGGTATTTATGCAACGTAATTTTCTATTAGAAGAGGTATTAGGTAAGGGGAACCTCTTTCTCCCTTCATTTTCCCTCTTATGGAATATACTTTAAGTAGGTACCTTGAGGTTATTAAGCAAGATGTTGTTATATCGAGACTTAAGATCATAACCAAGGTTCCGTAGCTACTCACAATCACTTTTTTGAAAATAATCTCTTTCTAGGTGCAACCTCGATAGTGGAAGCTAGAGATTTGAAGTAGATTATTGACTAATATCCAACTTATTCTCAACAAATTGTAAATTTTGCTAAAATTTGTGTTTCATTCATTAATACTCAACCCAAAAGACAAAGAAAGATAGCTATTATCCTTAGTTGTAGCATAACTAATCTACCTTCCACCTACTTAGTCATCCCTATATTAAAAGGAATAAAACTTAAATATATTTGGACTCAGGTTATTTAACAATTCCATAAGAATTTTTTGGGTCGAAGGGTTCCCTCCTCACCACACTAATAAGCTACAACTTGTGAATAGTAATCTTTTAATTCTTCCTATCTATTTTATGTCCTTTCTTAAAATTCCCTCCTCGGTGGCTTCTCGCATTGAACAAATTCAAAAACACTTCCTTTGGTCTAAAACTAAGGAACAAAAAGGATTCATTTAGTTTCCTGGAATATTTCTTGTAAACCAATGAATGTTGGAGGTCTGGGGCTTCAAAGAGTGGTAAAGATGAATGAAGCCATGTTGGCTAAGCTGGGCTGGGCTATTGCTTCTAAGGATCATGCACCTTGGGTGTAGCTCCTGATTTCTAAATACCTTCCCCCTTCAGGAGACTTTCTATCTTCAGATGTTTTGCAAGGCTCTACAATTTGGAACTCCATAGTCAACTCTTAACTGTTGCTGAAAGCAGGTACTAAATGGGGCTTAGGGAACATAATGCAAATTGATATTTAAAATAACTGGTGGTTTAGAGAAAAGCCTCTTGCTTTGGACTTGTTCTTAAACACAATAAAAACCATCTCTCCTTTTTTTTTGTAGTAAGGTTAGGGATATATTAGTAGTAATGATAATAAACCTTTATTGCATATATCTTCATGGGATGGTTATATCATTATTTAGTTGTAGTGTAATACTTAACTCTATTCAATTCTTTCCTCCAAATATATTCCTTTTTCCTAGTCTAAGGATCAGTGTGTTTGGTTGATCTCTCCCTCCAATGTTTTATTAGTTAAAGCTATCTACCTTTCAAAATATCATCCTCCTTGTGGACCTTCGCCGACATGTATGGTCTCCTCAATTCACTCAAAAATATGATTATTTTCTTGGCTCTCCATTTGGGATGTTCTTCTCTTTCGGGAAATTCTTTAAAAAGGAGGATTCTCTATTCCCACTTATTGCATCCTATGTCTAAGTTCCTTAGAAAGATATGCTCACCTTCTGCTCCATTTATCCTTTACCAACTCTCTTTGGAAGCTCCTTTTGGAAACATCCGGGGTTCCCTCGGTCTTCCCCTTTTCCTTGGTTGAGACCTTTTCTCAATGGTGTTATCCTTTAAAACATCCTATTGCTACCCTAGCTTGAATACTATCCTCCCCATGCCATATGGGGAATATTGAAAGTAAGGAATTGGAGGATAATTGAGGAAAATAATTTGAATCTAAAATAGGTCTTCAATGGGGTCATTTCTAGTCTTCGAGAACTTAAATTGCTACATCTTAAGGAAGCAAAAAAAGAAATTTAATTTCAGTCCTTCAAAATTATGTCCTAAGAAGATCTTCATACCAATTACATCTTCTCCTCCAGCTATTGTGAGGGCTAATAATATGTTGTCCCCTCGACAGACTATTTGAAGATAAATAGTGATAGAGGTAGTAAAGGTAATTCAGATGGTTCTAGAGGAGGATCTATCTTAAGAGATGAATTTGGTAAACTCCTAGCTGCGGTTGCAAATAATTTTGGTATGGATAAAAATCAAAGAGCTGAAATTTTTTTCATTCTTAAAGGGTTGGAGCTAGCTCTTCATGTTGGCCTGGAACAATGTATTGTGGAGAGTGAATCTCTTATTCTTACAAGAATTCTGAACACAAATGATCTTGTTCAATGGACTATTAGTAATATAATTGATGATATACTATTCCTACAATCCATCTTTCAAGACTAAATTTGAACATATATATAGAGTGGGTAATAGAGTTTTTGATTCATTGGCTAATATGGGTGTCCTCTATGATGATCAAATAGCAAAGATCAAATATTTTATGGGAAACCTTCTTACTATTATATCATCAATTATAAAATATTTATAGGCGGGAGAGATCAATAATTTCTATAAAATTCTATCTAGGAATTCAGCTAGGGTTTCAAGAAGTGTGTTGGCTTCATGGAAGAAAGGTAAGGTCAAGATGGGGAAAACTAAGCCAATTATCTCGCCTGAAAATATTGTTGAGGCTACTGGTCTCCCTTCTTATGGTGATGTGTATTTCAAATGCCAAAATTCTTATGTCATTGCGATAATTTGAATAAATATTAGTCAAGTTATGAAGGATATTCCCTCCCTCAACCTTGGGACATGGTTTCAAACAACTCATGTGATATTTCAACTTGACGGTCATTATAAGATGATTTATCACCACCAAATCTTCTTTCTTTCTCACCTGCATCATGATAAATAGGAAAATCTTACTACTTTAATTTTACAAGATCTCAAACTATCTTTAAAACTAGCTCTAAGGAAGAGCCCCTTCTCCACAAGGGCCTTTTTATCTCCATTTCAAAACTTCTTCTTCTCCTAGTGATATTTCTTTCTTTCCTCCCAAGTTTAGAACCATTTCCAAAATACTTTTGAGCCTCCCCAACCCTCATCTTCTCTCCCTTTTACTTTCTTCACTCTACCTCACCACCTTAACCATTGCCTTAGTCTCCCCACCGACTCAAACTCTAGAATGTTCTTATCACCGGTCATAACATTGTTTTCCATGCTTCCTCTTATCTTGACACTACCATTTCTTGCTTTCTTTCCCATCAAGTGTCTCCACCTACTTCCTTGTAACCTCCTTCTTCTTTCAATACTACAATGGATTCATCTGAAATTCCTTCTTCGGAACCAATGGAGCTTTCCACGATCAAGATATTCTAGAGGTCCTTTTGGGGATTTTATCAATATATCCTGAATCTCACTCTCTTATAGTTGTGGGATCTATAATCATCACTATGAATGATACAAATATGTTTGCATCTTAGTAGAAACATTTTGAAAACACCTCCTTATAAAGAATGAACTGAA
Source organism: Taxus wallichiana var. yunnanensis (assembly GCA_018340775.1). NCBI lineage: Eukaryota > Viridiplantae > Streptophyta > Pinopsida > Cupressales > Taxaceae > Taxus > Taxus wallichiana. Next base: position 756,497,193 of record CM031234.1, read on the forward strand.
TGACAATGACAATTTTCTAACCATTTTTGAGAAACTCAATAGGATCTTTTTGGTCATCAAGGACTAGAATATATATAAACAAGACTTGCAATAATATCAATAAGGAATATCTTAAAATCCTCAAGATTTTTGATAACTTTCCTGATAGAAATGCATCTATTGCTACTAAGTATGTTATTGACAATATTAATAAAATTCACTCTATGTAATATCTATAGTTTCCTTAGAGTTTTTTTCCTTCTTATTTTTATTTACCTTCAGGTTTGTTCTCTTTATTCTTAATTTCTTCATATTTCCTTAAGGTCTTTTGTAAAAGGATGAGGTTCCTTTCAAAACTCCCAATTTTAACCTTTTTAAAAAAGGAAGAAAAATATTGGAACGAGAAATCTTTCAAAGAAAGAAAATGAACAAATATTTTGGTCCAAATTTTAAATAACAATGAAAAGTAAGAGACATCCAACATGGTTTTTTATCATCAAACATGTTAATGTATTTGGACACTCCAATGGAAATGAGTTACAAAAGTTTGAGCTTGATGAAAATAAAGGGACATCTTGATGGGTGCTTTAGGCAACTATTTTAAGAATAAAATTTTGTATAGATGTTATGAATTGAGTTTGGGGTATCGTAAGAATGTTGACATTGGCTTTAGGAGATGAATGATTGAATGGTTCAGGGGGAATAGTGGAGATAGAGATCTTTGGCAAGTTTTTATTCTAGGATTTTATATATTGCACACAAGATCTTATTGCTATACAAATGGTATCAATTTGGAAGAAAGGGGAATTAATAGAATATGACATGTGTTTCGTGGATAAACTACTATAGGATGTTCCAAGATAATATGGTTTAGTCATAGGTTTTATTTGGTGGATTTATAATGTGGTTTTGGACATGATAGGTAGGTGAGGATGGTTCTTGTATACTCAGTACAATCATTTAATAAAAAGGTTTTGGATCATGGAGTGGATTGCTTTATAGTCATATATATAATGTTGTTGTATTTGATGGTAAGTTTATATTACCTCATAGGTATACCAGGAAGGTTTCTACCCCCAAGGATCAAAGGGATTGATTGGTGGTAATAATATGGTTGACGATTGTATGAGTTGTTGAAGGATATTGGAGAAATATTATAACAGGACATGTTGAGGTGATAATAAGGGCATATGAATTTTTAATTCATTTTATTGTTTATAAGGATGATACACTTGAAGTTTGTCTTATTTGGAATGTTTAGGTGCATGTTTGAAGTTATTTTTAGGTTATAAGATACATACTACATGTTTTAATGAGGGATGCATCCAATAATAGAGTGTAGTTTTTATATAAGACTACCATGGTTTTTGATTTTAAGCCACGATATATTATATTTGGAAGGATTATTTACAATTTTGGTATCAGATCTCTCTTCTTATAATATTGAAGGGATAATATCGAGAATATTTATATGAGTAGATATACAAGGATTTGGAAGTGATGATGTAGGTAGTTTTTAGGTCTCATTAGTAAGGAGATATGAAGAGTATAATTTGTATATACATTCTTTCAATTACAAAAATAAATGGTATGGTAGGTGTAGTTGAGATCTGATTGATGGTGTTGATGATACGAGTGGTATAATTTTGAGCCCCTAGAGCATTATTTTGATTATTATCTAGGCGATGGTTTAAAAAAGGTTATTTGAACATGTTTATGGTATGATTTAGAGGTTTACTTGAAATTTAAATTTGAAGATCAGCTCAATCAATGAGATCTTGGAGGACGTTTCTAAAAGAGTGAAATTTTGTAATGTCATGTCCTCTAACCTAGTGATAATTTCAATAGTCGTCACTCCTATACCATGATATTTTAGGGCCTGGTTCATCAATGTGTCAAACAAGAGGGAATTTTGTCATGTAATTTGTCGTATATAAAAATAGATCTATAATAATTCCTTATACGTGTGTATTTTTGTGTATATCGTGATCTTCGATTCTCTATGCCCCTTAGATTTAGTTTTCAAGATGACTGCATTTGCTAAATCCTTATATTTATTACGCTTTTGAAGATTTTTGAAGGAAGAGTCAAGTTTTTGTTTCTTAATTGTAATTTAACCTTACCATCCTCAAGGGCTTGATTACCAATTTTGGCACATGGTAAAGGCCTCGTCTAACATTTGGAATTATTAGATATTTAGGGTGGATGATAAATGGCTCACCCAAAATCGATTGAATAAATCAATCAAATTTGTCTAGGGTAAAGATAAGTATAATTGATTAATAATTCCCCTTCATTTGGTGAAGAAATAAGAAAAACATTAATCTTAAAATTGTATGAGAACATATAAGTCAATGGTAGGTATCTTATGTGCAATCTATTGATAGAGAAATGTTTCATGAATTGTTGTACTAGTTTTACAAATGAATAATGGAAATTTTGAGGAATTTTGTTATAACATTCGAGGTTGGCCGGACTAATGACATCAATAATGCCCTTAGCATAAGATCTTGATCATGAGATACAAGATAACAAGCGTGAGGAATGACCCTAAGTTGTTTCTACAAATCTTCCTTACTATATAATTTATAAAATTTAGAATTTCCTAGTGAGGATGATAAGGTTTAAAGGGAAAGATGAGTTGATAGGATCTCTACAAATATGGTAGTGAGAAAACATGTTTTTAGGTCCCACGGTGATAAATTTGATACTCGTGATTCTACTTATTTATACTTACATGGGATAGTATTGAGGGGGTTGGAGGTTTCAACGGTTATCTATATTATAGATGAGGGGATTTTATTGTTGATATGGATAATACGGTATAAGGGGAATTCGAAAAGGAGGAAAACTACCCGGTATGTTTTAATTTTGTTTCAAATCTAACGGTTGTGGAAAAGATTGAATATACTAATATTGGTGAGGGATAGAAGTGTTGAAAGAAGGATGAAATGGTTTTGGATTTAGTTTATTCACAATGTATCGATACTATGGTACCCTCATCGTATAAATAAGATGCAAATGGTACAACCACTCTTGATAATACTTGTATTGACAAGATGTAAGGACATAGGAATATATACAACTAAGTTCTTAATTGAGGATGCAAGTTTCGTGAGATGACAAGTTGAGATGTGATAAATGGGATTATAGAACAAGGCATACATATATATATCTATATTGTAAGGTGAGGAAGAGAAGTTGAAGGGGTGTGAGTAATTATGTGTGAGGACATACCAACATGAGCTTGGACACCCCGAGGGTTATCTGTGGATGCAAATGGTAAGGGTCCTTATTCATTAACTATACTTTGTGATGAGATAGTGTTTATTTTAAAGCTAGGTATGAGATTGGATGAGATAGGTGTTGGTGTTCCTGTATTACTAGTAGTAGGATAAGGAGCAATTTTTTTTTATAGTTATCTAATAAGAGTGATCAAATGTGACAATGCGTGACAAGTGGTGGGGGATATAGACTATAAATAGGAAGGAAGATAGCACAAAAAGTAAGATAACTAGTAATGTAAATCAAATTGGTATCTAAACATTCTTTGAATACTAGATCTCCACTATGAAAGTGTTGTGGAATGGATTCATTTGGAATTTCAGATGTATCCTATTGTACAATGGGGAAGCGTGGTGGATCTTGACTTGATTAAGGGGATTATTGTAACGGGTTTTGAGATGTTTGTGGTATTCTAAATAGGGGATTGTTGTCTATTCAAAACAATGAAGCAACAAAAAAATAATTCTAGAAACATATTTAATTAAGACACAAGTTTTTAATTATCAATATTAAGTCGAAGTATTGGAAAATAAACAGTATAATTGATAAAATGGTACTAAGAATAATGACATTTAGGTCTGGTTTTATATGCATTTAAGGTTGTAGTCCTTGATATACCTAATATTATAAGAGGCCCAAATTTGTGTTGGTATCGCTATAAGGCATATTTTTACGCCTACCCCCTCACTTCACGGTCTCTCGGTGATAAAGGTGTTGGGTGCTTAGATGATATACCTCCCGTTAATTATTCATATACTCAACCAAAACACCAAGTCAGCTTCCACATTTGTGATGAAATGAATGTAGGTAGAACTTGAAGGAAGATTTTAGAATGAAAATTTGATTTATAATGTGATTTGACTGTGTGTGATGGGAAACAATGAAGGCAAAGTTTTAACCCCTATTTAAGTTAGATGAGAAGGAAATAAGGAAGATTATTTTTAGATGTGAAAGAAAACTTCACTTTGATGAGGAAAATCACACAATATGCGATGTTGAAATATACTCAAATAGAAAGGAAAGGAATGCCATTTTTCACTAAATACTAATTTTTAATTTTTTACATGTTTTTAAGAAATCCATAAGAGGACTCTACGCTAAAAATTAGTTTTTGTGACAAGAAAAAAACAAGAAATTAACTCTACTACAAGAATACATAATTTGATTAAGAAATAGACTAGTTCCCCATCGTGCATGCCAGAATGTTTAGTTATATTTTTTATTCACTTTTTTGGGAAAATAGGTCCCCATATAGTAGTGCGAGACCAAAGAATGAAAAGAAAAAGATAAAAATAATTACATTTTACACATTTACAAAATATGAAAAATAAAATTCAATGTTAATTTTGTGTCAAGTGTCACTTGAGGGTAAGAGGTTTTATGATATGGGGAATGCTATCTTAATATGAGAAAATGAGAATATTTAGTTTTTTTGATTAGGTAATAGTGTGGTTTTGAGGGGATGAAAAAACCCAAGAGTACAACCGGAGAAAAGATAAAACAATGAAGGAGCAAAGATAAGGCATTTACTAATGGATGAAAAGGACAAAGAAAGACTAGAAACAAGAGATAACAAGAGCTAGGCCACAAGAAAAAACAAGGTGAATCTAGGCTAAAATAAATTAATCTAGAAACAATAAGGTCTTGACATCAATGGCCCTCGAGAAAAAATATGCATCACACACATGGATCGCGCTGATTTTTTTCATAGACCATGGTTACACCATCCCCAAACCAACCTAGGTTCCATCAACCACCTCATTAAATAACCATCTAAATCTACGTTAACTTCTAGCATTCCCTCCATAAGGCCAAACCCAAACAACACTCCCGCAACATGTATGCCGCAAGTGAGGTTTTTATCAAGGGATTCCTCCATGACACTCTACCCATCATATTTCTCATCATTTGAGATGTCTTAAGGGAAAAACATTGAAAAAAATTCAATATCCATAATAATTCCATCCGCACCCACTACCTCATTAATTCCCATTTTTGATATTGAAATGGGCACTTGCCCACCCAATAGTGTCATTGGAGGAGAAGGATCAACCACCACATACTAACCCATCCACCACCAAGGCACCACCCACATGCTTCTCCTATACCACTAATACTATCTCCCATGACTACATCAAGCAGTCACCTCATCCAACCAACACCCCAACATGATTCTTGTTATCTCTTAAAAGTACACCTTGTAGAGAGATGGTTGCAGGTTTTCTAGGCATGCATAATTGATCTCTCTCTTTCGTAGATACAATGGAAACACCTCGGGACTATGGGTATACCTATGTTGAGGCAAGTCTTTGGTATTAAGGTCAGTTCCTTGTTGGTGTATCATAAACTATTTTTGGGAATTTGAGAGTAAAATATAACTGAAAAATAATTAAAACATAAGGTGATACACAAAATTTATACGAGGGCTTCGGTCGAGTATATGCACAACTGATATGCGAAGAATTTTTATGCACGAGCCAATAGTTTTTGTAGACTATTTAAGGGAAAAACACTTGATTGTACTAAGGGAGAATCGCAATAGATTAATAAGTTAACATGCACATTAAAATTAAGTAGAAAAAATTGAATTTATAGTAGGGTAGGGTGATTGATTAGGGAATTTGCATTCAAAAAATTAATAGAAACATAGACAAGATTGCAAATAACTTGGGAAGGCAGAAAATACTTCACACTCAGAGGGAAAAACTAGAAAAAATTGCTTTAGTACTCATATATCCAAAAATCCTCCAGTTCATCTTGTGCTTTGCAAAGGCACACAATATATAGCAAAAATAAAATTCACCCTCTTCCTAAAAATAGCATAAGGCTTGTACTCACCCATGCATCTTATTTTTATCCTTTATTTAATAATAGATAAAGGAATAAAATAGAGCATGTAATTATAAATAGGCATTATTAGCCTTACTTACATTACAGTCAAACTGAAGTTGACTGTTTTATTTTTAAGAAAAGGAGTGTGAATAATTTGTTAAAAATAAGATTGCTTTGTAGGCAAGTCTCTTTCCATAAACATGGAACTTTGTATTATTCTCTATTCTCGTTATGTTGTGAAGGCATGCAAAAATTCAACTCCTTGTTTGTGAGTAAAATAATTACATTAATTGTAATAATTTGTAAAATAGTTCATCCAAATATCAATTGGGACCACCTTTATCTTTGATGTTGATACCCATTCTATTTTCTAGTGATCACATAGATAACACTTACAACTCCACTCAACTCCCTTGCATGGGGACCACCTTTACTTTACCAAGTTTGGCCACCTTTGTGGACTTAGAATATTTTTCAAGGTTTTAGGTACACATGGGCACTTTGTAATAGTTACTACCATACTCAGTCACCTTTGATTATTTACCATGAGCATACTATAGTCTCTATCACATTTTGATTAATATTTTTGTTGGCCTTGTATGTCTGAATAGTATATAATAGAAATTCACTTTTTCAGTGATCATTGGGTATAATTTTGTCGGCATTTGAATTGAAGGCGTACACTATAGTTGGACTTTTGAAAGTCATTTGCAATTATTTTATTTGATTGGTGATTTGGGTTGTTGCCTTCTCCATGGTGACTCACCCCTTGCTAAATTGTCAGTGGATTTGATATTTTTTGACTATTCTGGCCCCTTGATCTCTGTACCCCTATTTCATCCTAGGCCATCTATTTTGAACCAACGCTTTAGGTTCTCACTGTGGTGGATCGAGATTGCAGGTTTTTCTTGAACCTTAGCCTTTTTGTAAAAGTTTCAAACCTTAAAGAGGGCCCAACCCTTGTTTTTACGCTTTTGTTCTGGTGATGACACATATACTATGTGGACTTTTGGGCCTGTGGAGTAAATTTTGACACTTTGTAAAATTTTAAAATTATAAGTTGGTCAATCGACTGCCATTTTAACTGGGCCACTTTTGCCTCGATCTTGATGATTAATTCATGAGTGTTGATCTCTATACTTGTAGATTTTTTATTGTTGATCTCGAAGGCATGATTAGGGTTTCTAACTGGCAATTAAAATGCATCTTTTGAAAACTTAAACCATGGTTTACATTTGAAAAGTGGAGATTGATTTTTGGTCGTTGATTTGGTGTCCTTTTAAATTGGAGCCGTTGATCTCTTGAACCTTGGTTAGGGTTTCTGACTTTGGCATTTAAGGTAGTCAATGGAAACCTAATTATGATTACTCACATTGATCTCAGATCTCGGAGCAAGATTATTGACCTTTGAAACGAGTCCTTCTTATCTAAAGTCATTGATCTTGAACCATGGTTGAGTCATATTGACTCGTCTCTTGAGTTTGCATGCATTAAGGTAACTTGAGCCCATAATGATCAATTCATTTGGATTTTTACTCTGTGGGTGAAGCCTTGGAAAATTTTTATGAATCCATTATTTTGTTCTTGATTCGAGCTCAGCTATACCTATATTTGTAGCTCCTCCTCTGCAAAATCTCTCTGTCATTATCGGGTTTTCATGGTTGGCACTTTCTGGTTCTTCGAGCTTTATCTAGTTTTATGGTTTTTGTGTGGCCATGAGAGCTCAACATTGATATTTCTCTATCATTTTTGAGATTTGGGTGTTTAGCTTCTATGGAGGGGATCATAAGTTTGACATTCTCGAGTTTTTAGAATTCTATGAGGTTTACTTACCACCATGGTTGTTTATTTGAGCTCGACTTTCATCATTCTTTGGTCTTCTGTACCATTCATTCCTCTATGTATTTTGAAAGCTGAGGTTTCTTTAATGGTTTCCATTGTTGCTAATAATGAACCACGGCTCTGTTTTGTTCGGTCTCTATGAGTTTTCCTTTTGAAGTGGCCATCATCTCTTGCTATGTGCATCACCATTTGATGAGGGAAGGTAAGTTTTTCCGACCTCTAAGTTTCACTATTACTTAGTCATTACCATTTCGACCTCTAAAACTGATACTCATTTTTCATTTCATTTCTTGTGACCTTTGGGACTTGGCCTTGGTTGTTTTTGAGTTAGAAACTCATTATGAATCAAGATTTTTGGGTCTATTGGTCTTGGTACTTTACCTTGAGGATTTACTGAAATTTTTACTTAGAACCGGTAAGTTTCAACTAGGTACTCATATTTTCCTCTGAAAACACATGAATTTGGTACTTAGCTTGTTGTAAACTTTGTGGTTTTGAATTCATACTCCTTAAATTCATGTTCTTCCTTTTCTGAATGTCATTCTCGAGTTGTATATGGTATTTTAGAACTGTAGATCTGCATGTTTTAAAATATGGGTATTCGGACTTCTTCTTTGGGCTTTATTGTATATGAATAGCCTCTTTTTCAATTCAAAATTCATCAATAATACTTTTGAAAACTATCATTGATATAGTGAACTCTACTAGAATATTGATTCTCGTAATACCCGATTTATACTCATTAATGAGTTTACATTATTTGGCTAGTTATGTGAATAATAACCTATTTGATACTTGTACTAAATGAATTTGAAATTGTAGAAGAGATGTATAAGCTCTACTTATTTTCAATGCTAAACTGACTTCTAATATTCTAAAGTGAAGAAATGTGGATCTCTAATTTTCTATTTCTACAATTTCTCATTCCGGTTCATCCTCCTGAGCTAAATCTTGGCTTTACATATTTCATTTTCACTATTTGCTCACGGCTAGGAATTCTAGTTTACTTTTATGATTTTTTTTTTTTTTTTTGCTTTATGGCTCCATTGATTGCCTAAGATCTATGCTTTTGAGTTCTTGTAACGTATTTTAAATACTGCCTTCCTATATTTGAATTTGATACTTATCCTTTCATGTTTGTAAAAATGATCTCTATACATTTCTATTGACTATTGACTAGGTGAAAAATCTCAGATCCATTTGAACACTTGACCTTGGCTTCATTGATTTTTGAAAACCTTGATCCTCCTTTTCTTTGATGAATCATTTATTGATGGATGACTTAGAAAGGTTAACTTTTCATTCACTGTTCTTATCATAGCTTCTTTACAACTACACTTTGTGTTTATTTCTAAGCACTGCATGATTCAACTATACTTGATCTTCACCTGTAGCTGCATTTGTATTTTTGACTCTAAGGTTGATTCTGTAACTGAAACTGAATTAGATTCATCAGTTATGACTGAAGTATATTCTCTGATATTTTGTACCTTGCAAGTGGCCTTCTGAAACTGTGAATAGCTCATCTGTTCTGAAATCAGATGACTTTTATCTTTGTAGCTATAAATTTTTCATTCAATTTGATCTCTGAAGCTTGTTTCTTTTAGATAGAGGCTCTATTTCCTTTATAGTAACATTTTTGGCATTCTAAAAATTTAAAATGCTTATTTTTCATGGTGAAACCCTACCAAAATTTTCCAAAATTCTATCTTGCATCAATTTATAGCATAGTAATTGTATCTTCTGATTTCAAAAGATAGAATTATGAAACTTCATGTTTAAAGATGGATTGGTAAATAAAGTGAGACATCATCATTGTATTATATTGATCATAAGCATGCTTTACTCGCTTTCTATGTATCACTTATTTGGTACAAATAATTCTTTTAAAGGATGTAGCAGCTTAAAAGCAACATGATGGAAAGTTGTAAATGTCCATTTTTCAGGGAGAAGCCTGTCAAATTTTTCCAAATCTTGTTTTCATTCCTTTCAAATATAACCTTTCTTTTTAGCTAAACATCAACTTTCAAATTCTCGCTTCTTCCCTTTTAACCGCAGCCTATAAAGTGTTCTTCTCTTTTCTAGTTCATCGTCTACACTCAGTAATTTCTTCCATTTTAGAATAGTTACTAAAAATTTGAGTTGCATCCTTCCTTTTAATTAATGCACCTATGTCTTGTCTATTTTCCCTTGACTACAACTCCGTACCTACACGCTCAGAAAATAGTTAGAAAATAATTAGGCTTTTTTGGCCTCTCTTATGTACATGTTTTCTTCTTTTCCCTTCTATTTATTCATTCCTTTTGAGTGAATAAAGCATGTATGTAGTTTATTATTCGTAAACTACATCTCTTGTTATTAGAGATTCATATGCACGAAGTAGGATAGTGTAGGCATATGAATCGATCCTTGAGCTCATAGCTAATAGTTTATACTTTTCTTCTTTTTAGGTACAATGGCTTCTATAACGAGAGATGAAGAAAAATCTAGAAACGAAGATCTTTTCAATCAAATAAAGAAACCCCAAGGCAATGATGGGTTCACTGAAACTGCTTTTTTCTCATTGATGCATGTGTACCTTTTATTTTAGTAGTTGTACCTTCTTTTCTAGTAACATCCCATGGCTTGTGTGGGAAACATTTGAAAATTCCTTATGAATAAAACATTGAATTCGTAAATGAGTTATATATTTATTTTTGCATTCTAGCTTCTTTGTATGGATTGTATAATGAACTAAACAACTCATTAACATAATTGAATGTCTTAATCATGAAGGAAACAACATTGATGAGAACTTGTAACATGCAGTAATGACCCCTAATTTTTTGATATATGTATTTTTGTTTGCTGCTTCAGGACTCAAGAATTCAACTACTTAGTAATTTGTCGTCTTCATCAAGACAACACAATTGTCCTTCGAGGCTTTGTGTTCTTTTGTTGAAGATGACATGAAATTGTAAACTATGTGATCTATTCTATTTTGTGACAGCACACATAACTACAGATTTCATTTAATCTTGTAACTAATTCAGCAATAACATAAATAACATAAAAAATTCCTTAATTTAGGTATACTTCACCCAAGACTTTTGGTCGTAATGATGAATTTTCGGGTTACCCCTTTTTGCACAAGTGCAAAATTGTCAACAATTCCTTTATGATAAACTATTCGTGAAGCACCCCCAATGTTAGCCTCTTCCCCATTGTCATCACTTTAATAACAACCATCATCTTGTGGAATAGGCACATGAGGGTTACAAATATATTTCTCTTATTGAGACCTCCTCACCTATCTCGCAAAATAATTAATCTTCGTAACCAACCCTCTTGCATTTTCCATGAATAATCGACAAGGACTCACAATAAATAGTTTGTTCCCATTTACCATAGGGTGGGTTCAATAAAATTATATTGTGCATCTTAGAACTTGTTAAGGAAAAATCAAAACACCCATGAATACTTTAAATTTAAAAATTGAGTAGCCATTGTGATTTTTCAAACATGGAGCTATTCCAAAGTGTGGTGCTTTGCAATCAGAATAGAGAAGCTCACTTCCTATCGAAACCTAGAGCTAACTACTCCAAAGTACGAGGATGGAAAAATATAACCCCGCTCTAATGTTCTTCAAGGGGTTAGGGATAGAGAAATGCATGAAAATTAAAACATACTATAAGGGAAAGTGTTGCACAAAAAGGAATGTTGGATAACCTAAACAATAAACACAACACTACTAGAATCTTGTAATGAAAACAATAAAAATACACAATAACCTTCCATGCAATAAGATATCGGGATGCTATAATAAAATAGAGAAGAGGGTTTGGAAACATCCACACATCTGATTTTATTAGTCCCAAACATGATATAATACATCACATTTATGACCAAACGAACATATTTTGATTTACAATATCAAATAGACAAGTTTTAAAACTTCACAAATTTCTTACAGACAAGAATGAAGGGAGGGGCATATACAAAGTGTCCAACCTTTTGGAATGAGACCCTCCTTACAATATATAAAACAAAATATGTATGGGAGAGATGGTTGCAGGTTTGTAGGAGTTGTGGGTAGCCATCTCTGCTTGCATCGTCCCCTTGTGTTGCCCATGTCTCGTACTTTATGTACATTCTTGAAAAATTAGGGGCCATACTCCATTAATACCTCCTTACCTATCCTTCCACTATTCACTATTCCTCAATTTCATAGGTATAAAACCTTATAAATTAAAATTTCCATGTTCTCATGTTGAATCTCTCTCATTTACCTTTCAAATGATTGTAAGTTTGCTAAAACGGTTTAATACAAAGGAAGATATCATCATTTTTGAATAGGTTTCTTGTTTGGATTTGTTCTCCACCTAATCCCATGGTTTCTACATTTTTATGTGTCCGTTAGATGGAGAATTCAATCCATTTTTCATCAAGTATGATTTCATCAAATTTGGTTAGAAATTGCAGAAGTTATGAAGGTCTTAATCTTTTCCATGATTTTTTCTTCTCCTACCCATCAAGCTCAATTTCCACCTACCAAGCTTGTTACTTTACTTCAGATTGGTTTAACATGCCACCCAAATTCCTAACAATCTCGTAACTTTATCCTTCAACCTCGCGCTTTACCACTACTAATGTAACATGGTCTCTAGTGCACGAGTCGCTGGTCTTTTTAAATTAAATGGGTGTGATTTTAAATGCTATTGGGTTTTCAAGAACATATTTTTAGATATTGCTTTCCTCCCACTTTGGACATTGGGCACTCGTAAACCCCAAAACAAACTCCTAAAGGTCTCAACCTCTGAATCTCAAAAGAGTGAGTCCCTAAAACTTGAACTCGCCCATCTCTGAATCCACCCTGAGTCTTTACATAGACCGTGCTCTTCAGAATTTCAAGATCCTTGACTTTGGGATTTTATGCCTACCAAGTCTAAAATCATCCCTTGAGATCTCGAAAATGAAAATCCCTCAAATTCAAAAAGTTTCGTACTTCGAGATCTTCAACCTCAAAAATGGCTTGAACTCCCCATCTTTCCTCTAATTTTTCATAGAGTCAAGCAAAATCACCCATCTACGTAATGATCTGACCTCCATTTTGTGCATGATAGACATGGCCTTTTGCATAGCCCATGAACCGAGCTTCTTCATTTTCAAGCTCCAAATTTTAGATTCTTTCATATCCGATTCACCTAATTTGGTTATTTTGCTCTTGTTTCTCTAGCCGAGGAAAGTAACTTGCCAACTTCATTCCCTTCTTTCTACTTCCAATGAAACGCACCTCCCTTCAAAGGTAATATTATTAGATCAACTAAGCTATTTACCTTCATGTATTGTCAATCGGGATCCATGATTCATCGAGAACAACCATCCTCAATTCCATGTTTGAGCCTCACCTAGCTCGATCAAGCCACCATTAAGATCTTGCAAGATCCCTTCAAATTTTTTTATTGGCTTAAGAATTCATCTAGCCCTCCTTTTCACCATTCCTATTTTCGAGATCTACTTAAACACCAACCTTAAGCAATCTCCATAACTTGTCGCGGAAAGTTCACTCCGATCTTTTGAATCATTAGGTGCCACAATACGTTCAACAGAAATCAACACAACCTGGCTAGAAAAGTAGCTCACTGTGCTACTCGGTGATCCCTCCACTAACTTGGCCCAATAATACATATTCCCATCTCACCGAGCAGCTCAAGAGCTAGCTTTAGCTCGCCTTGGTTCCTAAGGCCCAAATGTAATTTTTTGCCCCATGAAACCCATATTTTATAATTCTCGCTTTCAAATTCTACTTCTTCCCTTTTAATTGAATCGGTAAAGTGTTCTTCTATTTGCTAGTTCCTCTTCTACATTATAACTTCTTCCATTTTAGAACAGCTTATCAAACATTGAGTTGTATCCTTCCTTTTATTTCATACACCTATGACTTGTGTGTTTTTCATTGGTTGCAACAGCACTGCACACATAGGAAAATAGTTAGAAAATAATTAGGCTTTTTTGGCCTCTCTTATGTCCACATTTTCTTCTTTTCCATTCTCTTTCTTCATTCATTTTGAGTGAATAAAGCATGTATACAGCTTTGTTATTCAAGTGAACTACATTTCCTATTATTAGAGATTCATATGCATAAAGTAAGACAAAGTGTAGGAATATTACTTGATCCCTAAGCTAATAGCTGATAGTTTATTCTTTTCTTCTTTTTAGGTACAATAGCTTATACAATGGAGATGAAGAAAATATGGAAATGGAGATATTTTCAATCAAAGAAAGAAACCCCAAGGTAATGATGGGTTCGCTCATAATCCTTTGTTTTCTCTTTCATGCATGTGTATCTTTTATTTCAAAGTAGTTGTACTTTACTTTCCAGCTTACATCCCACAACTTGTGTGGGAAACATTTGAAAGATCCTTATGAATAAAACATTGAATTTCGTAAATGAGTTCTATATTTCTTTTTGCATTCGAGCTTCTTTGTATGGATTGTATAATGAGCTAAACAACTTAGTAACATAATTGAATGTATTAATCATGAAGGAAAGAACATGGATGAGAACTTGTAACATTCAAGAATGACCCCGATTTTCTCGATATCTCGTATTTCTATTTACTTTGCTTCAAGATTTTGCACTTCACCTACTTAGTAATTTTTCGTCTTCATCAAGACAACACAATTTTCCTTTGAGGATTTGTGCTCTTTTGCTGAAGATGGCATGATATTGTAGACTATGTGATCTATTTTGTTTAGTGACAACACACATAACTACAAATTTCATTTAATCTTGTATCTATTTTAGTAGTAAAAAATAACATTAAAACTTCCTTAGCTTAAGTATACTTCACCCAAGAATTTTCATCGTAATGAAGAAGTTTCGAGTTGCCCATTTTTGCACAAGTGTAAAAATTGTCAACATTTCTGGTGACCCTATGGGGAAAGTTGTTTGGTAGCTTAAAGACTAGTGCCTTGCTCTTATCCATTGGGCATGGAGTCCAAAGTATGTAACCAAAATCTACCTTTTCGAAAGGTCCAACACTTCCAAAATAAACTAAAGTTAGGAAAGGATCATGTAAACTAGATCACGTACATGAATGCACTTATTGAATTGAAAATGATGCAATGTGTAGAAACTACACTTATTGAAATAGAAATCCTACTCTCACAATCACTATAAGATTTTTTTGTAATAGTGTTTGAGAAACACATGATTCATAGGAATGGGAAGTTCCTCTCTGTTTATATTTGAAAGCTGAAAAGTATTGTGTTCCTTGTTAGCTTAAATCATGTAAGGAAATCTCCATAGTGTATCAAACTTTGAGAGTCTTCCTGGCTTTGCACGATCAAAGATCCCATTTTAACACAATATCTCCTTCATCAAGACTCGAATTTGGATTTCTTGTAAAAAGTATTCTTTATTTGTTTCTAATTCCTTTCCATATTCAAATGAGCTTGATCTCTTAGCCCTTGTAATTCCATTAACTCTACATAACTAACCTATAATGGTTCATTTTCAAGAAGCTCCATTTGATGCAAAGAAAATCTAATGCAGTAACTCAACCGAAATAGGCATTCTCGCTTCTTTTCAATACACAATTTTGTATGGTGAAATGTCAAATGATCTTTTAGGAGACACTCTATCAAACCAAAGTGCTAAATTCAACATCGATGCCAAGATTTTTGATTATCCTTGAGTGTTCTTCTGATGATCCTTAATAGATTCTTGTTAGTACTCTCAAACCTAAGCCATTACCTTATGGGTAATAATAAGAGGAAGAAGTTAAATAGATTCCATGGTTGACAGCGTAATCTATTATCCTTGCACCGAGAAATGCTAGAGCATTATCTAATATGATAGTTACTAGAGAACCAAACCTACAAACTATATCTTCATAAAAGGATAGTATTAAAGCTTCATTAGCATCCTTCAAGGCTATTTCTTCACCCACTGTGTAAAATAATCTATAGAAGTTAAGATCCACTTGTTTCCTTGTGATGATGGTGGGTTTATCATGCCAATGAAATCAAGATCCTACTGCATAAAAGGTTGATCAAATGAGATAGGCATATAAGGGAAGTGAAGCTAAACGTTCTTTTCTAATAAAGAAAGCACATTTTTTACACTTTCTAATCCATTCAAAACAATCTTTGAATATGCTAGGCCAATAATAACTAGCTTTCATAATTTTTAAGGCTATGGTACGTGCTGAGAAGTGACCTCCTGTAGGTCCTTCATGGAATTCTGACAATATTTTCTAAATCTTATCATAGTCAACACATCACAACAAAATCCCATTTATATCTCTTTTGAACAACACACCATCAATAAAGATATAATGTACAGCCTATAACCTGAAATATCTTTATTTATTTTTGTCCATACCTTCTAGATAGGTGCCATGTTGTAGATAATTAACCAAATTAGTCATCCATCTTGATTACTCAATCTAGTGAATGAGCTCCAGTTGTTAATTTTTGGTTGCACCATAATTCTTGATTGCTGATACGCAATTTCAGCATGTTTTTTTAAATCATCTGGTTATATAACTTATTATTTTTCCATATCAGTAATTAGATGTTCACATAAACCTTCCCTCGAATCATCTTAGCAAATCAAATATCAACATCATACTCCATGACCTCATTATCCAGCTTTTCTCTTTCTCATTCAACTCCTTATTTAGTAAGAATGTTTTCACACTTGGAGAGAAACAAGAACATGGATCTTATTTTTGAAAGCATATATTTGAAACTCTTTAGTTCTTTGACTACTGAAAGTACCTATTTTTCAAGAAATGTGTACCTTTTTTTGTATTCATGTAAACTTTGTCCAAAGAAAGTAATAGGCTATTCAATATTTTCATAATTGAATTGAGTCAAGATAGCCGAGATTGTTTCAGCTCCTACAAGTGTATACATTGTAAAATATTTAACAAAATTGGGATTTATAAGAGTGGGAGCCTAAGATATGGTTGTTTTGATTGATTCAAAACCTTCTCTCCCTTCACTGGTCCAAGTGAAAGTTATCTTTCTTTAGCATAGGTCCGAGTGGTTTAACCAATGATGTAAAATCTGGAACAAATCTTGTAACAAAATTAATTTTTCCCGTAAAACTCGTAACAATTTCTTCCGATGGGGAAATGATAGATGTGATATGGCTTCGATCCTAAAAGGATCAATCGATAAACCCTTATTAGAAAAAATATGGCCAAGTAGCTTTCCTTGATGTACTCAAAGATAGACTTTAGTGGATTCGAGAGATATTCCAAATTTCCTGCACCACTAAGAAGTCTGCCTTTAAATGCATTAAGTGTTCTTCTAGATTTTTCGAGAACATGGTAATATCATCCAAATAAAAAATAATGCATTTTTTTAACAATATTCAGAAATCCATGTCCCTTGCATGTTGAAATGTTACACGAAATTTAAAAGACCAAAAGGCATTCTTTTCAGTAAGCATAGATACCCCACTTTGTGGTAAAATTTGTTTTTTATCTATCTTCTTCTTGAACTAAAATCTGATTGTATCCACTATAACCATCGAGAAGGGATAGTCTATCTGAACCTAAGACTATTCTCAAAATTTGATCGATATTCGGGAGTGGCTAATGATCTTTTAATAAAGCCTTATTAAGATCTCTCTTACGATATCTACACATAGTCTTATTTCACCATTCTTCTTCCTAACAGAACAATATTGGCTACCCAACTTGAATGCTTAACTTGAAAGATAGTACTGATTCAATCAACTTACATAATTCTTTCCTCATCGTAGGTTCTATTTTGGGATTCGCAGCCTCTGCTTTCTACTTAACAACTTTAGAATTTGGCTACAACTCAATTGTATGTTGTGATAAAATGGGATCAAACCCTTTAAGATCTTGGTATTTCCAAGCAAAAAAATCTTTAAACTCTTTGCAAAGATTAATAAATGACTATTTTTTAGTTAAGGAACATAACTTTCCAAGAAATAACTTTTTCCCTTCATCAACCAAGATCTCTTCATAATTGTCAGCGTGAGTTGACATTTCAGTCTTGACCTTTCTTAACTGATTGTCAATGTTGAAGATGTCTTCTAATGTGACTAGACCCCAAGGAAGTTTAGTTGTCTTTAACTTAACTATCCGGTCACCATATAGGTGTTGTAATTTATCTTGATTAAGTATAGAAAACTCAGCTTCCTTCTACAAAAACCTATAGATTTGATCCTCACTTTCAAAACTTTCCAATTTGTATCATTATCAGTGCACGAGGGCCCGACAATCAACTTTATATGAGGCTATATTTTTCTATTTTCAATATGTTTCAAGATTTCAAAATGAGCCCCAACTATGGAAAGTCTGTCGCATGCTTGTTTTCAGCTCTAGAAATAGATTGAATGTTAATAACATCAAAATATTCTATTAAGTCTGAAACTATGTGTCTCAGTAAACTTCATTAATGGATTCTTACAAACATTGAAATTTCTTACTTGATTAATAACCAAATCGAGTCACCAAAAATCATGCAGATGTTGATACCTCTCTTTCTCGCCCAAAGCAAGCCATAAATTAAAGCTTTGTACTTAAATACATTGCAAGTACGTGAAAATTAGAGACTGAAAGCTTTGAAATACATTTCTTTCATTAGGGAAGTGAGCATCAAACCTGCTCCCTGTCCCCTTGTTGTTCTTAGCTCCATCAATATGAAGCTTCTAAATCCCTTCTCAATCTTTTGTTTTGGACAAAGCAAGGAAGTGGTGTATTTTATTCATGCATATAATATATACACCAAATAGGTGTTCTTCAAATTCCTTAAAAGGATCATGAACATGTTCTTCCACTTTCTTTTCATTCATAAATATGTTATAAACACCATCTAATGCTCAAACATGAGCTACCTCATCAAAATCGACCGATCTAGGGCTGAATAATTAGCCACTTCATTTGAAGTGTAAGGCTCAATGTGAAATATGGCCAATGGTTCTGAATTGATAGTAACTTTGGTAAAATAATGAGTAGTAAAAATAAGGACCAATCAAGAGAGATAACCTCCTATTTTTGTTGTGAAGTCTCTAGATAAGCATAAGGTAAAAATGGAGGCAAGTCTACAACAGTAACATCTTGCAGAATAGAAACATTTGGGTAAGCATGTAATTTCACTTCTAAATTTTTTATTATACCAATCGTATTAGTTATAGTTCCATCAAGCTATAATACACTCCTTTCGTAGGCTCATATTGCATGAACCCAATTTTTCTCGCAATCACTTTTGGCATAATTGTGCTACTTGCACCACTGCTCACCATGTAATTATGAACTAGATGTTCTCCAAAAATCAGTGACAAATAAAATGGTTGTGGTTTCTTAATTTCATGAGAATTCATAACTTTCTGAACCATCCACTTAACTTCTTTAATGTGATCTAGCTAAAACATTCCAACGACCATGTCTATCTTCTGAACTTCATTTTCTATTGTATTTGAAGAAATTTGTAGCTTAGCTAGTTCATCACAAAGTGAAGCTTGTTTTCTAGGAATACTTAGAGCATCCCACATTGAGATGTTAACATTACGGTTTTTCATTACATCAACAATGTTAAAATAAACAACTATTTTAGAGAAAAATTCAACTGTCTTAGAGTAGGCCTTAGCAAAACCGATTCTCGCTTTAGCTTCCTTAGATATCTAGGGTATAAAAAGTCTTGTTGAATCAGGTTGTAATCGTCTTTTAGTGGCCTCTATCAATTGGAACACTTGTTTTTTGAGGAACAACATAGTTGTTGGTTGAATTTAGAACAATAGATGTTTTCTTATTAGTAATAGTAGGAAAGATAGGCGTATTTTGTTGTTTTTGACTTTCAATGACTTTCCCTTGAGCCCTAGTAGTGATCGCAATGAAATCCTCCTCATTAAAATTGAAAAATTATGTTCAGTGCTTTCGAATATGAGTTTTGCTACCCACCCTCCATTCAAGGCATGAACAATGTTTCGATTGAGGTTGTGTAACAAGATTAGATTCTCAAAAGCATTTGAGCAAGTTGTAGCTAAATGAGGTCGATTGCAAGGTTGAAACCACTCTTCTCGTAGCCATAGTGATTAGGACTAAAGTGTTAGATGTACTAGGAGCCTTTGGGTCAAACTGCCTTTCATGGTAAGGCTGCCTATAATTTTGATTCTCGTTGATAGGGCTGCCTATTTTCTTGATTATGTTGATTTTACCGATAAGGAACTTGATAGGGTCTACTAGGTAATGTAATTCTATACTCAATTGAATTCAATTTATTTCCCACACTTTACAAAGATTTAAATACATCATCCGATGGAGCTAAAACAAGAGGTTCTAGGTAAATATGAGGAATAGGTGTTAAATCTACAAAAATGGCATTAAAGTCCTTGGTGCTAAGTTTCTAGCTTGAATAAGACTATTTTCAGCTTGGATAGTTATATCGTAGGTCATTTGGGAGTGTCTCTTCCCCATTGATTAAATCATAGTTGAGATATCATTGTTTGATGTCCTAAGATAATAAAGGAAAGCATGATAATCTTGAGGCTTGACACTTGTTGGAATTATCTCTCAAGTTCGTACAACAAATATTAAAACTAGACATAAATTCATTGGGAGTTCTTTTAATAGTAGACAATTGTTCAATGAGAGACAAATGATCTAAATTATCCTAGAACTGTTTCAATAATTTCTCACCTAAGTCATCGCAAGTTCTTATGCTTCCAATTTCTAGGTTTCTACACCATTGCAAGGCTTGCCCCTTAAAATATGCAGCTAAAAGTCTTAAAGCCATGTCTTCATGAGTGATATTATGGACTACACATATGGCTGCGACATATCTGATATGCTCAGTACATGTAACCTAATTTTGACTTGTGAATGATGGTAATTTTTTCATGGTAGCATTAGGGATGTCATGGTAAACTAGAATTACTAATGGGTTTCCATTAGTAAAGTTCACAAAATTCCTAAGAGGTTGAATAGCCATTTGAAAAATTGGGATGTTAATATAGAAATTGATACATGGTGAGGGAATATCGAGGAAGGTTATCAACACCAGTGTCTATTATAAGGTAAGGTTTTACCAACTCTTCTCCTTCTAACAAAATTCAAAGGTAAAGAAACAAACTCATAAGGAATTCCTCTTACCGATGATATTGTAGTCACTTTAGGCATGGAACATGCTATAATACTAGTCTGATATAAACTTAATAGAGTCACCAAAAGATCCTAGAATCTTTAGAATAAATTACTGAAACTTTCTCCGAAAGTGACTTCTTAACTATTGTAAATCGGAATGTAGAATTTGTAACTTACATGAAGATCTAATTCGTTGTCCCCACTGACGTGCCAAAAATTGTGATCTCTCAAAAGTGCACCCCATAGAGAGATGGTGTAGATTTTCTAAGCTTGCATAATTGATCTCTCTCTTTTGTAGATACAATGGAAACACCTCAAGTTTGTGGGTATACCTATTTTGAGGTGAGTCTCGATATGAAGGTCGGTTCCTTGTTGGTGTATCATAAACTAATTTCTAGGAGTTTGAGAGTAAAAGATAACTGAAAATAATTAAAACTTAAAGTCATATACCAAATTTGAATGAGGGCTTCGACTGAGTATATGCACAAATGATATGGGAATTTTTATTTACGCACAAGCCAATAGTTTTCTCCACAATATCTATGTGAAAAACACTTGATTATACCGAGGAGAATCACAACAAGATTAATAAGTTAACATGCAAATTGAAATTAAGTAGAAAAGACTTAATTTGAAGTAGGGTAAGGTGATTTATCAAGGAATTTGCATTCACAAGACTAATAGAAACATACACAAGATTGCAAATAACTTAGAAAGGCGTAAAATAATTCACACTTAGAGGAAAAACTAGAAAAATTTACTTCTGTACTCATATATCCAAAAGTCCTCCGTAGAAGTTCCTCTCGTGCTTTACAAAGGCACACAATATATAGCAAAAAAAAATTCACCCTCCTCCTAAAATAGCCTAAGGCTTGTACTCGCCCATGCATCTTATTTTTATCGTTTATTTAATAATAGATAAAGGAATAAAAATAGATCATGTAATTACAAATAGGCATTATTAGCGTTATTTACATTACAAATAAACCGAAGTTGACTATTCTATTTTAAAGAAAAGGAGTGTGAATAATTTGCTAAAAATAAGATTGCTTTCTAGGCAAGTCTCTTTCCATAAACATGGAACTCTATCTTCTTCTCTATTTTGTCCTGTTGTGAAGGCATGCAAAAATTCAACTCCCTATTTGTGAGCTAAATAATTACATTAATTACAATACTTTGCAAAATAGTTCATCCAAATATCAATTGGGACCACCTTTGTCTCTGATGTTGATACCCATTCTATTTTCTAGTCATCACATGGATAACACTTATAATTCCACTTAACTCCCTAGCATGGGGACCACCTTTACTTTACCAGGTTTGGTCACCTTTGTGGACTTAGCATATTTTTCAAGGTTTTAGGTACACATGGACACTTTGTAATAGTTACTACCATACTCGCCACCTTTTCTTATTTACCATGATCATACTATAGTGTCTCTGTCACATTTTGATTAATATTTTTTCACGTTGTATGTCCGAATAGTATATAATAGAAATTCACCTTTTCGCTTATCATTGGCTATAATTTGGTTGGCATTTGAATTTAAGGTGTACATTATGGCTAGACTTTTGAAAATCATTTGCAATGATTTTATTTCATTTGTGACATGGGTTTTCCCCTTCTCCATGGTGACTCACCCCTTGGTAACTTGTTAGTGGCTTTGATATTTGTTGACTATTCTACGCCATTGATCTCTATACCCCTGTTTCATCCTCGACCATCTATTTTGAACATGTGGTTTAGGTTTTCAGCTGTGGAGGCTCAGGCTTGTGGGATTTTTTGGAACCTTAGCCTTTTTTTGCAAAAGTTCCAAACCTTAAAGAGGGCCCGACCCCAGCTTTTCCAATTCTATTCTAGTGATGACATGTGTAGTATGTGGACTTTCGGGCCCACAGAGGAAATTTTTATAGTTTGTAAAACTTCAAAATTATAAGTCGGTCAATTGACCACCATTTTAAATAGGCCAATTTTGCCTCGATCTTGATGATCAATTCGTGAGTGTTGATCTCTATACTTGTAGATTTTTTATCATTGATCTCGAAGGCATGATTAGGGTTTCTAACCGCCATTAAAATGCTTCTTTTGAAAACTTGGACCATGGTTTGCATTTGAAAAGTGGAGATTGATTTTTGGTCATTGATTACTTGTCCCGTTAAATATGAGCCATTGATCTCTCGAACCTTGATTAGGGTTTCGACTTTGGAATTTAAGATAGTCGGTGGAAACATATTTGTCATTACTCACCTTGATCTTTGAGCATGATTATTGACCTTTGATTTGAGTCATTCTTATCTAAACCGTCGATCTTGAACCATGGTTGAGTCATATTGACTTGTCTCTCAAGTTTGCATGCATTAAGGTAACTCGATCCCATAATGATCACTTCATTAGGATTTTTACTCAAGGGTGAAGCCCTCAAAAAAAAAAATTGATGCCATTATTTTTTTCTTCATTCGAGCTCGGATATGCCTATATTTTGTAGCTCCCCTTCTGCAAAATCTCTCTGTCATTATCAGGTTTTCATGGTCGACACTTTCTGGTTCTTCAAGATTTATCTATTTTTATGGTTTTTGTGCAGCCATGAGAGCTTGACGATGATAGTTCTCTGTCGTTTTGAGATCTAGGTGTTTAGCTTGTGTGGAGGGAATCATAAGTTTGAATTTCTTGAGTTTTCAAAACTCTGTGAGGTTTACTTCCCACCATGGTTGTTTCTTCAAGCTCGGCTTTCGTCATTCTTTGGTCTTCTGTACCATTCATGCCTCTATGTATTTTGAAAGCTGAGGTTTCTTTAATTTCCATCATTATTGCTAATCCCGAACCTCGGTTCCTGCTTCTATTCGGTCTTTGCAGGGTTTTCCTTTTGAAGTGGCATCATCTCTTGCTATGTGTATCACCATTTAATGAGGGAAGGTATGTTTTCCTGACCTCTAAGTTTCATTGTTACTTAGTCATTACCATTTTGACCTCTGAAACTGATACTCATTTTTCATTTCATTTCTTGTGACCTTCGAGACTCGGCCTTGGTTATTTTCGAGTTGGAAACTATTTTGAACTCGAATCTTTCGGGTCTATTGATCTCTGTACTTTACTTTGAGGATTAACTGAATTTGTACTTAGAACTAATAGGTTTCAACTGGGTACTCATAATTTCCTCTAAAAATGCATGAATTTGGTACTTAGCTTGTTGTAAACTTTGTGGTTTCGAATTCATACTCCTTGAATTCATATTATTCATTTTCTTGAATGTCATTCCGAGTTGTATATGGTATTTTAGAATTGTAGATCTGCATGTTTTAAAATATGGATATTCATACTTCTGCTTTGAGCTTTACTGTATGGATGTATTGTATATGAATAGCCTCTTTTGCCTTTCGAAATTCATCAATAACACTTTTTGAAAACTATCATTTATATAGTGAACTCGCTTCTAATAATATCTGATTTATACTCATTACTGAGTTTGCATTATTTGGCTGGTTATGTGAAAATTACCCTGTTTGGGCCTTATACTGGATGAGTTTGAAACTTGTAGAAGAGATGTGTAAGCTCTACTTATTTTCAATGCTAAACTGACTTTTGATATTCTGAAGTGAAGAAATGTGGATCTTTGATTTTCCATTTCTACAATTTCTCATTTTCGGGTTCATCCTCCTAAGCTAAATCTGGGCTTTACATATTTCATTTCCACTATTTTGCTCATGGCTAGGAGTTCTGGTTTACTTTATATGAGTTCAAATTTTCTTTATCGCTCCAAAGATTGGCAAAGATTTTTTCTTTTGATTTCCTATAACGTATTTTGAATACTTCCTTCATGTATTTGAATTTGATACTTATCCTTTTATATTTGCAAAATGATCTCTGCACATTTCTATTGATCGCTGACTAGGTGAAAAATATCAGATCCATTAGAACACTTGAACTTGGCTTCAATGCTTTTTGAAAACGTTGATCTTCCTTTTCTTTGATGAATCATTTATTGATGGATGACTTAGAAAGGTTAAATTTTTATTCACCGTTCTTGGCATAGCTTCTTTAACACTATACTTTGTATTTATTTCTAAGCACTGCATGATTCAACTGTACTTGATCTTAATGTGTAGTTGCATTTTTATTTTTGAATCTAAGGTTGATTCTAACTAAAATTAAATTGTATTCATCAGTTATGACTGAAGTATATTCTCTAATATTTTGTACCTTACAAGTGGCCTTTTTGGAAATTGTAAATAGCTCATCTAATCTGAAACTGTAGATAACTTTTATCTTTGTAGCTATAAATATTGCATTCAATTTGATCTCTGAAGATTGTTTCTTTTAGATGGAGACTTTATTTCCTCTATAGTAACATTTATGGCATTCTGAAAAATTTAAAATGTTGATTTTTCATGGCGAAGCCCTCGCAAAAGTTTCCTAAATCCTGTCTTCCATCCATTTTCAGCATAGTAATTGGATCTTTTGATTTCAGAATATAGAATTATGACACCTCGTGTTTGAAGATGGGTTGGTAAATAAAATGACACATCATAATTGAGTTATATTGATCATAGCATGGTTTACTACTTCTCTGTATCACTTATTTGATTCAAATAACTCTTTTAAAGTATGTAGTAGTCAAAAGCAGCGTGATGAAAAGTTGTCAATGTCCATTTTTCATGGTGAAGCCCTGTCAAAACTTTTCCAAAATCTTGTCTTCATTCTTTTGAACTATAACCTTTCTTTTTAGCCAAACATCAGATTTCAAATTCTGCTTCTTCCCTTTTAACTGCAACCTGTAAAGTGTTCTTCTATTTTCCAGTTCCTCTTCTACACTGTAACTTCTTCCATTTTAGAACAATTACTGAAACTTTGAGTTACATCCTTCATTTTAATTAATGCACCTATGAATTATCTATTTTTCATTGGCTACAACCTCGTACATGCACACTCAGAAAACAATTAGAAAATAATTAGGATTTTTGGCCTCTCTTATTTCCATGTTTTCTTCTTTTCCCTTCTCTTTTTTCATTCCTTTTGAGTGAATAAAGCATGTATGCAGTTTGTTATTCAATTAAACTACATCTCCTGTTACTAGACATTCATATGCACAAAGTATGACAAAGTGTAGGAATATGACTTGATCCCGAGCTCATAACCGATAGTTTATTCTTTTTCTTCTTTTCGTGTACAATGGCTTCTACAACTAAGATGAAGAAAAAGCTAGAAATGGAGATGTTTTCAATTAAGGAAAGAAACCCCAAGGCAATGATGGGTTCACTCATACTCCTTTACTTTCTCTTTCAAGCATGTGTACCTTTTATTTCAATACTTGTAATTTCTTTTCTAGTTACATCCCATGGCTTGTGTGGGAAACATTTGAAAATTCCTTATGAATAAAACATTGAATTTCATAAATGAGTTGTATATTTATTTCTGCATTCTAGCTTCTCTGTATGGATTGTATAATGAACTAAACAACTTAGTAACATAATTGAATGTCTTAATCATGAAGGAAAGAACATTGATGAGAACTTGTAACATTTAGTAATGAACCTTGATTTTCTGATATCTGTATTTCTATTTTTTGTTTCAAGACTCAAAGAATTCAGCTACTCAAGAAATTTTTGTCTTCATCAAGACAACACAGTTGTCCTTTGGGGCTTTGTGTTCTTTTGCTGAAGATGGCATGAAATTGCAAACTATGTGATTTGTTCTATTTTGTGACAACACACATAACTGCAGATTTCATTTAATCTTGTAACTAATTCAGTAGTAACAAATAATATAAAAATTTCCTTAGCTTAGGTATACTTCACCCAATACTTTTCATCGTAACGATGAATTTTTGAGTTGTCCATTTTTTCACAAGTGCAAAATTGTTAACAATTCCCCTATGATAAACTATTCATAAAGCATCCCCCAATGTCACCTCTTCCCCATCGTCATGACTTTTAGAAAAATCATCATCTTTTTGGATAGGTGCACGAGGGTTGCAACTATATTTCTACTCTTGAGACCTCCTCACCTCTTCGCAGAATGATTAAGCTTCGTAACCAACCCTCTTGCATTTTCCATGAATAATCGACAAGGACTCACAATAAATAGTTTGTTCCCATTTACCGTAGGGTGGGTTCAATAAAATTATATTGAGCATCTTATAACTTGTTAAGGAAAAATCAAAACAACCATGAATACTTTAAATTTAAAGATTGAGTAGCCAGTGTGATTTTTCAAACATGGAGCTATTCCAAAGTGTGGTGCTTTGGAATAGGAATAGAGAAGATCACTTCCTATCCTAACCTAGAGCCAACTACTCCAAAGTACAGAGGATGGAAAAATATAACGCCGCTCTAATGTTCTTCAAGGGGACAATGATAGAGAAATGCATGAAAAGTAAAACATACTATAAGGGGAAGTGTAACACAAACAAGGAATGTTGGATAACCCGTAGAATAAACACAACACTACAAAAATATTGTAATGAAATCAGTAATAATACACAATAACCTTCCATGGAATGAAATATCGGGATGCTATAATACAACATAGAAGAGGGTTTGAAACATCCACACATCTGATTTTATTAGTCCCAAACATGATACAATACATCACATTTACGGCCAAAGGAAATTATTTTGATTTTCAATATCAAATAGAAAAGTTTTAAAACTTCACAAATTTCTTACACACAAGAAAGAAGGAGGGGGCATATACAAAGTTTCCAACCTTTTGGAATGAGACCCTCCTTACCATATATAGAATAAAATCTGCATGAGAGAGATGATTGCAGGTTTGTAGGAGTTATGGGTAGCCATCTCTACTTGCATCATCCCCTTGTGTTACCCATGTCCTAGGTACTTGATCTCCATGCTTGAAAATTTATGGGCCATATTTTGGTAATACCTCCTTACCTATCCTTCCACTATTCACTATTCCTCAATTTCATAGATTTAAAACCTTATAAATTAAAATTGTCATGTTCTCATGTTGAAGCTCTCTTGTTTACCTTTCTAATGATTGTAAGTTTGCTATAATGGTTTAATACAAAGGAAGATATCATCATTTTTGAACAAGTTTCTTGTTTGGGTTTGTTCTCCACCTAATCCCATGGTTTCTACATTTTGATGTGTCCATTAGATAGAGCATTCAATCCATTTTTCATCAAATTTGGCTAGAAATTGCAAAGGTTATGAAGGTCTTAATATTTTCCATGATTTTTTTTCTTCTCCTACCCATCGACCTCAATTTCCACCTACCAAGCTTGTTACTTTAATTTAGATTGGTTCAACATGCCACCAAACTTCCTAACCATCTCGTAACATTATCCTTGAACTCAGAACTTTTACACTTTGCCGATGCGCAACCCAGTCTCTAATTAATGAGTCAAGTGGTTTTTTTAAATTAAATGGGTGTGAGTTTAAATGCTACCGCATTTTTCAGAATATTTTTTTATGATATTTATCACCTCCCACTTCATACATTGGGCACTTGTAAACTCCAAAATAAACTCGCAAAGGTCTTAACCTCCAAATCTCAAAAGAGCAAGTCCCTAAAACTTGAAATCACCCATCTCTAAATCCACCCTTACTCGTTACATAAACCATGCTCTTTAGACTTTTAGGATAATTGACTTTGGGCTTCTACACCTACCGAGTCTTAAATCATCCCTTGAGATCTCAAACAAAAATCCTTGAAGTCCAAAAGTTTCGACTTAAAAATCTTCAACATCAAAAATATCTTGGACTCCCGAGATTTCTTCTAATTTTTTGGTAGAGTTGGACCTAAATCACCCCTCTACATAATGATCTAACCTCCATTTTGTGCATGATAGACTTGGCCTCTCGCATAGCTCGTGAACCGAGCTTGTTCCTTGTTAAGCTTTGGTCGAGATTCTTTCCTATCCGATTGACATGATTCAGGTGATTTTTATCTTGTTTCTCTAGCCGAGGAAAGTAACTTTCCAACTTCATTCCCTTATTTTTACTTCCAATGAAATGCAACTCCTTTAGTGTAATCTTCTTAGATTAACTAAGCTATTTACCTTCATGTATTGTTAATGGGTCCTTGATTCGTCAAGAATAGCTATCCTCAATTCAATGCTTGAGCCTCACCTGGTTCGATCAAGCCACAATTAAGATCTTGTAAGATCCCTTCAAAGTTTTTTATTGGCTTGAGAATTCACCTAGCCCTCTTCTTCGCCATTCCTATTATTGAGATCCACTTGAACACAAACCTCAAGTAATTTCCATAACTTACCGTGACGAGTTCGCCCGATCTTTTTAATCATCAAAGTGCCACAATAGATTCAACAAGATATCAACACTACCTGGTTGGACAAGTAGCCCACTAGGCTACTCGGTGATCCCTCCACCAAATTGGCCTAGTAATACATATTCACATCTCATTGAGCAGCTCGGCGAGCTAGTTTTTAGCTCAATTGGCTCCTTAGGCCCAAACGTAAATTTTTACCCCATGAAACCCATATTTTAGAATTTATTCAGATTTCTTCATGCCAAGGACTTTAGATAGGTTGAATGTAGAGTTCATTTAGGCTCATCATGTCTTCCTCTGATTTTTCTTGTCTTCTCTCGGGTGTGGGCCCATGGGGCTTGCATTTCACAATTTTTTAAATTGATCTTAGGGGACAAAACCCGGAAAAGTAAAATATTCCTCGATGTCATTTTCACTCCCGAACTCACCGATCATGATTTATGGAACTTTGAAACTACCCGTAATGTAGTTTCAACCTATGGGGTCCATTTAGGAGCATAGGTACCTATTTTCCAATTTAGCCTTGAGGGGTGAAATTAGATAAAAACTTTGTGACTTGTGGGGACATTTTCCTACTAGATGTTTTGTACCAAGAGCTCACATGTCCATCGTGCACAAAATCACATCTAGTAGCTTGTAACCGATCTTCTACCCTATTGAATTTCCCCACTGAAACTACTTGAAACATGGCTGACCTTGAATATGTTCTATTTCTCGTACACTCAATCTTTAAAAGAGAATCTTGAAATAAAAATTGTGAGAGTGCAAAATTACCTTAACCTAGAACTTTCACTTGTTTCTCTCTACAACCATAATCTATGAGACTAAAATTTAATTTTGAACCTATCTAAAAACCTAATTTTTCTAAGTATGAATCTCTCAACAACTAATGATTGTTTGGCATGTATTGCATGCTACAGATTTTAAAATAAGACATTCCTCAAGTTTTTACATCATGGAACTCTATTAAACTTTATATTTTCTCTTTCTTCTAAAGGTTCCAAATTGTGACGTACCACCGATATATATATTTTAATTTAGTGGAGTTGTTTAGAAGTTCACTTGTGAGTGATCCTTAGAGAATAAAAATGATACTTATAAGAATTTGTCCCTGTCTAATTTTTAGTTACTCTGCATTTGTTTTCTCTTCAAGTCTACAACTATTTATTACAAGCATGGACTTCTTTCATGTTACAACATTCATTTGGAGAGGTACACCGAATCATACAAAAATACAAATTAGGAGAAACAAACATGTGCTAAAGTCACTTAGGGAAATTGAAACCTAATCTACAACAAGACAATGTGCATATGCACTTAGAGTAATTTTAAAAACCTAAACTAACATGTACAAGGGAGATAATTTTCCTTTCAAGAAAAGTGCTTAAGATAGATTTCGTTGACCGGAATCGAAATCTCTTTTCTATTCAAGGCGGACAACCAAAGGCATTGCAACTTTTACATTTTTTGACCATGTAGGGGCCACCCCAAATGGCATCAAACTTGGAATTCAGCCTGAATTTTCCCTATCTACATCCCATTTCATAACTAAGTCTCCCTCCTAGAAGGTTCAATCCTTAGCCTTCTTATTAAATATCCTTTTGATCAATGCATCATCATTTTCCATGGTTTAAATTGCATGTTCTCTTATTTCTTTAAATTCCATTAGCTCTGCGCATACCGGCTTTCGTAGACTCAAACTATAATAGTTCTAGAT
Source organism: Taxus wallichiana var. yunnanensis (assembly GCA_018340775.1). NCBI lineage: Eukaryota > Viridiplantae > Streptophyta > Pinopsida > Cupressales > Taxaceae > Taxus > Taxus wallichiana. The sequence goes on from CM031234.1 coordinate 756,528,205, forward strand.
ATTTCATGAGCTCCAATGTTAGCAACTCAAGTGATATGAGAAACCTAGCTTCATTTCCATAGACCATCTTGAAAGGGGATTTGTCTGTTGACACTTTTGGTGTGACCATATCATCCTACAAGGTTGATTTGTGCTTTATACGCTATGTCCTCTCGATTCTCATCTAGAATCCTCCCGATGATTCTTCTAAAATTATTTTTGTGGACTCTGCTTCCCATTACCCAAGGGGTTATGATTCAAGGAGGTGCTTAGATATATATCATTCTTAATGGACCAATCAGTGATCTTGTTGCCTAGGAATTCCAAACCCTTATATGATATTGTTTTTTCTAGGAGTCAAAATCTTGTCACTATCCCCTCATAAAATTCAAGTATACTAGATTCGTTTGCCTCCTTGAGTTTTACCACCTCGATCAACTTGGTGAAGTAATCCATTTCCATGAGAATCCAATTGTTACCCCTGCCTAGAATTTAGATTAATGACCCCGATGAAGTCCAATCCCCATTCCATGAATGGTTGTTCAAATTGATATTGGATGTAATGGAAGTGATGTTATCCTCTCTTTTCTTATAAAGAATGCACATTTTTACACTTTTTGATCCAAGTGTAGTAGTCACCGAATCCTATGGGCCAATAATAACATACATTTACTATTTTTAGATCCATTACCAAAGGGGAAAAAGAATCTTTGACCTCTCTATTGTGAGACTCCCGTAGCACCTTTTCAATTTGGCTTGTCCCAATGCACCTCAATAGAACTCCATTGGTGTCCTTCTTGAATAAAAACCGTCAATAAGCACATATGGAATGGATTGAAGCCTATAATATCTCTTCTTATCATTTCTCATTTCTCAAGGGCATGTAGACTGCTTTGTAGGAAATGTATAATGTTTTGAGTCCAATAGTAGGGAGGCACATTATCATCTATTTGTTCCTGATTATCCTATAGCATTGAAAAAACTTATTTTTCATCAATGGTCTCAACATGATAAAGTGAGGCTAGGTTTTCACATAATCCCTTTCCATAGACTATTTTGGTGACCCTAATTTCATTTTCATACTTGATGTCATGAGTGACCCATCTTTCTCATTTCTCGCTCAAGTCCTTTTTTAGAAGGAATTCCTTGACTCTTACATGGGATATTAGTAATCGAATCTTGTTGTTCGAAACTAGGTGCTTGAAATTTTTCAAAATCCTGATAATTGTGAGGACATGCTTCTTAGTGAAGTAATACCTAACTTCATAGTCATCTAAACCTTAATCAAGAAAGGAAACTAGTTATTCAAATCCCTCTTTGTCTTGTAGCAATACGATTGTACAAATTACATCCAACCATCAAGTCTTAAAGCATGAAATATTTGGAAAAGTTTGGATTGATGATAGTAGGATATTGAAATATATAATTTTTATAGCCTTAAAAAATGTATTTCCCTCCACTATCCATTTAAAATTCATGCTCTTTCTCAACATCAACATTATTTTCTTGAAAAGAGTGGAGAAATTTGGTACAAACCTACGGAAAAAATTAATTATTCCCGAGAAGCT